>CM062806.1:406930114-409436728 GCA_031772625.1 Pinus tabuliformis | reverse complement strand
CTGCAACCTGTGGAAGTCATGGCCTTTCTTGTAAGGGTGGAGTAAATCATTTCTCCAGCCTGCTTGTGGAACTCTATCTGATCAATGGGATGAACATCCCTGGCCAACACCTCAAAATTTGTCTTCTTGTAGTCTGTTGAGGTCTTTGGTTGTTGTACAGTGGGCTGCAAAAATGATACCTGCATTTTCCTTGCTTTGATGTCAAAGGCTGACATCAGTCTGGTCTGGTTTGGTGGTGTAAGCTTGAGGTATTGGGCATATGTCTCTGCCTTCAATTTTTCATTCCTCATCTTTATCTCTTTGAATCTATCTTTGATATCCTTTTCCTTGTCAGCTGGCCTGACAAAGGAAGAAACCTCCATACTCTGTTGTCTCTCTATCATTTGTGTGTTGGAGGTTGATGGCTGTTGTGTTTCACCTGATGCAGCTGTTTTTTCACTTGTCTGCCCATTGCCTCAGTGTTGATATTTCCTCTGAAGCAATGTTCTCCTCCTGTTCAAAGAAAAGATTCAACTTGGGCCTTTTGCTTGGCTCAAACATCTCATCAGTAGTCTCCATGGTAGAGCTAGATGCCTCCTCCTTGTTCCTCTTAGGATTCTTCTCTTCATTGGTTGGGGTCTGAAGGACAGGAGGAATGTTCATTGGCTCCCCTTGTTCTAGAACCTGCAGGAAAGAGTTGTGATCAAATTGTCTTTCAAGATCAATGCATATGTTCTCTACATCCACAACAGTTTTGTCCATATCAATCAAGGTGTTCTTCACCCACTCATCCTGGTTAGCAAACTATTCAATGCCAGGTCTTGGGTGGTGGATGTATGCTCCCAACTTGACCTTGAGTCTAAGTTTAGTTATAACCCGCTATGGGGCATACTACCACATGAAGTTGTTTCTAAACTTCATATTTTGTAGTAAACTGTTAGCATCTGGTATAGCCACTCTATTGTTGCAAAGGAATGGGCCCAATTGGTTTTTCAGTTTGAACTTGGTTTTCTCCCTATACACTAGGAAGTCGACCTTGTCAAAGTTGATGATTTGTCTAAAGTATTCAAGACCAAATATGCTCATAGGGTGGTATTTGGGCAACTTATAGGGGGCTCATTGGCAGCCATAGATTCTGATCTCAATGTGGTTTTGGTAGAGCTACCAGTATCCCACCTTGTTGTTCTTTTCCAATTGTAGCACTCCCTTGATCTCTGGGCTGATTCTAGGCTGAGTCTTATAAGTCAGCGTGTTCATGACAAGGTATACAAAGGAGTCTATAAAGTCTTTGTAGGTGAATGTTGTGGAAAACTTGTGGACCAAGGGTGTCCAATAGATGACTGATCTCTCCTTTCCCTTGGTAACTAGCTTCTGGATGGTAAAATGGAACTTATTTGTCTGGTAATACAAGAACATATGAAGAAACACTGAAGAGTATTTAAAAACTTTTTCAGTGGGGAATCTAGTGAATTGTTCATGCATTATGTCTGCAATGAACTAAGCATAATCAAACATGATAGCAGGAGGCTTGCCTGGAGTAAAAATGTACAAGAAGGCCAATATGACCTCATCCAAATGCTCATTTGTGGTATATCCAAGGATGCATGAGAGCATGGTGATTGTGTGCATGGAAATCTCTGAGAAAAAGGTGGCAGCATAGGGTGGGGTATCTGTAGGAGTATGGTGGTCTTCAATGATAAATTCTGGAACATTTTCTTGATTTTCACCTAGTCTAATGTGATGTATAAGTCCGACAGGTGTCTAATGGATAGAGGGGTCAGATTGGGGCTAGATTGGATTTGAAGCATACAGTTAATTGACTCAGGTGTAATGGTGAATAATAACTCATGGTTTGGGGCAACAATAGCCCTTTGGATAGGGACATAACATGCATGACAATAATGTATAATATCTAGGAAAGGGTGAACTTCTGAGAATGTGTACTTCAGCAAATTGGATTCCCAAAGGTTGATTTCATCAGCATGGTTTAAAAATATGTCCTTACTCCAACAGTGGAGCCTCAGAAGGTGAGCTGGAGTCGCAGTGTCCTTTATTTAGAAATCCCTATTTGCTAGGGCCAAATGGTTAATGTCCAGGTGAGGGGTTGAGACCAGTCTGACATCTAGAGAGGTGTGGGCAACCATCTTGAGGATCAGATGTGGGAATTAGACTTGTATAGATTGTATAAGTGAAAATTTGAATAGTTCTATACAAATATAGGGTATTGGCAGTTTTCAGGATAGGGGTTTGGGTATTTCAGAGGGGAAAACAGTTAACTTCAATTAAATATTTCTTGCATTCACTATACATTTTTAAACTGAGATGGTCGTTCTAGTTTTTTGTTAAAATACCTAGAAATGATGGTATATGATACAAAATGGTGTGAATGGTAGCTACAAAGGGTACTGTGGCTTCAGTCATGCACTAGAGGGTTGAATTGGGCTTCCAGAGCATGTTCAGGAGGCAATTGGTAGTCAAATTTGGTTGCATAGGCTCAGGGTGGCGCAGGAAAGCTTAGGAGGCTTTCACAAAGCAAATGAGCAAAAAAGGGTGAAAATGGGTATCTTTCACCTTTTAACTAGTAATGGTTAGAAATTGGTGGTGAATTTCATAATGAATAGTGATGGTTTTTGGCTTATTCGGGGAGGCAGTTTCATTGCTCATCACACCGCTTTTGGGAGTGGGGTGGTATTTTCCTGAGAGCACGTAAGTTAACGAGGATATGCCACGTAGCCAAAAGGGGCCTGAGAAAAACCACGAATCTCGCATTCTCTCCGGTGGGTAAAGGTCGAGAGGTGAATGAACGTGATAAGGATATGCGCCGTTAGATCTGAGGGTGACAGATCTGACGACTGTTGCATGGTGAAGTTGCACGCCGGGAACAGGTGTGGAGATTTGTGGGGCTCGGGGGAATTAATTCCACTAAATTATAATTAATTAATGAATCAGCGGGGTTAAGCGTATAATGAACGGGTTATATGTAGTGGGACCAAGGTTAAAATATAGCGGGGGACCTATTAACCACACCAGGGTGGTGGGTTAAAAGGTTTATAATTGGGGAAAATGTGAATTGTGGAGTTAGTTAAATAATGCAGGGGGGGGGGGGGGGGGGAATAAAACTTAGTATAAAGGGGGTTTGATGGGTTTTCAAGGGAAATTATATAAGTGAAAATAATCTTTTCAAAGGGGAATGGGTTTCACACTAGGGAAAAGGGTTTTTGGGTATGGGAATGAATTTTGGAGGGTAATTTGCTAGGGAAAAGTGTGAAACCATGGGGCAAGGGAAAATGAAGGGAAAAAGGGTGTTTTCTTAGGAAATGTTGGGATAAAGGGGAAATTAGTAAGTATGTAGTGGCGGGTGAAATGTAATGAGGGAAGTTAGCCAAATCAACTTGTGAACATCCTTTCACTTTCATAACTGCTCCTGCATACTACAACATATGATTAAGCATAATAAATATGCTTTTGCTTCAATCAACTTTGTACTTCTGCAACCTTTCTTCTACTTACCCTAACATTTTTTCTTCACTTTATTGGGTGCATTTAAGCTAGCAGAACCTTTCATTCTTTTTCTTTTGAAAAGTAAACTATCTAATTCTAACCTTATATCTTCGAATGGCTCAGATTAAGCTTATGAGCACATTTTATTTTTCTACCTAACTATTGATCTGCCAAGATTAAACAGTTTGGAAAGATATTTTATTCTCTTAACTATAAACATGAAATTTAAAGCATGAAGTAGTCAAGATTAAAAAGTTTGACTATCATGGATTGTGGCATTTATGAAAAGTTGCACACAACCATTATCACACTTTCATGATTTTTTTTTGTTTGGGGTTCATATTTTTTCACTTTTTTGATCTTTTCTTATTCTTTTTGTCCTTTGATATCTCTTTTAGGACATACCCTCTTTCCTTTTTTAATTTTTTAATATGGAAAACATTTGCAGAAAAGCAAAGGTATGTACAATATTACAAGACTAACTATAGCCCATTCAGAATTATGAATCCTATTAATATAGGACTCTAACACTAATAAACATTTTTATTATGGATGGCATTATCTTTTGCTAACGGTTTATTTTACATGCCAAGATCTGTAATATATTCTCTTAAAAATCTTATTCATTTTGAGTGACAATTGATATTTATTTATGCTACATGCCAAGATTTGTAATATATTTTTCCCTTCTAACTTATTCATTTTGAGTGAAAGGTATGTCAACTAGATGTCGACATACTGTGAGAGAATTGTAGAACCTCCCTCCACGCTTTAGGTTGAACGCTGCCGCCATACTAAAAAAATTCCTCACATATCCTCAAATATCTTCACACATATTCAATGAATTGAATTGATATCAATTGCCTACCGATTTCATTTGGAATATCGTCGGGAATCTTAAAATAAGATAATTACTCCTGTATGTGGAGTTGGCTAAACATAGAGAGTCAGTTAACTAAGTGATTGAGTGGTTGAGTGTTTGAGTGTTGAGTCAAGTCAAGTTAAGTGGTAGATGACTTTGAGTGTGTGGTTGCATTTGGTTGCATGTCAAGATATTTTAGGCAATCAGCTAGTTGGAAAAGGTTAAATACCTTCATCGGGTTCATTCTAATCATCATGTTTTGTGCGATCAATAGAAGAGCAACAACTCATGTTTTATGTGTGAATTATTTTTGTTTTGTCTCCTTTGTCTTTCCAACAAATTAGTATCAGAGCAAGGTGAGCAAGGTTTGAGACAGAGAAAATCTACAGCTGCAGCTTTAAGAGTCGCATTGTGTGAGTTATAAGAGAATCAAAATTCTCTGAGTTGTTGAGCTCGTTCGGTCCGCAAACTGTGTGGAAAACTCACCTATTTTGACAAAGCAGCTGCAGCTTTAAGAGTCGCATTGTGTGAGTTATAAGAGAATCAAAATTTTCTTAGTTGTTGAGCTCGTTTGGTCCGCAGACTGCGTGGAAAACTCACCTATTTTGACAAAGCAGTTGCAACTTCCATGAACACCCATCACCATAGTAGCTTGCAAAGCCCCCGCTCAATAGCCACTGATTTCCTACGATAGCTTGACTCCTGTACACGGAGTTTTTTGGCTCGGTCGAAGAACGTTAAGTTTTGAAAAAGAGTTTACATGAAGGGTGTGTTATACAAAGGTTATTGTTTTTATATATAAATATTTTATTTTTTTAATTTCTTTTTAATATAAAAAAATGTAGAATTAAGAGTTTTCCAAAAAGGTATTTTGCAAAAAGATTTTTTTTAAGTTTTTTTTTCTAATAAAAAATTTAGGGTTTTATTGAAAGGTTTTTTTTTTTTTTTTAAAGAGCTTTACAAAGGATAAATTTAAGGTTTTTTTTTCAAAAAGGTATTTTTGGAGAAAGATGGCTTTCTCAAATTTCCAGCCCCGGTTCGCATCGTTTACAAGGAAATATTATTATTTGTGGGCCATTAAGATGGTGACCACGTTGCAGGCACATGATGTTTGGGATTATGTCAAGTTTGGGTTTTCAGAACCTATGAACAAAGGAGAAGAACAAGCTCTTAGTAATACAGAGAGGGAACAATGGAAGAAAGATAAGAAGAAGAATGCACATGCATTGCAACTTATTCAGCAGGGAGTGGACCGAGCAGTGTTCTAGAAGATTATGATCATGTCTTCAACAAAAGTAGCATGGGATACTTTGGCGACAAAATATAAAGGTATGACCAAAGTCAATATTGTTAAGTTGCAGAATACTAGGAGAGATTTTGAAGGTCTGCATATGAAGGAGACAAAGGACATCGATTCTTTCATGAATTGGGTCGTAACTATCGTAAATCAGTTAAAGATTTATGGTGAAGATATAAAATATCAAAGAGTGGTTGAGAAGGTCCTCCGATCTTTCTCTCCAAAATTTGATGTTGTGGTAGCATCCATAGAAGAATCCAAGGATTTTTCATCATTGACAGTTGATGAGTTGATGGGATCACTTCGATCGCATGAGGCAGGCATAGACAGAAATAAGGATTCCACTTTAGAGACCACTTTCAAAAGCCAATTTTCTATTTCAAGAGATAGAGTTTGAGATAGAAGTAGATCGAGAGGCAGAGGATGAAGTGGAAGATATGGTGGTCAGAAAGATGGCCGAGAAGAGCATGCACATGCAGGTGGAAGCAACTACAAAAGCTTGAAAAATAATCAAAGAGTTGACGAATCAAAGTTGAGATGTTCTTATTGCAATAAATTTGGTCACTATGCTCGTGATTGCAGGAAGAAGATATCTCATCAAGGGAACCAAAGAGCTAAAGTCACTACAAAGAGTTCTAACTCCATGTTCTTAACTTGCCATACCATGCATGAACCTTATGCTAGTGTGTGGTTGTTAGACAGTAGTTGTATTAACCACATGATAGGCAACATATATTTATTTGCAAATTTCGATCAATCTGTGGAACAGAGTTAAAGTTTGGGATTGACAAGACTATGGAAGTAGATGGCAAATGAGTGGTCAACATTCTGACCAAGCAGGGCGAGCTAAAGACAATCTCATAGGTACATTAAGTTGCTAGTCTCAAACATAATGTGTTAAGTGTTGGTCAATTAACACAGAAAGGATACATAGTTATCTTTCAAGGTCAAGAATGTGTTATATATGACAAGCCCCCAAATAAGAAGCTGATAGCAAAGGTGTAGATGATGAGGAAAAGAATCTCTCCTCTAATTTTGAATTACGGTGGTGAGGAGAGTTCTTTTACAGTTGCATGTTCTGATGATTATTGGTTATGGCACTTTTGATTTGGGCACTTGCACTTTTTTGGTTTAAGATTGTTGCAGCAGAAAGAGATGGTTAGAAGATTACCTCCCATCAAGGAGCCTACTAGTACTTGTGAGTGTTTCATTTTGGGAAAACAACACCGTGAAAGTTTTCCAAAGGGAGTTGCATACAGAGCAAAGAAACCTCTTGAGCTAGTGCATACAGATTTGTGTGGACCTATGAGGACGCAATCGATTGGTGGAAGTTGCTACTTCCTCAATTTTATTGATGACTATAGCAGAAAGACTTGGGTTTACTTCTTGAAGAAGAAGTCTGAAACTTTTGCAAAGTTCAAAGAATTCAAAGCCTTAGTAGAGAACCAAAGTGATTGATAGATCAAGGTATTAAGGTTAGATCATTGTAAACATGGGATTAGGAGACAGTTTACAACCAAGTACACACCGCAATAGAATGGTGTAATAGAGAGAAAGAATAGGAAAATTATGAAGCATGTTGAAAGGCAGAAACTCATTTAATGAGTATTGGGCAGAAGCAGTTTCATGTGCTATTTATGTGATCACAGATCTCCTACAAAGAGTGTAATGAATAGAGTACTAGAACAAGCATGGTCAGGTATGTATTGCAGGTTATATCATCTCATAGTACTTGGATGTGTAGCTTATGCACATGTGCCAAAGAACGAAGACGCAAATTGGATGATAAAAGTGAAAAATGCATATTCATTGGTTATAGTGAGCAATAAAAATCTTACAAATTGTATAACCCTGTCACAAAGAAGACCATAATTAGTAGAGATGTTGTGTTCAAGGAACAAGAGTCATGGAATGGAACTATAGACAAAACAGTTGATGAACAAGTGCCACTGATGGAAGAAGATGATGGAGTAGAAAAGAAGCAGCAAGAATCATAGGTAAAGACACCAAACAGAGACACACCAACAAGGAATCCAAGATTTTCAGAGCAACATGGATCCTCAAGAAGTTCAACAGATCAAGATTCTCCCAACAATCAATTAGGTGATGAATCAAGCTGAAATGGTAAGAGAAAGATGAGAAGTTTGAAAGATACTTATGATGATTTGGATGTTAGTTCAAATTTTGCATTGTTGTCATTCCAACCTTCTTCGTTTGAAGAGGCAATCAAAGATTAAAATTGGGTGCAAGCCATGGATGAAGAAATTGAAGCTATTGAAAAGAATGATACATGAGATTTGGTTGATTTTCCAAAGGACAAAAATCTCAATGGTGTGGAGTAGGTATACAAGGCACAGTTGAATGAAAAAGGTGAAATTGATAGATTTAAAACAAGAATTGTAGAAAAATGATTCTCGCAACACCCGGGAATAGACTTTGATGAAACGTTTTCTTTGGTGGCCAGATTGGATACTGTAAGAGCAGTTCTAGCCACAACAACTTAGAATAAGTGGATAGTATATCAGATGGATGTGAAATTAGCCTTCTTGAATGGAATTCTAGAAGAAGAAATTTATGTGCAGTAGCCTCTAGGATATTAAGTTGAGAGTAATGAAGAGGAAGTTTACAACTTGAAGAAAGCACTCTATGGACTAAAGCAAGCACCTAAAGCTTGGTATAGCAGAATCGACAACTACATGATTAAGAATGGATTTTACATAAGCAACATTGAGCCTACGTTATACACAAAGGTAAATGAGCATGTACGAATTTTGATTGTTTGCTCATATGTTGATGACATTATTTTTACAGGTGATTTTGAGATAGATTAAATTAAAGCAGCATGATGAAAGAATTTGAGATGATAGATCTTGGTGTCATGAAATATTTTCTTGGCATAGAAGTTGAGCAATCTGAAAAGGAAATTTTTGTTTTTCAAAATAAATATGCCAAATATTTATTGAAAAGATTCATGATGGAAAATTGCTACACCGGTTGCAACAGGTAAAAAGTTAAGCAAGGATGATGAAGGATCATATGACAATCCAACTCTATTCAAAAGATTGGTTGGAAGCCTCATGTATCTCACAGCTACAAGACTAGATATCATGCAAGGAGTGAGTTTGATTTCTATATTTATGGAGACTCCAAAAGGCACACATTGGAGTGCAGGAAAAAGAACTATGAGATACACAGCAGGAACTAGAGATTGTAGCATTATGTATGCAAGCACATTAAAGAAGGATTTTTTTGGATACATAGATAGCAATTTTGCAGGAAGTTTGGATGATAGGAAGAGAACTTCTGTTTTTTTGTTCCACCTTAGTTTAGGTGTGATTTCATGGCCATATAATAAGTATCCCATTGTGACACTTTCGTCGGCAAAAGTAGCATATGTAGCAGCAACATCAGCATCATGTCAAGAAGAGTATTTCATGGACTCAAGCAGAAACAACAAAGATCAATAGTAATATATTGTGACAACACCTCAACGATTTCACTATCCAAGAATAGTGTGTTTCATTAGAAGAGAAAGCGTATTGATACTAGATATCACTTTATTAGAGAACTTGGGAGCAATGGAGAAGTTCACTTGAAGCCTTGTAATTCTAGTGATCAATTGGTTGATATATTTACTAAGTCATTAGCACAAGATGTGTTTGAGTTTCATAAAGGAAACTTGGGTGTTGTAAGCCTAGATTTAAGGCATAGACCAGAAGGCATGTTTGGGTTGTCATGAGTCATGCTTTAGTTTAGCAGCCGTAATTAATGGGAGTATTAAAATAAGATAATTACTCCTCCATGAGGAGTTGGCTAAACCTAGAGAGTCAATTAACTGAGTGATTGAGTGGTTGAGTGTTTGAGTGTTGATTCAAGTCAAATTAAGTGATAGACGACTTTGAGTGTATGATTTCATGTGGTTGTATGTCAAGATATTTTAGGCAATTAGCTAGTTGGTGAAGGTTAAATACCCTTCATCGGGTTCATTGTAATCATCATGTTTTGTGTGATCAATAGAAGAGCTGCAACTCATGTTTTATGTGTGAATTATTTGTGCTTTGTCTCCTCTTCCTTTCCAATAGGGCACCAAGAAATCTGTTGGTAATCATGGCTTCATCCAGATTAACACGTGTTTTCATGGGGTGCCTAAAGAATTCTCCATTTATGCAAGTGTGTGGAGACATTCATGTGCCCCGTCTCCCATGGTAGCCCTTCAGCACCACGTCACAAGCCTTTTCATATCTGGCATCTCTGATTGCTACCAAATATGTTTATTATCTTGCTATCAATATTATTTTCTTTTTGCAGATCCATGACTTTCCAGACACAAAATATGTTATTGAAGGAATAGGTAATGTGGTCCAATCCTTCCTGAACAGGATTATGTAGGTATGCGAGCTACGCAAAACATGATTTCTTCATTTTTTCATATAAAATCCTGAACATGATTTCTTCATTTGTTCATAAAAAATTCTGATGTTGATTTATGGGAGCTACTCAAAACATGATTTTTTCATATAAAATTTTAATTCGAATTTGGTAATTATGATTACAACAAAAAATAACAAAGAAAAAACTAAGGTTTGAGGTTGAGCTTCCTCTAGACTATTTCTTCATATAAAATTCTGATGCTTCGATGCTAAGCTTCATCTAAACATGATTTCTTCATATAAAATTCTGATGTCTACGAGCTACTCGGAACATAATTTTTTCATTTTTCATATAAAATCATCTAAACATGATTTCTTCATATAAAATTCTGACGTCTGCGAGCTACTCGAAACATACTTTTTTCATTTTTCTCATATAAAATAAACAAATTTGATTCAAACTTTGTAACACATAAAACTAAAAGAAAACTGTAACTATGATTACAACACATAAAAATCAAAGAAAACTAAAACTTCAATGGTGAGCTTCATCTAAATGATCTATTTGATATATTTGAAGTTCATGTAGCTTCATACATGGATACACTGAGAGAAAATGAACCAGAAGCTATACCTTACTGAATATATTAAGGGAGATACAGGTCCAGAAAACGTTAAAGAGTTGTACAAGAAGTGTGTGTTGCATGCATGCAGCCAATGGAGCAGACCCGACAATGAAACACACTGGAAAAATTTCCCTAAAGTGCATAAGCATTACTTGACAAATAAATAAAATTTTTTATAACACAATGATCTCTCCCATTAATAACTAGAATAAAAAATTGGAAACCCAATGGCTTTTCCATAAAAACAAGATTGTGATATTGGGCACCACCCTGTCTAGCCCAGTATGTTAGGAGACACCCCAATAAATTTAATTTGAAAAAATAAAAAATAAAAAACCACTAAAAGTGTGTTTTTTACAAAACTCTTCCATAAATAACAAAAAAATGTTTTTTTATTTGTAATTAATAACTGGACTATCTGCATATGGTGTTGCTATCGTCCACAACTATATAGCGTTCCCATTCATTGCTGCTAACATTGTTCATCTGACATTGTTCTCTTGAAATTTTTGGCTCATCATCCTTTACTTTTGTTTTAATAACTTCTCGCACGATATTGTCAACCAATTGCCCCTCATCACTAAAAAAATAACACTGACAAAGAAATTACTAGTAAGAAATGCTTACCAAGGTAAATTGTGATATGCCACTCGTTCCAAAAAATTGAAAGGGATAAAATGAAGATGGATGTCGATGTCTCACACATCATATGTCTCAAGTTTCAAACCCTCTCTCCCTGTAACTTCCATCAGAGCCTTTTTCCATTTTTCAATACCGTCGAACTCGTATTGCGCCTTCTCTTGATGAGTTTCATGGTCAAATATTTTTTACTCTTCGAGGATGCGCAGAGCCTCAGCACAGAGTCCATTTCTTCTATCCAAAGGATTCCACCACATATCTGTAGGGTTCACATTGTAAAAGACAAGGATAATAATTGACCTAGATTCGATCATAAGTAGAAGCTCATCCATACACCGTTCTCATTGTGGGTTTAGTAAGTGACAGAGCAACCCAAAACTCCATCATCCTTCATGTTTTGAGGCAATACAAAATATTAACTTATGGGAAGAGGATGAAAATGGAAGCCATTTTTGGAGAACTAAACTATGGGAAGAGGTTGAAAATGAAAACAATTTTTGAGGAAATTAAACCAACTCAAGAGACATTTAAAATTAACGTGACCTTATTATATAATAAGCCATAAACACCAAAATATATAAATATATATATATATATATATATATATATATATATATAAACAAACTTTTTCATACTCTTTTGAAAACAAAAAACAAAAAAACAAAAATTAAACTGACACTAATCCATCCATGTGATTTCTCATGTTATCTAGCAGACTTACCCACCCTAAGCTACCCGCTCAAAACCACATATTCCTGAGGCATGAAAAAGATCCCTACTCCTATTTTGACATTCTCGAGGGTCAAATATTTTCTCCTCTTCCAGCCTACGCAGGTCTTCACAATACTCTATTCCACTTTTTTTGTTGTCCACCGGATCATGTTGTTAACTAGTACTTTCCAGCCTATGTTATACATTTATTGTTCTTATCATCACCATTACAAGAGAATCATAAATTACAATTATAAATCGTTTCTCTGATAATTTTCTAAACTCTCCTTACTGCTACTAGTTTGGTAGCATGGTCATTTATAATCATAATGGATATGAAACATTTTCTATATGCTATAATCTATAACATCTTAGCTTGCAACCTGTGATTGCTTTGCTTTATTATGTTTCATTGTTAAGGAGTTATTCAACATCTATTTGATCTTAATATCCTTTTTTTCACTATATTTTAAAGCGGTAATGCATTCTGAGAACTATTTATGGCCAATACTAAACGTATCTTGATTTCTCAAATACATCTTGATACGAGAAACCATTTCCAAAAGGCTAGAAATGCATCAATGGTTTCTTGCAATTTTTTAGAGGTTGTAGTTGAAAAATTAGAAAGATGGAAATAAAGGATTTTCTAATCCTTCCATAGCTCACTAAATCAAAAGCAATATCTCTAAAATATGAAATTTCAAGTAAAACAAATAAGATATTTATGGGGAGTGAAGGGAAATAACTTCAATGAAAAAAATTCTCTTCACCTTTTTCAAAATTGTTTCCTCGCATTACCTTGAAGTTTCCTACAAATATATATCTTGAGTGTTCTTGTTTACAGAGACTCATTTCCTTCCCTTTTGGGGACAAATAGAAAAACATGTATCTTTTACCCTCATTTTCATATATGTTCAGTATGGGTTGAATTTTCTCTAGTGATACTTATCGATGCCAATCTCCATGGTTATTTGAAATTTTGTCAGAAATTATGATGTGGGAACTATTGTTGCAGACTTCAGATTTTATACAATGGAAGAATGTGATGGTGTTGATGGAATCGTCCTTAGATGGATAGTATGCAAATGAAGATGCAACTGAATTGGTTGGACTGGAATCAAGGTGCTTGCAGTTTGAACCTCGACTAAATCCCATTACTGAATTTATTCTGGTAACTTCTTGCAAGACTAAGTAGTATAACATGAGCTTGGTGATGCCAAATACCTAGTAGAAAGAGTAGGTATTATTCTCTTCCACCTTGAGTTATGTTTTAGATGTTGATGATTTTTTTCTTCACCATTAGTGCATAAGGAGCTACCAAAAATAAAATATCATCATGCCTATATTATTTGCAAAGTTATTCGCATATTTGTGTTGTAAAGGTTCTTATTGTTTTATTATTTTGGGTCCAACTTTAATGTAAATCTAACTATTGTGATTTCAACGATTCCATTCAAAAGTATTATTTTCAATTTATTGATATTTGTGACTGCTTTGAAAAGTGGTTTTATTGAATTTATTTTGAGATTGATTTTGATATAATTTCAATTGTTGTGATTTTAATTTAGATGCATTTATATTTTAACTATTTAATAACTCTCACATAGTTCTTTAAAGGGTGCTAGCTTAATGGAAGAGCACATGGTGGTTTGATACCACTGTGTCCTAATATAAATTAATCAATGATATTGTGGTTTATTTTTAATTAAATACTTTTAATATTGGTTTATTTCAATGGTGAGGTATTTTTCTTGATTCATTATTTTAGATAGTCTCTAAAGAGACAAAAGTGATTTTGTATTATTTTGAACGTAATTTTTTATTGTATCTAGAGAGACAATAGTTAGGGTCAAAGACATTGTCCCTTTAAAGGCAATATGTCTTTAACCCCAACTATTCTCTCTAGAGAGACAAAACTGAAATTCTCTTCGGAGAGACAAAAATTTATAGAGACAATATTTTAAGACAATTTAATTTGAGACACCGGCTTAAAGACAATATTTAAGACAATACATAAGTTTTCTTTTGTTTCAAGTTAACACAATTTACCCAAAAAGTGTCTTAAATATTGTCTTAAAATCCCCCTTTGTGTTGTAGTGTATGATATGGGATGAACAGTGGGATGAAGGGTTTAGGGTTTAGACTGGCAATGGATGATATCACATCTCCGGTTTTTCCAAAAAGTAGATCACTTCAAAATTCAATGCCTATTATTTGTAGGTGGGCTAATTTTCCATGCTTTTTCACAAAACAACTTTACTAATGTTTATTTTTTTCTAAAAATGATTAAGCCAAATTTTATATACATAATTAATTCATTATTACAAAATTTGAATGTTTTATAATTAATTTAATTTTTATTTTAATAATTATTAATATGCATATAAACCAATTTTGAATTTAAAGTAGGTTTTAAAGCTGTTTCTGCTTAGTCAAAAACTCATTTTACTTTAATATAAAAAATAAATAGTTTTTAATTAGCTAAAAACTCATTTTATTTAAATGTAAAAAATAGATAAACTACTCAAAACCAAAAATATTATAAATTAAATTTTCCCATCATAAAAACTTGTACAATAATTATTATCTCACTTATTATATATGTTTATATTAAAAGTACTTTAATTGTGCATAATTAATATATTTGTATAACTTTTAATGGTTAAACCCATTCTTTTAAATTACATATTAAGAAATAAATATAATAATTTTACGTATTAAAAAAAAATCAATTTAAAATGTGTTGTCAGTGCCGCGTCACATCTCGAAATCTTCCTCTTGATTTTTATAAATTTATTATTAGTGATACCTTCAATGCAATGCAAAGAAATGACAAAACTGTATTACGTTTAATGCCGTGTGGAAGATATTGGTGTAATATGAATTATTTAGTGACCTATAAAGTTTGCAAGTCAATAATCTTTTGGTTTTGATAAGACATTTGTTCTTTGGGAAGAAAGAATTGAGTCACCAGACATGTTAAAAAGCGGCATATTTAAATACGTGTGTCCATAGGAAGGTGGGTGTTCACTGCACAAACAACTTTTTTATTGGGCAATGGCCTACCAAGACCACTTCTTTATAGTTGGGCATCTTGTTTTTTGTATCCAATTTGCACTCTTTCGTAGGAAGGTGGGTGTTCACTGCACAAACAACTTTTTTATTGGGCAATGGCCTACCAAGACCGCTTCTTTATAGTTGGGTATCTTGTCTTTTGTATGCAATTTGCACTCTTTTGTAGGAAGGTGGGTGTTCACTGCACAAACAACTTTTTTATTGGGCAATGGCCTACCAAGACCACTTCTTTATAGTTGGGCATCTTGTCTTTTGTATGCAATTTGCAATTTGCACTCTTTTCTATGCAATGGCCTACCAAGACTATTACTTTATAGTTGGACATCTCGTCTTCGTATGCAATTTCCATAGGAATGTGGGTGTTCACGGCATAAACAACTATTTTATTCGGCAATGGCCCACCAAGATCACTGGCAATTTCCACTCCTTAAAGTGACCGTCGGGATAGGTTAAAGTGACCGTGGGGATGGGTTGTAGCAGCTTTTAGGGAATCATGAATGTATCGCCCTTTCACAGAAGTTGCAGAAAATAGGGCTGAAGGGTTTAGCGTAGATATGTACATTATATCTCTGCACTCCAATATTTTTCATTGCAATCTTTCCATGCTTTCTCTGCGCTTCTCAAACTCCTAAATTCATATAATACCAGGAAATTTGCATACCTTTCCATTGTCCCCCATTTCTCTCTATACACTTCAATTGCAATTGCCAATGGCATCTGCCTCCACCTCTACTGCTTTTGATCCCCCCACCAAATCTCGCTACGATGTCTTCATAAGTCATCGTGGCCCTGATACAAAAAATAATTTCGCCAGCTATCTATACCGTCGGCTGGTTTTACATGGAATCCGAGTCTTTTGGGACAAGGAGGAAATGCAAGTGGGTGATTCTTTAACTTCTCAGATACAAGACGCTATTAAAACCGCATCCGTCCACGTGGTTATCTTTTCTCCCAGATTTGCAGAGTCAGAATGGTGTCTCAATGAGCTCCTCCTGATAGTGGAGTCAAAGGCTCCCATTATTCCCGTGTTTTTCCGTGTCCAGCCCACTGAGCTTCGACAGACACATGGGAAAGGAGTGTATGCTCAAGCCCTACGCACCCTCCAAGAAAAAAGAACGTATGACTCTCAACCGCGTTACAGCTCCATCACCATTGAAAAATGGAGGACTGCTCTCTCTACTGTTGCAGGAATGAGCGGGCTAGAGCTGCAGAAGTTTAACGGGTAAGAAGTCGAACTTCCGCTCTACTGATCCAATATGTAAGATTTTTTACGTATTGTTTTATTTGTTTTCTAATTATTAATTTATTTATTTTCTTGTGACTCACTAGGGACGAGGGGGAGCTGCTCGAGAATGTCATCGATTCTGTGTCGCAAAAGATGATAAAACCCCGCCTCGAAGTGGCAGAATATCCAATTGGTTTAGATGAAAAGATTAGCGATTTTGAAAATAAACTCTTAGCGTTGCAGCGGCAGCAGACTGACAAACCTCGGCAGCAAACTGACAAACCTAAGGTTATCGGGATTGTAGGGATGGGCGGTATAGGAAAGACAACGTTGGCTAAAGAACTTTTCAATAGGAAGAGTTTACAGTACACCAGATCTTACATGTTATTTGATGTAAGAGAGAATGCACGTAAAACATCTTTAGAATCACTGCAGAATGAGCTTCTTGAGGGCTTAACTGGAAATAATGAAAAGATAGAAAATGTTAGTCGAGGAATACAATTGCTTAAATCCCGTCTCTTATCTTCTCAGGCGTTGGTAATTTTAGATGATGTAGATCATGTAAATCAGTTAGATGCACTTCTGAGGCCAATTCGAGATGTTCTTCAATCCAACAGTTTGATATTGATTACATCTCGAGACAGAGATGTTCTCAGAATGTCGAGAGTGGAAGAGTCATCAATTTATACCTTAACTGGCCTTAATCCACAACAGTCCCAGGAGCTCTTTTGCTTGCATGCCTTCACCCAGCCACATCCACTCCCAGGATTTGAGCATCTCGTTGGTAAGTTTTTAACAGCGTGCAATCGACTGCCTTTGTCTTTGAAGGTCTTTGGGGCTCTTCTTTATGGAATTCATGAGAAGCCCTTTTGGGAAGACCAACTGGAAAGACTTGAACAAATACTCCCGGAAGACATAAAAACCCGTCTACAAGTTAGTTACGATTGTCTTCAAGATGACGAAAAACAGATATTCCTAGATATTGCATGTTTTTTCATCGGCGAGAGAAGAGATACTGCAATAAGAATATGGGACAGATCGGGCTGGAATGGCTCGCTTGGGTTTCGAAGTCTGCAGAATAAGAGTCTTGTGGAGGTAGGCTGGAAAGACTCGCTGGGTCTGCAGAATGAAAGTCTTGTGAAGGTAGACAGTGGAGTAAATCGTTATGATAGGACTGAAATTAGGATTATAATGCATGATCATCTTAGAGATCTGGGAAGAGATCTTGCCAAGAATCCAACTCTGCCTCGTCGGATTTGGCGGAATGAGGATCTTGACGATTTGTTGCAACAACAATCTGTAAGTAGTCAAACATTATATTTGCAGTGGTTTGTTAAATAGAATCTGTGTACAGCTTTTTGATTGTTTGTTGTTTTTCAAACATGTGCAGGGAGTAACCCAAGTGCGGGGAATTAGCATGCGCGGGAAAAAATGGAAGGCTCCATCATTTTCAGGCTGCATAATGAATAACTTGCAACTTCTTGATGTTCAAGGTTCTTTCCACTCATTTTTTAGCACGGAAGTAACTAGGATTGAAGTAATTATGAAAGAAGTAATTATGAATGCACTACAGTCATCGAATCTCATATGGCTTCGCTTAAAGGGCCTTCAGTTCGTTTCAGTGCCTTCACGGATTCCATCGATGAAGTTGACGGTTTTAGAAGTGGACGTCTGTTCATTCTCCCCGATTTGGTCAGCGTTGGTGCAGGAGGAATCGCAGGTAAATTGAAATCGATGACTTTAGTAAAACACATTTATTTTTTATTATAAAATATACATTTATTTTTTATCATAACATAGCACAACAGGTTTCCAATGAATTCGAAAAAGGTATTTATTTATTTATTTTTAATACTGAGTTTAACAAATGAGATGACAATCATCCATACCTATAGACAGTAGATTAAGTTGGAGAAAATTTTGCTATGAAAATATAGATTTAGTTTTTGGAAAAATATGTGGAAAATTTAAGTTAAACGATAGAGTTTTATCATAATTTTGCAAAATAAAAAACATCCAATTTCAATAAAAGTTAGCTTAACCTGGACCACTCCATATCCAGTGAGTTTAAGTAGATTGCTGATTTTCCAAAGGAAGTGAGTTTAAGCAGATTGCTGATTCTCCAAATAAAATTCTTTTTGAACATAGGCACGGTCGGTCAAATACCGTCAGATTCCCAAATATTTAAAAAATCAGCAATCGACTTAAGGATGCCCCTCCTTGTCGGCTCGCTGCACCACTCCTCCGTTTAGATATTTGAAACATGTGAACATTTTTGCGGTCGCCTCGCTACACAACTCCTATCTTTAGATATTTGAAACATGTGAAACGGCTTGTGATATCTCCAGTTAGTGGATAATACTGTTGAAACATCTGGAACGGCTTGTGATATCTCCAGATTGGAATTTAGAAAACGCGCTAGAAGACTTTTATAATCTCCTTTCGTTGAAATACTTGCAGATTTCGTTCTCTGGAATGAGATCTCTGTCAGACCCCTTCGGCAATCTAGCAAATCTGCAACACGTTGACATGTCTGGCTGTTCGGCATTAGAGCAGCTTCCAGATGGCTTCGGCAATCTAGCAAATCTGCAACACATTGACATGTGGGACTGTTCGGGGTTAAAACAGCTTCCAGATGGCTTCGGCAATCTAGCCAATCTGCAACACATTGACATGTCGGGCTGTTCGGGGTTAAAGCAGCTTCCAGATGGCTTCGGCAATCTAGCAAATCTGCAACACATTGACATGTCGTGGTGTCGGGGATTAGAGCAGCTTCCAGATGGCTTCGGCAATCTAGCGAATCTGCAACACATTGACATGTCGCGCTGTTGGGGATTAAAGCAGCTTCCAGATGGCTTCGGCAATCTAGCAAATCTGCAACACATTGACATGTCGGGCTGTTCGGGGTTAAAGCAGCTTCCAGATGGCTTCCGCAATCTAGCAAATCTGCAACACATTGACATGTCGGGCTGTCAGGGATTAGAGCAGCTTCCAGATGGCTTCGGCAATCTAGCGAATCTGCAACACATTGACATGTCGCGCTGTTGGGGATTAAAGCAGCTTCCAGATGGCTTCGGCAATCTAGCAAATCTGCGACACATTGACATGGCGGAATGTTGGGGATTAAAGCAGCTTCCAGATGGCTTCGGCAATCTAGCAAATCTGCGACACATTGACATGGCGGACTGTTGGGGATTAAAGCAGCTTCCAGATGGCTTCAGCAATCTAGCGAATCTGCAACATATTGACATGTGGGGCTGTGGGGGATTAAAGCAGCTTCCAGATGGCTTCGGCAATCTAGCGAATCTGCAACACAATGGCATGTCGGACGGTGGGCGATTAAAGAAGCAGCTTGCAGATGGCTTCGGCAATCTAACAAATCTGCGACACATTAACATGTCGGACTGTGGGGGATTACAGCAGCTTCCAGATGGCTTCGGCAATCTAGCAAATCTGCAACACATTGACATGTCGGGGAGTCGGGGATTAGAGCAACTTCCAGATGGCTTCGGCAATTTAGCGAATGACCTGCTGCGCTCTTGGTGCCTTCAAGCAGATATGCAACACGTTGACATGCCGGGCTGTCGGGGATTAGAGGAGCAGCATCCATAGCAAATCTGCAACACATTGACATGCCAGGCTGTCGGGGATCAGATGGCTTCGACCATTTAGTAAATCTGCAAGACATTGACATGCCGGGCTGTTGGGGATTAGAGCAGCTTCCAGATGGCTTCGGCAATCTAGCAAATCTGCAACACATTGACATGCCGGGCTGTCGGGGATCAGATGGCTTCGGCCATTTAGCAAATCTGCATGACATTGACATGCCGGGCTGTTGGGGATTAGAGCAGCTTCCAGATGGCTCCGGCAATCTAGCAAATCTGCAAGACATTGACATGTCGGTCGGTTGGGGATTAGAGCAGCTTTCAGATGGCTCCGGCAATCTAGCAAATCTGCAATCAGGGTTAAATTTGACGGGTAACCCTACCCATTAGAGAAATTTTTTATGACGGTTTTAGAGAAATTTTTTATGACGATTTTATTTTTAAATAGCCCTGACTTTTATTAGGCTGCATAATATTTTTCCTATATTTTTACTCCGCTGTCTCCACGGAAAATGTGGATGACGGCAGATTGCTCGAGGGGCTGAAACGTATGCAAATCGATTCTGATTATTCAAGAGACGGTGCTGCCTCTTCATCTTCAGTGTTTGGTAGTCATTACTTTAACAATAAGGTATTCCTACAAGAAGGTATTCAATATGTGGCAATTTTGGATAAGTTATTCTGGGCTTTCTATCGAAAATTTGTCCCATTAATGTAGAGGATAATAAAAAAAATTGAACCATTAAAATATTATGCAACTTTAGCTAAATTTGCATATTTTTATTAACGTTGTTTAGAGCTTCATTTTAAGAATGCTAACACTTTTCGATTATCTTGGCCCGTTTTGAAGTATTTCTGATGAATGGTTATTTCTGATGGTTATCGACCATGGTTTTTTTTTCTTAAAACTTAATTTTCGGGTTTTTTTTGAGAATAATCAAGCTTAATATAGTTCTCGGGAATAATTAGCCTTAATAGTTCGTTGTATAGGTTAAATATAACTATTTTACATTTCGGGCTTTTGCATCGGGTGATATAATTTTTGGTTAAATTATAACTTCATAATTTTTAATTATTTAAATTAGGTTTTTAATATAAAATATATTCAATATTTACTTACATAAATTTGCAGTTGTTTATAATGTGACTTTTTGGAAATTTTTTTGGTGGGTTTTTTCTGTTAAAATTCAGCACTAATTTATTGGAATCCTAAGTTTGGTAGCTAGTTTCTGCACAATCAAAGCATTCCGGGGTTTTTGAGTTGTTTATAATGTGACTTTTTGGAAATCTTTTTGGTGGGTTTTTTCTGTTAAAATTCAGCACTAATTTATTGGAATCGTAAGTTTGGTAGTTAGTTTCTGCACAATCAAAGCATTCCGGGGTTTTTGAGGGCGCTGAATCCAAATATGCAGTTACAAAACCATTTTAACTGCAACAAATCAAGATTTAACCTCAATTTCTTCGGCCCGTCACCGAAATCTCCAAAAAATTACATCATAGACAACTCCTATAAATTTTGTTGGTAAAATGATCAAAATAAGAATCAAGAAAAAACATGTTTCCATCGTAGTTGCGGGTCATGCATCGGGTTAAGTGCATGGAATGAGGAAATAACTACAAATCGGTGGACAAGAAATGATGAAAACTGTAATCGGTGGACAAGAAATTAATGCACCAACCTAGGTCAACTACCCTCCCATAACATGCGGCGTATATAAATTAAAACTTTTAAATTTTTTATATGCCCGTCAAAATGACGGTTTTATAAAAAATCAGCCAGTTAAGAATTACGTGTTTATTTTGCAATAAACAGTATTTTACGGGTAAAAAGGCGAAAAACGGGTAAACGGGCGTCAATTTTAAAGCCTGTCTGCAACACATTGACATGTCGGGCTGTTCGGGATTAAAGCAGCTTCTAGATGCCTTCGGCAATCTAGCAAATCTGCAACACATTGACATGCCGGGAAGTTCGGGATTAAACCAGCTTCAAGATGGCTTCGGCAATCTAGCAAATCTGCAACACATTGACATGTCGGGTTGTTCGGGATTAAAGAAGCTTCCAGATACCTTCGGCGATTTAGCAAATCTGCAATACATTAGCCTGTCGGCTTGTCGGGTATTAGAACAGCTTACAGATACCTTTGGCAATCTAGCGAATCTGCAACGCATTATACTTTCAGACTGCTTGGACTTAGAGCAGCTTCCAGATACCTTCGGCAATCTAGAAAATCTGCATGCAACACATTCGCCTATAAGGCTGTACGGAATTAAAGCGGCTTCCAGATACATTCGGCAATCTGACAAATCTGCAAAGCATTTACCTGTTAGACTGCCCGGGATTAGAGCAGGTTCCAGATACCTTCGGACATCTAACAAATCTGCATTTCGTATGTATGTAATTAAAAATTTGTGTGTATTGATAGTTTATAAGTCAATAATAATAGTTATTTCTACCTTCGGACATCTAACAAATCTGCATTTCGTATGTATGTAATTAAAAATTTGTGTGTATTGATAGTTTATAAGTCAATAATAATAGTTATTTCTGAATTGGTAAAGTTCAAGATTTTTGGAAATGATTCTAGAATGAAGTAAAAAGATTTGGAAATGCTTATATCAAAAATTTTGTTATATTTATTTATAGCGAAAGATATTGTTATATTATTTTTGGTGTTTGGTGCAAGGAAATTTTAATTTTTATTAAAACTAAAAAATATTATAATATTTTTAAAAAAATTATATTGAAATAAATTTCTATATTTTAGTTTTTTAGAAATTAAATTTTATTTTTTATAAGGTAAAAATTAAAAATGATGTTTTAAGTTTTTTTGAAATTAAATTTTATTTTTTATTGGTTATTAA
The DNA here is from genome assembly GCA_031772625.1 of Pinus tabuliformis. Taxonomy (NCBI): domain Eukaryota; kingdom Viridiplantae; phylum Streptophyta; class Pinopsida; order Pinales; family Pinaceae; genus Pinus; species Pinus tabuliformis. The sequence continues at coordinate 409,413,976 of CM062806.1, read as the reverse complement.
ATTTTTCAAATAAATTTTTTATTTGGGAAAAAAAAATAATTTTAAAATAATAAAATTAAAAAAAAATCTGTTAATAACTCTTAGCAGAAGTTATCATTATTTTTGGCGCTTTTACTAAAACAAAAGAAACAACCTTTCTCTTAGTAAAAAAGATGAACCACTGAATCAGCCATTGCAAGTATTAGAAATCAAATCTTACATATTATATTATATTATATTATATTATATTATATTTTATTATATATATATATATATATATATATATATATATATAAAAGCTGTATACGTTAATATTTAGAAATATTTTATTTTATATATTAGTTTTTAATGTGATATTAATTTAAAATTATATGAAAGTATGTTATATATATAAAATTAATTTTAAATATATTAAATCTCACATTTTATTTACTCTTAAATGATAGGATTATATCAAATTTATTATTTTTCAATTTGTATACAATTTTATATTTTTACAGAGTTTAAAGTTTTAGTGGATATTTAATGTAACACTTTCAATTAGAATTATTAATTTTTTTTTTTATAAAAGGTATAAATTAAATAACAACATTGTTTACCCTTGTTTAATTATAATTCACAAAATCATTTATTCATAATTTAGTTGGAAGTGATTTAAAAAGTTCATAGAGTAAAATCTTCCAATAAATTTAGCTTTGTCAAGAAAAGGAAAACAACTTTAATTTTGAAATTGTGAGGATATAAACTTTTTTTTAAATGAATTGAATTTTGCGAAACAAAAATTTCTAGTATAAATTTCATTATAAAATAGAATTAATATTTTTAAACAAAATTCTTCAAACAATTAATTTTGTCTTTCTATTAATGACACCAAGCTCTCCAACCTAGTATAGGGGTAGTTTTGTAGGCCTAAATGTTAACTTGCATAAATTTTGGTGAGTAGTAACCACTTGTAAGTCTACACACTTACAATTTTAATCCTACATAAGCATTGAACAGAACATAAATAATGGTGAGAAGTAGCTCTGGTAAGTATATTTTTACATTTTATTCTATCCATTTTTATGGTAAAGTAATTGAGGATAGATATGTTATTTACTCGAGTATAAGTTATTTTCAAGTATTTCATTTTCTGATGGAGGGCAAAGCGAGAGAGAGAGAGAGAGTAATAAGTGACAAAGTTGGAGGGCAAAGCAAGAGAGAGAGAGAGAGAGAGGGATGTGTAAAAGAGAGGGAGATATAGAAATGAAGAGAGAGGGGAGGGGAGGGAGATATGGAGTTAGAGGGGGAGAGAGAGAGAAGGGAGAAAAAAGACAAGCGGTAGAGAGAGAGTGACAAAGGAGTGATGGAGAGAGAGGGAGAGAAGGGAAGACAAAGATAAGTGGAGAGAGAGAGAGAAAGAAAGGGAAGAGGGAGAGAGAAAGAGTGACATAGTGATGGAGGGTAGTAACCACTTGTAAGTCTACACACACAATTTTACTCCGACATAAGTTATGAGGAAAACAAAAATAATGGTGGGAAGTAGCTTTTGTAAGTATATTTTACATCTCATTCTATCCATTTTGTATGGAAAGACTTGCTTAAATTATGGTGGGAAGTAATTGATGATAGACATGTTATTTACTTGAGTATAAGTTATTTCCAAGTATTTTGTTTTTGGATAGTCTTCTGCAAAGCATAAGAATAAAAAATAACCACACAAATATCTAATAATGATTCCATAGTCATATTTAAATTTAATTAATAACCACACAAAAAATTATTACATATAATAAACATACAATATAATAAATTACTTCACCATGTATATCCACCCCCACTTTACCATGAATATTATTAACTTGTAAACAAGTTTTGTTACAATACAATGGGCCAGTACCATGACTTACCAATACTATATGTGAGAAAAAACATAAGTCATTTCACAATAAAAAATTAAAATGTAAAATATTTTAGACATTAGCATTGATTGCATAGAGTGAAAATTCTCTATCATACCGATGGAGGGGGAAAGAGAGGGAAGGAGAGAGAGAAAAATAGATTGAGTGAGACAGAGCATGGAGAGAAGGGGGGAGAGAGAGAAGGGGAGAGGGAGGGAGTTAGTGACACAAAGAGAGAGAGAGAGAGCGAGAGAGAGAGAGAGAGAGAGAGAGAGATGGGGAGGAGAGAGAGAGGGAAGTGTAAAAGAGAGGGAGATAGAGGAATGAAAAGAGAGAGGAGGGGAGGGAGAGGGGGAAGGAGAGGAGGGAGTTGGAGGGGAGAAAGAGTGAAGGAAGGTGGTATTGAATTAAGAGCAGAGAAAGAAAGAACATCAAGAGAGAAGACCAAGAAAGAGAAACTGAAATGTATATCTGTTTCATTCGATGATTTTTTTCATTACATGGCATTCGATTTATTATGTGAACAGCTACCGTTACACATAACTAAACTACCCGTTACATAACTAAAACTAAATTGGTTACAAAAACTGTTTGACCAAGTTCGTTGTCAAACCAACAAACTCCACCTTGACAACAACTTTCCCATTCATCATCTTTCCTGCAAGCCAAGAGAAGCTAAACACCACCGCAACTTCTCTACTGTAACTGGCTTTGTGAATATGTCTGCACAATTTTCTCGTGTGTGGACCTTTTTAAGAGCTACTTTTCCACCATCGATCACATGTCTCAGAAAATGATATCTCACATCAATGTGCTTGGTTCTGCTGTGATAGGCAGGATTTGTGGCCAAGTGAATAACACTTTGACTGTCACAAAGTACACTCACTTTCTCCTGCGTCCTTCCGATTTCATCGAGCAAACCCTTTAACCAGATTGCTTCTTTACTGGCATCTGAAGCAGCTATATATTCAGCTTCGGTTGTGGAAAATGCAACCGTGTCTTGAAGCTTTGACATCCAACTAATTGCTCCACCTGCAAGAGTAAAGACGTAACCTGTAGTAGATCTTCTTTTGTCCAAATCACCAGCATAGTCAGCATCTACATATCCGCAGACTGATCCTTCACTACCATCAAAGACGATGCAATGAGCTCTTGTGCCTCTTAGAGATCGAAGCACCCATTTCACTGCTTGCCAATGTTCTTTACCTGGATTTGCCATGAATCTGCTGACAACTCCAACTGCATGTGAAATGTCAGGTCTTGTAGATACCATCGCATACATTAAGTTGCCTACCGCATTTGCATATGGTACATGAGACATATACTGCTTTTCTTCATCAGCTCTAGGACTCAAAACCGAAGAAAGCTTAAAATGGGAAGCTAAAGGAACATTAACAGGTTTCACATTATTCATAGAGAACTTTTCAAGTACCTTTTCCACATACTTCTGCTGTGATAACCAAAGCTTACCATTTTTCCTGTCTCTGTGTATCTCCATGCCCAAGATATGTTTTGCTGCTCCAAGATCCTTCATATCAAACGCCCTAGAGAGTTGAGCCTTTAACCTGTTGATCTCTTCCATGCTTTTGCTTGCAATAAGCATATCGTCAACATACAAAGCTAAGATAATGAATATGCCATTGAAACTTTTGAAGTACACACAATGATCATACTCACTTCTTATAAAGTTCTGGCTCACCATGAAGGAATCAAACTTCTTGTACCATTGTCTGGGAGACTGCCTCAGACCATACAATGATTTCCTGAGCTTGCAAACTAATCTTCTGTTGCGACCTCGTACAAAACCTTCTGGTTGTTCCATATATATCTCTTCGTTCAAATCATCATGTAGAAAAGCTGTTTTAACATCTAACTGTTCTAACTCAAGATTAAGCAACGCAGTTAGTGCCAACACAGTACGTATAGAAACAAGTTTTACAACTGGAGAAAAAATCTCATGAAAGTCTATACCTTCAACCTGAGAATACCCTTTTGCTACTAGTCTCGCCTTATATCTCTCAATACTACCATCAACTTTCCGTTTCAGCTTGAAAACCCATTTACATCCAACAACACTTCTCCCTTCAGGAAGCTCTACAAGATCCCAGGTATTGTTCTTGGCTAAGGAGTCCATTTCTTCTTCCATAGCCTTTTTCCATTTCTCGCTATCTGTATCATCTATCGCTTCCTGATAACAAGACGGTTCCCCATCTTCAGTAACCAAAGCAAGAGATGAAGCAGCAGAATCTTCATACCTTTTGGGAGTTTTCCTTTCCCTTGTTGATCTTCTCAGAGCGACTGGTTGCTGAACTGGTTCAAAAACTTGCTCTAGTTCAGAAGCTTCAACGGCTTCCTTTGTGTCTTCAACACCTTTGTCTCCAGAAGTCTCTCCTTCCTTTCGACTGCCACCGAAAGATCTGGCCTCCAACTGAACTCGTTGACTCGGCGATACCTGTTCCTGTTCAATTCTTTCAACATTTGATTTTAACAAAGATGATTCATCAAATGTTACATCTCTACTAATAACTATCTTCCGCAATGTAGGATCCCACAACCTATATCCTTTCACTGCATAGTCATATCCAACAAAGACATAACATTTCGACTTTGGATCTAACTTTGAACGCTGATTTTTCGGAATCAGAGAATAAGCATCACAGCCAAATATCCTCAAATGAGAATAGTCACAAGACTGACCTGTCCAGACTTCTTCAGGAATTTTACAATCAATTGCTACTGAGGGTGATCTGTTAACTAAATAACAAGTAGTAGATACTGCTTCTGCCCACAACTCCTTTTGCAAGTTAGCATTGCTGATCATGCTTCTGGCTCTTTCCATAAGAGTCTGATTCATACGCTCAGCAACATCATTTTGCTGAGGAGTATAAACAGCAGTTTTGTGTCTAACAATGCCCTCATCCTTACAGTATTGTTCAAATTCAACAGAAGTGAACTCACCACCATTGTCAGTTCTTAGACATTTAATAGATTTTCCTGTTCTTTTCTCTACCATTACTTTAAATTGTTTAAACACATTGAATACATCAGCTTTCCTTTTTAGCAGATAGACCCAAACTTTACGAGAATAATCATCAATGAACGTTAAACAATACAATGCACCTCCATATGACATAACAGGGGAAGGCCCCCACAGATCAGAATGAATGTAGTCTAAAACATCTTTACTATTATGATTGCCAACTTTAAATCTCTGTTTACACTGTTTCCCATACACACAATGTTTACAGAAATCTAAATTCAAGGATTTCAGACCGGGAAGAGATTTACGTTTCATCAGTATGTGAAGACCTTTCTCGCTCATATGACCCAAACGCTGATGCCACAGACGAGTACCTGCTTCTTCCTTTTCCGACGCAACCACTGCTTCACCGACCTGAGTACTTCCTTTTAGCCTGTAAAGATTCCCGACCTTCTCTGCCTTCATAACCACAAGGGCACCTTTGAAGACTTTCAAAATGCCATCCTGACCTGTAAACTTATAACCATCTGAATCCAACACTCCCAAAGAGATTAAATTTTTCTTCAAATCAGGCACATGTCTAACACTAGTTAATGTCCTAACTGTGTTATCATACATCTTAATCCTGATATCTCCCATCCCAACAGTCTGACATGACATATTGTTACCCATAAACACAAAACTACCGTTTACATTTTCATACGAAGTAAACCAGTGTCTATGTGGCACATATGATGCGAAGCACCAGAGTCTAACAGCCAGCTATTCAAACTATGAGAGACATTACATTCAGGTGAAGTTTCATCTATCATACACAAATCTTCAACAGATAAAACTTCGTCTACAATACCTGAATCAGCCTGATTCGCTTCGTTCTTCAGGTTTTCGGATTCCTTCCGTTTCCAACAGTCCTTCCTCAAGTGTCCAACTTTACCGCAGCTCCAACATTTTGCCTTACACTTTTTGCCCTTCGATTTCGACCTGGAAGTTCCCCTTGGTTTGTCTCCTCTTTCCTTTGAGCGTCCTCTAGCAACCATGGCTTCTGATGCAGTTGTATCAGTGCTAGATTTCCTTTGTACCTATTCAGACAGAAGAGCTCCCACGACTGATTCAAACTTCAAAGAATCAACAGAGCTGAAGCTGATTGAGGTTACGAAGTGATCCCATGATTCAGGCAGAGAACACAGCAAGGTTATGGCTTTATCTTCTTCCTGTATTTTTACTTCCATATCTGTTAATTGACAAATTAGTGTATTAAAAACATTCAAATGTTCTGCAACGCTTGAACCTTCTTTCATTCGAAGACTGTATAATTGTCGTTTCAGATAAATTCTGTTGGTTAATGATTTTGTCATATAAAGGTTTTCAAGTTTTTCCCACAAACCTGACGCCGTGGTTTCTTCAACGATGTTGAAGAGAACTTCATCCGCTAGACATAGCCGGATGGTACTAAGAGCACGGGCATCCAAGTCCTCCCACTCTGTAGTAGTCATGGTTGTGGGTTTCTTAGTAACCCCATCCAATGCCTTGTGCAACCCTTGTTGCACAAGCAGATCCTTGACCTTCAGTTTCCAAAGAGCAAAATTGCTCTTTCCGGTGAATTTCTCCACCTCGAATCTTGCATTCGACATCTTGGCCATTTTCCCTCCCTCCTAGGATTTCAAGTTTCAAATCCTTTGATTTCTTGCAAACCCTTTGTTTTACTAGTTTCACAACCTTCGTGCAAAACCTTTGCAAACTTGTTCTTCTAATATTTAAAAAAAAACTACAACACCCTTTTCAATCTCTGCTGCTATCTTTAAAAAATCTGAACAACCACAAAATTCTGCTCTGCTGCTATCTTTTAAAAAAAAAAATTCTGCAATCTGAACAACCAAAAATTCTGCTCTGCTGCTATCTTTTAACAAAAAAATTCTGCAATCTGAACAACCAAAAATTCTGCTCTGCTGCTATCTTTTAACAAAATTCTACAAACCCTTCTCCTTTTTTTTTTTTAAAAGTTTCTTCTAAAAAAAACACCCGTCCACAGAAATTTTGCTAAAAAACAATACCCGTCCGATAAAATTCTGCAAACCCCTTTTTTTTTTTTTTAATTTCTGCTAAAAAAAATACCCGGATTGCAAATGCCGTCCACAGGCCTCCACGTCCACAGACCTCAAGCCGTCCTATCTTCAACGTTTCTGCCATCCTCAGATCCAGCACTTCGTCCACAGGTTCAACGTTTGGGCAAATCGAGCTTCAATAGCCAGAGTTCTTGTCGTCAGGGATCGAGCTTCAACAGCCAGGGTTCTTGCCGTCAGGGATCGAGCTTTAACAGGGTTCTAATCGTGCTACCGTCTGCCGTCCTCAGGGATGCAACGCACAACCTCACCCACGATCCTTCAAACTCTCACAACGTCGTCATGCTGTCTCAGGAAACCGACTCAGGGATTCTGCCGTCACGCTGGCTCTGATACCACTTATTGAATTAAGAGCAGAGAAAGAAAGAACATAAAGAGAGAAGACCAAGAAAGAGAAACCGAAATGTATATCTATTTCATTCGATGATTTTTTTCATTACATGGCATTCGATTTATTATGTGAACAACTACCGTTACACATAACTAAACTACCTGTTACATAACTAAAACTAAATTGGTTACAAAAACTGTTTGACCAAGTTCGTTGTCAAACCAACAGGTGGGAAGTGTAAAAGAGAGGGAGATAGAGGAATGAAAAGAGAGAGGAGGGGAGGGAGAGGAGAGAGTTGGAGGGGGAGAAAGAGTGAAGGAAGGTAAAAGACATAAAGATATATAGGTAGTGAGAAAGGGGGTGCTAAGGGAGAGATGAGAGAGGGAGATAGGAGAGAAAGGGAAGAGAGAGAGGGAGACATAGAGATGGAGAAGGGAGAGAGGGGCAGAGAGAAGGAAAGAGGAAGGGAGATAGTGATAGAGTTTGAGTGTTGAGAGAGATGAAGGAGAGAGACACATGGAAATGGGAAAGAAATGAAGAGGAAGGAAGAGAGATAAGGAGAGAGGGATGGAGTAGAGCAGGAGGGAAGAAAGAGTGAGAGAGTGAGAGATGGATGCAACCTAGATATGGTATGTGTGTATATAAAAACTAGCCTAGATATATCTTAACCCTAGATCTATCAAGGGATGAGAGGGATCAAATCTCTTTTCACTTTAAAAAAGGTTTTTATCTCAAGAAATTTGACCATTCTGAACACTTGATAGATCCAAAATTAACATGAATCTCGATTAGTTTATTTTTATTCTCAAATTCTATCTTGATTACTACCATATCTTTATTTTAAACAAACATAAAATCATTACTTAAAAATAAATAATTTATAAATCTAATTATTTTAGAATTAAATTATAATTTAAATTCTCAATGCATCTAAATTTCAATTTTTTTTTTTTTTTTTTTTAATATTGAATTGAATTTAAAATAAAACAAAACGTATAGAACACTATTTTACAACCAAGAAAACTCCAATCATACGAACCTTAAACTGCCCCCTACAAATTTGGAAAAATACAGTATTTTTACCCAACCACAAACTCTATTTTTCATCAAAAACAAATATGTTAGCTACATGCTTAAACTATTCCCTAAAAATAAAAGCACGTCCTAACTATTACACTAAAATAAATAAATACATTTTTTTTTAAGAAAAACCTAAATAAAATACAAGAATTAATCTGTGTAGTAGATGCATTAAAAATAAAAAATAAAACTATTGTTCAAATTCCAACACGGATTGGTTAAATGGGCGGTTCCCTTACTGGCTCTTGTCGTAAGCCACGCAACAGACAAAGTCATTAATATCTATCACCGACCAGAATCTTACTTTTTACTCGTGACGTGGCTTCCTGGTGGCTGATCCAATTGCCTTCACCGCCGGACTTGATATCATCACCGAAGGTGTGGAAGAACCCAACAACGGGTAAAGAAGCCATGGAAGAAGCAAATGGATGGGGGCTGGATAAGCTCTGAAAGAAGAATAAAATAGGAGAGAGGAGGTTACAGCAGGGATTAATTGTAATAGTCAAAATAAAACTGAAATATTGAATGCATTACTGGTTTTAAACATCCAAACACAATTGCAATACGGAATAAGTACTGGTAGTACATAATAAAAAAAAAATGTGAGACATACTTTGGTATATGTTCCCTCCTCCCCTCCCAGCCATATAAGAAATAGCCAAGCAAGCCATCTAGAGAGGCAAGAAGAGAGTGCCCTGTAGCATAGGCAAGAGGGATGGGGTAGCGTGGGGCGAAACAACCTAGAGAGTAATAACAAAATAGATGCCATTGTGGGCTTTCCTTCCTCAAAAATTGAATAAATAATTAGCGGTAAAGCAGTAAAATAAATAATTAGTGGTAAGCAGTTAAAAATTGACCTGAAATACTAAATGAATTAATGGTGTAGAGTATGTTTTCCTAATTGTAATCATAAATATCATAAACAATCAAAGATTTGGAAGTCACGGTTGGAAATTGATCTTGTTGTAACTATTTTTTGATCCATAAATTTTTCTAATAAAGGATATTAAAAAAAAATAGTTATATTATGAACTTTGTAATAAGTTGGCTGATCCCATAAATGTCACGTGAAAATTTATTTATTTTTCAAATAAATGTAAATGATTTTGTAATTTCCGCTAATAAAGATGCATGGTAACTAGTGCGCTTGCTCCAACGGTTAGGATTTTATTTGCCTCAATCAACAGCTCATGTGCATTATAGGACCCTCGCATTGCCAATGTTTAACGAGGGGGGGCGCCAAGGCTGGTATTTTATCTGTCACAATCGAAAACTCACATGCATTACAGGACCCCTGCACTCTCGATGTTTTACGAAAGGCGGGGGCTCTCTGCAATCCATGGTTTTCATACGCCATGGAAACCTATGTGGCGGGCGCATGTGCATTGCGCACCCCAGTCTCCCAAAATCACATGCCGCCTTCTACCTTCCCGCTAGTCATTATTCCACCGAATCTATCTGTCTGCTATCCACTGCGTCAAAATATCTCTTGCTATCTTCTCCACTACTTGTCGATTCATAACAACCAAATCTTGCAATTAATTCCCACAAACATTCAAAAAGTATGTTAAACACTCAGGTCATTAAAATCATCAACAAATATTTATATTTTCTCTAAAAGCAGAGTTTGCCCAAATTGTCCGAACATTTTCTCAAGTTTGCAGAATAATTAATCAACAGAAGAGCTTCCTAGTACACACAGGGGCTTCTCCCACTGTCTTCAATCTTCTTGGTATTCCAATTTTCTGTTCAACCTTAAAACGAGTACTTCTAAAGGCTATCATTGGTTGACTTAGATTTCAAGATTGTAGAGACCAAATCTGTGTTTTATTTGTATGAATTGCAAAATTAGACTTTTCAAAAGTTTGAAGATGCTAGTGATGATTTTATTTTTTGGGAATCCATGTTACCCCAATTTGTTTTCGCTAAGACTCATCACTTTCCCAAGTTTGTCTCCTGGTGCAAAAGCATATATTGTAGTAGCGATAAATGGTAAATTTTTGTTTTATATAACATGAGAGTCTATATAACATGAGACAAAGGTGTTGAAGACACAAAGGAAGCCGTTGAAGCTTCTGAACCAGAGCAAGTTTCTGAACCAGTTCAGCAACCAGTCGCTCTGAGAAGGTCTACAAGGGAAAGGAAAACTCCCAAAAGGTATGAAGATTCTGCTGCTTCATCTTTTGCTTTGGTTACTGAAGATGGGGAACCGTCTTGTTATTAGGAAGCGATAGATGATACAGATAGCGAGAAATGGAAAAAGGCTATGGAAGAAGAAATGGACTCCTTAGCCAAGAACAATACCTGGGATCTTGTAGAGCTTCCTGAAGGGAGAAGTGTTGTTGGATGTAAATGGGTCTTCAAGCTGAAACGGAAAGTTGATGGTAGTATTGAGAGATATAAGGCGAGACTGGTAGCAAAAGGGTATTCTCAGGTTGAAGGTATAGACTTTCATGAGATTTTTTCTCCAGTTGTAAAACTTGTTTCTATACGTACTGTGTTGGCACTAACTGCGTTGCTTAATCTTGAGTTAGAACAGTTAGATGTTAAAACAGCTTTTCTACACGGTGATTTGAACGAAGAAATATATATGGAACAACCAGAAGGTTTTGTACGAGGTCGCAGCTGAAGATTAGTTTGCAAGCTCAGGAAATCATTGTATGGTCTGAGGCAGTCTCCCAGACAATGGTACAAGAAGTTTGATTCCTTCATGGTGAGCCAGAACTTTATAAGAAGTGAGTATGATCATTGTGTGTACTTTAAAAGTTTCAATGGCATATTCATTATCTTAGCTTTGTATGTTGACGATATGCTTATTGCAAGCAAAAGCATGGAAGAGATCAACAGGTTAAAGGCTCAACTCTCTAGGGCGTTTGATATGAAGGATCTTGGAGCAGCAAAACATATCTTGGGCATGGAGATACACAAAGATAGGAAAAATGGTAAGCTTTGGTTATCACAGCAGAAGTATGTGGAGAAGGTACTTGAGAAGTTCTCTATGAATAATGTGAAACCTGTTAATGTTCCCCTAGCTTCCCATTTTAAGCTTTCTTCGGTTTTGAGTCCTAGAGATGATGAAGAAAAGCAGTATATGTCTCATGTACCATATGCAAATGCGGTAGGCAACTTGATGTATGCGATGGTATCTACAAGACCTGACATTTCACATGCAGTTGGAGTTGTCAGCAGATTCATGGCAAATCCAGGTAAAGAACATTGGCAAGTAGTGAAATGGGTGCTTCGATATCTAAGAGGCACAAGAGATCATTGCATCGTCTTTGATGGTAGTGAAGGATCAATCTGCGGATATGTAGATGCTGACTATGCTGGTGATTTGGACAAAAGAAGATCTACTATAGGTTACGTCTTTACTCTTGCAGGTGGAGCAATTAGTTGGATGTCAAAGCTTCAAGACACGGTTGCATTTTCCACAACCGAAGCTGAATATATAGCTGCTTCAGATGCCAGTAAAGAAGCAATCTGGTTAAAGGGTTTGCTCGATGAAATCGGAAGGACGCAGGAGAAAGTGAGTGTACTTTGTGACAGTCAAAGTGCTATTCACTTGGCCACAAATCCTGCCTATCACAACAGAACCAAGCACATTGATGTGAGATATCATTTTCTGAGACATGTGATCGATGGTGGAAAAGTAGCTCTTAAAAAGGTCCACACACGAGAAAATTGTGCAGACATATTCACAAAGCCAGTTACAGTAGAGAAGTTGCGGTGGTGTTTAGCTTCTCTTGGCTTGCAGGAAAGATGATGAATGGGAAAGTTGTTGTCAAGGTGGAGTTTGTTAGTTTGACAACAAACTTCAAACTAGTTTAGTTTTTAGTTATGTACAGTTTTCTTTGTAACAAATAGTGTTTAGTTATGTAACGGTAAATACATGAATATATCGAATGTCATGTAGAGGATATTGATCATCGAAAAAAAACAGATTCACATATTCAGTTTATATTTCTTGGTCCTTGGTCTTCTCTCATTCTGTTTCTTGCTGTTCTTTCTTTCTTCCTCTGCTCTTAATTCAAGAACGCCATAACCTTGCTGTGTTCTCTGCCTGAATCATGGGATCACTTCGTAACCTCAATCAGCTTCAGCTCTGCTGATTATTTGAAGTTTGAATCAGTCGTGGGAGCTCTTCTGTTTGAAGAGGTACGAAGGAAATCCAGCACTGATACAACTGGTATCAGAGCCGTGATTTATCCCTGAGGACGGCTAAGTTGTGAGGCTGCTACAGCCCTGTGGATGGCCAGGATCCCTGAGGACAGCGTGACGGCATCAATCTGTGGAAGGACGGCGTTGCTCCAGTATTGAGGCTTGAAGAATCCGAATCGGCTGCTGAATCTCTGAGGACGGCGTGGACGGTGGTACAACGTTGTGAGGCTGCTGGGAAGAATCGTTGAACGGTGTCGGTGTTGTGAGGCTGCAATCCGGGTATTGTTTCCCTGAATCCGCTGTGGACTGCGTTGTAATCCGAAATCCGGGTATTGTTTCCCTGAATTCGCTGTGGACTGTGTTGTTTAGTCTTGAACGGTGTCACGGTGTCGGTGTAGTGAGGCTGCAATCCGGGTATTGTTTCCCTGAATCCGCTGTGGATTGCGTTGTAATCTGGGTATCGTTTTTTACACATAAATTTTTTTTTAAGGAAAAAAAGGGTTTTGCAGAATTTTTTTGAAAGATAGCAGTTTGCAGAATATTTTTTTAAAAAGGTAGCAGATTGCAGAATTTTTTAAAAAGGTAGCAGTTTGCAGAATCTTTTAAAGATAGCAGAGGTTGTTCAGATTTTTTCCAGAGGTTGTTCAGAATTTTTTTTTTAAAAAGAGAGCAGAAATTCAGATTTTTTAAAGATAGCAGCAGAGATTGAAAAGGGTGTTGTAGTTGTTTTTTTTTAATTTGTAAGGGGGAAGTTGTTTTTTTTAAAGCCTGAAATCCTAGGAAGGAGGGAAAATGGCCAAGATGTCGAATGCAAGATTCGAGGTGGAGAAATTAATCGGAAAGAGCAATTTTGCTCTTTGGAAACTGAAGGTCAAGGATCTGCTTGTGCAACAACGGTTGCACAAGGCATTGGATGGGGTTACTAAGAAACCCACAACCATGACTACTATAGAGTGGGAGGACTTGGATGCCCGTGCTCTCAGTACCATCCGGCTATGTCTAGCGGATGAAGTTCTCTTCAACATCGTTGAAGAAACTACGGCGTCAGGTTTGTGGGAAAAACTTGAAAACCTTTATATGACAAAATCATTAACTAACAGAATTTATCTGAAACGACAATTATACAGTCTTCGAATGAAAGAAGGTTCAAGCGTTGCAGAACATTTGAATGTCTTTAATACACTAATTTGTCAATTAACAGATATGGAAGTAAAAATACAGGAAGAAGATAAAGCCATAACCTTGCTGTGTTCTCTGCCTGAATCATGGGATCACTTCGTAACCTCAATCAGCTTCAGCTCTGCTGATTCTTTGAAGTTTGAATCAGTCGTGGGAGCTCTTCTGTCTGAAGAGGTACGAAGGAAATCCAGCACTGATACAACTGCATCAGAAGCCATGGTTACTAGAGGACGCTCAAAGGAAAGAGGAGACAAACCAAGGGGGACTTCTAGGTCGAAATCGAAGGGCAAAAAGTGTAAGGCAAAATGTTGGAGCTGCGGTAAAGTTGGACACTTGAGGAAGGACTGTTGGAAACGGAAGGAATCTGAAAACCTGAAGAACGAAGCAAATCAAGCTGATTCAGGTATTGTAGATGAAGTTTTATCTGCTGAAGATGTGTGCATGATAGATGAAACTTCACCTGAATGTAATGTCTCTCAGAGTTTTGATAGCTGGCTGTTAGACTCTGGTGCTTCGCATCATATGTGCCCACATAGAAACTGGTTTACTTCGTATGAAAATGTAAATGGTAGTTCTGTGTTTATGGGTAACAATATGTCATGTCAGACTGTTGGGATGGGAGATATCAGGATTAAAATGTATGATAACACAGTTAGGACATTAACTAGTGTTAGACATGTACCTGATTTGAAGAAAAATTTAATCTCTTTGGGAGTGTTGGATTCAGATGGTTATAAGTTTACAGGTCAGGATGGCGTTTTGAAAGTCTTCAAAGGTGCCCTTGTGGTTATGAAGGCAGAGAAGGTCGGGAATCTTTACAGGTTAAAAGGAAGTACTCAGGTCGGTGAAGCAGCGGTTGCGTCAGAAAAGGAAGAAGCAGGTACTCGTCTGTGGCATCAGCGTTTGGGTCATATGAGCGAGAAAGGTCTTCACATACTGATGAAACGTAAATCTCTTCCCAGTCTGAAATCCTTGAATTTAGATTTCTGTAAACATTGTGTGTATGGGAAACAGCGTAAACAGAGATTTAAAGTTGGCAATCATAATAGTAAAGATGTTTTAGACTACATTCATTCTGATCTGTGGGGGCCTTCCCCTGTTATGTCATATGGAGGTGCATTGTATTTTTTAACGTTCATTGATGATTATTCTCGTAAAGTTTGGATCTATCTGCTAAAAAGGAAAGCTGATGTATTCAATGTGTTTAAACAATTTAAAGTAATGGTAGAGAAAAGAACAGGCAAATCTATTAAATGTCTAAGAACTGACAATGGTGGTGAGTTCACTTCTGTTGAATTTGAACAATACTGTAAGGATGAGGGCATTGTTAGACACAAAACTGCTGTTTATACTCCTCAGCAAAATGGTGTTGCTGAGCGTATGAATTGGACTCTTATGGAAAGAGCCAGAAGCATGATCAGCAATGCTAACTTGCAAAAGGAGTTGTGGGCGGAAGCAGTATCTACTGCTTATTATTTAGTTAACAGATCACCCTCAGTAGCAATTGATTGTAAAATTCCTGAAGAAGTCTGGACAGGTCAGTCTTGTGACTATTCTCATTTGAGGATATTTGGCTGTGATGCTTATTCTCTGATTCCGAAAAATCAACGTTCAAAGTTAGATCCAAAGTCGAAATGTTATGTCTTTGTTGGATATGACTACTCGTACAAAACCTTCTGGTTGTTCCATATATATTTCTTCATTCAAATCACCATGTAGAAAAGATGTTTTAACATCTAACTGTTCTAACTCAAGATTAAGCAACGCAGTTAGTGCCAACACAGTACGTATAGAAACAAGTTTTACAACTGGAGAAAAAATCTCATGAAAGTCTATACCTTCAACCTGAGAATACCCTTTTGCTACCAGTCTCGCCTTATATCTCTCAATACTACCATCAACTTTCCGTTTCAGCTTGAAGACCCATTTACATCCAACAACACTTCTCCCTTCAGGAAGCTCTACAAGATCCCAGGTATTGTTCTTGGCTAAGGAGTCCATTTCTTCTTCCATAGCCTTTTTCCATTTATCGCTATCTGTATCATCTATCACTTCCTGATAACAAGACGGTTCCCCATCTTCAGTAACCAAAGAAAAAGATGAAGCAGCAGAATCTTCATACCTTTTGGGAGTTTTCCTTTCCCTTGTAGACCTTCTCAGAGCGACGGGTTGCTGAACTGGTTCAGAAACTTGCTCTGGTTCAGAAGCTTCAACGGCTTCCTTTGTGTCTTCAACACCTTTGTCTCCAGAAGTCTCTCCTTCCTTTCGACTGCCACCGAAAGATCTGGCCTCCAACTGAACTCGTTGACTCGGCGATACCTGTTCCTGTTCAATTCTTTCAACATTTGATTTTAACAAAGATGATTCATCAAATGTTACATCTCTACTAATAACTATCTTCCGCAATGTAGGATCCCACAACCTATATCCTTTCACTGCATAGTCATATCCAACAAAGACATAACATTTCGACTTTGGATCTAACTTTGAACGCTGATTTTTTGGAATCAGAGAATAAGCATCACAGCCAAATATCCTCAAATGAGAATAGTCACAAGACTGACATGTCCAGAGTTCTTCAGGAATTTTACAATCAATTGCTATTGAGGGTGATCTGTTAACTAAATAACAAGCAGTAGATACTGCTTCCGCCCACAACTCCTTTTGCAAGTTAGCATTGTTGATCATGCTTCTGGCTCTTTCCATAAGAGTCTGATTCATACGCTTAGCAACACCATTTTGCCGAGGAGTATAAACAACAGTTTTGTGTCTAACAATGCCCTCATCCTTACAGTATTGTTCAAATTCAACAGAAGTGAACTCACCAACATTGTCAGTTCTTAGACATTTAATAGATTTGCCTGTTCTTTTCTCTACCATTACTTTAAATTGTTTAAACACATTGAATACATCAGCTTTCCTTTTTAGCAGATAGACCCAAACTTCACGAGAATAATCATCAATGAACGTTAAAAAATACAATGCACCTCCATATGACATAAGAGGGGAAGGCCCCCACAGATCAGAATGAATGTAGTCTAAAACATCTTTACTATTATGGTTGCCAACTTTAAATCTCTGTTTACATTGTTTCCCATACACACAATGTTTACAGAAATCTAAATTCAAGGATTTCAGACCGGGAAGAGATTTACGTTTCATCAGTATGTGAAGACCTTTCTCGCTCATATGACCCAAACACTGATGCCACAGACCTGAGTACTTCCTTTTAACCTGTAAATATTCCCGACCTTCTCTGCCTTCATAACCACAAGGGCACCTTTGAAGACTTTCAAGATGCCATCATGACCTGTAAACTTATAACCATCTGAATCCAACACTCCCAAAGAGATTAAATTTTTCTTCAAATCAGGTACATGTCTAACACTAGTTAATGTCCTAACTGTGTTATCATACATTTTAATCCTGATATCTCCCATCCCAACAGTCTGACATGAAATATTGTTACCCATAAACACAGAACTACCATTTACATTTTCATACGAAGTAAACCAGTTTCTATGTGGGCACATATGATGCGAAGCACCAGAGTCTAACAGCCAGCTATCAAAACTCTGAGAGACATTACATTCAGGTGAAGTTTCATCTATCATACACACATCTTCAGCAGATAAAACTTCATCTACAATACCTGAATCAGCTTGATTTGCTTCGTTCTTCAGGTTTTCGGATTCCTTCCGTTTCCAACAGTCCTTCCTCAAGTGTCCAACTTTACCGCAGCTCCAACATTTTGCCTTACACTTTTTGCCCTTTGATTTCGACTTGGAAGTCCCCCTTGGTTTGTCTCCTCTTTCCTTTGAGCGTCCTCTAGTAACCATGGCTTCTGATGCAGTTGTATCAGTGCTGGATTTCCTTCGTACCTCTTCAGACAGAAGAGCTCCCACGACTGATTCAAACTTCAAAGAATCAGCAGAGCTGAAGCTGATTGAGGTTACGAAGTGATCCCATGATTCAGGCAGAGAACACAGCAAGGTTATGGCTTTATCTTCTTCCTGTATTTTTACTTCCATATCTGTTAATTGACAAATTAGTGTATTAAAGACATTCAAATGTTCTGCAATGCTTGAACCTTCTTTCATTCGAAGACTGTATAATTGTCGTTTCAGATAAATTCTGTTAGTTAATGATTTTGTCATATAAAGGTTTTCAAGTTTTTCCCACAAACCCGACGCCGTAGTTTCTTCAACGATGTTGAAGAGAACTTCATCCGCTAGACATAGCCGGATGGTACTGAGAGCACGGGCATCCAAGTCCTCCCACTCTATAGTAGTCATGGTTGTGGGTTTCTTAGTAACCCCATCCAATGCCTTGTGCAACCCTTGTTGCACAAGCAGATCCTTGACCTTCAGTTTCCAAAGAGCAAAATTGCTCTTTCCGGTGAATTTCTCCACCTCGAATCTTGCATTCGACATCTTGGCCATTTTCCCTTCTTCCTAGGATTTCAGGCTTTAAAAAAAACAACTTCCCCTTACAAACCCTTTTTTTTTTCGTGCTTGTTCTTCTAATATTTAAAAAAAAACAACTACAACACCCTTTTCAATCTCTGCTGCTATCTTTAAAAAATCTGAATTTCTGCTCTCTTTTTAAAAAAAATTTCTGAACAACCTCTACTATCTTTAAAAGATTCTGCAAACTGCTACCTTTTTAAAAAAATTCTGCAATCTGCTACCTTTTTAAAAAAAAAATCTGCAAACTGCTATCTTTCAAAAAATCTGCAAAACCCTTTTTTTCCTTAAAAAAAAAAATTCTGTGTAAAAAACGATACCCGGATTACAACGCAGTCCACAGCGGATTCAGGGAAACAATACCCGGATTGCAGCCTCACAACACCGACACCGTGACACCGTTCAAGACTAAACAACGCAATCCACAGGGCCGGATTCAGGGAAACAATACCCGGATTCCGGATTACAACGCAGCCCACAGCGGATTCAGGGAAACAATACCCGGATTGCAGCCTCACAACACCGACACCGTTCAACGATTCTTCCCAGCAGCCTCACAACGCTGTCCACAAAGCCGTCCACGCCGTCCTCAGAGATTCAGCAGCCGATTCGGATTCTTCAAACCTCAACGCTGGAGCAACGCCGTCCTTCCACAGATTGATGCCGTCATCCACAGGGCTGTAGCAGCCTCACAACTCAGCCGTCCTCAGGGATGCAATCTGAACAACCAAAAATTCTGCTCTGCTGCTATCTTTTAACAAAATTCTGCAAACCCTTCTCCTTTTTTTTTTTTTTTTAAAAATTTTGCTAAAAAAAACACCCGTCCACAGAAATTCTGCTAAAAAACAATACCCGTCCGATAAAATTCTGCAAACCCCTTTTTTTTTTAAAAAAAATTCTGCTAAAAAAAAAATACCCGGATTGCAAATGCCGTCCACAGGCCTCCACGTCCACAGACCTCAAGCCGTCCTATCTTCAACGTTTCTGCCGTCCTCAGATCCAGCACTTCGTCCACAGGTTCAACGTTTGGGCAAATCGAGCTTCAACAGCCAGAGTTCTTGCCGTCAGGGATCGAGCTTCAACAGCCAGGGTTCTTGCCGTCAGGGATCGAGCTTTAACAGCCAGGGTTCTAATCGTGCTATCGTCTGCCGTCCTCAGGGATGCAACGCACAGCCTCACCCATGATCCTTCAAACTCTCACAACGTCGTCACGCTGTCTCAGGAAACCGACTCAGGGATTCTGCCGTCACGCTGGCTCTGATACCACTTATTGAATTAAGAGCAGAGAAAGAAAGAACATCAAGAGAGAAGACCAAGAAAGAGAAACTGAAATGTATATTTGTTTCATTCGATGATTTTTTTCATTACATGGCATTCGATTTATTATGTGAACAGCTACCGTTACACATAACTAAACTACCCGTTACATAACTAAAACTAAATTGGTTACAAAAATTGTTTGACCAAGTTCGTTGTCAAACCAACAGGTGGGAAGTGTAAAAGAGAGGGAGATAGAGGAATGAAAAGAGAGAGGAGGGGAGGGAGAGGAGGGAGTTGGAGGGGGAGAAAGAGTGAAGGAAGGTAAAAGACATAAAGATATATAGGTAGTGAGAAAGTGGGTGCTAAGGGAGAGATGAGAGAGGGAGATAGGAGAGAAAGGGAAGAGAGAGAGGGAGACATAGAGATGGAGAAGGGAGAGAGGGGCAGAGAGAAGGAAAGAGGAAGGGAGATAGTGATAGAGTTTGAGTGTTGAGAGAGATGAAGGAGAGAGACACATGGAAATGGGAAAGAAATGAAGAGGAAGGAAGAGAGATAAGGAGAGAGGGAGGGAGTAGAGCAGGAGGGAAGAAAGAGTGAGAGAGTGAGAGATGGATGCAACCTAGATATGGTATGTGTGTATATAAAAACCAGCCTAGATATATCTTAACCCTAGATCTATCAAGGGACAAGAGGGATCAAATCTCTTTTCACTTTAAAAAAGGTTTTTATCTCAAAAAATTTGACCCTTCTGAACACTTGATAGATCCAAAATTAACATGAATCTCGATTAGTTTATTTTTATTCTCAAATTCTATCTTGATTACTACCATATCTTTATTTTAAACAAACATAAAATCATTACTTAAAAATAAATAATTTATAAATCTAATTATTTTAGAATTAAATTATTATTTAAATTCTCAATACATCTAAATTTCATTTTTTTTTTTAATATTGAATTGAATTTAAAATAAAACAAAACGTATAGAACACTATTTTACAACCAAGAAAACTCCAATCATACGAACCTTAAATTGCCCCCTACAAATTTGGAAAAATACAGTATTTTTACCCAACCACAAACTCTATTTTTCATCAAAAACAAATATGTTAGCTACATGCTTAAACTATTCCCTAAAAATAAAAGCACGTCCTAACTATTACACTAAAATAAATAAATACATTTTTTTTAAGAAAAACCTAAATAAAATACAAGAATTAATCTGTGTAGTAGATGCATTAAAAATAAAAAATAAAACTATTGTTCAAATTCCAACACGGATTGGTTAAATGGGCGGTTCCCTTACTGGCTCTTGTCGTAAGCCACGCAACACACAAAGTCATTAATATCTATCACTGACCAGAATCTTACTTTTTACTCGTGACGTGGCTTCCTGGTGGCTGATCCAATTGCCTTCACCGCCGGACTTGATATCATCGCCGAAGGTGTGGAAGAACCCAACAACAGGTAAAGAAGCCATGGAAGAAGCAAATGGATGGGGGCTGGGTAAGCTCGGAAAGAAGAATAAAATAGGAGAGAGGAGGTTACAGCAGGATTAATTGTAATAGTCAAAATAAAACTGAAATATTGAATGCATTACTGGTTTTAAACATCCAAACACAATTGCAATACGGAATAAGTACTGGTAGTACATAATAAAAAAAAAATGTGAGACATACTTTGGTATATGTTTCCTCCTCCCCACCCAGCCATATAAGAAATAGCCAAGCAAGCCATCTAGAGAGGCAAGAAGAGAGTGCCCTGTAGCATAGGCAAGAGGGATGGGGTAGCGTGGGGCGAAACAACCTAGAGAGTAATAACAAAATAGATGCCATTGTGGGCTTTCCTTCCTCAAAAATTGAATAAATAATTAGCGGTAAAGCAGTAAAATAAATAATTAGTGGTAAGCAGTTAAAAATTGACCTGAAATACTAAATGAATTAATGGTGTAGAGTATGTTTTCCTAATTGTAATCATAAATATCATAAACAATCAAAGATTTGGAAGTCACGGTTGGAAATTGATCTTGTTGTAACTATTTTTTGATCCATAAATTTTTCTAATAAAGGATATTAAAAAAAAATAGTTATATTATGAACTTTGTAATAAGTTGGCTGATCCCATAAATGTCACGTGAAAATTTATTTATTTTTCAAATAAATGTAAATGATTTTGTAATTTCCGCTAATAAAGATGCATGGTAACTAGTGCGCTTGCTCCAACGGTTAGGATTTTATTTGCCTCAATCAACAGCTCACGTGCATTATAGGACCCTCGCATTGCCAATGTTTAACGAGGGGGGGCGCCAAGGCTGGGATTTTATCTGTCACAATCGAAAACTCACATGCATTACAGGACCCCTGCACTCTCGATGTTTTACGAAAGGCGGGGGCTCTCTGCAATCCATGGTTTTCATACGCCATGGAAACCTATGTGGCGGGCGCATGTGCATTGCGCACCCCAGTCTCCCAAAATCACATGCCGCCTTCTACCTTCCCGCTAGTCATTATTCCACCGAATCTATCTGTCTGCTATCCACTGCGTCAAAATATCTCTTGCTATCTTCTCCACTACTTGTCGATTCATAACAACCAAATCTTGCAATTAATTCCCACAAAAATTCAAAAAGTCTGTTAAACACTAAGGTCATTAAAATCATCAACAAATATTTATATTTTCTCTAAAAGCAGAGTTTGCCCAAATTGTCCGAACATTTTCTCAAGTTTGCAGAATAATTAATCAACAGAAGAGCTTCCTAGTACACACAGGGGCTTCTCCCACTGTCTTCAATCTTCTTGGTATTCCAATTTTCTGTTCAACCTTAAAACGAGTACTTCTAAAGGCTATCATTGGTTGACTTAGATTTCAAGATTGTAGAGACCAAATTTGTGTTTTATTTGTATGAATTGCAAAATTAGACTTTTCAAAAGTTTGAAGATGCTAGTGATGATTTTAGTTTTTGGGAATCCATGTTACCCCAATTTGTTTTCGCTAAGACTCATCACTTTCCCAAGTTTGTCTCCTGGTGCAAAAGCATATATTGTAGTAGCGATAAATGGTAAATTTTTGTTTTATATAACATGAGAGTCTATTCTTCAAAATTTACAAATCAATCTTCTAAGTTCCTTGCATTCCTTTCTAGTTGGCTCATTAATGGAAATTTATCAGAAGCTTACATTTCAAGAGAGAGCCCATATTTTTGAGTTAGTTTTACTAGAAGAATCTGAATTGTCGTGTCATAATATTCCTTATTCCTCAGCCATACTTCCTTAAATGTCCAGAAAAATAATTTCCATGGTTTGTTGTATTTTAGGTTATCAAAGTGATGAATGGGTTGATGAGGTTATTCTAGGATTCCTGACTGTCTTTTCATCTGGGAAAAACCCTTTTGTCCTATTTAATTTTAGCTAGTTTATCTCAGATAACATTCATGAGTAGTTCTTAAATATTTTTACACATTCTTAGATCATCTAGATGAGAGGTTTAATATGCCACTATAGAACTTGGAGTCACAGGAGAGACGACACTTTGTTATTCACTACACTTCATTAGTAAAAAAGAATTCAAAAGAGTATTTTGATTAGAGATTTTGTTAACCAATTTATGTATTTATCACTCTGTCATCTTAGTAGTGATGTAGTCCCAAGGATTTCAGCTGAAATTAAGAGAATTTTACATTTAAGTGAGAAAACAAAGGTAGGATATTGGCATCTATATCATAGCTTCAAAGGGATTAGGATTTATGGTTGTGAATTGTGACCTTATAAGCTACCAATATTTCTTCCAATGAGAATTTTTTCTTTGGAGTTCATAAAGGACAACTTAAATGTAAATGAAGTTTATTTTGTGTCCAACAAACAAAAGGCTCAAATTGACCTCTTCATAGAAAATACTAGAGCAACTGATAAAGAACTAGAAAATTTGTTAATTCAAACGAAGTATAAAATGAGTTTTAGTTGGCCTTATGATCCTTTGGGAATAATTTCAACTATCAGAATTGAGCATAAGTCAACTCCTTATATTCATTTTTCAAAACGCGAAATTGAGCAGTATGATAATCAGGATGCTTGGGAAGAAAACACTTTATAGGAGGTTGAAGAAAAACTATCAAGTCAAACAACATTGGAAACACCTCTTCCAAAAGAAAAGGAATTGAAAAGAACAAGTGAAAGCATTTCTCATGGCATTTCAGGGTCTAAGTCAATAGAGTTTATAATTTTCAAAAGAAGAAAGACCAAGGAAACAAAAGAAGAATCGTCTGAAGCTAGGAATATAGAGGTTTCGACTACAATGATGGTGTCAAGTGATCCTGTATTTACTCTACAATAGATGGAAGAAACAATAACTGATACATCTACTTCTCCTTCTTCTAGTGGTCAAATCACTTTTTCTAAATTCAAAGAAATGAAGAAAAAAAATGGGCTTCTAAAAACTACCACATATTCTTAGTTTTCGAAACAAACATCCTTTTCCCAAAACATATTGTTGTTTGCACTAGATGATGATAGGGGGCAGTTTCAATTGGGATTTCTTGAGCCAAAAGTTCTATTCCCAAAGACTGTAGAGGACTACAAAAATTCTTTATTATCTTTTGATACTAAACAAATTCATCGTATAGACCAGATAGATCTACATAAGAAAGCAAGTGACATCATCTACTCTTTTATAAAAAGTTATGCTATGGTTGTTTCAAGATTAAAAACTTCTTTGAATAATATTCATTTTCGGTTGAAGTTAGAAAATATGTCATCATTGGAAAAATATACAAGGATGAGAGCTTTAGAAGTTATTGCTATCAAATTAGGATTGGATCCCAACGATGTTGATCCAAATCAAGAGATCATAATAAAAAGAAATGAAGATATTTAAGCATTGCGCAACAAATTAAGGTTACCAACAATAGAGCATCCTCAAGCTCGAGAAGTGGGAGAAATTGAGAAAGAAAAGGAAAACATGTTGCGTATGTGTTGGGCGCAGCACGACTTGGCTAGATTTTGGGCAATAAATCTGAGTGTTGTGAAGCGCGCAGTAGAAAAGATGCTGCAGAGTACAAAGTGGACCACAGAGCAGAGCAACAGAGCACAATGAAGACCATGCAGCAAATTCACTGCGCAGCATAGTGGCTTCGCGGTGAAGCCCCTCTCTTTTTGTAAAAAGCATAAAATATTATAAAATTTGATGGTTTTGGACCATAATCCCTTGTATTTTCGAAACCATGGTATTGGGTCCTTGGTAATGTAGCAATGTAATCCCTCAATGTAAAAGTATATATAGGGATCAATAATAAAGAAGAGGATCATATTAGGATCAAATCATGTATTGAATGGTTGAATCATTATGACTAGGTTTTGTCACGAAGGAAAGGCTCTATCACTGAGTGCGTAGAGGCCTAAGTCTACAGCTGAGTGCGTAGACGACCTACAACTAAATGCGCAGGTCAAGAACTGTTTGTTGTACAAATTTTAAATTATAAGCACCATTTCTTCTGGACGTAGTCCCAAATTGGGATCAACCACGGTAAAATCCATGTCGTCATGTGTTTTTCTTATTATCTGCACTTTATTTCAGTACTGTGAAGCTTATGTATGTTTAAGTGATGAATGTAATTCTACAAGTAATATATAAGTGCGAAGTAGTTGATATATTCGAAGTAGCTTATAAGTATTAAAGCGTACAACATCCCTTAGGCTGCAGAAACCTAGTTCTGCAACCTCCCATAGTCACTTCGGGTGAGACTGCCACTTGCTTGCAGGTCATTGTTGAAAGGGCCAATGATTGAGGGTTTTTTTGGTGCACAGTAAAGAATCGAACTTGGGTCAGCCCAACCTAATCCAATAGTGTGATTGTGGAGAAGAATTTGCAAATAAAAAAATTGGAGGGAGAGATGGAAAAATTATTAAAGTAGAAGGAGAAATATGTTAATGTAAGAGTATCAACAATGAACAAAAATATCAACAAGTCATGATTCAACAAAATAATTATCCAAAGCAATGGATGTTTGATCCAAATGGAAAATGGCATCAACCCATGGTATTCATCCACCCATGGAATTTACCCATGGTATTGTAAGTGGCATCCACTCGTGGTATTTATCCACCCATGGTATTGTAAGTGACATCCACCTATGGTATTTGCCCATGGTATTGTGACATCCACCCATGGTACTCATTCACCCATGGAATTGACCCATGGTATTGTGACGTCCACCCATGGAATTGACCCATGGTATTGTGACATCCACCCATAGTATTCATTCACCCATGGAATTGACCTATGGTATTGTAGTTGAAAAATACTATAAGTAACAAGTCGCATTTTGGAAAATGACAGTTTGTTCGCCACCATGTAGCTCTTACAATTATTCTGCATTTTAATAATAAAAAATCTTTGTGGTTTTGTTTCTTGGGCATTCTCCTCTTTTTATTCTCGCAATTTCAATTCTTTAGATCTTGGGGGTCTCCCACCAAGATTTGGATCAGTGGTCTTAGAGCAGGTTATGATTCCATGGGAATGAGGTTTTGATGCATATTTCAGTTTCAAATTTTGTAGAAATATTCAACAAACTTTAGTCATGTGCTACGTCCTCCACATAGCACTTTCTTGGGCCAAGTAGGAATATTCTTTTTTTTTTTTTCATTTTTATGCAAGATTTTGTTTTTGGCGGCGAGTTTGCAGATCAAATCTGAAAAAGTTGGTGCAATATTTACAAAAACAAATAACATATCTGGATTCCTTGCGAAAAAATACCAAAATTAAAAAATAAAAATAAAATCGACCAAATCAGAGTCTAGATGAGGGAGATATCAAAAAAAAATAACATATCTGGATTCCTTGCGAAAAAATACCAAAATTAAAAAAAAAAATCGACTGAATCGGAGTCTGGATGAGGGAGATATCGCAGATTTAAAATCAACTATGTTCTAGAAGTTGTTTCTGATGACAACTAGTGGAAGACGATTCTCCTATCATTTTTTGAATTTTTTGTGCAAAATTTCAGAGAAATGGTTGTAGATATGAGATTCTCTTGAAAAGTCACCCAATTTCAAAAAAAAAAAAGGGTTGAATCGGAGTTCGGATGTGGGAGATATCGTTGATTTAAAATCAACTATTTTTTCAAACATTTTGTGATGGCGGAAAAATTGTAGGGCAAATATGAGATTCTAGAGTGTCCAGATAAGGATTTCCATTACATGGGAAGATGCAAAATGGTCCTTCTACTTCCAAAAACAGGTTATAATAAATATTCTTAGTTATATTGACTGAGTTATGTCCATTTTAATTCTGGAGCAGCATTCGGAGCAGGTTCCCATTGGAAACGTGCCTTCCCACCCTGATTTAGTAAGCACCTACTTCACATTCATCAGTTTCAGCATAGTAGCATTCGACTTGGGTTATATGGAGACGTGTCCTCCCACCCCAAGCTGTGTAGGCACCTGATACTTCATCAACAACCAACATCACGATTATGGGTCAACCGCACAAAATCCTTGTCATCGAAGTCCATTTGCTAAGCCACACGTTGTTAGTATCACAGTTGGTCAAAAGCATTACAGGGTATCTCTATCTTCAGATCTTCATTTGTCATGGTTATGGGTCATCCACAAACCCACAATTCATCGAAGTCCATTTGCTAGGCCGTACACTGTTAGTATCACAGTTGGTCACAAGCATTACAGGGTATCTCTATCCTCGGATCTTCTTTCATCATGGTTATGGGTCATCCACAAACCCACAGTTCATCGAAGTCCATTTGCTAGGCTACACACTATCAGAGACATAGTTGGTTACAAGCATTACAGGGTATCTCTATCCTTGGATCTTCGTTCATCATGGTTATGGGTTAACCACATAAAACCCTTATCTTTAGTGGCTCTTCATATTCAACAAAGGCTTCGCAGGAGGGAACTTTACGCAATGGGGACCATTGCTTCTTAAGGAGGGAGGAATGATCCGAATGGAAAATGGCATCAACCCATGGTATTCATCCACCCATGTTATTCATCCACACATGGAATTTACCCATGGTATTGTAAGTGGCACCCACTCGTGGTATTTATCCACCCATGGTATTCATTCACCCATGGTATTTTCCCCTGTTATTATGACATCCACCTATGGTACTCATTCACCCATGGAATTGACCCATGGTATTGTGACATCCACCGATGGTATTCATTCACCCATCGAATTGACCCGTGGTATTTTGACATCTACCCATAGTATTCATTCACCCATGGAATTGACCTATGGTATTGTAACTGAAAAATACTAGAAGTAACAAGTCGCATTTTGGAGAAGGATAGTTTGTTTGCCATGATGTAGCTCTTACAGTTATTCTCCATTTTAATAAAAAAAAAATCTTTGTGGTTTTGTTTATTGGGCATTCTCCTCTTTTTATTCTGGCAATTTCAATTCTTCAGATCTTGGGGGCCTCCCACCAAGATCCGGATCAATGTTCTATCTTTCAGAAATGTAGAAATGGAAAATTTCAAGGCATTCTTTCAATCCATGGTTTCCATACACCATGGAAACTTACGTGGCGGGCGCACATGCATTGCACACCCCCCTCTCCCAAAACCACATACCTCCTACCGCCTTTCCACTAGCCATTATTACTGCCAAATCTATCCCTCCGCTATCCACTCAGTCAAAATATATTTTGCTATCTGCTCCACTACTTGTTGATTCATAACAACCAATTTTTGCAACTAATTCCCACAGACATTCAAAAAGCATGTAAAACACTCAAGTCATTAAAATCATCAACGAATGTTTAAATTTTCTCCAAAAGTAGAGTTTGCCCAAATTGACTGATCATTTTCTCATGTTTGCAGTGTTCGTGGGAGAATTAAGCAGCATAAGAACTTCCTAGTATACACAAGCGCTTCTCTGACCGTCTACAATCTTCCTCGTATTCCAATTTTCCTATTTTCTGTTCAACCTCAAAATGAGTATTTCTAAAGGAAAAATTAAGTCACAAATTGAGAACCCCATGCTTCCTACAGTCCTGCGTTTAGATGAGCTATCATTGGTAGACTTAGATTTCAAGATTGTAGAGACCAAATGTGAGTTTGATTTGTATGAATTTCATAATTGGGCTTTTCCAAAGTTTGAAGATGCTAGCGCTTATTTTATTTTTTGGGAATCCATATTACCCTAGTTTGTTTTTCTTTAGACTCATCATTTTCCCAAGTTTGTCTCCCAGTACAAAAGTAGATTTTTACCTAGTCAGAGAGTAGTGGTAGCGAGAAATGGTAAATTTTTGTTTTATATAAAACCAAAGTCTATTCTTCAAGATTTAAAAATATATCTTCCAAGTTCCTTTCATTCCTTTTTAGTTGACTCATTAATGTAAATTTATCAGGAAACTTACATTTCAAGAGAGAGCCCATATTTTTGAGTCAGTTTTACTAGAAGGACCTAAATTATCGTGTCATAATTTGCCTTATTCCTCAGCCATATTTCCTTAAATGTCCAGACAAATAATTTCCATGGTTTTTTTTCTTTTAGGTTATCAAAGTGATGAATGGGTTGATGAGGTGATTCTAGGATTCCTGTCTGTCTTTTCATCTGGGAAAAAGCCTTCTGTCCTATTCAATTTTAGCCAGTTTATCTTAGATAACATTCATGAGCAGTTCTTAAAATTCAATGCAGAAAGAGCCTTCAAACATCAGTATGTGTTAGTTTACCTATTCTTATACCATCAATCTGAGAGGTTTAATATGTCACTATAGAAGCTAGATTCATAGGCGATACCACAATTTGTTATTCACTACACTTCATTAGTCAGAAATAATTCAAAAGAGTATTTCAATCAATGATTTTTTTAACCAATTTATCTATTTATCACTTTGTCTTCTTATTAGTGATGTAGTCCTAAGGATTTCAACTGAAATTAAGAGAATTTTACATTTAAGCAAGCAAAGAAAGGTAGGAGATTGACATCTATATCATAACTTCATAGAGATCAGGATTTATGGTTGTGAATTGTCACCTTATAAGCTACCAATATTTCTTCCAATGAGGATTTTTACTTTGGAGTTCATAAAGCATAGCCTAAATGTAGTTGAAGTTCATTTTTTTTCCCACAAACAGAAAGCTCAATTTAAGTTAAAATCTCAAATCGACCCCTTCATAGAAAATAATAGAGCAACTGATAAAGACATAGGTTTTTTTTAAATTAAAATGAAGTTCAAAATAAGTTTTAGCTAGCCTTATGATCCTTTGGGAATAATTTCACCTATCAGAATTGAGCAGAAGTCAACTCCTTATATTCATTTTTCAAAACCAGAAATTGAATAGTATGATAATCAAGGGGCTTGGGAAGAAAACACTCTATAGGAAGTTGAAGAACAATTTCCAGGTCAAAGAACATTGGAAACACCTCTTCCAAAAGAAAAGGAATTGAAAAGAACAAGTGAAAGCATTTCAGGGTGTAAGTCAATAGAGTTTAGAATTTTCAAAAGAAGAAAGACCAAGGAAACAAAAGAAGAAATGTCTTAAGCTAGGAATATAGAGGTTTCGACTATAATGAAGGTGTCATGTGATCCTGTGTTTACCCTACATCAGATGGAAGAAACAACAACCGATACATCTACTCCTTCTAATGGTCAAAGAACTTTTTCTAAATTTAGAGAAATGAAGAAAAATAATGGGCTTCTAAAAACTACTACATATTCTTAGTTTTGGAAACAAACATCCTTTTACCAGAACATATTGTTATTTGCACTAGATGATGATAGGGGGCAGTTTCAATTGGCCTTTCTTGAGCCAAACATTCTAGTCGCAAAGACTATAGAGAACTGCAAAAATTCTTTATTTCCTTTTGATACCAAACAAATTTGCCCAATAGACCAAATAGATCTACATAAGAAAGTAGGTGAAATTATCTACTCTTCTCTAACATCTTCCGCTATGTTTGTTTCAAGATTACAAACTTCTTTGAATAGCACTCATTCTCAGTTGAAGTTAGAAAATATGTCATCATTGGAAAAATATACAATGATAAGAACTTTAGAAGTTATTGTTATAAAATTAGGATTGGATTCTAACGATGTTCATGCATTTGAGGAGATCATAAAAAAAAGAAATGTAGATATTTATGCATTTCACAACAAATTAAGGGTACCAACAATAGAGCATCCTCAAGCTCAAGAAGTGGAAGAAATTGAGAAAGAAAAGGAAAACATGTTGCATATGATTGTGGGGAAAATTTTGCAAATAAAAAAATGAATGGAGAGATGGAAAAATTATCAAAGGAGGAGGAGCAATATGTTAGTGCGAGAGTTTCAACAATGGAGACAAGATTAGCAAGTCATGATTCAATAAAACAATTATCCAAAGCCATTGATATTCTATCTTTGAGGAATGTAGAAATTGACAATTTGAAGGCATCATTTCAATCCATGGTTTCCATACACCATGGAAACTTACATGGTAGGCGCAAGTACATTGCGCGCCCCCCCATCTCCCAAAACCGCAAACTGCCTACCACCTTCCTGCTAGCCATTATTCCCACCAAATCTATCTCTTCGCTATCCACTTCGTCAAAATATCTCTTGTTGTCTCCTCCACTACTTATTGATTCATGATAGCCAAATTTTGTAATTAATTCCCACAAACATTCAGAAAACATGTTAAACACTTAGGTCATTAAAATCATCAACGAATATTTAAATTTTCTCTAAAAGCAGAGTTTGCCCAAATTGTCCGATCATTTCCTCAAGTTTGCGGTGTTCGTAGAAAAAATCAGCAATAAAAGAACTTCCTAGTACACATAGGCACTTCTCCCACCATCTTTAATCTCCCTAGTATTCCAATTTTCCTATTTTATGTTCAACCTCAAAATGAGTACTTCTAAAGGAAAAACTAAGTCACAAATTGAGAACCCCATTCTTCCTAGTGTCTTGAGTTTAGATGAGGTATCATTTGTAGACTTATATTTCAAGATTGTAGAGACCAAATGTGAATTTTATTTTTATGAATTACATAATTGGGCTTTTAAAATTTTTGAAGATGATCATGATGATTTTATTTTTTGGGAATCCATGTTACCCCGGTTTGTTTTTCCTTAGAATCATCATTTTCCGGAGTTTGTCTCCTAGTGCGAAAGTAGATATTTACCTAGTGAGAGAGAAGTAGTAGCGAGAAATGGTAAATTTTTGTTTTATATAAAACCAAAGTCTATTTTTCAAGATTTACAAATCAATCTTCCAAGTTCCTTGCATTCCTTTTTAGTTGACTCATTGATGGAAATTCATCAGAAGCTTACATTTTAAGAGAGAGTCTATATTTTTGAGTTAGTTTTACCAGAAGGACATGAATTATTGCGTCATAATCTACCTTATTCCTCAACCATATTTCCTGAAATGTCTAGGAAAATAATTTCCATGGCTTGTTTTCTTTTAGGTTATCAAAGTGATCAATGGGTTGATGAAGTTATTCTAGGATTCTTGATTGTCTTTTCATCTGGGAAAAAACCTTCTATCCTATTCAATTTCAGCCAATTTATCTCAAATAATATTCATGAGTGGTTCTTAAAATTTAGTGCCAAAAGAGTCATCAAACATCAATATGTATTAGTTTACATGTTCTTAGACCATCAATATGAAAGGTTTAATATGCCACTATAGAAGCTGGATTCACAGGAGAGACCACAATTTGTTATTCACTGCACTTCATTAGTCATAAAGAATTCAAAAGAGTATTTTGATTAATGATTTTGTTAACCAATTTATGTATTTATCACAATGTCTTCTTAGTAGTGCTGTATTGCCAAGGATTTCAGCGGAAATTAACATAATTTTACACTTAAATGAGCAAACAAAGGTAGGATATTGGCAACTATACCATAGCTTCATGGAGATCAAGATTTATGGTTCTGAATTGTCACCTTATAAGCTACGAATATTTCTTCCAATGTGGATTTTTGCTTTGGATTTCATAAGGAAGAGCCTAAATGTAGATATAGTTCATTTTGTGTCTAACAAAAAGAAATCTCAATTTAAATTAAACGCTCAAATTGGCCCCTTCATAGAAAATACCAGAGCAGCTGATAAAGAAGCAGAAAATTTGTTAATTCAAATGAAGCTTAAAATGAGATTTAGCTGGCCTTATGATCCTTTGGGAATAATTTTAGCTATCAGAATTGAGTAGAAGTCGACTTCTTATATTCATTTTTCAAAAACAAAAATTGAATAGTATGATAATCATGAGGCTTGGGAAGAAAAAACTTTTTAGGAAGTTGAAGAACAACTGTCAAGTCAAGAAACATTGGAAACATATCTTCCAAAAAGAAAAGGAATTGAAAAGAACAAGTGAAAGAATTTTTCCTCGCATTTCAAGGTCTAAGTCAATAGAGTTTAGACTTTTCAAAAGAAAAAAGATCAAGGAAACAAAAGAAGAATCAACTGAAGCTAGGAATATAGAGGTTTTGACTACAATGATGGTGTCAAGCGATCCTCTATTTACTCTACAATAGATGGAAGAAAGAACAACTAATACATCCACTTCTCCTTCTTCTTGTGGTCAAAGCACTTTTTCTAAATTTAGAGAAATGAAGAAAAATAATGGGCTTCTAAAAACTACTACATATTCTTAGTTTTGGAAACAAACATCCTTTTCCCAAAACATATTTTTATTTTCACCAGATGATGATAGGGGGCTGTTTCAATTGGCATTGCTTGAGCCAAAAGTTCTAGTCCCAAAGACTGTAAAGGACTACAAAAATTATTTATTTCCTTTCGATACTAAACAAATTCACCAGATAGACCAGATAGATCTACATAAGTAAACAGGTGAAATGATCTACTCTTCTCTTACAAGTTATGCTATGGTTGTTTCATGATTACAAACTTCTTTGAATAACATTCATTCTCAATTGAAGTTAGAAAATATGTCATAATTGGAAAAATATACAAGGATAATAGCTTTAGAAGTTGTTTTTATCAAATTAGGATTAGATCCTAACGATTTTGATGCAGCTCAGGAGATCATAAAAAAAGAAATGCAAATATTTAAGAATTGAACAACAAATTAAGGTTACCAATAATAGAGCATCCTCAAGCTCAAGAAGTGGGATAAATTGAGAAAGAAAAGGAAAACATGTTGTGTATGATTGTGAAATAGAATTTGCAAATAAAAAAAATAGAGGGAGAGATGGAAAAATTATTAAAGGAGAAGGAGAAATATGTTAGTGCAAGAGTATCAACAATGGATACAAGATAAACAAGTCATGATTCAACAAAACAATTATCCAAGTAAATGGATGTTCTATGTTTGAGAAAATTTGTAGAAATCAAAAAAATTGAGGTCATCATTGCAAAAGGCAAAGGAAAATAAAAATAAAAGCAAATAATGCATACATTTTACAAGCGCATAATAATTCCAATCTTACAAAGTAGTTTGAAAAATATTTAGATGAGTCAGTTAGTGCACAAAATTTATCAAAATCTGAAGAGTGGATTTGGATAGACATAAATTTTATAGTTTCGGATTAATGGTCTTTATAGAAATAATTTTTGAACAAGAACAACTCTTCGATAAATCTAAAGGGCCGTTTAAGATATCAAAGCAAAGTTTGATCACATACCTAGAGAGGTAACTAGAATCATCAAAGTCCTAAATTTAAAAACCAGGGAGGAGCTAGAAGAAATGGGAATTGAACATAGAACAAATGTAGTCCTTGAAGTGAGGAAAGTATTGACTAAGATGGATTTAATGCTACAACTAGAGAAAAAATGTGAAAATTTAGAAGTTCAGATCAAGAGTTTTTATAAAAAAAATCTCTATTCTTCAATAGAAAGGATTCCCATCATTGAGGGATTCTCATGGTCAATTGATTTAGCAGGAAGGCTATCAACAAAGACAACATGTTTTAGCAACAAACAAATGAAAATTCGCTAAAATTAAAGGAATTATTAGTGGTAAAAGTTTTCTTCAAGGTGTAGCTAATGATTTGTTTATTTCACATGAAATTCATTATCTTTTTGTCACTAAACTGACTTTTGAAAACTATACCAAGGTAGATGAAGCATACAGAAAGAGGATAAAGTTTTCATGCCCATATGATGATCAGTGGGATAAGTTCATTGAACATATTAGTTGAACAAGAAATAACTTTCCAGGAAATACTTCAGCAAGGAGAAGAAACTTCAAGAGCACAATTAGAAGAATGCAGATTTAAAGCTAGCAGTTGGCAACAAGATCCTCGAATAGTGTGCAGTTTTACTATAATAGTTCGAGGACTTATATTTAGAGTTATTCTAATTAGGATTATCCAAATTATATTGGATACACATGTAATTTTTCATAAAAAAAAGTTGTAATACGTTAGAGATTTTTATAAAAACTCTATATATACTTTGTAATTTGAAGTAAGAAGGGTTGATACCTGAAGCATATTTTTGAAGCGATAT
Source organism: Pinus tabuliformis (assembly GCA_031772625.1). Taxonomy (NCBI): domain Eukaryota; kingdom Viridiplantae; phylum Streptophyta; class Pinopsida; order Pinales; family Pinaceae; genus Pinus; species Pinus tabuliformis. Next base: position 409,379,126 of record CM062806.1, on the reverse strand, counting down.
TGCTGTAATATTCTCATATTGAAGATAATAAAAAAGAAATGGTTTCCATTTATGTATCACTTGTGTGCACGTGAGCATTTCTAGTGACCTTCATAGTCCATTTATACATATTTTTGAGATAGTGTAGGACATCAAGAAGGGTGGGACTGAATATCATCCTCCTCGACATCCCTATGCAAGGCTATTTTCAATATTTTGTTATAATTAAACAATCTATTTAATTTGATACTCTTAAATTAATAGATTATTTCTTCTATGATATACTTAAATGTAACCACCCCTCCCACATTTACCCACTTTCACCGGCCTATCAAGGTAAACATGAACCAAGGGCTACTATGACAAGACTCGATCTCCTAAGTACATTTAAGGAAGTGTAATCAATAAAACAGAATCTTACTGACCTTCCACATGAGCTACAACACACTGAAGAGCCAAACAACCACTCCCATTGCTCAAACCCTGAGCTAGAATTTTTTTTTCAATGATCTAGGCTCCAAACCACATGCATGACAAGGCCACAATGCAGTTGAGGGCCTCCATTCACATGCACAAGCCTACCAGGGTGAAATTATGACCCAAATTCGTCAGTTGAGAGGGTGTGGTCTTAGATTATAAGCGTAAATTCTTGGTCAACATCTAGATCATTGCCCAAAACTTCCTAAGACTTTCCAGAATGATAAGTAACTCAATTTCAAGGCTAAAAATACAATTTGGAATCAAAAAATTGACCTAACCAAGCCTAACCATGATGGTGATTTTGTCAAATGTATTGTGAACATGTAATATACAGTTCATGAATGCATATCTGAATATAGGGATCTGATACTTATTTTAGAATCATCAAGAAGGTCTAATGTCCTCTCATAATAGTCGCAATAACATTTTTTAGCTCATGCATTCTATAACCATTCATCAACTTATCAAAACATATCAAGAGCCATACCTAGAACATGTATGAAGCCATACTTATAACCAACATATAACCAGAATAATAACCATGATAGAACATGCATCAAAGCCACATAATAACAAGTACAAGTACTCATGAAACACAATAGAAGAGAGCTCCTATTCACATATGCAAAAGCCAACCAAGTCAGGTACTTACATGTACCAACTGACCATATATTAGGTTGAACCAAATCTTTATTTTATCCAGTCACTCCTGTGCTATATTCTAAGTATGAATGTGGGAAGAAAAAAATGACGAGGGATACCCGGAGATTAAACCACTTTTACTCTCATGCTCTTGCGATCTCGCCAAAACTAGTCAAGAGATCACCTAAGAAAACCAATGCATAAACAACCATGGATTTTTGGATATTAAACCTCCTCCACCCTTAGGATTTACTACAATCCTACCAAAAATGGTCAAGGGATTACTAGGCCCAAAACAAGCTTAGACGCCTCAAAATTTCTTCACTAGTACCTTGAGGAATTTTCCTACCTTCACCCTCAGGCCTTACCGTAATCCTGCCAAAACTGGTCAAGGGATTTCTATTCCCTATGGGAATTTTCCTGAGACCACCTCACCCAATTTCAAAATCATCCGACAATCCAAATCTCAACCAAGTAAAAGAACCCCATCACACCATGGCAATCTAGAAATGGAAAGGAAAAGATTAAACCACTATCACACCTAGAAAAACCCATGACCATGACAACAAGAGAACCAAATACACACATGCATGTACCATGCACTCATAAGCCAGATACGAAACCACATAAGCAACCTATTACTTACAATTATTCTTGCTGAAGCTACTTGATTCAAATTTCTTTTCTTGTCCCTTGCTTTCCTTGTCCTTTATTTTCCTTCCTTATATTTCTTTCTCCAACGCTAGAGTGCTCCAAGAATTCTCTAAGTGTGAAAGAGTATGAGAGAATAGAGAGAGATCCAAGCTAAAATTAACAAAAGGTTGTGAGTTGATCCTCATATGCCTTTTTATCATTGAGGCCTCTATTTTCTTCATTTTCCTCTATTTCTCCTTCAATTTTCCTCTCATGTAAATTTGTGACCTTTCATCTTCCTTTTCTCCTAATTCCCTTTATTTTCATAAATAAAAATACCAATTAATGCCTCTTTCCTTTGTCAATGCCTTTGTTAATTTCCTTAGCCATAATTAAACAAAATTTCCCAACATTCAGCTTGGAATAAGTGTCCCATCACCTTGGTCTTATTTTTCCTTTATTAGCTTTATTACGTGAAATTTTAACTCAAGGCTATTATAGACCCCTCCCCCTTAGGGGAACACCTTCCTCGCTATTTTATGACACCTATGACCAACAAGACCATTGAAAACCAAAACATATTTCCCATGGAGCTTTATAACTTAGCTCGATTTAGTATTTACAATGATCATCCTACTGAAAAGAAAAACCAACATGAAAAACATGACAACATGACAACCATATCGCTCATTGGAGCTTTATAACACAACTCATTGCGGTAGTTACAACAAAAATCATACTTGAATATATACATATACCACAACTACTTTACCTCAAATGACAAACAATGAAGGATACAAAGCCCACATCTAATCAACCATCATCCATGTAGCTTCATTAGGCCCAAAGTGTTTCCACTACAATTTAACTCACTCAATCACTCAGTTCTGAAACATGAGTTGTTTCCGCTGCAATATGCCCTGAGGTTCTGACTGAAATTCTCCTTCTAGCTTCACCTGCAATACATACCATTTAGTCACATGATCAATATCCTTTACATATAATTTAAGTAATGAAAAATAAAAAACATCAATGGATTTTCACTGTCAGTAGCAGTGCAAGTCTGTAGACCACTAGTCAAATCCTCTCAAGGATCTCGAAAGGCCCGCAATACTGAGGTGCCAACTTGGCTCATGGCCCAATACTTAAGACGCTCCTCTTAGGCTTGATGCACAAGTACACATGATCCCCGACTTAAAACTACTTAAACAACCTGTGTTGATATGCATAACTCTTCTGTCTATCCTATGCTACATTATATTCTTCTTGATAACCTGCATTTCCTGTTCCATATCTTCCAACATTTCTAGTCTGATCAATACCCTGTTCATTGGATCACTCCAGTTTCTGGAAGTGTTACAACTCTGCCCATAAAGTGCCTCAAACAGACTCATCCTCAATGAATCTTGATACCCATTATTATACACAAACCCTACCAGTGGAAGATACTCCTCCCACCTCCTCTGTTGGTGCATGACGTACATTCTCAACATGTCCTCTAGAATCCTACTGACCCTCTCTATTTGTCCATATGTCTTTCAATAATAAGTTGTAATGTAGGCCAATTTTGTACCCAAACCTACAAATGACTCCTTTCAACACCTGGAAGTGAAATTTTCATCTCTTTTAGATATAATCTTCTTAGGAATACCATGCAAACTCACTATCTCTTTAATGAAGATCTAAGCTACCTCACTAGCTAAATAACTAGACTCCACTGGAATGAAGTGAACTACCTTGGTCAACCTATCAACTGCGATCATAATGGAATCATGTTATATAGATTTCCTCAACAAAACTGTAATGAAATCCATGAAAATGACCTTCCATTTCTATTTTAGAATTAGAATCGGTTGTAGTAAACTACTTAGATTCTTACACTCTTCTTTTACATGTTGACAATACAAACACCTGCTGACGAACTCAACTACGTATTTCTTCAAAGTCAGAAAATAGTAGAACTTCTTCATAGTTGTTAGAGTCTTCTGATATCCTAGATGACCTGAATATGACTTAACATGAAATTCCCTCAAGATAAGCTTCCTTAGCTCATTGTTGTACAACACATAGATCTTGTCCCTAAATCTCACCAAACCATCTGCCATGAGATGATAATCCACAACATTTTCACCTGAACCCTACTACTGTAACCAATGCCTAAGCTCCCACCTGTCATCTTGTTGTCATGCCTGTAAAATTTGATCCTATAAATCTATCCCATATGAACTCATAGTTGCAATGTGATTCACCTGCACTATTTTTCTAAGAGCATATACACCCCTATTTTCCTTTCCCTTGTGTAACTGATCTCAAAGTCAAACGCACTTAGCATGGCCAATCATCTAGCTTTCCTGACATTTAGATTAGGTTGGTCAAATAAGTATCTCAACTCACTGTGATCACTCATCAATACAAACCTCCTTCATATAAGATAGTGCCTCCAAATATTTAAGGAATGAATAATCATTGCTAACTTAAGATCATGCATCACATAATTATTCTCATGTTCATTTATTTTCCTTGACCCATAGCATATCACATGTCCCTCTTGCACCAGGACTCCACCAAGTCCTCTCTTTCAAGCTTCTGTAAATACCGCAAACTCTATATCTGGATCTGCAGTCTTTAGAACTTGAGAATTTGTAAGTAATTACTTCAACTTCTCAAAACTAGCTACACATTCCTCTATCCATTCAAATTTATTTCTTTTCCCTTGCAACGATGTAATTGGATATGTAGAAACCCTGGTTGAAATTTCATGAAATAAAAGTTAATAAACGTAAAATAAGACCACGGGTAAGGGACACTTATTCCAAGTTGAATGTTGGGTAAAATATCCTAGTGGGCATCACTTGATGTGTTTATGGCTAATGGAAATTGGCAAAGGAAATGGCTAAGGATTTGGAAAGGAAAAAAGGTAGTTTTTGACACATAATTTATGAAAAGATTGGAAATTAAGAGAAAATGAAGGTGAAAGGTCACAGGTTTCATGTGAGGAGGAAAACCAAAGGAAATAATGGAAAATTGAAGAAATTAGAGGCCTCATCAATAAAAGGACCTCATAGCATTAGTTGGTAGCCTTTTGTTAGTTTAGAGCTATAATTTGTCTCAGATAGGAGAAGAGCACCAAGAGGAGAAAGAAATTAAGCAAGCAAAGATAAGGAAAGGAAAGGAAAAGAAAAGGAAAAGGAAAGGAAAAGAAAGGAAGGACAAGGAAAGTAAAGGAAGGCAAGAATCAAGCAACTTTAGTGAGAAGACTTGAAGGTAACAGGTTGCATGTATGATTTCCTAGTTGGTTTTGGACATGTATGGTATGTGGAGGTTGGTATTTGGTTCTTTTGATGTCATTAGCATGGATTTTGTTAGTTTTAAATAATGGATTTTAGCTTAGCCTTGCCATTTTTGGATAGACATGGTGTGATGGGATTGTTCTTAGTTTTAAGCTTTGGATTGTTGGAATAATTTGGATCTAGGTGAGGTGGTCTCAGGAAAATTCTCAAAGGCCTAGGAATGCCTTGACCGGTAATGGTGGGATACACGGTAAAGTTCAAGGAGACGGGAAAATTAATTAAGGTATTGAAATTCTAAGACATTCAATTTCAGTTTCGTTTTGTGATCTTGACACTATTTTAGGTGTGGTCACGGTATGGTGAGGGTGGAGGTGGTTTAACCTCCATATTCCCTTTTTTGTATTTGGATTGGTTTATCCCATGAGATCCCACATTCATCCTTGGAATATGGCACAAGGGTGATTGGCTGAAAGTAATAATTGGTTCAGCCAATCTATGGTCTGGTGGAACGTGGAAGTCTCGAACCTGGTTGGTATTTGCTTATGTTTAATAAAATATAAGTTTCTCTTGCTTTGATAAGGAAATGTAATGGTTATTATGCGGCTTTAATTGTTGTTCTCTTATTGTTACTTATTGGTTATATGTTGGTTGTAAGCATGGTTATATGATAGACCTTAGTCATGGATATTTTCATGTTTTCACTTGTAACTGAATGAATAATGAATGCAATACCTAATTGGTGCTATGAAAACTAATGTGAGAAGGCAGTGACCCTTTTTGTTAAACCTCAGATAATTTTTCAATACCTTATGTTTAGACTTGCATTCATGACCTGTAGGTTGTATATTCTCCAAGTGTTTGAAAGAATGTGAGTCCTAGTTGGGGATGGTGAGGTTAAGTCCTAGTTTTTTCTTTTGGTTTACAATCATTGCTTCTATATCATTTATCAAATCTTGGAGTTTCACTAAGTTCCGGGAAAAGACCTGAGTCCTGGCCCTAAAAAAGTGGCACATAATTCATAGTTGATGACATAGAACTGAGCAAAAAAGTTGATAGTTGCATGGAGGCTAGCTTATGAGTGTGACTAGGAACCCATAGTTGCATGGAGGCCTTGGTAACGAAGCGACTAGAGCTCTAGGTCAGGGAAAAAGTGAGTTGTCTCAGGGGTTGGATGCCCGGGGTTGGGTTACTCCTTGAGGTCCTGTGGCACCTAAGGGAAGTCAGTAAGGTCTTCAGTTGTCGCTTCCATTTCCTTAAGGTCACATAGGAGGTTGAGTCATATTATAGTGACCCTCAGCTCATGTTTACCCAAGAAAAGCCGATGAAAGCGGGTAAATGTGGGAGGAGGCAGTTACACGATAGACAATTCGTGAGAAGTTCCTGATGAACCTCTTGTAATAACCTACTAACCCCATTAATGATTTGAGCTCATCCATATTCCTAGGAGATGCCCATTCCGTGATAGCTTTGATATTTTTCAGATCCACTGCTATGCCTTCCTTGGAAACAACATGTCCCAAGTAATGTACCTCTTCCTGAAAGAAGTTGCACATACTAAGCTTTCTATACAACTAATGCTGTCTTAGCAATTTCAATATTGTTGCTAAGTTTTTGACATGATCTTCTTCATTCTTAGAATATATCAATATATCATCAATGAATAAAATCACAAACTTATCCAAATAAGGATGCAACATAATATTCATTAAACACATGAATGTAGCTGGAGCATTAGCCAAACCAAAAGGACCTACAAAAAATTCAGAATACCCATACCTGGTTTGAAAAATAGTCTTGTCAATTTCCTCTTCTTTGATGTGTACTTGATGATATCCCGATCACAAATAAATCTTTGAGAACATTGTTTCTCCCTTCAATTGATCAAACAATCCATCGATTATCGATAACATACTCCTTTTCTTGATCATCCCCTTGTTCAAATGCCTATACTCAATGCAAAACTTGAGAGTACCATCCTTCTTGTTCACAAACAACACTGGTGCACCCCAAGGTGACAGACTTGGCCTAATGTATCCCTTGTCAAGCATTTCATTCAACCACAACTTCAATTCCACTAGATCTGGAGTGCTCATCCTATAAGGTGCCTTTGATGTTGGTGTTTCTCCTGGTACCAACTCAATAGAAAATTCCACTTCCCTGTGAGGCGACAAATATGAAATATCTGGAAATGTATCCTGAAACTACTGCAAAACTGGATACCTCTTCAAGACTTCTACATCCTCAACATCCTTATCTTTATCACTACAAACATGCATTGAAAATGTTCCACAATGTTTCCTAGAACTATGCTTAGCCTACGTAGTTGTAACCATTCTCACCGATGTAGGATTCTTCTTACCCTGCAAGATTCTCTTCTCTCATTATCATCTAAACACTCAACAGCCTTCTCGTAACAATCGACCTTAGTATTTTGAAGGTACAACCAATCCATACCCATAAGTATATTGTATTATCCCAATGGAACCATAATTAGATGCACTGATGTAGGTAGACCGTTCAGCTCAAATACACAAGCTCTTACCTAATGATGAACTCTTTTCTTAGTATGTGTATCCAAGTGCACTGTTATGCAACCAACTCACAAAATAGAAGAAAAGAGAGATCAACAACTTCAAACTCAATCTTTTCGAGGGGGCAACCTCCTTTTCATTACACAAATGAACAATTCTTGGATGATTCAAATGACAAAGCCTCCTTTCTATATATAGGAGTCTAATGGGTCACAATATAATCAGAGCCGACATAAAAATAATAATGTAAGGGCACAACAATAACAATAGTGGGCTTCTATGGGACACAATAATAACAATATAGGGACAACATGGGAACAACACTAACAATAAGGGGCTATAATGACTATAATAATAAGGGAATACACTAGTATTATAGGGACCTAACATTCCCCTCTCCTTCAAAAACATGTTGTACTCAACTCTTAAGTAGTTCTGGATGCTTCTGTATAAAATTCTCATCCTCCCATCTGGAATATTCAGTGGGTAATTTCTTCCACTTGATGAGATACTCTGAAATTGATCGATTTGGTAGTTGTTGATTTCTTGTTTATGTGACTGCTTCAGGTTCCAATATGATTTGTCCTTCCTCATCAAGTTATGGAAATATTGTTTGAACTAGGAGCTTGTCACCTATAACGTTCTTTAAGCATGAAACATGGAAAAATAGGTGCACTTGGGAAGATGCAGGAAGCTCCAATTAGTATGCCATAGTACCAATCTTTTTTAACAACTTGTACGAACCATAATACTTTGGTGATAATTTATTATCTTTCTTAGCTTGCTTGAGGAGATTTGTTTGTATAGTTTTAGTCATAGAAATTTCCAGTCACCTGAATCAAAACAAAATTCGTTGCGATGTTGATCTACCTATCGTTTCATTCTATTATGTGGCAAAGTGAGGTTATCCTTTAAGAGTTAGAGAAATTGTTGTTGATTCTCGATGTGATATTCCACTGCTTGAACCTTAGAATTTTCTTTTAAGGATGAACAGTGGATGATATCCATAAAGTGCCATAAATGGGGTAATTTTTGCTACAGTATGGAAGGACGTTTTATACCACCATTCAGCCAGAGGAAACCACTTGATCCATTGTGTCTGTTTATCAGATATAAAGAAACTAAGATATACTTCCAAACATTTGTTCACTATCTCAGTTTTCGCATCAGATTGAGGATGATAAGATGAGCTATGAGCTAACTGAGTACTTAGACAAGAAAATAATTGTCCAAAATTTTCCAGTGAAAATGGGATCTTTGTCACTTACAATAATCTTTGGGTTTTTGTGTATCTTTTGAATTGTTTCCATAAATGCAATAGTAACTGTACTGGTGTTAAATGGATGAGATAATGCAAAAAAGTGTGCATACTTCATATGTCTATCAACTACCACCATGAAGACACTCTTTCTTTCGGACTTGGGTAAACCTGTGATAAAATCCATTGAAACCTCCTCGCAACATTAACTTGGAATGGATAAAGGTTGTAAAAGACCTGGGGTCTTAATTGTTTCAAATTTATTTTGTTGGCAAATCAAAAATTTCGCCACAAAATTTTGAATATTAGATTCAAGGCCATCCCAAAAAAATCCTTCTTAACCCTATGGTAAGTTTTTAAAAGTCCTGAGTGCCCTCCTAAGGGAGAGGTGTGCAATTCTAGAAGAATCTTTTGTTTGAGTTAGGAATTCTTACAAAGGTATAAGCAATCTTTCTTTGTACCATAACGAATCACTTTTCCAATTAAATGTATCATATGTACTGTGATCTTACCATAACTTTTGAATGAGTGCCCACACTTATTTTTCATTCTTCCATTCTTCCGTTTCTTGGATAATAGAAATTGCACAAAGAAATGCTTCCACATCCTCATCCTTTCTTGAGAGTGCATCTGTGACAACATTTTTCTTCCATTTTTTGTAAATGATTTCAAAGTCATAACCCAACATCTTTGTGACCCATTTTTTCTTCTCTTCTAAATATAGTCTTTGTTCTAAAATGTATTTAAGACTATCATGATCCGTTTTTACCTTGAAGTGTCTTCCAATTAGGTAAGGTCACAATTTCTTAAGTGCATGTAGTATTGCCAATATTTCATTCTCATAAATAGATTTGTGTAAATACTTTCCTTTGATTGGACGACTTTTGAAAGAAATGGGTCTTTCTTCTTGCATTAAAACAACAACAATTCCATTTCCCCGAGGCATCACATTCCACAATAAAGGTTTTTGTGAGGTTTGGCGTAGCTGAGACCGGTGCTTGGCACATTTCCTCTTTGAGATGTTCAAAGGGCTTTGTTGCTTCTCGAGTCTAAGAAAATGCATCTTTATTTAGTAATGTTGTTAGAGGTGCTGCTATTCTCCCATAATTCTTAACAAACTTGCGATAATACCCTGTCAACCCAAGAAATCCTCATAGATGCTTTATGGATGTGGGGATTTTCCATTCCTTAATGGCTTTAATTTTGCTATGGTCTACCTTAACACTTTCATGAGATACAATATGACCCAGATATTCCACCTCTTATACTCCAAAGAAACATTTATATGTTTTTTCATATAATTGTTTCTCCTCCAATAGTTTAAGCACCATGCCAACATGTTGAACATGATCCTTCCAAGACTTATTGTAGATTAGTATATCGTCAAAAAATACTAACAAAAATTTTCTAAGGAAGGGTTTGAAAATAAAATTTATCAAACCTTGAAATGTAGAAGGTGTATTGGTAAGGCCAAAAGGAATGACCAAAAATTCATAATCACCCTCATGAGTTCTAAATGCTGTTTTTGGAATGTCTTGAGTTTTCATTATGATTTGATGATATCCTAAACAAAGATCCAACTTGGTGAAGTAAATTTCTCCATGTAATTCATCCAATAATTCATCAATGACATGAATTAGAAATTTATCTTTAATAGTGAGCATGTTTAGCTCCTTATAATCTAGACAAATGCGCCATGTTCCACTCTTCTTGTGCACCAATACTACTAGAGGAGAGAAAGAACTTTGACTAGGTTGAATTATACCAGCCTCTAGCATTTCTGCAACCATACGTTCAAGTTCACTCTTTTGGTCATATGGATATCTGTAAGGCTTGATGTTTGGAGGAACACTTCCTGGAAGCATATGAATAGCATGATCATGATCAAAAATAGGTGGGAGGCCTTTGGGAGTCTCAAATACCTTGGAATGATTGTCCAAAACTTTTTGGAGATTTGGAGAAATAGATGATTTCGATGTGGGAACCTCTAGTAAACATAATTGTGCAATTACTCCCCATTGTTCTTTCTTTATAAGCTTTGTCATGCTATTAGAGCTAATTATCTTTCCTAGTTTCCCTGCGATACCCATTAATTCAACTTCCTTTCCTCCCCAAAATTTTTTTAAGAAAAGTTCTTGAAAATTAAAAGCTATCATACCTAAAGATTGTAGCCATTGGAATCCTAGTACAACATCAACACCACCCATTGGAATGGAAAGCATTGAACTATTCAATAGATATTCTCCCATGGATAGCTTGATATTATGGCACTTTCTAGAGAAATTTATGGGTTCTCCATTTGCAACCATTACTTGACACTCTTGTGATGGATATAGGAAGCAATTCAATTCCTTGGCTATCTTACAATGAATAAAATTATGGGTACTACCTGAATCAATCAAAATTGTTACCTTTTTCTTCTTGATATGTCCTTCTATCTTGAGAGTTTGAGGAGTGGTAATTCTTGCCAATGCATTATAAGATATGGTCGGATTCATTTCTTCTTTCTCTAGGGTTGTTTCCTAGTGTATATCCCCTTATTTTGATGAGTAATCTATGTAAAATAATTTCTTCTCAGCACACTTATGACCTTTAGTGTATTTTCTATCACAATTGTAACAAAGCCCTTTTTCTCTTTTTTCTTCCAATTGTTGAAGTGTCAACCATGTAGGTTGTGGAAGGTTAGGGGTAGCAACACTTCCATATTTATAGTTGTGAGTGGTGGGCTTCCTTGTTGCCATAATTTTTCTTTCAATTTTTCTTGCCAACCTGAATGCCTTCTCTAATGAATCAGGTTCCCAAAGGCAAACCTCATGTTGGATGTTATCCTTTAAAGTCCCTATGAACACATAAATCCTATGCTCCTCTGGAATATCTTTTACCCTTATATTCAATTTTTGGAAGTCCTCGTTGTGCTCCACCATTGTACCCTTTTGTTTGAGATTTATCAATTGGATAAAGAAGGTGTTGTTTTTTGTATCCTCATAATGTGCTATCATTTCCTCCATAAAAATTGACCAAGTGAAAATTTGTTTAAGAGAGAAAATCCATCGATACCATACAAACTGATTGGGTTCCAAATATAAAGTTGCAATGCGTACCTTTTGTGTGTTTTGCACATTATGGAGATCAAAATATTGCTCCATTTGTAGTATCCATGTTATGGGATCCTTGCCATCAAACTTCCTCATATCAATCTTTGGAACATGGTGGGTCTTCAATCCAACATTAGATTCTATGAAATCATGATTAAAATTTCTTTTTTTCTCATCATGAGTTTCCTCTACTACCTTTTCACCATTAGGAAGCATTTCTTGTAGCAACTTTGCCAAACCTCCTTTCAAACCTTCAATGTCTTTCTTCAAATCTTAAATTTTTAATTTTAAACCATCCATCTTAGCTTCCACACCATTCATCTTAGCTTCCATTCCTTTCTTTAAACCATCCATCTTAGCTTCTGTTACTTTTTGTGAGAGTGAAATTTGTTGCACTTAGTCTCGTAATTTTGATATATCATGTTGCATTTCTTCCTCTTCTTCATGAGTCATGCTAGAGATTTCGGGTTACTTACTAGGTGTTTCCATTTTCTTTCTTCAGGGCATCAATTAATGATAATTATGCTTCACTGTGCCCTTTGAATCACTACCAACTAATTTTTCAAACCATACTTCTGCAATTTTTTAAAAAGACTACACACCCTTTTTCGCTTTGTAGGAGGTATCTTAGCTTCCATTCCTTTCTTTAAACCATCCATCTTAGCTTCTGTTACTTTTTGTGAGAGTGAAATTTGTTGCACTTAGTCTCGTAATTTTGATATATCATGTTGCATTTCTTCCTCTTCTTCATGAGTCATGCTAGAGATTTCGGGTTACTTACTAGGTGTTTCCATTTTCTTTCTTCAAGGCATCAATTAATGATAATTATGCTTCACTGTGCCCTTTGAATCACTACCAACTAATTTTTCAAACCATACTTATGCAAATTTTTAAAAAGACTACACACCCTTTTTCGCTTTGTAGGAGGTCGATATTGAATCTGTTGTATATCTGTAATTTCAGATCTCCAAGGTCTGAAATTTCATCCTATGATATCCCTCTGCATTCTCTTTCCCACCGCACCAATCTGATCATGATTCAATTCTCCAAGAAAGAGTTATGTCAAATCTCCCACGATGTCTTGATTATATACTAGTTTAGTAGAGATAAATTGTATAAAATGCCACATGTAACTTTTTTCGACCTCTGGACTTGAAAACGATATAGAGAATACTACAGTCCATATGATTTCTATAACTATTCACACAATTTCAATCCGATACTCAGAGAGAACATTATGACGATTTTCCCAAGGTAACATGTTTGATATGTAATTCAGGAGCTTGCAAAAACCCTATTTGTCTTAGATCATATCTCTGACAATATAGTGGGACAAGATCTGAAATTCAGACCTAATGTTCATCATGATTTCAACTAAAATTTGTTTTAATTTTAGCTTCTGAAAATTTGTAGATAATAGGCTATAGCGACAATTCCACGATGACCTATTTGAAGCAGCGAAACCCTAGAATCTAAAGCTCTGATAAAAAATGTTATGCAACCAACTCATAAAATAGAAGAAAAGAGAGATCAACGACTTCAAAATCAGCCTCTTTGAGGGGAAAACCTCGTTTACATTACACAAATAAAAATTCTTGAATTATTCAAATGACAAAACCTCCTTTCTATATATGTGAGTCTAAGGGGTCACAATATAATCAGAGCTGACATAACAATAATAATGTAAGGGAATAACAATAACAATAGTGGGTTTCTATGTAGCACAATAATAACAATATGGGGACAACATGGGCACAACACTAAGAATAAGGGGATACAGTGACTATATTAATAAGGGAATACACTAGTATTGTAGGGACCTAACATGCACCAACCACGAATTTGCATGCATTTCTTTTCTCAAACTACACTTTTCCACCAAGTGAGGGTTAGCATAACTATAACTAGATCTAGGTTAAATCAAAATAGAAACAAATCAATCACAAAGGTTACATTCCATCTCAATGATGGATGCCTGATGATATTCCTACTTGTTGTCAAATGTTGCATACATTCGAGGAATTCTTTATCCAACATCCCCAACTATATGTGCCTCCTAAGCACTGTAGATCTGAGGCCTACTACCCTAATACAATGGACAATCGTCCTTGAGATGATCCTTGCCACATATCCAACACTACAACTATCTCCTACCATCACCTCTATTCTACAACTTTCCACTCTGATGTCCATGTCCCTTCTCTACTACATTAAACTTCCTGTAAGGAGAAATTTTTTCTTTCTCACCTGAATCATGGGGTCTTTTTTGCGTCGCTATCCATTTACCTTCAGTCTTGTCATTCTCTTTCCAATCTTGTTTAAATTTGTTATTATGAGTCGATTGCTCATAACATTGTTTCAAATTCCCAATGACTATCTCCAACGATCGAGGCTCATCATACTCAATCCAATACATAAATGCTAATGGAAGTCCTCTCATAAATATCTAAACTTTTGTCTTCTCATCCTTAATATATGTCACAAACCTCAACAAATCTAGGAACTGAGTTATGTACTCCTCATCCATCATAGACCCCATCTTTAGCTCATAGAAGTCCTTAGCCTTAGCGTCATAGTACCTCTTTGAAAAATAAATCTTCCCAAAGAGTCTCTTGAATTCATGTCAAGTAAACTCATTTTTCCTGATGTCTTTGACACGTTTCACATCATTCCACCAGATGTTTTCTTTCCCTTTTAGGGTGAAAATAACTATCTTGGCGTTCATGTTCTCTGTGTAATCATGCACCTCAAATAAATTCTTCATTCCAAGTAATCATGCCTCTACATACTCTTGTTTCTTAAACTCTTCATCACATGTAAGTGGCTTGGATTTCTTGAACTCATTCGGAAAATATCCGTTGTCACTCCTCTTGTAAATGATAGCAATGATGACCCTGATACTTATCTGAACCAAAATTAGAGTAGAACCCATATCCAATACCTCTTCTATCAAGTGTATCCAACAATATACCATCCCTGAACGTTTCATCTATGTCTAACCTATTCCCACCATGAGACCTACTACCATATGCCCCATTAGTCATGTCCTCCTATCCATAATTGGTCTGTGGTTTCTCCTGTCTCTTTAAATTTGATAAAATCTAAACCATAAATGCATTGACCTATCTTGTTTCTCCTATGCCTTAGCAAGTCTTTCCTATGACTAAATGATTCTATCATTATCTCCTTTGCAAATTCTGATCTCTGACTTTAGACTTCTCAAGGTGTCTGCTATGTTAGTAGAGTACCCCTCTCTTGGTTTCTCATATGATCTGTAAGGAGAGCCTCATGAAATATAATACACCATTTTGATAGTCATATTGATCTCCTTCTTCCTGCAAACATACCATGTCAGATAAACCAAATACAAACATAATCAACATACTTCAATGAAGTTCAGGGGCGACTATCTCGTTTGAAAAATCAATCCATATTAGCACTATACATGTATATCCATAATCATCTCAATATAATGATATAGTATATGATAATACTCAATGCATCCAATGAACTCATACATGATAACGAAAACCATGAAAATGCATGCATAAGGACATGCATCTCGGCCACCTAGTCCAAGTATTGAACCATGCTCTGATACCAACCTGTAACGCCTCCTCCCACATTTACCCACTTTCACTGGATTTCCGCGGTAAACATGTGATGAGAGCTACTATAACATGACTTAACCTCCTAAGTAGAGTTAAGGAATTGAAATCGACAAACTAGAACCTTACTGGACTTCTGTAGGAGCTAAAAGACACCCAAGAGAGAAATAGCCACTCCCAGTGCCCAAACCCTGAGCTAGAATTCTTTTTTAGTAACATGGGCTCCCAACCTCATGCATGAAAGGCCCCCATGAGATTGAGGGCCTCCAACCACATGCACAAGCCTACCAGGGTGCGGTTGTGATCGAAATTCCTCAATTCAAAGGGTGCGGTCCCAAATTCTCAACCTAAATTCTAGATTAACTTACAAGCCACTTCCTAGAACATCTTAAGACTTTCTAGAATGATAAGTAACTCAATGGTAGGGATAAAAATACAAACTAGAATCACAAATTTGACCTAATGATAGTGATTTCGTCAAACATATTGAGAACATGTAATCTACAAGTCTTGAATGAATATATGAACATAAGGATCTGATACTTATCTAAGAATCATAAAGAAGCTATAATGCCCTCTCAAAATAGCTATAATAACATTTTTTAGATCATGTATTCAATAACCATTCATCAACTAATGAAAACATGTAAAGATCCATAGCTAGAACCTATATGAAACTAAAATTATAACCAACATATAACCATGATAGAACAACCATCAAAGCCGCATAATAAGAAGTACAAGTACTCATGAAATACAATAGGAAAAGAGCTCCATTTTCATATACAAAACCCAACCAAGTCAGGGACCATGTACCACCCAACCATATATTTGGGCTATACAAAATCTTTGTTTCAGCTAATCACCTTCGTGCCATATTCCAAGAATGAATGCGGGACTCAAGACAAATGCAACCAGGGCTTCCCAAAGATTAAACTACCTCCACCCTCATGATCCTGCTATCTCGCTAAAATTGGTCAAGAGATCACCTAAGTAAACTAATACATAAATATTCGGGTCTTTCTGGAGATTAAAGTGCCTCAACCCTTAGGCTTTACCGCCATCCCACCAAAATCGGTCAAGGGATTATTAGGCCAAAAAAAATCTTGGCTGCCTCATAATTTCTTAACCAATACCTTGAGGAATTTTCCTGTATCCACCCTTAAGCATTACCACAATTGCACCAAAACTAGTCAAGGGATTCCTAGAGCCTACGGGAATTTTATTGAGACCACCTCTCCTGGTTCCAAAATCATCCAACAATCCAAAGGTCAAGTGACTAATAGAACCCGATCACACCATGGCTATCTGGGAATGGCAAGGCAAGAATGAAACTACTCTCGCACCTGGAAGAAACCATGCACATGACATCAAGAGAACCAAGTACACACATGCATGTACCATGCACTCATAAACCAGTTAGGAAATCACACATGCAACCCATTACTTGCAAGTATTCCTATTGAAAATGCTTGGTCCAACCTTTGTTTCTTTTGCCTTACTTTTCTTTTCCTTCCTCTACCTTCCTTAGCTTAGTGTTCAAGATTAGTCCTATAATAGTTACAATACATGTGTGAAACGTGTTGTCCTATTAGTAGGCTTCTGAACTAATCGAAAGTTCCAAGACACATCGGTACACCATACATCACTAACCCCATGGGAGGGGTGTTTGAGCCACTACTTACTCCTCAAAGAAAAGATTACAGAATCTCGAGGCTATGTGGGAGGAGCTGAGGTGAAAAGTCCTTTGCATGTACAAATGAGGGGGTATTTATAGCCAAGGGTGAAACTAACCCTTGTGGTTATTCAACTACCCTCATGACTGTTTGACTTCCATGAGTTTTTGACTTTACTTGACTCTTCATACAACAAGTGGTTCTCTTGGACTTCCATGTTACATTACATTGATTGACAATATGACTCACATTAGAGATGTGGAATACATGACTTGACATGACAGTGATGGTACATTCGTTTTTCTGTTGGTGTGCATGTCGAGCTGTAGTGCTGTTGGGTGATGGATATCCTCATGGTGTGTCATAGCTTTAGCTCCACATGGAAAAGTGTGGGGAGTCTTTGATGGCCGCTGGTTCACTTGATGTTGCATTCACACATTGGTCCTTTTTGTATGTTGGTAAGCTTGACAGGTTTGTCTATTCATGAAAAGTGCATGTTCATCCATCTGTCCATTCGTGAACACATCTTGAATGTTTGCTCATCCATTCGTCCACAAACACATCTTTGCATGATCATCCGTTCGTGAGCACATATCTTTGCATACATTGTTTGTTCATTCATTGGTGAACCTGACTTTATGTATGTCCTCCCTTCATTCATCCCATCCGTTGTCACGCCATGTTTTTTTTATGTACTTGTACCTACAGTGAGTCATGACGAGATGACATCAAATCCAAAAACCTCTTAGTCTACCACAATGCATGATCATTACAGATGTAGGTGACCAGGAGAGGTAACAAGGTTCTGAGGTGGGATGCAGGCTTCAGGCACTGCTGATGAAAATTGTGCAAGAGTCATTGGGTGATGAAGATGGGCAATCTTGATCGACGGTGGTTGTCCACAAGGTCTGGATCAAATGGAGGTCAAAATTACACAGTTTTTTGAAGGAACAGTCTGGGCTGCGACAAGGCCGGGCAGAAAAAATCTACACAATTTCCAAAACGAGTGGGCAGTGGGAGCTTGGTAGCCAAAATAGTGCAATTCCTAGAGGGAACTAGAAACTGGCTACTAGGATACTGGCAGCAAAAACTGTGCAATTCCTGAAGGGAACTGGCAGTCAGCTGCTAGGTCCCTGGCAATAAAAATTGCGCAATTCCTGAGGGGAACTAGCAGTCAGCTGCTCGAGCTTGGTAGAAAAAACTGTGCAATTCCTGAGGGGAACTAGCAGTCAGCTACTGGGAGCTGCTGGTGAGAGAAAATGTGCTGATGTTGGGAGGCTTGCTCGCTGATCACCTTTGTGTAGTTTCTAGGTGGAGCGGACCATTGGGAAACAAAGGACTTGCTCATGAAAATTACACAATTTTCTTGGTGGGCAGTTGGTCGAGTATCGGGAGGCTTGGCTAAAAAAACTACGCAATTTTCTGAGGGAGACACGGATGGGCACTAGGTGTCTGTCCAGCCTGTCTGTGCAATTCTCCCAATCAATGGAGTAGGCAAGATCTGTAGACTCTATGCAATTTTTGAGGGTAGTCAGTCCCAGGGTGGCTACTGGGTCAAACTCCCATGTTGACTAGCATGAAGGCTAATTGATTTTCTTGCAGACAACGCAGTTTGAAATGGCTTGCTTGGTGCTTCTGCGCTATTCTAGGTGATAGTCGATTGATTCAATGATGGGGTGATGGTCTGACTATCATAGGGGAGTCTGGTCATCAGAACTTTAACAAAATGACTAAGTGTGTGAATGAGTGAAAGATGCATATGTGATCCTGCAAACACACACTTACATGACTTGATGACTTGGTGACTCAAACCATCCAGAAACACATGTTCAACATAACTGACTGATGGTGTAAGTGACAAACACAACAGTTGTGATTGATCGTTGGTCAACCATGATGACGCTTGCACGACAATGTATGTGACTCTATGTGTGAGTGCAACAGATGTTTACATAGCGAACACAATAAGTACACACGGAGCGAAGACCCTTTGTATAACGATAACATGGTCACAAGCATGACATTGACATCAACATGCAAAACTTGGGTGAAATGATCAAGCAAGGTGGATGCAAAGACTCACATGAGCTCACGAAGCAAACCCGAGTGTGCACAGGCATCAAGTGAAACTCTCAAGGGAGGCTCCAAAATTGGGTGTATCCCAAAATTTTGGAGGGTGGTTGTAGCCACTACAACAAGACCCCATTCATATCAATGGCCTAGCCAATTCCTAGGAGCACGGGGTATGGATTACTGTCATTGACGATCTCTATAACCTCAAAGTTAGCCATCACGCTCGCACCTTCTACATCAACAGTTACTCCATATAATCGTCCCATGGGATTATTTTCTGTTGGTTCGCCATTCTGAGTTGAATAGGAGACCACTGTAATGCAGGTCTCCCCTTTCTTTCCCATGTTTATTTTGGTAATACGTTGGCATCAGACCCCAGATCCAAGGTGATATATTCCATCTCATAACCCCCTACCTATGCGGTGAGCCTCATCTTGCACCCTGATCATGCCTTATGTTTGCAAATTTTTCTGACCACCCGGTGTCCATCAGGAACCTTCTCTTTGCTAGTGCATTTGTTTATTAATTCATGCAGTCCTTCCATAGCCTTGCTGTCATGCAACAATTTTATGTAGGTCTCCAAAAATGTAGTTAGCATAGAGGGAGCAACCTCTGCAGGAGCATTGGTTTCTTGTACCTTATCCTGACTTCCTGAGGTGGAGGCCTCAATGAAGCTCTTCTTGGCTTCCATAAATGTTTCCTTAGCTCACTCTAGATCAAAGCCAACTTCTTTCTCTGCCACTTTGTGGACCCATCCGTCCACTTTAGGTTGTTTACCTTTATTATCGACAGTCGTTATTCCCCTTCTCAGCATTATATTCACACTTTGATCCTCCTCATGGGGCTCAACTCTTATCATCTATAAGTTTTGCGTAGGCTGCGAAGGCTGCATGTTCTTCTCTTGAATTTTATCTATTAGCACCAGGCATTATTCTATAGTATGGTCAAATTGGCTACAGTATTGACATGACAGGCGTGTCTGATTCTGACACTATCACACGTAGTGCCCCGGTTGTCCACAGTTGTAGTAGATAATCTAACCACAACCTCTACCAGGTCCTCCTCCTCCTCAGCCCCGTCCTCATCCCTAATAGCCTTCACGTGCTCCTTCGGTGCCCTGCTATGGAGGTTGAGTTTCTTCTTGCATCCGGTATTTAGGTGTTCTTTCCATCATTGGATCATAACTGCAATAGTGGTGCTCATCGTGGTCCACCAATTTGCAGAATTTACAGAAAAAATACTGGTGTGTCTGAATGAACTTTTGAAGTAAATGACAATTATTTGTTGCATTTTGTCCAACAACCTGACAAATAGCACACCATAGCACAACCCCCATGCTTAGCCCTGCTGGTGCTTTTGGCTTCAGGGGAATCATCCCCCCTCCTGTAATATAATTTGCATACACTAGACAGTGGTCTTTATCGTTCCCATGGCTCTTGCACTTCAAACACCAAACTTCCGCACACACTTTTGGTTTAGTCTCCTTGAATTTCTTCAAACTTTGTAATTTTAGGAGTAGGATCTGTAACTAAGAGTGTATCTGTTGTACCCCCAAGGTCACATCTTGAATAGCTGATGCAATCAACCTGATCGTGATTTCCAAGGCTTTTGCCTATGCTCCTATCTTATGTTGTGACAGAGAAATTCTTAGGTGGGGCAGAAGCAAAGCTATAAACCATTTGCAATGCTGACTATATGTGAGCTTCATGTTAGTTTCTTGAATCTGACACTTCAAAATTTTATCTAATTCCCAAGGTGTCTCATTGACACTCATCATGATTTATTTGAATCCAATTATAGACTGTGAGTCAGACTTAAGCTTACTAAACTCCTTGTTTAAAGCTGCCCTAGTCTCTGCTAGTGTTGCAAGCAGATTATCAGAAAAATACTTAATATACCAAGTTAGCATGTGATCTTGCAGAGCGGTAACCAATTGTGCCTTCTTTATATTGTCATCAATAATCTGTTGTGCAGTCCAAACAACATTGGCAACAAACCAAAACTGCTCTGTATCTTCACTCCCTATGCCCTTGAAGATTAGAATCTTCATCACATTTGCCATGTTGAATGTGGTTGGTGGTGGTGGTGGAGGTGTGGGCGAAGGTGTATGCAATGGAGGTGGGGATGGAGGTGGAGTGGAAGGATGATTTTGTCAAGGAATCCCTTGAGTTATTAGCTAAACAATGCTTTACGCCGGGGTCCATTCCACCCCTTCGTCGTCACTTAAAGGAGGTTCAATCAATGGAATATACTCTAGTCCTGATCCTTTGCGATTTATAAAGAGTCGTCCACTTCACATAGCTCTGAAAATCAAGGTAATGGCATCACCTGTTTTCCACATAACAACATTTTAATCCAAGTATCCAATGATCTTAAATACTTACCTCGCCATCCTTTGAAAAATCGCCACTTCGCTTTTCTATAGCTAACTGAAGTATCAGCTGAAAATTATGTAACAAATCTTCCTAGAATCCGATGAATCCAATGATCGACAACCCACGCGATCTTGTTTTCAGAAGCTTCTAGTCATTACACTAATTCTGGAGTCCACACTATAGGACTATTGAGCTTCCACCTTCCTTGACTATCTGTTAATTTAGCTAACCACTCATACAGTTCAATGGGAAAAGTGCAGAAGAATATCTCGTGTATCTCTGTATATAGATACCTATTCAACCACTCTTCCTTTCACAGGCATGGATTCTTGTTTTCTTGTGTCGCGAACTCATGAATCTTCCCATCCAACTGCTTTTCAATTTCTTTCTTGGTTAGATTTTAGTGATGCGACATCACTCATCTTTTTCATGTAGATCCTGGTCTGGGCAACAAAACCATTTGTTGGCTTAGGGGGTCCTAACCCAGGTTCAAAGTTAGCTGTGCCAACCAACCAAACCCTACACTACTGGCCCTTTCAGCAACAACCTGCGTAGCGCAGGCTGCAGTCTCACCCAAAGTAGTATGGGGGGATGTAAGAGCCAAGATTTTGCATCCAAAGACTAGTGTGATGTCTTTTAGTGCCTTAGATCTACCTTTGCGCAAATCGATACACTCTTAGGGCATGTTGCTGCAACTATGTTACAGTGCTGCCTTCAGACCTTCGTGAATGTCTATGATCAATCCTTGTGGACCTTTAACAGTCAATCTGTCTACTTACACGCATTAGAGTGCAATCCTAAATTAGGGTTCACGCAGATTTACTTAAGTTATTAGTAAACATCAAAGAATTCATCAGTCTTCATGAAAGTACTTTGACATGCATTACACACATCATTAACTCTTATTCAAGAGAATCACATAACATTCAATCAATATTCCATAAAAGACATCATTCATCGGCAACATATAACATTAACAAAAATGGAGATAAATAGAAATACACAAGAATTCTTTGGAAACTATCTTTATTGATCTTCAATTTAGGATTACAGACTCAAAAATGCCCTGGCACATAGCTGCAAGGGTCCTCGTACTCAACTGCAAATCCTTTCTTCTTCTATCTTACCCACTTCTTCTCGCTATCACTTCCCATCCATTATGCCTTAGAATCCCTCAAACATACCTATTTATAGCCTTTTTCATACAATGCCATGGTTCATGGACCATGGGTGAATCTCAAAACCGACTCAAACTTTACATAAACAAGGGGCTAAACCCCTTTAACTCTTATTCATCTACGCACTCCACATCCAAAAATTGTGGAGACTTTACATTATTTACAAAAACTCTATCAAAATTTGGGTTACCTTAACCCCAAACTAACCCAGGGGACCCTATGCCAACACTTAGGGTGCCAACAAAAATCTCTGCATAGTTTAGCACTTCACCGAAATTTTCACTCCCTTGGATCAAAGGAGCATCTCATCCAAGGCGAGCCAAAAGCATAGAAAGATATAAGGGAAGTAGATTTAATTATCTATTCAACTTGCACAACCATTAAAGAATTCATTGATCCGGATTTAAACAGGAACGCAATAGATTACAGAGATAACAATAAATATAGAGATGCGATAACCATAAAAACAGAGATGCAACAGAAATAATAATATGCGATAACCATAAAAACAGAGATGCCGCGGAAATAATACTTCATTTCATTAATGGAGAATACTGAAATATGCTTACAAATAGAAATAACCCAGCTAGGGCGATGGTAGCTTATCTCTGAGAAGAGATGTGTCGGCTACATGCCTCTGAACTGTTTTGAACTGTGTTACAATGAGGCTCGAGGGCCTATTTATTGTTGAGAAACAATGGGAAACCCTTCATATTCCAAAACCTAACCCTAGAAGATGAAACGCCAAATTGTGGGCCCCGTTTTCGGGTAAGTCGGTACATCAACTTCCCGGGGTCGCGAATTGGTCATACTATCTCCGTTTGACGTGCATGATAGCCCGTTGGAAAGATCTCTCCGAGGACTACGACGGAAAAGATGATTTTTATCAAAAAAATCGTTGGCGGTGGATTTCCCAAAAAACGTCGTTTAGGGCCTCAAAACGGCTCCGGAAGTTTAGGACTCGAAAAACTACTAAAAATAGTAAACTGTGCTATAATTAAGGAAACTGATAAAAACTGTAAGAAGCACTAGAGGGGATCCAAGTGGAATTAGCGGGTGGCCACCAATATCCACCTGGATCATTCCTCCCCCCTTAGGAAGCAATGGTCCCCATTGCGTTGAGTTCCTCCATGAGATGAGGGAACTTCTGCTGCACTTGGTCCCTGGTGAGCCACTTGCCCTGGTGAAGGAGTTGTCCTGCTTTGACAACTTGATACAATTGGATATTCTGCTGGCGAGTGTGCTTGATCTGTGTGTCCATGATCCGATCAGTTGCAACTTGTTCCATGCAAGCTGGATTTAACTCTGTGGGTGTGAGTTGTTCCGCAATGTCGGACGTGTCTAGTAATGGTGGAAAGTATGGCCGAAGGCGGTCAACATTGAACACCAGGTGCAGGCCAAGGAATGGGGGAATGCTGAGCTCAAATGCATTGTCTCCCATAACTTTGGTAATGGTGTAAGGACCATGTCGAAATGGTCTGAGTTTTTGATGGGTTCTGGTAAGGCGCTCCCTCTGCAGATGTAACCAAACTTTGTCGCCCACCTGAAACTTGTGTGGTACCCCTCCAGGTAACGAGAAGTTGTTCCTGTGTTCTGTCATGACTGTATCCCTCTGTTGCTGCTGCTGTGTGGAGGAACCCTTCGCGGGGGTCATGGATGTAGCAACGATCTTCCCCTTACTTTGGGAACAAACCAGACAGAAAATAAATTTCCTAGTCTGTGAGATGAGCTTGTTGCCTTTCTTAGCAGTGATCAAAGATGTGGCGGTAGGTGGGGCTACCTCTGGTATCCTGTATAATGAATTATCCAAAGAAATGATGACAGCGCGAGGCCTTGACTCATACACAGCATGTCGCCTCCACAAGTATGGTTGGCCTAATAGTACATCACAAACATCCAGAGGTGTAACATCACACAATACCTCGTCTGTGAAGGGCTTGATGCTGTAGGGAAGACGGCACTACTGGCGAACTTTGAGATCTCGTCCTTCGTGAAGCCAACTGATACTGTACGGCTGTGGGTGTGTTGTAGTTGGTAGGCCCAACCGCTTCACGACCTCTGCTGAAATGAGGTTCTTTTGGCTGCCACTGTCGACAATGAATTGTAGCGGCGAACCCTTCACCCACATCTGTGAGTGGAAAAGACGTTCCCCCTCCTCTAGATCTTCGGGCTCATTTTTCTGGATCTTGGCAGTAGCAACAGTGGCGCTGGGATCCGCATCAATAATCTGCTTCTCTTTGTCATTCCCCTTGTCGGGTTCTGACTCAGAGTCGGAACATGCATCTGATTCGGAAGCCTTCAACTCGGCCACCAGCGACTGCTTGGTCCGACACTCACTTGTGTTATGAGTGGGACTCTTGTGGAACTCACACCACTTTCCTGTGTCCTTCTTCGGCTTCGTGGTGTTGTTCTTTTCTTGCAGCTTCGACGGGTTGTCTTGGGTCACCCCGCCTTGGCTTTGTCCTTTGGGCTTTGGATTTGCAGATCCAAAGTCTCGCTTCTTCTGTTTGAACTTTTGCTCGATTTTGACAGCGTATCGGTATGCTATGCCGAGTGAGGAGATGTTCAAGAACTCCATCTCTTCCTGGATGTATCTGTGTAGGCAGCCGCGGTATTTGAGTACCAGATGCAGCTCAGAATCTTTGATACCCAACTGTGTGTGAAGGGTATGAAAAATGTTTGTGAACTCCGACACATCTTGGTCTCGTCCCTGCCGCAGTGTGGTCCATTTGATGTATTTGTCCTCATAGCTTCCGACGGGGTAGTACTGATCCTTGATGGCATCCCGGAAGTCATTCCAAGTGGGTGCGGTTGAAAATAGTGAGCCTGTACTTTCATCCTTCTGCTCGCAATAGGTTTCCCACCAGTCCTTGACGTGGGGGGCTGCTTTGAGAAGAGCGAAAACAATCTTCTCCCGACTTGAAAATTCGTGAACAGAAAAATACCCATCTAGCAGATTTAACCATTTATCTACGGCATCTGCGTCTATTTGACCCTCGAAGATGGGGATTTCAAAATTAACTTGTACCTTAAACGGTGTGGCGTTTCCAGAGTAGCTGTTGGAAGCCGATGCGTCGCCTCTGGGTAGCCGCTGAAGGATCTGCGCAAAGCTATCCATCATCGCGTTCCTTTGCCGCTCGAGCGCTTCTTCGAGCAAGATTTTGATAGGATCCCCTGCCCCCTCGTCTTTCTTCTCATCCGCCATGGGAGGACGTCGAGATTTGCGAGGCTGGTCTTGCAAAGGTTCGACCAGTTCAAGCCCTAACTCCTTATATCCCAACCTCGTTGGGGACATGCAAAGAAAAACAGATAAAAAGCAGACCGCTCTGATACCACTGATCCGGATTTAAACAGGAACGCAATAGATTACAGAGATAACCATAAATATAGAGATGCGATAACCATAAAAACAGAGATGCAACAAAAATAATAATATGCGATAACCATAAAAACAGAGATGCCGCGGAAATAATACTTCATTTCATTAATGGAGAATACTGAAATATGCTTACAAATAGAAATAACCCAGCTAGGGCGATGGTAGCTTATCTCTGAGAAGAGATGTGTCGGCTACATGCCTCTGAACTGTTTTGAACTGTGTTACAATGAGGCTCGAGGGCCTATTTATTGTTGAGAAACAATGGAAAACCCTTCATATTCCAAAACCTAACCCTAGAAGATGAAACGCTAAATTGTGGGCCCCGTTTTCGGGTAAGTTGGTACATCAACTTCCTGGGGTCGCGAATTGGTCATACTATCTCCGTTTGACGTGCATGATAGCCCGTTGGAAAGATCTCTCCGAGGACTACGACAGAAAAGATGATTTTTATCAAAAAAATCATTGGCGGTGGATTTCCCAAAAAACGTCGTTTAGGGCCTCAAAACGGCTCCGGAAGTTTAGGACCCGAAAAACTGCTAAAAATAGTAAACTGTGCTATAATTAAGGAAACTGATAAAAACTGTAAGAAGCACTAGAGGGGATCCAAGTGGAATTAGCGGGTGGCCACCAATATCCACCTGGATCATTCATTCGCATCTATTTATCTCATGCATTTAACAGGGATTAAACATAGTTTTTTTAAAAGGGAGCACAAAATACACAAACAATTGACACAACCTCCATTCTCCTTTTATTATCAAAACAACAAAGCCTGATTACAACAAAAATTCTCCATTACTACTTGTGGCAAACTACAAACTTGTGTGCCAATATTACAATTCAAACAGATATCAAAACATATCATTACGTATCCTAATCTACATACAAGAAATTGTTCTCCCAGATAGCCCAAATCCCTAACATTACAACAAAATATAAACTTTGTAGTGCAATTCAAACTTTACATCCTTGTCAGACCTTTGTGACACTCTCTAAACTTTGCAAAATTGTCCAAATTATTTCTCACTGCTCTTTATCCTATTTAATAGTCAAACTCGCTTGATTTAGTCTTTGGTTCCTCGATCACTTGATCCATGGTTTTCCAATACATAGGGCCATTACCTTGGTTATTTGTTGGCTATATCAAAATAGACTCCTAGTTCTTTGTTGCACGCTCTTATTTTCCACTGCGCAAGTCAAAAAACAAGTATTCCACTGCTTCTTTGATTTTCCAATGCTCTGTTTCTGGCAAATTTGTCCAAAATGTCATCCGCAACTGTTATTCCTTCAAAAATGAAGGACCAAACATGCCCCAACCACAACTAATTGACCCACCCTCAAGTCAATGTGTTGATGTTGTTGGATTTAAACTTTGTGCAGGTTGGCTTCCGCTCATATCACTTGTGGTACCTTCAAACGAGGGACCAAACTCTGGAATGTTTTGTAGAGATGACTCTTTGAATGTTGTATAGGCGGAAACATATGAGTTCCATGAGTCCAATAGGGTATACACTTTTCCAGAAAATTATTCCACTTTCTACGCATTATGATCAGCGGGCTGTGACTACACGAGTTCCTAGATCTGTTGATAAATAATAGTAAATAGGAAAAGTAGGCCTTCAGGTGAGCATCATTCACCCATCTAGAGAAGAGCTTACGATCTAATTGATCAAGTTGAACAACACCATAATATTTGATTTCAACAACATAAAAAGGACCAAGCCAATGCATTTGGAGCTTACTAGGATGATTTTCATACTTGTTTTCATAAAGTAATACCTGGTTGCCCACATAAAACGACTTCTTTTTTATATGACGATTGTACCAAGCCTTCTGGAACTTCTTCTCAATAGTTTGATGAAAATAATCAAGAAATCGAGATTCATACAACTACAATAATTCATGCACTCATTCAGGAATAGGCTTGTCTTTAGACATTCGAGTTGCATGAGAAATAAAGAGATTAGGAACAATAAACTCAACAGAAACAACTGCTTATTTCCCATAGACTAGTTCAAAAGGAGTATATTTGTGCAACCTGTTGATTGTATTTCAGTAAGCCCACATTGTAGCAAGAACTCATTCATCCCAATCATATTTGTTAGCGGAAAAAATATTTGTAAGCCCTTTCTCTAAAATTTTATTAAAAGCTTCAACGATCTTATTAGCTTGCAGATGATAAGGATTTCTCTTATGGTGTTGTTGTTGGAAATAACACTGAGAGGGGGGGGGGGGTGAATCAGTATTAGCAACTTAACAATATTTCATTTCCATAAACAGATTTATATACGCTACTTCTGTTAATGCAACTTGCGTATATACGCAACTGTGTTTAGAGCAACTAGTGTATAACTTGTAAACTTATTATTTAGTTAGTTGATCTTTAATTTGTGAATCAGAACCATATAATTAGTAACAAGTACAGTAAAATAGAGCAGACAATCACACAAGGTATAAGGTGGAAACCCAATGTGGGTGAAAACCACCTGCTGCAATTTGTCTCTATTTTCTTTTAATAAAAAACATCACTTTACAATATTTCTGTACTGGTGTAGTCTTATACCAGTATGCAGGCTTCTACCTGTAGAAGGCTACTACCTTCTCTCATTCTCCAGCTTCTCCTGGAAGGGAGCTACAACCCCCTTAGCTCTTGTACTAGTTGATGTACTAGTATGTAGGTGCTGACCTACAGAAGGCTACAACCTTCTTGTTTCATCACAACACCACAATATGAAGGCCACATTTCATCCAATTTTCATACTGGACCCATCCACAACATTGAAGCTCAAAATCAATCACCATTGCAATACAACTATTGCATCAACCAATCACCCAATATTGAATCACTGAAACCCTGTCATCAAAACACAATCACCAGAACATAGAGTAGATCCCAGAACTCTGCAACAACAACCAGATCCAATCTGCAACTTCAAATATCATACTTCAAATAGTATATGCGACTCTGATGAGCCGAACTTGCATGTATATGCGCTTTTACCAAAGCGAACCTACGTACACATCTGCAAATATTAACTTAGAACTTT
This sequence comes from Pinus tabuliformis, assembly GCA_031772625.1. Classification (NCBI taxonomy): domain Eukaryota; kingdom Viridiplantae; phylum Streptophyta; class Pinopsida; order Pinales; family Pinaceae; genus Pinus; species Pinus tabuliformis. The sequence continues at coordinate 409,349,882 of CM062806.1, read as the reverse complement.
GCAACTATACTAGACATTAGTCATACCTAGATCATAACATTTATACAATGAAACATGCATCAATAATTCAGATCTAGTCTATCCATGATCAAACCACATAATGATAATACATTCCAAGCCTTATGATCCTGATCCATCATCCATCATCAACCGCATAGGTGCATCCTTGGTCCAGATCAAGTAAAGCATCACAAACCCATAACCTGCATACTAGATCTCACCCTTTATCAAATATATATCACTTGCACACTTGCACCCTTGCCTAATGATCTTCTTCTCCTTATATAATTCTATGCCTCTCTCAATACCATGGTCCAAAACCACGAAGGACCAATACCTTGGACCCAATACTTGGGGTCAATACCTCAGACCAAATACCATGGACCAAATACCAAAATACCATGGTCCGAATACCACAGACCAAAAACTTAGTTTCCGACATGTACGCGCCTTTCCTTCTGTGAAAGAGTGTGTGTATGTGTATACACGACTTTTGGTCTGATAATCCGCGTGTATATGCGGCTTGGTCAAGGGGAACCTACGTATATCTATTTTTCCTTCATTTTGAGAGCCTGAATTGTGATATGTCATCTGATGAGTTGCCTTCTGAACTGATTCCTTGAAGCTTCCCTGCATTTCATCACATCTATAAATACTATTTGTTATGCATTCTGTCACATCAGATATCTCTTTTGTAGATTCATCTAGTTACCATGTATAAGTGAGTTGTTCTACTACAAGTGGGTTTCCATCAAGTACAACACATTCATCATAATGCCAATAGTCTCCCCCTTTGGACTTTATGGCAACAACAACACCAGGTCTCTCTCCCCCTTTGACATCAAGGGTAAAGGGCAGACGAAGATCTTCTCCCCCTAAGAGCATAAGACTTTCTTATCTGAATAGATAAATATTAATCATGCTCCCCCTAGGCACATGCTGAATTCTTTGATTGAACTCCCCCTTTGTTCATGCTGAGATGTACTATATCATCCATGCTCCCCCTGAGCACATGCAGAGTTTGCAAATATTTTCAAGAAAATAACATGACTCTATAACTCAACTATGTGAGTTTGACCTTCCTATCATCAATGACTCATACATACTTTCATTCTCCCAACCAAGTGAGGATAAACTTGACTCATCCACCCAACCAAGTGGGGATATACCAAATACCAATTGTTTATACATGACTGAAATATTACATCATCCTTCCCATGCATAGTGGGGGTACAAATTACATCATATGACCAAAAGAGATTCATCAAACGACTACAATAGACAAAGACGAACTATTACATCATGGGTCTTGATATGAACTTTACATTGAATGATATACATGACGCAGAGACCAAATATCTAAATGAGACCATGATAGTCATCAGAAACTGTCATACACAATGTATGATCTGCACCATAAGCATCTATCAACATCATCTAGACCAACAACCTGTATATGTCCATTAGTGTAGATATAATCAACCTGTGACAAGGTATGTCTGCATATAGATATCAACTCATCCTCTTGATCTTGAACATAATCATAACCTTCCATGAATGAATTCAGCAAAAAAATCATTCACATTTTATCATATGTGGAAATCACCGTAGTCATCACATCATCATCAAGATTTGCATGATCTTTTATACCATCCATGTATCATCACTTGGGAAGATCCCACATCTGATAAGCATCAATCAACATATGTGAGTATTAACCTATCATCATATAGGTAAGAACATATCATCATCATGTCTCCAACAATATAGCTTTGAGTAATCATCCATGTATCCAACATAGCACTATGTATCTAGCAAACCTTGAGCTCAAGATATTTTGTCAAAATTTCTTGATATCATCCACAATAAAAATCCTCATCCATGTGAGAGCCAAGAACTATAGGAATCCTACATCATAACAGTATTGTATGATCTTTATGCATATGAAGACAACATCATATGAGTGACTCATCATCAAGTAATTAAGTTGTGTATTCAAGCTTTGTACTTCTCCTTATCCTTATGAAGATCGCCATATAAGCAACACATATGCATCTTCAAATAATCATCCACAAATCTGATCTGAAAACCAACTATGTAACCCCAAGAATCATACGAGATTTAGTCATGGGCAACTCATAACCATATCATAGCAAGATGTATCATTTAGCCATAAGCATCATCACCAAGGACTTCTAACCATAATGCCAACAATGCATTATTCAAAGCATATGCTCCCCTTGAACCTGTGCCATTTGTTCACTGTTAGATTTGATCATGCACATATCAGCAAGAAGTATCAAGGCATCATCAACAATCAGATATACATCAAGTTAACTTGTGAGGATCAAAAACAACATCTTATGAGTATCAATATATTTCCACACATTATCAGTAGATTGTAACCATCATCAAATAGAGAAATAATTGACTGAACCATATCAGATCCTTTTTCCTGAGTCTGTCCCATTGCTTTTCCTCAAACTAACATATATGCGACTGTGTAGTGTCTAACTCACGTATATACGTGACTTAGCTTCATGAAACTTGCGTATGAGATTTAGAACACTGAAGTTTCACACTTTTAGCTCCCTCTGAGTTTTTCATGTCTGTACATTGTGTTGCACCACATCTTTCCGACTGTACTTCCTTCTTCTTCCATATCTTCAAGTGCGATGATGGCATGGTACCTGTACTTTGTTCGTGCATTCCTTTGCTATATATCCAAGCTTTTTACATGCATAACATCTCATATTTTTCATATTCCTTTTATAGCAATCAATGGCTTTGTGACCAAACATATTGCAAGCAAAAAAATATCCGTTAAAGTACCTGGAACATGATGATCTTTCTGTGCAATAGTCTTGAACCATTCTACTTCTGCATCTAGCTGCAACATGTCCAAAATTATGACATACATAACATTCAACATTATTCATTGGAGAAAATAACCGACTATTACTTCCATAGTTAGGAGTAAAAGATTTTCTTTGAATAATTTCTTTCCTTGGTTGTTGAAGGGATTGACCTCTCATCTCCTTGGTGAGAATTTCAGATTTTGCATTAGAGTTCCTTGTCTTACTTTATGAACTAGATTCACCTTCATTAGATTCATGAAAACCAAGACCAGTTTTGATAGTAGGAGACCTTTGACTACTAAGAATATCATACATGATCTTAGTACTATCTTGAAATCGTAAGAGCTTATCCTTTTCTTCTAATTTATCTTTTAGAATATTTACCTCAACCTGATGTTACTCTTCCTTTTCAAGATACTGCTTCTTCATGATTCCTTCAGCTTTTCTTCATTCTTCTAATTGATGTCTTAATTCAAGAACTTCGTTTTCTTATTTTTCAAGAGCTTGGAGTAGTTCTTTATTCTGCTTATTTGATTCTTCAAGATCTTCTTTTAGTGAGAGGATCTTAGATTCAAGACTTTCATAGTAACTGGATCTATCTCTAAGTTTCTTGATTGTTGTTCTCCTTTCATTTACTTCATTTCTTAATGATGTCACTTCATCTTGTAGTTTTTGACATTGATCTTCCTTTTCCTTGAATAGCTTCCTTACCTTGTTTCCTTCCTCTAGATGAGCTTTTAGTTTGGTAGCTTCTTCTTTGGAGGCACATTCCCTTTTGTCCAATAGATCTTCTTGATCTTTAATTTTGCCTGTAAGCCTTTTAAATTCTGCCTCTATTTGATATCTTTCTTTCTCACCCATAAAAGCAAATTCAGTTGTTTCGCTATCACTTTCATCATCTTCAAATGGATCACCAGAGGATAAAAAATTCATTCATGATAGTTCTTTTGCTTTTTCATCTTTATTTTGAGGTGATTCTGAATCTGAAGTGTTGCTTCCACATATTCCCCAATTGATTCTCCCACTATCATAGTTCTTCTGAGATGTCTTCTTCTTCTGAGGTGCTTTCTTCTTTAGCTTATTTCCCATTGTTCTATGTATCTCCTTCAAGCGACCAAGCTTCTACCAAAGGACCTGCTCTGATACCAATTGTTGGAAATAATAATAGGGGGGGGGTTGAATCAGTATTCGAAACTTAACAATATTTCATTTCCATAAACAGATTTATATACGCTACTTTTGTTAATGCAACTTGCGTATATATGCAACTGTGTTTAGAACAACCAGTGTATATCTTGTAAACTTATTATTTAGTCAGTTCATCTTTAATCTGTGAATCAGAACCATATAAGTAGTAACATGTGCAGTAAAATAGAGTAGACAATCACACACAAGAACACAAGATATAAGGTGGAAACCCAATGTGGGTGAAAACCACCTACTGCAATTCGTCTCTATCTTCTTTTAATAAGAAACATCTCTTTACAATATTTTTGTATTGGTGCAGTCTTATACCAGTACGTAGGCTTCTACCTGCAGAAGGATACTACCTTTTATCGTTCTCCAGCGTCTCCTGGAAGGGAGCTACAACCACCTTAGCTCTTGTACTAGCTGATGTACTAGTATGTAGGTGCTGACCTATAGAAGTCTACAACCTTCTTGTTTCATCACAACACCATAATATGAAGGCCACGTTTCATCCAATTTTCATACTGGACCCATCAACAACATTGAAGCTCAAAATCAATCACCACTGCAATACAACTATTGCATCAACCAATCACCCAATACTGAATCACTGAAACCCTGTCATCAAAACACAGTCACCAAAACATAGAGCAGAACCCAGAACTCTGTAACAACAACCAGATCCAATCTGCAACTTCAAATATCATACTTCAAACAATATACGCAATTTTGATGAGCTGAACCTGCGTGTATACGCTCTTTTACCAAAGTGAACCTGCGTACACATATGCAAATATTAACTCAGAACTTTGCAGCTATACTAGACATCAGTCATACCTAGATCATAACATTTATACAGTAAAACATGCGTCAATAATTCAGATCTAGTCTATCCATGATCAAACCACATAATGATAATACATTCCAAGCCTTATGATCCCAATCCATCATCCATCATCAACCACATAGGTGCATCCTTGGTCCAGATCAAGTAAAGAATCACAAACCCATAACCTGCATACTAGATCTCACCCTTTATCAGATATATATCACTTGCACACCTGCACCTTGGCCTAATGATCTTCTTCTCCTTATATAGGTTTAGGCCTGAATCAATACCATGGTCCAAAGCCACGTAGGACCAATACCTTGGACCCAATACCTGGGGTCAATACCTCGGACCAAATACCATGGAACAAACACCAAAATACCATGGTCCAAATACCATGGACCAAAAACTTAGTTTCCAACATGTACGCACCTTTCCTTCTGTGAAAGTGCGTGTGTATGTGTATACGTGACTTTTGGTCTGATAATCCATGTGTATACACGGCTTGGTCAAGGGGAACCTGCGTATATCTCTTTTTCCTTTATTCTGAGAGCCTGAGCTATGATATGTCATCTGAGTGAGATGCCTTTTGAACTGATTCCTTGAAGCTGCCCTGCATTTCATCACATCTATAAATACTATTTTTCATGCATTCTGTCACATCAAATATCTCTTCTGTAGATTCATCTAGTTACCATGTATATGTGAATTTTCTGCTACAAATGGGTTGCCATCAAGTACAACACATTCATCATAATGCCAACAATTGTATCATGAAATTATGTAGTAGATCTTAAACTATTTCATTAATGAAGTGGGAACCCTGATCACTTGTAAGACTTCATGGACAACCAAATCTGGTAATAACGTTTTCAAAGATAAATCGAGTAGCCGTATCACTAGTGCAATATTTAACTGAAGCACATTTTTCCCAACAAGTTAAATAATATGTTGCAGTAATGATATACTAAACATGTGAATGATGATTAGGAGGGTGGATAGGCCCAATAAAATCAACAAAGAATTTTTCAAAGGAAAAAATATCTTGTACCATATGCAAGGGAATTTCATCGCGATGCGACGGTCGGCCAGCACGTTGAAACACATTGCAAGTCTTGGCATATTCTTTTTCATACCTAAATAGAGTTAGCCACCAAAGGCTAGATTACATGACCTTTCGAGAAGTAGCTTTCCCTCCAAAAACTCCAACATGACATTCCCATAATACACATTCATGTTCGTGATCAAGGATACAATGGAACAAAACTTAATCAACCCACATCTTATATAGTTTTCCTATAATAAGTTGATAGTCCACTGCTCTGACCACCAATTGTTTCTTTTGCACAATAGTATAATTAGAAGGGCATTAACCTATAGCAAGAAAAGTGGAAATATATTCTAAATAATGAGGGAAAACTTCAATACGAAACAAATGAGCATCTAGTAACTGATCATCAATTGATCCCCCTGATTCTCCTGACTCTAACCTAGACAAATGATCTAGTCCCACGTTGGATCTTCCCACCTAGAAAATTACCTTAAAAGTAAACTCTTGAAATAAAAATAACCACTGACAAATATGTGCTTCAAGCACATCCTTATTAACTAAATATTTAGTGTGGAGTGGTCAGTGAAAAAGTTGAATGGACCTCCTAGTAAATAGTGTCAAAAGTTTTGGAGAGAATATCTCATAGTTAGAGATTCTCGTTTTGTAGTAGTATATTTTTTTTTTACATTGAAAAGTTTCTTGGTTGCAAAGTAGATAGAATGATCCAGTTTTCCTTCACCTGGTTGTGTTAGTATAGCTCCTAAATGAATTTTGGATGCATCAACATGGACATGGAATTTCCTATTCCAGTCAGGGTAAATCGGGATAGGTTCACTTGCAAGTTTCTCCTTCAAAGTATCAAATGTGGCATCAAATTCAAGAACCCACACAAAGAATTCAGATTTCTTCAGAAGATTCTCAAGCATTGTTGTGATTGAGGCATTATTTATTATAAAACTACAATAATAACCAATATGTCCCAACATTGACCACAATTATCAGACATAAGTAGGCGATGGCATATTAAGTATTACCGAAGCCTTAGCGGGGTTCACATATACTCCCTCCTTCCAGACAATATGCCCCAACAAAGTTCCAAAAGGCGTAGCAAAAATGCATTTTTTCAGGTTCAAAGATATTTGAAGTTTTCTGCATCTATCAAACCTAAATCTCAACAAACTAGGATGGTTTTTTAGAAAAATATAGACGGTCCAATCATCCACATAAATTTCATGAAATTTATGTATGTATTCATAGAAAGAAGTAATAACAATTTGCGAAAAAATAGTTGGGTCATTCGATAGTGAAAGTGGTCTTCTTCTTTTCTTCTTCCGCAATGCGAACTTGATGATACCCCTAGAAACCATTCATGAAAGAATAGGCCTCATTACCTCCAACATTATCCAAGACTTCATTACTAAAAGGAATTGGAAATGGGTCATGCACACAGGCATTATTGAGACTGCAATAGTCAACACACACTCGAATTTCCTTTGAATCCTTCTTATCCTGGATGACAATGGGGTTTATCCACTCATCTTCGTTAACCTTAAATATAAGGCCAGTGGCTAGAATTTTTTCAATTTACTTATTTACCTTCTCCTTGACTCGAAGATTCAATCTATAGGGCCAATGTTTGACTGGATTTTCATCTTGCTTTAGTGAAATTTTTAGCTCTCCTAGATCTCTTTTAATTCCTTTTGATTATGAGATAGAACAGGGAAAAAAATCCTCGTATTCTTTAAGCAAGTCAAAGATTCCTGAGTGGTCTGATCATTCCAATAGCCTCCAATGGAATAAATATTCGATTTATCTTATGTCCCAATATTCACCTTCTTCAACTTGAGAGGCTGCAGATGTTGAAAATGCAAGAAGAAAATCCTAATTTATTTTTTTCCTTGAATTAAATTGGGAATTAAATTGTAATTTCACATCTCATGACAAATTATATTAGTTAAATAAGTTAATTTGACTTAGTTGTCTTAGTTAATTCGACTTGAGAGTCTAAATTAAGTCATGTAGAGTTTCTCCTACATTATAGGAGCCCTGGTTGAGATTATTTTGAGTTGTAATTAATTAATTCAGTCTAACTAGGTTAAATTTAGTTTAAAAAGTTCCAATTATTGGAGGAACTAGTGGGAGGTATAGTAGTGTGGTGCTGCCTATGGTGGGGTGTGGTACTGCCTATAGTGATCAACCAATAAAATAATAATTAGCTCATAAATAACTCATGCATGTTAGATCAGAGAAAGACCCAGTTAAGATTCGATTTCAAGGACAATGTACTATCAGTTGTATAATCATCTGAATTGTACAAGTACTGCATGCATCCAGAGGAAGGCCTATGAGGATTGTGCAACTCATATTGAGGAATTTCTCTAATTAATATGGGACTAATTTCTTGAGGTGCAACACAAGGAAATAGGGACTTGGGAAAGTAGAAAATTTGTTAAGTATTGGCTTGAGCTTGTCTAGGAAGCAATGAGACAGATAGAGATAGTGTAGATGTTTCTCGAGCTTGAGAAAAGCATTGTAACCTTCTCATATTTTTTGACTAATGCAATATACAGATAACATGGGTTTTCAGCTATGGCTTTCCCCAGGAAATCATTGTGTAATGTGTTGAGTGAATTATTTATCTTGTACGCTTGATGATTTCATGATTGTTTAATTGTTTCCATTGATGAGTAGAGTAGATTCAAGTCTATTGTCTTAGAATATTACAATTAGAAGTTTGAATCTACAAGTAATTTCTACATGGTATTAGTGCTAAAATCACTATAGAAGAGGAGAATACGAGTTTTTATTTTGCAGGTGAAATTGAATTTGCAGCATCATACTTCACAGCTAGCAGAATGTCGTTCTATGGATTGAGAATCAAATATGCCCTTAATGGTAGTTCAAACTTTATTGATTGGAAGGATAGGATGGAGGCAGTGTTGGAAGATAATAGGCTTAAGGAATTCATAGACAAAGATATTCATAAGCATCTACATGTTGATGCTCAAGATTTGGCAGAGTGGAGAAAATGTGTTACAAAGGTGAGAAGGATTATCCTAGAAAGAATTTGACATCATATTGTCTCGAACCTACATGGTAATGAAACTCCATATGCGATGTCGAAGGACTTGATATACCTATTTCAAAACAACACTACCATAGGAAGATGGCACTGAAGGAAGAGATAAAAAAACTCAATATGGAGAAGGGTGACATAATACCAAAGTACTTGATCAAGTTCACCCAATGTCAGGATGAGATTGGAAGTGTTGGTGTTACACTTGTTGAAGATGATCTGGTTAGCCTAGCACTTCTAGGCCTTCCTAAGAGCTGGCACAACTATTAGGAATCAGTAAATGGGAGGGAGAAGATACCATAGTGGGAGTGTTTGTGGTTTGACTTGGTGCAAGAAGAGATTCAACGTAACACTAGAGATGGATTCTCATCTAAGCATGATGATGAGGGGAACTGTGCCATAGCTGGAAAAGAAAAGAAAGGTAAAGGGAAGTCATCCCATTCCAAATTGTATTCCATTCAGAGTGGCAAGAAGAAGGACATGTCAAAGATTAAATGTTTTCACAGTCACAAGTTAGGACACTATGCCACAAAGTTTTCACATAAGAAGGCAGGCAAGAAGGCCTCAGGAGGAGCAGTAGGTGAAGCTCATGCTTCAAAATTCGAGTTGGATTTCACCCTCATCACTTGCATGGTGCCATCAATGATGGGTAGTGTGTGGTATCTGGATAGTGGAGCCTCATTCCATATGACCAGCAACAAAGAATTCTTCAGTGACTTGGAGGAGAAGGACCTCCAGATGCACATCAAAATGGGAGATGATGGGAGGTATAACATGACTAACATCGGTATTGTTACCTTTCAGAGGGAGTCTGGTTCTCCTCTCACATTGAAATATGTCATGTACGTTTCAGGTTTGAAGAAGAATTTGGTTTCAGTTGCCATATTGGAGGACTATGACTATGATGTAATATTTAGCAAAGGAAAGGATTTCCTACATCACATAGCCTTAGGACAACTGAAGCAGACCAGGTCACAAAATAAGAGAAGGTGCAGATTCGAGACATCGGTGAGTTGTGGCATAGAATATTAGGTCACTTGCACCACGAGGCTTTGAAGATCATGCAACAAATTTCTATAGGACTTCCCAATGGTACACTAGAGCAGAGAGACACATGCAATGGGTGTACATTGTGGAAGTATACCAAAGCTACCTTTAATGATAAGGACAATCCAGCACAAGCAATCCTTGAAAGAGTTCACTCAGATGTGTGTGGACCATTCTCAATGTTAGTGTCAGTCTTTGCAGCCTTCCACCAATGATCAAACATGCTCTAACAAAGTGGTCTTAGGGTGTGAATGTAAAATTTTTTCATTTCAGTGAGTCTTCAAGTAAAAATTTGGTCACTGGGTATTAGGTCTAGGGCTCCACTGAATGATGGTACACTCAGTTGAGGGGTGACATGGACCAGTACTTGGAAAACTTTGGAAGGAGTGAAAATAGTCCTAGACCTAATACCCAGTGGCCAAAATTTTACTTGAAGATTCACTGAAATGAATTTTTTTTACTTTGACAGCCTAAGACCAGTTTGTAAGAGCATGTTTGATTGCTGGTGGATCGCTGCAAAGACTGACACTAACACTCAACAACCTCCACGACCAAGCACAGGTATTATGTAATATTTTTAGATGATTTTTCTCATAAGTGTTGGATTTTATTCATGCAGACGAAAGATGAGACATTCACTAAATTTTGTGAATTTAAAGCACTTGTTGAGAAAGATATTGGCAAGAAATTTAAAGCTCTCAAGAGCGATAATGGTGGAGAATATGTGTCGAATGAATTCAATAACTTTGTTGCATTAGAAGGAATTCGATGGGAGTTAATATCACCCCATAACCCACAGCAAAATGGGGTGGCTAAAAGGAAGAAAAAAACAATTATGGGAGTTTCACGAGAAATGATACATGATCAGGGGCTACCATTGCACTTGTGGGCTAAAGCTTGCAACAAAGTTGTATATGTGCAGAACAAGAGTCCTCATCAAATTCTCATGATGATTACACTGGAAGAAGATTTTTAAGGTAAGAAACCATATGTAGCACACTTCAGGATCTTTGGTTTGTGAGTTTACTATCATGTTACCAAGGATGCATGAAAAAGATAGAGCTAGAAGTTGGGTTGGGCATATTTTTGGGGTACACTAATACACCTCACAACTATTGGGTGTACTACCATCTCACTGGATGATAAGGGTTCGTAGAGATTTGAATTTAGATGAAGAGAAAGCCATGATATGTTCCCTTGAAATGGAGCTTCAATTACATGTAGATGATGACATTTTAGCTCCAAAGGAAGAACCTCAGAATGATGTGGAGCAACCACATGCAGAGGAGCAGAGTGTGGAAGCACCCACTCAAGCAAATAATTCTAGAGATGGAAGGGAGTACATCAGATAGGCTGACATATTGATGCATGATGCTAGAGAGAATGTGGGAGCACCCATGTCACAACTGTTGAGCCCCAAAACTACCTCTTTTTCAAGCAATTTCTTCACCCTTATTCCTCTGTTTTCCCATGCCAGTGCATCCTAAACCATCAAAACTTATTTCATGTTGATTCCAGGAGTACATTTTAGTGATTTTCAAATTATATTATTATGTGTCTTATTTGGATAAGGTTTTCTTTTTCAGCTACGGAATGTAGCCACTTTCCGCAGCTAACTCGCAATTCCGCAGTCGTCTTCATACTTTTGCAGGTTACAGGTGTCAAGAAGAGGAACGAGCCACATGGGTAGCTCAAGAAATGTTAACACATGGATAGAGTCCTATTCATTTGATCAGATTCGAGGGAAAAGATCCCAGTCAAAGGGCAGTCAACGAAGAAGTTCTATAGCAGTTAAAACTCTGTTTTGGCACGCAATTGAGTCCGAGGCCTATTCCTGAAGCCGAGGATTCATTTTTCCACCTGCATAACCAAATCCAACACCCACTATGCAGAGATTTACTATTTATGCCAACTGGAAGGCTAAATCCTCGGATGCATGACCTGTTCACGTGTCTACCGTAGAAGATTTTCCTCTTAGAAACAGTTATGAATTTCTCCTATAAATTCAAGCGTTTGGAACGCAGACAAGTTAATGTTTTTACTGTTGAAGTAGTGTGATTTTCATTTGTAATCCAGAGAAATCTAGTACTCTATTTTTATAATACAAAAACTATGTTTTCTTATATGTCTACCTGAGCATGGGAGGTAGATTTGCATTTTTAGTCCAAGGCCGTGCAGAGGGCCCCTGCATGGTTGAGGTTCCTTTTTCATTTCCGTGTATTTATACTTGTGTTTTGTTTCATTCAACTGCATATTTCTTGTCTTTTGTTTATATCCATAATCGTTCTAACATTGTATATATATTGCAGCTTGTCACTTGTTTTTACTAACCCTGATAGATACATTTCAGAGTAGTAGTAGTTCTTTAAATTTGTTTATGCTCGAGCTTCTTAGTTGTAGTTTTGAACTTGCATCAAGTAGCATTTTAGACTCACTTCTTCTGTTGTTCTTTAGTTTCCAAGTTCAATGTGTTTTATGATTTTTCTCAATAGGATAGACACTCATTACATAAGTACATGTTTCCGTAGCCTTTAGTTGATGGTTTACCCTCAAAGCTAATTGGTGAAATATGGAGTTTATGAATGAGATTTTCTTGCTGTTCAGTACCTTTTCTTTCTTAATATAGTCACTCATGTTATAAGCTAATATTTCCGGAGCCTTTAGTTGATGAATTCAAGATAGTTGGCGAAGTGTTATGTTTATAAATGAGTTTACTTGTTGTTCATTAGTTTAGAGTTAGATAGTTTTAATGTCATTTTCTCATGTTATAAGCTAATATTTCTGGAGCCTTTAGTTGATGAATTCAAGCTAATTGGCGAAGTGTTATGTTTATAAATGAGTTTACTTTTTGTTCATTAGTTTAGAGTTAGATAGTTTTAATGTCATTTTCTCATGTTATAAGCTAATATTTCCAGAGCCTTTAGTTGATGAATTCAAGATAATTGGCGAAGTGTTATGTTTATAAATGAGTTTAATTGTTGTTCATTAGTGTAGAGTTAGATAGTTTAATGTCATTCTCTCATGCTATAAGCTAATATTTCCGAAGCCTTTAGTTGATGACTGATTTTCAAGCTAATTGGCGAAGTGTTATGTTTATGGATGAGATTACTGGCTGATCATTACTTAAAATCAGTTTCAAGTTTTACTTTTACCTTTAGTTTAATTGCAGTAGTTCATTAGACTTTAAATTTTACGAATAGAATAGACAACAAAAGTAGTAGTTTTTCTTCTAATATTTCATTCTTAGTTTGATATAGATAGCTGCATTTCCATTTTCTCATTCAAATTTTAATTTTGTAGATAGCAGTTTTAAGAGTCTTTTTAGCTCATATTTTGGAAACCACTATAATAGCTATAATAGCAAGAAAATAAGCTTTGTCTTCATCTTCATGAAAACTCCACTTCCAAACTTGACCTAAAAAGCACTTTTAAGCTCCCACTTCAGCAGTAGATTAAGATTTCAATTACATTGCAGAACTTTAGGAGGTCAAAAGAACAAAACCCTAAAATAACATAAAATTGAAAATAGTGAGGTAAGAAAAGGTTATCTAACACATATAGTGCACTACACTTTATTAGTTTACAACACCCGGATTGATAATTTATGTAGCAATTTAGGACACTAAATTGACTAAACATTTTGGTGCCGTTGCCGGGGAAGTGTAACTAGGTAGCCTATCTCTTACATTCATAAAAAAAAATTAAGAATTTCTTGAGTATGCTCTCCTCTTGCACTTTGTGTGATCTACAGGATTAGAAAAAGAATTGTTATTCCAACTAAAAAAAAAAATCAAAAAGAAAAAAAATGGCATGCATAGAGAAAGAGATTCTAGAGGTAGATTTATAGCTAGGGGCAGAAGTTTGATTTTCACAACTCCAACTACTCCACCAAGGATTAGAAAGGACACACCTCCATCCCAGACTTGTACTCCCAGCCTTAGGATTCCTGTAATTCAAGGGCAAGCAACTCAATTAGAAGATTCTCCCACTTCATCTACTAAACTAGATCTAGGAGAGGAACCCTTTTTCACCTCTATAGGGGAACCTATTGTAGAAGAAGTAGGAATACCTAGAGAAGAAAAAGAAATAGAAACTCTCTCTCATCAGCCATTGATAGAAGAACCAGAAGATTTTGAGGAAACTATCATGGCAGAAGAAGAGCAAGATGAAGAATTTTCACTATTTGGAGGAGGGGGTAGAGGTAGAGGTAGAGGTAGAGGAAAAAATGGAGGAGGTAGAGGTAACAATGGAGGAGGTAGAGTAAATAGGGAAGGAGATAACTCATTTGGATTCCCTCTAGTAGATGAGGAAACACATAAAACAATGAAAAACATTTCACCATTCGTCCTCCCAAACTTTTATGGGTTGAGAAGTGAGGATCCTGAAACATTTTTGTTTGAGTTTGAAGTCTTATGCCAAACTTATGACTATCTAGAAGACTCTAAAAAACTCAAATTGTTCCCTTTAACACTGAAAGGGGCTACTCTGAAATGGCTTATGGGATTACTCACTCAATCCATTAGGACTTGGAATGATATGAGGCAGGCATTTTTGGATAGATACTTGGGTTACTGTAAGCCTACCAATCATAAGGATGAGGTATTCAAAATGACACAAAAGGAAGATGAAAACTTAGAGGATTTGCTTGAGAGGTTTCAATACAATTTGAAAAGAGAAAAAATGAACAATTTAGATGAAGAGACCTTGAAAGCTCTTTTGTTGAAAGCCATTAGAGATGAATGGATAGATATCTTAAACATGATGGGGAAGGGAGACATCTCTCAACTTCCATTGAGTGACATAACAGAACTATGTGTCCATCTCTCAAGAGGGAAATCTAAAACTGGGAAAGGACCTAGAGATCCTTCTCTTATTAGAGCAAACAAATCTACAATTGGAACTGTAAGTAGGGCAGAAATTGGCAATATGCTTGATGAGTTCAAAACTAATATTTTAGGGAGCCTTAGTGAGCAGCTAGACACCCTCAAAATCCAAAACAAGCAGAAAACAGAAGCTGATGCTTTAGCCATCTTTTGTCCAAAATGCAGGAAGAAACATGCTCTAAGGGAATTCCCCTTAGATGCAAAAATTGTAGAAACTTGTATGATTTGTTTAGAAAGTCATGAGACCAAGGATTGTCCTTCAATCCCAGGTCTTAAAGCTGTCTTTCAAGAATAAGTAGTCCCAAATTCTATAGAACCTCTTTGTTTTGTTACAAGAAGACCTTGGCAAGGGCCACAAAATCAAGGATTTAACAATCCAATTAATTTTCAGCCCCCACCAAACTGGAATTCTTGGCAACAAACTTGGCCTCAACGTCAAAATCAGTATCAATCTCAACCATGGACAAAAGGGGTACAAAATCCTTATGGGAGATTTGCTCAATATTATCAATATCCTCCATCTTATTAGAGCTATCCTCCCCCACAAAATCAACAACAAAATCAACAACCACAACTTCCAAATCAAAGCCCTCACCTTTCATTGCCATTTCCACAACAACAACCTCCTCAACAAAGTCAAAATCCTCAACTCTTACTTCCATTTCAACAAAAGCCAAATCAACTACCAGCCCAACCATTACCAAACCCCAATAATAAAAGCCCTCAGAATGCTTACATGGTAGAAGGACAACAATTTCCTACTTACATGATTGTTCCTCTAGATCTTAATGATGTTCAACTTAGATCTGGTAGGATTTTAGAAAAGGAAAAACCTTCTATAGATATTCAAGAGCAAGATGCTTCTGAGGAGGACTCTCTGAAATTCAATAAATTTTTGAGGAGGCATCCCTTCAAAACCCAAACATTCAAAAAGAAAAACAAAAAGAGTCAATCAACACAACTCCTATAGTTGAGAAACCTGCATCTACTTCCACATCTCCTTTTCCTAAGAGATTACAAATTGATAAAGGAGTGGAAAAACAGATCTTGTTGCCCAATTATGATTTCTTAGATGAATTAAAGAATGTCTGTATCAATATCCCCTTGTTACAAGCCATTAGAGAAATTCCTATTCTAGCAAAAACAATAAAGGAGTTGAGTATCAAAAGACCAGGTAGAAAACCAAGAGACACAAAAATAATTCACCTGGTAGGAAAATAGTATATATCATAATGGGAAAGATTACAATGCAGAAATATGTGAATCCAGGAAGTTCAATTGTCAAGACACACATAAATGGGATTGAAATTCCAAATACATTGATTGACTTAGGGGCAGCTATAAACATTATGAGTAGACAGACTATAGAACAACTTAAAATTCCTAATCTTCTTTACACATCTACCTTATTGCAACTTGCAGATAGATCAGTAACCAAACCAGATGGTGTGTTAGAGGACATTTCAGTATCCTTAGATTCTTGGGAATATCCTATGGATTTCATGATTTTAACTCCCAAGAATAATCTAGGAGGACACCCACTTATCTTAGGAAGACCTTGGCTGGCCATAGTTGATGCCTTTATTAGTTGTAGATCTGGTGACATGTACATTTCTGATGGTAGTTCAACAAAGAAATTTACTTTGTATCCTCTAGCAAAAGCAATTACAGAAATAGATGACAATGAATGGGTCGATGATGAAGATGTTATACAGCCTATCTTTACTATATCAGAAATTAGTGAGGATAGTCAAATTTTGAACACATTAGAAAATTTTGAAACTTCTTCAGAATATGATCATGCACAATTTCAGTTAAATTCTAATATTGAAAACTTGTCATCTAGGCAGATGTCTCTTTATTCTATGGAAGAGTTTGGCAGCTCTGCAATTGAAATTTTTCCAGGTAGAACATTGAATATAAACAAAAACTTGGAGAAATTACAACAAGAGGAGCTAACCAAAATCTTACAAAAACATTCTGCTGCATTTTCATGGGAGTATACTGATGACAAGTGCTTTATGATGTTTACGGAAGGTATTGTTTTAGGACATCACATTTCAGGAGATGGGATTAAAGTAGACAAATCTAAAGTTGAAGTCATCTCCAAGTTACCAATTCCTAATTTCCAAAAAGATGTTAGAATTTTTCTAGGATTTACAGGATATTACAAAAGATTCATAGAAAAATTTACTAAAATAGCATCTCCACTCTTCAAATTGCTTACAAAATATTGTGAATTCAAGTGGAATCATGATTACCAACTAGCATTTGAAGCCTTGAAGACAAAAATATCTGAAGCACCTATCTTAAGAGGACCAAACTAGAAAATTCCTTTCCATATTTCTACAGATGCTTCAGATACAGCTCTAGGAGCTGTACTGGAACAAAAAGACTTGATTCCTTATTACATTTACTATACAAGAAAGAATTTGACTCCCACTGAGTTGAATTATACTATGACTGAAAAGGAGTTCTTAGCTATTGTTCATGCAATTAACAAGTTTAGACATTATATAACAGGCTATGAAACTTTTGTTCATACTGATCACTCTGCAATTTGATATTTGATGAATAAACCTATTACTAATGGTAGAGTTACAAGATGACTTTTACTTTTTCAAGAATTCAATATTACTATGCTAGATAGACCTGGAAAACAAAACACAGTTGCTGATTTCTTGTCTAGGATTCTGAATATCAAAGAAGACTCTCTGGTTGAGGATAAGTTTCCTAATGAATACTTATTTGCAATAACTACTCAAACTCCTTGGTTTGTAGATGTTGCTAACTATTTGGTTACATGATCACATTTATTTCCTAGAGAGAAAAGAAGGATTATTCAAGATAGTTCCATATATTCATGGATTTCTAATGAATTGTATAAAACAGGGCCAGATTTTGTGATCAAAAGATGTGTCACGGAAGATGAAATAACTGATATTATTAAAGCATGTCATGATGAGCCATGTGGTGGACACTTTGCTGACAGGAGGACAACCTATAAAATCCTTTCTTTAGGATATTATTGGCTATCCATCTTCAAAGATGCAAGAGAATATGTCAAAAGGTGTGACAACTGCCAAAGGGTGGGGAAACCTGTTCCCTCAAATGAGATGCCATTACAACCTCAGGCACTTATCGAACCCTTTGAAAAATGGGCTTTAGGCATTATTGGACCTATTAATCCTCCATCCAAGCAAAAAAAGTATTTATTGGTATGTAATGATTATGTCACTAAATGAGTAGAAGCCAAAGAATTATTTTTTGCTAACGAGGATATTTTTACTCGCTTTGGTGTTCCAAGAGAAATTGTTATAGATCAGGGAGCTCAATTCACATCTAGAATGATTGAGAAGCTTATGGAAGAATACAAGATCAAGCATAAGAAATTCACTCCCTATCATCCACACGCAAATGGTCAAGTGGAATCCACAAATAAAGTGATTAAAGGAATCATCATCAAGACTGTGCATCTACATAGATGAGATTGGGCAAAAAGGCTTCCTGAAACCTTGTGGGCCTACAGAACTACATGGAGGAATACAACGGGACACACACCTTATGAACTTGTTTATGGAAAGCAAGTTCTGTTCCCCATTGAGTTCCAAGTTAAAACTTTCAAGATGGCAGTTAAGTTGGGGATGGATCTATCAAAAGCTCAAAAGCATAGACTAGAGCAGTTGAATGAACTTGATGAAATCAGACAAGAAACAGTTCAAAGGACTGGTCTAGTTTAGCAACAAAGAGCTAAGTGGCATGACAAGTACATAAAGGACAAAAGGTTTCAAGAAGGAGATTGGGCATTGCTATTTGATTCTAAGTTCAAGGATTTTCAAGGTAAATTTCAAACCCATTGGCTTGGGCCATATGAGATTGAAAAAGTTTTCAATAATGGAGCTGTAAGAATTAGAACCATAGACGAGCATCAAACTCCTCTCCTTGTGAATGGTCATAGATTGAAGATTGTCATATTTATTTCACTATGTTACAATTCCGCAACTATTTTCCAATCTTGCAGCTATTTTCTGATTCCGCAGCTAATCATGTTACTCTGCAGTAACATTTGGATTATTAGACAAAATAAAAAATAAAAGCCAGATGTAGTTATTGAAGGAGAAATCTTTTGAAAACACATTAGCACCTAAAGCACCTACAAGAGCAAACAATCAAACGTTAGCAAATGGAAAAGGTATGGTTCCAAAGGTGAGAATAAAACTTATTTCAAATAGCACTATAAAAGCATAAGTTGTATAGTTTGAATAATCACTACTCCTTAACATGTGATGATATGATTTGATTGTTGTCATAACTCCACCATGCCCTCTGATTTAATCCTTAATTGTCTCATGAATTGCCTCCAACTTTAACTTGTACTTCATCGTACATCCTTACTCCACATGTTTAAATGACTAATTATGTGAACGTAATCTAGTTGAATACGGCTCTTTCACCCACCGAGTTTTTTGTTTTCTTACTCCCGCAACCTTCTTATGAACGAAAAGCACTCGGAATCCATTCAGTTTTCAGTTCTGTGCATGAGTAATACTCTGCCTCCACGCAGTCTATGTGTGCACCGGACCTTACAGCCTCCATACAGTTCCTGTGCATATAGTTTTATGGTTTCCATAATTCAACCTCATACTCATCATTTTCCCAGTTCCATGCCCATCGATTTTATCTATAGTCTTCTTCCATTTCTGTCCCTATAACCATTTTGTTTCCATATAACTGCCATTTACAATAAGTTGCTTCACAGTAAAGAAAAGTAGAATGGGTCTCATTGTAAGGACAGAGCCCATAGGAGTCAAGTTTATGGAGGGATACCCTCAGTTGAAGGGGACATTGAAGAAGGCTGGCTGGCTGAAGTTTATCAAGAAATTCAATGGCCATCACAAGGAAGTCACCAAAACATTTGCAAGATCTTTTAATGGAGTAGAAGTGGAAATTTGTGACATAAGGTTTTCAATGACTGAATCTTCCATTGTAGCTGCAACATAACTTCCAAAATATGGAGAAAGGTGGTTCAAAAATAAGGACTTCGATGAAAAGGCTTGGAGAGTTATTCTTCGAAAACTAGGTATGGATATCTCAATTTTCAAAAGAGGAATTCCTATCTCAACATTAAAGGATAAATGGAGTAGTTTGCTCTTGATTATTCAGAAATTTATCACATGTGAGGGTAGATATGGCTCAATGTACATGTATCACATAAGGTTGTTGATGAAATTTTTGGAAAATGAGACCATCAATCTCCCTTACTTTCTGTTGAATAGCTTAAGAAAGATGTCTACCACTGTTCAAAAGAAGATAGAAGATATAGAACCTCATCTTTACCACCATGGTCTCATAAAAATCTTAGTTGAAAATCACTTGAAGGATATAGGAGACACATGGGAAAACTTCCTGATCAGGAACTTTTTCCAAGATCCACCTGAGTTACCTGAAGGGAGTTCAGTAAAGAAGAGTAGGAGGAGAAGAGAAACTCTAACAATTCAAAATACTCCTACCAGTTCAGCAAAAGAAAACAGTGAAGAAGAACTGCCCTCTGAAACTCTAACTGAAATCATGAAGCAAACAAAACAGAGAGGAAAAAGAAAAGTTGAGGAAATCTATCAAACTCCTGAGCCTTCATCAGAAGAGGAACAATTTCTCTCTGAAAAATTAGTCCACATTAAAGAACAATCCAAGAAATCAAAAGAAAAAGGGAAGAGGAGACAGGTCATAGAAAAAGAGAATATAGGCTCACAAAGTCTAAGAAGAAGCTCTAGGCTTAAAGGCAAAATGAAGAAAACACAAACAAAAGAAGCTCAATTCATAGACTTGGGAGGGGAGACTCCAACTCAATCACTAGATAACATCTCATTTGAGCAAACTCCACAATATTCTCCTTCTCCTAAACTAGACTTTGAAAGTAGTACAAGAAAAGCATCTCTAGAGATTAACCAAGCTCAGTAGCAGATCTATGATTATATTGAATAATTGGAGTAGAAGAACACAACAATAGAACTGGGGACTTCATCTAACCAGCCAGTTACATCATAGGAAACTCTGATTCATTCACTAAAGCAAAGAAATCTATGAATTAGAGGTCTTAAACAAGCATATCTAGAGGGAAAATGAAGCTTGGAAGGAGAAAAACGAGCTGGACAAAATCATTCATGACAACAACATGCTTCATTTGGGATTATGGCATAAGAAAAATAGAAAATTGAAGAAGAAAAATAGGAAGCTAGGCAGGGCCCTCATCAACCTTAAATATAGATTCCTTATGAGAAAGCCTAGAATGGCAGTGGCAGCAAGGAAAAACAAGAAAAGGTTGGATGTTCTAGCAGAGGTCTCAGAGCAGATGCAGTAGAAGAAGGATTGTTACAATTTTGGTTGCATGAGGACATGCAACAGCTTCACAGTGGGGGTATGTTGAGCCCCAAAACTGCCTCTTTTTCAAGCAATTTCTTCACCCTTCTTCCTCTGTTTTCCCATGCTAGTGCATCCTAAACCATCAAAAGTCATTGCATGTTGATTCCAAGAGTACATTTTAGTGATTTTCAAATTATATTAATATGTGTGTTATTTGGATAAGGTTTTGTTTTTAAGCTACAGAATGTAGCCACTTTCCAGAGCTAACTGGAAACTCTGTAGTTGTCTTCATACCTTTGCAGGTTACAGGTGTCGAGAAGAGGAATGAGCCACATGGGTAGCTCAGGAATTGTCAACACATAGATAAAGTCCTATTCATTTGATCAGATTTGAGGGAAAAGGCCCCGGTCAAAGGGGAGTCAATAGAGAAGTTCTACAGTAGTTAGAACTCTGTTTTGGCACGCAATTGAGTCCGAGGCCTGTTCCTAAAGCTGAGGATTCGTTTTGCTACATACATAACCAAATCCAACACCCACTATGCAGAGATTTACTGTTTATTCCAACCAGAAGGCTAAATCTTCGGATGCATGACATATTCATGTGTCTACCGTAGAATATTTTCCTCTTAGAAACAATTATAAATTTCTCCTATAAAATCAAGCGTTTAGGACACAGACAAGTTAATGATTTTACTGTTGATGTAGTGTGATTTTCATTTGTAATCTAGAGACATCCATTCCTCTGTTTTTATAATACAAAAACTCTGTTTTCGTATATGTTTGCCTGAGCGTGTGAAGTAGATTTGCATTGCTAGTCCAAGGTCGTGCAGAGGGCCCCTATGTGGTTGAGGTTCCTTTTTCATTTCCGGTATTTATATTTGTGTTTTCTTTCGTTCAGCTATATATTTCTTCTGTTTTGTTTATGTCCATAGTCGTTCTAACATTTTATATATATTGTAGCTTGTCACTTGTTTTTACTAACCTTGATAGATGAATTTTAGAGTAGCAGTAGTTCTTTAAATTTGTTTATGCTCGAGCTTCTTAGTTGTAGTTTTGAACTTGCATCAAGTAGCATTTTTAGACTCACTTCTTCTGCTATTCTTTAGTTTCCAAATTCAAGGTGTTTTATGATTTTGCTCAATAGGATAGACACTCATTACATAAGTACATGTTTCCGTAACCTTTAGTTGATGGTTTACCCTCAAAGCCAATTGGTGAAATATGGAGTTTATGAATGAGATTTTCTTGTTGTTCAGTACCTTTTCTTTCTTAATATAGTCACTCATGTTATAAGCTAATATTTCTGGAGCCTTTAGTTGATGAATTCAAGCTAATTGGCGAAGTGTTATGTTTATAAATGAGTTTACTTGTTATTTAGTTTAGAGTTAGATATTTTTAATGTCATTTTCTCATGTTATAAGCTAATATTTCTGGAGCCTTTAGTTGATGAATTCAAGCTAATTGGCGAAGTGTTATGTTTATAAATTAGTTTACTTGTTGTTCATTAGTTTAGAGTTAGATAGTTTTAATGTCATTTTCTCATGTTATAAGCTAATATTTCCAGAGCCTTTAGTTGATGAATTCAAGCTAATTAGCGAAGTGTTATGTTTATAAATGAGTTTACTTGCTGTTCATTAGTGTAGAGTTAGATAGTTTAATGTCATTCTCTCATGCTATAAGCTAATATTTCTGGAGCCTTTAGTTGATGACTGATTTTCAAGCTAATTGGCAAAGTGTTATGTTTATGGATGAGATTACTGGCTGATCATTAGTTTAAAATTAGTTTCAAGTTTTACTTTTGCCTTTAGTTTAATTGCAGTAGTTCATTAGACTTTAAATTTTGCAAATAGAATAGACAACAGAAGTAGTAGTTTTGCTTCTAGTATTTCATTCTTAGTTTGATATAGATAGCTGCACTTCCATTTTCTCATTCAAATTTTAATTTTGTAGATAACAGTTTTAAGAGTCTTTTAAGCTCATATTTTGGAAACCACTATAATAGCAAGAAAATAAGCTTTGTCTTCATCTTCTTGAAAACTCCACTTCCAAACTTGACCTAAAAAGCACTTTTAAACTCCCACTTCAGCAGTAGATTAAGATTTCAATTACATTGCAGAACTTTAGGAGGTCAAAAGAACAAAACCCCAAAACAACATAAACTTGAAAATAGTGAGGTAAGAAAGGGTTATCTAGCACATATAGTGCACTACACTTCATTAGTTTATGACACCCGGATTGATAATTTATGTAGCAATTTAGGACACTAAATTGACTAAACAACAATGTAGGCAGAGGAGGTCACCAAACTGGTACGATTGCTACATGGCTTTGATGAGCAAGAGTGTAGGGATTGAGCCATCCTCATTCGAGGAAGCAGGGAAGAAACCAGTATCAGTTGATGCCATGGTTAAGGAGTATGAATCCATTATCAGAAAAAATGTTTGGGAAGTGGTCCCAAGACTAGCACACAAGTTAGTGGTGAGTCCTAGATGGATATAGAGAGTAAATCAAGTAGCATATGCGAGTGTGGATAAATACAAGACCATATTTGTGGCCATAGGGTTCTCTCAGGTTGAGGAAATTGTTTACAAGGAGACCATTGCTCCAGTAGCAAGGAACTCTTCATTCAGATCTATTCTAGCACTTTCAGTGCAAATGGTATGGAAGATACATCATAAGGATGTGAATACAACAATTCCTCAATGGTGTGATTGAGGAAGAGGTGTATATTAAGTAGCTGAAAGGATTTGAGATCCTCAATAAAGAGTTTAATGTGTGCAGATTCAAGAGATCACCGTATGGCTCTAAACACGCACCCTATGCTTCATATACGGGGGTTGACAACTATTTCACCAGGTTGGGCTTCACCAAAAGTGAAGCAGATGTGAACCTTTACCATATTGTGATTCAAGGTAAATTGTTGATTATAGTATTATATGCCAATAATTTAATTCTAACAGGTGATAAGAACTTGGTAAAATATTGAAAAGAGGATCTTGCAAGAGAATTCGAGATGAAGGACCTGGGGATCATGCATTCTTTCCTTGGTATGGAAGCATGGCAAGGAGATGAGAAAATTTTTGTCTCTCATGGAAAGTATGCCAACGCGATACTAAAGAAGTTCCACATGGAGAGAAGTAAACCCATGGAGACTCCTCTAGTAGGAAATTGGAGGAAGGAAGATGCTACTTTAGCTAAAGTAGTGGAGGCTACTATTTGCAGGTAGCTTGTGGTTATGTATTAGGTGAGCACATGAATGAACATATGTTTTTCAATTAACCAGCTTAGTCAAGAAATGTTTAATCCAACCAAAATCTATTGGAAGGAAGCTAAACATGTGTTGAGATACCTCAGAGGCACCACTCAGTTTGGTCTTTGGTACAAACCGACCGAGGTAGTGAAGATTCAAGGCTTCACATATGCATATTGGGTAGGGAGTCCATTCGAAAGGAAGAGAACATCAGGGGGAATCTTCAGTATTGGGTTAACAACAGTTTCTTGGTACAACAGGAAGAAAAAAACAGTTTCACTTAGTTTGGCAGAAGTAGAGTACATGGCTGCTAGTCAAGCAACTTATGAGGATATCTAGATGAGGAAGATCCTTTTTGGGTTATTTAGTTAGCATATGGATCCTACAGTGATTTACAGTGACAATCATAGTTGTATCAAACTCTCTAAGAATATAGTTTGTCATGATTAGTCCAAGAATATCAACATCTGGTATCACCATCTATGAGATTGTGTGCGTTGGAGAATCATGTTGCTAGAGTAAATTCCTACAGAAGACAAGGATGAGGATATTTTGACAAAGCTATTTTCAAGATGATATTTCAAGTTTCATAAAGGCAGGATCGGGGTAGCAGATAATCCCTTTCTTTTTTAGAGCAAGTTTTGAAATTGAAACAAGAAAATTTTAATTTAATTTTGTCCTTTAATTAAATTGGGAATAAAATTGTAATTCCACATCTCATGATAACTTGTATTAGTTAAATAAGTTAATTTAACTTAGCTGGCTCGTTTAATTTGATTTCAGAGTCTAGCTTCAGTCATGTAGTGTGTATCCTACTTTATAGGAGCCCCGGTTGAGTTCATTTTGAGTTGTAATTAATTATTTTAGTCTAATTGAGTTAAAGTTAGTTAAACTCTTTCTCTACCTCTGATATCTCCTGCTGGCCTCTGCCGATTGCGATATATGGCTGCCTCCGATATCTCCTGCTGGCCTCTACCGATTGTGATATGCCAATTAGATCTGGACCATTGATCGGTCCGATCCGACGGCTCTTGTGCAGCATCACTTCCACCTTTGCTTAGCTCTGTTTTCCACCTTTATTTCACTATTTTTCATTGTGATAGTGTTTCTGATAGTTACGTATATGAAGAATTACAGGTTTTTAGGATCCATTTTGGATCACGCCTTCCCACTGAAAAGATTTTGGACCACAAAAAGTTGGTTTTTAGGGATTGATCAAGTGAGAATACAACTTCCTCACTTGTCCAATTTCTATCCATCGTGCACTGCTTGGTTTTGAACCTTTGAGTCCAATTCTTAACATCCCCTCGACACGTAGTTCTCACTTTCCTGTCCAGTACTGTGCCTTCCTGCAATTCATTGAGATATTCAAGCAACAGGTCATCAATAGAAGGAAACTGACTTTGCTCTTCAGGATCTTCAATCAATGAAGGTTCATACAGTCTCAAGTATTCTGCATTAACGATCTGCATATAAGTTGGAAAATCAAGGCGAAAAGAGTTTTCACCAATTTTATCAAGTATCTTGAAAGGCCCATACCTTATTGGTTTTAGCTTCTTACCTTCACCTTGCATTCTGTCTTTTTTGATGTATAGCCAGACTTGATCACCAACTTGGAAACTATGCTCAACTCGACGCTTGTCATGCCTTGCCTTATACTTGGCTTGACTTCTTTCCAGCTGTTCCTACACTGCCTGGTGAATCTCTTGGATTTGTTCAATGAACTTGGTTGCTCTGTCCACATCACTGTGTCCATCAACTGCTATGTCTTTACCAAAGACAAAATCCAAGGGAGACTTTGGTATAAAACCAAAACAAGTCTCAAAAGGAGATCTCTTAGTAGAAGAGTGCTTGGCACGGTTGTAAGCATGTTGCACATAACACAAATGCTCATCCCAAAGTTTTGGATGCTTGTTGCAATAGCCTCTGAGCAACTGGATCACTATCCTATTGACCACCTCTGTCTGACCATCTATTTGTGGATGAAATGTTGTGCTCTTCTTCAATCTGGTGTCCATCAAATCCCATAAACTTGACCAAAACTTCCCAAAAAATTGAGAATCTCGATAAGATACAATAGAAGTGGGTAACCCAAAATGAACCCATACATTCTGAAAGGACAACTTCACTATTTGTTCAGCTGTAACCTGCTTGTTACAAGGTATAAAAATACACATTATATTTAATCTATCCACAACAACATGCAAATAATCATGACCTTCTATAGATTTTGGTGATCCCCCAACAAAGTCCATGGAAGCACTTTCCCAAGGATGAGAAGGAACTGGAAGTGGAGTGTACAAGCCTAATTTTCTATTACTGGGCTTGCTTGTAGCACAGATAGTAAACCCTTTAATATATCTAGAAATTGTTTCATGCATTCTTGGCCAATAAAAGAACCTTTGCAACTATGAAACTATTTTACTTACACCAAAATGACCTGATATGAGAGAAGTATGTGCTTCTCTGATTATGTTAACTCTTTCAGTTTGTGGAATGCATAAATTTCCCAAATGATATAAGAGTTGGCCCTTAACATAATAATCCAATTCTTCTACTTGCTTGCCATGACTTAAAGTTGCATATACATCTTTAAAATTTACATCTTGAGCATATTGTTCAATGTAACTTTCATACATTACTAAGTTATGCTTAAGCATAGTAGATGCATTTATGATTGGTCTTGATAACATATTTGCAACCTTATTGTGTATGCCCTTCTTATATTTGATGATAAGATGAAATTGCTATAGAAAACCCATCCAACTATAATGTCTTGATTGTTGCAATTTAGTTTGTGAGTGCAAATATTGAAGTGGTTGATGATATGTATGTATGATTGTTTCTTTACCCATTAGGTAATGTTTCCACTTTTTCACACTTTGTACTAATGCATACAATTCTTTATCATATGTGGGATAATTAACTACTGTAGTAGTAAATGTCTCAGAATGATAACATATTGATTTACCGTGTTTCATTAACACTGCTCCCATGGCATAGTCACTGGCATCTGTTTCAATCTCAAATGGATGTTGAAGATCTGGTAGTTCTAGTACTGGTGTTGTACTAATTTTTTCTTTTAGGGTGTCGAAGGCTTTCTATTGTTTGCCTCCCCACTAAACACCTGTTTCAATCCTGTTAAAGCATGTAATGGAGCTACAATCAAAGAAAAGTTAGCAATACAATTTCTCCAATATTGTGATGCTCCTAGGAAACTCCTAACCTTTGTAGCAGATTTGGGTTTAGGATAGTTTACAATGACTTCAACCTTAGAGGGATCTATCTTCAATTCACCACCCCCTACAATATGACCCAAATAATTTAAAGATGTCTTGCCAAATTCACATTTTGACTGCTTCACATAGATATTTTCTCTTTTTAAAAAATCTAAAGTCTGCTTTACATGCTTTACATGGTCTTCCCATGTCTTACTGAAAAAAAGAATGTCATCTAAATAAACAATTACAAAATCATCAATAAACGGTCGGAGTACATCATTCGTCACTCTCATGAGTGTAGAAAGAGAATTAGTTAAGCCAA
The DNA here is from genome assembly GCA_031772625.1 of Pinus tabuliformis. Classification (NCBI taxonomy): domain Eukaryota; kingdom Viridiplantae; phylum Streptophyta; class Pinopsida; order Pinales; family Pinaceae; genus Pinus; species Pinus tabuliformis. The sequence continues at coordinate 409,321,798 of CM062806.1, read as the reverse complement.
AAGGCATAACCAGCCATTCATATAACCCTTTCTTTGTCTTTAAAGCAGTCTTCCATGCATCTTGTTCTACAACTCTGACTTGATGATAACCACTTTGCAATTCTAACTTAGAAAATTAAACTGCTTCTTTCAACTGATCTAATAGATCATCAATACGAGGAAGAGGATAATGATTCTTGATCGTTATTTTATTCAGTGCTCTATAATCAATGCACATTCTCCACAAACCATCTTTCTTTCTCACCAGCACGATTGGAGATCCACATGGTGATGTGCTTGGTCTTATGAACCCTTTATCGAGCAGCTCCTATACCTGTTTCTTTATCTCTACATTCTCTAAAGCTGATAACCTGTACATTCCAATGTTAGGTAATGGAGCATCTTGCTGCAAATGAATATCATGTACTATTTCCCTTTTGGGTGGCAGACCTTTAGGTTCTTAAAATAGGATATCATATTCTGAAACAACTTTAACTAAATCAGCTTTCTATTTAGCATCACAGCCTTCAAATATATTGGTTTTATCAGGGTTCTTTTCCTTTACAACCATTAGTAAAAATTGCTTACTTGAATTCACAATTCTTTTCATTTGCCTTGAGTTTATGAGAGAATAGTTATTTTTGAGTTTATGAGCTCTTACAATATATTCTATTCCATTCTTAGTGAGTTGATACTTATTTTCAGATCTATAGAAAATAGCTTTCCTATCATACAAGTAAGGACTTCCAAAAACAATACCACATATATCCAATGGAACTATATCTAGCTCAACCTCATCTACAAATGTTGACCCAATAGCAAACCTAAGTTTACATTGTCTTGTTACTTGTAGCTTTGTTTTATCACATACTCAACCTAATGGATATGGCTTCTTGTGAGGTTTTGTTAGTAATCCCAACTTCTTTACAATTGTTTCAGAAATCAAGTTTACTTGTGATCCACTATCAAATAAAAATCAATATTTTGGTGCTTGGAAATGACTCTAATACAAAAAAGCTCATGTCTTTTCCTCTCATTATTTTCATTATCAATAGATTGTGCATAATTACTTGTGGATGCTTCATAATTTTTACCTTTTATACCTGTGGCTGTGACTATTGATTCATCACTTGATTTTGACCCCAAGTCTTTCTGAATAATAGCAACAATCTCTTTCTTCTTACCACCAAACTTCTTAGGTTTCAACTCTGGATGCAAAGACTAGTAGTGTGCCTAATCGTGTTCGTCCTTCTTGCAATGATTGCATGAAGGTTTGTCCTTTTGTACAGTGTTTGTTTTCCTCCCCTTCCATTTCAGTTTCTTCTTTTCATTTTTCTTTCTTACAGAGTGTTTACATGATCCACCAACCTCTGGGTTCACATTCTTGCCTCTAGCTTCTAGATGTGTAGCCTGAATTGATACATCATCTAAGCTAGTGGGATTAAACATGAGAATGGTATGCTTCAATTAGCTATGCAGGCCACCTATATACTTCAACAAAGTTTCAGGTGACTCTAGAGATATGCCTAGAGTTAAAGCTCTTTTTCTAAATTCCTGAGTATAACTTTATACACTTTGACCCTTTAACTGGCGAAGAGTTTGCCAACTCATCATTGCCTGCTTCATATAAGCTAAAGGATAGAATTGTTTTTTAATGGCAGAAACAAATTCATTCCAGGTAGAAAGGATTTTACAATGTCTTTGCAGATCAGCTTGTGTCTTGCCTTCCCACCACACTAGTGCAGTTCCTCCAAGTCGAAGGCTAGCCATTTGAATCTTTCTCCTTTCTGAATCAATGTTCTACACCCTACAATATACATAAATCTGTCTTATCCAGTTATCTAGCTTTTCTGCATTTAGTTCTCCATCATAAATTGGCAAATCAAACTTCACATCTAATTTAATCAAAGAAGTTTTCTTCTTTTTCTTATCAGGGCTAGGAGATGAGGATGATGAAGGTGATGGTGGAGGAGATGAGGGAGGAGGATTTTCCCCTTTCCCTTTGCCCTCTGGAGGGGAAACTAGAGAAGGTTCCTCTGCTCCTTTGTCTGGTTTGGGTGTTGAAGTGCTTTCACCTCGACCCTTCTTAAATTCCCGATACATCTCTTCCACCATGGCTCACATGGCTATAAAACTGTCCATGAACTGAGATTCTGCTTCCAATGGAGCTTCTTCTTCCATTCTCCTATGAGAATAGACTCTTCCAATCTCTGGATTAGCCTCAACAAGTTCTCCTTCTCCTAGTTTGAGCTTTGACCTAGTTAGCATTCAAAATCAAACACAAGCTTCTCTAACCTTAACAAAACCTAAAGCTCTGATACCACTTGATCTGGAAATAAGGTCTTAAAACAATATTAAGGTATTATAGACTCATGTACAGGGACGCCTATATTACTTAGTGCAATGGATCAAAACGATTGCAAATAATATAGACAATGAGCAGTTAGAAAAACATAACAGGCACACACATCAACACAACAAATAATCAAGGAGTTCACCAGACTTCCTGGCTACGTCTCCTGGTCCATCTTTTAGTGGTGACCTCTCTATTATGTCTTCAAGAGCAGATTATTACAAGTGTGAGCTCAAATCGAGTCTCAACACAATAGTGAAAAAACAATAGGGATTTACTTGAAATCCTCAAGTCTACAAGAGTACACCGACTCTCCCTATTACTATCTATTTTCTACTTTCTCTCTGTCTCAGCAACTGCCTGCTCTGTCTCTGACATTGAGTGGCTTTTAAGCCTATCGGTGCTTGTCTATTTGTCTCCCCTTTCAGGCTCTCTGGCTCCCGGCCTCTGTCCGTTCAAATCCCCTCTGAGCGTTAAACAATCATTGTAAAATGCCTTCAGGTATGGTGGCCACCTGTTTTTAAACGGAAAGGACCACTGGCACGGTTGAAATCCCCAAAAAGTCGATTCTCTGTTTACATAGAGAAATACATAGAAAACACTGAAAAATCCGACAAAATGCTTTCTATCGGACTTCAAATAATATTAAATCCGCCTTATAATCATATTGGGTTCGCCTTTGGTCGATATCACAAGCCCACCATCGATCTGCGTGATCTCTGATCCAACGGTTGATATCTATTTCGGGTGGCTTAGGTGTGCAGAGACTACCCACTCAAAAATGCATTTTTCTCTCTCCTCGCCAAGCCACGTGTTGGCCAGTGTATGGGATCAGGTAGAACCTGTCCAATACCACTTACTGCCTGAAGCCCGCTCGAAATCCTGCTTATTACGAAACTCAAATAATATAAGGCTGCATCTATAATTCCTTTCGGGTTCGGCTTTATCACTTTGGGGCATTTTCCTTTGTATTTTGGTTTTTATATGGAAATGCGCTAATACACAGAAAAGCCTGACAAATCCCTTTATATTGGAACTCAAAACTTATAGAGTTGCATTTATAAAACCCATTGGGTCCGGCTATCGCAAGTCGCATTTGTATCGGCCCCGCTCCTTTGTATCACCGCGATGCAATATTGCAATGCGATATATCGCAATCGCATATCGCATAGTCCTCGGGCCATGGTTAGTCCTCCTTGTGTTTTTAGCGATGTGATATTGCAAGTAAATCTGGACCATTGATCTGCGCACTTGATCGATGGTCCTCGTTGACTCGCACTGATCGCTGTCGTGATTTTCATATGGCTGCCTTTGATATCTCTTGCTGGCCTCTGCCGATTGCGATATGCTGATTAGATCTGGACCATTGATCGGTCTGATTCGACGGATCCTATGCAACGTAACTTCCACCTTTGCTTAGCTCTGTTTTCTGCCTTTCTTTCACTGCTTTTCATTGCAATAGTGTTTGCAATAGTTAAGTATATGAAGACTTGGAGGTTTTTAGGATCCATTTTGGATTAGTAGCACAAGTATTCATCAAAGAGATAGTGAGACTACATGGTGTTCCAAAGAATATTGTGTCAGACAGGGATGTGAAGTTCACTTCCAAGTTCTGGAAGGATTTATTTGCAAGCTTGGGTATAGAGTTGGCATTCAGCACAACTTATCATCCATAGAAAAATGGTCAGACAGAGAGGGTCAACATGATATTAGAAGACATGTTGAGGATGTACGTAATGCACCAACTGAAGAAATTGGAGGAGTATCTTCCATTGGTGGATTTTGCATACAATAATGGTTATTATAAGTCATTGAGGATGAGTCCTTTCGAGGCATTGTATGGATGAATTTGAAACACTCCCATCAGCTGGAGTGATCCAGTGAATAGGTTACTTATTGGACCAGACATGTTGATGGACATAGAGTGGGAAATGCATGTTATAAAGAAGAATCTAAATGTAGCACATGATAGACATAAAATTTATGCAAATCAGCACAGGGTGTTCAAAGAGTTTCAGGTTGGGGAGCATGTGTATTTGTGCATCAAGGCTAAGAAATGCTCTTTGAGGATTGGTCCATGTGCCAAGTTGGCACCATAGTATTGTGAGCCTTTTAAAATCCATGAGAGGATTGGACCAATGGCATATCGACTTGCACTACCTACAATAGTGAAAGTCCATGATGTAATTCCATATTTTCATTTCTTAATAGGTATATAAAGGATGTTGATCATGTTATTGATTGGTCTGTATTGAAGGTGGAGCAAGAAGGAGAGTTTCAACTAGAGCCTCAATGCATATTGCAGCAGAAACATCTCATGCTTAGGAACAAATCCATAGAGCAATTTAAAGTGCAGTGGAAGCACTTTGGGGCTAAAGAAGCCACATGGGAGATGGTAGATCAAATGTGGGCCCTATATCCTTCATTGTTTGCTAGTTGAGGCAAAGTAGTTTTGGTTTGATGTTGGTTATGTTTGGCATATGCTTTGCTAATGTTTTGATATTTGTATATGTATATATATGTAGATGTAAATACATCCATGAGCTAAGTTATAAATCTCCAATAAGCGGTATGGGTGTCAGGCTATTATGGTTATTATATTGTCATGTTGTCATGATGTTTTACTTTTGAGAAGGTTCCTCATTTTAAATACTGCAACGAGCTAAGTTATAAAGCTACATAGGTAGTATGTTTTCTTTTCAGTGGTTTTGCCAAGGTCTTGGTGTGGTTTAACAGTGAGGACGATGTTCTCCAAGGGGGAGGGTTCTGTAAGAGCCCTGGTGAAAAGTTCATGTAATAAAAGTTAATAAAGGAAAAACAAGACCACGGTTAATGGACACTTATTGCAAGCTGAATGATGGGCAAATATATCCTAGTGGGCATCACTGGATGTGTGTTTCGACTAAGGAAAATTGGAAAAGGGTAAGGCAAAGGCATTAAAAGGAAAAACTGATTTTTTGGCACATTTGTTTATGAAAATAAAGGAAATTAGGAGAAAAGGAAGGTAAAAGGTCACAGGTTGCATGTGAGGAGGAAATTGAAGGAAAATAATGTAAAATAAAGAAATTAGAGGCCTCATGCATACAAAGGATTATGAGGATCAGTTCATGGATTTGTCAGTTCAAATTTGGGGTTCTCTCATTATTCTCTCTCTCTCTCACTCTCTTGGTCACTTAGAGTTTTCTTGGACCAATCTAGTTGGAGCAAAGGAAAGGGAAAGCAAGGAAAGGAAAGGAAAATAAATCAAGGATCAAGGAAAGGAAAGAAGGATCAAGCAACTTCAAAAAAAATATTTGCAGGTAACCATTTGCATGTGTGATTTCCTAGCTGGTTTGGACATGCATGGCTTTGCATGTTGGTGTATGGTTCTCTTGTTTCGGTGGCATGGTTCATCTAGGTTATGACAATGGATTTAAGCCTAGCCAACATTTTTCTGGATGCCATGGAATGTTGGGATGTTTATTTGAGTTTTGGAATTTTTGAATTTTCGGATGGATTTCAGAATCTGGGGCGGAGGTGGTCTTAAGGTTCATTCTCGAAGGCCTAGGAATACCTTGACCAATTTTGGTAGAATACACGGTAAATCCCGAGGGAGAAGCCTCAGTTTAGGGCCTAGTGATCTGAGTTTGGATTGCAGTAAAGCCTGAGAGACAAGGAGACAAAAAATTCCTCAAGGATAATGATGGATTCTGGATGGCATTCCAAGTTCTGTTCAGTTGTGATCAGAGCACTGGTCATGGTGTGATCACAGTTGGATGAGGGTGGAGGTGTTTTAACCTCTAGATTCCCTTGGTTGTTCTTGGATTTGTTTTTCTATGAGATCCCATATTCATGCTTGGAATATGGCACGAGGGTGACTAGCTGAAAGAGAGAGTTGGTTCAGCCATGTCTATGGTCGGGTGGTACATGGAAGTCCTAAACCTGGTCATATTTGCCTATGATTAATAAAAGATAATTTCTCTTACTTTTTCATTGATTTATATGTGGATTTAATGGCTATCATATCTCTGATATTTATATGTTTTTATGTTGGTTATAAGCATGGTTGAATGACTGGTTCATGTCTTGGTTATTTCATATATTTACTTGTAACTATTAAATGAATGGATTCAAGACCTAATTGATGATGTATTAGTTCAATGGAGAAGGAGGCAATCCTTTTGGTTATGTTTCATTAGTTGTTTCAGTGATTTATGCTTTGTCTGGTTTTATAGACCTGTAGGATTCATTGATGCCAAGTGTTTGACAGAATTTCAGTCCTAGTTGGGGATGCTTAGGCCTAGTCCTGAGGGTTATTTTTGATTGATCAACATTGTTATTATGTTCTTAATGAATTTTGGAAGTTACAACAAGTTCTGGGCAGAGGCCAGGATTCCAGGCTAGAAAAGCTGCTTAAATGTCAGGGTTATTGGAACAAAATTAGCAATATTGGTCCATAGTCGCTGGCATGCAGGCCTATGAAAGCGAATTTAGGTTGTTGGGTGCTCCCTTTCCCATAACATGAGAGTGACTATGTCCTAAGAGATCCAAAATAGCAGTGGGACCCAGGGACAAGCGGTCTAAGTGGTTGACTTGTCTCCTGAGGGTTCTATCGATGATGTTGGATGACTGTATGTGATGTTCCATTGATTCCACTTCCTTAAGGTTACAGAGGAGGTCGAATCCGATGGTAGTAGCATCTCTCCTCATGTTTACCCTAGTTGGAATGGTTACTTTGGGTAGACCTGGGAGGGGGTTTTACAAGGGGCTTAGGAAAGGGAAACAACTTGAGGAAGAAGCCCTGTAGGCTGATGCTAGTGTTGAAAAGGGGCTTTGGAACCCAAGAAAAGGACCCAAGGGCCTAGTGGCTAAGGAAAAGAGGCCTCTAGGGCCTGCCACAAGCCCTCCGACGGTTGCAGCCTAGGGGAAACAACACCCTAGGGGTTGTGACTCAATAAAATGAGGTCATGAGGCCCACGACCATCCTTGAAAGTGATGCGACTAGGTTAGGGAAGGGGGTTCAAGGTTTCCAAGAGGCTAGGTGACTTCCTTGGAGGGAGCCCGAGGCCTCTAAGAGGGCTAAAAGGTAGACAACTAGGGATGAGGAGGAGACGGATAGGGCCAGAAGGCCTTAAAAAATTTCAGTACCCTGCAAAAAACAATATCTCCATAAAATTATTGCAAAAATGCTAAATTTTGAGCTTACAAACTTAATAGAGACTAGATCTTCCCCTAAAGGGCTAGTAATATTCCCTAATTTTGGTTCGATATCTCCTCCATAGCCTGATAGTTAAGAGACATCAATCTATCCATCTATTTTAAGGATTACACCACCCAATCTTCAACACAAATCAAAACCCCCTTGAACTTTCGTAACTAGCCTAATACCCCATCAAACAAAGCTAAATGATATAGAGAGAGCCATCTCTAGACTTAGGTTGGCTAGAGCATAAGCCTAAAAGTTGGTTTGTGGTTACCCCGATGATCTCTTTCCTTAACCTTGGGAAATTACTGGGTGATAACATGGTGGACGTTGTTTGCGAGTTCATGCCACCTTGTTCTGTGTTAGTCTTTAGCTCAAGTGAAGGTGATTTCTGTCCTTCGCACTCTTCTCCTGTTGTCTTCTGTTGCTCCTCTGCCAACTTCATAGTGTTGCGCACTGCTTGGGCCTTAGTCGATGCTTCTTCCTTCCTGTGCTTTTCTGCCAGCTGTGCCATCTGCAATTTTTCCTCTTCCTTCTTCTGCTACATGGCAGAATTCTCCGCTTCCATTGTGGAGCCAGCTGGAGTGTGCCACTCCAGTAGCCAAGACTCAAGGACCATGAAGATGACATCGTCGGTTGCCAAATAGGGTAACTCGCGCCACGTCTTTGTGGGGTCCTTTCACACCCTTATGAAGAGATGGTGGAAGTATGCTTTGAACTCCACGAAGCTTTGCAGACTGGTTTAGACCATAGGTGATAACCACGGCTTGTGATTAATCCTCATTTTGATGTTAATCTCTATGAGCACCTAAAATATCTTGCTCTCCCTTATCCTTTGTGCATCCCTGGTTGCCCACAGTGAAGTGTACTTCGCTGCCTCCGAAAGGTCTTGCGCGATCATCAGGAACTAGCTATCTTCGGATAATTCTCATGCCACTAGTACTATTGACAACAGGAGCCATGCATAATGGAATGTTTTACCATGATCCCATGCCTTGCAATAGTTCTCAAGGAACTCTCTGCATAGATAGTTTGCTCAGTTGAACTGAACCCCTTATGCGCATTATGCTGCTAGTGCAACCACCAACGCGGGCACCTCATTTGTGCGGCACTTCCGCATCACCTTCCCTTCCAATATCTGAGTCGTGACCTTAACCGTAGGGTTGTTGATGCTAGAATTGGCATACCGTCGCTTCTTCTTTTCCAACTTAAATTTCTTCTTCATGGCCTCCGCAATGGCCAAATCATCACTCTTTCCCTCTGAGATGTTCCCTCTGTGAATCAAATGGTCTGTGATGGGGATGGGCTCCTCTAGCCACAAGCACCCATCGTGCATCAAGCAGAGCATCTACCTGATGATAAAGATGGTCACTAGGGCACGATGATAATGTGGTACCTAGAGCAGGGTTAGAAATCCTGCCTTCTCTACACCTCTCAGCCATTTGCGCTACTCCAAATCTATGATTCCAGTTGATGCGTCTTTCTTTTGGTGCATTAGCTACATGGTTTCTAAATGTGGGAACTTCTCATGGTTTGCGAGGTGCCAATCTTCAATTTCAGCACGGGAACCCATCCAAAGTGTGCTCCTTCAAAAATAATGTCATCAGGGAGTAGCGGAGTTTGTAGAGAACTCTTGCTCTCATCTATATCTTTGGGCACCTTTTCTTTACCCTTTCGCAGAGAAAAATGTGCAGGTAGCCTAGTGAGAGGGTCTGCACCGTGGGTTTCGACCTCCATCTCTACATCCTCCTCCTCAATCAGGATTTCTCCAAACTCTTCTTCCTCATCAGCCTCTAAATTGATAGCCTTCCCCTTTTCTTCCATGGTGAGCTTAGTCCTCAGTAGATTTCTAGGTGATACGTGCACTGGTACCATGGCCTGCTTGTATTTCTTAGGTCTTGGCGTGTGCGGTGATTTAGGGATTTCAACAACTATCCCAGTGCTCTCTAGGGATTCCACTTCCGTAATTGTCTACACGACTTCCTTGGCGGTCATTGCTTTGGTATCCATGACTTCTTCGGGTGCTGCCACAGTGCGATTCCACAGTTCTCTCAGTGTCTCTAGCAATTTCTCAAACAATGAATTGGCTTTCAGAAGATTGAACAAATCTCGGTTCATGAATATCTGAGCGCGCAACAACTCAATTCTCAAATTTCCAAGTGTTGTTTGCTGGACAACCCTTTGTAATTTATAGTGCCTTTTGAATTTGAATTCGACCGCTCCCCCCACATTCAGTCCATTAATGCTCGATTGGTGGTAGACTTTCAAGAATCTAGCCCATAAAGTTTGACTTAAATGCCTGTCGCCTGCTCCATTTGGTCTCAAACCAAGAATCACATCGTGAATAATGACTCTAACTGTCACTTTCTGGCCGACCCGCATGGCAACGCAACTACCCTCGCACTGTTGCGAACCCTGTGACACTTCGCTATTGTATGCCGTCTTGACATTGTGCAACCCCCAAGCATAGTAGTTTATAGTCCGTTGCCTCCTTTCAGCTGCCTGGAGTGCTAAGACTGTGTTTTGATCAGCTAGTTAGATGGTCGGGTCACATGTGTATGGATTCAGACGACTGCCATTTACTTTTTCTCGGAAGGGTTCTCCATTTAACTTCACCAATTGCACCACGCCACTATCCGTGATCTCCTTAATAACAGGCGGTCCCAGCCAATAAATTTTGAGCTTCCCAAGGAATTTATCAAACTTACTATCATACAACAGCACCAAATCATTCACCTTAAATGTGCGCAACTTAATATGTCTATCGTGCCATGCCTTTTTGCGCTGCTTTTGGACTTGTTGGTGGAATCTAGCCAAAAATTGTTCTTCCTCGAGCTCCTCCAGCTATGCGAGCCTCTCTTCCAGGGCTCTGTGATCCATCATACCTATGAGTGCTATTATGCATGGACTAGGCACAATGTATTCCATAGGAATTATTGCTTCCACTCCATAGACAAGCCTAAAAGGTGTATATCCTGACATCTTCTTGCATGTCGTTCGATAAGCCCATAACACTGCAGGTATGCATAGGTCCTAATCACTTCGTTGTTTGTTGCATACCTTGGTCAGCGTGTTGCATACCTTGTTGAATGCTTCTACGCATAGAATCTTCTGTGCAATTTCTCTTCCTACATAATGTCTTCCCAACATTAAGAACCATTTGCAAGTTTGCCCCCCCAACACATGCTTATTGACCATGTATTTCAGTGTGGGGTACATGTGCATCCACGCAGGGTGGGGCTCTTTTCCATATGCCTGCATCCACTTGGCCAGATGCACACGTGGATCATCCCATCCATTGTATTTTTTTGTCAGTCGCATCCTAGGTTTCCCAAATCGTGTGCTCAGCATTCTCCTACATTCGTGCCAGTCGTCAAAGCTTCCTTTGTGCGTACCCCACCATCTCGCGGGTGTAGCGTGTAGTACCCAGTCTAAGGCCTGGAAGCATTGCTTTTCCGGTACTTCCCTTTCAAATGCATCTAAGAAGGTCTCTACCTCATTCAGACCATCATAGGTAGGCAGATCTCTTACCCCTATTTATACGCAACGCAGCGACCTTGTCATCATATTGCAATTCAACGTATTTACCTCATGTAACCAATAATGCTATCGTTCTATTTTTTCATCAGAATCCAAAGTACAGGAGCTCTCGCGCTCCCATGCAATCTTCCCATTCGTGGTGGTATTCACCCAGTCCTGGTCTCGCGCTGTTATCTTATAGATGCAGCCCAAATCATCATCACTTTCATAGTTGCGAACTGGTTCCATATAGCGTGATCGTTCAGCAGGGTCCAGGGGTACAATTGTGCGTAGTGACTTCTTTTCAAAAACCATATTTCACTTCTTAAGATTGATTACTCCATTCATGTTAGTGGCCCAATCAATTCCTAAGAGCACAGGATAGGGTTTACTATCATCGATAATCTCTATCACTTCAAAATCTGCCACGGCGCTCACTCCCTCAATATCCATAGTTATTCCTTGCAATCACCCCATGGGTATTATTTTCTGCTGGTTCGCCATCCTCAGCTAAATTTGAGACCATTGCAGTGCAGGTTGCCCCATTTTCTCCCATGTCTACTTTGGAAGAACATTTGCATCTGATCCCAAATGTAGGATGACTTGATCCATCTCATATTCTCCAATCTGTGTTGTAAGTCTCATTTATTGTCCTGTCCTTATTTTATGTTTTCCGATCTTGTGGACTACACGCGGTTCTCTTGGCATGGTCCCAACGCATTTGTTGATGAGTTCCTGTAACCCTTTCACAACCTTACTGTCACGCAGTAACTTCATACAGGTTTCTAGGAATGTTGCGAGCATAGATGGGTCCATTTCCGGCTCTTGTTTATCTTTTCTTTCGGAAGTGGAGGCATCAACGAAGCTCTTCTTAGCTTCCATGAAGGTTTCTCGAGTGCGCTCCAAATCAAACTTAGTTTCCTTCGTCGGAGCTTTGCAAACCTAGGTGCTATCTTCTCGTTGTATGCCTTTTTCATCTCCCATCGTGATTCCACTTCAGAGCACAATGTTCACGTTTGGATCTTCCTCGCACTACTCAGACCTCATCATCTACAGGTTTTGATTCGGGGGAGGTGGTAGTGCTCCCTTGTTGTGTATCCTAACTATCAACATAGGACAATCTTCTATCTCATGATCAAACAACGTGCGATACAAACACGATGGGCACGTTGGATTAGTACAATCATGGGCATAGTGTGTTGGCCCTCTGAAATTGTAGCAAATCAATAGTCCGCAACCTCTACTAGGTCCTCCTCTGCCTCGGCCTCCTCAGCGCCCCTAAAACCCTATTCGTGCCATTCCTACATTTTGGTCAAGGGGCTGCATTTTGGTCCAAACTCTGTAGGTGGGAGTTCTATCCATCATCAACTCATTACTTACAAGTGCACTCATCATGTGCCACTGACCTACAAAAGTTGCAGAACAACTGTTGCGAATTTTTCGTATACTTTTGTAACATGTGACAATTGTCCGTGGCATGTTTTCCAGCTATTTGATAGATCATGCACCATAAAGCAGACACCGTGTTGGGTCCCGCTCGAGCTTCTAACCTTAAAGGCATCGGTTCTCCTCCTGCAAGGTAATTCGTAAAGACCGGGCATTGGTCTTTTTCATGACCCTGACCCTTGCATTTCACACACCATACCTCTTCATGCACTTCTGGTTGAACCGTCCCGTCTTGTTTCAAACTCTGCATCTAAAGGCATAAATTCTTCAGTTGCGTGTGGATTTGCTAAAATCCTAGGTTAGGATCCTACATCGGGGTCTCATGTAGCCTCATAGAAATCTCGAGGGCCTCTACCTGAGTTGTTATCTTCTAATGTGATAGCACACTCCTTAAATGTGGTAGTAGAAAAGCTACAAACCACTCACGATGCTGTCCATCCGTTAGATTCATATTGGCTTCGTGAATCGTACATTTCAACCTCTGATCTAGCTCCCAAGGAGTCTCACCTGGTAGCATCGTGATCTCTTTGAATCTAATGATCGACTGCACTTCAGAATTAGGCCTTCTAAATTATTTTTTTAGCGATTTTTAGATATCCGTGACTCCCGCATTTGGATTATCATTGGAGTACTTAATATACCAGGTCAGCACATGATCTTGCAGGGCACTAACCAGCATTGCTTTATTTATATGGTCATCTGTAATGCCTTGCGCTTCCCATACAATCCTTACAATGAACCAGAACTGGTGCGGATCCTCATTTCCCAAACCTTTGAACATAGGTAGCTTCACTATGTTTGCCATATTGAATCATGGTGGTGGTGGAGTTGGTATGGGTGAAGATGGAGGTGATGGTGGTGAAGCCAGTGGTGGTATGGGTGGAGGTGGTATTCGTAGAATTCTTTGCCTTATTAGATGAATAGCACTTCATGGTGAGACCTTCATGAGCTCTTCCTCATCCCCTCGTGGAGGTGAAATCAAGGGGCTATTTTCTGGTCACTTATTTCCTTTGTTCCTGTAAGCTTTTCCACTTCGCGTAGCTCCGAACATCAAGGTAACTGCATAACCCTCTTTTCGCATAATAGCATTTTAATCCAAGTATTCAAAGAATTTATGTACTTACCTCGCGGTCCTTTGAGAAAGTGTCGTTTGGCCTCGCTGTAGCTGACTAAGGTGTCAACCGCAAACTCAATAATGAATCCTCCAATAATACGATCAAGTCAATGATCAATGACATGTGTGATCTTATCCTCTAATGCTTCAAACCTTCGCACTAGTTTTGGGGTCCACATAATAGGACCGTCAAGTTTCCACCTTCCTTGGCTATTTTCTAGCTTCACAATCCACTTGTATAGCTAAGTAGGGAGGACGTGAAAAAGATTTCATGGATATGTATGTACAAGTAGTTGTCTATCCACTCTTCTTTTGACAGTGATTGGTTTCTGTTCTCCTGCATCACGAACTTGTGAATTCTCCTGTCTAACCAGCCTTTAATTTCTTTCTTAGTTGGATTCCAATGATACCACATCAGACATCTCTGTGCATATTCCAATCCTGGTAACAGAACCATTTGTTGGTTTATGTAGGCCTGACCCAGGTTCATAGTTATTTATCCAAACAAATCCCTACACTATTGGCCCTTTCGGCATCATCCCGCGGAGCGCGGATTGAAGTCTCACCTGATGCAGTATGGGGGGATGCTGGAACCAAGTTTGCGCACCCTTGCAATGTCTGTGATGTCGGTTTAGTCCAACTAGGCCTACCTCGTGCACGTTGCTTCGTGCACTATTCTAACCTTTAGTATCTTCATGATCTGTTATAATCATCTTTCACGTAGCCCTAACCAAGGGCTGAGATGCTTTCACATTTCTATGGTAGCGAATTGCACTATTTCCCAAACTACGCCAAGTATCTTACTTATCTTATTAATCGGTCTTGATTATCTTCGCGTAAACATATATTCTAACTTGCATTCACTTAACAATAATAGTTATATATATTCGCACATCATATAAGCAATAAAAGTGAAAATCATACCCAATATATCTGATGCATAAAACAGGAAATAAATACACATATAAAAGATATGAAACTTCTCTTTACTAATACTTCCAACTGTTATAGAATCGACTCGCCCTGCGCACTTAGCTGCAGGGGTTTGTGCACTCAGCTATAGAATTCTAGGCCTCTACACACTTTGTTGTAGAGCCTCTTCGTACTCTACGACCCAAAACTAGACTTTACTCCACATATATGACTCAACTCTTCATCATTTCTTTGATTTGCTTAGATGCCTTAACTACTTAGAGCCTCTCTCTACTTATACAATCCCATGGTCCATGGACCATGGGTAGATCTGTACAGCCGACATTACAATAACAAAATTAGGGCAGACAACCCTATGACTCTTTAACAAACTACGTGCTCCGCGCCCACAAAGTGCGGAGTCTTTACATTGGAATTACAAAATTGACCAAAATTTGGGCTGTAAACCCCAAAACTTCCCCTGGGGGATCCCGCGGTATGTATGTCATTGTAAATATCGCATCAAGTTGTGCTATAAAGTTCCAATAAGAAATATGTTTGTCATGTTGGTCATGTTTTGCAACAATTTTTTATTGTAAACACTGCATCGAGCTCTGTTATAAATTTCCATAAGCAGTATGTTTTGTTAGTCATAAGCATCATAAAACACCGAGGATGTTGTTCCCCCAAGGGGGAGGGGTTTTTCACAACCCTTGGTTGATATTTCATGTAAATAAAATAAGACCAAGGTCATGGGACATGTATTCCAAGTTGAATGGTAGGAAACATTATAGTGGGCATCACTTATGGTTGATTAATGGATATGGAAATTGGAAAAGGAAAAGAGGCAATAATTTGCATTTAATTATGGGAAATAAAAGAAAATAGGAGAAAAGGGAGATGAAGAGACAAAAATATGCATGCAAGGGAAATTAAAGGAAAAATGAAGGAAAATGAAGAAAAAAGAGACATCAATGATAAAAAGGCATCAATGAAACAATCACAACTTTTGTCAGTTTCAGGTTCATTTTGCGCTTCTTTAGATTTATGACTCTGTTGATATCAGTGGCCCAGTCTATGCCTAGTAGCGTCGGATAAGGATTGCTATCATCAACAATCTTTATTACTTCAAAATCCGCCAGCGCGCTCGCACCTTCAATATCCACCGTTACCCCTTGCAATCTTCCCATAGGTAAGATATTCTGTTGGTTCAGCATTTGTAATTGGATAGGAGACCATTTTAGTGTGCGTCTGCCCATGTGCTCCCATGTTTGTTTTGGTAGTACATTCGTGTCCAATCCGAGATCCAGAATTACCTGATCCATTTCATATTCTCCGATTTGCGCATTTAATTGCATTTCCCTTCCTATGTGCAATGCATGCTTTCCAAGTTTCCAGACCACGTGAGTTTCTCTTGACCCCGTGCACCTAGTGATAAGTTCCTGTAGTCCTTTTACAACCTTGATGTCACACAACAGTTTCATGCATGTCTCCAAAAAGGTAGTGAGCATTGAAGTATCCATCCCTGGTTCTAGTTCATCCTTACTACCTGAAGTGGAGGCCTCCGTGAAGCTCTTCTTAGATTCCATGAATGTCTCCTTCGCTCGCTCCAAATCAAATTCAGGTTCCTTTGTAGGAGCCTTGCAAACCCACGCAATTTCTTTCGACTTCTTACCTTTATCATCGCCAGTGGTGATACTACTTCTGAGCACTATGTTTACATTCGGGTCTTCTTCGCACGACTCAGACCTCATCATTTGCAAATTCTGAGTTGAGGGAGGTTGGAGTACCCCTTTTTCGCGTAGCCTCGCTATCAAGGTAGGGCAGTCTTCTGCCTCATGATCAAACTGAGTACAGTACAAACATGATGTTCTTGTCATATTCATAAAATTGCGGCCATAGTGCCCTGGCCCTCCGCAATTGTAACAAATTAGTTGTCCGCGACCCCTTCCTGGTCCCATTCCACCTCGACCTCGTCCGTGCCCCTGAAATACAGTGCATGCCATTTTGACATTTGAGTCGAGAGATCACGATTCGGTCTGTTCTCTGTAGGTAGGAGTTTGATCCATCATTAGTTCGTAGCTTCTGCAAGTGCGCTCATCATGGCCTACTGACTTGCAGAAATTACAAAACAATTGCTGGGATGTCTGCGTATCCTTATACAATAGATGACAATTATCCGTAGTGTGTTTCCCTCCTATTTGACAGATCGCGCACCATAATGCAGGCACCGCACTCAGTCCTACTTGCACCTCAGGTCTTAACGGCATCGGCCCTCCTCCCGCCAAGTAATTCGCAAAAACTAGACAGTGGTCATTGTCATACCCCTGGCCTTTGCATTTTATGCACCATACTTCCTCGCGTGCTTCTTGTTGAGGTGTCCTGTCTTGTTTCAAACTCTGCATTTCCAAACACAAATTTTTCAGTTCCGCGTGGATTTGTTGGATTCCTAGACCAGGATCTTGTATAGGCGTCTCATGCAATCTCATTGCCATCTCCAAAGGTTCGGCCTGGGTGGAGAGCTTTTGTTGTGACAACACCATCCTTAAATGTGGTGTTAGCGATGCTACAAACCATGCGTAGTGTTGTCCATCCATCAAGGTCATGTTGGCTTCACGAATCATCAGTCTCTGGTCTAGATCCCAAGGGGTCTCGCTCGTGAGCATTGCGATCTTCTTGAACCCGATAATTGATTGTGTCGTCGACTTTGGCCTGCTAAATTCCCTATTCAGCGTGGCTTGGATTTCTACAATTCCTGTGTTTGGATGGTCATTAGAGTGTTGCATGATCCTACAATGCGCTTACTGGTGTAGCCTTATTTATATTTTCATCCACAACTCCTTGTGCTTCCCATACCACCCTTACCATGAACCAAAATTGGTCTAGATCTTTGTTCCCTACTCCTCTGAGTACCGATAGTTTTATCGCGCTTGCCATACTGAACTGTGGTGGTGGCGAAGGTGGGGTGGGTGGAGATGGAGGTGAAGATGGTGAGACTGGTGGAGGTGTAGGTGGAGGTGGTAAGCGTGGGATTCGCTGCCTTATCAAACTAACCGCGCTTCTCGGAGAAACTTTCGCGAGATCTTCCTCGCTTTCTCGCGAGGGTGAAATTAAGGGACTAGTTTCTAATTCTTCACTACTTTTGGTTATGTATATTTTCCCACTTCATGTAGTCCCAAACATTAATTTATTCGCATAATCCGCTTTTCACACAAAAGCATCTTAACCCAAGTGTTCAGAGATTTAATATACTTACCTTGCAGTCCTTTGAGGAAGCATTCTTCTGCCTCACTATAGCTGAC
This sequence comes from Pinus tabuliformis, assembly GCA_031772625.1. Taxonomy (NCBI): domain Eukaryota; kingdom Viridiplantae; phylum Streptophyta; class Pinopsida; order Pinales; family Pinaceae; genus Pinus; species Pinus tabuliformis. The sequence continues at coordinate 409,303,991 of CM062806.1, read as the reverse complement.
GGTCATATCTACCGCGAATTCAGTGATAAATCCTCCTATAATTTGATCAAGCCAATGGTCCACAGCTCATGCGATCTTATCTTTTGATGCTTCTAGTCACTAATTCCAAAGTCCACACGATTGGTTTGTCGAGCCTACACCTTCCTTGATTGTCTGCTAACTTCATGATCCACTCATATAGCTCATAAGGAAAGGATGCAAAGAAAATTTTGTGGATTTCCGTATAAAAGTAGCACTCCAATCATTGTTCCTTATATACTCGTAGATTCCTGTTTTATTGCGCCACGAACTCATGAATCTTCATGTCCAACCACCCTTCAATTTCTTTCTTTGTTGGATTCCAGTGACACGACATCATACATCCCTTATGCATATCATGGTCCCGACAACGGAACCATTTGTTGGCTTGTAGGTGCCTAACCCCGGTTCAGAGGTAATTTAGCCAAACAAATCCCAATATTACTGGCACTTTGGGCAACAGTCCGCGGAGCGTGGACTGAGATCTCACCCGAAGTAATATGGGAGGGTGCTAGAACCAAGTTTCCGCACCCTAAAGATGTCTGATGATTTTAGGTGGTCCACTTTTTGACCCTATGAACACGTCGCTATACGCACCTATATGTACCTCGCAACCTGTGATGCTGCCTTCGCACAGCCCTACCCGGGGCCCAAACAATGTTATTACCCAAATCCTTGTTATTAACCCAATATTAGTTAATCACTTCGCTTATTTATATGTGTTTATTTATCCTTAATAGTGTTCAACATTCATATAAGTGCGCACGATAAATAAAACAATATGATTGCACATGGTATGAAACAAAAAATAACACAAGAACAGATACACGAGATTTGGAATCAACTTCTCTTTATTATCCTTCTTCCTTGGTTACAGACTTGACTCCTCCCTGCTCACTCAGCTGTAGGGGTCCGCGCACTCAGCTGTGGACTCTACTAATCCTCTGTGCACTTAGCTGCAGAGCCTCTTCCTACTACTATGACCCAAAGCACTTAGACTCTTACTCTATGCTTGCTATCTTCTAAGCTCCATTGGGTTTTCTTCTTCCTACTTTCTTCTTTCTACTTTACAACTTAGAGCCCACTCTATTTATACAATCCCATGGTTGGCAAACCATGGGTAGGCTGACACTACATTCAAAACTTAGGGCGGACAACCCTATGACTCTAACATACAATTCGTGCTCCATGCCCATAATTCGCGAAGTCTTTACAACAATAGTACTCAAAACTTGGGCTTTGAGCCCCAAAACATGCAGTGGGGGGATTCCATGCCCAACAAAGGTTCAAACCCTAATTATATAGAAAATTTAAAATATTGCATGCAAACTCAACAAAAAGAACAATGATCAAATTCCAAAACTATAGATTCAAATATATACCCCTACAGAACTTTCAAAGATGCAAAAATCCCCTGACACGTTTGAGTGAAATCCTTCAATGTCTAAATAAAAGAGCCTTCAATGTTTTTTTAGAGAAGGACTAGCTAAACCAGAGGCCCTATCAGTTCTTTGATGTAGTGTACAAAATGAACCTGAGGGATATCAATGCCCTAGTATGAACTATATGCATGAAACAAAAGGAAAAAACAAATATCCAGAAGGATTTTGGATCTGGGTTTCGAATCCAAACTTCTGGGAAGACTATAGACCACCATCAAACATCAAGGAACCAAAAAATCCCCAAGAAAAATGAAGCACAATAGGCTAAAAAAAAACACTTACTGGGAACTCCCCAGTGGAGTTGTTATTTTTATTTAGGGGAAAATTTCTCTTGTAGTAACAATTTACTTTAGACCTAGCAGGATTTGCTGAAGGCCTGACCAAACAATGTGTGTGTGTAGAGAAGTGGAGCTAAGCTAAGAAGTCAATCCCATGGACTTTAAGTCACAAGAAGAAAGTGAATATTTACCTTTATAATGCAATAATCATAGTGTCTATTTGGCGAAGACAACTCCTAGGAAGATCTCCATGAGATTTTTTCTCCTAATCTCTTAAGTGACTTGCACACAAATAAAGGAACCAACCAATCTACTTGCAAAATAATATTAGTGCATAACATAACATACATCAACCATATAATAAAAAGAACATGAAAGATGAAAAATGGGGAGAGTCTTTTATTACTGAAGCATCCAAGATGAACAAGAGTAAATTTCCGAGTCCTCCAAGCCTTTGTCTTTAGCCTTAATCATAACCTCTATGTTCACTAGTTAGCACCTGCATGCATAATTTTATCATGGATTTAGACTAACACCCGCTTCAACATACATTCATTTCTCCTCTGTGAATAGTGAAGAGATTGGATTTTATAGTTTTTCCTCAGGATTGGTCTCATTGAACCTAGACACTTTCTTGATCATATCACATGTTATGATTAAACTAGAACAAATAAATTATTATTCTAATCAAATTTGTTAAAATGGACCAAATCCATGCTTATCCAATCGAAGATTTTCTTTTGTTTGAAACTATAGCGTAGAGATGGAATTGATAGGCTTCTAGTTCGGTCCCCAACACTAGGCAGGAGCTTTGCTAGGCCTTTCAGTTCGCTCCTAGAACTAGCTAAGAGTGTCGATCCCTCAAAAAACCATTTTTCTTGATGTTTCACAAATCACAATTTGAACCTTTGACTTGGAAAAGGTTGTGCTTTTATTCTAGACCTTAGGGGGTGGACTTTTGAGTTTAACAAAGGGAAAGGTGAACAATCATGACTCTTCATTTTCCATTCCTTAACATTATCTCTTATTTTATTTTTCTATTTTAAATAATTCACGGTTTTCTTCTTATTTTTTTCTTCATATTCCACTTTTACATTTGCATTAATTAACATAGTCTACTAAGCTTCAAATGTTGCCAGATTATTAGGCAAGTACCGAGACTTACATCGATTTGTTCATTTCGATCCATTTCAAATCATCTAGACTTAGCAATGAGTAGATTTTCCTAGCTACAATTTCATATCCAAGGGAGTCATTCAGGGATGTCATTTGACTACATTCGTTAATAATATTCCAAAATTTGCGAAGGGCATGTTTATTTTTGAGTTAATCGAAAGCATTTTTTGTCTCCCTTACATATCCAAGTCTACATGTAGATAAAATAAGTGCAAGGGCATAACATATTTGGTATAGTAGATTCCCCTAGTTGTGATTTCTTAACCAAAATAATATTTCAAATTTTGTAAGTTGGCTACATTCCATTATAATATATTCATATTGAAAAAGACATAATTAATACCAAATTAAATGTAAAACATGTCACTTTCAAATATACATTACAATCAAATTTTAAATTGTATGTCAATTTGATGTTTTCTTTTTCAACAACAAACGCCTTGATATAATTGGAAATTTTCAATTATGATTAAAGGCATCAGGATTGCTATAAATAGATAGGGGAACTTCTAAACTATGTGGCCTAGATCCTAGTGGAGGTTGACTTATTGGGAGGTTTAAAAGAAGAATTATACCTAAAATGGATGGAAAAAATACATCACCAACAGATTTCAATGTTTGTGATTTTCACAAATAGGTCATTTTATTAAACATTGTATGGGTCAATGATTTAAATGCACAAGAAGGAGACTTGATTGGAGTATACTGTACAATTAAGTGCCAAGGTGACTCGGTGGATGCATCCCTCCGACATCATGATGGTCTGAATGTCTCAGGTTTATTATCTCCATCCTTTTCATTCTCCTTTGTACTATTGGATAATGAAGCCATTGGGGAAAATAATGACACAATTCCTTCTTCTATTCATGGTAATGATATTTCATCTATATGCATCAACCCTTCTATTATTTATAAGGGGATGGGATGCTCTGTGTTATTCCAATTGATTTCTACCCTGAATTTGTTGGGTGTGGATCCTGATTATCTTCTTTATTTAGAGGTATCGCTGCATTGGACCCCAGTTTGTAATGTGGCAGCAACGCTGCCTATAAAATATACGATACCAGGGGGGTCCAGGGGGGGACAATGATGATTATTTGGAGCCCCTCCCTAGTGGGGGATTGGGGGTAGTTCCCCCAAAGCTAAAAATAGATGTAAAATTTCCTTGTAAAATGTTGTAATTTCGTAGTCAATCTGGGCCGTTCATTACGCAGAGATTTGAAGGTAGAAGTTATGTTTAATTTAGGGTTTTTTTTCCCTAGAAGGCAACCCCTTACTATATATGAGGGAATTGTATTGCATCTATGTAGATCTATATTCTGAATGGGAAAGAGAGAGGAGATTGGGTGAGAGTGAAGAGGGAATTACATCATATTTGCTGTAGGTTGTATCTCTTCAATTTGTTGGATAATATAAAACAAAGGACTAGCTATTTCTCCGTGGACATAGCCAAAATTGGGTGAACCAACTATATCTGTGTCTCTCTTGTTTTATGTGTTTTCTGTGTTTATATTTCTGCAATATATTTTATGTGTTCCATTGCTCTGTAATATATAATTTTCTAACACAATTCTTGCCCTCCCATCATACATGTTTCGATGAATTCTAAGGATTTGAATGGGGTAGCCCAAAACCTTTTCAATCCAAGGGGTTCTCCTATTAATCTAGCCTCTTTTGAGTCTATTGATACATTACCACATTAAATTGATGCCTCAAATTCCTTATCAGTCCTATTGTATTTGTAGCTCACTCAGTGTTTTGCTGCTGGTTAGTGGTTGGGATGCAGGACAACAGGGAAGAAAAGGAAATTTTTTGATTCATGGAAGTCACTAGAGCTTGATGGAACCTTCCCCATTACAGAGTAATTGAAAAGAGCTTTCTGGTGGTATAAAGAAATCTAGAAAAGGATCTCTGGATCAAAAGTTACACTCAATTGAACTATTCCTTTGAAAAAGCCCTGAAAGCATGAAACGGGTAAAAATTGATAAGTATTCAAAGAAAATTGCAATCGGGCTTGGAGGAATTATCACATCACATGAAGACAAAGATATCGATCGATCAATGGGCCTGGGAGACACAAACATCGATGTTGGTGGATCGCAACAAACGTACATATCACAATCGGTGAAGTCCAAGGGGTCCTCCCTTAAGGATTATCGGTGGAGGCGAAGGCCAACTGTGATATATAGAACAAACTTTCTAGAGGAGGCAGATTTTCGAAATACAAAGAAATGCGCTGCAAAAAAAGGGTCGGGCCGCTCCTTCTCTCTCCTCCACGTGGCACTCCACCAGCGATATCGCAATTTTGATCATCGACAAAAAAAAGTGCTTTAGTTTAAGACTTATTAGCAGTGCGAAGGGCCAATTGCAATTTCTGATATGAGTTCATGGATGCAATAAATTATAAACTGCAACCTATAAAAATTTCGGGTCCGGGAATTCGATCGAAAAGAGGATTTATCACGATATAATGAAAAGCCCCTCAGACGTTTATTTGAAACCTTAAGTGCTTTATAGATGGGCTCTCAGCCTCTGCCTGTGGTCCTATGCATAAATTCATGAAAGGGGCTATCAAAGGGGGGCCTAAGATTTAAATGAGAAATCCTCTCCAGTTCTCATGTTTTAAATGAATTAATCCCATGCCATAATGCACTAATAAACACTAAACATAGCTTTGATAGATTAATGGTTCTACAACTAAAGGTTTTATGAGGAATAGGGGGAATTTTTAAAGAAAGACGGCTTGCAACACAGTCGATGCTGAAGTTAGGTTAAACCTGAAGTGACTATGTCATCCCGTTTTCACATCAACCACCTTAAATCACCCATTGTAGCATGACATAGCCTTCATAAGAGTCTTTCACAATAGAGGATTGTTTGAAACCTCCTCCTTCTCATTTGGATCCTTCTCAATGCTCATTTACTCCAAGATTTTCAGATTGTGTTTAAGAGTACAAAGAGGTAGCACAACTTGAGATGACACTCTTCCTCGGTTGAGAAGGTAATCTGATCTGACCACAGAAGCCCTTGGCCCATGAATTCTCTTGTAAAAATCATTAATATCTTGGTCATCCATTTCTTATAAATAGGGGGTCCTGATATTGTAAAAGGGTTCAAAAATCCTGAGAGAAAGGGGTTGATCTTATAACTCCTGTGATAGCTTATAGATATTTAGAATACCACAAATTGGTGGTGATTCCTCCTTCTAAACTTTGTATATTGTTTGTCCTATAAAATTACTTGTCTATTTGTTCCTCGGTCCTCCTATTCATGCATAAATAAACACTGTAATGTCTTTAAATTCTCTTGCAGATTCATTTGTATTTCTTTAAATTCACATGCCTGTGTCAGTGTTCGAAATTACGTTTGTAACAATGTACGATACAAAGTCATCTTTCTTCTATTTTCTATTCAACACCCATTTTTTAACTCAGAAAGTAGATCAACCTTATGGTTCCAGGCTCATGCTCTGTGTATGGACTCCTTGGTGTTGTGAGCTTTATAATTCTAAGTTTCATTCCTCTTTTTATCTGTTATCATTTACTTTAAAACAATTTAATTAAGCTGTGAAGTTTTAAGGGCAAGGCCTCCACTATCTTGTTTTATTTCTTAAATCTACTTCTGTGTATCAAGGCTTATATCATTGTCTTACATCTTTGGGAAGAAGAACCACTCCCTCGTGTTCATATTTGAAACATAGGTGATGCCTCTTGTTATTCAAAATTCATTTGAGACACACTGATCTGGATGACCCTAGGCACTGATCTTGTCAGCAATCCAAGGCTATATCTAGGGGGATTTCTTTGTATTATGGTGCATTTGTGCTGCACATGCAAGTTTTATCCACAACATATTTTGGCGCCGTTTCTGGGGAGCTTATTAAATGATTTTTCCCCTGGGATATGACAAGCTAAACACTCTCTAGATAGATGAACAAAGACGTTTTGATTGCACTCACTTCACCTTGGTGAATCGGCTACAACCTACTCATATTTCATCATCCTGGCATCTAGAAGGCCTCACACTCAGTCAAACACCTCTCAAAAGAAGGATCCATTTGTATATGACTGTGAAAAGTTGATTTCCAATAGAAATTAGAAAGATAAAACCCCACCTTCCTGTGCCACCATCTCACCAACATTTGTAATTGTCCCTTCTAGTTCTTAGCCTACTATTTTTCATCGCTCAGGGTTGGCTCCTAAGATATTGACATACCCAGTTTCTGGTCCATCTACTCAAAATCCTGTGGCCTTGACCCAAGTCCCTCAAGAAAATCCCCATCCTCCTCCCTTATTTCATATGGTTGTCCCAAGATTTTTGTTGAATAATTATGCTCCTCTTGACTTACCACAACCCCTAAATCCTTTGCCACAAGACTATTTGAAGTTGTTGCCAAGGTTCAATGGAGAAGATGAGAATACTACTTAGAAACACCTTGAAGCTTTTTGTGCCTTTGTTGAGAATTTCAATGTTGAACAACTGGATGTAGTACTCAAAATTTTTGTATAGTCTCTTGATGGAGAGGCCAGAAAGTGGTTTAAAACCTTACGAGATGCCTCCATCGCCACTTGGGGGGAGCTTGAAAACTAATTTACACAAAAGTTGGGTGAAAAGAGAAATCACGAGTACCTCCTTACAGAGTTCAATGCTATCAGAAAGAAGCCAAAAGAAGACATATCTAAATTCAATAAGAGGTTCAACAAGCAATACAATAACCTGCATGCTGAAATAAAGCCCCCTCCAGCTGTTGCTCACGTGACTTACTTGGGAGATCTTGAGCCTAACTTTGGATTTGTGTTGAGAGAAAGGAAGTCTCTTACTCTAGATTGGCTTCAATTCGATGCTCTTGAAGTGGAAACCAATTTTTCCTCAGCTGGAAAGATGGGTGGAAAGAAGGAAATCACTGTGAGCAGAAGAGGTAAACAAGAAGTTTCTTCCTCAAGAAAATAAAGACATGTACTAAGTTAAAAACTTGAAGAGATGGATAAAATCATCAGGAGTTTGTCATAGAAGGTTGGAAAACTAGAAATCAAGAACATAAATCTCTCCAAGCAGAATCCTTAAGGAAATAATCGTGGGTATAACTCACAGTATAGGAGGCCTTCTTTTCAGATGCTACAAAGGGAGAGAAAAGAACATCCAAATCAAATCCCGCATCCTCTATATCTGGAAGAGGGTCCATATGAACCATGGCCAAATACACAAGATATGCAAGGGAACTTATATTCTATGCTCCCTAAGGAGGAACAAGGAGATATGGCTCACCAAGAGGCCAAATAGAATGAAGAAACAAAAATAGAGGAGGCAGACATGGATTATTATTAAAAAAAAATTGCCGACTTTATGCAAGCACGGTTGCATCACAAGTATGATCTAAGGTCTTCCAGAAAGAGGTCTAGGCAACTAGAACAGTAAGAAGAAAATGTTCCCCAAATTATCCCCCCATTTCTAGGAAAAGGAAAGGGTAAATTGAAACCTAACCATGCCAAGATAAAAATCCATTTGAACCAGGAAAGGAATAGAGAAGAGGGACATGCATCAAAGGAGGCACCTATTTTGCTTAGAAGTGCTGATGGTAATGAAGTTGAAGCAGAATCAAGGGGTATGGAGAAGACCCCATCTAAATTTAGACTTCTAAGGGAGCTTGAAAGGTGAATATTGATGTCCCACTCACTGAGCTTCTAAGACAACCTACCTATAAAGCTCAGGTATCTCAATTCATGCATCCATCTGTCTCCTCAACCACTCATGAATCTCTAAATCTTTAGGAGGAGAGGACAATGGTAGTTTTTGGGAAACATGTGGAAGAGATTGATCCTTCTACTATGCCTTTCTATGTGACTCTTGGGGTCCATGATCTTCTTCTGCACAATTGCATGCTGGATTCCGGAGCTTCTCATAATCTCATGCCATTGGAAGTGATGGAACAACTTGGGTTACAAATCACTAGGCCTTACAAGGATTTTTATTCTTTTTACTCCAAGAGAGTAAGATGTTTGGGAATGATTAAAGACTTGGTGGTGCACTTGGCCCAAATTCCATAAAAAAATGTGGTAATGGATATAGTAGTGGCTGTTATACCTCCTCATTTTGGCATGCTTCTATCAAGATCCTGGGGTTCTAAGGTGGGGGGCTCAATTAAGTTGGACCTCACTTATGCCACCATTCCAGCCTTTGGAGGAGAATAAAGAAGGCTATATAAAGAATCCAAATTTGTGAAAACTATCACTTCAGCTAAAGGCTCAAGGAACTCTCTAGTATATGGAAAAGAAAGTGATATATGCTACTTATTTTTAGCAGAAGATGAGGTTGTTATGGAGGAAATGCTAGTTCACTTAACCTAGTAGTTGGAACAACAACCTACAAGTGACAATAAAGTCTGGAAATTTTATTTCGATGGAGAAATTCGAAAGAAGAAAATGGGGTAGGAGTATTTTTGTTATCTCCTGAAGGCCATATGATACCTCTCTCATTTAAACTGGAATTTGAGGCAACCAAAAATGTAGCAGAATATGCAACACTGCTCCTTGGGTTACAGACTGCAAAAAATATGAAAATCGTCTGTATGATAGTTTATGGAGATTTCATGTTGGTCGTAAGGCAAATTAGGAATCAATGCCAGGCCAAACACCCTAAACTGAAGACGTACCGAAATGAAGTATGGGACCTGATTGATAACTCCTTCCTGGCCTTTAACATTCAGTTTCTACCCAGAGAAGAAAACAAGATGGCTGACTCACTAGATGTAGCTGCCAGCATCTTCAAGCCTCCCCAAAATCCTCTCCTCAGTTATGAATTTGAAGTTAGGTGTAGACCCTCTATACCTAATAGTATCAAGCACTGGGAAGTAATTGAAGATGAAGAACAGGTGAAACGATTCCTAGAGGTCATTGGGGAGTTTTCCAACTCCACCATTGATCAAGAAGAGAAAGAAGAAGAAGAAAAAGTAGGTCAAGAAGCCACTCCATGGAAAGATACAGTGGATGGACACAAATTCTTGCAGTTGAAAGGGAACACTATTCCTCGTGGACTAGTTCCACTGGAAAGGATATTTACTAAGGATGACATAGTTGTTAAACAAATGGTTTCTAAAACTGATGATCAAGTGCAGGATCATAAAATTGGTTTAGAAGAGGAGCCCTAGATGATTAAGCTGTCAAAAGGAATCCCGTTGTAGTACCAACAAAGGTATTTAGATCTCTTTAAAGCTTATAAAGATGTTTTTGCTTGGTCATATGATGATTTGAAAGTTTTTGATACTAACATCATACAACATAAGATTCCTTTGAAAAGTGGGATGAAGCCCTGTAAGTAGAAGCTCGGAAAAATAAATCCTCTCTTACTCCCCTACATTGAAATGGAGTTAAAGAAGATGCTATAAGAAAAGATTAGTATTCCTTTAAGATATTCACAGTGGGTAGCAAATCTGGTCCCTGTTCGAAAGAAGAATGGGGAGATACGGATATGTGTGGACTTCTGCAACCAGAACAAGGCATCTTTAAAAGACAATTACCCCCTACCTAAGATGGACAACATACTACAGAAAGTGGTCAGTTCAGCCTGAATGTCAATGATGGATGGGTTCTCCAAGTATAATCAAGTCGCAGTCCAGCTGGGAGATCAGGAAAAAATGACTTTTACTACTCTGTATGGAACATTTATGTATGCGCGTTTGACATTTGGATAGATAAATGCAGTTTCCACGTTCCAGAGAGCCATGGACATTGATTTTTAGGGGAGAAGGAAAAATTCATTGCGGTATACCTTGACAATATTACAGTCTTCTCAAAAAACAAAGAGGATCACCTTTTACATTTAAAATTGACTTTCGAGAAGTGCAGAAGGTACGACCTCTCTCTAAATCCCAAGAAATATCAATTCGTGCTAAGTGAAGGGAGGCTACTAGGACATATCATATCACATGAGGGCATTAAGATAGATCTGAAAAGAGTTGAAGCCATCAACCACATTCCACTTCCTAGAAATAAAAAGGAAGTCCAAGCTTTCTTAGGAAGAATAAATTTCTTGAGAAGATTCATCCCAAATTACGTAGACATAGTCAAAGGCATCACATATATGCTCAGGAAGGACAATGAGGTAAAGTGGAATTGTGTTCCTCTTGATTCTTTCAACAAGATTAAGGAAGCTCTAGCCAAAGCCCTAACATTATCTAGCCTGAATAATTCAGCTCCTTTTCACATTTTATCTTTTGCTTCTCCACTCACAATTGCAACAATACTGTTACAGAAAAACAAAGCAGGTCATAAGGAGCCTATTTCCTTTTTCAGCTAAGTACTGAGAGATGCCGAATTGAAATATAATATATTGGAGAAGCATGCTTATGCTCAGGTTAAAGCTTTAAAGGCCTTTCACACTTATGTATTACATTCCAAGGTTACAACATTTGTTCCCATGACAACAATCAAATAAATTCTAGTGCAGGGGGACAGTGAAGGGAAGAGGGGCATATGGATAACAAAAATACAAGAGTATGAGCTAGAAATAAATCCCACCAAGCTCATTAAGGGATAAGGGCTGGCTCAAATCCTATCTGAATCTAACTGCCAAGCACTTGGGATAAATTTAATAACAGAAAATAGTAGATCTAAAGAGCACCAGAGCAACATCAGAACATATGAACATAAAATTTATGCCAAGTATGAGGGGTGTCAGTGGTATAAAAATGTTGTCCACTTGCTCTTGTTTTTAAGATGCCCATTGGGGATGGATTCCTCTAAATATCGAAGCTTGAGATTACATGCTCAAAATACATTATATCAAATGGATTACTATATTGCAAGGACCCAATGGGTGTATTGCTATTATGTTTAGTAGAAACAAAGACTAATAGGGTGATGGAATAATTTCATGAAGGAGCCTATGGGGGCCACTACAGTTGGAAAACCACAACCCATAAAATACTCAAGGATGGATTTTGTTGGCCTACATTGTTCAAGGATGTTTATAACAGAGTCAAGAGCTACCAGAAATTCTAGATGTTTGTTGAAAGACAAAAATTTTCTCCTCTCCCCTTGATTCTAGTACAAATGGAAGAGCCTTTCAGACAACGGGGCTTGGATTCCATAAGAGAGATCAACCCAACATCCAGTGACCAACATAGGCAGATATTAATAGCTACTGATTACTTCACCAAGTGGGTTGAGGCCATCCCAACTAGAAATGCTACAGATGTAGTGGTTCTGAAGTTCATGGAAGAGAACATACTGTCCCGCCCTGGTTTCCCCTCACAAATCATCACTAATAATGCCAAGATTTTAAGTCTACCAAGTTTACTGCTTTCTGCAATAAATACAATATTAATATCGAGAATTCCACCACATATTACCCTCAGGGTAATGGCTTGGCCAAATCCTCCAATAAAATAGTGGTGAGAATATTGAAGAAAAACATTGCTGAAAACAAAAGGAACTGGGATTCTTAGTTGAAATTTTCTATGTGGGCCAACAGGGTAACGCCCAAGAGATCCATTGGGGTATCACCTTTTGAGTTGGTGTATGGTAAGGCTGCTATTTTCCCTATACAATTATAAATTCCCGTAGCCAAGTTTCTACAAGAAGCTCGGGAGGAGCCAAGTGCACTAACAAGGAGAATAAATCAGCTCGTGGAGCTTCAGGAGAGCAGAGAGCAGTTAGAAGCCAGATTTCCTGATTATCAACAAAAGATGAAGCTTTTTTTTGATAAGAAAGGGAAGGATAGATCTCTACAGCTAGGAGATTTAGTTCTAAGGTAGGATGTCAGGCAGGAAGACAAGGGAAAGCATGAGAAATTTGATCCATTATGGTTTGGTCCCTTCAAGATTGTGGAATAAAGAGGGAACAATACCATTTTGTTTGAAAATTAAGATGGTGAATTGGTGGAAATACCAGTAAATGGTTAGTTCCTTAAGTTTTGTTTTCAGAATTAAAATTTTCTGCTCCACACTCATTGTAAATATTCAGTGTGTTTATTGTAAACTGTTGATTTAATTTTTTTCTTTAAATTTGTAAAGAACTTTTGGCTTTTTGGAAGTATCTTTTGTTCTAGAAATGACTCCATGCCTAGAGGAGTAGTTCACAGTGTGCAGGTTCTCAACACTGTGATGGCAAAGCACTGTCCCTAGATGGAGCCAATGTTGTATTCACAGCTCACTCAATGTCTTGCTACTGGTCAGTGGTCTGGGATGTAGGACAACATGGAAGAAAATTCCATTTTCTAAGTCATGGAAGTCACCAGAGCTTGATGGAACCCTCCCCATTATAGAGTGCTCGAAAATAGCTTTTTGTTGGTATAAAGAAATCCAGAAAAAGGATCACTGGATCAAAAGTTACACTCAGTTGAACTATTCCTTTGAAAAAGCCCTAAAACCATGAAAGGGGTAAAAATGGATAAGTGTTCAAATAAAATCGCAATAAGGCCTGGAGGAATTATCGCATCGAATGAAAACAAATATATCGACCAATCGGTGGGCCCGAGGGACATAGACATCAGCGTCGAAAAATCACATCATGCATCCATATCACAATCGACGAAGTCCAAGGGGTCATCCCTTAAGGATTATCAGCTGAGGCGAAGGCCGATTGCGATATATAGACCAAACTTGTCGAGGGAGGCAGATTTTTGAAATACAAAGAAATGCACTATAAAACAAGGCTCAGGCCACTCCTCCTCTCTCCTCCATCTAGCGCTCCACTAGCGATATCACAATCTTACCCATCGACAAACCAAAGGGCTTTGGCTTAAGACTTATTGGCGGTGCCAGTGGCCAATTTCGATTTGTGATATGAGTGCCAGGATGTGATAAATTATAAACTGTAACCTAGAAAAATTACAGGTTTGTGAAATTGGCCAAAAAGAGGATTTATTGTGATATGAAGGAAAGCCCCTCGTGCATTTATTTGAAACATTAAGCACTCTATAGATGGGCCCTTGGTATCCGTCTATGGTCCTATGCAGAAATTCATAAAAGGGGTTATCAAAGAGGTCCCTAAGATTTAAATAATAAATCCTCGTCAATTCACCTGTTTTAAATGAATTATTCTCACACCATAATGCACTAATAAACACTGAACATAGCTTTGAAATATTGATGGGTCGACAACTGGGAAATTTATGAGGAATAGGGGGCACTTTTAAAGAGAGATAGCTTGCAACACAGTTGATGCCAAAGTTATCTTAAAACTGAAGTGACTATGTCGGCCCATTTTCACATCAATTGCCTTAAATCACCCATTCAGCATGACATGGCCTTCATAAGAGTCTTTCGCAATAAAGGATTGTTTGACACCTCCTCCTTCTCACTGGGATCCTTCTCTCTGCTCATTTACTCCAAAATTTTCATATCGTGTTTAAGAGTTCAAATAGGTAGCACAGTTTGAGACGACACCCTTACGCGATTGAGAAGGCAATTTGATATGACAATAGAAGCCATTGGCCCATGAATGCTCCTGTAGAAATCATTAATGTCTTGGTCATCCCTTTCTTATAAATAAGGGGTCTTGATATTGTAAAAGGGTTCTTAAATTTAGAGAGAAAAGGGTCGATTTTGTAACTCCTGTGATAGCTTATAGATCTTCAGAATACCACAGATTGGTGGTGATTCCTCCTTTTGAACTTTGCATCTTGCTTGTCCTGTAAAATTACTTATCTGTTTGTTCCTCAGTCCTTCTATTCATGGATCAATAAGCATTGTAATGTCTTTAAATTCTCCTGCAGATTCACTTGTATTTCTTTAAATGCACGTGCATGTGTGAGGGTTCAAAATTATGTTTACAACACTGTATGATGCGAAGTCATCTTTCTTCTATTGTCTGTTTAACACTCCTTTTTTAACTCAGAAAGTAGATCAAATTTATGGTTCCAGGCTCATGCTACGTGTATGGACTCCTTAGTGTTGTGAGCTCTATAATTCTGAGTTTCTTTCCTCTTTTTATCTATTATCATTTACTTTAAAACAATTTGATTAAACTATGAAGTTTAGAAGGGGAAGGCCTCCACTATCTTGTTTTATTTATGAAATCTACTTTTGTGTATCAAGGCTTATATCATTGTCTTACATCTTTAGGAAGAAGAACCACTCTCTCATGTTCATGTTTGAAACATAGGTAATGTCTCTTGTTATTCAAAAGTTGTTTGAGACACATTAATTTCGATGACCCTAGGCACTGGTCTTGTGAGCAATCCAAGGCTATCTCTAGGGGGCTTTCTCTATATTTTTTTTCATTTGTGCTGCATATGCAGGTTTTAGTCACAATAGGTCCCTCTTAAATTTCGGTTTTTCTCAACCTCACATTCCTTATATTCTAACATTATTTACTACATTTAGGTTACACCTCCACTATCCTCCTCCTTGGATTGTATATACACTTTAAACCCTCTTCCTATCTATACCACGACAAATTCTCCCTCCTGTTGTACCTCTGACATAGTAGTTGGTTAGGCTACCAATGCCAGAGCATCTAAAATAATTGTTTTGGGGGGGTTTTGGTTTAAGTTTATGGAAGACCAATGAATGAAGATAGATGCAGAATTGAAGTAATAAATCCTTTAGGGTATATTAATACTTCAGCAAGGGGCTGATATAAAGCATTACACAGTGATATAGATCAAAATAGTGGTGAGTAGAAGACAACAAAAAATATGATTATCACAGTTTCCAGACTGTAAAACAGAACAATCACAAGTTGGAAAACCTCCTAAACTATGTTCCAGAGGTTCAAGGCAGTATACTTAATGCTTACACAAGATGTTGATGATTTATTGATTAGAGGGGATTAGCTACACAAACAGTTGCATTAATCTAGTCTCTTAATAGATGATCACTTCAGGAGCTTATAGGAATCAATTGAAACTCTAATTGTTCCTACCTAGATATCTCTGCAAGTCATAAGCATATGAAGAAAGACATAATGATTGAAAAACTGGAAAAACTTACAGGATAACACAAACTGTGCAAGACCATATTCAGAATCCTTTGCTTTGTATTAAGGTTCCAGAAAGATTTAGTACATCAAGAGTCTGCAAAAGCTTCCTTCAAAGGTGGCTTCCAAGTTCAAAGTAGCATTAACAGTAAAAAACTTTACAAGAAATGAGCTATGAATCTTCAACTCCGAACCATTTACAACTCAGAAAAGGAGTTATTTATACAACAATAAAACTACAAATATCTTAAAACTGTTTAAGATTTATTTAAGGAATGGAGAAGATCTTCTTGGCAAGAAGATAGGGGCAGCTATTGAACTGCTTCTTGCTGTCCCCTTTTATTCAGGTTGTGCTGGCTTTAGTTGTTTGATATTTTGCCCCTTTAGCTGAGAAATTGTTTGAATCCTTCACGTTGGCCGATTGCTTCTTTTAACCTTTTTATCTGATGCTGCTTTAAACTCTGTAATTGTCTTTTGATTTGGGTGAGTGACCTTTTGACTATGCTCCTTTCAACCCTTTACTGTGCATTTCAGGTTTTACTGTGTTTTTCAACAATAAATCCTTCATATTTATCTTTAAACAGTAGTTTTCTTACCTGCAAAACACATAAATTGTTAAGAAAAACTCAACAGTAGAGGAGGTGAGTGATGGCTTTGAAATGCTTATTGAAAGGAGTCCAAGGCATATAGGAGGTAAGATGATAACTTGAATGGTCGCAGAAGCATTATAGAGGTGGCGCTACGTAAAATAGGCAATCAGAGAAAAAAGTGGCATTAAAACATTAAAACAGTCTCCTTTTGAACTATCGAGTAGAGATGGAGTGGAATAGCGACGCGGAGGATTAATCATGGCAGGAATGACTTATTTGTGGTAAAAAAACAGAGGTTTTAGCAGTAAAATGGAGTTTCGGGTTATTTCTAAGTTTAAATTGAAAAAGATTTAACACAGAAAACCATCGCAAAACACATAGTGGTGGATTTGAAATTTTATTAGCCCAGGTGGATATTTGTATCGGGTCCGAGTTAACCACATATCGCTATCGGAGTATGGCGGGGGAAGGCTTATTACAAAGGGATGAGATAGAGAGGTGGATGCGACATGGAAAATGAACTGTGTTATAATTTGGGTCAGGTCTGTGCCCCATCGCATATTGGCTATCGCAAATGGCGGAGGGTTAGGTTATAACTAGGACTTGCGATAAGACAAATGCGAAAAGGCATTACATTACGATATATATTTGCGGCTGGTCCGGCTTACATATCGTAGTCGGAGATCACAACTGGCGGAGGTGTATTGTCTCAGTGGGACTGCGATGAAAGGCGGACACAATATGAAATTTAATTACTATATATATGTGGTCGGGTATGGGCCCATCGCAATTGCAATGCGGGGAGTGCATTCATGTGAAAGACTTGGGATGCAACATTATGCGATGAGATATTTATGAAATACATAGTTTCTAATGAAACTAAAGGGTTTCAGGCTATTATATAATAAATGGAGCTATATAATATGGGAAAAGGGGAAAATATTATGGATTTAATACATTATGTTAGTATTAATATGAATATGAGTGGAAAAAGGAAAATGACTAAGTATTAATGTTTCTATTTGATTTTCATATTTCATCAATACTTAGGGTAAAACTATTTTGTGGGTTTTTGGGTAAAAGGGGATTTTAGATGGAATTTTTACTTTTCCTAGGTAAAAAGGATTTTTACCATAGGAAAATGGGTTTTAATAGAAAATGAAGGAATATGGATATATGAAGGCAGGAAGGGGAAATTACTAAATATATGAATGAATAAGGATGAGGGAGGTTAATAAATTGATTTGTAGTCCTTCATTTGCTTCGTGTAACTGCCTCATGGACTTAGAAACATGATAATTGTACATTTTGTCCAATCAACCATTAAACTTCTGCAACCTTTCTCTACTTACCCTTTGCTTATCCTATCATTTTTTGCTTCACTTTAATGGGTGCATTTAAGCTAGCAAACCCTTATCCTTTCTTTTTATTTAACAAAAACAAACTATCTAAATCTACCCTTATAACCTCCAAGGGCTCAGATTAAACTGATGAGCACCTTATTATTCTCTACCTAACTAGTGATCTGCCAAGATTAAACAGTTTGGCCAGATCTTTATTCTCTATCTATAACATCAAATTTAAAGCATGAAGCAGTCAAGATTAAATAGTTTGATTGTCATGGGTTGTGGCATTTAAAACAAGCTACACACAACTATTATTTTGCACAAAAAGTAGTGGCATTTGGACTTGCTCACTTTCAGAGTCTATTTGTTTTCTTTCTACCTAACATTTTCTTTTCGCCTTTATTTTTTAGAGCAATTACCCTAAAATTTTCTTTGATATGGACATTATCATTAATTTTTTTTTGAACTAACATTTTATTCACTATTGTTATGTCCATATCCTAACTTAACATTTTTTGAAATATTCTATCTAATGAAAACCAAAAAATGCTACAACACCTCCTCGAGCCTCCCTATTTTGACCATGAATGTTACCATTCTAGAAATCAAAAGATTAACACAGAGGAGAAATACTTATGTGGAAGACCAAGCTTCCATGGAGCCTAAAAGCATACAAGACTTGACTATGCCCCCATTGGAGGATATGGATGAAGTACCTAGGGCCGTTATAGTATTTCCCTCCATTACTATTTCAACATGATTCTTATGTCTATGAATATTGGGGGATTGGGAGGAGCCTCCAAGAAGTCCTCCCTTCAACATCTGATATAGTCCTAGAAACCATCGGTGGTCCTATTACAAGAAACACTTGTGAAGGTTGACTGGGTCTGGCCTTATTTACTTAGTATTTTCCTTGGATGGCACTTTAATGTGGTGGATGGAGGGGGATTAGCTACTCTATGGGACCCATATGTAGCAAAATTTTCCTCCTATAAATCAGATTTTGGTATTTTGATCTTTAGACATGTTAGAGGTTGTTCTACTCCCATTTACATTGTAAATTACTATTGTCCTTGTGGAGCAAGGAATTTTTTTTTAGGATTTTATTAATAATTGTGGCATCCTCAGAGTAAATTATTTTTATTTTGATGGAGATATGAATCTATCTTTATCCAAAGATGAAATTTGGGGGGATTCTTGTCGTATTGACCCACTTGCTGATTATTTCAATTCTCTTTTTAACCAAAACAAATTGGTAGATGTTGCACCTATGCCATCACAACCTACATGGAGTAACAAGAGGTCTGGTTCAGAAGGAATCACAAAATATTGGATAGGTTCTTGGTCAAGGAATATCTTTTGGGTGGTTTAGGCACAATAAGATCATGGGTCCACAACGTAGGGATATCTGACCACTTCCCTATTTTCATGAGGTGGAAAGATGACATATGCCTTAAGCATGTGCCCTTCAAATTTAATCATGCTTGGCTTGTGGAACCTGAGTTTATTTCTTTAGTTAAACAATGTTGGTTGGCCCTGAGTAAAGAAGAACACAACACTTACATGGATCGTGTTACTTCCAAACTTAACTTTTTAAAGGTTGTTGTTAAGAGATGGGAGAGACGAAAAAAGAAGCAGATGTATAAGGATTTATAGGAGATTGATGAAAAAATGGAGGCCTTATGTAATCCATTGCATCTAGATTTCTTCAAATAGGAGAAAAAGTATACACTTTGTACCACTCTCCTCCCACATCTACCCAAGTAACCAACCAACCAGGATAAACATGTGATGAGAAGTTACTATGATATGATTCGACTCCCTATGTGTCAGTTAAGGAAGTGGAACCTGTTAGCACTCCTCAATGTTCCAAGGCTGAGAAAGGAAGCCAAGGAGGTAACCTCAAACCAATCTTTAGACTTAGAAGCTAGCCCTACCAAATTAGAGTGGGCTTTCTCAAGAATCTCACAACCAATGAAATTACTGGAGAGGGATTTCATATGTTAGGCTAGATATTAAGCTCAATGGTGTTTGATTTTATGGTTTGTTGGATGAAGCTCATAGATCTAGGACTAGGCTAAGGTTTATAATGATTAATTGTAGAGATATAATGGGGAAAGATAGGCATGGTCAGTGACAAAAATAGGTTGTTGGGGTGGTGCACAGATGAAAATGTAAAGGTTCAAAATGAGCATGTAACTATGAATTCATTCATCAAGAAGAAAGAACACTAGCATGAAAATCTCATCAAAACAGAGCATATAACTTATGAACTCTGCTTAAAAATCATGAGATGATCACAAGAAAGCATAGAGATGGTAGGAAAAAGAAATATCAAAGAAAACATTATCATAGAAACATACCACAAGAATCCGAAGATAATAACTACAATTGCCTGTTATATTACTACAAAATGTACACTAGCTCCAAACTATGATTCACAAACATCCAACTTACAATACTTCGAAATTTGAAGTATTTATAAAATCATTTATCAAAATAAATATCTTGAAATCGAATTCAAGATTTGTTACAAAAATTATAAAAATATATCAATACTGCTAATAATATCACTCGATTTAGTTCTGGTGCTATTTTGGTAATTCTAGTGGTAACTGAGCCTTGAATAGACATTGTTGTTAGTCCTGCTAGCTAATGAACTACACTGTTGTCCCTATTTTTCTGCATTTTGTTTGAGCAGAGGTGAAATGGGAATGCATTGAAAATATCCTTGCTGTCCTCTAAGTAGAGGCAGAATGGATGATTTGGTGCTCTATGAATGGAGGTCATGGTTATTCAGTTGGGAAAATATGGGAAATTATATGAAAAGAAATGAGAAATCATGATCGATAGCGTAAAGAATGAACTAATTTTGACCATCTGGGGAAAAGTAACAGGAGGATTATTACCATTGATCTGGGCCTACTAATATGTGCCGATTAAATCTAGTCGATTGATCTAGGCCATCATATTATCACAATCATAATAGGGGAGGGGCCTTTTACCATGATTGTTTCATGTTTTGTCGACAGGTTAGACTTGAAACTTCAAAAACTACAATATATAAAATATTGCATCCACTGGGTTTATCGCATCACAATTGCAAGTCGGAAGGGGATTGGTAGAGGAGGGACTTATGATTGTGCGATCCCTGATTGTGATATCACAATTGGTGGGGGAGACTTATCGCAATCGGCGAGGGGATGAAACTTCTGATATCACAATCGTCGGGGAGTGTTAACCATAGACCCGGACCCGAAATGTATTAAAACTTAGCATATAATATTTCAGATCGAAAAAGGCTCCGGACATATCTCAATCACAATGGTAAGGGAATGGGCCTTGGTTATGCGGGTTACGATTGTGATTGCGCAATCACAATCAGAAAGGAGACAAGGGAGCCAATTTCTATATACGTGGCACTCTAGGTCTCAGATCTCATGCAGCGAAGGAAGAAGTAGAAGTGTAAAGGATTTCGGGAAATATAACAACGTATTAACAAAAGGAACAGAGGTATGGATGAGGCATGAGAGTTAATAACAATAGCGTAAGGCTAGAATTAAAATGGATACGGCTAGAGTTTAAATGGAAAAGAATGGGAAAATAGAAAATGGCTAGAGTTTGGAAATATGAAGGGAGAATGAAATTAAGGTTGGAAAAGGGAAAAAAGCAGTCATGGGTTCATGAGACAAGTCAAATTTAATTTAAAGTTTTATAATTTGACAAAAAAATTTGTCATCAATATGAAAGAGTACATTTGATCATGAATACTATTTCAACACTAACAGAACCGATAGAACATATCACATAGACCTTCCACATCAGCAACAAAACTCCTATGAGCCATCCCAATAACTCAGGTAACCAGCCCATGAGACCAACTAAAGTTTTAATGTACTGAACCCATAAACACTCCCTTGATATGGACCAAGGTGCATCTAGGAGGCTCTGGACGCTCCCAGAATAAGGGAAATGGAGCATCCAAGGACTTTTCCCCCAGTGTTGTGCCTGTGACTCCAAGATTTGTGGAACTTTTTCAGGCCCAGAGCCTTGGTTTCTGCCAGAACTCAATGATACCTTAAAAAATGAAATTTCACAGTGGAACAAAGCTACATTTGGAAAAACATCAACAAGGACTAGAGTGGACCCCTACTAGCCACGACACACATTTTTTCAAACATGTCACAAACATGAAAGCTACAGGTCTTAACAACATAACTAAGCATGGGGGTCTCATACTTATTTGAGAATCTCTAAAAAGCATTGATGCCTCAACACATTCGCTACAATTTCATCTATTGGGCCATAAATACACTGCTCATTCATTTATAAGTAAAAGCATGATGAGAGCCACAAACATCAAATGTGATAAGGAAACAATAACCATATAATCCACATATAAACCATATAATGATCATGAATTAAAAAGGAGAAATAACCTCATATTAATTATGAAAAGGCCAACTAGGTTTGGGACTTCCATGAACCAATTGACCATAGACATGGATGAGCCAAATATCTCTTCAGCCAGCCACCCCTGTGCCATATTCCAAGAATGAATGTGGGATCTCATGGAACAATCCATCAAAATTGAACCAGGGATTCCAGAGGCCAAACCACCTTAGCCCGTCAAATAGTGATTCCATCTCATGGTTAGACATCATAAACCATCACCATATTTGTCTCTACCCAAGCCTTGCAGGGCTCCAGAGCATTTGTTCCAACCAAGGCTTCCAGGACTAGTAACTCAACCCACAGATGTCATCGGGCTCCAGAGAGTTTGTCCAACTAAGGATCAAGGACTAGTAACTCAACCCAGCAAAGGCTCTATAGAGTTTGTCCAACCAAGGCTATAGGAATAGTAACTCAACCCAACCTATTATAGAGCTCCAAAGCATTTTTCCAACTAACGATCTAGGGACTAGTAAGTCAACCCACAACTAAAGGAACATGAGAACCAACTAAAAAACAAAAGGAAAAATGAACCCACAACACCATGGTTATCTACGAAATGGAAAGTCTAGGAAAATGCACTGTCAATCTAGAAAATAATCCATGCCAATGAAAGATCATGACCAATAAACCACATTCATATTCCATGCAAGCCAAAACTAGTGAGGAAAACATGCATTGAACTCGATACCTAAAAGAAAAACCCGCTGTAGCTGCTAATCTCGATGTCCTCTTACAATTTCTTGCTCTTCATTTTCCTTCTCTCTCCAAGCATCCAAGTATGTCACACTCTCCAAGAGTGCTCCAAGAAAACTGTCCAAGAGTACGGGAGAGAGAATGGAATGAGAGCTCCAAAACTGAACTGACAAAAGGTTACATTGACCAAGCCTTAGCAAAAAAGCTTGCCAACTGATCCTCAAAATCCTTTTTGTTAATGAGGCCTATATTTTCTTCATTTTCCATTATTTTCCTTCATTTTCCTCCTCACATGCAACCTGTGACCTTTCACCTTCCTTTTCTCTTATTTTCCATTATTTTCATAAATAAATATGCCAAAAATGTCATTTTTCATTTCCAAAGCCTTTTCCATTGCCTTTGCCAAATTCATTTAGACATAATAATTGAATTAAACACTCACTAGGATGTTTTTCCAACCATTCAACTTGGAATATGTGTCCCATGACCATGGTCTTATATATATATATATATATATATATATATATATATATATATATATATATATATATATATATATATATATATATATATATATAGATATATATATATATATATATTTTACATGAGTTTTTAACTAGGGATGTTACACTCTTTTTGAAATGGAAAAACAAAAGAGACACATCTTAAGAATACAAGAGGAGAATTGGCGATTGAAAAGCAGAGCAATATGGATAAAGTTTGGGGACAATAATACAAAATTATTTCATATTTTTTCAAATCAGAGAAGAAGAAGTAACACCATATGGGAGCTACAAGATGAAAGAGGTAACACAATTAGCACTTGGCATCAATTACAATTGGAGGTGGTCAAGTACTTCAAGGGTCTATATTCTACAAGGAAAGATATTGACATAGAACATCAATTGAGGATTTTGGAGAATTATCCCCATTTTTTCTCCATTGAAGAAGATGAATATATTGGACGACCTATTACTTTGGGGGAGGTGGAACAATTCCTTACATATTTTGCCAAGGACAAAAGTCTAGGCCTAGATGGGTAGACTATAGAAGTTTTTCTCACTTCTTTGATCTTATGGGTCAGGACCTTTTAAATTTGGTTAAGGAATCACGATGTTCCAAGATGATTTCAGGAGCACTCAACTCCACATTTATTGCTCTTATTCCAAAATCATCCAAGCCACACCCATTTACTGATTTTAGACCAATTTTGTTGTGTAATTTAGTCAATAAACTCACCTCTAAAATAATTTCTTTCATAGTGAGACATAATCTTTTTGTTTTAATTTAGAGTAATCTTCTTTCCTAAGGAGATACATATACATGATGCTATCAGAGTTGCACAAGAATGTCTTCATACATTGAAGACTAAAAATCAAAGTGGCCTCATTCTTAAATTAGACCTCATTAAGGCATATGATTTAGTGGATTGGGTTTTCCTCCATCTGGTTTTATACAAAATTGGACTCACACATGAGGTTGTCCAATGGATCATGGCTTGCATAACCATGATACAATTTGTTGTCTTAGTAAATGGAATCTTGACCTTTTTCTTGAAATAATCTCAGGGTCTAAGATAAGGATGCTATTTGTCTCCCTAGCTCTTTATTCTTGCAATATAGGGTTTAAGCTGACTTATCTAAATGGAGAAGATATATGATAAAATTGTTGGCTTTCAGGTATCAACAAACATTGCCTCAACACATTTTATCTTTGTTGATGATGTACTGATAATGGGAAGAGGTGCTCTGTATGAATGGCACATATGCTTCAAGATTACTCATTCTTTCAACAAGGATTCTGGTCTTCATATTAGTAAATAAAAATCCAATTTTATTCAGTCAAATGTGGGTAAAAAATTCTTAAGAGAGCTATCTAATATTTATGAAATATAGGTTAAGACTTTATCTAAAGGCTTCATTTACTTGGGTTTTTTCTTAAACCTAATAAGTATTTATTGCAGGACTGGAGATGGCTGGTAGATAAATTTACAAAGAAATTGAATAATTGGACGTCACGATGGCTCACTATTTGCGGTATACTTTTCATTATTAACTTGTTCCTACAAAATATGTTTTTTTATTGGACGCCTATTGCCACAATGCCAAAGTCTATCATAAAAAAAATAAACCCTTTTATTGCCAATTTAATTTGTTCTAAGAAAGGTGACAAGAAACAATTTCACCTAGCAAGCTTACAAATTATCACTAGACCCAAAAGGGAAGGTGGTTGGGGACTTAAGACTATGAAGCTATTTGGAAAGGCATTAGCATTGAAATCTTTAGGGAGAGAAATATTTGGAGAGGGATTTTGGAAAGACATCATTATAGATGAGTATATAAAAGAGGCTCAGATTCTAGGTTGGCTAAAGAATAATTACAAACCCATTGCGTAGATGTCTTTTATTTGAAAATTGCTTTCTAAGACAAGACATTTGATTGAAGATAATTTTATTTGGAGAATTGGAGACAATACTTCGGTAAAAAATGGTATAGATGCATTTACAGGCCCCAAGGTCATGATCTTATTTCCTTCCTACTCAACTTACAAATATCTTACATAAAAAAGGAGTTATTTTTTTGAATCAAATTCAAAATCCTCTTCTCAGGACTAATGGGGATAAATGGTTGAATGAAACAAATTTGAGTCTGACAGGTATCTGTATAGTGTTATGGAAGAATTATTTGTTAGATTTGGAATAGCAGGGGTTAAGGTTTCACTTTCATATGATAGTCTTATATTGAACAATATCTCTATAGATGGTAGTGAGACTACCAGGGAAGCATACTTTCACATTAGCAAAACAAAATCAACAAAGGAAAGATTATGGTGGTTTCAAAAAATATGGAAGTGGAAACATCCAACTAAATTAAAAGTTTTTAGGTAGTTTTTCTTTCTTGATTTTAGACTTTTGTGATCCATACTGATTTTGATAACATCTTTCGAATTAAAGTAATAATATATATTACTTTAATGATATTTAGATGGATTTTACAATAAAATAAAATAATTATTATTTTTTAATAAATTAATTTAATTCTACTTTTTTTTTTCTTCCATTTTTCTTGACAGTGTACCTGGTTGTTCTATTCCATTTATTTTCTTTTATTTTTATGATTTTCCTTAACTAACTGTTTGATTTTTTGATGATTTTTTGGATTTTTTATAACATAATATTACATATTGACCTATTCAACTTATTAAAAAATATTTAAATTATAATATAATAATATATTGACCTATTCTCTAACCCAACGTTTAAGTTTTAATTAAAATATATTATTTTCTCAATGACTATCTCTAGAAATGGGGGCATCTATGCTATTTAAACAAGACAACATATAGTTTTTTTCACCTTTGTCCTTGAGGATGAACCACATTAGATGGTTCAAAACATCGACCACAACTTATGATGTGATTAATCTGTAAGAAAGTATCAAAATTAGTTTTGTTTGATGAAAACAATTCTCACTTGGGAGAATGTAACACCCTCCTCCCACATCTACCCAAGTAACCAGCCAACCAGGGTAAAAATGTGATGAGAAGCTACCATGATATGATTCAACCTCCTAAGTTACCATAAGGAAGTGGAATCGAAGAAAACACACCATACCATAACTTATGAACTTGCTACAGGACTCCCAAGATGCATTCAAGTCATTCCCATAACTAACCCCCACGTCCCACAGAACTCTTAGACCTTTAAACCCCTGGACATTCCCTTGATATGGGAAAGAGTGTGTCTGAGGACCTATGGACAAATGAACAACATGGGTGTGCTAGTGTCTGGGGACTTTTTTACCTAGTACTATGCCTACGTCACCAGAAGTTTAGCCACTTTTCAAGCCCAAAGCCCAAGTCACTGCCCATAACTCAATGAATCTTTATGAATCCATAATTTACATAATAAAAAGTCCTACAAATAAAAAATGACTCCATGAATAGGTCTCACCATCCCCAACTAAGACTGACATTTTGTCAAACACTTGGCATCAATGCAATCTACAGGAAATGAATACAAGACAAAGTATAAATGACTGATAAATCATATGAGACTTGAAACGAAGGATGACCACCCTCTTCTTTTAACCATTTTGACATTAATTAGGTCTTGCATCCATTATCCTCTCAATTACAAGTCAATACATGAAATAACCATGACAATAACTAATCATATTACCATGCTTATAACCAGCATTAAACCACAAAAATAATATTGAGATAACAACTGTTAAGGCCACATATTAACAAGTAGAAAAGTAAGAGAACTTAGCTTTTATTAAACATAGGTAAATCTGACCAAGTTCGAGACTTCCACATACCACCCAACCAAAGACATAACTGAATCGAATCATCCTTTCAGCCAGTCACCCTTGTGTCGTATTCCAAGCATGAATGTGGGATCTCATGGATAAACCAATCCAAAAACAACCAAGGGAATCCAGAGGTTAAAACACCTGCACCCTCACCAAACCATGATCTCTCCAAAACCGAAACTGAGATCCCATAACCAAACCGAGCTAGCAATGCCTCAAGACTCCGTCACTATCCTTGAGGAATTTTCCATCTCCTTGTCTCTCAGGATTTACCACAATCCACACCAGATTACTAGGCCCTGAACCGAGACACCAATTTCTCAAGATTTACCATAATCCACACTAAATGGCTAGGTTCTAAACCAAGATTCCACCCTCAATATTTACCATGTACCCCACCAAAACTAGTCAAGGGATTCCTAAGCCTTTGGGATTTTCTTGAGACAACCTCCACCTTGGATCTGAAACCATTCCGAAATTCCAAAGCTCAAAACCAAGAAAAAAAATCCCATCGCACCATGGCTATATGGAAAAATACAAGGCTACGATGAAAACCACTGTCATAACCTTGCAAAACCATGCCACTAACAATAAGAGAACCATACACCAACATGAAAATCAATGCATATCAAAACCAACTAGGAAATCACACATGCAAGATGTTACCTCCAAGTATTCCTACTGAAACCACTTGATCTTGCTCTTCCTTGCTTGATCCTTTCTTTCTTTCCTTTCATTTTTCTTGCTTTTATTTCCTTACTCCAAGGCTAGAGTGCTCCAAGAAAAGTCTAAGTTTCCTAGAATGAGAGAGAGAGAGAATAATGAGATCTCCAAAACTAAACTTAAAAAAGGTTACAAACTGATCCCCAGAAGCCATTTTATCAATGAGGCCTCTGTTTTCTTAATTTTCCATTATTTTCCTTCAATTTCCTCCTCACATGCATCCTATGACCTTTCACCACCCTTTTCTCCTATTTTCCTTTATGTTTATAAATAAATGTGCCAAAAAGTACCTTTTTTCCTTTTTAATGCCTTTTCCTTTGCCTTTTCCAATTTCCTTTAGCCATAAACACATCGAGTGATGCCTACTAGGATATTTTTTCCCAAGATTAAGCTTGGAATATGTGTCCCTTAAGCATGGTCTTTTTTTTCCTTTATTAACTTTTATTACATGAAATCTTAACCAGGGGCTGTTATAGACTCCTCCCTCTTGGGGGACACGATCCTTAGTGTTAGACCACACCAAGACCTTAGCAAAACCACTAAAAAGAAAATAGACTTCCAGAGCTTTATAACTTAGCTTGTAGCAGTATTTACAATGAATGGCATGTTCAAAAGCAAAGCATCATGACAACATGACAAGATAAAAACCATGCCCCGTATTGAAGCTTTATATCTTAGTTCATGGTAGTATTTACATCCATATACATATATACATATACCAAAACATCAACAAAACATATGCCAAACATATACCAAACATCAACCCAAAACTTCTTTGTCTCCACTGACAAACAAAGAAGGATACATGGCTTGATTCTGATCGTCCATCTCCCATGTAGCTTCTTCGGGCCCAAATTGCTTCCATTGCACTTTAACATTGTAACATCCCTAGTGAAAATTCCGTGTAATAAAAATAAATAAAGGAAAAAATAATAACCACAGTTGATGGGACACTTATTCCAAGCTCAATGTTGGGCAAGACATCCTAGTGGGTGTTCATTTGACTGTTTATGGGTAAGGAAATTCGCAAAGGCAATGGCTAAGGCTTTGGAAAGGAAAAATGGCATTTTTAGCACATTTATTTATGAAAATAATGGAAATTAGGAGAAAAGGAAGGTGAAAGGTCACAGGTGATGAGCCTCAGTATTGCAACAAGAATGCTGCAACTGCCAAGGTTACCAACTTTAATTATCAACCTGGGGTTCGTACAAACTTAAGAGGTATTGACAATATATGTGTGGCATACAATGTGTCCTTCCTTTGCTATCATGATGTAATGGAGTGCATTTAATGAAGCCAACTTCTAAACTAATTGTAGAAAATGAAATGTTCGAAATGGAACCTTAACCTATTGCAAGAAAGAAAGTACAAGGAAGGAAACCTATTGTAATTGCATAAAGATCTTGAACTGAATGTAAAAGAAACCTAGCTTAACCCTATTTATCACATGTGATGATTTAAAATAACTGAGCATGAAATTTGATCTAGAGAGTACTAACTCCTGTGTGTATGTGTAAAGATAAAAGAACTCATTTTTTAAAATCTTTTTTCTTTATGAATGTAAATGCTAATCATTCCTTGATCTTTGGCAGAGGAGACAAGTGTGGAGCAAGAGGGTTAAAATGGTCTTGATGGCATGGAGGTCAAGTAGAGGCCCAATCCCAGCTTCAATGATGATATTTCTCAATTCAGGCTCAAAATAGGCATTCCTACAGGATGCATATTTCCTACAGGATGTTACAGTGATTTCCTATAGGATCCCCGGATTTACTACACGATGTTACAAATTTACTATATGAAATTATAATTCATCGAATGACGAAAAAAATCAAATCAAAATTGGATGGGACAAATTTTTTTATTAACTAGGATGTCTTAGGTCTGCACTCCAAGTGGAATCACTCAAAAGGCCTTTTTTAACCCATGCTAAAAAATAAAAAAACATTACTAGTCGAAAATCTAGAAATTCGAGAACTAGTGAGCTAATAAATCTAAAAAATGCCTAACCTAATCAAGTGAAAATGTAGTGGGTTAATTTTTGTTATTAAATAGTAATTATTTTTTATTTAATTCAAGTGGAACCAACTTGATTGAATCTCATTATCATGCTCTAAAAAATAGCATAAATTTATTGTTCTTTGCCACAAAGGAGTTCCAGAAATCTAGATTTGGGAATACGAAAGCTAATCCAAGTAGCTCAATGATTACTATGACCTTCCAAATATTTTCCAAGGATTAATTTATGCTTTTTATCCTAGCAAAGAGCTTATATTAACCATTTATCTCAATCCTACAACAAGAAATCATTAATACTAAGTGCAGAAGAAGGAAGAAATAAAAACAAGAGATGCATGTGAATAAGCAGAGAAAAGAAGGAAAGAAAATGATACAAAAGGGCTCTAAGGTTCCTGGGATGGCCAAGCCAAAGGAATCTCAGAGACCTATGGAGGATAACAATTTTTAGAAGATGAACATGACACCAATCTTCATTAGTCCATCAATACGATTACATCCCTGCAAGAAAATACAATGGCGCTGCAGAAATACGAGTTCTCTCCACAAGAACACTAATGAAAATATTCCCTAGAGGAAAATTCGACTTGGTACTTATAAAAAATGATTAGGAATCATTCCCCATGAGTGGAGGAAGCTTTCCCCACCGAAATCCCTTGATTAGTGGATCTGGTCCCCAATACTAGGAATTTGCATTAAATGACAGGGAACACATTCCTACATTTTCTCAATCATTGGAGTTCCACAATCTGTGCCATAATTCCATAATATATTGTTTATTTACTATTTATCATTGATCCTCCTATAGTAGGGAGCAAATCCCTAAATTATCTCCTCCTCCAAATCTTCATAATCTGCCCAATATTCTCATAATATTCCACAAAAGTAAATAATATTAGGCACAGCTATGCAATTATTCATAAACCTTCCTAATGAATATATTAAAGTTAAAAAACATTATCTAATGCAAGAAGAGAGGTTTAATATGTCGAAGGATAGTTAGATGGACCTTAATTTATGGTTAATTTATAGGCATGGACCTTAATTTATGTCTAATTTAGAGGCCCATCAACAGGCTGCATGTGAGGAGGAAATTGAAGGAAAATGATGGAAAATGACGAAAATAGAGGCCTCATTCATAAAAATGCTTATGAGGATCAGTTGGTAACCTTTTGTGAGTTGCGTTTTGGAGCTCTCTCATTATTCTCTCTCTCTCTCACTCTTGAATACTTAGATTTTTGTTGGATAAATTTTGGCATTGGAGCAAGAAAGGCAAAGAAGGCAAGATGAAGCAAAGATAATGCATGGAAATACAGATCAAGTAGCTACAACATGATTCATTGTAGGTATCTAGTTGCATGTGTATTTTCCTTGTTGGATTTGGCATGCATGGCTTTGCATGTGGTTCTTTTCTATCATGGCATGGGTTTTGCTAGGTGTAACAATGTTTTTCAGCCTAGCCTTACCATTTCCGGATAGCCATGGTATGATGGGGTTCTCATGTTTTGGTTGAGATAGACTGTTGGATGGATTTTGAAGCTGAGTGGGGTGGATCTCCGAATGATAGAGCACATGGCCTAGTGGTCCCTGAACTAGAATGTAGATCATGGTAAAGCCATTGGCCTAATGATGCCTAAGCCAGATTGTGGGTTCTGGTAAATCCACGATTGTGTTGCCTCGATGGGCCTAGGAATCCTTGCCGGTAAATGACAAGATATACAGTAAATAAAAGAGGTGGTTTTCTCTCTCTGCGGCCTAGTAATCTTGAGTTCGGAATATGCAATAAAAATTGGAGAGTGGGTCTTTATTTAGGGCCTAGTATTCCGGGTGTGGATTGTGATAAATCCTGAGAGACTAGGAGACAAGAAAATTGCTCATGGTGTAGGTGGAGAAATCCAGTGTCATCCTTGCTTGTTTGGCCTAGTGGTCAGGTGGAGATCATGATAAAGCATGTTATGATGTGTTCATTGTGTTGGCGTAGTGATCTAGGATGGATTATGGTAAAGTCTAATTTCTATTGATGAGGGTGAGGTGGTTTAACCTCAGTATGCCCTAGTTGGCTCTTTTGGTTTGAGTCCCACATTCATTCTTGGAATATGGCACGGGGGTGAATGGCTGAAGATAGATTTGGCTCATCCATTCTATGGCTGGGTGGAACATGGTAGTCCCATCTCCAGTTGGTTTATTGCATTCATTAATGAGAAATTCATTCCCTTGATTTTCATGT
The DNA here is from genome assembly GCA_031772625.1 of Pinus tabuliformis. NCBI lineage: Eukaryota > Viridiplantae > Streptophyta > Pinopsida > Pinales > Pinaceae > Pinus > Pinus tabuliformis. The sequence continues at coordinate 409,271,797 of CM062806.1, read as the reverse complement.
GTAAATATATTGATGTATATGTGGATTTTATGGCTGATATGCTTATGATATTTCTATCACTATTATGCTGGTTATATGCATGTTTTATGAAAACAACTATGTATGGATATCAACATGTTTTTACTTGTAAATGAATGGATAATGTATATATCACCTAATAGATGATAATGCAACAAATGACATGAGGGAATAATGGTTCATAGGGATTCTCAGATAAGTATGAGAGCCCTACACTTAATTTTGTTGTTTACACCTGTAGTTTATGTGTTAATGATATGTTTGATGGAATGCCTGGCTTAGCTACTAAGGGTATGATTAAGGTCTTGTTCAAATTATTGCTTTTACATCATTATTTCCTTGTTTTTTTAGTGTTCCTGAGTTATTATTCCATTCTAGGCAGTGACCTGGGCTTTGGGTCTGAAAAAGTGGTTCAAATCCCAGAGTCGCTGTCATAGTACTGACAAATTTAGTCTCTAGTTGTTGGTAGGAAAGCCTATGAGAGCTACTTTAGGTTTCTAGATGCTCTCTTTCCTATAGCATGAGAGCATCTGAGGCCTAAGATGTCCAGAACATCACTAGGACCTAGGGACACGATGTCTAAGTGGATAACATGTCTCCTGAGGGTTCTTTTGCCGATGTGGATAGGTTGGGTGATGTGTTCCTTCAATTCCACTTCTTTAAGGTCACATAGGAGGTTGAATCGAATCATAGTAGTGTCTTGTCGCATGTTTACCCAGTTGGCATGGTTACTTAGGTAGATGTGGGAGGAGGTTATAGAGTGGTATCAGAGCATGGTTCACCCCTCAAACTGGATGGGTGGTGTATGTTGCTCATGCGTGCATTTTAGTTGCATGTGTGTCTTTTACACTTACATTCCATGTGCTTGTCGCATTTCATGGATGATTAATTATGGTTGTTGTAAGGTTGCAAGGTTGAATTTGATGTTGATTTTGTGTAATGCATTTGTCATGAGTATATGATTGGTTACATATTGTTATATGTCTCTTACATGTTTATTTTATGTCACATACTTACATCCTTGTATGTTAGGCTACATTCTTGTAGGTTTGATTACATGTATTAGTATTGTATGTTGATTACAAGAATTGATCGATAATTCTCAACTATATGCATTTATGTGTATGTGTAGTTGGTTAGGCATTGCTTACAAATATTGTTTGTTGCATGTGACAATATGTACAATGGAGTAATGGTTTTTGTCATGCATGAGGTCATAGCATGAATTGTTGATATGTCCTTGCATTGATGACTAGACCCTAACTAGAGTGATGTTTATGTGTTGATACATTTATTTGTGTATGCCTATACATTTTGATGATAATGTTATACATGTATCAAGCTGATTTGGTGATGTTGCAGACAAGGTATCCTCCCCGAGCTATAATAAGGTACGTTTATTTATTGTGATTTGGTTTATCTGACATACTATTCATTGCAGGAAAGAGATCAAATCGCTAGCAAGGTGGTAGAATACATAGAATCTCCCTATGCAGAAGATGAGCAACATGGTGCGGGGCATAATTCTAATTTGGAAGATACATGGAAGAGCTTGAAAGAAGAGATAATAAGTTGCAAGGAAGATAATTACTGGATTATACAGGCACAAGAGAAACAAGCAGAGGTTAATGCAATGCTTCTTCAGAGTTTTTTAGACTTGGAGCAACAAGGGCCACTTCGGATCAGCCATGGACAGGTGGATAGAACTAACGAGGCATATGGCAATAGGTCTCATGGTAGACACAAGTAGGATAGATCTCATACAGTGAGATATGGAAGGTTTCGGGACACTCCTGGTAGGAGGATCAATGATTATAGGTACTATTCTAGTTCTATTTTTGACAGACATCATGATTGTCATCATTATCATCCTTTCAAGAGGAGTGATAGGGGATAATTTCCGATTGAATTCAAGAAAGAAAAACCACCCATTTTTATGGAGATGTGAAGAAGCCGGAAGATGCAGAGGCTTGGATAATTTGGATGAACAAATTATTTGAGTTGCATGAGTACACAAATAACATGAAGGAAAAAGTAACTATCTTCATCTTGAAAGGTAAAGCTGACATCTGGTGGGAAGATGTTAAGCGGGTCAGAGACATTAGGACAGATGACTTGAGTTGGCGGATCTCAAGATTCTTTTCAAGAAGAATTACTTGTTAGAGAGGTACTATGACAGTAAGGCCAAGGAATTATATGAGCTAAAGATGGGATTAATGGAAGATGAATAGTACATGAACAATTTTCTAGAGCTGTTGAGGTATGAACCATATCTTACTAATGAGAAGGCTAAATTTTAGTGATTTTTCAATGGTTTTCCATTAGCATTTATAGATCAGATTGAGTATGATGAGCCTCGATCACTTGAGGAATTTTTGCGAAATTGAAGAATTTCTATGAATAGTCAAAACGTAAGAATGAATCTCAGCAAGGATGGAAGGAAAAAGACAAAGGTAAAGGTAAATGGAAACCTAAGAGGAAAAGGCCTCAACATATAGATGAAAAAGAGAATGTGGCACCGGAAAAGAAGTTTAATGTAGCTAGACAGGGACATGAGGTTCAACATCAACATAAAGGTGTGGGTACTGGTCGGTTGGAGTGTTGGACATGTGACAAGGAACAACTTAAGAGATATTGTTCACAAAATCAGGGTGGTAGGCATCATATATATAGTGCACATAAGGTGCATACTATTGGAGATGTTGGGCAGAGCATTACTCATATCTATACAATAGTGGACAACAGATAGGCAGGACACCAAAATTCTATCATTGAGATGGATGGTAAGCTTTGTGATCAAGTTATTTCTATTTTGATTGACCCTGGATCTAATTATAGTTATGTTAGTCCTGGCTTGGTGGAAAAGTGTGGTTTAAGTAAGGAATTTCATGCAGAGTCTTGGTTAGTACAATTGGCTATATGTTCAAAGAAGCGAGTTCATCATTGGGTTTTGTTATCACAAAATCTAACCTTGATAGGCTGTTGATCAAGCAAACTCTAAGTAACTCTTTCAAACCAATATTTTGGTTGAGGCTTAGCCTCCTCAGCCTGAGAGGGATCTCTCAAGGGTTAATGATATTTATTAATGATAATATAGATGGCTAACTCTATCTTGGTTTTGTGTGTTTGTAGGTTGAAAAGAAGAAGGCTTGCTATCATTGGGCTATGGAGTCAACAAGTCAATAAATTTAGTGGCAAGGTTTCTCGACACGAAAGCTCAGAAAAATAAGGTTCTTAAACAAAGACAATTCACTTAATAACATAGGTCAAAAGAGTCATTCCATTACTAAAGGAAGTCAGAGCATAGGGTTATGAATTCTGAGTAATAGTAATGAAATCTATTGCTGATGGTTCAAAGGTGGTTTACTCACAAGATTAAAAAAAAACACAGTCATCTCATTACTAAAGGAAGTCAGAGCATAATGTTATGAATTCTGAGTAATAGCAATGAGATCTACTTCTCAACACAATCATTCCATTACTAAAAGAAATCAGAGCACATGGTTGTGAATTCTGAATAATAGCAATGTAATCGAGTGCTAGTTGTTCAAAGATAAAACACAGTCATCTTATTGTTAAGGGAAGTTAGAGCATTTTATTATGAATTCTAAGTATTAACAATAAGATCTACTGCAAGTAATTAAAATAACATATAGATCAAGAAAGGATTAAACCCTATCTAAACTCAGTTTTGTTCAAGAAAACCTCTCTATATTACTTATTTTATTCCTTCACATAAAGCAAGAGGAGGGCCAAAAAGTCTTCAAACCTTTGCTAAGTCAACATATTTCTTCTTATATACCTTCACAACCTTGGATTCTATGATCCACCATCAGAGGAATTCGAATTCCTATCCTAGAAACCTATTCTAACCATAAAACAGGCTTATTAATTACAAAATGACAGCTTGAGCCATCTTTGAAGAGTCCTAATTCAAGTAGTACTAAAACTCCTAAATATAATTTTAACAACCTTATCTAGTCTTCAATTAATATTTTTCCACCTGCAACCTCATGAGGTCGAATTTGGTGATGTCTCCAGCCTTGTTATGAACCCTACTATTCCATGACCTAATTGCCCTGAAAACTAGGAAATCTGTTTTCCGCAATTATGACTTTACCTTTATTGATGATCTTCAAACCATTTTGCTGGAAATTTCAATTTTTTGAGACAAGTGAAATGTGTTATCACTTCCATAAAACCATGCCCTTCCACTGCTTTGTTCATCTCTGTTGTAGCTGACCTTCAGATTTTTTTAGTTGAATTTCAAAATCTTCAATTTGCCTCTTCATCCCTGAAAAATAGGTGATGTGACAGAGATTTTATCTCCTTATACAAAATTTATTTTGAGAAATTGAAGGAGGCTTTTGGAAACCATTCCGTCTTGAACAAAAACCTCTCTTTGTTTTTTGCAATACCTCTCCTACTGCCTAGAAACTGTCTTTGAACATCATGTATAAAACTGGAAAATTCTGATTTCTGAAAATATGGCTTCAAAGAAAGCCTTGTATCTCCCAACTGGTAACACTTATGAAAAACATGAGTAGTTTATTGTAGCTAGAGGTGTTATTACAAGAAAACTCCTTCATAATTCCAAAATACTTTTGCATGTGGCCAGAAACTGATCTTGAAAAAGACTGCTAAAAATAGAAAATAGAGTTCCTCTCAACAGTTTCGTAGCGCAAGTTAAACCATCAATTTCTCCCACGTCATACTGGATTTGAAGAAACTGAAAGAGATTTTTGTAGGTCAGTATGTTAGGAGAAAAATCCTCTTTCAGTTTTCAGACATGAGTTTTTAATTTCTCACGAATCCCCTTGGAATTTGACTGCTAAAAACAAGGAGACAGAGTTCGTCGTTTTTAGGGTTACATCCTTATGCTTGTCTTCGAATCCTTATGCTAAAAAATTGAACCTTTAAGACATGTGATATGTGTTCTATCATCCTTGGAACCTTGCTCTTCCACCTGTACAAAAAAAAAGCCCCTGAAGGAGCATAAAGAAGGTTGATTTGGTTGTGCTACAAAATTGTCTGTTGTTTTCGTAGCGCAGAATTTTTCCTTTGTACATATCTTTTAACCCTTTAGTTTTTCCTACCTCGAGTCTTAAATTTTCATTGGTGATCTCTTAACACCCTCTAGCAGCATCATCCTCCAAAAAAAACCAACTATTTCTTCCCTTTGAAAGTTTAGCAAAATACCAAAACTGCACCTACAGCAGTTTCGTAGCGCATCTAGTGTAAATTCAGGGTTTTGCACTATGAAAACGACTAGATAATTTCGTAGCACGTTAATTTTTTTTTTTTTAAATGGCTAAACACATGACTTTAAAAACATGATATGGGACCCATAAAGTGTAAAAAAAGGTTGTTGAACTTTATTTGATGATGGAAATGAAACTCTAACCCTATGACTTAGACTCTAAAAATATAAAAATGACTTAACCCCTATCTAACACTATGATTTAGGAACAAATGTAAACTGTCCAAGTTTAGAGAATTTTTGGGTGATAATAGTGGCTCCACTAGGGACAGTGTGCCCCAATGGTACACTAGGAATCAATAGCTCTAGTACTTCTATCCATCCTTCAGAATAAAATTCTAAAATTCTGCCCAATCTGCTCCCCAAGATTTAATGATTTCTACAAGAAGGACTCAAACTGCACCTACTAAAAAAAAATGCTCAGTCAACCTACCCTGAGCTTATTCACACACTCCTACCTACCCTATCAGTTGCAATCTCCATTTGTATCTCAAGGAACATAAAACTTACAATGAAGTTAGTGATTGATCTGATTTGACACTTGAATCTCTTGGCTATGCTTGAAGCAAAAATAAACATGATACTGAAATAACCAAGGCAGCATGAGATATATCTGATCTTCATAATGGAAATATAGTTGGAAATCTGGACTATAGAACCTTTCCATGTAGCTAGCTATAGGATCAAAAAACACATGGTCAGTTTGATGTTTCTTGTGATATTCCGCAGCTTTGGACAACTCACCAATACTTTGATCATCTACATAAGGCTTCAGCTGTGTGCTCTCAAACTGCTCCTCAAATTTATTTTCAAAAATAATGTATTCTTCCTCAATCTCAAAAGAGAAAGGAAGCAACACCCTCTCTTTGTATTCTGCCATAGAAATCTTTTGAAAAGTATGATCATGATCATGAAGAATATATTATTGAATTTGACCTTGTAAACCTTCAATGTCTTTCTCAATGTTCTTAGCAACTTCATCCAAAAATTTCATCTTATCTTCTGTCTTGCACTCAAACAATTTTAGATAAGAAGACAAGGACAAAGAAAAATTTTCATCTATTTCTTCATTAATATGATAATCTTTCGATTGTTTGAAACCTTGAATTGAAGGAGAGTTTGCCACCAACTCTGTTCTTTCTATCCATTCATCCAAAAACATAAGCCAAAAGTCTGAAAATGACTTAATAGATTTGACAGGAAAGCTTTCAATCCATTGTTTACATTTCCCTTGAAATGAATCATAGAACAACATAATGCAAACATCCTCATGTTTGACTCTAAGAAGCTCGGTAAAATCACAGAAATTTGATATATGCTTCAAAGTTAAACTCAAATCTTCTCCATTGAATTTTGAACCATTCCTTAAAAAATATGTATCCTTGGGAAACTTATTGGGAAACCATGAATTTCTGAAAAATTTATACATGCATACCTTGAAACAAGAATGGCAGCATCTGAGTTCTTCATAAGTTCAGTAGAATCACCATAAATATATGAAATTTGAATTCTTCAACAATGGAGTCACCAAGGCAGTTTTGTAGCCTTGAAAAGATTCTTGAGCTCCTACTACCTTTAGAAGTTCAGCTTCTTGATTTCGGGAATGAGTAATCTTCAGACTCCTAGCAGACGCACCAAAATGTTATCACAAAATCTGACCTTGATAGGTTGTTGATCAAGCAAAGTCTGAGTAACTCTTTCAAACCAATCTTTTGGTTGAGGTTTAGCCTCCTCAGCCTAAGAGGGCTCTCTCAAGGGTTAATGATATTGATTAATGATAATATAGATGGCTGACTCTATCTTGGTTTTGTGTGTTTGTAGGTTGAAAAGATGAAGGCTTGCAACCATTGGGCTATGGGTCAACAAGTCAATAAATTCAATGGCAAGGTTTCTTGACATGAAAGTTGAGACAAATAAGGTTCTTAAACAAAGACAATTCACTCAATAACATAGGTCAAAAGTGTCATTCCATTACTGAAGGAAGTCAGAGCATAGGGTTATGAATTCTGAGTAATAGTAATGAAATCTACTACTAATGGTTCAAAGGTGGTTTACTCACAAGATTCAGAAAAAACACAGTCATCTCATTACTAAATGAAATCAGAGCATAAGATTATGAATTATAAGTAATAGCAATGAGATCTACTACTCAACATAATCATTCCATTACTAAAAGAAATAAGCGCACATGGTTCTGAATTCTGAATAATAGCAATGTAATCTAGTGCTGGTGGTTCAAAGATAAAACACAGTCATCTTATTGTTAAAGGAAGTCAGAGCATTAGATTATGAATTCTAAGTATTAACAATAAGATCTACTGTAAGTAATTAAAATAACATATAGATCAAGAAAGGATTAAACCCTATCTAAACTCAGTTTTGTTCAAGAAAACCTCTCTGTATTACTGATTGTATTCCTTCACATAAAGCAGCAGTTGGGCCAAAAAGTCTCCAACCCTTTGCTAATTCGACCTCTTGCTTCATATATAGCTTTAAAACCTTGGATTCTATGATCCACCGTTAGAGGAATTCGAATTCCTATCCTAGACACCTATTCTAACCATAAAACAGGCTTATTAATTACAAAATGACAGCTTGACTGTCTTGACTGTCTTTGAAGAGTCCTAATTCAAGTAGGACTAAAACTCCTGAATATACTTCTAACAACCTTATCTAGTCTTCAATTAATCTTTTTCCACCTGAAACCTCATGACGTCGAAGTTGGTGATGTCTCCAGCCTTGTTGTGAACCCTGCTGTTCCATGACCTAACTGCCCTGAAAACCAGGAAATCTGTTTTTTGCAATTATGACTTTACCTTTATTGATGATCTTGAAACCATTTTGCTGGAAATTTTAACTTTTTGAGACAAGTTACATGTGTTATCACTTCCATAGATCCATGCCCTTCCACTACTTTGTTCATCTCTGTTGTAGCTAACCTTCAGACTTTGTTAGTTGAATTTCAAAATCTTCAATTTGCCTCTTCAGCCTTGAAAATTAGGTGTTGAGACAGAGCTTTTATCTCCTTATCCAAAATTTATTTTGGGAAACTGAAGGAGAATTTTGGAAACCATGCTGTCTTGAACAAAAACCTCTCTTGTTTTTTTGCAATACCTCTCCTACTACCCAAAAACTGTCTTTGAACATCATGTATAAAACTGGAAAATTATGATTTCTGAAATTATGGCACCAAAGAAAGGCTTGTATCTCCCAACTGGTAACATTTATGAAAATATTGAGATAGGTTATTGTATCTGGTGATGTTATGAAGAGTAACCTACTTCTGAATTCCAAAATAATTTTTCATGTGGCTAGAAACTGATCTTGAAAAAGACTGTTAAAACCATAAAACAGAGTTCCTCTCAGCAGTTTCGTAGCGCAAGTTTAACCATCAATTTCCCCACCTCATATTTAATTTGAAGAAACTGAAAGAGGTTTTTGTAGTTCAGTATGTTAGGAATAAAAACCTTTTTCACTTTTCAGAAATGATTTTTTAATTGCTCACGAATCCCCTTGGAATTTGACTGCCAAAAACAAGGAGATAGAGTTCGTCCTTTTTAGGGTTACAACCTTATGCTTGTCTTCGAATCCTTCTGCTAAAAAAATTGACCCTTTAAAACACGTGACATGTGTTCTATCATCCTTGGAACCTTTCTCTTCCACCTATACAATAAAAACAAGCCCCTGAAGGAGCATAAAGAAGGTTGATTTGGCTGCACTACAAAACTGTTTGTTGTTTTCATAGCGCATATTTTTTCCTTTGTACATATCTTTTAACCCTTTAGTTTTTCCTGCGTTGAGTCTTAAATTTTCATTGGTGATCTCTTAACACCCTCTAGCAGCATCATCCTCCAAAAAACCAACTATTTCTTCCCTTTGAAATTTTAGCAAAATACCAAAACTGCACCTACAACAGTTTCGTAGCGCATCTAGTGTAAATTCAGGGTTTTGCGCTACAAAAACGACTAGACAGTTTCATAGCGCGTTAATTTTTTTTTTTTGTTAATGGCTAATCACACGGCTTTCAAAACATGATATGGGACCCATAAAGTGTAAAACAAGGTTGTTGAACTTTATTTGATGATGGAAATGAGACTCTAACCCTATGACTTAGACTCTAAAAATATAAAAATGACTTAACCCCTATCTAACACTATGACCTAGGAACAAATGTAAATTGTCCAAGTTTAGAGAATTTTTGGGTGATAACAGGTTCAACACATTCTAGCTTTACCTGCTGACAATCCAAACATCTAGCCACGAACTCCGCCACTTCCATCTCCAGATTCAACCAATAGTAGAACTTCTTCACCACCTTCAATGTCTTCTTATATATTGGGTGACCCGAGTATGGATTCATGTGAAAATCCCTCAAGATAAGATTCTTAAGCTCACTGCAATTTGGCACATATATCCTATCCCTAAATCTCACCAAACCATCTACTGCGATATCATAATCTACAACTTGATCACCTATACCTACACCTCTACCTATACCTATAATCTTCTATAACCTGTGCATAATCTCCAAATGCCTGTCATCCCACTGTCTTGCTTGCAATAACCTATCCTGTAACTCTATCCCATAAGAGCTCATAACTACTATATGTGTCACATGTACCTTCCTGCTAAGAGAATTTGCAACCAGGTTCTCCTTTCCCTTAATGTATATGATCTCAAAGTCAAAATGACTAAGGGTAGCCAACCATCTATCTTGCTTGGCATTTCGGCTGGTCAAACAAGTATCTCAACCCACTATGATCACTCATCAACACACATATCCTGCCAAGAAGATAATGCCTCCACATATCTAGGGCATGAATAATTTCTGCTAACTCAAGATCATGAGTCATGTAGTTCTGCTCATGCTCATTCAACTTCCTGGACTCATAGCACACCAACTGTCCCTCCTGCACAAAGACTCCACCAAGTCATATTTTACATGCATCTATACGCACTAAAAACTATTTATCCAAATATGCAATCTTAAGGAGTGGAGCATTGGTCAACAATTGCAGCAACTCCTCGAAACTAGCTATACATTCTTCTATCCATTCAAACTTCTCTCCTTTCCTCTACAAGGGTGTCATAGGATATGCAATGCATGAGAAGTTCTTGATGAACCTCTTTTAGTAACCCTCCAATCCCATGAATGATCTCATTTCATCCACATTCTTAGGAGAAACCCACTCCATGATGGCCCTTATCTTTTCTGGATCTACTGTTATTCCTTCCTTGGAAACATCATATACCAAGTAATGCACCTATGTCTAAACGAAGTTGCACTTGTTAAGCTTGGAATATAATTTATGCTCTCTTAGCAATCTCAACACTGCTACTAAATTCTTGGCATGCTCTTCTTCATTCTTGGAGTATATCAAGATGTCATCAATGAATACAATAAAAAAATTCTCCAAATAAGGACACACCACACTATTCATCAAACACATAAATGTAGCTGGGGAATTAGTCAAACAGAATGGAACTACAATAAACTCATAATGCCCGTACCTGGTCCTAAACTCAGTCTTGTAGATATCCTCTTCCTTGATGCATACCTGATGGTATCCTGTTCTCAAGTCAATCTTAGAGAACATTGCTGCTCCCTTCAACTGATCAAACAAATCATCACCCCTCGACAATGGGTACCTGTTCTTGATTGTTACATTTTTCAACTATCTGTAATTAATGCACAATTTGAGAGTCGCATATTTCTTCTTTACGAACAACACTAATGAACCCCAAGGTGATACACTTAGTGTAATGTACCCCTTGTCAAGCATCTCCTTTAACTACAATTTCAACTCTACTGGCTTTGGAGTGCTCATCCTGTAGGGTGCCTTTGATGCTGGAGCTTCCCTTGGCACCAACTCAACGGAGAAATCTATTTCCCTATGAGGAGGTAAATTTGGAATGTCTACTGGGAGCACATCCTAATACTACTGCAATACATGGTACGTCTTGAATATTTCTATATCCTCAACATATTTACCCTTGTCACTAGATATATTCACTGCAAACAACAAGCAACCTTTTCTGCAACTATGCTTAGCCTACATAGCGGTAACCATCCCCACTAATGTAGGCTTCTTCCTTCCCTGCAAAATTTTCTTTTCCCCACTATCATCCACACATTCAATGGCCTTGTGGAAGAAATCCACTTTGGTCCTACGAAGTTACAACCAATCCATACCCAAAAGCATACTATATGATCCCAATGGTAGTACATTTAAATGTGCTACTATAGGCATACCATTTAACTCAAATGCACAATCTCTTACCCAATGGTGAACTCTCTTCTTTATACATGTAGCCAACTATACCAATCAATATTTTGCATACACTTCTTTTCTTAAACCACACTTATCCACCAGGTCAAGATTAATATAACTATAATTAGATCTAGGATCAATGAAAATAGAAATAACTTGATCACAAATATTACCATCCATCTCAATGATAGATTCCCAATGATCCACCCGCCTATTGTCCACAACATAAATCCAAGGAATGCTATGACCAACATCCCCAACTATATGCGCCTCCTGAGCACTATAAATCTAGGTTCTACCACCCTGATATTGCTGAAAATACATCTTATGATGATCCTTTCCACATATCCAACACTATAACGGTGCTCTACCATCACCTTTAGTCTGCTGCTGTCCATGTCCCTTTTCAACAGTATTGAACTTCTTGTAAGAGACTACATTTTATTTCTCACCTTCATCTTGATGTCTTCCTTGCTTTGGTGGCCATTTTCCTTTAACTTTCTCATTTCCTTTCAAGTGACGCTTATAATCAACTTTTCCCTTTGCCTACTCATAACAATGTTTTAGATTTCTGATGGTTGACGTAAGGCACATATCTAAATAGCTCCAAGAACCTAATAGTATACTCATCATCTATCATGGAACATATGCAACTCATAAAACTACTTAGCTCTGTCACCATAGTACCTTTCCGAAAGATAATTTTTCTTGAAGAGGTTCGCAAACTCATTCCAAGTCAAGTCATCTTCTCGAATGCCTCTAAAATTCTTCACACCTTCCCATCAAACATCTACTTTACCTTTGAGACTAAAAGTGGTTATATTTGGTTTCATGTTTTTTGAATAATCATGCAATCTAAAGAACTTCCTCATACCAAGCAACCATGCCTCTTCATCCTTTGATTTCTTCATCTCTCCATCGAATGTAGGTGGCTTTGCTTTGTCAAACTCATCCGAAAAATACCCCTTCTCACTCCTCCTGTAAGGATGCTAACGATGACGATCATAATGCCTGTTAGAACTAGAACTAGAATAGTACATTTGTCTATTACTCATCCTATCTAGAGTATCCAAGGACCTTCCATCTCTTATCGTGTCCTCTCTGTCCAACCTGTACTCACCAAGAGAACTACTGCCATATGGCCCATTAGTTATGTCCTCCTGCTCATGGGTGATTTGAAGTGGTCCATGTCGCTGCCATTAGGGGATTTTTGAGGTCTAAAATGGGCCTCCTAAGAAAAATGTACAACCAAAATAAAGTTTATAAGAACCAATAGGATTCAATATGATGAGTCAACCATGGGGGATGATTCACCATTTTTGGAGTAAAGAAGTACAAATATTAAAAAATAATAAAATAATAAAACTACTTTTTCAACTCGTATTTTCAACTTATCTCCCTAAGTTTTTACTCAAATTTCAAGCAGGAGTACTCGTTGGATGCAGAGTTTAATTCCTCATCTAAGGAGTACCCATGTTGCATACTTTCGATGGACTCTACTACACAAAAAATGAGAAATACATGAACAAATGTGATTGCAATCACTTTTTTCATGTATTTCTCATTTTTCGTGTAGTTGAGTCCTTCAAAAGTATGCAACATGGGTACTCCTTAGATGAGAAATCAAATTCTACATCCAATGAGTGTTTCGGCTTGAAATTTAAGTAAACCCATACAGAGATAAGTTGAAAATATGAGTTGAAAAAACAGTTTTGTCTTTTTTCCCTCGAAAATTTGATGATGTAATCTAATATTATTTTACTATTTCCACTATTATTTTATAATTTCCTTAAGAGGCCCATTTTAGACCTCAAAAATCCCCTAATGAATTATGAAAAACTCTGAAGTATCACTGCATTCATTTCTTCTTATTTCTCTTGTGCCTATATGATTTTGTCATTATCTACCTTACAACTCATTATTTATGCCTTTAAGCTTCTCAGTGTCTTTTCCAAATCAGAAGAGTGCCCAAAACCACACTACTCATCTGATCCATAGGGAGAGTCTCCAGAACTATAGTCTACCATCTTTCTAGTCATATTTAATATTCTTCCTGTAAGGTATATCATTTCATCTAAACCAAATCACAATAAACCAATGTACCTTAGTATAATTTAGGGAGGATACCTTGTCCACAAGATCAAAAAATCAATGTAATACATGTATAACATAATCATGACAACATATAGAAATATAACACATAGTATGCAACCATATATCCATCATTCTATCTAGAGTCTAGTCATCAATGCATGACCATATCAACTACACATACCATGACCTCATGCATGACAACAACAACCATATCATTGTACACTTGACAACATGTAAGCACTCACATGCATAACAATGCATAACCAATAATACACTCATGATGACACACTTCACAGCAACAACATGCTCTTTCACATGGCGACGTCACTACAACCATGATCAACACCATGCATGTGCAACAAGCACATAGATCACAAGGATGAATAACACACATGCAACCAACATGAATGCATGGCCAACACATAGCCCATTCAGTCCGAGGGGTGAACCATGCTCTGATACCAGTCTGCAATACCCTCCTCCCACATCTATCCAAGTAACCGGCCAACTGGGGTAAACATGTGATGAGAAGTTACCATGATATGATTCAACCTCCTAATTGACCTTAAGGAAGTGGAATCGATAGAAACACACCATACCAGACCTTCTGCACTTGCTACAGGATTCCTAGGATGCATCCAAGTCATTCCCCCGACCAACCCCTAGGTCCCAGTAAGCTCTTAGACCTCTAAGCCCCTAAACGCTCTGTTGATATGGGAAAGAGTGCATTTGAGGACCTCTGGATGCATGCGCAACATGGGTGTGCCATTGTCCATGGACTTTTCTGCCCAATACTATGCCTACTTCCTAAGGATTTGAGCCACTTTTTTAGGCCCAGAGCCCGGGTCACTACCCAAAACTCAATGAATCTTTCAGAATCCATAATTTACATAATAAAAATTCTTACAAATCAAAAATTAACTCCCAGGACTAGGCCTGACCATCCCCAACCAACATTGACATTTTGTCAAACATATGGCATCAATACAATCTACATGAAATGAATACAAGATAGAGCATAAATGAATGATAAATCAAATGATACTTGAAAAGAAGGATCACCACGCTCTTCCTTTAACTATTTTGACATCAATTAGGTCTTTCATCCATTATCCTTTCAGTTACAAGTAAATACATGAAATAATGATGACAATAACCATTCTTATAACCAACATTAAACCACGAAAATAAAATTGAGATAACAACCATTAAAGCCACATATTAACAAGTACAAAATCAAGAGAACTTATATTTTATTAAACATAGGAAAATCTGACTAGGTTCAAGACTTCCACGTACCACTCAACCGTAGACATGGCTGAACCAAATATTTCTTTCTGCCAGTGATGAGCTCCATAAATGGGTAGTTATATGGGCTCATTTTACCTCCTAACATAGTCAAATCAACCATTCTCTTAGCTTATTGTATGTTTTTTTATTATATTTATGCTTATGGAGTGATTTGAGTTAGCTATGATGCCATGTGGTCTAATGTGTGTTTAATGCAGCTTATTGTTGAATTTTGAAGACAAAGTCGAAGATTCAGTGGGAAAATGGCAGCAATAACTTGAAGTGGACAAAGGAGAGGACTTATAGGAGGGAATCCCCCTCATTTATTACTCCCCACTTTGAATTCCCCTTCATTCAGCTCGGAGTACAAACAGCCAAATCAATGCACTAGGAGGTAGCCGAGCAAGTGGAGGATAAATGATGATTATCTCGCGTTTTGGGAGCCAAGCCTCCCTGATTTTAAGGAATCTGTTGGTAGCATCAGTGGTATAAGTAGAGAGGCCTAGGGCCTCACTAGGGTCAGATTTGTTTTAAGGTTTTGTTGTACTTTTTCTTATGTAAACTCTGTTCAACTTCGAGCATATTATTTTGGCAGTTCATGTAATCTTGTTATTATTTTGGAAATAAATATGGAATCCTTTTTGAGTTAGCATTGAGTTACCTCAGAGGACTAAAGCTCTTGGGTTAGGGCCCAATCCAAGCAGCCAAGCTCCTCTTTATTTGTATTTATATGCTTTGTTTCAGTTTGTAGATTAGTTGTTGTTTGATGTATCTCTTTCATGGTTAAGAATAGGTTGTTTTTGATGATTTAGGAGTTGCTTTCATTTGTGTTTTCTATAGTAGGTTAAGTTGTGTTAAAAATAAGATTCAAAATGCTAGCAATAGTGCCTTGGCCTCTCTTCCTCCCTTTGGGACCATGAATTGAGGCAAAGACCCTCTTGCTGCCCCAAAAACATAGATTTTCCTCATTCATAGGACTTCTAGTGTTTGCAGTTTGTTAGAAGGTTAATGCTTTGCTTTAGATCTTTTACACCAGGATCAATTCTTTATTTTCAATAAGTCTTCTTCCATGCTTTCTTTCTTGTAGCACTTCTCAGTGTTTGCTTTCATAGATCATAGGTTAGACTAACTTGATGCAAAACTCTGCTTTTCTAGATGCACTCGTTTTATTGCTTGTTTGATATTATTGGTTGACTATCAGTTGTTTATTTAGTAGATATCTTTTGGTATCAGGCCAGCCTATCATCCATCCCATTCTCCATCTGATCTATGCCCTATAGGTCACCCAAGTCTCCCCTCAATTCTGCCTTAGTTTCCTGCATTTTCCATATAATTTCTTCCTCTCTCCTTGAGCAAATCCAATCATCTTTCTCTCTCCTAATGATTCTTGGTAGACCCTAGGTGCCCTAACACTTCACTCCAACCTTCATTTACCTTTTCCACCCACTCTCATACCCTCAAAACCATGAAAACTACTCTCGGCCTCCTCTTATAGACTCCTGTAGATCCCCTGTGTCCTCTTGTAGATTTTCCTGTAGGCTTTCTTTTGAAGGTCGAGTGTGGGAAAAGCCTCCAGAAGACCACCTAAGACCTCCTAGGACCAATCCACACCATCCTACATCCTCTCAAGTCCCAAAACCACCCTCCATCGCCACCTATTCGCTGCGACATTCACAAACAAATAAAATATGTGCATGTAAAATTCACATAAAAATACATAGAAATCCAGAAAGATGTTTTCTTCTCATTTACTTCCAGAAATAGCTTGAGTAGATGTTCTTTACTTCCTTGAGTAGGTAATGGCATTCATTTCATGGTTTTCATAGTGCTTTCTACAAAAGTAGTATTAGTTGGTTAATTAGGGTTTACTAGGTTTGCTTTTCATTTCTGTCTTTCTCCTTTCTACAGTTAGAGTAGCCTCTGCAGAGTAATCTCTTCTTTCATAACATATAGAGCTTCTTCTAGAATCCATAGAAGTTGGCTTGAGCTCCTAGTGATCTTGCGCTGGCTAACCAAGTGACAACCTACAGTAAGAACTAGTACTTGTGCATACAACACCGTCGCTTCCAAGTTTGTTACGAACTACCGGGTTGATAAGTGTAAAGTAGACAGCTCAGGAGTTGCAACATTATTGCTGCAATACTGGTGCTCACTAGCCAGTCACCCACATTTC
Source organism: Pinus tabuliformis (assembly GCA_031772625.1). Taxonomy (NCBI): domain Eukaryota; kingdom Viridiplantae; phylum Streptophyta; class Pinopsida; order Pinales; family Pinaceae; genus Pinus; species Pinus tabuliformis. The sequence goes on along the minus strand of CM062806.1, from coordinate 409,254,690 downwards.
ATATTCTACGCATGAATGTGGGATCTCATGGATAAACCAATCCCAAAAAAACTAAGGTAATCCATAGATTAAAGCACTTACACCCTCACCAAACCATGATCTCACCAAAACCAACACCAACACCAAGATCACAAAACCAAACGAAGATAGGAATGCCTCCAAACTTCATTGCTATCCTTGAGGAATCTTCCATCTCCTTGTCTGTCAGGATTCACCATAATCCACACTAGATCACTAGGCCCTAAACTCTGACACCAGTCTCTCAGGATTTACCACAATCCACACCAGATCACTGTGCCGTAAACCGAGACTCGACCGTCAAGCTTTACCATGTATCCTGCGATAAACAGTCAAGGGATTCCTAGGCCTTTGGGATTTTTGTGAGACCACCTCCACCTCAGATTTTGAAACCATCGATAAATTCCAAAGCTCAAAACCGAGAAAACAATCCCATCACAACATGGCTATCCAAAAAAAGGCAAGGCTAGGTTGAAAACTAGTGTCATAACCCGGTAAAAACATGCAACCAACAACAAGATAACCATATACCAACATGAAAATCCATGCATGTCAAAAATAGGTAGGAAATCACACGAAATATGTTACCTGCAAGTATTCCTACTGAAGCTGCTTGATCCTACTCTTCCTTGCTTGATCCTTGGTTTCCTTCCTTTCCTTTTGCTTCCTTTTCCTTCCTTTCTCCAAGGCTAGAGTGATACAAGAAAACTCTAAGTGTCCAAGAGTGAGGGAGAGAGAGAGAATAATGAGAGAGCTCCAAAACTAAACTAAAAAAAGGTTACAAACTGATCCTCATAAGTATTTTTATCAATGAGGCCTATATTTTCTTTATTTTCCATTATTTTCCTTCAATTTCCTCCTCACATGAAACCTGCGACTTTTCACCTCCCTTTTCTCCTATTTTCCTTTATTTTCATAAATAAATGTGCTAAAAATACCTTTTTCCCTTTTTAATGCCTTTTCCCTTGCCTTTTCCTTTGCCTTTGCCAATTTACTTTAGCCATAAACACATCGAGTGATGCCCACTAGGATATATTTACCAACATTCAACTTGGAATACATGTCCCTTAACCGCGGTCTTATTTTTCCATTATTAACTTTTACTACATGAAATTTTAACGAGGGTCTCTTGTAAATAATCTATGCAAAAGAGGCTTTTATGGAGTAGGAAGAAGTTCTTTATGCAAGCTAGTAGATGAATCCATTACTCACCTCTTTCTATAGTGTCATTTTGTTGTAAGTGTGTGGAATTATGTTATGATTTTTTTACAAATTGAATTTGATTGGAATAGGACATGCTTGCAGGGTTGTCTAAAGGACTGGTATGATAACTACAAGGCATATGTTACACTTCCTATATATATCTTTTGGGGCATCTAGAGAATCATAAATTCTATTGTCTTTGACGATGTGAAAAGAGGTATTAAAATGACTTGTCAAAAGATTATAGGATTTTATAATGAGATTGGTCCTATGAAACTTTCTTTATCCACCATATGTATTTATGTTTCTAAAATTTCCACATAATATCCGTTGGTACATTTGATGGAGTGACTCAACCAAATATGGTTAGATGTGGAGGCACCTTACACTTGTATAGTAGCCACTATTACAAACTTTTCTTTGGAGGAGGTAATGATACAAACACAAAAGTGAAGATTTGTGCATTATGGGGTATTCTACATTTTTCAAGGTCTTTGGACATTTATTCGATGCACATATTTGGGGATTCCAAAATTATTGTTCCATGGGAAAACAACACTGGTACTATTAATGCTTCACATCTTGATCATTGGAAAGAAAGGATTTATGGACTCAGGGCTTCATTCAGACATCTTACCTTCACACACATATTCCGGGAGATCAATCATGAAGCGAATACACTCTCTAAAAAAGGAATTGGTTTTGAACCTGGACATATTTACGTGGAGAAGATATTCAATGGAGAAAGCATCAAATTCGTTTCTTTTCCTTTTTGACATTGTGATATTTGACTTCTTCTCTTGTTGATGTCGTTTTTTATATTATGTTATGGAATTCAACAATTTTTATGTGGGATGAGATCCATTTGCTATTTGCTAGTAGATAAATTTGTTTCTTTTCCTTTCTGACATTGTGATATTAGACTTCTTCTCTTGTTGATGTTGTTTTTTCTACTATGTTATGGCTTTCTACAATTTTTATGTGGGATGAGATCCATTTGCTATCTGCTAGTAGATACTATTCCTAAAATTTGATATGAAGAAATCTGAAATATGTGCATAATATAAATGTAAAACACATATATTAATATAAGTTGCTCATTTTTTTTTTTTTCTCTATGCTATATATATATAGATGAGGGGAAAAGAAGGAAGATACATACTCAATGAAAACTAGATAGTCTCCTAGACGATGTTAATATGGTTAGAGTGTGCTTTATTTGAAGTTCCCTTATAAGCTTTACCATTTTCCCACACTTTATGAGGGAGGTGATTGTAGAACTAGAGATTCTTTTGGTCAATATGAATTCACATTAAAAGATTAAATTAAAATATTTACATGTATTGATAATAAAAAAAAAATTATGATAATAAAAATATATAAATAATTAGTGATAATTGTATACAGTGTTAATGAAGGCAAATGGGTATTAAAACTTTTAATATATAATAGTAAAAATTAATATAATAAATACAAATTATACACACACACGAAAGAGCTGAAATCTTGGAGTACTTTCCTATATTTTGTGGATGGTAGAATCGGTCACTAATAACTTGCAACAATAACAAAAACCCTTGGAATATATATATAATTTCATTTCAAATTAAATAAGATTTCTCAAACCTACATAAGATGGTGCTTAAATTCTTGGTAGGTTATAAAGCTTATCTTATCGAATATATTGGTTTAAGATTTTATTTTCATTTTTATTTTTATTAAATAATATAGTGAAATATGTTATAAATTATAATGAAATTTGGTACCACTAGTAAGTCTACACATTTAAAATTTTACTCCTACATAAGTGCCAATGAAAACTTAAATAATGGTGAGAAGTAACTCCTAGTAAATATATTTATTTACATCTTATTCCTATCCATTTTTTGTGCAAAGACTTCTTAAATTATGGTAAATATGTTACTTATTTTCATCAAAGGTTAAGAATAAAAAATCACTCCACAAATATTTAAAAATAATGCATGAATATTGCAACCATTTCCATAAATTATGACATAAAATATGTTTTTTTTGTAAGCAAGAAGGGCACTTTATATTAGCAAAAATGATTTAATATGTTACAAAAATGAGATCATTGAAGGACCTAGGGCCATAGTGATGCTGATAGTAACAAAGTTGGGACCATTTTCCCACCAAGGGGAAACCAGATGATATCTGAATGAAAGCATATGTTTGAAAATACTTGATCCATGCAAAATACAAGAGATAATTGCACAAAAAAATATTAACATATTTACAAAAATGTCTATGATTGTATGCATGAATGTTAATCATAGAATTGTAAAGAGAAAGAGCAGGAAAAACACTAATTGATAGTTTAGACCACATGCTTTCCTTTGGAGCTTGAGGAGACCTCATGTTCCTTGTTGTCTAAGAAACTGCATCTTCTAGCTTCTCCTTCACAATGAGGTAGCCATACAAGCTTGATTCCTGCTAAGCCTATGCCTTCATTGATTTTTGATCCGCTTGGATTTGGAGATGCATTTCATCTACTGTAAGAGAAGGGGAATGGGATGTTGGAGAGAAGGTGTAGGTACTATGTAGCCATCCTGAGAGCTGGAGGAAGAAAGTGAAAAATGTACAAGAGGAAAGGAAATGAAAAAGCATATGAATATCTAACACAAAGATTAACGAATTCTGCTACCATAGGCATTGGGTTCCACCACCTTCTATTTCTCCCCCTCTCTGGCTTGCTCCTATTAATTCCATAGATGTTGAGCCAGTAGGTTTCTAATGGCCCAATGCCTATCGCCTTTGTGCCTCCTCTCCTCAGCTTCTAGCGAGGCCATTGTTCGACGAATATGTGTAGGGATGTCGAAGTCAAAGATCTTGGTGTTTTCATCAGTCCATGGATTGATAGGGGGACACCCTTGGCCGCAACCACGACCACCACACCTAACTCTTCGTCACTCACGGACCAATGCTGCAGGATGGAAGATGAAGAAAGGGAATCTAAGGTGACTAAGAACAATGTTAGGAGGGATGAAAGAATGACAAAGATACTATGGGAAAGTATAGGGAATGGAATGAAATAGGGGAGGGTCTTGTAAGGAAATAATTCACCAATGCAGAGGGAGAGGCAAACAAATTAAATGCAGCATGAGAGAAAGTTAAAGGGTTATCACCATGATCTAGGTGGATATTGGTGGCCACCACCTATTCCACTTGGACTTCCTTATTTGTAGAACAATTTACTATTTTTGGCAGTTTTTCGAATCCTAAACTTCTAGAGCCATTTTGAGGGCCTAAACAACATTTTTTGGGAAAATGGGTCCCAAAATGCTTTGTAGACCAATGTTGGCCACACAAAAGTTATATTCCTAGGATATATCTTTCTAACAAGGTAGTGTGCGTGTCAAATAGAAATTGTATGCCAAAGTTACGACCCCAGGAAGTTGATGTATCGATTTACTTAAACAGGGCCCATAGTTTGGCGCTTCATCTCCTAGGGTTAGGTTTTTGGATGTTTAGGGTTTTCCATAGTTTTTGAATAATAAATATGCCTTTAAGCCTCATTGTGACACAGTTCATAAGCATGTAGCCACCACATCTCTTCTTAGAGATAAGCTACCATTGCCTGAGCTAGTCTTATTTCCATTCTGTTTGTAAGCATATTTCAATATTTGATATTTATGAAATGAAGTATTATTTCTACTAGATCTCTATATTTATGGTTATATTTGTAATTTATTAAATTCCCGTTTAAATTTGGATCAGTGGTATCAGAGTGGTCTTCTCTTTCTCTGTTTTTCTTTGCATGTCCCCAACAAGGCTAGGATATAAGGAGTTAGGGCTCGATCTGGTTGAACCTTTGCAAGATCAGCCTCGCAATGTTGGAATTATGATACATATGTTGTACTTGATGGCAACCCACTCATCTCAAATAATAAATTATAGTGTAGAGAAAAGTTCACGCACTTATATGCAGAGAAATGTTTATTTCATGTAGAGAAAAGTTCACGCACTTTTATGCAGAGAAAAGTTTATTTCATGTAGAGAAAAATTTCACGCACTTTCATGCAAGGAAAAGCGCGTATATGTTGGAGAACTTACCTTTGGTCCATGGTAGTTAGTCCTTTGTATTTGAACCTATGAGGAAAAGCGCGTATATGTTGGAGAACTTACCTTTGGTCCATGGTAGTCAGTCCTTGGTATTTGAACCTATGAGGAAAAGCGCGTATGTGTTGGAGAACTTATCTTTGGTCCATGGTAGTTAGTCCTTGGTATTTGAACCTATGGTTTTGGACCATGGTACGCACTTTCATGCAAGGAAAAGCGCGTATATGTTGGAGAACTTACCTTTGGACCATGGTAGTTAGTCCTTGGTATTTGAACCTATGGTTTTGGACCATGGTACCTCGTCAAAAGTGTTGATCTCACGCACTTTCATGGTTGGTTCATGGTATTAGTCCGAGAGTTTTTGATCCTATGGTTTTGGCCCGTGGTATTGCATCCAAAAGTGTTGATCTCACGCACTTTCATGGTTGGTTCATGGTATTAGTCCAACAATTTTTTGATCCTATGGTTTTGGACCGTGGTATTGAGAAAGGACTAAGGCTATAAAAGAGGAAGGAGATCATTTGGCAAGGCATCTTCTGAATTATCGAATATATGATAAAGTGCTAGATCTGGAATATTGTGATTGGGTTATGGTGCAGATTTGGATCTGAATGAAGAAGGAACCTGAGCGTAAGGAGAAGGATAAGTTCTATTGATGGGTCAAAATCTTAAGGCTGGAATAGTGGTATCTCTATATGATTTTGATCTGTGATATGTGGCATACGCTTGATCTATAAATCTAATAATCTGGGTCTGAATTATTGATGCATGTTTTATTTTACACATGTTATGATCTGGGTATGTCTGATGTAACAACTGCAAAGTTATAAGGAAATATTTGCAGATCTGTATGCGGGTTGGCTTTGGTGAAATCAGAGATTGATGATGCAAGTGTAGTTGATGGGTTTTTGATGTTCTTGGATCCAGTTTGAAAATTTATGAAAAGTGGTCCTTGAAAGAAAAGAAGTAGGGGGTTGTAGCTCCCTTCCAGGAGAGACTGGAAAGCGAAAGAGAGAGTTGTAGCTCTCTGCAGGTTGTAGCCTGCGTACTGGTAAAGGACTACACTAGTACAAAATCATTGTAAAAGGATTTTCTTATTAAAAGAAGATAGAGACATATTGCAGCAGGTGGTTTTCACCCACATTGGGTTTCCACATATCTGGTGTTCTTTTGTGTGACTATTTGCTTTTCTTGTTCCTGCTCATTATTTTATGATTCTGACATACAAAGTAATGATCAATATTTGAAGAGTTATTCAAAGTATAAATAAGGAAGATATATTGAAAAGAATTTGATAATACTGATTCACCCCCCCTCTAAGTATTATTTCCAACAATTGGTATCAGAGAAGGTCCTTCTGAAGAAGCTTGATCGCTTGAAGGAAGATCTAACATCATGAGCAACTACGAGAGGGAAGCATCAATCAGGCCACCGATTTTTGATGGGACAAACTTCGTATATTGGAAGGTAAGAGTTACTGCCTATCTTCTATCTTTGGGTATAGAAGTATGGGACATTATAGAAACAGGGTATACTTTTCCATCAGCTACTCCTACAGATTCAGCTGAGAAGAAGAAATATGAAAAAAATGCAAAGGCGGTTAATACTCTTCTAGGATGTCTATCTCAATCTGAATTTGTGAAGGTTATGCAATATAAATCCACAAAATAAATATGGGACAAGATTGTTTTGAGCTACGAAGGAGATGAACAGGTAAAACGTGCAAAACTTCAAATCCTCAGGATTCAGTATGAGAATCTCAGAATGTATAATGATGAAAGTGTGGCTAACTATTTTCTTCGTGTGGATGAGATTGTTAATTGTGTGAAAAATTTGGGTGAAGAAATGAAAGAGGCTTTTGTGATTGAAAAAGTTCTAATATCTTTGTCACCTAGGTTTGAATCTAAAGTTTCTGCTATAGAAGAAAAGGAGAATCTACAACATCTTGAAATGTCACAACTACATGGAATTCTAACTGCTTATGAAATGAGAAAAGGAGGTCCATCGGACAGGAAAGAAGCTGCCTTCAAGGCTTCAGGTAAAGGAGAGTACTATGAATCAGGACATGGGTCAGAAGAAGAAGAAGAATCAAATTTTGTCAGAAATCTTCAACGGGGTGCTGGACGGTTCAGAGGTAAATTACCCTTCAAATGCTTTTCTTGTGGAAGAGTAGGTCACTATGCTGCCAAATGTCCTCATAAGGATAAGATCGACAAGCGAAAGGAACCTATTAGATGGAACAAGAAACAAAATGTAAATAAGAAAAGCTACTACACTCATGAAGACAGTGATGGTCTATCAAATAGTGATGAAGATGAACGAGGTAATGACTATAAACTTTTAATGGCCTTTGAAGATGATGATTAAATGGATGCTATAGATGTGGACAATTTTCATGAAGAGATTTCTAGACTTAAGACATGTATAGAAGAAAAGAATATGATCATTGATACTCTACAATTTCAAATTGATGAAAAAGAAAAATATCTTGAAAAGTTAGAAGGTGAAATTGTTGGCCTTAGAAAAGAAATTGAGAAAACAAAGGCTATTAATCTTAAGTTTGTCAAAGGATCTGAAACTCTGGATCAGATCATCAATGTACAGCGTTCTCCGCTAAACAAGACAGGTCTGGGGTATAATGGAGAAACATCTCAAGCATCCACCTCAAAGAGTTATCTTGATGTAGCAAGAAGGAATGAGCAAAAGCACAATGGAGATCACCAGATAAAGCAGGGACGAATTACATCAAGAATGAACAAAGACTATCAGGTAAACCAGGGGCAATCTGTCTTAAGGATGAAGAAAAGCTACAACCAGCCACAGGTAAAATCTTCTCAATTTGCTTCAAGAATGGATGACAATAGAAATTACAATCATTTGGCCGGTAGATTTGATAATCGCAAAAGTTTCTTCAATGGGCAATGTTTCTCTTGCCATAACTTTGGTCACAAAGCAGCTCAATGTGTTGCATATAAAATAATCATGACTAGAGAAGCTCAAAAACAAAGAAGTATGATCGGGATTACAAAAAGGACCTATAACAACTTTTCGGCTCTTGAAAATGAAGTTGAATGTTCTATTTGCAATAACTTTGGTCATGAAGATTCTAAATGCAGGAGCAGGTTTCAACAGACAAAGGAACAAGCCTCAAGCACCAGAACATGGAGAATAAAGGAACCACAAACAGAAAGATGTGGGATAGCCTTTTATGCAGAGGGACAAGAAAATCTATGGTACATCGACAGTGGATGTTCGAAGCATATGACAGGTGATAAAGAAAAACTTGAATCATATTCTACTTTAGAAAAGGGAAAGAAAGTTTCTTTTGGAAATGATACTCCAGCAGCTATAAAAGGAAAAGGCACAGCTCAGTTAAAAGAAAAGGTCAAAGCTGGAAATGTTTTGTATGTTGATGGCTTGAAGCATAACCTTCTGAGTGTCAGTCAGATGTGCGATCAAGGAACCGAGGTAATATTTCGATCAAATGGATGTAGCGTTCGTGATCTTGATACAGGGAAAACAATGATCAAAGGTAGAAGAACTCCAAATAATCTATACATATTTGAAGAAGGACAACAACAATGTTATTTGAGAAAGGATGATGAGCACTGGTTATGGCACCGGAGGTTGGGGCATCTAAGCTTTTCACAAATAAGGAAAGCATGCAAATATCAGGCAGTTCGTGGTCTTCCAGATATCAAAATTCCAGACAACACCATATACAAATCATGTCAGTTTGGAAAGCAAACCAGAACTAACTTTCTAGAGAAGGAAGGATCAGCTAGCATGCCTCTTGAGCTAGTCCATACAGATGTATGTGGTCCATTTAGGAAAAGGACACCTCGAGGAGAAGAATACTTGATATTATTCATTGACGATTTCTCCAGGTTTGTTTGGTTAGGACTTATGAAGCACAAAGACGAAGCATTCGAGAAATTCAAATCCTTCAAAGCCTTGGTTGAAAATGAATCAGGTTACAAAATTAAGTGCCTCAGGTCTGACAGAGGTGGGGAGTTTACCTCAAATGAATTTTTCGATTTCTATGAAGAACATGGGATAAGAAGAGAATTCTCTACAGCTAGAACTCCTCAGCAAAATGGAGTCACGGTGGAAAGGATGAACATAACAGTCCAACAAATGGCTCGTGCTATGCTGGATGAGTCTGGAACTCCTGCAACTTTCTGGGGTGAAGCCGCATATGCTGCAGTTGTTATTCTCAACAAAACAAATGTCTGAGTGAACAGCACTCAAACTCCTCATGAGCTCTGGTATGGTGAGACTCCTTCGGTAAAGCACTTCAAAATCTTTGGGAGCAAATGCTATATTAAGAATACTGATGAGCAACTTGGAAAACTTGAACCTAGAGAAGATGAAGGCATTCTCTCCACACAGTAAAGCATATAAGTGCTACAATAAAAGACTTGTTGACAGCATTGATGTAGTGGTTGATGAAAAGGGATACATTCCTAGGCAAGTAAATCATGAAAATATCGAAGAAGATGAAGACTACCCTCAAAGACAGAATGATGAAGAAGAAGAACCTCAAGGAGCACCAGAGGAACAGATAAGAATAGAAGAGAAGACTCCATCCCAGTACGTTCAGAAGAATCATCCAGAATCTCAGATTTTGGGGCAGAAAGAAGCAGGTGTAAAAACAAGAAGAACAATTGCAGAAGCTTCAAGCTATTTGGCATTACTCTCCTCCACTGAACCACAAAATGTAAAAGAGGCATGCAAAGATGAATGTTGGGTCAAAGCAATGGATGAAGAACTTGAGTAGATTGAAAAGAGCAACACTTGGGAGTTGGTTCCTAGACCAAAGGATAATAATGTTATAGGGACAAAATCGGTCTTCAAAAATAAGTTGAATGAAAATGGGGAAGTAGTTAGAAACAAGGCAAGACTTGTCTGTAAAGGGTATGCGCAACAAGAAGGAATAGATTTTGAGGAAACTTTTGCTCCCATTGCAAGACTTGAGGCCATCCGAATGTTCCTTGCTCTCTCAATATTTCAAAAGTTCAAAGTATTTCAAATGGACGTGAAATCAACCTTTCTGAATGGAGACTTAGAAGAAGAAGTATACATTGAGCAGCTAGATGGTTTCATTCTTGGAAATGAGCCAAATCTTGTATGCAGATTGAAAAAGGCTCTCTATGGTCTTAAACAAGCTCCAAGGGCTTGGTACTATTGTTTGGACAAATATCTTCATCAACAAAGTTTTTCAAAAGGAACATCAGATAGCAATCTTTATATAAAAATTGAAAATGACAAATTGCTAATACTTGTTGTGTATGTAGATGACATTATCTTTGGTAGCAATGAAGAATCTACTAGTCAAAGCTTTGCCTTGGTGATGCAGAAAGAATTCGAAATGTCCTTGCTTGGAGAATTGACATATTTTCTTGGTTTGCAAATCCAACAAAATGAAGGAGGGATCTTCTTGTCTCAAACCAAGTATCTCAAGAAGATTTTGAAGAAATATGGTATGGAAGAAGCAAAACCAGTATGTACACCCATGGTCACAGGATGTAACCTCAGTGCAAATGATGAATCAGCAGCAGTGCATCAACCAACTTACAGATCTATGATTGGAAGTCTACTTTATTTGACAGGTACCCGACCAGACATCATGCATGCAGTGGGAATAGTTGAAAGATTTCAGGCAAATCCAAAGGAAACTCATCTTCAGGCAGTAAAGAGAATCTTCAAATATCTTCAAGGGACTCAAAACTATGGCTTATGGTATCCTAGAGATACAGATCTCACACTTCATGCTTATACAGATGCAGATTGGGCCAGAAGCGTGGATGACAGGAAAAGAACAAGTGGTGGTGCATTCTTTATGGGTTCCAGATTAGTATCTTGGTTCAGCAAGAAACAAAGTTCGATTGCCTTGTCTACAGTTGAAGCAGAATATGTTGCTGCTGCATCTTGCTGCACTCAACTCCTTTGGATGATGCAGACCTTGCAGGATTTTCAAATCACTTGTACACCACCCATCTCCATTTTATGTGATAATACAAGTGCAATCAACATTTCAAAGAACCCAGTCATGCATTCAAAAACCAAGCACATACCAATCAAGTATCACTTTCTCCGGGAACAAGTGCTTAAACAAAAGGTCAAGTTGGAGTATGTTCCTTCTAAGGAACAGGTTGCTGATATACTCACCAAACCATTGCCTAGGGAGACCTTTGAATACCTCAGGAAAAAGCTGGGGGTTGTTGATGCATCATCTTGTTGTTGAATCTCTTCTGATTGTTGGTTGTACGCAAGGTTCATCTGAAGTACATGTGTACATGTGCTGGGTTGCGGATTGGTCAAAGATCGAATGACACAGGTTCAGGGGGAGCATATCATGTATTGTTGGCATTATGGAGGAAGTACAAAAGGAGATCATGGATGTTGGTCGGAATATTGCTGCAATACGTCTCTATCTCTTTCATGGTCATGGATTATGGTTCTTCTTTGCAGATCTGGTTTATAGTCAGGGGGAGCATGTTCTTAGGGGGAGCATAACCCTTTGCCCTTGATGTCAAAGGGAGAGTGTGATTGGTTGTTGTTGTCATCAAGTCCAAAGGGGGAGATTGTTGGCATTATGATACATATGTTGTACTTAATGGCAACCCACTCATATCAGATAATAAATTATAGTGTAGAGAAAAGTTCACGCACTTATATGCAGAGAAAAGTTTATTTCATGTAGAGAAAAGTTCACGCACTTTTATGCAGAGAAAAGTTTATTTCATGTAGAGAAAAAGTTCACGCACTTTCATGCAAGGAAAAGCATGTATATGTTGGAGAACTTACCTTTGGTCCATGGTAGTTAGTCCTTGGTATTTGAACCTATGAGGAAAAGCACGTCTATGTTGGAGAACTTACCTTTGGTCCATGGTAGTTAGTCCTTGGTATTTGAACCTATGAGGAAAAGTGTGTATATGTTGGAGAACTTACCTTTGGTCCATGGTATTTAGTCCTTGGTATTTGAACCTATGGTTTTGGACCATGGTACGCACTTTCATGCAAGGAAAAGCGTGTATATGTTGGAGAACTTACCTTTGGACCATGGTAGTTAGTCCTTGGTATTTGAACCTATGGTTTTGGACCATGGTACCTCGTCAAAAGTGTTGATCTCACACACTTTCATGGTTGGTTCATGGTATTAGTCCGACAGTTTTTGATCCTATGGTTTTGGGCCGTGGTATTGCATCCAAAATTGTTGATATCACGCACTTTCATGGTTGGTTCATGGTATTAATCCAACAGTTTTTTGATCCTATGGTTTTGGACCGTGGTATTGAGAAAGGACTAAGGCTATAAAAGAGTAAGGAGATCATTTGGCAAGGCATCTTCTGAATTATCGAATATATGATAAAGTGCTAGATCTGGAATATTGTGATTGGGTTATGGTGCAGATCTGGATCTGAATGAAGAAGGAACCTGAGCGTAAGGAGAAGGATAAGTTCTATTCATGGGTCAAAATCTTAAGGTTGGAATAGTGGTATCTCTATATGATTTTGATCTGTGATATGTGGCATACGCTTGATCTATAAATCTAATAATCTGGGTCTGAATTATTGATGCATGTTTTATTTTACACATGTTATGATCTGGGTATGTCTGATGTAACAACTGCAAAGTTATAAGGAAATATTTGCAGATCTGTATGCGGGTTGGCTTTGGTGAAATCAAAGATTGATGATGCAAGTGTAGTTGATGGGTTTTTGATGTTCTTGGATCCAGTTTGAAAATTAGGAAAAGTGGTCCTTGAAAGAAAAGAAGTAAGGGGTTGCAGCTCCCTTCCAGGAGAGACTGGAAAACGAAAGAGAGAGTTGTAGCTCTCTGCAGGTTGTAGCCTGCGTACTGGTAAAGGACTACACCAGTACAAAATCATTGTAAAAGGAGTTTCTTATTAAAAGAAGATAGAGACATATTGCAGTAGGTGGTTTTCACCCACATTGGGTTTCCACATTATATCTGGTGTTCTTTTGTGTGACTATTTTCTTTTCTTTTTCCTGCTCATTATTTTATGATTCTGACATACAAAGTAATGATAAATATTTGAAGAATTATTCAAAGTATAAATAAGGAAGATATATTGAAAAGAATTTGATAATACTGATTCACCCCCCTCTCAGTATTATTTCCAACGCGCAAACCTCGACAACCGCCCCTGGGGGAAGAAAGGAAAGACGAGGGAGAAAGAGATGCTCTCAAAATATTGCTCGAGGAGGCCCTCTAGAAAGAAAGGAATGTGATGATGGATAACTTTTCCCAGATCCTTCAACGGTTGCCCACCAACAACGCATCCACATCCAGTAACCACTCTGGAGGCTCCACTCCTTTTAAGGTACAAGTAAACTTTGACATTCCCATATTTGAGGGCCAAATAGATGTAGACACTGTAGATAAATGGTTAAATATGTTAGAAGGATATTTTTTTGTTCATGATTTTTCCAGTAGGGAAAAGATTACTTTTTCACTTCTCATACCTACCCCCCACATTAAGGATTGGTGGGAAACCAACTATGAGCGGAAGGATGAGAGTTCACCCTCACTATTTTCAGCCACACCCACTTGGAATTCGTTCTGGGATGCCATCAAGGAGTAGTACTACCCTGTCGGGAGCTATGAGGATAAATAGATAAAGTGGACCACACTACGGTAGGGAAGGGACCAGGATGTGCCAAAGTTTACCAACGTCTTTGATACCCTTCACACGAAGTTGGGTATCAAGGATTCTAAGAAACATTTGGTACTCAAGTACCGCAACTGCCTACATAAGTACATCCAGGACGAGATGGAGTTCTTGGACATCTCCTCTCTTGGCACAACATACCAATACGCTATCAAGATCGAGTAGAAGTTTAAATAGAAGAAGTGAGACTTTGGATATGCGAATCTAAAGCAAGGAAAAGGAGCCCCCAAGCCGCAGAAAAAAGGACAAAGCCAAGGTAGGGCGGCCAAGGAAAATCCACCAACGTAGTAAGCAAAGAACAAAAATGCAAAGCCGAAGAAGGACATGGGAAAGCGGTGTGAGTTCCATAAGAGCTCCACTCACAACACAATTGAGTGTCAGGAGAAGCAGTCACTAGTGTCGAGGGAAAGGCTTGAAATCAGATGCATGTTCTGACTCTAAGTCAAAACTTGACAAGGGGAATGACAAAGGGAAGCAGATTATCGATGTGGATCCCAACACCACCGTTTCCACCATGAAGATCCAGAAGGAGGAACCTAAAGATCCAGAGGAGGAGGAGCGCCTCTTCCACTCCTAGATGTGGGTAAAGGGTTACCCGCTATAGTTCATTGTCGAAAATGGAAGTAAAAAAGAACCTCATTTTAGTAGAGGTCGTGAAGCGGCTAGGCTTACTGATCATAGTACACCCAAAACCATACACCATCAGGTGGTTTCACCAAGGATGGGATTTTCGCGTGAGATAGAAGTGCTGCCTTCCATACAACATCAAGGCCTTCATGGGTGAGGTATTATGTGACTTTGTTCCCCTTGATGTTTGTGATGTATTATTATGCCAACCATACTTGTAGAAGTGACATGCTATGCATGAGTCAAGGTCTCATGTTGTTTTCGTTACCTTGGGAAATAAGTTGCACAAGATACCGGAGGTAGCACTGCCTACTGCCATCACTTTGGTTACTGCAAAACAATGTAGTAAGCTCAGTTCCAAAACCAAGAAATTTGTTTTCCTGATGAGACGCCCTCAGGGAAAAAAGAAGACAGTGGCCAAGACCTATAGACAGGGTCCCTCCGCATGACAAAATTAAATTGATAAGGTCATGGAGGATTACAAGGTCATTTTCACCTCCCCCGAAGGGGTGCCTCTACACTATCAAGTCAAGCACTCCATCGAGCTGAACCCAAGTGCGTTGTTTCCCAATGGACCAATCTATCAGTGCTTAATTATGGAGAACAATGAAATCAAGAGGCAGATTCAGGATCTGCTGCAGAAAGGTCACATCTGGCTGAGTTCATTGCCCTGTGGGAACCTGATCGTGTTGGTACAGAGGAAGGATGGGACTTGGAGACTATGTATTAACTATCAGACGATGAAAAATATAATTGTCCGGAATAGGTACCCAATCCCATGGATTGATGACCTTTTGGACCAATTCAAGGGGGGAATATTTCAGCAAGATCGACTTGCAGTCTGGATATCACCAGGTACCAATTGAACCCTCTGATGTGTGGAATACTGCCTTCGAAGAGAAAGAGGTCCTTTTCAAATGGTGGGTTATGCCTTTCGAGTTGACGAATTCTCCTACAACTTTCATGAGGGTAAGGGATGACATCTTGCAACCATTCACCAACTCATTTGTAGTGGTATACTAGGATGACATCCTAATCTTCAGCCAGATTTCGAAAGAGCACCTCCACCACATCTGATAGGTTCTCCAAACCTTGTGACAACATAAGTTGTGTGCCAATTTGGAGAAATGAACTTTTGGCATGACCTAGGTTCAGTATCTGGGATTCATTATTGATGAATGGGGGGCGCATGTGGATCTAGCCAAGATCCAAATCATTCGGGATTGGCCAGCCCCAACCACTTTGACAAAGCTCTGTAGCTTTCTGGGTCCTGCTAATTTCTACCACAGGTTTGTGTTGGGGTTCTCTCATATCACTTGGCCCTTGAGTTAAGTCACCAAGGGAGGAGAAAAAGAAAAATTATTTTGGCCTGAATCTCAAAAGAAGGAATTTGCAAAGTTGAAACATTGCCTTTGCTCTGCAATAGTGCTCACATTACCATAATTTCGACAACCATTTGAGATCGGGACAAATGCCTTTGACTATGCTATTGGGGCAATCCTTGCTCAACAGGGGCATCTAATGGCATATCATAGTGAGACACTTTTAGACATAGTCCAAAAGTATCCCACTTATGATAAAGAGATGTGTTCCATTGTGCAAGCCTTTCGACAATGGAAGCATTACGTTTTGGGGAAGGATACAGTGATCCACACAGACCACCGACCCCTATAGTTCATACAGATGCAAGGGAAGTTGCAGAATGATTGCCATCAAAAATGGTCCACATAACTACAACAGTTCCATTTGAATATCAAGTACAAGAAGGGAAGCACCAATAATGTTGCAAACTGCCTCAGCCAACCACCGATCATGGCATTGACCACTGTGCTCAACTCTTGTGGGCACGAGACTTAGGATTGGCCACTTCTCTACAAAAGTGACATAGAATTTTGCCACACATACCAGACGCTCTTGGAGGGTCAACAAGTTCCATATTTTCACCTCTAGGATGCCCTGTTATGCCACCTGGGACACCTTTGTGTCCCTTCAAGCGATCATTCCAAGATGATTTGTGAATCACACTACAGTTGGGTCACTCGGCATTTTGGGGTCGAGAAAATGGTGGCAACACTACAAACGTATTTCTATTGGCCGAATCGTCGACAAGATGTCGATAAGTACATCAAATCCTACATTGCCTGTGCCATTTCCAAACCAACCATCAAGAAGCAAGGCCTCTATAATTCGTCGTCTACCCATAGTCAACCTTGGGAATCCATCTCCATGGATTACATGTCAGGCCTTCCTTCTACTAAGCATGGAAATGACTGTGTTTTTATGGTCATCGATAGATTCTCGAAGATGGCCATTATGGTAGCTTGCAAGAAGAATATCACAACAGAAGCCATTGCTAAACTCTTATTTGAAAGAGTGTGGGTACACTTTGGGATCCCATAGTCTATCATCTCAGATCAGGATAGTAAGCTCCTCAGTACATTTTGGTATAGTCACTGGTCTATGCTGGAAACAAAGCTCAATAAGTCCACAAATTTCCATCCCCAAACAGATGGCTAGATAGAAATCATCAACAATATGATCGTACACATTCTATGCATGTACAACTCAAAGAATCCACACCAATGGGATGAGAACCTCCCCTATGTCTAATACAGTTATAACCGGGCTCTCCACAGCTCGACAGGCCACAACCCTTTTCAGGTGGGCTTGGGATACTAGCCACTATGTCCCATTGATGTGGTCATACCATTTGCAGCTACTCAAGAAGATTCGACTCATGTCCAGTCCAAAGTGGACAAGGCAAACAACTTCATTGAGCACATCCAAAACATCTGCTAGTAGGTCCACGACATTCTGGAGAAATCAAATGCCAAGTACAAGAAGCAACATGATCAACGTCGGGTTCGACATAAGTTTTAGGTGGGCGACAAAGTATAGCTGCATTTGCAAAAGGAATGCCTTACTAGATCCTATCAGAAACTTAGACCACTTTGATATGGTCCTTACACCATTACCAATATTATGGGGGACAATGCATTTGAGATCAACGTTCCCCCATTCCTTAGCCGACACCTAGTGTTCAATGTGGATCGCCTTCGATCATACTTCCCACCATTATTGGAAAACATCAGACATTGCAAAACAGATCACACCTATAGAGCTAAATCCAGACTACATGGAAGAAGCCACAATTGATTGAATCATGGACACGTAGATCAAGAACACCCAACAGTAAAGGATCCAACTATATCGAGTTGTCAAAGTAGTCCAACTCCTTCACCAGGGCAAGTGGCTCACTAGGGACCAAGTTCAGCAGAAGTTTCCTCATCTCATGAAGGAACTCAATGCAATGGGGAACACAACTTCCTAGGGGGGAGGAATGATCTAGATGGATATTGATGGCCACCAGCCTATTCCACTTGGACCCCCACCATAGTTCTTTCCGTTTTTCAGATTCCTTACTTGTAACACAATTTACTATTTTTGGTACTTTTTTGGGTCCTAAGCTTCCGGGGCCATTTTGAAGCCCTAAATGACATTTTTTTAGGGAAACTGGGGCTAACATGGGTTACAAATTGATGTTGTCCACTCAAAATATTTAGTCCTTGGATAGATATTTCTAACGAGGTATTGTGTGTGTGAAACAGAGATCGTATGCCAAAGTTACGACCCCGGGAAGTTGATGTACCAATTTACCAAAACGGGGCCCATAGTTTGGCACTTTATCTCCTAGGGCTAGGTTTTTTTATGTTTATGGTTTTCCATTATTTCTAAATAATAAATAGGCCTTTGAGCCTCATTGTAACATAGTTCAGAGGGATATAGCTGCAACATCTCCTCCTAGAGATAAGCTACCATTGCCTGAGCTAGTCTGTTAGGTCTCTATAATACTAGTGATTACCCCATTACTATTGTCATTGTATTCTTTATTGTTATTTTTGTTCCCCTATTGTCCCCATATTGTTATTATTGTGCCCCATAGAAGCCCACTATTGTTATTTTTGTGTCCTTATATTATTATTGTTAGGTTGGCTTTGGTTATATTGTGACCCCTTAGACTCCTATATATAGAAAGGAGGTTTTGTCATTTGTATCATCCAATAATTGTTCATTTGTGTAATTTAAAGGAGGTTTCCCCCTCAAAGAGGCTAAATTCTAAGGCGTTGATCTTTCTTTTCTATTTTTCTGTGAGTTGGTTTCATAACATTTGGTATTTAGAGCTATGGATTCTAGGGTTTCGCTGCTCCAAATAGGTCATTGGGGTATTTTCGCTATAACTTTTTCGCTACGAAGTTTCATAAGCTAAAACCCATTTGATAAGAAATTGGTCTGAACCTCAGTTCTGAATTTCATATATTTTCTCGCTACATTTTCAGAGATATGATCTGAGGAAGTTAGGGTTTTTGCAATCACTCGAATTTCATCTCAAATAGGTCATCATGAAGTTTCACTGTAATTATTTTTCTACAAATTTTAGACTTTGAAATTAAAACCCATTGGAGTTGAAATCTTGGTGAAATTTGGGTTTGAATTTGAGATCTTGTCTCACTATATTTTTGGAGATATAATCTGAGGAAGTTAGGATTTTTGTAGACTCTTGAATTAAATTCTAAACAGATGACCTTGGAAAAATCGTCTTAACTTTCTCTCTATGCATCAGATTGAAATTTCCTAAGAAGCTACAAAAATAGGATGAACTGTACATTTCTGTATATTGTTTTTAGGTTTGAAGGTTGAAACAATAACACATGGAACTTCGTACCAGCTCACTCTACTGAAAAAGTATATACGCAGGTCATCTTGGGAGGTGGGGCATAACTCTTTCTTGGAGAATCCAATTTCGATCAGACTAGTGGTGTTGGAAAGAGGGCACAGAGGGATACCAGAGGTCATAATATCAAACCTTGGAGATCTGAAATTACAGAGTTATAATTGTTTCAATATCAAGCTCCTACAAGGTGAAAAAAGGTGTGTAGTTTTTTTAAATTTTTGCATAAGTTTGGTTTGAAAAATTAGTTTGAAGGAATTCAAAGGGCATAGTGAAGCATAATTATCAAGTAATTGATTCCCCAAAGAAATAAAATGGAAACACCTAGTAAGCAACCTGAAATATCTAGCATGACTCATGAAGAAGAGGAAGAAATGCAACATGATACATCAAAATTACGAGACCAAGTGCAACAAATTTCACTCACACAAAAAGTAACAGAAGCTAAGATGGATGGTTTAAAGAAAGATGTAGAAGATAATATGTATGGTGTGGAAGCTAATATGGATGGTTTAAAGAAAGGCATAGAAGCTAAGATGAATGATGTGGAAGTTAAGATGGATGGCGTGGAAGCTAAGATGGATGGCGTGGAAACTAAGATGCAAGATTTGAACACAGATTTGAAACAATTTCTACAAGAAATTCTTACTAATGATGAAAGGGTAGTAAAGGAAACTCATGATGAGAACGAAATAAATGTTAATCATGATTACATATACTTTAAAGTTGGATCAAAGAACCACCATATTCCAGAGATCGATACGAAGAAGTTTGATGGCAAGGATCCCGCAACATGGATACTATAAATAGAGCAATTTTTCGATCTCCATAATGTCCAAACCACACAAAAGGTACGCATTGCAACTTTATATTTGGAACTAAATCAGTTTATATGGTATCGATGACTTTGCTCTCATAAAAAAATTGTCACTTGGGCTTTTTTAACGGATTAAATGATAGCACATTATGAGGAGACAAAAAGCAACACTTTTTTTAGCGAATTAATAAATATGAAACAAAAGGGTTCAATGATGGAGCACATTGAGTATTATAGACATTTTTGGGCACTGCAACCCCAATCATAAATGTCAATAAACCAAGGGCTCTTAAGTCCCTAAAAGTTTTGTTCCGACCCCTAAAGGAACAAAGTCAACTGATTACATCTTCTCCCAGAAGTTCTCCATGAAAAACTACTAAGAACTGGTCAAAACTGGACCATTTCACCTGCTCCATAGGCAAAGTGCGCTGCATCCCACCTAAATACACACAGTGGGTGCGATGCATTTCAAAAAGCCCTTCTATGGGGTGCAATGGGTGAGAAGGGACAAATGGCAGGGTCAATCTGCAAGGTGGAGGAGCATGGAATCTTCCAGAAACTTCTCCTGTGACACTTGCCTCTCTGAATTCGACCAGGGATGAGTAAGAGATCATCAATCTCCAAGTGGAATAAAGAACTATCAGAGAGAGGACACTAATCAACTCTCAAAAGCTGACTCACCTCCCTTGCAGACATCTATATATGGATCCCTCATCCCAGAGATCCAGAGGCTGGAATTTTGTATCTTGTGAGGAAGTGCTGCTGGTTTATTGGTGCAATATCATAGTGTTGGGTGATCTAAGTTTGTCATGAGGTGAAGAAGGGCTTCTTGCTGAGAGGATGATGTTGGGTCAGAACATTTGGTTGTAACTCTCTTGGCTCTTTCTTGATTATCAATAAAGCTATTCAAGTTTTCCTCCATACTCTTGTATGATTTATGTTTTATGCATTTGTATGGTCAATTTACATCTAATCCTAGATTGTTTATGATAATAGATCTATGTTCTCGTATAGTATTGTGCTGCTTTGATTCTATAGGTACTCTGTGAAGCTGGGTATAAAGGGAAGCAAGTAGCAAAGGACTATCAGAAGAGAGAGCAATCGAGCAAGGAACCAAGCGCAAGACAGAGGTTGGTCTCCTTTATTCTTCTCTCATCTATCTCTCATAAAGGAAAACGAAAGTAGTCTTTACTTTGTTTGTTTCTAAGGTAGCCACTAGCCTTAGTGGGATTAGCAGTTCTGCATAGACACTATTCCCGGTAACAAAATGGCGACTCCATTGGGGATCGAGTAGATTGTTTTTTTATCTGCATTTGTTTACTTTATAAACTTACATAAGAAGCCTGAAGTTGAGCCAGGTAGCCTTCGAACTGCATTTGCTATGCAAATGCAAAGTAGATAAATGCCACTTCAGTCAATCTCTGGGTTTTGTTTATGAATTAAACAATTGATTTACAAACTCTCTAATTGCCCTTGTGGTGGCTCTAGTAACCTCCTTAGATCTACCCCTGTGATTGATTTACTGATTACCACTTGCTCGGCCAAAATCCCTGAGCTGAACTGCAAACTTTGACTCGGAACCCAATCAAAGTCTCGTCCTTGGTCCAGCGCACTGTCTGTTCTGTGAACTTCAAATGCAGTGCACTTCCCGAGTGTAGTAGGTGCATTGCATTTCAGTTTCACTATGTTACAGGTGCGCTAATCAGACAAGGCCTTGTTCCTAAATTTTGGTTTCTGTGCTCATTCTTTTTAGATCTATTCAGGAGTTTTGCTGCCTATAGTCAGTACACCTCTATTTAAAACCCCTTTCCTTGCTAATATTCTGCCTCCATTGTGAAAAGAACTGTAAATGTTTTTATGTATTTTTTGAGTCATTTTCAGTTCTCCTTTACAAAGAAGTAGCATAATTGTACTGTCGTTTCTTGATTTGAAAGTGTCGCAAGTGTCGTTTTCAGTCATAGAAGAGAATCTGATTGTTCTTGATAGTCGATTATCTTGTTACTATTGTATTTGGTCTAAATTAGTAGTTTTTCTAAGTGTCGAAAGCAAGTTTTCAATTCCAAATCGCAAAGTGTTGTCATTGTCCTCATTTTGTTTTGAAAAGAAACTTGTTAGTAATTGTCGCTTTGAAAATAATTCAGATTTGTGCATTAGCTTTCTTTTTATCATTCACATATTAAGAAGGCTGAAAAAAAATACATGCATGTGCATTTACATTTAGACTATTTGTTGGTTTGATTTAGGACAGTGCATATAGTGTGTGCTCTTTGCTCTTTGTTGAAAGAACGCCATCTCTCTTTCCTTAGTAGTTAGGATTTTCATTTGCCAAAAAAGAAGATTAAACGACTGTTTATAATCTTAGATTGCATTTTAGGAATTGTACATTTACATCATGCAGTGAACCTGAAAGGAAAATTTCTTAAGCAAGATCAACTATAAAATAAATTTAATGAATCTAAAAATTCTTTGGAACCTAACGCACAACATCTAGAAGTCTAGGCTAGAGATGTATTCCGGTGTTGTAAATCCAGGTAACTGTTGCTTTCACTGTTGGTTGGGTGGTTCCTCCACTTTGAGATGATAATTGCTAGTACGGACTTGTGCTCCCACGTACCGTCGAGTATATTTTGGGAGACCACAATAGGCTTAATCCTTTATCCATAGGAAGCCGTGTCTGCTGCCCTATCGATCGCAATGCACTGAACACAGCATTCGGGAAGATTGACTGTCATACCATAAAAAGTATTCTGCAGTTTTGAGATTGGTTTGGTAATCCCTCTGTCTAGACTTTCAGAGTAGTCCCTTTCATTCCTTTTCATACTCCTTAACGGAAAAGGTCCATCTGAGCACTTGTCACTTCAGGATCATTAAAAATCGAAGGCGACTAGAGTCATCTTTTGTTTTTTATCGACTCTTTAAAATTGAAAAAACAAGTTTTGTCAAAGCATCTAAAATTTATTTTAAACGGAATAATCATCACCTTTCCTACATTGGTATTAGGTTGAGGAAAATGGAGTCCACCAACCAAGGAGTTCCCCTTGGAGAAAATCCTAGTCCCTTCTCCTCTTGGGGAGATGTCGGTGCACCCCATATAGCCACATTATCACTTCCAGGATTGACAATCGGCTTGCCCATATGGCTCTTCTCAACCTCTGTCGTTCAGAACTCTGCGATTCCTGAACAATCAAGTCAGCAACTAAACGATTCCAGAGTTACCCCCCAACCCTCTACTTCGTTCAATTCTTCCTCTCCTCCTTCCTCTTTGCTTGATGAAGCTGGTAAAGCCAAAAATAAAGTACCTGAGAAGAAGAAGGAAAAGAAGAAGAAAGAGAAGAAGAAGAAGGAGCCAAAGGCGAAAAGGGGCAACCAAGCATCGTCTAGCGAAAATCCACACACTGCACTGACCAGGCCTAAATCGCCATGTGTCATTTGCAAAGGGGACCACTATCATCGAGATTGTCCTTGCATCCCTTGGATCTTAAGGGACTGGTCTCCTCGTTTACAAAACCTGGTGTCGTCAACCTCTGGTGATCATGTTGAAAGTACACCATCAACTAGTGAAAGTGAAGCCCTTGGAAAAAAAGGAAAATGTAAATTTCCTTGCAAAATGTGTGAAGGCGATCATGCCATCCACCGTTGTCCCTTCTTAGATGAGGCTAAAAGAGTTTTGGACGACCGTCCGGTTTCACCATTACGGCTTCCTCCTGGATATAAGAAACTCTTGCCGAGTCCGTCACTAGTTGAGAATCCGGCTGACACGCCCTTGTGGTCGGCCGAAGCATCTATCATTGAAGATGAACCATCTGAATCCACACCAGACGAAAGTCAAAAGGTCGAGGCGGCAGTTGACCCGGTCTTGCCTTCAGAGGTTCCATCTTCAGATGATACAATCATCGAAGAGAATAAGGATGACACCGTCCAAATTCTTTTCGTAAGCACAGACTCCGATGAACATGGGGGCAGTCTACCCGTTCCTTTACCGCAGGAAGGAAGTTCTTCAGAGTCATACCTGGCCGTCTATTCGGTCCCACCTCCAAGCAACCTAGTTGTTTCCTTTGACTGGAATCTACTAGGCAGACCTCGCTTACTGGCTAATGTACCATTCCGAATCATTTCTCAAGTATATAGAATGGTCATGGCCGGTACCATCATAGATGAAGGGGCTTCTGTGAGTATCCTTTCCTCAACTGCTTGGAAAGCACTTGGTTCGCCATCGCTTTTGCCTGAGATGAGAAATCTAAGAGGCTTCGACAAAGGAACCAGTCGACCGTTAGGGATCCTTCCCAATGTGCCCATAACATTGAGAGGGAAAATCGTTCACATAAACATAATGGTAGTCCAAGGACCCCTGGATTATAATCTACTCCTTGGACGAGACTATATTTATTGCATGGGAGCCATTGTCTCCTCACTCTTTAGAGTAATGTGTTTTCTGCACGAAGGAAGAGTGGTCAAGCTCGTAGACCAACTTTCATTCCCCGGTTCACATATAGCAAATAGTCATATACCATCCCTAAATGGTCTTTTCACACAAGGAATGTCTCATCAATCCCAGTCCGTCCAGCTGATGAGCGCGAGTGATTCAGGGGACATAACTGAAACCCAGGGGGCATGCACCCTGGTCTACTTCGACAGGAGAACCTTGGGTATAGGGTTGATTTCCGCAAAGGATTTATGACTAATCTGGCGAACCCGTCCTGACAGGAAAATGGGAACAGACTGGAATAAGATATTTTCGTAAAGGTTATGCCGGGTGACACCACTCCCCTTTGCCTATTTCAATAGGCATCGCCGCGAAAGAATTTTATCCGCGGTGTGGATGAAACTTTCTTGGTAACCTGGAATTTTTCCTCTATACCTGGGGGCATGCAAACCTTTTGGCATGCAAGCGAAGAGCAACCATTTATTTTTTAAATTTTTAGGTCCTCTAACCCTTAAACTCGTACGATTGGTCGTTTCCTAACTTGCATAAAGAAAGGATGTGGGGCAAAGCTTTGAAACAATGCCGTTTTTATGAGACATCCTTATTATGCGACTGGATATATTGAGCAGTTTTAGCACATAGTTCAAGCTCGTTAAAAAATAAACATAAGTCATGAGCAAATGTTTCCCCCGGCGTTTAAGCTCATTAAAAAATGAACCAATTTCTGGTAAATAACCGTCGTGAATGTAGTACTTTAGCCTTTAAAGCCTTGGTCGTGTTCTCATCATCACCTCCACTCTGTATTGGCCGATCATTCACCTCCGCTTGATTGTTTACCCCTTTTGAGGAACAGCTGCGAAGAGTGATCCTGTTATCCATCCTTGTAACACTACCGTGATTGGGAAATTCCAAACCTTACCTGGAATTAGCTGCTACCCGAATTTATCACTTGTTCCTCAAAGACGCGTCTCCTTTAAGCTCTTTTCAACTGACTCGTAAAATATGAAAAGCTTGCCGAGCCATTGGCCTCTCCAGCTCGTTAAAGTGACCGGAAGTGCTATCCCTCCTTTAGATTTTAATCTTTTTGGACCTGAGGTATTATTACACAAAAAGATCGAGCGCTTGTTTTGTTCGGCTCGTTAAAAGTACCGAAAATTCATCCCTTCTATATTGTTTTATACTTTTTCAGACTTAAGGGATTAGATGATGAAAAAGGATCGTTGGATTCTCCTTTACGTCCCTTTTCAGACTCTCTAAAATTGAAAAGGACCGAGTTATCTTTGTCGTTAAACTCGTTAAAACCTAATAGCGACAAACTTGTCCATAGCAGACAAGAACGAGTTTCACTATCGCTAGGCTCATTAAAACATAGCGATGGGTTTGCCCGAAGGGAAAATTATAGAACAAGCATATGTTATCCTCCTCAAGCTTGAAAAAAATAAAGAGGTACTGGTTAGAAATGATTGGGGAAAAATTTGGAAGAAAACTTGAAGTAACTTTATTGGTAGCTAGTCGCTCTTGAACATGACACTTTCACTCCGCATCCAAGTCGGGTTGGGTTGTTCCATTCACTGGTCACATCACCATGGTTCCATCACAACATCCACATTTGGGGTTAATGCTACTAATCCATCATGTCAGTGTCGCCGATATGTTCAAGAGAAGTCACTCAGAGAATTCACCTGTGTCTCACCCACTATAATACATCTTCGCTCCATTCTTTCATGACCACCACCCTGAACCGTATATCACCAGATCGTTTTCACCTCCATTAAAATCATTTGCTCTGTTCCATGTCATTGATGTGGGATTCACTAAGGCCCTCCTATGACGGATCGCTTCTTGTCGACATCAGCTCATTATCCGAGAAGTTGATCTAGGAACAACCCTTTCAGTACTTTGAAACTTGTATGCCTCAATGGCAAGTTTCTCACTTCCGGCGACAGGTTTACATCAATGGCCTTCAACTGAAAGATTTTGCATGGTGTTTGATGCCAAGTCCTCTATTCACACCACGTGAATTGTACTGTAGTACCTTGAGGGTCATCATCATTATCGGTGATTCCTCTCGCGCCTATTAACAGCTTACATCATTGGCTGGTAATCAGGCGATGTCTTTCCATGTTCGACTCCAGAACATCTCTCACATGGATCGACTTGTACTTGAGTGAAGATTGAACGAGATTGAAGTCCCTGGATCTAGTTTCATCCATCCGGGCTGCGATATATATTCAGGAAAATAAAGACATCAAATGTACATCATTGTTGCACAGATAATCATCCAATCTAAGGGATGATGACTCTACCAGAATCATCAGTCTACACTCAGATGATTGTCTGTCTCATGTACATGAAAATGAATTTATAAAGTTGAGCATGGGAATGCCTACCTCAGCTAGATCATGAAAATATTATGAAGATAATGTATTTTATTGTATCTTATTACAGGTCTCCTTCAAGCTTGAAAGAACTTCAAATCCTCATGATAAAGCATTTCACTCGACATCAACAAATTTACGACCTTATGCTTTAGGGGGCAACTGTTATAGAAATTTTTGGGCACTGCAACCCCAATCATAAATGTCAATAAACCAAGGGCTCTTAAGTCCCTAAAAGTTTTGTTCTGACCCCTAAAGGAACAAAGTCAACTGATTACATCTTCTCCCAGAAGTTCTCCATGAAAAACTACTCAAAACGGGTCAAAACTGGACCATTTCACCTGCTCCATAGGCAAAGTGCATTGCATCCCACCTAAATACACACAGTGGGTGCGATGCATTTAAAAAATCCCTTATATGGGGTGCAATGGGCGAGAAGGGACAAATGGCAGGGTCAATCCGCAAGGTGGAGGAGCATGGAATCTTCCAGAAACTTCTCCTGTGACACTTGCCTCTCTGAATTCGACCAGGGATGAGTAAGAGATCATCAATCTCCAAGTGGAATCAAGAAATATCAGAGAGAGGACACTAATCAACTCTCAAAAGCTGACTCACCTCCCTTGTAGATATCTATATATGGATCCCTCATCCCAGAGATCCAGAGGTTGGAATTTTGTATCTTGTGAGGAAGTGCTGCTGGCTTATTGGTGCAATATCATAGTGTTGGGTGATCTAAGTTTGTCATGAGGTGAAGAAGGGCTTCTTGCTGAGAGGATGATGCTAGGTTAGAACATTTGGTTGTAACTCTCTCGGCTCTTTCTTGATTATCAATAAAGATATTCAAGTTTTCCTCCATACCCTTGTATGATTTATGTTTTATGCATTTGTATGGTCAATTTACATCTGATCCTAGATTGTTTATGATAATAGATCTATGTTCTCGTATAGTATTGTGCTGCTTTGATTCTACAGGTACTCTGTGAAGCTGGGTATACAAGGAAGCAAGTAGCAAAGGACTATCAGAAGAGAGAGGAATCGAGCAAGGAGCCAAGTGCAAGACAGAGGTTGGTCTCCTTTATTCTTCTCTCATCTATCTCTCATAAAGGAAAACGAAAGTAGTCTTTACTTTGTTTATTTCTAAGGTAGCCACTAGCCTTAGTGGGATTAGCAGTTCTGCATAGACACTATTCCCGGTAACATTGAGGACTTCCAAAAATTGAATATAAGGGTAAAAGATATTCGAGAGAAGCATAGAATTGATGTGTTCATAAGGACTTTAAAGGATAACATCCAACATGAGGTTTGCCTTTGGGAACCTGATTTATTGGAGAAGACGTTCAGGTTGGCAAGGAAAATGGAAAGAAAACTTATGGCAACAAGGAAGCCTACCACTCACAATCATAAACATGGAAGTGTTGTTTCCCCTAGCCATCCGCAACCTACAAGGTTGACACCACAACAATTGGAAGAAAAAAGAGCAAAAGGGGTTTGTTACAGTTGTGATAGAAAATACACTAAAGGTCATAAGTGTGCCGAGAAGAAATTATTTTACATAGATTGTGAAGAGGAGGAAGAAAAGGAACAAGAAATGTCAAAAGAATAGGATATACATAAGGAAAAAACCCTAGAGAGAGAAGAAATGAATTCGACCATATCTTGTAATGCATTGGTTGGAATTACCACTCCTCAAACTATCAAGATAGAAGGGCATATCAAGAAGAAAAAACTAATAGTGTTGATTGATTCGTGCAGTACCCACAATTATATTCATTGTAAGATAACCAAGGAATCAAATTTCTTCCTATATCTAGCACCAGAGTGTCAAGTGATGGTTGCAAGAGGAGGAAGAATATGTTGCTTAGGAAAGTGCCATAATATCAAGCTATCCATGGGAGAATATGTATTGAAAATCCCAATGATTTCCATTCCAATGGGTGGTGTTGATGTTGTACTAGGAGTCCAATGGCTACAATCCTTGGGTACAACAACTCTTAATTTTCAACAACGTTTCATGAAATTTTCTTCAGAAGGAAAGGAAGCTTAATTAAGGGGTATCACATGGAAATTGGGAAGGATAATCAGCTCTAACAGAATGAAAGAGCTTCTAAAGAAAGAACAACAAGGCATAATTTCACAATTATGTTCACTAGAGGTTCCCAAATCGAAATCATCTATTTCTCCAGATCTCCAAAAAGTATTGGACAATCATTCTAGGGTATTTGAGACTCCCAAAGGCCTCCCACCTATTCGTGATCATGATCATGCTATTCATTTGATTCTAGGAAGTGCTCCTCCAAACATCAAGCCTTACAGATATCCCTATGCCCAAAAGAGTGAAATTGAATGTATGGTTGTAGAATTGTTAGAGGCTAGTATAATTCAACCTAGTCAAAGTTATTTCTCTACTCCACTTGTATTGGTTCACAAGAAGGATGGATCATGGCGCATGTGTTTAGATTATAGGGAGCTCAACAAGCTCACAATTAAAGATAAATTTCCCATTCCTGTCATTGATGAATTATTGGATGAATTGCATGGAACAATTTACTTCACCAAGTTGGATCTTCGTTCAGGATATCATCAAATCAGAATGAAGACTGAAGACATTCCAAAAACAACATTTAGAACTCATGAGGGTGATGAGCCCAAAAAATGGACAATTATTTGGGCTCATTCGACCTCCTAATTTGACTTAATCCACCATTCTCATTAGTTTATTGCATGTTTTTTATTATATTTATGTTAATAGAGTGAATTTGGTTAGTCATTATGACAACAAGTCTAATGGGTGCTTTGTGTAGCCTTTTTGGTCAACTTGGAGACAAAATTGAAGGTCTTAATGAGCACTTGGCAGCCAAATTCATGGGAGAACAAGCTAGAGGATTTGTAGGAAGGTGTCCCCTTCATTTATGGGCGCTTACCTCGAATTCTCCACCATCAGCTCGGAGTTCAAGGGCCACCGAATCAATCAGCACAAGGGCAGCCAAGCAAGTCAAGTAGGACTGCTGTTAACTCCAAGTTTTGGGCAGCCGAGTCCCTACAGTTTAGGAGGACTGTTGGGTCCTCAATTTGTATAAATAAGAAGGCTTAGGGCCTCATTTTGGTTAGCCAGTGTAGCCAGTGGCTGTTAGCTAGATAGCCAGTAGATAGTAGCTAGTAGTTAGTCATTTCATAGCCTTGTTGTAGTCATTTTGTAATTCGATTTGTAGGCAATAGATTAGCTTTGCTTTCAGCTCATTCTCAAGCTCTCCTTGTGGACAGGTTTGATGTAACTCTTCATTCTTGATTAATAAAGATGAATTCAGCTTTGCGCTAGCTCTAAATCTCTCTTGGGAGGCTGTATCTCTTGGGGTTGGGCCCATCTCAAGTGCCCAGTACCTCCCCTGTTTATCTTTATGTGTGTTTGCTGCGTTCTTAAAATAAAATCTGCTCTTTAGATCTTGCTTTGTTATTTTGGTTGTTTTTGTTGGTTAAAGTAGCTTTTTATGTTTGGGAATCGATTGGTAGGAGTTTTTCATGCATTTAGATCTTTCAGAATGTTCTTGCTCACGTGATGTACATGGTTCTCTTTCCAAACGAGGCTGTTGTTTATTCATTTCATTGACAGTTAGATTAAGTTAGCTAGGACTTAGTTTGTTTGCAAGAATTCATTGATTCGGTTGAATGTGCATTGTGCAGGGCATCTCTATCACTCACTCACATGGTCAAGCTTCATCAGAGCCATCTGATTCATCCCATATCTAGGCTTCTCGCTTCACACCCATCCTCTTGCCCACGTAACCCTACCTTCTTTTCCATTGTTGTCTCAACTACCTTAAAGCCAAATCAGCCTTCCACATATAATCTCACCACTCCATCCATCACTTCCTGGGTCACTTCAGACCCCCATCCTACCTCCATAACCATCCATGCATCTTCCATCAATCACCCATCCTCAAAAATCCCATTTCGAAACATCCTGTAGAAGAATTACAGAACTTCCTGTAGAAACCCTGCAGAATTCCTATAGAAGTTCATAAACACGGTTGCATGGCATCCAGACTTTGCGAAACTCGCAGAAAGAATGTTAGGGATCCCTTAGACCCTCTCTGTACCATCCCAACCTTTCCTAAAGCATTTCATCCCTTGATCCATCCTTGTACAGTGGAAAACTAGTTAGAAGCACATGCATGATAATTCTAATAACTTAATCAAAAATACAAAAAGATGTTTTCTTCAGATAGTGATAACTTAGACACATGCATTTTACCTTCCTAGAATTAATGGCGTCTCTTTTCGTAGTTTGCATTCTCTCCTTTGCGTCAATAGGACTAGTTGGTAGAATTAGGGTTTGCTAGGGTTTGTGTTTCTTTTTGGCTTTCAGTTTCTTTTCGCAATTAGATTAGCTTCCTTCGAGTTAGCTTTCATCCATCAATTAAAAAAGCTTCTTCTAAGAGCTCATAGAAGTTGGCTTAAGCTCCTAGTGGACTTGTGCCAGCTGACCAAGTGACAGCTGCGGCAAGAGCTAGTACTTGTGCATACAGCACCATCGCTTCCAAGTTTGTTACGAACTACCAGGTTGATAAAATTAAAGAAGGGAGTTCCAAGAGTTGTAGCATTATTGCTACAATACTGGAGCCCACCATCTTTTTGGCGCCGTTGCCGGGGAAGCGTCAGAGTATTGGTGATTGTCGCTTTTCTTCTATTTTCCACTGCAATCTTCTGCTAAGTAGTTTACTTCATTTCCATTATGCAATTTCGTTTATGCAAAAGTAGATTAGCATTTCCCACTTTCATAGATTAACATTTCAATTCCGCAATTTCAATTCTGCAAGCGTAGATTAGCATTTCAATTCTGCAAGTGTAGACTAGCATTTCCATTCCTACAATTTCATTTGAGAAAAATAGATTAGTCCTTTCCTGCTTTCATTTCAATTCCGCATTTTCATTTTAGCAATATAGTTAGTTGCAGTTCAATCTATTTCAATTTTGTAGGTAGAAGTAGAAAAAAGAAAAAAATCAACCAAAAAGATTTCATTTCATGCCTTGTAGGAGTAGAGATAAGTTAGAAAAATGATTGCACACCCCCCCACTGCTTCACACAGCCAACGTTATCTCTTCTTCGATGGCTGTGATTAAAGAACCCCTGGGTGGACATCAAGGCATATTTAAAGAACCTCTAGGGGAGAAGAAGAAGAAAACATTCCTCTGGAGCAAATGGCTACAAGCAGAAATGTTGGGAGCAGTCCCTTGTCCAAAGATGAATTTGAAGATCAGATAGAAGATTTCAAGAGTGATATGAGGCAGTTTCTTGCCATGCAACTGGATACCTTGCGGATCCAAAAGAAGCAAGAAGAAGCCAAGAGGGCTTTGGCCATTTTTTGTCCTAGATGCACTAGAAAGCATCCTAGGAACGAATGTCCAATGCACTCCCTAGAAGTGTGTTTCATCTGTGAAGAATACCATCCTACGGATCAGTGCCCTTCCTTGCCCGGAATTAAAGTTGCATATCAGAGAACCAAAGAAGCCACTGAATCACTCCGTTATCTGAACCAAAGGAGGCCGCATGGACCTATATCTTACCAGAAGGAACTGCAAGGGACACCTGAGATCTATTATGACCCCTATCAAGCCACTTTCATGCCTTCTTGGGGTCCCCCTGCTCATCCTTCCTGGTTCACACCTCCTCCTTGTTCCTTCACAGATCCATATTATGCCCAACCAGTTGCTCATTCGTTTCACTCTTATGCTCAGCCACAGCCTCAGTGGAATGCACCTTATCAGGAGTGGAGGCCCCAATACAAAACTCCTCCCGCTTATTTTCCTCCACCACCTGCTCATCCACAACCATCGCCTCCTCCTCCACCAAGGCAACCCCAAATGCCTACCCAACCACAATGCCATCCATCTCCATCTCAATTTCACACCTCCACTCAACTACCCGTACCATTTCCAAAGCCATACAATGGAGTAGCTCAACCCAATTGCAAAGCTGAGGCACAACATGTGCAAATGACTCCTTTTGAGCTCAATGATGTTCACCAAAGCTCAGGGAGAGTGTTGCATAAGAGAGAATCTATTGACAACATTGAAGGACCAAAGGAAAAAGAAGGTTCCAAAGAGGAGATCAAAGAACCATGGGCTGCACTTGATGAAGAGAAGAGATCTAAATCAGAGATTGAGAGAGTTCCCTCATGGTTATCATCAAATCCTCCATGTACTCAAGAGAAAGATCAACAAAAAGAGGAAGATCAGAAGGTCATGATAGAAGGTGACATGAAGAATGATCCAAATCAGCAAGACGACCAAGGATATCAAAGCTATATTGAGATATGGTTTTAGAAGGTCACTAAGTTGCAGCGGTACTTTCTTCCTCAGTTATGTTTGATCCCTTCAAAGCCAGATCATTTGGTCTCTGAGATCCGGATACCTGTCAAAGCATGCATTTTGAGCCTTCACATCATTTTGTCTCTAATCTCGATGTGCACATGGCTCCATTGGAAGTATTCTTATACTTGAAAATGATTTTGTTTTTCAAGTAGGGTAGGGTAGAAAAAAAAAAAAAAAAAAAAAAATTGAAAATAAGAGAAAAAATAAAAATCTAAGGTGAAAAACTCCTTGGAGGCGCCTTAGATTGGCTCATTGATTGAAAACCTCCATGAGGCGGTCAATGGGTTGGAAAAAAGAGAAAATAAAAATGGAATAAGATCCCTGGGTGAAAACCTTCCTTGGAGGCGCCCAGGGTAGGCAATTAGGGTGAAAACCTCCATGAGGCGCCCTAGTTGTTTTTCAAAAAAAAAAGAGAGAAAAAGAAAAAAATAAAAATAAAACTAATTTCCATTGGCTAATTGCAGGTTGCAAGAAGGACGTTTCATGACAGGAGGAGCACTCAAATCAAGGTTAAAGGAATTTTTCTTGTGCCTTCTACAGGAAGCTCTGTATTTCTACAGGAAACATCCTGTAGAACCTTTGGACGAACCAAATTCAAGTCTAAAATGGAATCTGATGGTGGGAATCTTTTGATTAAGCCTACAAGAACTTGTGTGTCCATCCCTTGCCTTTCTCCATCATTCTTTCCACCTCATTGTGCTTCTCATTGTGCTTCTATAGGAACTTCCTGTAGAAATTGTGGGAAACTAGACATGGATTTCCAAAAAGTGGTTTGGCGAACATGGTAACTTCCTCAAGCGTTCAGAAGTCCTCATGCAATCTTCCAAATCCTCCTCCATCATCTCCATACCTGCATCACAGCAAAACTTCATTTTTTCATACCATGCAACAAAAATGCAAAGTGCCTTGAAGCAAAAAGACATAGAAAAAAATTTGTTTTTGCCATAACTTGAAAACCATGCATCCATTTGACAAACCGTTTTATGGGAAATTGTACAAGGGTGTTGGAAACATGCTTGAGCAGTTTCAGCCAATTCCGGCGCACGGTTTCCAAGAAATCAACCTCCATCACCATCAGCCATTTTTGCATTTTCTCCATATCCGTGCATCCGTTTCAAAACCTGTTTCATGGGGATATGCACATGAGTGATGGTAACCTACCCAAGTAGTTTCAGCCGATTTCAATGCACGGTTTCCGAGAAATCGATCCCTGAAATCTTCAACCATTTTCCATTTTTCTCGAAATCCGTGCATCCATTGATCATGATTTTGCTATGGGAGATGCATCATGATGATAGAAACATGCTCAGCAAGTTTCAGATCAATCCGCTTTACCGTTTGGGAGAAATGGCGAAAACAAGTTCTGGTTTTGTGACCATGCAGCAGCAGCAGCTTGAAGGTGCAGATCTGAACGTGGAAACAATTGCATGCAGCTCAGATCCGGCCAGAGGACACCTGCACAAGGAAAAGCAATCAAAGATTAGCAGCCAAGCCACATGCAATCAGAAAAACCAATGCATGCAGCAATGACAGGCCACAGCAGCTCACGACAGCCATTCAACTTCGAGGTATGTGACTGAAACTCATTCCTCTATTGCATAAATTTAATTTAAAAACTGCATGAATTAATGGAATGGTGGGATTAAGCCACGAATTATCAAGGTTAAGCTGATTGTTTTCTCTAGAACTCAGCCGGCAGTCACGCAGTACATGTGGACAGGTGACTCACGTAAAAAAAAAAACAGTTAGTGTCAGCTGCTTGAACTCCAGTGCAGCGGATCAAGAAGAAAGCATACAGTTAATAAGTAGAACATGCAGTTCATGACAACACTTCTGTCTGCATGGCCAACACATGTTCTTGCCAGCTCACCACAAATCACGCAGCAACTAAAGAAGGCTCGGCTGAAATTCACGAACTGTTGTTCATCTGCACTTGCCACATCGTCAACTGAAGTTTGCACAAAATGATTAACTAGTCATCCTCCACCAGTTTCTCTACCTGTCTTCTAGATTCTGATGTGTATTAGGCTCGCTCAGAGGTGCAGGGCGCTCTACAGGCATTTCTACAGGAAGTCGTCTACAGGAAAGGCAGAAAACAGCCCCGCAGAAAGAAAACACGGGATTTTTAGAAAATTTCAAGCTCAAAACGAGGTATGCTAGAGAAAACTCCTCTATGCATGGTATGTTTTGAAAAGGTGGTGAATTGGACAGCATCAGATTGTGGAATCAGAGAAAAATATGCCAGTGAATTGGAAGAAAAACGTTTGCTTGTGTATTGCATTGGCTTTCCCAGTCATTTCTGCATCAAGATTCTCGTCCATGTTCCCTGTTTTTAAAATTCTCCTGTAGGGGAGATGTATGCAACTGTGGGGGCCAGCCTGTGAATGAAAAATTTTAAATTTGCATATCTGTATGTGTGCTGAGATGAAAACTTGATCTCTGTACTCTGTCTGTGAAAACAAAATTCTTCTTTTCAAAAGCAGAGAAGCCCAAGCGTTTTCTTCATCTAGTTCGAATCTTGAAGAAAGAGCGGGATTACTGTAAGAAATTAGTCAGTGGTGAGAACAGGTCCTGGTCAAAGTGAAAAT
Source organism: Pinus tabuliformis (assembly GCA_031772625.1). Taxonomy (NCBI): domain Eukaryota; kingdom Viridiplantae; phylum Streptophyta; class Pinopsida; order Pinales; family Pinaceae; genus Pinus; species Pinus tabuliformis. Next base: position 409,218,760 of record CM062806.1, on the reverse strand, counting down.
CGAGGTCAAAGGAAACTTTACATTGGTCATATTTCATATGACATGGCCAATGATAATATTCTAGAAGTTTTTTTTTCCAAATATGGAGAGATGGAAGAAGGTTCAGTTGCATACGATAAGAATACCAACAAATCTAGGTTACAAATCTAAGATACATCAGATTTATTTATGATGGGCAGTTTAAAATGCCTCTATTCTTAGAGATTTATGCATGTTTTTCCGAGGCCTAGATTGTTTGGCTGTATTTGTCTTGGTTAATGTTCTATGCATTTTTCACCAACAAGGGATTTGCATTTGTGACTTTCAAGACTATGGAGGCTACTAAGTGAGCCCGTGAGGAACCAAACAAAACCATTGATGGAAGGATTGTTACTATGAAACTTGCAATTGAGGGACAGAGAAGACTGTGTATATATATTGCAGAAATAACAAGGGTTACATCTCGGCTCTATATTCAGATCTGTCTAGACATATCACAACGAATATATGTGATACTCAACATACCTATGATTAAAGGAAATATCTATGGATGTGTAAACCTAGGAATATATATGAACATCATCTTTTCAACCTGCAAGTGTTTTCATCAAAGAGATGAAGTTGAAGGATCTATCCTATGATCAAGGATCTCAGCATACAATTTATATTAGCCTGCATACCTCAGTGTGAACTGTAATTTGATATCTCTCAATGGGTATTTGAAATAAAATTCCACAGTTGCAATCACAGTTTAGACACACATGGAGATCTAACCTTCAGGTAGACTTCATGGATATGATAAAGAAGCAACAGTGAGGGTCTCAATGATGATGTAATAATGGTTCAATAATGAGGACAACCTCAGTCTCAGCGCTGGAAGTCTTGGCATAATTACATTCATAGCAAGATCAAGATCTCAAGAAGCAATTTCATATTGAAGGGAAATGTTGATTCATAGCAGTGATATGTGAGCAATTCATATTTTCTCTGCCTTGATCTATCTTATGTTCTGTTCTGCTTCTGTTATCAATTCTTAGCAGAGTTCAAATCCAAGATTAAGAATGCCATTTGATTCAGTTAAAGGCCTGGAAACACTTTTGCCCATCCAGCTTTGGCATGCAATATCTATTCTCGGGCAGTTCATTGTACTTGTGTGCTTTTATAATACATTAGACTTGCCATTTGTGTTGGATTCGTCAGCTTTCAGGCAGCAGCACAGTTCAAGGAGAAGGCACCCCCAGCCAAGCAAGCAAAATCAGAGAAAATTGGTTCTACAGGAAGTTAGCAGACTGTTTCTACAGGAAGACAGAGGACTGTTTCTACAGGAAGCCAGCGAACTGTTTCTACAGGAAGTTTGAAAAGAGGGAAGCCAAAGGAGAAATCGGCCGAGATTTTAGCCAAGGAGGCCACCAGGGCCATCAAAGATGAGGAGAGAGATTGGTTTCTCAGAGGATGAGCAACACTTTCAGTAGGGGGTTGATGATGAGTCCCAAAAATGGACAATTATTTGGGCTCATTCAACCTCCTAATTTGACTTAATCCACCATTCTCATTAGTTTATTGCATGTTTTTGATTATATTTATGTTAATAGAGTGAATTTGGTTAGTCATTATGCCAACAAGTCTAATGGGTGCTTTGTGTAGCCTTTTTGGTCAACTTGGAGACAAAATTGAAGGTCTTAATGAGCACTTGGCAGCCAAATTCGTGGGAGAACAAGCTAGAGGATTTGTAGGAAGGTGTCCCCTTCATTTATGGGCCCTTACCTCGAATTCTCCACCATCAGCTCGGAGTTCAAGGGCCACCGAATCAATCAGCACAAGGGCAGCCAAGCAAGTCAAGTAGGACTGCTGTTAACTCCAACTTTTGGGCAGCCGAGTCCCTAAAGTTTAGGAGGACTGTTGGGTCCTCAATTTGTATAAATAAGAAGGCTTAGGGCCTCATTTTGGTTAGCCAGTGTAGCCAGTGGATGTTAGCTAGATAGCCAGTAGATAGTAGCTAGTAGTTAGTCATTTCATAGCCTTGTTGTAGTCATTTAGTAATTCGATTTGTAGGCAATAGATTAGCTTTGCTTTCAGGTCATTCTCAAGCTCTCCTTGTGGACAGTTTTGATGTAACTCTTCATTCTTGATTAATAAAGATGAATTCAGCTTTGCACCAGCTCTAAATCTCTCTTGGGAGGCTGTAGCTCTTGGGGTTGGGCCCATCTCAAGCGCCCAGTACCTCCCCTGTTTATCTTAATGTGCTTTTGCTGCGTTCTTAAAATAAAATCTGCTCTTTAGATCTTGCCTTGTTATTTTGGTTGTTTTTGTTGGTTAAAGTAGCTTTTTATGTTTGGGAATCGATTGGTAGGAGTTTTTCATGCATTTATATCTTTCGGAATGTTCTTGCTCACGTGATGTACACGGTTCTCTTTCCAAACGAGGCTGATGTTTATTCATTTCATTGACAGTTAGATTAAGTTAGCTAGGACTTAGTTTGTTTGCAAGAATTCATTGATTCGGTTGAATGTGCATTGTGCAGGGCATCTCTATCACTCACTCACATGGTCAAGCTTCATCAGAGCCATCTGATTCATCCCATATCTAGGCTTCTCGCTTCACACCCATCCTCTTGCCCACATAACCCTACCTTCTTCTCCATTGTTGTCTCAACTACCTTAAAGCCAAATCAGCCTTCCACATATCATCTCACCACTCCATCCATCAGTTCCTGGGTCACTTCAGACCCCCATCCTACCTCCATGACCATCCATGCATCTTCCATCAATCACCCATCCTCAAAAATCCCATTTCGAAACATCATGTAGAAGAATTACAGAACTTCCTGTAGAAACCCCTGCAGACTTCCTGTAGAAGTTCATAAACACGGTTGCATGGCATCCAGACTTTGCGAAACTCTCAGAAAGAATGTTAGGGATCCCTTAGACCCTCTCTGTACCATCCCAACCTTTCCCAAAGCATTTCATCCCTTGATCCATCCCTGCACAGTGGAAAACTAGTTAGAAGCACATGCATGATAATTCTAATAACTTAATCAAAAATACAAAAAGATGTTTTCTTCAGATAGTGATAACTTAGACACATGCATTTTACCTTCCTAGAAGTAATGGCATCTCTTTTCGTAGTTTACATTCTCTCCTTTGCGTCAATAGGACTAGCTGGTAGAATTAGGGTTTGCTAGGGTTTGTGTTTCTTTTTGGCTTTCAGTTTCTTTTCGCAATTAGATTAGCTTCCTTCGAGTTAGCTTTCATCCATCAATTAAAAAAGCTTCTTCTAAGAGCCCATAGAAGTTGGCTTAAGCTCCTAGTGGACTTGTGCCAGTTGACCAAGTGACAGCTGCGGCAAGAGCTAGTACTTGTGCATACAGCACCGTCGCTTCCAAGTTTGTTACGAACTACCGGGTTGATAAAATTAAAGAAGGGAGTTCCAGGAGTTGTAGCATTATTGCTACAATACTGGAGCCCACCAGAGGGTCATAATGAATTTTTGGTCATGCCTTTTGGCCTTACCAATGCACCTTATACATTTCAAGGTTTGATGAATTCCATTTTCAAACCCTTCCTTAGAAAATTTGTGTTAGTATTTTTTTGATGATATACTAATCTACAGTAAGTCTTGGAAGGATCATGTTTAACATGTTGACAGGGTGCTCAAACTATTGGAGGAGAAACAATTATATGCAAAAAGATCCAAATGATTCTTTGGAGTACAAGAGGTGGAATATCTGGGTCATATTGTATCTCATGAAGGTGTTAAGGTAGACCCTAGCAAAATTAAAACCATTAAGGAATGGAAAATCCCCACATCCATAAAGCATCTATGAGGATTTATCAGGTTGACAAGGTATTATCGCAAGTTTGTTAAGAATTATGGGAGAATAGCAGCACCTCTAACAACATATTGAAGAAAGATGTAATTTCATGGACTCCAGAAGCAACAAAGGCCTTTGAACATCTTAAAGAGGTAATGTGCCAAGCATCGATCTTAGCTACATTGGACTTCACAAAAACCTTTATTGTGGAATGTGATGCCTCAGGAAATGGAATTGGTGTTGTTTTAATGCAAGAAGAAAGACCCATTTCTTTCGAAAGTCATCCAATCAAAGGAAAGTATTTACACAAAGCTATTTATGAGAAGGAAATGTTGGCAATGTTGGGTTGTGTTATATTCTTTCCACAACTAACCCACGTAGTTAACTAGGGTGTTAGAAGGGGGACAAAGACCCCCCTTCATTGTACCGATTGTGTAGTGGGGGGAGTAACAAGGGGTTTGAGGGGTGCAGGTAACCCCACTCTATGGGGTCTAGGGCAGCGCCCCAGAAAATTTTGGTTTTGGACCCTATCTTAGGTTGGGCGGACCTACCTATGGTTTTGTGCATGTTTTTCACACATGGTTTTGGATGCGATGATTTTTCGGTCCATGGTTTTGGACGCGATGGCTTTTGGTCCATGGTCTTGGATGCTTTGACATGTATAAATATGTATTGTAACATTGAAAGGAACATAATGAAAAATCAAGCTAGTAGTCTCGGTTTTGGGATCCAAGGGAAAATCTCTGTGTATATGTGCTTTATGTGTTATGCTCTTACATTGTTTATTTTCTGTGTTTTAGAATTCGTATGCAGGTAATTTTTGTATGGGGTTAAAACCTACATTTGATATCAAAGTTATTTTGGCTTCAAGGGGACGCCTTTGGTGCTGAGGGGTTTCGCTTAGGCTTGTGGCAGACCCCATTCAGTGGGAGATTTGTAGGATCGATTTTGGTGGTGAAAGACGATGGCGAGCAGTGGAAAGATAGAGATCGAGAAATTTAATGGTCAAAGTTTTGAGTTGTGGAAACTCAATATGGAGGATTTGTTGGTGGATAAAGATTAGTGGATCACGGTAGATCTGACTACTAAACCAACGAGAGTGTCACATGAAGAATGGAAGAAGTTGGATCGGAAGGCAAAGAGCACAATACGATTGTGTGTCTCAAATTCAGTGTTATTGAATGTATCAAGGGAAGCTACAACGAAGGCTTTGTGGGATAAGTTAAGGACTTTGTACCAATCTAAGTCTCTGCTGAATAAACTGTTCCTATAGAGGAAGTTGTATAACCTGAGGATGAAATATGGAGACTCAGTGAAAGAGAAGTTGAATGCATTTAATATTGTGGTAAGTTAGTTATCATCTGTTGATATTAAAATTTTAGATGAAGGTAAGTGCATCATTTTGTTGTGTTCTCTATCAGATTCGTGGGATAGTCTGGTTATTTCAATAGGTAGCAATGCAACTGCCTTGTAGTTTGATGAAATAGTCTCATCCTTGTTGATGGAGGAAATGAGACGAAAAAATATGGAGAGCCAGAATGGTGATGCCTTGTTTTTATGAGGACAGTCCCAGAAAAGAAAGAAAAATAAGTCATCGAGTGGGAGATCTAAATCTCCAGGAAAACCTGTAAAGGTGGTGTGTTAGAAATGCAGAAAGGAAGGGCACTACAAAAGGGATTGTAAATCTAAAGCTCCTGACAAAGCAAAGGGATCTGATGATGCTCCTTCTGCAGAGGCCAAAACCACCTCAGATGAAGGTGGGGATGTGTACTTGGCTTCTTCAAGTACACATGTAGATCACGAGGCATGGTTGATTGAATCACGTGCATCCTTTCAATTCACTCCCCATAGAGAGTGGTTCTATGAGTATGAGAAATATGATGGTGGTGATGTCTTCTTGGGGGATGACAAGAAGGCTAGAATCGTTGGTCGCAGAAAAGTAAAGTTGAAGTTGCAAGGTGGAAGGGTTAGAACACTTCCTGGTGTTTTGCATATTCTTGCATTAGCCAGAAATTTGATTTCTGTCAGCAAGATGGATGATGTAGGTGTAAAAATGGTGTTCAAGAAGGATACATGCAAAATGGTTCGAGGGGCACTGGTATTGATGCAGGGAGTTCAAATTGGAACTCTGTACAAGCTGCAAGGTAGCACTGTTGTTGATGGGTGCAACAGTTCTATGGTTCCTGAAAGTGGAGCAGAAAATCTAGTGATCTCTAGAGAGAAGACCATGTTATGGCATCAAAGGCTTGGACATATTGAAGAGAAGGGTCTTTGAATACCTCACGGTAAAGGTATGGTAGAAGGTATGAGTAATAGCTCTCTGGATTTTGATTTCTATGAAAATTGTGTATATGGGAAGCAAAATCAGGTGAGTTTCCCCTTTGGTGGTAAGAGGGCAAAATATATATTAGAGCTTGTGCACAGTGATGTGTTTGGACCTGTGAAGGTTCCATCACTGGGTAAGTCTGTGTACTATGTATCCTTTATATATGACTTCTCAAGGAATACATGGATTTATTTCCTTAAGAAGAAATATGAAGTCTTTGACAGGTCTAAAGAATTTAAGGCTTTGGTGGAAAACCAAACAGAGAAGAAGATAAAGGTGTTGAGGACAGATAACGGTGGAGAGTTTTGTAGTAATGAATTTGAAGAATTATGTAAGATGTGTGGTATAGCACGACAGAAGACTACTCCATACACAACTGAGCAAAATGGAGTTGTAGAAACAATGAACAAGACGTTGATGGAAAGGGCAAGAAGCATGCTCAGTGTTGTCGGGTTAGGACAAGAATTTTGGGCAGAGGCAGTGGAGAAAACATGTTACCTGGTCAACAAATCACCTTCATCAGTGCTGGAGGATAAGACTCCACAAGAGGTATGGACTGGTAAGAAACCCTCTCTTTCACATCTGAGGGTATTAGGATGTGATTCATATGTACATGTTCCAAAGGAGAAGAGAACCAAGTTGGACAGTAAATCTGAAAAGTGCATCTTTATTGGGTATAAGGATGGTTTAAAGGGTTATAATCTTTAGAACCCAGCAACAAGGAAGGTTGTGTACAGTCGAGATGTGGTATTCAGAGAGGTTAAAGATGTTATTAAACATGAAGTCCAACCAAAGGAACTTGAGAAGATAGAGTTTGAGCTAAAGGAGGAAGAATCAGACTCTACAACAGAGGAGAAATCAGAAGATGAAGAGCCACAAACTCCAGGTGTGAGAAGATCAATTCGAGAAAGAAGTCAGCCAGAAAGGTATAGTCCGTCTTCTTTCTGTTCAAATTTTGCTTTATCTATTACTGATGATGATCCTAGAACTATGAAGGAGGAAATAGATTCAGAGGATGGAAAACTCTAGAAAGAGACCATGGTTGATGAAATGGCATCTTTGCACAAAAATGAGGCTTGGGATCTAGTGGAGTTGCTGGCTAGAAGGAAAGCCATTTTCAGAAAATGGGTGTTCAAGAAGAAGACAAATGTAGAAGGAAAGGTGGAGAAATACAAAGCTCAGTTGGTAGAAAAAGGTTATTCCCAAGTGCCAAGAATTGATTTTGGCGATATTTTTTCTCCTGTTTCCAAGGTAACTTCTATTAAATTACTTTTATCTATTGCTGCTGCTTTTGATTTTGAGTTAGAACAGATGGATGTGAAGACACATTTCTTCACAGGGATCTAGAAGAGGAGATCTACATGAAGCAACCTGAAGGCTTTGTGGTGAAGGGTAAGAAAGAACTGGTATGCAAGTTAAAGAAGTCTCTGTATGGGTTAAAACAGTCACCAAGGATGTGGTATCAGAAATTTGATTCATTTATACGGGGACTTGGCTTCACCAGAAGCAAAGCAGATCATTGTGTGTATTTTAAATTAATTGGTGACGGTGTTATTTATCTGGTCTTATATGTGGATGATATGTTGCTGGTTGGAAATGACAAAGAAATTAATCTGGATTTGAAGACCCATTTGTCTTCCAAATTCATCATGAAAGATCTTGGTGCTGCAAACTATATTTTGGGAATGGAAATTAAAAGAGATTAGACAAAGAGGAAGCTCTCGTTAATCTAGAGGAAGTATGTCATGACAATATTGTAGAGGTTTAATATGCAGGATAGTAAACCGGTGAAGGTTCCTATCCCTGTAGGTGTAAAGTTATCTGTTGAACAGTGTCCCAAGACACAAGAAGAGGAAGAAGACATGTCACGTGTTCCATATGCAAGTGCAGTCGGTACCTTGATGTATGCGATGGTCTATACTAGACCAGACATTGCACATGCAGTGGGAGTATTAAGCAGGTTTATTTCAAAACTAGAGAAGGAGCATTGGACAACAATGAAGCGGGTTTTCAGGTATTTGTGTGGCACTAGTGATTATGGTCTGTGCTACCAAGGAAGACTAGGATTGGACAGAGTGTTGGATATGTGGCTTTTTTGATGCAAACTAGGCTAGAGATCTGGATCAAAAAAGATCTACAAGTGGATATGTGTTTAACTTATTTGGAGGTGCAGTTAGTTGGATGTGTAAGAAACAATCTATAGTGGCACTATCAACTACAGAGGCAGAATACATGGCAACCACTCATGCAAGCAAGGAAGCAGTTTGGTTGCAGAGATTGTGTTCAAGTATGGAGTTAGTATAGGGAGCTATATGGATAGACTGTGATAGCCAAAGTGCAATTTTATTGGCAAAGAACCCTGCATATCATTCAAAGACAAATAAAATTGATGTTCAGTATCATTTTGTGAGGGATATGATAGAAGACAAAAAGGTGTTGTTGTTAAAGGTGGACACTTTGAAGAATACTGCAGATGCATTGACAAAATTTGTGAGCTCTGAGAAGTTCTCTTGGTGTAGAGAAACAATGGGCGTTGTAGGGCTGGATAGATGACTAAGCTCTCTTGTGGCCCCCTGTGGAAAGAAAACAACAAATGGGAGAATTTTGGGTTGGGTTATATTATTTCCATGACTAACCCACGTAGCTAACCAGGGGGTTAGAAGGGGGGAAGAGCCCCCCGTTCGTTGCATTTATTGTGTAGCGGGGGGAGTCACAGGGGGTTTGAGGGGTGCAGGTAACCCCACTCTATGGGGTTCACGGCAGCACCCTGGAAAATTTTGGTTTTGGACCCTATCTTAGGTTGGGCGGACCTACCTATGGTTTTGTGCATGTTTTTCACACATGGTTTTGGACGCGATGGTTTTTCGGTCCATGGTTTTGGACACGATGGTTTTCGGTCCATGGTGTTGGATGCTTCTGCATGTATAAATATGTATTGTAACATTGAAAGGAACATAATGAAAAATCAAGCTGGTAGTCTCGGTTTTGGTATCCAGGGGAAAATCTCTGTGTATATGTGTTTTATGTGTTATGCTCTCGCATTGTTTATTTTCTGTGTTTTAGAATTCGTATGCAGGTAATTTTTGTACGGGGTTAAAACCTACAGGAAATACTACATGCACTTAAGAAATGTCGACCCCACCTAATGGGAATACACTTCAAGGTAAAAACAGATCATGATAGTCTTAAATACATTTTAGAACAAAGGTTATTTTCAGAAGAGAAGCAAAAATGGGTCACAAAGATGTTGGGTTATGACTTTGAAATAATCTACAAAAAAGGGAAGAAAAATGTTGTGGTAGATGCACTCTTAAGAAAGGATGAGGATGTGGAAGCATTTCTTTGCGCCATTTCTATGATCCAACCAAATTGGATAAATGAAGCAAGGGATGAATGGAAGAATGACAAAGAAGTGTGGGTACTCATTCAAAAGTTACAACAAGATCCCAGTACATCTGATAGATTTAGCTGGAAAAATGATTCGTTATGATACAAGGATCGGTTATACCTATGTAAGAATTCCGAACTCAAAAAAGAGATTCTTAGGGAATTGCACACCTCTCCCTTAGGAGGGCATTTAGGATTTATAAGAACTTACCACAGGGTTAAGAAGAAATTTTTTTGGGATGCCTTGAAATAGGATATTCAAAATTTTGTGGTAGAATGTTTGGTTTGCCAAGAAAATAAAGTTGAAACAATTAAGACCCCAGGTCTATTATAACCTTTATCCATTCCAAGCCAACGTTGGGAGGAGGTTTCAATGGATTTTATCACAGGTTTACCCAATTCTGAAGGAAAGAGTGTTATCATGGTCGTAGTTGATAGACTTACCAAGTATGCACACTTTTGTGCATTATCTCATCCATTTAAAGCGAGTACAATTTATACTGCATTTATGGAAGCAATTCAAAAGCTACATGGAAACCCAAAGATTATTGTAAGGGACGGAGATCCCATTTTCACTGGAAATGTTTGGACAAAGTTATTTTCTTGTCTTAGTACTCAGTTAGCTCATAACTCATCTTATCATCCTCAATTTGATGGGAAAACAGAGATAGCAAACAAATGTTTATAAGGATATCTTTATTGCTTTATTTCTGATAAACAGACAAAATGGGTCAAATGGTTGCCTCTGGGTGAATGATGGTATAACACTTCCTTCCATACTACAACAAAAATGACCCCATTTATGGAACTTTATGGATATCATCCACCATCCATCACATCATATTTAAGAGAAAAATCTAAGGTTCAAGCAGTGGAAGATCACATCGAGCATCAACAAGAAGTTCTCCAACTCTTAAAGGATAACCTCACCTTGGTGTAGAATAGAATGAAACAGCAGGCAGATCAACATTGTAGTGAAAGAAGTTTTGATGTAGGTGATTGGGTATTCCTACGGCTAGAACCATATAAACAAATGTCCCTCAAGCAAGCTAAGAAGGATAATAAATTATCACCAAAGTATTATGGTCAATACAAGGTGTTGCAAAAGATAGGTACTATGGCATACGAATTGGAGCTTCTTGTAGCTTCCCGAGTGCACCCAGTTTTCCATGTGTCATTCTTAAAGAAGGTTATCGGTGAAAAGCTCCCAGTTCAAAAAATATTTCCAGAAATTGATGAGGAAGGAAAAATCATATTGGAACCTGAAGCAGTCAAAGAAACAAGAACTCGACAGCTATGGAATCGATCAATTTCAGAGTATCTCATCAAGTGGAAGAACTTACCCATTGAAGATTCCACATGGGAGGATGAGAATTTTATACAAAAGCATCAAGAACTACTCAAGCATTGAGGAAAACAATTTTTTGAAGAAGGGGGTCATATTAGGTGCCTATAATACTAGTGATTCCCCCATTACTATTGTCATTGTATCCCTTATTGTTATTGTTGTTCCCCTATTGTCCCCATATTGCTATTATTGTGCCCCATAGAAGCCCACTATTGTTGTTTTTGTGTCCTTATATTATTATTGTTAGGTCGTCTTTGGTTATATTGTGACCCCTTAGACTCCTATATATAGAAAGGAGGTTTTTTCATTTGTATCATCCATGAATTGTTCATTTGTGTAATGTAAAGGAGGTTTCCCCCTCGAAGAGGCTGAATTCTAAGGCGTTGATCTTTCTTTTCTATCTTTTTGTGAGATGGTTTCATAACGTAGTCTTATTTCCATTCTGTTTGTAAGCATATTTCAGTATTTGATATTAATGAAATGAAGTGTTATTTCTGCTGCATCTCTATATTTATGGTTAGATCTGTAATTTGTTGCATTCCTGTTTAAATCCGGATCACACCAGGTGGATACAAAGTGAGGTATCCATACATTTCGAGAATGTTGTCTTAGCTATTGAGTTGAGGGCATTGAAGGTGAATGGGCGCCACTTGTGCCAAGGCTTCATTATGATGATTAGTGCTAACATGACATTGCCTCTAGAATGCCACCTAGATATGTGGGTATGGCATAAAATATGTGATGCAATTATCCTCATGGCATTACCTTGTGCAAAGGCTATAATGAAAAATTCGAGTTATGATCCAATTGTTAGTTTTTGTAGCATCATATATTGTTCTAATCTCGAAACTTTGTGTAGAAGCTAAAACACAGGAGTTCTCCTAAACCCAAAAATTGTTGCAGGAAATTCCACCTAGAGATAGCTTAATTAAATTAATAGACCATCATTTAAATTTTTCCTAAGTCTAACTTAGGAAAACTAGTTAATTAATAGTAATTAATTGAGAAAGGTGAGAATTCTCTAGAAACTCAAACATATCAACTTGGAGATGATTTCAACCATCTATTAAGTTCTAATATTGGCCATTGGATTCCCAACTCGAGATTATAAGAAGAGGTCAATAGGTAGATGGAGAAACACACAAGAGAGAGCCAACAATGCAAGTTCCTTGGGCAGTTTGAGCCAGAGAGAGGATGCAGGCCTAGAGAGGGGCAAAGATAGTGAAATGAAGGAAGTTTTCTAGTTCCATATAGGCATAGAGAAGAGGCTGAATAATTTATCTAGGAGGTAGTGCAAGGCCTATGCAGAGCCTTAAAGAGGCAATTTGATTTAGTTGGAGTGTATGTCACTTTAGTTTCCACAAACTAAGAATGTTTTCTAGTGGGAACGAGAGACACTTCCTTAGGAAACAACAGACAGGATGACTTGAGTAGTAGTAGTCCCGGGCTGAGCGTGTGATAGGCTATGTAGAGGCGATGCAAAGGCATGCGTAGAGGGTTTGGATGACTTGCTTGGAAATACAGTTGGAGATGGGATTCCTTGGAGAATAGGTTAAATTCCCTCAATTGATTTTTCTACTATTTCTCTCAATTTGGATGTCCAGTTGGGCATCCATATTGATTTTACTCAGAATTTCACTATTGCATAATAATAAAATCCTCGGCTACTGCACCGGTTTTCCCACATTGTGTTTTTTCTGGAGACAATTGTCGAAAAAGAACTTTGTCGATTTTTATGCATTTCTGCTAGCATTTCTTAGTTCCTATTTTTGCTTATGCAATATTTATTTTATGAATAAATTGCAGTGTGAATATTTCGGTATTTAACATAAACAAAATAAAATGAATAATTGTTTTTTCACAGAGAAGAATTATTTCCAGTTTTTTCATTTCAAGTAATTTTCACATGGTATCAGAGCATATTTGACAAACAAGAGGCTCAGAGTTGGAAGAAGAAAATTTCATTGTTCAGAGGGAGCAACAGGTTGAAATTTTTAGAGGCTACACAGTGCCTTGCTAATCAATGTGAATCGCTGGACAGGGTTCGATTTTTCCAGTTGTAGGTGGTAGGAAAATTCAATTTGTCTGGGGAAGCGATTCGAACATGATGAGGGAGAAATAACTCAATATTTTCACAAAGGTAGGTTCTTGTCTTGGCACAAAGGGTTTGCAAAAATTTTCTAGATAAAATTAAGTGATGGGTGGAAGAGAAAGTGCACACACATAGGGAGTTTCTCTCAGAGGGTTTCTAGTTTTAGAAATCCAAATTTCTAGTGCAACAAGCATATTTGTTCACTCCATGAAGGAGTGCAAATAACCAAGCTAATAGCCGAGTAGGAGAAAGAGGGAGATTTACATCCCATTTCATATTTTTATAGAGATGGCTTCAATAGGACTTTGATATTAGGACATATTAGAGGGTGCATCCAACTATTGTATTTGGAAGGCTAGGATGTCCTTCCCACTAGACGAATATGGTCTGAAATAGTATGTAGAAAAAAATGTTACCATAACTGCAGACCGAGGTTAGCTAGTGAATTACAATAAGGAGATGGCCAAGGCAAAGAAGTTGATCCTCGATGGAGTTCGAGATCATATTTCTCACATGTGGTGGCGAATAATATGACCAAAGAAATGTGTGACATTATTGCCTCATTATATTAGAATCCTTCCAAGCAGTGGAAGATGTTCCTAAAGAAGAAGATAAGGAATGTTTGTATGCAGAAGGGTGAAGGAATAGATCCCTTTCTCACCAAAATTCAATATATATGGGATGGGATTGTAGCCGTAGGAGAAGTTCCTCAAGCTATAGAACTTGTGCATTTAACCCTGAAGAGTGTCTCTAAGGAATGTGAAATCTTTTTCCAAGGAATTTTTGGACGAGATACATTACCTAGGTGGGGCCGGTTGTGGTCAGATATGCAACAAGAGGAGATGAGGTGATCTCTAGTAAAGAGATCCATTAGCGGTAGTAGTAGCAAAGGATTGAAGGGTGTGAAGGAGGAATACAATGTAACCCTTGCATCGAAAGGGAAAGTAAAAGGTCCTAGTCAGCGACAAAACTCACAGGGAGAGAAGAAGAAGAAGAAGAAGAAGAAGAAGAAGAAGGATCTATCTAAGATCAGGTTCTTTAGGTGTGGTGAGTTTGGCCACTACAATACTTAGTTTCCTTAAAGGAAGAAGGAAAAGAAGGAGAAGTAGGATTAGATGATAACATCTACATATATAGACAAGGTATCCTTTGAGTTGGAGGTGCAATTCACCATGTATGTAGCTATACCTCTAGGAGAGAGGTGGGGAAATATGGAACTTTAGTCCCAGAGTTGCACAAATATTTAGGCAGGGTCCATCGGGTTAAGCATTGGATGGTGTTTCCTCATGGATCAATACCCTTTTTACAGGGGCCCACAATATTCAGTAGCAGGAGGTTCAATGTCAATTTAGGCTATCAATTCCAGAGTGATAGTTGTAGACTAGTGGCAGTTAGATGTTGAAGATCACAGAGCAATGTTGATAACAAAGCATGAGGATTAGTGGAAGAATAAAAAACAACACAAATTTCTCAGTGGAAAGTGCATAGGTTAGTAGCAGTCAAAGACTTAGGAGACTTTTTCAACACAAAGACACAATTAACAAAGTATTTTGGGTGCCTCTCAAAAGCAATTGTTGCAACAACAACACGAACTTGAGAGGGATATTAGTTGAGTTGTAGTTCATATGAAAAGTTGGAAACAATATGGGTTGTACGATGTAGTGTTAGTAGCAACACAAATGCAACATGGTTGGTTTGGGAAATTTTCGTGATTTCTTTCAGACAAAAATCCTCATTATATAGGACCTTTTAGTGACACTTACATTTAATTGTGAAATCATGAGCAATGCATATTCTAAACAACTTCAAAAGACCATCAACATGAAACAAAGAAGAAATAATCATGACTAACCATAAACACATGATATGATAACGGAGTTCACCCAATGTCAGCTACATCTCTGGGCTCAGTGTCAAGAGTGGGGAGGCCACTTCATTAGATGCTGCAAGAAGATGATGAGTACACGATGTAATCTTTTTCAATACAAGGATGAACTGCCTTTATCTAGAGTGGTATGTATTTCCACAAGATGTTATCCTATAAGAACTCTCACTCATAAAATATCTCCTCCAACATGACAAAGGAACAATCTCTCACATAAAGTGCCATAAAGTTATCCTCTCACAAAGTGGCATACATGGATCTAAGAATCAAAGTCATCTCAACAAAATCAAATGAAAACATGGCGAAAATACACCTTACATCTTCAAGTCTAGGGATGACATGAAAATAGGTTACTTGGACAAAAAAACAACATGCACCATCGTGCTCCTTCCAAAAAATAGTGAAATATTAGTATAAACACGACCCATTTCCATCACTTTCAAATTTGGGCTCCTTGAGAACCTGAAAGATTCCTCAAAGATCTCTTTTGCGAGTTAACTGAAATTCAACTGCTCATATGAAGAAACTGATCATGCCATCGCATTCCTTGCAAAAACTTGAGTTAGATGAGTATAAAGTGGGCTTGGTTCTAAAGCTGTCAATTTTGGGCCTCTAAGGAATCTTTCAGATTCCATGCAGATTCCTGCATTGAGGTTCCATCTTCATGGTTCCGTCCTCAACATCCTACCTTTGGAAAATCCACTGATTAGATTAGAAAGCTGATCATGCCATCACACTCTTGGAAAAATTCTAATCAATTTGAGTATAAACTTAACATAAATATGAGTCTGTCAAAAATCAACTCCAAAGGAATATAAAAAATGCCTCACATATTAATTTCGTCAAGATTCTAGTGCCTTGTCCTACATGCTTGTTCAAGGCTCTGCTCCTTGGTTTGCGTGCTGGGTTCCGTTATCTTCTAATGGCTTCTGTTTGAAATGAAATCTATAGTTTAAATAACTTTTGTGTGGCATTATTTCCAAGGCGTCTGGTTAGTGCATTGGTTAAGTTTGGTAAATCTATTGGGGGTTGGCACGGGTTCCAACCTATGACCCACCCATTTGGACTGCTTTGGTTGTTAAATAGTTTGGCAGTTGTATAAATTTGGGGGCTACCCGTTGGGTGGGTTGGTCATTTTGGCTGGGTGGGTTCTATCCACGCCAACCATGTATATGGTGGTCGTTAATCATGGTATTGCCATTGGCCACTTACATGTTATATGATATATATAACATATATGTAAAATATGGGAGGGTTGGGGGCTCGCCACCCCACTTTTTTTTGATATATATATATTAAAACAATATGGTAAAAGACCCTCCATCGATTTTTATGGGTCACTATAAAAATTAACTCTTGGAGAAATTGGTTAGTTCTGGCCACTGAGAAGGTCAAATTGTCTCTCTGTTAGTGGCTGCCAAATTTGGTGGGTTCTGCCAAATTTAAATAGACCTCCAAATTTATTTAGATCTATGCTAAATTTAGCCTGTGGGGCCTGGTTGAAATTTTTTTTTATGCAAATATCTTGAGCATACAAAGTTGAATTTGAGTCTCGTTTGCGTCATTGGAATCAGGAAAACAAGCTCTACATTTTTTTCCTAGTTTTGACAAAATCCAAATATTTTGATTTTTGAGATTTTCTAGAGCCACCTAGATCAATGGTTCAACTAAAAATCAATAGTAGATGAATCATAGTTAGTGTAGTGTTTGGTGGACAGTGGCAGGAATCTATATTTATCAAACATCATCAATGTGTATAGAGGATGTTATGGATATAGAGTTGGAGAACACCTTGGTAAGAGGGAGTGTTTATTTTTGTAGCATCAGATGGTGTTCTAGTCTCAAAATTTTGTGGAGTGGGCTAAAACACATGAGTTATCCAAAAATTAAAAATTGTTTCTGGAAATTCCACCTAGAGATAACTAAATTAAATTAATTTATCATTATTTAAAATTTTCCTAACTTAGGAAGACTGATTAATTAATAACAATTTATTGAGAAAGGTGAGAATTCTCTATAAACGGACATGTATGGACTTGGAGATGATATTATCGATCAATTAAGTTTTAATCTTTGTCGTTGGATTCCCAAATAGAGATTATAAGAAGAGGTCGATGGGTATATGGAGAAACACACAAGAGAGAGCCAATAATGCGAGTTCCTTGGGCAGTTTGAGTTAGACAATAATAGAGTTTAAGCCAGAGAGGGGATGCAAGATTAGAGAGGGGAAGAGACAACGATTTGGAGGAATTTTTACAGTTCTAGAGAGGCATAAAGAGGAGGAAAAATTATTTCTCCGGGAGGCTGTGCAAGGCCTACGTAGAGCCTCAAAGAGGCATTTCAATTTAGCTAGAGTGGAGGTCATTTCAGTTTCTAAAGACCAATAAGATTTTCTAGTGGGTAGGAGAGACACTTCCTCAATCAACAGTAGGTAGGATGGCTTGAGTAGCAATAGTTCTAGGCTGAGCTTGTGACAGGTTGTGCAGTTGTGACATAGAGGTCCATGTGGAGGGTTTGGACGACTTTCTTGGAGTTGTCATTTTGAGATGGGATTTCTTGGAGAAGAGGGTAAATTACCTCAATTGACTTTTCCAGTATTTAGCTCAATTTGGATAGCCAATTGGGCATCCATATTTATTGTACTCACAATTTCATTGCTGCATAATAATAAAACCCTCAACTACTGCACCAGTTTTCCCACATTAGGTTTTTATATGGACAATTGTCCAAAAATAACTATGTCAATTTTTATGTGTGTGCTAGCATTTCTCCGTTCCTAATTTTTCTCCCACAATATTTTATTTGGTGAATAGATTGCCACATGAATAAGTCATTATTTTTCTATAAACAGAATAAACTGCATAATTAATTTTTGAGTTAGAATAATTATTTCTAGATGCTACATTTCAAGGAATTTCCACACCATTCAAATGTTTGAAAAATAGTTTTTCTAATAATATTTAAAAATAAATATTTATTTTTCAAAGTTAAACATTATAAGTTGCATTGGTCAATACTAAACTAATGGTGGTAAACAAGAAAATCTATTACTAGAGTCCTTCCTTGGCAATGACTATTGACACCTAATATTTGGGATTAGGAAATTCAAGTAAATAACATAAATAGAAAATAAGGAGATTAGGAATATGAAGAGACATTAGGAGGTGAAGCCCAAAAGTTTCTCCCTCCATGTATATATCCATGAGAAATCTTAATTGCAAAAACACAATCCACATTGTGGAATTACCTCCTGGTCTCATAATGACTAATAAGTATTGCAAGGTAGCTTAGTTATTACCACTTAAGTTAGAAATTATGCCAAAAAAATTGCATATAATATCATTATGTGTAAATTATCTTAGAATCATTTAATGGGTTTGCTAAATTTCCAAATCCATCATAGATCTCATCGTCTTGATCATGGCGGTGTGAATAGTTCATCAATCCGAGTTCGGATGAGGAAGTTAGAAGCAGTCAAAGTTGGGTTGACTTTTTGTCGACTGGGTAGGCTTAAGGACGCCACAATTTGGACAGAAATTGGCCACCAGATTCTAGCCAACTCTGGCCAGATTCCAGGTGAAATTGTGGCCTATTTAAAAACACTCCTATGGCTTAAAAACCGAATTTTCAAAAAAATGCATGTTTTGTTATTATAACAAAAAAAATATAAAAAAAGGGGGGGGTGGCAGGCCACCAACCCCGCCACCCCAACACATCCGCATATAACTTATGTAATTATGGAGGGGCGGGCCATGACCCCTCGCCCCTCCCTCACACCACAGAACCCACTCAACGTAAACCTTAACCATAATGTATATTGGGTGGGCCGACCCTTAGGGCGCAGACCCAACCCAAAACCAGCCACCATTTATTACAAGAACAATTATGATAGGAGGCAGGTATGGTGGGTAGGCCACCCAAGGCTAGCCCAATCCAACCAAAACTTAAATTTTTATTTTTATTTTTGTTTGAAAGGTATGAAAAAGGGACGGGGCGAGGTTTGATCGCCCGACCTCCTCCATATTAACTGGACTATCAACCAACTGCCCTACAACGAATTCCTTGAAGAACCCACCGGTGATTTTGTATTTAAATGCAGTTTTTCATTGTGCTCAGGCAGAGGAGGTAGTGCACAGATTTCGAGACAAAGGAGGCAGAATCTTGGCATGCAGTTCGCGGCAGCGTTTTGTAGGAGGGGTGAATTTTCACTTTGTCAGATTTTGACAAATCTTATATGGTTGCAGCACTTCTTGACACCACTAACATAATGGTGTTGTCCGTTTCTCCATCAAAGTTTTGCATTTTTGGCCATTTTTCAGTATGGAGGTGGAACCATTACTGCTGCAGTAATAGGGAACGAAACCATGATCCATGAAATTATCCCAAGGAGCTAATTTTTCTCCATGTCGGAATATAGTCAAGTTTACAGTCATTTTTCATGGTTTTTTGCAGGGATCGTAATGGCGAGGTTAGAACCACCTTTTGAGTTGCATATTTCCAGTCCACCCATGGAGTAGAATCTTTAAGGAATCCAGGGGGAATCTAAAAGATTCCTTGAGCATAGATTCTCAACTTCTCAGAATTCAAAATTTGACAGTCGATTTTGCACTATTCGATGCCATAAATCTAATGGTGCATTCATATTTCTCATTTGCTCATTCTATTCTCAGCCACTTTTCTAAGTGGAATGCAGGTGCCAGCATTCATGTGCGAGCAACCATTTCCATGCGATTGATGCTGTAAGATCGATGGTCCGAGCAGCTTCAGTAGTTTGACATCCAATTCTTCAGATGGCCCTTGGATGTGAGGTATATGCAGTATGTTCATGTAATTCTTTTGCTATGCATTGTGCTGCACAAATCGTTGTCGATGTTTGATGTGGGATCTTCTTTTCATACTTGCTTCATGATTCCTGCTTGATGTGATACGGAATCGTCTATGTGATGTATTTGTTGTCATGATTTGTCATGTTATGTTTTGAGATCCCTTTGTTGTATGTTGATGGGATACTCAGGTTGTCATCACGTATGTTTGCATTGAGATCCCTTTTATGCCATGTTGGTAGGATTATCATCATGCATGAGTCTATTTCATACTGATAGGAGTCCTTTGGACTGAGAGTTCCTGTAGCGGAGCATCTCTTGGAGCCACTCCTGCGTGAGGGAATTTTCCTTGTATGATAGCGACATCATCTCTATGTACATCATCACTATTGAAAGCACTTAATGCAGTGGCCTACACCATCTTGACCCCAGGGCCCAGAGACGTAGTCCCTCCTAGATGAACTTTGTTATCAACGGCTTATGTTCTTATGTTGTTGATGAATGTCTTATTCCTCTTCTTTACAACATACAGATGTATTCATTAATGTTCTTTTCAAAAAATGCAACTTAACACATCATGAAAGTAAAAGGTCTTGGAAGGGTCCTTTGTCACACCTAAACCTGGATCAAGTGGTATCAGAGCGGTCTATGCATGTATGTGAATTGCAAGCATGAACAATGGAATGTGTAGCGACAAAGGATGAAAAAGCGATGTATGAGACCATGCTCAACATTTCCAAAAGGGTGGAAATCATGTATGAAACTCTACAGAAAGAGATAGAGGGAAAGGAGCGATTGCAGCTTTAGTTGCAAGCCACTGAAGAGGACCTGGAAGAACTGAAGCAAAACAAACATAATCTTCAAATAGAGAACGCTGAATTGAAGATGCGTATACATGAAGAGAAAGAGGAAAAATAGAGTTTTCTATGATAGCTGCAAGCAAAGTACGAGGCCTTGGAAACGCTGCAGCATGACCCATGCGAGATAAAAAGTAGTTCTCCATCTTCATGCATGTTTCCTGATGATGATTTCGCTATTTTTGAAAATCATACCACAGGAATTGGCTCCAAACTGTTGAAGAGAATGGGGTATGAAGGAAAAGGCTTGGGTGTTAATGGCCCGATCATTCTCAACCCCATCAAAATAGAGGAATTACTGTGTTGAACAGGACTTGGGTATGTCAGAAAGGAAGTTGGGGAATGCGCTGAGACAGCTAGCGAACCACCAACAACAGATGATGAGAAGCCCTCATCAGTTATTTCCAAATCAACAAAGGAGGTAAGAGATGTTGATTTCCTTTCAGTTCCATCTTCACATAGTATGATTTCTGTTGGAGATGTGGAGATCCCAATTACAGGGACAAACATGAGGCTCCTTACTAGGACAAAGCATGAGAAGAAAAAATAACTTGGTGTTAATAACCAAGGCATAACTCAACCTTTGGAGGTTGTGCAGAGACTTCAATTTGCAGGCTTGAGATACACCAAAGGAGAATGCTCGAAGGTGTCATATTATTCTGAGACATCGTCGAAATCATCGAGGAAAGAGAATGATGGGAAAACATCCCCATCATCCCATGGCAACACCCATTGTAGGGAAGGAGCTAAGGTAAGATCTTATTACCATACTTACAGTAGAGACAGCAAGGAAAGGTATAACTAGTTTGGATCTTCGAATTTTCATTTCAATTATAATCCTGTTGTTAAAGATGAACGTAAAACATGGCATTGAAAAACATGTACCTTTTGTGGATTACATAATCATACATTTTCTAAGTGTTGGAAAAGAATGGTAGCACACAAAAGGATGAGGCGTGAAAGACCCTCTTAATAGCAGGTAAAGAAACATGTTAAGAAGATCTGGAGGAAGAAAAGCTATTGTAGTCATTATGATAGAAGTGGCCATCAAAGAGCCACTTGTTGGAGGCTCCATCCAGAGCAACGCCTTAAAGACAAAGTGTTGGCGGGTGAAGCAGTTGTTCGACAAGAAAAACCACCACAAGGAGGCGGCCCATTCACATTGATAAGTGAAAAATGGTTTCTAGATATGTTAGCTTGTCGCGGTTGTGATTTTGTAAATCATTTGTTGCATTTTAAAATGCAAAAGTGATGATGTGTTTTCCATCACTTGTTCAAAAACAATGATGTCTGGTCTTATTTGGTGTTGCATGTTAAACTGTGAAAGTGAGGTCGTGTTTCCATCACTTGTCAAAGCAAATAATGTTTGGCTTTATCTTTGTAAATCATGTGTTGCAGTGATGATGTGTTTTCCATCACTTGTTGAAGCAACAATGATATGTTGGTCTTGCTTCCGTAGCTGGGGTATTGCGTCCATCTTGATGTAAACTTGACCACAAAGTATGTGTTACAAACTCGTGGCAAGTATGGGACACTTGGGTCATTAGTTGGTCATGAAAGTCAAGCATGCAATTTGTGAAACAATGTACTACTAGTTGCAGAGGTTACAGGTGTCAGCTCATCGCTTAAGGCTCCGAAGAACAAAGGTGAAGGGGACGGAAGCGAGACCTTTCAAGACGCTTGTGATGCAGACAAGGTACATAAAAGTTTCAAATTATTTTTCATGCTTTTGGAGGATCAAAATATCCTCAATAGGGAGGATTGATCCAGGTGGCTCTAGAGAAACACATAGGACAAAGAGGACTCAGGAAAGCTTAAAAATCAAAATGTTTTGATTATGCTCGCACTAGGATGAGAGCATAGATCTCGTCGTCCTAATCACGGTGGTGTGAATGGTTTATAAATCTGAGTCCAAAAGAGGAAGTTAGAAGCAGTGAAAGTTGGTTTGACTTTTTGCTCATTGTGCAGGCTTAAGGAGGCCACAATTTGGACAGAACACGGCCATCGAATTCCGGCCAACTCTGGCTAGATTCCGGGTGAAATTGTGGCCTAGTTAAGAAGACTCCTACGACTTAAAAACCAAATTTTCAAAAAAATGCATGTTTTGTTATTATAACAAAAAAATATTAAAAAAAAGGAGGGCAGGGGGTGGTGGGCCACCAACCCTGCCACCCTAACACATCCGCATATAACTTATATAATTATGGAAGGGTAGGCCATGATGCCTGGCCCCTCCCTCACACCACGAAACCCACTCAACATAAACCTTAACCATAATGTATATTTGGTGGGGCATGGACTGAACCCAAAACCAACGACCATTTATTACAAGAACAACTATGACAGGAGGCGGGTATGGTGGGCGGGCTACCCAAGGCTAACCCGAACCAACCAAAACTTCATTTTTTTTTTTTTCTTGAAAGGTATGAAAAAAGGAGGAGGCGGGATTTGACCGCCTGACCTCCTCCATATTAATTGGACTATTAACCAACTGCCCTACAACGACTTTCTTGAAGAATCTGCCAGCGATTTTGTATTTAAATTTAGTTTTTTAGTGCACTCAGGTAGAGGAGGTAGTGCATGGATTTCGAAACATAGGAGGCAGAATCTTGGCATGCAGTTCGTTTGTAGGAGGGGCGAATTTTCACTTTGTGAGATTTTGACAAATTTTATATGGTTTCAGCACTTCTCGATGCAACGAACGCAATGGCACTGTCTGTTTCTCCATCATATTTCTACATTTTTCAGCCATTTTTTAGTGTGGAGGTGGAACCATGACAGCTACAGAAATAGGGAGCGGAACCATGATCCATGAAATTTTCCTGAGGAGGTAATTTTTCTCCATGTCGGAATATAGTCAAGTTTATAGTCGTTTTTCATGGTTTTTTGTAGGGATCACAATGGCAAGGTCAGAACCACCTCTTGAGTTGCATATTTCCAGTCCAGCCATGGAGCGGAATCTTTAAGGAATCTAGGGGGAATCTAAAAGATTCCTTGAGCACAAATTCTCAACTTCTTAGAATTCAAAAATTTGGCAGTCAATTTTGCACTATTCGACGCCACAAATCTGATGTTGCATTCAGATTTATCATTTTATCATTCTATTCTTCAACCACTTTTCTAAGTGGAATGTAGGTATCAACATTCATGTGCGAGAAACCATTTCCATGCGACTGATACCGTAAGATCGATGGTCCAAGAAGCTTCAACAGTTTGACATCCGCTTCTTCAGATGGTTGTTGGATGTCAGGTATATGGAGTGTGTTCATGTACTTCTTTTGCTATGCATTGTGCTGCACAGATCCCTGTCAATGTTGGATGTGGGATCTTGTTTTCATACTTGCTACATGATTCCTGCTTGATGTGATATGGAATCATCTATGTGATGTACTTGTTGTCATGATTTTTCATGTTATGTTTTGAGATCCCTTTGCTGTATGTTCATGGGATACCTAGGTTTTCGTCACGTATGTTTGCATTGATATCCCTTTTATGCCATGTTGGTGGGATGCTCATCATGCATGAGTTTATGTCATACTGATAGGAGTCCTTTTGATTGAGAGTTCCTGTAGCGGAACATCTCTTAGAGCCATTCCTGCCTGAGGGAATTTAAGAAATAATCTCTATGTAACAAGGATGGCAAAGGAGCGAAATGTGGCTTCATATTTTATGAAGATGTAAAAAATAGAGATCAACTTCAAGGGGTTGGTGAAACCATATCTGATTCTGAAATGATCACCACTGTAATCAACGCTTTGCCTAAAGTTTGGGTTGGTTTTGCTAGAATAATTTATACTAGAAAGGAAACTCATACTTTTGAAGAGCTATGGGCTGATTTCACTTTAGAGGAATCAAGACTCAAGGCCAAAAGAAATAATTGACCTCATAATGGCAATTCTCAAGCTTTTGCAGCTAGATCAAAGAATAAATTTAGAAAGAAGAAATTTGGATTCAAAACAAAAATATTAGTAACATATCTCAAGGAAATAAAGATATGTCCAAAGTCCAATTCTTTTAGTGTCATGAATATGGACACTACAAGAGAGATCATTCTAAGAAATCTAAGAACAATAAGAGGAAAGAAAGATATGAAGCATCAACAAATGAAGATGAAGAAGATTCAAAGAAACCTAAGGATAAAAATCACAAGGATCTCTAATATCAAAAGTTGATGAAGAACATGAAAAGTGTACATAATCCTACATGCACTCTTCTACTAGATTTGAAGTAAGAATTTAATTTTTCATTTTTTATTTATAAGATGATAGTTAGAATAGTACTTGTATGATAATTTATAGGATTTATGAAAGCTAGTATATTTGGGATTCACAAACAGAAGCTTGTCAAGATAAATTCAAGCGGATTGGAATTAAAATAAAGCTCTTGGTCACCTATAGAAAGAGTTGATACTTTAAAGAATGTATTCTTATGCGAATAACTCTCATTAACTACAAGCAATAAATAAAGCAGTTCCATGGTAAAAATTCTTGTGTCTTCAAGAAAAGAAGACAATCTCATCATGAAGATTCAAAGGAAGCTAATATTTCTTTGAAAGAATTAAGGATTATAGGTAGGTAGAAGAATATCAAAGAAAAGAACGTGTTAAGAAGTCTATCTCTAAATCAATGCTCTATTTGTTTTGAATTATGGTTCTAGATTTCAACAAGATAGAAATTAAAAATAAAATTTTAAAGATTCTTCCAACTAGAAGGAGTTGATTTTTGATGAGACATTGATTTGAACATATAAGAATATATAGATGTTAACTAGAACAAATCATTTCAGTTTAAAGAGGGAGTATACTTTGCAAGACAATGGAAAGGGTTACCTAGACTTTGATATAAGATGAAAGAACTGGAAGCATATAGAGGACATTCGTGAATAGAGAGGGAGCAGGTAGTTTGAAGTATGCATTCATTAAGGAAGTCAATTTATAGAATGATGAAACCATGAAAGCAATATTTGAGAGAAGTTCTCCTAATAAAAGGTAGAAGTTCATGATAAGACATTTGTGTTAGTTGGAAGAGGTACCCTAGATTTGTGAAGGATGTGAACAGAGGAGTCTCATCATTATAAGACCTTGTACTTTGGATCAATTGAATGATTTAAAGAAATCATGAAGTTAAAGGAAAATATATTTCCTTCAAAGAAAGATGGAAGTAGAATGTGATATGGAGAACCTTGGATCATTTCAAAACTACATGGGAATTGGAAGAAAAATAAAACTGAGAAGACTTTCCTTCGTTAAGGGAAGAAAGTGATCAAGGTCCTCTAGAAGTTTGGAATGATGGATTGTAGACCTATGTCAAATAATAGTAAAAGTTGAGGATTTTTTATATTGTTGATCCTTCATTGTACGAGTAGCTGTTTGGTTTCTTATTCGATTACTATGCTAACAATGTTTATGATTAGAAAATATACTAATATTGGTTGTATCTGCTTAAGAATGGCTATGGAAGAACATCAAGCAGGATTTTGTTGCAAGAAATACAAAGGAACAAGATGTGGAAATTTACATAGTTAGTTATGAAGTAGTTTGGCTCCATAAAATGTTTGATGGACTATTTGTAGATGTGTTGGACTCAACCATAATACTTTGTAATGATCAAAGAAATATGAAGATTGTTGGAGAACCTGGCTTTTAATGGAAGGTAAAAGAACATTATGATTTGAGATATGGTGTAGATGGGAGCCAAGAAGCTATAACAGATCTCCACAGATGAACTGGTAGCTGATCAAAGGAAACATGATTACTTTTGAAAAAAACTTGAGCTTGTGGATAACACCTCCTAGGTTGAGAGGGAGTGAGGATGGACACCACGTTTCTCCCTGTGCCATTAACTATGACTAGGACTAACACCCTAAGTCAAGTAGATGGATTGGGATAGGGGGAATGGTGGATTGGATAGGCATCTTGGACTGACATTCTTATGTCATGTACCGTGGCTGATTGGGATTAACAGCCAAAGTCAAGTACATTGACCCATTTCTAGAATGGTACGATGGACCAAAATTTCCTTGTGACAAGTAGGATGGTCCTATGGAGGACATACTATGGTGAACCTAGGTAGGGTATGTGCATCAGAGATGTAGTTTTGTGGTGTCCTACTGAATGCCTCCCAACATTATGCTATGGTATAGTGGAGAGACAAAGCTTGTTTCTCAAGGCCTTGGTAATTTGACAATGTTGGTCATGATGATGCTTATCAATGTAGATCCTTTCTTATCAAAATATTTGAACTTGATAATGTTCCAATAAATCATTATGAATACCTCCCTAGTTAAGAGGGAGTGATGAAGATGTAACTAGGTTTGGTCTTCGTAATATAAATATTTATCATTGATGTATTTATTATACTTTTGTGAAGCATGTTCTTCATGTTATAATGAAAAGAATTTTATTTTTATTCAAAAGAAAATTTATTTATTTCATGTTCCATTGGGACATTTAAAAGAAAGATAATTTGAATTTTTATTATGAGTAATAAGTCCACATTATGACCAAGTCAACCCTCCTTTGGACAAGTTAGCCTAACCCTCCAAGTGGAACCTATTGAACCCTTCTGGACAACTATATATAAGAGAAAATTTCAATGTGTTTGGAGCACATTCACTGATCATCCCAATAATTATTTCTGAACCAAGTGAAGAAGAAAACAAAGCAAGTCAAAGGAGAGAGAAAGACAAGTAAAAAACAAGAAGAATATTCCCCTCATTGAACAATTATTTGACTACTACAATTGACAAGTGTGAGAGGTCTATTTTCTATGAAAGAGGCCGAAATTTTTTGAGTTTGTTGTAGGCCGAAATTTGACCCTAGTTGCAAGTCCAAACTTTTGAAGTTTAACCATATTTGAAGTAGTTTGACCAAGCATTGACTTTGACTTTGAATTTGGAGTTGACTTAGAGGTGGGTTTGACTTGGTATCTTGGTGGAAGTTTGGTCTTGGTATTGGCTTAGATATCTTTCATTTTGAACTAATTCTATAAGGAAAGTATATTTGGGTTTTCCCCTTGTGGGTTTTTCCCTGGCTACTAGCCTAATTTTTGGTGTCTCTTGTCTCATTGTGATCTCTATTTTTCTTGGATGATTGAACAAATGTATAATTTCTTGATGAAGAAAACATAAGAAGTAATAAGAAGATATCTATTATTCATAATTAATTATGAAGAAGAAGAATTAAGTGTTAGACTACACTGCACCTGGTTTCTCAACAAATCAAATATTTCAAAATACTTTTTCTAATAATAATGAAAAATAAATATTTATTTTTCAAAGTTAAATATTATAATTTGCATTTATCAATGCTAAACTAATAGTGGTGAATAGGAAAATCTATTGGGTTAGTACTGCCTTGGCAAGGACCAATAAAGATGGAACAACTATTAAAATTTTGTGTTAGAAAAAAAATCAATTTAAATTTATTTAAATTTTGAAATATTTAGATAGATAAAAAAAAAAATGTATCTTTTTTAGAATACAAAAATTTGAAAAAAAATTACATTTCAAGAAATTTAATGCTTATTAAATGATAAATTAAAATTAAAATTAATCATGTGATTTGTTTAAGGTCTCTCTCTTTCTTCAATAGTTTTGGATATTGTATGATCTATGCATATGACAAGTTATTATCTCTTAGGGACCTAACAGGTAACCAATGACAATTATGTGTTTTGTTTAAGATGCGACTGATCTGAATCAGATCCATAAACAACTGTCAAAGAACCTTGACTGTATTGGGATGAAACAAATCCTTGAAGAATCCAAAACAGCAATTGAAAACACCCTGAACCAGTGGCCATGGTAGCCGGTGTGGAACAACGAGGACCTCGATCAAAGTGCACTGACCGAGGCCCATGGAGACTGCGCAGGAGGTCAATGTATCCCCTGGTAGCCCCGGATCAGGAACATGAGGTGATTTTCAATGCGCTAATCGTGCATCGCTCGAAAAACAGGGCCGAAATGAAGGGGCCTTAAGCCCTTGGTCATGTTGGGAACTAGAGGACCGCGGGTGGAAAAAGGAAAAAGCACTAAAGTACGACGGCGGGACCCGTGCCCTGGAAACCGACGGTATTGATCAGGACGCCCTTGAATGGTAAGAGGTTTTGGAGGAAGCAGAGTGATCACACTCAGCGATTGACGCGTGGCAGCGGAGGTGAGAGAAAAACCGTCGTGATCGCGTGTTATCAGTCGAGCAAGTCAACCGCGCTCGACGTGCGTATGACATTGGTTCTGGAGGAGCCCAGATCGGATGACTGAGATTGCACCCGATAGAAAGAAGCGAATCTACAGGAAATTAAGCCATGTTCTAAAGGGATTTGAATCAGTAGTCACTTGGAAAGTCCAGTTTAAAGTTTAAACACTGTGATTCATAACTTGGAATGTAAACATGTTGTCTCATCTATATCAAACTGCAATCAATATAGCTATTCTTTGTGTTTACATGGACTTTGTCATTTGATTCCAATGAACTGTAGGATCCCCTAGTATTTGCCTTTTGCAATGTTTAGAAAACATAGTTTTTGGGCACAAAGAAAATGGTATAGAATGTGCACAAAATACATGAATGCCAAGAAGATCCCCTTTTTCCTCCATGCCAACTTTACCTCTACTGCCCACATCTCCCATTGGGCATCAATGCCCAACCTAATAGGTGGCATTTTCCAACCAGTGTCTGCATATGAATTTGCATGACGTCCTCAATACCAATCCATGTTGAGGGTAGCCTACATATAGGTACAAGAAACCAAATCAACAGTCACATGGAAAGTCTAGCTTAAAGTTTAAACATTACGATTCATAACTTGGAATGTAAACACATTGTCTCATCTATATCAAACTGCAATCAAGATAGTTATTCTTTTTGTTTACATGGACTATGCCATTTGAGTCCAATGAACTATAGGTTCTCCTGGTATTTTCCTTCTGTGTGGATAGCACAATATGGATTTGTACAGTCATACAGATTATTCATGTCCATACAATTATATAGACAATCCATACATGTGTCCATACAATTTTTATGGGCATGCCAAACATATATGTAGCAGTCGTTTTGCCCAGTCCAATGTGTATTTGGTATCCATACGTGCTTGTACAATTCGTATGGGTAGGACAGATATGGTCAAAGTTTGATCAGATTTGTAACTTAACATGACCTAAGGAACTAGTGACAACCAACAATTGTAGCCAAACAAAAGATAGGAGGGAAAAAGAAAAGACCCTTGAAAATGAAATGAAGAATGAGTACAAGAGCAACATGAAATGAGATAAACATAGATGTACAAGAGTGTCGTACCGAGAAGGAAAACCCTAGAAAGTGAATAAGGGGAAGTAAAACAAGTGTTGCCTGAACTAAGTGCCACTACCACTAGAGGAAGTAGAAAGTTCTTCACGTCATCCAACTTAATGGTATGGGCATCAACACCACGTAGAAAGATGCCTAGACTAATAGGGTTGTGGTGAGTAATCATTGCTGACACAAACTGCTCTTGATTACTGGTTGAAGTTGAGGTGAAAGAAGAAGTAGAACCACTCCTCACATACAGGTTTGAAGAACTCCTACTATATTGGGAGAAGCTGGTAATGCTTCTCTGAGTAAGTGTTCTCGAGTGGTGATGCTTCTGAGAATCTTTCTTTCTCATAGGTTCCCTCAATGTGGCACAATTTGGAGCCTTTGTGGTGCAAGCCAGGGAGCAATGTTGGATGGTTCTTACATTGTCCAACCAAGTGTCATGAAATAATTCAATTCTTCATTATCCTAGATCCGATGAAAAGAGGAGGTGTTGTGGGTAGTTTCTCTAGAATTTCTTTGAAATAGGCACAATCTGAGAGAAAATGTATCTCTAATTTGCAAGGCAAGGAATTGTTGATTGAAGTGTTTAAATAATGTTGATAAAATTCTGCCCAAGTCCCTGTAGATGCAATAAAACGTCCTATTGTCTCATTTAGATAGGATATTTAAACATAAAGTGCTCCTTAGTCTCTACCTCAAGCAAAGAGAAAAGTCTGCAAATCATTTCTGCCAAGGGAAGATGGTGATCTTTCTTAACCCTCAACTGATGTGAGCACATATAAAGCTTCCGAGACGAAAAGGAATCCCAACAGACGAAATTGGGGATAGTATGGCCAAACAAATGAGAGAATTGTGCCTTCTGTTGTTTAGTCCTTGTCCCATATTTCTGATAGATAAGTGATTAAATGTGTATAAAGAAGAGAACTACACTGGTTTATATTCACTTCTTGTTCCATATTCCCAACTCATTCCCACTCAAGAAACACATTAATTTTGTCTCATGATTACCCTAATAATCATGACTGTGATACTGCATTAGTGCCACCATATCCAAGCCTTCTTGTTGTTGTTTGTTATAAGTTATGATCTAGTTTTAGTTCATGGGGCTCCCATCTCATGGACACTTGAAATTGAATTTACATTCATTGTCCAGTCCTTTTCTATAATATCCATCAGAATTGATAGGCTATCCACTTTGTCCTCCATG
Source organism: Pinus tabuliformis (assembly GCA_031772625.1). Taxonomy (NCBI): domain Eukaryota; kingdom Viridiplantae; phylum Streptophyta; class Pinopsida; order Pinales; family Pinaceae; genus Pinus; species Pinus tabuliformis. Next base: position 409,187,750 of record CM062806.1, on the reverse strand, counting down.
GAAACTTTACCTCTACTGCCCACATCTCCCATTGGGCATCAATGCCCAAGCTAGTAGGTGGAATTTTCCAACTAGTGCCTAGATATGAATGAACTATGATCTATGTGATCTACCTTGCAACTTTGTTTGAGTCTCCTATTTTTTGCATTTGATAAAACTTTGGATGGATTCTTTTTTTTCCCTTGTTACCCTCTCTCTTTTCCATAACATCGAAAGAAATGAAGAAGCTTATAGATTGGGAATGAGAATTTTTGCGGCCCATAAGGCAAAATGAGAATGTTACTTGTTGATGAAAATGAAGATAAACATAATAAACATAACTTTATAGACAAGAACGGATGTTTGAGATTTAGTCCACTTCCTACATAATTATGTAATTTGTATTTATGACAGGAACAACTATCAACACTCTAGACCCAATAATTAAGTTTCAAAATCAACTTTGGATTGCAGGCATCATAATATTCCTAACCAACAAATGATCTCAAACTCTTGTTTGCAGCAAATGTACTTTGATTTTTATATGACAACCAAAAAGGGACATGACCTTTTTTAAATGAAAGGTCCAGTGTGATGTGTCCGCTATGTTCTGACTAGACATGGTTAAATGTATGGGCCATTATGACTATAGGTTGTGTCTGCATATATATCTTATTTTAACAACTACTTTCAAAGATGGTTAGTGGAAGCATACTCTATTTTTACATACATGAAACCATGTATAATATTCTACTCCAAATGAAACATTGAACTTTCTCTAGGACTACTGCACGGACATTTTATTATTCTGGACAACTTTACAAGAAATAAAGTGGTTCAAAACCTACACACTAGATTATTTTTGCAAACTTATTTTTGACTGTCATGAGGATTAGACAATTAGTCAAAACCTGTAAAATAATGCCTCCTTTACTTATATGAAATGACGCTACAATTTAGTGCCCTTTGTTATGTGCATGACCCTATATTTTTGCCTTTTTATAATACTATTGTGTTGTTGGTGTTATCAAAGTTTAAGAACATTGGTTTTCCAAAACTAAGTTGATTAATGACCTAAGGAACTAGTGAAAACCAAAAATTGTAGCCTAACAAAAGATAGGAGGGAAAAATAAAAGCCCCTTTAAAATGAAATGAATAATGAGTACAAGAGCAACATGAAATGAGATAAAAATAGATGTACAAGAATGTTGTCCTGAGAAGGAAAACCTTAGAAAGTCAAGAAGGGGCAGTAAAATAAGTGTTGCTTGAACTAAGGTGCCACTACCACTAGAGAACGTAGTCAGTCCTTCTCATCATCCAACTTGATGGTATGGACATCAACACCACATCTCTACCGAATAATTTCCTCTAGAAAGATGTGTGGACTAATAGGGTTGTGTTGAGTAATCTCGGCTCATATCAAACTGTTGTTGATTACTGGTTGAAGTAGAGGCGAAAGAAGAAGTATAACCACTCCTCACATTCAGGGTTGTATAACTCCTAATAGAAGTGGAGAAACTGGTAATCCTTCTCTGAGTAGGTGTTCTGGAGTGGTGATGCTTCTGAGAATCTTTGTTTCTCATAGGTTCCCTCAACGTGGCACAATCTGGATCCATGGTGGTGCAGACTAGGGAGCAATGTTGGATGGTTCTTACATTTTCCAACCACATTTCATGAAGAATTCAATCCCCCATTATCCTAGATATGATGAAAAGAGGAGGCATTGTGGGTAGCTACTCTAGAATTGCTCTGAAATAAGCATAGTTTGAGAGAAAATGTATCTCTAATTTCCAAGGAAAGGCATTGCTGATTGAAGTGTTTTAAGAATGTTGATAAAATTCTACCCAAGTCCCCGTAGATGCAATAAAACCTCCCTCTTATCTCATTTATATAGGAGATTTAAACATAAAGTTCTCCTTATTCTCTACCTCATGCAAAGAGCAAAGTTTGCAAATCATTTCTGCCAAGGGAAGATGGTGATCGGTTTCAACCCTGAACTGATGTGAGCACATCTGAAGCTACCGAGCAGAAAGGGAAGCCTAACAGATGTAACTATAGATAGTATGGCCAAATAAAGGAGAGAATTGTGTCTTTTGTTCTTTAGTTCTTGTCCCATATTTATGACAGATAAGTGATTAAATATGTATAAAGGAGAGAACTACACCTATTTATATTCACTTCTTGTTCTATATTCCCAACTCATTCCTGCTCGAACAAGACATTTATTTTGTCTCATGATTACCTAATAATCATGACCATGATACTACATTAGTGTCACCATACCCAAGCCTTCTTGTTGCTATCTGTTACAAGTTATGATCTAGTTTCAGTTTATGGGGCTCCCATCTCATGGGTTGCTGAAACTAAATTTGCATACATTATCCAGTCATTTTCTATAATATCCATCAAAATTGACAGCCTATCCACTTTGTCCTCCACGCCAACTTTACCTCTATTGCCCACATCTCCCATTGGGCATCAATGCCTAAGCTAGTAGGTGACATTTTCCAACTAGTGCCTGGATATGAATGAACTATGATCTATGTGATTTGCCTTGCAACTCTATTTGAGTCTCTCTTTTTTTGGCATTTGATAAAACTTTGGATGGATTCTTTTGTTTTTCCCTACTTACCCTTTCTCTTTTCCATAGCATAGAAAGCATTGGAAAAGCTTCTAGACTGGGAATGAGATTTTTTGCAGCCCATAAGGAAAAATTAGTATGTTGCCTATTAATGACACTAAAGATAAACATAATAAGAAGAAATTTCTAGACAAGAACGAGTGTTTGAGATTCAAGCCACTGCCTACACAATTATGTAATTTGTATTTATGATAGGAACAACTATCAACACTCCAGACCCAATCATTGAGTTTGCAAATCAACTTTGGGTGGTAGGCATCATAATATTCCTAACCAACAAATGATCTCAAACTCTTGTTTGTAGTAGATGTACTTTGATTTTTATATGACAGCCAAAAAGGGACATGACATTTTGTTCATGAAAGGTCTAGTGTGATGTGTCAATTGTGTTCTGACTAGACATGGTTAAATGTATGGGCCATTATGAATATAGGTTGTGTCTGCATATATATCTTATTTTAACAACTACTTTCAAAGATGGTTGCTGGAAGCATCCTATCTTTTTACATACATGCAACCATGTATAAAATTCTTCTCCAAATGAAACATTGAACTAATTGACTCTGGGGCTACTGCATGGACATTTTATTATTCTGGACAAATTTACAAGAAATAAAGTGGTTCAAAACCTACACACCAGATTACTGTTGCAAACTTAGGTTTGATTGTCATGAGGATTAGAAAAGTAGTCAAAAATTGTAAAATACTACCTCCTCCTTTACCTATATCAAATGACACTACAATTTACTGCCCTTTGTATATGCATGACCCTGTCTTTCTTCCTTTCTTATAATATTGTTGTGTCGTTGGTGTTATCAAAGTTTAATAACATTGGTTTTCCAAAACTAAGATGATTATTGACATAAGGAACTAGTGACAACCATCAATTGTAGCCAAACAAAAGATAGGAGGGAAAAATATAAGCCCCTTTAAAATGAAATGAACAATGAGTACAAGTGAAACATGAAATGAGATAAACATAGATGTACAAGAGTGTTGTCTCGAGAAGGGAAATCCCAAAAAGTGAAGAAGGGGCAATAAAAGAAGCGTTGTATGAACTAAGGTGCCACTACCACTAGAGGAGGTCGACAGTCCTTCTCATCATCCAACTTAATGGTATAGATTCTAGACATCAACATTGTGTGTCTGCCGAATAATTTCCTCTAGACAGATGCCTAGAATATAGGGTTGTGGTGAGTAATCCTGGCTGACATCAAATTTCCCTTGATTAGTGGTTGAAGTGGAGGCGAAAGAAGAAGTAGAACCACTCCTCACATACAAGGTTGAAGAAATCCTACTAGATGGGGAGAAATTGGTAATTATTCTCTGAGTAGGCATTCTGCAGTAGTGATTCTTATGAGAAGCTTTCTTTCTCATAGGTTCCATCAACAAGGCACAGTCTGGAGCTTTGGTGGTGCAGGCCAGAGAAAAATATTGGATGGTTCTTGCATTGTCCAACCAAGTGTCATGAATAATTTCAATCCCGCATTGTCCTAGATCTGATGAAAAGAGGACTCACACATGGTTACAAAAGGATAATAGTGACCTAGTTATCTGCAATAAATTAAAAACTATTTCTTGAGGATGCCCAACTTTCCCAGTCTCATCCTTAACTCTCCGATACAGATCTTCTTTGGTCTCCAATCTCACAAATTCCAAATATATTATTGCTCTAATACATTTTTGGGAGATAAAGTTCGCAAATCAAGAAACAATGTGATGCCTGATTGTGCAAAAATAACCTATAAAGGAACTAGAATAAGAAAGGTGAACATAGAAATTCCGAACTTAGTTACACTTTCCAACATCATGGTGTCTGATCACATATTGTATTTTTAAAGGGGAAATCAAACCAATGCCAAACACAGAAACAATATTAATAAAGGAATTTGGAACATAGGAGGGACATTTTTAAAGGGGAAATTGCAGAGAAAGGAGTGAATCATTTCAGACCATTATTTCAAGACCCTTCAGAAACTAATAAAGCGTAAATCCTAAAGGTCATAACCCTCTTATCCTAGATTTCTTGATAAAAAAAAAAATTAAGACTTGAATGCTAAGGTAAGTAAATATAAGATTAAAGCAGTCCTACAGTTATTTAAGAAATAAAATAGTCCACGTCCAGATGGATGTAATGTAGAATTTTACTTGGGGTTTTACGATTTTTTGGAAGATGAACAACTGATGGATATTGAAGAGTCAAGAACATCAGGGAATATAATGGGGGCTCCAAATACTAATTTTATAGCCTAAACTCAAGAAAAATAAACTTGGAACTTATGATGATTATAGACCCATTTCACTGTGCAACTCCGTGTATAATATATTTAAAATATACTAGCCAACAAACTAAAAGAGGTATTTTCAGAATTTATATGAAAATAATAGTTTGGCCTTTTTCATTATAGAAAAAATCATGATACAATGTGAACAACTTGAGAAGGATTGCATTCAGTAAATGTTAAAAAGATCCCATAAATGGTGATGAAATTGGACCTGGCAAAGATTTGAAACAAGTCAATCAGTTGTATCTGATACAACTGATTATTCAAATAGAAATGAAATTCCAAGTATTAGACTAGATGGGTCTTTGTGATAAGCCAATTTTTCAGTATTGATAAATGCCCACTTTCAAGATTCTTCTATGCTACAATGGGGCTAAGGGAAGGGTGTCCCATGTCTCCTTTTATTCCTTACTGGTAGTTATAGGGCTAAGCAGGATGATAAAAGGTTGTACGAGAGAGGTGCATGTGATAGTTATATGGGAACCAGTTAATTTTAACCCTCTTATAGTTATTACTTGTATATGAGTTGATACTATTCCATACAGGACTAGTACAAGAAGCAATAAAATTTAAGGAAATTCTGGGGCTGTCTAGTAAATTGACAGCGATGGAGGTGAATGCCCATTGTTTTATTTAATGGACTTGATCATCAGATTTTATCTTTCCCATCAATCCCCTTTCAACAGAGTCTAATATCCTATGTATTTATCTAAAACCTAATCATTGCAAGTTAAGATATTGGGTTTCATTCAATGAGAAAATTTATGGAAAAGTGACAAACTGGTGCCATAGGGGACAAAGGTTGAGACGGGTGAAACCAATATTGGAAGGAATCAAAGCCTATTGGTTATCGTTAGCTCATAAAGAATTTTTTGAAAAGGTTAGAAAGAAGTCTTTAAGTTTTTTGTGAATAGGGAAGGCAGAGAAAGAAGGTATTCCTCTGTGGAAGAGGGGAAAAAATAATAATTAGCATTGCCAAAAGAAGTTGTAGGGTTGGGCAGTAAAAATATTCATCTGTTTGGGCAGCCTCTAGTTGCAAAGAGTACGTGGATATTGATGCATAATGAAGGATTGTGGGGAAGGTGGTGATAGCAAAATAGATGACTCCTCGACCTTTGAAGCACTAGATCATAAAGGAAGAAAAATGCCATAGCGGGGCTTCTGCAGTTTAGAAAACAATGAATGTTTTTCTATTGGTGGGAAAGTGGCCAGTATGGAAAATAGGATGAGGTAACAAAGTGAAAATAAGGGAGGAACCCTAATCATGGGGGTCTCAAAGCTAGTTACAGACTGTGCAAAGGGTATCAATAAGCAGGAGAGCTTACTGCTTGCCCCAATCACGGAAAAAAATATGGTAAGGAACAGGTTTCAAGAGGTCTTCTTTCTGCATGAATATAGAGAGCTTAATAAGAAAAATAATAAGATTTCAACAGAAGCCATAAGTCTACAAGAATTCCTATAAGTTTTATATCAAATTGATGAAAGGGTCATCTTCCTGAAGACACCAAATCTCTATATTTAGATGAAGCTGATTGAAAGAAAGTTTTATTGTCATTTTTTCATTAAAAGAAAAATATGCATTTTTGTTGTGATATTGTGTAAACTGGAAAAGCATGCTTAAACCTTTGAAGTGGACTGTATTTTCAGACCTAAATGGACTTTAAAGGTTGTTACAGGTACTTTATGCCTGAGAGAAGGCCAACGTCTAACTAGAAGACTATCATAACATACTCTCTTTAGACAGGTTTCAAATTTGTGTTTGAAAAAGCAGTAGAGTGATCAGATCTTCTACAGTTCCAAGGCACAATGGCATGTATCTTTTTACTTCTCCTTGAAATATCAAATATATAGTCATCGATAAAAAAAATCATAATGTCAGTCAAGAGTAAAGGGATATCTTGCCCATTATATTCCTACAACAAGAAGTTGTTCTTTAAAGCAATTATAAAAAGATGCTTAAATTCCCAATATATGCCTGTAAAATATTTGGCCATTGGATACTATAAATAGTAAATTTTCCCATTACATAACACCAACCAAATTAGCAGCTAGTTCATACATTCTAGAAAAGCAAGTACTTGATAAATAGTGTTGTAATTTCCATCAAGATTTAACAGATATTATGCCCTTCACACTCTGGAAACAATTGAAAAATCACCCTTAAAGAAGAAAATGAAAAAGAAAGCCCAAAACTTGAAAAAGATTAATCATTCATTGACGGAAACTAAAAATCTATACAGAAACAAAGAACAAAAGGATAATAGTGACCTAGTCCCCGACATATGTCATTGTACTTGCAATAAATTAAAAACTATTTCCTTAGCATGCCCAACTTTCTCGATCTCATCCTTAGCTCTCTGACACAAATCTTGGTTGGTCTCCAATATCATAGATTCCAAATATCTTATTGCTCTAATACAACTTTGGGAGATCAAGAAACATTGTGATGCCTGATTGTGCAAAAGTAACCTATAAAGGAAAAAGAATAATAAAGGCAAACCTAGAAAGGCCAAACCTAGTTACATTTTCCAACATCATGGTGTATACCCACATACTGTAGTTTTAAAGGGGAAATCAAGACAATGTCAAACATAGAAAGAATATTAATAAAAAAATTTGGAAGATGGGGGGGGAAGTTTTAAAGGGGAAATTGCAGAGAGAGGAGTAAATCATTTCAGATCACTATTTCAAGACCCTTCAGAAACTAACAAAGCAGAAATCCTAAAGGTCATAACCCTCTTATCCTAGATTTCTTGATAAACATAGAAATGAAGACTTGAATGCTGAGGTAAGTAAAGAGAAGCTTAAAGCAGTCCTACAGTCATTTAAGAAAGCAAAGAGTCCACATCTAGATGGATATAATGTAGAATTTTACTTGGGATTTTACAATTGTTGGGAAGATGAACAACTGAGGGTCATTGAAGAGTCAGGAACATTAGGGAAGATAATGGGGGCTCCAAATACTACTTTTATAGACTAAATCCCAAGAAAAACAACCTTGGAAATTATGATGATTATAGGCCCATTTCATTGTGCAACTCTGTGTACAATATATTTAAAAGATACTAGCCAACAAACTAAAAGAGGTCTTTTCAGAATTTATATGAAAAGAACAATTTGGCATTTTGCATAATAGACAAATTCATGATACAATGGGAACAACCTAAGAAGGTTTTAATACAGTAAATGTTAAAAAGATCCCAGAAGTTGTGATGAAATTGGACCTAAAAAAGATTTACAATAATGTCAATCAGTTGTATCTAAGACAATTGATTATTCAAATAGAAATGAAAGTCTAGGTATTGGACTGGATGGGTCTCTATGATAAGCCAGTTTTGCAGCATTGATAAATGGCCACCTTCAAGATTCTTCTATGTTACAGTGGGGCTAAGGCAAGGGTGTCCCATGTATCCTATAGGGCTAAGAAGGATGATAAAAAGCATATAAGAGAGAGGATTATGTTATAGGTATATGGGAAACAAATAATTTTAACCCTCTTATAGTTATGACTTGTAGATGACATCATACTATTCCGTACAGGACTAGTAAAAGAAGCAATACAATTTAAGGAAATTTTGGTGTTGTCTAGTAAACCGATAGTGATGGAGGTGAATGCCCATTGTTTTGTTTAAAGGACTTGAAGACGATATAGAAAGAGAGTCTAAGCAGATTTTATCTTTCCCATCAATCCCCTTTCAATAGAGTCTAATGTAATTGGGTTTCTATCTAAAACCTAATCATTTCAAGTTAAGATATTTCCTTTGATTCTATGAGAAAGTGGATGGAAAAGTGACAAACTAGTGCCATAGGTGACAAAGGTTGAGACTGGTGAAACCAATATCGGAAGGAATCCAAGCCTATTGGTTATCCTTAACTCATAAATAAATGTTGGAAAATATTAGAAAGAGGTGTTTAGGTTGATTGTGAAAAGGGAAGAGAGAGAAAGAAGGTATTCCTATGTGGAAGAGGGGAAAAAATAATAATTAGCATTGCCAAAAGAAGCTGGAGGGTTGGGAAGTAAAAGTATTCATATGTTTGGGCAGGCTCTAGTTGCATAGAGTATGTGGATATTGATGCATAGTGAACGATTGTGGGGAAGGTGATGATAGAAAAATATATATCTCCTGTACCTTTGAAGCACTAGATCAGAAAGGAAGAAAAAGGCCATGGAGGGGATTCTGTAGTTTAGAAAGTAATGAATGCTTTTCTATGGATGGGAAAGTGGTCAGTATGGAAAATAGGATGAGGTAACTAAGTGAAAATAAGGGAGGACCCCTAATCATGGGGGCCTCAAACTTGGTTATAGACTGGGAAAAGGGTATCAACAAGATGGAGAGCTTACTGCTTGCCCCAATCATGGAAAAAAATGAGGTAAGGAATAGGTTTGAAGGGGTCTTCTTTCAGTATGAATATAGAGAGCTTAATCAAAAAGTTGATCAGCTTTCAACAGAAGCCCTAACTCCACAAGAATGCATATGAGTGTTATCTCAAATTGATGAAAGGGGTCCTCTTCCTGAAGAGGCCAAAAGTCTATATTTACATGAAACTGATAGGAGGAAAGTTTTTTTGTCATTTTTCATTTAAAAGAAAAAATTGCATTTTTGTTGTGATATTTTGTAAACTGGAAAAGAAAGATTAAACCCGTGAAGTGGACTATATTTTCAAACCTAAATGGACTTTAAAGGGTGTTACAGGTACTTTATGTTGGAGAGAAGGAGAAGGTCTAACTAGAAGACTATCATAACATACTCTTTAGATAGGTTTAAGATTTTTGTTTGAAAAAGAAGTAGAGTGATCAAATCCTCTATGGTGCCAAGGATATTCTTGAAACATATACTCCTTAACTGAGAGAACAAGGAAAAACCAATGAGATTTGAATTTAAGTGAGCCTTAATCCTCATTATTGCAGAGGCCAAAAATCTCACCTTTCAATTCAACCACAATGCAATACCAATGATAATCAATCCAACTTCAGGTTTGGATGTAGAATGGGATGGAAGAAGAATTCTTGAATTTTTTAGTGAGTTTGATGGGTTAAGTATTACTCTCAAGAAACCCAATGGTCTAAATATGCAAAATCAAGATGGACACTTCTTCTTGGTATATTATTTTTAAGCAACTAGCGAACACCATTGAATAAGGAAGGCCCTCAAGTCTTAGTCTTCATCCTTTCTCTCTGATAAAACTATATGCAGCAATTGCTAGCCTCATCGAGAGTCCTTGAAGCCTATCACTCATATGTAAGTGTTGCGAGCTCAAGCTCACCACAAGACTAGATTCTTAGGATGAGGTAACTAAGTGAAAATAAGGGAGGACCCCTAATCATGGGGGCCTCAAAGCTAGTTATATACTAGGCAAAGGGTATCAACAAACTGGAGATCTTATTGATTGCACCAATCATGGAAAAAAATGAGGTAAGGAACAAGTTTGAAGAGGTATTCTCTCAGCATGAATATAGAGAGCTTAATGAGAAAGCTACTAAGCTTTCAACAGAAGCCTTAACTCTACAAGAATTCCTGTGAGTGTTATCTCAAATTGGTGAAAGGGGTCCTCTTCTTGAAGAAGCCAAATCTCTATATTTAGATGATGCTGATTGAAAGAAAAAAAAATTATCATTTTTTATTTAAAGGAAAAAATTGCATTTTTGTTGTGATATTTTGTAAACTAGAAAAGCAAGCTTAAACCTTTGAAGTGAACTGTATTTTCAGACCTGAATGGACTTTAAAGGGTGTTACAGGTACTTTATGCCTGAGATAAGGCCAAGGTCTAGCTAAAAGACTATCATAACATACTCTCTTTAGTTAGGTTTGAGATTTTTGTTTGAAAAAGAAGTAGAGTGATCAGATGCTCTGCGGTGCCAAGGCTATTGTTGAAACCTATACTCCTTAACTTCGATAACAAGGGAAAAACCAATGATATTTGAATTTGAGTGAGCCTTAATCCTCATTATTGCAGAGGCCAAAACTCTCACCTTTCATTCCAACCACAATGCAATACCAATGCTAATCAATCCAACTCTAGGCTTGGATGTATAATGGGATGGAAGAAGAATACTTGAATTTTTTAGTGAGTTTGACGGGTTAAATATTACTCTCAAGAAACCCAATGGTCTAAATATGAAAAAGCAAGATGGACACTCCCTTTTGGTATATTATTTTCAAGCAACTAGGGAACACCAATGAATAAGGAAGGCCCTCAAGTTTTCATCTTCATCCTTGCTCTATGATAAAACTATATGCAATAATTGTTAGCCTCATCAAGTGGACTTGAATCCTATCACTCATATGTAAGTGTTGTGAGCTCAATCTCACTGCTAGACTAGATTCTTAGGATGAGGTAACTAAGTGAAAATAAGGGAGGACCCCTAATCATGGGGACCTCAAAGGTGGTTATAGACTGGGAAATGGGTATCAAAAAGATGGAGAGCTTACTACTTGCCCCGATCATGGAAAAAAATGAGGTAAGGAATAGGTTTGAAGAGGTCTTCTTTTAGCATGAATATAGAGATCTTAATGAGAAAAATGATAAGCTTTCAATAGAAGCCCTAACTCTACATGAACTCCTATAAGTGTTATATCAAATTGATGAAATGGGTCCTCTTCCTGAAGAGGCCCAATCTCTATATTTAGATGAAGGTGATTGAAAGAATGTTTTTTTGTCATTTGTTATTTAAAAGAAAAAATTGTATTTTTGTTGTGATATTTTGTAAACTGGAAAAGCAAGCTTAAACGTTTGAAGTGGACTGTATTTTCAGACCTTAATGGAGTTTAGAAGGTGTTACAGGTACTTTATGCCTGAGAGAAGGCCGAGGTCTAACTAGAAGGCTATCATAACATACTCTTTTTAGATAGGCTTGAGATTTTTGTTTGAAAAAGAAGTAGAGTGATCAGATCCTCTGCAGTTCCAAGGTTATTCTTGAAACCTATACTCCTTAACTTCGAGAACAAGGAAAAACCCAATGAGATTTGAATTTGAGTGAGCCTTAATCCTCATTATTGTAGAGGCCAAAAATATCACCTTTAAATTCAACTACAATGCAATACTAATGCTAATGAATCCAACTCCAGGTTTGGATGTATAATGGGATGGGAGACGAATACTTGAATTTTTTAGTGATTTTGATGGATTAAGTATTACTCTGAAAAAACCTAATGGTCTAAATATGAAAAATCAAGATCGACACCCCCTCTTGGTATATTATTTTCAAGCAACTAGGGAACACCAATGAATAAGGAAGGCCCTCAAGTCTTTGTCTTCATCCTTGCTCTCCGATAAAACTCTATGCAACAATCATTAGCCTCATCAAGAGGCCTTGAAGCCTATCACTCATATGTAAGTGTTGCGAGCTCAAGCTCACCACTAGACTAGATTCTTAGGAATGATATATTTATCAATGAATATTACAAATCTTACTTTCAGTTGTTTTTTGAAGAATAAGATCACTTAGCCTTATATATAAATAGTTGAAAATTAATCTATGAAACTTGTTACTAAGACAATATGAGAAAACCTACTCCTATGCATGCTTGCCTAAGTCCCCTATCCTTATCCACCAAGGAGAAACCTAACAAGGGTCTCTTCACCAACTGACTTTCATTTTAGCTTAAAGATGAACACCATTATCCCTAGCCTACTAGTTGATGTATCACAAACAAAAATCCAACCATAGCTAAATGGACCCACATCACTATACCTAGAGCGAAAATGATGGGAATAGTATTTCTCAGGTGTTGGCCATTTTATTAATGAGGTATGAGGGCATTATTTTTTCCAGAGCCCCAAGTGAAAATGGGACCCTGGTAAGGAAGGCGTCGTACTTCGTTGAACTCAACAGTGAAGCGAAGCCTTGTTGGCTCTATAGATCTACTAAAATAATGAATTTTAAACCATATAAGATCTTTAAATCCCTAACACTTGCAATAGTACCCATGCTAAGAAGGCTTGAAATTTGAAATAGTTTACGACCAAAAGTGCCTTTTTTATTAGTGTGATTCAACCCCTCTGCAGGAAACGAGAATTGCAGAAGGAGGCTACTAATCTATTAACAGGCATGCAATAGTGGGGTTGTCCACCCAATGTTATTAGATATAATACACTCATTAATGGTCACCACAAGACAGGTATAATTGGAAAAATGTATAAAGAAAAAGAGATTCTTAATGAAATGTTGGCGAAGGGATTATTTCCTACCCAGGTTACTTACAACACTCTCATTGATGGTTACTGCAAGGAAGGAGACACAACTGTTGCATTCAAGATGCTTGAGAAAATGAAGGAAAATGGCATTTTTCCCAATGTTGTCACTTACAATGCCCTATGAACTTGGCTTAAATTATCTGGATCAAGCACTTACCTCCTCACATAGGATTTTTTTACCATGGTTGTCTGGGATTTGAGGAATGCAACTTTCATTGGCAAGGAAATCCCTAAAATTGACGTCTTCTAAATTTCCTTCTTCATTCTGAAAGAAAACTTAATTACTAGATGAAAAATCATTAGACCATCCCATCAAGGTATAACGAAAGAAAAAAATCAATGAATTTAATGTTCCATTTATTGTTTGTTATGTTTATTCTGCAAACTTCACCTCAATTTCAGGCATCTCCTTCAAATGTTCATCTTCTTCCTCATCACCATCCGAAATGATTTTATGATGAATTTCCTCTTAACGGTCCTTAGAAGATATATCATCCTCAGAACTTTTCAACACTCCATTGGATCCCTTCCAACCCTACTTCAAGTCATCAATAAAAACTGTTGTCAAAAACAAACTCTTTAATCTAATTACCCACTAAATCCTCTTTCCTATCAACAAACATATAACAGTTAAAGTTGTGAAAGATAAAAATTGAACATATAAGTCCCACTTTTGTTCAAGCTGGAGTTTTTGAAGATGGATCTTCTCCAATACAGATGAAATTGATTTCCCAACAGTTGCTATGGTTTGAAAGAAGCATTTGGTGTTTCTAACACAAAATAAATAAAAGTTATGCATAGGCATTTTAAACACATTGCCAATTATTGCAACCTAAAAGAGTATCGAGGCCAAAAGAGGTAACAAAATGACAACAATCAAGAAAAACTTGTAAAATCTATTAGGATTTAGCATGTATTTCCTCAAGGTTAGATTTATTTTTCTGCAAAGAAAATGGGTACCCACATTGAAATAATATGTGAATCAAAGCCTATCAAACACATACAATAGACTATTCATGTAATGATATGCTTTTTTGTCTTTTTTCTTTTCCACTGTATTCAAAGATTCAAAATATATTTTGTATTTTCCTTGTGAACCCTCCTCCTCCTCCTCCTCCTCCTTCCCCTTCTCCTCCTCCTTCTCAAGGGAGCATGAAGCTATTATGAGCAAGTCATCTAATGATTCTTCTATGAACTCATATTTTCCAATTGGGTTCTTCTTTAGCTTCTTACTTTGTTTTTCTTATTCATGAATGCTTTTCCTAGATTTGTTTTTGTTTTGAGTAATTCATTTCTGCGTATTTATTAGAAACTTGATTATCTTATGTTGTTTCCCTTGTATGCTCATTTATAGAAGCATGGCCTTTGAAGTTTTCATCATCTTTGTCGCTTTTAGAAGCAGAGTATTTCATGGATGTGTTTATGGTTTGAGGAATGCTAGTTACAGTGTGGACATTATCAACTTGATGGTCTTTTTTATCATCCTCCTTGTCTACTTCACATAAGAGATTGCAAAATTCGTTTTGGGAAATGCATTGTTCCTCTGCATGTTGTATTTGCTCCAAACTAGTAGTAAATCCTTGACCATTACTCATGAACTCACTAGTGTTCACGTAGTCCATGAGATCACTATCATCAACAATCTTATTTTGATAAGTAAGAGGAAATTTCCTTCTATCATTACCAAGGGCTCACCCTAATCTCTTCAACCTTTTCAACTTTCCCTTCTATCATTACTGGTTAATGGTCTTGTTTGCAATAACACTTGGATCAAATTTGAGTCAGATCATATTGAAACTCCGCTAATTATTTGTAGCACTAGGTGAAGAAATAAGATGAGAAAATCTTAAAATAGAAATCCCACACTAAAATATCTTAGCAGACATATAACACAGACCCTAGAAGAGAAACCCTGGAAAAAACACAAACACAGAGGAGTGCTTGGGAAAGGAAAAATCCAAATACTTCAATGTCAAATGGGTACTCTATAAGGCATATATTTTTAGTAATAGATGATTTGAAACAATGTAATCAATAGAAAAAATGACATATCAAATAGCTTTGCGCCCTACATCATCTATATCATTACAATACAAAAATATCAAAGACATAATGGAATGAAAGGTCCATACATTTACAATTTATCGGTGGACTCTATGTCTCCAGAGATGAGTGAGCGTTAGATGTGAGTGTTGAAGAATGAGAATGGTGGGATACGATGATCCATAAATTGATTGAATGTGTTGCAGGGTCCAATAGTAGCATCAGACATACAAAGATGCCTCTAGGAAATTGCGGCGCCAAAATTTTGTCGAAAACTTTGATTTGGTTTAAATGTAGAGAATTTACCACAACATGGGCCAATTTAGCGATATGTGTGGGCTCTCGCCAAAGTCTCATTAGATGTTGGAAATGAAATTATAGGTCCCATTCCAATCCCATAACTTTATAAAGTGCTAGTTAAAGTAGGCATAAAACAATAATGAGGAGCACTAAGGATGAGTGGGCTCCTTGAAATAACCTACTTGTTATGTGAGCTTATCCTCAGTAGACCAAAGGGTTATTTTCCTCATTAATGGTGAAGAAATCATTGAAGTAACAAACTTCTATATTCATAGCCTTTTAGAAATCACACTAAATGATTAGGATGGTGATGGAAGTAATTTGTTTCAAATTAAAAGTATATTATGATTAAGATCATGATGGTGGTAATTTGTTTTAAATAAAAAGTATATTAATTATATGAATAGAAGTGTTAATATAACTATTTTTTTGGTTTATTAAATATGTGAATTTTGCGTTAAGAGTTATTTTCTAACTCTAGGGTAGAGATGTAATGTAATGTTTTGTAAAGATTTTGGCTCAGTCAAATTACATAAAAATAAATATAAAATAATAAACATAAAATTTATAATTATAATTATTAATAAAACATTTAGACTAGGTTAAATTACATAAAAATATGAAAAGCCATTTTAGAGTGAAAAGAGATTCAATCCCTCCTTGTGTCGGGTAGATCCAGAGTTAAGAAGGATCTAGATTGGCTATATAAGGTATGATATTTTTTATTTAAATAATTTAGTATGATTATGATAAGTTTATGTTTATGTTTCAATTTTAATGTTGTCCACTTTTTAAAATAATAATTAATGCGTTTTCTAACTCAAAACATGAAGAGGTAGTGACCTTTCTTTTTTTCTCCTTCTTTTAAATGTGTTTCCATTCAACCTAGTGACCTATGACTTTTGGAGAAGACACTAGCTCTAAATGCCTTACTACTTCCATGTTGAATGGAGACCTTAGATATTTTTTTATGATATTCCTATTATTGATGTCAGAAATGTGGATCTGAGGGATGTAAGAACACAATAGATAAACACGAAAATATATGAAGACATGTAAAAATGCATGAAGATAGGAAAGATATAAACCCAACTAACCCGTGATATCAACTCCAAAGTTGCAGACTTCAACTAGGAATTAGTTTTTTCCCGCCTCTAAATTTAACACTGTAGATGGATTCAAAGAAGGGGGTCTTTGAATCTATCTGTAGTGTTAAACTTAATTTAGAGACAAAAGGGTATTCGTAATTTTAACACTGTAGATGGATTCAGAGACCCCTTTGTCTCTAAATTTTAACACTACAGATGGATTTGGAGACCCCTATAGTGAAATGTAACACTTCGTTATCATTATTAATTTTGTCATTTATTATCTAGTCATATATTTTAATCCTAGACTAAATTAGTCATTTAAGTTAGTCGTTTTTAGTTTAGTCACTTATTATCTAGTCGTATATTTTATCCCTAGACTAAATTAGTCGTTTAAATTAATCATTTTTAGTTCGGTCACTTAAAATTTCTCAAATTTAGTAGTAATTCACTTGAAATAATTGCGGTGACTAATGTTTTTGGTCACCTAGTCATTCATTTCATCATTTTCTACTAATGTGTTTCTGTCAACAATATTTGGCAACATGATTAGATAAAGTATTAATCAATCAATAATGATTCTTTAAAAGTGATGTTTTAGTAGCTATTCATGTGCAAACATTAGATGTAAATATAATATCACAACATGCTTCTTTTAACAACATTTTTCATGTATAAAAAATTGATTATCAAGCATGTCAAAATAATTACCCCATTACTATGATCATTCTCACACCAGCACACGTTCATATCCAAAGGAAACCACTGTAACCATCCATTTCACCAAAAAGATACTAGAAAATTATATTTATTTTTCATTGCATATAATTAGATAAACACTTATTCGAAGAAGAGAGCTAGCCCCTTAGCTTCTTCTTTGTGTATGTAACTAAGTAATATTTCCAATATAGTACATGTTCCCATCCATTTTACCTAAAATATACTAGAAACTTATCTTTGTTTTTCATGCATGTAATTAGATAAAAACTTATTCGAAGAAGAGAGCTATCCCCTTAGCTTCCTCTTTGTGCATGTAACTAAGTAATATTTCCAATACAGTAGATGTTCCCTTCTAAGGGGAACCTAAAATGATGTAAATGTAAGTCCCTTTTCGAAAAACATCTTTTCCAAGATAGAGATATTTACAAAATCTATTGTATGCACAAAGACATGCATTGTTCTAAACAAGAACTAATGTGTTAGTCACTATTTCTTGCATGCGGATATATGTGTTTTACAAAGGAAAGCTAGTACATTTATTCCTAGTAACTACTTGTTTTACTTTCTATAATACTTACTCTTTTCTGCACACAAATCCATATTTCTCTTTAAAAGATCTAACACAACAGTTCTACAAATCCATGTTTCTCTTTAAAATATCTAACACAATAGTTTTTTTTCCAAAAAGAAAAATCGTAATTTTATTAATGAAAATAAAATTAGATGTTGCATATGCTATGACGCATTTCATCGAAAAGTAAACGACAACTGATCACAAATTCAATGAAAGAAAAAATAATGTACAAATGGGGAGAAAATCACGCTTTTCTCCTTTTTTTCTTCTCAACCATGCGCCACTCCCCTTGAGTTGGAAACGAAGATATAAGTGAAAGCAAAGTGTCAGCCTCAGGTCGAGCATTATCTTTATCAAAATTAGAGTTGTCTGATGTATGTAGTCATTTGGATCGACTGGTATCCATTGTATCTGGTATCTTTTCCAACTGTGATTCCACCGAATCTTGTGGATTTAATTCCTCTAATTCTGGCTCTTTTTTCATCTGATTGTTCTCGTTTGGTATGGCATGTTCCACATCAGCTTCCTCCTCCTCATCAGAGACTGGTGGGGGAAATTTCCATCCCTTGGGATGTTTCCCTATTTTAGTTTTTCTTTAGGTATCTTTTTTGGCTTCAGGGCACGTATTTTGTAGGTGTCACGTTTGTCGGGATATTCTGCATCTAAATGTTGCATTTTCATAGTCTAGTATTTGTATCCAGCACCTCTATTTGTGCTTTAGTTGTATGCATCTAGAAATCCTTTGCTGATTCTACTTCCAAACAAATTTGTGCAAATGTGAAAATTCCTTCCTCCAGTCTTTGTGTGTCCATTTTAATGTATCGCCCAATGGTGTTTCCTATACTGGCAAAGATTTGTTGGTTCCAAAGATGTAATGGGAGATTGCGCAAACGAACCCAAACTAGCATCTTGGAAACAACCATAGTATTTACATCAAATTCCGAAAAGCATGGTGTGATGAAGAGACTCGTGGACCCCAAGAACCATGGTCCTTCCCATAATATAATGTCTCTAGCCTCTATTGAAGAATTCACAATGAACAACCCCTGGGAACAAAGGTGAAATTCACAGTGAGTAGTCCAGTTTGTGAAAATCCAATGAAAAAGCTCAACAGGTTTTGGCCAAAAAGAGTGGAATCGACAAATAATAGCTTGTTTTTCTAAAGTATTACAATGCTCATCTATTTCTAGTATATCTATGTTTAATTCTGGGATATAATTTAGTTGCTCCACAATATATGGACTGGGTTTGTTTGTAGCTTGCTTTGGTGTCAATGAAGGTGTATTTCTCCCTTGGAGGATGTTCTTGAAAAAAAGTCATCCATTTTTGTGCTTCTGATTTGTTTCTGTATTTTTTGTTGAACAGCTCCCAATGCCTCCTACTATATGATTTGTTTTACTGTAGTCTGTTACACCACCTCTCAACATCAGATTGGGTTTTATAGTAGACACAGGAAAAATATTGTAGTTTGTGAGGGGTCTGGGGACCTGGAGTGCTCTGCCCCCAAAAATTAGATGTTGTAATCCAATAGGATATCCAATATGATGGAAGACGATATTCTTCAAATGTAACACACAGTTTGTTGCATGAACCAAAACCAAAAGTGACATCCCCGAAGGGGTTTTAATAAAAAAATAAAATCAAAGAGAATTTACCTAAGGTGAGGGTTTTGTTTCCATCTAGAGATGGGTAGGCCGAGCAGTGTCAGGTGCATCGCATTGTATTGAGGTCTCTGTCGACTACTTCTGGACTCTATTGCCCTGTTTCTCATAGCGAGTCTCCCTTTTATGATCAATAGACCACCCAAAGACAAGTAGCATGAACAGCGCAGAAGGCCCTGGTGATCACGTTATGGTGGGGAGCATTATTTGTTCCCCCACATATAGTCTGTAAAGCAGGACCGACCAAGGCACAAGAGTACGTTTGATCTTGAAGAACTGAAATAGTGAGCAGTCCTGGTAGTCGACGATTGCAGAGAGTTTAGGGAAAGACCATTCGGGTGGTCCAGCCTCCACCTTGGCACCAAAATCCCAAAGATCCATCCATTGAATCCCACCCCTAGTTAATCCATTCCCCCTTACAAAGCCTTCAGTCAAAGGCAAACCACGACAGGGAAGCATTTCACCAATGCGGCGACATTCAAATGCTTTGTGCCTAGAGGAAAATATAGTCTTCACTAACCATAAAACCATCCAACATAGCCATGGTGGCCAATCTATCCTAAAGGATCCGACATCTATGGGCTGAGAAAGATAGCGAAATCATCTCTGGTAGAGCAGGCCTATTTCTTCCCACTAAACTATGATGGGTTGTGTTATATTCTTTCCACAACTAGGCCACGTAGTTAACCAAGGGGTTAGAAGGGGGGCAGATCCCCCCCTTCATTGCGTTGATTGCGTAGCGGGGGGAGTCACGGGGGGTTTGAGGGGTGCAGATAACCCCACTCTATGTTAGGTTGGGCGGACCTACCTATGGTTTTGTGCATGATTTTTGCACATGGTTTTGGACGCAATGGTTTTCGGTCCATGGTTTTTGATGCGATGGTTTTTGGTCCATGGTATTGGATGCTTCGGCATGTATAAATATGTATTGTAATATTGAAAGGAACATAATGAAAAATCAAGCTGGTAGTCCCAATTTTGGGATCAAGGGGAAAATCTCTATGTATATGTGTTTTATGTGTTATGCTCTCGCATTGTTTATTTTTTTTGTTTTTGAATTCGTATGCAAGTAATTTCTGTACGGGGTTAAAACCTACGTTTGATAGCAGTTTTGTTTTGGCTTCAAGGGGACGCCTTTGTTGCTGAGGGGTTTCACTCGGGCCTGTGGTAGACCCTGTTCAGTGGGAGATCTGTGAGATCGATTCTGGTGGTGAAAGAAGATGGCGAGCAGTGGAAAGATAGAGATCGAGAAATTTAATGGTGAGAGTTTTGAGTTGTGGAAACTGAAGATGGAGGATCTGTTGGTGGATGAAGATCAGTGGATCGTGGTAGATCTGGGTACTAAACCAACGGGAGTGTCTGATGAAGAATGGAAGAAGTTAGATCGGAAGGCAAAGAGCACAATACAATTGTGTGTCTCAGATTCAGTATTGCTGAAGGTATCAGGGGAAGCTACAGCTAAGGCTTTGTGGAACAAGTTAGGGACTTTGTACCAATCTAAGTCTCTGGTGAATAAATTGTTCCTACGGAAAAAGTTGGATAGCCTAAGGATGAAAGATGGAGACTCGGTGATAGAGCATCTGAACGCATTTAATATTGTGGTAAGTCAGTTACTATCTTTTTATATTAAAATTTCAAATGAAGATAAGTGCATCAGTTTGTTGTGTTCTCTACCAAATTCATGGGAGGGTCTGGTTATTGCAATAGGTAGCAATACAACTGCCTTGCAGTTTGATGAAATAGTCTCATCCTTGCTGACGGAGGAGATGAGACAAAAAAATATGGAGAGCTAGAATGGTGATGCCTTGTCTGTACGAGGACAGTCCCATAACAGAAACAAAAATAACTAATCAAGTGGGAGATCTAAATCTCCAAGAAAACGTGTAAAGGTGGTGTGCTGCAAATGTGGAAAGGAAGGGCACTACAAAAGGGACTGTAAATCTAAAGCTCCTTATAAAGGAAACGGTTCTGATGATGCTCCTTCTACAGAGGCGAAAACCACCTCAGATGAAGGTGGGGATGTGTACTTGGCTTCTTCAAGTACACATGTAGATCATGAGGCATGGTTGATTGACTCAGGTGCATCCTTTCACTTCACTTCGCATAGAGAGTGGTTCTGCGAGTATGAGAAATACGATGGTGGTGATGTATTCTTAGGCGATGATAGGAAGGCTAGAATCGTTGGTCACGGAAAAGTAAACTTGAAGTTGCAAGGTGGAAGGGTTAGAATAGTTCCAGGTGTTCAACATATTCCTGCATTGGCCAGAAATCTGATTTTTGTAAGCAAGCTGGATGATGCAGGTGTAAAAATAGTGTTCGAGAAGGATACCTGCAAGATGGTTTAGCGGGCACTAGTATTAATGCAGGGAGCCTGAATTGAAACTCTGTACAAGCTGCAAGGTAGCACTGTTGTTGATGGGTGCAACAGTTCTGTGGTTACTGAAAATGGAGCAGAAAATCTAGTGGTCTCTGGCGATAACACCATGTTGTGGCATCAAATGCTTGGACATATTGGAGAGAAGGGCCTTCGAATACTTCATGGTAAATGTATGGTAGAAGGTATGAGTAATAGCTCTCTGAATTTTGATGTTTGTGAAAATTGTGTATATGGGAAGGAGAATCGAGTGAGTTTTCCCTCTGGTGGTAAGAGGGCGAAACAGATATTAGAGCTTGTGCATAGTGATGTGTTTGGACCTGTGAAGGTTCCATCACTAGGTAAGTCTATGTACTATGTATCATTTATAGATGACTTATCAAGGAATACATGGATATATTTCCTTAAGAAGAAATCTGAAGTCTTTGATAGGTTTAAAGAATTTAAGGCTCTGGTGGAAAACCAGACAGAGAAGAAGATAAAGGTGATGAGGACAGATAACGGTGGAGAGTTTTGCAGAAAGGAATTTGAAGAATTTTGTAATAAGTGTGGTATAGCATGAGAGAAGACTACTACATATACACCTTAGCAAAATGGAGTTGCAGAAAGAATGAACAAGACGTTGATGGAAAGGGCAAGAAGCATGCTCAGTGGTACCGGGTTAGGACAGGAATTCTAGATAGATGTGGTGGAGACAGCATGTTACCTGGTCAATAGATCACCTTCATCAGTGTTGGAGGATAAGACTCCACAAGAGGTATGGACTGGTAAGAAACCCTCTCTTTCACATCTAAGGGTATTCGGATGTGATGCATATGTACATGTTCCAATGGAGAAACGAACCAAGTTGGATAGTAAATCTGAAAAGTGCATCTTTATTGGGTATAAGGATGGTTTAAAGGGTTATAATCTTTGGAACCTATTGTGGCCACCAACAACCCCCCTCTTTGTTTAGTATTAGCAATAACACTAAGCAAATGGGGACCCTTAGTAAAAGATCCAAAAAACATTTTATATAACTTTTTGTATTCTACTCCTTGAAATTATGTCGCATCGCGTGGAGAAGATAAAACATCCCCTTATGTGCATAATAAAAACTGCGAAGAAGCGACGCGGAATTCATCGCATCGCACACATTAAGAAGCGCTCTTAAATGAAAATATTAAGAAATCTCCGACGGTCGATGTGCGACGTCGCATATCACAAATATCACATAAGCAGCACACAATGATTTAATGACTCATGCAATCCGTGATGCTGCGATCTTGCGATCTGCGATAAACGTGATCTGCGATCTACAATAATCCGATATGAAAAAATTTGCGATGACACATCTAGGTAATGCGATGACACATCTAGGTAATGCAATGACGTGATGCTGCTATCGCCCATCGCAAATTTTCACGGCTCAACATTCAAGAAAATCTGTCTATAAACCAAAATTAGGCGCGCGCCTTAAAGGAAATTAATGAACATATGCCAAAGTGTTAGTGAAGGACAGCTGTGTGTTTTTCGAAGAGTCAGTTCACGATGGGTGTCATGATTTTATACATTCATAGAGGTTAGAGCTTTCGTATCAGTATTTATTATCATTACTCTTTTCATTTGTGTGAACTGCAGGAATGAAAAACAGAAAACAATATGAAGCAATGAGCAGGAAACATCTAAGGAAAAGGGGAAAGCATCAATGCTCGGAGAACAGAGAAGAGATGCCTTCATAAACGGATGCCGCATACAACAGAACCACAGATTCCAGAGTGTCATTCAACAGATGTTGAGGTCAATAGGTGATTCAACATTCAGGGTCAGAAAGCTCACAAAAGCAGCATGTTTACAAAAAATCCTAAAACTTCTACCTGGTGAAGGAAAAAGCGCTAAAGGCGGAAAACGCACCAGAAAAGCTAGGATCAAAGAACAGAGGCAGTTTTCGATGCGCAATTAGCGCTTAGCGCTAATCGCGCATCGCTAAGAAAATTGTTCAGAAAGCAAAGTCCCTAACTTGCTTAGTCATTCACAAGTCCGGAAACCGAAATAGCAAAAGCAGAAGCAGTTTGAGAGAAATTTGGGTTGTTGCCAAGTATATACGCAGTAAATTCGCCCAACCAGAAGATAATTCTCAAAAATATCTTCTAGTGTACTAAAAAGTGGTGCCAGTGCTTGCCATTTCTGTTTGCATAACTCAAACAAAAGCAGAAGGCAACCAGCCGACTCTTCCTAGGCGAATATTGAATGCTCGCAACATTTAAGGAGAAAATACAGAAATAGTTAGGAATTAGATTCAATTTTTAGAAATAGTTTTTCTTAATAAAAAGGGTGGTCATTTAAACCGCATCCTAAATTTATGTAATTAAGTTATTTAGTTAGCAATATTTAAACCCTTCTCATGCATTTGGAGAAGGGTCCTGAAATTTGTCAAAAACTTGTCCTCAGAACATGCACTTTTGCACCCTCGGAGGGGGTTTTGATGAATGGATGGATCAAGGTTTATTAATGTTTGCATTTGATATCTGCTACTGATGTTGCACTTCTGTACTCTTAGTAGATGTTAGAACAAGAAGAGATAAACCATTGTTGCTTGAAGCTTATGAGTGGAACCAGTCATAAATGGTACTTATATCTCTTGGCCATTTCTGCTTATATTCTCAAAGTGATATACAATTTTAGTTGTTTATATGTTTATTGCATGAATGTGTGAGTTACCATTTGTCACTTTTGTACGGTGGAGCCATTTATTTATGTCTGATATATGAATAACTTATTATGCGATATGTTGTTCACAACTGTTTTGCCTAACGTTTTATGCAAAGTGGTTTATCTTAATTGATTTCCATTCTTATGATAGCTAAATGATCTTTATTACCAGTTGTTGTTTGAAATATTTTTAGATCGCATAATAGAAGAATTACATCTCGGGTTAGCATAGATTAGACGTGTTGTTTTTCATTAGATTACAAGAGCATAAAGTTAGTTTAAAAGTTTGAATTAGATTAGCTTTAAGTATCCTTAGATCAGCAACAATCCAATTCTGCACACACACACCCTTATATTGGGAAACTGGTCCCATTATCCCCAGTCGGACCCACTATACCAAATGGATAAGGAGCTTCCAACCAAGGTCCAGACTGGGCGGGTATCCCCCTTGTTGTCGACCCGATTTTCGGGGATTCAACAGAACCCAGTAACAAGGAAGGTTGTGTACAACCAAGATGTGGTGTTCAGAGAGGTAAAAGATGTTATTAAACATGAAGTCCAACCAAAGGAACCTGAGAAGATAGAGTTTGAGCTAAAGGAGGAAGAATCAGACTCTACAGCAAAGGAGAAATCAGAAGACGAAGAGCCATAAACTCCGAGTATGAGAAGATCAGTTCGAGAAAGAAGGCATCCATAAAGGTATAGTCCATCTGCTTTTTGTTCAAATTTTTCTTTATCTATTACTGATGATGATCCTAGAACTGTGAACGAAGCAGTAGATTCAGAGGATGGAAAACTCTGGAAAGAGGCCATGGTTGATGAAATGGCATATTTTCACAAAAATGAGGCTTGGGATCTAGTGGATTTGCCAGCTGGAAGGAAACCCATTGGCATCAAATGGGTGTTCAAGAAGAAGATAAATGCAGAAGGAAAGGTGGAGAAATACAAAGCTCGGTTAGTAGCAAAAGGTTATTCCTAGGTGCTGGGAATTGATTTTGGTGATATTTTCTCTCCTATTGGCAAGGTAACTTCTATTAGATTAATTTTATCTGTTGTTGTTGCTTTTGATTTTGAGGTAGAACAGATGGATGTGAAGACAACATTTCTTCACGGGGATTTGGAAGAGGAGATCTACATGAAGAAACCTGAAGGCTTTGCGGTGAAGGGTAAGAAAGAACTGGTATGCAAGTTAAAGAAGTCTCTATATGGGTTAAAACAGTCACCAAGGATGTGGTATCAGAAATTTGATACATTTATACGGGGACTTGGCTTCGCCAGAATCAAAGCAGATCACTGTGTGTATTTTAAATTAATTGCTGATCATGTTATTTATCTGGTCTTGTATGGGGATGATATGTTGTTGGTTGGAAAGGACAAAGAAATTATCCAGGATTTGAAGACCCATTTCTCCTCCAAATTCGACATGAAAGATCTTGGTGCTGCAAACTATATTTTGGGCATGGAAATTAAAAGAGATCGGGCAAAGAGGAAGCTCTGGTTAAACTAGAGGAAGTATGTCGAGACAATATTGTAGAGGTTTAATATGCAAGATAGTAAACCGGTGAAGGTTCCTATTCTTGTAGGTGTAAAGTTATCTGCTGAACAGTGTCCCAAGACACAAGAAGAGGAAGAGGACATGTCCCGTGTTCCATATGCAAGTGTATTCGGTAGCCTGATGTATTCGGTGGTCTATACTAGACCGGACATTACACATGCAGTGGGAGTATTGAGCAGGTTTATGTCAAAACCGGGGAAGGAGCACTAGACAGAATTGAAGTGGGTTTTCAAGTATTTGCATGACACTAGTGATTATGGTTTGTGCTACCAAGGAAGACCAGGATTGGAAAGAGTATTGGATATTCGTGGCTTTGTTGATGCAAACTAGACTGGAGATCTGGATCAGAGAAGATCTACAAGTGCATATGTGTTTAACCTATTTGGAGGTGCAGTCAGTTGGATGAGTAGAAAACAATATGTAGTGGCACTATCAACTAGAGAGGAAAAATACATGGCATCCACTCATGCAAGCAAGGAAGCAGTTTGGTTGTAGAGATTGTGTTCAAATATGGGGTTAGTACAGGGAGCTATAAGGATAGACTGTGACAGCCAAAGTGCAATTTTCTTGGCAAAGAACCCTGCATATCATTCAAAGACAAAGCACTTTGATGTTCAGTATCACTTTGTGAGGGATATGATAGAAGACAAAAGGATGTTGCTGGTAAAGGTGGATACTTTGAAGAATACTGCAGATGCATTGAAAAAATCTGTGAGCTCTGAGAAGTTCTCTTGGTGTAGAGAAACAATGGGCATTGCAGGGCTAAATAATGACTAAGCTCTCTTGTGGCCCCCAGTGGAAAGAAACCAACAAGTGGGAGAATGTTGGGTTGTGTTATATTATTTCCACGACTAGCCCACGTAGTTAACTGGGGGGGTTAGAAGGGGGGCAGAGCCCCCCTTCGTTGCGCCGATTGCGTAGCGGGGGGAGTTACGGGGGGTTTGAGGGGTGCATATAACACCACTCTATGGGGTCCGAGGTAGCGCCATGGAAAATTTTTGTTTTGGACCCTATGTTAGATTGGGCAGATCTACCTATGGTTTTGTGCATGATTTTCGCACATGGTTTTGGACACGATGATTTTCGGTCCATGGTTTCGGACGCAATGGTTTTCGGTCCATGGTATTGGATGCTTCGGCATGTATAAAAATGTATTGTGACATTGAAAGGAACATAATGAAAGATCAAGCTAGTAGTCTCGATTTTGGGATCCAGCGGAAAATCTCTGTGTATATGTGTTTTATGTGTTATGCTCTCACATTGTTTATTTTCTATGTTTTAGAATTCGTATGCAGGTAATTTCTGTATGGGGTAAAACCTACAAATTGGTTCCCCAGATAAACCCCATCCAAGAATCGCGAGCCGCCTTCGTCTCGGAGCATTAGCATCCCTACTGCCCAGTGAGCTGTCCAAGGGATAAAATATGGCGACGGTGCACCAAACCCCATTGTTGAACAAATAAACCCTAGCTTTGTTTTCCATTTCTGCATTTTTCCAAAATTAGGTTATCAACACAATAGTTATATCTTCACACTATTATTTCTATGATTCTGCATATGTGTTCTTTTCACATAGTTATTTTCAAGAACCCAACGTAGTTTCTTTATCATTTATGTACAAGGTTATTATGCATTTGTTTCCAATAAAGTATCATAACAAATTTCTCATGCATTTGTTTTCAAGAAAGTATCATAATCAACTATTCTTTTGGGTGAAAATCATGTAAGTTTGAAATTGTGTTTCCTTGTGGGAGGACGTGTGGGAGATGCGGGGGAGTTAGCTAAACGAGGGTTTCGAACAATAGGGGATTATCACTGGTAACCATGGAGGGGCGAAGAGGGGGGAGTTCCACTCCCTCCCACAGTCATGTATTTTTGAACAGAAGCAAGGAAGCTAGTTTGAATCGCTTCAAGAAACCAATGGAGGTAGAATCAGAGAGTATTAGCACAGAAAAGCCGGAAAACATCAGTTCTCATGAACATGAAGAGAATCATGAGGAAGTCAGAGGAGAGAAGAGAACAAGAGGCAGCAGTCAGAGAGCTAAGCACAAGAGTGTGACAGGACTCTATAAACCCAGGTCAGCCATTAAACCTCAGGTTGTTTTAAATAATCCAACGCTACAGGAGCACAGGGATCACATGGCGGCATACGCAGTTATATGTAAATTTATGGGGATATGGCCAACGAAGAAGGCTTTGCACGTATGGATAAGAAACCACTGGAAACCAAAGGGGGAAATAAACCTTCACCTTGGGTCCAAGGGATTCTTCACAGTGGTGTTCACAAACCTAGAGGACAAAGACAGAGTGTTCGAAGGAGGACCATATTTTTATGTTGCGGCAGGCCTCTACATGCGACCATGGGTGATGAATTTTGTCCTGGAATGAGAAACATTCACATCAGTACCGGTATGGATAAGACTCTACTCCCTACCTTTAGATTACTAGCTGCTAGAATCCTTAAAAGCCATAGGCAATAAATTAGGTCATTTTTTTAAAATATTAGAGGCGACTCTGCGAGGAAAATACACCTCCTTTGCCCGCATATGTGTAGAAATGGACCTATCGGGAGCACTTCTGGACGAAATCATTCTAGAAGTATATGATGAAGAATGGGTGCAGGCGGTGGAATATGAACATGTCCCATTCAGATGTCGTAAATGTCATGAACACGGGCACCTCTTCAGATTATGTGCCTGGCAGTCTCTGAGAAAAAGGTGGCAGAATAGGGTGGGGTATCTGTAGGAGTATGGTAGTCTTCAATGATAAAATTCTCGAAGATTTGCTTAATTTTCACCTGGTCTAATGTGATGTATAAGTCCAACAGGTGTCCAATGGATAGAGGGGTTCAATTGGGGCTAGATTGGATTTGAAGCATCTAGTTAATTGACTCAGGTGTAATGGTGAATAATAACTCCTGGTTTGGGGCAAAAATAACCCTTTGGCTAGGGACATAACATGGATCACAATGATGTACAATATCTAGGAAAGGGTGAACTTCTGGGAATGTGTACTTCAGAAAATTGAATTCCCAAAGGTTGATGTCATCAGCATGGTTTAAAAAAATTTCCTTATTCCAACAGTGGAGCTTCAGAAGGTGGGTTGGAGTTGCAATGTCTTTTATTTGGAAATCCCTCTCTGCTAGGGTCAAATGGTCAATGTCTAGATGAGGGGTTGAGACCGGTCTGACATCTAGAAAGGTCTTGACAGCCATCTTGAGGATAACATGTGGGAATTAGGCTTGTACAGATTGTATAAGTAAATATTTGAATAGGTCCGTACAAAGATAGGGTATTGGCAGTTTGAAAGATAGGGGTTTGGGTATTTCAGAGGGGAAATATTCTCAATTTATGGGAAATCAATTAAATTCAGTTAATTATTTCTTGCATTCACTGTACGTTTTTAAACTGAGAGGGCCATTCTAGTTTTTTGTTAAAATACCTGGAAATGATGGTATAGGCTGCAAACTAGTGTGAATGGTGGTTGCAGAGGGTACTGTGGCTTCATGCGTGCACTAGAGGGATGAATTGGGCTTCCAGAGCGTGTTCAGGAGGCAGTTGGTGGTCAAATTTGGTTGCAGAGGCTCAGGGTGGAGCAGGAAAGCTTAGGAGGTTTTCACAGAGAAAATGAGTGAAAAAGGGTGAAAAAGGGCGAAAATGGGCGTCTTTTTCCTTTTAACTGGCAACTGTTAGAAATTGGAAGGGAATTTCATAATGAACTATGATGGTTTTGGGCTTACGCGGGGAGGCGGTTTGATTGCTCATCACACCGCTTTTGGGAGTGGGGTGGTATTTTCCTGAGAGCACGTGAGTTAATGAGGACATGCCACGTAGCCAAAAGGGGCCCGAGCAAAACTACGAATATCATGTGCTCTCTAGCGGGTAAAGGTCGGGAGGTGAATGAATGCGATATGGATGCCCACCATCAGATCTGGGGGTGACAGATCTAACGACTGTCGCGCAGTGAAGTTGGGCGGTGGGAGCAGGGGTGGAGATTTGCGGGGCCCTGAGGTAATTAATTACACTAAACTATAATTAATTAATTAATCACTAGGGTTAGGCGTATAATGAACGGGTTATATAAAGCAGGACCAAGGTTAAAATATAGCGGGGAACTTGTTAACCGCACCAATGTGGTGGGTTAAAAGGTTTATAGTCGGGGAAAATGTGAATTGTGGAGTTAGTTAAATAATGCGGGGGGGGGGGCAATAAAACTTAAGATAAAGGGGGTTTTATGGGTTTCCAAGGGAAATTAATAAGGGGAAAATGATATTTTCAAAGGGGAATGGGTTTCACACTAGGTAAAAGGGGTTTTGGGTATGGGAATGAATTCTGGAGGGTAATTTGCTAGGGAAAAGTGTGAAACCATGGGGCAAGGGTGAAAATGAAGGGAAAAAGGGTATTTTCTTAGGAAATGATGGGATAATGGGGAAATTAGTAAGTATGTAGTGGGGGGTGAAATGGAATGAGGGGAAGTAAATCAAATCAACTTGTGAACATCCTTTCCCTTTCATAACTGCTCCTGCACACTGCAACATATGATTAAGCATAATAAATGTGCTTTTGATTCAATAAACTTTGTATTTATGAAACCTTTCTTCTACTTACCCAAACATTTTTTCTTCACTTTATTGGGTGCATTTAAGCTAGAAGACCCTTTATTTCCTTTCTCTTTTGAAAAGCAAACTATCTAGTTCTAACCTTATATCTTTGAATGGCTCAGATTAAGCTTATGAGCACATTTTATTTCTCTACCTAACTACTGATCTACCAAGATTAAACAGTTTGGCAAGATCTTTTATTCTCTAACTATAAACATGAAATTTAAAGCATGAAGTAGTCAAGATTAAACAGTTTGACTATCATGGATTGTGGCATTTATGACAAGCTGCACACAACCATTATTTTGTACAGTAAAGTAAAAAGTAGTGCCACTTAAAATTGCACACTTTCATGATCTGTTTTTGTTTGGGGTTCATATTTTTTCACCTTTTTGATCTTTTCTTATTCTTTTTGTCCTTTGATATTTCCTTTAGGACATACCCTCTGTACATTTTTTAATTTTTTAATATGGAAAACATTTGCATAAAAGTAAAGGTATGTACAGTATTAAAAGGCTAACTATAGCCAATTCAAAATTATGAATCCTATTAATATAGGACTCTAATAGTGGCTCCACATGGTGCTGGCATTTCCAGGTGAAATGTCAAGAACTCTAAAGATTAGTAGCCTTTGAATTGGGACTGAAGTTACCTTGTAAACTGTTCTTCTGTGATTTCTGCTTTATTGATACTTATGATGGCGAACCCTTCAAAGCTCAGGGCCTTCTCTCTGGGCTTCAACTTCAAAGGATTACCATCCAATCCAATCTACACTCTGCAATGTTATGTACAATGATGCAAAGTAAAGTGAACTCTGGTTAATCAGTGGAAAAGTAATGCTTCAGTATCCTACCATTGACAGGTCCTCCTAGTAGATTTAATCCATCTATCTTTCTCAAGAAAAAGGCATTGTCACCCCTGTAACCATAAATGACATAAGGCCCTTGCCATAAGAAGTCAAATTTGCCATGTTTGCCTTTGTCTTCCCTTCTTGAATCCCAGTTAAGAAATTTATCACCTATGTAAAAATCATTGGCTTTGGTCTTTTTATCAAATACCTTTTTGATTTTGTCCTCGATTACCTGTGATTTTACATATACTTTTTCTCTGGTCTGCTACAGGTGTATGGTCTGATTTATCCTTCTCTGAATATCGTTTGGTTCCACCTGTAATTCCTGGATGATCTTCATCATTGGCACTCCCATTGAGGATGGAAAAATAGCATCCATCCTATATACTAACTAATAGGGCGATGTGCCAATGGACTTCTTGGTAGTTAGTCTGTCTGCCCATAAGGCATTGAACAACTTTTTGTTCCATGTCTCTTTGTTGTCTTCTAGTAATTTTTTAATGATATTGACCAAAATTTTGTTAGAGGATTCTACAAGTCCATTACCTTGACAGTAATATGCAGCGGAGTGGCCAAGGGTAATGTGGTATTTGTTACAGAAGTCTGTCATTCTCTTGGATTTAAAGGCAACTGCATTATCAGTAATGAGCTTCTGGGGGCGTCCAAACCTTGACATATATTATTTTCTAGGAAGGAGATAATGACAGAGTCTGTGGCTTGTCTAGAAGGGATGGCTTCTATCCATTTGGTAAAATAGTCAGCGGTTGTCAGAGTCGACTTATGTTGGGCTAAGGAGGCCGGTTGTATTTCTCCAATGAAGTCTAACCCCCATTGTTGAAATGGAATTTCAATGGAGATTGGTTTAAGAGGCAAGGGTAAAAGTTTTCTCTTTCCCTCAAATATCTAGCACTTATGACAGGAGGTCACATGTTTCTTAACATCTGCAAACAAGGTGAGCCAATAGAAACCAGCCCTCAAAATTTTGTTAGCAATAGTCTTCCAATACAAGTTTCCTCCATAATCCCCAACATGAAATTATTGCATAATTTTATCAGCTTCATCTTTCAATTAACAGTTTAATAGAATACCACTAATGTCTTTCCAAAACAAAGCATTATTTATAATACAATATCTCAATGACTTCATTTTCAAAAATCTAGCTTTAGTTCTTGTTAAACGAGGAGGAGCTTGTAAGTTTAGTAATACAAATATAATATCTGCATACCAGGGTGAATCAGTAAAAGGTACACTAATCTGTGGAGTCGCCAGCTCTTCCTGGTCATCAAGGACACTAATGAAGTTTATATCTAGGGCCTGACAGTTTGATTCAACCATGAGTTTGGCTAAACCTTGGCCTTTGATAAGCTTAGTAGGCTTTATCTCTATGTCATATTCCAATATTGTGGCAATCCATTTGCTTCTCTTTCCTTTAGGCCCATTTTGTGTCAAAATGTCCCTAACTACTGAGTTTGGAACATAAGCAATGATGTGAGAATACAAAATGTAGACTCTGAAATCTTTGATGGCCTTTAATAAAGCTAATGCTTGTTTTTCCATAATATTGTATTTGAGTGTGGCATATCTTAAGGATTTACTAAAAAATGCAATTGGTTGTTCATATCCTTGGTCATTATTTTGTAGCAAGACTATTGCAATGGTGTGCTCTGAAGCAAAAGAAAAAATTATAAAGTCTTTCTGAAAATCAGGACTTATTAGGACTGGAGTTTTGGTTAAGGCTTCCTTGATGGCTTCAAAGGACTATATGGTCTCCACTGTCCATTTAAGTGTTGAGTCCTTTATTCGCATTTTATTTAGTTCTCTAATCAATTCTGCTAAATTTGAAATGAATCTCCTAAGAAAATTTATCTTGCCTAAAAATGATTGTAACTCTTTAATGTTTCTAGGATGGGAAATGGTCAAAATGGCCTCTATTCTAGTAGGATCTATTCTAATTCCATCTTTGGATATTATATGTCCCAATAGCTTTCCTTCTTCTAAACCAAAGAGTGTCTTTTTGGGATTTAATGAAATCCCAAATTTCCTACATTTGATGAAAACTCTTCTCAAATGGTCTAGGTGTTCATTATCAGATTTAGAAAAGACAGTGATGTCATCTTGGTATACTACTAGGATGTCATGGATCTCCTTGGAAAAAGCTATATTCATAGATCTCTAAAATGTTGCTCCTGCGTTCATTAATCAAAAAGGCATATTCAAATACATCAAGGTACCCTAAGGAGTAGTAAATGTAGTTTTGGCTTGATACTCTGGTTGAACTAAGATCTAGTTATATCCAGAGAATCCATCAAGTAATGAAATCCTAGATGAACCTACTACCCTCTAAAGGATACGGTCCATTTTTGGTAGAGGATAGTTGTTTTTTAATGAGACCTTTTTAAATTTCTGAAATCCACACAAAGTCTGCTTTCTCCAGTCTTTTTCCTTGTAGTGACTAAGTTTAAAATCCACTCTGAGTATCTAATGGGGGCTATAATTTGGGCATCATACATTCTTTTAACTTCTTTCTCAATAGATGGCATAAGAACTGGGTTAATTCTCCTAAGTTTCTGTTTGAAAGGTTTATGATGCTCTTTGAGAGGTATTTTGTGTTGAATTATGCTGGTGTCATAAGACTTCAAGTCTTCATAACACCATGCAAATACATCTTATTGAACTCTTGCGTTAACATACTTAATTTTCATTTTGACCTATTCGGTTTCAAATTCTTGTGTGGTTGGTTTACTGGTTGACTACTAGCATTTACCAAGTGGTTATTGGTGATCATAGTTAGTCTAGAGTGAACGTTGGACTTTTCCTTAAAAACCAAGCCCCAAGAATAAGCCATTATCATGGAACATTTCAGAGCCCATACTAGTGGAAGGCCAATTGTGCAGTGGGACTTTAGTCAAACTCAGTGATCATCCAGTTAATTGATCAATCAACCCAAAATATCTAGTGCATGGAGAATTCGAGTTACCCAAATATGGTGGAGATTCCAAGGCAATGTAACATCAATTGTAGACTAGCCTTGAGTGTACAGGTGTTGCATGTAGTCACATGATCAACCTTGGGAATTTCACAATCAATTTTGTAAAAATTCCTAAATAATAGTGGTCTAATTTCTCAAGGAATTGTGCAAGGAAATATGGGCTCAAACAGAGGTATAAATTTACTAAGTCTAGGTTATAGCTTCTCAAGGAGATGAGAGACAGGTTATTCACTTGCAGGTTGTGCTCATTTGAGAAAATAAATTGCAATACATTTCTATTCATCATATTAATGCAAGTAGAGATTGGGTTTTATAGCATATTTCTTTCCTCAGGAAAAATTATGTGTGCATGTGTGTTATTTCTTATTGCATGTATGAAATTTTTTTTCTAAATTGTGAATTAACTTCAAGAGAGCAATAGAGTAGGTTTGTGTCTTGTGATTTTGATTAAAACTTCATAAGTAGTTGAAACTCTACACCATAATTTCTACAAGGATGGTGGAGGCAAATTACATAATATTTGTTAGTAGACAATATCCCTACTTAAAAGTATCTATGACAACTTTTGTGAGAAGAAGACGTTGAGGATAAAATATTGGATTGTGGAAGAATTAGTCACAAAATTAACAAGGGCAGTAATTTTCGTTGCACGTGTGGAGGTAGATGGATTAAATGTAATTGTGTAGGTAGACAAGTCACAGCTACTCCTTTGATATTTGTCGATGATGTGTTACTATTTGGTAGATTGACCTCTTTTGATCAGTATCTGCACTCCTTATGAATAATAATAAATCTCATATGATTTCTTCTTACCGAGATGATGCATTGGTACTAGAGATTTATCATATTTTTGGTGTTATCTCCACTACATTGGATGCAGATTTTGAAAATCTTAGATTTATGCTCCAACCTAATTGTTATGGAATTAAGGATTGGAGTTGACTTATAGAGAAAATCCACTGTAAACTTTTATCATGGGCACAAAGGTGGCTCTCCCTAGGAGGCAAGTTGACTCTAGTTCGAGCAGTCCTTTAGAGAATCTCTGTACATTGGCTTCATATTTTCGCTCTACTTAAGAATATCAGTAAATGTATATTTTTGGCTTCATCTTGGCATGAGACAATGTATCGTAAAGGACAGAGTGGGCCTGGTTGTTGTTTACTCGTATGGAGGTGATGGATAGCCAGACTCATCTATTTCTTTGATTCTCCTCAGAAAAATCATTTTGGAATGGTTTATTTAATATGTTGCATTTACAGGCAGATTATAACTACTCTTTTGTGGTTGATTGTATTCGAGACTGGATTATTGAATATAAAACATTTGGACCACTTCCAATATACATTGGGGTTGTGACCCAAAGAATGCATTATTGTCCTGAGCTCCTTTGTTGTGATACATCCACCTCCATCCTTGTCAAAAAAGCTAAAAGCCTCCCTGAACTTAGACATAACCTCCATCCCATATTCGTGGATGATTGTCATTGTACACAACATCCATGGTCCAATTCATTTGTTTGGTGCCCAATTTTGGTGAATCAGTGTATTGCATCATGGTAGCATATATTGCCTTTTTTAAAGCAAAAATATATTGAAAATAAATTAAGTTATGTCTCATGCAAATGTTCAATATTATTGTGTTGTGAGTGTTTTGCATATTATATGTATCATATATCTATAATCACTTATTTCAAGCCTACTTTAAGAAATAAAGGAAGAGGTGCAAGCCCTTTCCATAAGGACTCCCACCAACTCCTCTTCTCGTAGAAAATTTTCAAATGTTAGCCCATAAATCAAACACATGCCCTTGTTTCTCTAGTTTGGGAACCCTTGGATGTTTCTGACAATGAACTCCTCCCAACCACTACTCTTCCCAACCACTACTTTAACCATCTATTGAATGCCTTTGATTGGTATGTGTAAATTATTTTGATTGATACCTGGAGAGGTGTGAAACCTAATTTTGCATGACATGATACAAACACCAAATTTAACCTGTGGTAGCCAAAATTTTAGCCTTACAACTCTCTCATCCAATATTAGATACTTCACTAAT
Source organism: Pinus tabuliformis (assembly GCA_031772625.1). NCBI lineage: Eukaryota > Viridiplantae > Streptophyta > Pinopsida > Pinales > Pinaceae > Pinus > Pinus tabuliformis. The sequence continues at coordinate 409,151,150 of CM062806.1, read as the reverse complement.
TATTCAATGGGTAGTCTACTTAACAATATATTAAATATTAGAAGCATTCATATTAATAGAAAAAATAAGCATAGTATTTAATATTAAGTTATAATGCAGGTAACTGCCAAGTTGACATATTATCTGCCTTGGAAAGTGAATAGTCAGCCTGACTTAATGTCCGATGTTAGTTTTAAAACAATTAAGATAAAATTGTTTAAGAGAACTCACATAGATCTATAAGTGCTGAGATGATAAATATGATGCAAAAATTTACTCAAAAGTTCACATTGTAAAAGAGGTTTTCACTTATAGTAATATGACACCATTCCACCCTTGATAGATCCAAGGTTAGTATATTTGTCCCAATATAATAAATGTGTTACTCTTTTATATTATTAAATTAGGTTGCTTCAATAATCATGTCCTTTGTTAAGGGGAGATTTTCTTAAAGTAAGTGTTGTCATAAGAAGTGTGATAGAAGTAACGATGGGAAACTATATCTATATATTTTTTTATACATGTGAAAAGGTAATCCCTAATTTATCTATGTCCACGGTAGTGAAATCTATTTGTTATAGTGGTAGCTCAATTATTTGTCATGCTAGTATGAGTAGTGGTACCTTGTGGTCATTGTATTATGTTTAGTGGATATAGTAATAAAAGGTGTAATTTAAAATTTTAATTTAGACTACATTTACATCACAATGTGATACTCTATAATTGTACCAAAACTTAGCAGTGAAGACATGACAAGTAACTAGATGCATTCGACAAAATTCTAATGCTTATCATTTTGTCTTTGAATAATATTTATAGTGCTAGCTAAATTTGGTAGTATTGACTTACTTTTACGATTCACATAGATATCATCATAATTCGTTGGTTTTGATACTTGATTATTTGAAAATAAATACTCGTTGGTTGTGATACTTGATTATTTGAAAATAAATGCTAGTTAAATTAGGTAGTATTGACTTAGTTTTCCAATATATATACATAAGAATATTACTTATTGGTTTGATACCTTAATTACTTTGGTTTTGCCAATTTGTATTCATAAGTATATACAGGAACATAGAGGGTTTCAAGGAACAGAGAGGGTTTCTACAAGGAACAGAGGAACGAAAAAGATTGAGAAATGTTTGCAGATTCACAAAGATGGTGACAGTGCCACACCAATGTCACTTTGTTTCTGTTGTGCTAAGAGATGGCTAGAGAATCGCCTCAATTTGTTCCAGAGGGATTCTCCAGATGGCACGAGAAATTGGGCTTTTGGGAGGAATTGATGGAATAGAATCCAGCGGTGGGCCTGGCAGAACTACTCCATTCTCTGCCTGATTCCTGCCACGACTTTCCATTACGAATCCACTGGAAAATGGTGTTGCATCTTCATCAACCAAACCTTCCTCCACACTGCAATGAACCAACACCTTTGCTTCTACAACCAAACCTTCCTCCTCGTCATCAACCAAACCTTCCTCCTCGTTTGCCCCATTGCAATGGAGGGTTTGTCGAGAAAATGGAGAGACAAACACCAATGTTTGAGAGCCACGAGACTAGGGTTTCTGTGATGGGCATTAAGGGCATGAGGCCCAATGGCAGCAGAGCACATACTCGTTTATTCGTGGGTGGCGGGAGATAGATATTAAGACCCTCATTCTTAGGAAAAGTGGGAGACATGGGCGCCGACTGAGTGGGAAACAGCAGGAAACAACGGGCTAGGCCATCTTAAAATGGAAACAGGCTGGCTTAAAATGGAAACAAGATAGCTGAAACCACTGAAACGTTTTTGGTGTAGAGGCCGAAAATCTTTTTGGCGCCAAATTGTTTTAGTTTTTATATGTTGGGGCTTTCATTGTTATTTTTCAAAGGAACTTGAAGCTGAGCTAGAAGTTTCAAGAAAGACCGCAAAGGGTTTATTTTACACAGGTATTTTCCTTTCAATGTGATGTATTTTCCTTGCAAAGATGTTGGCACTAGTATTATTTTCCTGGCATAGCTGTATTCATTGGTATAGCTGTAGGAATTGGGATTATTTTCATGGTATAGATGTAGGCATTGGGATTATTTTCATGGTATATTTGGGTTTGTGAGTATAATTTAACGTGTTTTCCAACTAGGGAAAGTACTTTTGAATTATACTAGTGCATGAACATGGAACCCCAACCTAATTTGAATTAATTGGTCTCTAGCAGAGTCTATATATTGCATTCATGTTCATCAATAACATATTATTAGATTTTATTAGAAATTTGAATTGTCTCTCTCATTCATTAGTTAATTTCTTAGTGGTTTTATTCTCTCTTGTTTCTTGTTTTGCAAGTAACTATCTAGTATTTTTTCACACTTATATCTTTCTATTATAGTTTTATCTTGGCTAAGAAACTCATCTTGGTACCATTTCCTAAAGTCTTGCATTATTGTGATTTGAATCTATTCTCCTTCAAGGAAGTTTTGTTCAAGAATGCTTATTTTTATTTTTCTTATGTAATTCACTCTTGGAACCATTTCCAAGAAGCTCATATGAATTGACTATCCCAACCTTAGACGAATCAAATAATGATTTGTTACTAGATGTATCTATCCTTTTAGCATGGTGTATTTTTATGGAGGTGATTTTCCTCATTTTATTTGTAGATAATATGTGTTTTTTAACCTCTCAACGAATCTTTATCTTTGAAATTAATCATTGGTATCATTAGGTCTTTGTTGCAATTGCTTCTGAATTTCAGATAGATTTTCTAGCAACAATGCATTCAATTCTAATTGTCTTTCTCTCTCTTGGATTATCCTTTCATTATCTATCATGTAGCTTTAGAGTATTTATTTTAGGATCCTCACTATTTCTACAAGATTTAGGAGTGTTTCTACTTTAGGATCCTCACCATTTCTGCAAGTTTTAGGGGTTTTTCTACATTCATCCTCTCTTGATATTCCTCACATTTGACATGGGTGGTTTCTTCAAGAGGACATCATACCATATTGGGTTTTTCTTGTGATGTTGGTTCCACTTTTTTCACTCAATTATATTTTCTTTTTAGTGTTGTAATGCAAAAAATTCAATAATTAGTTGTAAATTAGCATCACAATTTAAATTAATAATGGAGTATAACCTTTTATATGCAATTGTGTCTTATAACATGATAGTGTTGCACCCTAACCCAACATACAACATTGTAACAATCCTAGTTCCTTTGGGTGTGTTTTGAGAAATGAGGTCATCCTTTTATGAAAATGCACTCCCCATTGGCTCATTGCTATATAATTCAACTTTTGTGCAATAAATGGCCACATTGTGTCACTTGATATCTACCATTCTAGGAGATGCACTGGGATGATCTTTTGCTTGGATATGTGATCATGTGTTTGGCACTAGACTCTTATTCTTTAGCATTAAATAGGTCCATATCACACACAGCTTGCTTTTACCAGCAAGATAAAATCACATATAATATGGAAATTTTCCTTATCAACAATATAGGGAATGGCCCTTGTAAGTCCAATTACAAATTTTGTAATCTATTGCTCAAAGTTAGTATTCTGTCTACAAGTTTGGTTCTTCTTGAATCCCCTTTACTAGGAACATTCATATCATCCAAAATAGTATAACCCTCAGCTACTTCTCCAGATTCTACAGGATTTTATGTGAGGAGAATACTTTCATAATGATCTGTCCCATCCAAAACCGTAGCATCCTTCTCCATGACACACACATGGTCTCCAAGTGGGACATGCAGTGAAAAATATTCAGTCTCTAATGTCACATCAATTTCTATAAGCTCAAGATTTTTCACTAGGGTATCATATTCTGGTCCCTCGGCATGTTCAAGCCTCTTCAATGGATTATCTAAGGAAAGTTGTTGATTACACACATCCTTGTCTTCTAGAAGAGATTCATTCATACTTAAACAAGGGGATATATTGTAACTTTTTCTAAGTTCCTGAGCTTTGGATGGAATACTGGAGTCCAGGCCAAATCAGGTGCTTAAACAAGGAGATATATTATATCCCTCTGTAACCTCAGGGATCCCCAATGGAGTATCAAATTGGGAAGGTTTCTGCTTTCTCACCACAATCTGTATATTTTCTCGAACTTTGAAATTTTGGGTCTCTCCAGCATCCTGGCCATTGTTTCCCTCAATTTTGGCAGGGTCAATGAATCACTCATGTTTTTCGTTGTTGTCCATATCAAACAATTGTTCTCTAATTGGACTTGCATCAGTTATGCCATCAACAATAAAAATTCTTTCCTGGCATGCTCCATATTCAACTTCATTCTTTTCCACAACTATATTATATCCCTCTGTAACCTCAGGGGTCTTCAAAGGATTATCCAATTGGTAAAGTTCCTACTTGCATGCAGCTTCTGTAACAATCTCTGAGATATTTTCTGTAAGAGAATCAGCTATACCTTAACAAAATAATGCATCATTACTCTCCATAATCTTGGGCATATCTAATGGATCACTAATGTCCAATCCAAACAAAGAATTCAAGCAAGGAGATATATCAAGGCCTTTTGTAAGCATAGGCATCTTCAATGGAGTATCCATGTTAGAAGGTTCCTGGTTGCTGGCCACTGTGTCTACTTTCACAAGTTGTATATTTTGTCCAACTTTGAATTCTTGTGTCTCTTCAGCTCTATTCTGTATAGATTTTTCTTCCTGCTCATCCTCTTTTCCCTCAATTTTGTTAGGGGCAATGAATCCCTCATGTTTTCCATGGTTGTCCATATCAAACAATTTTTCTTTAATTTGACTTGCATCAGTTATGCCATCAACAATACTAATGCTTTCCTTATATGCTTCATCTTCAACTTCATTTTTTTCCATAGCTACATTGTAAGATCCATGTTCCACTTGATCACCATTTGTTAAGGGAATGTGAACATTCTTGGTGATCTACTCAACTACATCTTCCTCCTTTTGAGGAGTTGAACCATACAACTCATTGAGGTTATAAAACTCATTTCCATTGTCTGAAAAGTTGCCTTGATGCACTTCATCCTCTGAAGCTTGAATGTTCTCATATGTTACTTGAAGTTCATTGGACATATCTACCTGTTCAGGATTTTTCACTTTCATCCAAACTGCATCAGGAGAGCCATCATTTTGTTTGTGAAAGATGGTTTCTTCAACATCCTGAGTTTCAGCCATTGAAGCAATTTCATAATGCTCCTCTCTTTGATATATAGAGTCATGATATCCTTCTCTAGTTTTGGGATCACTCAATTTATCTTCTTGAGCTTCACCATTAACCAGTGAGATGTGACATTTCTGAACATCATTTAGAACTAAAAGCTCCTCTTCACTGCATTCCCCAGGCTCTTGACCTTCACTATATGATTCCAGCTGTGACAGATTTTCTAGAGACAAAGCCTTTGGCAGGAGTTCGAATTGGTGAGCACCATTCAAATTGTCTGCATCAAATTGAAGCTTATTTTTTAATTTTGGAGTGTTGCCACAATCCATTGGTTCACCTTCATAAGCTTCATTCTCATAAATCTGTTGGTTTTCATCTTCCTCCTTTTGAGGACCATTGAACTCATCAAGTCCAAAACACACTTTGCTTTTGTTTGAAAAATAAGACTTGATTTCATGAGCTTCATCCTTCACAGCCTCTCGAGCTTCCTCATTGTAGTTCTTAGGAGATACAGTTTCTTGAGCATTCTGAGTTTCACTCTTGGAAAACTGTTCAATTTGCTCTTCGTTTTCAACTACAGAGACCTGATACCCTTCAGTGGTTTTTGAATCATTCAATTCATCCTCTAAACCTTCATCATTAACAAGTGATATGGGATTTTCCTGAAGATACTCTTTACTGCATTCTTCATCGGCTTGAGCTTCACAAAATCATACATACCTTGATGAGGGAACACATTGTTATAGTCTACAAAATCGATTGAAATGTTTCTTTTGTTTCAAGAATAGAATCAATTATACCTGAACAAGGGAACATATCATTATTATCTGGAATCTTGGCTCGTTTAATTTGTTCTAGAATTATTGCAACAGATCATTAGTGGCTGGGTTGTGTTTCATGGAGTAAAAACACTTATAAATGTGGAGAAAACACATCATTACTATAAATACAGAGGAAACCCATATTTTTTCTTGAAGAATAATACCTGAACAAGGGAACAAATTAGTATTGTCTTAAGAATTGATTTTATTTTGAACAGTCTCCTCAGCCGTGACTGCTTTTTCAAGAACAGATTCATCCATAACTGAACAAGGAACACATCATTACTGTCGGTAAGGTTGGGCTTGTTTAATGGAGTATTGAAATCATTATAGCAAAGGGAACACATCATTAATATTAATACTAGGGGAACTAGAATAGAGTCAAGGCATTCCTGAACTAGCGAACACATAATACTGCCTTCAAAACTGTTTGAAGAATCAACAATTTCCTGAGCCGTGTCTGGTTCTGTTTCTTTATAATTACATGAACAACTAAATTTCTGCTTTGAAGTATCGCTCTCTATTTGTGTGTAGACATGAATCCAATCAACCTTGTAATGAGATGACTCACCTGCATGCTGGGAAACACTAGGCATTGGCTCATACATACTACAGACACTGTCCACTTTCGAACCATACAATTCATCAAGGCCATAAAACTGCTTGTCATTGTCTGGACTCTGAATAATGAAATTTGTCTTCATGAACTTCATCCTCAATAGCTGAGTTATGAGGTTGCATACCAACATCTCAAACTCGAATATTCTCATAAGCTTCTTGAGGTTCATCGTATGATGAATGAATCAGTTGATGATCCCCAAATTTCAAAGAAACTACATTAGACAACATGGGACAACCATCATTTTGGCTATTGTTATAATTCTTATGTGATTTTCATTCTTCATCATCATGAGTTTCACTTTTGTAAACCTGTTCAATTTGCTCTTCTTTTTCAACTACATGATCTTGGTATCTTTCAATTGCATCTGAATTCTTAAACCCATACTCGTGAGTTTCATTATTAACAAGTGAGATGGGATTTTCCTGAACAAAAGTCGCTGAAATGTATTGTATGGTGCATTCTTCACCATCTCGAACTTCATTGGATGATGCCTCCTTTCTAAATAACAATTCTTTTTTGTTAATGAAAAATTGTCTCCTTTCTAATTAAGACAAGAAAAGGAATTTTCTTTATGTATCCCATGGAGTATAACCTTTTATATGCAATTGTGTCTTATAACATGATAGTGTTGCATCCTAACCCAACATACAACATTGTAACAATCCTAGTTCCTCTTGGTGTGTTTTGAGAAATGAGGTCATCCTTTTATGAAAATGCATGCCCCATTGGCTCATTGTTATATATTTCAACTTATGTGCAATAAATGGCCACATTGAGTCACTTGATATCTAACATTCTAGGAAATGCACTGGGATGATCTTTTGCTTGGATATGTGATCATGTGTTTGGCACTATACTCTAATTCGTTAGCATGAAATAGGTTCTAGAGGGGTGTTATGGAAATATGATTGATTCTCCTCTGAACATCTCAAATCTCCACAAATCTGCGCATAAGTATAATACCAAGCCATGATATTTGTAGCTTGGGTCTTTGAGAAGTATGAGGCATGAAATTAGCATTATTTGGTTTAATCCCACACCAACATTTACTCATGAATTGATGAAACTAGAGCTCATGGGCATTCACTGCATTGGCATTCATTTGAGCTCACTTATTCCATGTGTAGTTAAGTATATTGGAGGGTTAAACATAATTCTAAGTTTTTATACCCTCTCTGCCACCGCTACTCTACATTATTTTATGTCTTTTCATTTTCCAAGCATATTTCAGGGTTATTTATTGCATATTGGTGCTCTTCTAAGGTAGCACACCTTTATGTATATGGAGACATAAAGGTAGTGGGTCGCCATGTGGTCTTAAGTGGAGATTACCCATACTCTAACAATTAATCAATGCTCAAGAACAGATTTAGTGGCTGGGTTGTGTTTCATGGAGTAAAAACACTTATAAATGTGAAGAAAACATTTCATTACTATAGATATAGAGGAAACCCATTTTTTTTCTTGAAGAATAATACCTGAACAAGGGAACAAATCAGTACTATCTTAAGAATTGATTTTATTTTGAACAGTGTCCTCAGCCGTGACTGCTTTTTCAAGAACAGATTCATCCATACCTGAACAAGGAACACATCATTATTGTCGGTAGGGTTGGGCTTGTTTAATGGAGTATTGAAATCATTATAGCAAAGGGAACACATCATTAATATTAATACTAGGGGAACTAGAACAGAGTCAAGGCATTCCCGAACTAACGAACACATCAATACTGCCTTCAAAACTGTTTGAAGAATCAACAATTTCCTCAGCCGTGTCTGGTTCTATTTCTTTATAATTACATGAACAACTTAATTTCTGCTTTGAAGTAAATTTGTTTTAAAAATTCCATGAATAGCATGAACATAGTGAAGAATTTAGTTTCTACATTTTTAGCAGAATTCTCAAATGTAGAACTTCAAAATTTTTTATTGAGGTGGAAGTAAAATCTAGGTAAAAATAAAATATGTTATTTTAAGTTTAAAAAGACTATTGGAGTGACAACATTCAATTACTTTATCATTGAGAATCATTAATGTTTATGCCACAATGTTTGAGTGATTTAACGTCATCTATTGTGATTCATTGTGCATGAAAAATATATTGTTGCAATATTAATACTAAGATATTTCTTTTATTTTCTCTCTCCACCTTTTGTGGATCCTATTTTCCTACAGTTTGAAGGGCATGCCAACTAGAATCAAATTTTGATTCATCCGTGAAGTCATAATTATGATTTAGGAAAGGCAAGGGGAGAAAAGAAAGTAATAATAAGTTGCAGAGGATATCCTGCAGGATAAGGATGTCTAAAGTGTTTATTGACATTGTAAATTAAAATATGTTTCCTTAGGCTATATTTGCAATCCACGCGTCAACGATATCAAGAAGACTAGTCCTGTGGTAAAGCTTGTTCATGCAAATCCATAAGTTGATATTCTTAACTTGATAGGAATACATGGAATTTTTATTAAATTTCCACATGATTTGGATCATTTGTGTATGTGGTTGAGGCCCTCGATATATAAACATGGTGAAACACTTCATTTTCAATGAATTGTCTTCCATGACAATTGGAGGAGATTTCTTTGTCTATATAAAGATTGTCGAGGTTACTTGCTACTTTGTTTTGCTATCCAACCCATAGGTGTTTGGTCTTATGAGATTGATCATCTCAAATCTATGACATTGATCACCACCTTTTTCCAAATTATCTTAGCAATTGGGGTGTCGAGTTACCAATAAACACATACAATGGTAGATCTATGATGCAATGTTTTCTCAAATAGGTGACCATAAAGACACCTCCACTTACTACTGCAAGGCCCCATTGGCAAGAGATTTCCACCATTCAAAGTCCCCGGCTTAGTTCACCTCAACATCTCACATCAACAGTTCTAATTCTTCCTTAAGAGAACCATTGCCTGTGCCAAAAATCTGAAGTTGTGGAGGAATTATTTGGGCAATTTCAAGGGTTGCATTTGCCTCAAGAAAGGCCTCACTGTCACACATTTACAGTCATGACCAGATCAGAAATTTTTTAGAGATTATCTTGAGGCAAGAGGCAAGAGTTTCACAACTGTGTGGGGCCTCTAGTGACCTTGTTACCTTGTTGGAGGCATCCATTTAGTTGGATGTGTGACCTGTGCAAAAACAAGGAGAAAAACCAAGATTCCAAGGGGATATTTCAGTGAATATTGGAAGCCAAGCACCCTGCTATTTGTACCACTACTGTTGATTGTGTATGCCATCATTTCATGGATTGAAACTGAGTTCTGGGAAGTGTATTCATTCCTATAGGATTGTAGGAACTATCTCAAAGGCGGACTGATATTTACACAGGGAAGTGACAGAAGGTTGAAGGAATTCTTCCACTTTTCACACGGGTTTGCATAAAGAAAGGGACTGCTTGCTGCCTTGGAATTTCGCCGTGTATTTTAGGTTCCCTTTATCTCATTTATTGTGTCTATATCGCTGCGTTAAATGCAAACTTTGTTTGTACTCAAATCTGATATCAATCTATAATGAAACTCCAGATCAATATACATCAGATTAGCATGTTGATATTCTTTATTTCTAATTTATGCATGGTTATAAAGTGAAATGCAAGCTCTGTTTTTACTCAAATATGATATCATTGTATAATGCAACTCCAGATCAATACACATCAGATTAGCATGTTGAAATTCTTTATTTCAGATTTTGGTATTGGTTTGTTTGGCAATGAATTACTAAAGAAACACCTACAACACATTTGGGGTGTTGTGTTGGTTCATAGACTCAACACTGTGTAAAATGCTTAATTTGCATGGAATGGTAACCATTGAATGTGTACTCATTGTTGAAGTTTAAATCTGAAGCCTATCTTGCTATTTAGTAGAGTGTGGGAGTGCCTTGCGAGTGCTCTAGTAATGCATTTTAAATTATTAACGAAACTCATTAAAGACAAACATAGTGAACCACAGCAAATCCAGGGGCAGAGAATTTCTTTTTCTAAAAGGGAAATATTACATTGTTGTACCCTGAGATAACAGATGCCAAAATCCCTCATTAGATGTGTTTTCTTTTTTTTTCACCTTATGAGACTACCGCACAATATTGCAGTCCACTCACCTCAATCCCTGAATTCTAGATGCAAAAATTCAGCTCTCTATGCACCGCAAAATCTTTAGTTTTGTAGTGATCTAAATTATCTCAAAAGATCTAGATAGTGCCCAATCTTCTAGAACTTGTAGTGTAAGGCCTCAAAACCTCAAACCCCAACCTTATACCCTTTTCACACACACCACAAACAAACAAAAACACCCTGATGTGCCAGTGCTAGTCCCGGAGAGAACCAGAATGACCACCAGAAAGATATCTGAAAGCAATTAAAAGCTAATTTGGCTGAGTCCTAGACCCCACTCACTCCATTAATCCATCATTAATTTACCTTTCGAACAAAAAACTGATAGACACATTTGTTGAGAATGATTTGTGATTGGTTTCATCCTGAGAGCGACCATAGAATATTATAATTGGATGAATTCAAATATCCAATAGAATTTTCTCTATCTCATTCATGCCTATTAAATTTTGATGATTTGATATGGTCATTTTAAAAGGCCTATTTTAAAGGATTTATGAATTGGTCCTTTTATGATCGACTACTTATCCAAATCATTACATGTTTTGGTGAGAAGAACCTACTCTTCCAAATTGTGTAACTGTTTCTGTGTGTAGTTCATCCAAACGATGCCAACCAGACAACCTCTCAAGTCTCAACTCAAAGATTGATATAAGTGCCGTATGTTTAGTAGATGCACACGTTAATATCACCACCACCATCTTCCCTCTATTTCAATTGTTTTCAAAAATAACAGGCTTATTTGTTTTGAAGCATTGTTATGGTCTATCATTGGTCGTCCCTCCTCTATTTCAGTGTTTTCAAGAGCTATGGGCCCACTCATTTTGATGCATTGTTCTAGTCCAAAATGTTTTCAAGAGCTATGGGCCCATCTTTCTTGTGTTTGGATTGGGCCTAGCCAAGTTGGAGAGGCAGATTATGTGCATGTGTTGAGGTGTAATTTCTCTGTGAACAGGCCGAAATATCTTTTGTGTATTGCAACACAACCCTGGAACAGCTCTGATATAAAGGCCGAGTTGTAGCACAGGAGTAGAGGGCTTCTAGAGGAGGATTTGCATAGGTGTTTGAGGACTGTTAGGCCGAGTTGGGGCAGCACTGTAGCTTTTATAGGAAGCCCTAGGTAGGGTCAAAAACCTTAGAAGATATTGTGCACAGGTCCAAGTATTTGAGGGCAGATGATGACGTCCTAGAGAGGTATGTTGTATGTCTTTCATGTTGATGTTTTGCTAGGGATTGTAGGTCTATTTTTGGAAAGTTTTGAAGCAGCCTAAGTACAGTGGTTAGAGGACTGTTAGTGGTTGTTTGGGTAACCCTAAGTGTTGTGGACAAGTGGCAGATTTGTCACAACAAGAGGGTTATAGAGTGTATGCCCTAAGAATTGACTTTTGGAGAAGGGTAGTCAAGACGACTAGTTATTGGGGCCTAGTTCTGTGATTGACAGTGGGCCAAATTAGAGATAAGAGGGCAGCTAGAAGCCCTAAGTCTGTTCATCTTTGGAGTAGTAGAGAGGATTTGCGAAGGTCTTTGAGGATTGTTAGATCAAGTTGGGGCAACACTGTAGTTGTTACAGAAAGCTCTAGACAATGCCAAAAACCTTAGAAGATATTGTGCACAGGGCCAAGTATTTGAGGGCAGATGATGGCGTCCTAGAGAGGTATGTTGTATGTCTTTCATGTTGATGTTTTGCTAGGGCTTGTATGTCTGATTTTGGAAAGTTATGAAGTAGACTAATTACAGTGCTTGGACTGTTAGTGGCTATTTGGGTGGCCCTAACTGTTGTGAACAAGTGGCAGATTTGTCATAACAAGAGGGTTGTACATTTTATGCCCTAAAAATTGACTTTTGGAGGAGTAAAAGGGTAGTCAAGACGGCTAGTTCTTGTGCCCTAGTTCTGTGATTTGACAGTGGGCCAAATCAGAGATAAAAGGACAGCTCCAAGCCCCAAGTCTAGTTTTATTTTCATGGTTTCTTTGTGCCTGCATATCAAGGATCATGTTTATCGAGAAACCAAACCCATTTCTCACAGAAACAAGCACCCAAAAATAGATACAACGTTTCTTATATGTTTCTTGTAAGTAGAATATATTTCATGCAAATTTGATGCCTCAGAATCAGATCAGCAATGACCTCGCTATGAACTAAAGAATAACCGCATGACCTCTCTGTGAACTAAAGAATAACAGCATGAGTGTGTCTCTAAACTCTGTAGGCAGCCTAGTTGACTCTGGAACTACTATTCTATCTCTATATTGGTCCCCCGGTATAAAATTCAAGCATCCAAAATATTGAAAGATCGGCAAGTCAGTGCTAGAACTATTGACTAGAATATTAAGAAACCTACCCATGAAAACTTTCAAGAAGTAACCAGTAAGAAATACCTTTTCCTCTGAATACTGATTTCTTCCCAGAGCATTAGTTTCCACAATGGTCTTTCCCTGCTCTTCTCACTGGGTGCCAAGAGAATGGTTACAGTATTATGAGAGAAACATCTCCATCCCAGCTTTAGTAAGCTGGAAAGGATTAAAAAGGTTATGGAGGCATAAACCTCTGGCTGGTTAAAAAATTCTGGGATGCTACTTTAGGTCTTTTTTCTGTTAGCATCAATTTTTTCCATTTTAATTTAATGGGCTTACGGACCGACCAGACATTAACATCATTTAATACAATTAATCTGCAGAGCTTTGTGAAAATTATAAAAGGAAACATAAATCCCAAATCCCAATCTCAATTCAAGACCAGTATACCAACATTGTAGATAAGGACACTGTTCCACACTTACAGCAACACACATCCTTGAATTTCAGATTCTCCCCTGTTGGCAGAACACTGGTATTTTTGAATCTCTAGCCATTTTCATGTTTTCAGAATCCACAGTTGTTGTAGCTCTAGAGAACTGTTGTGAGTATAGAAGAAAGATACTTCCTTGTGCCATTATTTCTCAGAGATAAACAGGGTGCAGAATCTTTAGAAGAAAGATACTTCTTTGTGGGATTATTTCTCAGAGATAAATAGGGTGCATAATTTTTCTGCATTCAGAGCTACGATTTCTTGAGTTTCTAGGATGAAAATGACTATCCAAAGTTAGTTATATTCTCTATTTCTACTTGCGGTAATAGTCTGCCTTCAAATCCTTGCTCCAAATTGTTCTGCAGTAAAAACTCACTGAATTTTGGAAAACACCATGGGTTTCCCTAGAGGGCACCCCACTATACAAGAAATAGAGCAAACACGACAACAGAAACGTAATTCTTCTTTTTCAATACAGATTCCTGAACAAGTAGTTAAATCGGTCCATAAGTAAGTGCCCCATTTAAATTTTTTCAATCTCCAGCTATATATTTGAAAGCGATGAGAATGACATCTATACTAATTGATTGCAATTGAGTATCTAAAATGCAGAGTATTTCTTATGAAATTTTACTGATTTTATGCATGGGAATGGTGTGTGATGCAGAAGTATCAATGATTCCTGAAGAAAGCTGACCTGTTTGTCCTGTGGAACCGGTAATCCAAAAGATGATTTCTGGCGCTGTAATCCAAATTGGAAAATGAACAGGCAAAATCTTGCAGATTGTGCTATTGGCTTTGGCCGGAATGCCATGGGAGGAAAGGGTAGTCAATACTATGTAGTAACCTATTCCAGTGACAACGATGCTATGAATCCTAGACCTGGTACTCTCTGCTACGCTGTTATTCAAGACTAGCCGCTCTAGATCATATTTGAGAGTGACATGGCCATTCAGCACAAAGAAGAGCTCATCATGAATAGTTTCAAGACCATTGATGGCAGACGTGTCGATGTCCATGCCCATGGTGCCTGCATAACGATACAGTATGTAACCAACATCATTATTCATGGTATCAGCATCCACGACCGCATTCAAACAGGAAATGCCTTCGTGAGGGATTTCCCTGAGCATTATGGTTGGAGAACACTGGCAGATGGTGATGGCATTTCAATTTTTGGAGGACGCTATATCTGGATAGACCACTATTCTCTTTCCAACTGTAATGACGGCCTAATCGATGCAATTATGGGATCCACTGCCATCACCATATCAAATAATTACTTCACTCACCATAACGAGGTCTCATACTGCCATTGGATTCCTTTCAACGAATTTACAGTTCTATCTATTAATCTCTGTCACAGACAAAAAGCTGAAATGGTAATTTCTATGCAGGTCATGCTTCTAGGTCACAGCGACAGCTATGTTCAATATGTAATAATTCAAGTAATGATCACCTTTGATTACTTTGGTGAAGGCCTTATCCAGAGGATGCCTAGTTAAACTCTCTTCCCCACATGAAAGCAACCTCTCTGAATCTCTGTGATGTCATGGTATTGCCATAATTGCAGAAGGATTTCACAAGGTTACATTGATCATATTAGGAATGGAATGGTGCATTTCACAACGTCTGGTCATCTTTGGAGTAGTAGAGAGGGAAGAAGTGGACAATGGACTTCACATTCTTCACCATGTTCATGCTATTCATGTTGTAGAAACTTAATTCCTGCTTTGAAGTGAATTTGCTTTGAAGTGAATATATTTCCATGTAGTGAATTTTTAAAATACTATTCTAGACATCCAAAAATTGTATGCTTCAAGTAAAGTCTGGTCAAGATTTCCTAGCCTTTTGTATGCACTACGGACGACTTTAGACAACTTTCCTTCATCTGAATATTTTGGGGAATTGGTTTAAGTATGTAAAAGGACATAGAGATTCAGTACTTTCTAGCTCTTTTATTTCTTTCTGGTTGGAAAGCATACTCCATATCAACTGGTGCTTTAAACATGTATTTCAAGCAGATTCGTTAAGCATATTTACCGCTTCAGGTATGAGCACATGGGTATTATCTGCGGTATAAGAATAATTTCTTGCATTCAAAATTTTATAAATAAAGAAGACACTGTAAGCCTCTCTTGTTTAACATAACTATTTTTCCTTCTTTATACCATTTCTCTAACCATTCATGAATTCATTTTTAGTGTATCAAGAGGTTTGTGATTTGTACATGGAGATGTTGTTCTGGACATGTACAAGTCTGACATGGAAAGGGTAATCTTCTCAGGTAAGAGTAGAGAATATACTTTGTACCATAATGATTTTTTTGTAGGAATAAATTGTTACATTCCTTGCAATTCAAATAGGCAGAGGTATTCATTCTATTGATCTATCATTAAATGGGTTTGTGCTAACAATCTTAGCCTTTTTGCTGATAGTCTTTCTTTTGTTTTGTATTTTTAGAGTCCAGATGGGTACACTGTTGCATTGGCTGCAGGAGATGAGACTCTTAGGTTTTGGCAAGTCTTTGGAGCTCCTGATACCTTAAAGAGGACAAAGCGTAAAGATGTGGCTGGTGCTTTTAACATGTATCTCACGCATATCTGCTAAGCAGATTGTCCTCCTTCAGGAATGAGCATAAGGGTACTATCTGTTCACATTGATTTAGCCAGAACCCGTTGACCTTATGGAAATATCCATATATGGTTAAGATAAGATAGCTTTACAGGTCACACGTCTAGAGTGATGCATCTGGCAGAGGTATTCATTGTATTGATCTAACGCTAAATGGATTTTGTGTTGAAAGTCTTTGTTTTTTTGCTGACAGTCTTTCCTTTGTTTTTGTGTTGACACAATGACACCATTTCCTTTGTATTTGGTAAGTCTTTGGAGCTCTTGATACCTTAAAGAGTACCAAGAGTAAAGATGTGGATGGCGCGTTAAACACGTATTTCAAGCAGATTCGTTAAGAAGATTTACCGCTTCAGGCATGAGCACATGGGTATTATCTGCGGTATAAGAATAATTTCTTGCATTCAAATATTATGAATAAAGAAGACATTGTAAGCCTCTCTTATTTAACATAACTTTTTTTCCTTTTTATACCATTTCTCTAACCATTCATGAATTCATTTTTAGTGTATCAAGAGGTTTGTGATTTGTACATGGAGATGTTGTTCTAGACATGTACCAGTCTGACATGGAAAGGGTAATCATCTTAGGTAAGAGTAGCGGATATACTCTATACCATAATAATTTTGTTATAGGAATAAATTGTTACATCCCCTGCAATTCAAATAGGTAGAGGTGTTGATTCTATTGATCTATCGCTAAATGGGTTTGTGCTGACAGTCTTAGCCTTTTTGCTGACAGTCTTTCTTTTGTTTTGTATTTTCAAAGTCCAGATGGGTACACCGTTGCATTGGTTGCAGGAGATGAGACTCTTAGGTTTTGGCAAGTCTTTGGAGCTCCTGATATCTTAAAGAGGACAAAGCCTAAAGATGCGGCTGGTGCTTTTAACATGTATCTCATGCATATCCGTTAAGCAGATTGTCCTCCTTCAGGAATGAGCATAGGGGTATTATCTGCTCACATTGATTTAGCCAGAACCAGCTGACCTTATGGAAATATCCATATATGGTTAAGATAAGATAGCTTTACAGGTCACACATCTAGAGTGCTGCATCTGGCTGAGGTATTCATTATATTGATCTAACACTAAATGGATTTTGTGTTGAAATTCTTTGTTTTTGTGCTAACAGTCTTTCCTTTATTTTTGTGTTGACACAATGAAGCCTTTCCTTTGTATTTGGTAAGTCTTTGGAACTCTTGATACCTGAAAGAATACCAAGAGTAAAGATGTGGATGGTTCTTTAAACATGTATTTCAAGCAGATTCGTTAAGCAGACTTTCCGCTTCAGGTATGAGCACATGGGTATTATCTACGATATAAGAATAATTTCTTGCGTTCAAAATATTATAAATAAAGAAGACAGTGTAAGCCTCTCTTGTTTAACATAATTGTTTTTCCTTATTTATACCATTTCTCTAACCATTCATGAATTCATTTTTAGTGTATCAAGAGGTTTGTGATTTGTACATGGAGATGCCTAACATAAGGAAAACATATTAAACATTGATGACTTTTCTATTCAACCACCCTTTTCTAGGAGTCCAATCACAAAGATAGCTATCACAAGGAAAACACCTTATCGACGTACTCCCAATGTTTCATGTGAAATAGGTGAGCACGAGGTTTACAGTGACACTATGAGCACCATTGGTATGTGAATCAATGGGTCCACATAAAAATTGATATATGCATGACCGACTGGTAGGCACGGAATTTTATCACTTTGCTGGATTACATAACGCTAGAATGATCTAGTAGTGCCCCCCTATAACGTGCAAAACGATATGATTACATGAAAAGTTTGGATGATGTCTCACTCAAGTTACTAGTGTCATTGTGTTGTCATAACAGTGACATGCGTCTCCCCACTTATGTGAGATTAAAGTGGAATTTGATATTAAATTAAACCTCTAGTCAATGTCACCCATGTTTGTATAGCCTTATAAGACACTGACAAAATGCCAAAAAGAGAAGAGTGCAGGACATTCCTATATGTTTTTTATTACAGTGACAGATCCATTACCATAGTGGTCACTCTGTTTGAAAGGAAATGGATGTTTGATTGGCGTGTTATTGTTTTCCAGTAGGGAGGAGACTATAGTAGTGCATAGCGAAAAAAAAAACTGATTTGGTACTTTCAACAAAGAGGCATGTGCCAGTAAAGTAGAGTTGACAACCTTCAATACGTGTTTGACAACTCTTAACTGTAAAAATTTTAATGTCCATTTTATGTGGATGAAACTTCCCCACAAGTTTAATAATGTCTAACCCTAGCTGTGATCAAACAGTTTTAGCCTCCATTACCATGTGCGCATCATTTTCGAATTTTTTTATTTTGAAGTGGGTTACCTGCTTGCTCGGTACCACACTAGCGACGAACCAATCAAGCTGGCTCAGGACTTCTTCTTTGCAAATTTCCCATTATCAATTCCTCTGTCATTACTTCATTCCTTCACTATTAAATATAAGCTAGAGGCATTCCATGCCCTTTCATCGGCTCACCTTCTGAGGTTTCACATCTCGCAGGCATTGCAAGCCTTTGTATTGTTCAATCCTCCTCCTGGTTTTTTAATAGAATTTGATCAGATTGGTTTTTTTTTTTGAGTATCAGACCTTGTGAGGTTTGATCAGAAATTGCAAGAAATGGAGAATATCCATTCTGGTGTAAATCATGTTTCATCAAAGGGTCTTTGGAGATTTGTGCGGATAGCTTTCTTCATGATCAGAAAAGGCCTCACCTCCAAGCGGAAGATGCTCATGGACATGCATCTGATGATAGAGAGAGGCAAAGTCTATGGCAAAAGCTTGAGGAATTTGGTGTTCCACCATTCCAAAGATAGTAGCAACCAGAGTGGCTTTGGGCTTCAAGAATATGAATTCTCCTGCAACAACAACCCTGCCATCTTCAACATGGCTAAGAGAAAACATCACTACTTTCCCAAACATATGCTTCACTTTCCATGCATTCATCCACATCGATTTGAAGAAAATGAAGAGCCTAACACTATTGTTCTTCCCAAGTTGGATCACAACAATGAATACTTCAGCAAGGATTTCCTTGATCATAACAAGTTGCCTGCTCTTCAGAGGCTGAGCCCTTTGTTGTCTCCGATGTGTCGAAGGATCTCGAACTCGTTCAGTGAAGATAATGACCATCAGGTTGACAGGCATGCTGAGGAATTCATTGCTAAATTCTATGAGCAACTGAAGATGCAGAACAGGATGTCTTTGCTGCAATATTGAGAGATGCTTGACAGAGGCACAAGTTAATTACTTTATTAATGAAATTCTTCAATACAAGGAATATAGAAACGAATAAGTAGTTTTTCTTTTTCATTAACCTGTGCTGGATTTACGTACCACTACTTAATTATAACGATGGCTTTGGTTATATCCTATGCATCAACAATTGTCAACACTTTTACCCTCCTCCATTCAATCAAGTGAGACACTTTCAACCGTTGATTTGAAGTGTGACTGCTTTTTCCAAATATCTGTTGAGTTGCCTTCTTTTCACTTCCGAGTTCTGTTGTGCGCTCCGTGGCATGGCAAGATATTTTTAACCCCACACCCTACCCTCCGTCCCCACTCACACACGCAAATTGAACTGGACGGACGTCGAGAATCACAGAATGATACCCTTGCCGATCCCTTTATCCGCGCCCTCCATTCATTCCCATTGCTTAAATCAGACGCCTTCCCTCCTATAAACGTACAGGTGTGGGAAGTGGCCAAGCACAGCACAACATCACTGCTCTCAGAGGCTCTATACCTGGTTCCAAGCTTTGAGAATTTGGGGCTTTAGTGGCTGATACACTAGGTAAGTGCATGCCCTATTTTCATTTTGCTATTCTTCTTCATTTAATGCTAGTTGCTTTTTCTTCGGCTGAGGAATTTAAATCTCATGACTGTTGCAGGGGCGCTTGCTGCGGGATCCTGTGTTAAGATATTTGTCCGGGATCAGTTTTTTAGCCGAGATTTATCTTAACATTACGCGGATGGCCTGTGTTGGAAACCCTAGGCTGTTAAAGTTTTGAAGTTTGATTTGTTTTGTTTTGAATGGGTGGATCTTACATGGAAGGAATGCTATCTTAGGATTTTGTCATGATCTTTGCAAGTTATATTTTTTGTCATTGTTTCAGAGCTTTTTGTTGAGAGGGCTCTTTAATGTTTTTTTCCCGTTGTAATGAAGCTAGTTTACTCTTGCGGGATAGGTTGTATTGTAAATCTTATGAGGTATTTGTATTGGGAATTTGAGTACATATTTAGTCTAAGATTTTGTCTGTTTGAAAATATCGCAATTTTTTTGTCTGATTCGATGGGTTTGTGTAAGGAGTTCATAGAAACAAGGTGCAGACATTCTTTATATCAAGATTTGGTGTATAAACAATGTGTATATGTCCATCCATTTTATGTGGCGCAGAGGAATGGATGTATGCGCATCATTTAATGTTGTTGTCTGATTCGATGAAGTTGTGTGAAAAGTTTGTGGAAACAAGGTGCACACGTCTTTTATCGCGATTCAGCATATACTCAATGTGTATACTTCCGTCCATTTTATCTTGCGCTGAGTGGATGTATGCCCAGGGTGTCTTTATATCCTATTTTAATGTTTCACTGCAATTCCTGTATACATGTTGTACATCCACCATTGTTTACATCCAACACAGAACAGGGCTACTGGTCATCCCTTTTGTTCAGGAGTTGGAGCATACAAAACACATGCATCTATTTTCAGTTAGTCTTTAGCGAATGTCAGAGTCTCTTCATACAAATGCCCTCACCATTTCTTTATTGAGGCTCGCAAGTGATGATGGTCAATGTTTTTTTCTATTAATCCTAGACTACCAGCATTTCCAAACATTTTTGAGGTGCTACAAGTCTAATTCATGAAATTGTATATATTCGTATCATTGATTTTGCTAGAAATCTAAGGTTGCCAGCATTTCCATGCATTTTTTATTCTGCTACAATTCTAATTCATGTATACGCTCTATATATACACCATTTTTCACATCCAACTGGGTAATAGGTATATACAATTGTTACACATTCGTTCTGTTTATGAGATGGAGCGTGCACAACACATGCACTCATCTATTTCCTGTCAGTCTTTTTCTAATGCTCGAGTCTCTTCATACAAATTCCTGTGCTATTGTTTTATCAAGATTCATAAGGGAGGATGATCGATGTCTTGCTATAAATGTAAGGCTACCAACATTTCCAAACCTTGTGACCAGAGGATGTGTTCTAAGCCTTGTCCTGGCCATTTAAGCTCGTTAGCTTTAGATAGTAGAACATTGAATATCTCAAAACTCTCTGGACTTACTAGGCAGCAGGGTATGACACTGATACAAACCATATATTCACTTTTTCCAAATATGCAACACCTCCCATCTTGCAAGGAAGTACTGCTACAATTTGATTATCTTCTTAAAAGAATTTTCTGGAGTTAATATCAGTTTTTCCTGCTCCTGACATTATCTAAAATAAGTTGTCAGGTTTTTATTTACCATGGATCATGTGTTTAATTTCCATTGATTTCATTCCATGCATATGCAATGCAGGCCTTTAAAGTAATGCCTACATTGGTTTTTCTCTTGGGATTATGTGTAAAATAAGTTTCCAGATGCACCTGTTTGTTCTGAACTGTTTGTTGCTCCTTTTTTTGTGAAAACCTGGTTGTTCAGAACTAAGTGCACATGAAAGTTTTTGTGTGCTTAATTTGCCCAATTTTTCACATCAAAATCCTTAAATTACCCTTGAAGGCCTGATTTTCTGGTCTTGCAAATGCTGCAAAAATCAGACTTCGCAGTTGGCAGGGGTAAAAATTTATACAATGTTTTGCATTATACGTTTGCACCTGTGGTACTGCTAAAAAAGGCTTCACAAGTTATATGATGCCAACTTTTTCTCATAGCAGTTTTGCAAATGGTTTTTATTATTCTGGATTGAAATGAAAAAGTAAACCTCTGGCTCATGTACCTGCTTTTTATTTGGCTCTGCTTTTACAGATCAATGTCTTACAATGTTTCTTGTTAGCCCGCTCTGTTTTCATTTTTCAATTTCTTATGCTTTGTCTGGTTATTATTTGGTTGCTTGCCTATATGTCCTTGAAATATTCTTGGATTTTTATCTCATATACAAACATAATTTTTTGGTTTTGATCGTTTATGTAATTCACCCAATTGCAGGTCCAGTCAACTGTAATCTGCCAAGGATCAATTGGTAGGCCTGTTACACATTTAGTTGAAGCGAAGACACTTGTTTCACTGTATTCAAACATGACTCCACCTAGTGCTTATGGTCCAGCAAAGATACCTGTTCCACCTAGTGCTAAAGGTCCAAGAAAAGGAGGAGAATCACGATTTCCTCATCCACCTCTAAATGAAAGGATTCTTTCATATCTATCACGTAGATTTGTTGTTGCACATCCTAGGCATGATCTTGAGATTGGTAAGTGCTAAGAACATTTTTTGCATCATTGTTTGTTTTGTTGATAATGGCCATGATCTGGTGTCATTTGTAACTTTATAATGATCACTCTGGATATAGCTTATTTATGTAACATTCAACTGTAGGGGGTACTTGCACACATAACAAAAATACATTGATTATACATTATATTGATCATCAGGAGGTGTCTTCAATACTTAAGTGGTTTACAGAAAAGCTAGCACACCTATCCTTGCATGCAATCTGTCAATAATTATTATTTGGTTCTGAAAAGAAATTTATCCATAAATGCCTTTATCTTGTGATTTATTGACTCTTTACCAGTGCAGCGATAGATTACACTATACTAATGTCTCTGCTGCCCATGCAATGTAGTAATAATTAGTCTCCTAGATTTTTTCTTTGGTTTTTATTTGGGTTGGTTGATATAAATGTGAAATTCAATGTCTGGCTGCAGGACCTGGAGCTCCTTCGGTGTTCAATTGTGTAAGTACCTAGTATCCCTCTTTGATTTTTATAGAATGTGTTCCTTGCTTTGAAGGATAGGATAAAGCCTAAGGTATGATCACATCAATCATGCTATTTTTTTTGTTCCCTTTTTTAACTAGAGCTTGCTTCTAGGATCTAACGCCTCTGTGCCTTTGAAAAACATGATTGTCTCCTGTCTGTCATATTCACACTCTCAAGCATGAGCTGGGAATATTTTTATAAACATGGTGGAACAAGTAATCGGCTCCTTACTAAACCCATAGTAAAATGTTGTCTATATAGGAAAAACCCAGTGGGCAGCTTGAAAGGCATATCGCATTCAAATAGTAGAAACGTGTGATCACATCAATCATGTTGTTTTTTTTTTTTTTGGTTCCTTTTTTAACTAGAGCTTGCTTCTAGGATCTAACGCCTCTGCGTCTTTGAAAATATGATTGTCTCCTATCTGTCATATTCACACTCTCAAGCATGAGCTGGGAATGTTTTTATAAACATGGTGGAACAAGTAACTGGCTCCTTACTAAACTCGTAGTAAAATCTTGTCTACATAGGAAAACCCCAATGGGTCGCTTGAAAGGCATATCACATTCAAATAGTAGAAACATGTTATCAATTTACCACATTTGAATAAGCTCATATCTCTTATCCGATTTACCTATTTTAACATCTTTGTTTCATCATTTCACCTATAATCATGCACTTGGCAGAGTTATTATCTATTATCCGATTTACCTATTTTAACATCTTTGTTTGGTCAATTCACCTATAATCATGCACTTGGCAGAGTTTTTATCTGCTTGTAAGATGATATCAAATATTGTTTTGTAGCTCATCCACAACTTCTTTTACTCCCAAGCGCTTAGTTAGGAGCCATTACTAACAATGATGCTGCTACAACTGTTGTTTTAGTGCTTACTTGATTGCAATTAGGGAAGCTTGTCTAAATCTTTCCTTGTTCTCGCAATAGGCTATCATTGTTTTATATTTTCATGTAGAAATTATAAAATGTATTAGATCTTCATCTTACATAGATAAAAGGTGGTTGGGCATTACATTGATTGGCCTCCTTGGATATGCAGCTTTTTTGTTATTAAAATTGTATCTGGGACGAGAATTTTGTTATCTCATTATTTTTCTACTCTTGATAGTGTGCCCAAAAGTATGCCCTTCATATCTCTGTCCCTGATACTTTGCTTTTGTGCTTACTATCGCTGGCCTTTCCTCACAGAGCCCTTAGATTAACCCTTTGCACAGTGTTTCAACTTTTCATTGCTAAGCTTGATAGAATATGGTTTCTGATGTTCTAGACAATGAGCTTCTTATAGGTATGGATAATTATCTCTATTATCTCATACATAATCGAGATTAGAAATTATAATTTATAAGGATTCCAAGGACTACAATCAGACATGATCATACATGCTATTATCCAATCCATGATTTCATTTCACTTATCATTTTTTGTTATTTTTCGATACTCTGGTTGTGGAAATTGGGAAGGGGAGTAAGGTGAAATATGAGCTGGACAAAAAAACCAGTCTGATCAAGGTAAGCTTTATTTATTTTGAGCCTTTGAAATAAGTGTTGTTTTTGTAAGTAGTTTTATTGGGTACCATATTTTAGGTTAATATTTAATTATGTTTTTATTTTGTAATCTATAAATGCAGGTAGATCGAATTTTGTACTCATTAGTTTATCGCCATGTGCAGTAGAGAGTTCTGGAATCTTGAATTGTCAAAGGGAGAACTTAGAAGTTGGAAATTAAATGACCACAGCCATTCCGAAAGACCATGTGAAAACAAGGTTTTCCACAAACCAATTAACTCTTCTAGAAAAATTCAACAATTCCAATTTAATAATCCTATCGGCCTCTCTTTGTACCTTTTGGGACAATTGCTAGTTACAATGTTGATTTTGATTATTGTGATACACTCGGTTTGGTTATTCTCTAATTATAACTTTGGCTTTGATTATTGTGATGTGCATCTTATTGCAGGTTTTTATTTTTATTTTTGTGATGTACAGCTTAGTGTAGGGAGTTGTTATACTAATTTCTTATATGAGTTTTATAATATAATAATTATAATTCTTTAAATTTTATATTTAAATTTAAATTAATAAATATATAATTATAAAAGCCTCATTTAGGGAAAATCCCATATGATTGTTGATTATTAATGTTGATTGAGATTCCGCAAGTTTTAGTCAAAGATTCTGTTCACTCTTCTAATAAGAGTTTTCAAATACTTCCCATCCCACTGCAGAGAAAAATAGGTGATGTACTTTCATTTTAAAAGGGTTTGAAACTTACCTAGTATTTTCACTAGTATTCACGACATTTTTGGGCTTTGATTGGGAACAAACAGTGCTACCAACCAAAAATAGAGATGGTATCATCATTAAAATTTATGCTTATATTAAAGAGTATATTGGTTTTGTTTTTGATCCATTTTTATATTGAGAGTTTAATAAGTTTGCAGAATCTTATTTTTATTTCAATTATTAATTATTATAAAGATGGTAGGGGTTTTTATTATAAAAAAAATAAAATGACTCTACTATTGCATTTGCAGGTGCTCCTGGGAATCATGCAAGGCAAGGCAAGTGATAATGAAGAAATACTAAGAGTGCACACTATTTTAGGTATGCACTACATTTATTTTATTTTATTTCAGTAAGTAGCTCTCTTGGAAATGGTTGAGCAATGGTATAAAACTTGCCTTACATGAATTTATTATTTTATTCTTAACAGGAAGAAGGATGGGTGGTTTGGTGTGCCTCCAAGAAATGATTAAGTGCCGAGAAAACATCTAGTGATAGAGACTTTTCTAGAACTTTAGCTTGTTATGAAGTTGATCATAATAGTTCATTACCCGAATTAGATTCATTGGATATGAAGCTTCCTTGGGAACTATATCACCACCAATTTGGATACCAATTGTTGTAATTCTTGGGCTGCAACAGGAGATGGAGCCAACTCGAATTGTGAAAGCCAATAGTGGAGAAGATAATTATGTAGGTCACCAATAGATTGAGAATTGGCCTATATCATGTTGCTAGGACCTGTGTCAATTTTTCATCTTTTGTAAAACCTTCATGAAGACAAAATTTCCAATCAATTGTAAATTCAAATTCATATACATTATTACAATTCTTTTTTATCAAGGAAGCCAATTCCAATTATACAAGGGTATTGAAATTGTGGTTTAACAACTGGATATGAATTTAATTTCCACCATTTAATGTGATTGAAGCTCTGAATTTCTATGTTAGAGAATCAACTCTCTTGTAGGATGGAGAAATCTAGAAAATTTCTTTTTTGACTCATACTATGTCTTAAAATGAAGTTCCAATTGAGGATCCTACATGTTCAAATGATGTGAATGCATTTTCAGAAAATATAAGTGTGTTGCCTTATTATTTTCAATGTTGCTTTCCAGAATTGTTTTTTCATTTAGATTTAAAATTACTTTGTTGTTAGCGTTGAAAATAATGGATTTATCTATTTTTTATTCTGTTGGTATCCATAAACAATAGAGATTTAAGGTAATTAAAATCACTATTTGTGAACTTTGAATGTGAAATTACTTTGAAAGAACATTCAAAATGATTTTATTTATTTATTTTTAAATAATTTTTTATATTGTCTCTAGAGAGACAATAGTTTGAATTATGGATGAGGAATTTGTGGTGGAATTGGGGATGGCGCGCTCTGCAGCTGCCTGCAAGGGTTTCGGTTAGGGCTTTCAGAAAACCCTCCCTCTATCGCCTGCAGACTAAACCGCGCACCTGATCTACCTGTTACCTGGCCCGAATTTTCAGGCCCCATCTGTCGTTTTCAAAATGGCCCCAGATACTGTCGGTGATGTAATGGAAACGGAGGAGGAGGTTGACTATTCAGAAGACCCGCTTTCTTCACAGGTAATTTTTGATCGCCCTTCTTTCATTTCATCGTCTGCTGGCCCTAGCCATTCACCGCATTCAGCGCCGCATCCCTCTCCGGTGGTTACTATCCCGCCCCCCCCCCCCCCCCCCCTCTTGCCTGCCTGAAGGAACCTCCCCTCTCGAGCCCCCTGGCTTGGATCTCCCTCCTCTGTCACCGGGGACCCTCCGTTTCCTGTCGACTGTCATCCCACCGTCGCCTCCCTTTGATTCGCACCCTCCGTCCTCCTCGTACCTGGCTTCAACATCTGTTGGACTGCCTCCTTCGTCGGTGGCCGGGCCCTCTGCTCTCCTCCACTCACCCTGAAGTTGCTTTGAGACCCCTGCTGTCAGAGTCAGCTCATCGAAGGCGACCTCCCAGGAACGCTCCCCGGACCCCTTGGTGGATCACCCTTCAGCTCCGCGTTCGGGCAAGAAAAGAACTAAGTGTGTCAAAGCTACATCCAGGGACATTTCTATTCGGTTTGGAGAGACATCAGCTATTGGGGAGGCGGCCAAAATGGCAAATACCATTCTCGTTGGAAATGTTCGAGGGCGTGCTTATTCAGCGACCCGGCTCACCCTTTGGGTGAAGGAGATTTGGGGAGGGGTTTTGAAAGAACTCCCTGATGTACAAGTTTTACCTCGAGGCTAGTTTGCCCTACATTTTTCTAAGGAAAACTACATGGACCTGGTATTAGCTAGATACTGGCACATCGAGATGGCGTCGGTGCTATTAAAAAGATGGAGCCCTCTTTTCGACCCTGAGCGAGAACAGATTGGGGCAGGGCCATTGTGGGTTCGTCTACCTTGGCTCCCCCTCCAATACTGGAGTGAAGAAGTCTTCATCTGCATCGGGAACGCCCTGGGAACATACCTCGACCATGATCGTACCTTCGTGGAATCCAGGAACAGAACGCTGGCTCGCATCCTTGTACACCTAGACACTCGTGATGGCCTGGAGGAAAAGATCACACTACACTGGGGCAGATTCACACGGGTACAGATCCTAGACTACGAAGGGGTACCTTTCAGATGCCGCCGCTGTCATAGGGTGGGTCATATATTCAAGGATTGCCCACTCAACAAGAGAACAGATGAAGCACCTGTGCCTTCTACCATTCCATCGAGGACTATATCACCGGCCGCTCAACGCATTCCGGTCTCGGGCATTCCCTTCAGCACTCCACTTCAGGCTCCGGGAGCTGCTCTATGCCATGCATCTACTCCGGTAACCAGATCTCGGGCTGCCTCAGCATCTACATCCACTCCGGGTACATCACTTTTCCCTCCTTTGTCTATTTTCACTTCTGATCCCTCTTTACTCTCTCCCTCATTGTCTGTTGCAGTCTACACTATTCCCTCCTCCCCGGTTATTGCTCCTCCCGCTCCATCATCTCAAAAGCTCCCGTCGCCAAAATCTTCTCCCTCATCATCCCGGGGCTCTAAAAACTCCTATAATCTGCGTCCTCGTACTCACACCCTAGGCACTCATCTAAAAATCGCCAGTCTGGGTATCACATCATCTGGGTTGACCCCCTTGTCTGCTCCAGGGAGAAAATCAGACCTTTCAAAAGCTATCAGGAGAGCGGAAGTTGAGGTGGCTTCTGGGCGACAATCCACCATTGTTGGGGTACTTAGAGCGAAGAACACCCCAGGCAATCTTCCCCCATGAAGTGCCTCTATTTCAACTGCAGAGGCTTGGCTAGTGCCTCCAAGAAACTAGCCCTGAAAAGACTGATTGAATCATCTCCTGTTGACATTATTCTCCTCCAGGAAACCCTTGGCCCTGCGGACTCCATATCTGCATCTCTATCCTCCATCACCCCGGGATGGCACTTCACGGCGATGGACTCCTTGGGTAGATCGGGGGGCCTAGCGATTGGTTTTAACCCTACTTCTATTAGGGTTCATGGTACTTGGGGGAGACCTGGATTCTTGGGACTTGACCTCTTCTCGGCTGATCTGGGTATCAATCTCAGGGTTATCAACATATATGGACCATGCCATCAAAGAGAAACTTTCTGGGATCACCTTCTGAGCTTATCTATCCTCTCAGCTGAGAATACCATCCTAGGGGGCAATCTAAATTTCTCCCCGGGTTATAGCGAATCTTGGGGATCCTCGGCACAAATAGACTCGATCACCGGGTTTATGACCGACCTCGTGGAACGTCATGACCTGATCGATGTTCCCATGAATAAACCTCTCCCAACCTGGAGGAACAGAAGAATTGGTGAAGCTTCCCTGGCACGCAGACTCGATAGATTCATTATGAAAGGCACTCTGTTTCAACAGCTTCATCACTACAAACAATGGGTTGGTTCCGGGGGAATATCTGACCACTATCCTATCTATCTGGAGATTTCGGGGCCAAACAAAAAACCAAAAGCCCCCTTCAAGTTCAACCATGGCTGGTTACAGGATCCCTCCTACATCAAGCTCGTTAAGGACTTCTGGATCCACAATCCGATTGATAGAACAGACACTCTGGCAAAAGGCTTCTGCATGAACCTATCGCAGCTCAAGCATCACACTATCGAATGGGCCAGAGAAAACACCAAAAGGAGAACTCAGCTCTTATGCTCATAGAATCCGAACTATCCTCACTTTCAGATGAAAGAGGTCTGGGCTTTACCACAGCTGAAGATAAAGCCCACTTGGTGGAACTTGAAAATCAGAAGCAAAAAATATTAAGGGAGCGAGAAGAATCTATTCGACTTCGCAGCAGAGCAACATGGCTTAAGGCCGGAGATGACAATACCCGCTTCTTTCACAATTATGCTAAAGGCAGGAAGGTCAAAAATACTATATGGAACCTCCCTCTGCCAGATGGTGGAGTGGCAGACACTTTCTCCAAGCTCTCACAGCTGGGATCATCCCACTTCAGGAACCTCTACAAGCAACCCCCGGGCTCTACTATTGCAGATATCATCAACATTGCTGGTCATTTCCCCAGGTTTGTAAATGAAGAAGAAGCGGAGAACCTTTTCGATCCAGTGACTCCTGAGGAGCTTGAAAACACCATAAAGTGGTTCAAGAAGGATCGCAGCCCGGGGTCGGACGGATGGACCATCGAATTTTACATTGCCTTCTATGAGCTGATCAGCAATGATCTACTAAGGGTTGTAGAGGAATGTCGGGTGTCCGGGTCCCTGTACAATGCCATCAATTCTACTTTCATAGCTCTGATCCCCAAATCTGACTCTCCTTCCTCCTTTGATGATTATCGCCCCATCTCCCTCTGCAACGTGCTCTACAAGATCATTTCCAAAATCATTGCAAATCGCATCCATCCTATTCTGTCTCGTCATATCGCTCCTCAACAATTTGCTTTCCTGGAACATCGTCAGATTCATGAAGCCATTGGTGCTGCACAAGAAGCCTTTCACACTATCTGGACCAAGCATCACAAAGCCATTATCTTAAAGATTGATTTAGCCAAGGCATTTGACCGGGTCAGTTGGCTCTATCTCAAGATGCTTCTCATCCACCTGGGGTTCCCTCATAATTTCATCACTTGGATTATGGCTTGCATCACCACTCCCACCTTCAGTGTTCTGATTAATGGATCTGCATCCCAGTTTTTTCATTCTGAACATGGTCTTAGACAGGGTTGTCCTCTGTCTCCCCTTCTTTTCCTTATTGTCATGGATGGCCTGAGCCGCTTAATAGACTCTGCCAAGAGAAATGGGGATTTTAGTGGACTCAAGATAACCGACGACTGCTTCCTCACCCTCCTTATTTTTGTGGACGACGTAATGATCTTCCTTTATGGCAGCATTCGAAACTCCCGTTCTTTCTCGAACATTATCACTCTTTTCTCATCCGCCACTGGGATGCTTGCCAACCATTCAAAATCCTCCATTGTTCTCTCCAGAACTTCTATCCATGAATCCCACCTGGACCTACAGCTGTTTCCTTACATCATCCATCCCTTAGACCTCGGCCTCAAATATTTGGGTTTCTGGATCAAGCCTATCAGCTCAAAGATTGCGGACTGGGTTTGGCTAGTCGCAAAATTGGAGAAGCGCCTCAATATCTGGAGCCACCGATATCTCTCAAGAGCAAGTAGACTCGTTCTGGTAAAAGTTGTCCTAGAAGCTACCCTAGTCTTTTGGATGGCATTAGCCTGGATCTCATGCAGCATCTTGGCCAGGCTACAGCAAACTTGCAATAGATACCTGTGGAATGGGAATCAGGATAAGCGCATATTTTCTTGGGTTGGATGGAAGAAGATCGCTACTCCAAAGAAATGGGGTGGATGGGGTCTAAAAGACCTCCCTACTTTTGCTCAAGCCCTTGCGGCTAAAATGGGGTGGACCTTACTCACTGGACACAACCTCTGGACCAATATCTCATATCACAAATATATCTGGCCTCTCCATATCTTGGATTGGATTCGCCTCCCTACCTGGCCTAAATCTGGTATATCATCCATTTGGAAAGCGCTTCTTAACTCTATGACACTTATCAGGGATAATCTGGTATGGAAAATAAATGATGGAACACAGGCTCGTATTGGTCTGGATCCTTGGAATGGAAGCGGTGGGAGGCACATTCTTCCTGAAGCACTCATCCAACATCTTCACTCACAAGGGATTAAAGTTCTGGCTGACATTTCTGATCCACAAAACACTTCCATATTTGAACAGCGTTGGAAAAATGCAATTCAGATCAATATACCACCACTCTGGCATCAGGATTGGTTGGCATATATCTATGCATTATCAGAATCGCATATAAGGATCAAACAAGGGCAGGATGAGCTCGTATGGTATCATTCGGAGAACGGAGTATACACCCCAAAGTCTGGCTATCACTCTCTGATATCACATAAGGTTCCGGACACAATCTCTTTTTGGTGGAACTCGATTTAGAAACTCACCGCTCCCCCCAGGCAGAAGCTTTTTTTCTGGTGTATCTTAAAGGGTGTTGTCCCTACTGGGGAATATCTCATGCGTCGTGCAGTCTATGGACCGACCTGGTGCACCCTGTGCAAACATACCTCCGAAACGAGCGTTCATTTGTTCTTGAACTGTTCTGCGTTATCGTCATTATGGCAATCTACATCATCCTCTATTCAACACACCGGTAAATGGGAGGGCGATGATATTAATCGAACCTGGGAAACTTGGTTTTACCAACACAAACACTCCAAGCTACAAATCTTGCCTATCATTATTTGTTGGTACCTATGGCTTGCACGAAACTGAATGATCTTCGAAGATAAACCTGTGCACTGGCCGCATCTTACTGCCAAAATCATATCGGCCTATAATGAGACGCCTGAGCCGCCGCAGCCTAAGGTTCGAAGACCACGTGACCCTCCACATATAGATCATAGCACCCCATGGGCTTTCTTCGATGGCGCAGCCCAACAGCAGGGCTGTGGGGGAGGTTTTCTACTATTCATCAATGATCAGCATTTCTACAAAGCAAAACTGGGGTTGGGAGCTGGCACAAATAATTTTGCTGAGATTATCACCCTCCGTCATCTCTTGCATTTTGCATTGGGACACAATTGCATGCATATTCATATATATGGAGATTCGAAGATTGTCATTGATTGGTTCAACAATATTACTGTTTGCCACACACACACTCTCAGCAATATTTTGGATGATATTAATTTACTGAAGGCATAATTTATTGACATCACTTGTCAACATATATACAGGGAACACAACAGCAGTGCCGACCAACTATCCAAGGAGGCCACGGCACTTCCCAGAGGAGAGTGGATGATACAGGAGCAGCGAGGAACAAATGCATACCAATACTACCACCGCCCATACATAGATGCACACTATCACAGGGCAGCCAGCCCATGAGATACAGATCTGAAAATGATACTTTTTTGGAACTTTTTTGTACATAGATGATAAAAATTACAAAAACTGAAGCCCTGCGTGGCAATATGTATATATATAACTGATAAAAAAGAACATCATGCGTGATGATTTTTGCTTTTGAACAGACATAATAGATATATAGCTACCCACATGTGGCAGAAGAACATACAGCATATGCAAAATGCATCTACAATATGTAATTTTTCTAAGTTAATGAAAGATTATGATTTTCCAGTGGAAAAAAAGTTTGAATTATGGACATATAGTGTCTATAGAGACAATATGTTTTTAATCTCAGCTATTGTCTCTAAAAAGACAAAAATCTAATTTTCTCTAAATAGACACAAATGAAGTTGTCTCTAGACAGACAAATGAAATTCTCTAGAGAGACAAATCAAATTGTCTTTTAATAGACAATAATTCTTGTCTTTATAGAGACAATAATAATATGTGTTCTATATTGTCTTTATAGAGACAAATTTTTGAGACATTATATTTTGAGACACCCACTTAAAGACAATATTTAACACAATACACAAGTTTCTTTTTATCTTAAGTTAAGACAATTGACTCAAATATTGTCTTAAAAACCCTACATGTAATAGTGTGGTTAGTCCCTATCTTACAAGTGGTGCCGCATCAGCTCTGCAACGACTGAAATATCTTCTTCTCGTAATTCCAAGATCTATTTCTCACGAGACCTTTATGTTGCCTGCCCAACAAGATCGTTTTGTGCAAAAACACAGCGTGTCCATTCATGCGAGGAGTTGCCTGCCCAACAAGGCGGTTTCGTGCAAAAACTCGGCGTGTCCATTCATGCGACGAGTTAACTGCCCTACAAGACCGTTTTGTGCAAAAAAACGGCGTGTCCATTCATGCCAAGTGCTGCCTGCCAACAAGACCGTTTTGTGCAAAAACACGGCGTGTCCATCCATGCCCAGAGAAGAGTTGCTGCCCAACAAGATCGTTTTGTGCAGAAACACGGCGTATCCATGCGAAGAGTTGCCTGCCCACAACGATCGTTTTGTGCAAAAACACGGCGTATCTATCCATGCCGATAGATTCTTCTCTCGAGGAAATGGAACATAAACATGCCGATATTATTAGCCTTCGCCTCCATAGAATTATCCGTCTCCTCTAGAAAGAAATGGGAGCATAAAAGCCTTCCTCTCGATAAAGAAATGGTAACGCAAAATGCCAATATTATTCTTTTAAACTTATTATTTTCTGTGAACTCGTTTCACAACACTCTAATTATCTACTATGTATATCCTATCTTTATTTAAAATGTCATCATAATAATGCCTCTACATTCATAAAGCTGAACAATCCAATTCCATTCTACTATCCTCACGCTGAACCATCTAAATTCACTTATAAGTGCGTGCTTTCTATTCTTCATCCAAATTTGAGTTAGATTTATTTATGTATTTATAAATTATGCTAATAACAAATACTATATTCTAACCAAAAGTTATTTCATTAAATTCTAATTAAAAAATTTAAAATATAAAATAATTAAATAATACCCATTTTATGAGGAATTCAGGTTAATGGTTTGGCTGTTTCCATACATATCTTAGTTCAACATGCTCACAATTTAGCCCAGAGGGCAAGCTGGGATTTTCTGAGAAAATGTGATCACTAGAGTGTTTGTGAAGCTTGATAACTATAATTTATATTTTAGAAACTTTCAACAAATTTTGTCCAAATCTTACCTGAATTTCTTTCTATTATTTTCGAGACACATTATAACCTAATTAAAACTATTTTCATCCGAAGGGCCATCGAAGCAATTGAAGAGTGCGCTGGCCATGTATACCTAATTAAACCTATTTTCATCCGAAGGGCCATCGAAGCAATTGAAGAGTGCGCTGGCCATGTATCTGTACATCTATAGCCTCTTTTAATTGGTATTCCCGATTATATAGTGGAGCATTCCGATTACAGATTCGTGTTATTTGAGGGAGTGACAATGTCAACCGTTGACATTTGACTCAACTCTCCCATGTAACCCAGCGAATTTACAGTCAAATTAATTTTTAGAGTTTTGGTCAACAATGCATAGATCAGAAGCGGAACAATACTGGTGATTCACGCGGTCTGATGACCTATTTAGAAACACTCTCAAAATGTGAACATGGTCGTATTTTTTCTTAGCACTGTAGAGTAAGTTAATTATGGCTTTTCAATACTATTTAATTAACAAATTTATTCAATAATTTAGCTGGTAAAGTGTATAAAAATGGTTGAACAGAAATAATATAATATTTTATTGACAATAATAATAAAAAGTAATAAACCAATAATTGACTTTCTACATGGCAGATAATTCACTCCCTACATAGTGGCTAATATTTATGTAAAGTGTACATGTTCTTCCACACAATATGATATGTTATTGTCTTCTTGAAAGTGTTAAGTGACGACAAAATCCGCCAAGCTCATTTTTCTGATGGGCTTCTTGAACAAACGAATTTAACTGATCTCCGAACTTGTATGCAATTTTGCTAATTGTTGAGCTCTTTGGATGTCGGCAGTGGGATTTCAAGACATCTACTTTTGTTCTTTAAAAATCATCCACCAAAGACCAAGACACTTAACGCAATGGCAAATAGCATAAAAACCGCGACAACCATCTGATTTGCCAATGTTGTGCATGTTCTTGGAAGGGGGCATTATCAACGGGAAACCCATATAGCCCAGGGCGGTTCTGAAAAATAGGGGCGGTGAATTTGTGGTCGGGGAATGAAGGTATAATTTCAGAAAGTATGGAGTCTACTATTTTTGGAAGAATCAACGTATTTCTATGGAATCTGTAATTTTTATCTTGGGGATCTTAGTTACTCAGTTTGGAACGTTTACCAAAATTTGTGGGTTTCGGTGTAAAGGAAAAGAACGTTCCAAAATTTGTGGGTTTTGGTGTAACGGAAAACCTCTTTATGGTATCAGAGCCTAGACCCAAGTTCGATTCCCCCGAGTTGTGTTTGAGGGAGGTATTGGAAGAATCACCGCACCTCTATAAAATCCGTAATTTCCACGCTTGAGATCCTAGTTACTGGTTTAGAACATTTACCAACACCTAACGGAAAACCTCTTCAACGACATTGAAATTCTTGATGCTTAGGAACCGTGACATTGTCCATGAAATTTCTTCTCTAAGTTTATTACCATTTAGGGTGGAGGACATTGAGATATGTGCAGTGATGAGGTTCGACAGTAATAGGTCCTGTAAACTGGTTTTCGAAAAGATCAAGAGTGATGGAATAAAGAAGCCAACTCCCCCTTTGAAAAAGCGAAATTTGCAGCACTTTGTTATCGTCATTGTACCTGTTAGCACTCGAATTTGCCTCAGGCTGAGGAAGGCAAAATCCAAGGCAACATCAAACCACTTAGCCTTGTAGCTAGCCCTACGAGGACAAGAGAGGGCTCTCTCCGGGTCTATCTCGACAAAAGGTCTTCAAAGGGCTAAGATGACCAATAAAGAACACTGATTTTAGGCTAGTAAATTGATAAAAAAAAGGGGTTTTTAATAAAATGATGGGGTTTTTCTGGGCTGCATGGGGCAAAGAAACAGTTTGAACAGAGAAATGTAATCAAAAACGCAGATTGTCTCCTGAGGCAAGGTAGGCAAGAAAGTTTAACATCAAATTGAGATTAAATGGAATGGCAAGACTGCTGAGGAGCTGACAAGGGCATAGAGGATGAATCCTTGTCAAACAGAAGAAAACATTAAATATGAACAAACTTAAAGGCAGAGCATACAAAATATGAATTCTACCTTAACACTTCATTTGTTCAATTGGAAATGATCATGAAATGACATGAACACATAACAGGCTACATATGAAACAAAAGAGGACACAAATGTTAAATCTCATACCACAGGAATCTCAGAAGCCAGAGCTGGGTATTTTCATTAAAATCCCTGTCAAAGACTGTACAATGAAAGCTCTGTTCTCTCTCCTCCACCAGCATTTGGTATCCCGGTGGCGTGAGCGACAATTTCGGGTGATAGGGTGAAATCCATTCCTGTAAGGTTCACATGACCATTGTGTAAATGTAGGACAAACAAGTGGACTAGTTCTCTGTGATGTTGAATTTGTGAGATCCGCTCACAATATCCAAAGCATGATTGATACTGAAAACATGTCATTGCAAGTGGACAAGCTTGCAAATGAGCCAAAGAAGTGGGCTCCTCCCTGACATGCCGACCACCTTTACCACCCTTGTGATGCCTCCTTGGCACTTCTACCTCCGGTGTTGAATCACTGTCATAACTCTACTCATAATCTGATTCGGTTTCTAACATGGTTTTGAAGGCAACATGGCTGAAATGTATTGCTGACTTTGCACCCAATTAACTGCTGTTTGACTTTTTCAAATGTTGTCACCAAGGGGACATAAATACAAGGGGATTGTTAGGGATAGGGGAACATGAGGGAATTAGGGACAATAAACAAAAATAAGGAATTTAGGGAAGGCAACATGGGAAATCATAATATTGTGGAACTTTAAGGTGGAAGAAGGGTTTGGGAATTTAGTAGGTTTTAAGGATTTTAGAGAGGAAGATTATAAAATTTTATGGGAAAATTTGAAGGAGAATGTTGATGAAGATGAGGGAAAAGAGGGATAAAAAATGGGCAACCTTGGACAGCAAAATATTTTGAAACCCTAGCACCATTAGGTCTTTAAATCTTCCACATCAATGTAGGGTTTTGACTTCTCATTTTCATGGCATTTTAATATATTAATTTCTCATTTATCTTACAAAACCAAAACTAGCCATGGAGGAGAGGCCTACCTGAAATTTGCTTGAGAGAAAAGAGGATTTGGTAGCTTGCTGGCAGTTTATTGGGCGAAAAACCCAACGCGTAGCGCGCCTTGCCCAACGCGTAGCGCCCCTCTGGTGCGTAGCGCCTGAACAAAATTACACTGAGAAAATCACGCTGATGCGTAGCGCGCCCCTGACGCGTAGCGCGCCCACCCTGATGCGTAGCGCGCCCCTGAAACTGCCCAATTTGCTCAATGACTCTTGAAATCGCCTTTGCAAGGATTCACTTGGCTTGTGAGAGGCAAATGAGTTGCTAATGAAGAGTGATGTGCTTTTATAGGCTCCCTTTAGATTTTTTATTTGCTCAAAACCCACTTTATAATGTTTGAGTGTTAACACTTTTTGAATTAATTGGCTCTGACTTCTGGTTTCCTTTTTTTGAAAAAAATTGGTTGAAATGATGATTTCTTCTGAAAATTTTTGCAGGGATGGCTTCTAAGATGCTTTGGCAAAGGAGACCAAGGCTGCGCTTCAACATTTGGAGAATTTGAAATTTTGACAATTTTTACAAAAACGAGATAATGACCTTTGTTTTTCAAAAACAGAGTTTTGAAAACAAGGTGATAATTTAACTGTACAATGATGAGAATTATTGAAATGATGCTTTATGAAGGACATCCCTCTGGCCTGCTGGTCCTTTATGACCTCTCAAGACAAAAATTGACTCAACCCTAGACCTAAGACCTTGAAATTTAAAACAAGATGAATGACCCTATGAAGATTTTATTTACTTAAGCAAACCTGAACCAGCAGTGCCAAACAGGAGGGGAATAAAAGACACAAACTTCCTCCACCAGGGTTATGGCATGCCTAACGGAATGCAACATGATCACACTGATGAGACACCTAATCATGGAATGCAAAGAGCTTTGATCTCTGGTGGAGGGCTACTAGACCGACTCTAACAGTACCAGCTCGTGATTCTCATAAACTTGCAAATGAATCCCTTGTTAGTGATCTCAAAATTCCAAAAGCAGAAATTTAATATCATCTTACGTAAAACCAAGTATACAAAGTATTTAATCCTCTGCAACTGAGTTAGGGTTATGTCCATGGTTACCACCTGAAACATTTTCCTACAAAATTCACAAACCCACAACACCGAAAGACAAGATGGTTTTTGAATCATTCAATTCATCCTCTAAACCTTCATCATTAACAAGTGATATGGGATTTTCCTGAAGATACTCTTTACTGCATTCTTCATCGGCTTAAGCTTCACAAAATCATACATACCTTGATGAGGGAACACATTGTTATAGTCTACAAAATCGATTGAAATGTTTTTTTCTGTTTCAAGAATACAATCAATTATACCTGAACAAGGGAACATATCATTATTATCCGGAAGCTTGGCTCGTTTAATTTGTTCTAGAATTATTGCAACAGATCATTAGTGGCTAGGTTGTGTTTCATGGAGTAAAAACACTTATAAATGTGGAGAAAACACATCATTATTTTAAATACAAAGGAAACCCATATTTTTTCTTGAAGAATAATACCTGAACAAGGGAAAAAATCAGTACTGTCTTAAGAATTGATTTTATTTTGAACAGTCTCCTCAGCCGTGACTTCTTTTTCAAGAACAGATTCATCCATAATTGAACAAGGAACACATCATTACTGTCGGTAAGGTTGGGATTGTTTAATGGAGTATAGAAATCATCATAGCAAAGGGAACACATCATTAATATTAATACTAGGGGAACTAGAACAGAGTCAAGGCATTCCCGAACTAGCGAACACATCAATATTGCCTTCAAAATTGTTTGAAGAATCAACAATTTCCTGAGCCGTGTCTGGTTCTGTTTCTTTATAATTACATGAACAACTAAATTTATACTTTGAAGTATCGCTCTCTATTTGTGTGTAGACCAACATCTCAAACTCAAATATTCTCATAAGCTTCTTAACGTTCATCGTATGATGAACGAATCAGTTGATGATCTCCAAATTTCAAAGAAATTGCATTAGACAACATGGGACAGCCATCATTTTGGCTGTTGTTATAATTCTTATGTGATTTTCGTTCTTCATCATCGTGAGTTTCACTTTTGTAAACCTGTTCAATTTGCTCTTCTTTTTCAACTACATGATCTTGATATCTTTCAATTGCATCTGAATTCTTAAACCCATACTCGTGAGTTTCATTATTAACAAGTGAGATGGGATTTTCCTAAACAGAATTACCTGAAATGTACTGTATGGTGCATTCCTCACCATCTCGAACTTCATTGGATGATGCCTCCTTTCTAAATAACAATTCTTTCTTGTCAATGGAAAACTGTCTCCTTTCTAATTAAGACAAGAAAGGGAATTTTCTTTATGTATCCCATGGAGTATAACCTTTTATATGCAATTGTGTCTTATAACATGATAGTGTTGCATCCTAACCCAACATACAACATTGCAACAATCCTAGTTCCTTTGGGTGTGTTTTGAGAAATGAGGTCATCCTTTTATGAAAATGCATGCACCATTGGCTCATTGTTATATATTTCAACTTCTGTGCAATAAATGGCCACATTGAGTCACTTGATATCTACCATTCTAAGAGATGCACTCGGATTATCTTTTGCTTGGATATGTCATCATGTGTTTGGCACTATACTCTAATTCGTTAGCATGAAATAGGTTCTAGAGAGGTGTTATGGAAATATGATTGATTCTCCTCTGAACATCTCAAATCTCCACAAATCTGCGCATAGGTATAATACCAAGCCATGATATTTGTAGCTTGGGTCTTTGAGAAGTATGAGGCATGAAATTGCAATTATTTGGTTTAATCCCACACCAACATTTACTCATGAATTGATGAAACCAGAGCTCATGGGCATTCACTGCATTGGCATTCATTTGAATTCACTTATTCCATGTGTGGTTAACTATATTGGAGGGTTAAACATAATTCTGGGTTTTTATACCCTCTCTGCCACTAGTACTCTACATTATATTATGTCTTTTCATTGTCCAAGCATATTTCAGGGTTCTTTATTGCATATTGGTTCTCTTCTAAGGTAGCACACATTTATGTATATGGAGACATAAAGGTAGTGGGTCGCCATGTGGTCTTAAGTGGAGATTACCCATACTCTAACAATTAATCAATGCTCAAGCACAGATTTAGTGGCTGGGTTGTGTTTCATGGAGTAAAAACACTTATAAATGTGGAGAAAACACATCATTACTATAAATATAGAGGAAACCCATATTTTTTCTTGAAGAATAATACCTGAACAAGGGAACAAATCAGTACTATCTT
Organism: Pinus tabuliformis; assembly: GCA_031772625.1. NCBI lineage: Eukaryota > Viridiplantae > Streptophyta > Pinopsida > Pinales > Pinaceae > Pinus > Pinus tabuliformis. Next base: position 409,110,227 of record CM062806.1, on the reverse strand, counting down.
AAGAATTGATTTTATTTTGAACAGTCTTCTTAGCCGTGACTGTTTTTTCAAGAACAAATTCATCCATACCTGAACAAGGAACACATCATTATTGTTGGTAAGGTTGGGTTTGTTTAATGGAGTATTGAAATCATTATAGAAAAGGGAACACGTCATTAATATTAATACTAGGGGAACTAGAATAGAGTCAAGGCATTCCCGAACTAACGAACACATATATACTACCTTCAAAACTGTTTGAAGAATCAACAATTTCCTAAGCTGTGTCTGGTTCTATTTCTTTATAATTACATGAACAACTTAATTTCTGCTTTGAAGTGAATTTGTTTTAAAACGTCCATGAATAGCATGAACATGGTGAAGAATTTAGTTTCTACATTTTTAGCAGAATTCTCAAATGTAGAACTTCAAAATTTTGTATTGAGGTGGAAGTAAAATCTAGGTAAAAATAAAATATGTTATTTTAAGTTTAAAAATACTATTGGAGTGACAACATTCAATTACTTTATCATTGAGAATCATTAATGTTTATGCCACAATGTTCGAGTGATTTAATGTCATCTATTATGATTCATTGTGCATGAAAAATATATTGTTGCAATATTAATAATAAGATATTTCTTTTATTTTCTCTCTCCACCTTCTGTGGATCCTATTTTCCTACAGTTTGAAGGGCATGCCAACTAGAATCAAGTTTTGATTCATCCGTGAAGTCATAATTATGATTTAAGAAAGGAAAGGGGAGAAAAGAAAGTAATAATAAGCTGCAGAGGATATCCTACAGGATAAGGATGTCTAAAGCGTTTATTGACATTGTAAATTAAAATATGTTTCCTTAGGATATATTTGCAATCCACGCATCAACGATATCAAGAAGACTAGTCCTGTGGTAAAGCTTGTTCCTGCAAATCCATAAGTTGATATTCTTAACTTGATAGGAATACATGGAATTTTTATTAAATTTCCACATGATTTGGATCATTTGTGTATGTGGTTGAGGCCCTCGATATATAAACATGTTGAAACACTTCATTTTCAATGAATTGTCTTCCATGACAATCAGAGGAGATTTCTTTGTCTATATAAGGATTGTCGAGGTTACTTGCTACTTTGTTTTGCTATCCAACCCATAGGTGTTTGGTCTTATGAGACTGATCACCTCAAATCTATGACATTGATCACCACCTTTTTCCAAATTATCTTAGCAATTGGGGTGTCGAGTTACCAATAAACACATACAAAGGTATATCTATGATGCAATGTTTGCTCAAATAGGTGACCATAAAGACACCTCCACTTCCTAGTGTAAGGCCCCATTGGCAAGGGATTTCCACCATTCAAAGTCCCCGTCTTAGTTCACCTCAACATCTCACATCAACAGTTCTAATTCTTCCTTAAGAGAACCATTGCCTGTGCCAAAAATCTGAAGTTGTGGAGGAATTATTTGGGCAATTTCAATGGTTGCATTTGCCTCAAGAAAGGCCTCACTGTCACACATTTACAGTCATGACCAGATCAGAATTCTTTTAGAGATTATCCCGAGGCAAGAGGCAAGAGTTTCACAATTGTGTGGGGACTCTAGTGACCTTGTTACCTTGCTGGAGACATCCATTTAGTTGGATGTGTGACCTGTGCAAAAACAAGGAGCAAAACCATGATTCCAAGGGGATATTTCAGTGAATATTGGAAGCCAAGAACCCTGCTATTTGTACCACTACTGGTGATTGTGTATGCCATCGTTTCATGGATTGGAACTGAGTTCTGGGCAGCATATTCATTCCTATAGGATTGTAGGAACTATCTCAAAGGTGGATTGCTATTTACATAGGGAAGTGATAGAAGGTTGAAGGAATTCTTCCACTTTTCACACGAGTTTGCATAAAGAACAAGACTGCTCGCTGCCTTGGAATTTCGCCTTGTATTTTAGGTTCCCTTTATCTCATTTATTGTGTCTATATCGTTGAGTTAAATGCAAACTCTATTTGTAATCAAATCTGATATCAGTCTATAATGCAGCTCCAAATCAATATACATCAGATTAGCATGTTGATATTCTTTCTTTATGATTTATGCATGGTTATAAAGTGAAATGCAAGCTCTGTTTTTACTCAAATATGATATCAGTGTATAATGCAACTCCAGATCAATACACATCAGATTAGTATGTTGAAATTCTTTATTTCCCATTTATGCATGGTATTGGTTTGTTTGGCAATGAATTACTAAAGAAACACCTACAACACATTTGGGGTGTTGTGTTGGTTCATAGACTCACCACTGTGTAAAATGCTTAATTTGCATGGAATGGTAACCATTGAATGTGTACTCATTGTTGAAGTTTAAATCTGAATCTTATCTTGCTATTTAGTAGAGTGTGGGACTGCCTTGCGAGTGCTCTAGTAATGCATTTTAAATTAAATGAAGAAAATGTACCTACAACCATATGCTCCTAAACTATTTAACGAAACTCATTAAAGACAATCACAGTGAACCACAGCAAATCTAGCGGAGAGAATTGTTTTTTCCAAAAGGGAAATATTACATTGTTGTACCTTGAGATAACAGATGCCAAAATCCCTCATTAGATGTGTTTTCTTTTTTCTTCACCTTATGAGACTACCGCACAATATTGCAGTCCACTCACCTCAATCCTTGAATTCTAGATGCAAAAATTCAGCTCTCTATACACCGAAAAATCTTTAGTTTTGTAGTGATCTAAATTATCTCAAAAGATCTATATAGTGCCCAGTCTTCTAGAACTTGCATTGTAAGGCCTCAAAACCTCAAACCCCAACCTTATCCCTTTTCACACACACCACAAACAAACAAAAACACCCTGTTCTGCCAGTGCCAGTCCCAGAGAGAACCAAAATGACCACCAGAAAGGTATCTGAAAGCAATTAAAAGCTAATTTCGTTGAGTCCTAGACCCCACTCACTCCATTAATCCATCATTAATTTACCTTTTGAACAAAAAACTAATAGACACATTTGTTGAGAATGATCTGTGATTGGTTTCATCCTGAGAGCGACCAAAGAATATTATAATTGGATGAATTCAAATATCCAATAGAATGTTCTCTATCTCATTCATGCCTATTAAATTTTGATGATTTGATATGGTCATTTTAAAAGGCCTAGTTTAAAGGATTTATGAAACAGTCCTTTTATGATCGACTACTTATCCAAATCATTACATGTTTTGGTGAGAAGAACCTACTCTTCCAAATTGTGTAACTGTTTCTGTGTTGATCCGAACTTAAACCGGAACACAACAAATTACAAAGATAACCATAAACACAGATATGCAGCGGAAATGATGCTTCATTTCATTAATGTAAAATACTGAAATATGCTTACAAACAGTAATGGAAATAAACCAACTAGGGCGATGGTAGCTTATCTCTGAGAAGAGATGTGGTGGCTACATGCCTCTGAACTGTGTTACAATGAGGCTCAAAGGCCTATTTATTGTTGACAAACAATGGAAAACCCTTAACATTCCAAAACATAACCCTAGAAGATGAAACGCCAAACTGTGGGCCCTGTTTGGGTAAATTGGTACATCAACTTCCCGGGGTCGTAACTTTGGCATACGATCTCCGTTTGACGAGTACAATAGCTCGTTAGAAAGATCTATCCAAGCACTACCACTTTAGGAAGGGCAACATCATCGTTCCATGGACCCATGTTGCCCCTATATTTCCCAAAAAAAATGTCGTTTACAGCCTCAAAACAGCTCCAAAAGATCAGGACCCGAAAAAACTGCTAAAAAAGAGTGAGTTGTGCTACAATTAAGGAAACTAAAAATGTTGAGAGAAACAATGGTTGGGGTCAAGGTGGACTCGGCAGGTGGCCACCAAGATCCACCTAGATCATTCCTCCCCCCTTAGGAAGCAATGGTCCCCATTGCGTTGAGTTCCTCCATGAGATGAGGAAACTTTTGCTGAACTTGGTCCCTGGTGAGCCACTTACCCTGGTGAAGGAGTTGGCCTGCTTTGAAAACTCGATACAGTTGGATATTCTGTTGGCGAGTGTTCTTGATCTGTGTGTCCATGATCCGATCAGTTTCAGCTTGTTCCATGCAATCTGAATTTAATTCTGTGGGTATGAGCTATTATGCAATGTTGGATGTGTCTAGCAATGGTGGAAATTATGGCCGAAGGCGGTCCACATTGAACACTGGGTACAGGCCAAGGAATGGAGGAATGTTGAGCTCAAATGCATTGTCTCCCATTGCCTTAGTAATGGTGTAAGGACCATATCAGAGCAGTCTCAGTTTCCGATAGGCTCTAGTAAGGCATTCCTTTTGCAAATGAAACCAGACTTTGTCGCCCACCTGAAACTTGTGTGGCACCCGATGTTGATCATGTCATTGCTTGTACTTGGCATTTGATTTCTCCATAATGTCATGGACCTGCTGGCGAATATGTTGGATGTGCTCAATGAAGCTGATTGCCTAATTTGTTTCGGACTGGACATGAGCCGAATCTATGTGAGTAGCTACAAGTGACATGGCCACATCAATGGGGCATAGTGGCTGGAATCCCAAGCCCACCTGAAAAGGGATGTGGCCAGTGGAGCTGTGATGAGCTCAATTGTAGCTGTGTTGAGCATAGGGGAGGCTCTTGTCCCATGTGCGTAGATGCTTTGAGTTGTACATGCACAGAATGTGCACAATCATCCTATTGACAACCTCTGTCTGGCCATCAGTTTAAGGATGGAAGGCTATGGACTTAGTGAGTTTGGTGTCTAGCATTGACCAGAGACTGGACCAAAACATACTGAGGAACTGACTGTCTCGATCTAAGATGATAGACTGTGGGATCCCAAAGTGCACCCACACTTGTTCAAAGAAGAGTTTAGCAGTGGCTTCTACTGTGATATGCTTCTTGCAGGCCGCCATAATGGCCATCTTCGAGAACCTGTCGACGACCACAAAAACACAGTCATTTCCATGCTTAGTGGAAGGAAGGCCTAACATGTAATCCATGGAGATGGATTCCCAAGGTCGACTAGGGGTAGGTAGTGGGGCATAGAGGCCTTGCTTCTTGATGGTCGGTTTGGCAATGGCATAGGCAGTACATGATCTGATGTACTTCCCAACATCATGTCGAAGATTCGGCCAATAGAAATAATTTTGCAGTACTGCCACCGTTTTATCGACCCCAAAATGCCCAATAGCCCGACTGTAGTGTGCTTCCTAAATCATCTTGGCACGCTCGCTTGAAGGAACACAAAGGTGACCCAGGTGGCATAGTAGGGTATCCTGGAGGTGAAAATCTAGAACATGCTGACCCTCCAAGAGTGTCTGGTATGTGTGGCCGAATTTTGGGTCACTTTTGTAGACAAGTGGCCAATCAGAAGTCTCGTGCCCACAAGAGTTGAGCACAGTGGTTAATGCCATGATCGGTGGTCGACTGAGGCAATCTGCAACATTATTGGTGCTGCCCTTCTTATATTTGATATTCAAATGGAACTGTTGCAGGTATGTTGACCACTTTTGATGGCAATCATTCTGCAATTTCCCTTGGGTCTGCATGAACTACAGGGGTCGGTGGTCTGTGTGGATGACCGTTTCCTTCCCCAAAATGTAATGCTTCCATTGTCGACAGGCCTGCACAATGGAATACATCTCTTTATCATAAGTGGCATACTTCTGGATTGTGTCTGAAAGTGTTTCATTATGATATGCCACTAGATGCCCGTGTTGAGTAAGGACTGCTCCAATAACATAGTCAGAGGCATCTATCTCGACCTCAAATGGTTGTTGTAAATCTGGTAATGCGAGCACTGGTGCCGTGAAGAGGCGATCTTTCAACTCTATGAATGCCTTCTATTGAGATTCAAACCAAAAGAATTTTGCTTTCGCTCCTCCCTTGGTGACTTGACTCAAGGGCCAAGTGATATGAGAAAACCCCAACAACGAACCTGCAGTAGAAGTTGGCAAGACCTAGAAAGCTACGGAGCTCTGTCAGAGTGGTTGGAGATGGCCAATCCTGAATGACTTGGATCTTGGCTAGATCCACATGCAGCCCCTGTTAATCAATAATGTATCCCAGATACTGAACCTGGGTCATGCCAAAAGTGCATTTCTCCAAATTGGCACATAGCTTGTGTTGCCTCAGTGTTTGGAGAACCTGTCGGATGTGGTGGAGGTGCTCTTCCCAACTCTGGCTGAAGATCAGAATTTCATCCAAGTATACCACTACAAATGAGTTGGTGAATGGCCATAAGATGTCATCCATTACCCTCATGAAGGTTACAGGAGCATTCGTCAATCTGAAAGGCATAACCAACCATTCGAAAAGGCCCTCCTTGGCTTTGAAGGTAGTCTTCCAAACATCAGAGGGTTCGATTGGTACCTAGTGATATCCTGACTTCATATCGATCTTGCTGAAATATTTTCCCCCTTTAGTTGGTCTAGGAGGTCATTAATCCGTAGGATCGGGTACCTATTACGGACAGTGATCTTGTTCAGCACCCGATAGTCAATACAGAGTCTCCAAGTCCCATCCTTCTTCTGTACCAACATGATCGGGCTCCCACAAGGCGATGAACTCGGACGGATGTAGCTCCTGAATCTGCCTCTTTATTTCATTTTTCTCTAGAACGGAGTGCCGATAAATTGGTCCATTGGGTAGCGGCACACCTGGGGTCAAATCGATGGAGTGTTTGACCTGACAGTGTAGAGGAACCCCTGCGGGGGAGGTGAAGATGTCCTCGTACTCCTCCACGACCTTGTCCATCTATAGTTGTCGTGCGGAGGGGCCCTATCTAAAGGCCGTGGCCACCGTCTTCTTCTTTCCTTGAGGGCGTATCATCAGGAAAACAAATTTCCTGGTTTTGGAAATGAGCTTACTACATTGTTTTGCAGTAACCAAAGAGATGGTGGTAGGTGGTGCTACCTCTGGTATCCTGTACAACTTATTTCCCAATGTAATAATAACAGCACGGGCCCTTAATTCATACACAGCATGTCGCTTCCACAAGTATGGTTGTCCTAATAATACATCACAAACTTCAAGGGGAGCAATGTCACACAATACCTCATCCGTGAAGGGCTTGATGTTGTATGGAAGGCGACACTGCTGGCTCACGCGAAGATCCCGTCCTTGGTGAAGCCACCCGATGGTGTACGGTTGTGGATGTGCTATGGTCAGTAAGCCCAACCACTTCACGACCTCTGCCGAAATGAGGTTCTTTTGGCTCTTGCTATCGACAATGAACTATAGCGGGGAGCCCTTTACCCACATCTGGGAGTGGAAGAGACGCTCCTCCTCCTCTGGATCTTCGGGTTCATTTTTCTGGATCTTGGTGGTAGCAACAGTGGCATTGGGATCCGCATCAATGATCTACTTCCATTTGTCATTCCCCTTGTCGGGTTTTGACTCAGAGTCGGAACATGCATCTGATTCAGAAACCTTTAGCTCAGCCACTAGTGACTGCTTGGCCCGACACTCACTTTTGTTGTGAGTGGAGCTCTTATGGAACTCACACCATTTTCCCGTGTCCTTTTTCAGCTTCACGGCGTTGTCCTTTGCTTGCGGCTTTGGTGGTTTTTCTTGGGCTACCCCGCCTTGGCTTTATCCTTTGTTCTGTGGTTTAGGGGCACCTTTCCCTTGCTTTGGATTCTCAGATCCAAAGTCTCGCTTCTTTTGTTTAAACTTCTGCTCAACCTTGACGGCATATTGGTATGCTATGCCGAGCGAGGAGATGTTCAAGAATTCTATTTCTTTCTGGATGTACTTGTGCAGGCGGTCGCAGTATTTGAGTATCAAATGCTGCTCCGTATCCTTGGTACCCAACTTTGTGCGAAGGGTATGGAAAAGATTGGTGAACTCCGGCACATCTTGGTCCCTTCCCTGCCACAGCGTGGTCCACTTTATGTATTCATCCTCATAGCTTCCAACAGGATAGTACTGCTCCTTGATGGCATCCCGGAATGAATTCTAGGTGGGTGCGGCTGAAAATAGTGAGCCGGTACTTTCATCCTTCTGCTCGCAGTAGGTTTCCCACCAGTCCTTGACATGGGGGGATACTTTGAGAAGAGCGAAAACAATCTTTTCCCGACTTGAAAATTCATGAACAAAAAAATAACCCTCTAGCAAATTTAACCATTTATCTATGGCATCTGCATCTATCTAACCCTCGAATATGGGGATTTCAAAATTAACTTGTACCTTAAAGGGCGTGGCATTTCTAGAGTAGCTGTTGGAAGCCAATGCGTCGCTTCTGGGTAGCCGCTGAAGGATTTGGGAAAATTTGTCCATCATCGCGTTCTGTTGTCGCTCGAGGGCTTCTTCGAGCAAGATTTTGATAGGATCTCCTACCCCCTCGTCTTTCTTCTCATCGACCATGGGAGGCCATCGGGATTTGCGAGGCTGGTCTTGCAAAGGTTCGACCAGTTCAAGCCCTAACTCCTTATATCCCGACCTTGTTGGGAACATGCAAAGAAAAACAGAGAAAAAAGGCAGACCGCTCTGATACCACTGATCCTGACTTAAACAGGAATGAAACAAATTACAGAGATAACCATAAACACAGATATGCAGCGGAAATAATACTTCATTTCATTAATGTAAAATACTGAAATATGCTTACAAACAATAATGGAAATAAACCAGCTAGGGTGATGGTAGCTTATCTCTGAGATGAGATGTGGTGGCTACATGCCTTTGAACTGTGTTACAATGAGGCTCGAAGGCCTATTTATTGTTAAGAAATAATGGAAAACCCTTAACATTCCAAAACCTAACCCTAGAAGATGAAATGCCAAACTGTGGGACCCGTTTGGGTAAATTGGTACATCAACTTTCGAGGGTCGTAACTTTGGCATACGATCTCCGTTTGACATGTACAATAGCTCGTTAGAAAGATCTATCTGAGCACTACCATTTTCGAAAGGGCAACATTAGTCCATGGACCCATGTTGCCCCCAGATTTCCCATAAAACGTCGTTTAGGGCCTCAAAACGACTCTGGAAGTTCAGGACCTGAAAAAACTGCTAAAAATAGTGAGTTGTGCTACAATTAAGGAAACTGAAAATGTTGAGAGAAACAATGGTGGGGGTCCAGGTGGACTTGGCAGGTGGCCACCAAGATCCACCTGGATCATGTGTATAGTTCACCCAAACGATGCCAACCAGACAACCTCTCAAGTCTCAACTCAAAGATTGATATAAGTGCAATATGTTTAGTAGATGCACACGTTAATATCACCGCCTCCATCTTCCCTCTATTTCAATTGTTTTCAAAAATAGCAGGCTCATTTGTTTTGAAGAATTGCTATGGTCTATCATTGGCCCTCCCTCCTCTATTTCAGTGTTTTCAAGAGCTATGGGCCCATCTTTCTTGTGTTTGGATTGGGCCTAGCCAAGTTGGAGAGGTAGATTATGTGCATGTGTTGAGGTGTAATTTCTCTGTGAACAAGCTGAAATATCTTCTGTGTATTGCAACAAAACCCTGGAACAGCTCTGATATAAAGGCCAAGTTGTAGCACAGGAGTAGAGGGCTTCTAGAGGAGGATTCGCATAGGTGTTTGAGGACTGTTAGGCGGAGTTGGGGCAGCATTGTAGCTTTTACAGGGAGCTGTAGGTAGGGTCAAAAACCTTCGAAGATATTATGCACAGGTCCAAGTATTTGAGGGCAGATGATGACGTCCTAGAGAGGTATGTTGTATGTCTTTCATGTTGATGTTTTGCTAGGGATTGTAGGTCTATTTTTGGAAAGTTTTGAAGTAGTCTAAGTATAGTGGTTAGAGGATTGTTAGTGGTTGTTTGGGTAACCCTAACTGTTGTGGAAAAGTAGCAGATTTGTCACAACAAGAGGGTTATCGAGTGTATGCCCTAAGAATTGACTTTCAGAGAAGGGTAGTCAAGACGGCTAGTTATTGGGCCCTACTTCTGTGATTGACAGTGGGCCAAATCAGAGATAAGAGGGCAGCTCCAAGCCCTAAGTCTGTTCATCTTTGGAGCAGGAGAGAGGAAAGAAGTAGACAGTGGTTAAGACTCTAAGAGTTGGCACTCTTGGAGGAGGATTTGCGTAGGTCTTTGAGAATTGTTAGAGAAAGTTGGGGCAACACTGTAGCTTTTACAGAAAGCTCTAGACAGGGCCAAAAACCTTAGAAGATATTGTGCAGAGGGCCAATTATTTGAGGGCAAATGATGGCATCCTAGAGAGGTATGTTGTATGTCTTTCATGTTGATGTTTTGCTAGGGCTTGTAGGTTTGTTTTTGGAAAGTTCTGAAGGAGACTAAGTACATTGGTTGGACTGTTAGTGGCTACTTGGGTGGCCCTAAGTTTTGTGGACAAGTGGCAGATTTGTCTCAACAAGAGGGTTGTACATTTTATGCCCTAAAAATTGACTTTCGGAGGAGTAAAAGGGAAGTCAAGAGGGCTAGTTCTTGGGCCCTAGTTCTGTGATTTGACAGTGGGCCAAATCAGAGATAAAAGGGCAGCTCCAAGCCCCAAGTCTGGTTTTCTTTTCATGGATTCTTTGTGCCTGCATATCAAGGATCATGTTTATCGAGAAACCAACCCCATTTCTGACAGAAACAAGCACCCAAAAATAGATACAACGTTTCTTATATGTTTCTTGTAAGTAGAATATATTTCACTCAAATTTGATGCCTCAGAATCAGATCATCGATGACCTCGCTATGAACTAAAGAATAACCGCATGACCTCTCTTTGAACTAAAGAATAACCGCATGAGTGTGTCTCTAAACTTTGTAGGAAGCCTATCTGACTCTGAAACTACTATTCTATCTCTATATTGGTCCCCCGGTATACAATTCAAGCATCTGAAAGATTGAAATATCGGCAAGTCGGTGCTAGAACTATTGGCTAGAACATTAAGAAACCTACCCATGAAAACTTTCAAGAAGTAACCAGTAAGAAATACCTTTTCCTCTGAATACTGATTTCTTCCCAGAGCATTAGTTGCCACAATGGTCTTTCCCTGCTCTTCTCACTGGGTGCAAAGAGAATGGTTACAGTGTTACGAGAGAAACATCTCCATCCCAGCTTTAGTAAGCTGGAAAGGATTAAAAAATGTTATGGAGGCATAAACCTCTAGTTGGTTAAAAAATTCTGGGATGCTACTTTAGGTCTTGTTTTTGTTAGCATCAATTTTTTCCATTTTAATTTAATGGGCTTACGGACCGACCAGACATTAACATCATTTAATATAATTAATCTGTAGAGCTTTGTGCAAATTATAAAAGGAAACATAAATTCCAAATCCCAATCTCAATTCAAGACCAGTATACCAACATTGTAGATAAGGACAATGTTCCACACTTACAACAGCACACATCCTTGAATTTCAAATTCTCCCCTGTTGGCAGAACACTGGTATTTTTGAATCTCTAGCCATTTTCATGTTTTCAGAATCCATAGTTGTTGTAGCTCTAGAGAACTGCTGCGAGTATAGAAGAAAGATACTTCCTTGTGGCATTATTTCTCAGAGATAAATAGGGTGCAGAATCTTTAGAAGAAAGATACTTCTTTGTGGGATTATTTCTTAGAGATAAACAGGGTGCAGAATTTTTCTGCATTCAGAGCTACGATTTCTTGAGTTTCTAGGATGAAAATGACTATCCAAAGTCAGTTATATTCTCTATTTCTACTTGCGGTAATAGTCTGCCTTCAAATCCTGGCTCCAAATTGTTCCGCAGTAAAAACTCACTGAATTGTGGACAACACCATGGGTTTCCCTAGAGGGCACCCCACTATACAAGCAATAGGGCAGACATGACAACAGAAACGTAATTCTTCTTTTTCAGTACAGAGTCCTGAACAAGTAGTTAAATCGGTCCATAAGTAAGTGCCCCATTTAAATTTTTTCAATCTCCAGCTATATATTTGAAAACGATGAGAATGACAACTATACTAATTGATTGCAATTGAGTATCTAAAATGCAGAGTATTTCTTATGAAATTTTACTGATTTTATGCATGGGAATGGCGTGTGATGTAGAAGTATCAATGATTCTTGAAGACAACTGACCTACTTGTCATGTGGAACCAGTAATCCAAAAGATGATTGCTGGCGCTGTAATCCAAATTGGCAAATGAATAGGCAAAAGCTTGCAGATTGTGCTATTGGCTTTGGCCAGAATGCCATGGGAGGAAAGGGCAGGCAATACTATGTAGTAACCTATTCCAGTGACAGTGATGTTGTGAATCCTAGACCTGGTACTCTTTGCTACGTTGTTATTCAAGACGAGCCGCTCTAGATCATATTTGAGAGTGACATGGTCATTCAGCACAAAGAAGAGCTCATCATGAATAGTTTCAAGACCATTGATGGCAGACGTGTCGATGTCCATGCCTATGGTGCCTGCACAATGATACAGTATGTAACCAACATCATTATTCATGGTATCAGCATCCACGACCACATTCAAACAGGCCATGCCTTCATGAGGGATTTCCCTGAGCATTATGGTTGGAGAACGCTGGCAGATGTCGATGGCATTTCAATTTTTGGAGGACGCTATATCTGGATAGACCACTGTTCTCTTTCCAACTGTAACAATGGCCTAATCGATGCAATTATGGGATCCACTGCCATCACCATATCAAATAATTACTTCACTCATCATAACGAGGTCTCATACTACCATTGGATTCCTTTCAACGAATTTACAATTCTATCTATTACTCTCTGTCACAGACAAAAAACTGAAATGGTAATTTTTATTGTGGTCCTGCTTCTTGGTCATAGTGACAGCTATGTTCAATATGTAATAATTCAAGTAATGATCACCTTTCATTACTTTGGTGAAGGCCTTATCCAGAGGGTGTCTAGTTAAACTCTCTTCCCCACATGAAAGCAACCTCTCTGAATCTCTGTGATGTCATGGTATTGCCATAATTGCAGAAGGATTTCACAAAGTTACATTGATCATATTAGGAATGGAATGGTGTATTTCACAACATCTGGTCATCTTTGGAGCAGTAGAGAGGGAAGAAGTGAACAATGGACTTCACATTCTTCACCATGTTCATGCTATTCATGTTGTAGAAACTTAATTTCTGCTTTGAAGTGAATTTGTTTTGAAGTGAATATATTTCCATGTAGTGAATTTTTAACATACTATTCTAGACATCCAAAAATTGTATGCTTCAAATAAAGTCTGGTCAAGATTTCCTAGCCTTTTGTATACACTAAGGACGACTTTAGACAACTTGTCTTCATCTGAATATTTTGGGGAATTGGTTTAAGTATGTAAGAGGACATAGATATTCAGTGCTTTCTAGCTCTTTTATTGTTTTCTGGTTGAAAAGCATACTACATATCAACTGGTGCTTTAAACATGTATTTCAAGCAAATTCGTTAAGCATATTTACCGCTTCAGGTATGAGCACATGGGTATTATCTGCGGTATAAGAATAATTTCTTGCATTCAAAATTTTATAAATAATGAAGACATTGTAAGCCTCTATTGTTTAACATAACTGTTTTTCCTTCTTTATACCATTTCTCTAACCATTCATGAATTCATTTTTAGTGTATCAAGAGGTTTGTGATTTGTACATGGAGATGTTTTTTTGGACATGTACAAGTCTAAAATGCAAAGGGTAATCTTCTCAAGTAAGAGTAGCGAATATACTCTGTACCATAATGATTTTGTTGTAGGAATAAATTGTTACATTCCTTGCAATTCAAATAGGCATAGGTATTCATTCTATTGATCTATCATTAAATGGGTTTGTGCTGACAATCTTAGCCTTTTTGCTGACAGTCTTTCTTTTGTTTTGTATTTTCAGAGTCTAGATGGGTACACTGTTGCATTGCCTGCGAGAGATGAGACTCTTAGGTTTTGGCAAGTCTTTGGAGCTCCTGATACCTTAAAGAGGACAAATCGTAAAGATGCGGCTGGTGCTTTTAACATGTATCTCACGCATATCTGCTACACAAATTGTCCTTCTTCAAGAATGAGCATAAGGGTATTATCTGCTCACATTGATTTAGCCAGAACCAGCTGACCTTATGGAAATATCCATATATGGTTAAGATAAGATAGCTTTACAGGTCACACGTCTAGAGTGATGCATCTGGCAGAGGTATTCATTGTATTGATCTAATGCTAAATGGATTTTGTGTTGAAAGTCTTTGTTTTTTTGCTGACAGTCTTTCCTTTGTTTTTGTGTTGACACAATGACACCATTTCCTTTGTATTTGGTAAGTCTTTGGAGCTCTTGATACCTTAAAGAGTACCAAGAGTAAAGATGTGGATGGTGCATTAAACATGTATTTCAAGCAGATTCATTAAGAAGATTTACCGCTTCAGGTATGAGCACATGGGTATTATCTGCGGTATAAGAATAATTTCTTGCATTCAAATATTATAAATAAAGAAGACACTGTAAGCCTCTCTTGTTTAACATAACTTTTTTTCCTTTTTATACCATTTCTCTAACCATTCATGAATTCATTTTTAGTGTATCAAGAGGTTTGTGATTTGTACATGGAGATGTTGTTCTGGACATGTACAAGTCTGACATGGAAAGGGTAATCTTCTCAGGTAAGAGTAGCGAATATACTCTGTACCATAATGATTTTGTTATAGGAATAAATTGTTACATCCCCTGAAATTCAAATAGGCAGAGGTATTGATTCTATTGATCTATTGCTAAATGGGTTTGTGCTGACAGTCTTAGCCTTTTTGCTGACAGTGTTTCTTTTGTTTTGTATTTTTAGAGTCAAGATGGGTACACCGTTGCATTGGTTGCAGGAGATGAGACTCTTAGGTTTTGGCAAGTCTTTGGAGCTCCTGATATCTTAAAGAGGACAAAGCGTAAAGATGCGGCTGGCCTTTTAACATGTATCTCACGCATATCTGTTAAGCAGATTATCCTCCTTCAGGAATGAGCACAGGGTTATTATCTGCTCACATTGATTTAGCTAGAAACAGTTGACCTTATGGAAATATCCATATATGGTTAAGATAAGATAGCTTTACAGGTCACACGTCTAGAGTGCTGCATCTAGCAGAGGTATTCATTATATTGATCTAACACTAAATGGATTTTGTGTTGAAAGTCTTTGTTTTTGTGCTGACAGTCTTTCCTTTGTTTTTGTGTTGACACAATGACAGCCTTTCCTTTGTATTTGGTAAGTCTTTGGAACTCTTGATACCTGAAAGAGTACCAAGAGTAAAGATGTGGATGGTGCTTTAAACATGTATTTCAAGCAGATTCGTTAAGCAGATTTTCCGCTTCAGGTATGAGCACATGGGTATTATCTGCGGTATAAGAATAATTTCTTGCATTCAAAATATTATAAATAAAGAAGACACTGTAAGCCTCTCTTGTTTAACATAATTGTTTTTCCTTCTTTATACCATTTCTCTAACCATTCATGAATTCATTTTTAGTGTATCAAGAGGTTTGTGATTTGTACATGGAGATGCTTAACATAAGGAAAACATAATAAACATTGATGACTTTGCCATTCAACCACCGTTTTCTAGTAGTCAATAATTATTTTTATGTAAGATCAATAAAATAGTTTTGTATTGTTTATTTTTTGTTTTATTAATTTATGATCTTTTTCAATATATAGTTTTTATATAAGATTAATTTAATAATATTGAGGGAATGGAGGGTTGAGAAGGCTGAACGGATGAGGGTTTCGCAGGCGAGGGTTTCGTCAAAGGAAGGGAAGAAGGGCTGTTGATTACGGAAGCAGCGCAACAGGACAGATCTCGGGTGCGAGATTCAGAAGTATAGGAACTAGAGCAAGAAAAGGACGAAAACCTAAAGACTGGGGGATAAACAGAAGCGCAGGATCTGAGGGAACGAAATGGAAATGGAGCAGGGGAGGGGAGAGATCCCCTCCTTCAAAGCAGTGATAACGGGGGAAGCGAGGAAGGAACGACAGAAGGAAGGAGACAGAACAAATGAAGGAGAGACCTCAGCAGCGGGAACGCAAAGGAGAACGGGAGCAACAAGTAAATGTCTGCCGAGGGCGACGAACAAACCCAGGTTTGTAATACCGCATAATAGATTAGAGAAATATAGAAGCTACATGAAGGATTATGCTTTGATCTGTAAGTTTGTAGGATACTGGCCAGCAGAGAAAGACCTTCTCAGATGGATCCAGCAAAGGTGGAAACCAAAAGGACATGTGGAAATAAAGCTGGGGGCGAAGGGATTTTTTACAGTTATATTTTCCAATCTAGAAGACAGGGAAAGGATCTTTGAGGAAGGACCCTACTTCATGAACAATGCTGGATTATTTATGAGACAGTGGGTAGACTGTTACAACCCAGATAAGGAAAGAATGTTAGCAGCCCCGGTATGGATCAGACTCTTTGGCCTACCAACAGAATTCTGGGACCCAAAGATCCTTGAGGGTATAGGTAACGCAATAGGATCGTTTGTGAAAGTGGCAGAATCGACAAAGAGGGGAAGATATACAACATACGCAAGAATATGCGCGTACATGAACATAACAGAGCCACTTCCAGACACAATAGAGTTGGAATATCACGATGAGATCTGGCATCAACCAATTGATTACGAACACATTCCCTTTCGTTGCAGAAGATGCCATGAGTATGGTCATCTGTACCGAGAATGCCCTATCACGTTAGCAGAAAATGAGAGGAGAAATGCAGCAAATAAATCAGGAAAGGAGGATGAGGACTTCAGAGAAGTGCAGAGGAAGAAAAAAAGAGGGAACAACAAGACACAGATGGACAAACAAAAAGGAATCCATATTATAGAATCCCAAAACAAGTTCCAAATACTGCAGGATGAAGAAGTAGAAACAGAGGAGAACGAAGATGAGGAAATAGAAGGAATGGAAGTCATAAAGGAAAACGCAGATAAAGAGGCAGATCAAATAGATAAAGGTCAAGAGAGGACAGAGAGTCCAATAGAAAACCAAGAGGATCAACGAGGAATGGAAATAGACCCACATAAAACAAAAGTAGAGGAAGAAGAACAAGTAATGACGAAGCTCTTGCAGGAATGGAAGAGGCTCGATGAAAGATTTATTCCAGAAGATCAGAAACATATGTACAAAGATGCCTTTCAAAGATATAAATAGAAAAAAGGAATAACGGAAGATCAAAAATGGAGATGAAGGAAACACAAAATCTAGGAATGAGCAGTACTGGAAAGGGAGGCAAAAAAAGAGGTAGAAGAACAAAGAGTGAAACAATTCAAGAAGTCGGAGAGATGTTGGTAAATTCAAGAAGAGTTATACCTCTCTCAGGTGTATTTCAAACCCCTCCGAAACTTTTACGATGATCATCACAAGCTGGAACATAAGAGGCCTCAACAGTAGAGGCAAACAGAGGTATTTAAATGACAGACTGAAAAAAGATAAACCCAACATAATGATAGTACAAGAAACAAAAATAAGTACTGAGAAAATGAGAGACATTTTGAATAGAAACAAGAATAGATATGAAATGATGGGACAGGATGCGATTGGGAGTGCGGGGGGTCTGGTAATAATTTGGAACCCTGAAGAAATACAATTAAGCAATTGGATAAGTTTTCCAAGAATTCTAACAGGGACTGCAAAGATAATAGGAACAACGGAGGAGGTTATTATAACAGGGGTTTACGGACCCCATACCCAAGGAGAAAGGGAAAACTTTCTGCAAAATCTAAAAGCATTGAGGAGTCTAATCCCTGGAAGGCAGTGGATCGTAGGAGGGGATTTCAATCTGATTAAAAGCTTAGCGGAAAAAAGAGGAGGGCTAAGGAGAATGGATAAAGCAATGGAACAGTTTGGAGATATGATAAGGGAGCAGAGACTGATCGATATTCAAACTATAAATGGAAACCATACTTGGAACAACCGAAGAGGGGGAGTTAATCAAATTGCTTCACGACTTGATAGGTTCTTAATTTTCGAACAAATAATGATGAAAGTTGTTTTCATAGAAGCGATAATTCGTCCGGTAGCAGGATCGGATCATTGGCCGATTAAAATGGAAATAGATCTCAAGCAAAGACCAAACAACAAACCTTTTAGATTTGAAGCATTTTGGCTAAGAAATGAGGGGCTGATAGAGAAACTTGAAGAATGGTGGAGGAAGAGTGAACAAAAAGGAAAAAATAAAATGCACACCTTCCAACTCAAATTAAAGGAGCTGAAAGACAAAATAAAAAAGTGGAATAAAGAAGAATTTGGAAATATACTGGAAGAGAAAAAGCGCCTAGAGCAAAGAATGGAAGAGCTGCAGCAGATGGATATTCTAGAAGGTATACAGGAAGATAGAATAAAGGAAGAAGGAATTATAATAAACCAGCTAGAAGAGAGAAGGAAACAAGAAGAGATCTTATGGAGACAGAAGTCAAGGGTTCAGTGGCTTAGAGAAGGGGAAAGGAATACTAAGTTCTTCCATAAAGCAATGATACAGCATAGACAAAGAAACAGAATTTTCTCCATAAAAAACCAAGAAGGCCAGCGAGTCCTCCAGCATGAAGAAATTGAAAAAGTTTTGGTTAATCATTTCAAAAACTTATTAAATGAAACTCAGGACAATAGAACAGAAGCTATAATGAAGATAAGCAGGGAGATCCCTAAACTGGTAACCAGAGAACAGAATTTGGCTCTGATGAGGAAAGTTACAATGGAAGAAGTGGAGGAAACAGTCAGGAATATGAAAAGGAACAAAGCTCCCGGGCCAGATGGGTACACGGTAGAATTCTACCAAGCAGGATGGCACTTCCTTGCTGAAGAGGTTCTAGAAGTGGTGGAGGAAGCTAGAATCAATCAAAGAATATGGCCAAGTATAAACTCAACCTTGTTGACTCTTATTCCTAAAACTACCCAAGCGGATCAAGCTGAAGGCTTTCGCCCTATAGCTTTATGTAACATTATCTATAAGATAGTGGCATCAATGGTGGCCCAGAGGCTGAAAGCTATTCTCCCGAACATAATATCCCCAGAACAAACTGGGTTTGTAGAAGGAAGACAGATCCTGGATGGATTAGTAGTGGCCCAAGAAGTAATCCACACTTTGAAAATGAAGAAGGAAAAAGGAATGCTGATAAAATTAGATCTGTCAAAAGCCTATGACAGGTTAAACTTGAGATATCTAGAAGCCATCCTTCAAGCCTTTGGATTCTGTGACAAATGGGTGAAGTGGGTCTTAAGCATGATTTCCACACCGAATTTCTCCATCCTGCTAAATGGAGCCCCATTTACTACTTTTAATGCTTCAAGAGGCCTTCGACAAGGGGATCCCCTATCCCCCTTTCTCTTCATAAGAGCAGCAGAAGGATTAGGTAGATATTTCAAAAAAGAATTAAGAGAAAGGAAAATCCATGGTCTGAGACTATGGGGCAACCATACTACTGTCACCCACCAACAGTTCGTGGACGACATCATGATATATTGCAAAGTATCCTTGAATGAGGTGAGAAGGATAAAGAGAATTCTAGAGGTGTTTATGAAAGGTTCAGGTATGGAGGTAAATAATGAAAAATCATGAACATTCTTTTTTAATACAGTGGAACCCATCAAAAATCATTTAACCAGGACCTTGGGATATAGAAAAGGGGAACTCCCAATAAAGTATTTAGGAACTATGCTAGACTCATCATCCCTTAAAATAGGAAACTGGAAGTCCATATTCGAAAATATCATGAAAAGACTGGAAAATTGGTCTTTCCGTACTTTGAATCTTGCTGCAAGGGTATTTTTGCTTAAATCAACCATCCAGGCGATTCCGATATATCCTTTATCAGTAATGGCAACACCAAAAGGGATATGCAATAAGCTGATAGAGATATACAGAAAATTCCTATGGGGAGGGCCTAAGCAACAAAAGAAATGGGCACTCTGCTCATGGGATAGCCTAACCAAACCAAAAGAAAAAGGTGGACTAGGTCTAAGGGACCCATCAGTCCTAAATCAAGTTCTAGCAGCCAAATTAAGATGGAGATGGATGCAAGGAGGGAAGGACCTGTGGAAAGAAATATGGACAGCAAAATATAATATGCCATCAACTCCTGAAGAAATATTAAGGAAACAAGAAACACCACGAGGATCAGATATATGGAACCTGACTAATCAAAGCAGAGAATTAGTTGATGGACATATATTTTGGGAAATCAGAGGGGGTCAGAATGCGAGATTTTGGGAGGAAGCGTGGCAACAAAGGGAGAAAATGTTGAATCTACAGGGAATGCAGGATATCTACAGAACAGGTATGGACAGAGAACTCATTAGGGTCAAAGATTATTGGATAGAAGGAAGAGGAAATGAAGAATGGAGGGAATGGAAATCAATGGAAGACTGGAACAGGAATGCAATGGAGGAACAAAAAACAATGTTCAGTAAGGAATTAGAGTCCAGGAAAATAAAAAATAGAGGAGGCAATGATATTCTACGATGGGGTAAAGAAACTAAAGGAACTTTCACTATTAGGGAAGCATATAATGTAAAAATCCAGCAAGAGCAGGGGGAAGATGAGCAGAAATGGAGGAAGCTTTGGAAAAATAAATGGTGGCTGAAGATAAAGATGTTCGTATGGCTGGTAGGGAGAAAACACATTCTAACCTGGGATCGAATCCAAAAAAGAGGATTCTCAGGCCCATCAAGATGTTGCCTCTGTTACCAAGACGAAGAAGACCAGGAACACCTCCTCAATGGCTGCAGAATGGCCCAGTTCCAATGGGATAAGACTAAAGATCTATTTTCGACAACTGAACAAAATCCACAGGATATCATACAAACTCTATGTAATTGGGGAGAAGGAAAGTTTAAAAGCTCGGTGGTAAGAAGAGCCTGGAACATGGTGGCAGGTTTCAATGTGTGGAATATTTGGAAAGAGAGAAATGGACGAATTTTCCAGGGGAAAATATCAAATCCGGAAGAAGTTTGGCAAAGGACCCTAAGACAAATCAGAGAATCAATCCTCGCAGAAATTTGGACAGAGGAAGATTGGAAGACCTCTGAGGAAGAAGCAGAAATCCTAAAAAGGTTGAACCTGGAACAAGGGATGGTCTTTCAACAAAAAACAAAGCAACACCAACCTATCGCTGGCCAAAGTCTTGCAGTCTTTCGTAAGCCACAGGAAGGGTTTATCAAGCTTAACTTTGACGGAGCGGCTAAGGGGAATCCAGGTCCAGCAGGATATGGAGGAATCTTTAGAAACAGACAAGGAGAGGTAGAATGGATCTATGCAGAACATGGAGGAACAATGAGTAATAACGAAGCGGAATTTATGGCAGCTTACCAGGGCCTCAAAATTGCTACAAGAAATGGATATAGGAAGATAGAGATCGAAGGTGATTCAGCCCTGGTCATAACCACCATTAGAAAATTAATACAAGGGAAACAATGGGAGCAGGTTGTCAAAAGCTGGAGAACAGCGAGTATAGTCCAAGAAATTGAGGAAACATTGAAAGGTATTGAATACAAAATCACCTCGCATGTCAGGAGAGAAGGAAATAAGCCTGCGGATTGCTTGGCCAATTGGGGAAGTAAGGAATTATTGGGGAAAGTGGATGACAGCTGGACAAATCAAATAGTGATGACAAGATGGGATAGCTTAAAACAACTCATAGACAACGATAACCATGAAACAACATAATGGTAATCAAAAAACCGTGAAGATCTGGAGCGGGAAGATAAGGCAGGTTTATTCGGCAGCGAAGACAGGACAGAAGGACGGCGGCCTCACCTCCCTGACATTAGCATTTAATGATAATTCAGAGCAGCAGGTACGCAGTCCAAAACAAAACTCGGAAAACACCGAAGAGAGCATCATTCAAGTTGCAAGGGAGAAAGGAAGTGGAGGGAAAACTCATCATAAACGAAAAGGTGGCGAGAATTCTATAAGGCGGAACAAGAGAAGGATGAAAGACAGCAAGAAGTTGAAGAAGGTGGCGAGGAAAGGTGAGACCTGGCAGAGGAACCAAAATCAACGCCTCAAACGAACCAAAATGGCAGCGAGTTGGGATAAAGGAGTCCAGGCAGAGCGGGAGGAATTCAGAGACAGGCAATTTGAACGGAGCAGAGTAAAAATTGAAATTGAAAGCTCAGACGAAATGGAGAATAACCAGGACGAGGGTTTTCGGAGTAAGACTTTTGAAACAGGTCAGAGCAGCAAAGGTACTAAGCGAGGTAGAAAGGATGGAAGAAGGAAAGCTCGCGAACAGAGAGGCAGAGGTAGACCCCGGCAAGCTAACATCGGTGAGGAGGGGAATCAGCCTCAGGGAAGGCGAAAAAGGGGGAAGAAATCTATCCGCAGGGCGGTGCATGAAGCAGAACAGGCGTACAATCTAGAGACAAATGAGGACATACGGAAAATCATTGATGTTATGGAAGACAGAGTCTTGGAGGAACCGTCTGACCCGGAGATGGAAGAATGGACAACCCAGCTGCCTGACCCAGGCAACACCAGAGGCAGATTAACTCTATACCGCCGAGCTCTTCACACGTACTGGGTACTGAAGCATCTCTTGGCCAAGGCCATGGAGCAAGTAGCGGCAGAGATGGTGGAAATGGCTCAGGAAGCGTCGACAGCGAAGAAGGAGGTGGCGAACGTTGAAGGGATGCTGCGTCAACAGAACGAACAAATTAAGGAGATTCGGGAGATGCTGAAGGAGCTGGTGAAGACCAAAGACAGCAATGAAACCAAAAGGGGAAGCGCGGAGAATTGAGAGGCTTGTTAACCATCTTTTTGAATTTAGATGCTACTGCTCTGTTTTTTGGAAATTAGTTTGCATGTCACAACAGTAGTAGTAAAGATAGGTCTGTTAGAAAATTACATATTACGGAGCAATGGAAAACATAAAATATTGCAGAAATATAAACACAGAAAACGCACAAAACAAGAGAGACACAGATATACGTGGTTCACCCAGTTTGGGCTACGTCCACCTCGAACAGCCAGTCCTTCCTTTCTATTATCCAGCAAAATGAAGAGACACAACCTACAGCAAATCCGCTGTAATATCCTCTGTTTTCTCTCACAGTCTCACCTCTCCGTTTCTCGCTCACAGAATACACATCTATTTCACAGCCTCAAATACAATACCCTCATACAAAGAGAGGGGTTGCCTTCTAGGGCAAAAAACCCTAAACTAAACATAAGTTCTACCGTCAGATCATCCGCCTAATGAACGACCCAGATTGACTAGATATTACTATACTTTTACAAGGCAATTTTACATTTGTTTTTAGCTTCGGGGGCGCTGCCCCCAAGCCCCCGCCGGGGGACCGCTGATGCCTGGACCCCCCAGCCGGGGGGGATGGGCCCCCCCAGACCCCCGCAGGGGGGACAAGTCCCCCCCACACCCCCCCGCGTGGAGGGGTGTACAAACTTCCTGGGGTATACATCCCGCTGAAACAAAGACCTCTGAGCAATCATGCTCCACACACAACAATCTCCCACTTGGAGAATGATTGTAGAAACTCCACCGCTGCTTCATTTGCTGGACAATGACTCCTCTTTGGACTTGATTGTTCCTCATCTTCATCGTCATCCTTGAAGACCAATTTAAACTGAGCATATTCCCAATTTCTCCCTGGTTACAACTTTTGTTAGCATATATGCAGGATTCTGGCTGGTGTGTATCTTTTCCAGCTTCAACTCTCCATCTTCCAACACTAATCGTATGAAATGGTACTTGAGCTGTATGTGTTTAGTCCTAGAATGAAATGTTGAGTTCTTTGCAAGATGAATGGCACTTTGGCTATCACTGTATAACGTGCCCTTATCATGCTCCTTACCCAATTCACCCATAAACCTTTGTCACCAAATCATTTCTTTACTAGCCTCTGTAGCAGCAACATACTCTGCTTCTGTTGTTGAAAGTGCAACAACACTTTGGATTTTTGAAACCCAACTCACAGTTGTTCCGCCAACAGTAAATACATATCCTGTAGTGCTCCTCCTGTTATCTCTGTCACCTACAATATCTGCATCAACATATCCCTATAGAGAAATGTCTGAACCACCAAAGCATAATGCTTGATTTGTGGTACCTTTCAAATATCTGAGAATCCATTTCACTGCCATCCAATGTTCCTTTCCTGGATTGTTCATGTACCTGCTTACAACTCCCACTGCATGTGCAATATCAGGCCTTGTGCAGACCATTGCATACATTAAGCTTCCAACTGCTGATGCATATGGAACTTTAGACATATAATCCATGTCTTCTTGGGTCTTTGGGCACATTTCCTTGCTAAGTTTGAAATGGCTACCAAAAGGTGTACTAACTAGTTTTGCATTTTGCATATTAAATTTTTTCAACACCTTTTGTATGTACTCATTCTGAGACAATGTTAATTTGTGATTTTTCCTGTCTCTAGTTATTCTCATACCAAGGATTTGTTTTGCAGCTCCCAAATCCTTCATTGCAAATGAATTTGCCAATTTTCTTTTGAGTACATTTATTTCCTGCATGTTAGATCCTGCAACAAGCATGTCATCCACATACAATAATGCTTTTTCAGATAGACACAATGATCAGAGTGACATCTAGTATAACCTTGTTCAGACATAAACTTGTCAAATTTTAGATACCACTGCCTTGGAACCTGTTTTAAGCCATACAAACTCTTCTTCAACCTGCACACTAGTTTCTCCTTCCCTTTCACCTCATATCCTTGTGGCTGCTGCATATATATCTCTTCCTCCAAATCCCCATGGAGAAAGGTTGTCTTTACATCTAACTGCTCAAGATGCAAATCTTCAGCTGCTACAAGACTTAAAATAGTTCTGATTGAAGTCATTTTAACAACAGGAGAAAATATTTCATCAAAATCAATACCTTTCTTCTGTGCAAACCCCTTCACCATAAGTCTAGCTTTGTACCTCTGTTTTCCTCCATCTTCTTCCTTCAACCTGTAAACCCATTTATTCTTCAATGTAGTTTTTCCTGCAGGTAACCTAACTGAATCCCAAGTCTGGTTATGCATTAAGGAGTCCATCTCTTCTTCCATGGCTACCTCCCACTTCTTCCTGCTTTCAACCTGCATTGCTTCTTCATAACATTCGGGTTCACCAGAATCAGTCAACAATAAATAATATAATGAAGGAGAGTATCGTTTAGGGGGTCTACTTATCCTGGTAGATCTTCTGACACCACTTTCAGGTGTTTGGGGTGCCTGTTGCTGTTGTGGTGGTTGCTGTTGTTGATTATTATTGTTTTCAGGCACCTTTACCTTTTCACTGATTTCATCAAGAACTATGTATTCCTTGTTTTCTTTTTCTTGTTTCTTTTCCTGCAACTGATTCTTATACAAGACCTTTTCATTGAATATTACATCTCTGCTCCTAATGATTTTGTGATTTTCGTAATCATATAAGCGATAACCAAAATCATTAACACCATATCCAATAAAGGTAGATTTCTTTGACTTTGCCTCAAGCTTTGTTCTATTTTCTTTATCAATATGGACAAAGGCCTCACAACCAAAAGGCTTTAAAAAAGAGTAGTTTACCTTTTTACCTGTCCATGCTTCCTCTGGAACACCACCATCCAAGGAACTTGAAGGCCCTCTGTTTATTAGATAAACAGTAATATCTACAGCATTTGCCCAAAACTGTAAAGGCAATCCTGCATGCAATCTCATGCACCTTGCACGCTCCATGATTGTTCTGTTCATCCTTTCTAACACACCATTTTCTTGTGGTGTTCTTGGAACTGTCTTCTCTCTGCGAATTCCATGCTCTGAACAGTACCTATCAAACTCTTTGCTGCAATATTCACCTCCATTGTCTGATCTAAGACACTTCAATTTCTTTCCTGTCTCAATCTCAACCAAAGCTTTCCATTTCTTGAAAGTATCAAATACATCATATTTATTCTTAATACAATAAATCCAAGTTTTTCTAGTTGCATCATCAATAAAAGTAACATAATAATGAGATCCACCGAGAGATGATACCTGAGCAGGTCCCCATATGTCTCTATGCACAAGCTCTAATTTTTCATTCTTCTTTTCTTTCCCAACTCTGAGAAATCTGACTCTCTTATGTTTTCCATAAATGCAATTCTCACAGAAGTCCAAATCAACATTCTTCAAACCCGGCAACAAATTCCTTGAGTGAAGAATCTTCATCCCCTTTTCACTCATGTGTCCGAGCCTATGATGCCATAATGCTGCATCTGCTCCTCTGGAAGTTAAAGCATTAACAGAGTTAGAAATACCATTGCATAAATACAATGTACCAACCTTTTCGCCTTTTGCTATTACCAGGGCTCCTTTGGTGACCTTCCAAGCTTTATCTGTGAAAGTTGTCACACAACCTTCACCGCCTCACTGCCCTGTTGAAATCATATTTTTCTTTAGATCTGGAACATGCCTTACCTCCTTTAATAGCCATTGGTTTCCATTCTGCTTTTTTACAAGAACCATACCCATTCCAACGATTTTACAGGGTTTATCATCACCCAGACGAACTTGTCCAAAATCTCCTTGAACATAATCATGAAAGTATTTCTTATCAGGTGTGGCATGGAATGAAGCCCCTGAATCTACCACCCAGGAATCAGTAATATTTTCGAAAGAAAGAATCAAAGCATCTTGTAACACCTCACCTGTCACATTTGCTTCATGATTGTTTTCTTGCTGTGCATCTCCTTCTTTTCCCTTCCGAGATCTACAGTCTTTCTTTATGTGTCCTTTCTTTCCACATTTCCAGCACACTATCCCCGATCTGGACTTGGATCTGCCTTTCCTTGATTTACTTCGATATCCTGAGCTCTTTCCTCTTTCCATTTTTCTTCCTCTAGACTTTGCACTTAAAGCATTTCCCGATGTCTCACCGGAGCTTTTCCGTCGCATTTCCTCGCTAAGGATAGCAACAACAACATCATTAAACTTTAAAGTAGTAGATCTAGAAACGGAGTTAATAATGGCCATTACCAAACCATTCCAACTTTCTGGTAATGAGCACAAGAATAACAGAGCTCTAACTTCATCGTCAAAGTTTACCCCTACAGAACTTAACTGACTTGTAACTGTATTAAAATCATTTAAATGGTTTGCAACAGATCCACCTTTCGACATATTCATATTAAATAACCGTTTCATAAGAGATACCTTGTTTGAGGCCGAGGGTTTTTCATATAGTTTCGACAACGTCTGCATCAAACCCTCTGTTGTGGTTTCCTTCGAAATGTTGAAGGCGACTGACGCAGCAAGGCACAACCGTATTGTTCCGAGTGCCTTTCTATCGAGAAGGTTCCATTCTTCGTCTTTCATACCCGTCGGCATCTTTGTTTTTCCGCCCAATGGTAGGTATAGATCTTTCTGATACAGATAATCTTCCATCTGCATCTTCCACAGCGAGAAGTTTTGGCCGTTAAATTTCTTGACCCTAAACTTACCATATTCCGCCATTGCTCCCACTCGAACCAGGAACCCTTCTTTCCTGCAAGTTTATCAGCCAAATAGACCTTCGGCTCTCATACCAGTTGTTAGAAAATTATATATTACGGAGCAATGGAACACATAAAATATTGCAGAAATATAAACACAGAAAACACACAAAACAAGAGAGACACAGATATATGTGGTTCACCCAGTTTGGGCTACGTCCACCCCGAACAGCCAATCCTCCCTTTCTATTATCCAGCAAAATGAAGAGACACAACCTACAGCAAATCCGCTGTAATATCCTCTGTTTTCTCTCACAGTCTCACCTCTCTGTTTCTCGCTCACAGAATACACATCTATTTCACAGCCTCAAATACAATACCCTCATACAAAGAGAGGGGTTGCCTTCTAGGGCAAAAAACCCTAAACTAAACATAAGTTCTACCGTCAGATCATCCGCCTAATGAACGGCCCAGATTGACTAGAAATTACTATACTTTTACAAGGAAATTTTACATTTGTTTTTAGCTTCGGGGGCGCTGCCCCCGAGCCCCCGCCGGGGACCGCTGGCCCTCGGACCCCCCAGCCGGGGGGGATGGGCCCCCACGGACCCCCGCGGTGGGGACAAGTCCCCCCGCACCCCCCCGCGTGAAAGGGTGTACAAACTTCCTGGGGTATACATCCGGCTGAAACAAAGACCTCTGAACAATCATGCTCCACACACAACAAGGTCTTTTAGCAGATCTTTGAAAGATCAGTTTTGGAAACATTTTGAGTAAAAAGGTTTATTGTCCTGTAAGTTTTTAATGACAGTATGTAGAACGAAAAACAGTATTGAATGTTTGATGAAGAGGAACCAATAGATCCGGTTTCCCATTTGGGCGGATTGAGGTTTCTTAGTTTGTATATTTAAATTTGATGTAGTTAATAGAAATACAGTGGTTTACCAAAAAAAGATTAATTTAATAATATTTTAAAGATTAATTTTAAAATTATACACTAGACCAATCACTTTTCTAATTGGTTGTATTTTTTAATGAGATTTTGGAAAAAAAATATTATTTATAAAATTTATTTTTCTCACTTCATCTTAGTTTTATTTATTTTTATTTTAGGCAATTTCTAGTTTTATTTTATTGATGGGATGAAAAACAAAGCATTACTCTTTTTGCTTAATATTTAAATACATTTTTAATATGATGATTTTAGAGGAAGAATCATGTTATTGATGGTGAAATCAAAAACTTGAAATTAAAAAATTTGTAAATTAAAAATAAAATAATATATTAAAAAATATTTATTTAATTTTCAAAAATAAATAAATTATCTATAATTAAAATTATATGTGAAGAATTAGTCTAATTAATTAATTCATATATATATTAATTCCATCCTCCTTAAAAAGTTATTACTTCCCACCACTTTTATTTAATTACATAATTAATATTTATTTAAATTCAATTTTATTATTATATATACTTTTATCTATGTAGCATTAAATTCAATTTAATTTTCAAAAATAAATAAATTATCAATAATTAAAATTATAGGGGAAGAGTTAGTCTAATTAATTAATTAATATATAAATTAATTCCATCATCCTTAAAATGTTATTACTTCCCACAACTTTTATTTAATTACATAATTAATATTTATTTAAATTCAATTTTATTATTATATATACTTTTATCTATGTAGCATTAAATTCAATCCCATTATATATATTTCCAACCCCATATGCATATGTATAGAGACGGGGAAGGATTAGAATTTAAATTTTGTTTACATTAGGAAATTTGAGTGGACCTTTATGCTATTCAATATATGAGTGTCCATTAGAATTCAGGGTTTTTGACTTTTTAGGTGTGGTCTCTATCATCCAGCTAAGATGGGTTCCATTGGTTAGTTAGACATGACTTTTATTGTTTTGATCCTGGCCCCACCCAACAAAATAATTCATTGAATCTAACCCCACCCAATCAAACCTAACCTTACCTTTATGATTTATATTCAATATATAGCTGTCTCCCATTACAATTCTCCCCTACCTTTTGGACTTAGTGGGTGAGGCCTCTTTCATCCAAGAGATACGACATTAGTGGTTTGAATAATTGCATGTAGCTGTAACCAGCCCGACGCCACTCACCCATTAGTCGTGGGTATGCGTCCAACCGACATGATTAGTCTAGTACGATAAAATTAAATGGGAAGAGTTTACACGCAAACTCCAAAATGACGCGTCAAGAAAAAACAATTTAAAAGGTATGGAATATCTTGACGGAGTCACATTGTAAGGCTGCGTGCAACATCATAATAGTAGTTGAAATTCAAATTCATGAACAAGGAGGCTTAGAATTTTAAAAATTAAATTTAAAACATAAAATATAAAGTTATGGCTAAAATAATTATAGAGGGCATGGTCATAAAGAAAAAGTTTTAGCAAAAAATAAAGTTGTGGAAAATTGGAAAAAAAAACTATCCACATGTACAGCCTAACAAAATAGGACATCTATTTTATATTTGTCAGTTTGCTTTTCAAATCAAAATCCTATACGAAATGAGGAATATATATTTAAAAAGTAAAAGGTGGTCCCACCATTTATTAAATGATATAGGTAAATACAAAGAAAAGGGGAACAGTCACACCGTTTAACAAAGGATATCGGTGAATATAAAGTAAAGGGGTTCGTAATGCTTGTAGGGGACTTAATTGAAAGAATATGAAATTTTTCAAAGCTTGAGTTTTACAAAAAGTGCACTCCTTATGGTTCATTGAAGATGGGGATTCAAAAAGGAAATTAATAAATGATAATAGGGACAGGACTAAGTGACTTATATTTATACAACTGAAAGAATTAGAGAAGGTTACATGTTATATGCATAATGGTAATATGGAATTTTCAAGTCTTAAGTTAAAAAAAAGGTGCACTTTTTATGGTTCATTGAAGATGGGATTCAAAAAGAAAATTAATAAATGTCAAGAACAAAACAACATATTTAACCAATATTGGTTAAGAAATTTTATATTTATGCAATGGAAAGGATTAGAGAAGGTAACATGCTTTTTTTTTATTGGTGAGAAAATTTATCATAATTGAATTGTTAAATTAGTAAGGAGGACAATTATCTCTAGTTGTTATTCGCAAATGTAGACTAACTCATCACTATTATATAAGGAAAACCACATCATTCGGAATAACCCGTTGGTGGTCACCATTGCTAGATGCCTCTCGGTCTTGGGTCGTTAACCTATTTCCTTACATCTGAGGAGGACGAGCTCTTAGCCAAGTAGAAGTAGTTTTAGGGCATACTTCAAGCCCAAAACTACATGTTATATGCACAAATGTAATACATAATTTTTCGAATCTTGAGTTTTACAATAGTGTGCACTCCTTATGGTTCATTAAAGATGGAGATTCGAAAAGAAAATTAATAAATGATAATGAGAAAATGACATATTTTGGATAAGAGATGTTATATTTATATAACTGAAATAATTATAGGAGGTTACATGCTATATACATAATGGTCAAATTGTATTAGATTACATAATTATTTTAGTGAGCATAATGGATAAGATGGTAGCATTCACAATCCATAATTGTTATGAGGAAATGTTGACGAACTATGGTTTATTGTTGGTAGAAATTAAGTTTAAATAAATGATGTTGTGAGAGATAATGAACCAAGACCTAAGACCTAAGCACTTTAGAGCATAAATTTTATGAACCACCTCCCTACTCAATTTCATTAATCAAACAACATGTTTATGGAAGGAGCTAATTGAGGCAATCCAAACACTATTAAAGAGTTGGAAAGATGAAAAATAATTAAAGAATAGGCAATTTCAAACTATTTGCAAGTGAATCCATGGTCCAACAAAGAATGGAAGGTGACAAGGGAATGCATAAGAAATATAAGGCAAAAGAGATTCTTGTTATATATAAGTTGATTATGAAGAAGCAAAAAGGTAAATTTGCAAGGTTAAAACAACAAACAAAAAAAATTTATAATGGTAAAGAAAATCCGAAAAGCCTTTTGGAGCGCACTCTAAATCCAAAAATAAGGGGTAACTAATGATCTCAGACAAGTCCTAATGGTTTATCTCATGCGAGAAATTTGTATGAAAACCTAACAAAGAGAAAGAAACCATCAAGAATCAAGATAGAGAAAGTCGTCATGGAAGAAGATGTGCACATACGTATTAAGAAGAATGGCCTTGGGAAAAGCAAAAGACATTGAAGGAATGTAATCATAATACTAGAAATGAGGAAAGGATTCTATCATCCAACACATCACAACCATAATTAAACTAGAACTATAAATATTTGGTACTAGATTTTAATGAGAAGTTGATTTGGGGCACATGATTAAGAAAAAAATTACATCTATAGTGGGATTTATTCTTCAATTTACAAAAAATGAAGTAGGAAAATGGAAGTTTGCACTAGTGAATTATGTTAGCCCACTTTAAAACACTCATAATCCCAAAGACTCTTTTATGGATGGAAAGTGTTTATACTATGTAGATCTAGAAATAAATGAAATCATATTGGGAAAATCCAAAAAAAATTGATAAACATTTATGCAAGAGTTAAACACACCACCCCTTATATGATATTCATAACCCAAACATGGCCATATCTAATAGAATTAGAGGCACCAAAAATTGATTATGGTTCGAATTTGAACAGGAATCAATTTAATGAAAGATCTTGTCTTTTGTGCTTTTGTTGGGGTTGTCCAAGGTCATTTCGATTACCTTAAATACAAAAAATGACATCCATGTACAATGAAAATAATTTAGTGAAATTTAGTGAAGATGAGCTAAAAAGGATGAATAAAGCATTGAACTAATAGTTCAAGAACATGTATGAAGAGTGGGACATAGAAGAAGAAATATACCCATTGAACAAAAGGTGTTGAAAATCTATGTAAAAGATTGATATAAGAGGTAAAAAGTGAAAAAACAAATTAAAAGAAAACATCAATATGACATAAACAACTTGAACATACACGAGTATATCAAAGTGAAAAACTACTTGAAGCTTAACATCCTATGGCATGAGAAATTTGTAATAGCACAACTAAGAACCAACTCGTCCATATTGAGATGTGGTATAGGAAGAGGGGAGTAACCAAAGGAACTATAGGGGGGAAGTTATGTGAAGTATGTGGAATTGGGGGGTTTGAAATTTAGCAACAATATCTCCTACAATATGTAGCGTGCTCTTTTTGTAGCGATCCTTAACCCTTAGACAAGAATCACAAACAAGTGTTCAAAGAATGTAAATGCAGAAAAAAAGATAAAAGAGAAAAATAAGATGCAATATGTGAAATATACATCTATATAATTAGATAAAAATTTATTCGAAGAAAAGCGCTATCCCCTTTGCTTCTTCTTTGTGCATGTAACTAAGTAATATTTCCAATACAGTAGATGTTCCCTTCTAAGAGGAACCTAAAATGATGTAAATGTAAGTCCCTTTTCGAAAAACATCTTTTCCAAGATAGAGCTATTTACAAAATCTATTGTATGCACAAAGACATGCATTGTTCTAAACTAGAACTAATGTGTTAGTCATTATTTCTTGCATGCGGATATATGTATTTTACAAAGGAAAGCTAGTACATTTATTCCAAGTAACTACTTGTTTTACTTTCCATAATACTTACTCTTTTCTGCACACAAATCCATATTTCTCTTTAAAAGATCTAACACAATAGTTCTACAAATCCATGTTTCTCTTTAAAATATCTAACACAATAGTTTTTTTTCCCAAAAGAAAAATCGTAATTTTATTAATGAAAATAAAATTACATGTTGCATATGCTGTGATGCATTTCATCGGAAAGTCAACAACAATTGATCACAAATTCAATGAAAGAAAAAATTAATGTACAAATGGGGAGAAAATCACGCTTTTCTCCTTTTTTTCTTCTCAACCATGTGCCACTCCCCTTGAGTTGGCAATGAAGATATAAGTGCAAGTGAAGTATCAGCCTCAGGTCGAGGGTTATCTTTATCAGAATTAGAGTTGTCTAATGTATGTAGTCATTTGGATCAACTGGTATCCATTGTATTTGGTATCTTTGCCAGCTGTGATTCCATTGGATCTTGTGGATTCAATTCCTCTAATTCTGGCTCTTTTTTCATCTGATTGTTCTCGTTCGGTATGGCATATTCCACATCAACTTCCTCCTCCTCATTAGAGATTGGTGGGGGAAATTTCCATCCCTTGGGCTGTTTCCCTGTTTTATTTTTTCTTTAGGTATCTTTTTTGGATTCAGGGCACGTATTTTGTAGGTGTCATGTTTGTCAGGATATTCTACATCTAGATGTTGTATTTTCATAGTCTAGTATCTGTATCCAGCACCTCTATTTGTGCTTTATGTGTATGCGTTTAGAAAGCCTTTGTTGAGTCTACTTCCACACAAATTTGTGTGAATGTGGAAATTCTTTCCTCCAGTCTTTGTGTGTCCATTTTAATGTATCGCCCAATGGTGTTTCCTATGCCGACAAGGACTTGTTGGTTCCAAAGATGTAATGGGAGATTGCGCAAACGAACCCAAACTAGCATCTTGGAAATAACCCTAGTATTTACATCAAATTCCAGAAACTATGGTGTGATGAAGAGACTTGTGGACCCCAAGAACCATGGTCCTTCCCATAATATAATGTCTCTAGCCTCTGTTAAAGAATTCACAATGAAAAACCCCTTGGAACAAAGGTGAAATTCACAATGAGTAGTCCAGTTTGTGAAAATCCAATGAAAAAGCTCAACAGGTTTTGGCCAAAAAGAGTGGAATCGACAAATAATAGCTTGTTTTTCTGATGTATTACAATGCTCATCTGTTTCTAGTATATCTATGTTTAATTATGGGATATAATTTAGTTTCTCCACAATATATGGACTGGGTTTGGTTGCATCTTGCTTTGGTGTTGATGAAAGTGTATTTCTCCCTTGGAGGATGTTCTTGAAAAAAATTCATCCATTTTTGTGCTTCTGATGTGTTTATGTATTTTTTGTTAAGCTGCTCCCAATGCCTCCTACTATATGATTTGTTTTACTGTAGTCTGTTACACCACCTCTCAACGTCAGATTGGGTTTTATAGTAGACATAGGAAAAAGATTGTAGTTTGTGAGGGGTCTGGGGACCTGGAGTGCTCTGCCCCCAAAAATCAGATGTTGTAATCCAACAGGATATCCAATATGATGGAAGATGAGATTCTTCAAATGTAACACACCGTCTGTTGCGTGAACCAAAACCAAAAGTGACATCCCCGAAGGGGTTTTAATAAAAGATTAAAATCAAAGAGAATTTACCAAAGGTGAGGGTTTCATTTCCGTCTAGAGATGGCTAGGCTGAGCAGCGTCAGGTGCATAACATTGTATTGATGCCTCTGTCGACTACTTCTGGAATCTATTTCCCTGTTTCTCGTAGCGAGTCTCCCTTTTATGATCAATAGACCACCCAAATATAGGTAGCATGAATAGTGCAGAAGGCCCTGGTGATCGTGTGATGGTAGGGAGCATTATTTGTTCCCCCACATACAGTCAGTAAAGCAGGACCAACCAAGGCATAGGAGTATGTTTGATGTTGAAGCGCTGAAATAGTGAGCAATCCTGGTAGTCGACGATTGCAAAGAGTTTAGGGAAAGACCAGCCGGATGGTCCAGCCTCCACCTTGGCACCGCAATCCCAAAGATCCATCCATTGAATCCACCCCCTGTTGATCCATTCCCCCTTACAAAGCCTTTAGTCAAAGGCAGACCACGACAGGGGAGCATTTCACCAATGCGGCGACATTCAAATGCTTTGTGCCTGGAGGAAAATATAGTCTTCGCTAACCATAAAACCATCCAAAATAGCTGTGGTGGCCAATCTATCCTAAAGGATTCGACATCTATGGGCTGAGAGAGATAGCGAAATCATCTGCGCTAAAGCAGCCCTATTTATTCCCATTGAACTGTGTTGGGTTGTGTTATATTCTTTCCATGACTAGCCCATGTAGTTAACTAGGGGGTTAGAAAGGGGGCGGAGCCCCCCCTTCGTTGTGCCTATTGCGTAGCGGGGGGAGTCACAGGGGGTTTGAGGGGTGTAGATAACCCCACTCTAGGGGGTCCAGGGCAGCAGCCTAGAAAATTTTGGTTTCGGACCCTATGTTAGGTTGGGCGAACCTACCTATGGTTTTGTGCATGATTTTCGCACATGGTTTTGGACGCGATGGTTTTCGGTCCATGGTTTTGGATGTGATGGTTTTTGGTCCATGGTATTGGATGCTTCAGCATGTATAAATATGTATTGTAGCATTGAAAGGAACATAATGAAAAATCAAGGTGGTAGTCCCGATTTTGGGATCAAGGGGAAAATCTCTGTGTACATGTGTTTTATGTGTTATGCTCTCGCATTGTTTATTTTTTGTGTTTTTGAATTCGTATGCAGGTAATTTCTGTATAGGGTTAAAACCTACGTTTGATATCAGTGTTGTTTTGGCTTCAAGGGGATGCCTTTGTTGCTGAGGGGTTTCACTCGGGCTTGTGGTAGACCCTGTTCAGTGGGAGATCTGTGAGATCGATTCTGGTGGTGAAAGAAGATGGCGAGCAGTGGAAAGATAGAGATTGAGAAATTTAATGGTGAGAGTTTTGAGTTGTGGAAACTCAAGATGGAGGATCTGTTGGTGGATAAAGATCAGTGGAACGCGGTAGATCCAGGTACTAAACCAACAAGAGTGTCCAATGAAGAATGGAAGAAGTTAGATCAGAAGGCAAAGAGCACAATACGATTGTGTGTCTTAGATTCAGTATTGCTGAATGTATCAGGGGAAGCCATGGCTAAGGCTTTGTGGAACAAGTTAGGGACTTTGTACCAATCTAAGTCTCTGGTGAATAAATTGTTCCTGTGGAAAAAGTTGTATAACCTAAGGATGAAAGATGGAGACTCGGTGACAGAGCATCTGAACACATTTAATATTATGTTAAGTCAGTTATTATCTGTTGATATTAAAATTTCAGATGAAGATAAGTGCATCAGTTTGTTGTGTTCTCTACCAAATTCGTGGGAGGGTTTGGTTATTGCAATAGGTAGCAATATAACTACCTTACAGTTTGATGAAATAGTCTCATCCTTGCTGACGGAGGAGATGAGATGGAAAAATATGGAGAGCCAGAATGGTGATGCCTTGTCTGTACGAGGACGGTCCCAGAACAGGAACAAAAATGAGTCATCGAGTGGGAGATCTAAATCTAGAGGGAGATCTAAATCTCCAGGAGAACTTGTAAAGGTGGTGTGCTGGAAATGCAGAAAGGAAGGGCACTACAAAAGGGACTGTAAATCTAAAGCTCCTGATAAGGGAAAGGGATCTGATGATGCTCCTTCTGCAGAGGCAAAAACCACCTCAGATGAAGGTGGGGATGTGTACTTGGCTTCTTCAAGTACACATGTAGATCATGAGGCATGGTTGATTGACTCAGGTGCATCCTTTCACTTCACTCCCCATAGAGAGTGGTTCTGCAAGTATGAGAAATATGATGGTGGTGATGTCTTCTTAGGTGATTATAGGAAGGCTAGAATCGTTGGTCGCAGAAACGTAAAGTTGAAGTTGCAAGGTGGAAGGGTTAGAATAGTTTCGGGTGTTCGACATATTCTTGCATTGGCCAGAAATCCGATTTCTGTAAGCAAGTTGGATGATGCAGGTGTAAAAATAGTGTTCGAGAAGGATACCTGTAAGATGGTTTAGCGGGCACTGGTATTAATGCAGGGATCTTGAATTGGAACTCTGTACAAGCTACAAGGTAGCACTGTTATTGATGGGTGCAACAATTCCATCGTTCCTGAAAGTGGAGTAGGAAATCTAGTGGTCTCTAGTGAGAAGACCATGTTGTGGCATCAAAGGCTTTGACATATTGGAGAGAAGGGCCTTTGAATACTTCATGGTAAAGATATGGTAGAAGGTATGAGTAATAGCTCTCTGGATTTTGATTTTTGTGAAAATTGTGTATATGGGAAGCAAAATTGGGTGAGTTTGCCATCTGGTGGTAAGAGGGTGAAACAGATATTAGAGCTTGTGCACAGTGATGTGTTTGGACCTGTGAAGGTTCCATCACTGGGTAAGTCTGTGTACTATGTATCATTTATAGATGACTTATCAAGGAATACATGGATATATTTCCTTAAGAAGAAATTTGAAGACTTTGATAGGTCTAAATAATTTAAGGCTTTGGTGGAAAACTAGACAGAGAAGAAGATAAAAGTGATGAGGACAGATAGCGGTGGAGAGTTTTGCAGAAAGGAATTTGAAGAATTTTGTAAGAAGTGTGATATAGCATGAGAGAATACTATTGCATATACACCTCACAAAAATGGAGTTGCAGAAAGAATGAATAAGACGTTGATGGAAAGGGCAAGAAGCATGCTCAGTGGTACCAAGTTAGGACAAGAATTCTGGATAGAGGCGATGGAGACAACATGTTACCTGGTCAATAGATCACCTTCATAAGTGTTGGAGGATAAGACTCCACAAGAGGTATGGACAGATAAGAAACCCTCTCTTTCACATCTGAGGGTATTTGGATGTGATGCATATGTACATGTTCCAAAGGAGAAACGAACCAAGTTGGATAGTAAATCTGAAAAGTGCATCTTTATTGGGTATAAGGATGGTTTAAAGGGTTATAATGTTTGGAACCCGCTAACAAGGAAGGTTGTGTACAACCAAGATGTGGTGTTCAGAAAGGTAAAAGATGTTATTAAACATGAAGTCCAACTAAAGGAACATGAGAAGATAGAGTTTGAGCTAAAGGAGGAAGAATCATACTCTACAATAGAGGACGAATCAGAAGACAAAGAGCCACAAACTCCGAGTGTGAGAAGATCAGTTAGAGAAAGAAGGAAGCCATAAAGGTATAGTCCATCTGCTTTCTGTTCAAATTTTTCTTTATCTATTACTGATGATGATCTTGGAACTGTGAAGGAAGCAGTAGATTCAGAGGATGGAAAACTCTAGAAAGAGGCCATAGTTGATGAAATGGTATATTTTCACAAAAATGAGGCTTGGGATTTGGTGGAGTTGTTGGCTAGAAGGAAACCTATTGGCAACAAATGGGTGTTCAATAAGAAGACAAATGCAAAAGGAAAGGTGGAGAAATACAAATCTCGGTTGGTAGCAAAACGTTATTCCCAGGTGTCGGGAATTGATTTTGGTGATATTTTTTCTCCTGTTACTAAGGTAACTTCTATTGGATAAATTTTATCTGTTGTTGTTGCTTTTGATTTTGAGGTAGAACAGATGGATGTGAAGACAACATTTCTTCACGGGGATTTGGAAGAGGAGATCTACATGAAGCAACCTGAAGGCTTTGGGGTGAAGGGTAAGAAATAATTGGTATGCAAGTTAAAGAAGTTTCTGTATGGGTTAAAACAGTCACCAAGGATGTGGTATCAGAAGCTTGATACATTTATACGGGGACTTGGCTTCACCAGAAGCAAAGAAAATCATTTTGTCTATTTTAAATTAATTGCTGACTGTGTTATTTATCTGGTCTTATATGTGGATGATATGTTGTTGGTTGGAATGGACAAAGAAATTATCCAGGATTTGAAGACCCATTTGTCCTCCAAATTTGACATGAAATATCTTGGTGTTGTAAACTATATTTTCAGCATGGAAATTAAAAGAGATCAGGCAAAGAGGAAGCTCTGGTTAAACCCGAGGAAGAATGTCGACACAATGTTACATAGGTTTAATATACAGGATAGTAAACCGGTGAAGGTTCCTATTCCTGTAGGTGTAAAGTTATTCGCTGAATAGTGTCCCAAGACACAGGAAGAGGAAGAGGACATGTCCCGTGTTCCATATGCAAGTGTAGTCGGTAGCCTAAAGTATGCGGTGGTCTGTACTAGACCGGACATTGCACATGCAGTGGGAGTATTGAGCAGGTTTATGTCAAAACCGGGGAAGGAGCACTAGACAGAATTGAAGTGGGTTTTCAAGTATTTGCGTGGCACTAGTGATTATGGTTTGTGCTACCAAGGAAGACTAGGATTGGAAAGAGTGTTGGATATTCGTGGCTTTGTTGATGCAGACTAGACTAGAGATCTGGATCAAAGAAGATCTACAAGTGCATATGTGTTTAACCTATTTGGAGGTGCATTTAGTTGGATTAGTAAGAAACACTCTATAGTGGCACTATCAACTACAAAGGCAGAATACATGGCGTCCACTCATGCAAGCAAGGAAGAAATTTGGTTGCAGAGATTGTGTTCAAATATGGGGTTAGTACAGGGAGCTATAAGGATAGATTGTGACAGCCAAAGTGCAATTTTCTTGGCAAAGAACCCTGCATATCATTCAAAGACAAAGCACATTGATGTTTAGTATCACTTTGTGAGGGATATGATAGAAGACAAAAGGGTGTTGCTGGTAAAGGTGGATACTTTGAAGAATACTGCAGATGCATTGACAAAATCTGTGAGCTCTGAGAAGTTCTCTTGGTGTAGAGAGACAATGGGCATTGCAAGGCTAAATAAATGACTAAGCTCTCTTGTGGCCCCCTGTGGAAAGAAACCAACAAGTGGGAGAATGTTGGGTTGTGTTATATAATTTCCATGACTAGCCCACGTAGTTAATTGTGGGGTTAGAAGGGGGTCAGAGTGTAGAAATTTTGAATAATACGACACTTATTCACAGAGATTATCCCGATTATACACTATTGTGGAATACATGCATAATACATAACCTCCTCTATGTTGATCATCAATTTAGCAGCATCAAAAACAATGAAACATCAATCGAATGCACACATTAACACAGTATGTAACCGGGGGAATGCTTACAGCTGAAAACCCCACACTATCTGTATATTAATGATTGAGAACATGTAACAATACATAGTACAATACTCCTCACAAGTATCCAGCACTATCTCCACCTGTTACACACAAAACTAGCTCAGATCCGAACAAGTCACAGGTTCAAATCTCCTCCATTGCTTTGCCCGCCTCTATTGCACAATACCTGCTGAGAATCACCCACACTAAAAATAATGTGAGCACAGGCTATAATACTGGGCATTGGCCCATACTGCACAATCCTCATTGGCATAACTCAATCCCTGCTTGTGCAAATCTCATGCACAACTGATAGTCACAACTCACCCTTTCACTTACCTCTAACACCTGTCTCTGTTGAACTGTCCATGCACTGAGTTAATTGATGTATTCTTTAGTTACTTTTTGAGTTAATAATTAGTGAATTAATTAACAATCAATTCACACAACTCATCACTGGTGTATTCTCCAGTTAGACTGAATACAACTAGTTCAACTGAACACAACTCCATAAACTCCACATCCAACTCCACTGAACTCACATGCATGAGTTCTAACTGAAGTCCTACATGCAATAGCTCAACTGATACATAAGAAAAGCGTATTTCCTTCTGTCATGTGCCACATTTGTAGCTCGAACTGAAGTGCTCCAAGAGAATAACTAATAAGATAAAGTTTATAGTCCAAATATTAGTAAGGGCTAATAATATTTGATTGTTTCTATTTTTAGCCTGGAAGTCTAAAAATAGACTTTGATCACTCCGTTGTCAACCAGAAATAGAAGTCCATCTATTTTTCCCAACATGACCAATCATCCATAAACAGTATCCTGCAACTCATAGACCATGATCCATATGTCTAAAAATAGACTTTGCGCAATAATTTTCCTGCGGGCCCACTTAGTGAAGGTGACTCCTTTCCACTAAGCTCCATCATCTTGTTGCATTCTCAACACTCTCTCTCAACAAGATATGGATTATCAACAACCCCTATCCTGCCTCGGTGGTATTCTAATTTTCTCTTGGTGAGCGCCTTCGTCAAGATATCAGCATCCTAATCCTTTGTTGGAATGTATGAAAGTAACATGATTCTCCGCTGCACACAATCTCTGATATGATGGTACCTGATGTCAATGTGCTTAGATCTATCATGAAATGCAAGATTAGCTGAGAGTTTAATGTAACTCTAGTTATCACAGTAAATCACAATAGGATCCAAGTGAGAACCGAACAAACCGACCAGGATCTTCCTCATCCATATAGCCTCGCATGCAACCAAACTTGCTGCCATATACTCGACCTCTGCTGAACTGAGTGCCACGGATCTCTGATTCCTGCTGTACCAAGAAACTGCTGTCGATCCGATACTGAAGACCCCTCCTGATGTGCTCTTTCTGTCCATTAGGCTCCCTGCCCAATCTGCATCCGTGAAGCCACATAGCTTCACCTCATCCTCCCGTCTGTACCACAAACCATATCCCGATGTGCCTCTCAAATAACGCAATACATGCTTGCCCGCCTTCCAGAAGAGCTTGGTAGGCTTTACCATAGCTTGTGAAAGCTGGTTAACAGCATAGCATATATCGGGTCGTGTATTGACAAGATACATAAGCGACCCCACCAACTGTCGATAAACAGTGGCATCCACTTCTTCTGCTGAAGTGGCCTCCTCCTTCCTCCAACCTCCAGGAGGAGGAGTATCAACAGGCTTGCAGCCATGCATGTTGAACTTCTCCAGTATCTCTCGAGCATACTTACCCTGAGAAACAAATAGTCCATCACTGCGCTGCCAAATTTCCAATCCCAGGAAATAATGAAGGACGCCCAAGTCCTTCATCTCAAACTCCTTAGCAAGATCATCCTTGCATGAAAGTATCAACAGCTCATCACCCGTTAGAATCAATTCATATACATAAAGTACAATGATAAGAAACTTACCCTCCAACACAATCTGGTATAGGTTAGGATCCGCCTTGCTCTTGGAGAATCCAAGTCTAGTGAAATAATTGTCTATCCATGTGTACCAAGCACGTGGTGCTTGTTTCAACCCATACAACACTCTCTTGAGCCTGCACACATACGACTCGCTGTTGAAGATCTCAAAACCTTCGGGCTGCTCAATGTACACCTCCTCCTCAATGACTTCGTTTAGGAACGCAGTCTTCACATCCATCTGATGAATGTGCCATCCCATCTACGCTGAGAGAGCAAGAATCGTCCCTATGAAATAATACCTTTCGACAGGTGCAAAGGTCTCCTCATAATCGATCCCCTCTATCTGTGAAAAGCCTCGGGCGACAAATCTTGCCTTGTACTTCTCCACACTCCCATCAGCTGCCTACTTAACTTTGTAGATCCATCTCGAACCCACCACTGATTTCCCTTCCGGTCTTGGGACAATCTCCCATGCACTGTTTCTGACAATCGAATCATACTCTTCTACCATGGTGTCCACCCATGCGGGATCCTCCACAACTTCCTCGAAAGAGGATGGCTCAGTCACAACACATTTGCTCACAAGAGCCATGT
Organism: Pinus tabuliformis; assembly: GCA_031772625.1. Lineage (NCBI taxonomy): Eukaryota > Viridiplantae > Streptophyta > Pinopsida > Pinales > Pinaceae > Pinus > Pinus tabuliformis. The sequence continues at coordinate 409,067,549 of CM062806.1, read as the reverse complement.
ATCCAGTGTACCGATCAGGTGACTGTCTCTGCCTGCATTGAGCTGTAGGTGGTCCTACAACTTTCTCTGCATCTTGAGCCAGTCGCTCAGCTTCTGTCAAGCGCTTTCGCCCTCTCATGGTTGGCGTTGCATGAGTGGTCTCTTCCACTCCATGAACTTCGTCCTGTGGTTGATTCATGTCCTGAAGCTCATCCTTACGAACTAATAGCTCCTCATCTGCATGCAAGTGTGGCTCCCTCTCAAGCAAACACTTCATGGCTTTCTCCTCCTGAAATTTTATATCCCGTCACACAACAGTCTTACCAATGTCTAGCAAATACACACGATAGTTGTGGGGCATATCAGTGTACCCCACAAATATCCCAACCTCTACGGTCGGCTCCAACTTCTTCCTGGCATCCTTTGTCACATGCATGTAAATGTTAGCACCAAAAATCCTCAAATGAGAAAGATCAAGCTTCTTACTAGAATAAGCCTCCTTGGGTGTACTCATGCCAAGTATCCTGTGAGGACAACGGTTCTGCACATATACTGCAGTATTGCATGCCTCCGCCCACAAGTGAAGGGGTAGGCCTTGATCATGCAACATCGCCCATGCAGCACCCACGATCATTTTGTTCTTCTGCTTAGCAACCCCGTTCTGCTGTGGGTTATGGGGAGCTATGAGCTCTCTTCGAATCCCTTCTGCACTGCAGAAATACTTGAACTCGCCACAGATCTATTCACCACCATTATCGCTCCTAAGAGCCTTCACCTTCTTCCCCGACTCCTTCTCAACGAGTGCTTTGAACTCACAGAACTTTGAGTATGTCTCGCTCTTCTTCTGCATGAAGAAGATCCAACACTTTCTAGAGAAATCATCAACAAAAATGACATAATACCTGTGTTTTGTTGTCAAAGCTACTAGAAAGGTCCACACACGTCTATGTGAATTCTCTCAAGGATCGTCGTGGCATGACTATCCTTCTTGTGAAAGGTGGCTTTCACAAACTTTCCCAAAGTACACCCCTTGCACTGATCTGACTGCGCAAAAGTGCCTTTAGGAAGCCCTGTAGTGACCTGTTGCAGTATCTTCAAGGCTCCATGGTGAAGGTGACCTAATCTCCTGTGCCACAGCTCGCCGTCATCTCGGCTCACCAATCCTTCTGCCTTGCATGCCATTGCTGCGCATCCATCTACATGCAACTGATAAAGTTCCTCACTCGAACCCCTATCTTCCGGGTTTCTCCAGTTGTCTTGCTGCGCAGGAAAGCCTTTCCCTCGCTTAAAACAACATCATATCCCTTGTCTTCTAACATCACCACAGAGATAAGATTCTTCTTCAATCCTGGAACATGCATCACTTCCTTCAATACGAAGGGTTTACCAGACTCACTCTCAAAGGAAATGGTACTAATATCGGTTGCACTGTATCTACCATCATCGCCCATCTCGATGTGCACTCCAAGATCTTTCTCCTCCAGATCAGAAAACAAATCTCGATATTCTATCATGTCAAAAGACGCACCACTGTCCAAGAACCACACCGATCTCATCACACCTGAAACCAAGCATGTGATCAATGAAAAATCAAGCTCAAACTGCAAGGCTAGAGCCTCTTCTGCTGCAGATCCAACAGCTTGCTTGTTCTTCTTCTTCTGCGGACAATTAGTGGCATAGTGTCCGTGCTGGTGACGGTGAAAGCACTTCACCTTGGACATGTCCTGCTTCTTGCATTTTGCACCAGACTGAGAAGCTTTCTTTCTCTTCCCCTTCTTTGCTTTGGCAGCCAAAGCGCAATTTTCTTCATAAGTTCCCTTTGATGAATATCCGTCCCTAGTATTCCGCCTAGTCTCCTCCTACACAAGGTCTGACCAAAGTCTCTCCCATCCTGGCAGTTTCTCCCGACCATTGACAAAGTCCTTATAGGAATGCCAACTCTTCGGAAGACCAAGTAGAGCCAAGCTCACCAAGTCCTCATCATTGACAGTCACCCCCACACTTCCCAGCTCATCCCTGCACTGAGTGAACTTCGTGAGATACTTGGGCATATTGTCTACCTTCTCACATTTGATGGTTTTTAGTTTATCCTTGAGCGCCATCTTCCTCTGATTGCTCTTGCTTTGGAATAGATATTTCAAAGCTTTCCACATCAAGTATGGAGAGGCCTTACCATGCAGGCTGGACACAATGTGATCCTTCATGCCCTCCAACATAATCCTTCGACACTTTGCTATCTTCTTTTTCCAAGCATCAACCTGTGCAGCATTAGTAGGCTTTGGGACATCAGCCTCTATGAACTCCTGTAGCCCGTTATCATCTAACACTGCCTCCATCCTGTCCTTCCATGCAATATAGTTCGAGCTGCCCTCAAGAGCATACTCCAATCGCAATCCATTGAAAGACATTGCCACGTTGATACCAAGAAAACACTACTACAAATTTGAATTCCACCAGCTCCAAAACTCAACCGCCTCTAATCTAGAATTCGTGAGAACAAAGTATTTCTCGTATAGAGATTAAGTGTATGGGCTTTTACCAGATATCTCACCTTCTAAAGGAAGGATGAATCTAGAGGCTACCTGGCTCGATTACAGACTCTGCCTGAAGAAATAAGATGTAAACACTTCCTGAATAATAGATTTGATGATCAATAGCTCTGATACCATGAAGAAATTTTGAATAATATGACACTTATTCACAGAGATTATCTTGATTATACACTATTCCGGAATACATGCATAATACATAACCTCCTCTACGTTGATCATCAATTTAGCAGCATCAAAAACAATGAAACATCAATCGAATGCACACATTAACACAGTATGTAACCCGAGGAAAGCTTACAGCTGAAAACCCCACACTATCTGTATATTCATGATTGAGAACATGTAACAATACACAGTACAATACTCCTCACAAGTATCCAACACTATCTCCACCTGTTACACACAAAACTAGCTCAGATCCAAACAAGTCACAGGTTCAAATCTCCTCTGCTGCTTTGCCTACCTCTATTGCACAATACTTGCTGAGAATCACCCACACTGAGCATAGGCTATAATACTGCGCATTGGCCCATACTGCGCAATCCTCATTGGCATAACTCAATCCCTACTTATTCAAATCTCATGCACAACTGATAGTCACAACTCACCCTTTCACTTACCTCTAACACTTGTCTCTGTTGAATTGTCCATGCACTGAGTTAATTGATGTATTCTTCAGTTACTTTATGAGTTAATAATTAGTGAATTAATTAACAATCAATTCACACAACTCATCACTAGTGTATTCTCCAATTAGACTGAATACAACTAGTTCAACTGAACACAACTCCATCAACTCCACATCCAACTCCACAAAACTCACATGCATGAGTTCTAACTGAAGTCCTCCATGCAATAACTCAACTGACACATAATAAAAGCGTATTTCCTTCTGTTAGCTGCATGTGCCACATCCGTAGCTCGAACTGAAGTGCTCCAAGAGAATAAGATAAAGTTTATAGTCCAAATATTACTAAGGCTAATAATATTTGGCTGTTTCTATTTTTAGCCTGGCAGTCTAAAAATAGACTTTGATCACTCCGCTGTGAACCAGAAATAGAAGTCCATATATTTTTCCCAACTTGACCAATCATCCATAAACAACATCCTGCAACTCATAGACCATGATCCATATGTCTAAAAATAGACATAGTCTAAAAATAGACTTTGCACCATAATTTGCCTGCGGGCCCACTTAGTGAAGGCGACTCCTTTCCACTAAGCTCCATCATCTTGTTGCATTCTCAACATAGAGCCCCCCCTTCGTTGCACGGATTGCATAGCGGGGGGAGTCACAAAGGGTTTGAGGGGTGAATATAACCCCACTCTATGGAGTTTGAGGCAGCGGCCCAGAAAATTTTGGTTTTGGACCCTACGTTAGATTGGGCATACCTACCTATGGTTTTGTGCATGATTTTCGCACATGGTTTTGGACACGATGATTTTCAATCCATGGTTTTGGACGTGATGGTTTTTAGTCCATGGTATTAGATGCTTCGGCATGTATAAATATGTATTGTAACATTGAAAGGAACATAATGAAAGATCAATCTGGTAGTCTCGATTTTGGGATCCAGGGGAAAATCTCTGTGTATATGTGTTTTATGTGTTATGCTCTTGCATTATTTATTTTCTGTGTTTTAGAATTCGTATGCAGGTAATTTCTGTATGGGGTTAAAACCTACAAACTAGTTCCCCAGATAAACCCCATCCAGGAATCACGAGCCGCCTTTGTCCTGGAGCATTAGCATCCCTGCTGCCCAGCAAGCTCTCCAAGGGATAAAATATGGCGACGGTGCACCAAACCCCATTGTTGAACAAATAAACCCTATCTTTGTTTTCCATTTTTCCATTTTTCCAAAATTAGGTTATCAACACAATAGTTATATCTTCACACTATTATTTCTATGCTTCTGCATGTGTGTTCTTTTCACATAGTTATTTTCAAGAATGCAACATAGTTTCTTTATCATTTATGTACAAAGTTATTATGCATTTGTTTCCAATAAAGTATCATAGCAAAGTTCTCATGCATTTATTTTCAAGAAAGTATCATAATCAACTATTATTTTGGGCGAAAATCATGTAAGTTTGAAAGTGTGTTGCCTTGTGGGAAGACGGGCGGGAGCTGCGGGGGAGCGAGCTGAACGAGGGTTTGGACCAATAGGGGATTATTTCTGGTAACCATGGAGGGGTGAGGAGGGGGGAGTTCCACTCCCTCCGACAATCATGTAGTTGCGAACAGAAGCAAGGAAGCTAGTTCGAATCTCTTCAAGAAACCAATGGAGGCAGAACTAGAGAGTAGTAGCATAGAAAAGCAAAAAAACACCAGTTCTCATGAACAGGAAGAGAATCATGAGGAAGTCAGAGGAGAGAAGAGAACAAGACGCAACAGTCAAAGAACTAAGCACAAGAGTGTGACAGGACTCTATAAACCCAGGTCAGCCATTAAACATCAAGTTGTTTTAAATAATCCAACACTACAGTAGCACAAGGATCACATGGCAGCACACGCAATTATATGTAAATTTATGGGGATATGGCCAATAGAGAAGGCTTTGAACATATGGATAAGAAACCACTGGAAATCAAAGGGGCAAATAAACCTTCACCTTGGGTCCAAGGGATTCTTCACAGTGGTGTTCACAAACCTAGAGGACAAAGACAAAGTGTTCGAAGGAGGACCATATTTTTATGTTGCGGCAGGCCTCTACATGTGACCATGGGTGATGAATTTTGTCCTAGAATGAGAAACATTCACATTAGTACCGGTATGGATAAGACTCTACTCCCTACCTTTAGATTACTGGCTGCCAAAATCCTTAAAAGCCATAGGCAATAAATTAGGTCATTTTTTAAAAATATCAGAGGCGACTCTGCGAGGAAAATACACCTCCTTTGCCCACATATGTGTAGAAATGGACCTATCGGGAGCACTTCTGGACGAAATCATTCTAGAAGTATATGATGAAGAATGGGTGCAGGCATTGGACTATGAACATGTCCCATTCAGATGTCATAAATGTCATGAACATGGGCACCTCTTCAGATTATGTGCCTGGCAGTCTCTGAGAAAAAGGTGGCAGCATAGGGTGGGGTATCTATAGGAGTATGGCAGTATTCACTGATAAAATTCTAAAAGATTTGCTTAATTTTCACCTGGTCTAATGTGATGTATAACTCCAACAGGTGTCCAATGGATAAAGGGGTTCAATTGGGGCTAGATTGGATTTGAAGCATCTAGTTAATTGACTCAGGTGTAATGGTGAATAATAACTCATGGTTTTGGGCAACAATAGCCCTTTGGCTAGGGACATAACAGGGATGACAATAATGTACATTATTTGGTAAAGGGTGAACTTCTGGGAATGTGTACTTCGGAAAATTGAATTCCCAAAGGTTGATGTCATCAGCATGGTTTAAAAATCTGTCTTTACTCCAACAGTGGAGCTTCAGAAGGTGGGTTGGAGTTGCTGTGTCTTTTATTTGGAAATCTCTCTCTACTAGGGCCAAATGGTCAATGTCTAGATGAGGGTTTGAGACCGATATGACATATAGAGAGGTCTCGGTAGCCATCTTGAGGATAAAATGTGGGAACTAGGCTTGTATAGATTGTATAAGTAAATATTTGAATAGGTCTGTACAAAGATAGGGTATTGGTAGTTTGCAAGATAGGGGTTTGGGTATTTCAGAGGGGAAATATTCTCAATTTCCGGAAAATCAATTAAATTCAATTAATTATTTCTTACATTCACAGTACATTTTTAAATTGAGAGGGCCATTCTGGTTTTTTGTTAAAATACCTGGAAATGGTAGTATAGGTTGCAAACTAGTGTGAATTGTGGTTGCAAAGGGTATTGTGGCTTCAGTCATGCACTGAAGGGCTGAATTGGGCTTCCAGAGTGTGTTCGGGAGGCAGTTGGCGGTCAAATCCGGTTACAGAGGCTCTGGGTGGCGCAGGAGAGCTTAGGAGGTTTTCACAGAGCAAATGAGCAAAAAGGGGTGAAAATGGGTGTCTTATTCCTTTTAACCGGCAATGGTTAGAAATTGGCAGGGAATTTCATAATGAACAGTGATGGTTTTGGGCTTACGCGGGGAGGCGGTTTCATTGCTCATCGCATCGCTTTTGGGAGTGGGGTGGTATTTTCTTGAGAGCATGCGAGTTAACGAGGAGATGCCACGTAGCCAAAAGGGGCCCGAGCAAAACTACGAATCTCATGTGCTCTCGGGCGAGTAAAGGTTGGGAGGTGAATGACCACGATATGGATGCCCGCCATCAAATCTGGGGGTGACAGATCTAATGACTGTCACGCGGTGAAGTTGGGCAGTGGGAGTAGGGGCGGAGATTTGCGGGGCCCCGGGGTAATTAATTACACTAAACTATAATTAATTAATGAATCACTAGGGTTAGGTGTATAATGAACGAGTTATATGTAGCGGGGTCGAGGTTAAAATATAGCGGGGGACTTGTTAACGTGCTAAGGTGGTGGGTTAAAAGGTTTATAGTCGAGGAAAATGTGAATTGTGGAGTTAGTTAAATAATGCGGGGGGTGGGGGGGGGAATAAAACTTAGGATAAAGGGGGTTTTATGTGTTTTCAAGGGAAATTAATAAGGGGAAAATGATATTTTCAAAGGGGAATGGGTTTCACACTAGGGAAAAGGGGTTTTGGGTATGGGAATGAATTCTGGAGGGTAATTTGCTAGGGAAAAGTGTGAAACCATGGGGCAAGGGTGAGAATGAAGGGAAAAAGGGTATTTTCTTAGGAAATGATGGGATAATGGGGAACTTAGTAAGTATGTAGTGGGGGGTGAAATGGAATGAGGGGAAGTAAGCCAAATCAACTTGTGAACATCTTTTCACTTTCATAATTGCTCCTGCACATTGCAACATATGATTAAGCATAATAAATGTGCTTTTTCTTCAATCAACTTTGTATTTCTGCAACCTTTCTTCTACTTACGCTTTACTTACCCTAACATTTTTTCTTCACTTTATTGGGTGCAGTTAAGCTAACAGACCCTTTCTTTCCTTTCTCTTTTGAAAAGTAAACTATCTAATTCTAACCTAATATCTTCGAATGGCTCAGATTAAGCTTATGAGCACATTTTATTTCTCTACCTAACTACTGATCTACCAAGATTAAACAGTTTGGCAAGATCTTTTATTCTAACTATAAACATGAAATTTAAATCATGAAGTAGTTAAGATTAAACAGTTTGACTATCATGGATTGTGGCATTTATGACAAGATGCACACAACCATTATTTTGTACAGTAAAGTAAAATGTAGTGGCACTTAAAATTGCACACTTTCATGATCTGTTTTTGTTTGGGGTTCATATTTTTTCACTTTTTTGATCTTTTCTTATTCTTTTTGTCCTTCAATATTTCCTTTAGGACATACCCTCTTTACATTTTTTATTTTTTTAATATGGAAAACATTTGCAGAAAAGTAAATGTATGTACAGTATTAAAAGATTGACTATATCCCATTCAAAATTATGAATCCTATTAATATAGGACTCTAACAGTGGCTCCACATGGTGCTGGCATTTCCAGGTGAAATGACAAGAACTCTAAAGATTAGTAGCCTTTGAATTGGGACTGAAGTTACCTTGTAAACTATTCTTCTGTGATTTATATTTTATTGATACTTATGATGGTGAACCCTTCAAAGCTGACGGCCTTCTCTCCGGGCTTCAACTTCAAAGGATTACCATCCAATCCAATCTACACTCTACAATGTTATGTACAATGATGCAAAGTAAAGTGAACTATGGTTAATCAGTGGAAAAGTAATGCTTCAGTATTCTACCATTGATAGGTCCTCCTAGTAGATCTAATCCATCTATCTCTCTCAAGAAAAAGGCATTTTCACCCCTGTAATCATAAATGACATAAGGCCCTTGCCATAAGAAGTCAAATTTGCCATGTTTGCCTTTGTCTCCCCTTCTTGAATCCCACTTAATAACTTTATCACCTATGTAAAAATCATCTGCTTTGGTATTTTTATCAAATAACTTTTTTATTCTGTCATGGATTACCTGTGATTTTACATATACTTCTTCTCTGGTCTGTTGCATGTGTATGGTCTGATTTATCCTTCTCTGGATATCGTTTGGTTCCACCTATAATTCCTGGATGATCTTCATCACTGGAACTCCCATTGAGGATGGAAAAATAGCACCCATCCCATAGACTAACTAATAGGGAGATGTGCCAATGGAATTCTTTAGTTAGTCTATCTGCCCATAAGGCATTGACCAACTTTTTGTTCCATGTCTTTTTGTTGTCTTCTAGTAATTTCTTAATGATATTGACCAAAATTTTGTTAGAGGATTCTGCAAGTCCATTACCTTGACGGTAATATGTAGTGGAGTGGCCGAGGGTAATTTGGTATTTGTTACAAAATTCTATCATTCTCTTGGATTTAAAGGCAACTGCATTATTAGTAATGAGCTTCTGGGGGCATCCAAACCTTGACATGATTTTATTTTCTATGAAGGAGATAATGACAGTGTCTGTGGCTTGTCTAGAGGGGATGGCTTCTATCCATTTGGTAAAATAGTCAGTGGTTGTCAGAATCCACTTACGCTAGGCTGAGGAGGCTGGGTGTATTTCTCCAATGAAGTCTAACCCCCATTGTTGAAATGGCATTTCAATGGAGATTGATTTAAGAGGCAAGGGTAAAAGTTTTCTCTTTTCCTCAAATATTTAGCACTTATGACAAGAGTTCACATGTTTCTTAACATCTACAAACAAGGTGGGCCAATAGAAACCAACCCTCAAAATTTTGTCAGCGGTAGTCTTCCAATACAAGTTTCCTCCACAATTCCCCACATGAAATTCTTGCATAATTTTATCAGCTTCATCTTTCAGTTAACAATTTAAGAGAATACCACTAATGTCTTTCCAAAACAAAGCATTATTTATAATACAATATCTCAATGACTTCATTTTCAAAAATCTAGCTTTAGTTCTTGTTAAACCAAGATGAGCTTGTAAGTTTAGTAATACAAATATAATATTTGCATACCAGGGTGAAACAGTAAAAGGTACACTAATCTATGGAGTCACCATCTCTTCCTGATCATCAAGGGCACTAATGAATTTTATATCTAGGGCCTGACAGTTCGATTCAACCATGAGTTTGGCTAAACCTTAGCCTTTGATAAGCTTAGTAGGCTTTATCTCTATGTCATATTCCAATATTGTGGAAATCCATTTGCTTCTCTTTCCTTCAGGCCCATTTTGTGTCAAAATGTCCCTAACTACTGATTTTGGAACATAAGCAATGATGTGAGAATATAGAATGTAGACTTTGAAATCTTTGATGGCCTTTACTAAAGCTAATGCTTGTTTTTCCATAATATTGTATTTGAGTTTGGCATATCTTAAGGATTTACTAAAAAATGCAATTGGTTGTTCATATCCTTGGTCATTATTTTGCAGCAAGACTGCTGCAATGGTGTGCTCTGAAGAAAAAGAAAAAATTATAAAGTCTTTCTGAAAATCAAGACTTATTAGGACTGGAGTTTTGGTTAAGGCTTCCTTGATGGCTTCAAAGGACTGTTTGGCCTCCACTATCCATTTAAGTGTTGAGTCCTTTCTTAGAATGTTATTTAGTTCTCTAATCAATTCTGCTAAATTTGAAATGAATCTCCTAAGAAAATTTATCTTGCCTAAAAATGATTGTAACTCTTTAATGTTTCTAGGATGGGCAATGGTCAAAATGGCCTCTATTCTAGCAGGATCTATTCTAATTCCATCTTTGGATATTATATGTCCCAATAGCTTTCCTTCTTCTAAACCAAAGAGTGTCTTTTTGGGATTTAAAGAAATCCCAAATTTCCTACATTTGATGAAAACTCTTCTCAAATGGTCTAGGTGTTCATTATCAGATTTAGAAAAGACAGTGATGTCATCTTGGTATACTACTAGGAAGTCATGGATCTCCTTGGAAAAAGCTATATTCATAGCTCTCTGAAATGTTGCTCCTACGTTCATTAATCAAAAAGTCATATTCAAATACATGAAGGTACCCTAAGGAGTAGTAAATGTAGCTTTGGCTTGATCCTCTGGTTGAACTAAGATCTGGTTATATCCAGAGAATCCATCAAGCAATGAAATCCTAGATGAACCTACGACCCTCTAAAGGATACGGTCCATTTTTGGTAGAGGATAGTTGTTTTTTAATGAAACCTTGTTTAGATTTCTGAAATCCACACAAAGTCAGATTTCTCCAGTCTTTTTCCTTGTAGTGACTAAGTTTGAAATCCACTCTAAGTATCTAATGGGGGCTATAATTTGGGCATCATAAATTCTTTTAACTTCTTTCTCAATAGATGGCATAAGAACTGGGTTAATTCTCCTAAGTTTATGTTTGAAAGGTTTATGATCCTCTTTGAGAGGTATTTTGTGTTGAATTATGATGGTGTCATAAGACTTCAAGTCTTAATAACACCATGAAAATACATCTTAGAACTCTTTAAAAAGACTTATGTATTTTACCTTTTCCTCTGGAGGTAATGTTTTTGATATTTTAATGAATTTTGGTTTTTCCTCAGTCCCTATGTTACATTCTTCTATATCTTCTCTTAAAGGCTCTAGTTTCGGTTTCCTAGCTACATCGTTGTAGGCAAACAAATCCTCTAAGGGGACTAATCCCTCATGCAAAGTATTATTTTTAAGATTAAGAATTTCAAGATCATCATTCATTATTTCTTCTATCTCTACATTTTCTAAGTTATCTACTTCTAATCTAGTGAAGTTAGTAGGTTTAGGTATATCTAAAATATTTACATCTGTGTCACTATCTATGTCACTATCTACGTTATTTTCTATTGTATAGTCTGTATCTATTTTACAATTCTGAAACTCACCTTCAGTATTCATGAAGTTATAAATCTAAGAATCCTGGAAGAAAATTTGCCAATACTTCAAGTTGTCTGGTATAATAGGCTTATGTCTCACTTCTTCAATGTACTGATGGTTGGGTTGAAAGAAAAATTTACAGGTACTAGCAAAACTGGCAAGACTATGGGCTTGCATGTTTTGTTTTCTGGGAATGGCAGCAAAGTTTGTTTCCAGGAGGTCTTTAATCAAATCTAGGACAGTCTCCTTGTATTGACTAAGTCTGCGATTGTTTATAGAGTATTTTCCATTAATTTGGTTAATAATCAGTTCTGAGTCTCCAAGTATAGAAACTCTTTTGGCTCCAAGTTTTCTAATCAGTTGTAACCCTAAGATCAGGGCTTCATATTGAGCCATGTTATTGGTACACTTGAATTTTAATCTGAATGCATGTCCCTCAAAATTATTATTCTCCATATTATGGATCCACACTCCTGCACCAGCCCCTAAACTATTCATGGATCCATCAAAATCTAGATTCCATAGGGACTCATGAAAAATGTTCTCACTATCAGCTGTTTTGTATTTCAGTTATTTAGTTGTGATTTGATTATTATCATGTTTTGAATTGTACAAGATGAAAGAGTCCATATCAGAATGCATGGAGTATATGGGAAAGGTTTGTGGTTTTTTAGCACTACTCACCATGTGTTTCATCAAGGTCTCTCTATATAATTTCCTTTGCTAGCCAGAAACAGATATTGTGACATAAGACATATCTAACTGCAAGGATCCTTGCAATTTTTCTCCTCATGAGCGATATAACAACATTCCATATTTGGGTAGGATGTCTGCAACTACTATGTCCATTACAATACTTTTCGTTGGGCATTAGACTAGATTTACACATAAATCCTTGATTAAACCAAGGCATTTAACTTGGCTAGAATCAAAGGAAAACAAGTCCTTATATGGTCTGGTGATTTCTAAGTTCAGTCTCTCCATAATTGCTTTTGGCATCAAATTATGGGATGCCCCTGAGTCTAACATAGCATTATGTAATATTTTGTCATGAATGTTTAGGCTTATGTAGAAAGGAGGGATTCCCCCTTGCTGATGGGTACCATTCACCTCAGGGCCAAACCATAATTCAGGTTGATCATCATTCAAATTGATAGCATCTTCTCCCTCTCCTATATTTAAAATTTCAGTTATCTGTGATCTATAGGATTCATTCTTTACTAGTTCGGTCAAAGGAACTAATATATTTAGTTTTGTTATTTCAGTTTTGATGTTTAAAGGGAGTTGGGCTTTGTTTGTTTGGGTGAGATCCTCCTTAACAAATGTTGTTTGTGTGTTTTTATCTTGTTTCTCAATACTAGGCATTTCAGTTTGTGTTTCAACTGTTTTGCCTCGATTTCTCTTATTTGGAATGTTTTCAGTGATTGTTTCATGTTGGGTTTCAGTGGAGGTTATATCTACAATTTTTGAGGTAGAAGTTTCCAGTGTTCCCCTAGGGAGGATTTGTAAACTTTTAGTGACAGGAGCTTCTATTATTTTCTTAGTCTAGGTCTGGATTGATCTCTTAATGGGAGCTTCATTGTTATTTTTACTTATTAAGCTATATTGTTTGTGTACCTCATATATAGTTGACTCATATCCTTGTTTAAAGTCAAAGGATTCACCAGATTCTAACTGCAACTATTGCAACATGTATAACTCTTGTTCTTCTTGAGTAATAAAAACAACCTCTTCGTCTTTGGTTTCTTGTAAGTTTATTTGGGTATCATCCTCTCCTTCTTGGTCCTATGGACCCTTTGCATAGTTATCCTAGAAGGTGGGCCTAATCTACTGATCTGGTATAACATTCTTTCCAGTGTTAATGTTTTTCCTAAAGTTGGGGTTTCTTATTGGGGGTGGTTGTTGATTCTCCCATTGAGTTTTCCTTTCCATATTCTCTAATCTATCCATTATTATCTCTACACTCTTGGCTAAATGATCTATCTTTCCATCAGAAGTGGAATTTTCCTCTTTAATTACAACTCTCTTTTCATTTCTCATTCTGGCTTTCTTGGCTAATAGGTTGGCCTCTACACTAACAACATTGCTTTGCATTTGTTCCAATGTTTCAGGGTTTCTTTCCCTTAACTGGTATGATATGTCAATGTCAAAACCATTAGGGAATTTAATTAACGCTAGGTCAGGTGGAGGCTTAATATTATATTGCATTGTAGATATTATTGAACCTAGTACAATAAGCTTGGACTAACTCATTAGGATCTCTTCTAATGTTGTCATATTCAGAAAGTATTTGCAGAGGGTTTTTCTTTCTCTCCCATCTATCAATGAATAATCTATGAAAATTAACTAAGTCTGAAATATGGTGGACAGGTAAAGCTTTGAACCATTTCTTGACATCCCCAGTTAATGTTTGGGCAAACAACCTCATTTGGACATCTGATTCATCTATATCATGCAACTAAAAATCGTTAGTCATCTTGTTTACATGCTGCTAGCTATTGTACTGACTAGTGGCATCAAAAAAAAGATTTTTCTCTGATAATATTGGGGCATGGAATGGAGTTGTGCAGGTAAAACCAAAGGTGCATATCAGTCTACCATGGCTTGGATTCTGGCTTGAGGGTAAAGTGCTGGTAGTTGAGGAAGGGCTTGAACTGGATGGAGATGAACTAGATGATGGTGAGGATGGTTGACGAATAACTGGTTTAGGGGATTGGATTGTGGTGGATACTATTGGTGAGGTTATGGTAAAATAAGGTGTATTTATAGTGAGTGAAGACTGTGCAACAATTTCAGAGGCAGCAACAGTGAGGGCAGCTAGTTCAACGGATTGTTGAAGGTAAGAACTATCTATATTGCTTATCAATGTAGAGGTCAAAGCTTCTAACTTTTCAAAAGCATCTAAGACAAATTTATCTAAATCTGGATGGATAACCATTTTTGATTCAATGAGTTGAGTAAACTGAGGGTCTAACACTGTTTCATGGATGGCATTCTCAGATTTAGTTCTAAATAATGAGAGGTCAAATGTCAAATCAAAAGGGATTTCCTCTAAAGTTGACAACTCCTCAGGTTGTGAAATTAAATTGAATAACTAGCTCTACGTTTTTTTATTTTCTTAGAATTCTATCTAGGTCATCAACTATAGTAGTAGGGTTTGGATCTGGGTTTGCCCTAGTATAGTGAGTTTTCTTAGGAGCCAAAATTCTAAATTTTTTTAACTATTTTTTATGAAAATTTTCAAAAACAACTTGATAAAAATGACCTTAAGGGGGTTAAGATTAAATTTAAGGTTTCCTTAAAGTTTTATGAGACTGAGGATTGAAGTCCCCAGCAGAGTCACCAATGATGTTATCACTCTAAAATTTCTTCCAAGTTGTCAGAAAAAGAAATGATAGAGGTAACCACTAACCACTTTTGGAGATCAGGACCTAGCCTTCCTAATCTCAGAGAGGGCTCTCTCTTTTTTATTTAACTTTGTTTTAGTTAATTAATTTTATGCTAGTTATGATTGTGCTTGGGTTTTGATTTGAATTTGGGTGGTGGAATAAGTTACTTAGATGAAAAAGGATTGTCTTTTACCATTGGGCTCTGGGATCAAATGTCAGACAAACAAGACCCTATATTAAGTTCTAAAAACAGTGTATAGAGGGAAAGATAGAGGAGTTACTAGATCTCAAAGGCTGGAAGGTGAAATGGTTTCCAATCAGATCTAGGGAGCAATTAAGGGTTCCCTAGGCCAGATCATGAAGAGAATGAAAGAGGTCAACTGAGATGGGAGAGCAATTAAGAGTTCTCAAATCCAGGTATCAGAGGAAAACATATAAATGACTAACTGTGCAAACGAGAGTGTACTGAAACAAATTTTGAGTGATATTTCGAGTTAATTCATTAAAATTTAGAAAAAAAATAAGTTTATGAAACACATAAGAAGGTAAAAAATCAGACAAAGAAGATGCTTCACTATAATAGCTCATCTCATGAATCCTTTAGCGCAATCTTTTTATTACTTGCTCCAATCTGTTGACTTGAAAAATGGTACAATCACCCTTAGGTTTAAGATCAAAATAAATCTACAAATGTATAGCAATGCACCCTCAATACTTCGAATTCTGAAGTATTTATACAAAAAGAATTCACAAAATATCTCAAACTGCATTGATAATGAATCTAGGAAAAGGAAATATCTTCATGCAAGAAGATAGAGACAACTATTGAACTACTGTTTGTTGTCCTTTTTATTTAGGTTCTGTTGTCTTTTGGTCTTCGATCTTTTTCCCTTTAAGCTGTTTGGTTGTTTGGTCTTCACGTTGGATGTCATATTTACTTATGACCTTTCATCTGATACACTTTCATCTGATACTCTTTGACCTTGCTAACCTATCAATATCCTTTAACTGTGTTCTTTTCCTTTTTACTGTACACTTAAATTTTTACTATGTATTTTACTATAATAAATCATTCAGTTTTTCCCATCTTTCCTCATCTGGTAATTGGATATTGAGCATCTTTCTATATATTTCGTCTACCTCAATGTATTTTCAAAAGTAGGCTTATTGACAAGAAGGTGTTTTAACTCATGCTGGAGGTAAAACAAGTTTTCAAAAGTTTGGTAAAATACTTTTCCTATCAGTATGCCCTTCATGGATGAAGTGTTTACTTGATATCTGGCCATTTCTCTGATCTTCTTATTGTAATATTCTTGTGTCTTTAGCTTACCATTTATAACTAAGGGATTTGGTAATCCCTTTTGCCTCAAAAGTTCGAACTTAACCATGAACCTGTCAATGGCCAATTGCATGGTTTGATGCTTATCCTCCAAGTTCAACATCAAATTCCTCTTAGTGAGGACTCTCTAACTTGAAAAATTGTACCTATCCTGTCAAGTATCTCTAGTTCTTGCAGCTCATACTTGTTCTTGGAGTTGAGGAAGTGGATGATTCTTGCTGCCTCCTCTGGCATATCTCCAAGTTCTTCTTTGAATTTCTAAATGGCTTCTGTAGCTTTCTTTATCAATTCAATTTGTTCAAAAATGACCTGAATGGATGACCAAATATCATTGACAAAGTCAATGATATTGGCCCATAGTTGATCCTTGGCGTGGCCTAGAGGCTCATTCAGTGTCAACTCTTTCTCTAGGCTTTTGATTCTTTCAGTCATCCTTGTGGCCTTCTGTTGTTCTTTTGTGTGCATGATTTGGGCCAATCTGTAACCTGTATCAAATCTGGTGACTTTCTCCTTAAGTATGTTCATCTCAGTGGTATGAATGGACATCTCTTCCATTTCTTTGACTAGCCTGTTTACTTCATCACATGTGGAGCCTGTTGCTGATGTAGTTGTCCAGAGTGAAGTTTCCATTAGAGCAGTGGGAGATATGGATGATACCAGAGTAGAAGGTATAGCAGTGGTAACTGTTGGAATGATAGTTACAGGAGCATTATCCAAACTAGCTTGTTTGAGCTTCATCAAGCTATCCAGTTCTTTCTCCATCTCCTTCAACTGATCATTTAGTTGCAACACTAGTTCCATCATCTCTTCATGATTTCTCTGAATTTCCAGGACCTGCTTTGTCTGTGGCTGTTGTAAATGGGGCAATTTCAGTTGTCTCTTGAGAGCTGCTATGTCCTCATTCTTCTTCTTGATTAATTTATCTGTGGTCTTAACATCACTTGGTTCATGACCCAGTTCAATTACCAAGTCCTCCAAGGACTTTATTCTATTGTATTTGGCCTGTGAGGAGTCCTTCTCCAATTTAAATTGGGTTGTCACATTATCCAATGAATCCTGTAGCCTGTGGGTAGTCATGGCCTTTCCTGTAAGGGTGGAGTAAATCATTTCTCCAGCCTGCTTGTGGAACTCTATCTGATCAATGGGATGAACATCCCTGGCCAACACCTTAAAGTTTGTCTTCCTATAATCTGCTGAGGTCTTTGGTTGCTGTACAGTGGGCTACAAAAATGATACCTACATTTTCCCTACTTTGATGTCAAAGGCTGACATCAGTCTGGTCTGGTTTGGTGGTGTAAGCTTGATTTATTGGGCATATGTCTTTGCCTTCAATTTTTCATTCCTCATCTTTATCTCTTTGAATCTATCTTTGATATCCTTTTCCTTGTCATCTGGCTTGACAAAGGAAGAAACCTCCATACACTGTTGTCTCCTTATCGTCTGTGTGTTGGAGGTTGATGGTTGTTGTGTTTCACCTGATGCAGCTATTTTTTCAGTTGTCTTCCCCATTGCCTCAGTGTCTATTATTTCCTCTAAAGAAATGTTCTCCTGCTATTCAAAGACAAGATTCAACTTGGGCCTTTTACTTGGCGCAAACATCTCATCAATAGTCTCCATGGCAGAGCTAGATGCCTCCTCCCTGTTCCTCTTAGGATTCTTCTCTTCATTGGTTGGGGTCTGAAGGACAGGAGGAATGTTCATTGGCTTCCCTTGTTCTAGAACCTACAAGAAAGAGTTGTGATCAAATTGTCTTTCAAGATCAATGAGTGTGTTCTCTACTTCCACAACAGTGTTGTCCATATCATTCAAGGTGTTCTCCACCCACTCATCCTGGTTAGAAAACTGTTCAATGTCAGGTCTTGGGTGGTGGATGTATGCTCCCAACTTGACCTTGAGTATAAGTTTAGTTATAACCCCCTGAGGGTCATACTGCCATATGAAGTTGTTTCTGAACTTCATCTTTTGTAGTAAATTGTCAGCCTCTGGTCCAGCCTCTCTATTATTGCAAATGAATGGGCCCAATTGGTTTTTCACTTTGAACTGGGTTTTCTTCCTATAAGCTAGGAAGTGGACCTCATCAGAGTTGATGATTTTTCTAAAATATTCAAGACCAAATATGCTCATAGGGTGGTATTTGGGAAACTTATAGGGAGTTAATTGGCAACCATAGATTCTGATCTCAGTGTGGTTCTGGTAGAGGTACCAGTCTCCCACCTTGTTGTTCTTTGCCAATTGTAGCACTCTCTTGATCTCTGGGCTGATTCTAGGCTGAGTCTTAGAAGTCAGCGTGTTCATGACAGGGTATACAAAGGAGTCTATGAAGTCTTTGTAGGTGAATGTTGTGGAAAACTTGTGTACCAAGGGTGTCCAATAGATCACTGACCTCTCCTTTCCCTTGGTATCCAGCTTCTGGATGCTCAAAGGGAACTTATCTATCTGGTAATATAAGAACATATGAAACAACACTGAAGAGTATTTAAAAACTCTTTCAGTGGTCTTTCAGTGGGCAGTCTAGTGAATTGTTCATGCATTATGTCTGCAATTAACTAAGCATAATAAAACATGATAGCAGGAGCCATGCCTGGAGTAAAAATGTACAAGAAGGCCAAGATTACCTCATCCAAATGCTCATCTGTGGTATATCCAAGGATGCATGAGAGGATGGTGATTATCTGCCTAGAAATATCTGAGAAAAAGGTGGCAGCATAGGGTGGGGTATCTGTAGGAGTATAGCGGTCTTCAATGATAAAATTCTCGAAGATTTGCTTGATTTTCACCTGGTCTAATGTGATGTATAAGTCCAACAGGTGTCCAATGGATAGAGGGGTCAGATTGGGGCTAGATTGGAGTTGAAGAATCTAGCTAATTGACTCAGGTGTAATGGGGAATAATAACTCATGGTTTGGAGCAACAATAGCCCTTTGGATAGGGACATAACATGCATGACAATAATGTACAATATCTAGGAAAGGGTGAACTTCTGAGAATGTGTAGTTCGACAAATTGGATTCCCAAATGTTGATGTCATCAGAATGGTTTAAAAATATGTCCTTACTCCAACAGTGGAGATTTCGAAGGTGAGCTGGAGTTGCAGTGTCCTTTATTTAGAAATCCCTATCTGCTAGGGAAAAATGGTCAATGTCCCGGTGAGGGGTTAAGACCGGTCTGACATCTAGAGAGGTCTGGGAAACCATCTTGAGGATCTGATGTGGGAATCAGGCTTGTACATATTGTATAAGTGAAGCTTTGAATAGGTCTGTACAAAGATAGGGTATTGACAGTTTGCAGGATAGGGGTTTGGGTATTTTAGAGGGGAAATCAATTAAATTCAATTAAATATTTTTTACATTCACTATACATTTTTAAACTAAGATGGTCGTTTGGATTTTTGTTAAAATACCTGGAAATGGTGGAATATGCTACAAAATGGTGTGAATGGTAGCTACAGAGGGTATTGTGGCTTCAGTCGTGCACTAGAGGCCTGAATTGGGCTTCCAAAGAAGGTTTGGGAGGAAATTGGCTGTCAAATCTGGTTGCAGAGGCTCAAGGTGGCGCAGGAAAGCTTAGGAGGCTTTCACAAAGCAAATGAGTGAAAAAGGGTGAAAATGGGCATCTCTCGCCTTGTAACTGGAAATGGTTAGAAATTGGTGGCGAATTTCATAATGAATAGTGATGATTTTTGGCTTACGCAGGGAGGCAGTTTCATTGCTCATCGCAGCGCTTTTGGGAGTTGGGTGTTATTTTCCTGAGAGCACGTGAGTTAACAAGGATATGCCATGTAGCAAAAAGGGGCCCGAGAAAAACCACGAATCTCGCATTCTCTCGGGCAGGTAAAAGTCGAGAGGTGAATGAATGTGATATGGATGTGTGCCATTAGATCTGGGGGTGACAGATCTAATGGCTCTCACACGGTGAAGTTGCATTGTGGGAGCAGGGGCAGAGATTTGCGGGGCCCGGGGGAATTAATTCCATTAAATTGTAATTAATTAATGAATCAACGGGATTAAGCGTATAATGAATGGGTTATATGTAGTGGGACCAGGGTTAAAATACAACGAGGGACTTTTTAATCACACGGGGGTGGTGGGTTAAAAGGTTTATAATCGGAGAAAATGTGAATTGTGGAGTTAGTTAAATAATGCACGGGGGGAGAATAAAACTTAGTATAAAGGGGGTTTTATGGGTTTTCAAGGGAAATTAATAAGGGGAAAATGATCTTTTCAAAGGGGAATGGGTTTCACACTAGTGAAAAGGGTTTTTGGGTATTGGAATTAATTTTGGAGGGTAATTTTCTAGGGAAAAGTGTGAAACCATGGGGCAAGGGTGAAAATGAAGGGAAAAAGGGTATTTTCTTAGGAAATGTTGGGATAATGGGAAATTAGTAAGTATGTGGTGGCAGGTGAAATGGAATGAGGGGAAGTTAGCCAAATCAACTTGTGAACATCCTTTCACTTTCATAACTGCTCCTGCACAGTACAACATATGATTAAGCATAATAAATGTGCTTTTGCTTCAATCATCTTTGTACTTCTGCAACCTTTCTTCTACTTACCCTTTACTTACCTTAACATTTTTTCTTCACTTTATTGGGTGCATTTAAGCTAGCAGACCCTTTATTTCCTTTTTCTTTTGAAAAGTAAACTATCTAATTCTAACCTTATATCTTCGAATGGCTCAGATTAAGCTTATGAGCACATTTTATTTCTTTACCTAATTACTGCTCTGCCAAGATTAAATAGTTTGGAAAGATCTTTTATTCTCTAACAATAAACATGAAATTTAAAGCATGAAGTAGTCAAGATTAAACAGATTGATTATCATTAATTGTGACATTTATGAAAAGCTTCACACAACCATTATTTTGTACAGTAAACTAAAAAGTAGTGGCACTTAGACTTGCACACTTTCATGATTTGTTTTTGTTTGGGGTTCATATTTTTTCACTTTTTTTCACTTTTCTTATTCTTTTTGTCCTTTGATATTTCTTTTGGCACATACCCTCTTTCCTTTCATTAATTTTTTAATATGGAAAACATTTGTAGAAAAGAAAAGGTATGTACAATATTACAAGACTAATTATAGCCCATTCAAAATTATGAATCTTATTAATATAGGACTCTAACACTAATAAACATTTTTATTATGGATGGCATTATCTTATGCTAACGGTTTATTTTACATGTCAAGATTTCTAATATATTCTCTTCAAAATCTTATTCATTTTGAGTGACAGTTGATATCGATTTATGCTACATGCCAAGATTTGTAATATATTATTCCCTTCCAAGCTTATTCATTTCGAGTGAAAGGTATGTCAACTAGATGTCGACATACTATGAGAACATTGCAAAGCCTCCCTCCACACTTTAGGTTGAATACTACTGCCAGACTAAAAAATATCCTCACATATCTTCAAATATCTTCACACATATTCAATGAATTGAATTGATCTCAATTGCCTACCCGTTTCGTTTGGAATTTCGTTGGGCATCTTAAAATAAGATAATTACTCCTGTATGTGGGGTTGGCTAAACATAGAGAGTTAGTTAACTGAGTGGTTGAGTGGTTGAGTGTTTGAGTGTTGAGTCAAGTCGAGTTAAGTGATAGATGACTTTGAGTGTGTGGTTGCATGTGGTTTCATGTCAAGATATTTAGGAAATTAGCTAGTTGGAAAAGGTTAAATACACTTCATTGGGTTCATTGTAATCATCATGTTTTGTGCAATCAATAGAAGAACAACAACTCATGCTTTATGTGTGAATTATTTTTGTTTTGTCTCCTCTACCTTTCCAAAAAATTAGTATCAGAGCAAGGTGAGCAAGATTTGAGACAGAGAAAATCTGCAGCTGCAGCTTTAAGAGTCGCATTGTGTGAGTTATAAGAGAATCAAAATTTTCTCAGTTGTCGAGCTCGTTTGGTCCGCAGATCGCATAGAAAACTCACTTGTTTTGAAAAAGCAACTGCAGCTTCCATGAACACCCATCGCCATAGTAGCTTGTAGAGCCCCCACTCAATAGCCATCAATTTCCTACGATACCTGGACTCCTGTACATGGAGGTTTTTTGGCTCGGTTGAAGAACGTTAATTTTTTGAAAAAGAGTTTCATGAAGGGTGTGTTATACAAAGGTTATTGTTTTTATATATAAATATTTCTTTTTTATTTCTTTTTTATATAAAAAAATTGTATAATTAAGAGTTTTTCAAAAAGGTATTTTGCAAAAAGTTTTTTTTTAATAAAAAATTTAGGGTTTTATTGGGAGGGTTTTTTTTTTTTTTTTTAAAGAGCTTTACAAAGGAGAAATTTAAGGTTTTTTTTCAAAAAGGTATTTTTGGAGAAAGATGGCTTTCTCAAATTTCCAGCTCTAGTTCACACCGTTTACAAGGAAGGATTATTATGTGTGGGCCATTAAGATGGTGACCACGTTGCAGGCACATGATGTTTGGGATTATGTCAAGTTTGGGTTTTCAGAACCTAAGAACGAAGAAGAAGAGAAAGCTCTCAATAATACAGAGAGGGAACAATGGAAGAAAAACAAGAAGAAGAATGCACATGTGTTGCAGCTTATTCAGTAGGGAGTGGACCGAGTAGTGTTCTAGAATATTATGATCACGTCTTCAACAAAAGTAGCATGGGATACTTTGGCGACAAACTATAAAGGTATAAGAAGGTCAATATTGTTAAGTTGCAGAATACTAGGAAGGATTTTGATGGTCTGTAGATGAAGGAGACAAAGGACATCGATTCTTTCATGAATCGAGTCATAACAATCATAAATCAGTTAAAGATTTATGGTGAAGATATAAAATATCAAAGAGTGGATGAGAAGGTCCTCCGATCTTTCTCTACCAAATTTGATGTTGTGGTAGCAGCGATAGAAGAAGTCAAGGATTTGACATCATTGACAATTGATGAGTTGATGGGATCACTTCTATCGCATGAGGCAAGCATAGACAGAAATAAGGATTCCACTTTAGAGACCACTTTCAAAAGCCACGTTTCTATTTCAAGAGATAGAGGTCGAGATAGAAGTAGATCGAGAGGCAGAGGATGAAGTGGAAGATATGGAAGTTAGAAATATGGCTGAGAAGAGCATGAACATGCAAGTGGAAGCAACTACAGAAGCTTCAACAATAATCAGAGAGTTGACAAATCAAAGGTGAGATGTTATTATTGCAATAAATTTGGTCACTATGCTCATGATTGCAGGAAGAAGATAGATCATCAAAGGAACCAAAGAGCTAAAGTCACTACAAAGAGTTATAACTCCATCTTCTTAACTTTCCATACCATGCATGAACCTTATGCTAGTGTGTGGTTTTTAGACAGTAGTTGTAGTAACCACATGACAGGCAACATAGATTGGTTTGCAAATTCCGATCAATCTGTGAAAACAGAGGTAAAGTTGGGGACTGATAAGACTATGGAAGTAGATGGGAAAGGAGTGGTCAACATTCTGACATAATGTGTTAAGTGTTGCTCAATTGACACATAAAGGATACATAGTTATCTTTTAAGGTTAAGAATGTGTTATATATGAAAAGCCCCCAAATAAGCAGCTGATAGCAAAGGTGCAGATGACGAGGAACATACTCTTTCCTCTAATTTTGAATTATAGTGGTCAGGTGAGTTCTTTTACAGTTGCATGTTCTGATGATTATTGGTTATGGCACTTTTGATTTGGACACTTGCACTTTTTTGGTTTAAGATTGTTGCAGCAGAAATAGATGGTCAGAGGATTACCTCCCATCAAAGAGCCTGCTAGTACTTGTGAGTGTTGCATCTTGGGAAAAAAACATCGTGAAAGTTTTCCAAAGGGAGTTGCATACAGAGCAAAGCAACCTCTTGAGCTAGTGCATACAGACTTGTGTGGACCTATGAGGACACAGTCAATTGGTGAAAGTTGCTACTTGCTCACTTTCATTAATGACTACAGCAGGAATACTTGGGTTTACTTCTTGAAGCATAAGTCTGAAACTTTTACAAAGTTAAAAGAATTCAAAGCCTTAGTAGAGAACCAAAGTGATCGATAGATCAAGGTATTAAGTTCAGATCGTGGTGGAGAATATAACTCAAAGGAATTCCATGATTACTGTAAACAACATGGGATTAGAAGACAATTTACAACCAGGTACACACCGCAGTAGAATGGTGTAGCAGAGAGAAAGAATAGGACAATTATGAAGCATGTTGAAAGGTAGAAACTTGTCCAATGAGTATCAGGCAAAAGCAGTTTCATGTGCTATTTATGTGATCAACATATCTCCTACAAAGAGTGTAATTAACAGAGTACTAGAACAAGCATGGTCAGGTATGTATTGCAGGGTATCTCATCTCATAGTATTTGGATGTGTAGCTTATGCACATGTGCCTAAGGAATGAAGAGGCAAATTGGATGATAAAAATGAAAAATGTGTATTCATTGGTTATAGTGAGCAATAAAAATCTTACAAATTCTATAACCCTGTCACAAAGAAGACCATAATTAGCAGAGATGTTGTATTCAAGGAAAAAGAGTCACGGAATTGAACTATAGACAAAACAGTTGATGAACAACTGCCACTGATGGAAGAAGATGATGTAGCAGAAAAGAAGCAGCAAGAATCACAGGTAAAGACACCAAACAGAGACACACCAACAAGGAATCCAAAATTTTCAGAGCAACATGGATCCTCAAGCAGATCAATAGATCAAGATTCTCCCAACAATCAATCAGGTGATGAATCAAGCTGAAATGGTAAGAGAAAGATGAGAAGTTTGAAAGATATTTATGATGATTTGGTTGTTAGTTCGAATTTTGCATTGTTGTGCAAGCCATGGATGAAGAAATTGAAGCTATTATAAAGAATGATACATGAGATTTGGTTGATTTTCCAAAGGACAAAAATCTCAATGGTGTGGAGTGGGTCTACAAGACAAAGTTGAATGAAAAATGTGAAATTGATAGATTTAAAATAAGACTTGTAGCAAAAGGATTCTCGCAGCACCTGGGAATATACTTTGGAGAAACGTTTTCTCTGGTAGCCAGATTGGATACTGTAGGAGCAGTTCTAGCCACAACAACTCAAAATAAGTGGAAAGTATATCACATGGATGTGAAATTAGCCTTCTTGAATGGAATTCTAGAAGAAGAAATTTATGTGTAGCGGCCTCTAGGATATGAAGTTGAGATTAATGAAGAGGAAGTTTACAAGTTGAAGAAAGCGCTCTATGGACTGAAGCAAGCACCTAGAGCTTGGTATAGCAGAATTGACAACTACATGATTAAGAATGGATTTTGCATAAGCAACATTGAGCCTAAGTTATACACAAAGGTATATGAGCATGTACAAATTTTGATTGTTTGCTTATATGTTGATGACATGATTTTTACAGGTGATTTTGAGATAGATGAATTTAAAGCAGCCATGATGAAATAATTTGAGACGATAGATCTTGGTCTCATGAAATATTTTCTTCGCATAGAAGTTGAGAAATCTGAAAAGGGAATTTTTATTTGTCAAAATAAATATGCCAAATATTTATTGAAAAGATTCATGATGGAAAATTGCAAACCTGTCCCTACACTAGTTGCAACAGGTATAAAGTTAAGCAAGGATGATGAAGGATCTATAATGTCAATCCAACTCTATTTAAAAGATTGGTTGAGAGCCTCATGTATCTCATAGCTAAAAGACTGGATATCATGCAAGGAGTGAGTTTGATTTCCAGATTTATGGAGACTCCAAGAGACACACATTGGAGTGCAGGAAAAAGAACTATGAGATACATAGCAGGAACTAGAGATTGTGGCATTATGTATGCAAGCACATTAAAGAAGGATTTGATTGGATACACAGATAGCGATTTTGCAGGAAGTTTGGATGATAGGAAGAGAACTTATGGTTTTGTGTTCCACCTTGGTTCAAGTGTGATTTCATTGGCATCTAATAAGTAGCCCATTGTGATACCTTCGTCAGCAGAAGTAGAATATGTAGTAGCAACATCAACATCATGTCAAGCAATGTGGTCAAGAAGAGTATTCGATGGACTCAAGTAGAAACAACAAGGATCAACAGTAATATATTGTGACAACACCTCAACGATTGCACTATCCAAGAATAGTGTGTTTCATCAGAAGAGAAATCGTATTGATACTAGATATCACTTTATTCGAGAACTTGTGAGCAATGAAGAAGTTCACTTGAAGCCTTGTAAATCTAGTGATTAATTGGCGGATATATTTGCTAAGTCATTAGCACAAGATGTGTTTGAGTTACCATAAAAGAAACTTGGGTGTTGTAAGTCTAGCTAAGGTATAGACCAGAAGGCATGTTTGAGCTGTCATGAGTCATGCTTTAGTTTAGCAGTCGCAATTAAGGGGGAATGTTAAAATAAGATAATTACTCCTACATGTGGAGTTAGCTATACATAGAGAGTCAGTTAACTGAGTGATTGAGCGGTTGAGTGTTTGAGTGTTGAGTCAAGTCGAGTGAAGTGATAGATGACTTTGAGTGTGTGATTGCATGTGGTTGCATGTCAAGATATTTTAGGCAATTAGATAGTTGGTGAAGGTTAAATACCCTTCATCAGGTTCATTGTAATCATCATGTTTTGTGTGATCAATAGAAGAGCTATAGCTCGTGTTTTATGTGTGAATTATTTGTGCTTTGTCTCCTCTTCCTTTCCAAAAGGGCACCAAGAAATCTGTTGGTAATCATGGATTCGTCCAGATTAACTCGTGTTTTCATGTGGTGCTTGAAGAATTATCCATTTACACAAGTGTGTGTAGACATTCCTATGCCCCGTCTCCCATGGTAGCCCTTCAGTACCATGTCATGAGCCATTTCATCTTCGGCATCTCCGGTTGCTACCAAATATGTTGATTATCTTGCTATCAATATTATTTTCTTTTTGCAGATCCATGACTTTCTAGACGCATGTTATGCACTTAATCCTGCAAGATGATACCAGAATACCAAATATGTGAAAAATATAACCAAAGCATAGAACAAGAGCAATAACAACAAGTATTTTATTATTCAGAAAGCAAAATTCACTTGCCTCTTCGATGGGGCAACCTCCAATAGAGCTGAGCTTGATTACAAAATAAGACACCATGTTCCTCACAGGGAGTCTCTATCCTTTATATAGGATTCATACATGCAATACCATGGGGCAATACCATGGTTCTTATTAATACCATCTATCTAATACCATGGTCCATTTGCAGCAAACTGTGGTCCCACAATTAAATGCGGGTTAACCACTTACAATTATTAATATGGGATTTATTGACTCTTCACTTAACTATAACTATGACTCGATCCTATTACATAAATAAGGGGGTTAGGGTGGGACCCTAACATGCCCTCCCCCATAAGAATAGCCTTGTCCTCAAGGCTGAAGCTACGGAAACTGCTGGAGAATAGTTGCTGGTTACCAGGTTGCATCTTCCAGAGAGTTGTCTTTCCACTTGACGAGGACTTCCTTGATCAGGCGGCCACGCAGGTGCCATTCTCGTGTGTCTAGGACCTGTTCAAGTTGGAGCTAGATTGACCCTTCTTCATCCAGTTCAGGTAGACTGGTTTGAATTTTGAAATTGTTCCCAATCACTTTCTTGAGGCATGAGACATGGAAAACTGGATGGATTTTTGCAGTGGGTGGAAAAGCTAGCTTGTAGGCCACTTCTCCAATGCACTAAAGTACTTGATATGGTCTATAGAATTTTGGAGATAGTTTCTGAAAACCCTTGTCTTTGAGTGATGTTTGCTTATATGGTTGCAACCTCAAAAATACCTGATCCCCTTCTTGAAATTGGCGTTCTGAGCGATGCTGATCTACCTGTTGCTTCATGCGGTTTTGAGCTTGATGAAGATTCTCTCTAAGATGGGCGAGCATGGTTGTGCGGTTTTGAAGGAGTTGATCCACTGCTTGTACCTTTGAGCACCCCTTGATATAAGAAGTAGGGGAAGGAGGGAGTTGAACATAAACTGCTTCATATGGAGTCATTTTGGTGGTGCATTATAGTTGGTGTTATACCACCATTCAGCTAGAGGTAACCACTGTACTCAGAGATGTTGCTTTTCTGAAGTGAAACACCTAAGGTAGGTTTCAAGACATTTGTTGTCTACTTCAATTTTACCATCAATTTGTGGATGATAGGAAGTACTGAGTTTTAGTTGGGTACCTTGTAGCTGGAAGAGTTCCTGCCAAAAATTACTAGTGAAGACTGGGTCACGATCAGACACAATGGAACTGGGCATGCCACACAATTTGAATATCTGATCTATGAAATATTGAGTGACTAAAGTCGGTGTAAAAGAGTGGGGTAGGGTGCAAAAATGAGCATACTTAGAAAGTCTGTCCACAACCACCATGATGACTGACTTGTTTCCTGACTTTGGAAGACTTGCAATGAAATCCATAGAAACCTCTGTCCATATTGATGGTGGGATGGGCAATGGTTGTAATGTGCCTGGTGCTTTGACTGTCTCTCCTTTGTTGTGTTGATAGACATCGTATTCAGCTACAAAAGTAAGAATGTCCTTTTTCATGCCTGTCCAAAAAAATGATCTTCGAGTGCGAGCATACATCTTTTGAAAGCTTGAGTGTCCTGCAGTGGGAGATGAGTGCAACTCCGCCAAAATGCGGCTTTTGAGGGTGGATGTTGGTGATATTACGACTCTGTCTTTGTAGCGAAGAATCTCATCCTGCCATGAGTAGCCCTCGGTGGAATTTGGATCCACCTGCAATTGAGTAATGAGTTGGGAGAGCCAGGGATGTGAAAACCATTCCTTGCAAGCCTCTTCAATCCATTCTGGAATGGGAAGGGAAATGGCGAGCAGGGTACTTTCCTCCTCAAATTGGCGAGATAATGCATCTGCTACAATATTTTCGCGCCCTTTCTTGTAAATTATCTCATAATCATATCCCAGCATTTTGGCGAGCCATTTATTTTGTTGTGGTGAGGATAGGCATTGCTCCAAAAAATATTTAAGGCTTTGATGGTCTGTGCGGATTTGGAAGCGTCGCCCCAATAAGTAAGGTCACCAGGTATCTACTGCATGTAAGATGGCCATCATCTCCTTCTCATAGGTAGATTGTCCCAGATTCTTTCCACTTAGTTCTTGGCTTGTGAAGGCCAAGGATCGATCTTCCTACATTAAGACCGCCCCAATACCTGTACCTGAAGCATCACATTCAATGAAAAAATATTTGGTGAAGTCAGGTAGTGCTAAGAATGGAGTAGAACACATGGCATTTTTTAGAGCTGTAAAGGCCTATTGTGCCTCATCATTCTAGAGGAATGAATTTTTCTTGAGGAGTTGAGTGAGGGGCCTTGAAATACGACCATAATTGCGGACAAATTTTGCGATAGTAGCTCGTGAGACCCAAAAATCCTCTCAGGCTCTTCAAGGTCTTAGGTTGAGGCCAATCCTGCATTTCCTGGATCTTTTTGGGGTCCACCTTCACACCTTCACGCCCCACAATGTGGCCCAAATACTCAACTTCTTCCATGCCAAAAGAACACTTGGACATCTTAACAAAAAATTTATGCTCGCGGAGCAGTTCAAGAGCAGATCTACATGCTGAAGATGTGCGCCCCAAGTGCGACTGTAAATGAGGATGTCATCAAAGAAAACAAGAACACATTTTCCGAGATATGGTTTGAGCAGGTGGTTCATAAGGCTCTGAAAAGTGGATGGGCCATTACAAAGACCGAATGGCATGACCAGGAACTCATAATGGCCTTCATAAGTTCTGAAAGCAGTGTTTGGCATGTCGACTTCTTTCATGCGAATTTGGTGGTAGCGTGAGTGAAGATCAAGCTTAGTGAAGAATTGAGCCCAATTTAGTTCATCCAGTAAATCATCAACAACCGGGATGGGAAATTTATCTTTGACTGTCAACTTATTGAGGGCCCTGAAGTTTGGACACATACGCCATTCCTCATCTTTCTTGAGCACCATGACCACCGGTGATGAATAAGGACTAATGCTGGGATGAATAACACCTGCTTCCAAAAGTTCCTTGATTATTTTTCTATTTCATTCTTTTGAGCGAACGAATATCTATATGGGCACACAGTTGGTGGTTGTACCCCTGGGACCAAAGTGATACTATGATCATGTTCCCCTCTCGAGGGTGGAAGCTCATGAGGCTTGTCAAAGACTGGCTGATGGGTATTTAAGATCTATTGCATCTCAGGATGAATCAGAGGAGAATTGGGTTCGAAGGACTGGATGGCATTAAATTGAGCTATAACTCCATCGTGGCCCTTTTTTAACAATAACTCCATCTGATGTGAGCTGATGATAGAGGGAGCTCCCGCCTGAAGTCCGCGGAGGGTATGTGTGTGGTTGTTCTGCTTCAAGGTCATATATAACTCCTAGAAATCCATTGTGATTGG
Source organism: Pinus tabuliformis (assembly GCA_031772625.1). NCBI lineage: Eukaryota > Viridiplantae > Streptophyta > Pinopsida > Pinales > Pinaceae > Pinus > Pinus tabuliformis. Next base: position 409,037,024 of record CM062806.1, on the reverse strand, counting down.
GCCAAGTGTATGAAGCCATTCAGCACCTAGGACAATGTCGCACCCTCCCATGTGTATGGCAAACATGTGGGTCTTTAGCTGATAATCCCCCATTTGAAGTTTGACATTTTCACAGCAGCCTTCACATTTCATTGTGCCCCCATCAGCAATTTGGACTTGGAAGTTAGAAACTACTCGTACAAAACAATGCATTGATTCCATGACTCTTTGATGAATAAAATTATGTGTACTTCCACTATCAATCAAGACTACTACTTGGCGATGCTTAATAAAACCTCTGATTTTGAGAGTTTGAGGTGAAGAAATCCCTGCCAAAGCATGCAGCGAAATAACTAGTTCTTCAGGTACATTGTCCTTCTAGTTGTCCTCTTCTTCCTCCTCTGGTTCCTCAAGTGGTGGGGCTTCCTCCAATGAGTTGTGATTAGTAGCATCAATTTGAAAAAAATTGGGTTCCTTGCATTTATGCCCGGGAAGTATTTTTCATCACAGTAGTAACATAATCTTTGCTTTCTTCTTTTCTCCATTTCTGCAAGTGACACCTTTTGAACCTTGAGTGTTTGGGTAGTGCTGTGGGCCTGTGGGGGGCAACCCTTGGCGGTGAAATTTGAGTGATTGGACTGGGATGCTAATGCACGTTCTACTTCATGAGCTATCTTGCAAGCCTCCAGCCATGAGGGAGGGTGGTGCAGTCGGACGTGGGCTTGTATGGCCTCTTTAAGACCACTGATAAAACATTCCATGTAGAATTGATCTTATAGACCTAAAGTGCGGAAAGCTAAGGCTTCAAAGGCTGTAATATATTCATCCACTGTTCCAATCTAACGAGCAACGTTGATGCCATTGCCACCATTGCCATCTTTCATTGTCCAAGTGCATGATCCCCACACTAAGCTGAGTGTCATTATCCACGATGTAATTCAGATTGAAATATTGCTCCATTTGTGCTATCCATGCTGCCGGGTGAGAGCCATCAAATTTATGCATGTCTAGCTTGGGTGGTCGCGGACGGGATTGTTGGTGGGTGCCCTAGAGGTGAAGAGAGTGGCTAGACTCACCCTCACTATGTTCATTGCCAATATATGCCTCCTCGCAGGCTTCCACCTTGCCCATAGAGAGTGTTGTAGTTAACTTCGTTAGCCGATCTTGGATTTTTTGCAAGGATGCTTCAAGTTTGTCCATCCTTTCATTCGCCATAGCTTGATTTCTAGTTTTTACCATGCATCGACCACCCAATTTCTTTGGCACTAACAATTGAATGGTACCACCTTGCTCTACTCTTCATCCTGGTTCTTATGGGCTAAGTCACTAATAAGCACCCCAGGGGGGTCTCAGACTTTTTTTATTTTATTTTTCTTTTGCTCCTAATGGAGTTTTACTCGTTTCTTAGGAATACTGCAATTGCCAAATCCCTGAAATGTCAATGCTGCCAAAAGTCCTGTGAAAATCACACCCAAGTATAGGAACCCACACAACTACTCGGGTATGGATGGTGGATTTGATGGATCTGAACAGCGAAAATGATTACTGCTGTGGATCTGATGGATCTGAGAGATCTGGATGGCTGATCTGATAGATTTGAACTGCGAAACTGATTGTTGTTGCGGCGGCAAAAAACCCCACTTGCAAGATCTGATCTAGCAAAGATTATGTATGATCTAGAGAGAGATCAGGGAACTATGGTCTCAAGGAGTGTCAGGTGCTATATATCGCAATATACATAAGGGTCTGATAGTAGTACTCGGCCCAATTTTTCAGGGCACTAACCAAGGAGGATCAATCGTACCCTTAGCCGTACAACCCGACTACCCTATCATACGGGTGAGTAATCTCTTCGAGTGCTGTTCTCAGTGTACTGTAGTAGCAAGACGGCTGGCGGTTTATCTATGGCTAGGTTTCAAGGGAGCTAGGGGGCTTCCGATATACCGAGAAGGTACTTGGAAGACAGTCCGTGTGTGGTTCTGTCTAATGTGCTACTACTCGAAGGGGTACCCACAAGGGTTACAAGGAAGTCCAATAGGCATGACCACCTCTTGTATTTCCTGCATGCATGCCTCCCAGGTTTATGCGCTCAATGACAGATCCCGTGGTTTAAAGACACCAGAACATGTCTCTAGCCAAAAAAAAAAATTGCTAAAAAATGGAGATCCCACCGGCCCTTGAAAGCGCTTTGATACCATTTGTTATGCACTTAATCCTACAAGACGATACCAGAATACCAGCTATGCAAAAAAATATACCCAGAGCATAGAACAAGAGCAATAACAACAAGTATTTTATTTTTCAGAAAGTAAAGTTCACTTGCCTCTTCGAGGGGGCAACCTCCAATAGAGCTGAGCTCAATTACAAAATAAGACACCATTCTCCTCGCAAGGAGTCTCTATCCTTTATATAGGATTCATACATGCAATACCATGGGGCAATACCATGGTTCTTATTAATACCATCTATCAAATACCATGGCCCATTTGCAACAAACTGTGGTCCCATCATTAAATGCGGGTTAACCACTTACAATTATTAATATGGGCTTTATTGACTCTTGACTTAACTATAACTATGACTCGATCCTATTACATAAATAAGGGGGTTAGGGTGGGACCCTAACAATGCAAAATATGTTATTGAAGGAATAGGTAATGTGGTCCAATCCTTCCTAAACAGGATTATGTAGGTATGTGAGCTACGCAAAACATGATTTCTTCATTTCTTCATATAAAATCCTGAACATGATTTCTTCATTTGTTCATATAAAATTCTGATGTTGATGTTTGCGAGCTACTCAAAACATGATTTTTTCATATAAAATTTTATTTCGAGTTTGGTAACTATGATTACAGCAAAAAACAACAAAGAAAAGACTAAGGTTTGAGGTTGAGCTTCCTTTAAACTATTTCTTCATATAAAATTATGATGTTGAGCTTCATGTAAACATGATTTCTTCATATAAAATTCTGATGTCTACGAGCTACTCAGAACATAATTTTTTCATCTTTTCATATAAAATTGTCTAAACATGATTTATTCATATAAAATTCTGATGTCCACGAGCTACTGGAAACATACCTTTTTCATTTTTTCATATAAAATAAAAAAAATTGATTCAAACTTGGTAACACATAAAACTCAAAGAAAACTGTAACTTTGATTACAACACATAAAAATCAAAGAAAACTAAAACCTCAATGGTGAGCTTCATCTAAACTATATATTTGATATATTTGAAGTTCATGTAGCTTCATACATGGATACACTGAGAGAAAATGAACCAGAAGCCATACCTTTCTGAATATATTAAGGGAGATACAGGGCCATGAAACGTTGAAGAGTTGTACAAGAAGTGTGTGTTGCTTGCATGTGGCCAATGGAGCAGACTCGACAATGAAACACATAGAGAAACATTTCCATAAAGTGCAGAAGCATTAGTTGACAAAGAAATAAAAACTTTTATAACACAATGATATCTCCCATTAATAACTAGAATCAGAAATTGGAAACCCAATGGCTTTTCCATAAAAACAAGATTGTGATATTGGGAACCACCCTGTCTAACCCAGTATGTTAGGAGACACCCCAATAAATTTAATTTGAAAAAATAAAAAATAAAAAACCTCTAAAAGTGTGTTTTTTACAAAGCTCTTCCATAAATAACAAAAAAATGTTCTTTTTTTTTTGGTAATTAATAACTGGACTGTCTGCATATGGCGTTGCTATCATCCACAACTATATAGCGTTGCCATTAGTTGCTGCTAACATTGTTCTCTTGAAATTTTTGGTTCATCATCCTTCACTTTTGTTTTTGTTAGGGTCCCACCCTAACCCCCTTATTTATGTAACGGGATCACGTCATAATCAAGAGTCAATAAAGCCCATATTAATATTTGTAAGTGGTTAACCCGCAATTAATGACGGGACCACAGTTAGTTACAAATGGGCCGTAGTTTTAGATAGATGGTATTAATAAAACCCACGGTATTGATTCGTGGTATTGCATGTATGAGTCATATATAAAGGATAGAGACTCCTTGGGAGGAGCATCGTGTCTTATTTTGTAATCGAGCTCTGCTCTATTGGAGGTTGCCCCCTCGAAGAGGCAAGTGAACATTACTCTCTGATAATAAAATCATTGCTATTCTGTGTTCTGGGTATATTTTCTTCGCATAGTCTGTATTTGGGTATCATTTTGCAGGTTAAGAGCATAACAAGTGGTATCAGAGCACTTTCCAGGGCCGGTGGGATCTCCATTTCTTAGCAAATTTTTTTTTTTGGCTAGAGATGTGTTTCGGCGTCTTTAAACCACGGGATCTGTCGTTGAGCGCATAAACCTGCGGATTTGGGAAGGCATGCACACATGAAATACAAGAGGTGGTCACATCTGTTGGACTCCCTTGCAACCCCTGTGGGTACCCCTTCAAGTAGTAGCGCATTAGACAGAACCGCGCATGGACTGTCTTCCACGTACCCTCTGGGTATATCGGAAGGCACCTAGGCTCCCTTGAAACCTCGCCATAGATAAACCGTCGGCCGTCTTGCGGCTATAGTACACTGAGAACAGAACTCAGAGAGATTACTCGCCCGTACAATAGGGTAGTCGGGTTGTACGGCTAAGGGTACGGTCGATCCTCCTTAGTTAAAGCCCTGAAACATTGGGCCGAGTACTACTGCCAGACCCTTATGTATATTGCGATCTGTAGCACCTGACACTCCTCAAGACCATAGTTCCCTTTTCTATCGGGGGATCACACATCATCTCTTCCAGATCCGCTGGTGCAAAGGGGTGCAGCAGCAGCAGACATCAGTCCCGCAGTCTCGAGTTCGCAAATCAGCCATTCCGATCTATTAGATCCATCAGATCCGCAGCAGCAGTCTGTTCCACCGCCCAGAGCTATCAGATCCGCCATTCAGATCTCTCAGATCCACCAGATCGGAGTCGTTGTGAAGGGTTCCTATACCGGGGTATAATTTTCGCAGGACTTTTGGCCGCATTGACATTTTGAGGATTTGGAGACTGTAGTATTGATAAGGAAGGAGTAAAACTCCGTTAGGAGTTTTTAGAAGAAAAAAAAAGTCTGAGATATTCCGGGGCGCTTACTGGTGATCTATCCCATCAGAATGAGGACGACGAGCTGAGCATGGTGGTACCATTCAATTCTTAGTGAAAATTTTTTAGGCGGTCCCAATTTTCAAAAAAATCAGGTTGGTGTATGGTAGAAACTAGAGCTCAAGCGATGGCCAATGACAGGATGGACAAACTTGAAGAATCCATGCAAACCCTCCACATTCAGCTTAACAGACTATGTAGCATGGTCGAGAGCATACTCCCGAAGGGCAAGGAGCAAGCCCATGAGGAGGCGTATAATGGCAATGGACACAATGAGGATGAATCTAGCCACTCTCCTCACGTCTGGCACACCCACCAACAACCCAGTCAGTGACCTCCCAAGTTGGATATGCATAAATTTGACGGTTCTCACCCGTCGGCATGGATAGCACAAATGGAACAGTATTTCAATCTGAATCACATCTTAGATGATGTAACTTAGCTTATGGTGGGGAGCATGTACTTGGACAATGAAAGGTGGCAATGGTGGGAATGGCATCAACGTTGCAATGGACCTTTTAGGACTTGGACCAAATTTACAAAAGCTCTTCAAGACTGCTTTGACCATGAATCTTCTTTTTTGGGTCATCTTACTAAGATCCGACAGACTGGTACAGTGGATGAATATATTATAGCTTTTGAAGCCTTAGCCTTCCGCACTTGGGGTCTCTCAGATGCATTCTACACGGAATGTTTTATCAGCGGTCTTAAAGAAGCCATCAAAACTCAAGTCCTACTGCACGACCCTCCCACATGGACGGAGGCTTGCAAGGTAGCTCGTAACGTGGAACGCGCATTAGCAGCCCAATACAGTCGCCCAAATTTCTCCGCTAAAGGTCGCCCCCCACAGGCTCACAACACGACTCAAACACTTAAGGTCCAAAAGGTGTCACCTGTGGAAATGGCCGAAAGAAGAAAGCAAGGACTATGTTACTACTGTGATGAAAAATACTCCCCAGGTCATAAATTCAAAGAGCCCAAATTTTTTCAAATTGATGCCACTGACTACAGTTCAACAGAGGAAGATCCACCACTTGAGGAACATGAGGCGTTAGAAGAAGACAACCAAAAGGCCAATGTCTCTGACGAACCAGTTATTTCGCTGCATGTGTTGGTAGGGATTTCTTCCCTCAAACTCTCAAAATCAAAGGTTTTATTAAACATCGCCCAGTAGTAGTCTTGATTGATAGTGGAAGTACACATAATTTCATCCATCAAAAGTCGCAGAAGCAGTGCATTGTTTTGTACGAGCAGTTTCTAACTTCCAAGTCCAAATTGCGGATGTGGGCATAATGAAATGTGGAGGCCGCTGTGAAAATGTCAAACTTCAAATGGGGGATTATCAGTTGAAAACCCACATGTTTTCCATACACATGGGGGGTTGCGACATTGTCCTCGGCGCTGAATGGCTCCGCACTCTTGGGCCAATCACAATGGATTTCCAGGAGTTATATATGAGTTTTAAGCAGAACAACTACACACATACCCTCCGTGGAATCCACGCGGGAGCTCCCAATATCATCAACTCGCATAGGATGGAAAAATTGTTAAAAAAGGGCAATCATGGAGTTGTAGCTCAATTTAATGCCATCCAGGCAGTCGAAACCAAGTCTCTCCCAATTCATCCTGAGATGCAACAGATTTTAAATAACCATCTGCCGATCTTTGAGAAGCCTCATGAGCTTCCACCCTCGCAAGGGGAACATGATCATAGCATCACCTTGGTTCCAGGGGCCCAACCCCCAAATGTGCGCCCATACAGATATCCATTCACCCAAAAGAATGAAATAGAAAAAATAATCAAGGAACTTTTGGAAGCATGTGTCATTCGTCCCAGCATTAGTCCTTATTCATCCCCAGGGGTCATGGTGCTCAAGAAAGATGGGGAGTGGCAGATGTGTCCCGACTTGAGGGCCCTCAATAAGTTGACAGTCAAAGATAAATTTCCCATCCCAGTGTTTGACAATTTGCTGGATGAACTCAATGGGGCTAAATTCTTCACTAAGCTGGATCTTCGCTCAGGCTACCACCAAATTCGCATGAAGGAAGTCAACATTCCCAAGACTGCTTTCAGAACTCATGAAGGCCATTATGAGCTCTTGGTCATGCCATTTGGTCTTTGTAAGGCCCCCTCTACTTTTCAGAGCCTTATGAACCACATTCTCAAACCATATCTCAGGAAATTTGTCCTTGTCTTCTTCGATGAAATCCTCATCTATAGTTGCACTTGGGCTGCACATCTTCAGCATGTAGATCTACTCTTGCAACTTCTCTGCAAGCATAAATTATTTGTCAAGATGTCCAAGTGTTCGTTTGGCATGGAAGAAGTTGAGTATTTGGGCCACATTGTGGGGAGTGAAGGTGTCAAGGTGGACCCCAAAAAGATCCAGGCAATGCAGGAATGGCCTCAACCTAAGACCTTGAAGAGCTTGAGAGGATTTTTGGGTCTCACAGGCTATTATCGTAAATTTGTCCGCAACTATGGTCACATAGCGAAGCCCCTCACTCAACTCCTAAAGAAAAATTCATTCTTCTGGAATGAGGAAGCACAACAGGCATTTACAGCTCTAAAAAATGCCATGTGTTCCACTCCAGTCTTACCACTACCTGACTTCACCAAATCTTTTGTCATTGAATGTGATGCTTCGGGTACAGGTATTGGGGCGGTCTTAATGCAGGAAGGGCGACCTTTGGCCTTCACAAGCCAACAACTAAGTGGGAGGCATCTGGGCCAATCTACCTACGAGAAGGAAATGATGGCCATCTTACATGCAGTCGAGACCTGGCGACCTTACTTATTGGGGCGACGTTTCCAAATCCGCACAGATCATCACAGTCTTAAATATTTTTTGGAGCAATGCTTATCCTCCCCAAAAAAAAATACATGGCTCGCCAAAATGCTGGGATATGATTATGAGATCATTTACAAGAAAGGGAAAGACAATAGTGTAGCAGATGTATTATCTCGCCAACTTGAGGAGGAAAGTACTTTGCTAGCAATTTCCCTCCCCATTCCAGAATGGATTGAAGAGGCTCGCGGGGAATGGTTTTCACACCCAGGGCTCTCCCAACTCATTTCTCAATTGCAGGTAGATCCAAATTCTACCAAGGGATACTCGTGGCAAGATGATATTCTTCGCTATAGGGACAGAGTCGTAATATCACCTACATCCACCCTCAAAAGTCACATTTTGGCAGAATTGCACTCATCTCCCATTGCAGGACATGCGGGCATTCAGAAGACGTATGCTCACACCAAAAGATCATTTTTTTGGACAGGAATGAAAAAGAACATCCTTACTTTCGTAGCAGAATGCGATGTCTGTCAACACCACAAAGGGGAAACAGTCAACACACCAGGCACATTACAACCATTGCCTATTCCGACATCAATTTGGACGAAGGTTTCTATGGATTTCATTACAGGTCTTCCAAAGTCAGGGAACAAGTCAATCATCATGGTGGTTGTGGACCACCTGTCGAATTATGCTCATTTTTGTGCCCTACCCCACCCATTTACACCAACTTTGGTCGCTCAATCTTTCATGGATCAGATCTTCAAATTGCATGGAATGCCCACTTCTATTGTGTCTGATCGCGACCCGATCTTCACCAGTAATTTTTGGCAGGAATTCTTCAGGATACAAGGCACTCAACTAAAACTCAATACTTCCTATCATCCGCAAATGGATGGTCAAACCGAAGCCGTCAACAAATGTCTAGAAACCTACCTTAGGTGTTTCACTTCAGAAAAGCAACACCTTTGGGTATAGTGGTTACTTCTGGCTGAATGGTGGTATAACACCAACTATCATGCCACCACCAAAATGACGCCCTATGAAGTAGTATATGGTCAACTCCCACCTTCCCCTACTTCTTATCTCAAGGGGTGCTCAAAAGTATAAGCAGTGGATCAACTCCTACAACACCGCGCAACCATGCTCGCCCATCTTAGAGAGAATCTTTATCAAGCTCAGAACCGCATGAAGCAACAGGTAGACCAGCATCGCTCAGAGTGCCAATTTCAAGAAGGGGATCAGGTATTTTTGAGGCTGCAACCATATAAGCAAACATCACTCAAAGACAAGGGTTGTCAGAAACTATCTCCAAAATTCTACGGACCATACCAAGTACTTCAGCGCATTGGAGAAGTGGCTTACAAGTTGGCTTTGCCACCTACTGCAAAAATCCATCCAGTTTTCCATGTCTCGTGCCTCAAGAAAGTGATTGGGAACAATTGCAGAATTCAAACCAGTCTACCTGAATTGGACGAAGAAGGGTCAATCTGGCTTCAACCCGAATAGGTACTAGACACACGAGACAAGCACCTGCGTGACCGTATGATTAAGGAAGTCCTCGTCAAATGGAAAGACACCTCTCCGGAAGATGCAACTTGGGAACCAACCACTATTCTTCAGCAGTTTCCGCAACTTCAGCCTTGAGGACAAGGCTAGTCTTAAGGGGGAGGGCATGTTAGGGTCCCACCCTAACCCCCTTATTTATGTAATGGGATCACGTCATAGTCAAGAGTCAATAAAGCCCATATTAATATTTGTAAGTGGTTAACCCACAATTAATGACGGGACCACAGTTAGTTGCAAATGGGTCGTAGTTTTAGATAGATGGTATTAATAAAACCCATGGTATTGATTTGTGGTATTGCATGTATGAGTCATATATAAAGGATAGAGACTCCCTGCGAGGAGCATCGTGTCTTATTTTGTAATCGAGCTCTGCTCTATTGGAGGTTGCCCCCTCGAAGAGGTAAGTGAACATTACTCTCTGAATAATAAAATCATTGCTATTCTGTGTTCTGGGTATTTTTTCTTCGCATATTCTATATTTGGGTATCATTTTGCAGGTTAAGAGCATAACAGTTTTAATAGCTTCTCGCACGATATTGTTGACCAATTGCCCCTCGTCACTAAAAAAAGAACATTGACAAAGAAATTACCAGTAAGAAACGCTTACCAAGTTAAATTGTGATATACCACTCATTCCAAAAAAATTGAAAGGGATAAAATGAAGAGGGATGTCAATGTCTCACCCATCATATGTCTCAAGGTTCAAACCCTCTCTCCCTGTAACTTCCATCAGAGCCTTTTTCCATTTTTCAATACTATCGAACTCGTATCGCACCTTCTCTTGATGAGTTTCATGGTCAAATATTTTTTACTTTTCGAGGATGTGCAGAGCCTCAACATAGAGTCCATTTATTTTGTCCAAAGGATTCCACCACATGTTTGTATGGTTCACATGGTAAAAGACGGGGATAATAATTGACCCAGATTCGATCATAAGTATAAGCTCATCCATACACCATTCTCATTGTGGGTCTAGTCAGTGATAGAGCAACCCAAAACTCCATCGTACTTCATGTTTTGAGGCAATACAAAATATTAACTTATGGGAAGAGGTTGAAGATAGAAGCCATTTTTGGGGAATTAAATTATGGGAAGAGATTGAAAATGAAAACCATTTTTGAGAAAATTAAACCATCTCAAGAGACATCTAAAATTAATGTAACCTTATTATATAATAAGCCAAAAACACCAATCAATATATATATATATATATATATATATATATATATATATATATATATATATATATATATATATATATATATATATATATATATATATATACAAACTTTTTCATACTCTTTTTGAAAAAAAAAATAAAAAAAAAATTTACACTAATCCATCCATGTGATTTCTCATGTTATCCAGTGGACTTACCCACCCTAAGCTGCCCGCTCGAAACCACATATTCCTGAGGCATGAAAAAGTGCCCTACTCCTCTTTTGACATTCTCGAGGGTCAAATATTTTCTCCTCTTCCAGCCTACACAGGTCTTCACAATACTCTATTCCACTTTTTATTGTTGTCCACCGGATCATGTTGTCAACTAGCACTTTCCAGCCTATGTTATACATTTATTGTTCTGATCATCACCATTACAAGAGAATCATAAATTAAAATTATAAATTGTTTCTCTGATAATTTTCTAAACTCTCCTTATTGCTACTAGTCTGGTAGCATGGTCATTTATAATCATAATGGATATGAAACATTTTCTATATGCTATAATCTATAACATCTTAGCTTGCAATCTGTGATTGCTTTGCTTTATTATGTTTCACTGTTAAGGAGTTCTTCAACATCTATTTGGTCTTAATATCCTTTTTTTCACTGTATTTGAAAGCGGCAGTGCATTCTGAGAACTGTTTATGGCCAATACTAAAAGTATTTTGATTTTTGAAATACATCTTGATACGAGAAATTGTTTCCAAAAGCCTGGAATTGCATCAACGGTTTCTTGCATTTTCCTGTTAGCTTCCGATGTTTTTGCATTAATTTTTTAGAGGTTGTAGTTGAAAAATTAGAAAGAAGGAAATAAAGGGTTTTCTAATCCTTCCCTAGCTCACTAAATCAAAAGCAATATCTCTAAAACATGAAAGCTCAAGTAAAACAAATAAGATATTTTATGGGAGGTGAAGGGAAATAACTTCAATGAAAAAAATTTCTCTTCACCTTTTTCAAAATTGTTTCCTCCCATTACCTTGTAGTTTCCTAAAACTATCTATCCTGAGTGTTCTTGTTTACAGAAACTCATTTCCTTCCCTTTGTTGGTTTCCATCTCAAATACTTGGGGACAGATAGAAAAGCAGGTATCTTTTACCCTCATTTTCATATATGTCTAGTATAGGTTGAAGTTTCTCTGATGATACTTATCGATTCCAATCTCCATGGTTATTTGAAATTCTGTCAGAAATTATGATATGGGAACTGTTGTTGCAGACTTCAGATTTGATGCAAGGGAAGAATGTGATGATGTTGATGGAATCGTCCTTAGATGGATAGTATGAAAATGAAGATGCAACTGAACTAGTTGGACTGGCATCAAGCTGCTTGCAGTATGAACCTCGACTAAATCCCAGTACTGAATTGATTCGGGAAACTCCTCACAAGACTAAGTAGTATAACATGAGCTTGGTGATGCCAAATACCTAGTAGCAAGAGTAGGTATTATTCTCTTCCACCTTGAGTTAGGTTTTAGATGTTGATGATGTTTTTCTTCACCATTAGTGCAAAGGAGCCATCAAAAATAAAGGATCATCATGCCTATATTATTTGCAAAGTTATTGGCATATTTGTGTTTCAAGGGTTTTTATTGTTTTATTATTTTTGGTCCAACTTTAATGTAAATCTAGCTATTGTGTTTTCAACCATTCCATTCAAAAGTATTATTTTCAATTTACTGATATTTGTGACTGCTTTGTAAAGTGCTTTTATTAAATTTATTTTGAGAGTGATTTTGATATAATTTGAGTTGTTGTGATTTTAATTTAGATGCATTTTTATTTTAACTATTTAATATCTCTCACATAGTTCTTTAAAGGGTGTTAGCTTAATGGAAAAGCACTTGGTGGTTTGATTCCACTGTGTCCTAATATGAATTAATCAATGATATTGTGGTTTATTTTTAATTAAATACTTTTAATATTGGTTTATTTCAATGGTGAGATATTTTTCTTGATTCATTATTTTATACAGTCTCTATAGAGAAAAAAGTGATTTTGTATTATTTTGAATGTAATTTTTTATTGTATTTAGAGAGACAATAGTTAGGGTCAAAGACATTGTCCGTTTAAAGGTAATATGTCTTTAACCCCAACTATTCTCTCTAGAGAGACAAAACTGAAATTCTCTACGGAGAGACAAAAGTTTATAGAGACAATATTTTAAGACAATTTAATTTAAGACACCGGCTTAAAGACAATATTTAAGACAATGCATAAGTTTTCTTTTGTTTCAAGTTAGAACAATTTACCCAAAAAGCGTCTTAAATATTGTCTTAAAACCCCCCTTTGTGTTGTAGTGTATGGTATGGGATGAAGGGTGGGATGAAGGGTTTAGACTCGTGATGGATGATATCACATCTCTGGTTTTTCCAAAAAGTAGATCACTCCAAAATTCAGTGCCTATTATTGGTAGGTGGGCTAATTTTCCATGCTTTTTCACAAAACAACTTTACTATTTTTTTTTTCTAAAAATGATTATGCCAAATTTTATATACATAATTAATTCATTATTACAAAATTTGAATGTTTTATAATTAATTTAATTTTTATTTTAATAATTATAAGTATACATATAAACAAATTTTTGTTTTAGACTATGTTTTAGAGTTGTTTTTGCTTGGTTAAAAGCTCATTTTACTTTAGACTATGTTTTAGAGCTGTTTTTACTTGGTTAAGAGCTCATTTTACTTTAATATAAAAAATAAATAACTTTTAATTAGCTAATTAAATATAAGAAATAGATAAACTACTCAACAACGAAAAAAATTATAAATTAAATTTTCCCATAATAAAAACTTGTACAATAATTATTATCTCGCTTACTCTATATGTTTTAATTGTGCATAATTAATATATTTTTATAACTTTTAATCGTTAAACCCATTCCTTTTAATATACATATTAAGAAATAAATATAATAATTTTACGTATTAAAAAAAATTAATTTAAAAAAAATCAATTTAAAATGTGTTGACAGTGCCGCGTCACATCTCGAAATCTTCTTCTTGATTTTTATAAATTTATTATTAGTGATATCTTCAATGCAATGCAAAGAAATGACAAAACTGCATTACATTTAATGCCGTGTGGAAGATATTGGTGTAATATGAATTATTTAGTGACTTATAAAGTTTGCAAGTCAATAATCTTTTGGTTTTGATAAGATATTTATTCTTTGGGAAGAAAGAATTGAGTCACCAGACATGTTAAAAAGGGGCATATTTAAATACGTGTTTCCATAGGAAGGTGGGTGTTCACTGCACAAACAACTTTTTCATTGGGCAATGGCCTACCAAGACCACTTCTTTATAGTTGGACATCTTGTCTTTTGTATGCAATTTGCAATTGGCACTCTTTTCTATGAAATGGCCTACCAAGACTATTACTTTATAGTTGGACATCTCGTCTTCGTATGCAATTTCCACAGGAATGTGGGTGTTCACGGCGCAAACAACTATTTTATTAGGCAATGGCCTACCAAGACCACTGCTTTACATTTGAACATCTCGTCTTTTCGTAAGCAATTTCCACTCCTTAAAGTGACCGTCGGGATGGGTTGTAGCAGCTTTTAGGGAATCATGAATGTATCACCCTTTCACAGAAGTTGCAGAAACTAGGGCTGAAGGGTTTAGCTTATATATATACATTATATCTCTGCACTCCAATATTTTTCATTGGAATCTTTCCATGGTTTCTCTGCGCTTCTCAAACTCCTAAATTCATATAATAGCAGGCAATTTGCATACCTTTCCATTGGCCCCCATTTCTATCTATACACTTCAATTGCAATTGCCAATGGCATCTGCCTCCACCTCTACTGCTTTTGATTCCCCCACCAAATCTAGCTACGATGTCTTCATAAGTCATCGTGGCCCTGATACAAAAAATAATTTTGCCAGCCATCTATACCGTCGCCTGGTTTTACATGGAATCCGAGTCTTTTGGGACAAGGAGGAAATGCAAGTGGGTGATTCTTTAACTTCTCAGATACAAGACGCTATTAAAACAGCATCCGTCCACGTGGTTATCTTTTCTCCCGGATTTGCAGGGTCAGAATGGTGTCTCAATGAGCTCCTCCAGATGGTGGAGTCAAAGGCTCCCATTATTCCCGTGTTTTTCCGTGTCCAGCCCACTGAGGTTCGACAGACACATGGGGAAGGAGTGTATGGTCAAGCCCTACGCACCCTCCAAAAAAAAAGAATGCGTGACTCTCAACCGCGTTACAGCTCCATTACCATTGAAAATTGGAGGACTGCTCTCTCTACTGTTGCAGGAATGAGCGGGCTAGAGCTGCAGAAGTTTAACGGGTAAGAAGTCGAACTTCCGCTCTACTGATGCAATATGTAAGATTTTTTTACCTATTGTTTCATTTGTTTTCTAATTATTAATTTATTTATTTTCTTGTGACTCACTAGGGACGAGGGGGAGCTGCTCGAGAATGTCATTGATTCTGTGTGGCAAAAGATGATAAAACCCCGCTTCGAAGTGGCAGAATATCCAATTGGTTTAGATGAAAAGATTAACGATTTTGAAAATAAACTCTTAGCGTTGCAGCGGCAGCAGACTGACAAACCTCAGGTTATCAGGATTGTAGGGATGGGTGGTATAGGAAAGACAACGTTGGCTAAAGAACTTTTCAATAGGAAGAGTTCACAGTACAATAGATCTTACATGTTATTTGATGTAAGAGAGAATGCACGTAAAAAAACTTTAAAATCACTGCAGAAAAGCTTCTTGAGAGCTTAACTGGAAAAAAAGAAAAGATAGAAGATGTTAGTGAAAGAATACAACTGCTTAAATCCCGTCTCTTATGTTCTCAGGCGTTGGTAATTTTAGATGATGTAGATCATGTAAATCAGTTAGATGCACTTCTCAGGCCAGTTCGAGATGTTCTTCAATCCAACAGTTTAATATTGATTACATCTCGAGACACAGGTGTTCTCAAAGGGTCGAGAGTGGAAGAGTCATCAATTTATACCTTAACTGGCCTTAATCCACAACAGTCCCAGGAGCTCTTTTGCTTGCATGCCTTCACCCAGCCACATCCACTCCCAGGATTTGAGCATCTCGTTGATAAGTTTTTAACAGCGTGCGATCGACTGCCTTTGTCTTTGAAGGTGTTTGGAGCTCTTCTCTATGGAAATCATGAGAAGCCCTTTTGGGAAGACCAACTGAAAAGACTTGAACAAATACTCCCGAAAGACATAAAAATGCGTCTACAAGTTAGTTACGATCTTCTTGAAGATGACGAAAAACAAATATTCCTAGATATTGCATGTTTTTTCATCGGCGAGAGCAGAGATACTGCAATAAGAATATGGGACAGATCGGGTTGGAAAGGCTCGCTGGGGTTTCGATGTCTGCAGAATAAGAGTCTTGTGGAGGTAGACTGGAAAGACCCGTTGTGGTCGGTGAGTCGTTATGATAGGACTCAAATTAGGATTATAATGCATGATCATCTCAGAGATCTGGGAAGAGATCTTGCCAAGAATCCAACTCTGCCTCGTCGAATTTGGCGGAATGAGGATCTTGACGATTTGTTGCGACAACAATCTGTAAGTAGTCAATCATTATATTTGCAGTGATTTGTTGGAATTTTCTGATAAATCCCATAACAAACAAACAAAAATCGCACTCTGTTTTTACACAGAAAAACAAAAAAATTCGCTTGCTGGAAACGGTGTTTCAACAACACAGTTTTTTTTCAGTTGCTGAAACAGGTGTTTCAGCAACGGTGTTTCAGCAACACAGTTTTTTTTCAGTTGCTGAAACAGGTGTTTCAGCAACGGTGTTTCAGCAACGTAAAAATTTTGACGTCAAGTATTTTGAGTTACGTGCTGTTTCAGCAACGCTGATCGTCATGTTTCAGCAACGGTGACGGTGTAACAGCAACAGGAAAAATAACTTGCGTTTATTAAAAGTAAACTAACTGTTACAGGAATTTCATAAGAGATTGTGCTTAAAAAAAAACGTTGTTGTTTTATACAAATAAGATCTGTATTCTCTCTTAGTAAACAAACATAAAACAAATTACATACAAATCTGCACTGCTGTGCATTTTTGCCTTTCCGCTCTCTGCTATACTGTTGCGTTTACACTGCTGTGCACTGCCGTGCCTTTCTGGAAGAATTTATCTTCACGCTGCTGCGTGCTCTTCTCTGCTGTGTATCACTCTACTGCTGTAGCTGCTGCTTCTTCTCTCTAACCTTAAAAACAGAACTGCTGTGCGGTATTTATATGCTGAAAAATATCTGATTAAAACAATAAACTATTACAAAATATCTTCTAATGTTTATCTCAGAATTTATTGCAGCAAGGCGGTGATGCCTTTATCAAAATCAAGTCGGCTGTCTGCAGGGGAAATCAGCTGAAACTTTAATGCATATTTATGTGCAAAAATATCAAAGGCGACTTGGCTGCACCGAACACCTTTAACATTTACTGCAAATCAGATTCCTGTGCAGCTGTTCATTGTTGCAGTTGGAATTAAATTCCAACACTCCCCCTTAATTTCAACTGCTGCATACCCAAACATTTTCTGAAATGATCAAAACCTTTCTTTGCTAATGGTTTTGTCAAGATGTCTGCAAGCTG
Source organism: Pinus tabuliformis (assembly GCA_031772625.1). NCBI lineage: Eukaryota > Viridiplantae > Streptophyta > Pinopsida > Pinales > Pinaceae > Pinus > Pinus tabuliformis. Next base: position 409,019,745 of record CM062806.1, on the reverse strand, counting down.
ATCCTCTGTTCTGCAGTGCTGCAAAACAATCTCACCATTGTTAACCAATTCACGTATGAAGTGATATTTGGTGTCTATGTGCTTTGTTCTTTTATGAAAAACAGAGTTTTTAGACAATGCTATTGCTGAGCTATTGTCACAGTAAATGGTTGTGCCATTTTCTTGTTCATGACACAAATCTTTGAGAACTCTTCTCAGCCATACTGCTTGGCATGCTGCTGCTGTTGCTGCCACATACTCTGCCTCTGCTGTTGATAAAGCCACAACTGGTTGCTTCTTGGAAGCCCATGAGATGGCTCCCGATCCCATATGAAACACATATCCCGATGTGCTTTTCCTATCATCAACACTTCCAGCCCAGTCACTGTCAGTGTAACCTGTCAACATGAAACTTTCAGAAGAGGAGTATAAAATACCAAACCCCTTCGTTCCATTCACATACCTTAGAATTCTCTTGGCTGCCTGCCAATGAGTCTCTTTCGGTCTTTCCATAAATCTGGAGATTAAACTCACAGCGTGCATAATGTCCGGCCTAGTTGCAGTCAAGTACATAAGGCTGCCAACTATGCTCTTGTACAATTTTGGATCAAAATATTTGCTGCTGTCTTCTTTGGTTAATTTCAGCCCCACTACTGTTGGAGTCACAGCAGCCTTGCTGTTCTGCATGTTAAATCTCTTCAAAACAGCTTCTACATATTTATCTTGAGAAATGAAAACACCATTTTCACTTTGGTCTACTTCAATTCCAAGAAAATATCTTAAGAAGCCTAAGTCAGTCATTTCAAATTCACTCTTCATGACTGCTTTAAAATCAGCAATGAGAGAAGCATCATTGCTAGTAAAAATCAGATCATCTACATATAAAACAACAATAATAATCTTACCGTCATTCTGCTTTATGTAGAGTGTGGGTTCACCATCACACTTATCAAACCCATTCTCAATCAGATAAGCATCAATTCTGCTATACCATGCTCTTGGAGCTTGCTTCAGCCCATAAAGAGCCTTCTTCAGTTTACAAACTTTATGCTCTTGTCCTTCAACTTCATAGCCCAGAGGTTGATCAACATAAACCTCTTCTTTTAACACTCCATTCAGGAATGCAGATTTAACATCCATCTGATAAATCTTCCATTTGTGTTGTGCTGCAATAGACAACACTGTTCTGACTGTTTCCATCCTTGCTACTGGTGCAAAGGTTTCATCATAGTCTCTGCCTTGTTGCTGCTTGTAGCCTTTCACAACAAGCCTTGCTTTGTGCCTGTCAATCTTACCTTCGGCATTACTCTTGGTCTTATAAACCCACTTAACTCCAATGGCATCTTTGCCTTTAGGGAGATCCACTAACTCCCATGTTTTACTCTTCTCTATTGCACCAATTTCTTCATTCATTGCTTCAATCCATTTATCTTCATTTACAGCATCTTCAAAATGGATTGGGTCATCAATATGACAATACAAAGCGAATAATGAATTCAGACCAGTATTGTTACTTACCTCTCCTTGTTCATAAATCTCACTCAGATTTCTGAATCTTGGTCTTCTTGGTGTGCTTGGAGTTCCATCCGAACTTGAGGGTGTATTTGATCCCTATGTTGTTTCAGCAGTTGCTGTTTGTGGTGTAACAGCAACTGTTCTTCCTTGACTTCTCAAGGCTGTTCGGATTCCAGCTTGTGGTGTGGTTTGTTGTACTTGCTGTGGTGTAGGAGGAGCCACCAAGGAAGGATTATTTGCTGCTGTCCCTTCCTCTTCTTCTTCATGAGACACTATTGTCTTCACATTCACTGTTTTATCCAAGCTTCCATCCCAAGCTTCATCTTCAATGAACTGCACATCTCTGCTTACTATTAACTTCTTGGTGGATGGATTATAGAGTTTGTATGCTTTTGACTCATCACAATAGCCAATAAAGACACACTTCTCCCCCTTACTATCAAGCTTTTTCCTTAGCTGATCCGGTACATGTGCATATGCCACACAACCGAATACTCTCATGTGAGTGACAGTTTGCTTTTGACCACTCCATGCCTCTTATGGTATTCTGTTCATAACAGCTTTAGTTGGGCATCTATTCAAGATGTAAACTGTGCAAGTAACAGCTTCTGCCCAATACTCATACGGCAAATGTTTTGCCTTCAGCATACTTCTGACCATGTCAAGAATGGTCCTATTCTTTCTTTCAGCAACACCGTTTTGCTGAGGTGTATACCTTGCTGTGAACTGCTTTTGTATGCCATTTTCTCTGCAAAAACGCAGAAATTCTTGGGAGATGTACTCTCCTCCTCTATCTGTTCTGAGCACTTTGATATAATGCCCACTCTGCTTTTCAACAAGAGTTTTGAAGTGGCGGAATTTCTCAAACACTTCACTCTTCTGTTTCAGCATATACACCCATGTCTTTCTGGTGTAATCATCAATAAAAGTTAAAACATATCTATTTCCAGCAAATGATGGTATTTGCATCGGTCCACACACATCAGAGTGAACTATTTCCAAGGGTGCTTTTGCCCTTATACTCTTTCCTGCTGGAAAGCTTTCCTTATGTTGCTTGCCCAAGATGCAGCCTTCACAAAGGCTGTCCGGTTTCTCAATCAACGACAATCCCTTTACCATGCCCTTTCTGTGCAACAGATTCAGGCCTCCGAAATTGAGATGTCCAAATCTCAAATGCCACAACCAATTCACATCTTTCACCTGTTCTTGAAAGACTTCTTGTGTTACAGCCGCAATAGTTCTGCCTTCCTTCAAATCTGCCCTGAGTTTGAGAGGAAACATTCTATTGCTGGTCATCTGCACCTGTGCAATGATCTTTTTACTTGGAGGTATGTCTCTGATAGTACACAAATCATCTTTGAAGAACACGTTGTAACCTTTGTTCATGAGCTGTCCAATGCTCAAAAGATTACATTTCAGACCAGGTACATAGTATACAGCTTGCACTGTCATCTGTTCTCCATTTTTTGCTCGGATATTGACACTGCCCTTACCCTTGACAGTTATCTTATCATCAGTCCCTGTTGTTACCTCAGATTTCACATTTTCATCCAGATTGGCAAACATTGCAATATTTCCAGTCATGTGATTACTACAACCTGAGTCTAAGAACCAAAAATCATCTTGTTTGTCTTGTGCTATGTTACATGTTAACAGCACATTCTTTGGGTTCTTATCTTCTTCATTTGCAAAATTAACATTCTGCCTATTGTTCATGTCATTTTGTTTTTTCTTGCATTCATTGGCATAGTGCCCAAATTTTTTACAATAATGACATTGGACTTGGGATTTGTCATACCTTTGTCCATGAGCTTGCTGTTTGCTTGAACCTTCAGCTTGGTTCTGATTGCAGCTCCTTCCGCTTGTGCTAGCTGGATAATTTCTGCCTCTGTTTTGGCTTCTTCCACGACCTCTGTAATTTGCTCTGCCTCTACCTCTTCTTTGGCCAAAAGACATCTGAGTCTTGAATGCTTGCTCAAAAGAGGAATCTGTTCCTCTACTCAGTCTGTGTTCATGAGACAACAGAGAAGCACTCAGCTCATCTACCGTGAACTGTGAGAGATCTTTTGTTTCTTCTATTGCCACCACAATAGATTCAAACCTTGAGGGTAAACATCTCAAGATTTTCTCTACAACCCTTCTATCTTCAAGAATCTCACCATGAGATCTTATCTGGGTTATCAATCCAATAACCTGAGTGAAGAATGAATCTATTGTATCAGATTCCTTCATGCTGAGATTTTCAAAGTCTCTCCTCAACATCTGCAACTTTGCAGTCTTCACCTTCTCCATGCCTTGATAGACAGTTTGGAGAATATCCCATGCCTCTTTGGACTTTTTTGCTGCTGCAATCCGCGGAAAAACACTTTCATGTACTGATTGGAAGAGGAAAAAGAGGGCTTTGGCATCCTTCTTTCTGTCACCCTTCAATTGGTCTCTTTCTGCTGCTGTCAAAGCAGCCAGTGCTGTTGCATCTGCAGGTTCAGCATAACCTGTTTCAACCAGCTCCCATATTCCTTGAGAAGCAAACAATGCTTTCATTGTTATGGACCAATAACTGTAATTTTTCCCATTAAACTGAGGCAGTTGGGGATTTGTCAAACCTGTTCCAGCATCTGCCATCTTAACCTGTACTGGTAAAGAAAAGATACTGACTGTATTTTGAAAAACAAGTAAAAACTTTCTCTGCTAGAAAAATCTGCTTAACAAACTTCTTACAGCTCCTACAGTGAAAAACAATCTCTGTTTTTGACTCACTGAGTGCCTAGACTGGCTCTGATACCATGTTGGAATTTTCTGATAAATCCCATAACAAACAGACAAAAATCGCACTCTGTTTTTACACAGAAAAACAGAAAAATTCGCTTGCTGGAAACGGTGTTTCAGCAACACAGTTTTTTTTCAGTTGCTGAAACAGGTGTTTCAGCAACGGTGTTTCAGCAACGTAAAAATTTTGACGTCAAGTATTTTGAGTTACGTGCTGTTTCAGCAACGCTGATCGTCGTGTTTCAGCAACGGTGACAGTGTAACAGCAACAGGAAAAATAACTTGCGTTTATTAAAAGTAAACTAACTGTTACAGGAATTTCATAAGAGATTGTGCTTAAAAAAAAACGCCGCTGTTTTATACAAATAAGATCTGTATTCTCTCTTAGTAAACAAACATAAAACAAATTACATACAAATCTGCACTGCTGTGCATTTTTGCCTTTCCGCTCTCTGCTATACTGTTGCGTTTACACTGCTGTGCACTGCCGTGCCTTTCTGGAAGAATTTATCTTCACGCTGCTGCGTGCTCTTCTCTGCTGTGTATCACTCTACTGTTGTAGCTGCTGCTTCTTCTCTCTAACCTTAAAAACAGAACTGCTGTGCGGTATTTATATGCTGAAAAATATCTGATTAAAACAATAAACTATTACAAAATATCTTCTAATGTTTATCTCAGAATTTATTGCAGCAAGGCGGTGATGCCTTTATCAAAATCAAGTCGGCTGTCTGCAGGGGAAATCAGCTGAAACTTTAATGCATATTTATGTGCAAAAATATCAAAGGCGACTTGGCTGCACCGAACACCTTTAACATTTACTGCAAATCAGATTCCTGTGCAGCTGTTCATTGTTGCAGTTGGAATTAAATTCCAACATGATTTGTTAAATAGAATCTGTGTACAGCTTTTGATTGTTTGTTGTTTTTCAAACATGTGCAGGGAGTAACCCAAGTGCGGGGAATTAGCATGCGCTGGACAAATTGGATGGCTCCATCATTTTCAGGCTGCATAATGAATAACTTGCAACTTCTTGATGTTCGAGGTGCTATCCAGTCATATGATAGCAGGGAAGTAATTATGAATGCACTACAGTCATCGAATCTCATATGGCTTCGCTTAGAGGGCCATCGTTTCTTTTCATTGCCTCCACGGATTCCATCAATGAAGTTGACGGTTTTAGAAGTGGACAGCTACCATTCACTCTCCCTGATCTGGTCAGCGTTGGTGCAGGAGGAATCGCAGGTAAATTGAAATCGAATTATAGCACAACAAGTTTCCAATGAATTCGAAAAAGGTATTTAAGGTATTTATTTATTTATTTTTAATACTTCGTGTAACAAATGAGATGACAATCATCCATATCTATAGACAGTAGATTAAGTTGGAGAAAATTTTGCTATGAAAATATAGATTTTTTCAGTTAGTTTTTGGAAAAATAAATGGAAAATTTAAGTTAAACTATACAGTTTTATCATAATTTTGCAAAATAAAAAAACATCCAATTTCAATAAAAAAAGTTAGCTTAACCTGGACCACTCCATATCTAGTGAGTTTAAGTAGATTGCTGATTCTCCAAATGAAATTTTTTTTGGACTTAAAGATGCTCAAATATTCAAAAAAAAATCAGCAATCGACTTAAGGATGCCCCTCCTTTAAAGATCTCAAATATCCTTTAAATATCCCAAATATTCAAAAAAATCAGAAAAGATGCCCAAATATTCAAAAAAATCAGCAATCGAATTAAGGATGCCCCTCCTATGCCCCTCCTTGTCGGCTCGCTGCACCACTCCTCCGTTAAGATATTTGAAACATGTGAACATTTTTGCGGTCGCCTCGCTACAAAACTCCTATGTTTAGATATTTGAAACATGTGAAACGGCTTGTGATATCTCCAGTTAGTGGATAATGCTGTTGAAACATCTGGAACGGCTTGTGATATCTCCAGATTGGAATTTAGAAAACGCGCTAGAAGACTTTTATAATCTCCTTTCGTTGAAATAGTTGCAGATTTCGTTCTCTGGAATAAGATCTCTGTCAGAGCCCTTCGGCAATCTAGCAAATCTGCAACACATTAACATGTCGCGCTGTTGGGAATTAAAGCAGCTTCCAGATGACTTCGTCAATCTAGCAAATCTACAACACGTTGACATGTCGGGCTGTTCGGCATTAAAGCAGCTTCCAGATGGCTTCTGCAATCTAGCAAATCTACAACACGTTAACATGTCGGGCTGTTGGGAATTAAAGCAGCTTCCAGATGGCTTCGGCAATCTAGCAAATCTGCAACACATTGACATTTCGGGCTGTTCGGTATTAAAGCAGCTGCCAGATGGCTTCGGCAATCTAGCAAATCTGCAACACATTGACATGTCGGGCTGTTGGGTATTAAAGCAGCTTCCAGATGGCTTCGGCAATCTAGCAAATGTGCAACACATTGACATGTCGGGCTGTTCGGTATTAAAGCAGCTTCCAGATGGCTTCGGCAATCTAGCAAATCTGCAACACATTTACATGTCGGGCTGTTCGGGATTAAAGCAGCTTCCAGATGGCTTCGGCAATCTAGCAAATCTGCAACACATTGACATGTCGGGCTGTTCGGGATTAACGCAGCTTCCAGATGGCTTCGGCAATCTAGCAAATCTGCAACACATTGACATGTCGGTCTGTTCGGGATTAAAGCAACTGCCAGATGGCTTCTGCAATCTAGCAAATCTGCAACACATTGACATGTCGGGCTGTTCGGGATTAGAGCAGCTTCCAGATGGCTTCGGCAATCTAGCAAATCTGCAACACATTGACATGTCGGGCTGTTTGGGATTAGAGCAGCTTCCAGATACCTTCGGCAATCTAGCGAATCTGCAACGCATTATATTTTCAGATTGCTTGGTCTTAGGGCTTCCAGATACCTTCGGCAATTTAGCAAATTTGCAATACCTTCACCTGTCAAACTGCTGGCATTTGGAGCAGCTTCCAGATACCTTCGGCAATCTAGCAAATCTGCAACACATTTGCCTATCAGGCTCTACGGAATTAAAGCGGCTTCCAGATACGTTCGGTAATCTGACAAATCTGCAAAGGATTTACCTGTCAGACTGCTCGGGATTAGAGCACCTTCCAGATACCTTCCGACATCTAACAAATCTGCGAGACATTAGCCTGTCAAACTACTCGCTTTTAAAGCAGCTTCCAGATACCTTCGAGAATCTGAGAGGACTTCAATATTTTGATTTAAGTGGTTGCAACCATTCAACTATGTTGAGCGTGCCTTCGCATCTTCAACGCTTATGCTCATTAACGGATGATGAAGAAGTATGCTTATCAACGGATGATGAAGAATAATAATAACAGGATCCACCTGGGCATGTCACTATTTTTTCGCAAAAGTGGATTTTGGGCATAAAACAGACATAAGAATGCCTCTTGTTAATGTGCAACATATAATGCTACCAAATATTTTATTTTAAAGGCCACCTAAACGTATATTTCGTTTGCATGTGATTAAAAATTTGTGTGTTTTTGCTTAAAAATTGAAAATGGGCATAGTTCGTATGCATGTAATTAAAAATTTGGGTGTTTTTTTTTTTTTTTTTTTCTTCTTAAAAATTGAAAATGGGTATAGTTAGTATTAGTAATGGGTCATAGATATGTTATTTACCGTAAGTTATTTTCAAGTATTTTATTTTTAGATAGTTTTCTTGTAAAGTTTAAGAATAAAAAACCACTACACAAATCCATAACCATATTTAAATTTAATTAATAAGCATATAAAAACTTAGTATTTATAGTAAGTGACAAAGGTGGGGAGAGAGAGAGAGGGATGTGTAAAAGAGAGGGAGATACAAGAATGAAGAGAGAGAGGAGGGGAGGGAGATATGGAGTTAGAGGGGGAGAGAGAGGGAAGGAGAAAAAATTCAAAGAGATAGAGGTAGAGAGAGAGAGTGACAAAGGAGAGATGGAGAGAGAGGGAGAGAAGAGAGAAGGGAAGACAAAGAGAAGTGGAGAGAGAGAGGGAAATAAAGGGAAGACAGAGAGAAGTGGAGAGAGAGAGGGAGAGAAAGGAAAGAGACATAGAGTGACATAGTGATGGAGGGTAGTAACCACTTATAAGTCTACACACACAATTTTACTCCTACATAAGTTATGAGGAAAACAAAAGTAATGGTGGGAAGTAGCTTTTATAAGTATATTTTTTACATCTCATTCTATCCATTTTTTATGGGAAGACTTGCGTAAATTATGGTGGGAAGTAATTGATGATAGATATGTTATTTACTTGAGTATAAGTTATTTCCAAGTATTTTGTTTTTGGATAGTCTTCTGCAAAACATAAGAATAAAAAATAACTGCACAAATATCTAATAATGATTCCATAGTCATCTTTAGATTTAATTAATAAGCACACAAAAATCAATACTTATAATAAACATACAATATAACAAGTTTCTTCACCATGTATATCCACCCCCACTTTACCATGAATATTATTAACTTGTAAACAAGTTTTGTTACAATACAATGGGTCAGTACTATGACTTACCAATACTATATGTGAGAAAAAACATAAGTCATTTCACAATAAAAAATTAAAATGTAAAATATTTTAGACATTACATATAGCGTTGATTGCATAGAGTGAAAATTCTCTATCATACCGATGGAGGGGGAAAGAGAGGGAAGGAGAGAGAGAAAAATAGATTGAGTGAGATAGAGCACAGAGAGAGGGAGGGGGCCGGGGTGAGAGGGGAGAAGGAGGTAGATAGTGGCACAGAGAGAGAGAGACTGATGGGGAGGAGAGAGAGAGAGAGGGAAGTGTAAAAGAGAGGGAGATAGAGGAATGAAGAGAGAGAGGAGGGGAGGGAGATGAGGGAGGAGGGGAGGGAGAGAAGGAGGGTGAAGGAAGGAAAAAGACATAAAGAGATATAGGTAGAAAGAAAGGGGGTGGCAAGGGAGAGATGAGAGCGGGAGATAGGAGAGGAGGGAAGACAAAAAGGAGAGGAGAGGGAGGGGGAGAGAAAGGGAAGATAGAGGGGGAGACATAGAGATGGAAAGGGGAGAGGGGGGCAAAGAGAAGGAAAGAGGGAGGGAGATAGTGATATGTTGGAAATAATACTGAGAGGGGGGGGGGGTGAATCAGTATTATCACATCAATAAAACTTTTTCATTTCCATATTCAGATTCATATATGCGACTTCCACAACTTCTTATGATTCAGTTAGTTGATCCTTAATGAGTGCATTAGAACATTATCAACCATATTAACAGTAAACAGGTGCAGTAAAATAGAATAGATCATCACACATAAGCCACACACATGAACACCATGATATAAGGTGGAAACCCAATGTGGGAGAAAACCACCTGCTGCAATTCATCTCTATCTTTCTTTAATTAGAAACTTCCTTTTACAATGTACTGGTGCAGTCCTTTACCAGTACGCAGGCTACAACCTGCAGAGAGCTACAACCCTCTCTCGTTTTCCAGCTTCTCCTGGAAGGGAGCTACAACCCCCTTAGCTCTTGTACTAGCCAAGATACTAGTACGTAGGTGCTGGCCTACTGAAGGCTACAACCTTCTCTTTCTTCCAGGGACCACGTTTCATAAATTTTCAGACTGGATACTTCTGAAACACAACACATAATCTGAAAGGCCACGTTTCATCCAATTTTCATACTAGACCCATTAATATCATTGAAGCACATAATCAATCAATCTTCTGAATCACCCAAACACCATATCAATACATATACAAGGATAATATATGTGTTAACACCCAGATCTAGTCCATCAAATCACATAAATATGAGTCATATGATCCTGATCCAATATTAGTTCTCATCCATCAATACTAAAGCTAAACACAATCAACCAAACAGGATATGCAGAATACTGACACCTTTAAACTGTCATGAGAACCCATCAACAACCAGAACCACCTGTGACTTCAAATATCATAGCTCAAATTGTATACGCTACTACAATGAACCAAACCTGCATACATACACGCTTACACCAAAGCCAACCCGCGTACAGATCTATAAATATTCAAACATGACTTGCAGCGATTTGAAACTTAAGTTATACCCAGTTCAGATCATTACAAGCGTCAGTATACAGATCTAGAATAAGCATAATAAACTATATAGAGATAGTTCATTTCAAACCATTTGATCCCGATCTATCCTTAGATCTTGTTCTCCATCAACCGGTGAGATCCCTCTTTATCTCAGATCCAGATCTGCACCATAACCCAATCACAGTATTCCAAATCTAGATATTCAATAATTCAGATGATGCTTTGCCAAATGATCTCCTTCCTCTTTTATAGCCTTAGTCCTTTCTCAATACCACGGTCCAAAACCATAGGATCAAAAAACTGTTGGACTAATACCATGAACCAACCATGAAAGTGCGTGAGATCAACACTTTTGGATGCAATACCACAGACCAAAACCATAGGATCAAAAACTGTCGGACTAATACCATCAACCAACCATGAAAGTGCGTGAGATCAACACTTTTGGATGCAATACCATGGGCCAAAACCATAGGATAAAAAACTGTCGAACTAATACCATGAACCAACCATGAAAGTGCGTGAACTTTTCTCTTGCATGAAGGGAACTCTTCTCTGCATGAAAGTGCGTAAACTTTTCTCTACATGAAATAAACTTTTCTCTGCATAAAAGTGCATGAACATTTCTCTACATGAAATAATCTTTTCTTTGCATAAAAGTGCGTGAACTTTTCTCTACATGGAATAAACTTTTCTTTGCATAAAAGTGCATGAACTTTTCTCTACATGGAATAAACTTTTCTCTACATAAAAGTGCGTGAACTTTTCTCTACATGGAATAAACTTTTCTCTGCATAAAAGTGCGTGAACTTTTCTCTACATGAAGGAAACTTTGTTGCACTATAATTTATCAAATAAATTTGCTGCACTATAATTTATCATTTGTGTGATTTGCCATCAAGGACAACACTTGTCTCATAATGCCAACAATCTCCCCTTTTGGACTTGTCATACTGAGAATTGTCATCTGATATCTCTTCCGTAGATTCATCTAGATACATATAAGTGAGTTGATCTTCTATGAGTTGTTTGCCATCAAGTACAACACATGCATCATAATGCCAACAATCTCCCCCTTTGGACTTGATGGAAACAATACCAAATCACTCTCCCCCTTTGACATCAAGGGCAAAGTGCGAACCAAGATATTCTCTTTCCTAGAAAGGCATTCCGCTGTTCATACTCCCCCTGAGTACCTGTTGAAATCTCTGAATGAGCTCCCCCTTTGTATATGCCTGCTCTGCTGAAATATGCTTGTTCATGCTCCCCCTGACTGTTAAGCAAGGTCTGCAAAAAGATGTTCTACAAGAAGTTCATGACTCTATACATCATAAATGACCTTCCTATCACCAAAGACTCATACATACATCTATCTCCCATCACAATGGTGATATACCAAAAGTTTACAGATAACATAAGAGAATAACATCATTCATCCCAGGCATAGTGGGGAAACCAACATAGGCCGTTACATGACCTGAAGAGATCTCATCAAATGACTACAAAAGATAGAGACACACTATTACATCATGAGTCTTGATATGACCTTTACATCGAATGATATACATGACATTTATATAGAGACCAAACACCTAAACATCAGCAACGACACTGTATGATCTGCTCCATAGTATCTGTCAACAGCAACTAGACCAGCAACTTGTATTAGTGCATGAATCATCAAGGTATGCCTGTATCAGCTAACAGAATTCTGTATATATAGAAACATTCACATTCTATCATATGAGAGAAACACCATAGCCATCCAGATCTGCATGAACCAAGTATCATCAATTGGGAATATAACAACCTATCATCATATAGGTAAGAACTCATCATCATCATGTCTCCAACAATGCAACATTGAATAATCATCCATGTATCCAGCCAACAATCCTCATCCATATATGTGCCAAGAACAATAGGAATCCTGCATCATAACTGTAATATATGATCTTTATGCATATGACGACAACAGCATATGAGTGACTCATCATCAAGTAAAGAAGATGTGAATTCAAGCTATGTACTTCTCCTTATCCTTATGAAGATCACCATGTAAGCACCATTAGAGAATCAACCACAAATCTGATCTAAATATCAACTATGTAACCCCAAGAATCATCTGAACAACTCATAACCACATCATAGCAAGATGAATCATTTATCCATATAAGCATCATCACCAAGGACAATTAACCATAATGCCAACAATGCATTAAGAGCATATGCTCCCCCTAAACCTGTGCCATCTGTCAGATCTGATCATGCATATTAATAAGAAGTATCAAGACATCAGCAATATCAAGTTAGAACCAAAATACTTCTAACCATCATATCCACACATCATTAGCAAAATGCAACCATTATCAATTAGAGCAAAACTGATCCTTTTCTTGAATCTGTCCCTACTGCCTTTCTTCAAACAATCATATACGCGACTGTGCAGTAACAAATTCACGTATATATGCAACTTCCCTTTATCAAGCTTGCGTAGGAGATTGAAGTTTTACACTTCCGGCTCCCTCTGTTATGTCTGTATAATGTGTTGTGCCGCCACTTTCTGACTGAACTTCCTTTTTCTTCCATATCTTCAAGTGTGATGATGTTTTCTCCTTTTGGTGTGATGTCCGTGCTTTGTTCCTGCATTCCTTTGCTATATGTCCAAGCTTGTTACATGCATAACATCTTACATGTTTCATATTCCTTTTGTAGCAATCAACAACTTTGTGACCAAACATATTGCAAGCAAAGCAATATCCATTAAAGTACCTTGACTGAGATGATCTGTTTGTTTGATGATCTTGAACCCTTCTTCTTCTACATCTGGCTGCAACATGTCCAAGGTTATGACACACATAACATTCAACATTATTCATAGGAGGAGTAAAAGATTTTCTTTGAAGAATTTCTTTCCTTGGTTGATGATGAGATTAACCTTTCATCTCTCTTATCTCCTTGTTGATCATTTTAGATTTCTCTTTAGAGTTCCTTGCCTCACCTTGTGAACTAGATTCACCTTCAACAGATTCATGAAAGCCAAGACCAGTTTTGATAGCAGGAGATCTTTGACTATTAAGAATATCATCCAAGACTTTAGTACTATCTTGAAAACGTAAGAGCTTATCCTTTTCTTCTAATTTACTTTTCAAGATATTTACCTCAACCTGAAGTTGTTCTTCTTTTTCTAGATATTGCTTCTTCATGTCTTCTTCAGCTTTCCTTTCTTCTTCCAACTGATGCTTTAGCTTGAGAATCTCCTTTTCTTGTTCTTCATTCAGATCCTGTTGCATTTGACGAATTCTGAAGGCACATTCTAGCTGAGATTTTAAGCTGATAACTTCGTTTCCCTGTTTTTCAATATCTTGGACTAGATCTTTATTCTGCTTCTTTGATTCTTCAAGATCTTCCTTTACAGAGCGGATCGTGGCTTCAAGACTTTCATAGTAACTGGATCTATCTCTGAGTTTCTTGATGGTTGTGTTCTTTTCATTGACTTCATTTCTTAGAGATGTTGCTTCAACCTGCAACTTTTGATATTTCTCCTTGAATAACTCTCATTGAGCCTTTTGTCTAGTGACAGCTTCTTTGAGGGCACCACTCTTTATGTTCAGAAGTATTTCTTGTTCACTAATTTTGTTTGTCAGCCTGTTAAATTCTGCTTCTATTTGATATCCTTCTTCCTCACCCATAAGAGCACATTCAGTTGTTTCGTTATCACTTCCATCTTTTCCAAATGGATAGATAGCTGGAACATCAGAGGATAGCAAATTCGTACCTGATAGTTCATCTTCATTCTGAAATGATTCTGAATCTGAAGAGCTTCTTATACCTAATCCCCAATTGATTCTCCCACTGTCATAGTTCTTCTGAAATGTCTTCTTCTTCTTAGGTGATTTCTTCTTAAGCTTCTTTCACATATTTCCACGAATCTCCTTCAAGCGATCAAGCTTCTACCAAAGGACCTGCTCTGATACCAATTGTTGGAAATAATACTGAGAGGGTGGGGGGGTGAATCAGTATTATCACATCAATAAAACTTTTTCATTTCCATATTCAGATTCATATATGCGACTTCCACAACTTCTTATGATTCAGTTAGTTGATCCTTAATGGGTGCATTAGAACATTATCAACCATATTAACAGTAAACAGGTGTAGTAAAATAGAACAGATCATCACACATAAGCCACACACATGAGCACCATGATATAAGGTGGAAACCCAATGTGGGAGAAAACCACCTGCTGCAATTCGTCTCTATCTTTCTTTAATTAGAAACTTCCTTTTACAATGTACTGGTGCAGTCCTTTACCAGTACGCAGGCTACAACCTGCAGAGAGCTACAACCCTCTCTCGTTTTCCAGCTTCTCCTGGAAGGGAGCTACAACCCCCTTAGCTCTTGTACTAGCCAAGATACTAGTACGTAGGTGCTCACCTACTGAAGGCTACAACCTTCTCTTTCTTCCAGGGACCACGTTTCATAAATTTTCAGACTGGATACTCCTGAAGCACAACACATAATCTGAAAGGCCACGTTTCATCCAATTTTCATACTGGACCCATTAATATCATTGAAGCACACAATCAATCAATCTTCTGAATCACCCAAACACCATATCAATACATATACAAGGATAATATATGTGGTAGCACCCAGATCTAGTCCATCAGATCACATAAATATGAGTCATTATGATCCTGATCCAATATTAGTTCTCATCCATCAATACTGAAGCTAAACACAATCAACCAAAAAGGATATGCAGAATACTGACACCTTTAAACTATCATCAGAACCCATCAACAAACAGAACCACCTGTGACTTCAAATATCATAGCTCAAATTGTATACGCTACTACAATGAACCAAACCTGCATACATACACGCTTACACCAAAGCCAACCCGCGTACAGATCTATAAATATTCAAACATGACTTGCAGCGATTTCAAACTTAAGTTATACCCAGTTCAGATCATTACAAGCGTCAGTATACAGATCTAGAATAAGCATAATCAACTATATAGAGATAGTTCATTTCAAACCATTTGATCCCGATCTATCCTTAGATCTTGTTCTCCATCAACCGGTGAGATCCCTCTTTAGCTCAGATCCAGATCTGCACCATAACCAAATCACAGTATTCCAGATCTAGATATTCAATAATTCAGATGATGCTTTGCCAAATGATCTCCTTCCTCTTTTATAGCCTTAGTCCTTTCTCAATACCACGGTCCAAAACCATAGGATCAAAAAATTGTTGGACTAATACCATGAACCAACCATGAAAGTGCGTGAGATCAACACTTTTGGATGCAATACCACGGACCAAAACCATAGGATCAAAAACTGTCGGACTAATACCATGAACCAACCATGAAAGTGCGTGAGATCAACACTTTTGGATGCAATACCACGGGCCAAAACCATAGGACCAAAAACTGTCGAACTAATACCATGAACCAACCATGAAAGTGCGTGAAATTTTCTCTTGCATGAAGGGAACTTTTCTCTGCATGAAAGTGCGTAAACTTTTCTCTACATGAAATAAACTTTTCTCTGCATAAAAGTGCGTGAACATTTCTCTACATGAAATAAACTTTTCTCTGCATAAAAGTGCGTGAACTTTTCTCTACATGGAATAAACTTTTCTCTGCATAAAAGTGTGTGAACTTTTCTCTACATGGAATAAACTTTTCTCTGCATAAAAGTGCGTGAACTTTTCTCTACATGGAATAAACTTTTCTCTGCATAAAAGTACGTGAACTTTTCTCTACATGAAGGAAACTTTGTTGCACTATAATTTATCAAATAAATTTGCTGCACTATAATTTATCATTTGTGTGATTTGCCATCAAGGACAACACTTGTCTCATAATGCCAACAATCTCCCCCTTTGGAATTGTCATACTAAGAATTGTCATCTGATATCTCTTCCGTAGATTCATCTAGATATATATAAGTGAGTTGCTCTTCTATGAGTTGTTTGCCATCAAGTACAACACATGCATCATAATGCCAACATGATAGAGCTTGAGTGTAGAGAGAGAGATGAAGGAGAGAGACACATGGAGGTGGGAAGAAAGGAAGAGGAAGGAAGAGATATAAGGAGAGAGGGAGGGAGAGGGTAGAGCAGGGGGGAAGAAATATCGAGAGAGTGAGAGACGGATCCAATCGAGATATGGTATGTGTGTATATAAAAACAAACCTAGATATATCTTAACCCTAGATCTATAAAGGGACGAGAGGGATCAAATCTCTTTTCACTTTAAACGAAGGTTTTTATCTTAAGAAATTTGATCCCAAAATAGACTCGATCCCTCTTGATTCTTGATAGATCCGAGATTAATTTATTTTTATTCTTAAATTCTATCTTGATTACTACCATATCTTTATTTTCAACAAATACAAAATCATTACCTAAAAATAAATAATTTATAAGTCTAATCATTTTACAATTAAATCTAAATTTCAATTTATTTATTTTTTTAAATATTCAAATGAATTTAAAATAAAACAAAACCTATAAAACACTGTTTTATAACCAGGAAATCTCCAATTTAAAATAAAACAAAACCTATAAAACAATGTTTTACAACCAAGAGAACTCCAATTATACCAACCTTAAACCACCCCCTACAAATTTGGAAAAATACAAGTCATTTTTACCCAATCACAAACTCTATTTTTCACGAGACAAAAATATGTTAACTACATGCTTAAACTATTCCCTAAAAATAAAAGCACAACCTAACTATTATAGTAAAATAAATAAATACATTTCTTTTAGAAATCCCAAATAAAATACAAGATTTAACCTGTGTAGTAGATGCATTAAAAATAAAAAATAAAACTATTGTTCAAATTCCAACACGGATTGGTTAAATGGGAGGTTCCCTTACCGGCTCAGCTACGCAACACACGAAGTGATTAATATCTATCACCGACCAGAATCTTACTTTTTACTCATGACGTGGCTTCCTGGTGGCTGATCCAATTGCCTTCACCGCCGGACTTGACATTATCGCCGAAGGTGTGGAAGAACCCAACAACTGGTAAAGAAGCCATGGAAGAAGCAAATGGATGGGGCTAGCTAAGCTCTGAAAGAAGAATGAAATAACAGAGAGGAGGTTAAAGCAAGGATTAATTGTAATTGTCAGAGTAAAATTGAAATATTGAATGCATTGTTGGTTTTAAACATCCAAACACAATTGCAATACGGAATAAGTACTGGTGGTACATAATCAAAACAAAATGTGTGGCATACTTAGGTATATGTTCTCCCTCCCCTCCCAGCCATATAAGAAATAACCAAGCAAGCCATCTAGAGAGGCAAGAAGAGAGTGCCCTGTAGTAGAGGCAAGAGAGGAAGAAGGGTGGCAGTCACGGTGGCGGTGAAACAAGCTAGAAAGTAATAACAAAATAGATGCCATAGTGGACTTTCCTTCCTCAGAAATTGAATAAATAATTAGTGGTAAGCAGTTAAAAATTGGTCTGAAATACTAAATGAATTACTGATGTAGAGCATGTCTTCATAATTGTAGTCCTAATTATCATTCACAAGTCCTAAATATCATAAACAATCAAAGATTTGGAAGTCAATGTTGGAAATTGATCTTGTTGTAACTATTTTTTATCTATAAATTTTTCTAATAAAGGATATTACAAAAAATGGTTTATATTATGAAATTTGTGATAAGTTGGCTGATCTGATAAATGTTAGGTGAAAATTTATTTATTTTGCAAATAAATGTAAATGATTTTGTAATTTCCGCCAATAAAGATGCATGGTAATTATTGCACTTGCTCCAACGGCTAGGATTTTATCTGTCGCAATTAACAGCTCACATGCATTACAAGACCCCCCACACTCCCAATGTTTGATGAGGGGGCGCAAAGACTGGGATTTTATCTATCGCAATAGACAGCTCACATGCATTACAGGGTCCCCCCGCACTCCCGATGTTTAACGAAAGGAGGGGGGTTTATTCAACCAAATCTATCCCTCTACTATCCACTCCGTCAAAATATCTCTGGCTATCTTTTCCACTACTTGTCGATTCATAACAACCAGGGAAAATTTTAAGAACCCCCCTAAATTTATAAATATAATAAATGGGCGAATCTCCATGGTATATAGTAAAAATGGAAGGCAATTTTATCAATAATATAATATGTATATATAATTTTTTGGCGAATCTCTCACCAGGCATGGCGAATATTTTACTCAATTATAAAATCTTGTAAGATCTTGGCGAGTCTTTCACTAAATAATAAAACTTTGTAAAGTCCTAGTGAATCTTAGCATAGGCTACATGCTGGTTTAATTCCCCCATTTAAATAGGCTACATTCCAGGTGAATACCATGGGTCAATACCATGTGCCATTTTTATTTTTATTAGTTCTAATATTAGGGTTAATAATGTTTTTTTGCATGGTATTAATAACAATCCAGTCCATGGTATTTGTCCCATAGTATTTTGGCCATAGGTTTCACCTAAATATAACTCATTTTTTGAGTGTTCGTAAATATAAGGTGACTTATGGAGTAAACATAAAAAAATGTTTTATTTGTTTACCATACCTCTCGTTTATTTATATTTTTATTAATTTACCATACCTCTTTTACAAATATGGTATTTGGCCCATAGGATTCACTTAAATAAAACCTCTTTCTTGAGCCTTCATAAATAGAACGGGGGTTATGGACTAAATATAAAAAGAGGTTTTATTTATTTACGATACGTCTAGTTTATTTATATTTTTATTTATTTACCATACCCTTTGAGTAAGTATAAAAATACGTTTTATTTATTTACCATACCTCCACTTTACTTATATTTTTATTTGTTTACGCCCTTACATGTATATAAGGTGACTTATGGAGTAAATATAAAAATTTTTTTATTTATTTACCATACCTCTCATTTATTTGTATTTTTATTAATTTACCATATCTATTTTATAAATATGGTATTTGGCCCATAGGATTCACTTAAATAAAACCTATTCTTGAAAATGGGCAAATGGATTAACTTAAATAAAACCTATTCTTGAAAATGGGCGAATGGAAGGTTGTAAGTCCTAATTTCAAGGGCTAAATTTACCTTGTTTACCCTCTCCCTTAAAATAAGGTGGGCTATTTGAGGTGATTTGTAAAAATGTACTATGATACAAAATATTCGCCCACTAAAAATTTAAAACCCCTTAATTTCGCCAAAGGGCGAACATTCGCCCCTAAAATTATCCTTGATAACAACCAAATCTTGCGATTAATTCCCACAAACATTCTAAAAGTGTGTTAAACACTCAGGTCATTAAAATCATCAACAAAGATTTTAATTTTCTCTAAAAGCAGAATTTGCCCAAATTGTCCGATCATTTTCTCAAGTTTGCAATGTTCGCATAATAATTAATCGGCAGAACAACTTCCTAGTACACACAGGCGCTTCTCCCACCGTCTTCAATCTTCTTGGTATTCCAATTTTTCCATTTTCTGCTCAACCTCAAAATGAGTACTTCTAAAGGAAAAAGTAAGTCACAAATTGAGAACCCCATGTTTCCCACAATCGTGAATTTAGATGAACTATCATTGGTAGCTTAGATTTCAAGGCTGTAGAGACCAAATGTGAGTTTTATTGGTATGAATTGTATAATTGGGCTTTTCAAAAGTTTGAAGACGTTAATGATGATTTTAGTTTTTGGGAATCCAGGTTACCCCAGTTTGTTTTTGCTTAGAATCATCATTTTCCCGAGTTTGTCTCCTGGTGCCAAATATCTACCGAATCAAAGAGAGAAATAGTAGCAATAAATGGTAAATTTTTATTTTATATAACACAAGAGTCTATTCTTCAAGATTTACAAATCAATCTCCCAAGTTCCTTGCATTCGTTTTTAGTTGACTCATTAATGGAAATTTATCGGAAGCTTACATTTCAAGAGAGAACCCATATTTTTGAGTCAGTTTTACCAGAAGGACCTGTGATCTGCCTTATTCCTCAACCATATTTCCTGAAATGTCCAAAAAAATAATTTCCATGGTTTGTTGTCTTTTAGGTTATCAAAGTGATGAATGGGTTGATGAGATTATTCTAGGACTCTTAACTATATTTTCATCTGGGAAAAAACCTTCTGTCCTATTCAATTTTAGCTAGTTTATGTCAGCGAACATTCATGAGTAGTTCTTAAAATTCTGTGCAGAAAGAGTCGTCAAACATAAATATGTATTAGTTTACAGATTCTTAGACCATCAAGATGAGAGGTTTAATATGCCACTATAGAACTTGGAGTCATAGGAGAGACCATAATTTGTTATTCACTACACTTCATTAGTAAAAAGGAATTCAAAAGAGTATTTTGATCAGTGATTTAACCAATTTATGTATTTATCACTCTGTCTTCTTAGTAGTGATGTAGTCCCAAGGATTTTAGCTGAAGTTAAAAGAATTTTACATTTAAGTGAGAAAACAAAGGTAGGATATTGGCATCTATATCATAACTTCAAAGAGATCAGGATTTATGGTTGTGAATTGTTACCTTATAAGCTACCAATATTTCTTTCAATGAGGATTTTTGCTTTGGAATTCATAAAGGAGAGCCTAAATGTAGATGAAGTTTATTTTGTGTCTAACAAACAAAAAGCTCAAATTGGCCCCTTCATAGAAAATACCAGGGTAACTGATAAAGAACCAACAAATTTGTTAATTCAAATGAAGTTTAAAATGAGTTTTAGTTGGCCTTGTGATCCTTTGGGAATAATTTCAGCTATCAGAATTGAGCAAAAGTCAACTCATACTCATCTTTCAAAACTAGAAATTGAGCAGTATGATAATCAGGATGCTTGGGAAGAAAACATTTTATAGGAAGTTGAAGAACAACTGTTAAGTCAAACAACATTGAAAATACCTCTTCCAAAAGAAAAGGAATTGAAAAGAACAAGTGAAAGCATTTCTCCTCACATTTTAGGATCTAAGTCAATAGAGTTTAGAATTTTCAAAAGAAAGAAGACCAAGGAAACAAAATAAGAATCATTTGAAGCTAGGAATATAAAGGTTTCAACTATAATGATGGTGACAAGTGATCCTGTGTTTACTCTACAATAGATGGAAGAAACAATAACTGATACATCTACTTCTCCTTCTTCTAGTGGTCAAAGCACTTTTGCTAAATTCAGAGAAATGAAGAAAAATAATGGGCTTCTAAAAACTAGTACATATTCTTAGTTTTGGAAACAAACATCCTCTTCCCAAAACATATTTTTATTTGCAGTAGATGATGATAGGGGGCAGTGCAATTGGGATTCTTGAGCCAAAATTTCTATTCCCAAAGACTGTAGAGGACTACAAAAATTCTTTATTATCTTTTGACACTAAACAAATTCACCCTATAGACCAGATAGATCTACATAAGCGAGCAAGTGACATGATCTACTCTTCTCTAAAAAGCTATTCTATGGTTGTTTCAAGATTAAAAACTTCTTTGAATAAAATTCATTCACAGTTGAAGTTAGAAAATATGTCATCATTGGAAAAATATATAAGGATAAGAGTGTTAGAAGTTATTGTTATCAAATTAGGATTGGATCCCAACGATGTTGATGCAACTTAGGAGATCATAATAAAAATAAATGCATATATTTAAGCATTGCTCAACAAATTAAGATTACTAATAATAGAGCATCCTCAAGCTCAAGAAGTGGGAGAAATTGAGAAAGAAAAGGAAAACATGTTGCATATGTGTTGGGCACAACCCAACTTGGGTAGATTTTGGGCAAGAAATCCGAGTTTTGTGGAGCGCACAGTAGAAAATATGTTGTAGAGTACGAAGTGGACCACAGTGCAGAGCAATGTAGCATAATGAAGACCACGCAGTAGATTCACTGCGCAACATAGGGACTTCACAGCGAAGCCCCTCCCCTTTGGTAAAAAGCATAAAATATTGTAAAAGTTGATGGTTTTGGACCATAATCCCTTGTATTTTGGAAACCATGGTATCGGGTCCTTGGTAATATAGCAATATAATCCCTTGATGTAATAGTATAGATAGGGATCAATAATAAAAAAAAGGATAATCTTAGGATCAAATCATGTATTGAATGGTTGAACCTTGTGACTAGGTTTTGTGGCAAAGGAAAGGTTCTGTAGCTGAGTGCGTAGAGGCCTAAGTCTGCAGTTGAGTGCGCAGACAACTTGCACCTCCGTGTGCAGGTCAAGAACTGTTTGTTGTACAAATTTTATATTATAAGCAACAGTTCTTGTGGACGTAGTCCCAAATTGGGATCAACCATGGTAAAATCCATGTTGTCATGTGTTTTTCTTATTATCTGCACTTTATTTCAGTATTGTGAAGCTTATGTATGTTTATGATATGTTTAAGTGATGAATGTAATTCTGCAAGTAATATATAAGTGTGAAGTAGTTGATATATTCAAAGTAGTTTATAAGTATTAAAGCATAAAGAAAATACAAAAGTGCCACATCACAACATCCCTCAGGCTGCAGAAACCTAGTTCTGCAACCTCCCATAGTCACTTCAGGTGAGACTGTGACTTGCTTGTAGGTCATTACTAAAAGGGCGGGTGATTGAGGGTTTTTTCGGTGTGCAGTAAAGAATCGAACCTGGGTTAGCCCAACCTAATCCAACAGTATGATTGTGGAGCAGAATTTGCAAATAAAAAAAATGGAGGGAGAGATGGAAAAATTATTAAAGGAGAAGGAGAATATGCTAGTGCAAGAGTATCGACAATGAACAAAAGAGCCACAAGTCATGATTCAACAAAACAATTATCCAAAGCAATGGATGTTCTATCTTTGAGAAATGTAGAAATCGAAAATTTGTAGGCATCATTTCAATCCATGGTTTCCATACACCATGGAAACTTACGTGGCAGGTACACATGCATTGCGCACCCCCCATGTCCCAAAACCACATACCGCCTACCGCCTTCCCACTAGCCATTATTCCTGCCAAATCTATCCCTTCGCTATCCACTCCGTCAAAATATCTCTTCCTATCTGCTCCACTACTTGTTGATTCATAACAACCAATTTTTGCAACTAATTCCCACAGACATTCAAAAATCATGTTAAACACTCAAGTCATTGAATTCATCAATGAATGTTTAAATTTTCTCTAAAAGCAGAGTTTTACCAAATTGTCCAATCATTTTCTCAAGTTTGCAGTGTTCACGGGACAATTATGCAGCAGAAGGACTTCCTAGTACACACAAGTGCTTCTCTCACCATCTTCAATCTTCCTTGTATTCCAATTTTCCTATTTTTTGTTCAACCTAAAAATGAGTATTTCTAAAGGAAAAATTAAGTCCCAAATTGAGAACCCCATGCTTCCTACAGTCCTGAGTTTAGATGAGCTATCAATGGTAGACTTAGATTTCAAGATTGTAGAGACCAAATGTGAGTTCCATTTGTATGAATTTCATAATTGGGCTTTTCAGAAGTTTGAATATGCTAGTGATTATTTTAGTTTTTCGGAGTCCATATTACCAAGTTTGTTTTTCCTTAGACTCATCATTTTCCTGAGTTTGTCTCCTAGTACAAAACTAGATATTTACCCAGTCAGAGAGCAGTAGTAGCGAGAAATGGTAATTTTTTTTTTATATAGCACCAAAGTCTATTCTTCAATATTTACAAATATATCTTCCAAGTTCCCTGCATTCCTTTTTAGTTGACCCATTAATGGAAATTTATCAGGAGACTTACATTTCAAGAGAGAGCCCATATTTTTGAGTCAATTTTACTAGAAGGACCTGAATTATCACACCATAATCTACCTTATTCTTTAGCCATATTTCCTTAAATGTCCAGACAAATAATTTCCATGTTATTTTGTCTTTTAGGTTATAAAAGTGATGAATGGGTTGATGTGGTCATTCTAGGATTCCTCACTGTCTTTTCATCTGGGAAAAAATCCTTTTGTCCTATTCAATTTTAGCCAATTTATCTTAGATAACATTCATTAGCAGTTCTTAAAATTCAATGCCGAAAGAGCCATCAAACATCAGTATGTATTAGTTTACCTGTTCTTAGACCATCAAGATGAGAGGTTTAATATGCCGCTATAGAAGCTATATTCATAGGTGATACCACAATTTGTTATTCACTACACTTCATTAGTCAGAAATAATTCAAAAGAGTATTTCAATCAGTGATTTTGTTAACCAATTTATCTATTTATCACTTTGTCTTCTTAGTAGTGATGTATTTCCAAGGATTGCAGTTGAAATTAAGAGAATTTTACATTTAAGGGAGCAAACAAAGGTAGGAGATTGACATCTATATCATAACTTCATAGAGATCGAGATTTATGGTTGTGAATTGTCACCTTATAAGCTACCAATATTTCTTCCAATGAGGATCTTTACTTTGGAGTTCATAAAGCATAGCCTAAATGTAGTTGAAGTTCATTTTTTGCCCACAAACAGAAAGGTCAATTTAAATTAAAATCTCAAATCGACCCCTTCATAGAAAATACTAGAGCAACTGATAAAGACACATAATTTTTTTTAATTCAAATGAAGTTTAAAATAAGTTTTAGCTGGCCTTATGATCCTTTGGGAATAATTTCAGCTATCAGAATTGAGCAGAAGTCAACTCCTTACATTCATTTTTCAAAACCAGAAATTGAACAGTATGATAATCAGGAAGCTTGGGAAGAAATCACTTTATAGGACGTTGAATAACAATTGTCAGGTCAAAGAACATTGGAAACATCTCTTCCAAAATAAATGGAATTGAAAAGAACAAGTGAAAGCATTTCTCCTGGCATTTCAGGGTCTAAGTCAATAGAGTTTAGAATTTTCAAAAGAAGAAAGACCAAGGAAACAAAAGAAGAATGCTCTGAAGCTAGGAATATAGAGGTTTCGACTATAATGGAGGTGTCATGTGATCCTGTTTTTACTCTACATCGGATGGAAGAAACAACAACTGATACATCTACTCCTCCTTCTTCTAATGGTCAAAGCGCTTTTGCTAAATTTAGAGAAATGAAGAAAAATAATGGGCTTCTAAAAACTACTACATATTCTTAGTTCTGGAAACAAACATCCTTTTCCCAAAATAGATTGTTAGTTGCACTAGATGATGATAGGGGGATATTTCAATTGGCATTTCTTGAGCCAAAATTTCTAGTCCCAAAGACTATAGAGGACTACACAAATTCTTAATTATTTCTTTTTGATACTAAACAAATTCACCCAATAGACCAGATAGATCTACATAAGAAAGTAGGTGAAATGATCTACTCTTCTCTAACAAGTTCTGCTATGGTTGTTTCAAGATTACAAACTTCTTTGAATAACATTCATTCTCAGTTGAAGTTAGAAAATATGTCATCATTGGAAAAATATACAATGATAACAACTTTAGAAGTTATTGTTATAAAATTAATATTTTTTCCTAACGATGTTCATGCAGCTTAGGAGATTATAAAAAAAAGAAATGTAGATATTTAAGAATTGCACAACAAATTAAGGGTACCAACAATCCTCAAGCTCAAGAAGTGGGAGAAATTGAGAAAACATGTTGCGTATGATTGTGGGGCAAAATTTGCAAATAAAAAAAATGGATGGAGAGATGGAAAAATTATTAAAGGAGGAGGAGCAATATATAAGTGCAAGAGTATCAACAAGGGAGACAAGATTAGCAAGTCATGATTCAATAAAACAATTATGCAAATCCATGGATATTCTATCTTTGAGGAATGTAGAAATCGACAATTTGAAGGCATCATTTCAATCCATGGTTTCCATACACCATGGAAACTTACATGGCGGGCACAAGTACATTGCACACCCCCCATCTCCCAAAACCACATACCGCCTACCACCTTCTCGCTAGCCATTATTCCCACCAAATTTATCCCTCCGCTATCCACTTCGTCAAAATATCTCTTGCTATCTCCTCCACCACTTATTGATTCATGATAGCCAAATTTTGCAATTAATTCCCACAAACATTCAAAAAGCATGTTAAACACTCAGGTCACTAAAATCATCAATGAATATTTAAATTTTCTCTAAAAGCAGAGTTTTCCCAAATTGTTTGATCATTTTCTCAAGTTTGCAGTGTTTGTAGAAAAATTCAGCAATAAAAGAACTTCATAGTACACATTGGCACTTCTCCCACCGTCTTCAATCTTCTTGTTATTCCAATTTTCCTATTGTATGTTCAACTTCAAAATGAGTACTTCTAAAGGAAAATTTTGTCACAAATTGAGAACCCCATTCTTCCTACTATCCTAAGTTTATATGAGCTATCATTTGTAGACTTATATTTCAAGATTGTAGAGACCATATGTGATTTTTATTTGTATGAATTACATAATTAGGCTTTTCAAAAGTTTGAAGATGCTAGTGATGATTTTAGTTTTTGGGAATCCATGTTACCCTAGTTTGTTTTTCCTTAGAATCATCATTTTCCCGAGTTTGTCTCCTGGTGAGAAAGCAAATATTTACCCAGTGAGAGATCAGTAGTAGCGAGAAATGGTAAATTTTTGTTTTATATAACACCAAAATCTATTCTTCAAGATTTACAAATAAATCTGCCAAGTTCCTTGCGTTCCTTTATAGTTGACTCATTAATGGAAATTTATCAAAATCTTACATTTTAAGTGAGAGCCTATATTTTTGAGTTAGTTTTACCAGAAGGACATGAATTGTTGCGTCATAATCTACCTTATTCCTCAACCATATTTCCTGAAATTTCTAGGAAAATAATTTCCATGGTTTGTTTTCTTTTAGGTTATCAAAGTGATGAATGGGTTGATGGAGTTTTTCTAGGATTCCTGACTGTCTTTTCATCTAGGAAATTTTTTTTGTCCTATTCAATTTTAGCTAGTTTATCTAAGATAATATTCATGAACAGCTCTTAAAATTTAGTGCAAAAAGAGTCGTCAAACATCAATATGTATTCATTTACATGTTCTTAGACCATCAATATGAGAGGTTTAATATGCCACTATAGAATCTCGATTCACAGGAGAGACCACAATTTTTTTTTTCACTGCCCTTCATTAGCCACAAAGAATTCAAAAGAGTATTATGATTAATGATTTTGTTAACCAATTTATGTATTTATCACTCTGTCTTCTTAGTAGTGATGTATTGCCAAGGATTTCAACTGAAATTAATATATTTTTACATTTAAGTGAGCAAACAAAGGTAGGATATTGGCAACTATACCATAGCTTCACAGAGATCAAGATTTATGGTTGTGAATTGTCACCTTATAAGATACCAATATTTATTCCAATGAGGATTTTTGCTTTGGAGTTTATAAAGAAGAGCCTAAATGTAGATGAAGTTCATTTTGTGTCCAACAAATAGAAAGCTCAGTTTAAATTAGAAGCTCAAATTGGCCCCTTCATAGAAAATTCCAGAGCAGTTGATAAAGAAGAAGAAATTTTTTTAATTCAAATGAAGCTTAAAATGAGATTTAGCTGGCCTTATGATCCTTTGGGAATAATTTCAGCTATCAGAATTGAGTAGAAGTCAGCTCCTTATATTCATTTTTCAAAAACAGAAATTGAACAGTATGATAATCAAGAGGCTTGAGAAGAAAAAAACAATTAGGAAGTTGAAGAACAACTGTCAAGTCAAACAACATTGGAAACATATCTTCCAAAATAAAAGGAATTAAAAAGAACAAGTGAAAGAATTTCTCCTCGCATTTGAGGGTCTAAGTCAATAGAGTTTAGACTTTTCAAAAGAATAAATATCAAGGAAACAATAGAAGAATCATCTAAAGCTAGGAATACGTAGGTTTTGACTACAATGACGGTGTTAAGCGATCCTTTGTTTACTCTACATCAGATGGAAGAAAGAACAACTGATACATCCACTTCTCCTTCTTCTAGTGGTCAAAGCATTTTTGCTAAATTCAGAGAAATGAAGAAAAATAATGGGCTTCTAAAAACTACTACATATTCTTAGTTTTGGAAACAAATATCCTTTTCCCAAAACATATTTTTATTTGCACTAGATGATGATAGGGGGCATTTTAAATTGGCATTGCTTGAGCCAAAAGTTCTAGTCCCAAAGACTGTAGAGGACTACAATTTTTTTTAATTTCCTTCTGATACAAAACAAATTCACCATTTAGAGCAGATAGATCTACATAAGCAAGCAGGTGAAATGATCAACTCTTCTCTAACAAGTTATGCTATGGTTGTTTCAAGATTACAAACTTCTTTGAATAACATTCATTCTTAGTTGAAGTTAGAAAATATATCATCATTAGAAAAATATACAAGGATAAGAGCTTTAGAAGTTATTGTTATCAAATTAGGATTGGATCCTAACGATGTTGATGTAGCTCAGGGGATCATAAAAAAAGAAATGCATATATTTAAGCATTGAACAACAAATTAAGGTTACCAATAATAGAGCATCCTCAAGCTCAAGAAGTGGGATAAATTGAGAAAGAAAAGGAAAACATGTTGTGTATGATTGTGAAGGAGAATTTGCAAATAAAAAAAATGGAGGGAGAGATGGCAAAATTATTAAAGGATAAGGAAAAATATGTTAGTGCAAGAGTATCAACAATGGAGACAAGATAAACAAGTCATGCTTCAACAAAACAATTATCCAAAGAAACGGATGTTCTATGTTTGAGAAAATTTGTAGAAATCAAAAAATTGAAGGCATCATTGAAAAAGGAAAAGGAAAATAAAAATAAAAGAAGACAATGCATACATTTCATAAGTGCATAATAATTTCAAGCTTACAAAGTAGTTTGAAAAATATTTAGATGAGTTAGTTAGTGTTATGAAACCAACTCACAAAAAGATAGAAAAGAGAGATCAACGCCTTAGAATTCAGCCTCTTCGAGGGGGCAACCTCCTTTACATTACACAAATGAACAATTCTTGGATGATTCAAATGACAAAACCTCCTTTCTATATATAGGAGTCTATGGAGTCACAGTATAACCCAGTTGACCTAACAATAATAATATAAAGCCACAAAAATAACAATAGAGGGATTCTATGGGGTACAGTAATAAAAATATGGAGACAATAGGGGCTCAACAATATTAATAAGGGATACAACTACAATAGTAATGGGGTAATCGCAAGTATTATAGGGACCTAACAGTTAGTGCACAAAATTTATCAAAAGCTAAAGAGTGGATTTGGATATACATAAATTCTATAGTTTCTGATTAATGGTATTTATAGAAATAATTTTTGAACAAGAAAAACTCTTCAATAAATCTAAAGGGCCATTTAAGATATTAAAGAAAAGTTGGATCATATACCTAGAGAGGCAACTAGAATCATAAAAGTCCTAAATTTAAAAAACAGGGAGGAGCTAGAAGAAATGGGAATTGAACATAGAAAAAATGCAGTCCTTGAAGTGAGGAAAGTATTGACTAAGATGGATTTAATGCTACAACTGGAGAAAAAATGTAAAAATCTAGAAGTTCAAATCAAGAGTTTTCATAAAAAAATCTCTATTCTTCAATAGAAAGGACTCCCATTATTGAGGGATTCTCATGGTCAATTGATTTAGCATGAAAGATATCAACACAGACTACATGTTTTGGCAACAAACAAATTAAAATTCGCTAAAATTAATGGAATTATTAGTGGTAAAAGTTTTCTTCAAGGTATAGCTGATGATTTGTTTATTTCACATGAAATTCGTAATCTTTTTGTCACTAAATTGACTTTTGAAAACTATACGAAGGTAGATGAAGCGTATAGAAAGAGGATAAAGTTTTCATGCCCATATCATGATCAATGGGATTAGTTGAACAAGAAATAGGTTTCCAGGCAATACTTCAGCAAGGAGAAGAAACTTCAAGAGTACAATCATAAGAATGTAGATTTAAAGCTAGCAGTTGGAAACAAGGTCCTCAAATAGTGTGCAGTTTTACTCCAATAGTTCGAGGACTTCTATTTTGAGTTATTCTGATTAGGATTATCCAAATTATATTGGATAAACATTTAATTTTTCATAAAAAAGTTGTAATAAGCTAGAGATTTTTATAAAAACTCTATATATACTTTGTAATTTGAAGTAAGAAGGGTTGATACCTGAAGCATATTTTTGGAGTGATATCACTGTAATATTTTCATCTTGAAGGTAATAAAAAAATTATAGTTTCGATTTATGTATCACTTGTGTGCATGTGAGCATTTTTAGTGACCTTCATAGTCCATTTCTACATATTTTTTAGATAGTGTAGGACATCAGGAAGGGTGGGACTGAATATCAGCCTCCTTGACATCCCTATGCAAGGCCATTTTCTATATTTTGTTATAATTAAACAATCTATTTAATTTGATACTCAAAAATTAATAGATTATTGCTTCTATGATATACTTAAATGTAACCACCCCTCCCACATTTACCCACTTTTACTGGCCTATCGGGGTAAATGTGAACCGAGGGCTACTATGACAAGACTCGATCTCCTAAGTACATTTAAGGAAGTGGAATCAATAAACTAGAACCTTACTGACCTTCCACATGAGCTACAACACACTCAGGAGCCAAAAGACCACTCCCATTGCTCAAACCCTAAGCTAGAATGTTTTTTCAATGATCTAGGCTCCAAACCACATGCATGACAAGGCCACAATGCAATTGAGGGCCTCCATCTGCATCTACCAAGGTGAAATTATGACCCAAATTCCTCAGTTGAGAGGGTGTGAGCCTGGATTCTAATCATAAATTCTTGGTCAGTTTCCAAATCATTGCCCAAAACGTCCTAAGACTTTCCAAAATGATAAGTAACTCAATTTCAAGGCTAAAAAAACAAACTGGAATCACAAAATTGACCTAAGCAGGCCTAACCATGATAGTAATTTTGTCAAATGTATTAAGAACATGTAATATACAAGTCATGAATGCATATCTGAATATAGGGATTTGATACTTATCTGAGAATCATCAAGAAGGTCTAATGCCCTCTCATAATAGTTGCAATAACATTTTTTAGCTCATGCATTCAATAACCATTCATCAACTTATCAAAACATATCAAAAGCCATAGTTAGAACCTGTATGAAGCCATGCTTATAACCAACATATAACTAGAATAATAACCATGATAGAACATACATCAAAGCCACATAATAACAAGTACAAGTCCTCATGAAATTTAATCGGAGAAAACTATTATTCACATATGCAAAATCCAACCAAGTCAGTTACTTCCACGTACCAACTAACCATATATTAGGTTGAACTAAATCTTTATTTTATCCAATCACTCTTGTGCCATATTCTAAGAATGAATGTGGGAAGAAAAAAAATATGAGGGATACCTAGAGATTAAACCACATCTACTCTCATGCTCTCACAATCTCGCCAAAACTAGTCAAGAGATCACCTAAGAAAACCAATACATAAACAACCATGGCTTTTTGGATATTAAACCTCCTCCAATCTCAGGCTTTATTGCAATCCTGCCAAAAAATGGTCAAGGGATTACTAGGCCCAAAACAAAGCTTGGATGCCTCAAAATTTCTTCACCAATACCTTGAGGAATTTTCCTACCTCCACCCTCAGGCTTTACCATAATGTTGCCAAAACTGGTCAAGGGATTTCTATTCCCTATGGGAATTTTCCTGAGACCACCTCATCTAGTTCTAAAATCATCCGACAGTCCAAAGCTCAACCAAGTAAAAGAACCCCATCACATCATAGAAATCTAGAAATGGCAAGGAAAAGTTGAAACAACTATCACACCTAGAAAAACCCATGCCCATGACAAAAAGAGAACCAAATACACACATGCATGTACCATGCACTCATAAACCAGATAGGAAACTGCACATGCAACCTATTACCTGCAAGTATTCTTATTGAAGCTACTTGATTCAAATTTATTTGCTTTTCCCTTGCTTTCACTGTCCTTCCTTTTCCTTCCTTATCTTTCTTTCTCCAATGCTATAGTGCTCCAAGAATTCTCTAAGTGTGAAAGAGTATGAGAGAATAGAGAGAGATCCAAGATAAATTTGACAAAATGTTGTGAGCTTATCCTCATAGGCCTTTTTATCATTGAGGCTTCTATTTTATTCATTTTCCTCTATTTCTCCTTCAATTTTCCTCTCATGTAAATTTGTGACCTTTCATCTTCCTTTTCTCCTAATTCCCTTTATTTTCATAAATAAAAATACCAATTAATGTCTATTTCCTTTTTCAATGCCTTTGTTAATTTCCTTAGCCATAATAATGGAAAGTGATAGCCATTGGGATTTTTTCCCAACATTCAGCTTGGAATAAGTGTCCCATCACCTTGGTCTTATTTCTCATTTATTAAGTTTATTACATGAAATTTTAATTTGGCGCTGTTATGGACCCCTCCCCCTTAGGGGAACACCTTCCTTGGTTTTCTATGACACGTATGACCAACAAAACCATTAAAAATGAAAACATATTTCCCATGGAGCTTTATAACTTAGCCCAATTCAGTATTTACATTGATCATCCTACTAAAAATAAAAACCAACATGACAAACTGTCTAGTAAATTTAACATCTTAAATTTCTCTACATAAATTATCAATCCAGGTATTGTAAACTGATGAAGTGTGGTGCACCATATGTTCTTAGTTAACCTTTTTCTTACTTCGTTGTTTTATAGATTTTATTTTGTTTTGGGGTTTTGTTTTTGTTGGTTTCCTAAAGTGTCTAATGCAAATGGAAATCCTATTCTAAGGTCTTAAGAATACTTTTAAAGGACAAGTGTGGATGTAGATTTCAGGACAAAGTCTATGTCCCTAATGGTAACTTCCAAAACCTAGCACTTCAAAAGATCTTAAAACATGTTATTGATGGAATTAGTACTTAAACAAAAGTGTAAATATGCAGCTACTTCAATCAAAATAGAATGCAACAACCAAATAATGAGCTAGTGACTACGAAACCCAGTATCCTTGCTGCTGTATAAAAAGAAAACTGAACTTAAAGAAATTCAAAAACTGTAAGCAAAGTAAACTAAATCATATTACATCAACTCATATTCTGACCCCTCACCATTCGACTCGCTCTGGCTATAGGAGGTAATCATAAACAAACTGAGAAATCTGATATCTAATTTGCATAAAATGAAACTAATATTAAACTACAAATTCATACTTCAATCCCTCGCCATTCGACTCGCTCTGGCTATAGGAGGTAACTGAAAATGACATGAGCAATTCAATAACTAACTTGCAGAAAAATAAACTAATATCAAACTACGCATTCATACTTCAATCCCTCACCATTTGAGTCGCTCTGGCTGTAGGAGGTAACTAAAAATAACATGAGAAATTCAATAACTAACTTGCAGAAAAATAAACTAATATCAAACTACGCATTCATACTTGAATCTCTCACCATTTGAGTCACTCTGGCTATAGGAGGTAACTGAAAATTACATGAGCAGTCTAATATCTATCTTGCAGAAAAGTAAATGAACAAAACAAAACTGAAAGAAATAAATAGTGCTGGAATTAGAACTAAGAAAATAAATCATCAGAAGGACAAGATAATTCCATCATGTCATTAGTCATTAAAAAGCTATGTGCATTACTAATCTACTATCAACCGGTTGAACACACTTGCATGAATTAAAATTGCATGAATGAAAAATATAATCTATCAAACTTGAAAGCAATCAAATGACATAATGAAATCAAAGAAAAATTACAAAATGAAATCTACTCTACCTTACATTCTAACATGCTCCATGAAATCTACTTCACATCTCCTTCCATGTTGAGAACATCAAAGCTTTATTCAAATTCTTCAAAATTACAAAGTACAACAAAGCTTTCAAAAGCCATCAAGGAAGAACTACAAACTCCAAGCTAAAGACTTACAAGCTAAAACAAACTTAAGAACTAACAAATGAAGGAGAGAGATCTCCTATTTATACAAAAAGATGAGAAGCCATCTCATTAATGAGAGTCCTTGAATCTCTCCCTTTACCTCTAGAGTCCTAATCAAAATAGGAACTGATAAGACACATGTCTTCTTAGAGTTACAATATAATTAGGAGATGTGACACATATCCTCATGATCCCATGATTCTTTCCACTCAAATTCGAATTTGGCCTTGGAGTGCCACATAAGGGTCTTCTAGAAGCCTTCTTTCAACCTACACATGTCAACAATCTCAACCCATTTGTTAAGTATAAGCATATGCACATTATTTTCTAATTTTTAACCACAAATTCACTAAAAAGGCTTAGAATTAATAAATATTGGAAAAACATAAATGTGGCCAAATGATAATGAAAGTGGGATGAATGTGGTGACATAGTAGTAAAATGGAGGTGAAATGGAGGTGATATAATGGACATAATAGTGAAAGTGTAATGAAAATGAATGACATTTTCAAGACTCAACATACCCCCCAACTGAAGCTATTGCATGTCCTCATGCAATATATTACATTAACTCTTTTGATCCTTGAGCTTGGCTTAAATTTGCATGATATCATTTGATAACTTCATATTTTTGCAAAGTGTTTTACTTGAATTGCAACATGGTTGGTTCCTGTGTTACAACCATTTTTTTTTTTGCATTCTATTTTGATCTTTGAACTTTTCATAATGATATTTTGATTATTGTTGCAAAGTATATCTTTATTGGATTTCATGATGGTTGGTTCTTGTGTAACAGCCATGATTTTGTTTGTATCCAATTTATCATTTAAGCACTTTTTCAAAAGTCATTGTATGCTCATAATAGCAATGTAATAATTAATATATGTTGGAAGTATATGGGCTCCTGAATATGATATGGATGTGGCAAAATATGAAGATGAATGTATTCCCCCCCCAACTGATGGTATTGACAATTTTATGAAATGAGGAAGAGAAATGTTTTTCCAACAATTATCATTCTAGCTTTTCATGGAATTCTATGGTCAAAAGTTAGAAAATGACGTACCTTCACTTACCCCTTTGGAATGGATGAGTTGTATGTGTGGTGGCAAAAAATTCTGATCATATTCTTCTTCAAGTTGCTGAACAAGAGGAGTCATGGATAGAGAGATAAGATGATTTTTTATTGCTTCTACTAAAACTTGCTGAACCTGCTCCAAAAATGCTGAAAATAATAGTCTTCATGTCTTCAAATCTTATTGGCACAATTCCTACTATGTGAAAATATGTTCTGATGTCGAACATAGTAAGAAATTGTTGACTTAGTGACCATTAATGGATGCCACTAGTCAACACGAGAACTCTCACCATTAATGACAATGAGAGTCAAGATGCCCAAACACATCTTGCCAGGTACGAATGAATTTTCCACTGTCGAGTCACCTAGAAGATCTAACGAACAAGGGACATTAATGTATTCCCATTGTTTGTCAGCATGAGGACATGCCATTAAGGCATGCAAGCCTCAAGGTGTTTTTACAAAGAACTTAGACTCAAAGGACTATGGACTCAATAATTTGCATTGAATCAGTGCTTATTTGCGAAATGAAAATGACAGGAAATGAAAGATGAAAATGCAAGATGGCAATGGAGAGCAGAAATGGCAATGGGAAATAAGCATATAAATAATAATCTTGCTTTTATTTGTGGATTATGAATGGAGAAAAAGAGATGTAAAGTGTATGTGAATGTAAATGGAAAATATGGAGTGAATGGTTTATTATGAAGTATGGATGTGATGGAGACAATAGTATCTGAAAGTTTTTCAAGTGTTTGGATCTGATTTTGCATCAACATATTTCCTCTTTGTTGCTAATCATCCTCTTATGAAACAAATTGGTCTCTTAGATAGACACCATTCTCTTGTAGTCATTTGTCTTTCCTCCTTGAACCTCCAAAAAAAACTAATACTTCTTTTGCAATGGAATGTAGGATTATCAAAGGAGAGAGTTGGCCAATCTCTCTAGTTATGATATTTACACACAAAACTAAGAATTGGTATTAATGAAACAAGTTCTCAAAGGAAAAATCAAAAGAATTTATACCTGATTTGGGATTAGTGCCTCAAGTTGATGTTGCTTCTTTTCAGCAATTTATTTCATTATTTGCCATTTCAAACTCTAATGATAGATTTCTCATTGTGTAGATCTTGTTGAGATCTTTCCAATGATACTTAAATCATCAAAATCTGATTTTGTATGAGAAAGATAGGCTGATTTGAACAATGAGGTTCTTCTGGCTGCGGAATTAAAGAACAACTGCGGAATTGGACTTTAGCTGCGGAATGAGCACAGTTTCTGTAGCTAAAAATCTTGAATAAAAAGTTAACCATTCATCTTTCATCATCAGTCCAAAATTAATCAATACCCTCAGAAAAGTGAGCAAATAACTTTTTCATTTCATTGATACAAAATTATTATTTTTTCTTGACATGCAGTGACTTAGTGTGGGGACTCAGTGTAGCGACTTAGTGATAACACACAATTTGACTTCCCTTTGACCGGGGTCTTTTTCATCGAATTTGACCAAATGAATAGGACATCATCCATGTATTGACATTCTCCCAACTACCCATTTGGCTTGTTTTGCTTGATTACACCTACAACCTAGAGTTTAATAAAACAGTTGCGGAAAGTTGAACCAGCTGCGGAAAGTTGAATCAGCTGCGGAAAGTGGCTGAAACAGTCAACCATCAGACGCATATCCCTGACTGCCCCTTTTATCTAGCTAAAGAAAGTCCAAGTCTAAGTGTGTTCAACTGATTTAGTTCTCCCAATGAGCCCCATCATTTTTTTTATTTTTTTTATTTTTTAATTTTTTTAATTATTTTTGGTCTAAGCTTTAAAAGCAACCCAAAGTGATCACTTGGCAACACAGGAAGAGTCAAAATTTGAGACCGTCCTCTGGTTTTCTTCTCCTTTTTATGGGAGAGACCAGGAATGGGATTTGTCCCTATCATATCAATACTCTCGACCTCAAAATTTTGAAAATGGCAAAACATTCTATCCAAACGCTTTTGCAAGAGACGATTTCCAGTTAGCATTTGATTAGCTTTAGTATCATATGTCCAGCCATCCTGACCAGGTCTCAACGTCACCCAAGCATCATACCATCCATAAGGAAGAGGAAGAGCACCATCTAGCTTATCATCCTAATTCATATCTCCTCTAAAAACAACATTTGGTATATTATTCAATGGTTTACGTAAGGGAGTTAAAACAGAGCCGTATGATTTTTGGACACGTCTTTGCTGTTGGTCGTGAAACTGAAGCACAGTCACGCGTTGCATGGGACTGTTAGTCATTAAAGATGTGTAATTAAGATTGAACACCAGCACAGAGTTGATTCCTAATTATATTTCTCTTCCTCAGGCACGCCGAATTACATCACAACCTGTTCATTTAATTGAAATTCCGTTTTTTACACGCAGCAGGCAAAAATGGGCTCCAAAGAACTGAGGATTTCTCCTAGACCGCCACGAATTTCTTAAAACGGTTTCTGGGTTATCTAATTGACCCTGTTGGTGAAAAAACCCATGTTTTAGTTTTTTCAAATTTGTCTCCGTTTGGCCAAATCGTGCGTTGGAAGTTAAACATTTTTCTAAGCTATTACGCATTTTTTTGTTTTTGTCTGTCAGGTGTATTACACAGGTACGAGGACAAGGCTGAAGAATTGGGGCAATGAATTTTAGAATGCACATAATCTTAATCAATCTGGAGTGGCTGGAACCTTCAACGATTCATGAAAACCTTCACTTAGCTTTTAGTACAAGTGATTTTATACTGACCCCAAAACCTGTTCAATAACAACGTTGTCTATCAAAGGAATCCTCTGCGTGTTTATCTTTCTATTCATGTAAGTCAGCTCTCCAATATTATTCAAATTAGGATAACCATAAGTCACATATGTTTCACTCATTTGCAACATATTCACAGTTGCTTTGTTCACTTTCAGGAATACTCCATTGAAGATCTGCCTCAAACGCAGTAGCTGTAAGATGAATAATGAAAAGCAACTTGGCTTCTAGAGTCTTCTTTCGTTCACAATTTTGTTGCAAAGTCCTACACCATAAATACCTATAAACTAACTGGTATACCAGGAAGGCCACTGAGAGATCAAGGTCTAAGGATTTTGATGCTGAAAAGGTTTTAAAAATTTATGCCACACAAATTGGACTCTGCACACATTATTTTGAAAGCCACACAAGGTTTTTTTTTTTTTTTTTCAATTGGCCTCATCTTAACAGTCCATGCAATATGTTGAATTTGCACTTTTTTTATTATTATTTTGTTAATAAAATTACATATGTTATATTAAAAATATACATATATATTTTACTAAACAAAATAATAAAATTTATTATATATTTTTTTAAATTGTTTTGTTAATAAAACTATATGTTATACTTTCAGAAATTAAAAATATACATATAAATTTCATTAAACAAAACAATGATTTTTGTTTTCTTTTTTTTCAGTTTTTTTTTTAATTGAATCAATTGAAATGATGAAGTCTATTTTGTTTCCATATATATATATATATATATATATATATATATATATTTCTACATAACAATCATTTTTCTAATATTCCAGATCACACAAAGTGTAAGAGGAGAGCATACTCAATAATTATTAATTTTTTTTATTTAACAATCCCTTTTCTGATTCTCTAGATCACACGAAGTGCAGGAGGAGAGCATACTCAAGAATTATTAAATTTTATTTATTTTTAGATGTAAGAAATAATGTCTCCTAATTACACTTCCCCGGCAACGACGCCAAAATATCTAGTCAATTTAACGTCTTAAATTGCTCTACATAAATTATCAATCTGAGTATCGTAAATTGATGAAGTGTGGTGCACCATATGTGCTTAGCTAACCTTTTTCTTACTTCGTTGTTTTACATATTTTATTTTGTTTTGGGGTTTTGTTTTTGTTGGTTTCCTAAAGTGTCTAATGCGAATGGAAATCCTATTCTAAGGTCTTAAGAATACTTTTAAAGGACAAGTGTGGATGTAGATTTCAAGACAAAGTCTATGTCCCTAATGGTAACTTCCAAAACTTAGCACTTCAAAAGATCTAAAAACATGTTATTGATGGAATTAGTACTTAAACCAAAGTGTAAATATGCAGCTACTTCAATCAAAATAGAATGCAACAACCAAACAATGAGCTAGTGACTATGAAACCCAGTATCCTTACTGTTGTATAAAAAGAAAACTGAACTTAAAGAAATTCAAAAACTGTAAACAAAGTAAACTAAATCATATTAAATCAACTCATATTCTGACCCCTCACCATTCGACTCGCTCTGGCTATAGGAGGTAATCATAAACAAATTGAGCAATTTGATATCTAATTTGCATAAAATGAAACTAATATTAAACTACACATTCATACTTCAATTCCTCACCATTCGACTCGCTTTGGCTATAGGAGGTAACTGAAATTGACATGAGCAATTCAATAACTAACTTGCAGAAAAATAAACTAATATCAAACTACGCATTCATACTTCAATCCCTCACCATTTGAGTCGCTCTGGCTATAGGAGGTAACTAAAAATGACATGAGCAATTCAATAACTAACTTGCAGAAAAATAAACTAATATGAAACTACGCATTCATACTTCAATCCCTCACCATCTGAGTCGCTCTGGCTATAGGAGGTAACTGAAAATGACATGAGCAGTCTAATATCTATATTGCAAAAAAGTAAATGAACAAAACAAAACTAAAAGAAATAAACAGTGCTGGAATTAGAACTAAGAAAATAAATCAGCAGAAGGACAAGATAATTCCATCATGTCATTAGTCATTAAAAAGCTATGTGCATTACTAATCTACTATCAACCGGTTGAACACACTTGCATGAATTAAAATTGCATGAATGAAAAATCTAATCTATCAAACTTGAAAGCAATCAAATGACATAATGAAATCAAAGCAAAATTACAAAATGAAATCTACTATACCTTACATTCTAACATGCTCCATGAAATCTACTTCACATCTCCTTCCATGTTGAGAACATCAAAGCTTTATTCAAATTCTTCAAAATTACAAAGTACAACAAAGCTCTCCAAAGCTTTCAAAAGCCATTAAGGAAGAACTACAAACTCCAAGCTAAAGACTTACAAGCTAAAAAAGACTTAAGAACTAACAAATGAAGGAGAGAGATCTCATATTTATACAAAAAGATGAGAAGCCATCTCATTAATGAGAGTCTTTGAATCTCTCCCTCTACCTCTAGAATCCTAATCAAAATAGGAACTGATAAGACACATGTCTTCTTAGAGTTACAATATAATTATGAGATGTGACACATATCCTCATGATTCCATGATTCTTTCCACTCAAATTCGAATTTGGCCTTGGAGTGCCACATAAGGGTCTTCTAAAAGCCTTCTTTCAACCTACACATGTCAACAATCTCAACCCATTTGTTAAGTATAAGCATATGCACATTATTTTCTAATTTTTAACCACAAATTCACTAAAAAGGCTTAGAATTAATAAATATTGGAAAAACATAAATGTGGCCCAATGATAATGAAAGTGGGATGAATGTGATGACATAGTAGTGAAATGGAGGTGAAATGGAGGTGATATAATGGACATAATAGTGAAAGTGTAATGGAAATGAATGACATTTTCAAGACTCAACATACCCCCCAACTGAAGCTATTGCATGTCCTCATGCAATATATATTACATTAACTCTTTTGATCCTTGAGCTTGGCTTAACTTTGCATGATATCATTTGATAACTTCATATTTTTGCAAAGTGTTTTACTTGAATTGCAACATGGTTGGCTCTTGTGTTACAACCATTTTTTTTTTTGTTGCATTCTATTTTGATCTTTGAATTTTTCATAATGATATTTTGATTAT
Source organism: Pinus tabuliformis (assembly GCA_031772625.1). Lineage (NCBI taxonomy): Eukaryota > Viridiplantae > Streptophyta > Pinopsida > Pinales > Pinaceae > Pinus > Pinus tabuliformis. The sequence continues at coordinate 408,978,611 of CM062806.1, read as the reverse complement.
TGTTGCGAAGTATATCTTTATTGGATTTCATGATGGTTGGTTCTTGTGTGACAGCCATGATTTTGTTTGTATCCAATTTATCCTGTAAGCACTTTTTCAAAAGCCATTGTATGCTCATAATAGCAATGTAATAATTAATATACATTGGAAGTATGTGGGCTCCTGAATATGATATGGATGTGGCAAAATATGAATATGAATGTATTCCCCCCCCCCCAACTGATGGTATTGACAATTTTATGAAATGAGGAAGAAAAATGTTTTTCCAACAATTATCATTCTAGCTTTTTATGGAATTCTATGGTCAAAAGTTAGAAAATGACGTACCTTCACTTACCCCTTTGGAATGGATGAGTTGTATGTGTGGTGGCTAAAAAATTCTGATCATATTCTTCTTGAAGTGGCTGAACAAGAAGAGTCATGGATAAAGAGATAAGATGACTTTTTATTTCTTCTACTAAAACTTGCTGAACCTGCTCCAAAATGCTGAAAATAATAGTCTTCACATCTTCAAAACTCATTGGCACAATTCCTACTATGTGAAAATATGTTCTGATGTCGAACATAGTAGGAAATTGTTGACTTAGTGACCATTAATGGATGCCACTAGTCAACACGAGAACTCTCACCATTAATGACAATGAGAGTCAAGATGCCCAAACACATCTTGCCAGGTACAAAAGAATTTGCCGATGTCGAGTCACCTAGAAGATCTAACGAACAAGGGACATTAATGTATTCCCATTGTTTGTCAGCATGAGGACTTGCCATTAAGGCATGCAAGCCTCAAGGTGTTTTTACAAAGAACTTAGACTCAAAGGACTATGGACTCAATAATTTGCATTGAAGGAGGGCTTATTTGCGAAATGAAAATGACAGGAAATGGAAGATGGCAATGGAGAGCAGAAATGACAATGGGCAATAAGCATATGAATAAGCCTCTTTCTTTTATTTGTGGGTTATGAATGGAGAAAAAAAGATGGAAAGTGTATGTGAATGTAAATGGAAAATATGGAGTGAATGGTTTATTATGAAGTATGGATGTGATGGAGACAATAGTATCTGAAAATTTTTCAAGTGTTTGGATCTGATTTTGCATCAACATATTTCCTCTTTGTTGCTAATCATCCTCTTATGAAACAAATTGGTCTCTTAGATAGACACCATTCTCTTGTAGTCATTTGTCCTTCCTCCTTGAACCTCCAAAAAAAACTAATACTTCTTTTGCAATGGAATGTAAGATTATCAAAGGAGAGAGATGGCTAATCTCTCTAGTTATGATATTTACACACAAAACTAAGAATTTGTATTAATGAAACAAGTTCTCAAAGGAAAAATCAAAAGAATTTATACCTGATTTGGAATTAGTGCTTCAAGTTGATGTTGCTTCTTTTCAGAAATTTATTTCATTATTTGCCATTTCAAACTCTAATGATAGATTTCTCATTGTGTAGATCTTGTTGAGATCTTTCCAATGATACTTAAATCATCAAAATCTTATTTTGTATGAGAAAGATAGGCTTATTTGAACAATGAGGTTCTTCTCGCTGCGAAATTAAAGAACAGTTGCAGAATTGGACTTTAGCTGCGGAATGTGCACAGTTTCTGTAGCTAAAAATCTTGAATAAAACGTTAGCCATTCATCTTTCATCATCAGTCCAAAATTAATCAATACCCTCAGAAAAGTGAGCAAATAACTTTTTCATTTCATTGATTCAAAATTATTATTTTTTCTTGACATGCAGCGACTTAGTGTGGCGACTCAGTGTAGCGACTTAGTGATAACACACAACTTGACTTCCCTTTGACCGGGGTCTTTTTCATCGAATTTGACCAAATGAATAGGACATCATCCATGTACTGACATTCCCCCAGCTACCCATGTGGCTTGTTTTGCTTGATGACACCTGCAACCTAGAGTTTAACAAAACAGTTGCGGAAAGTTGAACCAGCTGCGGAAAGTTGAATCAGCTGCGGAAAGTGGCTGAAACAGTCAACCATCAGACGCATATCCCTGACTGCCCCTTTTATCTAGCTAAAGAAAGTCCAAGTCTAAGTGTGTTCAACTGATTTAATTCTCCCAATGAGCCCCATCATTTTTTTTATTTTTTTTATTTTTTAATTTTTTTAATTATTTTTGGTCTAAGCTTTAAAAGCAACCCAAAGTGATCACTTGGCAATACAGGAAGAGTCAAAATTTGAGACTGTCCTCTGTTTTTCTTCTCCTTTTTATGGGAGAGACCAGAAATGTTTAATGAGCACGAAGTGACAAGACGCTCACTGGCACCTTTTCTTTTAAGGAGTCCGAAAAGGATCAAAAGTGACTACTCTGGAGACTCTAGGCAAAGGGTTTACCAAACAATCCGTAAAACTGCTTATACACCTTGGCAATCAGATGAAAACCAAGGACTTCCCGTACGACAGTCAATCTTCCCGAATGCTGTGTTCAATGCATTGCGGCTTGTAACGCGGCAGACACGGCTTCCTGTGGATAAAGGATGATAACCTAGTGGGGTCTCCCTTATATACGCGACGGTACGTGGGAGCTCAGTCCGTGCTAGACCACTATCGAGTCACAAGAGGAGGAATCACCCAACCGTAGTGTGAAACAATAGTGACTAGGTTTAACGATGCCGGAACACGTCTCTAGCCTAGACCTCTAGAATATTTGTGTTAGGTTCCAATGCGTTGTTAGATTCTTTCGGTTTATTTTACAGTTGATCTTCAATTAAGTTTCAGTTTTTAGGTCCTACCGTATGTGATCTCTCAAAACTTCCTAAATGCAAACTATATGCCAAAATTATATCATTTCGTTCAATGAATGCTAACTATAGGAGAGTTGAGATTTTCAAACAAACAAAATGAACAATAAACAATCAACAAAGATCCTAATGCAGCTAATAACAAGAAATGAAACTTTTTCTTTTCTTTTTAAAAGCAACTAATTTCCAATAACAATAAATGCTAACTAATATAATGCAAAAAGATCATTTGTTTTTTCTCTTTTAAAATGGCATAATGCATTTAAACAAATCTTGAGAGATATATACAAGCATAAACAGACAAAATTCACTCAATGCAAATAGAACCAAGTCTGAAACACCAAGATGAACTGTCAAAACAAGGTAAATCGCAAAGACCTTCAATGAACCATGTGATATAAGCTCAAATGAAGTCAAGAAAAATCCAAACGAGCTAGAGGTGAATTGCTCGAAGCACAGAATAATAAGCTTTAACAACCACTAGACAGGTGCGGAAAACAACCAAAAAGCTGACTGGACAATCAAAGAACCGAAAACTCCCACGGAAGGCTCGATATACAAAGCCACTAGATACTCTAGGGCTGGGATATAAAATCGATAGAAATAGGCAAACCACCGAAGGATAAAGGTAAAAAACCAGTCAAACAGAGTTCCAACACACTTCCAGGAACTGCAAAGGATGTAAAAAGACAAAAATCTGAGTTTAAAGAGCTTCCAACAAACACACTCGCAAAGTTCACAAGACTGGCGCGACTGTCATCCTGTAACTTGCGCTATTAAAGAATTGGCGCGAGTTGCTGTTGTGCAACATGCGCCAGCTGGCACGACTGTCAGGCAGAAAAACGTGCCAACACAGTTTGCTGGCCCAAAAAATAAATAAAGCAATCCAAGGTCTGGTCAACAGTATTCGGACAGATCGAACAGCAAGAAACAACTTTAAAGCTGACCCAGAAAGCTCATTTATGCAAGCAGGCAAGAGAAAACTAACATGCAAGACAGACTCCAAGTTGTTCGGTTCATAAACCAAACCGGAGATTGACTGAAGTGGCGTTGATGTACTCCGCTAATGCAAAGAAATAGCATTTCAAAGGCTGCCTGGCCGTGCTTCAGACTCCGTCCAAGGTTTATGAATCAAACAACAAATAGCTCCTCCCCAGTGGAGTCGCCAAATTGTTGGAGAGGTAAATCCCCTCTGCGGACAGAGGCGATCCCACTAGCCCAAAATGGGTCTAGCAACAATCAATTCACGCTACCATTCAGGTTCCTAGTTGCATACTAAAAGTGGATTATGAGAACCAACCTGGAGTCCAACGCTAATGTCGAAGAAGAGTTGATACTCCCGTTCCCTTGCTCCGGCAGTTCACAATCCTTGCGATCCCCGCATATGGATACCTGCACATGCAAAGAACAAAATGAGTACGAGCATAAAATCCACTAAATACAACTATATTTCAGTCAGAAAGCAAATAGATCAAACATTATCATGATGAACAATAAGATCATAACCATAATAGTAGTCGTTCATTAATGAATAATCAATAGAGAAAGATATAACCAAGGTTCTGACGTTGAACCTCTCCTCTGGCTGGGAGAGCAGCTATGTATGTCTTGCAATAGACCTTCTCTCTCTCAGACTTCCGGCAGCATAACCTCCCTATGCTTCAAGATTCTTACTATCACTCAAGACAAGCGTTATCACAACTAGCATTACTCCAAAAAGTAGCTTGTCAAATGCATGAGGACAGACTTTTATAGATGGAGAAGGGGAGGAAGATACAATGCATTAGGACACCCATTATGGATTGGCATTATCTCCAAAAAGCCGCTGTGGATAGATGTCAAGGATGGATGATGACTCTCGACATCTAGAAGATGAGCTTTATCCTCAAAAGACTTCATGACTTGAAGGGAAAAAACATCTAGGCGCGCGTTTTGTCAAAAATCTTTACCAAACTTGGTTGGCGCGGGTGTTGTTCTAAGACAGAACGCCAATGGTCGCACCCTGATCCAGGTGGATGTTGGTGGCCACCCACCTATCCCATTTGGACCCCCACAACTGTCTCTTTTAGTTTTTTAGTTTCCTTAATTATAGCATAGTTTACTATTTTTAGCAGTTTTTCGGGTCCTAAACTTCCGGAGCTGTTTTGAGGCCCTAAACGACGTTTTTTGGGAAATCCACCGCCTTCTCCGTCGTAGTCCTCGGAGAGATCTTTCCAACGGGCTATCATGCGCATCAAACGGAGATAGTACGACCAAATCGCGACCCCGGGAAGTTTATGTACCAACTTACCCAAAAACAGGGCCCACAATTTGGCGTTTCATCTTCTAGGGTTAGGTTTTGGAATGTGAAGGGTTTTCCATTGTTTCTCAACAATAAATAGGCCCTTGAGCCTCATTGTAACACAGTTCGAAACAGTTCAGAGGCATGTAGCTGACACATCTCTTCTCAGAGATAAGCTACCATCGCCCTAGCTGGTTTATTTCTATTTGTAAGCATATTTCAATATTCTCCATTAATGAAATGAAGTATTATTTCCGCTGCATCTCTATTTTTATGGTTATCGCATCTCTATGTTTATGGTTATCTCTGTAATCTATTGCATTCCTGCTTAAATCCGGATCAGTGGTATTAGAGCGGCCTGCTTTTTCTCTGTTTTTCTTTGCATGTCCCCAACGAGGTCGGGATATAAGGAGTTAGGGCTTGAATTGGTCGAACCTTTACAAGACCAGCCTCGCAAATCTCGACGACCTCCCATGGCGGATGAGAAGAAAGACGAGGGGGCAGGAGATCCTATCAGAATATTGCTCGAAGAAGCCCTCGAGCGACAAAGGAACGCGATGATGGACAATTTTGCCCAAATCCTTCAGCGGCTACCTAGAGGCGACGCATCAGCTTCCAACAGTTACTCTGGAAATGCCACACCATTTAAGGTACAAGTAAATTTTGAAATCCCCATCTTCGAGGGTCAAATAGATGCAGATGTCGTAGATAAATGGTTAAATCTGCTCGATGGGTATTTTTCTGTTCATGAATTTTCAAGTCGGGAAAAGATTGTTTTCGCTCTTCTCAAAGCAGCCCCCCACGACAAGGACTGGTGGGAAACCTACTGCGAACAGAAGGATGAAAGTACAGGCTCACTGTTTTCAGCCGCACCCACTTGGAATGACTTCCGGGATGCCATCAAGGAGCAATACTACCCTTTCAAAAGCTATGAGGACAAATACATCAAATGGACCACCCTACGGCAGGGACGAGACCAAGATGTGCCAGAGTTCACAAACATTTTTCATACCCTTCACACACAATTGGGTATCAAAGATTCTGAGCTGCATCTGGTACTCAATACCGCGGCTGCCTACACAGATACATCCAGGAAGAGATGGAGTTCTTGAACATCTCCTCACTCGACACAACATACCGATACGCTGTCAAAATCGAGCAAAAGTTCAAACAGAAGAAGCGAGACTTTGGATCTACAAATCCAAATCCCAAAGGACAAAGCCAAGGCAGGGTGACCCAAGACAACCCGTCGGAAAAGAACAACACCACGAAGCCGAAGAAGGACACAGGAAAGTGGTGTGAGTTCCACAAGAGTCCCACTCATAACACAAGTGAGTGTCGAACCAAGCAGTCGCTGGTGGCCGAGCTGAAGGCTTCTGAATCAGATGCATGTTCCGACTCTGAGTCAGAACCCAACAAGGGGAATGACAAAGGGAAGCAAATCATTGATGCGGATCTTAGCGCCATTGTTGCTACTGCCAAGATCCAGAAAAATGAGCCCGAAGATCCAGAGGAGGTGGAACGTCTTTTCCACTCACAGATGTGGGTGAAGGGTTCTCCGCTGCAATTCATTGTCGACAGTGGCAGCCAAAAGAACCTCATTTCAGCAGAGGTCATGAAGTGGTTGGGCCTACCAACTACACCACACCCACAGCCGTACAGTATCGGTTGGCTTCACGAAGGACGAGATCTCAAAGTTCGCCAGAAGTGTCGCCTTCCTGTTGATGCCCCAAAATTCGTTGCAACAACATCGGGGAAACCACCCGGTCCGGAACTTAGTGCAGCTCCTTTTCCGTTTGGAATAGTGGCTCCGACTGGGGATAATGGGACCAGTTTCCCAAAGATTATAAGTAAACGGGATGGATGAATGATTTACGATATAAGGTGATAATAAATAAATAACTAAACTACAAGAGAAATATAATAACTATAAGCTAATCCCGGGACTTATCGATTCGTAGAATGCAGCATTTGATAATCTATGCTTAATGGCAGGCATATAGATGACTCTAACACTAAAGCATAGATGTTTAAATCATTTGAGATTGCTCTGCATAATTAGTTATGCAGAGCGATAATAGCGAATTACTGCACTCAGTCATTTATATTATTGTTACACGCATGAGTAAGAGAGATAACAAATCACAAAACATTCAATAGTGATATGAAATGAAGACTTGTTGTTATATTGCATACATGTATTCAACAATAGCAAAAATAATAACACAGCAATTCATATAATAGAAAAGAGAACAGATACAGATAATAGTACCATGTAAGCTGTTTGATCAATCCAGTATATTAATCACTATGTCGCGGTCCTTCCTTCAAACCAGAAAGCATTCCAAGCAAACGACAGTAGTGCACAATTTACTTAAAACAGCCTTCTAAGCAAAATTAAGAACCAATGGTCGAGTTTCAAAAAAGAATATAGACTGAAGCACAATAGTGCAAACTTCAGCCTTTAAGTCTTTTACAAAATTTTACGACCCTTTCCAAAACAATGAAAGGATCTATAAATACTATGCTAATATAAATATCTAAATATCTAAAACTGAAAAGCTACTAAATCGGCATTAACAAACATCATCTTGTATTCTGGTGATTTGGCAGTCGGCGGCGATGCTTCATTCAGAGGTCTCTTTGCCTTTACTCCTTCGCTGACATATCGCCAGCATTGGCTCTACTTCTGGTGGAGTATTGAGGCGTGAAGTTAGCTGTGCATCATATGTGGCATCTTTAATGTCGGAAATCAGGTATCGGAGAGCATCTGTTAGACAGTTAAGAGCCGACCTTTGAGAATGTGGTTTAATCAGAAAAAGCCAGTATGCATCGGCGGTTAAGGTATTTACTCCGGCGATTAACCGCCCTTGTTTCTCCAGATCAGGGTAATTCCGGTGCTCCAGCATGTTTGCTGTTGTTATGTTTCCAGGTGTGCATTGGGAAATCATGTTTGCCAAATACAATGTATCATTGACTAGATTGATCATGTTGCTGGCAATCATTTTGCATCTTGAGGTTGCCCTTTCCGCTTTCATTACTTGCGTGTTCCATTCCATGAAGAGTATGTCCTTGTATGTTACATGGATTCGGGACAAGTTTGCTGCTTTCCCTTCTGGAGTGTCTTGCCATTCAATATATTCTGTTATATCATCTTCAGCCTGATCCAGCTTATTCCTGGCTTTCTCTATTTGTTCACACACTGCTGTAGATGTTTCACAAAGTGATTCAGCGTCAACAAGTTGTTGGCACAAGAGCCTGATTTGAGATATCAATGCGCTGTTTATTCGAGTTGCCTCTGTTCTGAAATCATCAATACTCTGGGCGCCCTTGATACCTTCGAGCTGTGCTGATAGCTGAATTATTTGCTCGTCTTTAGCTTTTGTCATCAGCTCATTCGATGCTTTTAACTGGGATAATGCCTCTGACAATTCTTGTGCTTTGTGAATGTCACTTTGGTCTATCTTCTGTTTTTCGATTAGCAGTTGCTGGGTTAACGAATTATTTTCTCGCTGTTGAGACAGCAACTGTTCCTCTACCTGTGCTGCCTTATTTCTTGCCTCTATCACTTCTGCCTGCAATGCATATATCTCATGCTCTTTAGTCTTCAAAAGAAGACTTACTTCTGAGGCTTTGTCAATAGTTGCCGCTGAATAAGCTCCCGCAAATTGCGATAGCTTTGTCAGATCTTCAGAGGGATCTAATTCTCCCTTCCAGACCACATTGCCCGTGACTGTTTGCCCAGGTGAAATAGAAGGTTGATCAAGCCTTCGTCTTTTCCTAGAGCGCCTTACAACGGCTCTATGCTTTGGGCTGTAGAAAATGTCTAGGGGAGGAATTTCCTCCACCTGAAGATCAATTTGATCGGATGGGTCTTGAGTGATTACCTCAACATTCTGTACCATGGGTGGGCCGCTGGTTCCTTCTAGAACCGGAGAAGAAGTAGTATCGGGAGCATTATTTGTTTTAGAGGCGTCTGAGTCTTTGGAGGCTTCCTTACCACTTATAATGGAATCGAATTGGTTCCATTCTTTAATCAATTCAGGATCAGTAGAGATTTGCTCACTTTGTTCTGTGTGGGCTTTACTCTGTTCTTTCTCTTGTTCAATCCTCTGCTGTTCCTCGAATGCCTTCCGCTGTTGCTCCTCTTGTGCTCTTTGCTGCTGTTCCTCCAATTCCCTTTTCTGCCTATCTTCCAGTTCTTTCTTTGCTTTCTCTTCTTCTTCTCTTTTCCTCTGTTCTTCTAACTCCTTTTGTTTTCTTTGCTCTTGATCCTTTTGTGCCTTTTGCTGCCTTTCTATCTGCTCCCTTTTATGCTTCTCTGCTTGCAGCTTGTTTTGCCTTTCCTCCTGTTGTTTATCATACTCTTTAGTTGTAACAGGAGATAGGTGTATTTGCTGCTGACCAGGCTCGCTTGAGGAGGATGTTGGGGTTGTGGATAATAAATCTAGAGGCAAAGTTTGCAACCTTTGCTTTCTAAGTTTATTAAATTCAGTTAACTCCACATCTTCATATCTTAGTGCAGCAAGTTGTTTGACTTGGCTTATTGAATCGGCACTCACGAACAGGTCGTCAAACTGATCTTCTTGATGAACAACCTTTGACAGTTTGGCCTGTTCCAAGGCAATGAAAGCAGTCTTTTTTGGATCATAGAGTCTATTTGGAATAGAAGCCAGGGATATCATTTGGAGTTTTGCTGCTTCCTTTTCTGCATGCTTGTAATTTAGCAGCGTATAAACTCCAATTCTTAAAGGAAAAGAGGGCCATCCTCTCTTTTTCTCCTCTTTGAGAGTTTGTGTGACACCCTCAGACATAATCTGGTAGGAGATTTCCCGGGCTAACAATTTATCTGGGATGTACAGGGGGAGAACATGTGGCCTAGCCTTGCTTCCAAAAACTCTAATATAGGTAAAATGCTCTTCGCCGAACCAATGGGCTACGGCTGGTAGGTCAAAAGAAGCTTCATAGGAAATTCTTGGGATAGGTCTGTCAAAAATAGAATAGTGAACGGGCACCATGAAACCATTGCAAATTTGATACAAATGGTCTTTGTGAGAGGGTTTCCATAATTTCCGATGGTACAAGTGAATGGGTGTTGGGTCATGGGTGGTCCATCTCCAACCAAGGACAGGAAACTCATAATTAAAACACAGGGTATCCATAATGTAAGTAGAGTAATAGAAGGGTGGGATTTTCCTCTCGGTGACTCTGGTTTTGGCCCTAAACTCACGAATAGCTATGACCAATTTATCAGACAGAATAGTGGCCCAATCCATGATTGTACTATTGACGGCCGCTTCCATTAAGGGAACCATATCAATATGGATATTAGCAGAGTCATGTAATCCCCACAATCTACACATCATAATCCCAGCATAGCAATAAGGTGAAGCCAAAGAAGCATTGGAGTACTTACCCGACATATCATGCTTGTGTTTAGCTGGATTCTGCCTCCAATCTCGGAGAGGTTCGGATGGTGATTCATTCTCTTTCGCGAACTTCTCCACAAAGGCTCTGTTATAGACTAGCTCAGGTTCAGGCAAATGATACATTCGTCTCAAGTCATCAGGCTTGAAGGAACCGAAAATCCTTCCATCCTTTGTATGAAAGGTTCTATCAGTGAGGGTAATTTCCTCAATTGCCCAGCGTACCACATCAGTATAAGGCAGGACTTGTTCTCTGGCTGCTATTCTGTGCAGAAAGGAGTCGGCCAAATCTTTGAGAGTTGCCTCGGACTTCCTTAATTCATCCACACTAGCCTCAGTTACTGTCTTTTCTGGTTGCTCTGCCTCTAGCAAATTGTATGTACCTTGCCATGTAGTGCTAGGAAGACCAGTGCATGTAGTGTCTGAGATTAAGCCTTTCTTTGAAACTATAGCAGCTTGGCTTGAGATAGGTGTCGCAGTAGAACCTGCCACCTTCTTGAATTTCTTTCCCATCATATTCAGACTTCTCTCGACGGTTGAATTCTACACAAATGCAAGAGAAATCGTAACAAGGAAATAACAATGACGATCCATAACGGGATAGATATATTATTTGAAGTGTGGTGAGATTATTTCTAAAAGTGGCTGCGGATCTAATGATTTGAGAAGGCACCGCAGATGCAATGATGGTGATTTTACAGCCTGCAGCTCCATAAATGACCATTACTTAAGTTATTAAACTGAATGACCCCTTAAAGCGTGCAACAGATTTTTTCAAAGGTCCAATCGTAATTGTTCGTTAATTCGAAGGGGAAAAGCTTTAAATACGCATGCATTACCTTATCCCTTTATTTAACGACATTTTGAAATCTGTGCTTTTGTCAAATCAGATTTAAATATAACTTTAAAGCTTTGAAATAATCACCTTTTAGGAACTCTGGTCATCATTAAGAGTCATCGCATCGCATCGGGGGTGTGAGTGACATTATCATTTGGGAGAGATCTTGGCGAATGCCGATTGCGACATTGCATCATATTAGCGTGCGAACATAATCCCTAAATGTATATCAATTGATTTACCGTTTACCGATAGTGATATCACATCGCATCGGGAAAAAGATATGAACGTCTTATGAAGATGTATAGGATTCTGCCGACTACCGATAGCGATATCGCATCAGGTCGAAGCTTAAAACACTTTTCATAAGAAGCAGCGCCGATAGTTGATCACCGATATCGTGTCGCATCGGGGAAAAGACATGTGCTTTTTCTGTGTGTGCATTGGCTATCGCCGATGGCCGATAGCGATATCGCATCGGAAAGAACCAAGGTAGCAAATGATCTTGCGATTGCTTTTTTGGACTTAACCAAAAATTGCTTATTATTTGTTCAAAAAGGCTTTTATTCACAAATTCATTTGATTATCATACCTTTTTCGAACAAATTCATTAATGCCAATTAAAATTTTAAAAGGGACCCATTTCATATGTTAATCGTTTGTGATAAAAATGTTATGAAATGGGGGGTTGTTGTAGGGCACAACAATTGGCGATTCGCTGGTAGAACCAGTTATCTCTGGACTAATAAATATACTTACACCTTTTCAAATAGAATCTTTATAAGGGAAAGGAAATTTCTAATATAACTAGATGTCTATTGATTCTGAATAAAACAGGCTTCTTCAGTTGACTTCCTCTTTTTATAAAGAAAATAAATGCATTTTAAGTTTTAAAACAAGTCTTTATTGGTTCATAAAGGTAAAATAGAAAACTTTTCCATATCAGCTTTTTAAAATAAACTCCTCTGTCACAGGTAGAGCCTCTGCTGCCAGCAAACGTTTATAGTCTCGGCAGGGTTACCTTTTAACCATGTTGTTGTCCATTGTTCCATTTACTTAAGAGTGTGACTAAACAGAATGAATTCAAAAGATATTTTCGCATTTTTTGAATTTCACTTTCTTCTTGCCTAAGATAAAAGCCATTGTCCTGGTTTGGTGGCCAGATAATGACAATGCCACTCACGGGTAGTAATCAAACTGAACAAGCTGGCTCGTGATGAGACCCCTTGTCTTGAAATTTCAAGCCATTACCCTGTTTGATATGCAGTTTTGGTAATGTCAGTTAAATTATTTTCCTATGAACATGGTAAGCAGGCTTGTAATAAGACCTCTTATCTTTAATCTTTTATATTTTAGAATTACACTCTGAGTAATCATAAACTTTTGGTGAATGGGATGAACAACTATCTTCTTAAGAGTAAATGGATGACAGGTTAAGAGTTAAAGATGCTGAAGATGGATTAGCTCCTATTTTAATATGGATAACCTTTGGAGACTAATTTTGAAAACCCAAGATGACTCATAGAACTTGGTTCAGAGTGAAGTTTACAAAAGTTAGACTGTGATGTTCAGAATAAAAAGATATCTAATTTCCTAGAAATGATCTCTCTTGGTTTAAGACGCTATTATCCAAAAGTAAATACTAATAGTGTCGTGGCGAGACAACTTTTAATTACAGCGCAAGGTCAATGGAAGATATCCCACATTCTTATTTCTACAAATCCTACAAATTACGTAAAACTATCAAACTATAAAGAGAAGGGGTTACCTCCTCAATTAAAGAATTTCTTCAAGATCAGACCATTGACAGGGAGAGAATCTCTCACCCCTGATAGATTTTGCAGTATAAAAGTGGAATGGCCTATTTTTTCACAGATCTGAAATGGTCCAAGCCACAGTTTCTGAAACTTGGAATGTTTACCTTTGTCTTCATGGGCTTTGTCCCATTTCAGAACTAAATCTCCGACTTGGAATTGTTTAGGACTAGATGAAGCTAGATCAAAAGCTGCTTTAATGACTTGCTGATGTTTTGCGTGTATAACCTTGGCTTTTTCCCTTTCTTCTTCAAGTTTGAGAATTTGATCATATCTAAACTGGATAGAGGAAGAAGGAGTTTCGTCAATAAATTGCACTAGGGCTAGAGATGGAAGAAGAAGATTGGTTGGTACGATTGCTTCTTTTCCGTAGACAAGATTAAACGGAGAGGTCCCTATGGAAGCTTTCTGTGTTATCCTATCCGCCCATAATGCAAATACCAAGGATTTATGCCAGTTCTTATGATTCTCTTCGATTGTTCGCTTAATGATTTTGATTAGATTTTTATTAGTTGATTCTGCTAGGCCATTGCCCTGAGGGTAGTAGTTAGCAGAATACTTTAATTTAAACCCTCTTTTGATAGCGAAATCAATCATTGCATTGCCTGAGAAGTAAGAATCATTATCAATGACAAGAGCGTTTGGAACACCAAACCTGGTAATGATGAACTGATCTATAAATTCAATGATCGCCTCAGAGTTTGCTGTCTTTAATGGAACTGCTTCTACCCATTTTGTAAAGTAATCAGTTGCTGTAAGGATATATTTGTGCTGCTTGGAAGAAGATGGATTAATTTCTCCAATGATGTCCAATCCCCATTGTTCAAAAGGTTGTTCAATGTTGACAGGTTGCAAAGGGAAAGCTGGTTTTTGTTGTCTTCCACTGGCAGTTTGGCATTTGAGACATTTCCTTACATATTCGTGAGTGTCCTTAAACAAAGTAGGCCAATAGTATCCAGCATGAATGACTTTATGAGCTGTTGTATTAGCTCCAAAATGTCCTCCTGCTGGTCCGTCGTGTAGCTCCTGCAACACCTTTTGAGCTTCAGGTTTCTCAAGGCATCTTAATAGGACAGAATCATAATTTCTTTTGAAGAGCACATCATCAATAATGGAAAAACTCTTAGCTTTCAATCTAATGGCCCTTTTGTTTTTGTAGGACAAATTGGTAGGTGCATAACCATTCTTTAAATAAAAGATCAAATCAGCATATTGAGATTCGGAATAAGGAACACTTAGCTGATTAACTTCTTGAGTTTTCTCTGTATCACTTGATTCCGGAATGTTTGATGCTCCTGCTAATATCCTGCAAAAACCTTGACCTTTGACAATCTTTGCTGGCTTTATTTCTAGATCATATTCTTGGAGAGCTGCGACCCAATTTGCCCTCTTTTCACCCAATTCCTTTTGGATTAATAGTTGCCTAACTGCTGAGAAAGGAACTATCACTTTAGTATGGGTTTTTAAAAGAAAGGGTCGATAATGTTTGACTGCTTTAAAGACAGCAAAAGCTTGTTTCTCAATATCGGAATAGTTTAATTCGGCGCCTTGAAAGTTTGAACTAAAGAACGAGATGGGCGCTTCCAAATTGTCATCATTCAACTGGGTGAGCACTGCTGCGTAAGATAAGTCGGATGCAATGGTATATAATGTGAAATGATTAGAAAGATTTGGAGTATTAAGAGCTGGGACATTGATTATTGATTGCTTAATGTCATTAAAAGCTTGCTTTTCTTCTAATCCCCATCTAAAGGTTGAATTCTTTTTAATCATCGTTTGTAGTGGTAGTACAATCTGTGAAAAATCTGGAACAAATCGTTTAACGAAATTAATCTGACCTAAAAACGACTGCATCGATTTTTTGTTGTGTGGAAAAGGAATTTCAGAAATTTCCTTAATTCGATCAGGATCTACATAAATGCCATCCTTAGATACAATAAACCCTAAAAGCTTACCCTGGTTAAGAGCAAAGAAAGACTTTTTCGGGTTAAGAGAGATACCATATGTTTTGCATCGTTGAAAAATCTGATTTAAATCATGCAAGTGATTATATCTCTTCTTAGAATATACAATAATATCATCGAGGTAGACGACTACTGTTCGATTAATTAACCCTCTAAAGGCTGTATCCATAGCTCTTTGGAATGTTGCTCCTGCATTTATGAGTCCAAAAGGCATCTTTTGATATGCATAAGTCCCCCATTTTGTTCTGAATGTGGTTTTTAGTTGGTCATCAGGATGAACCAGCACTTGATTATATCCTGAGAAACCGTCGAGAAAGGACATCAATTCAGATCCTGCTACCGATTGGAGGATTTGTTCCATGGTAGGCAGTGGGAAATTATCTTTTAAGCTTGCCTTATTCAAGTTTCTGAAATCAATACAGATTCGGATGTCGCCGTTTTTCTTCCTGACTGGTACCATATTAGAGACCCAGTTTGAGTGTCGGACAGGGAAGATAATCTTAGCCTTTAAGAGCTTATTAAGTTCCGACTTTATCTGGCTCTCCAAATTCGGATGTATTTTTCTTAACTTCTGCTGGATCGGTTTTTGATTGGGAAGCATAGGAATAGTATGTTGTATGATAGATGTATCATATGTCTTGAGGTCGTCATACTTCCAAGCAAAAACTTGTTTGTTTTTTCTTAAGAGTTTGATAAATGCTTCCTTTTCTTCTAGAGAAAGTCCTAGTCCTAAGTTGATATTTTGAGGAGCTTGATCTGTTCCCAAATTAATCAATTCAAACCTAAGAGTAGAGCTTTGGAGTTTTGCATTAATTACAGGTTTGAACCTGTCTTTAATGTCATAAAGGTCTTCGAGCTTTACTACGGGCTTAGGAATTGCGTTATCTTGAGATGTTCTTTTCATTTGAGAATCATGGTCATGCTCTTCAATGATTTGATTGTCATAGGACTTTTCAGAGGTTAAGAATTGCAAAATGTCCTCATCATGGTTGAAAACCCTCCAGTTGGTGATATTATCAGGAACTGAAGGCCTAAAAATTAATTCTATAGAAAATCTATCAAGACTATAGTCTTCGGAAGGGAGAAGTTTGGAAGCTACGTTGGCTAGTAAATCGGCTGCTGAGTTTTGTGATCTAGGAATTGAAGAAATGTTGAATGCTGAGAAATGCGAAGTAAGATCTTGCACTAGTGATTGATAATGCTTAAGGTGACTTGAAAGGCAATGAATTGTATTCCTTACCTACTTAACAATGATCTCACTATCGCCGAATACTTTAATATATTGGACTTTAAGGTCAATTGCCTTATATAATCCCTGCACTAGAGCTTCGTATTCGGCCGTGTTATTGGTGCATTCAAATTCTAATCTACAGGAAAGCATCGTCTTTTCGCCTTGCGGACTAACCAAAATGCAACCTGCTCCTGAGCCCTCGCTGGACTTAGAGCCATCAAAATACAAAGACCAAAATAAAGGAAAATTAACAAAAATATTTACATCCTTTTGATTTTCATTGAAGCATTTGGATAAATTGGTTTGTGAAAATTTTTCTACCTGAGATGTACAATGGTTAACTAAAAAAGGGGAAGATTGGGCAACAAAGTTGCCAAAGAATGATTCTGAGGAATAATTTCCCAAAATGTTGTTGTTGAAGGCCACAGGCTGGTTTTCTTGTTCAAAATCGGTTACTGTGTGGGTCATGTGTTTCTCACGGTCGATCCTTATTTGATTTGGCTTACCCTTGTAGGGGAGCCACATATGTGACCAATCCGTGGAAATGTATCCATGGAGTTTTTCAGACCAATCCCTGCTCAAAATTAAGCCATAGAATTCAGGTATGTCAGCTATCAAAATATCTATTCTCTGTACTATTCTGGGATCAGCAGACAACCTGATAGTTACGGAATTAATTTCTCCTATAACCTGTACTTTGGTTCTGTCTAACTGTACAATGTGAATAGCGGACTTCTGGGGTTCTATGTTCAGTTTAGAACAAACTGAAGCTGGCATAATATTAGATGAAGCCCCTGAATCAATTAAACAGTTATGCAGATTTCGATTATAGATTTCATAAGTGAGCAAGAAAGGTGGGGTATGAGAATTGGATCTATCTCCGATCAGAACCGAATCGGTAGCTTCGACCATATCTGGAGGGGGTTGTCCTGAATCATTAGCAGCTTTTGAACTGGGAAGAGGAGAAGAGGGGACAACATTAAATTCTCTTAGGAGTAATTTCTGCTGATGTTTTAACTTACTTAGTTCAAACATGGTTATGTTTGCCTTAGTCTTTTTCATATCATCAACAATATTATACTCCATGGAGTCAGATACCACTAGTGTCTTAGATGTCGAAGGAGAATTAGAAATTGGAGGCTGGTTTTGAGGGGCTGCTACCGGAGACTTTTTTAGGAGAACTTTTTCTTTTGGTGTGGCAGCACCTGCACTCCTCTTTTTTGTAGTTGTTTGAGTAGGTTCAGAAGCGATTTTACTTCTTGTAGTAACAGGAAATGCTTCTTCTTGATTCTCAGTGTCAGAGTTTGGGAGTATAAAATCCCACATGCCGTGGCATTCAACTACTTCTTCTTCATCATCTGTTTGAGAAGTTGTTTCCTCTTCCTCTTCATCCTGTTCTGAGTCTGCATTAGATATAACATTGGGTGGCTTTGTTTCAGTTTTCTTGAAAGTTCTAAATGGTCTTTTGTTTGAAGTCTCAGCCACCTGTTTTTTAATCTCAACCATTTCATTAGACAATGTTTTGAGGACTTTTTGTAAACCTTCCATGTCGTATGGGTCCTTTGGGGTCTTTTTCTTAGAATCTTCTTTAAATGAAACTTTTTTGGATTTTCTATCCTCCAAGGCTGCTTTCTTCTCTAGAGCATTAATACGCTTTTCAACGGCAAGTGCTTCCTTCATATTTTCAGCTAAGGTAGGTTTGCCAGCCCTGTCAACAAAAATAGCTATGTTGGAAGGGAGGGCAGTAATATACCATTCGCTCCTAATTTGTTCACTTGGTTTCGAAGCGGTGGGGATTTTATTTAGGAGTTTGTTGAATCGAGCATTAAACTCCTTTATTGGTTCCCTATGCTCTGTTCTCAAATTGGAGAGGTCATTTATTAAAGTGGCTAGAGACCTGTCATCTCCATATTTGGTAAGGAACTGCTCTTGGCATGTGGTCCAGCTGGTAATAGAACCAGAAGGTAAGGAGAAGTACCAGGATCCTGCCGATCCTTGCAGGGTATAAGGGAAAAGCCTGACAACAACATCTTGTTCTGTCACTCCTTTTAAATTAACTGCTAACATGAAATTGTTAATATGTTCTTCAGCTTGTGTTCCGTTATCTGGATTAAATTTAGGCAACCATTTTTCGGGAGCATCAGGTAGATCATGCAATGGTGCGGGCATATTGACTGCACCTGGCGTAGTCCATGGATCTGCCATTATGCTGGCGATAATAGTTGTTACTACTGTTGGGATTCCAGATGACTGAGGAGAAGAGGTTGTTGAAGAATGAGTAGTTTGAGATGCTGTAGTACTTATTCCCTGATGAACAACAGTATGTAACGGAGGAGTGGATGGTTGACTTCGCAGAGGAGGAGTTGAGATGGAGGATATGGAAGAAAGATCTTCACTATCAGATACTTCAGTAATCTTCTTAGCCTTTTTCCTTTTCGGTAAAGGGAACTCAGTAGGTTCAATACCGAGTTTTTCGCTCTGAAGTCTGGTAAGTGGATGGGATAAGTTTAACTGCGAGGTCACACTGCTTTGTGATACTTCAGATTTCTGAGGCGAAATCGAGAAGCTCTGAAGTTTATGGATAAGAGACTGAACTTCAGGGGATTCAAGACTTAATTGTTCTGAAATATGATGGGTATGAGCAGTGGTGATTGATTCCTCTTTTTATCGATTGTGTGCTGGAGAACCAGCCTGTGATTGAGAAGGGGAAGAGGATTTGGAGGGAGAATTACTCTTAGAATGGTTTGCAGATTTGGACCTACTTGCCATTCACAGTCGATGGCCCTCCTTCTAGCGCCAAAAATGTTGATGCCCCGAAATTCGTTGCAACAACATCGGGGAAACCACCCGGTCCGGAACTTAGTGCAGCTCCTTTTCCGTTTGGAATAGTGGCTCCAACTGGGGATAATGGGACCAGTTTCCCAAAGATTATAAGTAAACGGGATGGATGAATGATTTACGATATAAGGTGATAATAAATAAATAACTAAACTACAAGAGAAATATAATAACTATAAGCTAATCCCGGGACTTATCGACTCGTAGAATGCAGCGTTTGATAATCTATGCTTAATGGCAGGCATATAGATGACTCTAACACTAAAGAATAGATGTTTAAATCATTTGAGATTGCTCTGCATAATTAGTTATGCAGAGAGATAATAGCGAATTACTGCACTCAGTCATTTATATTATTGTTACACGCATGAGTAAGAGAGATAACAAATCACAAAACATTCAATAGAGATATGAAATGAAGACTCGCTGTTATATTGCATACATGTATTCAACAATAGCAAAAATAATAACATAGCAATTCATATAATAGAAAAGAGAACAGATACAGATAATAGTACCATGTAAGCTGTTTGATCAATCCAGTATATTAATCACTATGTCGCGGTCCTTCCTTCAAACCAGAAAGCATTCCAAGCAAACGACAGTAGTGCACAATTTACTTAAAACAGCCTTCTAAGCAAAATTAAGAACCAATGGTCGAGTTTCAAAAAAGAATATAGACTGAAGCACAATAGTGCAAACTTCAGCCTTTAAGTCTTTTACAAAATTTTACGACCCTTTCCAAAACAATGAAAGGATCTATAAATACTATGCTAATCTAAATATCTAAATATCTAAAACTGAAAAGCTACTAAATCGGCATTAACAAACATCATCTTGTATTCTGGTGATTTGGCAGTCGGCGGCGATGCTTCATTCAGAGGTCTCTTTGCCTTTACTCCTTCGCTGACATATCGCCAGCATTGGCTCTACTTCTGGTGGAGTATTGAGGCGTGAAGTTAGCTGTGCATCATATGTGGCATCTTCAATGTCGGAAATCAGGTATCGGAGAGCATCTGTTAGACAGTTAAGAGCCGACCTTTGAGAATGTGGTTTAATCAGAAAAAGCCAGTATGCATCGGCGGTTAAGGTATTTACTCCGGCGATTAACCGCCCTTGTTTCTCCAGATCAGGGTAATTCCGGTGCTCCAGCATGTTTGCTGTTGTTATGTTTCCAGGTGTGCATTGGGAAATCATGTTTGCCAGATACAATGTATCATTGACTAGATTGATCATGTTGCTGGCAATCATTTTGCATCTTGAGGCTACCCTTTCCGCTTTCATTACTTGCGTGTTCCATTCCATGAAGAGTATGTCCTTGTATGTTACATGGATTCGGGACAAGTTTGCTGCTTTCCCTTCTGGAGTGTCTTGCCATTCAATATATTCTGTTATATCATCTTCAGCCTGATCCAGCTTATTCCTGGCTTTCTCTATTTGTTCACACACTGCTGTAGATGTTTCACAAAGTGATTCAGCGTCAACAAGTTGTTGGCACAAGAGCCTGATTTGAGATATCAATGCGCTGTTTATTCGAGTTGCCTCTGTTCTGAAATCATCAATACTCTGGGCGCCCTTGATACCTTTGAGCTGTGCTGATAGCTGAATTATTTGCTCGTCTTTAGCTTTTGTCATCAGCTCATTCGATGCTTTTAACTGGGATAATGCCTCTGACAATTCTTGTGCTTTGTGAATGTCACTTTGGTCTATCTTCTGTTTTTCAATTAGCAGCTGCTGGGTTAACGAATTATTTTCTCGCTGTTGAGCCAGCAACTGTTCCTCTACCTGTGCTGCCTTATTTCTTGCCTCTATCACTTCTGCCTGCAATGCATATATCTCATGCTCTTTAGTCTTCAAAAGAAGACTTACTTCTGAGGCTTTGTCAATAGTTGCCGCTGAATAAGCTCCCGCAAATTGCGATAGATTTGTCAGATCTTCAGAGGGATCTAATTCTCCCTTCCAGACCACATTGCCCGTGACTGTTTGCTCAGGTGAAATAGAAGGTTGATCAAGCCTTCGTCTTTTCCTAGAGCGCCTTACAACGGCTCTATGCTTTGGGCTGTAGAAAATGTCTAGGGGAGGAATTTCCTCCACCTGAAGATCAATTTGATCGGATGGGTCTTGAGTGATTACCTCAACATTCTGTACCATGGGTGGGCCGCTGGTTCCTTCTAGAACCGGAGAAGAAGTAGTATCGGGAGCATTATTTTTTTTAGAGGCGTCTGAGTCTTTGGAGGCTTCCTTACCACTTATAATGGAATCGAATTGGTTCCATTCTTTAATCAATTCAGGATCAGTAGAGATTTGCTCACTTTGTTCTATGTGGGCTTTACTCTGTTCTTTCTCTTGTTCAATCCTCTGTTGTTCCTCGAATGCCTTCTGCTGTTGCTCCTCTTGTGCTCTTTGCTGTTGTTCCTCCAATTCCCTTTTCTGCCTATCTTCCAGTTCTTTCTTTGCTTTCTCTTCTTCTTCTATTTTCCTCTGTTCTTCTAACTCCTTTTGTTTTCTTTGCTCTTGATCCTTTTGTGCCTTTTGCTGCCTTTCTATCTGCTCCCTTTTATGCTTCTCTGCTTGCAGCTTGTTTTGCCTTTCCTCCTGTTGTTTATCATACTCTTTAGTTGTAACAGGAGATAGGTGTATTTGCTGCTGACCAGGCTCGCTTGAGGAGGATGTTGGGGTTGTGGATAATAAATCTAGAGGCAAAGTTTGCAACCTTTGCTTTCTAAGTTTATTAAATTCAGTTAACTCCACATCTTCATATCTTAGTGCAGCAAGTTGTTTGACTTGGCTTATTGAATCGGCACTCACGAACAGGTCGTCAAACTAATCTTCTTGATGAACAACCTTTGACAATTTGGCTTGTTCCAAGGCAATGAAAGCAGTCTTTTTTGGATCATAGAGTCTATTTGGAATAGAAGCCAGGGATATCATTTGGAGTTTTGCTGCTTCCTTTTCTGCATGCTTGTAATTTAGCAGCGTATAAACTCCAATTCTTAAAGGAAAAGAGGGCCATCCTCTCTTTTTCTCTTCTTTGAGAGTTTGTGTGACACCCTCAGACATAATCTGGTAGGAGATTTCCCGGGCTAACAATTTATCTGGGATGTACAGGGGGAGAACATGTGGCCTAACCTTGCTTCCAAAAACTCTAATATAGGTAAAATGCTCTTCGCCGAACCAATGGGCTACGGCTGGTAGGTCAAAAGAAGCTTCATAGGAAATTCTTGGGATAGGTCTGTCAAAAATAGAATAGTGAACGGGCACCATGAAACCATTGCAAATTTGATACAAATGGTCTTTGTGAGAGGGTTTCCATAATTTCCGATGGTACAAGTGAATGGGTGTTGGGTCATGGGTGGTCCATCTCCAACCAAGGACAGGAAACTCATAATTAAAACACAGGGTATCCATAATGTAAGCAGAGTAATAGAAGGGTGGGATTTTCCTCTCGGTGACTCTGGTTTTGGCCCTAAACTCACGAATAGCTATGACCAATTTATCAGAAAGAATAGTGGCCCAATCCATGATTGTACTATTGACGGCCGCTTCCATTAAGGGAACCATATCAATATGGATATTAGCAGAGTCATGTAATCCCCACAATCTACACATCATAATCCCAGCATAGCAATAAGGTGAAGCCAAAGAAGCATTGGAGTACTTACCTGACATATCATGCTTGTGTTTAGCTGGATTCTGCCTCCAATCTCGGAAAGGTTCGGATGGTGATTCATTCTCTTTCGCGAACTTCTCCACAAAGGCTCTGTTATAGACTAGCTCAGGTTCATGCAAATGATACATTCGTCTCAAGTCATCAGGCTTGAAGGAACCGAAAATCCTTCCATCCTTTGTATGAAAGGTTCTATCAGTGAGGGTAATTTCCTCAATTGCCCAGCGTACCACATCAGTATAAGGCAGGACTTGTTCTCTGGCTGCTATTCTGTGCAGAAAGGAGTCGGCCAAATCTTTGAGAGTTGCCTCGGACTTCCTTAATTCATCCACACTAGCCTCAGTTACTGTCTTTTCTGGTTGCTCTGCCTCTAGCAAATTGTATGTACCTTGCCATGTAGTGCTAGGAAGACCAGTGCATGTAGTGTCTGAGATTAAGCCTTTCTTTGAAACTATAGCAGCTTGGCTTGAGATAGGTGTCGCAGTAGAACCTGCCACCTTCTTGAATTTCTTTCCCATCATATTCAGACTTCTCTCGACGGTTGAATTCTACACAAATGCAAGAGAAATCGTAACAAGGAAATAACAATGACGATCCATAACGGGATAGATATATTATTTGAAGTGTGGTGAGATTATTTCTAAAAGTGGCTGCGGATCTAATGATTTGAGAAGGCACCGCAGATGCAATGATGGTGATTTTACAGCCTGCAGCTCCATAAATGACCATTACTTAAGTTATTAAACTGAATGACCCCTTAAAGCGTGCAACAGATTTTTTCAAAGGTCTAATCGTAATTGTTCGTTAATTCGAAGGGGAAAAGCTTTAAATACGCATGCATTACCTTATCCCTTTATTTAACGACATTTTGAAATCTGTGCTTTTGTCAAATCAGATTTAAATATAACTTTAAAGCTTTGAAATAATCACCTTTTAGGAATTCTGGTCATCATTAAGAGTCATCGCATCGCATCGGGGGTGTGAGTGACATTATCATTTGGGAGAGATCTTGGCGAATGCCGATTGCGACATTGCATCATATTAGCGTGCGAACATAATCCCTAAATGTATATCAATTGATTTACCGTTTACCGATAGTGATATCACATCGCATCGGGAAAAAGATCTGAACGTCTTATGAAGATGTATAGGATTCTGCCGACTACCGATAGCGATATCGCATCGGGTCGAAGCTTAAAACACTTTTCATAAGAAGCAGCGCCGATAGTTGATCACCGATATCGTGTCGCATCGGGGAAAAGACATGTGCTTTTTCTGTGTGTGCATTGGCTATCGCCGATGGCCGATAGCGATATCGCATCGGAAAGAACCAAGGTAGCAAATGATCTTGCGATTGCTTTTTTAGACTTAACCAAAAATTGCTTATTATTTATTCAAAAAGGCTTTTATTCACAGATTCATTTGATTATCATACCTTTTTCGAACAAATTCATTAATGCCAATTAAAATTTTAAAAGGGACCCATTTCATATGTTAATCGTTTGTGATAAAAATGTTATGAAATGGGGGGTTGTTGTAGGGCACAACACTTCCCTATAGCATCAAGCCCTTCACAGACGAGGTATTGTGTGATGTTACACCTCTGGATGTTTGTGATGTGCTATTAGGCCAGCCATACTTGTGGAGGTGACATGCTGTGTATGAGTCAAGGCCTCGCGCTGTCATCATTTCTTTGGATAATTCATTATACAGGATACCGGAGGTAGCCCCAGCTACCGCCACCTCTTTAATTACCGCTAATAAAGGCAGCAAGCTCATCTCACACACTAGGAAATTTATTTTCTATCTGGTTCGCTACCAAAGTAAGGGGAAGATCGTTGCTACATCCATGACCCCCGCGAAGGGTTCCTCAACACAGCAACAGCAACAGAGGGATACAGTCGTGACAGAACACAGGAACAACTTCTCCTTACCTGGAGGGGTACCACACAAGTTTCAGGTGGACGACAAAGTTTGGTTACATTTGCAAATGGAGCGCCTTACCAGAACCCATCAGAAACTCAGACCACTTCGACATGGTCCTTACACCAGTAACAAGGCTACAGGAAACAATGCTTTGAAGCACATCGTTCCTCCATTCCTTCGCTTGCACCGAGTGTTCAATGTGGACCGTCGCCGACCATGCTCCCTACCATTTCTGGACACATCAGAGATTGCAGAACAGCTCACCAGAGACCCAGCTCAGCAGAAGCTTCCTCATCTCAGGGAGGAACTCAACGCAATGGGGACCATTGCTTCCTAAGGGAGGAGGAATGATCCAGGTGGATGTTGGTGGCCACCCACCTATCCCATTTGGACCCCCACAACTGTCTCTTTTAGTTTTTCAGTTTCCTTAATTATAGCATAGTTTACTATTTTTAGCAGTTTTTCGGGTCCTAAACTTCCGGAGCCGTTTTGAGGCCCTAAACGACGTTTTTTGGGAAATCCAACGCCAGCGATTTTTCTGATAAAAATCACCTTTTTCGTCGTAGTCCTCGGAGAGATCTTTCCAACGGGCGATCATGCGCATCAAACGGAGATAGTACGACCAATTCGCGACTCCGGGAAGTTGATGTACCAACTTACCCAAAAACGGGGCCCACAATTTGGCGTTTCATCTTCTATGGTTAGGTTTTGGAATGTGAAGGGTTTTCCATTGTTTCTCAACAATAAATAGGCCCTCGAGCCTCATTGTAACACAGTTCGAAACAGTTCAGAGGCATGTAGCCGACACATCTCTTCTCAGAGATAAGCTACCATCGCCCTAGCTGGTTTATTTCTATTTGTAAGCATATTTCAATATTCTCCATTAATGAAATGAAGTATTATTTCCGTTGCATCTCTATTTTTATGGTTATCGCATCTCTATGTTTATGGTTATCTTTGTAATCTATTGCGTTCCTGCTTAAATCCGGATCACACTCTCTTTTGAGGATCTCATTGATTGGTGCGGGTAGTACATTGTGGACCCGCGCTAATGGAAAAAGGGCACTTTTCAGAGATATTTTGCAAGAGGTGTCTTCAGGGAATATGAAGTACATACTTAAGGGAACATGATGCAAGTGTTTTTAGGTTATGTCACTGCTCACAGGTCCTGGAATGCGTCCTCCAAAGTACGGAAACAGGGGTAACAGGGACGGTGACCAATGGTGACAAATTACTGTGTAACAGTAGGCTTCAGATGAAAGCCCAAATATTTGAAACCATCACTAAGAGATCTGACTCGGATGCCAAATAGATCAACAATCTACTTAGCCTCCTCTATCTTTGTATACCCTGAGTTAAGCTTTGATTTGTCTTTATTAAGGATAAGACCAGATGCATTCCCAAATTTGGTGATAATTTGGTGGAAGGTTTTCCATTCAGAAATCTTGGTCTCTCCAATACATGGGACATCATCAAAAAACATAACATGATACAACTGTATGTTGTATGTAACCCTACAACCTACAATTCATCCAACCCCTCTAGCGCTTCTTGATCCTCTACTAAGCCCATCCATAAATAACATAAATATTAATGAAGAGAACACACAACCTTGACTTAATCCTTTGAAGATAGGAAAAAACTCTAGGGCGCATGCCATACTCTGTAGGCATGCCATTTATCAACACCTCTAAGTTTGTCATTATGAAAGAAGCCATGATCCAATTGATGTGTCTGCAAGGAAACCCAATTTTATGAAGAATCAACCTAAGAAAGTCTCAATCAACTCTATTATAGAGTTTGATAAGGTCTATCTTCAATAAGTAAGCCATCAATTTGTGGGTCTTTATAGAATGTATGCATTCTTGTGTTATCCCAATAAAGTCATGTATCCTTTTGTGTGTAAGGAAACCAAACTTTTCCAAAATAATATGATCAGGTAAAATCCACCTAACTTCATTAACAATAAGCTTAGAAATCATTTTATATACCACATTACAAAGAGAGATAGAGAGATTGGTCTATGATTAGAAAAACACAAGGCCTTGTAAACTACTCTTCGACCATCTCAATGAGATCTAATCCCATCGTGTTAAAGAACAAAGTGAATAGTTCCACTAGCAATCCATTGAACCTAGAAATTTATCCTTTGCAAGTTGTTTCAATACCCCTTGCAATTCCTCTCAGGTGATGGGCCTACTTATGCGTTCAATGTCTTCATCATTGACCATAGAGGGGAATAAATTAACCAGATCTAATTGATCTTCAATGTATGAAGCAACTGGTGCTGCATATTGCTTTTGAAGAAAAGGACAACCTACTCTTATATATATTTAAGAAATGTTAGGATTATGTTTTCTGCATTAGGAATATACCAAATTGTATTTGAGCTTTTCCTATTAGATGCCACCTTGTGAAAAAAATGAGTATTCCTATCCCCACCGTGGACCCAAGATGTTAGGCCCTGCGGCCCGTGTGATGGACAGGGCGACTCCACCGTGCGAAGGACACGTGAAATATGAAATGAAACAAGCCAAGAAACGAGTTTATAAGGTGTTGGGCAAGTTGAGGGGGCGGTCCCACGAGTTGGGCGGGCCGACCCTCCTCTCTTGGCTAAGACAACACATGTTGAACGAGTCAGCTTGGGCGTTTGGTGTGGATCGGCCGGGTGACATAACCTGCCACCCGCTCGTATATATTGGAGGGCATTTGGAGGAAAACGACCATCATTCGATCAACACGAGTTCGAACAAGGAGTTCTGTAGTGCGTGGATGAGCCCGCACGACAGGCGGAACTCGGGTGTAAAACTCGTTCAAGGAAGTCATTCAAGAAAGTCGTTCGAGGAAGTCGTTCAAGAAAGTCGTTCAGGAAAATCATTCGAGAAAGTCATTCAAGAAAATCGTTCGAGAAAGTCATTTAGAAAAGTTGTTCGGGCAGAACTCGGGCGAGGTCGTTCAAGCAGAACCGGGTGAGGTCGTTCGGGCAAGCCAGGTGAGTTCGTTGGGCGACCCGGGTGAAGTCGTTCGAGCGAGCCGGGTGAGGTCATTCGGGCGACCCAGGTGAAGTCGTGTGGTGACCCGGGTGAGGTCGTTCGAGCGACCCAGGTGAAGTCGTGTGGCGACCCGAGTGAGGTTGTTCGAGGGAACCGGGTGAAGTCATGTGGCGACCCGGGTGAAGTTGTGTGGCGACTCGGGCGAACGGGTGGATGTGCGGATGGGAGGCTAGGTGAGGGTGCGCCGTGCACGCCGAAACGAAAAATCGTGCAGACGGGCGACTTGGGCAGGGCGCGCCATACACGACGAAATGGTGGAAACGGTGAAGTGTTGAGATTGTGAACGGAGGTGTGACTCGTGCGAAGGCGCCCGTGTGTGGCGACTTGGTTACGATGAGGAAC
The DNA here is from genome assembly GCA_031772625.1 of Pinus tabuliformis. NCBI lineage: Eukaryota > Viridiplantae > Streptophyta > Pinopsida > Pinales > Pinaceae > Pinus > Pinus tabuliformis. The sequence goes on along the minus strand of CM062806.1, from coordinate 408,950,469 downwards.
GCCCAAGTTGGGCAAACAACACGATCATGCGACGAGGTGAACGAAGGGTTGGTGAGTCGTGCGGCGACCGTGCGGAGGCGCCGACAAGCTAGGCAACCGAGTTTGCCAAAGTTTGAAAATTGGCTAAGTGTAAATTTGGGGTTTCCCAAGATTTAACTTATACTTTGTAAAAGTGAAGATTGTATAATATATTAATACAGGCAGACTCATATTGCAGGGAGTTGCCTCTCCCTTTATACTGTTGTGCATTTCTCTTGTATAATGTTGTTTATGTGAATGTTATGGGCTTTCACTTGTATAAAGGATAAAAGAATAATACTTGTAACAAAAATAAAACTAAGTATGGAATGTTAGGCGTAGTCTACAATCATAACTATTGGTGAAAAGAAAACAGTTGGTAGTGCTGCACCTCGCCTAGCACAGTTGGAAGACTACCGTAGGCTTGAGGGCGTGACACAAGCCATTCTGCTTTTAACCCCTGCCAAAACCTGTTAGAATGATTCCAACAAATGATTTATATGGCATAAGAGAAAATAGCATGGGATCCCACATTGTTGCTAATCCCCTTGAATTGCCGTGAGCATTGGTTGTGCAAACAGACCAATTTGGGCAGATTATCGAAAGAGTATCCAGTGTTTTTTGATTGTCTATCATAGTTTCTTGAAGCATTCTGAAAGCAGGATTTTTAGAGGATATGATTTTGCGAAGAGTTCGTCTAGACTGTAACGAACCCAGTGCTCTGATATTGTAAAGACATGATTATAATTTGTAATAGGTACAAGCGGTTAGGTCTGCTCTACGGACCCGCATTTCAGAAGTTATTATGAGCCTCTATAGCATCCTCTTTCCTCACCTGATCTCCGATATATGGTGACCCTGCATCCTAAAACTTCTATTCCAACCCCACAACAATATTTAGGCCGAGGGCTTCGATCCCACGACAAACTCAAATAATATTTTCTTTAATTTCCACAAAATAATGAAAATACAATGATAATAATACAGTAACAACTTGCCTTTGTCTCTTTGATTTTGGTTGTTTTATTTACTGTGAATCGTGGGCGGTTGTCTTCTGCTCATACCTCCTGAGTTTTTCTTCCTGAAAATTTGTTTTAAAATGCAATGTAATAAATCTTTAGTTTGTAATAAGAAAAACTTTAAAAAATAATAGGACTAGAAGTACCTATTAAGCTTCTCTTTACATATTTCTGTAATGATGTCCTCTCACTTTCTTTTGAAGACGTTCTTTCAAAGTATGCTCTACAATGAATTTAAAAGATCCCCGAGCTGCATTTTATTTCTCCTCAACTAAAAAGCGAGATATATTTAATTGTAATATTTAATGTCCCTCTAAATTGATCTTCTTCAGAGGCTCACACCATCCATCATGATTTCCATTAGTTCATGCCAAAAGTTGAGGGTGTGTTGAGAAAAATCACTCCATATCTCAGGAAATTCTAGACTTATAATGAAAATTATGAAGCAGCAGAAAAGAAAAAGTAATTGTGATTTTAATACGTATATCTATTCATCCACTGATCAAAAACTAGAGTTGAGGATGTCCCTGTGAAAGACAATTACAAATAATAAAAATCATCATGGAAACGTAGAAAAGTACTATGCTCATTTTCATGGTATAAAAACGTGAAACTACTGGGATTATCGAAAAAATAATGGAGAGATTTTTCAAAATGAGTATATATTTTTATTTTTTTGATAAATTAAAAGTCACAGCTTCCTCCAAATTAGTATTTATATTTACGCCGTAAGGCATTCCCTCTGAAATGAACTCCCCTCTCTGCCCACCTGTCATCCTCGTACGCCATAGGATCCTATGTTAGACGATTGCAAAAGTTTCAACCGTTCGATTAGGATGGTTACAAAATGACAAACCTGTCGAAGATGGAGGGGCAGATTGCCTCGAGTGGTTAGATAAGCAGTCGCCTTCGTCGGTTCTCTTCGTTTCTTTCGGAAGCGGAACCGGTCTCCCAAGGGCTCAGGTGATCGAAATCACCTTGGGATTGGAAGCAAGTGGCTATCGCTTCTTGTGGGTGTTGTGCAATCCGTCAAACATCTTTCTGTCTATCGAGAAAATAGAGATTTCTCAACTCTTACCCGAGGTATTCGAGAGCCGAACCCAGGACTGAGGACTTCTCGTTTCTTCATGGGTGCCTCAGATTCCTATTCTCTCTCACCCATCCACCGGAGGTTTCCTTTTTCATTGCGGTTGGAATTCTACAATGGAGAGCATATCACATGGAGTGCCCATGATCTGTTGGCCTTTTTTTTCAAAATAGAGGATGAACAAGCTTCTACTGGTTGATGAGTTTAAAGTGGGGATCCCAGCAAAGATGGAAAGCGATGATTTCGTAAAGAGAGGAGAAGTGGAGAGAGTTGTTAGGGAGTTGATGGAAGGAGAAGGAGGGATGAGGGTAAGGGTGAGAGTGAAAGAATTGAAGGAGGCCGCCGTGAGTGCGTTGAAAGAAGGGGGTTCTTTGTACAAAGCCATGGCCGCTGCAGTGTCTGAGTGGGAAATGAACGCAACAAACTCAGGAGCCACAACAACCAAAACATGACTTCCATTCGGGACGAACAACCTCTAGATAGGAATTCTGTATGTCGATGGTTATTATCAATTCAAATTTTACATCCCTTGCCTTTCATATTACGGCCGTTTTAAAAAATGGAAATGGAGGGAAAAAAAGATCAGAGTTGTGTAAAATGTTTCACGCCACCACATAAAGGCCACCGACGGAACGAGCTGTGAACCCATGGCAAATTAGTGGTGCTATGCTGTTTTTTCTATGTTTTCATATTTCATAATATGACTAGCTTTCCATTTTTATATGATAGTTTGTGACGAATATATATTTTGGCTTATCAATGTACTCATCATTCCCCGTTTGTTTTAAAACAAGCATTTTTCAATATCTTTGCTGTTGCAATTTTTCAAGATTTTTTCAATATCTTTGTTGTTGCAATTTTTCAAGATTTTTTCAATATCTTTTCTGTTGCAATTTTTGGGATTGTGGATGATTTAAACCTATGCCCATAGTTTCCAAATGGATTGAAAAATTGGCATGAAGTTGATATCTCTGGTTTGTATCACCATTATCCTTACCTAACTGCTCAGATTTTGCATTACCAATATTGTGATTGGGAGGGAGATCACACATACTCAAGGATCTATCACATATGGCAATTGTATCACCTTCGTCCTCTAGATTGGGGGGTGTTCCAATTGTCAACAGAACTTTGATACATCAGAATTTTGGATACCCTTTCTTCATTTGCTATGTCAAGCTTTATGAACTTGTTTGAATGCAAACCCCAAAGAATATGTGCACCCATAATTTATCCACTGGTCAACACCATGCCTCGAATATACTTACTGCTGAATAGCGATTTGTCCCATGCCTGTGATCGATGCTTGTGTTACTATGCCTTCGCCCTCAAGGCCATCCCTCACCATCTTGAAGACAAGAATGTGCCAGATCCAGGAGGAAGCTATTAGGGTTGTCTTGCTAGTGAATGTGAACATAATGAAGAATCTGATTGTGAATCTCATATCTTTTATTTTGACGGACAATTAATCTTTCATCATGCAATCTCTATGAGTTCATTGTATTCAACTTAAAGAAAGGCCCCTTTGTGTTTCCTGATGAGCACCCATTTTATGATGCAGGCAGAGAACATGGACATGTTGCAGATTTGGAAAGGGGCTTCAAAATTCTTGATTTCCTTCCTCCTTTTAAAGCCCTTGCACTCCTTCCTCATTTTAAAGCCCTTGAAAACTACTGGCAAATACCAGGGCGTTTAGTTCCTTTGGGCGAATACCATATGCTGTCTATTTATTTATTTATTATTTTTTTTTGTTATCAGTTGGGGATATTAAATAATTTAGAGCTGCCAACAGTTCTCAGGGGACCTAGGCTACAATCTATCACATGAAGTCTGTCAAGAAATACCCCTTATAATGATGCTTGTCATAAAAAAATGGTGGCCCATCAAAACATAGTATCCTCAAAATTATCCTCTTCTGGATTTGTGGTACTTTCTTCAATGGAACCAGCAACAAAACTATCTTTAAATTTAGGGTTGTCCTGAAAATGCTCTTCATTGTTGGCATCACTATCTTCAAGGAGTGGAACAGGATCTTTTTCTATAACTACATCTTTGTCATAATCAGTCCTCCTTTTGTAGGGCTGCCAATAAGTCCTGGCACCATTGTGAATGTGTTGATTAGTCACCATGGCAACTCCATTGTTAAAAGGTTCTGAATAGCGATTTGTCCCATGCCTGCGATCGATGCTTGTGTTACTATGCCTTCGCCCTCAAGGCCACCTCAACGTCCCGTGCTTACGCCAATCAGTAAACTTGCCTCTTGCCGGGTGTGAGGACGCGTTCCAGCCGTGGGATCAGAGTATGCAACCTGTGTCTATCCCAATGCTCCCTATCTCTTGTGCCGCGCTTCACCTCCACGAATTCCTTGTCCTCAGACCCCGCGCGATGGTTCTCTTTTCTCGATCTGGAGCTGGGCAATATACCGCCCTAATTGTTGGCAGCCACCTCGTGATTCCTCCGCCAGATGCGATCTCTGTGGAAAATTTATGCAGCGTTTGCAATACTAGTCCCAAGATGATATGAGACCTGCAATAACACAAGAATTTGTTCCCAGAAACAATCCCCACGAAACCCCTTTCCCAGAGAAGATTAAAATTGCACCAGCAATGGGTTGCGGGTTGCTGGCAAGGGTGAGACTGGCTTGGGTTGCGGGTTGCTGGCTAGGGTGAGACTGGCTCTCCCCGAATCTAGTGAGAGGATCTTGCCTGAAATTCTCAGAGACGAAAAGCTTTCCTAAGCTCTGGATCAAAATCACCAGAGAAAGATTCAAAATTCTTCCCATTCCCTTCTTGATTTCCTTCCTCCTTTTAAAGCCCTTACACTCCTTCCTCATTTTAAAGCCCTTGAAAACTACTGGCAAATACCAGGGCATTTAGTTCCTTATTTATTTATAAAATTTTTTTGTTATCAGTTGGGGATATTAAATAATTTAGAGCTGCCAACAATTCTCAGGGGACCTAGGCTACAATCTATCACATGAAGTCTGTCAAGAAATACCCCTTATAATGATGCTTGTCATAAAAAAATGGTGGCCCATCAAAACATAGTATCCTCAAAATTATCCTCTTCTGGATTTGTGGTACTTTCTTCAATGGAACCAGCAACAAAACTATCTTTAAATTTAGGGTTGTCCTGAAAATGCTCTTCATTGTTGGCATCACTATCTTCAAGGAGTGGAACAGGATCTTTTTCTATAACTACATCTTTGTCATAATCAGTCCTCCTTTTGTAGGGCTGCCAATAAGTCCTGGCACCATTGTGAATGTGTTGATTAGTCACCATGGCAACTCCATTGTTAAAAGGTACAAATTGTATTTATTATAAAATTTAAATTTTCATGGTGGAAATTGTATGGGTGAAAGATAGCCCCTCAGGATTTGCATGAATTGTTTTTTTTGTTGGACATTGAGAATATCCCTCGATACCAAATAAGCCTCTTCCAAAAAATGATAAGAAGCCTCTAAATTTCAATGGTGATTCTTTTGCGATGTTCTACATGTCTTAGCATTTATGAGTTCTATTTCAAAATTGAAGGAAAGACATGAAGATGCCATCATAAAATTATTTCTTGACATTTATGAGGTCTATTTCAAAATTTAAGGAAAGACATGAAGATGCCATCATAAAATTATTTCTTCTTTGTTTGGAGTACAAGCAGAAAGACGGGTTCAAGCACTTATGCATCTTGAAGAGCATATCTTCTATGATAGCTCTCATTGAATGTTTTCTCAAATGTTGGGGCCCGGAAATGCATATTTTGGAGACACCCACCAACACTTATTGGCAGGCTTAGAAAAGGAAGGTCTTCTTGCTCACCTTGAAGGAGACTATTGGAAAACCTCCTTGTGATAAATCTACTACTCTGAAGGATAACATAGGCCCAAAATTGGGACTGAAACTATCCCTCACCATCTTGAAGACAATAATGTGCCAGATCCAGGAGGAAGCTATTAGGGTTGTCTTGCTAGTGAATGTGAACATAATGAAGAATCTGATTGTGAATCTCATATCTTTTATTTTGACGGACAATTAATCTTTCATCATGCAATCTCTATGAGTTCATTGTATTCAACTTAAAGAAAGGCCCCTTTGTGTTTCCTGATGAGCACCCGTTTTATGATGCAGGCAGAGAATATGGACATGTTGCAGATTTGGAAAGGGGCTTCAAAATTGAACAAAATAATGAAGGCTATTGGGGATGTAGTTTAATGACATCCCTAACTCACATTGAACAAGTCATCCCTAATAATGTCATATGAATTATTTTATTTTTTAGAATGATAATATTATTATTTGAATTGGTAAATAAATTATATTTTTTAATATTATCACTAACCAATTCATTCATAACAACTTATCTTCAACCTAATATTATTATTTAAATAATATTAATATTATATAAAATAATTGTCATTTTAATCGATAAATATATTAATTAATTTTTAGATTATTATATCTTTTACCTAACTCACATTGAATAGGTCAACCCTAATAATATTATTTTATTTACATTTTCGATATGAAATAATTAATTATTACATATCGGCTATTTTCTAACTAAATAATTGTTATTTTAATAAACTTCTTATCACTTAATAATTCTTCACCAACGGCTATTTTTTGAACGGCTTACCCTGAACATTGATGCATCCCTGCTATTAATTCTCTCAGATTCATTGGTTTCTCACCTTGTCCCAAGGATGAACAACATTAGTTGGTTCGAAACTTTGACCCAATCCTTACATGTGATTAATCCGAAAGACTATTCTCTACATCATGGATGACAAAATTCTTAGTTCCTCATTATTATTTATAATATTTCTTTATATATAAGAACATATTATTTAGCAAAATGGTCCATTACTTTTAATAAATTTAAAAAATCCCACCAATTTTCCGGGGATTTGAGATTATTCCAATTATAATAAATTCCTCCATAATAAATTGGTCATTATTATTTATAACATTCATTTATAATTTCTCATTATTATTTTTTATGCCGTAAGGCATTCCCTCTTAAATGAACTCCCCTCTCTGCCCACCTGTCATCCTCGTACGCCATAGGATCCTATGTTAGACGATTGCAAAAGTTTCAACTGTTTGATCAAGATGGTTACAAATTCGTTTGGGAAATGGTTTGCGCACTGGTCAACATAACCGATTTCAGCGTGGTATCTCATTACTTTTGGCATTGCAGTGTCCACAGAGCGCAGGAGGAGAGCAGTGGCTGCAGAGCGTAGGAGGCATAACCAATTACAGCGTGGTATCTCGTTACTTTTGGCATCGTAGTGTCCACAGAGCATAGGAGGAGAGTAGTGGCCGCAGAGTGCAGGAGGAAAACTGGAGTTGTGATGCCCGACAAGTACGATGCCGCAACTTTCTGGGTGTACATTTCGGACATTAGCGTTTTTGTTTCTTCCAATGTTTCTATTTCTTCCAATGCGTTTCAAGCCAGAGCTCTGGTTAATTGTAGAGGAAGAGTTTTTAACGTGCAGTAAAAAGCTAGAGTTTGAATGAGATTTACAGTTTATTTCTATAAATTCTATGCAGTATCATCCCATTGATTTAGTATGTATTATGAGTTGTTTACAATTTTCATTTGAAGCTGAGATCAGATGAATAAAAACCATTAAGAAACATCTAACATGGTCTGAGAGAATGTGAATATACTATAATGCCTTCAGGACATATGTATCTCTCGTACCGAAGCAGAGAAGCCAAAGCTTTGGGTAGCTTATACCTGTGGAATGGCAAAGCTGGTAATGGTAATGCGATAGATAATATCGGATTTGAAGAGACCAAAAGAATATGTGGGCAAACATTCGAGGATGGGGAATGCATACTGAAGACCAATAATATATTTACGCATCCTTGATTGATTCCTATATCGTTGAAACAGATCAGGGAACAGAAAATCCTTCACTGCGTTCCTCAATCCACCAATCTTGCTCTCATCAACAAGCCGATCATTCATAGTCACTTCATCAGACGCTGTTGGCTTCTCCAGATCTTCAGTATTCGTTTTATGCTCACTTACTATTTCCATTACACTGTAACAAGCTCTTCTAATGATAATAACCTGTGGGTGGAAACTCTGCTCGACATCAGATATAACTATTTTACGAGTCACAACACTAGATTTAATTATTTCAGTTCCACTGCATTTTTAGATGCAATTGGAAAAACAAATTGTTTACTAAACTATTCAGATTCCTCGGCAAAGTACTATTTTAGTTACAATATAAGTTTCCAGATATAACTGGAAAAACAAATTTTTCACTAAACCATTCAAATGCCTCACAAAATACTTGATATTCAAAATAACATGGAGAAAATAAAATTATATATAAAAATTTATGTAAACAAGATATTATTAGAATTAGGCATATCTCAGGCATAAAGAAATGGCAAAGATGAAACAGAAGCAGGCGTAATCATTATTAGTCCCTGCATTTTAGAACTGGATTATTTTATTGCAAGTTGACTGTTTCCATTACAAGTTTGATGAACTCTTGTCAGAAGTTTCAACTGTCATTAATTGGGACATACAAACACTAGCAGACTCAAGCCAATGAGTTCAAAGACAAATAGGGTTTTTTTAGTTACATTGCATTCATTTTTAATTGAAATGCTTGTTTTCATAAATTTTTGGGATGCATGCATTACTTTCTATAATTTTTTAGGTGCAATAAGGGGAAATTAATTGTTTCTCTATATTTTCATTAAAATAATTAATGATAGTTTTTAATAATGTATTAATGGTGATATAAAGTAAACTCCATACTGGACTGTAATATATTTATATGATAGAGTACAACGGATTTTGCTCAGATGCTCTTGGAATTTTCATTTCCTATATTGTATTAATGGAAATACCGAAAATTAATCACATAGGTTCCTTGCAAGCTGGAACAGGTCTTGCTTAAACAAATACAAACTTCGATCCTGGTGAAACTTCAACAAGAGTCAAACCCTGGTAGGATAACCCAATACGCCAAAACGTTGAAATTACACCTCAGGCACGAAGGAGATGCCATCGAACTTAGGACAGGAGGGGAGCCTTACAAGCTTACCCAAATAAAACCCTAGAAGCGCAAGCCCGTAAGGATGAGGTAGAAATATTCGAGAGGCTTTTCCCTCAATGTGGTCAAGAGCCCTTGCCAAAACTGCAGAGCATAATTCCAAATATTAGCACACAAAATAAAACTGAAATCAATTCCTGAGCTGATATTAACAACAATGTTATTTCGAAAATGGGGTAACCTCACCTGGGTAATTTCCCAAGAACTCCCTAACTTGAGCGCAGAAACCTTAAGCAGCTCACGGAATGATCCAACCGCAACAGGAGACAGAGGTTCCTTGCAAGCCGGAATAGGTCTTTCTTAAACAAATACAAACTTCGTTCCTCGTGAAACTTCAACAAGAGTCAAACCCTGGTACGAGAACCTAGTACACCAAAACGCTGGAATTACACCTCAGGCAAGAAGGAGATGCCATCGAACTTAGGACAGGAGGGGAACCTTACAAGCTTACCCAAATAAAACCCCAGAAGTGCAAGCCCTGTAAGGATGAGGTAGAAATCTTCAGGAGGCTTTTCCCTCAACGCTGTCAAGAGCCCTTGCCAAACCTACGGAGCATAATTCCAAATATTAGCACACAAAAGAAAACTGAAATCAATTCCTGAGCTGACATTAACAGCAACGTTATTTAGAAAATGGGGTAATCTCACCTGGGTAATTTCCAAAGAACTCCCTAACTTGAGCGCAAAACCCTCAAGCAGCTCATGGAATGATCCAACCACAACAGGAGACAGAGGTTCCTTGCGAGCCGGAATAGGTCTTGCTTAAACAAATACAAACTTTGTTCCTGGTGAAACTTCAACAAGAGTCAAACCCTGGTAGAAGAACCCAGTATGCCAAAACGTTGAAATTACACCTCAGGCAAGAAGGAGATGCCATCGAGCTTAGGACAAGAGGGGAGACTTACAAGCTTACTCGGATAAAACCCCAGAAGCGCAAGCCCCGTAAGGATGAGGTAGAAATCTTCGGGAGGCTTTTCCCTCAATGCGGTGAAGAGCCCTTGCCAAACTTGCGAAGCATAATTCCAAATATTAGCACACAAAAGAAAACTGAAATCAATTCCTGAGCTGACATTAACAACAATGTTATTTAGAAAACATGGTAACCTCACCTGGGTAATTTCCCAAGAACTCCCTAACTTGAGCGCGGAACCCTCAAGCAGCGCACAAAACAATCCAACCACAACAAGAGACATGCTCGCAACATAAGCACCTTCGCCATGGACTGGAAGCAGAGCCAGCACAAGGAGGAATGGGTAGAATGAGCTACGTAGCTAGACCCCGTAGAGGGTAAAACACTTAGAATATCCCAGAGCCGTCAGATCAGTGACCGACAACCTCCACCGTAGATGAGACAGATGATCCCTAGGTTCACTGACAGCACCACTGCATGCATTAACACTGCTAGTCCAGAGAAGTGTATGACAGCGGTAACCCGGTCACGCCAAGCTCAAGATAATACCTGAAATCCGAGCTAGAGGGGTGGGGCAATAAATCAAAGAGGATAAGGACCTGTCCTCCACTATACGGAAGATCAAACCATTTACAGATTATTAATGAATGAAACTCGGGTCTCGTGTATTATGTGATTCACAACCGGCGTTGAATTTAAGAGCTAAGGTTTTATTGCATAATTACAATGGTTAGTTGTAACACAGTAAATAAACCAAATGTACGCGTATTGTTGTGAATGATTAGAGGGTGAACTTTTATATTTAATTACCATAAAAAAATTATCTCAGGTATATTGTATTATTCCTTGTATATAGGGGTGTGACATGGGCATAAAGAAATGGCAAAGATGAAACAGAAGTAGGCGTAATCATTATTAGTCCCTGCATTTTAGAACTGGATTATTTTATTGCAAGCTGACTGTTTCCATTACAAGTTTGATGAACTCTTGTCAAAAGTTTCAACTTTCATTAATTGGGACATACAAACACTAGCAGACTCAAGCCAATGAGTTCAAAGACAAATAGGGTTTTTTTAGTTAAATTGCATTCATTTTTAATCGAAATGCTTGTTTTCATAATTTTTTGGGATGCATGCATTACTTTCTATAATTTTTAAGGTGCGGGAAGGGGAAATTAATTGTTTCTCTATATTTTCATTAAAATAATTAATGATAGTTTTTAATAATGTATTAATGGTGATATAAAGTAAACTCCATACTGGAATAACATCCTAGAGAAGATCCTACTGCACTAGAGAAGACCCCTTTGTGTAAGTCTAATCAAATTACTCAAATTATCAATTTTTTTTTGAAGCATGCAATTAGAACGAATGAATTCCATTTCAAACTCTGAGAGAAGGAGAAGTTCATAATAAAAAAGTACATAAAACAAAAAATGATAATATGCACAGTTAAATATTGGTTCAGACAACCGATGGAATGGAATTCATGGACTTTACAAACGAACATATGCAATGGAATTCACGGAATTTACAAACAAACATATGCTGCAAAATAAAATGAGATGAGACAAATAGGGTTTTTTTAGTTACATTGCATTCATTTTTAATCGAAATGCTTGTTTTCATAAATTTTTGGGATGCATGCATTACTTTCTATAATTTTTTAGGTGCACAAAGGGGAAATTAATTTTTTTTCTATATTTTCATTAAAATAATTAGTGATAGTTTTTAATAATGTATTAACAGTGATATAAAGTAAACTCCATACTGGAATAACATCCTAGAGAAGATCCTACAGAACTAGAGAGGACCCCTTTGTGTAAGTCTAATCAAATTACTCAAATTATCAATTTTTTTTGGAAGCATGCAATTAGAACGAATGAATTCCATTTCAAACTCTGAGAGAAGGAGAAGTTCATAATAACAATGTACATAAAACAAAAAATGATAATATGCACAGTTAAATAATGGAATGCAATTCATGGAATTTACAAATGAACATATGCAATGGAATTCATGGAATTTACAAACGAACATATGCTGCAAAATAAAATGAGATGAGATAATAATATTTATATTGCTATGCATTTAAACTTAAATTTCCACCCCCGGCCTACCAAGTACTGTCAACTGTCCATATTTTAGCTTTTTCATCTCGTGGCTTAAATTGGATTAAGCTTTAAAATGTTACTTTAATTAATATTTTTCAATATAAATTTCTCATTTATTTAAAAAATTAAATATTTGCATTCTTCAATTTATGCCTTACCGCATTTCCTTTGCAACATCTGATGCAAATGCTAGTTAAATTTATTTGTATTTTATTTTCCTACCAAAAATAAAAACTAAACGCATGTTAAACAACTCTAGATCGAAACCTGTTGTTTCTACAACAATCGGGCTACGTGCAACTTCGTCGATAGGAGGTTACGAAGCTCACCTCGTCGGTTCCCGGTCTTTGCTACAAGGTTGTCTACAGAGTGGTCAATTTTATCAAGATGGCTAAAAATCATCCCATGTCTGTCTGATGGCCGAATATTCGGCGAATCAAATAAGCAAAAACGGGGCTGAAAATTCAAGAGAGTTACTTTCCCCGTAAGACAAGCGGCGCCTGCGTCCGCTCTGCAACGACTGAATAGATTCTTCTGGTAATTCCGTGATCTATTTCACATGAGACCTTTGTGTTACCTTCTCAACAACATCGTTTTGTGCAAAAATATGGCGTATCTATTACTGTGAAGATAACTTCATCTGATTTGCACGATAGTGTTATATTGCCTGCTCTGCACAATGACGCCCTCGCGCAGAAAACAACCGTGTGATGGAGTGCCACTAAAATAAAAAAATAACATTGAAGATGTATAAGAGAGATTAGGGATGTGCGCTTCCCCGCCCGCTCATCTCCAAGTTGTTTTCCGGCCTTTGCTACTCTGGGGCGCAGTCTAAGGGTTTTGTATTTTCAGTATTTTTGTCTTGTATTTTCCATTAAAGTTTGGTAATATAAGTTTTGAAGAGATTGTAATTTGTTTAAGAGTCTCGTGATATAATTTGTTTTCTGTATCTTCCTTTAGCTTTTGATAACATAATAATTTTGCTATATATCTTCGCTTGAATTTTGATAACCATTGTAATTTTTGGTTATTTAAATTATATTTCTTTTTATATATCACTGGATTGAATTTTGATAACCATTGTAATTTTTGGTTATTTAAATTATATTTCTTTTTTATGTATCACTGGATTCAAACACACTAAAATTGTATTTACATAATTGAATTATACAAACATGAGCTATACTAAAATTTCAATGAATCCCTTTAAATTTTTAGAGAAAATTGGAAAATTAATATACTCATACATGTAAAAGTAAAAACGCACGTACGTCCAAAAGTTAGACCACACTACTACCAGTTGCAGTATTTGGGCTTCAGTGATATCTGGATTTTTTATTTCATATCCTCCCAAAGCTATAAGCACGAGGCAATCCCAAACACACAATTCTGCCGAACAACGACATCAGTACACGCCATCTGTGTTTTTGCTTACGAATCTTTTTCTGTTGTATTTTCGCCACGAATATTCAAAACGGGGTTAAAAATTTAAAAGAACCATGTTCCCTGTAAGGCCTTCCTCTACATTAGTAGATCCCTTCTGGCACTACGACACCAAGTGCACTTTTAAGACATTTTTTTTAAGACAAAGAAATTTTTTGTTTTAAAAAATTATTTTCTATTTTAGTTATTTTACATTAAAATTTAATATCAATTGATTTGTATTAAATATAAATTTTAAGACAAAAATAGGTTGAGACAAATATTTTAAGACAAAACTTTATATTTAAGACAAAAATAGTTTGAGACAAAAATATTTTAAGACAAAACTTTATATTCAAGAATAAAAATAATTTAAGACAAAAATATTTTGAGACAAAACTTTATATTTAAGACAAAAGTAGTTTGAGACAAAAATTTAAAGACAAAACTTTATATTTAAGATAAAAATAGTTTAAGACAATTATCTTAAAACAAAAACAATTTAAGACAAAATTATTTTAAGACAAAACTTTATATTTAAGACAAACGCATTTTGAGACAAAAATATTTTAAGACAAAACTTTATATTTAATACAATGACCACTTTAAATCAAACCTATGTTTAATACAATTAACAACTAAGACACAAACATATCAATTTAAGATGATATTATCTAACTAAAACTGAAAAATTGACTGTGACAGTGCACCCTAAGTCAGCCAGCTTGTAGACAACTATTGTCTTGCGCCTATACCGAGGTTGTTATTTTACTTACCATTCATGTTATCTTATATAAAGACAACGATTTGTTGGGTTCTTTTTTTTGTGGGGGTAGTCGACTAAGAAGAACATGACAAGTTTTACTAACAAGATTTCTCGGAGACCAATTCCTCTTTTGTCCCTTTCATATACGTTGATACAATTAGAGACAACTTGTCTATTGTTGCATTCGACACTACTACACGGAGGGGGACTTTAAAACAATTTTTTAAGAGAAAAGAAATATTTTATCTTTAAAATTTCAATATGAGGCGATAGTAAAAAAAGGTAAAGGTAAAGGATTAGGAGTCTGTCTACTAGCATTCAATGAGTGGTTGGTTTACCATGTTTGTGAAGTGATATTCAACAAATGAAAAGAATTCCTAAGACACATAGCCATGGGGCAGGTGAAGCAGATCGGGGTTCATGTGAAGAACCTGTATAAGCTGGATGTGGAAGAATGTGCTACATTAAGCACTAAGGCGAAGAAAGTGAAGGTTGCGATGTCGATGAACTTTGGCACAAAATACTTGGTCATTTGTATCATGGTACCTCGAATATTATAGAACAAATAACCACTCGCCTCTCTAAAGGATCACTTAAGCAATAAGATATATGCAAAGGATGTACATTACAAAAGTACATAAAATCCACATTCCATGATGAGGACAACAAAGCACATGCAATCCTAGAAAGGATCCGCTATGATGTTTATGGACCTTTCTCGACAACCTACACTATCAGACACAAATATTTTGTCACTTTTATTGATGACTTCTCATGGAAGTGTTGGATCTTCTTCACGTGGAATAAAGATGAGACATTCTCTGAGTTCGTAGAATTCAAGACACTAGTTGAAAATGAAGCTAGCAAGAAGGTGAAGGCTCTGTTGTAGAGGCTGCAACACCCTCCAAAATTTTGTCCTGCACTTAAATTTCATAGTTTACTGTGGATATTGTGATCAATCGTTCCTTAGTCACTTATTGGTAAGTTGATGATCTCAAGCTCCCCTTTTCGATCTTAAGAGTCGTTCATGCTTTTATCTTTACTTAGAATGTGTCATCTTTGGGCATGAGGGTAATCGCTTGTCATGCAAAGGGAGGTTTGTTTTGCTTCAAGGGGAAACATTTATGAGAATGGGTTGTCCTCACCACAGAGACATGTTTAACACTCATTTTAGACACTCTTACACAAGTGTCGCCTTTATCCTCCCAAATTCTATAATCGAAGCCGCACTTGCCGTAAGCTACCACAAAGGTTGTTGCATTAAGTGAATTATGTGTTATATGTTCTGGATGGTCTATGTTGTATCGATAAGTTTTCAAGTGTGTGATCGTAGTGAAGTTTTATCACTATTCACATAAGTTCCACTGATCCCACACTTAGCTAAATTTCGGAGTTTCCTTAGAAACCTTGCCTCATCCAACTTTCTTGAACTACACACTTCACATATGTAACCCTCAAGCTTTTCTGTTGCTTGTTCTAACCATGCAATGCACAGAAATCCCAACCTCCCTTACCATTCAAAAATGCGCAGTGGTTTCCTCCAATGTCCTTCCCTCAGCCGGAACCCACTATATCCAAAAACTGTGCAGTTTTGTCCCTTGACTACCTAGCCTGCCTTGCATCCTGAAATTGCATAGATGTGTCCTCCCAGGGCCTCGTCCCATAGTAATTCCTTACATACTAAAACTTTGTAAATGTGTCCTCCCATGGCCTCATCCCGCAACAGTCACTGCCTATTGAAACTACACAATTATGTCTCTCACAGGCCACAAAGAAAGATGACATGATAAATGACTCTCAAGGAGCTGAGGATAAAAATAAGCAGACCAAGAAACCTAAGGTATGATAGAATATTAGGACCACATGAAGAATCCATCGGATACATAACCCTTTGGAGGCTAGGTATGGAAAACAAAGCACATCTTTTCAAATACACCTCTTAATGTAGCTTAAAAGTTTGCTTATCATTGTCATATAATTCTGTCTTCAATGACATTCATGGTTGCAAGAACTGAAAGTCATTCCATGTGTTTGCTCTACGTGTCTTGCTCCCTTTCACTTGTTTATTAAATAGCTTAGAGGATGAAGAGTATTACCACTTGTTTATTTAAGCTACTGAGGTTGTGACCAACATGATCTTATGGCTAACCAGACACGATGCAAGGCATCCTAAGTGGGATGAAAGATGTTTGATGATATGTATGTAGTCAGTACACTCCTCTGCATTAATCCTTGCTTTGTATCTTGCATGTACCCTCACTGCTTGTCAGATTTGGCTACCTGCTCCCAATAGTCTCTTAGCTCTTTCCTAACAAAGCAGGTCAAGGAATTTCCTTCAACTTGATTTCTTCAAGGCTCTTCATAGAAATTATAGAGATAAGAGAAGGAGATGTGGAATCTCAGTATCAAACTCTTGAAAATACTTTGCATGTTCGAATATGTCCAAACAATTAAGCTACCACTCAACAACATTGTCAATCTTAGAAGACTCAAGAAAGATCACGTCTCTAGATATTATAAACTTCTTATTCACTCCATCATAGAGATGGTATGCTTTGGAGGTATGAGTACCCAAGGAAGATACATTTGTGACTCCTTGCACTGAGTTTTTTTATCTGTTCCTTAGGTATGAAGGCATAATATGAGGAACCAAAAACCCTGAGATGCCTCACCGAAGGAATGTGGCCATACCACATTTCATAGGGAGTCTTGTTTCTAATAGCAAGAGTTGGACACCTATTATTTATACAGACAACACATAGAACCACATCAGCCCAAAACCTTATGAACTTAACATGTGAACTATGCCAAGTTCATAGTGAAAGTAATACATTCCAATGAACTATGTGTTGAAAACTGTAGCAAGAAATTCTCAATTTGATTTTTCCCTGATTAAATTGAAAAAATTCAAATTTCCATATCAACAAAAAACTTGGATGATGTTAACTTGTGTGACATGCCTTGTGTCACCTAGTTTACTCAATAAATTCGAGTTGGAGGAGTTAGAGTTTAGTTCTGCATATGTGATTGCTAACTTGTAGCAATAAAGGTCAATTATCTGAGGTTCTTGTCAGTTAAAATAGTTCTAACTTTTGGAGGAACTAGTGGAAGGTCATTTAAGCAGTGGGACTTTAGTCAAACTCAGTGATCATCTAGTTAACTGATCAATTAACCCAAAATAGTTGGGGCATGAAGAGAAGTCAAGTTCCCTAAGATTGGTGGAGATTCGAAGGCAGTTTTAATTTCTTGTAGCTCACACAGTTGCAAGAACTTGTTATAACCATAGTGGAGGAGGTAGCTTGATTAGGAGCTTCTTGTGAAATTAGAGAGTGAATGATTGTTGGTAGCATTAATAGCCTACCAGCAATTTGTTTGCACCACACTTCAATGTTTTGGGCATGGTTTTTTAGGGTGGATAATTTTTTTTTATGATTTTTGGTCATGCACGTCCTCACTAAGTATCTTGGGAGGTCTGTAATAATTCCTTGCATGGACATCCTTAGTAAATATATTTTGGGATGTCTGTACTAGGTCCTTGTAAATTTCTGTTTGCCAAGGCTTAACTACTTATGATCTTAGGTGCTCATAACAATTCGACAATTTATGGCACTTTCCAAATCACCATTCCTGAAAGGATCCAACAACACGACTTTAGAGGAAGATGAGAAGGGAAAACTCTTATTGGAACTAGCCTAGAACTAGTGGAATTGGTTGGTCCCAATGGTTTTAGAGTTGTACTAGTCTAGTTTGGTGGTTCAGATTGGCTAAGGTTTGTCTTGTATTGAACTGACCTTAAAACACCAAATTCACTAGTTCTCTAATAAACTGACCAATTCTAAAGAATGTAGTGCAACATAGCTAATGACCACCAAATAATAATTTTTTAATAAAAAATACTGAAAAGGAAAAAAAAATTATTAACTCGAGGGCCCTACAAAACCTAACCCTAGTAATTAATGGTAATATTTAATTTTTTAAGTTAAAGTAAAAGTTGATGTTCTCCTTATCTTTCCTTTTTGAAAAGGAAATATAAGGATAATGTCAGCTTTTACTTAAATTTATAATATTAACATTAATTGTTTCGAGTTGTTTCAGAGTGGTTCCAACTTCATTCAATTTTGAGAAAGTCAAATTTTAGATCCCATTCAAAACTTAGCAGTTATTGTTTGAACCGCTTCTTTATAATGAGTCCTAGACTTTGACTTCCAATTTTTCAGGTGTAGTTATTGCATAATCATATTCCTCGTGAGACTTTGCAGCATAAGTTGATCTTTAATCCATTGCAAGAACTTGACCTAGCTTAGGGAACCATCAGCTACTCCTCCCAAGTTTCTCCTCAACATTGAAATTTTATTTTTTAGTAGACATTCTTTTTATCCAATAGATCATTTCTTCCACTGTGACAATCCAACAACACCCCTGCGAGCATATGCTTGACAATCCAACAACACTGCTATATGCTTGATGAGAATATGCTTGATCATCTTTACTGCTACCTTATAAACACTTTAAATCTTGTGTCTCCAATATAAAAGAGGAAGAACCAGAAAGGGCCTTCTTGGCCCTCTTCACAACCCACAATATGTTTAGCTTCTCTCTTGTGCTTACACAATAGTCTTCTCGTAGCTTTAGAATGGTGAATCTTAAACATAGTCTCATGATGTCCATTCAAGGAAGCATAATTCACCCTTTCTTTGAATCAAATTACCCCCTTAGCATTCCCTTTACCTTTACATGCAGGAATATATTTTCCTTCTGGATGATTGTTAATCTTCCCATCTCTATTTCGCCTCCCTCTCCTATCCTCATGAACCTGATAAGATGAATTTAACCAATCTCAATGTATCTGAGATAAACAATCCATCCAACTGGGTAGATTGAGTTGAGACCCTTTTAAAAACTAAATCCATCCCTCCACAATATATCCCTCCCCCACAACATTATCATGCTGTAACATCACTTACATATTTTGTAACATCATCATTCAGATCACTTATACTTTGTTGTGTTGATTCTTGTGTTATGATTTCCTTTAATGGAAATATCTCCCTAGTAGGCACGAGTAACTAAATTCAAGTTCTTATTGAACTCTTGCATTAACATACTTAATTTTCATTCTGACCTATTCTGTTTCAAATTCTTGTGTTGTTGGTTAACTGATTGACTACTAGCATTTACCAAGTGGTTATTGATGATCATAGTTAGTCTAGAGTGAACGTTGGACTTTGCCTTGAAAACCAAGCCCCAAGAATAAGCAATTATCATGGAACATTTCAAGCCCATACTAGTGGAAGGCCAATTATGCAGTGGGACATTAGTCAAACTCAGTGATCATCCCGTTAATTGATCAATCAACCCAAAATATCTAGTGCATGGAGAATTTGAGTTACCCAAATATGGTGGAGATTCTAAGGCAATGTAACATCAATTGCAGACTAGCCTTGATTTTACAGGTGTTGCATGTAGTGACATGATCAACCTTGGGAATTTCACAATCCATTTTGTAAAAATTCCTAAATAATAGTGGCCTAATTTCTCAAGGAATTGCGCAAGGAATATAAAATCAAACAGAGGTAGAAATTTACTAAGTCTAGGTTATAGCTTCTCAGTCAGACGAGAGACAGGTTATTCACTTGTAGGTTATGCTCAGTTGAGAAAATAAATTGCAATACATTTCTATTCATCATATTAATGCAAGCAGAGATTGGGTTTTTTAGCACATTTCTTTCCTCGGGAAAAATTGTGTGTGCATGTGTGTTATTTCTTATTGCATGTATGAAATTTTTGTTCTAAATTGTGAATTAACTTCGAGAGAGCAATAGAGTAGGTTTGTGTCTTGTGATTTTGATTGAAACTTCATAAGTAGTTGCAAATCTACACCATAATTTCTACAAGGATGGTGGAGGCAAATTACAAAATATTTGTTAGTAGACAATATCCCTACTTCAAAGTATCTATGACAACTTTTGTGAGAAGAAGACGTTGAGGATAAAATATTGGATTGTGGAAGAATTAGTCACAAAATTCACAAGGGCAGTAATTTTGGTTGCAAGTGTGGAGGTAGATGGATTAAATGGAATTGTGTAGGTAGACAAGTCATAGCTACTCCTTTGATATTTTTCAATGATGTGTTACTATTTGGTAGATTGACCTATTTTGATCGGTATCTACACTCCTTATGAATAATAATAAATCTCATATGATTTCTTCTTACCGAGATGATGCATTGGTACTGGAGATTTATCATATTTTTGGTGTTATCTCCACTGCATTGGATGCAGATTTTGAAAATGTTAGATTTATGCTCCAACCTAATTGTTATTGAATTAAGGATTGGAGTTGAATTATAGAGAAAATCCACTGTAAATTTTTATCATGGGCAGAAAGGTGGCTCTCCCTAGGAGGCAAGTTGACTCTAGTTCGAGCAGTCCTTCAGAGAATCTCTATATATTGGCTTCATATTTTTGCTCTGCTTAAGAATATCAGTAAATGTATATTTTTGGCTTCATCTTGGCATGAGACAATGTGTCGTAAAGGACAGAGTGGGCCTGGTTTTTGTTTACTATGTATGGAGGCGATGGATAGCCAGACTCATCTATTTCTTTGATTCTCCTCAGAAAAATCATTTTGGAATGGTGTATTTAATATGTTGCATTTACAGGAAGATTATAACTACTCTTTTGTGGTTGATTGTATTCGAGACTGATTATTGAATATAAAACATTTGGACCACTTCCAATATACATTGGGGTTTCGACCCAAAGAATGCATTATTGTCCTGAGCTCATTTGTTGTGATACATCCACCTCCATCCTTGTCAAAAAAGCTAAAAGCCTCCCTAAACGTAGACATAACCTCCATCCCATATTCATGGATGATTGTCATCGTACATAACATCCATGGTCCAATTCATTTGTTTGGTGCCCAATTTTGGTGAATCAATGTATTGCATCATGGTAGCATATATTGCCTTTTTTAAAGCAAAAATATATTGAAAATAAATTAATTTATGTCTCATGCAAATGTTCAATATTGTTGTGTTGTGAGTGCTTTGCATATTATATGTATCATATATCTATAATCATGTATTTCAAGCCTACTTTAAGAAATAAAGGATGAGGTGCAAGCCCTTGCTATAAGGACTCCCATCAACTCCTCTTCTCGTAGAAAATTTTCAAATGTTAGCCCATAAATCAAACACATGCCCTTGTTTCTCTAGTTTGGAAACCCTTGGATGTTTTTGAGAATGAACTCCTCCCAACCACTACTTTAACCATCTATTGAATGCCTTTGATTGGTATGTGTAAATTATTTTGATTGATTCGTGGAGAGGTGTGAAATCTAATTTTGCATGGCATGATACAAACACCAAATTTAACCCGTGGTAGCCAAAATTTTAGCCTTACAACTCTCTCATCCAATATTATATACTTCACTAATTATTCAATGGGTAATCTACTTAAAAATATATTAAATATTAGAAGCATTCATATTAATAGAAAAAATAAGAATAGTATTTAATATTAAGTTATAATGCAGGTAACTGCCAAGTTGACATATTCTCTGCCTTGGAAAGTGAATAGTCAGCTTGACTTAATGCCCGATCTTAGTTTTAAAACGATTAAGATAAAATTGTTTAAGAGAACTCACATAGATCTATAAGTGCTGAGATGATAAATATGATGCAAAAATTTACTCAAAAGTTCACATTGTAAAAGAGGTTTTCACTTATAGTAATATGACCCCATTCCTCCCTTGATAGATCCAAGGTTAGTATATTTGTCCCAATATAATAAATGTGTTTCTCTTTTATATTATTAAATTAGGTTGCTTAAATAGTCATGTCCTTATTATTAAGGGGAGATTGTCTTAAAGTAAGTGTTGTCATAAGTAGTGTGATAGAAGTAACAATGGGAAAGTATATCTGTATATTATTTTATACATGTGAAAAAGTAATCCCTAATTTATCTATGTCCATGGTAGTGAAAATCTATTGGTTATAGTGGTAGTTCAATTATTTGTCATGTTAGTATGAGTAGTGGTACCTTGTGGTCATTGTATTATGTTTAGTGGATATAGTAATAAATGGTGTAATTTAAAAATTTTAATTTAGACTACATTTACATCACAATGTGATACTCTATAATTGTACCAAAACTTAGCAATGAAGACATGACAAGTAACTAGATGTATTCAACAAAATTTTAATTCTTATCATTGTGTCTTTGAATAATATTTATAGTGCTAGCTAAATTGGGTAGTATTGACTTACTTTTACGATTCACATAGATATCATCATAACTCGTTGGTTTTGATACTTGATTATTTGAAAATAAATGCTAGTTAAATTAGGTAGTATTGACTTAGTTTTCCAATATATATACATAAGAACATTACTCATTGGTTTGATACCTTAATTACTTTGGTTTTGCCAATTTGTATTCATAAGTATATACACGAACATAGAGGGTTTCAAGGAACAAAGAGGGTTTCTGCAAGGAACAGAGGAACGAAAAAGATTGAGAAATGTTTGCAGATTCACGAAGATGGTGACAGTGCCACACCAATGTCACTTTGTTTCCGTTGTGCTAAGAGATGGCTAGAGAATCGCCTCAATTTGTTCCAAATGGATTCTCCAGACGGCACGAGAAATTGGGCTTTTGGGAGGAATTGATGGAACGAAATCTATCGGTGGGCCTGGTGGAACTACTCCATTCTCTGCCTGATTCCTGCCACGACTTTCCATTACGAATCCACTAGAAAATGGTGTTTCATATTCATCAACCAAGCCTTCCTCCACACTACAATGAACCAAAACCTTTGCTTCTATTACCAAACCTTCCTCCTCGTCATCAACCAAACCTTCCTCCTCATTTGCCCCATTGCAATGGAGGGTTTGTTGAGAAAATGGAGAGACAAACACCAATGTTTGAGAGTCACGAGACTAGGGTTTCTTTGATGGGCATTAAGGGCATGAGGCTCAACAGCAGCAGAGCACATACTCATTTATTCATGGGTGGCGGGAGATAGATATTAAGGCCCTCATTCCTAGGAAAAATGGGAGACATGGGCACCGACTGAGTGGGAAACAGCAAGAAACAGTGGGCTAGGCCATCTTAAAATGCAAACAGGCTGGATTAAAATGGAAACAAGACAGTTGAAACCATTGAAACTTTTTTGGTGTAGAGGCCGAAAATCTTTTTGGTGCCAAATTGTTTTAGTTTTTATATGCTAGGGCTTTCATTTTTATTTTGCAAAGGAACTCGAAGCTGAGCTAGAAGTTTCAAGGAAGACCAGCAAAGGGTTTATTTTCCACAAGTATTTTCCTTTCAATTTTTTGTATTTTCCTTGCAAAGATGTTGCCATTGGTATTATTTTCCTTGTGTAGCTGTATTCATTGGTATAGATGTAGGAATTGGGATTATTTTCATGGTATAGATGTAGGCATTGGGATTATTTTCATGGTATATTTGGGTTTGTGAGTACAATTTAATGTGTTTTCCAACTAGGGAAAGTACTTTTGAATCATACTAGTGCATGAACATGGAACCCCAACCTAATTTGAATTAATAGGTCTCTAGCAGAGTCTATATATTGCATTCATGTTCATCAATAACATATTATTAGATTTTATTAGAAATTTGAATTGTCTCTCTCGTTCATTAGTTAATTTCTTAGTGGTTTTATTCTCTCTTGTTTCTTGTTTTGCAAGTAACTATCTAGTATTTTTTCACACTTATATCTTTCTATTATAGTTTTATCTTTGCTAAGAAAATCATCTTGGTACCATTTCCTAAAGTCTTGCATTATTGTGATTTGAATCTATTCTCCTTCAAGGAAGTTTTGTTCAAGAATGCTTATTTTTATTTTTCTTATGTAATTCACTCTTGGAACCATTTCCAAGAAGCTCATATGAATTGACTATCCCAACCTTAGACGAATCAAATAATGATTTGTTACTAGATGTATCTATCCTTTTAGCATGGTGTATTTTTATGGAGGTGATTTTCCTCATTTTATTTGTAGATAATATGTGTTTTTTAACCTCTCAATGAATCTTTATCTTTGAAATTAATCATTGGTATCATTAGGTCTTTGTTGCAATTGCTTCTGAATTTCAGATAGATTTTCTAGCAACAATGCATTCAATTCTAACTTTCTTTCTCTCTCTTGGATTATCCTTTCATTATCTATCATGTAGCTTTAGAGTATTTCTTTTAGGATCCTCACTATTTCTGCAAGATTTAGGAGTGTTTCTACTTTAGGATCCTCACCATTTCTACAAGATTTAGGGGTTTTTCTACATTCATCCTCTCTTGATATTCCTCACATTTGACATGGGTGCTCTCTTCAAGAGGACATCATACCATATTGGGTTTTTCTTGTGATGTTGGTTCCACTTTTTTCACTCAATTATATTTTATTTTTTGTGTTGTAATGCAAAAAAATCAATAATTAGTTGTAAATTAGCATCACAATTTAGATTAATAATGGAGTATAACCTTTTATATGAAATTGTGTCTTATAACATGATAATGTTGCACCATAACCTAACATACAACATTGTAACAATCCTAGTTCCTTTGGGTGTGTTTTGAGAAATGAGGTCATCCTTTCATGAAAATTCACTCCTCATTGGCTCATTGCTATATAATTCAACTTATGTGCAATAAATGGCCACATTGTGTCACTTGATATCTACCATTCTAGGAGATGCACTGGGATGATCTTTTGCCTGGATATGTGATCATGTGTTTGGCACTAGACTCTAATTATTTAGCTTGAAACAGGTCCATATCACAAACAACTTGCTTTTACCAGCAAGATAAAATCACATATAATATGGAAATTTTCTCTATCAACAATATAGGGAATGGTCCTTGTAAGTCCAATTGCAAATTTTGTAATCTATTGCTCAAAGTCAATATTCTATCTACAAGTTTGGTTCTTCTTGAATCCCCTTTACTAGGAACATTCATATCATCCAAAATAGTATAACCCTCAGCTACTTCTCCAGATTTTACAAGATTTTATGTGAAGAGAATACTTTCAGAATGATCTATCCCATCCAAAACCGTAGCATCCTTCTCCATGACACACACATGGTCTCCAAGTGGGACATGCAGTGACAAACATTCAGTCTTTGATGTCACATCAATTTATATAAGCTCAAGAATTTTCACTAGGGTATCATATTCTAGTCCCTTGGCATGTTCAAGCCTATTCAATGGATTATCCAAGGAAAGTTGTTGATTGCACACATCCTTGTCTTCTACAAGAGATTCATTCGTACTTAAACAAGGTGATATATTGTAACTTTTTCTAAGTTCCTGAACTTTTGGATGGAATACTGGAGTCTAGGCCAAATCAGGGGCTTAAACAAGGAGATATATTATATCCCTCCGTAACCTCAGGGATCCTCAACGGAGTATCAAATTGGGAAGGTTCCTGCTTTCTCACCACAATCTATATATTTTCTCCTACTTTGAAATTTTGGGTGTCTCCAACTTCCTGGCCATTGTTTCCCTCAATTTTGGCAGGGTCAATGAATCACTCATGTTTTTCATTGTTGTCCATATCAAACAATTGTTATCTAATTAGACTTGCATCACTTATGCCATCAACAATAAAAACGCTTTCCTAGCATGCTCCATATTCAACTTCATTCTTTTCCACAGCTATATTATATCCCTGTGTAACCTCAGGGGTCTTCAAAGGATTATCCAATTGGTAAAGTTCCTACTTGCATGCAGCTTCTGTAACAATCTCTGAGATATTTTCTGTAAGAGAATCAGCTATACCTTAACAAAATAATGAATCATTACTCTCCATAATCTTGAGCATATCTAATGGATCACTAATGTCCAATCCAAACAAAGAATTCAAGCAAGGAGATATATCAAAGCCTTTTGTAAGCATAGGCATCTTCAATGGAGTATCCATGTTAGAAGGTTCCTGGTTGCTGGCCACTGTGTCTACTTTCACAAGTTTTATATTTTGTCCAACTTTGAATTCTTGTGTCTCTTCAGCTCCATTCTGTATAGATTTTTCTTCCTATTCATCCTCTTTTCCCTCAATTTTTTTAGGGGCAATGAATCCCTCATGTTTTCCATGGTTTTCCATATCAAACAATTTTTCTTTAATTTGACTTGCATCGGTTATGCCATCAACAATACTAATGCTTTCCTTATATGCTTCATCTTCAACTTCATTTTTTTCCATAGCTACATTGTAAGATCCATGTTCCACTTGATCACCATCTGTTAAGGGAATGTGAACATTCTTGGTGATCTACTCAACTACATCTTCCTCCTTTTCAGGAGTTGAACCATACAACTCATTGAGGTTATAAAACTCATTTCCATTGTCTAAAAAGTTGCCTTGATGCACTTCATCCTCTGAAGCTTGAATGTTCTCATATGTTACTTGAAGTTCATTGGACATATCTACCTGTTTAGGATTTTTCACTTTCATCCAAACTGCATCAGGAGAGCCATCATTTTTCTTGTGAAAGATGGTTTCTTCAACATCCTGAGTTTCAGCCATTGAAGCAAGTTCATAATGCTCCTCTCTTTGATATATAGAGTCATGATATCCTTCTTTAGTTTTGGGATCACTCAATTTATCTTCTTGAGCTTCACCATTAACTAGTGAGATGTGACTTTTCTGAACATCATTTAGAACTAAAAGCTCCTCTTCACTGCATTCCCCAGGCTCTTGACCTTCACTATATGATTCCAGTTGTGACAGATTTTCTAGAGACAAAGCCTTTGGCAGGAGTTCGAATTGGTGAGCACCATTCAAATTGTCTGCATCAAATTGAAGCTTATTTTTTAATTCTAGAGTGTTGCCACAATCCATTGGTTCACCTTCATAAGCTTCATTCTCATAAATATGTTGGTTTTCATCTTCCTCCTTTTGAGGACCATTGAACTCATCAAGTCCAGAACACACTTGCTTTTGTTTGAAAAATAAGACTTGATTTCATGAGCTTCATCCTTCACAGCTTCTTGAGCTACCTCATTGTAATTCTTAGGAGATATAGCTTCTTGAGCATTCTAAGTTTCACTCTTGGAAAACTGTTCAATTTGCCCTTCTTTTTCAACTACAGAGACCTGATACCCTTCAGTGGTTTTTGAATCATTCAATTCATCCTCTAAACCTTTATCATTAACAAGTGATATGGGATTTTCCTGAAGATACCCTTTACTGCATTCTTCATCAGCTTGAGCTTCACAAAATCATCCATACCTTGATGAGGGAACACATTGTTATGGTCTACAAAATCGATTGAAATGTTTCTTCTGTTTCAAGAATAGAATCAATTATACCTGAACAAGGGAACATATCATTATTATCTGGAAGCTTGCCTCATTTAATTTGTTCTAGAATTATTGCAATAGATCATTAGTGGCTGGGTTATGTTTCATGGAGTAAAAACACTTATAAATGTGGAGAAAACACATCATTACTATAAATACAGAGGAAACCCATATTTTTTATTGAAGAATAATACCTGAACAAGGGAACAAATCAGTACTATCTTCAGAATTGATTTTATTTTGAATAGTCTCCTCAGCCGTGACTGCTTTTTCAAGAACAGATTCATCCATAACTAAACAAGGAACACATCATTATTGTCGGTAAGGTTGGGCTTGTTTAATGGAGTATTGAAATCATTGTAGCAAAGGGAACACATCACTAATATTAATACTAGGGGAACTAGAATAGAATCAAGGCATTCCCAAACTAGCGAACACATCAATACTACCTTCAAAACTATTTGAAGAATCAACAATTTCCCGAGCCATGTCTGGTTTTGTTTCTTTATAATTACATGAACAACTAAATTTTTACTTTGAAGTATCGCTCTCTATTTATGTGTAGACATGAATCCAATCAACCTTGTAATGAGATGACTTACCTGCATGCTGGGAAACGCTAGGCATTACCTCATACATACTACAGGCACTATCCACTTTCGAACCATACAATTCATCAAGGCCATAAAACTGCTTGTCATTGTCTGGACTCTGAATAATGAAATTTGTCTTCATGAACTTCATCCTCAATAGCTGAGTTATGAGGTTGTAGACCAACATATCAAACCTGAATATTCTCATAAGCTTCTTGAGGTTCGTCGTATGATGAATGAATCAGTTGATGATCTCCAAATTTCAAAGAAACTACATTAGACAACATGGGACAACCATCATTTTGGCTATTGTTATAATTCTTATGTGATTTTCGTTCTTCATCATCGTGAGTTTCACTTTTGTAAACCTGTTCAATTTGCTCTTCTTTTTCAACTACATGATCTTGATATCTTTCAATTGCATCTGAATTCTTAAACCCATACTCGTGAGTTTCATTATTAACAAGTGAGATGGGATTGTCCTGAACAGAAGTAGCTAAAATGTACTGTATGGTGCATTCTTCACCATCTCGAACTTCATTGGATGATGCCTCCTTTCTAAATAACAATTCTTTCTTGTCAATGAAAAACTGTCTCCTTTCTAATTAAGACAAGAAAAGGAATTTTCTTTATGTATCCCATGGAGTATAACCTTTTATATGCAGTTGTGTCTTATAACATGATAGTGTTGCACCCTAACCCAACATACAAAATTGTAACAATCCTAGTTCCTTTGGGTGTGTTTTGAGAAATAAGGTCATCCTTTTATGACAATGCATGCCCCATTGGCTCATTGTTATATATTTCAACTTCTGTGCAATAAATGGCCACATTGAGTCACTTGATATCTACCATTCTAGGAGATGCACTGGGATGATCTTTTGCTTGGATATGTGATCATGTGTTTGGCACTATACTCTAATTCGTTAGCATGAAATAGGTTCTAGAGGGGTGTTATGGAAATATGATTGATTCTCCTCTGAACATCTCAAATCTCCACAAATATGCGCATAGGTATAATACCAAGCCATGATATTTGTAGCTTGGGTCTTTAAGAAGTTTGAGGCATGAAATGGGCATCATTTGGTATAATCCCACACCAACATTTACTCATGAATTGATGAAACCAAAGCTCATGGGCATTCACTTATTCCATGTGTGGTTAACTATATTGGAGGGTTAAACATAATTCTAGGTTTCTATACCCTCTCTACCACCAGTGCTCTACATTATTTTATGTCTTTTCATTTTCCAAGCATATTTCAGGGTTCTTTATTGCATATTGGTGCTCTTCTAAGGTAGCACACCTTTATGTATATGGAGACATAAAGGTAGTGGGTCGCCATGTGGTCTTAAGTGGAGATAACCCATACTATAACAATTAATCAACGCTCAAGCACAGATTTAGTGGCTGGGTTATGTTTCATGGAGTAAAAACACTTATAAATGTGGAGAAAGCACATCATTACTATAAATATAGAGGAAACCCATATTTTTTCTTGAAGAATAGTACCTGAACAAGGGAACAAATCAGTACTGTCTTAAGAATTGATTTTATTTTGAAGAGTCTCCTAAGTCGTGACTGCTTTTTCAAGAATAGATTCATCCATACCTGAAAAAGGAACACATCATTACTGTTAGTAAGTTTGGGCTTGTATAATGGAGTATTGAAATCATTATAGCAAAGGGAACACATCATTAATATTAATACTAGGGGAACTAGAACAGAGTCAAGGCATTCCCGAACTAGCGAACACATCAATACTGCCTTCAAAACTGTTTGAAGAATCAACAATTTCCTAAGTCGTGTCTCATTCTATTTGTTTATAATTACATGAACAACTTAATTTTTGCTTTGAAGTGAATTTGTTTTAAAAATTCCATGAATAGCATGAACATGGTGAAGAATTAAGTTTCTACATTTTTAGTAGAATTCTCAAATGTAGAACCTCAAAATTTTGTATTGAAGTGGAAGTAAAATCTTGGTAAAAATAAAATATGTTATTTTAAGTTTAAAAAGACTATTGGAGTGATAACATTCCATTACTTTATCATTGAGAATTATTAATGTTTATGCCACAATGTTTGAGTGATTTAACGTCATCTATTGTGATTTATTGTGCATGAAAAATGTATTGTTGCAATATTAATACTAAGGTATTTCTTTTATTTTCTCTCTCCACCTTTTGTGGATCCTATTTTCCTACAGTTTGAAGGGCATGGCAACTAGAATCAAGTTTTGATTCATCCGTGAAGTCATAATTATGATTTAGGAAAGGCAAGGGGAGAAAAGAAAGTAATATTAAGCTGCAGAGGATATCCTACAGGATAAGGATGTCTAAAGCATTTATTGACATTGTAAATTAAAATATGTTTCCTTTGGCTATATTTGCAATCCACGTGTCAATGATATCAAGAAGACTAGTCCTGTGGTAAAGCTTGTTCGTGCAAATCCATAAGTTGATATTCTTAACTTGATAGGAATACATGGAATTTTTATTAAATTTCCACATGATTTGGATCATTTGTGTATGTGGTTGAGGCCCTCGATATATAAACATGGTGAAACACTTCATTTTCAATGAATTGTCTTCCATGACAATCAGAGGAGATTTCTTTGTCTATATAAAGATTGTCGAGGTTACTTGCTACTTTGTTTTGCTATCCAACCCATAGGTGTTTAGTCTTATGAGACTGATCATCTCAAATCTATGACATTGATCACCGCCTTTTTCCAAATTATCTTAGAAATTGGGGTGTTGAGTTACCAATAAACACATACAATGGTAGATCTATGATGCAATGTTTGCTCAAATAGGTGACCATAAAGACACCTCCACTTACTAGTGCAAGGCCCTATTGGCAAGGGATTTCCACCATTCAAAGTCCCCGGCTTAGTTCACCTCAACATCTCACATCAACGGTTCTAATTCTTCCTTAAGAGAACCATTGCCTGTGCATAAAATCTGAAGTTGTGGAGGAATTATTTGGGCAATTTCAATGGTTGCATTTGCCTTAAGAAAGGCCTCACTGTCACACATTTACAGTGATGACCAGATTAGAAATTTTTTTGAGATTATCTCGAGGCAAGAGGCAAGAGTTTCGCAACTATGTGGGGCCTCTAGTGACCTCGTTACCTTGCTGGAGGCATCAATTTAGTTGGATGTGTGACCTGTGCAAAAAAAAGGAGCAAAACCATGATTCCAACGGGATATTTCAGTGAATTTTGGAAGCCAAGCACCCTGCTATTTGTACCACTACTTCTGATTGTGTATGCCATCATTTCATGGATTGAAACTGAGTTCTGGGCAGCATATTCATTCCTATAGGATTGTAGGAACTATCTCAAAGGTGGACTGATATTTACATAGGGAAGTGACAAAAGGTTGAAGGAATTCTTCCACTTTTCACACGGGTTTGCATAAAGAACAAAACTGCTTGCTGCCTTGGAATTTCACCATGTATTTTAGGTTCCCTTTATCTCATTTATTGTGTCTATATTGCTGAGTTAAATGCAAACTCTGTTTGTACTCAAATCTGATATTAGTCTATAATGTAGCTCCAGATCAATATACATCAGATTAGCGTGTTGATATTCTTTATTTCTGATTTATGCATGGTTATAAAGTGAAATGCAAGCTCTGTTTTTGCTCAAATATGATATCAGTGTATAATGCAACTCCAGATCAATACACATCAGATTAGCATGTTGAAATTCTTTATTTCCCATTTATGCATGGTATTGGTTTGTTTGGTAATGAATTACTAAAGAAACACCTACAACACATTTGGGGTGTTGTGTTGGTTCATAGACTCACCACTGTGTAACATGCTTAATTTGCATGGAATGGTAACCACTGAATGTGTACTCATCGTTGAAGTTTAAATCTGAAGCTTATCTTGCTATTTAGTAGAGTGTAGGAGTGCCTTGCGAGTGCTCTAGTAATGCATTTTAAATTAAATGAAGAAAATGTACCTACAACCATATGCTTCCAAACTATTTAATGAAACTCATTAAAGACAAACACAGTGAACCACAGCAAATCCAGGGGCAGAGAATTGTTTTTTCCAAAAGGGAAATATTACATTGTTGTACCCTGAGATAACAGATGCCAAAATCCCTCATTAGATGTGTTTTCTTTTTTCTTCACCTTATGAGACTACCGCACAATATTGCAGTCCACTCACCTCAATCCCTGAATTCTAGATGCAAAAATTCAGCTCTCTATACACTGCAAAATCTTTAGTTTTGTAGTAATCTAAATTATCTCAAAAGATCTATATAGTGCCCAATCTTCTAGAACTTGCAGTGTAAGGCCTCAAAACCTCAAACCCCAACCTTATACCCTTTTCACACACACCACAAACAAACAAAAACACTCTGATCTGCCAGTGCCAGTCCCAGAGAGAACCAGAATGACCACTAGAAAGGTATCTGAAAGCAATTAAAAGCTAATTTGGCTGAGTCCTAGACCCCACTCACTCCATTAATCCATCATTAATTTACCTTTCGAACAAAAAACTGATAGACACATTTGTTGAGAATGATCTGTGATTGGTTTCATCCTGAGAGCGACCATAGAATATTATAATTGGATGAATTCAAATATCCAATAGAATGTTCTCTATCTCATTCATGCCTATTAAATTTTGATGATTTGATATGGTCATTTTAAAAGGCCTAGTTTAAAGGATTTATGAATTAGTCCTTTTATGATCGACTACTTATCCAAATCATTACATGTTTTGGTGAGAAGAACCTACTCTTCCAAATTGTGTAATTGTTTCTGTGTGTAGTTCATCCAAACGATGCCAACCAGACAACCTCTCAAGTCTCAACTCAAAGATTGATATAAGTGCAGTATGTTTAGTAGATGCACACGTTAATATCACCGCCACCATCTTCCCTCTATTTCAATTGTTTTCAAAAATAGCAGGCTCATTTGTTTTGAAGCATTGCTATGGTCTATCATTGGCCCTCCCTCCTCTATTTCAGTGTTTTCAAGAGCTATGGGCCCACTCATTTTGATGCATTGTTCTAGTCCAAAATGTTTTCAAGAGCTATGGGCCCATCTTTCTTGTGTTTGGATTGGGCCTAGCCAAGTTGGAGAGGCAGATTATGTGCCTGTGTTGAGGTGTAATTTCTCAATGAACAGGCCAAAATATCTTCTGTGTATTGCAACGCAACGACAGCTCTGATATAAAGGCTAAGTTGTAGCACAGGAGTAGAGGGCTTCTAGAGGAGGATTTGCATAGGTGTTTGAGGACTGTTAGGTTGAGTTGGGGCAGCACTGTATCTTTTACAGGAAGCCCTAGGTAGGGTCAAAAACTTTAGAAGATATTGTGCACAGGTCCAAGGATTTGAGGGCAAATGATGACGGCCTAGAGAGGTATGTTGTATGTCTTTCATGTTGATGTACAGTGGTTAGAGGACTGTTAGTGGATTTTTGGGTAACTCTAAGTGTTGTGGACAAGTGGCAGATTTGTCACAATAAGAGGGTTATAGAGTGTATGCCCTAAGAATTGACTTTTGGAGAAGGGTAGTCAAGACGAGTAGTTATTGGGCCCTAGTTCTGTGATTGACAGTGGGCCAAATCAGAGATAAGAGGGCAGCTCCAAGCCCTAAGCCTGTTCATATTTGGAGAAGTAGAGAGGAAAGAAGTAGACAGTGGTGAAAGAATCTAAGAGTTCACACTCTTGGAGGAGGATTTGCATAGGTCTTTGAAGATTGTTAGACCAAGTTGGGGCAACACTGTAGCTGTTACAGAAAGCTCTAGACAGGGCCAAAAACCTTAGAAGATATTGTGCACAGGGCCAAGTATTTGAGGGCAAATGATGGCGTCCTAGAGAGGTATGTTGTATGTCTTTCATGTTGATGTTTTGTTAGGGCTTGTAGGTCTATTTTTGGAAAGTTCTGAAGTAGACTAAGTACAATGGTTGGAGTGTTAGTGGCTATTTGGGTGGCCCTAAGAGTTATGGAAAAGTGGCAGATTTGTCACAACAAGAGGATTGTACATTTTATGCCCTAAAAATTGACTTTTGGAGGAGTACAAGGGCAGTCAAGAGGGCTAGTTCTTGTGCCCTAGTTGTGTGATTTGACAGTGGGCCAAATCAGAGATAAAATGGCAGCTCCAAGCCCCAAGTCTGGTTTTCTTTTCATGGTTTCTTTGTGGCTGCAATGTGCATATCAAGGATCATGTTTATCGAGAAACCAACCCCATTTCTCACAGAAACAAGCACCCAAAAACAGATACAACGTTTCTTATATATTTCTTGTAAGTAGAATATATTTCACGCAAATTTGATGCCTCAGAATCAGATCAGCGATGATCTCACTGTGAACTAAAGAATAATCGCATGACCTCTCTGTGAACTAAAGAATAACTACATGAGTGTGTCTCTAAACTCTGTAGGCAGCCTATATGACTCTGAAACTGCTATTCTATCTCTATATTGGTCCCTCGGTATACAATTCAAGCATTCGAAAGATTGAAAGATTGGCAAGTCGGTGCTAGAACTATTGACTAGAATATTAAGAAACCTTCCCATGAAAACTTTCAAGAGGTAACCAATAAGAAATACCTTTTCCTCTGAATACTGATTTCTTCCCAGAGCATTAGTTGCCACAATGGTCTTTCCCTGCTCTTCTCACTGGTTGCCAAGAGAATGGTTACAGTATTACGAGAGAAACTTCTCCATCCCAGCTTTAGTAAGCTGGAAAGGATTAAAAAGGTTATGGAGGCATAAACCTCTGGCTGGTTAAAAAATTATGTTATGCTACTTTAGGTATTTTTTCTGTTAGCATCAATTTTTTCCATTTTAATTTAATGGGCTTACAGACTGACTAGACATTAACATCATTTAATACAATTAATCTGCAGAGCTTTCTGCAAATTATAAAAGGAAACATAAATCCCAAATCCCAATCTCAATTCAAGACCAGTATACCAACATTGTAGATAATGACATTGTTCCACACTTACAGCAACACACATCCTTGAATTTTAGATTCTCCCCTGTTGGCAAAACACTGGTATTTTTGAATCTCTAGCCATTTTCATGTTTTCAGAATCCACAGTTGTTGTAGCTCTAGAGAACTGCTGCGAGTATAGAAGAAAGATACTTCCTTGTGGCACTCTTTCTCAGAGATAAACAGGGTGCAGAATCTTTAGAAGAAAGATACTTCTTTGTGGGATTATTTCTCAGAGATAAAGAGGGTGCAGAATTTTTCTGCATTCAGAGCTACGATTTCTTGAGTTTCTAGAATGAAAATGACTATCCAAAGTCAGTTATATTCTCTATTTCTACTTGCGGTAATAGTCTGCCTTCAAATCCTGGCTCCAAATTGTTCCGCAGTAAAAACTCACTGAATTGTGGAAAACAACATGGGTTTCCCTAGAGGGCACCCCACTATACAAGCAATAGGGCAGACACAAGAACAGAAACGTAATTCTTCTTTTTCAGTAAAGAGTCCTGAACAAGTAGTTAAATCGGTCCCTAAGTGCGTGCCCCATTTAAATTTTTTCAATCTCCAGCTATATATT
This sequence comes from Pinus tabuliformis, assembly GCA_031772625.1. Classification (NCBI taxonomy): domain Eukaryota; kingdom Viridiplantae; phylum Streptophyta; class Pinopsida; order Pinales; family Pinaceae; genus Pinus; species Pinus tabuliformis. The sequence goes on along the minus strand of CM062806.1, from coordinate 408,914,594 downwards.
TGAAAACGATGAGAATGACATCTACACTAATTGATTGCAATTGAGTATCTAAAATGCAGAGTATTTCTTATGAAATTTTACTGATTTTATGCATGGGAATGGCGTGTGATGCAAAAGTAATAATGATTCTTGAAGATAGCTGACCTGTTTGTCCTGTGGAACCGGTAATCCAAAAGATGATTGCTGGCGCTGTAATACAGATTGGCAGATGAACAGGCAAAAGCTTGCAGATTGTGCTATTGGCTTTGGCCAGAACGCCATGGGAGGAAAGGGCAGTCAGTACTATGTGGTGACCTATTCCAGTGACAACGATGCTATGAATCCTAGACCTAGTACTCTCTGCTATGCTGTTATTCAAGACGAGCTGCTCTAGATCATATTTGAGAGTGACATGGTCATTCAGCACAAAGAAGAGCTCATCATGAATAGTTTCAAGACCATTGATGGCAGACGTGTCGATGTCCATGCCCACGGTGCCTGCATAATGATACAGTATGTAACCAACATCATTATTCATGGTATCAGCATCCACAACCGCATTCAAACAGGCAATGCCTTGGTGAGGGATTTCCCTGAGCATTATGGTTGGAGAACGCTGGCAAATGGCGATGGCATTTCAATTTTTGGAGGACGCTATATCTGGATAGACCACTGTTCTCTTTCCAACTGTAACGATGGCCTAATAGATGCAATTATGGGATCCACTGCCATCACCATATCAAATAATTACTTCACTCACCATAACGAGGTCTCATACTGCCATTGGATTCCTTTCAACGAATTTACAGTTCTATCTATTAATCTCTATCACAGACAAAAAGCTGAAATGGTAATTTCTGTGCAGGTCATGCTTCTGGGTCACAGCGACAGCTATGTTCAATATGTAATAATTCAAGTAATGATCGCCTTTCATTACTTTTGTGAAGGCCTTATCCAGAGGATGCCTAGTTAAACTCTCTTCCCCACATGAAAGCAACCTCTCTGAATCTCTGTGATGTCATGGTATTGCCATAATTGCAGAAGGATTTCACAAGGTTGCATTGGTCATATTAGGAATGGAATGGTGCATTTCACAATGTCTGGCTATCTTTGGAGTAGTAGAGAGGGAAGAAGTGGACAATGGACTTCACATTCTTCACCATGTTCATGCTATTCATGTTGTAGAAACTTAATTTCTGCTTTGAAGTGAATTTGTTTGAAGTGAATATATTTCCATGTAGTGAATTTTTAACATAATATTCTAGACATCCAAAAATTGTATGCTTCAGGTCAAGATTTCTTAGCCTTTTGTATGCTCTAGGGACAACTTTAGACAACTTGTCTTCATTTGAATATTTTGGGGAATTGGTTTAAGTATGTAAGAGGACATATATATTAAGTACTTTTTAGCTCTTTTATTGCTTTCTAGTTGGAAAGCATACTACATATCAATTGGTGCTTTAAACATGTATTTCAAGCAGATTCATTAAGCATATTTATCGCTTCAGGTATGAGCACATGGGTATTATCAGCGGTATAAGAATACTTTCTTGCATTCAAAATTTTATAAATAATGAAGACACTGTAAGCCTCTCTTGTTTAACATAACTTCTTTTCCTTCTTTATACCATTCATGAATTCATTTTTAGTGTATCAAGAAGTTTGTGATTTGTACATGGAGATGTTGTTCTAGACATGTAGAAGTCTGACATGGAAAGGGTAATCTTCTTAGGTAAGAGTAGCAAATATACTCTGTACCATAATGATTTTGTTGTAGGAATAAATTGTTACATTCCTTGCAATTGAAATAGGCAGAGGTATTCATTCTATTGATCTATCATTAAATGGGTTTGCGCTGACAATCTTAGCCTTTTTTCTAACAATCTTTCTTTTGTTTTGTATTTTCACAGTCCAGATGGGTACACTGTTGCATTGCCTGCAGGAGATGAGACTCTTATTTTTTGGCAAGTCTTTGGAGCTCCTGATACCTTAAAGAGGACAAAGCATAAAGATGCAACTGGTGCTTTTAACATGTATCTCACGCATATCTACTAAGCAGATTGTCCTCGTTCAGGAATGAGCATAAGGGTATTATCTGCTCACATTGATTTAGCTAGAACCAGCTCACCTTATGGAAATATCCATATATGGTTAAGATAAGATAGCTTTACAGGTCACACATCTAGAGTGATGCATCTGGCAGAGGTATTCATTGTATTGATCTAACGCTAAATGGATTTTGTGTTGAAAGTCTTTGTTTTTTTGCTAACAGTCTTTCCTTTGTTTTTGTGTCGACACAATGACACCATTTCCTTTGTATTTGGTAAGTCTTTGGAGCTCTTGATACCTTCAAGAGTACCAAGAGTAAAGATGCGGATGGCGCGTTAAATATGTATTTCAAGCCGATTCGTTTAGAAGATTTACAGCTTCAGGTATGAGCACATGGGTATTATCTGTGGTATAAGAATAATTTCTTGCATTCAGATATTATAAATAAAGAAGTCATTGTAAGCCTCTCTTGTTTAACATAACTCTTTTTCCTTTTTATACCATTTCTCTAACCATTCATGAATTCATATTTAGTGTATCAAGAGGTTTGTGATTTTTACATGGAGATGTTATTCTGGACATGTACAAGTCTAACATGGAAAGGGTAATCTTCTCAGGTAAGAGTAGCGAATATACTCTGTGCCATAATGATTTTGTTATAGGAATAAATTGTTACATCCCCTGCAATTTAAATAGGCAGAGATATTGATTCTATTGATCTACCGCTAAACGGGTTTGTGGTGACAGACTTAGCCTTTTTGCTGACACTCTTTCTTTTGTTTTGTATTTTCAGAGTCCAGATGGTTACATCGTTGCATTGGTTGTAGGAGATGAGACCCTTAGGTTTTGGCATGTCTTTGGAGCTCCTGATACCTTAAAGAGGACAAAGCGTAAAGATGTGGCTGGTGCTTTTAACATGTATCTCACACATATCCATTAAGCAGATTGTCCTCCTTCAGGAATGAGCACAAGGGTATTATCTGCTCACATTGATTTAGCCAGAACCAGCTGACCTTATGGAAATATACATATATGGTTAAGATAAGATAGCTTTACAGGTCACGCGTCTAGAATGTTGCATCTGGCAGAGGTTTTCATTATATTGATCTAACACTAAATGGATTTTGTGTTGAAAGGCTTTGTTTTTGTGCTAACATCCTTTCCTTTGTTTTTATGTTGACATAATGACAACCTTTCCTTTGTATTTGGTAAGTCTTTGGAACTCTTGAAACCTGAAAGAGTACCAAGAGTAAAGATGTGGATGGTGCTTTAAACATGTTTTTCAAGCAGATTCGTTAAGCAGATTTTCCGCTTCAGGTATGAGCACATGGGTATTATCTGTGGTATAAGAATAATTTCTTTCATTCAAAATATTATAAATAAAGAAGACAATGTAAGACTCTCTTGTTTAACATAATTTTTTTTCCTTCTTTATATCATTTCTCTAACCATTCATGAATTCATTTTTAGTGTATCAAGAGGTTTGTGATTTGTACATGGAGATGCCTAACATAAGGAAAACATAATAAACATTGATGACTTTTCCATTCAACCACCCTTTTCTAGGAGTCCAATCACAAAGATAGCTATCACAAGGAAAACACCTTATCGACGTATTCCCAATGTTTCATGTGAAATAAGTGAGCACGAGGTTCATAGTGACACTATGAGCACCATTGGTATGTGAATCAATAGGTCCACATAAAAATTGATATATGCATGACCGACTGGTAGGCATAGAATTTTATCACTTTGTTGGATTACATAATGCTATAATGATCTAGTAGTGCCCCCCTATAATGTGCAAAATGATATGATTACATGAAAAGTTTGGATGATGTCTCACTCAAGTTACTAGTGTCATTGTGTTGTCATAATAGTGACAGGCGTCTCCCCACTTATGTGAGATTAAAGTGGACTCTGATGTTAAATTAAACCTCTAGTCAATGTCACCCATGTTTGTATAACCTTATAAGACACTGACAAAATTCCAAAAAGAGAAGAGTGCAGGACATTCCTATATGTTTTTTATTACAATGACAGATCCATTACCATAGTGGTCACTCTGTTTGAAAGGAAATGGATGTTCGATTGGCATGTTATTGTTTTCCAATAGGGAGGAATCTATAGTAGTGCATAGCAAAACAAAAAACTGATTTGGTACTTTCAACAAAGAGGCATGTGCCAGTAAAGTAGAGTTGACAGCCTTCCTTACGTGTTTGACAACTCTTAACTGTAAAAAAATTTAATGTCCATTTTATGTGGATGAAACTTCCCCAAAAGTTTAATAATGTCTAACCCTAGCTGTGATCAAATAGTTTTAGCCTTCATTACCATGTGCGCATTGTTTTCGAATTTTTTTATTTTGAAGTGGGTTACCTGCTTGCTCGGTACCACACTAGCGATGAACCAATCAAGCTAGCTCAGGACTTCTTCTTTGAAAATTTCCCATTATCAATTCCTCTGTCATTACTTCATTCCTTCACTATTAAATACAATCTAGAGGCATTCCATGCCCTTTCATCGGCTCACCTTCTGAGGTTTCACATCTCGCAGGCATTCCAAGCCTTTGTATTGTTCAATCATCCTCTTGGTTTTTTAATAGAATTTGATCAAATTGGTTTTTTTTTTTTTTTTTGTGAGTATCAGACCTTGTGAGGTTTGATCAGAAATTGCAAGAAATTGATAATATCCATTCTAGTGTAAATCATGTTTCATCAAAGGGTCTTTGGAGATTTGTGCAGATAGATTTCTTCATGATCAGAGAAGGCCTCACCTCCAAGCACAAGATGCTCATGGAAATGCATCTGATGATGGAGAGAGGCAAAGTCTATGGCAAAAGCTTGAGGAATTTGGTGTTCCACCATTTCAAATACAATAGCAACCAGAGTGCCTTTGGCCTTCAAGAATATGAATTCTCCTGCAACAACAACCCTGCCATCTTCAACATGGCCAAGAGAAAACATCACTACTTTCCCACACATATGCTTCACTTTCCATGCATTCATCCACATCAATTTGAAGAAAAGGAAGAGCCTAACACTATTGTTCTTCCCAAGTTGGATCACAGCAATGAATACTTCAACAAGGATTGCCTTGATCATAACAAGTTGCCTGCTCTTCAGAGGCTGAGCCCTTCAATGACTTTGCCATTCAACCACCCTTTTCTAGGAGTCCAATCACAAAGATAGCTATCACAAGGAAAACACCTTATCGATGTACTCCCAATGTTTCATGTGAAATAGGTGAGCACGAGATTTACAGTGACACTATGAGCACCATTGGTATGTGAATCAATGGGTCCACATAAAAATTGATATATGCATGACCGACTAGTAGGCATGGAATTTTATCACTTTGCTGGATTACATAACGCTAGAATGATCTAGTAATGCCCCCCTATAACATGCAAAATGATATGATTACATAAAAAGTTTGGACGATGTCTCACTCAAATTACTAGTGTCATCGTGTTGTCATAATAGTGACAGGCGTCTCCCCACTTATGTGAGATTAAAGTGGACTTTGATATTAAATTAAACCTCTAGTCAATGTCACCCATGTTTGTATAGCCTTATAAGACACTGACAAAACGCCAAAAAGAGAAGAGTGCAGGACATTCCTATATGTTTTTTATTACAGTGACAGATCCATTACCATAGTGGTCACTCTGTTTGAAAGGAAATGGATGTTTGATTGGCGTGTTATTGTTTTCCTATAGGGAGGAGACTATAGTACTGCATAGCGAAAAAAAACTGATTTGGTGCTTTCAACAAACAGGCATGTGCCAGTAAAGCAGAGTGGACAGCCTTCAATACATGTTTGACAACTCTTAACAGTAAAAATTTTAATGTCCATTTTATGTGGATGAAACTTCCCCACAATTTTAGTAATGTCTAACCCTAGCTGTGATCAAATAGTTTTAGCCTCCATTACCATGTGTGCATCAATTTCGAATTTTTTTATTTTGAAGTGGGTTACCTGCTTGCTCAATACCACACAATCTAAAATAAGTTGTCAGGTTTTTATTTACCATGGATCATGTGTTTAATTTCCATTGATTTCATTCCATGCATATGCAATGCAGGCCTTTAAAGTAATTCCTACGTTGGTTTTTCTCTTGGGATTATGTGTAAAATAAGTTTTCAAATGCACCTGTTTGTTCTGAACTGTTTGTTACTCCTTTTTTTGTGAAAACCTGGTTATTCAGAACTAAGTGCACATGAAAGTTTTTGTGCGCTTAATTTGCCCAATTTTTCACATCAAAATCCTTAAATATCCCTTAAAGGAATGATTTTCTGGGCTTGCAAATGCTGCAAAAATCAGACTTCGCAGTTGGCAGGGGTAAAAATTTATACAATGTTTTGCATTATACGTTTGCACCTGTGGTACTGCTAAAAAAGGCTTCACAAGTTATATGATGCCAACTTTCTCTCATAGTAGTTTTGCAAATGGTTTTTATTATTTTGGATTGAAATGAAAAAAGTAAACCTCTAGCTCATGTACCTGCCTTTTATTCGGCTCTGCTTTTACAGATCAATGTCTTACAATGTTTCCAGTTAGCTTGCTCTGTTTTCATTTATCAATTTCTTATGCTTTGTCTAGTTATTATTTGGTTGCTTGCCTATATGTCCTTGAAATATTCTAGGATTTTTATCTCATATACAAACATAAGTTTGTAGTTTTGATCGTTTATGTAATTCACCCAATTGCAGGTCCAGTCAATTGTAATTTTCCAAGGATCAACTGGTAGGCATGTTACACATTTAGTTGAAGCGAAGAAACTTGTTTCACTGTATTCAAACATGACTCCGCCTAGTGATGATGGTCCAACAAAGATACTTGTTCCACCTAGTGCTAAAGGTCCAAGAAATGGAGGAGAATCACGCTTTCCTCATCCACCTCTTAATGAAAGGATCCTTTCATCTATATCACGTAGATCTGTTGCTACACATCCTTGGCATGATCTTGAGATTGGTAAGTGCTAAGAACCTTTTTTGCCTCATTGTTTGTTTTGTTGATAATGGCCATGATCTGGTGTCATTTGTAACTTCATAATGATCACTCTGGATATAGCTTCTTTATGTAACATTCAATTGTAGGGGGTACTTGCACACATAACAAAAATACATTGATTATACAATATATTGATCATCAGGAGGTGTCTTCAATACTTAAGTGGTTTACAGAAAAGCTAGCACACCTATCCTTGCATGAAATCTGTCAGTAATTATTATTTGGTTCTGAAAAGAAATTTATCCATAAATGCTTTTATCTTGTGATTTATTGACTCTTTACTAGTGCATCGATTGATTACACTATACTAATGTCTCTGCTGCCCATGCAATGTAGTAATAATTATTCTCCTAGATTTTTTCTTTGGTTTTTATTTGGGTTGGTTGATATAAATGTGAAATTCAATGTTCGGCTGCAGGACCTAGAGCTCCTTTGGTGTTCAATTGTGTAAGTACCTAGTATCCCTCTTTAATTTTTATAGAATGTGTTCCTTACTTTGAAGGATAGGATAAAGCCTAAGGTGTGATCACATCAATCATGCTTTTTTTTTTGGTTCCCTTTTTTAACTATTGCTTGCTTCTAGGATCTAATGCCTCTGTGCCTTTGAAAAACATGATTGTCTCCTATCTGTCATATTCACACTCTCAAGCATGAGCTGGGAATATTTTTATAAACATGGTGGAACAAGTAATCAACTTCTTACTAAACCCATAGTAAAATGTTGTCTATATAGGAATAACCCAGTGGGTAGCTTGAAAGGCATATCACATTCAAATAGTAGAAACGTGTGATCACATCAATCATGTTGTTTATTTTTTTTTGGTTCCGTTTTTTAACCAGATCTTGCTTCTAGGATCTAACGCCTCTGCATCTTTGAAAATATGATTGCCTCATGTCTGTCATATTCACACTCTCAAGCATGAACTAGGAATGTTTTTATAAACATGGTGGAACAAGTAATTGGCTCCTTACTAAACTCATAGTAAAATGTTGTCTATATAGGAAAAACCCAGTGGGCCGCTTGAAAGGCATATCGCATTCAAATAGTAGAAACATGTTATCAATTTACCACATTTGAATAAGCTCATATCTCTTATTCGATTTGCCTATTTTAACATCTTTGTTTCGTCATTTCACCTATAATCATGCACTTGGCAGAGTTATTATCTATTATCTGATTACTTATTTTAACATCTTTGTTTGCTCAGTTCACCTATAATCATGCACTTGGCAGAGTTTTTATCTGCTTGTAAGATGATATCAAATATTGTTTTGTAGCTCATCCACAACTTCTTTTACTCCCAAGCGCTTAGTTAGGAGCCATTACTGATAATGATGCTGCTACAGTTGATGTTTTAGTGCTTAGTTGATTGCAATTAGGGAAGCTTGTCTAAATCTTTCCTTGTTCTCGCAATAGGGTATCATTGTTTTATATTTTCATGTAGAAATTATAAAATGTATTAGATCTTCATCTTACATAGATAAAAGGTGGTTGGGCATTACATTGATTGGCCTCCTTGGATATGCAGCTTTTTTGTTATTAAAATTGTATTTGGGACGAGCATTTTGTTATCTCATTATTTTTCTGCTCTTGATAGTGTGCCCAAAAGTATGCCCTTCATATCTCTATCCCTGATACTTTGCTTTTGTGCTTACTATCACTGGCCTTTCCTCACAGAGCCCTTAGATTAACCCTTTGCACAGTGTTTCAACTTTTCATTGCTAAGCTTGATAGAATATGGTTTCTGATGTTCTAGGCAATGAGCATCTTATAGGTATGGATAATTATCTCTGTTATCTCATACATAATTGAGATTAGAAATTATATTTTATAAGGATTCCAAGGACTACAATCAGGCATGATCATACATGCTATTATCCAATCCATGATTTCATTTCACTTATCATTTTTTGTTATTTTTCGATACTCAGGTTGTGGAAATTGGGAAGGGGAGTAAGATGAAATATGAGCTGGACAAAAAAACGGGTCTGATCAAGGTAAGCTTTATTTATTTTTAGACTTTGAAATAAGTGCTATTTTTGTAAGTAGTTTTATTGGGTACCATATTTTAGGTTAATCTTTAATTACATTTTTATTTTGTAATCTATAAATGCAGGTAGATCAAATTTTGTACTCATTAGTTTATCGCCATGTGCAGTAGAGAGTTCTGGAATCTTGAATTGTCAAAGGAAGAACTTAGAAGTTGGAAATTAAATGACCACAACCATTCCGAAAGACCATGTGAAAACAAGGTTTTCCACAAACCAATTAACTCTTCTAGAAAAATTCAACAATTCCAATTCAATAATCCTATCAGCCTCTCTTTCTACCCTTTGGGACAATTGCCAATTACAATGTTGATTTTGATTATTGTGATACACTCAGTTTGGTTATTCTCTAATTATAACTTTGGCTTTGATTATTGTGATATGCATCTTATTGCAGGTTTTTATTTTTATTTTTGTGATGTACAGCTTAGTGTAGGGAGCTGTTATACTAATTTATTATATGAGCTTTATAATATAATAATTATAATTCTTTAAATTTTATATTTAAATTTAAATTAATAAATATATAATTATAAAAGCCTCATTTAGGGAAAATCCCATATGATTGTTGAGTATTAATGTTGATTGAGATTCTACAAGTTTTAGTCAGAGATTCTGTTCACTCTTCTAATAAGAGTTTTCAAATACTTCCCATCCCACTGCAGAGAAAAATAGGTGATGTACTCTCATTTTAAAAGGGTTTGAAACTTACCTAGTATTTTCACTAGTATTCACGACATTTTTGGGCTTTGATTGGGAAGAAGCAGTGCTACCAACCAAAAATAGAGATGGTATCATCATTAAAATTTATGCTTATATTAAAGAGTATATTGGTTTTGTTTTTGATCCATTTTTATATTGAGAATTTAATAAGTTTGCAGAATCTTATTTTTATTTCGATTATTAATTATTGTTGGACACCCAGTCCTTAATGGGTTAGTGTGGAAGCTGAATGGACAAAAGGAGTCCAAGAGACCTTGGGATGTGAAACCCAATGGTCAAACAATGTACTATAAATGTATATCATTTGTCAATAAAAATTTTACTCTCATGATTTATCATTCAGATTATTCTTGCTCCCATGTATGTTTAACATGGTATCAGAGCGGGCGATTGCTGGTCCTACTCCAATTTGAGCCACTTGTTTTGTGGTCTCTATATATATGTCAGTTTTGCGTTACCTGACCTCTGTCTGCCATATTCCTTTTACCTGGCTCTCTATCAGCTAGAAGGTGTATTGTAGGAATTTACAGGGTAACTTCCACAGAAAGAATACCAAAAGGACACCGCTCACAACCAGATCTCAAATCAATACACCAGTATTTTTTACGTGGTTAAAACCCTCAGAGTGCAAGGAGGGAAACAGTCCACGGCCTGTCCCAACGTGGGTACTACAGGAAATTTATTAATCAAAGAATGAAAATTTACATAAGCTTCTCTCATGCACGGATTACCCGAACAATGACCCTCCATGCGCTTTAAATAGAACTCATGGACCAATCGGGTGTCAAGCCACGGATCAAGTGTCGGTAATACCGAGGTGAGAGTGAACTGTCGGATCACTACATATCGTGACCGTCGGATTGTAAGTTACAAAATGTACAACGGTAAAGAAACACACTTTACCTAACTCTAACCTAACTCTATACTAGACCAAGTTGAACTTAACTATATCCTATGTGTCGGAATATCCTAACATCCCCCCTTAAGAACAACTTGGGATAGGATTGAAGGATTTACAAATATGACACAATAGGAGAAGGAAGGAGGCACTAGAGCCTATCCCCCCTTAGTGACAACTTCCTGAACTCCAAGCATATATCGAAGTTTAGTGAACTTCGCCTCTGTGAGAGCCTTTGTGAAGATGTCTGCAACCTGATCATCCGTTGGACAATATTGCACTTCAAGAACATGGTCATGAATGAGCTTTCTGATGAAGTGCATGTGTAGTTCAATGTGTTTACTGCGCTGATGCTGGACTGGATCTTTGCATAGCTGAATGGCACTTTGATTATCACACCAAAGTGTGGTTGGATGCTGCTGCTCAAAGCCAAACTCTGATAGGATCTGACGAAGCCACAAGGCTTCCTTACTAGCTTCCACGGCACCACGATACTCTGCTTCTGCTGACGAAAGAGAAATGGCAGCCTGTTTCTTACAAGCCCATGTAATAGGTCCTGAACCAAGAGTGAAGACATAACCGGCAGTAGACTTCCGATCATCAAGGTCACCAGCCCAATCAGAATCAGTGAAACCAACTAACAGAGGAGCTGCTTTGGCACTGTAATGAATCCCAAACTGTACTGTACCTCGAACATAACGAAGTATTCTTTTAGCTGCTTTCCAATGACTTTCACGGGGGTTTTGCATAAAACGAGCAACAAGGCCAACAGCAAAGGAAAGATCAGGACGAGTATGGGTTAAATACAAGAGTTTTCCGACAAGTTGACGGTATAAGGTAGCATCAACTTCAGGAGAAGTACAAGAGACTGAAAGTTTGACTCCAGACTGAAAGGGAGAAGGGGCTGGCTTACAGTCTTCCATGTGAAAATGACGAAGAATATCACAAGCATACTTGGACTGGGAAAGGAAAATACCTTCTTGGGATTGCAAGACTTGAAGACCGAGAAAATAGTGTAAGTGTCCTAAGTCTGTCATTTCAAATTTCTTTTTAAGGCTAGACTTCACATGGTTTATAAGGTTGGGATCACTACCAGTAAGAATAAGATCATCAACATAAAGAACAAGGATGATAAGAGAGTTGCCCACTTTCTTGGTGTAGACAGTATTGTCAGAATGACACCTAGAAAAGCCAGATTCTAAAAGAAAGCTATCCATTTTGGCATACCAAGCCCGAGGAGCTTGCTTGAGGCCATAAAGGGATTTCTTAAGTCGACAAACAAGGCTGGAGTCTGTTTGTATGAAGCCAATGGGTTGTTCCATATAGATTTCTTCCTGCAAGTCCCCATGCAAGAAGGCAGATTTAACATCCATTTGATGGACTTCCCATTTTAAAGAGGCAGCAAGGGAAAGAACAAGGCGGATAGAGTTCATTTTGGCAACTGGAGAGAAGGTTTCAGTGTAGTCAATGCCTTCAACCTGTGAAAAGCCCTTAGCAACTAGACGAGCTTTATGTTTATCAACTTTCCCATCTGGTCCATACTTGGTTCTGTAAACCCATTTGCATCTAACAAGTTTGCGTCCCTTTGGTAGAGGAACAAGATCCCATGTATCATTTGTCATCAATGAATGATATTCTTCATTCATAGCTGCTTCCCAATGTGGATGGCCTGAAGCTTCTGCAAAAGTGTCAGGATCATGATTTACTGGAGCTTGAGCCAGTAAAGAAGAGGCTCTTTCAAACTGAGAACGTGTACGTCGCTGATCTGTAGGATCACCGGCAAGATCACCTGCTGCATCCCGAGTAGCACGGACCCATCTTGGAAGTTGAGGATCCTGAGAAAGTGGGGGAGGATTATCATCCTCGCTTTCATCATCAGAAGAAGAAATGTTTTCAAAGATAGAAGAGATAGGAAGAGGTGGCACATCCGCCGGACTAGGCTCGCAGGCCGATTTATTTTCATCAAATTTTACATCTCTTCTAATGATAACATTTTTGGACTTAAATGGAATAAGTCTATAACCTTTTACATCTTCAGAATATCCAACAAAAGTACATTTCTCACTCTTAGGTTCTAAAGCTTTATGCTTTTCATCTGGAATATGGGCCCATGCTTCACTTCCAAACACACGAAAGTGACTTACATCTGGTTTAATGGAACTCCAAGCTTCTTCTGGAGTGATATTCTCTAGAACCTTAGTAGGAGTGCGATTGATTATATAATTTGCACAATTAATTGCTTCGGCCCAAAAACTAAGACTGAGTCCTTTAGATTGCAGCATACAATTAGCCATTTCCTTTAAGGTGCGATTTTTCCTTTCAGCTACACCATTTTGTTGTGGAGTGTATGGAACAGTATGTTGCATTTGAATTCCATTTTCGGTGCAAAAGTTGATGAATGCGTTTTTAACATATTCTCCACCATTATCAGTTCTTAGCTTAAGAATTTGATGTCCAGATTGTTTTTCAACAAATGCTTTGAAGGCCAAAAAAGTTGTAAATACTTCGCTCTTGAGTTTTAAGAAGTATACCCAAGTGCGTCTGGAGAAATCATCAATGAAAGTTAAGAAGTACTTGCAGCCAGAGAATGAAGCAACAGGAAGAGGACCACATAAATCACTGTGCACAAGCTGTAAAGGGGCTGAGGCGTGCCAAGAGGCACGTTTGTCAAAACTGTCCCGATGATGTTTTCCGAGTACACATCCGGAACAAACACCATCTTTGCAAGATACCATAGGAAGACCTGTCACCATATTTTCTTTACATAGATGCTGAAGGGAGCGATAGTTTAAGTGACCAAACCGCTCATGCCAAAGTTTGCTCACTTCATCATTATGAGCAACAAATACTGAGGGAAGATGGGATGACCCAAAGTTGTGAAACTTATACAAACTTTTGGAATCATCAGCAAGACCAGTAGCTAGAATCTGTTTAGGATCTTTTAGATCCTTGATTACAACATCATGAGGTGAAAATTCAACAATTTTACCTTCACCTGAATGAGTTATCTGATAGACAGATAGAAGGTTGCAGGATAAGTTTGGAACACATAATACATCATTGAACTGACCATTGTCTAGATGAACAGTTCCAGTCCCTACAACATTAAGAGATCTATCATCACCAATATATATATTTTTGGTGTTACAATCATTTAAAGAAGAAAACATGGCTTGGTTTTTGGCCATGTGACAAGAGGCTCCAGAATCAATGAGCCACTCATGAGAATGAGAAGAAGAAGAAGATACATTTAATGCATAACCAGACTGAGATGATTGACGATGACATGCAGAAAGTGCCGTTCCGGAAGTTGAAGTTGAAGTAGGCTCCAGATGGATGTTATGTTTCTTCATTGCGGCTTCCAAGGCTTCCATCTTCTTAAAGCATTTAGATTCTAAGTGGCCATCTCGATTACAAAAGTTACAATGTCTATCAGTCTTCTTCCATTTGTTTTTATTGGTCTTATCATTTTGCTGAAATGATCTTTCATTTTGAGGCTGAGATGGTTTAGGACCATTCTTTTGAGGATATGACTTCTTAGGATTCTTTGAATTTGGGTGCTGCTGGGCGGCTAACGCTTTCGTGGAAGAGTTTCCAAGATTAAGAAGACCAAGGTGTAAGAGTTTTTCTTGTTCTCTTATTAAGGAATCACAAAAGGAGTCAAAGGAAGGGGCCTTGTATTCTTGTCCTTGACAAATGAAAGCTTCCCTTGTAGAATGGAAAGTGGAAACAAATACAGAGTAGGCTGGTCCTAACTTAGTAAGGATGGAATAAATAAGGTTACCATCATCTTTCTTAACTTTAACACCTTCCAAGAGATATCTAAGGGTCTTGAATTTGGACAAGAAATCTTCAATGCAAGAAAAATTATTAGGATCCAAAGTAAGCAGCTCATTTTCAAGTTGATGGGATCTAATTTCATTTTTAATCCCAAAAACTTTAGCAAGTTTTTCTAATGCTTCATGAGGAGTCTCAAGTCCTGCAATGTGGAATCTAAGATCAGGAGAAATAGACATCCCTATCAAACCACGTGCTTGATCTTGTCTATTTTCCCATTTTGCCGCCTTGTCTTCATCTGTTGGTTTCTTCTCTTGGTTTGTGGCTATTCTGAAGAGACCTTTACTTCTAAGTAAATCTTCCATGTATTCTACCCATTGGAAGTAGTTAGTGCTGTCAAGAATGACTTGGCATGGACTTTCCATTTTTTTAAAAAACTGAAGCTAAAGATGCTGAAAGTAAGTGTACCAACGGATAGATCTCGAAAAAATAGGCGGTTTTAAAAAAAACGGCTCTGAAAAAGGCTTCCGGATGAAGAAGTTATGGCTTTTTGAAAAAAACTTGTTGACGTTGCCGGCAAAGTGCGCGAATGTGCGGGAATGAAAAATATCCGCCCCCACAAAATGGAGACTTGAACCCAAGACCTCTACTCTCTAAAAATAGCTTTGAACCAATTGATCTATACAAAAAAAATTGAGAGAGAGAGAGAGAGAGAGAGAGAGAGGGGGGGGGGGGGGGGGGCTCGGTTTGCGTGCTTGCCTTGAGAAAGCTCTTTTTCCCTACAAAACACAAAACCAAAACCCAACACGAATATGCAAAGAAAAACGAACCTTGCGGCTCGAAGTTAGCTTTAGCCAAAAAACTAGAAATTAAAAAAAAAATAAAAAAAATCTCAAGGTTAG
Organism: Pinus tabuliformis; assembly: GCA_031772625.1. Lineage (NCBI taxonomy): Eukaryota > Viridiplantae > Streptophyta > Pinopsida > Pinales > Pinaceae > Pinus > Pinus tabuliformis. The sequence continues at coordinate 408,899,201 of CM062806.1, read as the reverse complement.
CTTTAGCCGAAAAACTAAATATTTTTCTCAATGTTTCTGATTTTCCGAGATCACACTAAGGTGCAGGGAAAAGAGCATACGCATGAGAAAAATCCTTCCTTTCTGTTTCTGATTTGCCCAGATCACACAGAGTCGCAGGGCAAAGAGCATACGCAGAAATGAAAGGTATAGATCCGGTTAAAAAAAAGGCTAAATAAACTGAGACCGAAATAAGCAGAGAGAAATTAACAGTAAACTGCAAAAAAAAACACTGTATACCTCCCGATCTGAAAAATGACGCAGCTAGGGCTACCAGAAACCTTTTCGCGTGAAACGAAAGGGGTTCCTCACTGGAACAGAGGCTCCGAACGCAACAGAGCAGTCCTCTCGGCCCGAAAGCAGTCAGAAACAACAGATCTAGGAAACGACAGCCGCATGCAGTTCTACCGGCTTCAGATTTGGATCACCAACGGACGCGGCCCTCAAATAGCTCTGATACCATGTAGGAATTTACAGGGTAACTTCCACAGAAAGAATACCAAAAGGACACCGCTCACAACCAGATCTCAAATCAATACACTAGTATTTTTGACGTGGTTAAAACCCTCAGAGTGCAAGGAGGGAAACAGTCCACGACCTGTCCCAATGTGGGTACTACAGGAAATTTATTAATCAAAGAATGAAAATTTACATAAGCTTCTCTCATGCACGGATTACCCGAACAATGACCCTCCATGCGCTTTAAATAGAACTCATGGACCAATCGGGTGTCAAGCCACGGATCAAGTGTCGGTAATACCGAGGTGAGAGTAAACCGTCGGATCACTACATATCGTGACCGTCGGATTGTAAGTTACAAAATGTACAACGGTAAAGAAACACACTTTACCTAACTCTAACCTAACTCTATACTAGACCAAGTTGAACTTAACTATATCCTATGTGTCGGAATATCCTAACATGTATGTCCATGAATGTTTGTCTATTTGCCATATACCATTTATAAAACTTGCGCCCTGCTCTTCTGTTGCATTGTCATCCTGACCTGGTTTGAAACGTTTGCGCTGTCATACTGTAAATAGTTGAGCGCTGGCCTGAAATTGAACGCTGGCCCGACATTGAAACGCTTGAGCGCTGGCCTGACATTGAATGATGGTCTGTCATATGCATTCCTATTCCTAAGAATTGTCCTAACCTGAGCACTATCCTGACTGAGCGCTGTCATAAAACAATAAAACGTTCCCCTAAACGATGTCCTACTTGCCTCAATGCCTCTGTCCTCTAAAATATCTCTCGAATGTTTGGACTGACCCAACTACATTTTTGGTATTGTAACGTTGTGTTGCTCTGATCCGAGGAATCCTGTAAAGTCTGCGTTTTTGGCATAGTAACTCTGTTGTAGAACACCTCTGCATTTTGTGGACCAGAAGAACGTGTTAAACGTTTTCGGCGTATTGGTATTACATTTGATAGCAATTAGTATTGTGTTTTACTGCAATTGGTATTGCGTTTTATTGCAATTGGTATGCATTTTACTGCAATTCATGTTGCGTTTTATTGCAATTCATATTGTGTTTGATTGCAATTGGATGGAGATATAAATGGCCCATATTCGCTATCCTCGTGGTTAGTAGTGGCGACAACGTACTTACGTCTCGAGTTCGAATGGTAAGTGAGTTGGGAAATCGTGCTTGGATCATGGTGTAATCGACATAATCTCTAGTGATTGATTTGGTTTGGTTACCAGGGCAATTTTTTAAATTATTGTTCAGTTAATGGCGCAACGTTGAACACTGTCTATTGATTCAAGGGCGGAAGAGATGAAAACTCCACATGTGTGGAATATTAACCATTTTTCGGAAAAGATGAACTTGGTATTCTATTCCAAGAAACGTTTTTGGTAGTCTCCTATGGGGCTGGAGCTGCTCCATGGGGAGCATATGATATGCAGCGTTCCCATGTACGTAGATAAATGGCAGTGTACACTATGGACTTGAAATGTGCTGCCATTGATGCATCAATACATAACTATATTTTGTGGTTGAAGCTACCAGGATTTGAAGAATCAAAGAAGCTAATGTAGATGATAATGTGCAAGTGGAAAGGACTTTTTCATTTATATCGAGTTGTGGTTTAGTAGTGGTTCAGTTACAAGTATTTTGATTTTTGGTAAATCGGGTTGAAACATGCAGCTTACTAAGCAGAACAATATTTTCTTGTTAATACTTGACAGGCCTGAGGAATTAGTGTTTTGATCATGTAAAGCCTTTTTCAAAAAGATTTGCTAGATTCATCTTGAGTTTTTCACTTTGTTCTAATGTCAAGACTCGTGTGATTTAAAGTTATGCGCACTCATGAAGCAGTACACCGGAAGCATTGTCCAATAGGCACACCTGTGAGCTGCCTGTAAGCCTTGAAGCAGTGATTTATATTATTCTTTGTGCATATTATTCATAAGGAATCAGTCTCTATGAGTTGAATCATGGATTACGTTGCATTGTTGTGCACTTTAAAATTATTTTATGCTTTGAGAGGGTCGTAAAACACCAAAGATTTTATGTTGAGAGATAATTTAGGAGTGTAATTCACTTGGTGTATAGTGTTTACACCAACGAAAAAGGGCTGAACATAGCAAACAGAAAACTGTTTATTCTTGGCTCCATCTGACTGTCAAAGGCTGAGATCTTTGTGAAGAAATTACACCAGGTTTCCCTCATCAAATGTTAAAGCTCTGCTATATTTTGTAATTTCTGAAGGAACAAGTATGTTATGGCTAAAAATAGTTCTTCATTTAATTTTCCAGATCTGAAGTTTGAATTACATATCACAGGGTCTATGATCAGACAATAAGGGATGCATTATCTGTTACATTACCTGAGGATTGAGTTGTGTTTTCAGACTTAATTGTGCTCTGAAATCTCAAGGTGTCAAGGGCGAGTATGTGTTCCAAATATTGCCTATGCCAAATTTATTAAGGAGTCAAATTGGAGGCTAAAATACTCATTATATCCATAGGTGATCTGCATCTAAATTGTATTCCTTGTGTTGCATTTGCGAAGGGAACAAATCCAGGGGCCATTGCTAGTTGAGGATTTGAAACCAATGATGCCATGAAGATGAAAATAATTTGTTCACATATATCTTTGATATTTCTTGTGAATTTGGATTGAGATAGCTTTGAAGATAAATTATTCTGCCCATTTGGTGGGGTGAGAGAGGTTGTTTGTGTATTCCTTGATTCCACTGCTGCATAAAGAGTTTGGTGGGCTGATTATAATCTTTTATGTTGCACACTGATCATTTGCTGACATTTATAAAGGATATTGCTGTGAAATTGAATTGTGAGTGATTGTTTCTTCTTCTTCACTGGCTGATAGTTGTGATCAGTTTCTTTAATGTATAAGATTATCAAGAAAATGACCAGACTTGATAATGCATTAGAGTTGTTAAATACTCTGATACATTCCACTATTGATGAGATGATTAAGATCAACAAAACCTCTCTATTCAATATTAAAATATGTCTACAAAATGCACATGAGAATATTGAGTTTTTGCAGCTTGAGACAAATCTATAGCAAGAAGAGCTACATCAAAATAGACATCATTCTGAACCTGTTTTTGTTCAGAACATTGAGACAACTACCCATCAGCAGCAAGTCAATAATGTTACAGTTCATTCAAATAAAGCAACAGTTGTACATGTAGATGCAGAAACACAGTCTGCACTTCCCAAGCCCATCATCAGACCTTGGGAACAGCTTGTCCACAACAAGCACAGAACTGGTCTTGGATATGACAAGGACTTGTCCTTTCATATTCCAGATTATGCCAAGCCCATTCAGTTTCAGAGTGTTGGATTCATTCATGACAGTTCACCTGCTCCTCATGACAGTTCAGCTTCATCTGTTCCAGACTCTGCCCCTCTTCCACAGCAACAACAACAATAACAACAGATTGTAAAATGGCAACACTGTGACCAAGTTGGCCATCTGAAAGATCACTACTTTGATCTTCATCCACGTAAGCACTGTCATAAAACTAGCCATTCTTCACACAGATGCTTTAGCAACAGACACCCTGCAAGAACAAAGATTCATCTTAGATGGATCGCTTCTTGGAAATGGGCATCAACAGCCAAGAAGATATTCCAAACACATGTCAGAACTTGTTCTAGAGTATTGAATAGTCTTGCAGTTGAGTTTTCTCCATCATCTCACTTTGTATCTGACAGGGGTGGAAATGATTGTCATCCACAAGCTTCAAAGCCACATCAAGCGAGCCTGAGCCACAACCTACCACACCAATTTCAGAGTTGTAGCCAGAGACAAAGATGTCCGTGAAAATTCCTTCAATTGGCGATCTGGGACACTTCCTCTAGCAGAAGACTTCAGCTTCTTGCCAGTGTCGGAAGAATTCCATGAACAAAATTGAGAACACTTCTTCTAGCAGAAGACTCCAGCTTCTTGCCAGTTTTGGAAGAGTTCCAGGAATTGCATTAAGCATTCCAGAGTTGTTGGTCATCCTTAAACCAACACAGGTTGAGACTTCCCTTTTTAGGTTGAAGTTCTCCCTTTTATGTGGGGTGAGACCTCCCTTTATTGGTTGAAGGTTTCCCTCTTCAAAATAATAGGAGCACTTCCTCTAGCAGAAGACTTCGGCTTCTTGCCAGTTTTGGAAGAGTTCCGAGAACTGCACTAAGCGTTCCAGTGTTGGTAGTCATCCTTAAACCGCCGCCCTTTATACCAACATTTCATAGAGCACATTCAGCCTAGTGCTGCCATGCATTTTTGCACATTTTGTATTACAACTCTCTTCTTGGACTCATACATAACCCTTTGGATTAGGGGGGAATGTTGGACACCTAATCCTCAATGGATTAGTGTGGAAGCTGAATGGACAAAAGGAGTCCAAGAGACCTTGGGATGTGAAACCCAATGGTCAAACAATGTACTATAAATGTATATCATTTGTCAATAAAAATTGTACTCTCATGATTTATCATTCAGATTATTCTTGCTCCCATCTGTGTTTAACAATTATTATAAAGATGGTAAGAGTTTTTATTATAAAAAAAATAAAATGACTCTACTATTGCATTTGCAAGTGCTCCCAGGAATCATGCAAGGCAAGGCAAGTGATAATGAAGAAATACTAAGAGTGCACACATTTCTATTTGAGGTACGCACTACATTTATTTTATTTTATTTCAGTAAGTAGCTCTCTTGGAAATGGTTGAGCAATGGTATAAAACTTGCTTTATAGGAATTTATTATTTTATTCTTAACAGGAAGAAGGATGGGTGGTTTGGTGTGCCTCCAAGAAATGATTAAGTGCCGAGAAAACATCTAGTGATAGAGACTTTTCTGCAACTTTAGCTTGTTATGAAGTTGATCATAATAGTTCATTACCCGAATTAGATTCATTGGATATGAAGCTTCCTTGGGAACTATATCACCACCAATTTGGATACCAATTACTGCAATTCTTGGGCTACAACAGGAGATGGAGCCAACTCAAATTGTGAAAGCCAATAGTGGAGAAGATAATTATGTAGGTCACCAATAGATTGAGAATTGGCCTATATCATGTTGCCAAGACTTGTGTCAATTTTTCATCTTTTGTAAAACCTTCATGAAGATAGAATTTCCAATCAATTGTAAATTCAAATTCATATACATTATTACAATTCTTTTTTATCAAAGAAGCCAATTCCAATTATACAAGGGTATTGAAATTGTGGTTTAACAACTGGATATGAATTTAATTTCCACCATTTAATGTGATTGAAGCTTTGAATTTCTATGTTAGAGAGTAAACCCTCTTGTAGGATGGAGAAATCTAGAACATTTCTTTTTTAACTCATACTATGTCTTAAAATGAAGTTCCAACTAAGGATCCTACATGTTCAAATGAAGTGAATGCGTTTTCAGAAAATATAATGTGTTGCCTTATTATTTTCAATGTTGCTTTCCAGAATTGTTTTTTCATTTAGATTTTAAATTACTTTGTTGTTAGCGTTGAAAATAATGGATTTATCTATTTTTTATTCTGTTGGTATCCGTAAACAACAAAGATTTAAGGTAATTAAAATCACTATTTGTAAACTTTGAATGTGAAACTATTTTGAAAGAACATTCAAAATGATTTTATTTTTTTTAAATATTTTTTTATATTGTCTCTAGAGAGACAATAGTTTGAATTATGGACATATAGTCTCTATAGAGACAATATGTTTTTAATCTCAGCTATTGTCTCTAAAAAGACAAAAATGTAATTGTCTCTAAAGAGACACAAATGAAGTTGTCTCTAGAGAAACAAATGAAATTGTCTCTAGAGAGACAAATCAAATTGTCTCTTAATAGACAATAATTATTGTTTTTATAGAGACAATAATAATATGTGTTCTATATTGTCTTTATAGAAACAAATGTTTGAGACATTATATTTTGAGACACCCGCTAAGACAATATTTAAGACAATACACAAGTTTCTTTTTGTCTTAAAATTAAGACAATTTACTCAAATATTGTCTTAAAACCCCTAGATGTAGTAGTGTGATCCGTCCATATCTGCGCGTTTTCCTCTAGTGATGGCGGTTACAAGTGGTGCCGCGTCAGCTCTGCAACGACTGAAATATCTTCTTCTCGTAATTCCAAGATCTATTTCTCACGAGACCTTTATGTTGCCTGCCCAAGAAGATCGTTTTGTGCAAAAACACAGCGTGTCCATTCATGCGAGGAGTTCCCTGCCCAACAAGGCGGTTTCGTGCAAAAACTCGGCGTGTCCATTCATGCGACGAGTTAACTGCCCTACAAGACCGTTTTGTGCAAAAAAATGGCGTGTCCATTCATGCCAACTGCTGCCTGCCCAATAAGACTGTTTTGTGCAAAAACACGGCGTATCCATCCATGTCGAGAGAAGAGTTGTTGCCCAACAAGATCGTTTTGTGCAGAAACACGGCGTATCCATGCGAAGAGTTGCCTGCCCACAACGATCGTTTTGTGCAAAAACACGGCGTATCTATCCATGCCAATAGATGCTTCTCTCGAGGAAATGGAACATAAACATGCCGATATTATTATCCTTCGCCTCCATAGAATTATCCGTCTTCTCTCTCGAAAGAAATGGGAGCATAAAAGCCTTCCTCTCGATAAAGAAATGGTAACGCAAAATGCCGATATTATTCTTTTAAACTTATTATTTTCTGTGATCTCATTTCACAGCACTCTAATTATCTACTATGTATATCCTATCTTTATTTAAAATGTCATCATAATAATGCCTCTACATTCATAAAGCTGAACAATCCAATTCCATTCCACTGTCCTCACGCTGAACCATCTAAATTCACTTATAAGTGCGTGCTTTCTATTCTTCATCCAAATTTGAGTTAGCTTTATTATGTGTTTATAAATTATGCTAATAACAAATACTATATTCTAACCAAAAATTATTTCATTAAAATCTAATTAAAAAATTTTAAATATAAAATAATTAAATAATACCCATTTTATGAGGAATTCAGGTTAATGGTTTGGCGGTTTCCGTACATATCTTAGTTCAACATGCTCAGAATTTAACCCAGAGGGTAATCTGGGATTTTCTGAGAAAATGTGATCACTAGAGTGTTTGCTGAAGCTTGATAACTATAATTTATATTTTAGAAAAATTTAACAAATTTTGTCCAAATCTTACCTGAATTTCTATTATTTTCCAGACACATTATAACCTAATTAAACCTATTTTAATCCGAAGGGCCATCGAAGCAATTGAAGACTGCGCTGCCAATTGAAGAGTGAGCTGGCCATGTATTTGTACATCTATAGCCTCTTTTAATTGGTATTCCCGATTATATATTGGAGCATTCTGATTACAGCTTCGTGTTATTTGAGGGAGTGACAATGTCAACCGTTGACATTTGACTCAACTCTCCCATGTAACCCAGCGAATTTATAGTCAAATTAATTTTTAGAGTTTTGGTTAACCATGCATAGATTTTGGGCGGTCAGATCTTGCTGTTATTTCTTCAGATGCTTATTTGCTTGGTTTTTTGGTGTCTATTCTGCACTTTATAGTTGGTTTGCCTCGTCTGGGGCAATATTGGCTTTTCCGAGCTTTATTTGGGATCTGTTTTAGCAGATTTGCTTGTGGCTCAGTCCATGTTTCTGCATATGCTTTCATGCATTTGCTTATGTAATCTCCATATATGAATGTTTCTGCATATGCTTCTTGCATTTGCACTATGTAATCTTCTTATATGAATATATTTCGCTTTTTCTTCTGAAAAAAAAAAAGCGAAACAATACTGGTGATTCACGAGGTCTAATGAGCTATTTAGAAACACTCTCAAAATGTGAACATGGTCGTATTTTTTCTTAGCACTGTAGAGTAAGTTAATTATGGCTTTTCAATACTATTTAATTAACAAATTAATTCAATAATTTAGTTGGTAAAGTGTATAAAAATGGTTGAACAGAAATAATACAATATTTTATTGACAATAATAATAAAAAGTAATAAACCAATAATTGACTTTCTACATGGCAGATAATTCACTTCCTACATAATGGCTAATATTTATGTAAAGTGTACCTGTTCTTCCACACAATATGATATGTTATTGTCTTCTTGAAAGTGTTTAGTGACGACAAAATCCGCTAAGCTCATTTTTCTGATGGGCTTCTTGAACAAACGAATTTAACTGATCTCCGAACTTGTATGCAATTGTTAAAAAAATAATTTCAACTGCAGCTTTATTTTATTTGCGATGCGATCTATCGCATATCGCAAATCGCAAACACACCTTGTCACCCTCCGTTTGTTCACTTGATTTCTGGCGATTGCGATGGTGTGATGCGATCCGATCGCATATCGCAAATCGCACCATGTGTATGTGCTCCATTTTTGTGTTCCGCCAAGTGCGATATGTTTTAGCGATGTGATATTATCGCACATCACTAATCGCTCATCTCTCAACTTGTCTTAGACTCCCGATAGCCTTCTGCGATGCGATCCAATTGAAGTCAACGATTAAGTACAGGCCTGCAGCATGAATTTTACGTGAAGTAAAAGTTACATTATTGACCGCCGGTAAGTGTCAGTAAAACAGTAAATGCAATTTACTGTGGGTTTGTAAGCTTTGGTGAAGTTTTTAATTTTATTTCAGCGGGAGTATGGGCTCAAGTAATAGTTGGTAAAAGCATTTAATTTTTATTATTTCTTTTACGGAAGCATGGGAAGTGAAAACGTGAAGTAAGTTCTTATTGTTGATATATATATATATATATAATGTTCTTTTTGTTGTGTTGATGAGAGTGAAGAAGGAATTGTAATGCACAGCAGTGCGAAGTAAAAAAAAGGGGGAGCACGCAGCAGCATATGTAATTTTTATTTTACAGCAGTGTGAAGACTTGCAAAGTGAAACAGAGTAATCCTTTTTGGAACTGGAACTGAAGTGTTCCTGTGTAATCCCTCTGAGAGAGGAAGAAGTCTGTAACAGCAGTTATTTTATTGATGAATGCAAAGTTTTTTTTTGTGTGTTTGGAAATCTCTATTTGCTCAGAATTTTTTTTTAAAGCTTCCCTGTGTTAAAGATCCTGTGTGTGAAAAACAGAGCATTGTTCTCTGTTCTGTAGTTTGTTTGTTTTTGGAATTTTAGCAGAAAAATTCCTAACAGTGGTGTCAGAGCGTTGTTCTCTGGTCTTTTGAGTTTGAAATCACCTAAAATTTCCAACAACTGGTATCAGAGCATTGTTCTGCTCTGTTGAATTTTGTTCGAAATCAGCAGAAATTTCCAACATGGTATCAGAGCTGGTCCAGGCTCTTTGAAGGTGTCAAAGAAGCTGAAGGAAGGTTCCTTTTGTTGCAGCAGTAAATCTTCTCCAGCGGAGTGAAGTCTCAGGCAAAAGAATCCAAGGTATTTCTCAAGTTTTTTTTGTGTTGCTGTTGAAGACAGTCTGTTATTTTAAATACACTGTGAGGTATTTGAAGCATAGTTAAGAGTGCAAGAATGGCTGGCACAAGCACCAACAATAGCATGGGTATGCAGCTCCCACTATTTGATGGAAAAAACTATGACTATTGGGCAATAACAATGAAAGCCTTGTTTTCTTCCCAAGACTTATGGGAAATAGTTGAAGATGGTTTTGAACAACCAGCAGATGAAAATGAGTTTAATGCATTAACTCAGGGAGAGAAAGATTTGTTGAAGAGCTACAAGAAGAAGAACTCAAAAGCCCTCTTCTTCTTGTATCAGGCAGTGCATGGAAGCGTGTTTCCAAGGTTAGCAGCAGCTAAGACATCCAAAGAAGCATGGAAAACTCTTAAAACAACCTATCAAGGCATGGAGAAAGTGAAGACAACAAAACTACAGTTGCTGAGGAAAGATTTTGAGAACCTGTGAATGAAGGAGTCAGACAATATTGACTCATTCTTCACTCAAGTAATTGGCCTGGTGTTGTGGGGAAAAATTCCTATGCAGGATGATCCTATCCACCTAAGGTGTGACAGTGCCTTAGCAACAAACAGAGACAACTATTCTAGTATTCTTCCTTTATGAATTAAGAATGAAGAGAGATGGATGGACTAACCGGTGTCTTCCGTTTGTCCCTCGATCCGGTTTCTCTTCTCTTTGAGAGTTCCCAGCTACTTGCCTTCTCGCTCGCCCAGCTTCAACGGGTCTCTGCAAGATCACAAGAAGAGAACACTACACAAATACATGGATTCATATTCATAACTAGTTCAGGATTAGAAATAAACTAAACATACTAATGCAATCATACATCAAAGATACATCAGTATATAGGAGAAACCAAGATAGCTTTATTGATGAATAACAAGGTTCAGGAAGAGATACAACCAAGAAGGCTCCAATCCAGCATCTCCTTCCCAGCAAATGGAATTCCTATCTTCACCTCCCTTCAAAGCATTAAGCACCCAATGATTCAAGTCTCAAACCAACAACAATTCTTTGCAATAACAAAATTCCAGTCTCCAGATCTCATGGAGGAGAGATCCATATATAGATGTTTGGAGAGAGGATGAGTCAGCTTGAGATCTGACTAGTGTCCTCTCCCTCTGTCAGTTCTTGTTTCCACTTGGAGGTTCTTGCTTCCACTTGGAGATTGAGAACCTCTTACTCATCACTAGTCGAATTCACTGAGGCAAGTGTCATTGAGGAAGATTCTGGAAGCTTCCTGGGTCTTGACACCTTGTTGAATGAACTTGCCATTTGGCAATTCCCGCTCAGCGCACCCTAGTAGTGCTTCTACCTGCGTTGCAGTGCAGGTAGCCAGTGCAGACTTTGCATTTCAGCGCAGACAGCTAGTGGAGCCACTGAATTGATCCTGAATTGACTTGTTTTTGAGCAGTTTCTGGTGGAGAACTTCTGTGAATTGCTGTGGTTTATTAGCCTTGTTCCTTTAGGGGTAGGAACAACATGTTTAGGGACTTTGGATCCCTTAGATTATGAACATTTCATGCTCAATGTTGTAAGGCACAAAAATGTCTATAACAGTTTCCCCCTAAAGTATGAGGCCATTCATCGGGTGAAATGATTTATCAGGAGGATTCGAAGTTCATCCAATGCTGGGAGGAGACCTGTAATAAGATACAATACAATACATTATTTTTCATACTGCTTTCATGATCTAGCTGAGGCGGGCATTCCCATGCTCAGCTTTATAAATTCATTTTTCTGTACATAGAACAGACAATCGTCTGATGGTAAACTGATAATTTTGATGAAATTATCATCCTTTGGGTAGGATGATTATCTGCTACAATGATGTACATGTCAATGTCTTTATCTTTCCTGAATATATATCGCAGCCCGGATGGATGAAACTAGATCTGGGGTCTTCAAACTCGTTCGATCTTCACTCTAAGTACAAGTCGATCCATGTGAGAAATGTTCTGAAGTCGAACATGGAAAAACATCGCTTGATTACCGGTCAATGAGGTAAACCATTAACAAGCGCGAGAGGAATCACCGATAATGATAATGACCCTCAAGGTACTGCAGTACAATTCACGTGGTGTGAATAAAGGACTTGGCGTCGAACACCACGCAAAATCTTTCGGTCGAAGGTCATTGATGTATACCTGTCGCCGGAAGTGAGAAACTTGCCATTGAGGCATGCAAGCTTCAAAGTACTGAAGGGGTTGTTCCTAGATCCACTTCTTGGATAATGAGCTGATGTCGACAAGAAGCGATCCGTCAAAGGAGGGATTTAATGAATCCCACATCAATGACACGGAACGGAGCTAATGATTTTGATGGAGGTGAAAACTATCTGTGACATATGATTCAGGGTAGCGGTCATGAAAGGATGAAGGATAATGTACGGCAGTGGATGGGACACAATTGACTTCTCTGAACGACTTCTCTTGAACATATGGCGACACTGATGCGATGGATTGGTAGCATTACCCCAAATATGGATGGTATGGTGAGACCATGGTGATGTGGCCGGTGAATGAAACAACCCAACCCGATTGTGGTACGGAGGAAAAGTGTCATGTTCAAGAGCGACTTGCTACCATCAAAGTTTTCTTGAGTTTCTCCCAATTTTTCCCCAGTCATTGCTGACCAGTACCTCTTTATTTTTGTCAAGCTTGAGGAGGATAACATATGCTTGTTTCTATAACTTGCCCTTCGGGCAAGCCCATCGCTATGTTTTAACGAGCCTAGCGATAGTGAAACTCGTTCTCGTCTAAAGACAAGTTTGTCGCTATTTAATGATTTTAACGAGTCTAACGACAAAGATAACTCGGTCCTTTTCATTTTTAGAGAGTCTAAAAAGGTACGTAAAGTCAACTCCTAAAGTCCTTTTTCGTCATATAATCCCTTAAGTCCGAAAAAGTATAAAACAATATAGAAGGGATGAGTTTTCGATAGTTTTAACGAGCTGAACAAAACAAGCGCTCGATCTTTTTGTGCAATAATCCCTCAGGTCCAAAAACATTAAAATCTAGAGGAGGGATAACACTTCTGGTCGCTTTAACGAGCTGGAAGGCCAAAACTCGGCGATCTTTTCATATTTTACGAGTCAGATGAAAAGAGCTTAAAGAAGACTCGTCTTTTGAGGAACGAGTGATAAAACGGGTTAGCAGCTGATTCCAGGTACAGGTTGGAATTTTCTAATCACGGCAGTGTCACAAGGATGGCTAGTGAAATCACTCTTCGCAGCTGTTCCTCAAAATGGGTAAACAATCAAATGGAGGTGAATGATCGGCCAATGGAAAAGTGGAGGTGACGGTGCAAACACGAACAAGGCTTTAATGGCTGATAATTTACGTTTGCAGTAGTTATTTACCGGGTAGTTCATTTTTTAACGAGCTTAAACGCGGGTTGAAACATTTGCTCGGATCTGTTTATTTTTTAACGAGCATGAACTATGGGCTAAAACTGCTCGAATCTTGTGTTTATTTTTTAACGAGCATGAACTGTGTGCTAAAACTGCTCGATTATATCCAGTCATATGATAAGAATGTCTCATTGAAGATGCTATTTTTTAGGGAGCTTAGATCTTACAAAGATTTGCTCCGGATCCTTTCGTTATGAAAGTTCGGAAACGACTTATCCTACGAGTTTAAAGGGTTAGACCTACAGGTTTAAAGGGAGGACCTAAAAATTTAAAAAATAAATAGCCGCCCCTTGCTTGCACTCCAAAAGGTTTGCATGCCCCCAGGCATAAAGTATGATTTCAAGGTTACCCCTACTTTAGTCCAATAAAACATTTGTTTTACCGAGAGAGGCCTACTTCTTTCAGGTTACCCAAAGATTGTTCCATTAATATTTCAAACAGAACACTTCTTCGGCGATGTCTATCGAGATAAACAAAGGTGAGCGACGATGCCCGCCAACTCACATAACTTTGACAAAAGAATATTATTCTAGAACAACCCCTCTTCCATGCCGGACGGGGTACGAACTAGTCATATTCTCCCGCGGAAACCTACCCTATACCCAAAGTTTTCCTGCCGAAGCAGACCAGGACGCATGCCCCCTGGGTTCCAGTCATATCCTTCCGAATCACTCACGCTCATCGGGAGGACGGACCGTGGGTTGAGACATTTCTTGCGTGAAGGGACCATTTAGGGATGGTGTATGACTATTTGCGATGCGTGATCCGGGAAATGAAAGTTGGTCCACGAGCTTGACCACTCTTCCTTCCTGCGGAAAACACATTACTCTAAAGAGTGAGGAGACGATGGCTCCCATGCAATATATATAGTCTCGTCCAAGGAGTAGGTTATAATCCAAGGGTCCTTGAACGACCATCACGTTCATTTGAACGGTCTTCCCTTTCAATGTTATGGGCACATTGGGGAGGATCCCTAAAGGTCGACTGGTTCCTTTATCGAAGCCTGATAGATTTCTCATTTCAGGCAAAAGCGCTGGCGAACCAAGCACTTTCCAAGCAATAGAGGAAAGGATACTCACAGATGCCCCCTCATCAATGATAGTGCCAGCCATTACCATTCTGTATATTTGAATGATAATTCTGAATGGTATGCTTGCTGGCAAACGGGATCTGCCTAGTTGGTTCCAGTCGAACGAGACAACTAGGTTGCTTGGTGGTGGGACCGAATAGACGGCCAGATATCGCTCTGACGAACTTCCTTCCTGCGATAAAGGAATGGGTGCATTGCCCCCTTGTTCGTCGGAGTCTGTGTTGATGAAGAGAATTTGGACGGTGTCGTCTTTATTCTCCTCTGTGATGGTATCATTCGAAGATAGAGCCTCTGAAGGCAAAACCGGGTCAACTGCCGCCTCAACCTTTTGACTTTCGTCAGGTATGGATTCAGACGGTTCATCTTCAATGATAGGTGCTTCGGCTGACCACCTGAGCGGGCCAGCCGGGTTCTCAACTAGTGAAGGACTTGGCAGGAGTTTTTGATATCTAGGAGGAAGTTGCGCTCGTAAAATCGGGCGATCTTCCAAAACTATTTTAGCCTCATCTAAGAAGGGACAACGATGGATGGCATGGTCGCCTTCACACAGTTCGCAGGGAAATCTAGCTTTCCCTCTCTGCCCTATGGCTTCACTTTCACTAGTTGACGGTGCGCTGTCAACATGGCTATCAGAGGTTGACGCCACCGAATTGTGCAAATGGGGAGACCAGTCCCTTAGTATCCGAGGGATGCAGGGACAATCTCTGTGGAAGTGGTCTCCCTTGCATATGACACATTGCGATTTAGGCCTTGTCAGTGTTGTGTGTGGATTTTTGTCAGACGACACTTGTTTGCCCCCAGTCGCTTTTGGCTCCTTCTTCTTCTTCTCTTTCTTCTTCTTTTCCTTCTTCTTCTTTTCCTTCTTCTCCTTAGGAACTTGGTTTTTTGTTTTACCAATTCCGTCGAGCGAAGAGGAAGGAGGAGAGGAAGAATTATATGAAGTAGAAGGCTGGTGGGTAACTCTGGTCTGGTCTAACTGTTGATTCGACTGTTCAGGAATAGTGGTGTTCTGAACGATATTGGTTGAAAAGAGCCAGACCGGCAGGCCAATTGTCAGTCCTGGAAGCGACAATGTGGCCATATGGGGCGCACCAACATCTCCCCAAGAGGATAAGGGACTAGGATTTCCACCAAGGGGAATTCCTTGGTTGGTGGGCTCCATCTTCTCAACCTAAAGATCAACGCAGGAATAAAGGGTGATTGTTCCGTTTAAAATAAATTTTTAACGACGCTTAGGCACAACTTGCTTTTTCAATTTTAAAGAGTCGAGAAAAAGCTAAAGATGACTCTAGTCTCCTTCGATGTTTTAACGAGCCCGAAGTGACAAATGCTCGGATGGAATTTTTCTGTTATAGAGTCTGAAAAGGGCCAAAAGGAACTGCTCTGGAGTTCTAGGCAGAGGGTGTGCCAAACTTTTCGCAAAACCGCAGAATACTTTTTAGGGTACGGGCGGTCAATCTTCCTGAATGCTGTGTTCAGTGCATTGCGATCAGTAGGGCGGCCGACACGGCTTCCTATGGATAAAGGTTATATCCCTATAGGGGTCTTCCAATATATACGCGACGGTACGTGGGAGCACAATCCGTACTGGCGCTATCGTCCCTCAGGAGGAATCACCCACCATCAACGAGATCAACAGTCACCAGGCTTTACGACGCCGGAACACGTCTCTAGCCTAGACCTCTATGTTGTGCGTTATGTTGCAAAGCATTGTTAAGTTCATTCAATTTATTTTAGGTTGATCTTTTTAGAAGTTTGCCTTTCTGGATCACCACGAGATGTATGATACAATTCCTAAATGCAGTCTAAAGATGATAAGCAAGCGTTATATCTTTTCAACAATGAAAATCCTAGCTACAAAGGGAAAAGAAAGACACCATCTTTTCTCAAAGAGCAATCAGCACACTCTAATGCACTTTTCCTAAATCAAACATGCAAACTATCAAGATGCAAATGCACAATGCAGGTGTTTGTTTTCCGCTTTCTTAATATTGATGCCTAAAAAGAAATATTTTTGTACAACTTTGAATTTGCTTTTAAATGACAGATACAAACAAGTTTACTTTTTCGAAATTAGAAAGGGTAGAAGAGAATACAACACTCTACGACTTTCGAAAGGAACACTTGTTTCGACACTTAAAAGAGACAAACTCAAACCAGAAGCAAAAGTAAATGTATAATCAACTGTAAACAGCCAATGAACTCTCTCCTAAGATCACAATCAACAGATCTGAATCAAGGCTACACGTTGATTATTCCACTCTTGCAAAGGAAAACTGTAAATGACGCCACAAACACATAAAAACACTCACAGTCTTTTTGTACAAAAGGAGGCGGAATTTAAGGAGAGAAAAGGAGTTATCAGACTGGTACCTATGCTGGTTACAGGCTACAAAAATAAGAGATCAAAACAAGGCAAAACAGAGCAGAGAACCCCAGCTGCACAAGGCCTAACTGGATCAGCGCACCCTCAACACAGGGGTTTTGACATTCAGCGCAGGTAGCCTTCACGGGACCTGCGTTGAAATGTAGAACCTCTTCACAGGGTTTGCGCTGAAGGAGAAACGAGAGTTTCTCACTGGGTTCTGGGTCACAGTTTGCTGATTAATCTACGGTTTCAGGCCAAATAAAAGCAACAAGCAAGGTACAATCAAAGGGATGCTTTGAGGGAGGACTAAGATCTATCACAAAGGATCATCAAATCATTTGTGAATCCATTGTTCAGATCATAGACAAATCCAGTGATTGGATCAAAGAAGCAGTTGTCTACTTTGCATCTGAGAATAGCAGATGCAATTCGATTGTTGCTGTTGTGTCTATGAAACAAACAATGATAGAGACACAAATAAAATGACTAAACAGATCTCCCCAGCAGAGTCGCCAATTTGTTGTGGGGAAAAATGCCTATGCAGGACGATCCTATCCACCTAAGGTGTGACAGTGCCTTAGCAACAAACAGAGACAACTATTCTAGTATTCTTCCTTTATGAATTAAGAATGAAGAGAGATGGATGGACTAACCGGTGTCTTCCATTTGTCTCTCGATCCGGTTTCTCTTCTCTTTGAGAGTTCCCAGCTACTTGCCTTCTCGCTCGCCCAGCTTCAACAGGTCTCTGCAAGATCACAAGAAGAGAACACTACACAAAGACATAGATTCATATTCATAACTAGTTCAGGATTAGAAATAAACTAAACATACTAATGCAATCATACATCAAAGATACATCAGTATATAGGAGAAACCAAGATAGCTTTATTGATGAATAACAAGGTTCAGGAAGAGATACAACCAAGAAGGCTCCAATCCAGCATCTCCTTCCCAGCAAATGGAATTCCTATCTTCACCTCCCTTCAAAGCATTAAGCACCCAATGATTCAAGTCTCAAACCAACAACAATTCTTTGCAATAACAAAATTCCAGCCTCCAGATCTCATGGAGGAGAGATCCATATATAGATGTTTGGAGAGAGGATGAGTCAGCTTGAGATCTGACTAGTGTCCTCTCCCTCTGTCAGTTCTTGTTTCCACTTGGAGGTTCTTGCTTCCACTTGGAGATTGAGAACCTCTTACTCATCACTAGTCGAATTCACTGAGGCAAGTGTCATTGAGGAAGATTCTGGAAGCTTCCTGGGTCTTGACACCTTGTTGAATGAACTTGCCATTTGGCAATTCCCGCTTAGCGCACCCTGGTAGTGCTTCTACCTGCGTTGCAGTGCAGACTTTGCATTTCAGCGCAGACAGCTAGTGGAGCCACTGAATTGATCCTGAATTGACTTGTTTTTGAGCAATTTCTGGTGGAGAACTTCTGTGAATTGTTGTGGTTTGTTAGCCTTGTTCCTCTAGGGGTAGGAACAACATGTTTAGGGACTTTGGATCCCTTAGATTATGGACATTTCATGCTCAATGCTGTAAGGCACAAAAATGTCTATAACACCTGGTCACACAAATAAGATCTCATGGAGAAATACTTGAAGAAAGGAGGATTGTGGAGAAACTATTGAGGTGCCTACCTTCAAGGTTCCATGTGATTGTCACCACCATAGAAGAGACAAAGGATCTCTCAAACTTTTTAGTTGATGAGCTTCATGCATCACTGATCACACATGAGAAGAGGTTGAGTAGAAGTGAAAACTCATCTCTAGAGCAAGCATTCAAGACCTAGATGTCCTTTGAAAGAGGAAGAGGTCAAGGCAGAGGAAACAAGAAAGGAAGAGGTAGAAGCCAGAACAGAGGTGGAAGGAACAGTCCAGCAAATGCTCAAGGAAGAGGCAGCAATCCAAATCAGAACCAAGGCCAAGGCAGCAGCCAACAAAGTGGACAGCATCATGCTCAAGGACAAAGGTATGAAAAATCCAATGTCCAATGTTATTATTGTAAAAAACATGGGCATTATGCCAGTGAATGTAGGAAGAAACAGCATGATATGAATAATAGATCTAGTGCAAATATCACTAGAGAAAATATCAGCCAAGATAATGTATTGTTAGCTTGTAACATGGCTGAGACAAATAGTGAAGATATATGGTTTCTAGATTCCGGTTGTAGCAACCATATGACAGGAAGCATAGCTTTGTTTTCTGCTTTAGATCAAAGTGTGAAGTCACAAGTCACACTTGGGACTGATAGCAAAATTTATGTTATGGGTAAAGGAGAAGTTAAAATATTTACAAAGCAAGGTGAGAGGAAAACCATAACAGATGTCTATTATGTTCCTGGAATGAGATGTAACCTCTTGAATATTGGACAGCTTGTTCAAAAGGGTTACAATGTTTTCTTTGAGAATGATGTATGCACCATCATGAATAGAGCACCCAGCAAGCGATGCATTGCTGAAGTGAAGATGACAAGGAACAGGATGTTCCCTCTCAGAATAAGAGCAGAATTGAAAAACAAAAAAGTAATTGCAGCAGTTTCCCAAGAGGCTCTCCAAAGTGTGCCAAAGGATGAAAATTGGTTGTGGCACTTGAGATTTGGACATCTCAACTTTGGAGGTCTTAACCTGTTGAGCAGAAAAGGAATGGTAAGGGAATTACCATTGATAGAGAGACTGGACAACCTTTGTGAAGGTTGCATTTTGGGGAAACAACATAGAGAAAGTTTCCCATCAGGGAAAAGAAAAAGGGCGAAAGCACCCTTAGAGATTGTCCACTCAGATTTATGTGGACCAATCCAAACCCCATCTTTATCAGGCAGCCAATATTTTCTAACATTTATTGATGATTTTACAAGAAAGACGTGGTTTTATTTATTGAAGAACAAATCGGAAGTGTTTGAAAAATTCTGAAATTTCAAAGCACTTGTGGAAAATCAAAGTGGGCTACGTATTAAAGTCTTGAGAACAGACAGAGGAGGTGAGTATATCTCCAAGGAATTCCTATGGTTTTGCAGAGAAAATGGAATTCATAAACAATTTACAGCAAAGTACACTCCACAGCAAAATGGAGTTGCTGAAAGGAAGAACAGGACCATTATGGATATGGCAAGGAGCATGTTGAAGGCAAAGCATTTGCCAAATGATTATTGGGCTGAAGCTGTAAACTGTGCAGTATATATCTTGAATAGGTGTCCTACAAAAGCTGTGATGAACAAAGTGCCTGAAGAGGCATGGAGTGGGAGAAAGCAAGGAGTCACCCATATGAAAATTTTTGGATGTGTGGCCTATGGACACATTCCTGATCAGCTAAGGAGGAAGTTGGATAGCAAAGGGGAGAAATGTATCTTCATTGGATACAGTGAAGAATCCAAAGCTTACAGGTTGTATATCCCATCCACCAAGAAGTTTTTTGTCAGCAGAGATGTTTAGTTCATTGAAGAGGAAGCTCGGGATGGAAGCATAGAGAAAACAGTTAATGTTAAAAAATGTTTGTCTCATGATGAAGATGATGAAGAGATGGTAGAAATACATCCCCAAACAGCAGCGCCAACACAAGGACGGCAAGAGACACCCTTGAGAACAAATGAAAGTGTTTCTCCAAGCACACCACAAGGAGGAAATTCAAGTGTATCTTCAAGCACTTGCACACCAAGTGAAAGAGGTAAGAAGTTCAGAAAGTTGAGTGACATTTATAATGAAGGAATGAATTCCTTATTTGCCTTGTATTGTCATGTTGATGATCCTATTCATTTCGAAGATGCTATTAAAGATAAGAAATGGATAGAAGCTATGGATGAGGAGATGAAAGCCATAGAAAGAAACAAGACATGGGATTTGGTTGAGCTACCAAAAGGTAAAGAAGTCATTGGAGTCAAATGGGTCTATAAGACCAAGTGCAATGCTGAAGGCAAAATTGAAAGACACAAGGCAAGGCTGGTTGTCAGGGGATACAAGCAGCAATATGGGAGAGACTATGAGGAGACTTTCGCACCGGTTGCAAGAATGGAAACCGTGAGAGCAGTGTTGTCCATAGCAGCAAAAAACAAATGGAAAGTCTACCAGATGGATGTGAAGTCGGCATTCCTAAATGGAGTGTTAAAGGAGGAGGTTTACATTGAACATCCACTAGGCTATAAGAAGAAAGGCCAAGAACACAAAGTTTGCAGATTGAAGAAAGCTCTTTATGGGCTGAAGCAAGCGCCAAGAGCGTGATACAGTAGAATAGATTCTTATCTACTGGAAAATGAATTTGACAAATGTGAGGGAGAACCCACTGTCTACATCAAAGAAAAGGATGGTAAGATTTTAATTATTGTCTTATATGTTGATGATGTTATTTTTACAGGTAATGATGACTACCTCATTGAAAACTTCAAATCAGTCATGAAAGAGGAATTTGAGATAACTGACATGGGTTTGCTGAGATACTTCTTAGGAATAGAAGTAGATCAAAATGAAAATGGAATTTTTATCTCTCAAGCAAGATATGTAAATGAAGTGTTGAGCAGGTTTAATATGGAAGAGTGCAAAGCAGCAATCACTCCCACAGTAATGGGATTAAAACTCAGCAAAGAGGACAACAGCAAGGATTTTGATCATAGCTTGTATAAGAGCATAGTTGGCATTCTTATGTATTTAACTGCAACTAGGCCGGATATAATGCATGCTGTTACTTTAATTTCCATATTCATGGAGAAGCCAAAAGAAGCACATTGGCAGGTAGCAAAAAGAATTCTGAGGTATGTCAAAGGTACAAAAAGATTTGGCATTTTATATACTTTTTCAGAAAATTCAGATTTAGTTGGCTACACCGATAGCGATTGGGCTGGAAGTGTGGATGATCGGAAAAGCACATCCGGTTACGTTTTTCACATGGGTTCAGGAGCAATTTCATGGGCGTCCAAGAAACAACCAATTGTGGCGTTGTCTACAGCAGAAGCAGAGTACGTGGCAGCTACAGCAGCAGCGTGTCAAGCGGTTTGGATGAGGAGACTGTTAAGAAGTCTATGCCAAGAGCAGGCAGCAGCAACGGTTATTTTTTGTGACAATAGCTCAGCTATTGCGTTGTCCAAGAATTCTGTGTTTCACAAGCGAACGAAACACATTGATACAAGGTTTCACTACATCAGAGAATTGGTGAACAATGGAGAAATTGTTCTACAACATTGCAGCACTCAGGAACAGGTAGCAGACATCCTGACAAAGCCACTGGATCAGAAGAGCTTTGAATTTTTGAGGAAATGTCTGGGTATGATTGATAACCCAGCAGTTGAAATTAAAGGGGAGTGTTGAAATAATAATTTCAACTGCAGTTTTATTTTATTTGCGATGCGATCTATCGCATATCGCAAATCGCAAACACACCTTGTCACCCTCTGTTTGTTCACTTGATTTCTGGCGATTGCGATGGTGTGATGCGATCCGATCGCATATCGCAGATCGCACCATGTGTGTGTGCTCCATTTTTGTGTTCCGCCAAATGCAATATGTTTTAGCGATGCGATATTATCGCACATCGCTGATCGCTCAGCTCTCAACTTGTCTTAGACTCCCGATAGCCTTCCGCGATGCGATCCAATTGAAGTCAACGATTAACTACAGGCCTGCAGCATGAATTTTACGTGAAGTAAAAGTTACATTATTGACCGCCAGTAAGTGTCAGTAAAACAATAAAGGCAATTTACTGTGTGTTGGTAAGTTTTGGTGAAGTTTTTAATTTTATTTCAGCGGGAGTATGGGCTCAAGTAATAGTTGGTAAAAGAATTTAATTTTTATTATTTCTTTTACGGAAGCATGGGAAGTGAAAACGTGAAGTAAGTTCTTATTGTTGATATATATATATGTAATGTTCTTTTTGTTGTGTTGATGAGAGTGAAGAAGGAATTGTAATGCACAGCAGTGCGAAGTAAAAAAAAAAGGGGAGCACGCAGCAGCGTATGTAATTTTTATTTTACAGCAGTGTGAAGACTTGCAAAGTGAAACAGAGTAATCCTTTTTGGAACTGGAACTGAAGTGTTCCTGTGTAATCCCTCTGAGAGAGGAAGAAGTCTGTAACAACAGTTATTTTATTGATGAATGCAAAGTTTTTTTTTGTGTGTGTGGAAATCTCTGTTTGCTCAGAAAGTTTTTTTTAAAGCTTCCCTGTGTTAAAGATCCTGTGTGTGAAAAATAGAGCATTGTTCTCTGTTCTGTAGTTTGTTTGTTTTTGGAATTTTAGCAGAAAAATTCCCAACAATGGTGTCAAAGCGTTGTTTTCTGGTCTTTTGAGTTTGAAATCACCTGAAATTTCCAACAACTGGTATCAGAGCATTGTTCTGCTCTGTTGAATTTTGTTCGAAATCAACAGAAATTTCCAACAGCAATTTTGCTAATTGTTGAGCTCTTTGGATGTTGGCAGTGGGATTTCAAGACATCTACTTTTGTTCTTTAAAAATCATCCACCAAAGACCAAGACAATTAATGCAATGGCAAATAGCACAAAAACCGCGACAACCATCTTATTTGCCGATGTTGTGCATGTTCTTGGAAGGGGGCATTATCAACGGGAAACCCATATAGCCCAGGGCGGTTCTGAAAAATAGGGGCGGTGAAGTTGTGGTCAGGGAATGAAGGTATAATTTCAGAAAGTCTGGAGTCTACTATTCTCGGAAGAATCAACTTATTTTTATGGAATCTATAATTTCTACAATGGGGATCTTAATTACTGGTTTTGGAAAGTTTACCAAAATTTGCAGGTTTTGGTGTAAGGGAAAACCTTTTTATAGTAGCAGAGCTTAGACCCAGGTTCGATTCCCCGAGTTGCAATTGAGGAGTATTGGAAGAATCACTACACCTCTATAGAATCCATAATTTCCACGCTTGAGATCCTAGTTACTGGTTTAGAACATTTACCAACACCTAACCAAAAACCTCTTCAACGACATTGAAATGCTTGATGTTTAGGAACACTGAGATTGGCCATGAAATTTCTTCTCTAAGTTTATTACCATTTAGGGTGGACATTGAGATATGTGCAGTTATGAGGTTCGACAATAATAGGTCCTGTAAACTGGTTTTGGAAAAGATCAAGAGTGATGGAATAAAGAAGCCAACTCCCCCTTTGAAAAACACTTTGTTATCGTCGTTGTACCAGCTCGTGATTCTCATAAACTTGCAAATGAATCCCTTGTTAGTGATCTCAAAATTCCAAAAGCAGAAATTTAATATCATCTTACGTAAAACCAAGCATACGGAGTATTTAATCCTCTGCAACTGAGTTAGGGTTATGTCCATGGTTACCACCTGAAACATTTTCCTACAAAATTCACAAACCCACAACACCGAAAGACAAGATGGGTATGGGTGTCTTCTTTTCTTGGCTATACAAGTCTGTTGGGCAACTTCCAATGGTAAATCTATCGTTGCTGCTAACTCTTCATTCGTTTCCGTATGAGTGGTTTTTGTTGCAATATTCGAGGCTTATTCAAGACTGCATGCTTGCTTCCTTTGCAGGCTCCACCGACTTCACAATGTGTAAACTTGAATGGTGTAGCGTTGTCCCTCCTAGATCCATATAGAGTTGTCCCTCCCATGAGATCCATATCAATCTAAAATAATCTCTATCATCATGTCCCTCTTAACCGTTTGTTCTTTTCCTCTCCATTATATATTCTATATCAATAAAATACATTGATACATTGATAGTACCATTATAAAATATACATGAATAAAATACATTGATAGTACCATTTAATTTTATAAAAAGGAAAAATCAATTTAACAATTTATATGTGGCATCAAACATACATATGAATATATTCATTTTCAAAACAAATGAAATATCTTCCAAAAACAAATCTGGATTTACATCATCATTACAAATGATAATATTTTTTTACCATTTTATATTTTTTATATTTAAAATATAACAATTAAGATTATTAATAATTTTAAAGTTGATGTT
This sequence comes from Pinus tabuliformis, assembly GCA_031772625.1. Classification (NCBI taxonomy): domain Eukaryota; kingdom Viridiplantae; phylum Streptophyta; class Pinopsida; order Pinales; family Pinaceae; genus Pinus; species Pinus tabuliformis. Next base: position 408,874,446 of record CM062806.1, on the reverse strand, counting down.
TCGATGAAAGTTATATATATATATATATATATATATATATAAATAAAAGATCAATAAAATAGTTTTGTATTGTTTATTTTTTGTTTTATTAATTTAATGATGTTTTTCAATATAAAATTTTTATATAAGATTAATTTAATAATATTTTAAGATTAATTTTAAGACAATACACTAGGCCAATCACTTTTCTAATTGGTTGTATTTTCTAATAATATTTTGGGAAAAAAATATTATTTATAAAATTTATTTTTCTCATTTCATCTTAGTTTTATTTATTTTTATTTTCGGCAATTTTTAGTTTTATTTTATTGGTGGGATGAACAACAAATCATTACTCTTTTTGCTTAATATTTAAATAATTTTTAATGTGATGATTTTAGAGGAAGAATGGTGTTATTGATATTGAAATCAAAAACTTGAAATTAAAAAATTTGTAAATTAAAAATAAAATAATATAATAAAAAATATTTATTTAATTTTCAAAAATAAATAAATTATCTATAATTAAAATTATATGTGAAGAGTTAGTCTAATTAATTAATTAATATATAAATTAATTCCATCGTCCTTAAAAAGTTATTACTTCCCACAACTTTTATTTAATTACATAATAAATATTTATTTAAATTCAATTTTATTATTATATATACTTTTGTCTATGTAGAATTAAATTCAATCCCATTATATATATTTCCAACCCCATATGCATATGTATAGAGACAGGGAAGGATTAGAATTTAAATTTTGTTTACATACACTAAATATAATTCTCCCCTCACATTTTATGGATTGGTGGGACACTGGTAGGAAATTTGAGTGGACCTTTATGCTATTCAATATATGAGTGTCCATTAGAATTCAGGGTTTTTGACTTTTTAGGTTTAGTCTCTATCATCCTGCTAAGATGGTTTCCATTGGTTAGTTAGACATGACTTTTATTGTTTTGATCATGGCCCCACCCAACCAAATAATTCATTGCATCTAACCCCACCCAACAAAACCTGACCTTACCCTTATGATTTATATTCAATATATAGCTGTCTCCCATTACAATTCTCCCCTACCTTCTGGACTTATTGGGTGGACGTCTCTTTCATCCAAGAGACATGACATTAGTGGTTTGAATAATTGCATGTAGCTGTAACCAACCGGACGCCACTCACCCATTAGTCGTGGGTATGAGTCACGTTATGTGCCTCGCGAAATCCAACCGACATGATTAATCTAGTACGATAAAATTAAATTGGAAGAGTTTACACGCAAACTCCAAAATGACGCGTCAAGAAAAAAACAATTTAAAAGGTGTGGAATATCTTGACGGAGTCACATTGTAAGGCCGCGTGCAACATCATAATACTAGTTGAAATTCATGAACAAGGAGGCTTAGAATTTTAAAAATTAAATTTAAAACATAAAAAAGTATGGTTAAAATAATTATAGAGGGCATGGTCATAAATAAAAAGTTTTAGCAAAAAATAAAGTTGAGGAAAATTGAAATAAAAAACCATCCACATGTACAGCCTAACAAAATAGGGCATCTATTTTATATTTGTCAGTTTGCTTTTCAAATCAAAATCCTATACGAAATGAGGAATATATATTTTAAAAGTAAGAGGTGGTCCCACCATTTTTTAAATTATATAGGTAAATACAAAGAAAAGGGAAACAGTGACACCGTTTATCAAAGGATATAGGTGAATATAAAGTAAAGGGGTTCGTAATGCTTGTAGGGGACTTAATTGAAAGAATACGAAATTTTTCAAAGCTTGAGTTTTACAAAAAGTGCACTCCTTATGGTTCATTGAAGATGGGGATTCAAAAAGGAAATTAATAAATGATAAAAGAATTAGAGAAGGTTACATGTTATATGCATAATGGTAATATGAAATTTTCAAATGTCGAGTATAATGGTAATATGAAATTTTCAAATCTTAAGTTTAAAAAAAAGTGCACTTTTTATGGTTCATTGAAGATGGGATTCAAAAAGGAAATTAATAAAGGTTAAGAACAACATATTTTGGTTAAGAAATTTTATATTTATGCAATGGAAAGGATTAGAGAAGGTAACATGTTTTTTTATTAGTGGGAAAATTTATCATAATTGAATTGTTATAGTAGAGAGGATAATCATTTCTAGTTGTTATTCGCAAATGTAGACTAACTCATCACCATTATCTAAGGAAAATCACGCCACTTGGAATAACCCGTTGGTGGTCACCACTTCTGGATGCCTCTCTGTCTTGGGTCGTTAACCTGTTTCCTTACATCTGAGGAGGACGAACTCTTAGCAAAGTAGAAGTAGTTTTAGGGCATACTTCAAGCGCAAAACTACATGTTATATGCACAACTGTAATACATAATTTTTCGAATCTTGAGTTTTACAAAAGTGTGCACTCCTTATGGTTCATTAAAGATGGAGATTCGAAAAGAAAATTAATAAATGATAACGAGAAAATGACATATTTTGGATAAGAGATGTTATATTTATATAACTGAAATAATTATGGAAGGTTACATGTTATATACATAATGGTCGAATTGTATTAGATTACATAATTATTTTAGTGAGCATAATGGATAAGATGGTAACATTCACAATCCACAATTGTTATGAGGAAATGTTGACGAACTATGGTTTATTGTTGGTAGAAATTAAGTTTAAATAAATGATGTTGTGAGAGATAATGAACCAAGACCTAAGACCTAACCACTTTAGAGCATAAATTTGATGAACCACCTCCCTACTCAATTTCATTAATCAAACAACACGTTTATGGAAGGAGCTAATTGAGGCAATCCAAACACTATTAGAAAGTTGGAAAGATGAAAAATAATTAAAGAATAGGCAATTTCAAACTATTTGCAAGTGAATCCATGGTCCAACAAAGAATGGAAGGTGACAAGGGAATGCATAAGAAATATAAGGCAAAAGAGATTCTTGTTATATATAAGTTGATTATGAAGAAGCAAAAAGGTAAATTTTCAAGGTTAAAAAAAAAAAAAATATTATAATCGTAAAGAAAATCCCAAAAGCCTTTTGGAGCGCACTCTAAATCCAAAAATAAGGGGTAACTAATGATCTCGCACAAGTCCTGATGGTTTATCTCATGTGAGAAATTTGTATGAAAACCTAACAAAGAGAAAGAAACCATCAAGAATCAAGATAGAGAAAGTCGTCATGGAAGAAGATGTGCACATACATATTAAGAAGAATGGCCTTGGGAAAAGCAAAAGACATTGAAGGAATGTAATCATAATACTAGAAATGAGGAAAGGATTCTATCATCCAGCACATCACAACCATAATTAAACTAGAACTATAAATATTTGGTACTAGATTTTAATGAGAAGTTGAGTTGGGGCACATGATTAAGAAAAAAACTACATCTATAGTGGGATTTATTCTTCAATTTGCAAAAAATGAAGTAGGACAATGGAAGTTTAGCACTAGTGAATTATGTTAGCCCACTTTAAAACACTCATAATCCCAAAGACTCTTTTATGGATGGAAAGTTTTTATACTATGTAGATCTAGAAATAAATGAAATGATATTGAGATAATCCAAAAAAAATTGATAAACATTTATGCAAGAGTTAAACACACCACCCCTTATATGATATTCATAACCCAAACATGGCTATATCTAATAGAAATAGAGGCACCAAAAATTGATTATTGTTCGAATTTGAACAAGAATCAATTTAATGAAAGATCCTGTCTTTCGTGCTTTTGTTGGGGTTGTCCAAGATCATTTCGATTACCTTAAATACAAAAAATGACATCCATGTACAATGAAAATAATTTAGTGAAATTTAGTGAAGATGAGCTAAAAAGGATGAATAAAGAATTGAACTAATAGTTCAAGAATATGTATGAAGAGTGGGACATAGAAGAAGAAATATACCCATTGAACAAAAGGTGTTGAAAATCTATGTAAAAGATTGATATAAGAGGTGAAAAGTGAAAAAACAAATTAAAAGAAAACATCAATATGACATAAACAACTTGAACATACATGAGTATATCAAAGTGAAAAACTACTTGAAGCTTAGCATCCTATGGCATGAGAAATTTGTAATAGCACAACTAAGAACCAACTCGTCCATGTTGAGATGTGGTATAGGAAGAGGGGAGTAACCAAAGGAACTATAGGGGGGAAGTTATGTGAAGTATGTGGAAGTGGGGGGTTTGAAATTTAGCAGCAATATCTCCTACACTATGTAGCGTGCTCTTTGTGTAGCGATCCTTAACCCTTAGACAAGAATCACAAACAAGTATTCAAAGAATGTAAATGCAGAAAAACAGATAAAAGAGAAAAATAAGATGCAATATGTGAAATATACATCTGTATAATTAGATAAAAACTTATTCAAAGAAGAGAGCTATCCCCTTTGCTTCTTCTTTGTGCATGTAACTAAGTAATATTTCCAATACAGTAGATGTTCCCTTCTAAGGGGAACCTAAAATGATGTAAATGTAAGTCCCTTTTCAAAAAACATCTTTTCCAAGATAGAGATATTTACAAAATCTATTGTATGCACAAAGACATGCATTGTTCTAAACCAGAACTAATGTGTTAGTCACTATTTCTTGCATGCGGATATATGTATTTTACAAAGGAAAGCTAGTACATTTATTCCAAGTAACTACTTGTTTTACTTTCCATAATACTTACTCTTTTCTGCACACAAATCCATATTTCTCTTTAAAAGATCTAACACAATAGTTCTACAAATCCATGTTTCTCTTTAAAATATCTAACACAATAGTTTTTTTTCCCAAAAGAAAAATCGTAATTTTATTAATGAAAATAAAATTACATGTTGCATATGCTGTGACGCATTTCATCGGAAAGTCAACAAAAATTGATCACAAATTCAATGAAAGAAAAAAATAATGTACAAATGGGGAGAAAATCATGCTTTTCTCCTTTTTTTCTTCTCAACCATGCGCCACTCCCCTTGAGTTGGCAACGAAGATATAAGTGCAAGCGAAGTGTCAGCCTTAGGTCGAGGGTTATCTTTATCAAAATTAGAGTTGTCTGATGTATGTAGTCATTTGGATCGACTGGTATCCATTGTATCTAGTATCTTTGCGAGCTGTGATTCCATCGGATCTTGTGAATTTAATTCCTCTAATTTTGGCTCTTTTTTCATCTGATTGTTCTCGTTCGATATGGCATGTTCTACATCAGCTTCCTCCTCCTCATCAGAGACTGATGGGGGAAATTTCCATCCCTTGGGTTGTTTCCCTGTTTTATTTTTTCTTTAGGTATCTTTTTTGGCTTCAGGGCACATATTTTGTAGGTGTCATGTTTGTCAGGATATTCTGCATCTAAATGTTGTATTTTCATAGTCTAGTATCTGTATCCAGCACCTCTATTTGTGCTTTATTTGTATGCGTTTAGAAAGCCTTTGCTGAGTCTACTTCCACACAAATTTGTGCGAATGTGAAAATTCTTTCCTCCAGTCTTTCTGTGTCCATTTTAATGTATCGCACAATGGTGTTTCCTATGCTGGCAAGGACTTGTTGGTTCCAAAGATGTAATGGGAGATTGTGCAAACGAACCCAAACTAGCATCTTGGAAACAACCATAGTATTTACATCAAATTTTGGAAACCATGGTGTGATGAAGAGACTCGTGGACCCGAAGAACCATGGTCCTTCCCATAATATAATGTCCCTAGCCTCTGTTGAAGAATTCACAATGAACAACCCCTTGGAACAAAGGTGAAATTCACAATGAGTAGTCCAGTTTGTGAAAATCCAATGAAAAAGCTCAACAGGTTTTGGCCAAAAAGAGTGGAATCAACAAATAATAGCTTGTTTTTCTAATGTATTACAATTCTCATGTGTTTCTAGTATATCTATGTTTAATTATGGGATATAATTTAGTTGCTCCACAATATATGGACTGGGTTTGGTTGCAGCTTGCTTTGGTGTCGATGAAAGTGTATTTCTCCCTTGGAGGATGTTCTTGAAAAAAAATCATCCATTTTTGTGCTTCTAATGTGTTTCTGTATTTTTTGTTGAAGTGCTCCCAATGCCTCCTACTATATGATTTGTTTTCCTGTAGTCTGTTACACCACCTATCAACGTCCGATTGGGTTTTATAGTAGACACAGGAAAAATATTGTAGTTTGTGAGGGGTCTGGGGACTTGGAGTGCTCTGCCCCCAAAAATCAGATGTTGTAATCCAACAGGATATCCAATATGATGGAAGATGAGATTCTTCAAATGCAACACATAGTCTTTTGCGTGAACTAAAACCAAAAGTGACATCCCCGAGGGGGTTTTAATAAAAAATTAAAATCGAAGAGAATTTACCAAAGGTGAGGGTTTCGTTTCCATCTGGAGATGGCTAGGCCGAGCAGCGTCAGGTGCATCGCATTGTATTGAGGTCTTTGTCGACTACTTCTGGAATCTATTTCCCTGTTTCTCGTAGTGAGTCTCCCTTTTATGATCAATAGACCACCCAAAGACAGGTAGCATGAATAGCGCAAAAGGCCCTGGTGATCGCGTGATGGTAGGGAGCATTATTTGTTCTCCCACATACAGTCTGTAAAGTAGGACCGACCAAGGCACAGGAGTACGTTTGATCTTGAAGTCTTGAAATAATGAGCAGTCCTGGTAGTCTACGATTACAGAGAGTTTAGGGAAAGACCAGCCAGATGGTCCAGCCTCCACCTTGGCACCGCAATCCCAAATATCCATCCACTAAATCCCACCCCCGGTTGATCCATTCCCCCTTACAAAGCCTTCAATCAAAGGCAAACCACGACAGGGGAGCATTTCACCAATGCAGCGACATTCAAATGCTTTGTGCCTGGAGGAAAATATAGTCTTTGCTAACCATAAAACCATCCAACACAGCTGTGGTGGCCAATCTATCCTAAAGGATCCAGCATCTATGGGCTGAGAGAGATAGCAAAATCATCTGCGGTAAAGCAGCCCTATTTATTCCCACTGAACTGTGTTGGGTTGTGTTATATTCTTTCCACGACTAGCCCACGTAGTTAACCAGGGGGTTAGAAGGGGGGTGGAGCCCCCCCTTCGTCGCGCCGATTGCGTAGCAGGGGGAGTCATGGGGGGTTTGAGGGGTGTAGATAACCCCACTCTAGGGGGTCCAGGGTAGCGCCCTGGAAAATTTTGGTTTCGGACCCTATGTTAGGTTGGGCAGACCTACCTATGGTTTTGTGGATGATTTTCGCACATGGTTTTGAACGCGATGGCTTTTGGTCCATGGTTTTGGATGTGATGGTTTTTGGTCCATGGTATTGGATGCTTCAGCATGTATAAATATGTATTGTAACATTGAAAGGAACATAATGAAAAATCAAGGTGGTAGTCCCGATTTTGGAATCAAGGGGAAATCTCTGTGTATATGTGTTTTATGTGTTATGCTCTCGCATTGTTTATTTTTTTTGTTTTTGAATTCGTATGCAGGTAATTTCTGTACGGGGTTAAAACCTATGTTTGATATCAGTGTTGTTTTGGCTTCAAGGGGATGTCTTTGTTGCTGAGGGGTTTCACTTGGGCCTGTGGTAGACCCTGTTCAGTGGGAGATCTGTGAGATCGATTCTGGTGGTGAAAGAAGATGGCGAGCAGTGGAAAGATAGATGTTGAGAAATTTAATGGTGAGAGTTTTGAGTTGTGGAAACTCAAGATGGAGGATCTGTTGGTGGATAAAGATCAATGGATCGCGGTAGATCCAAGTACTAAACCAACAGGAGTGTCCGATGAAGAATGGAAGAAGTTAGATCGGAAGGCAAAGAGCACAATACGATTGTGTGTCTCAGATTCAGTATTGCTGAATGTATCAGGGGAAGCTACGGCTAAGGCTTTGCGGAACAAGTTAGGGACTTTGTATCAATCTAAGTCTTTGGTGAATAAATTTTTCCTGCGGAAAAAGTTGTATAACCTAAGGATGAAAGATGGAGACTCGGTGACAGAGCATCTGAACGCATTTAATATTGTGGTAAGTCAGTTATTATCTGTTGATATTAAAATTTTAGATGAAGATAAGTGCATCAGTTTGTTGTGTTCTCTACCAGATTCGTGGGAGGGTCTGGTTATTGTAATAGGTAGCAATACAACTGCCTTGTAGTTTGATGAAATAGTGTCATCCTTACTGACGGAGGAGATGAGATGGAAAAATATGGAGAGCCAGAATGGTGATTCCTTGTCTGTACGAGGACGGTCCCAAAACAGAAACAAAAATGAGTTATCGAGTGGGAGATCTAAATCTAGAGGGAGATCTAAATCTCCAGCGAAACTTGTAAAGGTGATGTGCTGGAAATGCGGAAAGGAAGGGCACTACAAAAGGGACTGTAAATCTAAAGCTCCTGATAAAGGAAAGGGATTTGATGATGCTCCTTCTGTAGAGGCAAAAACCACCTCAAATGAAGGTGGGGATGTGTACTTGGCTTCTTCAAGTACATATGTAGATCATGAGGCGTGGTTGATTGACTCAGGTGCATCCTTTCACTTCACTCCCCATAGAGAGTGCTTCTGCGAGTATGAGAAATACGATGGTGGCGATGTCTTCTTAGGCGATGATAGGAAGGTAGAATAGTTGGTCGTGGAAAAGTAAAGTTGAAGTTGCAAGGTGGAAGGGTTAGAATAGTTCTGGGTGTTTGACATATTCCTGCATTGGCCAGAAATCTAATTTTTGTAAGCAAGCTGGATGATGCAGGTGTAAAAATAGTGTTCGAGAAGGATACCTGCAAGATGGTTTAGCGAGCACTGGTATTAATGCAGGGAGCTCGAATTGGAACTCTGTAAAAGCTGCAAGGTAGCACTATTGTTGATGGGTGCAACAGTTCCGTGGTTCCTGAAAGTGGAGCAGAAAATCTAGTGGTCTCTGGCGAGAAGACCATGCTATGGCATCAAAGGCTTGGACATATTGGAGAGAAGTGCCTTCGAATACTTCATGGTAAAGGTATGGTAGAAGGTATGAGTAATAGCTCTCTGGATTTTGATTTTTGTGAAAATTGTGTATATGGGAAGAAGAATCGGGTGATTTTTCCCTCTGGTGGTAAGAGGGAAAAACAGATATTAGAGCTTGTGCACAGTGATGTGTCTGGACCTGTGAAGGTTCCATCACTGGGTAAGTCTGTGTACTATGTATCATTTATAGATGACTTATCAAGGAATACATGGATATATTTCCTTAAGAAGAAATTTGAAGTCTTTGATAGGTTTAAAGAATTTAAGGCTCTGGTGGAAAACCAGACAGAGAAGAAGATAAAGGTGATGAGGACAGATAACGATGGAGAGTTTTGCAGAAAGGAATTTGAAGAATTCTGTAAGAAGTGTGGTATAGCATGAGAGAAGACTATTGCATATACACCTCAGAAAAATGGAGTTGCAGAAAGAATGAACAAGACGTTGATGGAAAGGGTAAGAAGCATGCTCAGTGGTACCGGGTTATGAAAGGAATTCTAGATAGAGGCGATGGAGATAGCATGTTACCTGGTCAATAGATCACCTTCATAAGTGTTGGGGGATAAGACTCCACAAGAGGTATGGACTGGTAAGAAACCCTCTCTTTCACATCTGAGGGTATTTGGATGTGATGCATATGTACATGTTCCAAAGGAGAAACGAACCAAGTTGGATAGTAAATATGAAAAGTGCATCTTTATTGGGTATAAGGATGCTTTAAAGGGTTATAATCTTTGGAACCCGGTAACAAGGAAGGTTGTGTACAACCAAGATGTGGTGCTCAGAGAGGTAAAAGATGTTATTAAACATGAAGTCCAACCAAAGGAACCTGAGAAGATAGAGTTTGAGCTAAAGGAGGAAGAATCAGACTCTACAACGGAGGAGGAATCAGAAGACAAAGAGCCACAAACTCCGAGTGTGAGAAGATCAGTTCGAGAAAGAAGGCAGCCATAAAGGTATAGTCCATCTGCTTTCTGTTCAAATTTTTCTTTATCTATTACTGATGATGATCTTAGAACTGTGAAGGAAGCAGTAGATTCAGAGGATGGAAAACTCTAGAAAGAGGCCATGGTTGATGAAATGGAATAGTTTCACAAAAATGAGGCTTGGGATCTGGTGGAGTTGCCGGCTGGAAGGAAACCCATTGGCAGCAAATGGGTGTTCAATAAGAAGACAAATGCAGAAGGAAAGGTGGAGAAATACAAAGCTCGTTTGGTAGCAAAAGGTTATTCCCAGGTGCCGGGAATTGATTTTGGTGATATTTTTTCTCCTCTTGCCAAGGTAACTTCTATTAGATTACTTTTATCTGTTGCTGCTGCTTTTGATTTTGAGGTATAATAGATGGATTTGAAGACAACATTTCTTCACGGGGATTTGGAAGAGGAGATCTACATGAACCAATCTGAAGGCTTTGGGGTGAAGGGTAAGAAAGAACTGGTATGCAAGTTAAAGAAGTCTTTGTATGGGTTACAACAGTCACCAAGGATGTGGTATCAGAAATTTGATACATTTATACAGGGACTTGGCTTCACCAGAAGCAAAGCAAATCAATGTGTCTATTTTAAATTAATTGCTAACCATGTTATTTATCTGGTCTTATACGTGGATGATATGTTGTTGGTTGGAAAGGACAAAGAAATTATCCAGGATTTGAAGACCCATTTTTCCTCCAAATTCGACATGAAAGATCTTGGTGTTGCAAACTATATTTTCGGCATGGAAATTAAAAGAGATCGGGCAAAGAGGAAGCTCTGGTTAAACCAGAGGAAGTATGTTGAGACGATATTGTAGAGGTTTAATATACAGGATAGTAAACCGGTGAAGGTTCCTATTCCTGTAGGTGTAAATTTATCTGCTAAACAATGTCCCAAGACACAAGAAGAGGAAGAGGACATGTCCCGTGTTCCATATGCAAGTGTAGTCGGTAGCCTTATGTATGCAATGGTCTGTACTAGACTAGACATTGCACATGCAGTGGGAGTATTGAGCAAGTTTATGTCAAAATCGGGGAAGGTGCACTAGACAGAATTGAAGCGAGTTTTCAGGTATTTGCATGGCACTAGTGATTATGGTTTGTGCTACCAAGGAAGACTAGGATTGGAAAGAGTGTTGGATATTCGTGGCTTTGTTGATGCAGACTAGACTGGAGATCTGGATCAAAGAAGATCTACAAGTGCGTATGTGTTTAACCTATTTGGAGGTGCATTCAGTTGGATGAATAAGAAACACTCTGTAGTGGCACTATCAACTACAGAGGCAGAATACATGGCATCCACTCATGCAAGCAAGGAAGTAGTTTGGTTGCAGAGATTGTGTTCAAATATGGGGTTAGTACAGGGAGCTATAAGGATAGACTGTGACAGCCAAAGTGCAATTTTCTTGGCAAATAACCCTGCATATCATTCAAAGACAAAGCACATTGATGTTCAGTATCACTTTGTAAGGGATATGATAGAAGACAAAAGGGTGTTGCTGGTAAAGGTGGATACTTTGAAGAATACTGCAGATGCATTGAAAAAATCTGTGAGCTCTGAGAAGTTCTCTTGGTGTAGAGAGACAATGGGCATTGCAAGGCTAAATAAATGACTAAGCTCTCTTGTGGCCCCCTGTGGAAAGAAACCAACAAGTGGGAGAATGTTGGGTTGTATTATATTATTTACATGACTAGCCCACGTAGTTAATTGTGGGGTTAGAAGGGGGTCAGAGCCCCCCCTTCATTGCACCGATTGCATAGCGGGGGGAGTCACAAGGGGTTTGAGGGGTGCATATAACCCCACTCTATGGAGTTTGAGGCAGCGGCCTGGAAAATTTTGTTTTTGGACCCTATGTTAGATTGGGCAGACCTACCTATGGTTTTGTGCATGATTTTCGCACATGGTTCTGGACACGATGATTTTTGGTCCATGGTTGCGGACACGATGGTTTTCGGTCCATGGTATTGGATGATTCGGCATGTATAAATATGTATTGTAACATTGAAAGGAACATAATGAAAGATCAAGCTGGTAGCCTCAGTTTTGGGATCCAGGGGAAAATCTCTGTATATATGTGTTTTATGTGTTATGCTCTCGCATTATTTATTTTCCGTGTTTTAGAATTCGTATGCAAGTAATTTCTGTATGGGGTTAAAACCTACAAACTGGTTCCCCAAATAAACCCCATCCGGGAATCACGAGCCGCCTTTGTCCCGGAGCATTAACATCCCTGCTGCCCAGTAAGCTGTCCAAGGGATAAAATATGGCGACGGTGCACCAAACCCCATTGTTGAACAAATAAACCCTATCTTTGTTTTCCATTTTTCGAAAATTAGGTTATCAATGCAATAGTGATATCTTCACACTATTATTTCTATGCTTCTGCATATGTGTTCTTTTCACATAGTTATTTTCAAGAACCCAACATAGTTTCTTTATCATTTATGTGCAAAGTTATTATGCATTTGTTTCCAATAAAGTATCATAACAAAGTTCTCATGCAATTTTTTTCAAGAAAGTATCATAATCAACTATTCTTTTGGGTGAAAATCATGTAAGTTTGAAAGTGTGTTGCCTTGTGGGAGGACGGGTGGGAGCTGCGGGGGAGCGAGCTGAACGAGGGTTTGGACCAATAGGGGATTATTGCTGGTAACCATGGAGGGGCGAGGAGGGGGGAGTTCCACTCCCTCCCACAATCATGTAGTTGTGAAAAGAAGCAAGGAAGCTAGTTCGAATCGCTTCAAGAAACCAATGGAGGCAAAACCAGAGAGTATTAGCACAGAAAAGCCGAAAAACATCAGTTCCCATGAACAGGAAGAGAATCATGAGGAAGTCGGAGGAGAGAAGAGAACAAGACGTAGCAGTTAGATAACTAAGCACAAGAGTGTGACAGGACTCTGTAAACCCAGGTCAGCCATTAAACCTTAGGTTGTTTTAAATAATCCAGTGCTACAGGAGCACAAGGATCACATGGCAGCATACGCAGTTATATGTAAATTTATGGGGATATGGTCGACAGAGAAGGCTTTTCACGTATGGATACGGAACCACTGGAAATCAAAGGGGGAAATAAACCTTCACCTTGGGTCCAAGGGATTCTTCACAGTGGTGTTCACAAACCTAGAGGACAAAGACAGAGTGTTCGAAGGAGGACCATATTTTTATGTTGCGGTAGGCCTCTACATGCTACCATGGGTGATGAATTTTGTCCCAGAACGAGAAACACTCACATCAGTACCAGTATGGATAAGACTCTACTCCCTACCTTTAGATTACTAGCTGCCAAAATCCTTAAAATCCATAGGCAATAAATTAGGTCATTTTTTAAAAATATCAGAGGTGACTCTGCGAGGAAAATACACCTCCTTTTCCCGCATATGTGTAGAAATGGACCTATCGGGAGCACTTCTAGACGAAATCATTCTAGAAGTATATGATGAAGAATGGGTGCATGCAATGGACTATGAACATGTCCCATTCAGATGTCGTAAATGTCATGAACACGGGCACCTCTTCAGATTATGTGCCTGGTAGTCTCTGAGAAAAAGGTGGCAGCACAGGGTGGGGTATCTGTAGGAGTATGGCAATCTTCAATGATAAAATTCTTGAAGATTTGCTTAATTTTCACCTGGTTTAATGTCATGTATAAGTCCAACATGTGTCCAATGGATAGAGGGGTTCAATTGGGGCTAGATTGGATTTGAAGCATCTAGTTAATTGACTCAGATGTAATGGTGAATAATGACTCATGGTTTGGGGCAACAATAACCCTTTGGCTAGGGACATAACAGGGATGACAATAATGTACAATATCTGGGAAAGGGTGAACTTCTGGGAATGTGTACTTCAGAAAATTGAATTCCCAAAGGTTGATGTCATCAGCATGGTTTAAAAATCTGTCCTTACTCCAACAGTGGAGCTTCAGAAGGTGGGTTGGAGTTGCAGTGTCTTTTATTTGGAAATATCTCTCTGCTAGGGCCAAATGGTCAATGTCTAGATGAGGGGTTGAGACCGGTCTGACATCTAGAGAGGTCTGGGCAGCCATCTTGAGGATAAAATGTGGGAATTAGGCTTGTACAGATTGTATAAGTAAATATTTGAATATGGGTATTTCAGAGGGGAAATATTCTCAATTTAGGGGAAATCAATTAAATTCAGTTAATTATTTCTTACATTCACTGTACATTTTTAAACTGAGAGGGCCATTCTGTTTTTTTGTTAAAATACCTGGAAATGGTGGTATAGGCTGCAAACTAGTGTGAATGGTGGTTACAAAGGGTACTGTGGCTTCAGTCGTGCACTGGAGGGCTGAATTGGGCTTCCAGAGCGTGTTCAGGAGGCAGTTGGCGGTCAAATCTGGTTGCAGAGGCTCAGGGTGGCGCAGGAAAGCTTAGGAGGTTTTCACAGAGCAAATGAGTGAAAAAGGGTGAAAATGGGCGTCTTTTTCCTTTTAACCAACAACAGTTAGAAATTGGCAGGGAATTTCATAATGAACAGTGATGGTTTTGGGCTTACGCGGGGAGGCGGTTTCATTTCTCATCGCATCGCTTTTGGGAGTGGGGTGGTATTTTCCTGAGAGCATGTGAGTTAACGAGGATATGCCACATAGCCAAAAGGGGCTCGAGCAAAACTACGAATCTCGTGTGCTCTCGGGCGAGGAAAGGTTGGGAGGTGAATGAACACGATATGGATGCCCGCCATCAAATCTGGGGGTGACAGATCTAACAACTATCGCAAAGTGAAGTTGGGCGGTGGGCGCAGGGGCGGAGATTTGCGGGGCCCCGGGGTAATTAATTACACTAAACTATAATTAATTAATTATTCACTAGGGTTAGGCGTATAATGAACAGGTTATATGTAGCGGGACCGAGGTTAAAATATAGTGGGGGACTTGTTAACCACACCAAGGTGGTGGGTTAAAAGGTTTATAGGTGAGGAATGTGAATTGTGGAGTTAGTTAAATAATGCGCGGGGGGGGGGGCGCACGGGGGGGGGGGGGGGGAATAAAACTTAGGATAAAGGGGGTTTTATGGGTTTTCAAGGGAAATTAATAAGGGGAAAATGATATTTTCAAAGGGGAATGGGTTTCACACTAGGGAAAAGGGGTTTTAGGTATGGGAATGAATTCTAGAGGGTAATTTGCTAGGGAAAAGTGTGAAACCATGGGGCAAGGGTGAAAATGAAGGGAAAAAGGGTATTTTCTTAGGAAATTATGGGATGATGGGGAACTTAGTAAGTATGTAGTGGGGGTGAAATGGAATGAGGAGAAGTTAGCCAAATCAACTTGTGAACATCCTTTCACTTTCATAACTGCTCCTGCACACTGCAACATATGATTAAGCATAATAAATGTGCTTTTGCTTCAATCAACTTTGTATTTCTGCAACCTTTCTTCTACTTACCCTTTACTTACCCTAACATTTTTTCTTCACTTTATTGGGTGCATTTAAGCTAGCAGACCCTTTCTTTCCTTTTTCTTTTGAAAAGTAAACTATCTAATTCTAACCTTATATCTTCCAATGGCTCAGATTAAGCTTATGAGCACATTTTATTTCTCTACCTAACTACTGATCTGCCAAGATTAAACAGTTTGGCAAGATCTTTTATTCTCTAACTATAAACATGAAATTTAAAGCATGAAGTAGTCAAGATTAAATAGTTTGACTATCATGGGTTGTGGCATTTATGACAAGCTGCACACAACCATTATTTTGTACAGTAAAGTAAAAAGTAGTGGCACTTAAAATTGCACACTTTCATGATCTGTTTTTGTTTGGGGTTGATATTTTTTCACTTTTTTGATCTTTTCTTATTCTTTTTGTCCTTCGATATTTCCTTTAGGACATACCCTCTTTACATTTTTTAATTTTTTAATATGGAAAACATTTGTAGAAAAGTAAAGGTATATACATTATTAAAAGACTAACTATAGCCCATTCAAAATTATGAATCCTATTAATATAGGACTCTAACAGTGGCTCCACATGGTGCTGGCATTTCCAGGTGAAATGTCAAGAACTCTAAAGATTAGTAGCCTTTGAATTGGGACTGAAGTTACCTTGTAAACTATTCTTCTGTGATTTCTGCTTTATTGATACTTATGATGGTGAACCCTTCAAAGCTCAGGGCCTTCTCTCCGGGCTTCAACTTCAAAGGATTACCATCCAATCCAATCTACACTCTACAATGTTATGTACAATGATGCAAAGTAAAGTGAACTATGGTTAATCAGTGGAAAAGTAATGCTTCAGTATTCTAGCATTGACAGGTCCTCCTAGTAGATCTAATCCATCTATCTCCCTCAAGAAAAAGGCATTGTCACCCCTGTAACCATAAATGACATAAGGCCCTTGCCATAAGAAGTCAAATTTGCCATGTTTGCCTTTGTCTTCCCTTCTTGAATCCCACTTAAGAACTTTATCACGTATGTAAAAATCATCGGCTTTGGTCTTTTTATCAAATACCTTTTTTATTAGGGAATTTAGACTTCTGTGATCCATAACATTGTTAAGATAGTCTTCGGCAAAATCACATAACCAATCTTTTGTCGACGCGTTTCGAACCAACCAGTGTGGTTCATCGTCAGGACAAGTTGAAGAACCAATCTGGCTTAGCTAGATTAAATAGAGTGTGCAGAGACTCCAACAGCTATAATGCTAACGGCTAATTTGACCTAATGACCTAGTCAAACTACTAAAATAGTTAATTAATATTTCTAGAAATAGTTAAAATAGGTAAATAAAAGAATTCATTTGCTAATTTAAGTATAATATTACTATTTTAATCATAATGGTCATTATATAATATATATTCAATGATTTAATATTATTCAATTATTATATAAATAAAAGAATAATAATAAATTAATTTAAAAGTAGATATATTATTAATATTATTTCCAATATTAAGAGTATAATATTAATATTTTAATTATAATGGTCATTATATAATATATATTTTAAATGATTTATTATTATTTAATTATATTATTAAATAATAATATATTTATTTAATAATAGATATATCATTAAATAATTAAATTTTTTATTTGTTAGTTTAAAAATAGATATATTATATTAATATTTTAATTCTAGGGTCATTATATAATATATATTAAATGATTTACTATTATTCAATTACTATTTAATTACATGTGCATGGTAATAAATCACTACTATTTTTTTTTTTTTTTAAGTTACATTAGGTAATTATGTAATGATTACTTCATGGTCCATTGGTAAGTTAATTCTTCATTATTTTAACTCTAATGGTTATTAAAATAATAAATGTTTATTAATACTCTATAACTACTAACTAATTATTAATCCCAAACAAATTGTTAAAACACTATTCTTCCTAGAGTTTTGTTATCCTAGGTAAATGCCAAAATTAAGGGTAAAGTCCAAGTTAATTCATAATAGAATAACCAATAATCTTGGTAAATCAAAGTTTATCCTTTAATGGTCAAATAATCAATATTAGTTCAATATTTTTTATTCAAAAATATTAGAGGTAACTAAGTCCTTAGGTAAATAAATTATTACTTATAGGGTTGAAAGATTATTACTAAAAATCTAACTAAAATTATGGTCAATCATAATTTATCCTTTAAACCTAAGGATAAGTTTCTATTAATAATCGATGTTTATTCAAAATTTATTTATTCAAAAATATTAAAATCAACTATGTTAAAAGGTAAATATTATTATTATTTATAAGGATTAAAAAACGGGGGTCTTATTAGTTAAAGGGAAACTCAATTAATCATAGAAATAATTATCAAGGTATGAAAAATAAATTAAATGCCCAATAGTATCATAATTCGGTTACACTAATAAGCCCGAGACTAACTCCTAACTAATTAAAGGCTCAAACACTCCAAAATAATCAGACATATCTGCTAAACGAGAATAAAAGGAAGGGGAAGATAGAAGCCCTAAGACCAAGAAACAGGGGAATGAGGAGGCTAGGAAGATAAGGCTGGGACCCAACAACTGCTAATCTTCCAGCCATCATCCCTATTAAGATTGATTGGCCTTTTCTCGATTTCCAGGGCCTCTCTAAATTTTCGATGGTGAAACTGCGCAACTTTGGCAATGACTTGAGCCTCCTCTATACATACATGATGCATAGTCTTCCCAGCATGCTCAGCCAGGGCCGAGGACTTGGTCCTACCATGTCTTAAATCCGCCGAATGCTCGCTAATCCGTTGATTGATAGAGCGACCAGTCTCACCAATATAAGGGGTCCCACAGGAACATGGAATGACATAGACGCCCTTCATGTCCTTAGGGTCAATCGGGTCTTTCACAGACCTTTTTTATTTTGTCCTGGATTACCTGTGATTTTACATATACTTCTTCTCTGGTCTGCTGCAGGTGTATGGTCTGATTTATCCTTCTTTGGATATCGTTTGGTTCCACCTATAATTCCTGGATGATCTTCATCACTAGAACTCCCATTGAGGATGGAAAAATAGCATCCATCCCATATACTAACTAATATGGAGATGTGCCAATGGACTTCTTGGTAGTTAGTCTGTCTGCCCATAAGGCATTGATCAACTTTTTGTTCCATGTCTTTTTGTTGTCTTCTAGTAATTTCTTAATGATATTGGCCAAACTTTTGTTAGAGGATTCTGCAAGTCCATTACCTTGACGGTAATATGCAGTGGAGTGGCCAAGGGTAATGTGGTATTTGTTACGGAAGTCTATCATTCTCTTGGATTTAAAGGCAACTGCATTATAAGTAATGAGCTTCTGGGGGCATCCAAACCTTGACATGATTTTATTTTCTATGAAGGAGATAATGACAGTGTCTGTGGCTTGTCTACAAGGGATGGCTTCTATCCATTTGGTAAAATAGTCAGTGGTTGTCAGAATCCACTAATGCTGGGCTGAGGAGGCCAGGTGTATTTCTCCAATGAAGTCTAACCCCCATGGTTGAAATGGCATTTCAATGGAGATTGGTTTAAGAGGCAAGGGTAAAAGTTTTCTCTTTCCCTCAAATATCTAGCACTTATGATAGGAGGTCACATGTTTCTTAACATCTACAAACAAGGTGGGCAAATAGAAACCAGCCCTCAAAATTTTGTCAGCAGTAGTCTTCCAATACGACTTTCCTCCACAATCCCCCGCATGAAATTCTTGCATAATTTTATCAGCTTCATCTTTCAGTGAACAGTTTAACAGAATACCACTAATGTCTTTCCAAAACAAAGCATTATTTATAATACAATATCTCAATGAATTCATTTTCAAAAATATAGCTTTAGTTCTTGTTAAACTAGGAGGAGCTTGTAAGTTTAGTAATACAAATATAATATCTGCATACCAGGGTGAATCAGTAAAAGGTACACTAATCTGTGGAGTCGCCATCTCTTCCTAATCATGAAGGGCACTAATGAAGTTTATATCTAAGGCCTGACAGTTCGATTCAACCATGAGTTTGGCTAAACCTTGGCCTTTGATAAGCTTAGTAAGCTTTATCTCTATGTCATATTCCAATATTGTGGCAATCCATTTGCTTCTCTTTCCTTCAGGTCGGTTTTGTGTCAAAATGTCCCTAACTACTGAGTTTGGAACATAAGCAATGATGTGAGAATACAGAATGTAGACTCTGAAATCTTTGATGGCTTTACTAAAGCTACTGCTTGTTTTTCCATAATATTGTATTTGAGTGTGGCATATCTTAAGGATTTACTAAAAAATGCAATTGGTTGTTCATATCCTTGGTCATTATTTTGCAGCAAGACTGCTGCAATGGTGTGCTCTAAAGCAAAAGAAAAAATTATAAAGTCTTTCTGAAAACTAGGACTTATTAGGACTAGAGTTTTGGTTAAGGCTTCCTTGATGGCTTCAAACGACTGTTTGGCCTCCACTGTCCATTTAAGTGTTGAGTCCTTTATTATTATGTTATTTAGTTCTCTAATCAATTCTGCTAAATTTGAAATGAATCTCCTAAGAAAATTTATCTTGCCTAAAAATGACTGTAACTCTTTAATGTTTCTAGGATGGGCAATGGTCAAAATGGCCTCTATTCTAGCAGGATCTATTCTAATTCCATCTTTGGATATTATATGTCCCAATAGCTTTCCTTCTTCTAAACCAAAGAGTGTCCTTTTGGGATTTAAAGAAATCCCAAGTTTCCTACATTTGATGAAAACTCTTCTCAAATGGTCTAGGTGTTCATTATCAGATTTAGAAAAGATAGTAATGTCATCTTGGTATACTACTAGGATGTCATGGATCTCCTTGGAAAAATCTATATTCATAGCTCTCTGAAATGTTGCTCCTACGTTCATTAATCAAAAAGGCATATTCAAATACATGAAGGTACCCTAAGGAGTAGTAAATATAGTTTTGGCTTGATCCTCTGGTTGAACTAAGATCTGGTTATATCCAGAGAATCCGTCACGCAATGAAATCCTAGATGAACCTACTACCCTCTGAAGGATACAGTCCATTTTTGGTAGAGGATAGTTGTTTTTTAATGAGACCTTATTTAAATTTCTGAAATCCACACAAAGCCTGATTTCTCCACTCTTTTTCCTTGTAGTGACTAAGTTTGAAATCCACTCTGAGTATCTAATGGGGGCTATAATTTGGGAATCATACATTCTTTTAACTTCTTTCTCAATAGATGGCATAAGAACTGGGTTAATTCTCCTAAGTTTCTGTTTGAAAGGTTTATGATCCTCTTTGAGAGGTATTTTGTGTTGAATTATGCTGGTGTCATAAGACTTCAAGTCTTCATAACACCATGCAAATACATCTTAGAACTATTTAAACAGATTTATATATTTTACCTTTTCCTCTAGAGGTAAGGTTTTTGATCTTTTAATGAATTTTGGTTTTTCCTCAGTCCCTATGTTACATTCTTCTATATCTGCTCTTAAAGGATCTAGTTTCGGTTTCCTAGCTACATCATTGGAGGCAAACAAATCCTCTAAGGGGACTAATCCCTCATGCAAAATATTATTTTTAAGATTAAGAATTTCAGGATCATCATTCATTATTTCTTCTATCTCTACATTTTCTAAGTTATCTACTTCTAATCTAGTGAAATTAGTAGCTTTAGCTATATCTAAAATATTTACATCTGTGTCACTATCTACGTTATTTTCTACTGTATAGTCTGTATCTATTTTACAATTCTGAAACTCACCTTCAGTATTCATGAAGTTATAAATCTGAGAATCCTGGAAGAAAATCTGCCAATACTTCAAGTTGTCTGGTATAACAGGCCTATGTCTCACTTTTGCAGTGTACTGATGGTTGGGTTGAAAGGAAAATTTATAGGTATTAGCAAAACTAGCAAGACTATGGGCTTGCATGTTTTGTTTTCTGGGAATGGCAACAAATTTTGTTTCCAAGAGGTCTTTAATAAAATCTAGGATAGTCTCCCTGTATTGACTAAGTCTGCGATTGTTTACAGAGTATTTGCCATTATTTTTTTTAATAATCAATTCTGAGTCTCCAAGTATAGAAAATCTTTTGGCTCCAAGTTTTATAATCAGTTGTAACCCTAAGATCAGGGCTTCATATTGAGCCATGTTATTGGTACACTTGAATTTTAATTTGAATGCATGTCCCTCAAAATGATTATTCTCCATATTATGGATCCACACTCCTGCACCAGCCCCTAAACTATTCATGGATCCATCAAAATCTAGATTCCATAGGGACTCATGAAAAATGTTCTCACTATCAGCTGTTTTGTATTTCAGTTCTTTAGCTGTGATTTGATTATTATCGTGTTTTGAATTGTACAAGATGAAAGATTCCATATCATAATGCATGGAGTATATGGGAAAGGTTTGTGGTTTTTCAGCACTAGTCACCATGTGTTTCATCAAGGTCTCTCTATATAATTTCCTTTGCTGGCCAGAAACAGATATTGTGACATAAGACATATCTAACTGCAAGGATCCTTGCAATTTTTCTCCTCATGAGCGATATAACAACATTCCATATTTGGGTAGGATGTCTGCAACTACTATGTCCATTACAATACTTTTCGCTGGGCATTGGACTAGAGTTACACATAAATCCTTGATTAAACCAAGGCATTTAACTTGGCTAGAATCAAAGGAAAACAAGTCCTTATATGGTCTGGTGATGTCTAAGTTCAGTCTCTCCATAATTGCTTTTGGCATCAAATTATGGGATGCCCCTGAGTCTAACATAGCATTATGTAATATTCTGTCATGAATGTTTAGGCTAATGTAGAAAGGAGGGATTACCCCTTTCTGATGGGTACCATTCACCTCAGGGCCAAACAATAATTCAGGTTGATCATCATTGAAATTGATAGCATCTTCTCCCTCTCCTATATTTAAAATTTCAGTTATCTGTGATCTATAGGATTCATTCTTTACTAGTTCGGTCAAAGGAACTGATATCTTTAGTTTTGTTATTTCGGTTTTGATGTTGAAAGGGAGTTGAGCTTTGTTTGTTTGGGTGAGATCCTCCTTAACAAATGTTGTCTGTGTGTTTTTATCCTGTTTCTCAATACTAGGCATTTCAGTCTGTGTTTCAGTTGTTTTGCCTTGATTTCTCTTATTTGGAATGTTTTCAGTGATTGTTTCACGTTGGGTTTCAGTGGAGGTTATATCTACAATTTTTGAGGTAGAAGTGTCCAGTGTTCCCCTAGGGACGATTTGTAAAATTTTAGTGACAGGAGCTTCTGTTATTTTGTTAGTCTAGGTCTGGATTGATCTCTTAATGGGAGCTTCATTGTTATTTTTACTTCTTAAGCAATATTGTTTGTGTACCTCATATATAGTTGACTCATATCCTTGTTTAAAGTCAAAGGATTCACCAGATTCTAACTGCAACTATTGCAACATGTATAACTCTTGTTCTTCTTGAGTAAGAAAAACAACCTCTTCGTCTTTGGTTTCTTGTAAGTTTATCTGGGTATCATCCTCTCCTTCTTGGTCCTATGGACCCTTTGCATAGTTATCCTGGAAGGGGGGCCTAATCTGCTGATCTGGTATAACATTCTTTCCAGTGTTAAGGTTTTTCCTAAAGTTAGGATTTCTTATTGGGGGTGGTTTTTTATTCTCCCATTGAGTTTTCCTTTCCATATTTTCTAATCTATCCATTATTATCTCTACACTCTTGGCTAAACTATCTATCTTTCCATCAAAAGTGGAATTTTCTTCTTTAATTACAACTCTCTTTTCATTTCTCATTCGGGCTTTCTTGGCTAATAGGTTGGCCTCTACACTAACAACATTGCTTTGCATTTGTTCCAATGTTTCAGGGTTTCTTTCCCTTAACTGGTATGACATGTCAGTGTCAAAACCATTAGGGAATTTAGTTAACGCTAGGTCAGGTGGAGGCTTAATATTAGCTGGGATTGCATTGTAGATATTATTGAACCTAGTACAATAATCCTGGACTGACTCATTAGGAGCTCTTCTAATGTTGTCATATTCAGAAAGTATTTTCAAAGGGTTTTTCTTTCTCTCCCATCTATCAATGAATAATCTATGAAAATTAGCTAAGTCTACAATATGGTGGGAAGGTAAAGCTTTGAACCATTTCTTGACATCCCCAGTTAATGTTTGGGCAAACAACCTCATTTGGACATCTGATTCATCTATCTCATGCAACTCAAAATAGTTAGTCATCTTGTTTACATGCTGCTAGGCAGTGTACTGACCAGTGGCATCAAAAAAAAGATTTTGCTCTAATAATATTGGGGCATGGCATGGAGTTGTGCAGGTAAAACCAGAGGTGCATATCGGTCTACCATGGCTTGGATTCTGGCTTGACTAGGGGGTAAAGTGCTGGTAGTTGAGGAAGGGCTTGAACTGGATGGAGATGAACTAGATGATGGTGAGGATGGTTGATGAATAACTAGTTTAGGGGATTGGATTGTGGTGGATACTATTGGTGAGGTTATGGTAAAATAAGGTGTATTTACAGTGAGTGAAGACTGTGCAGAAATTTCAGAGGCAGCAACAGTGAGGGTAGCTAGTTCAACAGATTGTTGAAGGTAAGAACTATCTATATTGCTTATCAATGTAGAGGTCAAAGCTTCTAACTTGTCAAAAGCATCCAAGACAAATTTATCTAAATCTGGATGGATAACCCTTTTTTATTCAATGAGTTGAGTAAACTCAGGGTCTAACACTATTTCATGGATGGCATTCTCAGATTTAGTTCTAAATAATTAGAGGTCAAATGACAAATCAAAAGGGATTTCCTCTAAAGCTGACAACTCCTCAGGGAGTGAAATTAAATTGACTACCTCGCTCTACGTTTTTTTATTTTCTTAGAATTCTATCTGGGTCATCAACTATAGTAGTAGGGTTTGGATCTGGGTTTGCCCTGGTATAGTGAGTCTTCTTAGGAGCCAAAATTCTAATTTTTTAAACTATTTTTTAGGAAACATTTCAAAAACAACTTGATAAAAATGACCTTAAGGGGGTTAAGATTAAATTTAAGTTTTCCTTAAAGTTTTATGAGACTGAGGATCGAAGTCCCCAGCGGAGTCGCCAATGATGTTATCACTCCAAAATTTCTTCCAAGATGTCATAAAAAGAAATGATAGAGGTAACCACTAACCACTTTTGGAGATCAAGACCTAGCCTTCCTAATCTCAGAGAGGGCTCTCTCTTTTTTATTTAACTTTGTTTTAGTTAATTAATTTTAGGCTAGTTATGCTTGTGCTTGGGTTTTGATTTGAATTTGGGTGGTGGAATCAGTTACTTAGATGAAAAAGGATTATCTTTTACCATTGGGCTCTGGGGTCAAATGTCAGACAAACAAGACCCTATATTAAGTTTTAAAAACAATGTCTAGAGGGAAAGATAGAGGAGTTACTATAGGTCTCAAAGGCTGGAAGGTGAAATGGTTTCCAATCGGATCTAGGGAGCAATTAAGGGTTCCATAGGTCGGATCATGAAGAGAATGAAAGAGGTCAACCGGGATGGGAGAGAAATTAAGGGTTCTCAAATCCAGGTATCAGAGGAAAACATATAAATGACTAACTGTGCAAGAGAGAGTGTACTTAAACAAATTTTGAGTGATATTTCAAGTTAATTCATTCAAATCTAGAAAACAATTAAGTTTATGAAACACATAAGAAGGTAAAAAAATCAGACAAAGAAGATACTTCACTATAATAGCTCATCTCATGAATCCTCTAGTGCAATCTTTTTATTACTTGCTCCAGTCTGTTGACTTTAAAAATTGTACAATCACCCTTAGGTTTAAGATCAAAATAAATCTACAAATGTATAGCAATCCACCCTCAATACTTCGAATTCTTAAGTATTTATACAAAAAGAATTTACAAAATATCTCAAACTGCATTGACAACGAATCTAGGAAAAGGAAATATCTTCATGCAAGAAGATAGAGACAGCTATTGAACCACTGTTTGTTGTCCCTTTTATTTAGGTTCTGTTGTCTTTTAGTCTTCGATCTTTTTCCCTTTAAGCTTCTTGGTTGTTTGGTCTTCACGCTGGATGTCATATTTACTTATGACCTTTCATCTGATACTCTTTGACCTTGCTGACCTGTCAATATCCTTTAACTGTGTTCTTTTACATTTTACTGTACGTTTAAATGTTTACTGTGTATTTTACTACAGTAAATCATTCAGTTTTTCCCATCTTTCCTCATCTAGTAATTGGATAGTGAGCATCTTTATATATATTTTATCTGCCTCTATGTATTTGCAAAATTAGGCTTATTGACAAGAGGGTGTTTTAACTCATGCTGGAGGTAAAACAAGTTTTCAAAAGTTTGGTAAAATACTTTGCCTGTTAGTATGCCCTTCATGGATGAAGTGTTTACTTGATATTTGGCCATTTCTGTGATCTTCTTATTGTAATATTACTGTGTCTTTAGCTTACCATTTATAACTAAGGGATTTGGTAATCCCTTTTGCCTCAAAAGTTAGAACTTAACCATGAACCTGTCAATGGCAAATTGCATGGTTTGACACTTATCCTCCAAGTTCAACATCAAATTCCTCTTAGTGAGGACTCTTCTAACTTCAAAAATTGTACCTGTCCTATCAGATATCTGTAGTTCTTGCAGCTCATACTTGTTCTTGGATTTGAGGATGTGGATGATTCTTGCTGCCTCCTCTGGCATATCTCCAAGTTCTTCTTTGACTTTCTAAATGGCTTCTGTAGCTTTATTTATCAATTCAATTTGTTCAAAAATGACCTGAATGGATGGCCAAATATCATTGACAGAGTCAATGATAATGGCCCACAGTTGATCCTTAGCCTGACCTAGAGGCTCATTCATTGTCAACTCTTTCTCCAGGCTTTTGATTCTTTCAGTCATCCTTGTGGCCTTCTGTTGTTCTTCTGTGTGCATGATTTGGGCCAATTTGTAATCTGTCTCCAAGCTGTTGACTTTCTCCTTATGTATGTTCATCTCAGTGGTATGAATGGACATCTCTTCCATTTCTTTGACTAGCCTGTTTGCTTCATCACATGTGGAGCCTGTTGCTGATGTAGTTGTCGGTAGTGAAGTTGCCATTAGAGCAGTGGGAGATAAGGATGCTACCAGAGTAGAAGGTATAGCAGTGGTAACTATTGGAATGACAGTTTCAGGAGCATTATCCAGACTAGCTTGTTTGAGCTTCATCAAGCTATCAAGTTCTTTCTCCATCTCCTTCAACTGATCATTTAGTTGCAGCACTAGGTCCATCATCTCTTCATGATTTCTCTGACTTTCCAGGACCTGCTTTGTCTGTGGGTGTTGTAAATGAGGCAATTTCAGCTGTCTCTTGAGGGCTACTATGTCCTCGTTCTTCTACTTGCTTAATTTCTCTGTGGTCTTAACATCACTTGGGTCATGGCCCAGTTCAATGACCAAGTCCTCCAAGGACTTTATTCTATTGTATTTGGCCTATGAGGAGTCCGTCTCCAATTTGAATTGGGTTGTCACATTATCCAATGAATCCTGCAGCCTATGGGCAGTCATGGCATTTCCTGTAAGGGTGGAGTAAATCATTTCTCCAATCTGCTTGTGGAACTCTATCTGATCAATGGGATGAAAATCCCTAGCCAACACCTCAAAGTTTGTCTTCCTGTAATTTGCTGAGGTCTTTGGTTGCTGTATAGTGGGTTGCAAAAATGATACCTACATTTTCCTTACTTTGATGTCAAAGGCTGACATCAGTCTGGTCTGGTTTGGTGGTGTAAGCTTGAGTTATTGGGCATATGTCTCTGCCTTCAATTTTTCATTCCTCATCTTTATCTCTCTGAATCTATCTTTGATATCCTTTTCCTTGTCAGCTGACTTGACAAAGGGAGAAACCTCCATACTCTGTTGTCTCTCTATTGTTTGTGTGTTGGAGGTTGATGGTTGTTGTGTTTCACCTGATGCAGCTGTTTTTTCACTTGTCTGCCCCATTGCCTCAGTGTCAGTTATTTCCTTTAAGGAAATGTTCTCCTGCTATTCAAAGACAAGATTCAACTTGGGCCTTTTGCTTGCCACAAACATCTCATCAATAGTCTCCATGGCAGAGCTAGATGCCTCCTCCCTGTTCCTCTTAGGATTCTTCTCTTCATTGGTTGGGGTCTGAAGGATAGGAGGAATGTTCATTGGCTCCCCTTGTTCTAGAACCTGCAAGAAAGAGTTGTGATCAAATTGTCTTTAAAGATCAATGAGTGTGTTCTCTACATCCACAACAGTGTTGTGCATATCATTCAAGGTGTTCTCCACCCACTCATCCTGGTTAGAAAAATGTTCAATGTCAGGTCTTGGGTGGTGGATGTATGCTCCCAACTTGACCTTGAGTATAAGTTTAGTTATAACCCCCTGAGGGGCATACTGCCATATGAAGTTGTTTCTGAACTTCATCTTTTGTAGTAAATTGTCAGCCTCTGGTCCAGCCTCTCTATTATTGCAAATGAATCGGCCCAATTAGTTTTTCACTTTGAACTGGGTTTTCTTCCTATACGCTAGGAAGTGGACCTCATCAGAGTTGATGATTTTTCTGAAGTATTCAAGACCAAATATGCTCATAGGGTGGTATTTGGGCAACTTATACGGAGTTAATTGGCAACCATAGATTCTGATCTCAGTGTGGTTCTGGTAGAGGTACCAGTCTCCCACCTTGATTTTCTTTTCCAATTGTAGCACTCTCTTGATCTCTGGGTTGATTCTAGGCTGAGTCTTAGAAGTCACCGTATTCATGATAGGGTATACAAAGGAGTCTATAAAGTCTTTGTAGGTGAATGCTTTGGAAAACTTGTGGACCAAGGGTGTCCAATAGATGACTAATCTCTCCTTTCCCTTGGTATCCAACTTCTGGATGATCAAAGGGAACTTATCTGTCTAGTAATACAAGAACATATGAAACAACACTGAAGAGTATTTGAAAACTCTTGCAGTGGGCAGTCTAGTGAATTATTCATGCATTATGTCTGGAATGAACTAAGCATAATCAGACATGATAGCAGGAGGCTTGCCTGGAGTAAAAATGTACAAGAAGGCCAATATGACCTCATCCAAATGCTCATCTGTGGTATATCCAAGGATGCATGAGAGGATGGTGATTATGTGCCTGGAAATCTCTGGTGGTTGTAAGTCTAGCTAAGGCATAGACCAGAAGGCATGTTTGAGTTGTCATGAGTCATGCTTTAGTTTAGCAGTCGTAATTAAGGGGGAGTGTTAAATTAAGATAATTACTCTTGCATGTGGAGTTGGCTAAACATAGAGAGTCAGTTAGCTGAGTGATTGAGTGGTTGAGTGTTTGAGTGTTGAGTCAAGTTGAGTTAAGTGGTAGATGACTTTGAGTGTGTGATTTCATGTGGTTGCATGTCAATATATTTTAGGCAATTAGCTAGTTGGTGAAGGTTAAATACCCTTCATCGGGTTCATTGTAATCATCATGTTTTGTGTGATAAATAGAAGAGCTGCAGCTCGTGTTTTATGTGTGAATTATTTGTGCTTTGTCTCCTCTTCCTTTCCAACAGGGCACCAAGAAATCTGTTGGTAATCATGGCTTCATCCAGATTAACTCGTGTTTTCGTGGGGTGCTTAAAGAATTATCCATTTACACAAGTGTGTGTAGACATTCCTATGCCCCGTCTCCCATGGTAGCCCTTCAGTACCACGTCATGAGCCATTTCATCTCCGGCATCTCTAGTTGCTACCAAATATGTTGATTATCTTGCTATCAATATTATTTTCTTTTTGTAGATCCATGACTTTCCAGACGCATGCTATGCACTTAATCCTACAAGACAATACCAGAATACCAAATATGCGAAAAAAATATACCCAAATCATAGAACAAGAGCAATAACAGCAAGTATTTTATTATTCAGAAAGCAAAGTTCACTTGCCTCTTCGATGGGGCAATCTCTAATAGAGCTGAGCTCGATTACAAAATAAGACACCATGCTCCTCACAGGGAGTCTCTATCCTTTATATAGGATTCATACATGCAATACCATGGGGCAATACCATGGTTCTTATTAATACCATCTATCTAATACCATGGCCCATTTGCAACAAACTGTGGTCCCGCAATTAAATGCGAGTTAACCACTTACAATTATTAATATGGGCTTTATTGACTCTTGACTTAACTACAACTATGACTCGATCCTATTACATAAATAAGGGCGTTAGGGTGGGACCCTAACATGCCCTCCCCCATAATAATAGCCTTGTCCTCAAGGCTCAAGCTGCGGAAACTGCTGAAGAATAGTCGCTGGTTCCCAGGTTGCATCTTCCGGAGAGGTGTCTTTCCACTTGACGAGGACTTCCTTGATCAAGCGGCCATGCAGGTGCCGTTCTCGTGTGTCCAAGACCTATTCAGGTTGGAGCCAGATTGACCCTTCTTCATCCAGTTCAGGTAGACTGGTTTGAATTCTGAAATTGTTCCCAATCACTTTCTTGAGGCGTGAGACATGGAAAAATGGATGGATTTTTGTAGTGGGTGGAAAAGCTAGCTTGTAGGCCACTTCTCCAATGCGCTGAAGTACTTGATATGGTCCGTAGAATTTTGGAGATAGTTTCTGACAACCCTTGTCTTTGAGTGATGTTTTCTTATATGGTTGCAGCCTCAAAAATACCTGATCCCCTTCTTGAAATTGGCGTTCTGAGCGATGCTGATCTACTTGTTGCTTCATGTGTTTTTGAGCTAGATGAAGATTCTCTCTAAGATGGGCGAGCATGGTTGTGCGGTTATGAAGGATTTGATCCACTGCTTGTACCTTTGAGCACCCCTTGATATAAGAAGTAGGGGAAGGAGGGAGTTGACCATAAACTACTTCATATGGATTCATTTTGGTGGTGGCATGATAGTTGGTGCTATACCACCTTTCAGCTAGAGGTAACCACTGTACCCAGAGATGTTTCTTTTCTGAAGTGAAACACCTAAGGTAGGTTTCGATACATTTGTTGACTGCTTCAGTTTGTGGATGATAGGAAGTACTGAGTTTTAGTTGGGTACCTTGTAGCCGGAAGAGTTCCTGCCAAAAATTATTGGTGAAGATCGGGTCACGATCAGACACATTGGAAGTGGGCATGCCATGCAATTTGAAGATCTAATCCATGAAAGATTGAGCGACTAAATTCGGTGTAAAAGAGTGGGGTAGGGCGCAAAAATGAGAATACTTAAAAAGTCTGTCCACAACCACCATGATGACTGACTTGTTTCCTGACTTTGGAAGACCTGCAATGAAATCCATAGAAACCTCTGTTCATATTGATGGCGGGATGGGAAATGGTTGTAATGTGCCTGGTGCTTTGATTTTCTATCCTTTGTTGTGCTGACAGACGTCGCATTCAGCTACAAAAGTAAGAATGTCCTTTTTCATGCCTGTCCAAAAAAATGATCTTCAAGTGCGAGCATACGTCTTCTGAAAGCCTGAGTGTCCTGCAGTGGGAGATGAGTGCAACTCCGAGGGTGGATGTTGGTGATATTACGACTCTGTCTTTGTAGCAAAGAATCTCATCCTGCCACGAGTAGCCCGCGGTGGAATTTGGATCCGCCTGCAATTGAGTAATGAGTGGGGAGAGCCAGGGATGTGAAAACCATTCCTTGCAAGCCTCTTCAATCCATTCTGGAATGGGAAGCGAAATGGAGAGTAGGGTACTTTCCTCCTCAAATTGGCGAGATAATGCATCTGCTACAATATTTTCGTGCCCTTTCTTGTAAATTACCTCATAATCATATCCCAGCATTTTGGCGAGCCATTTATTTTGTTGTGGTGAGGATAGGCGTTGCTCCAAAAAAATATTTAAGGCTTTGATGGTCTATGCGGATTTGGAAGCATCGCCCCAATAAGCAAGGTCGCCAGGTATCTACTGCATGTAAGATGGCCATCATCTCCTTCTCATAGGTAGATTGTCCCAGATTATTTCCACTTAGTTGTTGGCTTGTGAAGGCCAAGGGTCGACCTTCCTGCATTAAGATCTCCCCAATACTTGTACCCGAAGCATCACATTCAATGGCAAAAGATTTGCTGAAGTCGGGTAGTGCTAAGACTGGAGTGGAACACATGGAATTTTTTAGAGCTGTAAAGGCCTGTTGTGCTTCATCATTCCAGAGGAATGAATTTTTCTTGAGGATTTGAGTGAGGGGCCTTGCAATACGACCATAATTGTAGACAAATTTGCGATAGTAGCCCATGAGACCCAAAAATCCTCTCAGGCTCTTCAAGGTCTTAGGTTGAGGCCAATCCTGCATTGCCTGGATCTTTTTGGGGTCCACCCTAACACCTTCATGCCCCATAATGTGACCCAAATACTCAACTTCTTCCATGCCAAAAGAACACTTGGACATCTTACCAAACAATTTATGCTCGCGGAGCAGTTGCAAGAGCAGATCTACATGCTGAAGATGTGTGGCCCAAGTGCAACTGTAGATGAGGATGTCATCGAAGAAAACAAGGACAAATTTTCTGAGATATGGTTTGAGCAGGTGGTTCATAAGGCTCTGAAAAGTGGATGGGGCATTACAAAGACCGAATGGCATGACCAGGAACTCATAATGGCCTTCATGAGTTCTGAAAGCAGTCTTTGGAATGTCGACTTCTTTCATGCGAATTTGGTGGTAACCTGAGCGAAGATCAAGCTTAGTGAAGAATTGAGCCCCATTTAGTTCATCCAGTAAATCATCAACAACCAGGATGGGAAATTTATCTTTGACTGTCTACTTATTGAGGGCCTTGAAGTCTGGACACATACGCCATTCCCCATCTTTCTTGAGCACCATGACCACTGGTGATGAATAAGGACTAATGCTGGGACGAATAACTCCTGCTTCCAAAAGTTCCTTGATTATTTTTTCTATTTCATTCTTTTGGGCGAACGGATATCTATATGGGCACACATTTTGTGGTTGTGCCCCTGGGACCAAAGTGATACTATGATCATGTTCCCCTCTCGAGGGTGGAAGCTCATGAGGCTTGTCAAAGACTGACTGATGGGTATTTAAGATCTATTGCATCTCAGGATGAATCGGAGGAGAATTGGGTTCAAAGGCCTAGATGGCATTAAATCGAGCTATAACTCCATGGTGGCCCTTTCTTAACAATTTTTCCATCCGATGTGAGCTGATGATAGAGGGAGCTCCCGCCTGAAGTCCGCGGAGGGTATGTGTGTGGTTGTTCTGCTTAAATCTCATATATAACTCCTAGAAATCCATTGTGATTGGGCCAAGTGTGCGAAGCCATTCAACACCTAGGACAATGTCGCACCCTCCCATGTGTATGGAAAACATGTGGGTCTTTAACTGATAATCCCCCATTTGAAGTTTGACATTTTCACAGCGGCCTTCACATTTCATTGTGCCCCCATCAGAAATTTCGACTTGGAAGTTAGAAACTGCTCGTACAAAACAATGCACTACTTCCGCAACTCTTTGATGGATAAAATTATGTGTACTTCCACTATCAATCAAGACTACTACTGGGCGATGCTTAATAAAACCTCTGATTTTGAGAGTTTGAGGTGAAGAAATCCCTGCCAAAGCATGCAGTGAAATAACTGGTTCTTTAGGTACATTGTCCTTCTAGTTGTCCTCTTCTTCCTCCTCTGGTTCCTCAAGTGGTGGGGCTTCCTCCGATGAGTTGTGATCAGTAGCATCAATTTGAAAAAATTTGGGCTCCTTGCATTTATGCCCGGGGGAGTATTTTTCATCACAGTAGTAACATAATCCTTGCTTTCTTCTTTCTGCCATTTCTGCAGGTGACACCTTTTGAACCTTGAGTGTTTAGGTAGTGCTATGAGCCTGTGGAGGGCGACCCTTAGTGGTGAAATTTGGCTGATTGGACTGGGCCGCTAACGCATGTTCTACTTCATGAGCTATCTTGCAAGCCTCCAACCATGAGGGAGGGTGGTGCAGTCAGACGTGGGATTGTATGGCCTCTTTAAGACCACTGCTAAAACATTCCATGTAGAACTGATCTTGTAGACCTAAAGTACAGAAAGCTAAGGCTTTAAAGGCTGTAATATATTCATCCACTGTTCCAGTCTAACGGAGCTTAGTGAGACGACCCAAAAAAGCAGAGTCATGTTCAAAGTGATCCATAAGAGCTTTTTTGAATGTGTCCCAAGTCAAGGGCCTTCCATAGCAACGTTGATGCCATTGCCAGCCATCTTTCATTGTCCAAGTACATGATCCCCACACTAAGCTGAGTGTCATTATCCAGGATGTAATTCAGATTGAAATATTGCTCCATTTGTGCTATCCATGCTGTCGGGTGAGAGCCATCAAATTTATGCATGTCCAGCTTGGGTGGTCGCAGACAGGATTGTTGGTGGGTGCCTCAGAGGTGAAGAGAGTGGCTAGACTCACCCTCAATGTGTTCATTGCCAATATATGCCTCCTCGCAGGCTTCCACCTTGCCCATAGAGAGTGTTGTAGTTAACTTCGTTAGCTGATCTTGGATGTTTTGCAAGGATGCTTCAAGTTTGTCCATCCTTTCATTTGCCATAGCTTGATTTCTAGTTTCTACCATGCACCGAGCTGATTTACTTGAAATTTGGGACTGCCCAAATTTCTTTGGCACTAACAATTGAATGGTACCACCTTTCTCAGCTTGTCGTCCTAATTCTTATGGGCTAAGTCACTAATAAGCGCCCTGGCGGGTCTCAGACACTTTTTTTTTTCTTTTGCTCCTAATGGAGTTTTACTCCTCGCTTAGGAATACTGCAGTCACTGAATCCCTGAAATGTCAATGCTGCCAAAAGTCGTGTGAAAATCACACCCAAGTATAGGAACCCACACAACTACTCGGCTCTGGATGGTGGATCTGATGGATCTGAACGGCGGAATTGATTGCTGCCGTGGATCTAATGGATCTGAGAGATCTGGATGGCTGATCTGATAGATTTGAACTGCGAAACTGATTGCTGCTGCGGTGGCAAAAAACCCCACTTGCGATATTTGATCTGGCAAAGATTATGTATGATCTAGAGAGAGATCAGGGAACTATGGTCTCAAGGAGTGTCAGGTGCTACAGATCGCAATATACATAAGGGTCTGACAGTAGTACTCGACCCAATTTTTCAGGGCACTAACCAAGGAGGATCAACCGTACCCTTAGCCGTACAACCTGACTACCCTATCGTATAGGCGAGTAATTTCTTCGAGTGCTATTCTCGGTGTACTGTAGCAGCAAGATGGTCGATGGTTTATCTATGGTTAGGTTTCAAGGGAGCTAGGGGGCTTCCGATATACCGAGAAGGTACTTGGAAGACAATCCATGTGCAGTTTTGTCTAATGCGCTACTACTCGAAGGGGTACCTACAGGGGTTACAAGGGAGTCCAACAGGCATGACCACCTCTTGTATTTCCTGCATGCATACCTCCCCAAATCCGTAGGTTTATGCGCTCAATGACAAATCACGTGGTTTAAAGACGCCAGAACATGTCTCTAGCCAAAATTTTTTTTGCTAAAAAATGGAGATCCCACCGGCCCTGGAAAGCGCTCTGATACCACTTGTTATGCACTTAATCCTGCAAGACGATACCAGAATACCAAATATGCGAAAAGATATACCCAGAGCATAGAACAAGAGCAATAACAGCAAGTATTTTATTATTCAGAAAGCAAAATTCACTTGCCTCTTCGAGGGGGCAACCTGCAATAGAGCTGAGCTCGATTACAAAATAAGACACCATGCTCCTTGCAGGGAGTCTCTATCCTTTATATAGGATTCATACATGCAATACCATGGGGCAATACCATAGTTCTTATTAATGCCATCTATCTAATACCATGGCCCATTTGCAACAAACTATGGTGTCGTCATTAAATGCGGGTTAACCACTTACAATTATTAATATGGGCTTTATTGACTCTTGACTTAACTATAACTATGACTCGATCCTATTACATAAATAAGGGGGTTAGGGTGGGACCCTAACAATGAAAAATATGTTATTGAAGGAATAGGTAATGTGGTCCAATCCTTCCTGAACAAGATTATGTAGGTATGTGAGCTACGCAAAACAT
Source organism: Pinus tabuliformis (assembly GCA_031772625.1). Lineage (NCBI taxonomy): Eukaryota > Viridiplantae > Streptophyta > Pinopsida > Pinales > Pinaceae > Pinus > Pinus tabuliformis. The sequence goes on along the minus strand of CM062806.1, from coordinate 408,839,063 downwards.
GATTTCTTCATTTCTTCATATAAAATCCTAAACATGATTTCTTCATTTATTCATATAAAATTCTGATGTTGATGTCTGCGAGCTACTCAAAACATGATTTTTTTCATATAAAATTTTAATTCGTATTTGGTAACTATGATTACAACAAAAAACAACAAAGAAAAAACTAAGGTTTGAAGTTGAGCTTCCACTAAACTATTTCTTCATATAAAATTATGTTTCTTCGATGCTGAGGTTCATGTAAACATGATTTCTTCATATAAAATTTTGATGTCTACGAGCTACTCGAAACATAATTTTTTCATCTTTTCATATATAATTGTCTAAACATGATTTCTTCATATAAAATTATGATGTCTGCGAGCTACTCGAAACATACCTTTTTCATTTTTTCATATAAAATAAAATTTTTTGATTCAAACTTGGTAACACATAAAACTCAAAGAAAACTGTAACTATGATTACAACACATAAAAATCAAAGAAAACTAAAACCTCAATGGTGAGCTTCATCTAAACTATATATTTGATATATTTGAAGTTCATGTCGCTTCATACATGGATACAATGAGAGAAAATGAACCAGAAGCCATACCTTTCTGAATATATTAAGGGAGATACAGGGCCAAAAAACGTTGAATAGTTGTACAAGAAGTGTGTGTTGCATGCATGCGGCCAATGGAGCAGACTCGACAATGAAAAACACAGAGAATCATTTCCATAAAGTGCAGAAGCATTACTTGACAAAGAAATAAAAGCTTTTATAACACAATGATCTCTCCCATTAATAACTAGAATCAAAAATTGGAAACCCAATGGCTTTTCCATAAAAAAAAGATTGTGATATTGGGAACCACCCTGTCTAACCCATTATATTAGGAGACACCCCAATAAATTTAATTTGAGAAAATAAAAAATAAAAAGCCACTAAAAGTGTGTTTTTTACAAAGCTCTTCCATAAATAACAAAAAAATGTTTTGTTTTTTTTTTTCGTAATTAATAACTAGACTGTCTACATATGGCGTTGCTATCATCCACAACTATATAGCGTTGCCATTAGTTGCTGCTAACATTGTTCATCTGACATTGTTCTCTTGAAATTTTTGGTTCATCATCCTTTACTTTTGTTTTAATAACTTCTCGCACGATATTGTTGACCAATCGACCCTCGTCACTAAAAAAAGAACATTGACAAAGAAATTACCAGTAAGAAACGCTTACCAAGATAAATTGTGATATACCACTCGTTCCAAAAAAATTGAAAGGGATAAAACGAAAAGGGATGTCGATGTCTCACCCATCATATGTCTCAAGGTTCAAACCCTCTCTCCCTGTAACTTCCATCAGAGCCTTTTTCCATTTTTCAATACTATCGAACTTGTATCGCGCCTTCTCTTGATGAGTTTCATGGTCAAATATTTTTTACTCTTTGAGGATGTGCAGAGCCTCAACATAGAGTCCATTTCTTTTGTCCAAAGGATTCCACCACATGTTTGTAGGGTTCACATTGTAAAAGACGGGGATAATAATTGACCCAAATTCGATCATAAGTAGAAGCTCATCCATACACCATTCTCATTGTCGGTTTAGTAAGTGACAGAGCAACCCAAAACTCCATCGTACTTCATGTTTTGAGGCAATACAAAATATAACTTATGGGAAGAGGTTGAAGATAGAAGCCATTTTTGGGGAATTAAACTATGGGAAGAGGTTGAAAATGAAAACCATTTTTGAGGAAATTAAACCATCTCAAGAGACATCTAAAATTAACGTAACCTTATTATATAATAAGCCAAAAACACCATATATATATATATATATATATATATATATATATATATATATATATATATATATATATATATATATATATAGATATATATATATAACTTTTTCATACTCTTTTTGAAAAAAAACAAGAAAACAAAAATAAAACTGACACTAATCCTTCCATGTGATTTCTCATGTTATCTAGTTTATCCATTGAACTTACCCACACTAAGCTGCCCGCTCGAAACCACATATTCTTGAGGCATGAAAAATTTCCCTACTCCTCTTTTGACATTCTCGAGGGTCAAATATTTTCTCCTCTTCCATCCTACACAGGTCTTCACAATACTCTATTCCACTTTTTATTGTTGTCCACCAGATCATGTTGTCAACTAGCACTTTCTAGCCTATGTTATACATTTATTGTTCTTATCATCACCATTACAAGAGAATCATAAATTACAATTATAAATCGTTTCTCTGATAATTTTCTAAACTCTCCTTATTGCTACTAGTCTGGTAGCATGGTCATTTATAATCATAATGGATATGAAACATTTTCTATATGCTATAATCTATAACATCTTAGCTTGCAATCTGTGATTTCTTTGCTTTATTATGTTTCATTGTCAAGGAGTTCTTCAACATCTATTTGGTCTTAATATCCTTTTTTCACTGTATTTAAAAGTGGCAGTGCATTCTGAGAACTGTTTATGGCCAATACTAAAAGTATTTTGATTTCTCAAATACATCTTGATACGAGAAATTGTTTCCAAAAGCCTAGAAATGCATCAATGGTTTCTTGCAATTTCCTGTTAGCTTCCGATGTTTTTGCATTAATTTTTTAGAGGTTGTAGTTGAAAAATTAGAAAGAAGGAAATAAAGGGTTTTCTAATCCTTCCGTAACTCACTAAATCAAAAGCAATATCTCTAAAAATATGAAAGTTCAAGTAAAAAAAATAAGATATTTTATGGGAGGTGAAGGGAAATAACTTCAATGAAAAAAAATTCTCTTCACCTTTTTCAAAATTGTTTCCTCGCATTACCTTGTAGTTTCCTAAACCTATCTATCCTGAGTGTTCTTGTTTACAGAAACTCATTTCCTTCCCTTTGTTGGTTTCCATCTCCAATACTTGGGGACAGATAGAAAAACATGTATCTTTTACCCTCATTTTCATATATGTCTAGTACAGGTTGAAGTTTCTCTAGTGATACTTATCGATGCCAATCTCCATGGTTATTTGAAGTTCTGTCAGAAATTATGATGTGGGAACTGTTGTTGCAGACAAATACAAGGGAAGAATGTGATGGTGTTGATGGAATCGTCCTTAGATGGATAGTATGAAAATGAAGATGAGACTGAACTAGTTGGACTGGAATCAAGGTGCTTGCAGTCTGAACCTCGACTAAATCCCAGTACTGAATTTATTCTGGAAACCCCTCGCAAGACTAAGTAGTATAACATGAGCTTGGTGATGCCAAATACCTAGTAGAAAGAGTGGGTATTATTCTCTTCCACCTTGAGTTATGTTTTAGATGTTGATGATTTTTTGCTTCACCATTAGTGCATAAGGAGCTACCAAAAATAAAATATCATCATGCCTATATTATTTGCAAAGTTGTTGGCATATTTGTGTTGCAAAGGTTTTTATTGTTTTATTATTTTGGGTCCAACTTTAATGTAAATCTAACTATTGTGTTTTCAACCATTCCATTCAAAAGTATTATTTTCAATTTACTGATATTTGTGACTGCTTTGTGAAGTGGTTTTATTGAATTTATTTTGAGAGTGATTTTGATATAATTTCAGCTGTTGTGATTTTAATTTAGATGCATTTTTATTTTAACTATTTAATAACTCTCACATAGTTCTTTAAAGGGTGCTAGCTTAATGGAAGAGCACCTGGTGGTTTGATTCCACTGTGTCCTAATATGAATTAATCAATGATATTGTGGTTTATTTTTAATTAAATACTTTTAATATTGGTTTATTTCAATGGTGAGATATTTTTCTTGATTCATTATTTTATATAGTCTCTAAAGAGACAAAAGTGATTTTGTATTATTTTGAATGTAATTTTTTATTGTATCTAGAGAGACAATAGTTAGGGTCAAAGACATTGTCCCTTTAAAGGCAATATGTCTTTAACCCCAACTATTCTCTCTATAGAGACAAAACTGAAATTCTCTTCGGAGAGACAAAAATTTATAGAGACAATATTTTAAGACAATTTAATTTGAGACACCAGCTTAAAGACAATATTTAAGACAATACATAAGTTTTCTTTTGTTTCAAGTTAGAACAATTTACCCAAAAGGTGTCTTAAATATTGTCTTAAAACCCCCCTTTGTGTTGTAGCGTATGGTATGGGATGAAGGGTGGGATGAAGGGTTTAGACTCGCGATGGATGATATCACATCTCCAGTCTTTCCAAAAATTAGATCACTCCAAAATTCAGTGCCTATTATTAGTAGGTGGGCTAATTTTCCATGCTTTTTCACAAAACAACTTTGCTAATGTTTATTTTTTCTAAGAATGATTATGCCAAATTTTATACACATAATTAATTCATTATTACAAAATTTGAATGTTTTATAATTAATTTAATTTTTATTTTAATAATTATTAATATACATATAAACAAATTTTGAATTTAGAATATGTTTTAAAGCTGTTTTTGCTTGGTTAAAAGCTCATTTTACTTTAATATAAAAAATAAAAAATAAATAATTTTTAATTAGTTAAAAACTCATTTTATTTAAATGTAAAAAATAGATAAACTACTCAAAACCAAAAAAATTATAAATTAAATTTTCCCATCATAAAAACTTGTACAATAATTATTATCTCGCTTATTATATATGTTTTAATTGTGCATAGTTAATATATTTGTATAACTTTTAATCGTTAAACCCATTCTTTTTAAATTACATATTAAGAAATAAATATAATAATTTTACGTATTAAAAAAAATTAATTAAAAGAAATCAATTTAAAATGTGTTGACAGTGCCGCGTCACATCTCGAAATCTTCTTCTTGATTTTTATAAATTTATTATTCGTGATATCTTCAATGCAATGCAAAGAAAGGACAAAACTGCATTACATTTAATGCCGTGTGGAAAATATTGGTGTAATATGAATTATTTAGTGACTTATAAAGTTTGCAAGTCAATAATCTTTTGGTTTTGATAAGACATTTATTGTTTTGGAAGAAAGAATTGAGTCACCAGACATGTTAAAAAGCGGCATATTTAGATACGTGTGTCCATAGGAAGGTGGGTGTTCACTGCACAAACAACTTTTACTCTTTTATTGGGCAATGGCCTACCAAGACCACTTCTTTATAGTTGGGCATCTTGTCTTTTGTATGCAATTTGCAATTGGCACTCTTTTCTATGCAATGGCCTACCAAGACTATTACTTTATAGCTCTCGTCTTCGTATGCAATATCCACAGGAACGTGGGTGTTCACGGCACAAACAACTATTTTATTCGGCAATGGCCTACCAAGACCACTGTTTTACATTTGAACATCTCGTCTTTTCGTAAGCAATTTCCACTCCTTAAAGTGACCGTCGGGATGGGTTAAAGTGACAGTCCGGATGGGTTGCAGCAGCTTTTAGGGAATCATGAATGTATCCCCCTTTCACAGAAGTTGCCGAAAATAGGGCTGAAGGGTTTAGCTTATATATATACATTATATCTCTGCACTCCAATATTTTTCATTGCAATCTTTCCATGGTTTCTCTGCGCTTCTCAAACTCCTAAATTCATATAATAGCAGGCAATTTGCATACCTTTCCATTGGACCCCATTTCTCTCTATACACTTCAATTGCAATTGCCAATGGCATCTGCCTCCACCTCTACTGCTTTTGATCCCCCCACCAAATCTCGCTACGATGTCTTCATAAGTCATCGTGGCCCTGATACAAAAAATAATTTCGCCAGCTATCTATACCGTTGCCTGGTTAAAGATGGAATCCGAGTCTTTTGGGACAAGGAGGAAATGCAAGTGGGTGATTCTTTAACTTCTCAGATACAAGACGCTATTAAAACCGCATCCGTCCACGTGGTTATCTTTTCTCCCAGATTTGCAGAGTCAGAATGGTGTCTCAATGAGCTCCTCCGGATAGTGGAGTCAAAGGCTCCCATTATTCCGGTGTTTTTCCGTGTCCAGCCCACTGAGCTTCGACAGACTCATGGGGAAGGAGTGTATGCTCAAGCCCTACGCACCCTCCAAGAAAAAAGAACGCATGACTCTCAACCGCGTTACAGCTCTATCACCATTGAAAAATGGAGGACTGCTCTCTCTACTGTTGCAGGAATGAGCGGGCTAGAGCTGCAGAAGTTTAACGAGTAAGAAGTGGAACTTCCGCTCTACTGATCCAATATGTAAGATTTTTTACCGATTGTTTTATTTGTTTTCTAATTATTAATTTATTTATTTTCTTGTGACTCACTAGGGACGAGGGGGAGCTGCTCGAGAATGTCATTGATTCTGTGTCGCAAAAGATGATAAAACCCCTCTTCGAAGTGGCAGAATATCCAATTGGTTTAGATGAAAAGATTAACGCTTTTGAAAATAAACTCTTAGCGTTGCAGCGGCAGCAGACTGACAAACCTCAGGTTATCGGGATTGTAGGGATGGGTGGTATAGGAAAGACAACATTGGCTAAAGAACTTTTCAATAGGAAGAGTTCAGAGTACAACAGATCTTACATGTTATTTGATGTAAGAGAGAATGCACGTAAAGCATCTTTAGAATCACTGCAGAATAAGCTTCTTGAGGGCTTAACTGGAAAAAATGGAAAGATAGAAAATGTTAGTCAAGGAATACAACTGCTTAAATCCCGTCTCTTATCTTCTCAGGCGTTGGTAATTTTAGATGATGTAGATCATGTAAATCAGTTAGATGCACTTCTGAGGCCAGTTCGAGATGTTCTTCAATCCAACAGTTTGATATTGATTACATCTCGAGACAGAGATGTTCTCAGAATGTCGAGAGTGGAAGAGTCATCAATTTATACCTTAACTGGCCTTAATCCACAACAGTCCGAGGAGCTCTTTTGCTTGCATGCCTTCACCCAGCCACATCCACTCCCAGGATTTGAGCATCTCGTTGATAAGTTTTTAACAGCTTGCGATCGACTGCCTTTGTCTTTGAAGGTGTTTGGAGGTCTTCTTTATGGAAATCATGAGAAGCCCTTTTGGGAAGACCAACTGGAAAGACTTGAACAAATACTCCCGGAAGACATAAAAACCCGTCTACAAGTTAGTTACGATCTTCTTCAAGATGACGAAAAACAGATATTCCTAGATATTGCATGTTTTTTCATCGGCGAGAGAAGAGATACTGCAATAAGAATATGGGACAGATCGGGCTGGAAAGGCTCGCTGGGGTTTCGAAGTCTGCAGAATAAGAGTCTTGTGGAGGTAGACAGTGGAGTGAATCGTTATGATAGGACTAAAATTAGGATTAAAATGCATGATCATCTCAGAGATCTGGGAAGAGATCTTGCCAAGAATCCAACTCTGCCTCGTCGGATTTGGCGGAATGAGGATCTTGACGATTTGTTGCGACAACAATCTGTAAGTAGTCAATCATTATATTTGCAGTGGTTTGTTAAATAGAATCTGTGTACAGCTTTTGATTGTTTGTTGTTTTTCAAACATGTGCAGGGAGTAACCCAAGTGCGGGGAATTAGCATGCGCTGGACAAATTGGATGGCTCCATCATTTTCAGGCTGCATAATGAATAACTTGCGACTTCTTGATGTTCGAGGTGCTATCCAGTCATATGATAGCTGGCAAGTAATTATGAATGCACTACAGTCATCGAATCTCATATGGCTTCGCTTAGAGCGCCTTCGCTTCTTTTCATTGCCTTCACGGATTCCATCGATGAAGTTGACGGTTTTAGAAGTGCACAGGTACCATTCATTCTCCCTGATCTGGTCAGCGTTGGTGCAGGAGGAATCGCAGGTAAATTGAAATCGATGACTTCAGTAAAACACATTTATTTTTTTGTTATAAAATATACATTTATTTTTTATCATAACATAGCACAACAGGTTTCCAATGAATTCGAAAAAGGTATTTATTTATTTTTAATACTTAGTGTAACAAATGAGATGACAATCATCCATATCTATAGACAGTAGATTAAGTTGGAGAAAATTTTGCTATGAAAATATAGATTTTTTCACTTTTAATCATAATTTTGCAAAATAAAAAAACATCCAATTTCAATAAAAAAGTTAGCTTCATCCAATTTCAATAAAAAAGTTAGCTTCCAGATGGCTTCGGCAATTTAGCAAATCTGCAACACATTGACATGTCGCACTGTTGGGGATTAGAGCAGCTTTCAGATGGCTTCGGCAATCTAGCAAATCTGCAACACATTGACATGTCGCACTGTTCGGGATTAGAGCAGCTTCCAGATGGCTTCGGCAATCTAGCAAATCTGCAACACATTGACATGTCGCATTGTTTGGAATTAAAGCAACTTCCAGATGGCTTCGGCAATCTAGCAAATCTACAACACATTGACATGTCGCACTGTTTGGAATTAAAGCAGCTTCCAGATGGCTTCGGCAATCTTGCAAATCTGCAACACATTGGCATGTCGGGCTGTTCGGAATTAGAGCAGCTTCCAGATGGCTTCGGCAATCTAGCAAATCTGCAACACATTGACATGTCGGGGTGTCGGAGATTAAAGCAGCTTCCAGATGGCTTCGGCAATCTAGCAAATCTGCAACACATTGACATGTCGAAGTGTCCGAGATTAGAGCAGCTTCCAGATGGCTTCGGCAATTTAGCAAATCTGCAACACATTGACATGTCGCACTGTTGGGGATTAGAGCAACTTGCAGATGGCTTCGGCAATCTAGCAAATCTGCAACACATTGACATGTCGCACTGTTGGGGATTAAAGCAGCTTGCAGATGGCTTCGGCAATCTAGCAAATCTGCAACACATTGACATGTCGGACTGTTCGGGATTAGAGCAGCTTCCAGATGGCTTCGGCAATCTAGCAAATCTGCAACACATTGACATGTCGAGGTGTCCGAGATTAAAGCAGCTTCCAGATGGCTTCGGCAATCTAGCAAATCTGCAACATATTGACATGTCGGGCTGTTGGGGATTAAAGCAGCTTCCAGATGGCTTCGGCAATCTAGCAAATCTGCAACACATTGACATGTCGAACTGTTGGGAATTAAAGCAACTTCCAGATGGCTTCGGCAATCTAGCAAATCTGCAACACATTGACATGTCGGGCTGTTGGGGATTAAAGCAGCTTCCAGATGACTTCGGCAATCTATCAAATCTGCAACACATTGACATGTCGGACTGTTCGGGATTAGAGCAGCTTCCAGATGGCTTCGGCAATCTAGCAAATCTGCAACACATTGACATGTTGGGCTGTTGGGGATTATAGCAGCTTCCAGATGGCTTCGGCAATCTAGCAAATCTGCAACACATTGACATGTCGGGGTGTCGGGGATTAGAGCAGCTTCCAGATGGCTTCGGCAGGCCTGGAATTTGACGTCCCACAGGACGTATTTTTTATTTCAAAACGTATTTGACAGCCAGGAAAATATTTTCCAGGTCAAGTTTGACTTAGGGTATACTTCTCAACACGTCAAAATGACGTCTAATTTCATAGTAAAAACGTAAAAATCTATAATTCTTTATTTCATAAGAGTTAAGCTTTCATAGTAAAAACGTATAAATCTATAATGCCTTATTTCATAAGAGTCAAGGCTTAAAACTGGTACATAACATAGTTTGAAATTAAGAGCTCTTTAAATGTTCCAGCATCCCATCGCCTATTACCTTAGTACTTAATAGAAAAAGTCCATTGCCTACTACCCTAGTACTTATCATTAATAGAAGAAAGTCTAGAGCTACCATTAATGGCTAGCCCCATATTAATGATATGCAAATTTAATATGATGAGACATGGAAATTGCAATGTTACGGTTTACCTATTCGATGATCTCGCTGAACGTAGCTATTGTATGTTGAATGCTAAATTGATATGGGTGGGGTTGTATTGGAATTTGGCTGTATCTGATGTTCATTACCTCACTGTAAAACTCATTTGTTGCAACTCCGCAATAAACCTCACTGTAAAACCAGTGTAAAACCAAACTGTTGCAGCCTCGCAACAAATCAAGTGCAGTCTGAGTTCTGGACATGCGACTCTGTCCTCCTTGGCGGATTGAAGATATCTGATTGGAACTTGCCTGCAGTCCTGGATTCGAGTCACTGGCTACTTTAAAGTAATCTGGTACTTCCCACATACACCTGTTTGATTTCTTCTTAACACAGATACTTTCAGCCATGCCCTTCATCTTTGATGTAAACTGGATTTGCTCTATCTTTGACAACATGCGCTTTCATGCTTCTCGTTTGAATTTTTATCTTTGCACGCTAGCTTTTTCCTGTAAAATTCGCAGAATAAATCTGTCCTGACTCGCATATTTTGACCAGACTTAATAGTCATGAGTAACTTATGAGTAACTTATTGTTTCAGAAGAAGAAACACATTATATTTTTTCAGAATATCTTAATATTGCTTAATCAATTAATTAATTTAGTGATAATTAAATAATATAACGTCGTAATATTTAATGTAGAAGTCACATGTCAACTGCTCGACTTTTCCCAATGGAAGAGAAAGAGAACGACTATCGAAACTCAGTCTTGAGATGAGATGTGAATTGAAAATTTTGAGATTGTGAATAAAAATTCTAATTGAAATTTCACGAGCATGTGAGGTGAACATGGAAGGGCTTGTCATGTAATTGAAATATGAAGATGAGTGCGGCATTGATTTCGTCTTGTTTGGTGAGAGTTTGCCAATTAGAATAAAAAAAAGAGAGTTTGCAGTGGTGTGGACCTAGCAAGGGGTGAGTTTTTTTGGTTGTTAGTGTCAGTGTTTCTAGATGGTCATGTGACTTGGAATATGAAATACTTTTTATTCTACCCCACGCTTGATGGCCTGGGAATTTTTTGAACCATGTATTGGCATCTGGCATGTGAGGCACCTATGTCTTTAGTGATATTTATAATTTTTGGGAGGCAAAGTTTAAATGCGATTGGGATAAATAATTTGAAAAACAAAGCTGCAAAAAACAAAGGGGTAACATTAAATAATGAGGGGGAAGAACTTTAAATGGAGGGGAGGGAATCCAATGAAGGGGAATTAAAATTCTAATTTGCCCAGAAATTTGTGAAAGGGTAGTGGTCAACAGAAATTTGTGAAAGGGTAGTGGTCAACTTCAATGGTAGTGGATTTTTCTGGGTATTTTTTCCATAGTATTATCAGAATTCAAATATATAAAGGCTTTGAATGAATGCATGGAAATGTTGATGTGGTCCAAGCTGGCTATTCTAATATTAAATAACAGTGTTACAAAACAAAACAATAGTCTTCCATTAACGTTTATTCCACACGGACTCTTATTTAACTCTTCCCAGCTGCCGTCCTGACTCTCAGCCTGCCACTTTGTATAAGAAAATAATGTGAGGGAAGAAATCAGACTCCTAGACTCTGATCGACTATCCTATTAAACGACTCAATCTAGAGAAGTCTATGATTTCTTTTTTAGACTTTTATATTTTTGTAAATAGCAGATTTTAAAAAAAGACATGATATTCAATATTAGCAATCACCACAAAGATCAGTTGAATGCAATTATGGGATTTTTATTGAATTGAAAATTAATTGGTTATAAAATATTATTGCCACAAACTCTGTAACAATTTCATAGCAACTCACTATTTTAACCATTTTAATACACGGGAATGTTATTATAGTGGTTTTTGTGTACATCTCAAACTGTCCCAACTGCAAATATGCCAAAGCACCCAATATGCTACGCCCAACGCCATTCCTGTAGAGATCGGAACTAGCAGCTCCCACATTCCCACCATAGAGTTTCACTGCAAATGATCCGCATGCACATGCCCCAACTGCAATAATAATAGCAAACAAAGTAATTACGCCATGGAAAGGATAATTTTATTACATTTAGTCCGAATGATTCTGCGATACCATTGTGGGCACTTGAGTAAGCGTAATAGGCGAGTGTATATTGATGGATGCAAGTGTTGCAACTTGACACTGGGCTCAAGACTGTAGCGATGAGCATGAGACACAAACTGCAAACCAGCAAGAAATTTGTTGTTTTGGTGGCCATGATGGAAGACTGGAAGATTTTTTCACAGGAGAATGTCAAACTACAGGAACTCTTGCTAATTTTTTTAATATGTAACACAAAAGAAAAAAATGACAGTCATAAATTTACTAAAAAGTAAATAGACAGGCATGGAAAACCAACACCCGTTTCCAAATTTTCAATTGACAGGCAATTTTCTTTTGAAATTCCAGGCCTGTTCGGCAATCTTGCAAATCTGCAACACATTGACATGTCGGGGTGTCGGGGATTAGAGCAGCTTCCAGATGGCTTCGGCAATCTAGCAAATCTGCAACACATTAACATGTCGCGCTGTTGTTAAATTTGTAATTTCAAACTGCAGTCGACCATTGCCAGAAACCGTTCAGCCAACCAGCCGGAAAGCTCTCGGGCCAGATTTCCGTCAAAGGGATTTTCCGATACTTGAACCCGAGAAAATTTGGAGCTGACACGTGGTTCAGCCCTGACGTAACGCAACGTCATTTTCTCGGGCGTTAAAGTTGGGCAGCAAACTGGGTTCCGATATTTTTGTGAGCTGTCCGATTGCCCTCATCTTTCTCCGCCGTCGATCTCCGAAGCTGCATACGGGCATGGGTCAAATCAATGTTTACGTGGAGTAAACAAAATTTTGTGCGTTGACCGCCGTAGGAGGAATTAAATGGAATTTATGTGTTTGTCGTAGTTTCAGGTGTATGTCATAAACTTTGTTATGGGCACGTTTTAATATATTAGGTGAGGCCCTTTAATATCGTTATGGGCACACGTTATTTTTTAATATGTTTTTTTTATATTTAGTTATGTAGAGCGAGCGCATTTTTATTAGAGTATTTTGTAGTTTTGTTGGAGCGAAAAAAATGTGTTGACTCCCATGAACGCACAGCAGTGCATAATGCTTGAATGAAAAACGTGGGAGCACATATATAAAATATGTATGTAAGTTTTTTTATAGGTTGTGAAGAAAAATGAAATACAAAAATGGTGGAGCGCAAGCTTGTTGTTGAACTTTGTTTATTTGCAAGATGATTCTTCACAGCAGTGAAAAAGAATGATGGAGCAGTAAAAGAAAATCACACAGCAGTGTGTGAACCAGGTGATGTAATTTTTGGAATAGGAAAAACCATGTGTGGTTTTGCACATCAGTGCAGAAAGGAAATGGTGGAGCGATTTTTGTAACTCTGTGTAAATTTCTTTTCACAGCAGTAAACTTATGTAAATCTTTTTATTACAGCAGTAAGTTGTTTTTCACAGCAGTGAATATAAAAAAGGGATTTTACAGTGGTAAATCTTTGCATCAGGTTTTAATGAATAGAAATCTTTTAATGGTGGTGAAATACTTTGTTCCTCAGTGAATTTTTTTTAAGTCTTCTGTGTGCACAAAAGATCCTGGAGCAAAAGAAACAGAGCATTGCCTCTGTGTGTTTGTTTATTTGGTTTTTGGTATTTTCCCCATTAAAAAATACCCAACAGTGGTATCAGAGCAGGCTTAGGCTCTTTAAAAAAAAGTTAAAGAAGCTGAAGGGAGAAGGTTGTTGCTGCAGCAAAACTTCTCAGGCAGACAGAAGACTCAGACAACAAAGGATTCAGGTATTCTTCATAGCTATCTTGTTTGTTATTGAAGAGACAGTCAGTGTTTTAAATATACAGTCAAGGAATGGCCAGCACAAGCACTGGTATGGGTTTGTTTAACACCCAACTCCCACAGTTTAATGGGAAGAACTATGACTACTGGTCAATAACTATGACAGCTCTGCTTGCTTCCCAAGATTTATGGGAAATAGTTGAAGAAGGTTTTGAAGAACCAGCAGATGAAACTGAGTTCAATGCATTAACTCAGGGAGAGAAAGATCTGCTTAAGAACAATAGGAAGAAGGATTCAAAAGCCCGAGTGTTGTTGTATCTAGCAGTAGACCAGAGTATGTTTCCAAGGTTAGCAGCAGCTAAGACAGCCAATGAAGCATGGCAAACCCTTAAGACAGCCTATCAAGGCATGGAGAGAGTGAAGACAGCAAAGCTACAATTGCTGAGAAAGGATTTTGAGAACTTGAACATGAAGGAGTCAGATAACATTGACTCATTCTTCACTCATGTGATTGGTGTAATCACACAAATGAGAACTCATGGAGAAACCATTGAAGACAGAAGGATTGTGGAGAAAATATTGAGGGTCTTACCCTCAAAGTTTGATGCCATAGTCACCACCATTGAAGAGACAAAGGATCTCTCAAGCTATTCAGTTGATGAGCTACATGCATCACTGATAACACATGAGCAGAGGTTGAGTAGGAATGAAAACTCATCTCTTGAGCAAGCCTTTAAGACCCAGATGTCCTTTGGAAGAGGCAGAGGTCAAGGCAGAGGAAACAAAAGAGGAAGAGGCAGAAGCCAGAATAGAGGTGGAAGGAACAACTCATCAAATGCACAAGGAAGAGGCAACAATCCAAATCAGAACCAAGGCCAAGGCAGCAGCCAACAAGGAGGACAACATCATGCTCAAGGACAAAGGTATGATAAATCTAATGTTCAATGCTATTATTGCAAAAAATATGGACATTATGCTAGTGATTGTAGAAAGAAACAGCATGATATGAACAGCAGACAAAATGCAAATGTTACAAGAGAAAACAGCAGTCAAGAAAATGTCCTGTTAGCTTGTAACATGGCTGAAACACATAGTGAGGACATATGGTTTTTAGACTCAGGTTGCAGCAACCATATGACCGGAAACATAGCCTTCTTTTCTGCCCTAGATAAAAATGTGAAATCAGAAGTCACACTAGGAACTGATAGTAAAGTGTCTGTTATGGGAAGAGGAGAAATAAAAATACTTTCAAAGCAAGGAGAAAGGAAAACCATAGCAGATGTATACTATGTCCCCGGAATGAGATGTAATCTCTTGAGTATTGGACAGCTTGTCCATAAGGGCTACAATGTTTTCTTTAAAAATGATGTGTGCACCATCATGGATATACCACCCAGCGAAAGATGCATTGCTGAAGTGAAGATGACAAGGAACAGGATGTTCCCTCTCCGGATCAGGGCAGACATGAAGAACAAAAGAGAAATGGCAGCAGTCACCGAAGAGGCCTTCCAAAGCGTGCCAAAGGATGAGAACTGGTTATGGCACTTGAGATTTGGGCATCTAAATTTTGGAGGTCTAAACTTATTGAGCAGAAAAGGAATGGTAAGAGGATTACCATTGATAGAGAAACCGGACAGCCTATGTGAAGGCTGCATTTTGGGAAAACAACATAGAGAAAGTTTTCCATCAGGGAAGAGCATAAGGGCAAAGACACCCTTAGAGATCATCCACTCAGATTTATGTGGACCAATGCAAGCTCCATCACTAGCAGGCAGCCTATATTTCCTAACATTCATTGATGACTGTACAAGAAAGACTTGGATATATTTCCTTAAAAACAAAAGTGAAGTGTTTGAGAAATTCCAAAATTTCAAGGCATTTGTTGAAAACCAAAGCGGGCTGCATATAAAAGTTTTGAGAACTGATAGAGGAGGTGAGTATATCTCCAAGGAATTCCTAAGATTTTGTAGAGAAAATGGAATTTATAAACAGTTTACAGCAAGGTACACTCCGCAGCAAAATGGAGTTGCTGAAAGGAAAAACAGGACCATCATGGAGATGGCAAGGAGCATGTTGAAGGCAAAGCATTTGCCAAATGAGTATTGGGCTGAAGCTGTACATTGTGCAGTTTATATATTGAACAGGTGTCCTACAAAAGCAGTCATGAACAAAGTGCCAGAAGAGGCATGGAGTGGGAGAAAGCAAGGAGTCACCCACATGAGAGTTTTTGGGTGTGTGGCCTATGCACACATACCAGATCAGCTAAGGAGGAAGTTGGACAGCAAAGGGGAGAAATGCATCTTCATTGGATACAGTGATGAATCCAAAGCCTACAGGCTGTACATTCCATCTACCAAGAAGTTCTTTGTCAGTAGAGATGTTCAATTCATTGAAGAGGAAGCTTGGGATGGAAGCATAGAGAAAACAGTCAATGTCAAGAACTGTTTGTCTCATGATGAAGATGAAGAGGAGGTGGCTGAAATGAATCCCCAAACAACAGCGCCAACACAAGGACAGCAAGGTACACCATTAAGGATCAATGAGAGTGCTTCTCCAAGCACACCACAAGGAGGAAATTCAAGTGCATCTTCAAGCACTTGCACACCAAGTGAACGAGGTAAGAAGTTTAGAAATCTAAGTGAAATTTATGAAGAAGGAATGAATTCCTTATTTGCCTTGTATTGTCATGTTGATGATCCTATTCATTTTGAAGAAGCTATTAAAGATAAGAAATGGATAGAAGCTATGGATGAGGAGATGAATGCCATAGAGAGAAACAAAACATGGGATTTGGTTGAGTTACCAAAAGGCAAAGAAGTCATTGGTGTGAAATGGGTCTACAAGACCAAGAGCAATGCTGAAGGCAAGATTGAAAGGCACAAGGCAAGGCTGGTTGTCAAAGGCTACAAGCAGCAGTATGGGAGAGATTATGAGGAGACTTTCGCCCCGGTTGCAAGAATGGAAACCGTGAGAGCAGTGCTGTCCATAGCAGCTCAAAACAAATGGAAAGTCTACCAAATGGACGTGAAGTCAGCATTCCTAAATGGAGTGTTAATGGAAGAGGTCTATGTGGAACAGCCTCTCGGATATGAGAAGAAAGGTGAAGAGCACAAAGTGTGCAAATTGAAGAAAGCTCTTTATGGGCTGAAGCAAGCGCCAAGAGCATGGTACAGCAGGATAGATTCATATCTATTGGATAATGAATTCGACAAGTGTGAAGGAGAACCCACAGTCTACATCAAGGAAAAGGATGGTAAGATTTTGATTGTGGTCTTATATGTTGATGATGTTATTTTCACAGGTAATGATGATCAGCTCATTAAGAATTTTAAATCAGTCATGAAGGATGAATTTGAAATGACTGACATGGGTTTCTTGAGATACTTCTTAGGCATAGAAGTAGATCAAAATGAAAAAGGAATTTTTATATCTCAAGCAAGATATGTAAATCAAATTTTGAGCAGATTTAAGATGGAAGAATGCAAGGCAGCCATCACTCCCACAGTGATGGGATTAAAGCTCAGCAGAGAGGACAGCAGCAAGGATTTTGATCCTAGTTTGTATAAAAGTATTGTGGGTAGCCTTATGTATTTAACAGCTACTAGGCCTGATTTAATGTATGCTGTTAGTTTAATTTCCAGGTTCATGGAGAGGCCAAAGGAGGCACATTGGCAGGCAGCAAAGAGAATTTTGAGGTATGTCAAAGGCACCAAAATGTTTGGAATTTTATATCATGCCTCTAAACATTCAGATTTGGTTGGATACACAGACAGCGATTGGGCTGGAAGTGTAGATGATCGGAAGAGCACTTCCGGTTATGTTTTTAATATGGGTTCAGGAGCCATTTCATGGGCTTCTAAGAAGCAATCCATTGTAGCATTGTCTACAGCAGAGGCTGAATATGTGGCAGCTACAGCAGCAGCATGTCAAGCAGTGTGGATGAGAAGAATGTTGAGAAGCTTAGGCCAAGAGCAGGCAAAAGCGACAGTGATTTTTTGTGACAATAGCTCAGCTATTGCATTGTCAAAGAATTCAGTGTTTCATAAGAGAACGAAACACATTGATACAAGGTTTCACTACATCAGAGAATTGGTGAACAATGGAGAAATTGTCTTGGAACATTGCAGGACTCAAGAACAGGTTGCGGACATCTTGACAAAGCCGCTGGATCAGAAGAGCTTTGAATTTTTGAGAAAGTGTCTGGGTATGACTGAATGCCCAGCTGTTGAAATTAAAGGGGAGTGTTAAATTTGTAATTTCAAACTGCAGTCGACCATTGCCAGAAACCGTTCAGCCAACCAGCCGGAAAGCTCTCGGGCCAGATTTCCGTCAAAGGGATTTTCCGATACTTGAACCCGAGAAAATTTGGAGCTGACACGTGGTTCAGCCCTGACGTAACGCAACGTCATTTTCTCGGGCGTTAAAGTTGGGCAGCAAACTGGGTTCCGATATTTTTGTGAGCTGTCCGATTGCCCTCATCTTTCTCCGCCGTCGATCTCCGAAGCTGCATACGGGCATGGGTCAAATCAATGTTTACGTGGAGTAAACAAAATTTTGTGCGTTGACCGCCGTAGGAGGAATTAAATGGAATTTATGTGTTTGTCGTAGTTTCAGGTGTATGTCATAAACTTTGTTATGGGCACGTTTTAATATATTAGGTGAGGCCCTTTAATATCGTTATGGGCACACGTTATTTTTTAATATGTTTTTTTTATATTTAGTTATGTAGAGCGAGCGCATTTTTATTAGAGTATTGTAGTTTTGTTGGAGCGAAAAAAATGGGTTGACTCCCATGAACGCACAGCAGTGCATAATGCTTGAATGAAAAACGTGGGAGCACATATATAAAATATGTATGTAAGTTTTTTTTTACGGGTTGTGAAGAAAAATGAAATACAAAAATGGTGGAGCGCAAGCTTGTTGTTGAACTTTGTTTATTTGCAAGATGATTCTTCACAGCAGTGAAAAAGAATGATGGAGCAGTAAAAGAAAATCACACAGCAGTGTGTGAACCAGGTGATGTAATTTTTGGAATAGGAAAAACCATGTGTGGTTTTGCACAGCAGTGCAGAAAGGAAATGGTGGAGCGATTTTTGTAACTCTGTGTAAATTTCTTTTCACAGCAGTAAACTTATGTAAATCTTTTTATTACAGCAGTAAGTTGTTTTTCACACCAGTGAATATAAAAAAGGGATTTTACAGTGGTAAATCTTTGCATCAGGTTTTAATGAATAGAAATCTTTTAATGGTGGTGAAATACTTTGTTCCTCAGTGAATTTTTTTTAAGTCTTCTGTGTGCACAAAAGATCCTGGAGCAAAAGAAACAGAGCATTGCCTCTGTGTGTTTGTTTATTTGGTTTTTGGTATTTTCCCCATCAAAAATACCCAACAGCTGTTCGGGATTAAAACGGCTTCCAGATACGTTCGGCAATCTGACAAATCTGCAAAGCATTGACCTGTCATACTGCTCGGGATTAAAGCGGCTTCCAGATACGTTCGGCAATCTGACAAATCTGCAAAGCATTGACCTGTCATACTGCTCGGGATTACAGCACCTTCCAGATACCTTCGAGAATCTGAGAGGACTTCAATATTTTGATTTAAGTTGTTGCAACCATTCAACTATGTTGAGCGTGCCTTCACATCTTCAACGCTTATGCTTATTAACGGATGATGAAGAATAATAATAACAGGAGCCACCTGGGCATGTCACTGTTTTTTCGCAAAAGTGGATTTTGGGCCTAAAACAGACATAAGAATGCCTCTTGTTAATGTGCAATATATAATGCTACCAAATATTTTATTTTAAAGGTAACCTAAACGTATATTTCGTATGCATGTAATTAACAATTTGTGTGTTTTTGCTTAAAAATTGAAAATGGGTATAGTTCGTATTCATGTAATTAAAAATTCGTGTGTTTTTGCTTAAAAATTGAAAATGGGTATAGTTAGTATTGTAATTAAAACGTGTGTTTTTGCTTAAAAATTGAAAATGGGTATAGTTAGTATTAGTAATTGGTGATAGATATGTTATTTACGGTAAGTTATTTTCAAGTATTTTATTTTTGGATGGTTTTCTTGTAAAATTTAAAAATAAAAAATCACTACACAAATCTATAACCATATTTAAATTTAATTAATAAGCACCTAAAAACTTAGTATTTATAATAAGTGACAAAGGTGGAGGGTAGAGAGAGAGGGATGTGTAAAAGAGAGGGAGATACAAGAATGAAGAGAGAGAGGAGGGGAGGGAGATATAGATTAGAGGGGGAGAGAGAGGGAAGGGAGAAAAAAGTCAAAGAGATAGAGGTAGAGAGAGAGAGAGAGTGACAAAGAAGAGATGGAGAGAGAGGGAGAGAAGAGAGAAGGGAAGACAAAGAGAAGCGGAGAGAGAGATGGAGAGAAAGGGAAGACAAAGAGAAGTGGAGAGAGAGGGGGGGAGAGAAAGGGAAGTGGAGAGAGAGAGAGGGAGAGAAAGGAAAGAGACAAAGAGTGACATAGTGATGGAGGGTAGTAACCACTTATAAGTCTACACACACAATTTTACTCCTACATAAGTTATGAGGAAAACAAAAATAATGGTGGGAAGTAGCTTTTATAAGTATATTTTTACATCTCATTCTATCTATTTTTTATGGGAAGACTTGTGTAAACTATGGTGGGAAGTAATTGATGATAGATATGTTATTTACTTGAGTATAAGTTATTTCCAAGTATTTTGTTTTTGGATAGTCTTCTGCAACACATAAAAATAAAAAATAACTGCACAAATATCTAATAATGATTCCATAGTCATTATTAGATTTAATTAATAAGCACACAAAAATTAATACTTATAATAAACATACAATATAACAAGTTTCTTCACCATGTATATCCACCCCCACTTTACCATGAATATTATTAACTTGTAAACAAGTTTTGTTACAATACAATGGGCCAGTACTATGACTTACCAATACTATATGTGAGAAAAAACATAAGTCATTTCACAATAAAAAGTTAAAATGTAAAATATTTTAGACATTTGATATAGCATTGATTGCACAGAGTGAAAATTCTCTATCATACCGATGGAGGGGGAAAGAGAGGGAAGGGAAGAGAGAAAAATAGATTGGGGGAAAGAGAGGGAAGGAGAGAGAGAAAAATAGATTGAGTGAGATAGAGCACAGAGAGAAGGGGAGAAGGAGGTAGATAGTGACACAAAGAGAGAGAGAGTGATGGGGAGGAGAGAGAGAGAAGGAAGTGTAAAAGAGAGAGAGATAGATGAATGAAGAGAGAGAGGAGGGGAGGGAGAGGAGGGAGAGAGAGGGTGAAGGAAGGAAAAAGACATAAAGAGATATAGGTAGAGAGAAAGGGAGTGCCAAGGGAGAGATGAGAGAGGGATATAGGAGAGGAGGGAAGACAAAAAGGAGAGGAGAGAGGGGGAGAGAAAGGGAAGAGAGAGGGGGAGACATAGAGATGGAGAGGGGAGAAGGGGGCAAAGAGAAGGAAAGAGGGAGGGAGATAGTGATAGAGTTTGAGTGTAGAGAGAGAGATGAAGGAGAGAGACACATGGAGGTGGGAAGAAAGGAAGAGGAAGGGAGAGAGATAAGGAGAGAGTAGAGCAGGAGGAGGGAAGAAAGATCAAGAGAGTGAGAGAGGGATCCAACCAAGATATGGTATGTGTGTATATAAAAACAAACCTAGATATATCTTAACCCTAGATCTATAAAGGGACGAGAGGGATCAAATTTCTTTTCACTTTAAAAGAGGTTTTTATCTCAAGAAATTTGATCCCAAAAGAGACTCGATCCCTCTCCACGCTTGATAAATCAGAGATTAAATGAATCTAGATTAATTTATTTTTATTCTTAAATTTTATCTTGATTACTACCATATCTTTATTTTAAACAAATACAAAATCATTACCTAAAATTAAATAATTTATAAGTCTAATTATTTTACAATTAAATTATTATTTAAATTCTCAACGCATCTAAATTTCAAATTTTGAATTTTTTTTTTAAATATTCAAATAAATTTAAAATAAAACAAAACTTCTAAAACACTGTTTTACAACCCAGAAAACTCCGATTTAAAATAAAACAAAACCTATAAAACAATGTTTTACAACCAAGAGAACTCCAATTATACCAACCTTAAACCGCCGCCTACAAATTTGGAAAAATACAAGTCATTATACCAACCACAAACTCTATTTTTCACCCGACAGAAATATGTTAACTACATGGTTAAACTATTCCCCAAAAATAAAAGCACAACCTGGCTATTACACTAAAATAAATAAATACATTTTTTTTTTAGAAATCCTAAATAAAATACAAGATTTAATCTGTGTAGTAGATGCATTAAAAATAAAAAATAAAACTATTGTTCAAATTCCAACACGGATTGGTTAAATGGGAGGTTCCCTTACCGGCTCAGCCACGCAACACACGAAGTGATTAATATCTATCACCGACCAGAATCTTACTTTTTACTCGTGACGTGGCTTCCTGGTCGCTGATCCAATTGCTTTCACCGCCGGACTTGACATCATGGCCGAAGGTGTGGAAGAACCCAACGGGTAAAGAAGTTATGGAAGAAGCAAATGGATGGTGGCTGGCTAAGCTCTGAAAGAAGAATAAAATAGGAGAGAGGAGGTTAAATCAGGGATTAATTGTAATTGTCAAAATAAAATTGAAATATTGAATGCAGTGCTGGTTTTAAACATCCAAACACACTTGCAATACGGAATCAGTACTGGTGGTACAGAATCAAAACAAAATGTGTGGCATAGTTGGGTATATGTTCCGCCGCCCCTCCCAGCCATATAAGAAATAGCCAAGCAAGCCATCTAGAGAGGCAAGAAGAGAGTGCCCTGTGGCATAGGCAAGAGAGGAAGAAGGGTGGCGGTGGCGGTGGCGGTGAAAGAAGCTAGAAAGTAATAACAAAATAGATGCCATAGTGGACTTTCCTTCCTCAGAAATTGAATAAATAATTAGTGGTAAGTAGGAAGAAGGGTGAGGGTGGGGATACGGCTGGCAGTGAAACAAGCTAGAAAGTAATAACAAAATAGATGCCATAGTGGACTTTCCTTCCTCAGAAATTGAATAAATAATTAATGGTAAGCAGTTAAAAATTGGTCTGAAATACTAAATGAATTACTGATGTAGAGTATGTCTTCATAGTTGTAGTCCTAAATACCATTCACAAGTCCTAAATATCATAAACAATCAAAGATTTGGAAGTCAATGTTGGAAATTGATCTTGTTGTAACTATTTTTTGATCCATAAATTTTTCTAATAAAGGATATTACAAAAAAGGTTTATATTATGAACTTTGTAATAAGCTGGCTGATCCGATAAATGTCACGTGAAAATTTATTTATTTTCCAAATAAATTTAAATGATTTTGTAATTTCCACTAATAAAGATGCATGGTAACTACTGCGCTTGCTCCAACAACTAGGATTTTATATGTCGCAATTAACAGCTCACATGCATTACAAGACCCCCGACACTCCCAATGTGTAACGAGGGGGCGCAAAGACCGGGATTTTATCTATCGGAACTAACAACTCACATGCATTACAGGACCCCCACACTCCCGATGTTTAACGAAAGGAGGGGGGTTTATTCCACCAAATCTATCCCTCTACTATCCACTCCGTCAAAATATCTCTTGCTATCTTTTCCACTACTTGTCGATTCATAACAACCAAATCTTGGAATTAATTCCCACAGACATTCTAAAAGTTTGTTAAACACTCACGTCATTAAAATCATCACCAAAGATTTTAATTTTCTCTAAAAGCAGAGTTTGCCCAAATTGTCCGATCATTTTCTCAAGCTTGCAGTGTTCGCAGAATATTTAATTGGCAGAACAGCTTCCTAGCACACACAAGCGCTTCTCCCACCATCTTCAATCTTCTTGGTATTCCAATTTTTCAATTTTTTTGTTCAACCTCAAAATGAGTACTTTTAAAGGAAAAAGTAAGTCACAAATTGAGAACCCCATGCTTCCCACAACCATGAATTTAGATGAGCTATCTTTGGTAGCTTAGATTTCAAGATTGTAGAGACCACATGTGAGTTTTATTGGTATGAATTGTATAATTGGGCTTTTCAAAAGTTTGAAGACGTTAATGATGATTTTAGTTTTTGGGAATCCATGTTACCCTAGTTTGTTTTTTCTTAGACTCGTCATTTTCCCGAGTTTGTCTCCTGGTGCCAAATATTTACCGAATCAAAGAGAGTAGTAGTAGCAATAAATAGTAGATTTTTATTTTATATAGCAAAAGAGTCTATTCTTCAATATTTACAAATCAATTTTCCAAGTTCCTTGCATTCCTCTTTAGTTGACTCATTAATGGAAATTTATCAAAAGCTTACATTTCAAGAGAGAACCCATATTTTTGAGTCAGTTTTACCAGAAGGACCTGTGTCATAATCTACCTTATTCCTCAGCGATATTTCCTGAAATGTCCAGAAAAAAATTTCCATGGCTTGTTGTCTTTTAGGTTCTCAAAGTGATGAATGGGTTGATGAGGTTATTCTAGGATTCTTGACTATATTTTCATATGGGAAAAAACCTTTTGTCCTATTCAATTTAAAGCTAATTTATCTCAGCGAACATTCATGAGTAGTTCTTAAAAATCTGTGCAGAAAGAGTCGTCAAACATCAATATGTATTAGTTTAGAGATTCTTAGACCATCAAGATGAGAGGTTTAATATGCCACTATAGAACTTGGAGTCAAAGCAGAGACCATAATTTGTTATTCACTACATTTCATTAGTAAAAAAGAATTCAAAATAGTATTTTGATCAGTGACTTAACCAATTTATGTATTTATCACTCTGTATTCTTAGTAGTGATGTAGTCCCAAGGATTTTAGCTGAAATTAAGAGAATTTTACATTTAAGTGAGAAAACAAAGGTAGGATATTGGAATCTATATCATAGCTTCAAAGAGATCAGGATTTATGGTTGTGAATTGTCACCTTATAAGCTACCAATATTTCTTTCAATGAGGATTTTTGCTTTGGAGTTCATAAAGGAGAGCCTAAATGTAGATGAAGTTTATTTTGTTTCTAACAAACAAAAAGCTCAAATTAGCCCCTTCATAGAAAATACCAGGGCCACTGATAAAGAACCAGCAAATTTGTTAATTCAAATGAAGTTTAAAATGAGTTTTAGTTGGCCTTATGATCCTTTGGGAATAATTTCAGCTATCAGACTTGAGCAAAAGTCAACTCCTTATATTCATTTTTCAAAACCAGAAATTGAGCAGTATGATAATGAGGTTGCTTGGGAAGAAAACACTTTATAGGAAGTTGAAGAACAACTGTCAAGTCAAACAACATTGGAAACACCTCTTCCAAAAGAAAAGGAATTGAAAAGAACAAGTGAAAGCATTTATCCTCGCATTTTAGGATCTAAGTCAATAGAGTTTAGAATTTTAAAAAGAAGGAAGACCAAGGAAACAAAATAAGAATCATCTGAAGCTAGGAATATAAAGGTTTCAACTACAATGATGGTATCAAGTGATCCTATGTTTACTCTACAATAGATGGAAGAAACAATAACTGATACATCTACTTCTCCTTCTTCTAGTGGTCAAAGAACTTTTGCTAAATTCAGAGAAATGAAGAAAAATAATGGGCTTCTAAAAAATACTACATATTCTTAGTTTTGGAAACAAACATCCTTTTCCCAAAACATATTTTTATTTGCAGTAGATGATGATAGGGGGCAGTTCAATTGGGATTTCTTGAGCCAAAAGTTCAATTCCCAAAGACTGTAGAGGACTACAAACATTCTTTATTATCTTTTGATACTAAACAAATTCACCCTATAGACCAGATAGATCTACATAAGCAAGCAGGTGACATGATCTACTCTTCTCTAAAAAGTTCTTATATGGTTGTTTCAAGATTAAAAACTTCTTTGAATAACATTCATTCACAGTTGAAGTTAGAAAATATGTCATCATTAGAAAAATATACAAGGAGAAGAGATTTAGAAGTTATTTTTATCAAATTAGGATTGGATCCCAACGATGTTGATGCAACTTAGGAGATCATAATAAAAAGAAATGCATATATTTAAGCATTGCTCAACAAATTAAGATTACCAATAATAGAGCATCCTCAAGCTCAAGAAGTGGGAGAAATTGAGAAAGAAAAGGAAAACATGCTGCATATGTGTTGGGCATAGCCCAATCTGACTAGATTTTGGGCAAGAAATCTGAGTTTTGTGGAACACACAGTAGAAAATATGTTGTAGAGTACGAAGTGGACCACAGTGTAGAGCAATGGAGCATAATGAAGACCACGCAGTAGATTCAATACGCAGCATAGGGGCTTCACATCAAAGCCCCTCCCCTTTGGTAAAAAGCATAAAATATTATAAAAGTTGATGGTTTTGGACCATAATCCCTTGTATTTTGGAAACCATGGTATCGGGTCCTTGGTAATGTATCAATATAATCCCTTAATGTAATAGTATATATAGGGATCAATAATAAAGAAAAGGATTATCTTAGGATCAAATCATGTATTGAATGGTTGAATCTTTGTGACTGGGTTTTGTGGCGAAGGAAAGGCTCTGTAGTCGAGTGCATAGAGGCCTAAGTCTATAGTTGAGTGCGTACACAACCTGCACCTTGGTGTGCAGGTCAAGAACCGTTTGTTGTACAAATTTTATATTATAAGCAACAGTTCTTGTGGACGTAGTCCCAAATTGGGATCAACCATGGTAAAATCCATGTTGTCATGTGTTTTTCTTATTATCTGCACTTTATTTCAGTATTGTGAAGCTTACGTATGATTATGATATGTTTAAGTGATGAATGTTATTCTGCAAGTAATATATAAGTGTGAAGTAGTTGATATATTCAAAGTAGTTTATAAGTATTAAAGAATAAAGAAAATACAAAAGTGCCACATCACAACATTTCTCAGGCTATAGAAAGCTAGTTCTGCAACCTCCCATAGTCACTTCAGGTGAGACTACGACTTGCTTGTAGGTCATTAATGAAAGGGCCAGTGATTGAGGGTTTTTTGGTGTGAAGTAAAGAATCGAACCTGGGTTACCCAAACCTAATCCAACAGTATGATTGTGGAGAAGAATTTGCAAATAAAAAAAATGGAGGGAGAGATGGAAAAATTATTAAAGGAGAAGGAGAATATGTTAGTGCAAGAGTATCAACAATCAACACAATATCCACAAGTCATGATTCAACAATACAATTATCCAAAGCAATGGATGTTCTATCTTTAAGAAATGTAGAAATCGAGAATTTGAAGGCATCATTTCAATCCATGGTTTCCATACACCATGGAAACTTACATGGCAGGTACACATGCATTGCGCACCCCCCATGTCCCAAAACCACATATCGCCTACCGCCTTCCCACTAGCCATTATTCATGCCAAATCTATCCCTCCGCTATCCACTCTGTCAAAATATCTCTTGCTATCTGCTCCGCTACTTGTTGATTCATAACAACCAATTTTTGCAACTAATTCCCAAAGACATTCAAAAATCATGGTAAACACTCAGGTCATTGAATGCATCAATGAATGTTTAAATTTTCTCTAAAAGCAGATTTTTCCCAAATTGTCCAATAATTTTCTCAAGTTTGCAGTGTTCGCGGGACAATTAAGCAGCAAAAGAAATTCCTAGTACACACAAGCGCTTCTCTCACCATCTTCAATCTTCCTCGTATTCCAATTTTCCTATTTTTTGTTCAACCTCAAAGTGAGTATTTCTAAAGGAAAAATTAACTCCCAAATTGAGAACCCCATGCTTCCTACTGTCCTGAGTTTAGAAGAGCTATCATTGGTAGACTTAGATTTCAAGATTGTAGAGATCAAATGTGAGTTCCATTTGTATGAATTTCATAATTGGGCTTTTTAGAAGTTTGAATATGCTAGTGATTATTTTAGTTTTTGGGAATCCATATTACCAAATTTGTTTTTCCTTAGACTCATCATTTTCCCGAGCTTGTCTCCTGGTACAAAACTAGATATTTACCCAGTCAGAGAGCAGTAGTAGTGAGAAATGGTAAATTTATGTTTTATATAGCACCAAAGTATATTCTTCAATATTTACAAATATATCTTCCAAGTTCCTTGCGTTTCTTTTTAGTTGACCCATTAATGGAAATTTATCAGGAGACATACATTTCAAGAGAGAGCCATATTTTTGAGTCAATTTTACTAGAAGGACCTAAATTATCACACCATAATCTGCCTTATTCCTTAGCCATATTTCCTTAAATGTGCAGGAAAATAATTTCCATGTTCTTTTGTCTTTTAGGTTATAAAAGTGATGAATGGGTTGATGTGGTCATTCTAGTATTCCTCACTGTGTTTTCATCTGGGAAAAAACCCTTTGTCCTATTCAATTTTAGCCAATTTATCTTAGATAACATTCATGAGAAATTCTTAAAATTCAGTGCCGAAAGAGCAATCAGACATCAATATGTATTAGTTTACCCGCTCTTAGACCATCAAGATGAGAGGTTTAATATGCCACTATAGAAGCTAGATTCATAGGTGATACCACAATTTGTTATTCACTACACTTCATTAGTCAGAAATAATTCAAAAGAGTATTTCAATCAGTGATTTTGTTAACCAATTTATCTATTTATCTCTTTGTCTGCTTAGTACTGATGTATTTCCAAGGATTTTGGTTGAAATTAAGAGAATTTTTCAATTAAGGGAGCAAACAAAGGTAGCAAATTGACATCTATATCATAACTTCATAGAGATTGGGATTTATGGTTGTGAATTGTCACCTTATAAGCTACCAATATTTCTTGCAATGAGGATCTTTACTTTGGAGTTCAGAAAGCATAGCCTAAATGTAGTTGAAGTTCATTTTTTTTTCCCATAAACAGAAAGGTCAATTTAAATTAAAATCTCAAATCGACCCCTTCATAGAAAATAATAGAGAAACTGATAAAGAGACATAATTTTTTTTAATTGAAATGAAGTTTAAAATAAATTTTAGCTAGCTTTATGATCCTTTGGGAATAATTTCAACTATCAGAATTGAGCCGAAGTCAAATTCTTATATTCATTTTTCAAAACCAGAAATTGAACAATATGATAATCAGGAATCTTGGGAAGAAATCACTTTATAGGAAGTTGAAGAAAAATTGTCAGGTCAAAGAAAATTGGAAACATCTCTTCCAAAAGAAATGGAATTGAAAAGAACAAGTGAAAGCATTTCTCCTAGCATTTCAGGGTCTAATTCAATAGAGTTTAGAATTTTCAAAAGAAGAAAGACCAAGGAAACAAAAGAATAATCGTCTGAAGCTAGGAATATAGAGGTTTTGACTATAATGCAGGTGTCATGTGATCCTGTGTTTACTCTACATCGGATGGAAGAAACAACAACTGACGCATCTACTCCTCCTTCTTTTAATGGTCAAAGCACTTTTGCTAAATTTAGAGAAATGAAGAAAAATAATGGGCTTCTAAAAACTACCACATATTCTTAGTTTTGGAAACAAGCATCTTTTTCCCAATATAGATTGTTAGTTGCACTAGATGATGATAGGGGGATATTTCAATTGGCATTTCTTGAGCCAAAATTTCTAGTCCCAATGACTATAGAGGACTAGAAAAATTCTTAATTATTTCCTTTTGATACTAAACAAATTCACCCAATAGACCAGATAGACCTACATAAGCAAGTAGGTGAAATGATCTACTCTTCTCTAACAAGTTCTGCTATGGTTGTTTCAAGATTACAAACTTCTTTGAATAACATTCATTCTCAGTTGAAGTTAGAAAATATGTCATCATTGGAAAAATATACAATGATAACAACTTTAGAAGTTATTGTTATAAAATTAATATTTTTTTCCTAACGATGTTCATGCAACTCAGGAGATCATAAAAAAAGAAATGCAGATATTTAAGCATTGTACAACAAATTAAGGGTACCAACAATCCTGAAGCTCAAGAAGTGGGAGAAATTGAGAAAACATGTTGCATATGATTGTGGGGAAAAAATTGCAAATAAAAAAAATGGATGGAGAGACGGAAAAATTATTAAAGGAGGAGGAGAAATATGTAAGTGCAAGAGTATCAACAAGGGAGACAAGATTAGAAAGTCATGATTCAATAAAAAAAATTTCCAAAGCCATGGATATTCTATCTTTGAGGAATGTAGAAATCGACAATTTGAATGCATCATTTCAATCCATGGTTTCCATACACCATGGAAACTTACATGGCGGGCGCAAGTACGTTGCACACCCCGCATCTCCCAAAACTAGATACCACCTACCACCTTCTCTCTAGCCATTATTCTCACCAAATCTATCCCTCTGCAATCCACTTCGTCAAAATATCTCTTGCTATCTCCTCCACCACTTATTGATTCATGATAGCCAAATTTTGCAATTAATTCCCACAAACATTCAAAAAGCATGTTAAATACTCAGGTCATTAAAATCATCAACAAATATTTAAATTTTCTCTAAAAGCAGAGTTTGCCCAAATTGTCTGATCATTTTCTCAAGTTTGCAGTGTTCGTAGAAAAATTCAGCAATAAAAGAACTTCCTAGTACACATTGGCACTTCTCCCACCATCTTCAATCTTCCTGTTATTCCAATTTTCCTATTTTATGTTCAACCTAAAAAATGAGTACTTATAAAGGAAAATTTTATCACAAATTGAGAACCCGATTCTTCCTACTATCCTGAGTTTATATGTGCTATCTTTTGTAGACTTATATTTGAAGATTATAGAGACCAGATGTGATTTTTTGTCAGGCCAGGTAGTAACTCCATAAGACAAAAATGATTTGTGTGTTCTATTCCATCAAGTAGGTGTTCGTTATATACATGAGTGAGAGATTGTTCAGTTCATCTCCCGATGACTGTTCATATTTCTGATTTTGTTATTTACATAAATTCACCCAATCACAACGATTAGGTGTCAACATTCCCCCCTTAATCTGAAGGGATGTTGGTGAGTCCAAGCATCATTTTGAATTGTTCAAGCTTTTCTCTTCCAAGCGCTTTGGTGAAGATCTCTGCAATTTGCTCATTTCTGGAACAATGACAGAGATGGATTGTTTTGGCCTCAACATGATGTCGAATCAGATGATATTTAATATTGATGTTCTTCGTTCGATCATGGAATTCTGGGTTCTTGGCCAACTTTATTGCGTAGGTATTGTCAATCATGAGTGGAGTTGATTGTACTTGTTTTACCTGCAAATCTTTAAGAATTTTCCTGAGCCACACAATTTCTTTTGTTGCTTCAGCTGCTGCCACGTATTCTGCTTCTGTTGTGGAATCTGTTGGAACTGATTGTTTGCGTGATCTCCAAGAGACAACTCCTGATGCAAGACTCATAGCATATCCTGAAGTTGATACCCCAATTTCTTTGTCTCCATCAAAGTTTGAATCAGAGTATCCAATCAAGTTGAAGTCGTCCACCTATGTATACTTGATTCCAAAGTGTTGAGTTCCCTTCAAGTACCTTAGAACTCTTTTTGCAGTAGACCAATGTCCCTCACAAGGCTTTTGCATAAACTTGGAGAGGATTCCAACAGCAAACGAAATGTCTGGTCTGGTACTAGTTAGGTAGTTGAGACTTCCTACAAGTTGTCTATACTTTGTTGCATCCTAAAATTTTTTTCCTTCAATAGATGTGAGCTTTAACTTTTGTTCCATTGGAGTAGTAAGAGGATTTCACTCTGTCATGCCAAACCTATTCAACAGATCTCCAATGTATTTCTTTTGAGAAGGAAATATGGACTTTGGATGTTGGGTTACTTCAATGCCAAGATAGTAATGAACATAGCCCAAATCAGTCATTTCAAAACTTTTCCCCAATTCCTTCTTTATGGATGCAATGTAGCTTTCATTGTTCCCTGTCATCAAAATATCATCTACATATACCACAAGATATACAACTATTTTGCCAACTTTCTTGACAAATGAAGTTGCATCATCAATATCAAAATGTTTGAAATTGAGTTTCAGAAGATGCTCAGTTACTTTTTCATTCCAGGCTCGAGGTGCTTGTTTGAGGGCATACAAGGAATTCACAAGTTTGCATACTTTATGTTCATGTCCTTTCACATCAAATCCTTCAGGCTAGGACATAAAAACATTCTCTTTTAGATCTCCATTCAAGAAAGTAGTTTTTACATCCATTTGATGGACTTTCCAATTGTTCTGAGCTGCTAGTGCAAAGAGTGTCCAGATGGTAGCCCATTTTGCTGTGGGGGAAAAAGTCTCCTCATAATCGACCCCTTCCTTCTGTGCAAAACCTTTTTCCACAAGCCTAGCTTTGTGCTTGTCAAGTGAGCCACCAACTTTATACTTGTTCTTGTAGACCCACTTGCAGCCACTTGGTTTGGTTCCTAATTGAGGATCAACCAGCTTCCAAGTGTCGTTCTTTATGAGGGCATCATACTCCTTTTTCATCGCTTCTTTCCATTCATCACGGGAAGCAGCTTCTTTGAAGGAAGTTGGCCCAAAATCTGTAGACAAGTTCAATTCACAATCATAAGAAACATCCATATCAACAGGTGAATTACAGTCATCTAGATCACCTCCATTTTGCCAATTTGAATTTCTGGTTCATGTCTTTCCAACTTCATGAGGATGAACACTTTCAATTGTCTTTGTCAGCCACTTTGGGGGACCTTTCTCAGATGGTCCAGGCTGCTCCATTGATTGAGTTGGGATTGAATCAAGATTGAGTCTCCCAATTCTATCAATTACATCACTTAAAGCATCATCTGCTGTTGGAGTTTCATGCGGGGGAGAGTGTTCTTCAGAAGAAGATTCCACATGTTGATCTAGTATAGGAATCCCCCCTTCAAGATGTGGAATCTAATTATCAAATTCTTGAAATGATTTTTCTTTTGCGAATCTATCCAAGCGATCAAGTTGCCGCTCAACAACATTGTCAGTTTTGTATGATTCAAGGAAAATTACATCTCTAGATACAACAAATTTCTTATTTACTTCATCATAGAGGCGGTATGCTTTGGAGGTGTTTGAATACCCCAGGAAGATACACTTACGACTTCTAGCACCAAGTTTGTTTCTATGTACCTCTGGTATCAAGGCATAACAAGTGGAACCAAAGACCCAGAGATGATTTACCGAAGGAACATGTCCATACCACATTTCATATGGAGTCTTGTTTCTTATAGCATTAGATGGACATCTATTCTTTATATATGCAGCACATAGAACAACGTCAGCCCAAAACATTATCTTTACATTTTTGAAGAAGAACATGGATCGTACCATATTTAAGATTGTCCTATTCATTCTTTCAGCTACACCATTCTGTTGGGGATTATAAGGCACAGTTGTTTGATGTTTGATCCCATGTTGGCGAAGATAGTTTTCAAATTCATTTGATGTGTATTCTTTTCCATTATCAGTGCGAATAGACCCAATATGAGATTGTGAATCATTTTCAATCCATTTATGAAAATTCTTGAATGTTTGAAAAGCATCAGATTTGTTCTTCAATAAATAAACCCAACACATTCTGGTGTAGTCATCAATAAATGTCATGATATATTTTTTTCCATTTGCAGAAGGAACATGCATTGGAACACATAAATATGAATGAATGAGTTCAAGTTTTCTATGTGCTCTTGAATGTGAATCATGAAAACACTGTTTTCTATGCTTTCCTAGAATGCAAGCATCACATTGCTTAAGTTTCCTAGGAATTGTAGGCAAACCAACAACAACATTTTTCTTCAATAAGCGGAGACTGTCATAGTTCAAATGTCCAAATCTAGCATGCCATAATAAACTTGATGGAAGTGTACCTTCTTCATGATGAGAATTGTATGAGAAATGTTGTGCACGAGCAGAGGTTCCTTGCAGCTTGAGAAACCTTTCTTCTTCTATCCCCCTCATGACCAGTGAGTGGTCAGAGGCTTTTATTACCTCAAGCTTGCCATCAAACATATGAATGGAGTGACCTTGCTGGCAGATGTGGACCAAGGACAACAATCTTCTCTTGAGTTGTGGGAGATATAGAACATGATGCAGAAGAAAGTTTGGAAGACCAAGTAGTTTAAGCCTGATTGTGCCAAGTCCTGATGGCTTGATTTTTGATTGGTCTACAAAGTATACTGCTCCATCAACATTGTCAGTGAAATCTTCAAAAAAATCTTTTCTATGAATCATGTGGCAGGTCACTCCTGAATCAAGCAACCAATCATTTTTCCAAGAAGAAAGTGAAGCATTAAATAAATCTTCATTTATTCCAATGTTACATTGTGCCACAACATAGTGAGCGGATTCAGGTGCTTTACCTTTGACTGTATCATCAGTTTTACCTTTCTGTTGGTTTCTTTTCTGCTCATTTTGTCCCATGGTAGCTTGCATGTAGAGGCATCATGTGATCCATTTCTTTTGCAGCATATGCAGTGCAAATCTGCCTTTTCTCCTTGAGAATGTATGCCCCCCTGCCTCTGAAATATCTTCCTCGTCCTCTTCGACCACCTCTTCCTCTTGTAGAATCTTGAGCAGGATGCTGTTCTTTATGAGAAAGTCACACAACCTCTTCAGAGGATTCAGGGGCTATCTTCTTTCCAAAAGTTTTTTCTCTTTCAACAAACTTTTTCACAAGAGAGTCAAAGGTTATATCTTTGAGATTTCCATTTGCTTGCAATGACTCAAGATAATTAGAGTAAGTAGGATAAAGTACCTTGAGAAAAGCAATAAGAGGAATATCCAATTCAACCCTAGTGGATTTGATATCATGCATTATAGACTTTACTTCAAATGCAAGAGCAAGAGGATCATTATTTTGCGGTTCAAGAGTGAAGAGTTT
This sequence comes from Pinus tabuliformis, assembly GCA_031772625.1. Classification (NCBI taxonomy): domain Eukaryota; kingdom Viridiplantae; phylum Streptophyta; class Pinopsida; order Pinales; family Pinaceae; genus Pinus; species Pinus tabuliformis. The sequence continues at coordinate 408,804,667 of CM062806.1, read as the reverse complement.
AATCATGAGTTGAACAACTTCAAGTGCAGAATGTGAGTCATAGAGTTCTTTTAGCTTTTGTAAGGCTTCAAGGGCAGTTGACTATGAAAAAATATGGCGACTCACCTCTTCATTTACAGATGTTGCGATTAATGCATAAGCTCTGCTGTTCTTGTTTTCCCAAATGACGAGCTCTTTGTTTGAGGTAGGCTATCCTGGTTCATTGTCTCCGTCTCCAACATACACTCCTTTCCACAACTCATTGAAAATGAGGGTGTGTTTTATCATTCAGGACCATTCAGGATAGTTATCCTTTCCAGTGAGAACTATTCCCACCATGGATATGATTGAATGCATTCTGTAAAAAAATACTTCTACTGATAGAAAAATACTTCTGCCAATATACTATAAAATTGTACTTCTAGTGGTAATTTTTTTTTTTGACAGCAAAATAGTTGTAATATTTATCAGAACTTCAAGAAGCACAATACTACAGAAGGAGGTGCTCTGAGATCTTTACAAAATGATTCAACTAGAACAAACCATACGCCTTAATTTTCAAAGCCAGTGGGCCAGTGCAACATAATATTAGAAGTTTATGATCCCCAAACAAAAATTCTACCACCAGTAGTTTCTAAACAAATACTCTGCTATAATAAAATGAAACACCAGTCACGTCTACTTCAAAGGCAATCCTGGCAACAGGGCTTTCGCCGCCAATACCCACAAAATCCAGGCTTGTAGAACCGGCCATTTTTCATAAAACCTCCAGAGACACAAAGAACCCCGAATAGATCAAATTCAATTCAGTGTTAATATAAGAGAATAGGGCCCCCAAAATATAATGCTTTGGTCGGAAAAAAATCCCCAATTCTAGGCCAAGAACTGTGCAGAGTACGGCAAAACGGAGATCAAACAAAAGCCAGAGACAAGCTACGACGATCGCAGGGAAATTTGCGCGACGAATATAAGAAAAACTGCAAATAGTTCGAATTGATTGTGGGCAAAGGACCTGAAGTCTTCATTCCATAAACAAACGAACTTTAAAAGGTTTGAAAGACTTGCACCACAAACAAAGTCACCTGTATCCGTTTAGCCAAAAGAAAGCCTTTAAAAAGAAAACATTGCAGCGTAACATAACCCCATGACGACCAAATTAGTGTCGGCTGGAGTCATTCCCGTGACCTTTTCGCCAACGCGGGAATGAGGATGTCTTCACTGGCTATCCTCTGTTGATTTTTGTGGTCTTTATTAGCATGAAGCACCAGCTTGAATAATATCAATGGGTTCATTTAATGGTAGCTCTTCTTGTTCAATCTCTGAACTTTAAGACTGTCTTGCTTTGCACTGACAAATCGCATTGAGAATGAAATGCTTGGAGGAAGTAAAATTATTTTCCAGATTTCCAAAAGGAAAGGGATCACCTTGTTTTGCTTGCCACCTTGTACTCAGCTTTCTGAAAGCCGCAGAAAGTATTTCCGCACTGAGGAGCAGCGCAATATGCAGCGCTTTGACACCAGAGAGTAGCATAAGAATAGCAATCAACGCATTCAAAAATCTATTGAATGCGGATGGTTTGTCCAAATGTTGCGCTAGACACTACAAAGGATATGGTTGGGTTGTGGTAGAGGAACGTTTCAGCAGAGAATACATGGAGCAGTATTCAGGTGAATGTTAGGTGACTGTGTGGAGCAGGCTACCAACTTTTATGAACAGGCAATGTTTTTGAATGGAGAGACAACGCTTTGTATGGAAAGCTATTTTGAATGGAGAGCAGAGGAGCAGAATAGGGAGTTACAAAGGGCATAAAAGCTAAAAAATGGAGTTGGCTTTGATACCAAGTCAAGCCAGGCAGTAACTCCATAAGACAAAAGTGATTTGTGTGTTCTATTCCATCAGGTAGGTGTTCGTTATATACATGAGTGAGAGATTTTTCAGTTCATCTACCGATGACTGTTCATATTTCTAATTTATTTATTTACATAAATTCACCCAATCACAAGGATTAGGTGTCAACATTTTTATTTGTATAAATTACATAATTAGGTTTTTCAAAAGTTTGAAGATGCTAGTGATGATTTTAGTTTTTGGGAATCCATGTTACCCCAGTTTGTTTTTCCTTAGAATCATCATTTTCCCGTGTTTGTCTCCTAGTGTGAAAGCAAATATTTAGCCAGTGAGAGAGCAGTAGTAGCAAGAAATGGTAAATTTTTGTTTTATATAACACGAAAGTCTATTCTTCAAGATTTACAAATAAATCTGCCAAGTTCCTTGCATTCCTTTGTAGTTGACTCATTAATGGAAATTTATCAGAATCTTACATTTTAAGTGAGAGCCTATATTTTTGAGTTAGTTTTACCAGAAGGACATGAATTGTTGCGTCATAATCTACCTTATTCCATAGCCATATTTCCTGAAATTTCTAGGAAAATAATTTCCATGGTTTGTTTTCTTTTAGGTTATCAAAGTGATGAATGGGTTGATGGATTTTTTCTAGGATTCCTGACTGTCTTTTCATCTAGGAAAAAAAATTTTGTCCTATTCAATTTTAGCGAGTTTATCTCAGATAATATTCATGAGCGGTTCTTAAAATTTAGTGCAAAAAGAGCCGTCAAACATCAATATGTATTAGTTTACATGTTCTTAGACCATCAATATGAGAGGTTTAATATGCCACTATAGAATCTCGATTCACATGAGAGACCACAATTTTTTATTCACTGCCCTTCATTAGTCACAAATAATTCAAAAGAGTATTCTGATTAATGATTTTGTTAACCAATTTATGTATTTATCACTCTGTCTTCTTAGTAGTGATGTATTGCCATGGATTTCAATTGAAATTAAGATAATTTTACATTTAAGTGAGCAAACATAGATAGGATATTGGAAACTATACCATATCTTCACAGAGATCAAGATTTGTGGTTGTGAATTGTCACCTTATAAGATACCAATATTTCTTCCAATGAGGATTTTTGCTTTGGAGTTTATAAAGAAGAGCCTAAATGTAGATGAAGTTCATTTTGTGTCCAACAAATAGAAAGCTCAGTTTAAATTAGAAGCTCAAATTGGCCCCTTCATAGAAAATTCCAGAGCAGTTGATAAATAAGAAGAAAATTTGTTAATTCAAATGAAGCTTGAAATGAGATTTAGCTGGCCTTATGATCCTTTGGGAATAATTTCAGCTATCAGAATTGAGTAGAAGTCAACTCCTTATATTCATTTTTCAAAAACAGAAATTGAACAGTATGATAATCAAGAGGCTTGGGAAGAAAAAAAAATTAGGAAGTTGAAGAACAACTGTCAAGTCAAACAACATTGGAAACATATCTTCCAAAATAAAAGGAATTAAAAAGAACAAGTGAAAGAATTTCTTCTCACATTTGAGGGTCTAAGTCAATAGAGTTTAGACTTTTCAAAAGAATAAATATCAAGGAAACAAAAGAAGAATCATCTAAAGCTAGGAATACGTAGGCTTTGACTACAATGACGGTGTTAAGTGATCCTTTGTTTACTCTACATCAGATGGAAGAAAGAACAACTGATACATCCACTTCTCCTTCTTCTAGTGGTAAAAGCACTTTTGCTAAATTCAGAGAAATGAAGAAAAATAATGAGCTTCTAAAAACTACTACATATTCTTAGTTTTGGAAACAAATATCCTTTTCCCAAAACATATTTTTATTTGCACTAGATGTTGATAGGGGGCAATTTCAATTGGCATTGCTTGAGCCAAAAGTTCTAGTCCCAAAGACTATAGAGGACTACAATTTTTTTTTATTTCCTTTTGATACTAAAAAAATTCACCGTTTAGAGCAGATAGATCTACATAAGCAAGCAGGTGAAATGATATACTCTTCTCTAACAAGTTATGCTATGGTTGTTTCAAGATTACAAACTTCTTTGAATAACATTCATTCTCAGTTGAAGTTAGAAAATATATCATCACTAGAAAAATATACAAGGATAAGAGCTTTCGAAGTTATTGTTATCAAATTAGGATTGGATCCTAACGATGTTGATGTAGCTCAAGGGATCATAAAGAAAGAAATGCATATATTTAAGAATTGAACAACAAATTAAGGTTACCAATAATAGAGCATCCTCAAGCTCAAGAAGTGGGATAAATTGAGAAAGAAAAGGAAAACATGTTGTGTATGATTTTGAAGGAGAATTTGCAAATAAAAAAAATGGAGGGAGAAATGGAAAAATTATTAAAGGAGAAGGAGAAATATGTTAGTGCAAGAGTATCAACAATGCAGACAAGATAAACAAGTCATGCTTCAACAAAACAATTATCCAAAGCAATGGATGTTCTATGTTTGAGAAAATTTGTAGAAATCGAAAAATTGAAGGCATCATTGCAAAAGGAAAAGGAAAATAAAAATAAAAGCACACAATGCATACATTTCAGAAGTGCATAATACTTTCAAGCTTACAAAGTAGTTTGAAAAATATTTTGATGAGTTAGTGCACAAAATTTATCAAAAGCTAACGAGTGGATTTGGATAGACATAAATTCTATAGTTTCTTATTAATGGTATTTATAGAAATAATTTTTGAACAAGAAGAACTCTTCAATAAATCTAAAGGGCCATTTAAGATATTAAAGCAAAGTTGGATCATATACCTAGAGAGGCAACTGGAATCATAAAAGTCCTAAATTTTAAAAATAGGGAGGAGCTAGAAGAAATGGGAATTGAATATAGAACAAATGCAGTCCCTGAAGTGAGGAAAGTATTGACTAAGATGGATTTAATGCTACAACTGGAGAAAAAATTTAAAAATTTGGAAGTTCAAATCAAGAGTTTTCATAAAAAAATCTCTATTCTTCAACAGAAAGGACTCCCATTATTGAGGGATTCTCATGGTCAATTGATTTAGCATGAAAGATATCAACAAAGACTACATGTTTTAGCAACAAACAAATTAAAATTCACTAAAATTAATGGAATTATTAATGGTAAAAGTTTTCTTCAAGGTATAGCTGATGATTTGTTTATTTCACATGAAATTCATAATCTTTTTGTCACTAAACTGACTTTTGGAAACTATACGAAGGTAGATGAAGCGTACAGAAAGAGGACAAAGTTTTCATGCCCATATCATGATCAGTGGGATTAGTTGAACAAGAAATAGGTTTTCGGGCAATACTTCAGCAAGGAGAAGAAACTTCAAGAGTATAATCATAAGAATGCAGATTTAAAGCTAGCAGTTGGTAACAAGGTCCTTGAATAGTGTGCAGTTTTACTCCAATAGTTCGAGGACTTGTATCTTGAGTTATTTCGATTAGGATTATCCAAATTATATTGGATAAACATTTAATTTTTCATAAACAAAAGTTGTAATAAGCTAGAGATTTTTATAAAAACTCTATATATACTTTGTAATTTGAAGTAAGAAGGGTTGATACCTGAAGCATATTTTTGGAGTGATATCGCTGTAATATTTTCATCTTGAAGATAATAAAAAAAAATTGGTTTCCATTTATGTATCACTTGTGTGCACGTGAGCATTTTTAGTGAGCTTCATAGTCCGTTTCTACATATTTTTTAGATAGTGTAGGACATCAGGAAGGGTGGGACTGAATATCAGCCTCGTCGACATCCCTATGCAAGGCTATTTTCTATATTTTGTTATAATTAAACAATCTATTTAATTTGATACTAAAAAATTATTAGATTATTGCTTCTATGATATACTTAAATGTAACCACCCCTCCCACATTTACCCACTTTCACCGGCCTATCGGGGTAAACATGAACCGAGGGCTACTATGACAAGACTCGATCTCCTAAGTACATTTAAGGAAGTGGAATCAATAAACTAGAACCTTATTGACCTTCCACATGATCTACAACACACCCAGGAGCCAAAAGACCACTCCCATTGCTCAAACCATGAGCTATAATGTTTTTTCAATGATCTAGGCTCCAAACCACATGCATGACAAGGCCGCAATGCAGTTGAGGGCTTCCATCCGCATGCACAAGCCTACCAGGGTGAAATTATGACCCAAATTCCTCAGTTGAGAGGGTGTGGGCCTGGATTCTAAGCATAAATTCTTGGCCAGTTTCCAAATCATTGCCCAAAACTTCCTAAGACTTTCCATAATGATAAGTAACTCAATGTCAAGGCTAAAAAGACAAAGTGGAATCACAAAATTGACCTAACCAGGCCTAACCATGATAGTGATTTTTTCAAATGTATTAAGAACATGTAATATACAGGTCATGAATGCATATCTAAATATAGGGATCTGATACTTATCTGAGAATCATCAAGAAGGTCTAATTCCCTCTCATAATAGTTGCAATAACATTTTTTAGCTCATGCATTCAATAACCATTCATCAACTTATCAAAACATATCAAGAGCCATAGTTAGAACTTGTATGAAGCCATGCTTATAACCAACATATAACTAGAATAATAACCATGATAGAACATGCATCAAAGCCACATAATAACAAGTACAAGTCCTCATGAAATATAATCGGAGAGAGCTCTTATTCACATATGCAAAGTCCAACCAAGTCAGGTACTTCCACGTACCAACTAACCATATATTAGGTTGAACTAAATCTTTATTTTATCCAATCACTCTTGTGCCATATTCTAAGTGTGAATGTGGGAAGAAAAAAAGTATGAGGGATACCTGGAGATTAAACCACATCTACTCTCATGCTCTCACGATCTCGCCAAAACTAATCAAGAGATCACCTAAGAAAACCAATACATAAATAGCCATGGCTTTTTGGATATTAAACCTCCTCCACCATCAGGCTTTACTACAATCCTGCCAAAAATGGTCAAGGGATTACTAGGCCCAAAAGAAGCTTGGATGCCTCAAAATTTCTTCACCAATACCTTGAGGAATTTTCCTACCTCCACCCTCAGGCTTTACCATAATGCCACCAAAACTGATCAAGGGATTTCTATTCCCTATGGGAATTTTCCTGAGACCACCTCACCCAATTCTAAAATCATTCGACAATCCAAAGCTCAACTAAGTAAAATAACACCATCACACCATGGAAATCTAGAAATGGCAAGGAAAAGTTGAAACCACTATCACACCTAGAAAAACCCATGCCCATTACAACAAGAGAACCAAATACACACACGCATGTACCAATGCATTCATAAACTAGATATAAAACCACACATGCAACCTATTACCTACAAGTATTCTTGCTAAAGCTACTTGATTCAAATTTCTTTGCTTGTCCCTTGCTTTCCCTGTCCTTCTTTTTCCTTCCTTATCTTTCTTTCTCCAATGCTATAGTGCTCAAAGAATTCTCTAAGTGTGAAAGAGTATGAGAGAATAGAAAGAGATCCAAGATAAAATTGACAAAATGTTGTGAGCTGATCCTCATAGGCCTTTTTATCATTGAGGCCTCTATTTTATTCATTTTCCTCTATTTCTCCTTCAATTTTCCTCTCATTTAAATTTATGACCTTTCATATTCCTTTTCTCCTAATTCCCTTTATTTTCATAAATAAAAATACCAATTAATGTCTCTTTCCTTTTTCAATGCCTTTGTTAATTTCCTTAGCCATAATAACCAAAAGTGATAGCCATTAGGATGTTTTTCCCAACATTCAGTTTGGAATGAGTGTCCCATCACCTTGGTCTTATTTCTCCTTTATGAAATTTATTACATAAAATTTTAACTTGGGGCTGTTATGTACCCCTCCCCCTTAGGAGAACACCTTCCTTGGTTTTCTATGACATGTATGACCAACAAAACCATTGAAAATGAAAACATATTTCCCATGCAGCTTTATAACTTAGCCTAATTCAGTATTTACATTGATCATCCTACTAAAACTAAAAACCAACATGACAAACATGACAACATGAAAACCATATTGCTCGTTGGAGCTTTATAACACAACTCATTGTGGTATTTACAATAAATATCATACTTGAATATATACATGTAGCAAAACCACTTTACCTCAACTGAAAAACAATGAAGGATACAGATCCCACATGTAATCAACCATCTACCATGTAGCTTCATTGGGCCGAAAGTGTTTCCACTGCACTTTAACTCACTCAATCGCTTGGTTCGGAAGCATGAGTTGTTTCTGTTGCAATATGCATTGAGGTTCTGACTGAAATTATCCTTCTAGCTCCACTTACAATACATACCATTCAATCACATGATCAACATCCTTTACATATAATTTAAGTAATGAAAAATAAAAAACTTCATGGATATTCACTGTCAGTTGCAGTGCAAGTCTGTAGGCCACTGGTCAAATCCTCTCAAGGATCTTGAAAGGCTTGCAATACTGAGGTGCCAACTTGGCTCATGACCCAATACTTAAGGAGCTCCTCTTAGGCTTGATGTAGAAGTACACATGATCCCCGACCTAAAACTACTTAAACAACCTATGTTGATATGAATAACTCTTCTATCTATCATGTGCTACCTTTAGATTCTTCTTGATAACATGCATTTCCTGTTCCATATCTTCCAACATGTCTGGTCTGATCAATACCCTGTTCATTGGATCACTCCAGTTTATGGAAGTATTACAAATATGCCCATAAAGTGCCTCAAATAGACTCATCCTCAATGAATCTTGATATCCATTATTATACATAAACTCTACTAGTGGAAGATACTCCTCCCACCTCCTCTGTTGGTGCACAATGTACATTCTCAACATGTCCTCTAGAATCTTGTTGACCCTCTCTGTTTGTCCATATGTCTTTAGATAATAAGTTGTACTGAAGGCCAAATTTGTACCCAAACCTACAAATAACTCCTTCCAACACCTCGAAGTGAACTTTTCATCTCTTTCAGATATAACCTTCTTAGGAATACCATGCAATCTCACTATCTCTTTAATGAAGATCTGGGCTACCTCACTAGATAAATAAGTAGACTTCACTGGAATGAAGTGAGCTACCTTTGTCAACCTATCAACCACGACCCTAAATGAATCGTGTTATCAAGATTTCTTGGACAAACCTGTAATGAAATCCATGGAAATGACCTACCATTTCTATAGTAGAATCAGAATCAATTGTAGTAAACTACTTAGATTCTTACACTCTTCTTTTACCTGTTGACAATCTAAACACCTGCTGATGAATTCAACTACCTATTTCTTCATATTCGGCCAATAGTAGAACTTCTTCATAGTTGTCAGAGTCTTCTAATATCCTAGATGACCTAAATATGACTTAACATGAAATTCCCTCAAGTTAAGATTCACGAGCTCATTGTTGTCCAACACATAGATCTTGTCCCTAAATCTCACCAAACCATCTACCATGAGATGATAATCCAAATCATGTTCACTTGTACCCTACTACTGTAATCTGTGCCTAAGATCCCACCTACCATCCTACTATCCTGCCTATAAAATTTGATCCTATAAATTTCTCCCATATGAACTCATAGCTGCAATGTGATTCACCTGCACTCTTTTGCTAAGAGCATCTACAACCCTATTTTCCTTTCCCTTAATGTAACTGATCTCAAAGTCAAACTCACTTAGCATGGACAATCATCTAGCTTTCCTGACATTCACATTAGGTTGGTCAAATAAGTATCTCAACTCACTATGATCACTCATCAATACAAATCGCCTTCCAATAAGATAGGGCTTCCACATATTTAAAGAATGAATAATCATTACTAACTTAAGATCATGTGTCACATAATTATTTTCATGTTCATTTAGTTTCCTTGACTCATAGCATATAATATGTCCCTCCTACACCAGGACTCCACCAAGTCCTCTCTTTCAAGCTTATGTAAATACTACAAACTCTATATCTAGATCTGTAGTCTTTAGAACTTGAGCATTTGTAAGTAACTACTTCAACTTCTCAAAAATAGTTGCACATTCCTCTATCCATTCAAATTTCTTTCATTTCCCTTGCAATGATGTAATCATATATGTGGAAACCACATGTTAAAAGTTCATGTAATAAAAGTTAATAAAAGTAAAATAAGACCATGGGTAAGCGGCACTTATTCCATGTTTAATATTGGGAAAAATATCCTAGTGGGCATCACTTGATGTGTTTATGGCTAACGGAAATTCACGAAGGAAATGGCTAAGGATTTGGACAGGAAAAAAGGTATTTTTTAACACATAATTTATGAAAAAATTGGAAATTAGGAGAAAAGGAAGGTGAAAGGTCACATGTTTCATGTGAGGAGGAAAATGAAGGAAGATAATGGAAAATTGAAGAAATTAGAGGCCTCATCAATAAAAGAACCTCAGAGAATTAGTTGGTAGCTTTTTGTCAATTTAGTGCTATAATTTGTCTCTGAGAGGAGAAAGAAAGCAAGCAAGCAAAGTTAAGGAAAGGAAAGAAAAAGAAAAGGAAAAGGAAAGGAAAATAAAGGAAGGACAAGGAAAGTAAAGGAATGCAAGGATCAAGTAGCTTTAGTGAGAATAATTGTAGGTAATAGGTTGCATCTATGATATCCTAGTCGGTTTTGACATGCATGGTATGTGCATGTTGGTATTTGGTTCTTTTGATGTCATTGGCATGGATTTTGTTAGGTTTCAACAATGGATTTTAGCCTAGCCTTGCCATTTCTGGGTAGCCATGGTGTGATGGGATTGTTCTTAGTTTTAAGCTTTGGATTGCTGGAACAATTTGGATCCGGGTGAGGTGGTCTCAAGAAAATTCCCAAAGGCCTAGGAATGCCTTGACCGATAATGGTGGGATACATGGTAAAGCCTGAGGCTAGAGACGAGAAAATTAATCAAGGTATTGGTGAATAAATTATAAGGAATCCAATTTCATTTTGGTTTTGTGATCTTGACACTAGTTTAGGTCTGATCACGACATGGTGAGGGTGGAGGTGGTTTAACCTCTATATTCCCTTCATTGCATTTGGATTGGTTTATCCCATGAGATCCCACATTCATCCTTGGAATATGGCACAAGGGTGATTGGCTGAAATAAATAATTGGTTCAACCAATCTATGGTCTGGTGGAACGTGGAAATCCCGAACCTGGTCGGTATTTGCTTATGTTTAATAAAAGCTAGGTTTCTCTTGCTTTGATAAGGAAATGTAATGGTTATTATGCGGCTTTAATGAGTGTTCTTTCATTGCTATTTATCTGGTTATTTGTTGGTTATAAGCATGGTTATATGATAGACCTTAGTCATGGATCTTTTCATGTTTTCACTTGTAACTGAATGAATAATTAATGCAAGACCTAATTGGTGTTATGACAACTAATATGAGAAGGCAGTGACCCTTCTTGTTAAAGCTCAGATAATTTTTCAGTCCCTTATGTTTAGACTTGCATTCATGACTGTAGGTTGTATATTCTCCAAGTGTTTGAAATAACGTTAGTCCTGGTTAGGGACGGTGAGGTTAAGTCCTAGTTTTTGTTTTTGGTTTACAATCATTGTGTCTATATCATTTATCAAATCTGGGAGTTTTACTGAGTTCTGGACAGAGACCTGAGTCTTGGCCCTAAACAAGTGGCACATAATTCATTTCTGATTACATAGAACTGAGCAGAAAAGTAGATAGCTACATGGAGGCCAACTTATGAGTGAGACTGGGAACCCATAGTTTCATGGATGCCTTGGTAATGAAGCGAATAGAGATCTAGGTTAGGGAAAAAGTGAGTTGTCTCAGGGGTTGGACGCCTGGGGTAGGGTTACTCCTTAAGGTCTTGTGGCACTTAAGGGAAGTTAGTAAGGTATTCAGTTTCCTCTTCCATTTCCTTAAGGTCACATAGGAGGTTGAGTCATATTATAGTGACCCTCAGCTCATGTTTACCCCAGGCAAGCTGATGAAAGCGGGTAAATGTGGGAGGACGCAGTTACAGGATAGACAATCCATGAGAAGTTCCTGATGAACCTCCTGTAATAACCTACTAGCCCCATTAATGATCTGAGCTCATCCATATTCTTACGATATGCCCATCCCATAATAGATTTGATATTTTTCAGATCCACTGCTATGCCTTCCTTGGAAACAACATGTCCCAAGTAATGTACCTCTTCCCAAAAGAAGTTGCACTTAATAAGCTTTGTATACAACTAATGCTATCTTAGCAATATCAATAGTGTTGTTAAGTGTTTGACATGCTCTTCCTCATTCTTAGAATATATCAATATATCATCAATGAATAAAATCACAACTTATCCAAATAAGGTTGCAACATAATATTCATTAAACACATGAGTGTAGCTGGAGCATTAGCCAAACCAAAAGGACCTACAACAAATTCATAATGCCCATACTTTGTTAGAAAAATAGTCTTGTCAATTTCCACTTATTTGATGTGTACCTGAGGACATCATGATCACAAATAAATCTTTGAGAACGTTGTTTCTCCCTTGAATTTATCAAACAATCCATTGATCATTGATAACATATTTCTTTTATTGATTGTCACCTTGTTCAACTTCCTATATTCAATGCACAACTTGAGAGTACAATCCTTCTTGTTCACAAACAACACGACGCACCCATCGACTTGGCCTACCGTATCCCTTATCAAGCATTTCATTCAACTACAACTTTAATTCCACTAGATCTGTAGTGCTTATCCTATAAGGTTGCTTTAATGTTGGTGTTTCTCCTGGTACCAACTCAATAGAAAATTCCACTTCCTTGTCAGGCGCCAAATATGAAATCTTTGTTGGAAATGCATCCTCAAACTACTACAAAACTAGATACCTCTTCAAGACTTCTACATCCTCAACATCCTTACCTTTATCACTAGAAACATGCATTGAAAATGTTCCACAGTGTTTCCTGGAACTATGCTTAGCATGCGTAGCTGTAACCATTCTCACTGATGTAGTATTCTTCTTACCCTGTAATGTTCTCTTCTCTCCATCATCATATAAACACTCCATAGCTTTCTCGTAAAGATCCACCTTAGTCCCGTGAAGGTACAACCAATTCATACCCATAAGTATATTGTATTATACCAATGGAAGCATAATTAGATGCACCAATGTAGGCATATCGCTCAGCTCAAATACACAAGCTCTTACCTAATGATCAACTCTTTTCTTAGTATTTTTTTTCCCAAAATAACCATGAGGTGAAAGAATGACAACATTAAAAACCATAGTAATCCCTACTCAAAACATTTCCAAAGTCAATGGCTCAAGTGCCTCAGCTTCTGTTGTATTGGAAAACCATATGATGTATAAAGTGAACTACCATAAGCTATTTTTTCTAGCAAATCCTTCACAATTGAATTTGGAGGTAGTTCTGGCAAAGTCATCTATTTAACAACAATAAGCAATCATTTATTCATGAAATTTATATAATGGTAGAAATTTAAAATAACATACATAAAAAATTGTGTAAAAGATTAGCAAATGAATTTAAAAACAAGAAGATTAGTTACTAATGGAAACAAAATATGAATCTTAAAACATACATATTAGCAAATGAATTCATACTATGTTACTAATGGCAAATGAATTTCAAAACAAGTAGATTACCAAATGAATTCATATTGTGTTGCGAAGGCATTCTTCTCCTCTTTCTTTAATTCTTGCTTCTTCCCATAAATACTGAGTTCCAGTTCTTAAAATGAGAGAAGATGCAATGCAAAATATAAGATATGAAAGACAATGAACACTAGAATATAATCTAAAGTAGACTATATATATTTTATAATAGCGAATTGTCAAGAAAATTTTAAAGATAAACATTTTCAACAAATTAATAAAAATCTCATTCATATGTTGAGTCCCATATAGCCTTGCATTTTACAATGTCCAAAATAGCCTCAGATTAATTGGCTACTCAAAAATCGAAAACAATAAACTTTGTGTTATATTCATTAAGAGTTTCCAACTTAGGGATAAATTCCACTGAAATTATCGAAAAAGTGCTTCCCCTACTTTATTACGAACATTGCCACACTTAGGGGTTAACTTTTTCCATGATATGTATCTCGTTGTCCTCATATGTAGAGGGTGGTGGTAGTTATGTAGGTTGTATTTGTACATAAATGAACAAAAGATGCCAAAAATACTTGAAATTAACTAACTTGCAAGGTATTTTTCCTATCATTGAAAATTACAAGTGGTTTTATTTATTATTATTTTTCTTTATTTCTATAAACAAAGGCATAATCAACAATTAGGGGAGTTGTAAACATGTCTACAGGTTGGAAAGAGAAATATGTGCTTTGGAAACATTTCTAGTAGTTTTTGAGGTATTTCTAAGGTGTTTTGGTTTACATTTCTAATGGTGAAATATTAGTGGGGGAGGAGTTTCCTACTTAGTTGTTGAACAATGAATTCCCTCCTATCTTAGAGGTTTTCTTATATAAGCTTGCTTGGAAGGGATGTGTTGGATTGTTAGTAATCTTTTCTTAAGTCTTCTTTTTACTAAATTTGCACACAACACACACAAGCACAATTATTGTAGAGTGTGTGTCTGCGAGACCATGTTTGAGAATTTCAGGAAGGGAGTTGGAGGCACTTGACCATGACTCTCTTGAAATTTGAGGTAAAGGAAAGAGCTTAGTGATCACATATTGGTTCCTTGGGGGAGGGTAGTGATGGGGAAAGATACTAGCTTGTGCCAAGAGTTGTGGAGAGATGAGGTTCATGGTTTCAGTGAATTACATTTGGAAATATATGAGGTATCTGTCAAAGATAAAAGCATATACATCATGATAAGAGATACTCATCTTCATCATAGAGAGACACTCTCAAGGTCACAATAGAAGCAATAGTGTAAATGGAGGAGGAAGCTGAAGGCATCTCGTCCAAGCCACCATTGACATATAAGGAGGTAATAGGCATCAAGGATGTGTTTTTTTAGGTTGAGAAGACTATCATGAACAGTGTCCTGGTTTGGAGCTATTATTGTCTCCTCCATTAGAAAATAATATCATTTCCAATAATTTTTATAGATAGTGCTACCTCTCCTTTGATTAACACTTTCACATATGTAAGAAACATATCTCACCTCCCAAAACTCTTCACATTCAACTCATCTCATAGGGGCATTAAGATTACCATTGTTACTTGTAATTTATCTTTTCTCACTTTTCTCCTTAGCACACCTTCTACATGGGGTATTTCAATTTTGATAGCATTATATTCCAATGAAATTATCACAAACTCTTTGAAATTTCTTTGTACGGAAACCCTACCATTTACCATTTATGTGCAATTATGGATTTAACTCAAAGTTCAAATTCAAAACATATTTCAAGTTTCAATAAAAGCCATATATTTGAGAATAAATACTAACAATACATTTTCCCTTTATTGTTGAGATCAATTTATTCTTACCTATTCATAGTGCCATCCCAAAAAAGTGGGGCAACATCAAAATTTGAGTGAAGGGATCCTAGCCAACAAATGAAACTTGAGATAGGATAAATGGTCCATGTAAGTATTAATACAGCTTCCATCATCCAGTCTATGATATTAATATTTGAAAATTAGGAAAAATACCCAACAAGGTTGCTAAAAATAAACAAGGACAAAACACCCATCAAAATTGCTAAAAATAAACCAGGACAAACACCCATAAAAATTGGTAATAAAAGGCAAACATGGTGCTGCAAAAAATGATGAAAATGAACACAAGCTTTACTGATTTTGTGCTTTACCATTTGTTCCAACATTCAATACAGTTGGGCTTCAATAATATACATAAATGAAATGCATTTGGGATTTTTAAATCACTAAAACTCCATCATTAATGTTTTAGAAATTTTATTCAGAGAAACTTCAATATAACTGCAAAGAGTTCATGGAAAATATAGAGGAAAATGTGATGAAACTTCAATGTGACCACAAAGAGTCCATGGAGAATTTACATTAAAAAATTGGGAATTTATATTGAGACAATAAACTAATATTGTTGAAGCTCACTTCTAAATTCTGCTGAGCAGCTTACCAGGGAAAGAAATACATAGTGGAGGAGTTTATCCAAGCATTGTATCCCTTAAATTTCTTCTATGTAGTGATAAGTTTACATAAGTATATCACTTAACTATATGTGGTGTGTCTCTCTTAAACTTAAACACACTAGTTGATTTAGATGGGTTACATGTAATAATTACACGGCGCAGTGAAATGCTAATGTAATTCCAGAAGAAACAAATTGTCAAAAATAATTTTTGAACATAGATGATTTGTGATCTATGATGGCCAATCAATCATATTAAACATATTTTATGGTCAAGATGATTTTTTCCAAGGTCTTTTCTACCATTGTTTCCATCAGTGGTTCTTTACTTGACACTTTTGAGGTACTAAAAGTCTCAATATTGAGAATTATAGCTCAGACATGAACTTTTGCACATGTTCAGTGTGAACATAAGAAGTAGTTTGAGAGAATTTTCAAAAAATATTCTATTTTTGGAAAAGTAACTCTATTTTGTAATTCACTTTAGAGGAAAAAAAAAGTGAAATTCTTATATTTAGTAGTTGAGCCTAAGATTGTATCTCATGCATAACATAGACTAGGAGGAATCTTAAAAATAAATTCTCTACTAAAATTATATATATATATAGGGAAAGGTACATGCTTTCAACACACTTGGGAAGTTGAGTAGGTTGAAAAACATAGAGGGAGAAAGCAGGTAACTAGAAAAGAGATGTTGCCAACAATACTCAGTCCCATACGATCGCATGGATAACAAAATATAGATTTGCACAGTCATACAAACAATATTGTTTGGATCCATACAATTATATATATAATACAATCCATACATGTGTCTATACAGTTTGTATGGGCAGGCCAAACATCTGTATAGCAGTCGTTTTTCTTAGTCCAATGTGTGTTTGGTATCCATACACGTGTCTGTACATTTTGTATGGGCAAGATAGATCTGGCTAAAGTTAATCAGATTTGTAAGTTAATATGACCTCAGGAAATAATGACAACCAACAATTTTAGTCAAACAAAATATAAGAGGGAAAAATAAAATCCTCTTTAAAATGAAATGAGCAATGAGTACAAGGGCAACATGGAATGAGATAAACATAGATGTACAAGAGTGTTGTCCCGGAGAAACAAAACCCTAGAAAGTGAAGAAGGAGTAGTAAAAGAAGAATTGTCTCAACTAAGGAGCCACTACCACTAGTGGAGGTAGACAATCCTTCTCATCATCCAACGTAATGGTATGGACATCAACACCACATATCTACCGAATAATTTCCTTGAGAAAGATTCCTGGACTAATAGGGTTATGGTGAGTAATCTTGGTTGACATCAAACTGCTCTTGATTACTGGTTGAGGTGGAGGTGAAAGAAGAAGTAGAACCACTCCTCAAATACAGGGTTGAAGAACTCATACTATATGGGGAGAAACTGGTAATTCTTCTCTGAGTAGGCATTCTGCAGTGGTGATGATTTTGAAAAGCTTTGTTTCTCATAGGCGCCCTCAACATGGAACAATATAGAGCCTTGGTGGTGTAGGACAGGGATCAACATTGGATGGTTCTTGCATTGTCAAACCAAGTGTCATGAAGAATTTCAATCCACCATTGTCCTGGATTTGATGAAAAGAGGAGGCGATGTGGGTAGCTGCTCTAGAATTTCTCTGAAATAGGCACAATCTGAGAGAAAATGTATCTCTAATTTGCAAGGAAAGGTATTGTTGGTTGAAGTGTTAGAAGAATGTTGATAAAATTCTACCCAAATCCCTATACGTGTAATAAAATCTCCCTCTTATCTCATTCAGACATGAGATTTAAAAATAAAGTGCTCCTTAGTCTCTATCTTAGGCAAAGGAAAAAGTCTACAAATCATTTCTATCAGGGGAAGATGGTGATCTGTCTCAACCCTCAACTGATGAGAGCACATATGAAGTGTTGAGAGGAAAGGGGAGCCTAACAAATGGAATTGGAGATAGTATGCCAAAAAAGGGTGAGAAATGTGCCTTTCGTTGTTCAATTCTTGTCCCATATTTTTGACAGATAAGTGATTAAATATGTATAAAGGAGAGAACTACACCTTCTTATATTGACTTCTTGTTCCATATTCCCAACTCATTCCTACTCGAGCAAGACATTTATTCTGTCTCATGATTACCCTGATAATCGTGATTGTGATACTGCATTAGTCCAACCATACCAAAGACTTCTTGTTGCTATCTATTATAAGTTATGATATGGTTTCACTTGATGGGTCTCCCATCTCATGGGTTACTGAAACTAACTTTGCATTCATTTTCCAGTCCTTTTCTATAAGATATATTAAAATTCATACGCTATCCACTTTGTCCTCCATGCCAACTTTACCTCCACTACCCACATCTCCCATTGGGCATCAACACCCAAGCTAGTAGGTGGAATTTTTGAACTAGTGTTTGGATAAGAATTTTCATGAAGTCTTCATGGTCAATCCATGTTTAGGGCTGCCTAAATCTAGGTACATGGAACTGAATCAGTAGTCACTTGGAAAGTCTAGTTTAAAGTTTAAACACTGTGATTCATAACTTGAAATGTAAACATGTTGTCTCATCTATATCAAACTGCAATCAACATAGCTATTCTTTGTGTTTACATGGACTTTCTCATTTGATTCCAATGAACTGTAGGATCCCCTAGTATTTGCCTTTTGCAATCTTTAGAAAACATAGTTGTTGGTCACAAAGAAAATGGCATAGAATGTGCAAAAAATACACGAATGCCAAGAATATCCCCTTTTTCCTCCATGCCAACTTTACCTGAACTGCCCACATCTCCCATTGGGCATCAATGCCCAACCTAATAGGTGGAATTTTCAAACCAGTGTCTAGATATGAATTTGCATGACGTCCTCAATACCAATCCATGTTGAGGGTATCCTACATATAGGTACATGAAACCAAATCAATAGTCACATGGAAAGTCCAGCTTAAAGTTTAAACACTACGATTTAGAACTTGGAATGTAAACACATTGTCTCATCTATATCAAACTACAATCAAGATAGCTATTATTTTTGCTTACATGGACTTTTCCATTTGATTCCAATGAACTATAGGATCTACTGGTATTTTTCTTCTATGTGGATAGCACAATATAGATTTGTACATTCATACAGATTATTCGTGTCCATACAATTATATAGACAATCCATACATGTGTCCATACAATTTTTATGGGCATTCCAAACATATATAACAGTCGCTTTTCCCAGTCCAATGTGTGTTTGGTATCCATACATGCTTGTACAATTCATATGGGCAAGACAGATCTGGTCAAATTTTGATCAGATTTGTAACTTAATATGACCTAAGGAACTAGTGACAGCCAACAATTGTAGCCAAACAAAAGATAGGAGGGAAAAAGAAAAGACCCTTGAAAATGAAATGAAGAATGAGTACAAGAGCAACATGAAATGAGATAAACATAGTTGTACAAGAGTATTGTACCGAGAAGGAAAACACTAGAAAGTGAATAAGGGGCAGTAAAAGAAATGTTTCCTGAACTAAGGTGCCACTACCACTAGAGGAGGTAGAAAGTTCTTCTCATCATCCAACTTAATGGTATGGGCAACAACACCACGTGTCTGCTAAATATTTCCTCTAGAAATATGCCTAGACTAATAGGGTTGTGGTGAGTAATCATTGCTGACACAAACTGCTCTTGATTACTGGTTGAAGTTGAGGTCAAAAAAGAAGTAGAACCACTCCTCACATATAGGTTTGAAGAATTCCTACTATATTGGGAGAAGCTGGTAATGCTTCTCTGAGTAGGTGTTCTCAAGTGGTGATGCTTCTGAGAATATTTCTTTCTCATAGGTTTCCTCAACGTGGCACAATTTGGAGCCTTGGTGGTGCCAGCCAGGGAGAAATTCTAGATGGTTCTTACATTTTCCAACCAAGTGTCATGAAAAATTTCAATCCTCCATTATCCTAGATCTGATGAAAAGAGGAGGTGTTGTGGGTAGTTGCTCTAGAATTTCTCTAAAATAGGCACAATCTGAGAGAAACGAATTGTTGATTGAAGTGTTTAAAGAATGTTGATAAAATTCTTCCCAAGTCCCTGTAGATGCAATAAAACCTCCCTATTATCTCATTTAGATAGGATATTTAAACATAAAGTGCTCCTTAGTCTCTACCTCATGCAAAGAGAAAATTCTGCAAATCATTTCTGCTAAGGGAAGATGGTGATCTTTCTCAACCCTCAACTGATGTGAGCACATATAAAGCTTCCAAGAGGAAAGGGAATCCCAACAAATGGAACTAGGATAGTAGGGCCAAACAAATGAGAGAATTGTGCCTTTTGTTGTTTAGTTCTTGTCCCATATTTCTGACAGATAAGTGATTAAATGTGTATAAAGAAGAGAACTACATTGGTTTATATTCACTTTTTGTTGCATATTCCCAACTCATTCCCACTTGAGAAAGACATTAATTTTGTCTCATGATTACCCTAATAATCATGACTATGATACTGCATTAGTGCCAACATATCCAAGCCTTCTTGTTGTGTCTGTTATAAGTTATGATCTGGTTTTAGTTCATGAGGCTCCCATCTCATGGATTGCTAAAACTGACTTTATATTCATTTCCAGTCCTTTTCTATAATATCCATCAGAATTGATAGGCTATCCATTTTTTCCTCCATGGAAACTTTACCTCTACTGCCCACATCTCCCATTGGGCATCCATGCCCAAGCTAGTAGGTGGAATTTTCCAGCTAGTCGCTAGATATGAATAAACTATGATCTACGTGATCTGCCTTGCAACTCCTTTTGAGTCTCTTATTTTTTGCATTTGATAAAAATTTGGATGGATTATTTTTTTCCCTTGTTGCCCTCTCTCTTTTCCATAGCATCAAAAGAAATGAAGAAGCTTATAGATTGGGAATGAGAATTTTTGCAGCCCATAAGGCAAAATGAGAATGCTACTTGTTGATGACAATGAAGATAAACATAATAAACATAACTTTATAGACAAGAACAAATGTTTGAGATTCAGGCCACTTCCTACATAATTATCTAATTTGTATATATGAGAGGAATAACTATCAACACTCTTGACCCAATAATTAAGTTTCAAAATCAACTTTGGATTGCAGGGATCCTAATATTCCTAACCAACAAATGATCTCAAACTCTTGTTTGCAACAAATGTACTTTGATTTTTCTATGACAACCAAAAGGGGACATGAATTTTTTTAAATGAAAGGTCCAGTGTGATGTGTCAGCTATGTTCTGACTAGACATGGTTAAATGTATCAACCATTATGACTATAGGTTGTGTCTGCATATATCTCTCTCTCTCTCTCTCTCTCTCTCTCTCTCTCTCTATATATATATATATATATATATATATATATATAAAATTTTAACAACTACTTTCAAAGATGGTTAGTGGAAGCATACTCTGTTTTTACAGACATGAAACCATGTATAAAATTCTACTCCAAATGAAACATTGAACTTACTCTAGGGCTATTGCATGGACATTTTATTATTCTCGACAACTTTACAAGAAATAAAGTGGTTCAAAACCTACACAGTAGATTATTTTTGCAAACTTATTTTTGACTGTCATGAGGATTAGACAATTAGTCAAAGCCTGTAAATAATGCCTCCTTTACTTATATCAAATGACGCTACAATTTAGTGCCCTTTGTTATGTGCATGACCCTATATTTCTGCCTTTTTTATAATACTGTTGTGTTGTTGGAGTTATCAAAGTTTAAGAACATTGGTTTTCCAAACCTAAGTTGACTAACGACCTAAGGAACTAGTGACAACCATAAATTGTAGCCTAACTAAAGATAGGAGGGAAAAATAAAAGCCCCTTTAAAATGAAATGAATAATGAGTAGAAGAGCAACATGAAATGAGATAAAAATAGATGTACAAGAATGTTGTCCCGAGAAGGAAAACCTTGGAAAGTGAAGAAGGGGCAGTAAAAGAAGTGGTTCTTGAACTAAGGTGCCACTACCACTAGAGGACGTAGTTAGTCCTTCTCATCATCCAACTTATTGGTATGGACATCAACACCACATGTCTACTGAATAATTTCCTCTAGAAAGATGTGTGGACTAATAGGGTTGTGTTGAGTAATCTCGACTGATATCAAACTGCTCTTGATTACTAGTTGAAGTAGAGGTGGAAGAATAAGTAGAACCACTCCTCATATACAGGGTTGTAGAACTCCTAATAGATGCATAGAAACTGGTAATCCTTCTCTGAGTAGGTGTTTTGGAGTGGTGACACTTCTGGGAATCTTTGTTTCTCATAGGTGCCCTCAACGTGGCACAGTCTAGATCCTCGGTGGTGTAGGCTAGGGAGCAATGCTGGATTGTTCTTGCATTTTCCAACCATGTTTCATGAAGAATTAAACCCCCCATTATCCTAGATCTGATGAAAAGAGGAGGCACTGTGGGTATCTACTGTAGAATTGCTCTGAAATAGGCACAATCTGAGAGAAAATGTATCTCTAATTTCCAAGGAAAGGCATTGCTGATTGAAGTGTTTTAAGAATGTTGATAAAATTCTACCCAAGTCCCTGTAGATGCAATAAAACCACCCTCTTATCTCATTTATATAGGATATTTAAACATAAAGTGCTCCTTATTCTCTACCTCATGTAAAGAGAAAAGTTTGCAAATCATTTCTGCCAAGGGAAGATGGTGATCGGTTTCAGCCCTAAACTATTGTGCGCACATCTGAAACTGTCAGGAGGAAAGGGAAGCCTAACAAATGTAACTATAGATAGTATGGCCAAACAAAGGAGACAATTGTGTCTTCTATTTTTTAGTTCTTGTCCCATATTTATGACAGATAAGTGATTAAATATGTATAAATGAGAGAACTACACCTATTTATATTCACTTCTTGTTCTAGATTCCCAACCCATTCTTACTCGAATAAGACATTTATTCTATTTCATGATTACCCTAATAATCATGATCGTGATACTGCATTAGTGTCACCATACCCAAGCCTTCTTGTTGCTATCTGTTACAAGTTATGATCTAGTTTCAATTTATGGGGCTCCCATCTCATGGGTTGCTGAGACTAACTTTGCATACATTATCCAATCCTTTTCTATAATATCCATCAAAATTGACAGCCTATCCACTCTGTCTTCCATGCCAACTTTACCTCTACTGTCCACATCTCCCATTGGGCATCAATGCCTAAGCTAGTAGGTGACATTTTCCAATTAGTTCCTGGATATGAATGAAATACGATCTATGTGATTTGCCTTGCAACTCTATTTGAGTCTCTTGTTTTTGGAATTTGATAAAACTTTGGATGGATTCTTTTGTTTTTCCCTTATTACCTTTTCTCTTTTCCATAGCATAGAAAGCATTGGAGAAACTTCTAGACTGGGAATGAGGTTTTTTGCAGCCCATAAGGAAAAATGAGAATGCTACCTATTGATGACACTAAATATAAACATAATAAGAAGAAATTTCTAGACAAGAACGAGTGTTTGAGATTCAAGCCACTACCTGCACAATTATGTAATTTGTATTTATGATAGGAAGAACTATCAATAATCCAGACCCAATCATTGAGTTTGCAAATCAACTTTAGGCGGTAGGAATTATAGTATTCCTAACCAACAAATGATCTCAAACTCTTGTTTGTAGCAGATGTACGTTGCTTTTTATATGACAGCCAAAAAGGGACATGACAATTTTTTCATGAAAGGTCTAGTGTGATGTGTCAATTGTGTTCTCACTAGACATGGTTAAATGTATGGGCCATTATGAATATAGGTTCTTTCTACATATATATCTTATTTTAACAACTACTTTCAAAGATGGTTGCTAGAAGCATCCTATCTTTTTACATACATGCAACCATGTATAAAATTCTTCTCCAAATGAAACATTGAACCAACTGACTTTGGGGCTACTGCATGGACATTTTATTATTCTGGACAATTTTACAAGAAAAAAAGTGGTTCAAAACCTACACACCAGAATACTGTTGCAAACTTAGGTTTGACTGTCATGAGGATTAGAAAAGTAGTCAAAACTTGTAAAATACTACCTCCACCTTTACCTATATCAAATGAAATTGCAATTTATTGCCCTTTTTATCTGCATGACCCTATCTTTCTTCATTTTTTATAATACTCTTGTGTTGTTGGTGTTATCAAAGTTTAAGAACATTGGTTTTCAAAAACTAGGATGATTATTGACCTAAGGAACTAGTGGCAACCATCAATTGTAGCCAAACAAAAGATAGGAGGGAAAAATATAAGCCCCTCTAAAATGAAATGAACAATGAGTACAAGTGAAACATGAAATGAGATAAGCATAGATGTACAAGAGTGTTGTCTCGAGAAGGGAAATCCCAGAAAGTGAAGAAGGGGCAATAAAAGAAGCATTATATGAACTAAGGTGCCACTACCACTAGAGGAGGTAGACATTCCTTCTCATCACCGAACTTAATGGTATAGAGTCTCGACATCAACATCGTGTGTCTGCCGAATAATTTCCTCTAGACAGATGCCTAGAATATAGGGTTGTGGTGAGTAATCCTGGCTGACATCAAATTTCCCTTGATTACTGGTTGAAGTGGAGGCGGAAGAAGAAGTAGAACCACTCCTCACATAAAGGGTTGAAGAAATGCTACTAGATGGGGAGAAATTGGTAATTCTTCTCTGAGTAGGTTTTCTGCAGTAGTGATTCTTATGAGAAGCTTTGTTTCTTATACGTTCCCTCAACGAGGCACAATCTGGAGCCTTGGTGGTGCAGGCCAGAGAGAAATATTGGATGGTTCTTTCATTGTCCAACCAAGTGTCATGAAGAATTTCAATCTGGCATTATTCTAGATCCGATGAAAAGAGGACTCACACATTGTTACAAAAGGATAATAGCGACCTGGTTATCTGCAAGAAATTAAAAACTATTTCCTGAGGATGCCCAACTTTCCCTGTCTCATCCATAGCTCTCTGACACAGATCTTCTTTGGTCTCCATTCTCACAAATTCCAAATATGTTGTTGCTCTAATACATTTTTGGGAGATAAATTTAGCAAATCAAGAAACAATGTGATGCCTGATTGTGCAAAAATAACCTATAAAGGAACTAGAATAAGAAAGGCAAACCTAGAAAGACTAAACTTAGTTACACTTTCCAACATCATGGTGTCTGATCACATATTGTAGTTTTAAAGGGGAAATCAAACCAAGGCCAAAAGCAGAAACAATATTAATAAAGGAATTTGGAACATAGGAGGGACATTTTTAAAGGGGAAATTGTAGATAAAGGAGTAAATCATTTCAGACCATTATTTTAATACCCTTCAGAAACTAACAAAGCATAAATCCTAAAGGTCATAACCCTCTTATCCTAGATTTCTTGATAAACAAAAAAATGAAGAAATGAATGCTGAGGTAAGTAAATATAAGCTTAAAGCATTCTTACAGTCATTTAAGAAATAAAATAGTCCACGTCCAGATGGATGCAATGTAGAATTTTACTTGGGGTTTTACGATTTTTTGGAAGATGAACAACTAAGGTATATTGAAGAGTCAAGAACATCAAGGAAGATAATGGGGGCTCGAAATACTAATTTTATAGCCTAAACCCAAGAAAAATAAACTTGGATCTTATGATGATTATAGACCCATTTCACTGTGCAACTCTGTGTACAATATATTTAAAATATACTAGCCAACAAACTAAAATAGGTCTTTTCAGAATTTATATGAAAATAACAGTTTGGCCTCTTTCATAATAGAAAAAATCATGATACAATGAGAACAACTTGAGAAGGATTGCATTCAGTAAATGTTAAAAAGATCCCAGAAATGGTGATGAAATTGTAACTAGCAAAGATTTGAAACAAGTCAATCAGTTGTATCTGAGACAACTGATTATTAAAATAGAAATGAAAGTCAAAGTATTAGACTGGATGGGTATTTGTGATAAGCCAATTTTTCAGTATTGATAAATGGCCACCTTCAAGATTCTTCTATGCTACAATGGGGTTAAGGGAAGGGTGTCCCATGTTCCTTTTATTCTTTACTGGTAGTTATATGGCTAAGAAGGATGATAAAAGTCTGTACGAGAGAGGTGTATGTGATATTTATATGGGAACCAGTTAATTTTAACCCTCTTATAGTTATTACTTGTATATGAGTTGATACTATTCCATACAGGACTATTAAAAGAAGCAATAAAATTTAAGGAAATTTCAGGGCTGTCTAATAAATTGACAGTGATGGAGGTGAATGCCCATTATTTTATTTCATGGACTTGAAGACGATATAGAAAAAGAGTCTCATTAGATTTTATCTTTCCCATCAATCCCCTTTCAATAGAGTCTACTATACTGCGTATTTATCTAAAACCTAATCATTGCAAGTTAAGATATTGGGTTTCATTCAATGAGAAATTTTATGGAAACGTGATAAACTGGTGCCATAGGGGACAAAGGTTGAGATGGGTGAAACCAATATTGGAAGGAACTGTAGTGGTTCCAGCTAGGGTACTAGACTAGACTCTATATTTAATATCGACCGAGGTGCGTAAGCTTAGAGGCGTGGTCTAAAATATATAGACATAAAGAATCTCTGGCCAAGTGATTAGGATGTAGGATACAAGGCTTCTTTACGGAAGACCAGAATATGTAGCCTATCATTCACACACCTAGATTACCCTACTGATATGCTTGATTACAGTGCTTGTTATGAGATGCATCTATCAAATCAAACCATGAACCTAAGTACTGTGTATGACTGTAACAATGATTTTAACCTCCTTACAGAGATATCACTCAGAAAACCCTTGTTTGGTAAACACACACAACATGCAAAGATATTTACACTATCAAACTATATAAAGAAAGCATAAATGAACTGTGAAGCAAAACAGAGTTTATGATATAATGTCTCTATGAGTCACACAGGGATCGAATCCCTTACAAGACTCCCTTCCAGATCCTAGTGCTGACCATTCAACATAACCATAAACCATTCATAAGCGCACACCATAGACATGTAATGAAAATCGAAGGCTATTGAAATAAAAAACTATGTAACTGCTATGCAAACCATGAACTGTATAAATCGAAAGCTATGTAATCGTACTGTGATGCAAACCATAGGCGATATAAATCAAATCGAATATAAATACTTGTGTGAACATGTGATAACTGAAATGTAACAAAACAAGTGAACAGTATACCAATCGAAGAACGCAGGGCCCGTCCGCGCCTAAGGGTATACTGGTTATAACTGATCAGCTATCAAATCAACGCAAGAAGTATGCACACGTCGTGACTGTGAATAGGTCTGTGTATTAACTTAAAACTCTGTTCTGAGAAATACGATTCAACAATTCAACAACTAAACTCTAAACATAACCCTGACTGTATTTACATATGCGTACGTAGAGCCATGTCATCAATACAATGAATGTACATTCGGCTGTTGCCACTTTTATCACATAAGCCTTTTTAAAATGTTTCCATGCTAAGTGTTTCAAAAAGAACAAAAAGACTAAAATGAAAATGGAACGATGTTGTTTCTGCTTTTGTCTGTCAGAGTGCCCTGCTTTGACTTAAGTTGACCACATACATAGGAGGCTCGATCTGGCTGGGAGATAGGTGTTTGTCCATGCTTGGACATTCTGCTTTTCGCCCATGCCTTTCGTTCTAGCTCATTTGCTGCGCCACATGTCAAACGATAAGCTCATTACAGGATGTGGGTACTTCCTGTAACGTGGTCATCAAAAACTTCCAATTCTTGAACATAAAACCCCTAAATTAATTTCTATGCAATTTAATAACTATAAAACGATTAATAATCAATATTCAAGGATTTTGAGGGACATATGATGAAAATGTATGGATAAATGACATGTTTTTGGGAAGGAAAAAGGCTCTTGGGATGATACCAACATCTCTCCTCGACTTAAGGACTTAGCATGTCATCATGCTATCCCGGAAGTACTCCCCTTGAATTCTGTCCCTGCATGGATCTCTGCTGCCTTGAGCAAGGTATCTACATTCTTCTGCACCTGATGATCTTTCAGTCCCTTGAGCTCCTGCTTTAACTTTTTATATTTTTCTTTAAGAGCCTTCTTCTGATTGTACCACTTAGTGGCCCAGTTGGAAATCTCAGTTTGCTCAGTCTCCAACTCACTGATTCTTTCCTTTAGCTTTTCATTTGTTTTCTGTGTTTCTTTGCTTTGCGCCCTGAGCATTTCATTTTCCATTTTAATAACTTTTTCCAACATGTTAGCTTCCATGAGCTCTTCCTTCAATTCTTCAATTTGTTTTTCTAATTTCTTCTGTCTTTTGGTGGGAGGTGGTGAACATTTTTCCTGTTTGTTATGGCTCTCTACCTCCATGTCAACTTCTGGTGCTGGTAGTGAATGGTCACCACTTTCAACATCCATTTGTGCAGGTGCATGAGATTCAAACTGGTCTTCTTGCAGCTGAGTTTTTGGTGTCCTCCTTGTTCTTCGTGAGTAGGTGGTAAAAATTTTGTCTTTCTCAGCCCTCTTGGCATCCTCTTTTTGCATGTTCCTGGTCTTTATGCTGCCCACAGGTAGAGGTGCTATGCTGGCTTTGGACACTGGAATTTCCTCATCAATGTCCTTCATAAACCCTGAATCTTCTTGCACTTCCTCTTTTTCCTCCTCATCTCTGTCTTGATTGACAACTAAGAATTATTTCCATGGCTTCCCTCGCTTCTGCAACTCATGTTCAATGAGGATTTTAATTAGGCCAAAATGGTACATGCTTTTGTCTTCATTCCCTTTTTGCTTCTGGATAGTTTTGGCCATCTTTGTTAAACTTTGCAGCAGAAAATATGGCACACTGATTACACATTGTTTCTTTAAATGGAGGAGTAGCTTGATGTGGTATAGATAAACAATACTATACCTACCTTCACAGGTTATGAACTTTTGAATAATGTAAACCATTTCATCCCAAGGATGAACTAACCAGCTTCTTGGAACACCCTTCTTCCAGTTTACTGAGGAAACTCTAGATCTGGACATGAACTGTGTCCATGATTTCTCCTTGAATTGTTTGGTTTTAAAGTACTTCTCTCCCTCAGGACTGAGTCCAATTGCCTGAGCTATAGTATCCTCTGAGATTCTGAAGGAGAAGGTGCCTATTAGGGCCTTTTCTCCATTAAAGGTGAAGGCAAATTGTTTGGTGATTTCATCATTACTCCCATGGAATTTTTCCAGAATAGGTAACCACTATTCTTCTCTAAGAATCTCAATGCAATCCTTATGGTATTGTGAGCTGTCAAATGTACTGGGTTCGACCCTATTAGTCATGGTGATGGCAGAGGGTTGTGCCTCTAACCCTTCTCTGTCTATACTCTTTAAAATTTAAACACAGAAGTGTCAAGTCGGTTACCTGGTATATATCGCTTCTTTCAGCCTTCAATATGGTGCTTGGACGGTCGATATGACTGTGATGGGAGTTAGAAGTAGAATGGTGATGATGTCCCTTTTCGGCGCTCACTGGTTTCACTGTGTAAACCGACCCCAAACGGTGATACTCTCCTCGGCGCTCCTTGCTTTAGAGTTTCACTTTGTAACTCCACCCAAATGATAATAATCTCCTCGCGTTCCTTGCTTTTGATTCTCACCAACTCCACCCAAATGATAATAATCTCCTCGCGTTCCTTGCTTTTGATTCTCACCTTGGAAGTTATGGGAATCAAGGGTGGAAAGGGTGATGAAATAACCCTGTACTCACTTCACCATATATTAATCATTCATTTAAAAACAGTGTGTTGTACGCTTGCATGCATGTTATCACAACAATGCTAAGAGCGTACCCATAGTGCTGGGCTATAATGCTGGGTGGCGAAGTTATGATTCGGCTGTGTGTGGAGTCAAATATATATAGGCCACTTTTTTTTATGATTTGACTGTATGGAGTGAAATATATATATATATATATATATATATATATATATATATATATATATATATATATATATATATATATATATATATATATATATATATATATATATATATATATATATATGTCGCTTCCACATCTATCTCATCCTTTCTATTTAAAAATACACAGCTCACCACGTGCCCTCTTCAATTAGCATTCGGTCACATAGAGAATGTTGGTATGCCTGTAGGGTATATGACAAGGTAGATGTGTTGGTAATGGATATGGATAGGTTAATGTAGGGGAATGATGAGAATTGGTGGGATAAGGGTAATGGATTGATGTATATGGGTGTCCTTGAAATCAATTACAACAGCTTATAGTCACCAAAGTTACATTAAAAACCAATCTAGGAAATTAAATGCTTAAGAACAGAAATACATTACTCCTTTGTTGATCATTTGACATGCTGAGTTGCTAATTCTTTTTGACTGTTCTTTTTGGCAGGTCCTCTGAGGGAGGTTGAATGCACAGGTCACAGGTCTTTTGAGAATTTTTTTTGAAGATATAACAGGTCCCTTTGAAAGATTTGAATGTACAGGTCCCTTAAGAAAACTGAATGTAACAGGTCCTTTGAGAAAACTGAAGGTGTTCATGCAACTCTTTGTATTGTTACAGGTTCACTGAGCTTGCCATTTGCTGAAGTGTTGGTGCCCAAATCCTTGTAGAAGCTTGGTGGAAGTCTGTTGAAGTAGCCTTAGGTGTCAAAAAATTTGTTTTAACAGGTCCCAACTGAATGTTTTAAACAGGTCCCATTACTGCTGGTTGGAATGTCTTAACAGGTGTCAATTACTGAAATAGGTCCCTTCTGAAAATCTTAAACAGGTCCCATGACTGCTGGTGTTGAACTACTGGTGTTGGTAGCATAGATGTCTGAACAGAACAGGCCCCCCTGCAAAATATTTATAACCAGGTCCCTCTGAAATAAAATCATGACAGAACAACTTATTTGTTAAAGTCTGGAATTACTGCTGGTAACAAGCTGCTGTTGGAAAATTTACAGTGAAATATAGAATAAGAAATCTGAAGTATTTACAAGGGAGAGATAAAAGTAACAGAACAGGCATGCTGATGCCTCTCTCCCCGACTTAAAGGTTGACTTGTCCTCAAGTCATGATGCAACTGAGAAATGAAACAATAAACAAGAGAAAGAGAATTCATACCCGCCAATAAATTGGTTTTCAGGTAGGAATTCGGGGTTAGATTGTGCCAGAGACTGGTTTTCACATCTAACCCATTATTATATTTTAGTTTTTTTTTTTTTTTTTTTTATTTATTATTTTTTCTCTTTTTATTTTTATTTTTCTTTTTGATTTTGAAATTGAAAGGAAATGAAATTAAGGCAGTGATACTGCAGCTGAGGGCTGTAGTATCTCAACCTCTTCTTGCTGAGATAGTGTATGGAGAAAATCTTGCTTGCTGATGGGCTTGTTGTACAGCTTCAGGCGATGACCGTTGACTGTGAAGGAATGACCTTCGCCATCAATAGTTTGGAGTTTTACTGAACCATTGTCATAAGCCTGAACAATTTCATAGGGGCCCATCCAATGGGTGGTGAACTTAGCTTTATGATTCTTGAATTTTGAATCAAAAAGCAGAGCCCAGTCACCTTCCTTGAAGTGCTTCTTCTTAATGTGTGAATCATGCCATTGCTTCCTGTGCTGTTGCATGAGGATGGTGGTTTGTTCTGCTTGCTGCCTCATCTCATCCAGCTGGTTCAACTGCTGGATTCTCTCTTTTTGTGCTTGATCCAAATCAATTAGTAAATCTGCAACAAATTTAAAAGTGTGAATTTGGAATTCAATGGGAAGCATGACATCCTTACCATACACCAATTGGTATGGTGTAAATCCGGTGGTATCTTTCCAAGTAATCCGGTAAGCCCAGAGTGCCTCTTTGAGCTTTTCCTCCTAGTTTTTCCGGTTCATTGCAACAGTTTTGGTAATGATCCCCTCCAAAGTCTTGTTGGTTGATTCCACCTGCCCATTGGCTTGTGGATGGTAGGGGGTACTTTTCCTATGCTTTATTTGGTACTTGTCTGTGATGTCCTTCATGAGCTTGGAGGTGAATTGAGTACCTTGATCAGTGACAATTTCTCTTGGCACTCCATACCTCACAAAGATCTCCTAAAAAAGGAAATTGACTATTGTGTGTTCGGTTGCTCTTACCAGTGCTTTTGCTTCTGCCCACTTGGTGACGTAATCAGTACATACTAGGATGTATTGCTTACCATTAGAGGCTGGGTTGATAGGTCCTATGAAGTCCAGAGCCCACTTATCAAATGGTTCCAGGTGAACTTGGGGCTGAAGGGGCATCTGATCGGTAGCGGTTGGTCTGCCCATTCTTTGGCAGCTGTCACAACTCTTTACATACTTCTTGGCATCCTTAAAAATGGATGGCCAATAGTATCCAAGAGTAAGAACTTTGAAGGCTGTCCGCTTCGCTGCAAAATTCCCACCACAAGGTTCATCATGGCAAGATTTTAAAATGTCAATTACCTCATCATTGCGTACACATCTCCTAATGATCATGTCAAAACCAGTGTAAAAGAGATCGCCATTAAGCCATGAATATCTAGCACTTTGTTTGATTAGTCTTTTCCTCTCCTTTGCAGTGAAATGTGGAGGTGTTCTACCTGTAGACAAGTAATTAGCTAAATCAGCAAACCAAGGAGTTACTATGGAAATTGCAAATAAGTGCTCATCCGGAAAAGAATCTTCAACAGGAACAATCTCACCTGGATTTTGCAGTCTAGACAGGAAATCTGCCACCTGGTTTTCTTTGCCTAGTCTATCTAACACTGTGATGTTAAATTCCTGTAACAATAGTAACCATCTGGTAACTCTGCCACTAGTTATTGGTTTATTCATAAGATGTCGAATGGCAGAATTATCAGTATGTACAAAGACTTCATAACCAGTTATGTAATGGCGGAATTTATTCACAGCATAAATGATGGCAAGTGTTTCCTTTTCTGTAACTGTATAGTTTAGCTCGGCAGGGGTGAGATTTTTACTAATGAAATAAATTGCATATGTAAAAGATTCTTCTTTTTGGCCTAAGGATGCACCTATGGCAGTGTCAGATGCATCGGTAAAAATATGAAATGGTAAACTCCAATTAGGCCCCCTCAGGACTGGTGCGGTAGATAGTTTCTTTTTGAGTTGTTCAAATGCATGTTGGCAGTTCGCAGTCCAATTGAAAAGTACATCTTTGGCTAAAAGTTTAAACAAAGGTAAGGCTATCTTGCTAAAATGCTCAATGAATCTGTGGTAATAACTAGCATAGCCAAGAAAAATTCTTACCTCTCTCTGATTCTGTGGAATAGGCAAATCGGCAATAATCTGGATCTTGGCTGGGTCAACCTGAATGCCTTGAAAAGAGATATAATGGCCCAACACTATCCCTTCATTTAACATCATGAAGCACTTTTCGTTGCTGAGGGACAGGTTAGCTTCAATACACCTTTTCAAAACTCTCTCTAGATTTTCTAATGCATGTTCAAAAGAATTGCCATATACTGAAAAATCATCCATATACACTTCAACACAATCATGAATCAAATCAGCAAAAATAGCTAACACAGCTCGCTGAAATGTAGCTGGAGCGTTACAAAGTCCAAATGGAAAAACATAGGCATAGGTACCCCAAGGACAGGTGAAGGTGGTTTTGTCCTGGTCTTCAGAGGCAATCTGGATCTGGTTGTAGCCACTGAAATCGTCAAGAAAGGAAAATGATGATTTGCCGGCTAGGGTGTCTAACACTTGATCAATGAATGGCAGTGGGAAGTAGTCTTTGAGCGTTGCTTTATTCAGCTGTCTGTAATCAACACAGATGCGCCACTTGCCATTTTTCTTGGGCACAATAACCAATGGGGATACCCACTGACTGTCAGAAATAGGATATATAAAGTTGACTCTCAAAAGTTTTTGCAACTCCTCTCTGATAATGTCTTGGAGCATGGGGTTCATTCTTCTTTTTGGTTGCCTCACCGGTTTAATGGTGCTATCTGTGTAGATGTGGTGAGTGCATGTGTCGGGGTGAATCCCATGCATGTCAATGTAATCCCAAGCGAAGGCTTTTTGGTACTTCGTCAAGAGTCTAATCAATTTTTCTTGTTGAGATGAGTCTAGGTGGTTGCCTATGTTCAAAGTTTTCCCTGGACTGATCTCTATGACTTGACTCTGTGTATTGGTGATCGATTGAACTGGAAAGTTATCATGAAATGTAGATTGCAAGGAGTGGATAGTACATGTTTCTTGAAATTTTTGAGCCAGAAGTACATCTGCAGCATTATATTGTTCATTTCTCAAATTTTCAGATACATCAGGTTGAGAAAGAAATAGTTCTACCAAATCATTATTGTCTTCGTGGAAATCATAGATCTGGTCAATGCTAAAAACAGATTGTACTTCCTCTTTGTCATTAAATTTATCATCAAGCCACAAGTTATGTGTTACTGCAGGTGATTGTGCCGATGGATAGAGGGTGAGTTGTTTCCTTTCGGTCCCTCTAGAGATAATCATGTTACCTGATCGGCATCCAATAAATGCATCAGCAGTCGCTAACCATGGTCTACCTAGAATGATAGGATGTCCTCCTAGATTGGATTTGGGTTGAAGGACTAGGAAATCCACTTGATACTCCCAAGGGTCCAGTGAGACAATGATATCTTCCAAAATCCCCTCAGGAATGACTTTGGACCTATCAGCTAGTTCAAGAACAATCGTGGTATGTTGCAAATTCATAAGATGGAGTGTTCTGATGGTTTCAAGGGTCATGACATTGATTGCGGCTCCTAGATCTATCAAAGTGTTTGGAATCCGTATGTTGTTAATGATGGTGGTCACTTTTGGAATGCCCGGATCAACATACTTCTCCATGGAGATGGTATTGGTCATAAGGCCTGCTAAATTTTCTAAAACATGAATGGTTTGAGGATCAATCCTCTTTCTAGCAAGTTTCTTGAGACACATGTCTTTGATGGCTTTGGTGTAGATAGGAATGTCCTTTATAGCTTGCAGCAAAGGGATTTTTATGTAGACATTTTTAAGTTCATCCAAGACATCAAATTGTGGTGGAGGCAGTGGTGGTTTTACTTGAACCAAACGGTCAGGAAAAGGTGGGTGCAGTGATTGCATCTGTTTGTCCTTGGTTTCACTGCTTGGTTTTATTTGAGTTGTCATTTCATTTTCTTTTTCTAAGTTTTCTTCTTGCTGGTCTGTTATTGGAGAATCCTTCTGAAGCACCCTGCCAGACCTCAGATTAATGTTTTGCAAAGGCAGTGTGGAGTAGGAGGTTCATTCCTCTACATTATAAGCTGGCCTCTCTGCTCTATTGTTCGGATTTGGGACAGTTTGAGTAGGTATTTGTGTGGGTCTGGGAGGTTGTGGGTTAGTTGGAAATTGAAGTTGTGGTACATTTATTTGTGGAGGAGCAGGTAGGGTCTGTTGAGAGGGTTGGGGCTGATAAACAACTTGCTGAGGGTGCTGCTGATATGGCTGTGAGTGTGATGGATATGGCTGTTGGTACTGCTGATATGACTGTGGGTAAGGTGGGTATGATTGAGGATATGGATGGTAGGATTGGGAATACTGTTGAGACGGTCTCCATTGATTTTGTTGTTGGTTTCCATGCTACCATGGCATAGGTATATTCCATGAGTTTTGTGCATACATCTGATCATTCATAGAAATTGCATATTTTGATTAGGAAACATACCTTGGGGTGCTTGCCTTGCCTGCCATGGTCGCTTTGCACCCATGCAGTACACGTTCTCCATCTCTGTGCTGGCTGCCATGTTACAGTTCTGCAAAATTTTAACTTTAGGACAGTTAAACATGTCATGATGC
The DNA here is from genome assembly GCA_031772625.1 of Pinus tabuliformis. Classification (NCBI taxonomy): domain Eukaryota; kingdom Viridiplantae; phylum Streptophyta; class Pinopsida; order Pinales; family Pinaceae; genus Pinus; species Pinus tabuliformis. The sequence continues at coordinate 408,768,973 of CM062806.1, read as the reverse complement.
TCAGTACAGAAAGCACATGGATATTCTCTAGGGGGCAGTCTTTTAATGCATGTTTCTTGCGACACTTGGGGCAGAAAATAGCCATGATATTGTCTTCTTCCTCCTGTTTCTTTTTGGCTTTTAAGGTATCAATTTGGTTTCCTAGAGTACTCAACAAATCTGTTTTGAACTCTTCTAAAAGATTACCAATTTTAGCCCGGGTGACACTAGCAGAGGCAGTTTTTGTGACCCTAGATGACAAGGTTCTCTTTCCCATTTTAGCTTTACTTCTTGAATATTTCTCACACAGTCCAGCTATTTCTTCAAAGGGTAAGGCAGAGATGTCACCTTTGCCCATTAAGTTGAGATCATCCATGTATTCTTCCCGGATACCTTTCAAGAATATTGTGCGGACTAGATCAGGAGGCATTGTTCGGTGTTTAGATTTTTGCAAGTTATAGACAAACCGTTCTAGATATTCTTCTAAGGTTTCATCCTCCTGCTGACTCATTCTAAAGATGTCATCTTTAGAGTCCTTGGATCTGCAATAAGGCTGATATTTCCTCAGAAATATTCTCCTCATGCCATCCCAATCTACTATGGCATGCTCACCTAGCCCCATAAACCATTTCAAGGCTGCTTCCTTTAATGTGGCTGGAAACAATCTGAGTCTATGAGCATCATCCGTATAGCCATAAGTTTGACATACAATGTCGAACTCGAATAAGAACGAGTCCGAATCCTCTGAAGCCATACCATAGAAATTGGGTAGCACGGATGGGGGTATATTTTTCATTTTGATCTCCTCATCCTCCTGTGGTTCTTGTATAGGGAATTTAAAAGTTGATTCCTCTTCCTCTTGATGGGGAACTAATCCAGATCCCTCCTCATCCATTCTAATTGGTCTCTTGGTGTCTCTTGGTGGAAAAGAGAGAAAGGAAGATTGCTTGGTAATGGTACTACTTTTCCCTTGTGTAGAAGATTTAGGAAAGTGGTGCTGCTGTGATTTATATGCAAATAGAGTTTCCCTCTCAGCAAGAGTAATGTGCTGTCCTGAATAAAATCTTTCTTCCAATGTTTGAATATCCTCCTCAGATGGTGTTGTATTCCCTGGAGAGTCTGCTCCTGATGATGATGGGTTAGTTTTGAGATGGTGGGGGGTTCTGACAAATCTCCCTTGATTGTCCCTAAGTCTAGGCATAAATGAACATGATTTCTAACTGTGTTTTTGTTTGTTTTTGTGTATTTGAAATGATTTTCTTTTTGTTTGAATCCTTTACGTACGCCTCCCCGGCAACGGCGCCAAAATGTAGTGGTTCCAGCTAGGGTACTAGACTAGACTCTATATTTAATATCGACCGAGGTGCGTAAGCTTAGAGGCGTGGTCTAAAATATATAGACATAAAGAATCTCTGGCCAAGTGATTAGGATGTAGGATACAAGGCTTCTTTACGGAAGACCGGAATATGTAGCCTATCATTCACACACCTAGATTACCCTACTGATATGCTTTATTACAGTGCTTGTTATGAGATGCATCTATCAAATCAAACCATGAACCTAAGCACTGTGTATGACTGTAACAATGATTTTAACCTCCTTACAGAGATATCACTCAGAAAACCCTTGTTTGGTAAACACACACAGCATGCAAAGATATTTACACTATCAAACTATATAAAGAAAGCATAAATGAACTGTGAAGCAAAACAGAGTTTATGATATAATGTCTCTATGAGTCACACAGGGATCGAATCCCTTACAAGACTCCCTTCCAGATCCTAGTGCTGACCATTCAACATAACCATAAACCATTCATAAGCGCACACCATAGACATGCAATGAAAATCGAAGGCTATTGAAATAAAAAACTATGTAACTGCTATGCAAACCATGAACTGTATAAATCGAAAGCTATGTAATCGTACTGTGATGCAAACCATATGCGATATAAATCAAATCCAATATAAATACTTGTGCGAACATGTGATAACTGAAATGTAACAAAACAAGTGAACAGTATACCAATCGAAGAACGCAGGGCCCGTCCGCGCCTAAGGGTATACTGGTTATAACTGATCAGCTATCAAATCAACGCAAGAAGTATGCACACGTCGTGACTGTGAATAGGTCTGTGTATTAACTTAAAACTCTGTTCTGAGAAATACGATTCAACAATTCAACAACTAAACTCTAAACATAACCCTGACTGTATTTACATATGCGTACGCACAGCCATGTCATCAATACAATGAATGTACATTCGGCTGTTGCCGCTTTTATCACATAAGCCTTTTTAAAATGTTTCCATGCCAAGTGTTTCAAAAAGAACAAAAAGACTAAAATGAAAATGGAACGATGCTGTTTCTGCTTTTGTCTGTCAGAGTGCCCTGCTTTGACTTAAGTTGACCGCATACATAGGAGGCTCGATCTGGCTGGGAGATAGGCGTTTGTCCATGCTTGGACATTCTGCTTTTCGCCCATGCCTTTCGTTCTAGCTCATTTGCTGCGCCACATGGCAAACGATAAGCTCATTACAGGATGTGGGTACTTCCTGTAACGAGGTCATCAAAAACTTCCAATTCTTGAACATAAAACCCCTAAATTAATTTCTATGCAATTTAATAACTATAAAACGATTAATAATCAATATTCAAGGATTTTGAGGGACAGATGATGAAAATGTATGGATAAATGACATGTTTTTGGGAAGGAAAAAGGGTCTTGGGATGATACCAATAGGAACCAAAGCTTATTGGTTATCCTTAGCTCATAAAGAAATGTTGGAAAAGATTAGAAAGAAGTGTTTAAGTTTTTTGTGAACAGGGAAGGGAGAGAAATAAGGTATTCCTCTGTGGAAGAGGGGAAAAAATAATAATTAGCATTGCCAAAAGAAGTTGTAGGGTTGAGCAGTAAAAATATTCATATGTTTGGGCAGGCTCTAGTTTCAAAGAGTATGTGGATATTGATGCATAATGAAGGATTGTGGGGAAGGTGATGATAGCACAATACATAACTCCTGGACCTTTGAAGCACTAGATCATAAAGGAAGAAAAATTCCATGGAGGGGCTTCTGCAGTTCAGAAAACAATGAATGTTTTTTTATTGGTGGGAAAGTGGCTAGTATGAATAATAGGATGAGGTAACAAAGTGAAATAAGGGAGGACCCCTAATCATGGGGGCCTCAAAGTTAGTTATAGACTGTGCAAAGGGTATCAATAAGCAAGAGAGCTTACTGCTTGCCCCAATCACGGAAAAAAATGAGGGAAGGAACAGGTTTGAAGAGGTCTTCTTTCTGCATGAATATAGAGAGCTTAATAAGAAAGATAATAAGATTTCAACAGAAGCCATAAATCTACATGAATTCCTATAAGTTTTATATCAAATTGATGAAAGGGGTCCTCTTCCTGAAGACACCAAATCTCTATATTTAGATGAAGCTGAATGAAAGAAAGATTTATTGTCATTTTTTCACTAAAAAAAAAAATTACGTGTTTGTTGTGATATTTTGTAAACTGGAAAAGCATGCTTAAACCTTTGAAGTGGACTGTATTTTCAGACCTAAATGGACTTTTAAGGTTGTTACAGGTACTTTATGCCTGAGAAAAGGCCAAGGTCTAACTAGAATACTATCATAACATACTCTCTTTAGACAGGTTTCAAATTTGTGTTTGAAAAAGCAGTAGAGTGATCAGATCATCTACAGTGCCAAGGCACAATGGCATGTATCTTTTTACTTCTCCTTGAAATATCAAATATACAGTCATCGATAAAAAAAATCATAATGTCAGTCAAGAGTAAAGGGATATCTTTCCCATTATATTCCTACAACAAGAAGTTGTCCTTTAAAGCAACTATAAAAAGATGCTTAAATTCCCAATATATGCCTGTAAAATATCTCGCCATTGGATACTAGAAATAGTAAAGTTTCCCATTACATAACACCAACCAAATTAGCAAGTAGTTCATACATTTTAGAAAAGCAAGTACTTGATAAATAGTGTTGTAATTTCCACCAAGATTTAACAGATATTATGCCCTTCACATTCTAGAAACAATTGAAAACTCACCCTTAAAGAAGAAAATGAAAAACAAAAGGCCCAAAACTTGAAAAAGACTAATCATTCATTGAGGGAAACTAAAAATCTATACAGAAACAAAGAACAAAAGGATAATAGTGACTTGGTCCCGGACATATGTCATTGTACTTGCAATAAATTAAAAGCTATTTCCTTAGCATGTCCAACTTTCTTGGTCTCATCCTTAGCTCTCTGACAGAGATCTTGTTTGGTCTCCAATATCATAGATTCCAAATATCTTATTGCTCTAATACAATTTTGCGAGATCAAGAAACATTGTGATGCTTGATTGTGCAAAACTAACCTATAAAGGAACAAGAATAATAAAGGCAAACCTAGAAAGACCGAACCTAGTTACGTTTTCCAACATCATGGTGTATGCCCACATACTGTAGTTTTAAAGGGGAAATCAAGACAATGTCAAACATAGAAAGAATATTAATAATATAATTTGGAAGATAAGGGGTGGGTGGGTTGGGGGGGGGGTGGCGACGGGGGAGTTTTAAAGGGGAAATTGCGGAGAGAGGAATAAATCATTTTAGATCACTATTTCAACACACTTCAGAAACTAACAAAGCAGAAATCCTAAAGGTCATAACCCTTATATCCTAGATTTCTTGATAAACATAGAAATGAAGACTTGAATGCTGAGGTAAGTAAAGAGAAGCTTAAAGCAGTCCTACAGTCATTTAAGAAGGAAAATAATCCACATCTAGATGGATATAATGTAGAATTTTACTTGGGGTTTTACAATTGTTTGGAAGATGAACAACTGAGGGTTATTGAAGAGTCAGGAACATTAGGGAAGATAATGGGGGCTCCAAATACTACTTTTATAGACTAAATACCAAGAAAAACAACCTTGGAACTTATGATGATTATAGGCCCATTTCATTGTGCAACTCTGTGTACAATATATTTAAAAGATACTAACCAACAAACTAAAAGGGGTCTTTTTAGAATTTATATGAAAATAACAGTTTGGCATTTTGCATAATAGACAAATTCATGATACAATGGGAACAACCTGAGAAGATTTTAATAAAGTAACTGTTAAAAAGATCCTAGAAGTCGTGATGAGATTGGACCTAACAAAGATTTACAATAATGTCAATCAGTTGTATCTAAGACAATTGATTATTCAAATAGAAATGAAAGTCTAGGTATTGGAGTGGATGGGTCTCTATGATAAACTAGTTTTGCAGCATTGATAAATGGCCACCTTCAAGATTCTTCTATGTTACAATGGGGCTAAGGCAAGGGTGTCCCATGTCTCCTATAGGGCTAAGAAGGATGATAAAAAGCCTATAAGAGAGAGGCTTATGTTATAGGTATATGGGAAAAAAATAATTTTAACCCTCTTATAGTTATGACTTGTAGATGACATCATATTGTTCTGTACATGACTAGTAAAAGAAGCATTTCAATTTAAGGAAATTCTGGTGTTGTCTAGTAAATCGATAGTGATGGAGGTGAATGCCCATTGTTTTGTTTAAAGGACTTGAAGATGATATAGAAAGAGAGACTAAGCATATTTTATCTTTCCCATCAATCTCCTTTCAACAGAGTCTAATATAATTGGGTTTCTATCTAAAACATAATCATTTTAAGTTAAGATATTGCCTTTGATTCTATGAGAAAGTGGATGGAGAAGTGACAAACTAGTGCCATAGGTGACAAAGGATGAGACTGGTGAAACCAATATCAGAAGGAATCTAAGCCTATTGGTTATCCTTATCTCATAGATAAATGTTAGAAAAAACTAGAAAGAGGTGTTTAACTTGATTGTGGAAAAGAAAGAGAGAGAAAGAAGGTATTCCTTTGTGGAAGAGGGGAAAGAATAATGATTAGCATTGCCAAAAGAAATTGGAGGGTTGGGCAGTAAAAGTATTCATATGTTTGGGCAGGCTCTAGTTGCAAAGAGTATGTGGATATTGATGCATAATGAATGATTGTGGGGAAGGGGATGATAGAAAAATATATATCTCCTGGGCCTTTGAAGAACTAGATCAGAAAGGAAGAAAAAGACCATGGAGGGGATTCTGTAGTTTAGAAAGCAATGAATGCTTTTCTATGGGTGGGAAAGTGGTCAATATGGAAAATAGGATGAGGTAACTAAGTGAAAATAAGGGAGGACCCCTAATCATGGGGGCCTCAAATTTGGTTATAGACTGGGAAAAGGGTATCAACAAGATGGAGAGCTTACTGCTTGCCCCAATCATGGAAAAAAATGAGGTAAGGAATAGGTTTGAAGGGGTCTTATTTCAGTATGAATATAGAGAGCTTAATCAGAAAGTTGATCAGCTTTCAAAAGAAGCCTTAACTCCACAAGAATGCCTGTGAGTGTTATCTAAAATTTTTGAAAGGGGTCCTCTTCCAGAAGAGGCCAAAAATCTATATTTATATGAAGCTGATAGGAGGAAAGTTTTTTTTGCATTTTTCATTTAAAAGAAAAATTTGCATTTTTGTGGTGATATTTTGTAAACTGGAAAAGAAAGATTAAACCCTTGAAGTGGACTGTATTTTCAAACCTGAATGGACTTTAAAGGGTGTTACAGGTACTTTATGCCGGAGAGAAGGAAAAGGTCTAACTAGAAGACTATCATAACATACTCTTTAGATAGGTTTAAGATTTTTGTTTGAAAAACAAGAAGAGTGATCAAATCCTCTATGGTGCCAAGGGTATTCTTGAAACCTATACTCCTTAACTAAGAGAAAAAGGAAAAAACCAATGAGATTTGAATTTAAGTGAGCCTTAACCTTCATTATTGCAGATGCAAAAACTCTCACCTTTCAATCCAACCACAATGCAATACCAATGATAATCAATCCAACTTCAGGCTTGGATGTAGAATGGGATGGAAGAAGAATTCTTGAATTCTTTAGTGAGGTTGATGGCATAAGAGTAATAAGAAACCCGATGGTCTAAATATGCAAAATCAAGTTGAACACTCCCTCTTGGTATATTATTTTCAAGCAACTAGGGAACACCATTGAATAAGGAGGGCCCTCAAGTCTTTGTCTTCATCCTTTCTCTCTGATAAAACTCTATGCAACAATTGTTAGCCTCATCAAGAATCCTTGAAGCCTATCACTCCAATGTAAGTGTTGCGAGCTAAAGCTCAACGCTAGACTAGATTCTTAGGATGAGGTACTAAGTGAAAATAAGGGAAGACCCCTAATCATGGGGGCCTCAAAGCTGGTTATAGACTAGGCAAAGGCTATCAACAAACTGGAGAGCTTATTGATTGCCCCAATCATGGAAAAAAATGAGGTAAGGAATATGTTTGAAGAGGTCTTCTTTCAACATGAATATAGAGAGCTTAATGAGAAAGCTACTAAGCTTTCAACAGAAGCCTTAACTCTACAAGAATTCCTATGAGTGCTATCTCAAATTGATGAAAGGGGTCCTCTTCCTGAAGAAGCCAAATCTCTATATTTAGATGAAGCTGATTGAAAGAAAAAAAATTTGTCATTTTTTATTTAAAGGAAAAAATTGCGTTTTTGTTGTGATATTTTGTAAATTGGAAAAGCAAGGTTAAACCTTTGAAGTGAACTATATTTTCAGACCTGAATGGACTTTAAAGGGTGTTACAAGTACTTTATGCCTGAGATAATGTTACCGGGAAAAGTCTCTATTTAGAACTGCTCTATCCCACTAAGGTGTGACAGCTGCCTTAGAAACAAACAGAGAAAACTACTTTTGTATTTCCTTTATGAACTATAAATAAAGAGGAATAGGAAGAACCAACCTGTGTCTTGCGCTAATCCTTTGATCCAACCCCTCTCCTCTTTGAAAGCTTCCAGCTACCTGCTCCCTTACTTGCCCAGCTTAACCAAGTACCTGTAAGATCACAGAAGAAGAAAACTATACAAAGACATGGATCTATATTCATAAATAACTTAGGATCAAATTTAAGTTAACCATACAAATGTAACAAGCATCAATGATACAAAAGCATGGAGGAGAAACTCAAATAGTTTTTATTGATATACAATAAGATCCAGGAGGAGTTACAATCGATGATTCCTGACCCAGCATCAAACTCCCAGCAAAGAAGCCCCTCTTCACCTCCAACAAAGCATAGATCACCCAATTCTCTAATATGTGTCTCAAAACCAACAGCAATTCCTCACAATGTGCAAAATTCCAGCCTCTGGATCACTCGGATGAGGGATCCATATATAGATGTATGCAAGGAGGATGAGTCAGCTTGTGATTTGATTAGTGGCTTCTCTCTGTCAGTTCTTGCTTCCACTTGGAGACTGAAGGCCTCTTACTCACCCTTGGTCGAATTCAGTGAGGCAAGTGTTATAGGAGAAGATTCTGGAAGCTTCCATTGTCTCTCCACCTCGCGGAATGACACTGTCATTTGTCATTTCCCGCTCAATGCACCCTGATAGTGCATTTAGGTGTGTTGCAACATGTAGAACCTCTATTCTACACCTATTTGTCTACCATTTTCCTCCATTTTTCCCTATCTTTCCTTCACTTTTGCCTCATTTTCACCATAAAACCTCTCAGATCATTACATTCAGTGTCAATAGGCATGATTAAGTAAGTCTTGCTAATGGATGACTATTTGTTTAGTTTTTGGCTTACTTGCAGGAATCCCGCAGCTATCTGATGATCCCGCAGCTATCTGAAGATCCTGCAGCCTTTTTGTTAAACACTATGATCCACGTGTCGGTTTGCTAGACGAGCCACATGGGCACTCAGGTATCAGTGTGCTCGAGGTTCCTATCCTATTGTTCCAGCCATCCACGTCATTTTCACCCATGGTCAAAGCTGGTTTAGCCACGGTCAACTCAAAGTGGTTTAACGGTGTTTGAAAGCTGTTTGGTCACGTCATCTTCAATGGTGATTTGTCCATGTTCTAAAGATGGCAGGGGACGCAATCCAACAGGGATTCATTATCCATGATGACAGGAACCACCAAACTCGTTTATGCAGCCGTGATGTGTCAAAGAGCCATTTAATACGCATGACTGTTATCGTTTTTCTGTTAACTAGCTGTACGCATAGGATAACTTAGAAACTCCTATAAATTGATGCGTCTGCGTACGCTCAAGGAACTTTTTGATTAGTTATATTTTGCTGCACTTGTGTTGAATTAAGAAGCGTTTGTGAACTCTGTTTTGTAGTGCTATTCCAGCACTCTATTTTGTAAACTTTTTGCAAATGGAGGAATCAATATAGCACTGTTTTGAAGTTTCCAGATCTTTGAAGTCTTTTGTGGCTGAATGAACAGAGGGCCCCTGCTCATCTCAGCCTTTGTAAATTATTTCATGTGCAGTATTTCATCATTTTCTTATTTGTTTCCTTAAAGCATGTATAGTTTCATTTACTTGTTTTCCTTTATTTTCAGCTGATCAGTGTTATTTCTTTGCAGGTTTCTTTTAGCCCGGGATTTATTTTTATATGTGTTGTGTTTGCTTTATAGCTAATGGTATTTGAAGTTGACAATTCAAGTGCTGCTTTTGTCTTTATAGTTAGTTTTTAATCTTATTTCTCAAAGAGCTGTTCATATACATGAATGATCTTCATCATAAGCTAATATCTTTTAGGATCAAAATATTACTAACTTGCAGCTTGTTTGGGTGCTTTTCGGACTGTTCTTAAGCTACTTTCTTTCCTTACTTTACACAGTACATGTGCTTTGAAGTATTGAGTTAGAAAGAGTAAATCATTACCACTAGTCTTTAAAGTAGAAGTTTTGATTTTAAAGTGCTTCCTAGACTATTTCCTCACTACTTTCTAATCATGCTTTCCATAGTACATATGGCTGAAGTAGAGAATTAGAAATAGAAAATTATTATCATTAGTCTTTCAAGCATATTTTCCTCACTTTTATAATTCCACTTAAGCTAATTTCTTTCCGTGCTTTACACAGTACATGTGCTTCGAGGCATTGAGTTAGAGAGAGATAATCTTCATTCTTGGGTTTTAAAAGTGACTCTTTTTCCTTTTATTAGCAGCAACTTGAACGGTGTCTAGTGCCATTGGTAGTGGTCATTTGCTTTCAAGTTTATTTCAAGTCATTTCAATTTCATTTATTCTTTCCAAGCATTTCCTTTCAAGCAAATAGTTAGAGATCACTCAACACACACTTCCACTCATTTAGAATTCACTCTACACACACACCATCACTCACTTGTTTATAAATTCTCATTCCATCTAGGAACATAATTAACCACAACAACACCCCCAACGATCAGAAAAAACTCTAAGAGGTTACTTAAGTACATATAGTACACCTTCACTTCATCAGCTTACGAGCCCCGAGTTGACAATAAATACTAGCAATTTAGATAACACTAAATTGACTAAACATTTTGGCGCCGTTGCCGGGGAAGTGAAATTAAGTAGCCATATTCTTAGAAGAAAAAAAAAATAAAAAATAAAAAAAAAAACTTCAAGAAAAGAAGTTAATAACCTATCTAAGTATGCTCTCCTCTTGCACTTTGAAGTGATCTGGAGGATCAGAAAGGAGAAAGTTATTAATCTAATAGTTTCTTAAGTATGCTCTCTTCTTGCACCTAGAGTGAACTGGAAGATCAGAAAAGGAACTATTTAACTTGACTTGAAGATAAAATAAAAATGACATGCATAGAGCTAGAGATTCTAGGGGAAGGTTTTTAGCTAGAGCTCGAAGTTCAATTTTTACAAGTCCATCTGCTTCAAGAGATAGACAAGATATACCTCCCTTATCTCCAACCGAAACTCCTAGTCCTGAAATTCAAGAGCCAAGAGTTGACTCTCCTATACCTTCTATTGAGTTTGAACTAGGAAGAGACTCTTCTCTTTCTCCCACCAGACAACCAATTTTAATTGAAGAAATAGACTCACCTGAAGAGGAAGGAGAAATCTCTTCTCATTCACCCTTCGTAGAAGAACCAGAAGATTTTGAAATTCCTAGGAGAATCATCATGGCAGAAGAAGAAGGAGGAGGTAGAGGTAGAGGAGGAGGAGGAAATAACAATAACAATGGAGGAGGTAGAGGTCCCATTGGTGGAAATAGAGATGGGGATAACACATTTGGGTTTCCCATTGTTGATGAGGACTCCCGAGCCACCATGAAAAACATATCACCATCCGTTCTCCCAAATTTTCATGGATTAAGAACTGAGGACCCTGAAACATTCTTGTTTGAATTTGAAGTTGTGTGTCGAACTTATGACTATCTGGATGATACCCAGAAACTCAAACTGTTCCCATCAACATTAAAAGATCAAGCTTTGAAATGGTTCATGGGGTTACTTACTCAGTCCATTAGGACCTGGGATGAAATGAAACAAACCTTTTTGGATAGGTATTTGGACTATTGCATGCCTACTAATCATAAGGATGAGGTTTTTAAAATGATGCAAAAAGAAGATGAGAGCTTAGAAGATTTACTTGAGAGATTTCAATATAATTTAAAAAGAGCAAAAATGAGCACCCTGGATGAAGAGACCTTAAAAGCCCTCTTATTAAAAGCCATTAGGGATGAGTGGATAGATATCTTAAACATGATGGGGAAAGGGGATATTTCTCAACTTCCTCTTGGTGATATAGCAGAACTATGTACCCATCTCTCAAGAGGCAAATCAAAAACTCAAAAAGGGCCTAGAGATCCTTCTCTCCTTAGGGCAAATAAATCTGCAACAGGATCAGTAAGTAGGGCTGAAATCGGTAATATGCTAGATGAATTTAAAACTGACATCTTAGGGAGTCTTAGTGAACAAATTGATACCCTTAAGATTCAAAATAAACAAAAAGCAGAAGCCGAGGCTATGACCATTTTTTGCCCGAAGTGTAGAAAGAAGCATGCTTTAAGGGAATGTCCCTTGGAAGCACAAGTTGTGGAAACCTGTGTAATTTGCTCAGAAACTCATGAGACCAAGGAATGTCCTTCGATCCCTGGACTCAAAGCAGTCTTTCAAGAAGATCCAAGTACGCTTGAATCTCTTTGTTTTGTTGCAAGAAGACCTTGGCAGGGGCAGCAAAATCAAGGGTTTAACAACTCTATGAATTTCCAGCCGCCACCAAATTGGAATCCTTGGCAACAACCTTGGACACAACCACAGAATCCTTTCCAAGCATGGTTGCAAAGCATGCAAATGCAAAATCCTTATGGGAGATTTGCCCAATTCTATCAATACCCTCAATCCTTTCAGAATCAGCAAGCTCCCCAACATCCAAATCAAGGTCAACAATTGTCATTACCATTCCCTCAACAACAACAACCTCCTCCACAAAATCAAAATTCTCAACTCTTGTTACAATCTCAGCAGAGGCCAAATCAACTTCCCTCTCAACCTCAACCAAACCCCAATAATAGGAATCCTCAAAATGCTTATGTGATGGAAGGTCAACCACTTATGGAAGGTCAACCATTCCCTACCTATATGGTTGTCCCTCTCAATGAGGTCCAACTTAGATCAGGTAGAATCTTAGACCAACCTTCTACAAGCGCTCAACAACCAAGCATTTCTGAGGAAGAATCTCTTAAAGACAATAAAGGTTCTGAATTATCCCTTCAAAACCCAAGCATTAAAGAAAAAGAAAAAGAATCAACTCCCTTAGTAGAGCAACCCACATCTTCATCTATTCCTCCTTTTCCTGAAAGATTGCAAATTGATAAAGGAGTGGAGAAGCAGATTTGGTTGCCTGACTATAGCTTTCTAGATGAATTGAAAAATGTCTGTATCAAGATTCCCTTGTTAACAGCCATTAAGGAGATTCCCATTCTAGCAAAGACAATAAAGGAGATGAGTTGAAAAAAACAATAAAAAGAACCAGAGACACCAAAAGGATACATCTAGTTGGAAAAATTGCAGATATTATGATGGGTAAAATTACCATGCAAAAATATGTAGATCCCGGTAGTCCTATTGTTAAAACTCATATTAATGGGGTTGAAATCCCAAATACTTTGATTGACTTAGGAGCCGCTATCAACATTATGAGTAGACAAACCATGGATCAGTTAAAACTTCCTAATCTTCTCTTTACACCTACCTTGCTGCAACTTGCAGACAGATCAATCATTAAACCTGATGGTGTATTGGAAGATATTCCAGTCTCACTAGACTCTTGGGAGTATCCAGTTGATTTTATGATTTTAACTCCCAAGAATAATCTAGGAGGGCATCCTCTTATTCTAGGAAGACCTTGGCTGGCCACAGCTAATGCTTTCATAAGTTGTAGGTCGGGAGACATGTATATATCAGATGGTAATTCCACCAAGAAATTCAACTTGTATCCTCCCGCAAAGGCAATAACAGAAATAGGAGAAGATGAGTGGATTGATGATGAGGATACTCTTCAACCTGTTCTAACCATCTCTGAAATCAGTGAGGACAATCAAATTCTAAATACATTAGAAAATTTTGAGGCACCTTTAGAATATGACTCTTCACAATTCCAGTTAGATGCAGATATTGAATATCTCTCCTCTAGACAGATGTCTCTCTTCTCAATGGAAGAATTTGGTAGTTCTACAGTTGAAATCTTTCCAGGTAAAACATTAAACATTAACAAAAACTTGGAAAGACTACAACAAGAAGAATTAACTAAACTGTTGCAAAAACATTCTACTGCCTTTGCATGGGAATATACCGACATGAAAGGAATCGACCCTAAGACTTGTATTCATCATATTTACATTGAAGAAAACAGCAGACCTATTAGGCAGCCACAAAGACGGATGAATCCAAATCTTAGGGAAATTGTGAAAGAAGAACTTCAGAAATTGCTCAAGGTAAACTTCATTTACCCCATTTCAGATAGCCAATGGGTTTCTCCCTTGGTTATAGTGCCCAAAAAGAATGGTAAATGGAGAGTTTGCATTGACTATCGAGAATTGAACAAGGCAACTTTAAAGGATCATTTTCCTCTACCTTTTATTGATCAGGTATTAGACACTTTAGCAGGTAAAAAGTATTTCTCATTCTTGGATGGTTTTAGTGGTTACAATCAGATTCAGGTAGCACCTGAAGATCAAGACAAAACCACCTTTACTTGTCCTTAGGGAACTTTTGCCTATCGAGTACTCCCTTTTGGTTTGTGCAATGCACCAGCTACATTTCAAAGGGCTGTACTAGGAATCTTCTCAGATCTGATTCATGATTGTGTAGAGGTATACATGGACGATTTCACAGTCTATGGTAATACATTTGAAGAAGCTTTGGCAAATTTGGAAAAAGTACTGGTAAGATGTAAGGAAACAAATCTTTCTTTAAGTCATGAAAAGTGTTTTATGATGTTTACTGAAGGGATTGTTTTAGGACATCATATTTCAGGAGATGGAATCAAAGTTGATAGATCTAAGGTAGAAGTCATCTCTAAGTTACCTGTTCCAAATTGCCAAAGAGATGTTAGAAGTTTTCTTGGGTTTACTGGTTATTACAAAAGATTTATTGAAAACTTCACTAAGATAGCATCCCCTCTTTTCAAATTACTTACCAAAGATTGTGAATTTAAGTGGGATCCTGAATGTCAATCTGCCTTTGAAGCTTTAAAAACTAGAATATCTGAAGCACCTATTTTAAGGGGTCCAAATTGGAAACTCCCTTTCCATATTTCTACTGATGCTTCAGATACAGCCTTAGGAGCTGTTTTGGGACAAAAAGATTTGATCCCTTATGCCATTTATTACACGAGTAAGAATTTGACTCCTACTGAGTTAAATTATACTGTTACTGAAAAGGAGTTTCTAGCCGTTGTTCATGCTATAAACAAGTTTAGACACTATATAACCGGCTATGAAACCTTTGTCCACACTGATCACTCTGCCATTAGATACCTCATGAACAAACCAGTCACTAATGGTAGAGTTACAAGATGGATTTTGCTTTTACAAGAATTCAACATAACTGTGTTAGATCGACTAGGTAAACAGAACACAGTAGCTGACTTCTTGTCCAGAATCCAAAACACTAATGAGGACTCTCCGGTAGAGGATAAATTTCCAGATGAATATTTGTTTGCAGTAACTACCAAAACCCCTTGGTATGCTGATATTGCTAATTATTTAGTTACTGGAAAATTACCTTTACATTTATTTCCTAATGAGAAAAGAAAAATCATTCAGGATAGTTCACTTTATTCTTGGATTTCTAATGAATTATTCAGAACAGGGCCAGATTTGATGATCAGAAGATGTGTACGAGAGGATGAGATGCCTGACATCCTTAAGGCATGTCATGATGAACCTTGTGGTGGACATTTTTCTGATAAGAGGACTGCCTATAAAATCCTTTCATCAGGATATTATTGGCCTTCTCTCTTTAAGGATGCAAAGCAATATGTTAAAAGGTGTGACAGTTGTCAGAGAACTGGGAGACCAACTCTTTCAAATGAAATGCCACTACAGCCACAGGTATGCATCGAACCTTTCGAGAAATGGGCTCTAGATTTTGTTGGACCAATTAATCCGCCATCCAAACAAAATAGATATATACTGGTTTGTACTGATTATGTCACCAAGTGGGTAGAAGCTATAGCATTAACTTCTGCTACTGAAAATTCAGTTGTTCAATTTCTTTTCAAGGATATTTTCACTCGTTTTGGTGTCCCAAGAGAAATTGTAACAGATCAGGGAAGCCAATTTACATCAAGGATGGTGGAAAAGCTGATGGAGGAATATAAGATTAAGCATAGAACATCTACTCCATACCATCCGCAAGCGAATGGTGAAGTAGAATCTACAAATAAAGTCCTTGAAAGCATCATCACAAAGACTGTTCATCTTCATAGAAGAGATTGGGCAGAAAGGCTTCCTGAAGCCTTATGGGCCTATAGAACTACATGGAGGAACACTACAGGACATTCTCCCTATGAACTTGTTTATGGGAAGGAAGTCCTGTTCCCCATTGAGTTCCAAATCAAGACCTTCAAGACAGCAGTTCAATTGGGGATGAGCTTATCAGAAGCCCAAAAGCACAGATTGGACCAGTTAAATGAACTAGATGAAATGAGACAAGATGCAATTCTAAGGACTGATCTAGTTCAGCACCAAAGAAGTAAATGGCATGACCGACATATCAAAGAAAAGAAGTTTCAAAAGGGTGATTGGACACTCTTGTTTGATTCAAAATTTAAGGACTTCAAAGGAAAATTTCAAACTCATTGGCTTGGGCCATATGAGATTGATGAAGTCTTTAATAATGGAGCAGTCAGAGTGAAGACTATCGATGAACTTCAAACTCCCTTTATTGTGAATGGCCACCGGTTAAAAGTCTACCACAAGCCACTCTCAAAAGAGGAGTTTGTTAAGTTATTTCAAGGCGATTCTGAAATGAGGCTGGTGGAGAAGAATTCTTCTCCTCCATCAGCCTAAATCTCTGTTTCTTTCAATTTCAATAAAAAAAAAAAAAAGAAAAGAAAAAAAAAAGAAAAAAAAGAAAAAAAATAAATAAGTGTATGAGCCTGAAAACCAATCTCTGATTGGCAGTCTCATGCAGAAAACATAAGGTGAAAATCAGGGTCACCTGACACCTCATGTTTTCCAAAAAAAAAAATCTCTCTCTCTTTCATTTCCATTTCATTTATTTCATCTCACCATTTGCTTCCATCTTACCATTTTCACTTCACCTCACTGTTTTTCACTCACTCATTCATTCATTCCTTCATCCCATTTCACTTCATTAATAAAGTTTTTTTTAGGCAATTAAAGTATTTTATGCAGCTGGAAGACTTCATTAAAGTTTCTGCAGCCATTTGACAATCCTGCAGCTGATTAGCTTTCCTGCAGCCTTCTGTACCTGCACAAGAAACACAGTTTGTCTGAAGAAAATAATTACAGTTCAAAATCATCAAAGACCAGGAGAAAAGATCATGTGCTAGCAATAAAGTTTACAAAAGGTTAGTAAATCATCAGAAGCCAAATCAAATGTGATCCGAGGTATGTTCAAAGTCCTAAACCTATGGTTATTTCATTATGCGAACTTTCTGGATTATGTTTTGTTGGCCACTAAACGTAATGATTACCCATTCTCTTTTTCCCATGCGACTACAAATCTCTGAATCCTCCACGTCTACCAGTTCATAATAACCACGGGTTTTGAAATTACATATGGCTGTTTCGGTCATTAAGGTCTTGTACCCTAATGACGTAACCTACCGCATTACGTCTCTCAGCTCTCGTCCCGCAGCCATGTGTCACTCCACATCCGAAATTGAAGAAGGTAGCCGTTCCGTTCATCATTTCAAAACCCTCTATGCTCATAATACCCTATTCCTCGCCATCATCTACCTTATTTCGTTTTCATTCACCACGATTACCTCCATAAACCATCCTCTGTTTTTCCCTCTGCCGTATAGCCCGTAAACCTGTGATACAGTCGTATTACGACTGTTAGTCACTGTTTTTACCGTGTCCACGCTAATTCCACCGCTTAACTCTAAATTCAAGCCGTGAATTCCCGGTGTCTGAGGCTGTTTTTGCACCGTATATCCTCTGTTCCACAGAAGTTACTGTGTGAAGTCACGGAGTTACTGTGTAGGGTCACCATCAAATTTGTGTTTAAACAGAGCTGAAGAGTCGATGGGAAAGCTTCTGAGGGCTGAACCGGAAGGTTCGAAATTCTTGGAGGCATATCCTCAGGTTGAGGAGGCACTACAAAAAGCCAATTGGTTACAATGTATCAGAAAGTTTAAAGGCTACCATAAGGAAGTAACCAAAGCCTTTGCAAGGTCATTTAAGGATAAGGACAGCCAGGCAGAGGTGGGAGATTTAACAGTTACAGTCAGCGAAGGAAGCATAGCAAGGGCTACCTCTCTTCCACAAACCGGTGAACATTGGTTCAAAAACCGGGCAGTCCAGGATCAACAATGGAAGCGGATTTTTAAAAACCCAGGTATGGACACAAGTGTTTTCACCAAAGGCATTCCAATTTCCCATGTTAAAGAAGAATGGAAAACTCTATTGTTATTAGTACAAAAGTTTTTCACCTGTGAAGGGAGATTTGGAGTGTTGTATGTCTATCATGGTAAGATTATGCTGCAGTTTCAAGGAGAACATGATATAAATCTTCCTTATTTCCTATTTCAAAGCCTTAGGAAGATGTGTTCCATGGCTCAACGAAATCCACAAAATGTAGAAGCTTACCTCTGTCACCATGGTCTTGTAAAACTATTGATAGAGGAACAGTTAAAAGAAAAACAAGACACATGGGAAAAATTCCTTGTAAGGAATCATTTTGCAGAGCCTGGAGAGTCTTCTATACCTAGAAAAAGCAGAAGGAAGAGAAGGGAAAGTATCTCTGAGACCGATGTCTTAGAAGGACAAACTGTAGAAGAAATAGAAGTCCATCATCCTGAACCTGAGATTGAACCCACTGAAGACAGTGCTCAAGAGGCCATCTCAGAAACCCTCGCTGAACTTGCCAAGGAAGCTGCCAAAAAGAAAAGAGAGGACAAAAAGAAACAAAAACAAGATAAGGGGAAATCCATAATCCAAGAAACTGACCAGACCCCAGAACATTCTAGTGGTGAAGAAAGAGATAACCAGCCTTTAGCACAGAGGATAGCTAAACTCCATAAGAAAACTGCCCTCTCTGAGAAAGTAAAAGTTCAAAAACCAAAGGAAAAAGCACAAAAGGAAACACAAAGTGCTGCCACTGTAAGAAGGAGTAGTAGGTTGCAGAATAAAAGGAAAGCCACGAGGACACTCTTCGTTGATCTTAGCACACCTGAGAAGGGTGCTACACAAGTAGACCTTGAGGATAGTCCATCATCACGTGAGGCAGCTACTCCTCCAAGAGAAGACAGTCCATTTCAGCCGGAGTTTGAAACTGAAATTGAACAAGAATATAGTCCAAGGAAGTCACCAATTGTTGACCCAGTTCAACAAGAGGTGTACAACTATTATGAGGCATTAGAACAAAACACTGCTGGCCCAAGTAATGTTATACCTCATGAGCAGCAAATAGATTCACTTAAACAAGAAATCTATGAACTTGAAGTGCTGAACCGTCACATTAAACAGAGGAATGAAGAAATGAAGCAGCAAGCTGATATTGCCAAGGCAATCCAAGATAATACTTATCTTCACATGAGCATGTGGCAGAAGAAACACAGCAGACTCAAGAAAAGATGCAGAAGGCTGAACAGAGCCTTAATTAATTTGAAATTCAGATGCATGTTCAAGAGGCCAAAGGTTAATTTTTCTACACAAAGGAAGAGAAGGAGGCTGGATGTCCTAGCTGAGGCATCCCAGCAGATGGACTGAATTGTGTTTTCATTGCATGAGGACATGCAATACCCTCGGAGTGGGGGTATGTAGAACCTCTATTCTACACCTATTTGTCTACCATTTTCCTCCATTTTTCCCTATCTTTCCTTCACTTTTGCCTCATTTTCACCATAAAACCTCTCAGATCATTACATTCAGTGTCAATAGGCATGATTAAGTAAGTCTTGCTAATGGATGACTATTTGTTTAGTTTTTGGCTTACTTGCAGGAATCCCGCAGCTATCTGATGATCCCGCAGCTATCTGAAGATCCTGCAGCCTTTTTGTTAAACACTATGATCCACGTGTCGGTTTGCTAGACGGGCCACATGGGCACTCAGGTATCAGTGTGCTCGAGGTTCCTATCCTATTGTTCCAGCCATCCACGTCATTTTCACCCATGGTCAAAGCTGGTTTAGCCACGGTCAACTCAAAGTGGTTTAACGGTGTTTGAAAGCTGTTTGGTCACGTCATCTTCAATGGTGATTTGTTCATGTTCTAAAGATGGCAGGGGACGCAATCCAACAGGGATTTATTATCCATGATGACAGGAACCACCAAACTCGTTTATGCAGCCGTGATGTGTCAAAGAGCCATTTAATACGCATGACTGTTATCGTTTTTCTGTTAACTAGCTGTACGCATAGGATAACTTAGAAACTCCTATAAATTGATGCGTCTGTGTACGCTCAAGGAACTTTTTGATTAGTTATATTTTGCTGCACTTGTGTTGAATTAAGAAGCGTTTGTGAACTCTGTTTTGTAGTGCTATTCCAGCACTCTATTTTGTAAACTTTTTGCAAATGGAGGAATCAATATAGCACTGTTTTGAAGTTTCCAGATCTTTGAAGTCTTTTGTGGCTGAATGAACAGAGGGCCCCTGCTCATCTTAGCCTTTGTAAATTATTTCATGTGCAGTATTTCATCACTTTCTTAATTGTTTCCTTAAAGCATGTATAGTTTTATTTACTTGTTTTCCTTTATTTTCAGCTGATCAGTGTTATTTCTTTGCAGGTTTCTTTTAGCCCGGGATTTATTTTTATATGTGTTGTGTTTGCTTTATAGCTAATGGTATTTGAAGTTGACAATTCAAGTGCTGCTTTTGTCTTTATAGTTAGTTTTTAATCTTATTTCTCAAAGAGTTGTTCATATACATGAATGATCTTCATCATAAGCTAATATCTTTTAGGATCAAAATATTACTAACTTGCAGCTTGTTTGGGTACTTTTCGGACTGTTCTTAAGCTACTTTCTTTCCTTACTTTACACAGTACATGTGCTTTGAAGTATTGAGTTAGAAAGAGTAAATCATTACCACTAGTCTTTAAAGTAGAAGTTTTGATTTTAAAGTGCTTCCTAGACTATTTCCTCACTACTTTCTAATCATGCTTTCCATAGTACATATGGCTGAAGTAGAGAATTAGAAATAGCAAATTATTATCATTAGTCTTTCAAGCATATTTTCCTCACTTTTATAATTCCACTTAAGCTACTTTCTTTCCGTGCTTTACACAGTACATGTGCTTCGAGGCATTGAGTTAGAGAGAGATAATCTTCATTCTTGGGTTTTAAAAGTGACTCTTTTTCCTTTTATTAGCAGCAACTTGAACGGTGTCTAGTGCCATTGGTAGTGGTCATTTGCTTTCAAGTTTATTTCAAGTCATTTCAATTTCATTTATTCTTTCCAAGCATTTCCTTTCAAGCAAATAGTTAGAGATCACTCAACACACACTTCCACTCATTTAGAATTCACTCTACACACACACCATCACTCACTTGTTTATAAATTCTCATTCCATCTAGGAACATAATTAACCACAACAACACCCCCAACGATCAGAAAAAACTCTAAGAGGTTACTTAAGTACATATAGTACACCTTCACTTCATCAGCTTACGAGCCCCGGGTTGACAATAAATACTAGCAATTTAGATAACACTAAATTGACTAAACACAACACACCTAGCCAGTGGATCTAGGTGCTATGCAACGCACTTAGCTAGTGGAGCAGCTGAAATGATTCCATCTTGACTTATTTTGAGTAGTTTCTGGTGGAGAAATTCTGGGAGAAGCTGTAATTTGTTGGCCTTGTTCCTTTACGGGTCAGAACAACACTTTTAGGGACTTAGGAGCCCTTGTTTTATGGACATTTCATGCTTGGAGCTGCAAGGCACAAAAATGTCTATAACAGATAAGGCCAAGGTCTAGCTAGAAGACTATCATAACATACTCTCTTTAGTTAGTTTTGATATTTTTGTTTGAAAAAGAAGTAGTGATCAAATTCTCTACGGTGCCAAGGCTATTATTGAAACCTATACTCATTAACTTCAATAACAAGGGAAAAACCAATGATATTTGAATTTGAGTGAGCCTTAATCCTCATTATTGCAGAGGTCAAAACTCTCACCTTTCAATCCAACCACAATGCAATACCAATGCTAATCAATCCAACTCTAGGATTGGATGTAGAATGGGATAGAAGAAGAATACTTGAATTTTTTAGTGAGTTTGATGGGTTAAGTATTACTCTCAAGAAACCCAATGGTCTAAATATGAAAAATCAAGATGGACACTCCCTCTTGGTATATTATTTTCAAGCAACTAGGGAACACCAATGAATAAGGAAGGCCCTCAAGTTTTCATCTTCATCCTTGCTCTATGATAAAACTATATGCAATAATCGTTAGCCTCATCAAGTGGACTTGAATCCTATCACTCATATGTAAGTGTTGCGAGCTCAATCTCACCTCTAGACTAGATTCTTAGGATGAGGTAACTAAGTGAAAATAACGGAGGAACCCTAATCATGGGGGCCTCAAAGGTGGTTATAGACTAGGAAAAGAGAATCAAAAAGATGGAGAGCTTACTACTTGCCCCGATCATGGAAGAAATGAGGTAGGAATAGGTTTGAAGAGGTCTTCTTTTAACATGAATATAGAGATCTTAATGAGAAAACTGATAAGCTTTCAATAGAAGCCCTAACTCTACATGAATGCCTATAAGTGTTATCTCAAATTGATGAAATGGGTCCTCTTCCTGAAGAGGCCAAATCTCTATATTTAGATGAAGGTGATTGAAAGAATGTTTTTTGTCATTCGTTATTTAAAAGAAAAAAATTGCATTTTTTTTGTGATATTTTGTAAACTGGAAAAGCAAGCTTAAACCTTTGAAGTGGATTATATTTTTAGACCTGAATGGACTTTAAAGGGTGTTACAGGTACTTTATGCCTGAGAGAAGGCCAAGGTCTAACTGGAAGACTATCATAACATACTCTCTTTAGATAGGTTTGAGATTTTTGTTTGAAAAAGAAGTAGAGTGATTAGATCCTCTACGGTTCCAAGGTTATTCTTGAAACCTATACTCCTTAACTTCGATAACAAGGAAAAAACCAATGAGATTTGATTTGAGTCAGCCTTAATCCTCATTATTGTAGAGGCCAAAAATATCACCTTTAAATTCAACTACAATGCAATACCAATGCTAATCAATCCAACTCCAGGCTTGGATGTATAATGGGATGGAAGACGAATACTTGAATTTTTTAGTAAGTTTAATGTGTTAAGTATTACTCTGAAGAAACCTAATGGTCTAAATATGAAAAATCAAGATAGACACCCCCTCTTGGTATATTTTTTTCAAGCAACTAGGGAACACCAATGAATAAGGAAGGCCCTCAAGTCTATGTCTTCATCCATGCTCTCAGATAAAACTATATGCAACAATCATTAGCCTCATCAAGAGGCCTTGAAGCCTATCACTCATATGTAAGTGCTGCGAGCTCAAGCTCATTGATAACTAGATTCTTATGAATGAATATTACAAATCTTACTTTTAGTTGTTTTTTGAAGAATAAAATCACTTAGCCTTACATATAAATAGTTCAAAAATAATCTATGAAACTTGTTACTAAGACAATATGAGAAAACCTACTCCTATGCACGCTTGCCTAAGGCCCCTATCATTATCCACCAAGGAGAAACCTAACAAGGGTCTCTTCACCAACTAACTTTCATGTTAGCTTAAAGATGAACACCATTAGCCCTAGCCTACTAGTTGATGTATCACAAACAACAAACCAACCATAGCTAAATGGACCCACATCACTATACCTACAGCAAAAATGATGTGAATAGTATTTCTCGAGTGTTGGCCATTTTATTAATGAGGTATGAGAGCATTATTTTTTCCACGGCCCCCAATATGACACTCAACATTATCCTTTTTTCGACATGACATATGGGTTGGAAAACCCAAGTGAAAATGGGACTCTGGTAAGGAAGGCCTTGTACTTCGTTGAACTCAACAGTGAAGTGAAGCCTTTTTGGCTCTATAAATCTACTAAAATAATGAATTTTAAACCCTATAAGATCTTTAAATCCCTAACACTTGCAATATTACCCATGCTAAGAAGGCTTGAAATTTGAAATATTTTACGACCAATAGTGCCTTTTTTATTAGTGTGATTCATCCCCTCTGTAGGAAACGAAAATTGCAGAAGGAGGCTACTAATCTATTAACAGAGATGCAACAGTGGGGTTGTCCTCCCAATCTTATTAGATATAATACACTCATTCATGGTCACTGCAAGATGGGTATAATTGGAAAAATGTATAAAGAAAAAGATATTCTTAATGAAATGTTGGTGAAGGGATTATTTCCTACCCAGGTTACTTACAACACTCTCATTGATGGTTACTCCAAGGAAGGAGACACGATGTTGCATTCAAGATGCTTGAGAAAATGAAGGAAAATGAAATTTTTCCCAATGTTGTCACTTACAATACCCTATGAACTTGGCTTAAATTATCTAGATCAAGCACTTACCTCCTCACATAGGCTTTTTTTACCATGGTTGTCTGGGATTTAAGGAATGCAACTTTCATTGGCAAGGGAATCCCTAAAATTGACGTCTTATAAATTTCCTTCTTCATTTTGAAAGAAAACTTAATTACCAAATGAAAAATCATTAGACCATCCCATCAAGGTATAACGAAAGAAAAAAAAAATGAATTTAATGTTCGATTTATTGTTTGTTGTGTTTATTCTGCAAACTTCACCTCCATTTCAGACATCTCCTTCAAAGGTTCATCTTCTCCTCATCACCATATGAAATGATTTTATGATGAATTTCCTCTAAAAGGTACTTAGAAGATATATCATCCTGATAACTTTTCAACACTCCATTGGATCCCTTCCCAACCCTACTTCAAGTCATCAATCAAAACTGTTGTCAAAAACAAACTTTTTAATCTAATCACCCACTAAATCCTCCTTCCTATCAACAAACATATAACATTTAAAGTTGTGAAAGATAAAAATTGAACATATAAGTCCCACTTTTGTTCAATCTAGAGTTTTTGAAGAGGGATCTTCTCCAATAGAGATAAAAATGATTTCCCAACGGTTGGCTATGGTTTAAAAGAAGCATTTGGTGTTTCTAACACAAAATAAATAAAAGTTATGCATAGGCATTTTAAACATTGCAACCTAAAAGAGTATCTAGGCCAAAAGAGGTGACATAATGACAATAATCAAGAAAAATGCGTAAAATCTATTAGGATTTAGCATGTATTTCCTCAACGTTAGATTTATTTTTCTGCAAAGAAAATGGGTACCCACATTGAAATAATATGTGGGTACCCTTTTTGTCTTTTTTCTTTTCCACTGTATTCAAAGATTCAAAATATATTTTGTATTTTCCTTGTGAACCCTCCTCCTCCTCCTCCTTCTCCTTCCTCTTCTCCTCCTCCTTCTCAAGGGAGCATGAAGCTGTTATGAGCAAGTCATCTAATGATTCTGCTATGAACTCATATTTGCTAATTGGGTTCTTCTTTAGCTTCTTACTTTGATTTTCTTATTCATGAATGCTTTTCCTGGATTTTTTTTTTGTTTTGAGTGATTCATTTCTGCATATTTATTAGAAACTTGATTATCTTATGTTGTTTCCCTTGTGTGCTCATTTATAGAAGCATGGCCTTTGAAGTTTTCATCATCTTTGTCGCTTTTAGAAGCAGATTATTTCATGGATGTGTTTATGGTTTTAAGAATGCTAGTTACAGTGTGGACATCGTCAACTTGATGGTCTTTTTTATCATCCTCCTTGTCTTCTTCACATAAGGGATTGCAAAATTCGTTTTGGGAAATTCATTGTTACTTTGCATGTTGTATTTGCTCCAAACTAGTAGTAAATCCTTTACCATTACTCACAAACTCACTAGCGTTCACGTAGTCCATGAGATCACTGTCATCAACAATATTATTTTGATAAGTAAGAGGAAATTTCCTTCTATCACTACCAAGGGCTCACCCTGATCTCTTCAACCTTTCCAACTTTCCCTTCTATCCTCACTTGTTAATGGTCCTGTTTGTAGTAACAATCAAATCAAATTTGAGTCAGATCATATTGACGCTCCACTAATTATTTGTAGCACTAGCTGAAAAAATAAGATGAGAAAAGCTTAAAATAGAAATCCCACACTAAAATATCTTAGTAGACTTATAACACAGACCCTAGAAGAGAAACCCTAGAAAAAACACAGACACAGAGGAGTGCTGGGGAAAGGAAAAGTCCAAATACTTCAATGTCAATTGGGTAATCTACAAGGCATATATTTTCAGTAATAGATGATTTGAAACAATGTAATCAATAGGAAAAATAACATATCAAATAGCTTTGCGCCCATCATCTATACCATTACAATACAAAAATATCAAAGACATAATGGAATGAAAGGTCCATACATTTGCAATTTATTGGTGGACTCTATGTCTCTAGAGATGAATGAGTGTTAGATGTGAGTGTTGAAAAATGAGAATGGTGGGATACGATGATCCAAAAATTGATTGAATGTGTTGCAGCGTCTAATAGTAGCATCAGACATACAAAGATGCCTCTAGGAAATTGGGGTGCCAAAATTTTGTCGAAAACTTTGATTTGGTTTAAATGTACAGAATTTACCACAACATGGGCCAATTTAGCGATATGTGTTCTCGCCAAAGTCTCATTAGATGTTGTAAATGAAATTATAGGTCCCATTCCAATCCCATAACTATGTAAAGTGCTAGTTAAAGTAGGCATAAAACAGTAATGAGAATTTGGAGCACTAAGGATGAGTGGGCTCCTTGAAATAATCTACTTGTTATGTGAGCTTATCCTTGGCAGACCAAAGGGTTATTTTCCTCATTAATGGTTAATAAATCATTGAAGTAACAAACTTCTATATTCATAGCCTTTTAGAAATCACACTAAATGATTAGGATGGTGATGGACGTAATTTGTTTTAAATTAAAAGTATGTTATGATTAAGATTGTGATGGTGGTAATTTGTTTTAAATAAAAAGTATATTAATTATATGAATAGAAGTGTTAATATGACTATTTTTTTTGGTTTATTAAATATGTGATTTTTGCGTTAAGAGTTATTTTCTAACTCTAGGGTAGAGATGTAATGTAATGTTTTGTAAAGATTTTGGCTCAATCAAATTACATAAAAATAAATATAAAATAATAAACATCAAATTTATAATTATAATTATTAATAAAACATTTAGACTGGGTTAAATTACATAAAAATATGAAAAGCCATTTTAGAGTGAAAGGAGATTCGATCCCTCCTTGTATCGGGTAGATCTAGAGTTAAGAATGATCTAGGTTGGTTCTATAAGGTATGATATTTTTTCTTTGAATAATTTGGTATGATTATGATAAGTTTATGTTTCAATTTTAATGTTGTCCACTTTTTAAAATAATAGTTAATGCGTTTTCTAACTCAAAACATGAAGAGGTAGTGACGTTTCTTTTTTTCTCCTTCTTTTAAATGTGCTTCCATTCAACCTAGTGACCTATGACTTTTGGAGAAGACACTAGCTCTAAATGCCTTACTACTTCCATGTTGAATGGACCTTAGATATTTTTTGATGGTATTCCTATTATTGACGTCAGAAATGTGGATCTGAGGGATGTAAGAACACCATAGATAAACACGAAAATATATGAAGACTTGTAAAAATTCATGAAGATAGGAAAGATATAAACCCAACTAACCCGTGATATCAACTCCAAAGTTGCAGGCTTCAACTAGGAATTAGTTTTTTCCCACCTCTAAAATTTAACACTGCAGATGGATTCAAAGAAGGGGGTCTTTGAATCCATCTGCAATGTTAAACTTAATTTAGAGACAAAAGGGTATTCATAAGTTTAACACTGTAGATGGATTCAGAGACCCCTTTGTCTCTAAATTTTAACACTGCAGATGGATTTGGAGACCCCTATAGTGAAATGTAATACTTCGGTATCATTATTATTTTTTTCATTTATTATCTAGTCATATATTTTAATCCTAGACTAAATTAGTCAATTCAGTTTGTTGTTTTTAGTTTAGTCACTTATTATCTAGTCGTATATTTTATCCCTGGACTAAATTAGTCATTTAAATCAGTCATTTTTAGTTCAATCACTTAAAATTTCTCAAATTTAGTAGTAATTCACTTGAAATAATTGCGGTGACTAACGTTTTTGGTCACCTATTCATTCATTTCATCATTTTCATTATTTTCTACTAGTGTGTTTCTGTCAACAATCTTTGGCAACATGATTAGATGAAGTATTAATCAATCAATAATGATTCTTTAAAAGTGATGTTTTAGCAGCTATTCATGTGCAAACATTAGATGTAAATATAATATCACAACATGCTTCTTTTAACAACATTATACATGTATAAAAAATTGATTATCAAGGATGTCAAAATAACTACCCCATTACTATGACCATTCTCACACCGGCACACGTACATATCCAAAGGAAACCACTGTAACCATCCATTTCACCTAAAATATACTAGAAAATGATCTTTATTTTTTATTGTATATAATTAGATAAACACTTATTCGAAGAAGAGAGCTAGCCCCTTAGCTTATTCTTTGTGTATGTAACTAAGTAATATTTCCAATACAATAGATGTTCCCATCCATTTCACCTAAAATATACTAGAAACTTATCTTTATTTTTCATGCATGTAATTAGATAAAAACTTATTCGAAGATGAGAGCTATCCCCTTAGCTTCTTCTTTGTGCATGTAAATAAGTAATATTTCCAATACATTAGATGTTCCCTTCTAAGGGGAATCGAAAATGATGTAAATGTATGTCCCTTTTTGAAAAATATCTTTTCCAAGATAGAGATATTTACAAAATCTATTGTATGCATAAAGACATGCATTGTTCCAAACCAGAACTAATGTGTTAGTCACTATTTCTTGCATGCGGATATATGTATTTTACAAAGGAAAGCTAGTACATTTATTCCTAGTAACTACTTGTTTTACTTTCCATAATACTTACTCTTTTCTGGACAAAAATCCATATTTCTCTTTAAAATATCTAACACAATAGTTCTACAAATCTATGTTTCTGTTTAAAATATCTAACACAATAGTTTTTTTTTCCCAAAAGAAAAATCGTAATTTTATTAATGAAAATAAAATTACATGTTGCATATGTTGTGACGCATTTCATTGGAAAGTCAATGACAATTGATCACAAATTCAATGAAAGAAAAAAATAATGTACAAATGGGGAGAAAATCGCGCTTTTCTCCTTTTTTTCTTCTCAACCATGCGCCACTCCCCTTGAGTTGGCAACGAAGATATAAGTGCAAGTGAAGTGTCAGCCTCAGGTCGAGGGTTATCTTTATCAGAATTAGAGTTGTATGATGATGTAGTCATCTCGATCGACTGGTATCAATTGTATCTGGTATCTTTGCCAGTTGTGATTCCATTGGATCTTGTGGATTTAATTCCTCTAATTCTGGCTCTTTTTTTATCTAATTGTTCTCGTTCGGTATGGCATGTTCCACATCAGCTTCCTCCTCATCAGAGGCTAGTGGGGGAAATTTCCATCCCTTGGGTTGTTTCTCTGATTTATTTTTTCTTTAGGTATCTTTTTTGGCTTTAGGGCACGTATTTTATAGGTTTCATGTTTTTCGGGATATTCTGCATCTAAATGTTGTATTTTCGTAGTCTAGTATTTGTATCCAACACCTCTATTTGTGCTTTAGTTGTATGCGTCTAGAAAGCCTTTGCTAAGTCTACTTCCACACAAATTTGTGCAAATGTGAAAATTCTTTCCTCCAGTCTTTGTGTGTCAATTTTAATGTATCGCCCAATGGTGTTTCCTATACCGGCAAGGACTTGTTGCTTCCAAAGATGTAATGGGAGATTGCGCAAATGAACCCAAACTGGAATCTTGGAAACAACCATAGTATTTACATCAAATTTCAGAAACCATGGTGTGATAAAGAGACTCATGGACCCCAAGAACCATTATCCTTCCCATAATATAATGTCTCTAGCCTCTGTTCAAGAATTCACAATGAACAACCCCTTGGAACAAAGGTGAAATTCACATTGAGTAGTCCAGTTTGTGAAAATCCAATGAAAAAGCTCAACATGTTTTGGCCAAAAAGAGTGGAATCAACAAATAATAGCTTGTTTTTCTAATGTATTACAATGCTAATCTGTTTCTACTATATCTATGTTTAATTCTGGGATATAACTTAGTTGCTCCACAATATATGGACCGGGTTTGGTTGCAGCTTGCTTTGGTGTCGATGAAGGTGTATTTCTCCCCTGGAGGATGTTCTTGAAAAAAATTCATCCATTTTTGTGCTTCTGATGTGTTTCTGTATTTTTTGTTGAACTGCTCCCAATGCCTCCTACTATATGAATTGTTTTATTATAGTTTGTTACACCACCTCTCAACGTCAAATTGGGTTTTATAGTAGACACAGGAAAAATATCGTAGTTTGTGAGGGGTCTGGGGACCTGGAGTGCTCTGCCCCCAGAAATCAGATGTTGTAATCCAACAGGATATCCAATATGATGGAAGATGAGATTCTTCAAATGTAACACATAGTCTGTTGCATGAATCAAAACCAAAAGTAACATCCCCGAAGGGGTTTTAATAAAAAAATTAAAATCGAAGAGAATTTACCAAAGGTGAGGGTTTTGTTTCCGTCTGGAGATGGCTAGACCGAGCAGCGTCAGGTGCATCGCATTGTATTGATGTCTCTGTCGACTACTTTTGGAATCTATTGCCTTGTTTCTCGTAACGAGTCTCCCTTTTATGATCAATAGACCACCCACAGGAAGGTATCATGAATAGCGCAGAAGGCCCTGGTGATTGCGTGATGGTGGGGAGCATTATTTTTCCACCACATATAGTCAGTAAAGTAGGACCGACCAAGGCACATGATTATGCTTGATCTTGAAGCGCTGAAATAGTGAGCAGTCCTGGTAGTCGACGATTGCAGAGAGTTTAGGGAAAGACCAGCCGGATGGTCCAGCCTCCACCTTGGCACCACAATCCCAAAGATCCTTCCGTTGAATCCAAACCCCGGTTGATCCATTCCCCCTTACAAAGCCTTCAGTCAATGACAAACCATGACAGGGGAGCATTTCACCAATGCAGCAACATTCAAATGATTTGTGCCTGGAGGAAAATATAGCCTTCGCTAACCATAAAACCATCCAACATAGCCATGGTGGCCAACATATCCTAAAGGATCCGACATCTATCAGTTGAGAGAGATAGCGAAATCATCTGCGGTAGAGAAACGCTATTTATTCCCACTGAACTATGTTGGGTTGTGTTATATTCTTTCCATGACTAGCCCACGTAGTTAACCAAGGGGTTAGAAGGGGGGTGGAGCCCCCCCTTCATTGCGGTGATTGCGTAGTGGAGGGAGTTAGTTATTATCTGTTGATATTAATATTTCATATGAAGATAAGTGCATCAATTTGTTGTGTTCTCTACCAAATTCGTGGGAGGGTCTGGTTATTGCAATAGGTAGTAATACAACTGCCTTGCAGTTTGATGAAATAGTCTCATCCTTGCTGACGGAGGAGATGAGACGAAAAAATATGGAGAGCCAGAATGGTGATGCCTTGTCTATACAAGGACGGTCCCAGAATAGAAACAAAAATAAGTCATCAAGTGGGAGATCTAAATCTAGAGGGAGATCTAAATCTCCAGGAAAACCTGTAAAGGTGGTGTGTTGGAAATGCAGAAAGGAAGGGAACTACAAAAGGGACTGTAAATCTAAAGCTCCTGATAAAGGAAAGGGATCTGATGATGCTCCTTCTGCAGAGGCAAAAACCACCTCAGATGAAGTTGGGGATGTGTACTTGGCTTCTTCAAGTACACATGTATATCATGAGGCATGGTTGATTGACTCAGGTGCATCCTTTCACTTCACTCGCCATAGAGAGTGGTTCTACGAGAATGAGAAATACGATGGTGGTGATGTCTTCTTAGGCAATGATAGGAAGGCTAGAATCGTTGGTTGCGGAAAAGTAAAGTCTGAAAGTGGAGCAAAAAATCTAGTGGTCTCTAGCGAGAAGACCATACTGTGGCATAAAAGGCTTGGACATATTGGAGAGAAGGGCCTTCAAATACCTCATGGTAAAGGTGTAGAAGGTATGAGTAATAGCTTTCTATATTTTGATTTTTGTGAAAATTGTGTATATGGGAAGCAGAATCAGGTGAGTTTTCCCTCTGGTGGTAAGAGGGCAAAACAAATATTAGAGCTTGTGCATAGTGATGTGTTTGGACCTGTGAAGGTTCCATCACTAGGTAAGTCTATGTACTATGTATCATTTATAGATGACTTATCAAGGAATACATGGATATATTTCCTTAAGAAGAAATCTGAAGTCTTTGATAGGTTTAAAGAATTTAAGGCTCTAGTGGAAAACCAGACAGAGAAGAAGATAAAAGTGATGAGGACAGATAATGGTGGAGAGTTTTGCAGAAAGGAATTTGAAGAATTCTGTAAGAAGTGTGGTATAGCATGAGAGAAGACTACTGCATATACACCTCAGCAAAATGGAGCTGCAGAAAGAATGAACAAGACGTTGATGGAAAGGGCATGAAGCATTCTCAGTGGTACCGGGTTACGACAAGAATTCTGGATAGAGGCGATGGAGACAACATGTTACCTGGTCAATACATCACCTTCATCAGTGTTGGAGGATAAGAATCCACAAGAGGTGTGGACTGATAAGAAACCCTCTCTTTCACATCTGAGGGTATTTTGATGTGATGCATACATACATGTTCCAAAGGAGAAATGAACCAAGTTGGATAGTAAATCTGAAAAGTGCATCTTTATTGGGTATAAGGATGGTTTAAAGGGTTATAATATTTG
The DNA here is from genome assembly GCA_031772625.1 of Pinus tabuliformis. Classification (NCBI taxonomy): domain Eukaryota; kingdom Viridiplantae; phylum Streptophyta; class Pinopsida; order Pinales; family Pinaceae; genus Pinus; species Pinus tabuliformis. Next base: position 408,736,485 of record CM062806.1, on the reverse strand, counting down.
GAACCTAGTAACAAGGAAGGTTATGTACAACCGAGATGTGGTGTTCAGAGAGGTAAAAGATGTTATTAAACATGAAGTCCAACCAAAGGAACCTGAGAAGATAGAGTTTGAGCTAAAGGAGGAAGCATCAGACTCTACAGCAGAGGAGGAATCAAAAGACGAAGAGCCACAAACTCCGAGTGTGAGAAGATCAGTTCAAGAAAGAAGGCAACCATAAAGGTATAGTCCATCTGCTTTCTGTTCAAAATTTTCTTTATCTATTACTGATGATGATCCTAGAACTGTGAAGGAAGCAGTAGATTCAGAGGATGGAAAACTCTTGAAAGAGGCCATGGTTGATGAAATGGCATATTTTCAAAAAAATGAGGCTTGGGATCTGGTGGAGTTGCCGGTTGGAAGGAAACCCATTGGCAACAAATGGGTGTTGAAGAAGAAGACAAATGCAGAAGAAAAGGTGGAGAAATACAAAGCTCGATAGGTTATTCCCAGGTGTCGGGAATTAATTTTGGTGATATTTTTTCTCCTGTTGCCAAGGTAACTTATATTAGATTACTTTTATCTGTTGCTGCTACTTTTGATTTTGAGGTAGAACAGATGGATGTGAAGACAACATTTCTTCACAGGGATTTGGAGGAGGAGATCTACATGAAGAAACCTGAAGGCTTTGCGGTGAAGGGTAAGAAGGAACTGGTATGCAAGTTAAAGAAGTCTCTGTATGGATTAAAACAGTCACCAAGGATGTGGTATCAGAAATTTGATACATTTATATGGGGACTTGGTTTCACCATAAGCAAAGCAGATCACTATGTGTAGTTTAAATTAATTGCTAACCATGTTATTTATCTGGTCTTGTATGTGGATGACATGTTGCTGGTTGGAAACGATAAAGAAATTATCCAAGATTTGAAGATCCATTTGTCCTCCAAATTTGACATGAAAGATCTTGGTGCTGCAAACTATATTTTGGGCATGGAAATTAAAAGAGATTGAGCAAAGAGGAAGCTCTGGTTAAATGAAAGGAAGTATGTCGAGACAATATTGCAGAGGTTTAATATACAGGATAGTAAACCGATGAAGGTTCCTATTCCTGTAGGTGTAAAGTTATCTGCTGAACAGTGTCCCAAGACACAAGAAGAGGAAGAGGACATCTCCCGTGTTCCATATGCAAGTGTAGTTGGTAGCCTGATGTATGCGGTGGTCTATACTAGACCGGACATTGCACATGCAGTGGGAGTATTGAGCAAGTTTATGTCAAAACCGGGGAAGGAGCACTAGACAGAGTTGAAGAGGGTTTTCAGGCATTTGTGTGGCACTAGTGATTATGGTTTCTGCTACCAAGGAAGAGTAGGATTGGAAGGAGTGTTGGATATTTGTGGCTTTGTTGATGCAGAATGGACTGGAGATCTGGATCAGAGAAGATCTACAAGTGCATATGTGTTTAACCTATTTGTAGGTGTAGTCAGTTGGATGAGTAAGAAACAATCTCTAGTGGCACTATCGACTATAGAGGCAGAATACATGGCATCCACTCATGCAAGCAAGGAAGCAGTTTGGTTGTAGAGATTGTGTTCAAATATGGGGTTAGTACAGGGAGCTATAAGGATAGACTGTGATAGCCAAAGTGCAATTTTCTTGGCAAAGAACCATGCATATAATTAAAAGACAAATCACATTGATGTTCAGTATCAATTTGTTAGGGATATGATAGAAGACAAAAGGGTGTTGCTGGTAAAGGTGGATACTTTGAAGAATACTGCAGATGCATTAATAAAATCTATGATCTCTGAGAAGTTCTCTTGGTGTAGAGAAACAATGGGCATTGCAGGGCTAAATAAATGACTAAGCTCTCTTGTGGCCCCCTATGGAAAGAAACCAAGAAGTGGGAGAATGTTGGGTTGTGTTATATTATTTCCACGAGTAGCCCACGTAGTTAACTGGGGGGTTAGAAGGGGGGCAGAGCCCCCTCTTCGTTGCACTGATTGCGTAGTAGGGGGAGTCATAGGGGGTTTGAGGGGTGCATATAAGCCCACTCTATGGGTTGCCCTGGAAAATTTTGGTTTTGGATCCTATGCTAGATTGGGCAGACCTACCTATGGTTTTGTGCATGAATTTCACACATGGTTTTGGACACGATGATTTTCGGTCCATGGTTTTGGACGTGATGGTTTTCGGTCCATGGTATTGGATGCTTCAACATGTATAAATATGTATTGTAACATTGAAAGGAACATAATGAAAGATCAAGCTGGTAGTCTCGGTTTTGGGATCCAAGGGAAAATCTTTGTGTATATGTGTTTTATGTGTTATGCTCTCGCATTGTTTATTTTTTGTGTTTTAGAATTCGTATGCAGGTAATTTCTGTATGGGGTTAAAACCTACAAACTGGTTCCCCAAATAAACCCCATCTGGGAATCACGAGCCGTCTTCATCCCGGAGCATTAGCATCCCTGCTGCCCAGCGAGCTGTCCAAGGGATAAAATATGGCGACGGTGCAAAAAACCCCATTGTTGAACAAATAAACCCTAGCTTTATTTTCCATTTATCCATTTTTCCAAAATTAGGCTATCAACACAATAGTTATATCTTCACACTATTATTTCTATGCTTCTACATATGTGTTATTTTCACGTAGTTATTTTTAAGAACGCAACATAGTTTCTTTATCATTTATGTACAAAGTTATTATGCATTTGTTTCCAATAAAGTATCATAACAAAGTTCTCATGCATTTGTTTTCAAGAAAGTATCATAATCAACTATTCTTTTGGGCAAAAATCATTTAGGTTTGAAAGTGTGTTGCCTTGTGGGAGGACGGGTGGGATGTTATAGACATTTTTGTGCCTCGCAGCATGGAGCATGAAATGTCAATAATTACAGGGATCCTCAGTCCCTAAACATGTTGTTCTTGCCCCTAGAAGAACAAGGTCAGCAAACCACAACACTTCCCATCAGTTCTCCACCTGAAAACACTAAAAAACAGGCTATTTTTGGATCATGTCAGCTGCCCCACTGAGCAACTGCGCTGAATGTCAACTGCTCCTCCTTGTACCTGCGCTGAAAGTCAACTCCAATGAAGGCTACCTGTGCTGGGCGAGATTGGCCAAGTGGCACAGTCATTCTGCAAGGTGTCAATTGCCCAGGAAGCTTCCAAACTGACACTTGGTTCAAGGGATTCGCCCTGTGATGAGTAAGAGGTACTTGATCTCCATGTGTAAGCAAGGATCTCCAAGTGGACTCAAGAACTGAAGATTAACTGAAGAGGGAGAGGACACAAGGCAGCTTTATGTCAGTCTCAAGCTGACTCATCCTCTCTTCTTCTATCCTATATATAGAGCTCTTCTATGAGGTCTAAGGAGGCTGGAATTTTGTGCAAAGCAAGGAAGTGCTGTTGGTTTACAGTTAGAGCTATTGGGTGATTGCTTTTATAGAGGGGAAGAGGAGATTTCTTGCTGCTGGGGAGGTGCTGCTGGATTGGAGCCATTTATGGTTGTAACCTTCTCAGAACCTTTTTCTTCTATCAATAAAGCTTTGATGTTCTCCTATATACTTGTATTGCAATGATGTATTGTTTTTATTTGTATATTTGATTCATTCTAATCCATGCATCAGTTATGAGTACATGTTTCTTGTAGTTTCCCTCTCTTGTTTTTGCAGGATCTTTGTGTAGCTGGGCCGGCAAAGGGAGCAAGGAGCTGGGAACAAGAGGCAAAGAGAGAAGACAGGATCGAAAAAAGAGAAAGACATCGGTTGGTCAATCTTTTCTTCCTTCTCTGTACTTTCATAAAGGAAAAATATCAAAGCTTTACTTTCAGTTGTTGCTAAGGAACTATCACCCTTAGAGTAGGGATAGGGTCATTCCGAGTCGGATACTTTTCCCCACAACAAACTGGCGACTCCACTGGGGACCTAGTATCTTGTTGGTTTATTGTGTTTCTTGCTATTCATCTCATAAACAAGGAGAGCTCCAAATCGAACTGCAATTGAGTCCTTCAATTGCAAAGTAGAGGGCAGCTGCTCTGGCTCAGTTTCTGAGCAAGCTTATGATTTGAAGAGCTGATCCACAAGGACTCTTGTGCTCTTTGTGATAGATTTTCATCCTCTTGATCATCCCTTAGCTTGTACTTGACCTATAGCTTTTTATTTCAGCAAAAACAGTGAATTTTTGAGCTTTTTATGACCCGGAAACCCTTGTAAACGCAACTCTCGTGTCTCAGTGCAGGCTGCCCAAAGGCAGTCTGCATTTCAGCGCAGGTACTCCCTTCGGGAACTGCGCTGAAAGTCAGTTTGACAGACCAGAGCCTGCGCTGGACCAGTTAGCTAGTGTCTTGTTGAGGTTTCCTACTGAGTCTTGGCCCTGTTTTCACTGTTGTTTTGCTGCTGATTGCTTGTCATTTGTACTTGCTGTAAACCAACTTTCCTTGACATTATTCCGCCTCAGTTGTGTGATGAAACTGTGATTGTTCTTTTAGTATTTCTTGTTTCAGTTACAGTTTCCCATTGTGAAAAGCAAACCAGTATAGCTATGGCCTCTTAGATCCTGAACTGTAAAAGTGTCTTTGTGATCTTAAGAGCTAGTTTTATTACTGTTCATGGCTGTTTGAGTTTGTTTGTTTTTCATTTTGTGGTTTGAATCTATACATTTCTAGTGTCTAAACAAGTCGATCTTAAGGTGTCTTTTGATTTTGGACAAGCTTGTTTACTTTCGCTTGAAATTAGATTCAAAGTTATACAACAGTTTCCTTTTTGTCTTACATCAACATTAAGGATAAAGAAAAGAAATATCTGCATTGTGCATGTGCATTATTGACAGTTTGCATGTTGATTTAGGAAAAAATGCATTTAGTGTGTGTTCTATGATCTGTGTGAAAAGTTGATGTCTTTCTTTTCCCTCAGTAGATTAAGGTTTTCAAAGTTGAAAGATTGAAAAGTTTTGCTTCTCATCTTAGATTGCATTTAGGAAGTTGTATATATACATCTCGTGGTGATCCTTAAAGGCAAACTGCTAAGCAAGATCAACATTAAAATGAATTGAATTTACATAACAACGCATTGAAACATAACGCAAACACATAGAGGTCTAAGCTAGAGACGTGTTCCGGCGTCGTTAAACGTGATATCTTAGCGTTGAGTGGTTGGGTGATTCCTCCACGGTGAAGCGATAAGTATCAATACGGACTTGTGCTCCCGCGTACCGTCGAGTATATTGGGAGACCCCTATAGGAATAAAGCCTTTATCCTTAGGAAGCCGTGTCAGCCGCCCTACTGATCGCGATGCAGTGAACACAACATTCACGAAGATTGACCACCCGTACCGTAAAATGTATTCTGTGGTTTCGCGAAAGGTTTGGCACACCCTCTGCCTAGATCTCCAGAGCAGTTTCTTTTGGCCTTTTTCAAACTCTATAACTAAAAAAGTCCAACCGAGCATTTGTCACTTCGGGCTCGTTAATACATCGAAGGCGACTAGAGTCATCTTTAGCTTTTTCTCGACTCTTAAAACATGAAAAAGCAAAGTTGTGTCTAATAAAGCGTCGTTATAAAATTCATTTTAAACGGAACATAATCACCTCTCATTCCCGCGTTGATCTGCAAGTTGAGAACATGGAACGCCCCAACCAAGGAAGTCCACAAGATGGAAGTCCTAGTCCTTTCTCCTCTTGGGGAGAAGTTGGTGCGCCCCATATGGCCACATTGTCGCTTCTAGGACTGACAATAGGCCTGCCAGTTTGGCTGTTCTCAACCAATGTAGTTCAGGCCACCATGGTTCTTGATCAATCGAGTCAACAGTTAGATCAGTCTAGAGCTACCCACCAGCCTTCTACTTCCAAAAGTTCTTCCTCCGATCCTTCGTCTTCGCAAGGTAGAGCCGGCAAAAGTCAGCCTCCCAAGGAGAAGAAGGAAAAGAAGAAGAAAGAAAAGAAGAAGAAGGAGCCTAAGGCGACTGGGGGCAAGCAAAAGACATCTGACAAAAACCCACCCACTGCACAGACCGGGCCTAAATCGCCATGTGTCATATGTAGAGGAGACCATTTCCACAGAGATTGTCCCTGTATTCCCCGGATACTAAGGGACTGGACCCCTCGTCTGCACAATTCGGGGGCATCAACCTCTGACAATCAGGTTGATTGCTTTCCGTCAACCAGCGAAAGTGAAGGATCAAGACAAAAAGGGGGAGTAAGATTCCCCTGTAAGTTGTGTGAAGGCAGTCATGCCATCCACCGTTGTCCCTTCTTAGACGAAGCGAAGAAAGTTTTGGAAGATCGTCCGGTTTCACCGGTAAAACTTCCTCCTGGATACAAAAAACTCGTGCCAAGTCCTTCGTTGGTTGAAAATACAGCTGGACCGCTCAAGTGGTCGGCTGAAGCGTCAGTCACTGAAAATGAACCTACTGAATCCAGACCGGACGAAAGTCCAAAGGTCGATACGGCAGTTGACCCGGTTCTACCTTCAGAAGTTTCATCTTCAAATGACACCGTCGCCGAAGAGTCATCTTCATGCGACACCCTCACTGAAGAGAATAAAGATGACACCATCCAGGTTCTTTTCATTAGCACCGACTCTGATGAGCGTCAGGGCAATGCGCCCATTCCTTTATCGCAGGAAGGAACATCATCAGGGTCATACCCGGCCGTATATTCGGTCCCACCACCAAGCAACCTGGTTGTATCCTTTGATTGGAATCAACTAGGCAGACCCCGGTTACCAGCCAATATACCATTCAGAATCATTGTCCAGATCTATAGAATGATTATGGCTGGTACTATCATTGATGAAGGGGCGTCTGTGAGTATCCTTTCCTCTGTTGCTTGGAAAGCACTGGGTTCCCCAGCGCTTTTACCTGAGTTAAGAAATCTCTTAGGTTTTGATAAAGGAACCAGTCGACCATTAGGAATCCTCCCCAATGTGCCTGTTACATTGAAAGGGAAGACCGTTAATTTGAACATGATGGTCGTCCAAGGACCCTTGGATTATAACCTACTCCTTGGACGTGACTATATTTATTGCATGGGAGCGATAGTCTCCTCACTCTTTAGAGTAATGTGTTTTCCACACGAAGGAAGGATGGTCAAGCTCGTAGACCAAATTTCATTTCCAGGATCTCGCATCGCAAATAGTCAAATACCAATCCTAAATGGTCTGTTCACTCAAGATATGCCTCCACCCCCAGTCCTCCTTCCCGATGAGTGCGAGTGATTCGGAAAGAAAGACTGGAACCCAGGGGGCATGCACCCTGGTCTGCTTCGGGCAGAAGAAACCCTGGGTATAAGGTAGAATTTCCGTAGAAGAATATGACTAGTCCGTACCCCGTCCGTGGATGGAAGAGGGGTTGTTCTGGAATAGTATTCTTTTGTTAAAGTTATGTGTTTGGCAAAAGAGTCATTCACCTTTGTCTAAAGAAGTGGGCAATGCCCAAGTAGGAATTCCCTTATTGCGACAAGCAGTAACCATCTTTGGGGAAAAGCAAGCCTCACCCATTAAAACAAATGTTTTGAAGGATAAGTAGGGGCAGCCTCCAAAGAAAGAGATTCTATTGTTGTGACATAGGGTAACCATCTTTGAGTAACCTAATGATAGACATCGCCAAAGAAAGAGATTGATTTGCGGCAGCAAATAGAACCGTCTTTGGATAATAAGAAAGAGGCAAGCCTCCTTCAATAACACCAATGTTTTGTCTTTGAGAAGTGTTCTTCTCTTGTCACAAACAGCTATTCGTTAAAAGTTGGGCCGACGGGAAGACAAGTACCGCGTAAGACCCCTTAAAATAACGAGAAGACTAGTATCGTTAAACATTAGATTAGCAAGGTGACAAGTAGCTGGGAACACCCAAAGAAGAGCAGAAGTGGGGGAGAAGAGGGGCAGCCTCGAAATTCTATCCTATACCTGGGGGCATGCAAACCTTTTGGAGTGTAAGCTAGGGGCGGTTATTTATCTGGTTTTAAGATTAACCGTTTTCCGAACTTACATAAAGGAAGGATGAGTTGGAGCATAGCTTTGGTAAGGCGCAAGCTCTATAAAAAATGGAACCTTAGAGGAGGCATTCTTATTTTATGACTGGTATTTCGAGCAGTTTTAGCACATGGTTCATGCTCGTTAAAAAATAAACGCAAGATCCGAGCAGTTTTAACGTGGTCTTCATGCTCGTTAAAAAATAAATAAAAGCAGTGAGCAATGTTCCCTCCAGAGTTTAAGCTCATTTTTATCTTAAAAAAGAACCTATCCCGGTAAATAACCTTATGAGATCGTAAATTCATCAGCCATAAAAGCCTTGGTCGTGTTTGTGCACCGTCACCTCCACCGTCATTTGGCCGATCATTCACTTCCATTTGTGTGTTTACCCATTTTGAGGAACATCTGCGAAGAGTGATTTCACCTAGCCATCCTTGTGACACTGCCGTGATTGGAAAATTCCAATTTGTACCTGGAATCAGTTGTTATCCCTGTTTATCACTCGTTCCTCAAAAGACGAGTCATCTTTGAGCTCTTTTCTGACTCGTAAAATATGAAAAGTTTGCCGAGTTCTGGCCTTCCAGCTCGTTAAAGGGACCGGAAGAGATATCCCTCTTTTAGACTTTAATCTTTTTTGGACCTGAGGGATTATTACACAAAAAGATCGAGCGCTTGTCTTGTTCGGCTCGTTAAAAGTACCGAACACCCATCCCTTCTGTATTGTTTTATACTTTTTCGGACTTAAGGGATTAGATGACGAAAAAGGAATTATGGAGTTAACTTTCTGTACCTTTTCAGACTCTCTAAAAATGAAAAGGACCGAGTTTTCCTTGTCGTTAGACTCGTTAAAATGATTAAATAGCGACAAACTTGTCTTTAGACGAGAACGAGTTTCCCTATCGCTAAGCTCGTTAAATCATAGGGATGGGCTTGCCCGAAGGGCAAGTTATAGAACAAGCATATGTTATCCTCCTCAAGCTTGACAAAAATAAAGAGGTACTGGTCAGAAATGACTGGGGAAAAATTGGGAGAACATCAAAGCTTAATGGTAGCAAGTCGCTCTTGAACATGACACTTTTCTTCCGTGCCACATCGGGTTGGGTTGTTTCATTCACCGGTCTCATCACCATGGTCTTCGCCAAACCATCCACATTTTGGGGTAATGCTACCGATCCATCGCATCAGTGTCGTTATATGTTCAAGAGAGGTCATTCTGAAAGTGTCAACCGTGTCCCATCCACTGCCATACATTATCCTTCATCCATTCATGATCGCCACCCTGAATCATATGTCACAGTTTGTTTTCACCTCCACTAAAATCATTAGCTCCGTTCCGTGTCATTGATGTGGGATTCATTAAGGCCCTCCTTTGACGGATCGCTTCTTGTCGACTTCAGCTCATTATCCAAGAAGTTGATCTAGGAACAACCCCATCAGTACTTTGAAGCTTGCATGCCTCAATGGCAAGTTTCTCACTTCCGGCGACAGGTATACATCAATGACCTTCGACCAGAAGATTTTGCGTGGCGTTCGACGCCAAGTCCTTTATTCACGCCACGTGAATTGTACTGCAGTACCTTGAGGGTCATTATCATTATCGGTGATTCCTCTCGCGCTTGTTAACGGTTTTTCATCATTGACCGGTAATCAAGCGATGTCTTTCCATGTTCGACTTCAGCGAAATTCTCACATGGATCGACTTGTACTTAGAGTGAAGATCGAACGAGTTTGAAGACCCCGGATCTAGTTTCATCCATCCGGGCTGCGATACATATTCAGGAAATATAAAAGCATTTGTCATGTACATCATTGCAGCAGATGATCATCCTATTCAAAGGATGATAATTTCAGCAGAAAATTATCAGTCTACCATAAGACGATCGTCTGTTCTATGTACCAAAATGCATTTATAAAGCTGAGCATGGGAATGCCCGCCTCAGCTAGATCATGAAAACATAATGAAAAATAATATATTGTATTGTATTGTATTACAGGGCACCTCTCAGCACTTGAATGAACTTCGCACCCTCTGGATAAAGCATTTCACCCGATAAACGACCTCATACTTTAGGGGGCAACTGTTATAGACATTTTTGTGCCTCGCAGTATGGAGCATGAAATGTCAATAATTACAGGGATCCTCAGTCCCTAAACATGTTGTTCTTACCCCTAGAGGAACAAGGTCAGCAAACCACAACACTTCCTATCAGTTCTCCACCTGAAAACACTCAAAAACAGGCTATTTTTGGATCATGTCAGGTGCTCCACTGAGCATCTGCGCTGAATGTCAACTGCTCCTCCTTGTACCTGCGCTGAAAGTCAAAACCAATGAAGGCTACCTGCGCTGGACGAGATTGGCCAAGTGGCACAGTCATTCTGCAAGGTGTCAACTGCCCAGGAAGCTTCCAAACTGACACTTGGTTCAAGGAATTCGCCCTATGATGAGTAAGAGGTACTTGATCTCCATGTGGAAGCAAGGATCTCCAAGTGGACTCAAGAACTGAAGTTTAACTGAAGAGGGAGAGGACACAAGGCAGCTTTAGGTCAGTCTCAAGCTGACTCATCCTTTCTCCAAATCTCCTATATATAGAGCTCTTCTATGAGGTCTAGAGGGGCTGGAATTTTGTGCAAAGCAAGGAAGTGCTGTTGGTTTACAGTTAGAGCTATTGGGTGATTGCTTTTATAGAGGTGAAGAGGAGATTTCTTGCTGCTGGGGAGGTGCTGCTGGGTTGGAGCCATTGATGGTTGTAACCTTCTCAGAACCCTTTTACTTCTATCAATAAAGCTTTGAATGTTCTCCTATATACTTGTATGGCATTGATGTATTGTATTTACTTGTATATCTGATTCACTCTAACCCATGCATCAGTTATGAGTACATGTTTCTTGTAGTTTCCCTCTCTTGTTTGTGCAGGATCTTTGTGTAGCTAGGCCGACAAGAGAACAAGGAGCTGGGAGCAAGGGACGAAGAGAGAAGACGGGATCGACAAAAGCGAAAGACACCGGTTGGTCAATCTTTTCTTCCTTCTCTGTACTTTCATAAAGGAAAATATCAAAGCTTTACTTTCAGTTGTTGCTAAGGAACTATCACCCTTAGAGTAGGGATAGGGTCATTCCGAGTCGGATACTTTTCCCCACAACATGGGAGCTGCGGGGGAGCGAGCTGAATGAGGGTTTGAAAACACAGGGGATTATTTCTCATAACCATGGAGGGGCGAGGATGGGGGAGTTCCACTCCCTCCCACAATCATGTAGTTGCGAATAGAAGCAAGGAATCTAGTTCGAATCGCTTCAAGAAACCAATGGAGGCAGAACCGAAGAGTATTAGCACAAAAAAGCTGGAAAACACCAGTTCTCATGAATAGGAAGAGAATCATGAGGAAGTCAGAGGAGAGAAGAGAACAAGAGGTAGCAGTCAGAGAACTAAGCACAAGAGTGTGACAGGACTCTATAAACCCAGGTCAGCCATTAAACCTCAAGTTGTTTTAAATAATCCAGCACTATAGTAGCACAATGATCACATGGCAGCATACGCAGTTATATGTAATTTATGGGGATATGGCCAACAGATAAGGCTTTGCACATATGGATAAGAGACCTCTGGAAACCAAAGGGGGGAATAAACCTTCACCTTGTGTCCAAGGGATTCTTCATAGTGGTGTTCACAAACCTAGAGGACAAAGATAGAGTGTTCGAAGGAGGACCATATTTTTATGTTGCGGTAGGCCTCTACATGCGACCATGGGTGATGAATTTTGTCCTGGAATGAGAAACATTTAGATCAGTACTAGTATGGATAAGACTCTACTCCCTACCTTTATATTACTGGCTGCCATAATCCTTAAAAGCCATAGGCAATAAATTAGATCATTTTTTAAAAATATCAGTGGCGACTTTGCGAGGAAAATACACCTCCTTTGCCCGCATATGTGTAGAAATGAACCTATCGAGAGCGCTTATAGATGAAATCATTCTAGAAGTATATGATGAAGAATGGGTGCAGGCGGTGGACTATGAACATGTCCCATTTAGATTCCGTAAATGTCATGAACACGGGCACCTCTTCAAAGAATGCCCTTTAAACAAACTGGAGGACAATATGAAAACTAACACAGGCAAAGACCCCAAAGGCTTTACCAAGATGGGAGGCAAAGGGAAAGTAGGAAAAAAGTACCAAAGGAAAACTAATCAAGATAAACAACCAAGTCATAATAGTTTCAAGATTTTAGAAGAAGAAGGTGGGAACAATGGGATGAACCAAGCATCGCAGGATAATCCTGCAGAGAAGGAAAAAAATGCTAGCATGGAGGATGTACCCGAGAAAAACAAACTAAAGGAAGATCTGCCAAGCATCATGGAACTTCTCTAGGACCATGAGACGACCCCAAGTGAACTTCGAATGGAGGACCACGAACTACAGGAGACTCTTGAGAGGAAGAATCTCGATCTAGAAAAGTCCCTGGAGTAGGGAACCACCAAAGGGGTTGATTGTCTACCACAAGAGGAGTTTGACAGAGTGCAACATCTCTTCCTCTAGAGATCTCAAGCAAAGGGTTCTGGAGTCAATAGAAACCATGACAACCAGGAAAATATAGGGGTTAAAATGATGGAGGTAACGTTAGGACACTCTTCCAAGGACCCAGGCAGGAAACGAGGAAGGAAAAGACAGAATGACCTACCGACAGAGTGTGGGAAACTCATTATTAACTCAGGTAAGATGAAAGATCTTACTAGTTACGCATTTACACATCTTTCATAATGAAGCTCACGACATAGAACATTAGGGGTCTAGGAAGTAAAAGGAAACAAAGAAATCTTAGCAATAGAATAAAAGAAGAAAAACCAGATATGGTGTTTATCCAGGAAACAAAATGTTCAATAGATAAAATCAGAGAGATACATAGAAAATGGCTCATTAAGTATGAGTATCTAGAAGTTAAAGAAGACAACACAGCAGGAGGGATTCTCACACTCTGGAATCCACAGAAACTTGGAATCTTGGATGTCGAAGCATCCAGGAACTACCTTTCAATGGTGATCCAACCTTTGGTGATAAGGAGATATATATGATCACAAATGTCTATGGTCCTCAAAAAATTGAAGACAAACTCAGGCTTCTCACCCCACTGGAGGAGCTGAGAGAAAGACATCCTGTTATGCCCAGGATTCTGGGAGGGGACTTTAATATGATCAGATCTCTTACAAAAAAAAGGCGGGACCAAAACACTAGGCAGAGACTCCATTGCCTTCTAGAACTTCCTAAACGACATGAGACTAGTGGACACGGAGACAAGAAATGGCACCTTCACTTGGAGCAATAAGAGGGGAGGGGCTTCTCAAGTTGCTTCTAAACTAGATTGATTTATAATCTTGGAGGACATCCTTCTCACTGCCCTTGACTTGACTGCATTAATCCTTCCTTTTGGAGGCTCATATCACTGGCCTATCCAACTTGAAGCTTCTTTTATAGGTAGTCCAAGGAACAGACCTTCTAGGTTTGAAAATGTCTAGCTCACCCACCCTGACTTCATCAGTAATATTGGTAAATGGTGGGTGGAATATTTGCCTGTTCAAGGAACTAATATGTTCCTACTACAACAGAGGCTAAAACACATCAAAATCGGGCTTAAAGAATGGAACAAAAAGCAGTTTAGCAATATTTTCAAAGCCAAAAGAAAAGTTGAACAAAAACTACAAGGAATTAATCAAATCCTCATCATAGATGGCTTTACTGAGGAAAGAAAAATGCAAGTTGACTCTCTTCAACGGGAATGGGAAGACAAATGCTAGCAAGATGATATCTTCTGGAGACAGAAATCAAGAGTGCAATGGCTTAAAGAAGGGGAAAGAAACACAAATATTTTTCACAAGTCAACCGTGGATCACAGGTCACATAATAGGATTTCAAAACTCAGAGATACTGAAGGCAAAGAGCTCAGTACCCAAAAATAAATGGAATGTGCTCTGGTACAAAAATTCCAAAGCATAGCAGAGGAGCCTCTCATAGATAGATCACAATTTATCAACAACTTCACAAAGTATATTCCAAAGCTTGTAACCAGGGAAGACAATCACAATCTTAACAGACGAGTGACTGAAGAGGAAGTTAATGAAGTCCTCAAAGAAATGCAAAATGGGAAAGCTCTAGGACTAGATGGGTTCAATGTAGACTTCTTCAAATCATGTTGGGAAATAGTCAAACAAGATATCCTTGATGTTGTGGAGGACTCGAGAAGATCCAAAACAGTTTTGAGTGTGCTTAATGCTTCTTTCATAGCTTTGATTCCAGAGGAGGAAAAAGCTATGACACCAGATAGATTTAGGCCCACAGCTTTATGCAATGTTGTGTACAAAATTATTTCCAATGTAAGTGAAAACAGACTCAAGCCCCTTCTTCCAATGCTTATGTTTGAGGAGAAGACTGGATATGTGGAAGGAAGGAAAATTCTAAACAACATCATTCAAGCTCATGAGGTGGTTCATTCTCTTAAGAGAAATAAGCAAGTGGGTATAATCATACAGCTTGACCTAGCGAAAGCTTATGACAAGCTAAACTGGTCGTACATCAGGGAAGTAGTAAAAGCGTATGGCTTCGACCACAACTGGATAAGATGGGTAATGGCCCTTGTTACTACAACTAATTTTTCAATCCTGCTTAATGGCTCTTCATCCATAACCTTTAGGCCTTCGAGAGGCCTCCAACAAGGAGATCCGCTCTCCCCCTTCCTCTTTATTCTCATGATGGGAGGATTAGACAAAGCAATTAAATCCGCCAATATAGAAGGAAGAATCCAGGGTCTCAAACTCACCCTGAATGGGGATGCCTTGACTCATCAACAATTTGTGGATGACACTATGCTGCAGGGTACACCCACGGTCAAGGAAGCTAAAGCGTTCAAACAAATCTTGAATGACTTTTATATGGCTGCTCGTAAAGAGGTAAGCCTCACCAAATCAAAAAAATTATTTTTTAATACTGACATTTATATTCAGAGAAACCTCTCAAACTCACCCCGAATGGGGATGCCTTGACTCATCAACAATTTGTGGATGACACTATGCTGCAGGGTACACCCACGGTCAAGGAAGCTAAAGCGTTCAAACAAATCCTGAATGACTTTTCTATGGCCGCTCATACAGAGGTAAGCCTCACCAAATCAAAAAAATTCTTTTTTAATACTGACATTGCTATTCAAAGAAACCTCTCTAGAATTCTCGGCTTTCAAAGAGATCAGTTACCATCCAAATATATGGGAATACCTCTCACTCACAAATCTCTGAGCAAGGAAGTTTGGGAGCTAGTGACTAATAGACTGTAGGACAAAATTAGAAAATGGAAAAGCAGGTCTTTGAATTTAGCAAGACGGCTAGTGCTTACAAAGACTGTCTTGCAAACTATTCTCACCTTCATGTTTTCAGCGCTTCCTACTGCTAAAGGACTTTTGCAACTCATCAAGAATGTTCAAAGATATTTTCTTTGGGGCAAAGGGGAAGAGAAAAAAAAATGGGGTTTGGTAGCTTGGGATAAGCTCTGTAAACCTAAGACCCATGGGGGTTTCAGAATTCATGACCCTAAAACCCTTAGCAAAGTCTTGGGGGTGAAACTTTGGTGGAGATGGATAAAGGAATCGGCAACCTAATACGCCAAGCTCTGGAAACAAAAGTATGCAAATAATTGGCAAGAAATGGATCATATTCGGATGTTTGGGTGCATCAAGGGCTCCCACATTTGGAATAGTGCTTGGGAGAATAGAGCCATAGTTCAAAAGCACAGTTTCTAGAAGATCAAAGATGGAAACCTAGCCTAGTTTTGGGAGGATAAGTGGCAGCAGGAACCTAACCTATGTAGAGAAGAATTAGCCAATCTTAAGAATGACACTGACAATAAAGGTTTACTCAGGGTAAGAGACTTCTAGGATCAAACAAGGAACAAGGGAAAATGGAGAACATGGAAGAACCTAGTATATAGTGAAGAGACCCCTTTGAAGGCCCAAGCAGAAGCTCTTGCAGTTATCTTGGAACAAAGAAAGATGTTAACATCTACATCCTCTAACCAACTAAGATGGGGAAGAAAGAATGAAGGCAACTTTAACCTCAAATAAGCCAAAAGAATTTCCATTGGGCTTGACTTTCCAAACCGTGATAAGGTATGGAAGGACCTATGGCAGAACTCGCACTCGATGAAAATCAAACTATTCATGTGGTTGGTGCAACATAAAAAAATTCTGACTTGGGAAAATCTTCGGAAAAGAGGTTTAGTTGGTCCATCT
Source organism: Pinus tabuliformis (assembly GCA_031772625.1). Taxonomy (NCBI): domain Eukaryota; kingdom Viridiplantae; phylum Streptophyta; class Pinopsida; order Pinales; family Pinaceae; genus Pinus; species Pinus tabuliformis. The sequence goes on along the minus strand of CM062806.1, from coordinate 408,720,268 downwards.
AGATGCCAGTTATGTGGTCTACAAGAAGAAACGATGGATCACCTACTCAACCTCTGCCCATTCACCTCTACCTTGTGGAATTGGGTAGCCTCAATCTTCATGAAAATTGACAAGGACGCATCCATTCTTACTGGCACTTTAAAGAATTGGTGTAAAGACTTCTCAGAAAATGAAATAGTCAACAAAGCTTAGGCTCTGGTTCTAGGTTTTTTGATTTGGGATGTTTGAAAAGAACGCAACAACAACATTTTCAAGAAAAAAATTGGCTCAACCTAGAGCATCATAGCTCAAATTATAAGACAGCTCAAAGAAATTGTGAGTACCTTTCTAAAGAAACCCCCCGAAAACCCTCCTCTAAACTAGGATACACATATACTTTTTCAATTGGGTCTCTAGTGACCGATTCCCCCAAGGCATAAGCAAGATTGTAAGCCACACAACAATGGGTAATGAATTTTTGCAACTTCCTCCTCATGGTTTTCTGAAATTTAATATAGATGGAACCTCTAAAGGAAACCCACGAGTGGCTGGTTATGGCGGAGCCATAAGAGATGACCAAGGATACATTCAAGCCATCTTTGATAGTCATTCGGGGAATGCTACTAATAATATGGTGGAACTCATGGCCTTAGAGCAATGCCTAGAAATCTTGATTAAGTCAGATTTACACAATGTTATCATAGAAGCAGACTCTGAATTGATAATTAATTCAGTCAAGAAGATATGCAATGGTACAACACCATAAAAAGTGTCAAAACGCTAGCAGTTATTGCAGGTCTCAATGTATACAATCCCACCTGAAAGCCCTGAGAACACTCAAATTTGTTCATGTATGCAGAACAACCAACAGGTTAGCAAATCACTTGGCGAATGAAGGAGTGATATATTCATGAAGCAATAAAAGATATGCTTGGGCATCGACACTCTCAGAGAAATTGCATGAGGACTGTCATAGATAGGAGATTAAAGATAGGGAGTATTCTCAAAGTATGAAAATTAAGCGGTCAGGAGACTGATGGAAACAATAGAAAATGGATCTATCACAAGGTGTAAATAGCGGGCTAGTTGGCAGGCAGCTGACCATAGATTGCCTTTAGCTCCACCATCCTATGGATTTCGGGAGGAAAACCGCACGGAGATTAAAACTTCAAACGGACCCAAAAAACAATAGTGAGGCAATTTATGATACTCATCGGATTCGTAAGATAAAATAAAGCGTGGGCAAGTTGATGGCCCAAAATTAGCTATTAATCTTCAGTTCTTTGAGGGTAGGATCGCACGGTGATCGGGGTGAAAATCTGATCGAATGTTAATCCTCACGCAGACCCTAAAAAATATACAGAGCGAAGGTTTTGTTTCTCATTGGGTTCGTAAGATAAATTAAAGAGTGGGAATGTTGATGGCCCGAAATTAGCTATTGACTGTCGGATCTCCGAGGGTAGGATCGCATGGTTTTCAGGTTGTAAAGACAACCAAAGGTTAAGGATTGTGTTAAACACACAGACGAATGCATTGTAGGCTTCCGGTTATGTGGGCCCTCGACATCAAGGGCTTTTGGGTTCATTGATGAGTGAGACTTATGACATTTAGCAAACCCGAGAGAGCCTCTGAACATTTTAATCTCTATTTCGGGTTCGGAAAGCAGGTTTCATGTGCGCTGGTTATCCAAAGCGCCGCTTTGAGGAAAGTTAGATAGACGGGGCTGATTCTTTGTACTCTCTATTGGACAAAATGTTTTGACAACAGTCCTATTGTAGTTTTGTTTGAGTTATGCTCCGGGTTTAGTCAACCAAACTATCTGTTGAGTGTTCACAGAGCTGATGTTGCTATTGTAAAATATATATTTTTTCTTGATTAATGGAATGCTCCACTCTTACTTATAGAGAAAAAACTATTCTTTTGGGCATAGGAACTAAGATAATAATAATGATAACCTTTTATGCATTAAACCATGCAATTAAATCACACTATCCAATATGCAACACACAATTCATTTACCTTTTTTCTCACCAAAACATGTAACTTTTGCAAATCTTGCAAAGGAATTAACAACATTAACTTATCTTTCACTCACAAGAAAAACACATTTTTTCCAAAAAAGATTCCTATGACTTATATTATCTTTGTTCATTTCATCTAGGCATAGGTTTTTATATCGTCTCATACAAATTACCCTCTTTAATCTATATTCACTTCGAGGATTCACTTCTAGGAAACAGAGTACTAAATCCTTTTTTAATAAAAGTGCATGCATCCTATTTTTTCTTACATAAAAGACATATGTGATGTTATATAAAGACAAGAAAAATTACTTATCTTTTGATGTTGCAAATATATATAATAACAATTTTTTTCTATGTATATTAATAGCAATCTTTATCTATATGTAGTAATATATTTTCTCTACCAATAAAAATATATAATAACAATCTTTATCTACATGCAATAACATATTTTCTTTACCAAAAAAATATATGATCACAATCTTTAGTACGTGCAGTAATATATTATATTTGCCAAAAATATATATAATAAAAATCTTTAAAATATATTTATTTACCAATAAAAATATATGATTGACAATCTTTATCTAAATGTAGTATAGTTTCTTAACCCAAAAAAATATATAAAAATCAATCTTTATTTACATATAGTAATATATGTAGTATATTTTCTTACCCAAAAAAATATATAAAAATCAATCTTTATTTACATATAGTAATATATGTAGTATATTTTCTTGACCCAAAAAAATATATAAAAATCAATCTTTATTTACATATAGTAATATATTAAATTACCCATACTGAAATTATTCAAGTAAAAACCCCGCTGTTCATCCGAAAACTAGAAATTGAAAAAGGTCAAATACTCATTATTTGGTTTACAGTAATTTAAATCATTAAAAAATAAAAGCATAAAAACTTAATTCTGTATCATAAATTGTCATAATGCAGCACCTCCAATTACAATGCACCATTGTGAACAACCACAACACATCATTTTTTTCTCTGTGGCGTTTGTTTTCGTTTGTTTTCAGTCCCACGGTTGGTGTTTGTTCAAAGTCCCCCAGCAAACAGTCGCCTGCCTGGTGTTTATTTTCAGTGTCACAATTTTCAGTGTCAGACAAACCTCTTCTCCAATGATTGTCGAGTGAATGACAGAGATAAGTCTAATTCTCCAACGGTTTTTCCTCTTCCTCTTTTTTCCCGTAAGAGATGTAAGATAAATAAAGAATGTTAAGGGCGGTTATTAGGAAATGAAACCTAACGATGAACTTTATTAATAACATTTTATCTATATCGAAATTGCAAATAAAAATATTTTATTTTACTTAAATTTTTACAGGAGTATTTACAGTACGGATATTACACATGCTATATTAAAATTTACCTTGACGTCTGTTTGACATTGAAGAAGATAGGTTAAATCTACCTTAAATATAGAGTTGGAATTATCATAGAGGAAAATTCCTTATAGCATCGGGCCTACGGAAAAATTATAAGTCTAAGATACATTGGGAATGCAAGTAAAAAAAATTCTAAACAATGTTTTAATATTAAAATTCGACATTCAATTTTATTTGTGAAGTAAAAAAATCAATATATCTGATTTTTTTATTTAAATATATTTTTTACATATAATTAAGAAATCATATTTTATATTTATATTTAAATGTATTTTTATTTCTTTTCAAAAAAAATAAAACTTTATATTTAAAAAAATAGAATTATTATTTCCATTTTAAAAATTAAATTCATAAATATAATCCTATTGAAAATAAAAATATAAAATCTTTTAAATAATCAAATAACAATTATTTTAAAAGTTAAAAATTAATTAATGCACTTTATCTTGAAAATAAGAAATTGTAATTTATTTTAGTTTTTTTACAAAAATTAAAAGTGGTAATATAAAATTATGTTAATGTAATTAATAACATAATTATATCAATAAATGTGTTTATTTTGGAATCAGATTTTTATAGATTTAATTTAATTATTAATAAATATTAAGTGGATGGTAGTGATTTAACTTTCACAAAAAAAATTGGAATAATTTTAGTAGTAGTTACATATCAAAGATGGATATTTATCTAAAAAAATAGTTATGTCATTTCTATATTTTTAATTAAATTAATTAATAAAAGAAATGTAATATCAATATTTGTAATAGTTTTTGGGCATGTGGTATTGGTAAACCATGATAGTGTAACATTGTCTCTTTACATGTGAAAAATCTCCATAATAAATTGGGAATGAATCTTCATTATTAAAAATCTCATTACATGTTTATTTAAATGTATATATGTTTAATTCATATATTAATTCATTTATAATAGTAATAATAAAGTTAAAATTTAGTTAATTATTATGATTTTTTTCTTTGCTAATATAAAGTGTATCATGAACTAAGTGCTTTCATGTAAATCAACACTTATCAATTACTACGCCATAAGGCGGCGTTTCCCTCTCAAACCGACTCCCTCCAGTGTCATCGTGTCTCATTGTGGGCCGTCAATCTTTGTGTTAGATGATTAGAAAACTTTGCGTCGTTGGATCATCACAAGCCATGGAACCTCCCACAAGAATTAGGCACAAACTGCCTCCGATGATTATGTTACGGTTTGAAACGACTATACCTGCCCCTTTATGAACATACCATCTTCCCCTTGCTGCAATTTAAATATGGCTATAAGCCTGGTTCCTTCATTATTTTTTCCAGTTTTCGCTGAGGTGGGGCAGTTACAGCAATTAGTTACAACAATTTGAGGCGCTGGAATCGACTTTTGCACTCGACCACATAACAATGAACGACACAACAACTGAAACACTGAATTTCATTACTCCAGGCTTCAAGATTTCAGAGGGATTAATGGATATGCCATCATTTGGTTTAGAAGTTGTGGCTTTTGAGGATGATATTGATAAAGATCGAGATGAAGTAGAATAATTAATCATTTTCGGACTACCATATATTTTATATTCGTATGTTGTTTCTTTTCTCGGTATGGTGTCATTTTGACCTTTGTATTATTTGTCAATTCAAACATTGGTTGAATAGCTTCAGCAGAGAGTAGTTCTTGATGGAATGCATAAAAATAACAAGCAGTTAGCATACCTTCTTATTGTGAATTCCAGTGTTGATGTTAATACAAAATATGAGCAGGAAAAGGCCAATTTTTCCTTGCTTTTAGCAAAAACAGTAATCACGAGAAGGAATTGAAACACAATGCAAAATAATTCTGGTTGTAGTGGCAACATACAACTACCTGATTCGGCAACATCTAGCCCAAGCTCCATGACTGACAGTGAGGATTTAAGTGAAGTAGAGGAGGGTCTACAACGATGCTCGTTGCTACATCTAGCATGTTATACTAGTGATCTAGGCATGGTAGAGCTACTATTGTGGTATGGTGCCATTCTGAATACTCCCGACTATTGTGGAAGAACTGCACTTCATCTTTGTATCTCTAGTAGGATGATCCCATTTGCAAAATTGTTGTTCTCTAGGTGCTCAAATATTTTTCCGAGTTTCTTTTTGTGTTATATATCTACCTTTGGTTGTGTTAAGGTTTTGTATGATTTATTTCTCTCTAAATTTTAGTTACAATCTTGTTTGTTTTGTACGGGTGCCAGTACAATAGTTTTGGATGGAGATGGTAAAACCCCATTACAAAGATTAAAGGAAATGGGTATTACTGCAAATGAGGAACTATTTGGTCTCTTGTCTGAACCCAACAGATAGCTTCAGATAATCTTAACCATGTTACGATCATTGTGTATATGAGATGCAGGGTTGTCCATTTCTTTGATGTTTTGTAGTACCCATTCTTGGTGCAGAGTACAGGTTGTCGAGTTCTTCCAAGAATGCTCATCGAAAACAGTTGGGTGATGGTCTTATGATGAACTTATTACAATGCTTTCCTTGCTTTATCATTAAATTTGTTCATACGGCTATAGAGAAAGTTATAGAGCTGAAAAGTATGTTCTCCAGCATGTATAATCCAACATTTCTTAATGCCTCCTCCCTTTATATCCAACTTTTTTTCACATTATAATTTGTGCTTCTTTTGTTTCTACACACAATATTCTACAAAATTAGAGTTTTGTTTGTTTCTACCTGTAATTGTATGCCCTACTCTATATTCCTTTCATATACACGAATTATAGTTGCAAGGATACAAAATGTTGAAAATCGTAAAGGATATATTGTGCTTGAAAAAAATTGTTAGCTTACTTTCAATAATATTGTATCTCAATCTTGGAAGTACTGAAGCCATGTCTCTACATATTTGTTGTTGCCCAACTTTGTCTCCTCAGAGGATTTGTTTGTGCCCAAGTTTGTCTCCTCATAGGGTTGGTTCATATACACGAATGATTGGTTGAATTCCATACAATCATTGGTTAGCTCTTTTGTGTAATTGATAAAGTGGGCTTCATTTACTTTTACTAAAAATCAACATTAGATACTTCATGTGTATAAAAACTATTGTGCCAATAGTCCATGCGTATTTTCTTGGCTCAAGTAGTCATTGGTTAGCTCTTTTGTGTAATTGATAAAGTGGGCTTCATTTACTTTTACTAAAAATCAACATTAGATACTTCATGTGTATAAAAACTATTGTGCCAATAGTCCATGCGTATTTTCTCGGCTCAAGTAGTAGTAGATTGCTGCTTTAAATTGATTTTTGGACACAAGTTCCTTTTTTGTGGCTTACAACACTGTTTCATTGGTTTACAGTTCTCCCTGGTAAGAACTTAGTTAATGTAGTAAAGATTGATTCTTTTTAAAAAGGTTCTCAAAAGAATGAAGGCTTCTAACAAAGAGATTATGTAACAGTCACTTTTTATAAATTTAAAATAACATAATACATATAGAAAGAAAATTTTTATTTAATATGAAACTCGGTTATGGACATATATATATTATTCTGCATACAATCATTAGTATGGATTAACGCTATCATAATACCGGACAACTCACAGGTATAACTCATATATGCTTAATATCTGCACAGTTGAAAATGCTTCTATGGTGGTTAGAGTTAATTTTTCACATGGCCTCCGGTTCTTTAGCATTTACTTCCCAACCTTGGCTTAGCTGATCCTCGTATGCTGGGACACGCGGTCTGATCTCAACCGAGGATGTTGGATGCAAATTCCATCTCGTTCTGCATTCCTGTGCCATTTGTCTCACCTTATCTCCGACGATTCTTGTCCGTCGATCCAACAGTGGTGTGGGTCTAGGGTTTTACCATCTAACCACTTTCTCATGCCCAACAATCGGTGAGTTCAGTGTTACCATCGACTCGAGGCTTCTTGATGCCTTGCAATGGCGGTTTGATTTGTTGAAGGTTGTAGTATGGTAGTTACTCCTCCTGGGGCTTACCCTGGTTATGATGTTTATTCTGGAGAAGGCAAGTATTATTAGTCATATGAATTCAAGTAAGGTCGATAGTTTCTCCTGTTTCTATTCAAGTAAGGTCGATAGTTTCTCCTATTTCTATGTGAATGTGGAAATATTGTTTGATGTCGAGACTCACAGGCTGTCGCCTCTGTCCAGGATATATCGAGAGTATCTCAAAACGATGGGAAAATGCCTACTCTAGGATTCAGAAGGTAAGCTCATAAACTTGGAGATATTCATGAGTCGTTGATAAATTTATGAGCTTAGAACTATTTATTAAGGGTTTTGATGTATTTGCAGGTGGTCGTTTGGAAAGGAAACCCTCCAGGTTTAGGTATAACACCTTCCTATTACTGATTTACATGTTTTGGTAATTTTCTCTCTATTATATAGCCTTGTAATAATTCCATACCTGATTGCGGTTAATGGCAGATACATTCCCCTCTCTGCTCTCCTTGCGCAAGTTTGGAAGATACCCTTCGAAGTTCAATGTCCTACGATTTTAATGGTCGTTTCCAGGTTGGCATTCTGACCCACAATAGTTTAGTTTATGAAGGGTTTAATGCTCCATGGAGCCGAGCTCAATATGTTACTTAGATTTCTTTTACTTCTTATTTAGTTGGTCATTTATGACCGTCGGCATCCTTGGTGCATGCTTTGAGAAATTTGGGGGAAAAAATACCAGTTCCTGAGTCGAGGTTTTATGAACATATTTTTGTTGTATCTTTCTCTTTGTTTTGATCAAGTTATCAGTTAAAAGGACTCTGTGGTTTTGGTCATATCTACCCAATAGCGTCATTCTGGAACTATAACTGTTTTCGCAGTAGAACATACATAGTTATAAATAGTGCATTTCCAATTTTAACTGATATTCTGGTTATGTTGTTTCATATTTAGTAATGGGCTAGAATGTCTCTGTTCTAAATCTTAGAGTATTAAGATTTATCAATTGTTACTTGGTCCTTGAAGAATAATTGGTTTAGTGAGGGTTTATACCATGAGTTTGTCCTTAGATAGGCTTATAGTCCTTGTGCCTTCTATCCCTACCATAGACTTGTAATTTTTGCATGGATGATAGATGAGGATGAACCTATGCTTGTTCGACATTTCTGAACAGATTCTTATTATGTTTGAAGGTTATATACAGTGTAGCTATGTTATTGTGCGTTAATCGATATATGTTTAATTTGAAAAGCATAATACACAAATGAATTTGGGTGGCATTTCGAAAGGGTTTTGCACAGTTCATTCTATTGTTTATGGAATGAAAAATATGTTGAATATTTAAGAGCATAGGCTTATTTATGTACTATGTCAGGTCCTACTTTATTCTAAAATACTTGTTGTGTCTTTTGCATATTATCATCAGATATTTTCTATTCTTTTTTATAATGAGAAAATAAATAAAACCGTTGTTTTTAATGTATTTTTAAAGAATTCCTTTGCTCAATCGTTCTGCATCGAATAAGATTTCCTACTTTGTCAATTAAGTCATTATTCTATAGTACAGTGCTAACTTTTAATAAAACGTTATATGTTTAATAAAACCAGTAGTAAATAATCTTTTTTGGAAAGTCTCTCCTCTCACACTCAAGTACCTTGGGTCTCTGGACTCCTATCCTGCCCCCAAGTCTTCTAATCTTTTCTGACTCTTTTATTGAGATTTCTCCGGGCTCAAGGATCTATCACTCCCTTCTAACTGTCTTTGCAATTGTTTCTTTTAATTAATGTAAATAGTTTCTATTTTTTTTGTTAAAATATCATTACCAATCATTTAGGTAACCACGATCTATTTTTCTGAGCTTTCCAACCTCACTCACTTATTGTTTAACAACATAATGTAATAAAACTTAAAGTAATAGATAATAAAATTAACTTAGTAACCTTAGTAATTTTATGCATTTTGGGGTGTTACACAGATTAGCTACGGATGGTTTATGGGATTTATGGTTCTCCCTGCTAAAAACTTAGTTAATGTAGTAAAGTTTGGTTCTTTTTAAAAAAGGTTCGCAAAAGAATGAAGGCTTCTAAAGAAGAGATTAGTTAGCGACGGATTAAGAGGGTCAACTTGTTTGGTTCTTTTTAAAAAAGGTTCGTAAAAGAATGAAGGCTTCTAAAGAAGAGATTAGTTAGCTACGGATTAAGAGGGTCAACTTTAAAGTGGGTATGTTAATTCTCTAGTGCATATGGCTTTAAGGGGTTTCTTTCGTAGTTTTTAGCTGGAAATGGTGATGATCTTAGTTTTAAATAAAAATATTCACACGTAGGTGTGATAAATTATGATCAATTTTTACTTTGAACAAGTCATTATCTTCAATTTGTATTATTATTTTCTTATTTTTTTTGTTTTTTTGCTTTGGAATAAATATCCATGGGGATTTGAATCAGGTAATCTCTTGGCATGAACGAGTAAACAATATAACAGTGTAATTATAATTCTATAAATTTATTGCAAGAATATTTTATTAATTGTAATCATAATTTACTATGTTTATTGCATTAATATTCCTTAACAAGACCTCTTGGCATGAAACAAACTGAGTAAAAAATGTAGGATTGTAATTATAATTCTATAAATTTATTGTAAGAATATTTTATTAATTGTAATTATAATATTTTATGTTTATTGCATAAATATTATATTCATTATTATAGAGTAATCTCAGATGTTTGATATTTTGGAAAGTGAAAACCATTTACTATATATAATAATTGTTGAGTTTCATTATAAATGTCAACCAATCAAGGGATAGTTACACCTAATATGAAATTATGATTTTACATTTATACCCTTCTTTCACATAGAGAATTCTACCCAAGATGGAAATGGAATATTGTTTGATATTTTGGAAAATGAAAATCATTAATTTTATTATATATGGTGATTTTATTATTTATTAATTTAATTATAAATGTCAATCACTAAATTTATTGCAAAAATATCATAATTTTATAATTTTATTGAATAGATATTCTATTCATTATAAATATTGATATTATGGAAAGTGAAAATAATTTACTATAAATAGTGATTGTTGTGGTTTTTTTAATTTCATTATAATTGTCAATCAATCAAGAGATAGTTACATCCAATATTGGAAATGAAGATTTCAATCATATGATTTTACATTTATATCTTTTTTCCACATAGATAATCACAATCATTTACTATATATAGCCATTGTTGTACCTTTTTTGAATTTGATTATAAATGTTAATCAATGAAGAGGTAGTTACAACCAATAGAGAATTACAAAGAATATAGAAATGGGATATTGTTTGATATTTTGGAAAACAAAAATCATTAATTTTATTATACATAATATACTATGATCCTATAGAGTGTTTAAATGAGTTTGTGTTTAAATGAGTTTGAGTTGGGGAACAATGCTAAATGAAAGCCAAAATAGTTATATCAATTGCAAGAAATCTTTAATCCCAAATAACATTGGTGTATTCAAATCAACATTTGGTGATATCATTATGGAAGAGTAACAATTTAATATTGCTATTTCTTAACCTACGGCTTTACAACTTTTAGTGCAATTACTAATTTAATTTATATGATTATCTTAGCAGATTCATTATCCTTGGGTTGAAAATTACTTCCCATATAATAAAATTTCATATGAGAAATGAATTCATCAAAAAAAATTTCAAAAAAAATTGAATCCAGAAGAAATAGATTTCTCGATCTAAGAGATGATATTCAGCATTATTTAGCAGAGATAATAAAAAAATGACAATAGTTAATAGATTTGTCGATCTAAGAGATGATATTCCAGCATTATTTAGCAGAGATAATAAAAAATGACGGTAGACGTAACTACTTCTAGTATCTTATATAGCTGTGTACTACGTTAGAGCCATTTATTTATAGAAAGGGAAAGCTCAAGGAGTCATGAAACAATCCTTAAAAATAGTTTGTATAACAGTAGATGGTGCATAGTTTGTATAACGGTAGATGGTGCATAGTTTGATGTTGGTGAAAGAATAAAGGCAGGGATATCCATGTATCTTCATATATCTCCATGTCCTCCAATATATCTCCATATCCTCATAGTAAGGATTTTATTTTTGTCCTACCTAGATAGTATTATTATATATAGGGGCATCCACAATAATTACTCTGATGCATTTATGAATTCTTATTCTGCAGTTATAAATTATAATCGTTAAAATTAATGGAAAATGTATTTTTGGAGTGACTTACTTTATTAATTTATAAATTTTTATTCTGTAGTTAAATTATTAATAAGTTAAGGGAAATGTATTCTGGGAATGAGTTAGTTTATTAATAAGTTAAGGGAAATGTATTCTGGGAATGAGTTAGTTTATTAGTTGTTAAATTATTAATATTTTTATTCTATAGTTAAATTATTAATAAGTTAAAGTTAATGGAGAAATGTATTCTTAGAATGAGTTAGTTTATTAGTTGTTAAATTATTAATAAGTTAAAGTTAAGAGAAACATGTATTATTGGGAACGAGTCATTTAATAAGTTAAAGTTAAAAGAAAAATGTATTATTTAGAATGAGTCACTTCATTAGTTACGTGTGAGAGTTGGATTAGGATCATATTTTCTGAATGGTTGTTCTATCCTAACCTCTATATTTGCTTCATTCATAGCCATTGCTTTATTTATAGCCATTAACAATGAATAGTACCCTATTTTTACCATTAATAAAATCTCTATCTTCCATTTTCATTTTTATTATGTATTGCATTATCTTCTGCTAACGGTTTATTTTACATGGCAAGATACTGCTCAGTTGGTTTTACATGTCAAGATACTGCTCAGTTTGATGAATAAAATCTCTGTCTTCCATTTTTATTATGGATTGCATTATCTTCTGCTAACGGAAATGGATTGCATTATCTTCTGCTAAAGGTTTATTTTACATGTCAAGATCTGTAATATATTCTCTTCAAAAGCTTATTCATTTTGAGTGACAGTTGATATCGGTTTATGCTACATGCCAAGATCTGTAATTTATTATTCCCTTCCAAGTTTATTCATTTTGAGTGAAAGCTATGTCAACTAGACGTCGACATACTGTGAGAGCATTGCACAGCCTCCCTCCATGCTTCAGGTTGAACGTTACCGCCATACTAAACAATATCCTCACACATCTTCAAATATCTTCACACATCTTCAATGAATTCAATTCAATTCAATTGCCTGCCATTTTCGTTTGGAATTTCGTCGGGCATGCCATTTTCGTTTGGAATTTCGTCGGGCACCAAGGAATCAGCTGGTAATCATGGACGTTTCGTCCAGATTGTCTCGTGTTTACGTGGGGTGCCCGAAGAATGCTCCATTTACACAAGCGTGTGCAGACATTCCTGTGCCCCGTCTCCCATGGTAGCCGTTCAGCACTACGTCACGAGCCATTTCTGTTGGATATTTTTACTGGGGAAAATACCCCAAAACCAAGATTCAAACTAAACACAGAGGCAATGCAATGCTCTGTTTTACCTCCACAGGATTTTTTATGCACAGACAGCTTAAAAAAAATTTCAGTCAGAGACAAAGTATTTCACTACCATAAGAACATTCTATTCATTAAAATCTGATGCAAAGATTTACCACTGTAAAATCCTTTTTACATTCACTGGTGTGAAAAACAACTTACTGCTGTAATAAAAGGATTTACATAAGTTTACTGTTGTGAAAAACAAAATTACACAGGCTTACAAAATTTCACGCTCCACCATTTTCTTTATCCACTACTTGTCCAAAACCACACATGGTTTTTCGGTTTTTACTGCATCTTTGTATTACAATGGTCCAGACAAAAACATTACAACATATTTTGTGCACTGCTGTGCATTCACCCTCTGGTTCTTCACATTTTACACACTACTGTGTGTTTTTCTTTTACTGCACCCTCGTATGTTTACGCTACTGTGAACACACTATATATCCTCCCATGTGCGATACATTATAAAAAAAAAGTCAACACACAAAAAAATACAAGCTACTCTTCTTGTATTACATTGCATTAAAAAAACGACCATACCTACCTTTAAATGCTACCTGCCTATTACTTAAAGAAACCTACGAGCTATATAAAAAAATATATATCGTAACGTGCCCATAACATATTAAAAAGCCTTACCAAAAAACTACGAACAAACATTAAATTCATTAACTCCACTACGGCGGTCAACGGAAAGTTTAATCCACGCAATGCATTGATTTGACGTTTGTTGGTATGCAGCTTCAATCGATCAACGGCGGAGAACACGCAACCAGATCGGACGATGGAGAGGATATCGGAAGGCAGATTTTCACCGAGCTTTAACTTCCGATGGGTTTCGTTTGCTGATGTCATGCGGGTGACACGCGTCGCCTCCAAATCGCATCGGAGCTCAACAATACGGAAACCACTTTTCATGGATGGCGGTGCGATATGATCCTGGCCGGTTTTATGGTTTTGTTCGGTGGTTTTGGAGTAGTACGTGCGCGTTGAAATTACATTTTCAACACTCCCCTTTAATTTCAACTGCTGGGCATTCGGTCATACCCAAACACTTCCTCAAAAATTCAAAGCTTTTCTGATCCAACGGCTTTGTCAAGATGTCCGCAACCTGTTCTTGAGTCCTGCAGTGTTCTAGGACAATTTCTCCATTGTTCACCAATTCTCTGATGTAGTGAAACCTTGTATCAATGTGCTTCGTTCTCTTGTGAAACACTGAATTCTTTGACAATGCAATAGCTGAGCTATTGTCACAAAATATCACTGTCGCTTTTGCCTGCTCTTGGCCTAAGCTTCTCAACATTCTTCTCATCCACACTGCTTGACATGCTGCTGCTGTAGCTGCCACATATTCAGCCTCTGCTGTAGACAATGCTACAATGGACTGCTTCTTAGAAGCCCATGAAATGGCTCCTGAACCCATATGAAAAACATAACCGGAAGTGCTCTTCCGATCATCTACACTTCCAGCCCAATCGCTATCAGTGTAACCAATTAAATCTGGACTTTCTGAGACACTATATAATATGCCAAACATCTTGGTACCTTTGACATACCTCAAAATTCTCTTTGCTGCCTGCCAATGTGCCTCCTTTGGTCTCTCCATGAACCTGGAAATTAAACTAACAGCATACATTAAATCAGGCCTAGTTGCTGTTAAATACATAAGGCTGCCCACAATGCTTTTATACAAACTAGGATCAAAATCCTTGCTGTTGTCCTCTCTGCTGAGCTTTAATCCCATCACTGTGGGAGTGATTGCTGCCTTGCATTCTTCCATCTTAAATCTGCTCAAAATTTGATTTACATATCTTGCTTGAGATATAAAAATTCCTTTTTCATTTTGCTCTACTTCTATGCCTAAGAAGTATCTCAAGAAACCCATATCAGTCATTTCAAATTCATCCTTCATGACTGATTTAAAATTCTTAATGAGCTGATCATCATTACCTGTGAAAATCACATCATCAACATACAAGACAACAATTAAAATTTTACCATCCTTTTCCTTGATGTATACTGTGGGTTCTCCTTCACATTTGTCAAATTCATTATCTAATAGATATGAATCTATCCTGCTGTACCATGCTCTTGGCGCTTGCTTCAGCCCATAAAGAGCTTTCTTCAATTTGCACACTTTGTGCTCTTCACCTTTCTTCTCATATTCGAGAGGCTGTTCCACATAGACCTCTTCCATTAACACTCCATTTAGGAATGCTGATTTCACATCCATTTGGTAGACTTTCCATTTGTTTTGTGCTGCTATGGACAACACTGCTCTCACGGTTTCCATTCTTGCAACCGGTGCGAAAGTCTCCTCATAATCTCTCCCATACTGCTGCTTGTAGCCTTTGACAACCAGCCTTGCTTTATGCCTTTCAATCTTACCTTCAGCATTGCTCTTGGTCTTGTAGACCCATTTCACACCAATGACTTCTTTGCCTTTTGGTAACTCAACCAAATCCCATGTTTTGTTTCTCTCTATGGCATTAATTTCCTCATCCATAGCTTCTATCCATTTCCCATTTTTGATTGCTTCCTCGAAATGAATAGGATCATCAACATGGCAATACAAGGCAAATAAGGAATTCATTCCTTCATCATAAATGTCACTTAGATTTCTAAATTTCTTACCTCTTTCACTTGGTGTGCAAGTGCTTGAAGATGCACTTGAATTTCCTCCTTGTGGTGTGCTTGGAGAAGCACTCTCATTGATCCTCAATGGTGTACCTTGCTGTCCTTGTGTTGTCCTCAATGGTGTCCCTTTCTGTCCTTGTGTTGGCGCTGCTGTTTGGGGATGTATTTCAGCCACCTCCTCATCATCTTCATCATGAGACAAACAGTTTTTGACATTCACTGTTTTCTCTATGCTTCCATCCCAAGCTTCCTCTTCAATGAATTGAACATCCCTGCTGACAAAGAACTTCTTGGTAGATGGAATGTACAGCCTGTAGGCTTTGGATTCATCACTGTATCCAATGAAGATGCATTTCTCCCCTTTGCTGTCCAACTTCCTCCTTAGCTGATCTGGTATGTGTGCATAGGCCACACACCCAAAAACTCTCATGTGGGTAACTCCTTGCTTTCTTCCACTCCATGCCTCTTCTGGCACTTTGTTCATCACTGCTTTTGTAGGACACCTGTTCAATATATAAACTGCACAATGTACAACTTCAGCCCAATACTCATTTGGCAAATGCTTTGCCTTCAGCATGCTCCTCGCCATATCCATGATGGTCCTGTTCTTCCTTTCAGCAACTCCATTTTGCTGTGGGGTGTACCGAGTTGTAAACTGTTTATGAATTCCATTTTCTCTACAGAATCTTAGGAATTCCTTGGAGATATACTCACCTCCTCTATCAGTTCTCAAAACTTTTATATGCAGCCCGCTTTGGTTCTCCACAAATGCCTTAAATTTTTGGAATTTCTCAAACACTTCACTTTTGTTTTTAAGGAAATATATCCAAGTCTTTCTTGTACAGTCATCAATGAATGTTAGGAAATATTGGCTGCCAGCTAATGATGGAGCTTGCATTGGTCCACACAAATCTGAGTGGATAATCTCTAAGGGTGTCTTTGCCCTTATGCTTTTCCCTGATGGAAAACTTTCTCTGTGTTGTTTTCCCAAAATACAACCTTCACAAAGGCTGTCCGGCTTCTCTATCAATGGTAATCCCTTTACCATTCCTTTCCTGCTCAATAAGTTTAGACCTCCAAAGTTTAGATGCCCGAATCTCAAGTGCCATAACCAGTTCTCATCCTTTGGCACGCTTTGGAAGGCCTCTTGGGTGACTGCTGCCATTTCCCTTTTGTTCTTCATGTCTGCCCTGATCCGGAGAGGGAACATCCTGTTCCTTGTCATCTTCACTTCAGCAATGCATCTTTTGCTGGGTGGTATATCCATGATGGTGCATACATCATTCTTAAAGAAAACATTGTACCCCTTATGGACAAGCTGTCCAATACTCAATAGGTTACATCTCATTCCGGGGACATAGTAGACATCTGCTATGGTTTTCCTTTCTCCTTGCTTTGAAAGTATTTTTATTTCTCCTTTTCCCATAACAGACACTTTACTATCAGTTCCTAGTGTGACTTCTGATTTCACATTTTTATCTAGGGCAGAAAAGAAGGCTATGTTTCCGGTCATATGGTTGCTGCAACCTGAGTCTAAAAACCATATGTCCTCACTATGTGTTTCAGCCATGTTACAAGCTAACAGGACATTTTCTTGACTGTTGTTTTCTCTTGTAACATTTGCATTTTGTCTACTGTTCATATCATGTTGTTTCTTTCTACAATCACTTGCATAATGTCCATACTTTTTGCAATAATAGCATTGAACATTAGATTTATCATACCTTTGTTCTTGAGCCTGATGTTGTCCTCCTTGTTGGCTGCTGCCCTGAGCTTGGTTCTGATTTGGATTGCTGCCTCTTCCTTGTGCATTTGATGGGTTGTTCCTTCCACCTCTGTTCTGGCTTCTGCCTCTTCCTCTCTTGTTTCCTCTTCCTCGACCTCTTCCTCTTCCAAAGGACATCTGGGTCTTGAAGGCTTGCTCAAGAGATGAGTTTTCATTCCTACTCAACCTCTGTTCATGTGTTATCAGTGATGCATGTAGCTCATCAACTGAATAGTTTGAGAGATCCTTTGTCTCTTCAATGGTGGTGACTATGGCATCAAACCTTGAGGGTAAGACCCTCAATATTTTCTCCACAATCCTTCTATCTTCAATGGTTTCTCCATGAGTTCTCATTTGTGTGATTACTCCAATCACATGAGTGAAGAATGAGTCAATGTTATCTGACTCCTTCATGTTCAAGTTCTCAAAATCCTTTCTCAGCAATTGTAGTTTTGCTGTCTTCACTCTCTCCATGCCTTGATAGGCTGTCTTAAGGGTTTGCCATGCTTCATTTGATGTTTTAGCTGCTGCTATCCTTGGAAATATACTCTGGTCTACTGCTAGATGCAACAATAAAATGGCCTTTGCATCCTTCTTCCTATTGCTCTTCAGCTGATCTCTCTCTCCCTGAGTTAGTGCATTGAACTCATTTTCATCTGCTACTTCTTCAAAACCTTCTTCAACTATTTCCCATAAATCTTGAGAGGCAAACAGGGCTCTCATAGTTATTGACCAGTAGTCATAGTTCTTCCCATTAAACTGTGGGAGCTGGGTGTTAAACAAACCCATACCAGTGCTTGTGCTGGTCATTCCTTGTATTCTGATCTATGCCTCTAAATCCTTGACTGTGTGTTTAAAACAGCTGACTGTTTCTTCAGCAACACAAAAAAAACTTTGAAATACCTGAATCCTTTGATGTCTGAGTCTTCTGTCTGCTTGAGAGGTTTTGCTGCAGCAACAACCTTCTCCCTTCAGCTTCTTGAACACCTTCAAGATCCTAAGCCTGCTCTGATACCACTGTTGGATATTTTTACTAGGGAAAATACCCCAAAACCAAGATTCAAACTAAACACAGAGGCAATGCTCTGTTTTACCTCCACAGGATTTTTTATGCACAGACAGCTTAAAAAAAATTTCACTCAGAGACAAAGTATTTCACTACCATAAGAACATTCTATTCATTAAAATCTGATGCAAAGATTTACCACTGTAAAATCCTTTTTACATTCACTGGTGTGAAAAACAACTTACTGCTGTAATAAAAGGATTTACATAAGTTTACTGCTGTGAAAAACAAAATTACACAGGCTTACAAAATTTCACGCTCCACCATTTTCTTTATCCACTACTTGTCCAAAACCACACATGGTTTTTCGGTTTTTACTGCATGTTTGTATTACAATGCTCCAGACAAAAACATTACAACATATTTTGTGCACTGCTGTGCATTCACCCTCTGGTTCTTCACATTTTACACACTGCTGTGTGTTTTTCTTTTACTGCACCCTCGTATGTTTACGCTACTGTGAACACACTATATATCCTCCCATGTGCGATACATTATAAAAAAAAAGTCAACACACACAAAAAAATACAAGCTACTCTTCTTGTATTACATTGCATTAAAAAAACGACCATACCTACCTTTAAATGCTACCTGCCTATTACTTAAAGAAACCTACGAGCTATATAAAAAAATATATATCGTAACGTGCCCATAACATATTAAAAAGCCTTACCAAAAAACTACGAACAAACATTAAATTCATTAACTCCACTACGGCGGTCAACGGAAAGTTTAATCCACGCAATGCATTGATTTGACGTTTGTTGGTATGCAGCTTCAATCGATCAACGGCGGAGAACACGCAACCAGATCGGACGATGGAGAGGATATCGGAAGGCAGATTTTCACCGAGCTTTAACTTCCGATGGGTTTCGTTTGCTGATGTCATGCGGGTGACACGCGTCGCCTCCAAATTGCATCGGAGCTCAACAATACGGAAACCACTTTTCATGGATGGCGGTGCGATATGATCCTGGCCGGTTTTATGGTTTTGTTCGGTGGTTTTGGAGTAGTACGTGCGCGTTGAAATTACATTTTCAACAATTTCATCTCCGGCATCTCCGGTTGCTACCAAATATGTTGATTATCTTGCTATCAACATTATTTTCTTTTTGCACATCCATGACTTTCTAAACGCAAAATATGTTTATTGAAGGAACAGGTAATGTGGTCCAATTGTGTCTGAACAGGATTATGTAGGTCTGCGAGCTACTCAAAACATGATTTCTTCATTTCTTCATATAAAATTCTAAACATGATGTCTTCATTTGTTCAAACATGATATTTTCATCTAAAATTTTAATTCGAAATAAAATTCTGATGCTGATGTCTGCGAGCTACTCAAAACATTATTTTTTCATATAAAATTTTAATTCGAATTTCGTAGCTATGATTACAACCAAAAAAAAAAAATTCTGATGCTGATGTCTGCGAGCTACTCAAAACATGAATTTTTCATATAAAAATTACTCAAAACATGATTTTTTTCATATAAAAACTAAAAACATGATTTTTTCATATAAAAATTACTGAAAACATGACTTTTTTCATATAAAAACTACTCAAAACATGATTTTTTTCATATAAAAATTACTCAAAAACATGATTTTTGCATATAAAATTTCGATTTGAATTTTGTAACTATGATTACAACAAAAAAACAAACTAAAGCTTTGAGGCTCAGCTTCCTCTAAACATGATTTCTTCACATAAAATTCTAAGCCTGATTTCTTCATATAAAATTATGATGTCTCCAAGTTACTCGGAACATAATTTTTTCATATAAAATCGTCTAAACATGATTTCTTCGTATAAAATTCTGATGTCTCCGAGCTACTCGGAACATAATATTTTCATATAAAATAAAAATTTCTTCATATAAATTCGGATATCTGCTAGCTACTCGGAACATATTTTTTTCATTTTTTCATATAAAATAAAAATTCTGATTCAAACTTGGTAACTTACAACACATAAAACTCAAAGAAAACTGTAACTATGATTACAACACAGAAATCTCAAATACGATTACAACACAGAAAACCCAAAGAAAACTGTAACTATGATTACAATACAGAAAACTGGAAGAAAACTAAAACTTCGATGCTGAACCTCATCTAAACTATATATTTGATATATTTGAAGTTCATGTAGCTTCAGACATGAATACACTGAGAGAAAATGAACCAGAAGCCATACTTTTCTGAATATATTGAGGGAGATACTGAAAACGTTGAAGAGTTGTACAAGAGGTGCATGTTGCATGATGTTGGACACCTAATCCTAATGGGTTATTTTGGAAGTCGAATGGACAAAAGCAGTCCAAGAGACCTTGGGATCTGAAACCCAAGAGTCACATAATGTACTATAAATGTAAATCATTTGTCAATAAAAATTGTACTGCATGATTTATCTTTCATATCTTTCTTTGGTGTCCATGTGTGTTTAACATGGTATAAGAGCAGGCGATTGCTGGTCCTGCTCCAATTTGACCCACTTGTTTTGTGGTATCTATATACATGTCGCCTCATTATTCCCTGTCCCTCTGCGAGAAATTGGAGCGTTGGCTGCATTGTAATGAATATGAGACCATGCGCGAGCACTGTTCTCACTGAACGCTGTCATCCTGACCTGATTTGAAACGTTTGCACTGTCCTTGTTTGGTCCGAGAAACATTCAATGGGTGTCAAATAATGTCGCAGAGGTTTTATTTATGTAACTGGGCCTTGGTACAGAATGAATCTGGCTGTTCTGGTGCCACGGGTCTGACAAAATATTAAGTTGCTACGGTTTGCGACGGGTCAGCTCCAAATGGCTTCGCTCTTAAGAAACGGACTGAGAATCCACCTTGAGAAAAAAAAAAGATTATAGATCGAGAGGAGGTGCTGCACTGAGAACAGATTCGAATCCCATGGCTGTGTGGTGTCTTTTAGCATGCAGTGGCCGGGTGGTTCGGATTGTGACCTCGGCTCTTTATTGATTCCTGCATAGATTGCTGCCATGTATCCAGCAGGGCCTGAACCAATTATTACTAAATTATCTATACCCTTCATGGGCATTGAATCCTTTTTCCGCTCCTCTTCCGTTGCAACTGCAGACCTGATAACTCGACGTGAGTTGCTAAATCCTAGCTGGTTTATACCCGCTGGTGTCCGTCTTTTATTACTTTGGGGAAAATTGCACCGAAAACCATTCATATTTAGCCTGCATGAATGTCTAGCCCTAGAACGCAATGTGTTGGTGGAATCTAATGGTAGATATGATGATGAACAAGCGAAGATACTTCTCCTTGGAACCACGACCATGGCTAACATAACCGTTGGAGACAGAGGCTAGAGAAGGGAAGTTGATCGCCTCGTCAAAAGGCTATTTCACTCTCGCTCGCCGGTTCTGTTAGCTACCTTTTTCATATTCAATATATTCTCCAGGCCCCAGCAAAGACTCCACTTTCTCGTCGATCACATGAAGAGGATCGTGCTCATTGTAGTTTTTGGTCATCTCTAGGCAATACAAAACCCGACCCTTGGTGTCCAGAGAGCTGACCTTCACGGGATTTTGAGGCGAGAAGTAGGAGGATCTCCAGTTGCTCAGCAGGCCTTCGTTGTTGACAATCACAAAGCGTTCGACGTAATCGAAGGTGTTGTTCTTGGGTAAGGATATCAGATATTCTTGATCCCTGGTGAATGCCGCAAAGTCTGAGTACAAAACTCTGATCCATCTCACTCGCTGTGGTGCGGATTCGAGTTCGATCCTGGCCTTCGTTATGATACCAAACAGGCCTAAACCACCGAGCACTCATACCCACCGCCTGGGCTATTGGGCTTGTTATAACACATCCCGGATGAATCAACACTAGCCATTTTTTCTCAAGGTCGTGACTTATTTATTGAATAGTGAGTGTGTGGTGCACTGAACCGTCATTCACATGATGCATTGAATCGATATATTGTAATCATCTTTGCACGTTGTGGTGTTTTTTGGTCTCCATCATACACTTTTTTCTTGCGTTGAATAATTGTGAAGGCAGTAAACATGAGTTTGGTATGAGAAAAAAGGGCTCTCTCCTTCTGCGTCGATCCCTGAAGCATTGAATCTCTGCCTACAAACTAGTTGGTTGTTGCATTGAAAGGCCCATGACTATTACTTTCAATGGTGTGTACCTCTATAAAATTTAGACAATTAAATGGGTCAGTTCAGCTATTGAGGTCGTTGTTGCATTTAATGGTGCATTAAACTTTGGTTCCGTCTCTAGGGCACCGTAAAATTCTTAAATGGTTAAATGTTGGAAAGTGTGTTAGTATCTGGTTTCGTTGTCGATATATGAGGCGAGGATATCTTGTGCGTTGAATTTTTTATTGAAGGCCGATAATTATCTCTTGTTCGTGCGACGGTGTTGGGGATGTGCAGTGCTTCATGAGGCCCTGGTAAGGATTTTCAAGGGCCGATTCCAGGGGTAGAAATCTTCAGCTTTACTGCAGTTTTCCATCGGAATTCACCAGATGTGTCCCTTCAGAAAGATCCCCGTTCCAAAACTGTTGCTCAAAGGTATCATGCACATTTATATAGGAATGGCACAATTTGTGACCTTACAAACGAGCCAAGAGAGACGGAGGTGAGATTTATGTGTGCAGACTTTGATCATCCATCAATAAATTCCTTTAAAGAAGTGTCCACATGCAAATATGCATTGATAGTTCAATGTCCGAAGCTTTGCAGCCACCCGTTGTTTCAAGAAGAGCGGCCTTCTTGGTTTACTATTAACTGTTATACACTGTCAAATAGCAATGACAGAGCAGAAAAAGAAGAAAAGGACACACAGCTAGCTTTAAATGCAGAAGATTCAGGTGCTCAAATTGACTGATTTATAGCATATATATAGGGTATTATTGTTCGTTTTTTAGAACTGTTGGATTCGAAACTTTGTGGAATTATACTGGACTTTGAGATTTTTCCAAACTCCTTCGCACAAGCTGTCAAGGGGGCGAAGATCAGCTGACTTATTTCCTGTATATGTTTGAAATGATTCTTGCTCATTTTCATTAATCACCTTACACATCTCATTGTAAAGTCTAGCTAATTTCAGGCGATTTGGATCATTATCAAAAGCATGTGTTGACACCTCTTCTGGAACTGGAATCAAAACTTTGGGTCAACTTTCAGCAGAAACACATAAATATCAACCTAGAGCTGATAGAGCAGAAAAGCAGTGCTACCAATTTCTGCCAGTGGTTGATGTGCATCTCTAGCCTCTTGCTCAAGCAAAAAGACTCTCAGTTGCCAATGTTGCAGTTGCTACTGCCCCAGTTGTGGAACTGTATTTAAAACTCATTATAGTTTCTGTTCCTTGATTCATTTGCTGCACATTTACAAAGGATTTTTCTGTGTCTTTGTACTGTGAGTGGGTGTTACTTTTACTCATTGGGTCATAGTTGTAATGAGTATTTTAAAGGGTTGTAATTTTGACAATGAAGAATATGCCTCGAATTACTGAAATATTATAGTTCTTAAAAACTCTGATGTATTCCTCTAATCATGAAACATTCCAAGTCAGCAAAGGCCCTCTCTCAGAAATTCAGACATGTCTACAATATGCACAAGAGAAAATTGATTTTTTGCAGCTTGAATCACAGCTACAGCAAGAAGAGCTACATCAAAATAGACACCATTCTGAACCTGTTTTTGTTCAGAACATTGAGACAACCACCCATCAGCAGCATGTTAATAATGTTATAATTCATTCAAATAAAGCAGCAGTTGTACATGCAGAAGCAGAAACTCAGTCTGCACTTCCCAAGCCCATCATCAGACCTTGGGAACAGATTGTCCACAACAAGCACAGAACTGGTCTTGGATATGACAAGGACTTGGCCTTTCATATTCCAGACTATGCCAAGCCCATTCAGTTTCAGAGTGCTGGATTCATTTATGACTGTTCACCTGCTCCTCATGACAGTTCAGCTTCAGCTGTTCCAGATTCTGCCCCTCTTCCACAGCAACAACAACAACAAAAACAACAGATCGTGAAATGCCAACACTGTGACCGAGTTGGCCATTTGAAAGATCATTGTTTTGATCTTCATCCATGTAAGCATTGTCATAAAACTAGCCATTCTTCACACAGATGCTTCAAAAACAAACGTCCTGCAAGAACAAAGATTCATCTTGGATGGATCGCTTCTTGGAAATGGGCATCAACAACCAAGAAGATATTCCGAACACATATCAGAACTTGTTCTAGAATATTGAACAGTCTTGCAGTTGAGTTTTCTCCATCTTCTCACCTTGTATCTGACAGGGGGGGAAAAGATGGTCATATACAAGCTTCAAAGCCACATCAAGCGAGCCTGAGCCACAACCTGCCACACCAGTTTCAGAGTTGTAGCCAGCGACAAAGATGCCCCTGAACATGCCTTCAGCTGGCAATCTAGGACACTTCCTCTAACAGAAGGCTTCAGCTTCTTGCCAGTTTTGGAAGAGTTCCAGGAATTGCATTAAGAATTCCAGAGTTGTTGGTCATCCTTAAACCATCACAGATTAAGAACACTTCCTCTAGCAGAAGACTCCATCTTCTTGCCAGTTTTGGAAGAGTTCCTGGAACTGCACTAAGCGTTCCAGTGTTGGTGGTCATCCTTAAACCACCGCCCTTTTTTACCAACATTTCATAGAGCACATTCAACCTAGTGCTGCCATGCATTTTTTGCACATTTTGTATTACAGCTCTCTTCTTGGACTCATACATAACCCTTCGGATTAAGGGGGGGAATGTTGGACACCTAATCCTAATGGGTTAGTGTGGAAGTCGAATGGACAAAAGCAGTCCAAGAGAACTTGGGATCTGAAACCCAAGAGTCACATAATGTACTATAAATGTAAATCATTTGTCAATAAAAATTGTACTGCATGATTTATCTTTCATATCTTTCTTTGTTGTCCATGTGTGTTTAACACATGCATCCGGCCAATGGAGCAGACCCGAAAATGAAAGACACAGAGAAACATTCCCCTAAAGTGCAGAAGCATTACTTGACAAAGAAATCATTACCATAAAAGCTTTTATAACATAATGAGCTCTCCCATTAATAATCAGAATCAGAAATTGGAAACCCGGTGGATTTTCCATAAAAACAAGAATGTTATATTGGGAACCGCCCAGTCTAACCCAGTATGTTAGGAGACACCCCAATAAATTTAATTTTAAAAATAAAAAATAAAAAACCGCTAAAACTGTGTTTTTGTACAAATCTCTTCCATAAATAACAAAAAAATGCTTTTTTATTTGTAATTAATAACTGGACATGGCGTTGCTATCATCCACAACTATATAGCATTCCCATTTGCTGCTGCTAACATTCTTCATCTGACATTGTTCTCTCGAAATTTTTGGTTCATCATCCTTTACTTTTGTTTTAATAACTTCTTGCACGATATTGTCGACCAATCGCCCCTCGTCGCTGAAAAAAGAAATATTGACAGAAATTACAGTGAGAAACGTTTACCAAGATAAATTGTGGTATACCACTCGTTCCAACAAATTGAAAGAGATAAAACGAAGAGGGAGGTGGAGGTCTCACCCATCATATGTCTCCAGCTTGAAACCCTCTCTCCCTGTAACTTCCATCAGAGCCTTTTTCCATTTTTCAATGGTCGACGACTTGTATCGCTACCTCTCTCGATGATTTTGAGGGTCAAATGTTTTTCAACCGCAAGGCTTCAGCGTATACACCGTTCGTGCCGTCCACAGGATTCGACCACATCTCTGTAGGGTTCAAATTGTAGAAAACTGGAATAATGATCGACCCAGATTCGATCATAAGTAGAAGCTCATCCATACACCATCTTGATTGTGCATAGCCTGCAGAGAAAATGACGATATGAATAGAGGCGACGTTAATGGCGTTTTCTAGCACAGAATTTATTCGGCTTCCCTTCTGCATCTCCTCCTTGTCAAAAGAGACTTGCAACTCGTGATGACGGAGACGATAGTACAGATGGCTGGCCAGAGTGTTCTTAACATCCATGCCACGATGATTCAGGAAAACATCGTACTGGATGGGTGTTTTCTGTTCTTCAATACTGCCCACACGTTTAATGCTCAACACATGTTTAACCACATCATGCACCAGCCGTCCCTCATCACTAAATTTTTTTACAACAAATAATTTTGTTAGAGGAATGTCCTCCGTACAATGAAATGACATGTGTTAACTAAACGCAGAATCAGTTTTTGTAATTTATTACCCAAAAAAACGCATAGTTTAACTAATAGATTTTTAAAAGTTAAAAATTTAAGTTCTTTAATGTTAAATATTAGGTCTCTCATTGTTTGTTGTTTGTTTTTTTGGGTTGTTAAATTTATTTATATATTTAAAAAATGTGAAATTTTAATTTTATTGAAAATTATATTGCTAAATTTTTTCTCAAAAATAATTTTATAAGAATGTAAAATTTTTAAACGGAGTAAAATTTATATATAACATTTTTAAGTAGCAATTGCAGTAGATGTTGAAAAGAAAATGCTCTAAGTGGGTAGCATATGAAAGAAGAGAATAGCTAGCATATGGAAAAATAGCTGAAAAGAGAAGTGATATGTTATGGGATGAAGATGTTGCCTAACTTGCAACTATTTCTTTTGCAACTTAAATTACTATCTCTAATAATAGCAAATAAATTAACTTAACATTACAACAAGTTTACTTGGTCCTACATGAATGGACACCCCAATTTCATGAGGTATGTTCCCTATGATCATTATTTGTATGATATGTCTAGTTGAACTAACATCGAACACTTCCCCAAAGTTATAGGTATACTACACGAGAATTGGTTGAGAGCAAGATTTGATTTTCTAGTTAATGGAAGTGGCAAATGGATTTGGGGATTCCTCCAAAGAGATTATAATTATTCTATTTAAATACTCTATTTTTTTGGTGATGACATTGAGATTGAAATGATTTCTTTAAAAGAGATCCTAGAAGCAAAGATTTCTAAACTAGAGAAATCCTTACCCTTTTCAATAGAAAGACATGCCACCAGTTGTTTTGTGCCATGCTAAAAGAAAACCTAGATGGGTCATGGTTGAAGCAACATTTCATGTTTAGCCCCAAAAGAGCTAAGAAATCTTCATCGACCAGAAAAAAGAAAATTTGAAGGCATTTGTGATGCAAGAAAAAATGAATTTTCTTGCTAAGTTCAACTTCTCACTCTACATTACATGCCTAGATTTTGTTATTTAGTCAATTAACTATTATTCAGCACATCTCAAAGCATTTAAAATAACTCACAATAATACAAAGAGTCATACATAGTGACTTTGGTGAATCTATGTTTCCATTAAATAAAGGAAAAATATACATGTGTAAACTCATAATCATGCATAAACTATTGGCCATTCTATATTCATTTGTCCATTTGTTTTCCCTTTAGGTTTACAACAATTATAATAACATATACAAACATAATAAATTTTCGTATATCCATAAATCAATCCACAAATGACTTGCTTTTGCCTTATTGACAAAATCTTGCCTATCTATAGCTTTTCTAAATCCTAAAAGCACCCCCAATAGATTACTAAACATTTTCTTATCCCAACAACTTTCTCATTGCTAACAAGATTTTTTCTCCTACAACCTCTCATGATTTATCTCATAGATTTTTCATGCCTTAAACGCATAGTCTTATTCTAAAAAATATTATCTACTAAACCTTATCCCTATCTATAGTTCTCTAAGAAATAAAGAAATTAAAACTATTTACAATAAGGAAAAATAAATAATATTCAATGTTAAAACCTGGTTTGGAGCTTTATCCACAAAAAGAAAAATGCTTGGTGACTTGGAAGCTCGAATTCTCTTGCATCAATTTGACTAACCACCGTCTTCTACTTTATACAAAATCCGACACTATAATGAATGTGACATGTGAAAAATATGCCCATTCGCCACCAATGCTGCAAAGAATTCCCATTTGTCATTTGACATGCATATGTTATAAAATATATATATATATATATATATATATATATCTCACAAGTGATGTCATTCACTTAATTTGAAGCATTGTTCTCCAACATGGAATGTAATGTCTAGATTTTCAACAGGTCCTGAAATACCTATACTAAAGAAGAAATCTTGCAGAGACAAAGAAAACATCCTTGAAAAGTTGGCGTATGTGAAATTTCAACTTCTGAGGAAAAATGTTCACCAATTATGCCCACTATAACTAAATTACTCAAATCAAGATCTCTATTCATAAGAAATATAGGTAACGTGAATGAGGAATCTCAATCTATCAACATGTTGGATATGGAGATAATAATATATTATGATTGCAAGACATGATTACAAGCCTCAACAATAATTTCAAAGCTTCCACCAACTATAGATGTTCCAAATCCTGATAACGAGATTTTTCTTCTTAGAGATACAATTATTTCCAATAAGATTGAAGTTATGAAAAAGGATCAATTAAGCTCAAATTTTCAACATGATAAACAAAATTCCAGATTAGATTCTTTTGCCACAAAGACAGAAGATAACACAATTTCCATGAAAAGGAAAATTATAGGAGATCCCAGTGAAAGTGAATATACACAATTTAGTTCACCAAAGGTTTATAAGGGTTATGAACTACATTCTTGTGTTATTTTCAATTCTGAAGGAAGAGGATATTCC
Source organism: Pinus tabuliformis (assembly GCA_031772625.1). Classification (NCBI taxonomy): domain Eukaryota; kingdom Viridiplantae; phylum Streptophyta; class Pinopsida; order Pinales; family Pinaceae; genus Pinus; species Pinus tabuliformis. The sequence continues at coordinate 408,691,234 of CM062806.1, read as the reverse complement.
GAATATAATATGGAATTTTTGACTTCTCCTATAAGGCATTGTCAGTGGCCATCCATTGCAAAAAAATTCACATCAAAATGTATTGTTTTTCAAGCTCTCCATTTTGCATTTAGAAGCTAGTAAGGTGTGGGATATTAGCAACTCCAGTTCACCATCAAACAAAAGCCAAAATAGAGGCAGTGTTTTGTAGTTGATTTCTTTGAACTCTTCTCCAACCTCTTATTTATTTGGGTTGTGCTTTATCAAATGTTTGAAATTCAAGTGTTGTCTGAATTTATGGGATAGTAACTTGGTTTTGGTGAAAACACAGAGATGGTAAATTAGGTGCATTGTCAAGCATGACTTTTATAAACTGGAAAATTCTTTTCCTTTCTCAATAGAAAGACATGCCACCAGATGTTTTGTGACTTGCTAAAAGGAAAACCTAGATGGGCCATGGTTGAATCAACATTTCATGTTCAAGTCTAAAACAATTAAGCAATCTTTAGTAGCCAAAAGAAGAAAATATGAGGGAAATTGACTAATCACCATCTTCTACATGAAAAAATATGAACCTACAAATGATATCACATGAGAAATCTGCCAATCTACCAACAACGCTACGAAAAATTCCCATGTGTCATTTGACATGCATCTAGTAAAAAAAACACCAGGAATCTCACAAGTGATGTCATTCTCTTAACTTTAAGCACCATTCTCCAACATGGACTATTGGATGTCAACATTTCAATGGGTTATAAAATACCTATACTAAAGAGCAAATCTTGCAAAGGAAAACACTTCCTCAAAAAGTTGGCATGTGTGAAAGTTCAATGTTTAAGAAAAAATATTCACCAATTGTGCCCATTATAACAAAATTATTCAAATATACATCTCTATTGATAAGAAAGTTAGGTACTATGAATGAGTAATATCAATCTATTAGAATGTTGGATATAGAGACAAGAATATATTTTGATTGCAGGACAAGATTACAGGACTCAACAAAGACTTCAAATATTCCACCAATTATCTATGTTCCAAATCTTAATAAAAATATTTTTCTTCTCAGAGATGCAGTTCTTTCCAATAAGAGTGAAGTTATGAATAAGGATCAATCAGGCTTATATTTTCAACTTAATAAACATAATTCCAGATTAGAGACTTTTTCCACAAATATGGAAGAGAAAGCAATTTCCATCAAAAGAAAAATGATAGGAGATCCCAGTGAAAGTGAATATACACAATTCAGTTCACCAAAGGTTTTTGAGGGTGATCAGATCCAGTCCCCTGTTATTTTCAATTCGATAGGAAGAGTATATTCTGAAAACTATCTGGAATTGTTGACTGCTCCGACAACGCATTATCAGTGGCCATCCATGGTAGAAATTTCACATCAGACTGAAATGTTTTTCAAGCTCTCCATTTTGGATTTAGAAGTTAGCAAGGAGAAGGATATTAGAAATTCTAGCTCACCATCAAACAAAATCCAATATACAGGTAGCAGTTTGTAGTTTATTTTTTTGAACTCCTCTCCTGCCTGCTATGCCTTTGGGTTGTGCTTCCTCAAATGTGTGAAATTCAAGTTTTGTTTGAAATTATGAGATAGTGAAATGGCCTTGGTGAAGAAAAAAAGACATGGAAAATTGGATGCATTGTCAACCATGGCTTTTGGTTTTGAAATTTAATACCCAAAAAATTGGATCTTGTTATACTAAAAGCTAACATTCACCTATTGTCTCCACAAATAATGGAAACCTAGATGTAGATGATAATGAGTCTATAATGGCTTAGTTTTACAGGTCTATTTGGGCACATCACTCACGACATTCAGATCAATACAATTAGTGCTCATCAAACCCTAATTCAGTTGCTACATGCCCTAAACAAGTCATCACATTGAATGCTTCCATCCATGAAAGTTTCCTGGCTTGAAGCCCTCCTGAAATGCCTCCTTCTCACACTAGCACAACCTTGGTTAGGGGTAACTGTGCAACAGAGTAGGTGGGCCCATTCAGACCCGCTCTGCAAAGCACTTAGGCCCACTTACACCTGCACTGGGCGAGAATGAGCGAAATTTGCATAGGGTTCTGAGAATATTCCTTGGTTCTAGATCATTCTAGAAGGATCCCAGCTCTCATCCCATCATATGAGCTTGAATTCAGACAGGCTATGGATCAACTAACATCTTATTTTCTCATATCTTGCTCCATGGAAACTAACTCCAATTTTGAAAAACCATTCAATACCCTCATTTATGACAAAACCACCTCCATTTCCCTATAAATTGACAACTCGTCATAGTGATTGTTAGGTCCCTATACTACTAGTGTAACCCATTAATGTTATTAGTACAATCGCCTTATTATATTTTTGTGCCCATTTAGCCCCCATATTGTTATTATTGTGCCCCATAGAAGCTCATTATTGTTATTATTGTGCCATTCCATTATTATTTTTTTGTCGGCTCTGATTATATTATGACCCCTTAGACTCCTATATATAGAAAGGAGGTCTTGTCATTTGTATCATCCAAGAATTGTTCATTTTTGTAATGTAAAGGAGGTTCCCCCCCTTGAGGAGGCTTATTTTGAAGGTGCTTATCTATCTTTTCTATCTTTTTGTGAAGCTGGTTCCATAACAGTTGGTATCAGAGCTTTCGATTCTAGGGTTTTGCTGCTCCAAACAGGTCATCGTGGAATTTTCACTATATCTTTTTTCTGCAACATTTCAGAAGCTAAAAAAAAATAAAAATGAGAAGAAATCTCGCTAAACCTCGGGTCTGAATTTCAGTTCTTGTCTCGCTATATTTTCGGATATATGATCTGAGGAAGTTAGGGTTCTTGCACGCTCCAAAATTTCATCTAAAACAGGTCATCGTGGAATTTTTGCTATACCTCTTTCACTACGAAGTTTCAGAATCTAAAACAAAAACCCATTTGTGAAGCAATCGGTCTGAACCTCGGCTATGAATTTCAGATCTTGTCTCGGTATATTTTTGGAGATATAATTTGAGGAATTTAGGGTTTCTGCAGACCCCCAAATTACATTCCAAATATGTGACCTTGGGAAAACTATCATAACTTTTTCTCTAAGCATTAGATTGAATTTTCATAAGAAGTTACAGAAAGAGTATGGACTGTAGTCTTGTGAGCATCATTTTCAGAACCTAAGGTTGAAACAGTGACTCGTGGCACATCATACAAGTTCACTCTACTGAACTAGTATATACTCAAGTCATTGTGGGAGATTTGGCATAACTCTTCATTGGAGAATCCAATATTGATCAAACTTGTAGGATTAGAAATATTACTCAGAGGTTTACCAGAGGAAGAAATTTCAGACCTTGGAGGTGAAAAATGTTAGGGTCCCACCCTAACCCCCTTATTTATGTCATGGGATCACGTCATAGTCAAGAGTCAATAAAGCCCATATTAATATTTGTAAGCGGTTAACCAGCAATTAATGATGGGACCACAGTTAGTTGCAAATGGGCGGTAGTATTAGATAGATGGTAAATTGGCGGTAGTATTAGATAGATGGTATTAATAAAACCCACGATATTGGCCCGTGGCATTGCATGTATGAGTCATATATAAAGGATAGAGACTCCCTGCGAGGAGTATCGTGTCTTGTTTTGTAATCGAGCTCTGCTCTATTGGAGGTTGCCCCCTCGAAGAGGCCTATGAACATTTCTCTCTGAGTAATAAAATCATTGCTATTCTGTGTTCTGGGTATATTTTCTTTGCATATTCTGTGTTCTGGGTATCTTTTCTTCGCATATTCTATGTTTTGTATTACTTTGCAGGTTAAGAGCATAACAAGTGGTATCAGAGCACTTTCCAGGGCTCGGTGGGATCTCCAAATTTTAGCAAATTTTTTTTTGGCTAGAGACGTGTTTCGGCGTCTTTAAACCACGGGATCTGTCGTTAAGCGCATAAACCTGCGGATTTGGGGAGGCATGCACGCAGGAAATAGAAGAGGTGGTCACGTCTGTTGGAATCCCTTGTAACCCCTGTGGGTACCCCTTCGAGTAGTAGCGCATTAGACAGAACCATGCACAGACTGTCTTCCACGTACCCTCTAGGTATATAAGAAGCCCCCTAGCTCCCTTGAAACCTCGCCATAGATAAACCTTCGGCCGTCTTGTGGCTACAGTACACCGAGAACAGCACTCTGAGAGATTACTCGCCTGTACGATAGGGTAGTCAGGTTGTACGGCTAAGGGTACGGTCGATCCTCCTTAGTTAGAGCCCTGAAACATTGGGCCGAGTACTACTGTCAGACCCTTATGTATATTGCAATCTGTAGCACCTGACACTCCTCAAGACCATAGTTCCCTTTCTATCGGGGGATCACACATCACCTATTCCAGATCAGCAAGTGCAGCAGCAGTCGACATCAGTCCCGCAGCTCCATTAGATTAGCAGCAGCAGTTGTTCCACCATTCAGATCTCTCAGATCCACCAGATCGGAGTAGTTGTGAAGGGTTCCTGTCCCTGGATATAATTTTCGCAGGACTTTTGGCGGCATTGACATTCTGAGGATTTGGCGACTGCAGTATTGATCAGGAAGGAGTAAAACTTCGTTAGGAGTTTTCCAAAAAAAAAGAAAAAATGTCTGAGATCTTCCGGGGCGCTTATTGGTGACCTAGCCCATCAGAATCAGGACGACGAGCTGAGCAAGGTGGTACCATTCAATTTCTTAGTAAAAAATTTTTAGGCGGTCCCAATTTTTCATCAGGTTGGTGTATGGTAGAAACTCGCGCTCAAGCGATGGCCAATGAAAGGATCGACAAAATTGAAGACCATGTGAACTCCCTCCAAATTGCGGTGAAGAATGTTGAACTCCCAAAGGGCAAGGAGCCAACCCACGAGGAGGCGTATAATGGCCATGAATACCATGAGGGTGAGTCTAGACACTCTCATCACGTCTGGCACACCCATCCACCACCCAGTCAGCGACCTCCCAAGTTGGATATGCATAAATTTGATGGTTCTCACACATTCGCATGGCTAGCACAAATGGAGCAGTATTTCCAATTGAATCATATCATAGATGAGGGGACTAAGCTTATGGTGGGCACCATGTACTTGGACAATGAATGATGGCAATGGAAGGAATGGCATCAGCGTTGCAATGGAAATTTTCAGAATTGGGCCCAATTTGCCAAAACTCTTCGTAGTCGCTTTGAACAGGAAGACTCTTTTTTGGGGCGTCTCACTAAGCTCCGACAGACGGGTACAGTGTAGGAATATATTACTTCTTTTGAAGCCTTAGCCTTCCGCACTAGGGGTCTCACAGATGAGTTCTACATGGAATGCTTTATCATCGGTCTTAAAGAAGCCATTAAAGCTCAGGTTCTACTCCACCACCCTCCCACATGGACAGAGGCTTGCCAGGTAGCCCGTAAGGTGGAATGTGCATTAACAGCCCAATCCAGCCGCCCCAACTTCCCCGCTAAAGGTCGTCCCTCACAGGCTCCCAATACGACTCAGACACCTAAGATTCAAAAGGTGTCACCTGTGGAAATGGCCGAAAGAAGGAAGCAAGGACTATGTTACTACTGTGATGAAAAATATTCCCCGGATCATAAATGCAAAGAGCACAAGTTTTTTCAAATAGATTCCATTGACTATAGCTCCACCGAGGAAGATCCACCACTTGAGGAACCGGAGGTGATCGAAGAAGATAACCAAAAGGAGATTGTATCTGATGAACCAATTATTTCGCTAAATGCATTGGCAGGAATTTCTTCCCCTCAAACTCTCAAAATCAGGGGTTTTCTTAAACATCGCCCAGTAGTAGTCTTGATTGATAGTGGAAGTACCCATAACTTCATCCATCAAAAGATCGCTGAAGCAGCACATTGTTTCGTCCGGGCAGTTTCTAACTTCCAAGTCCAGATTGCAGATGGGGGCACAATGAAATGTGAAGGTCGCTGTGAAAATGTCAAAATTCAAATGGGAGATTATCAATTGAAAACCCACATGTTTGCAATACACATGGGGGGTTGCGACATTATCCTAGGCGCAGAATGGCTCCGCACTCTTGGTCCAATCACAATGGATTTCCAGGAGTTATATATGAGTTTTAAGCAGAACAACTCCACACATACCCTTCGTGGACTACACGCGGGAGCCCCTTCTATCATCAGCTCGCATAGGATGGAAAAATTGTTAAAAAAGGGCCATCATGGAGTGGTAGCTCAATTTAATGCCATCCAGGTAGTAGACACCATGTCTCCGCCAATTCATCCTGAGATGTAGCAGATTTTAAATAAACATTGGACGGTCTTTGACAAGCCTCATGAGCTTCCAACCTCGCAAGGGGAACATGATCATAGCATCACATTGGTTCCAGGGGCCCAACCCCCAAATGTGCGGCCATACAGATATCCGTTCACCCAAAAGAATGAAATAGAAAAAATCATCAAGGAATTGTTGGAAGCAGGTGTCATTCGTCCCAACATTAGTCCTTATTCATCCCCAGTGGTCATGTTCCTCAAGAAATATGGGGAGTGGCGGATGTGTCCCGACTTCAGGGCCCTCAGTAAGTTAACAGTCAAAGATAAATTTCCCATCCCAGTGGTTGATGATTTGTTGGACGAACTCAATGGGGCTCAATTCTTCACTAAGTTGGATCTTCGCTCAGGCTACCACCAAATTCGCATGAAGGAAGTCGACATTCCCAAGACAGCTTTCAGAACTCATGAAGGCCATTATGAGTTCCTGGTCATGCCATTTGGTCTCTGTAATGCCCCCTCTACTTTTCAGAGCCTTATGAATCACCTCCTCAAACCATATCTCAGAAAATTTGTCCTTGTCTTCTTCGATGACATCCTCATCTATAGTGGCACTTGGGCAGCACATCTTCAGCATGTAGATCTACTCTTGCAACTGCTCCGCATGCATAAATTATTTGTCAAGATGTCTAAGTGTTCGTTTGGCATGGTAGAAGTTGAGTATTTGGGCCACATTGTGGGGCGTGAAGGTGTCAAGGTGGACCCGAAAAAGATCCAGGCAATGCAAGAATGGCCTCAACCTAAGACCTTGAAAATCTTGAGAGGATTTTTGGGTCTCACAGGCTATTATCGTAAATTTGTCCGCAACTATGGCCGCATAGCGAAGCCCCTAACGCAACTCCTAAAGAAAAATTCCTTCTTCTGGAACGAGCAAGCACAACAGGCATTTACCGCTCTCAAAACCGCCATGTGTTCCACTCCTGTCTTAGACTACCGGACTTCACCAAATCATTTGTCATTGAATGTAATGCTTCGGGAACAGGTATTGGAGCGGTCTTAATGCAGGAAGGGCGACCATTGGCCTTCACCAGCCAACAACTAAGTGGGAGGAATCTGGGCCAATCTACCTACGAGAAGGAAATGATGGCCATCTTACATGCAGTCGAGACCTGGCGACCTTACTTGTTGGGGCGACGTTTCCAAATCCGCAAAGATCATCACAGTCTTGAATATTTTTTGGAGCAACGCCTATCTTCCCCACAACAAAATAAATGGTTAGCCAAAATGCTGGGATATGATTATGAGATCATTTACAAGAAAGGGAAAGACAACAGGGTAGCAGATGCATTGTCGCGCCAATTTGAGGAGGAAAGTACTCTGCTCGCAATTTCCCTCCCCATTCCAGACTGGATTGAAGAGGCTCGCATGGAATGGTTTTCACATCCCGGGATCTCCCAACTCATTTCTAAATTGCAGGTAGATCCTAATTCCAGCAAGGGCTACTCGTGGCAGAATGATATTCTTTGCTACAAGGACAGAGTCGTAATACCACCAACATCCACCCTCAAAAGTCGCATTTTGGTAGAATTGCACTCATCTCCCATTGCAGGACATTCGGGCTTTCAGAAGACGTATGCTCGCACCAGAAGATCATTTTTTTGGGCCGGCATGAAACAGGACATCCTTACTTTCGTAGCAAAATGTGACGTCTGTCAATGCCACAAAGGGGAAATCGTCAACACACCAGGCACATTACAACCATTGCCCATTCCGGCGTCAATTTGGATGGAGGTCTCCATGGATTTCATTACAGGTCCTCCAAAGTCTGGGAACAAGTCAGTCATCATGGTGGTTGTGGACCGACTGTCGAAGTATGCTCATTTCTATGCCCTACCCCAACCATTTACACCAACTTTGGTTGCTCAAACTTTCATGGATCAGATCTTCAAATTGCATGGCATGCCCACTTCTATTGTGTCCGACCGCGACCCAATCTTCACCAGTAATTTTTGGCAGGAGCTCTTCAAAATACAAGGCACTCAACTCAAACTCAGTACTTCATATCATCCGCAAACAGATGGTCAAACCGAAGCCGTCAACAAATGTCTAGAAACCTACCTTAGGTGTTTCACTTTAGAAAAGCAACACCTTTGGGTACAGTGGTTTGACAAAGTTTCTACAAGAAATGCTTACTAATGGCCAAAGTGTAGTAAATGAAACTCATGATGAGAAAAAAATAAATGTTAATCATGATTTCATAGACTCTAATATTGGATCGAAGAACCACCAGGTTCCAAAAATTGATATGAAGAAGTTTGATGGCAAGGATCCCGTAACATGGATACTACAGATGGAGTAATTTTTCAATCTCCATAATGTGCAAAACACACAAAAAGTACGTATTGCAACCTTATATTTGGAATCAAATCAGTTTGTATGGTATTGATGGCTTTGCTCTCGTAAATAAATTGTCACTTGAGCTATTTTTATGGATGAAATGATAGCAGATTATGAGGATACAAAAAGCAACACTTTTATTAGCCAATTGATAAATCTCAAACAAAAGGGTTCAATGATGGAGCACATTGAGGACTTTCAAAAATTGAATATAAGGGAAAATGATATTCCAGAGAAGCAGAGGATTGATGTCTCCATAGGGAATTTAAAGGATAACACTCAACATGAGGTTCATCTTTAAGAACCTGATTCATTAGAGAGGGCATTTAGGTTGGCAACAAAATAGGAAAGAAAAATTATGGCAAGAAGGAAGTCTACCCCTCACAACTATAAAGATGGAAGTGTTGCTTCTCTTAGCCTCCACAACCTACAATGCTGACACCACAACAGTTGGAATAAAAATGAGAAAAGGGGCTTTGTGACAATTGTGATAACAAATACATTAAAGGTCATAAGTGTGTTGAGAAGAAATTATTTTACATTGACTGTGGAGAGGAGGAAGAAAAGGATCAAGAAACATCAAAAGAAGAGGACATACACCAGGAACCAACCCCGAGGAAAGAAGAAATTAATCTGCCTATATCTTGTTAACCATTGGCAAGAATTACCACTCCTCAAACTCTCAGGAGAGAAGGACATATCAAGAAGAAAAATGTTAAAGAAGTGAAAGATCACATCGAGCATCAAGAAATGAATCTGACCATATCTTGTAATGCATTGGGAGAATTTACCATTCCTCAAACTCTCAAGATAGATGGAAATATCAAGAAGAAAAATGTTCAAAAAGTGAAAGATCACATCGAGCATCAAAAAATGAATTTGACCATATCTTGTAATTCATTGGAAGAAATTACCACTCCTCAAACTCTCAATATAGAAGGACATATCAAGAAGAAAAATATTCAAGCAGTGAAAGATCACATCGAGCATCAACAAAAAGTTCTCCAACTTTTAAATGATAATGCCACTTTGGTGTAGAATTGAATGAAACAACAGGCATATCAACATTGTAGTGAAAGAAGTTTTGATGTAGGTGATTAGGCATTTTTATGACTACATCTCAAGCAATCTATTTATGAGAAGGAAATGTTGGCAATACTACATGCACTTAAGAAATGACGACCTTACCTAATGGGAAGATACTTCAAGGTAAAAAAGGATCATGATAGTCTTAAATACATTTTGAACAGATATTATCTTTAGAAGAATAGAAAAATGGGCCAAAAATATGTTGGGTTATGACTTTGAAATCATCTACAAAAAAGGGAAGAAAAATTATGTTGCAGATGCACTCTCAAGAAAGGATGAGGATGTGGAAGCATTGTTTTGTGCTATTTCTATTATCCAACCATATTGGATAAACGAAGCAAGGGATGAATGGAAGAAGGATGAAGAAGTGTGGCCACTCATTCAAAAATTGAATAAGATCGCAATTCAAACAATACTGCCAGAAGTTGATGAGTAAGGACAAATCATATTGGAATCTAGAGCAGTCACAGAAACAAGAACCCGACAACTACAAAATCGATCAATTTCAAAGTATCTCATCAACTGTAATAACTTACCCGCTGAAGATTCCACATGGGAGGACAAGAATTTTATACAGAAGCATCAAGAACTACTCAAGCATTGAATACACCACTTTTTGATGGAGAGGGGCATGTTAGGTCCTTATACTACTAGTGTAACCCCTTATTGTTATTGGTAAAACCGCCTCATTATATTGTTGTGCCCATGTAGTCCCTATATTGTTATCATTGTGCCCCATAGAAGCCCACTATTATTATTATTGTGACCTTATATTATTATTGTTATGTCGGATTTGATTACATTATGACCCCTTAGACTCCTATATATAGAAAGGAGGTCTTGTCATTTGTATCATCCAAGAATTGTTCATTTGTGTAATGTAAAGGAGGTTGCCCCCTCGAAGAGGCTTATTTTGAAGGCGTTTATCTATATTTTCTATCTTTTGTGAGCTGGTTTTATAACAGTGATTAGGGGTTAGAATTTGAAGATTGTAAAGAAATAATGTTGGTTTGAGATTTGAGTTCATGACAAGGAATGTTATGCTTCTGGATTGTTGTGCTTTTGGTATGACGCGGGTTGGACTGAAGCTAGATGAGTGACAAAGGATTGAACTACATTGGTTGTAACTCTTCCTTCTACATCAATAAAGTTGTTTGTTCCCTTTCCCATATTCTTGTTCATATCTATGATGCATATATGTTTCAATGTTGTCAATTCCATTGGTTTAGAGTAGATAGATCATGTACTTTGATCATTGTCATCTTTTGTTTCTGAATATAGGTACCAATTGAGTAGATTCAGTTCAAGTGGGAGTGACGAGAAAAATGCAAAGGAGATCAAGGAAGTGGAAGATTACAAGTAAGTTCCTTCATCTCATCTATCTATTATAGGAAAAGGTTAAACTACTTTCTTTTTGTTGTACTAAGTGAAACTACCCACATAGGGAAAATGCGTTTATCCGTAGATACAAATTCCATATAACAATTTGGAGACCATACTGGGGAACGACTGTCATTCTTGGTAGTTTAACCTCATCATATTACAACCTAGTGGACTTTACTTGACTTCATTGATCTCTTTTCAGTCATTTTGAAGTGCTTTTGGTCAAAAAGGTGTGTTTAAATGTCTCTTGATTGTGCTCTCTGGCACCAACACAGTGTTGGTCTTGACATAGTGCATTGCAGAGCAACCTTAGCTTAGAGATAGTTCTCTGCAGCGTGTTGTTTCCCACTCTAGCCTGCGTTGATTGCTATTAGGCAAAAAACCCACCTTTTTGCTTGATTTTTCAAAATTTGCTTCTGAAGTTGTTTGATGAAAGATCAATGTTTTCTATGTTTCTGAAATCATTTTTAATTTCCTCTCCTAGCCCTAGTTTGACCTTGATTGTTTAGTGTTTTTTAAGGGATTTCTTTATCATTATTAATTCAGTGTCAAAGTTAGTTTATATCAATTGGTCTTTTCTGAAAAGGAAGTGTCATAAAGTCTTAATTTCTTTAAAAAAGAAATTGTCGTAAAGTCTTCTTTTCTTATGAAAAGCATTGATTGATTGTTTGTCTGTTTAGTTTCTTTTATGTTAATATAAACATTAAGGAAACGAAAAGAAAAACATGCATCGTGCATTTAGAAGTTTTTGTGTGCTTGTAGGAGTGGTTTAGGGAAAGTTTCATTAGATGTGCTCTATGCTCTCTGTTAAAAGATTTTGATTTCTCTATCCCTACCAGTTACGGTTTTCATTGTTGAAATCAAATGAAAAGAATGTTTCTCATATTAGTTGCATTATAGGAGTTTCAGAATCACCACATGGTGAACTTGAAAGACAAACTCTTAAACAAGATCAACTTAAGAATTATCTCAATTAACATAATTGAGCATTGTAACTTAACGCATAACATTTAGAGGTTCTAGGCTAGAGACATGTTCCAACATTGTTAATAATAGCAATTGTCTTTAATTGTCCGCAATACATTATGAGTGTGATACCTCATTCCACATACGTAAGTATATCGTAGCTTTTCCACATACCTTCACGTATATAGGGCGGTGTTATAGTAGGAACAGTATAAAGGAATTCTCTCACTGTGAGGTTTTGCATTAGACAACACTAACAAAGATTCAGCCTCCACGTACTTTCGGGTATATATGGTGTTAACACCCAGGTTGTTCCCTTTGACTCTAAGGGAATACGGCCGGGGTAACCACTAACCAATCTTTGGATTACAGTGCCTAGCCACACTGTAATCAGAGAGGGCTCTCTCTTTATAATTTGTCTCTATTCTGTGGAGATTTTAGGCTAGTTATGAAATGAGGGTGTTTAGTTTTATGCTTTGGTTGAGGGATATATTTCTGTACTTGAAGTGTGCAATCTGCAGATGAGTTTATTTCATTGGGCAATGGAGTCTGTGGCTACAAGTGTTTTAGAAACCTTGTGATGATTTACTGAAATTACAGGGCCATTTAAATACTTCATATAACAATGTTAGATTATGACGGTGACATGTGAACAACTAGTGAAAAGCATTCAAGAATTTTCCACTAAGCTGGGGTGTGGGAAAGAGATAGATGCTTCAGGAGCAAACTTGAATTCCTGAAAATATTTATCACAGTGAGAGATATAGTCTAAAAGTGTAGCAATTAAGAATTACACCTTATTTACTCTATCTGAAGAAAACATTTATAACAGCTTAGATTGAGTTTCAGGGTAATCTGTGATTAAATCCTGGAACTATTCTTTTACTTTGCCATTAAGTGTAAAACTCACAAACATGAAAGAAAATGAAAGACTAGAAAACATTTAAAGCAGAGGTTTAAAGAAGACTTATTGTGCTATGAAACATGCAGGAATCCTGTAACATTCAGCCAGCCACCACAGTGCATCAAGGAACACAGAGCTTTGGAAATTCCATCCACCTTTTGTATTATTTCTCTGAGAGTTGTACAGCAATAGAAATATAGAAATGAAATCAACCACAACCCCTTGCAAACTCATGCGAAGGGGACTTTATAGAAATATTTATACAAAATATCTCAGGCATTGAGTCATCTGAGAGAGAAATATCTTCATTACTTCGTACAGAAAAGTAGAAAAGAAGTTATTACAGCTTTGAATGCAACATAACTGCTCTTTAAGTCTGTCAGAGGATATTTTGACCTTTGGAGGTCACTGAGTCGGTTGAAACGCTTTGCTTTAATGCTGGAAAATGTGCCTTTACATTTGTTGCACTGTATCTTCTCGGCCTTGCCACTTGTGACTGTGCTTGCTGCTGTGGTGACCGAATAGCCCTGCTGAGTTGGCTCAGCCTTTTATCTTTCCTTTGTATGCTTATCTACCAAAATTTTCCGTGTGTATGATCAGTTATAAAAAAAACTTAACATTACAGGTTCTAGCTTGATAATATTAGCTGTGTCAATCTATTCCAGACTTCCTGTGTGGGCAATTGGTGCTTCATAATTGACTCTATGGTTTCATCTGCTTCTGTATATTTATAGAGATTTGGAGGCACATCGAACAGATGATTGTTATCGTTCATGATAAAAAACAGGTTTTCCACCCTATTGTAGAGAGTCTGCCCTGATGCTGGCCCTGATTCTGCTAAAGTGCTGGGCTGTCCTGCAATTTGACTTGCAGCAAAGGCATTGACCCTTTTAGCATAATTTTCATGGGTAAGCAGTCTTCCCACACTGCTTAGTATGCTGGGGAGGCCTCTGTTTTGTAATACCTGAAACCTGTCCATGAACCGGTTGATTTCGGTCTGCATATCTTGGGTTCTCCTTTCTAATGTTCCAACCAGGTTTCTTAATGTCAGGACCCTTTTAACCATTGAGATTGTCTCAGTCCTGTGAGCAATTCCCATGGTGGTCAGTTCAGAGCTTGTCCTGTTATTTAATATCTTGATCATCCTATTGGTAGCATCAGGCATGTTGCCAAGGCTTTCTCTTGCTCTGTGTATCTCCCTATTTGCCTTTGTAATGAGCGCTGACTGCTCATCAATGGTCTAAATGAAGTGCCACTGATCAGTAATGGACTGGCCAATATTGGCCCATAGGACTGTTTTGAGCTCTGTTGTCACCTTATCTAGTGTGAGCTCTTTCTCAAGCTCAGTTATTCTCTTTTTGAGAGCTTTTATATCTCTTTCTTTCTCAGCCACATTCTGTTTGCTCTTATCATACCTTTCATTTACTTTAGCCAAAGATTCCTTGGCTTGATTAAGCTCTAACATTTGAGCTTCCAGGACTTGAATCTCATTTTGAAGCTTCTGCATATCCAGACTATGAGTCTGCTCTGTTTTTGGTGCAACTGTCGTAGAAGGTGCTGTTTGATCAGTCTGTTGAGGAGGAGGAGTAATAATGGGAGCAGTTTCCTCAAGATTGATTACTTCAGGAGGAGGCTGGGATGTTTGACCTTCTTCTCTTTGTTTCAAGGCTGCCTGTAATGCTGCCTTTGTAGCCTCCGATTCTCCCAGCTTTTCTTGAGTTTGGATTAGCTGCTTGTACAGAGATACCAACAAGGTTGTGGCCTCTTGATCATGTCTTTGCTGGGCAACATCATCTGTTTGAGGGTGAATTGTGGCTGGGAGTTTGATCTTTCTCCTCAAAGCTGCCATGTCTGCATCCCTCAACTTTAATATCTCTTTTATACCCTTGATATCTTTGGGATCATGCCCAATCTCTATGATGATGTCTTCTAAGGACCTAATCCTGTTGTCCTTTGCTTGAGAGGATGCTTTCTCCAACTCAAGATGAGCAGCTGTGTTGTTAAGGCTACTTTGTAGCCTGTAATTATCCAATGTTTGGTCTGCCAGGGAAGCATAGACCATCTCACCCGTTTGCTTATGCAGTTCTATTTTGTCCATTGGGTGGATATCCTTGGCAAGGACCTCCAGGTTGGTCCTCAAGTAGTCAGAGGCAGATTGGGGCTGCACTGCTGTTGGCATAAAATGACTCAGGATCATTTTGCCTTCCTGCACATCATATGCAGACATGAGTCTTTGTTGATTGGTGGGAGCCATGTTTAACAGATGGTTATACAACTGTATTTTGATGGGCTCATTTCTCCTCTTAATGTCGATGAACTGCTGTTTAATGCTGAGTCCACCTTCCCTTTGCTGATTTGAGGAACTCACTTCTCCTCCCATTGCTCTATCTTGTTCCTGTTGAAAGGAACTTTCTGATGCTTCTCTGCTCGGTGGGACCATACCAAAAGACTGTCCCATTGGCATTTCTTCCTCTGAGAAGGGATTGATTCTCTGTCTTTTCTCCCCATGAGTTGTTGATGTTGTAAGGGGAGTCTCTCTGTCCCTTTTCCTGCTTGTATCCTCCTTTTGTGGAGTTTGGAGGATTGATGCCTCAGCTGAAGTTTCTTGCCTTGGAGGCACAGTTTGTTCAGCGGATTTAGGGGCTTCCACTATTTGCTATTGCTGGACAGGCTGCTCCTGTCTTTGTTCTTCTTGCTGTTGGTGTTGTGTTTGTTGCTGCACTTCCTGCTGCATCATTTCTTCTTGTTGTTGGACTAGTGTTTCCATTTTCTCTTCAGTCATAGGAGGTGGCTGTTCCATCTGCTTTTCTTTGCCTTTGCTGGATGTCTGTGGAGTATTCATGGCAGCTTGCTGATGTGTTGTTGAGGATGAGGCAGCTGCTCCAAGTTGTCTTTGATATGAGAGGGGAACCTGTCCACAAGTTTCCAAGTCAACTTCTTTTTGAATATTTCTAGCCTCTCTTTCTAGCAGCTCTTCACTAGTAATTTCTTCTTCTAGGGTGCCCTTTTTCCATCTCAATGCATTGGCATACTGTTCAATCTCAGGTAGCCTCATATGTGCGTAGCTACCCAATTTGTATTTTATCCTCCTGAGGGAAACAAAATGATTGGGGTCATAGGGTATCCATTCAAAACTAGTTTGCAGTTTGAGGGCCTCTAGGATACTATTTGCCTCTTTCCATCCCTCCTCTCTTTTGTTATACAGGAAAGGGCCCAGCTGGCTCCTTACCTTCAACTGTGCCTTCTTTTTCTTGCTTTGGAAGTGGAGGTAGTCGGCATTCCAAAATTGCCTGAAGTATTCTAGGGCAAAAAGTCTCATAGGGACATACCTTGGCAGCCTATAAGGCTTCAACTCACAGCCATATACTCTGATCACTGTGTGGTGTTGGTAAAAGTACCAATTACCAATGCTGTAGGTTTTGGAGAGATGGAGAACTCTCTTCATGTCATCAGTTAACCTTGGAGGAGAAACACCATACAATAATGTCATAGCTGGATGAATGAACAAGTCTATGAACTCACAGTATGTGTATGGTGATACAGAGGTGCAATGAAAAACTGAGGTCCAAAACACAACTGACCTTGGATTCCCCTGGGCATTAACTTGCTTCAAGGGAATGAGGAAGCTGCCTGGTTGATAAAACAAGAATAGATGGTAAATGTATGAAGTGTATCTGAACATTCTTTCCCTTTGCATATTCATTAGCTCATCATGGATCCTATCTGCAACATATGTGGCATAGTCATAATGTACAGCTGGAGGCTTTCCAGGAGAGAATATAGACAGCATTGCCATTATACTATCATCCACATCCTCCACTCCCCTGAACCCTAGGACATAGCTGATCAAATCCACTAGCATTCTGCCCAATTCATTTAAGTATGCATATCCAATAGGAGGAGTTCTGATGGCTTCAGAGCTTGGTTGTATGAACAGCTGATTGATTTTGATGATCTGGTCATTTGACAACTTAGTCCCCTTCTTTATCAAGTTCTGCATGTAGAGGGGGGTCAATGGTTTTGCAGTGTGGAAATGCAGCATCTCATTTATGCTCTCTGGGGTGATATGGAACAGAATTGAGCCTGTGGGGTTGAGAACATCTCTTTGGCATGGATCATAGCACTCCTGGCATCTGTGGATCAATTCTGGCATAGGATTTACCTGGGGGAGGTTGTAGATGGGCAAGTTTGAGTCCCAAATGCGTAGGATATCAGCTCCACTAAGGTGCTGGGCTTTCAACTCATTTAGCATCTGAATATTATATTTAGAGCCTAATGGAAAATAGTCTAACATCTGATAATCCACATCTCCCAGAGCTTTCCATTCTAACTCCCTTTGAGGGGTGTTGAGAGGCTTGATGTTCAGTGCAATTGGAGTTTCCATGGTCTATTAAGCTTCTGTCTTGCAGGTGAACTGGTTGAAGTAAGCGAAACAACAAAGAGGTGATTCCTTACAATGGAAGTGTGAATTTCAAGGACCAGAGGGTGAATCGAGCACACAACAATTGAAATACTGTTTAACGGCTTGATAAAAATAAATAGCAGGGATGACCAGAACTTTTCTAAGGTGAGTTTAGCCAGCAGAGGTTTCTAGCTCACGATTGCGCGAGCTACCTGTGAATTCAGGTTGATTCAGTCAAATGCAGGTTTCGTAAACTGTTTGTTGCCTTGCCAGAGGGGAATAGGTACAGGTTACTGGATACTAGACGGTGAACTCAGTGTTTTAACACTCCCTTAACAGTTTGTTTGTAGAAATTTGGATGAAAACCAGGTGCAGAGAATAATTTCGAGAAATACCTTGCGGATTGCCACTGACAGTTGCAAATGCAGGTACGATGGAGGCGCCCGCAGTTTCAGAGTCGAACGGTGCAGGTTGGCGCTGGTATGGTTGTCAAATACATGCAGGAACAACAACAGTCTCTTTCGGCAAAAGTAGAAAAAAGACGAAATTTTGGCCTAAAAATAGATTTTTGGCAATATTGGCGCCTTTTTGGGATGACGTCATCGGGTGGGGTCGGAGTCCAATGACGTCAGCATGACGTCACCGGGTGATGTGGCAGGTCCTGGTTGGTCCATGGATATGCTGAAGTGGCGGACATGTCAGCGAAGGGACGGACGAATGAGGTGATGCGACGGCGGGGTGGCAACGACGTGGCTCTGACGTGGGCATGACATGGGACCAGCAAAACCGAGCGGTAAGTGCAATAGTGGTGACGGTTTTCTCGGACCGCTTACAATACGGCCCTGGTTTTGTCAGAGGGTGCTCCGAGAGACTAAGAAGGTGACGCGTGGCCGAGGACTGACGTAACCCTTCGTCATTTTCTCGGGCGCTAGCTGTCGGGCGTGGGGACCAACCCAATATGCATAAGGGCCGTCCGATCAGAGGCGCTCGATCGGACGGCTGACGGGTTGATGAAATGATCGAGCGATACGGAAGGGGGGCGGGATTTAAAAAATATATTTTTTGGGATGCGTGCTTAGCAGAAGACCATTGGGGTATGGTGTTTTGTAAGGTTTTTCAATGTATTTTGAAAAATCAAATATACGCGCCGAAACTTTGGATAGGTGCCAAAAGGTGGGTTTTTTGGGTTATTTCATAATTTCAAAGGGGGTTATGGGTAGGAGGGGTTTTTTGCAAGGTTTTTTGGGGAATTTTTGGGTTTTTTTTTTTTTTTCTGAGCAGAGGGAAGGTGAGAGCTTAGGGGAAAGGTTGTTGCTCATAACCAGAGGTTAGAGCAGCCCTAGGACAGGGTTGACCACAGTCCCAGGTGGACTAAAGTCTCCCTTTAGATAGACATATTTAGCTATAATGCTAAAAGGAGGATATTTATAGAATGCTTGGGGTTTTATACACCATGGTGTTAATAATACTAGGGAAAGGGTAACATATGGGAATTACATAATAGAGTTAGAGTTAATATGGGGGAATATGTGAATGAAGGGGAAAAATCACTAAGTTTACTTGAAACTTACTTAGTTCAGGGAGTAGATCAAAATAAAAAGAAGTTTTAGACAAGAAATGTGGCTTTTCAATGAATAAAACCACCATCAAACCTCAAGTTTTCTAAGCAATTCAATTGATGAGGGGATGTTAGTAATGAATGGGAAAAGGGATAACTGGGAAGTTAGACATGCTTCTTTGTTTTCCTTTTCTCATCTTGACCATCAAGGTTAAATCTGACATGAATACCACTTCTGCAACCCCATCTACTTACCCAGCTACCTTGCCTAGCATTTTTTGTTTCTTCTTGGAGGGTGCACTTAGGCTTGCAGACCCTTACTTGCCTTTTCTTTTCTTTGGATTTTCTTTTGTTTTTCTATCTACTTCTACCCTTATTTCTTCCAAGGTCCCAGATTAAGTTGTTGGGAGCCTTTTCTTCTCTACCTGAACTACTTGTCTGCCAAGATTGAACAGTTTGGACAGACTTCTTTCTCTATTCTACAACTGAAAATTTAAAACATGACATGATCCAGATTAGACTGTTGGATCATCCATCAAAATTTGAGTCCATACCAAGCTATAAGCATAGATTGTATTCTTATGGAAATATGTGATCTTTGCATCATCAAAGCAGAGCATATTTGGACCTTTTCAGTGCCAATCATGAAATATGAAACCTATTGGTATAGGTAGCTAACAGTGGCTCCACATGGGGATGGTGTTTCATTTGAAAGACCAAGAACATCAGGTCAGATTGCCTTGCTCCTTGACTTCTCTTGCCAATCTTGAAGTTTGCTACTTTGAAATGCCAAAATTGTGTGCTTATCTTCTTGGTAGACCTCTGATTCTATTCACCTTCTGCTGGCAGTTTAAGAAAACTTTGAGAAATTGCATTTTTACATGTTGACAGAAAATAATATATACATCTGGATATGTACAAGGGAAAACTCAGGCTGCACTTATGGGTGATATTCAAAGTAGTGCTTCAGCATCCTGCCATTCACAGGACCTTCATCCAAATCAGTTTCATTGAGACTCTTAAGGAAATAAGTGTTGTTTCCTTGTACTGCTTGTACAGCAAATGGTCCTCTCCAAAGGGAATCAAATTTTCCATGTTTTCCCTTATCCTCTCTTCTCGAATCCCACTTGAGGACTTTGTCACCAATGTTGAAATCTTCTGCCTTAGTTCTTCTATCAAAGGCCTTCTTTAATTTTTCTTGTAGAACTTGAACTCTGCTGAAAACTTGGTCTCTAGTTTGCTGTAAACATATGATCTGATCGATTCTTCTTTGCATATCATTTGGTTCAGCTTGGCTTTCTTGAAGAAGTTTCATAACAGACACTCCTAGTGATGAAGAAAATTTGGCCTCTAATCCATAAACCAACTCATATGGGCTGGTCCCAATTGATCTTTTGGTTGTTAGTCTATCTGCCCATAGGGTATTCACAAGCTTCTTATGCCAATTCTTTTTGTTCTCTTCTAGTACTTTCTTTATGATGTTTACCAGACTTTTATTTGATGACTCAGCAAGGCCATTTCCTTGGGGATAGTATGCAGTAGAATGGCCCAAGGTGATGTGAAATTTATGGCAGAAGTTCACCATTTTCTTGGATCTGAAAGCAGCAACATTGTCTGTTATTATTTTGTCAGGACAACCAAATCTAGCTAATATGTTGTTCTCCAAGAACTGAATGATAGTGGAATCATTTGCTTGTCTGCATGGAACAACTTAAATCCACTTGGTGAAGTAGTCTGTAGCTGTTAAGATTCATCTATGTTGGCCTGAAGACGAGGGATGAATTTCCCCAATGAAATCCAAGCCCCATTGTTGAAAAGGTCTCTCTGTTGCAATAGGTCTTAAGGGAAGTGGCAGCAACTGTCTCTTTCCCTCAAACACTTGACATTTATGACATGAGATCGTGAATTTCTTGACATCAGAGAACATGGTGGGCCAGTAGTACCCAACCCTTAGTATTTTATCCATAGTGGACTTCCAGTACAAGTGTCCACCACAGTCACCTGCATGAAATTCCTTTATGATATTGTCAGTTTCATCCTCAATTAGGCAGTTTAGCAATATTCCTTCATGGTTTTTCCATAATAAATTTCCATCTATAACACATAATTTAGAAGCTTTCATTTTTAGGAACCTACATTTAGTTCTGGACAATCCTGGGGGAGCACACAGGTTTTGCAATACATAACATATATCAGAGTACCAAGGGGATTGTTCAAAGGCTACATTGATCTTTGGAGTCACCAGCTCCGGTTCACTGTCCAGCTGGTTGATGTCTAAGGCTTGGAAATTTGCTTCTGTCATTAATTCGGCCAAGCCTTGCCCTTTTATTAGTTTTGTAGGTTTTATCTCAATATCAAATTCCAAGATGTTGGCAATCCACTTTCCTCTTCTGCCCTCTAAATTTTCTTGGGTGAGGATGTCTTTGACAATAGGACTTGGCACATATGCTATAACATGGGAATAAAGGATATAAATCCTAAAGTCTTTAATGGCTTTTACCAAAGCATAAGCTTGCTTTTCCATGATTTGATACTTTAAAGGTGCATCTCTAAGAGCTTTGCTAAAGAAAGCAATTGGCTTCTCATTTCCTTGGTCATCTTTTTGCAATAAAACAACAACAATAGTATGCTGGGAGGCAAAAGAGAAAATGATAAATTCTCTGTCAAACTGAGGATTGGTCAACACTGGGGTTTGGGTAAGGGCCAGTTTTATACCTTCAAAGGCTTGATTGGCTTCAACAGTCCATTTGAATTTTGAATCTTTCTTTAGCATGTTATTTAATAATCTGATTAGTTCTGCTAAGTTTGGGATAAACCTTCTCAAGAAATTGATTTTTCCCAAGAATCCTTGCAACTCTTTGACATTTCTTGGGTGGGGCATTTGTAGGATATCCTGTATCCTATCTGGGTCAATTCTAATGCCATCTTTAGAAATGATGTGGCCCAATAGCTTACCTTCCTCTAAACCAAACAGGGATTTCTTGGGATTCAAGTAAATTCCATATTTTCTGCATTTTAGGAAGATCTATCTCAAATGGTTTATATGTTCTTGGTCTGATTTTGAGAAAGGTGTAAGGTCATCTAGGTAAATGACAAGGAAGTCATGAATCTCTTTGGAAAAAGCAATATCCATTGCTCTTTGAAAAGTTGCCCCTGCATTTTTCAATCCAAATGACATCTTTACATATTTGAAAGTTCCCGATGGGGTAGTAAATGCTATTTTGTCTTGATCATCAGGGTGTACCAGGATTTGATTGAAGCCTGAAAATCCATCCAGTAATGAGATCCTTGAGGCCCCTACCACTCTTTGGAGAATGTGATCCATCTTGGGTAAGGGATAGTTGTCTTTGAGGGATACTTGGTTCAGATTCCTTAAGTCCACACACAACCTAATTTCACCAGTCTTCTTTCTTGTAGGGACTAAGTTGGAGATCCATTCAGAGAATCTGATTGCTGCTATGATGCCTGCCTTGAACATTTTTTGTACTTCTTGTTCCATTGCTGAGAGAAGCATAGTATTGATTCTCCTCAATTTTTGTTTAAAGGGCTTTTGATCAGGTTTGAGAGGGATTGTATGTTGGATAACAGAGGTGTCATAGGACTTTAGGTCCTCATAACTCCATGCAAAAACATCCTGGAACTCTTTAAAGAGGTCAATGTATTTAGGCTTTTGGTCAGGAGGTAAAGAAGCAGACAATTTAATTATTTTGGGTTTGTCAATTGTACCTATGTTGCATTCTTGAATGGCTGCATTTAAGGGCTGCATTTTTGGTTTTCTGGGAATATCATTTGAATCAAAGATGTCCTCTAGGGGAGTTAGGCCTGTTGGTAGAAAATTGTCTTTCAGCTCTATGATTTCAGTTTCAGCATTGGCCACTTCCTCACACTTGATTGATTGAATTTGCTGAATGTTGTCTTTGTTGAAAATAGTTGGATTTAGCATTTGTTTTGCTGTTCTAGGTGATATTGGGTGAGTAATGTGTTGAAACTGTATTTGTGATGGACTTGCTGTATCAAGTATTTGTGATTGACTTTCTGTATCAGTGTCAATATTTAATCCTGCAAATTCTTGCTGCAAAGTTAAAAAATGGTTTATTTGCTTGTCATCCTCAAATACTTGCCAATCATTAACATTGTTTGGAATGGAGGGTCTGTGTTTTACCTCAGTTGTAAAACAATGATGGGGCTCGAAAGGCAGCTTGCAAGTACTTGCAAAGGTGGCTAAACTATGAGCATGTAGATTATGGGTTCTAGGAATTTTAGTGATTTGGAATTCAGAGAAAAAGTTTAGTACCTCAGCAACAGCAGACCTATAAGTCCTTAGTCTTTTGTCATTGGTGACAAAGTTTCCCTTCACTTGTTGAATAACTAAATCTGAATCACCCATGATTGAAACCCTGGCAGCTTGTAAGAACTTTACTAACTTGAGGCCTAGTAAAAGAGCTTCATATTCTGCCATGTTATTAGTACATCTGAAGTTCAATCTATAGGCTCTGCCTTCTGCATAACTATTTTCTTTATTGTGTACCCAAACTCCAGCTCCTGCCCCTAACTTGTTGACTGAGCCATCAAATTCAAGGAAACATAGAATATCCTGTTGGGAAGGAGATTTAATGATCCGTTCATGGGCTGGCAATGTGAGTAGAAGTTGTGGTTTTTCATCTAGCTTGTCTTCTAGGACAGTTTCATTGTTTGATTGGGTATGCTTGATATTTAGAATAGTAGCAGTATCTAGTGTTTGATTGACTATTGTTTCATGGGTAGTAATTATTTCATTTGAGACTTCCTCCTGTATGAGTATCTTGGTTTCAACCTCCCCTTCTGAGGGAGTTGTGCTGTCATTGAAGAGAATGTATGAGTCTATGTCTGAATGGACAACATATATGGGAAAGTTTTGAGGCTTTTCTTCACTGCTGACCATATATTTCATGAGTGTTTCTCTGTACAGTCTTTTTGGTTGCCCAAAAACAGAGATGGTGGCATATGACATGTCTAATTGTAGGGAACCTTGGAGTTTAGCTCCCCATGATCTTGATAACAACATCCCATACTTAGGTGGGATATCAGCAACTACCACATCCATTAGGATTGTTTTGTTTGGGTATTGAACCAGAGACACACATAAGTCTTTTATGAGACCTAGACACTTGACTTGGCTGGAGTCAAAGGAAAACAGGTCCTTGTATGGTCTTGTTATGTCTAGATTCAATCTTTCCATGACTGCTTTTGGCATGAGATTGTGAGAGGCACCTGAGTCAAACATTGCATTATGTAATATTTTATCATGAATATGTAAACTGACATAGAAATGTAATACCCCTGTGACTACCGTTTTTCCATCCACTTCTGGGCCAAACAGGAGTTCTGGGGTGTCATCCAGCACATTGACATCATCTTTGTTGCTAGTGAGTTGAAGGGACTTCTTAATTTGTAGTTTATAGATGTCATGCTTGGCTAGTTCTGAGAGAGGGATTGCTATTTTTAGTTTACCAATTTCAGTTTCTAGGTCAAAAGGTTTTTCAGATTGGGTCTTGGGGTTATGGATAACAGTCCTTTCCTTGTTCATTAAATCTTCTTCTTGATTTTTACCTTGACTTTGGGACTTGCCTCCTTTACTCATCTCTTGGGAAGTAACATCCAAATTAGGCTGAGAAGGTGAAGTGGCCACAGGCTGCTGTTTTGAGGACAGTGGTTCAGTGATCTCTACAATAATCACTTCTTCTGCAGGTGAATTTGTTTTGTCATTAGGCTTTGTGACTGTAACTCTTTCAGGCTGCTGATTATCCTTTATCTTTTCGGGCTGGTTTACATTCACAGTTCTGCTCCTTAGCTTGTATTGTTTATGGACCTCATAAACAGCAGTGTCATAGCCTTGCTTAAAGTCAAAGGATTCACCTGATTTAGTTTGGAACAGTTTGGTTTCATCATCCTCATGATCTTCTTGTGTTAAGAAAACTTGACTTTCACCATCTAGACCCATTAAATTAATCTCAGGATATTCATTGGGCTCTGTTGATGTGGAAGTTTCTGCATAATTTTCTTGGAAAGGGGGTCTTATGTCTTGATCAACACTGGCTTTCCCAATGCCTGGGTTTTGAGTTCTCCTAAAATTTGGATTCCTAGGAGGGTTATTTTGTGGTGCTTCCCATGATGATTTTCTTTCAACCGATTCCACTCTATCAGCCAATCTTTTCATTCCAGTGAGAATTGCATCTAACTTTTGATCAAAGGCAAAGGGTTCTTCTTTGAAAGCAGTCCTCTTTTCCAACCTTGCCCTGTTTCTTTTGGCAATTAGGTTGGCTTCCACTGTAACAGCAACCCTTTGGGCCTCTGCAAGGGATTGAGGATCTCTTTCCTTCAACTGATAGGCCATGTCAGGGTCAAAACCATCTAGGAATTTGTACAAAGCTAAATCAGGAGGGGGTCTTAAATTTTGTGGGATTGCGTTATATACATTGTTAAATCTTGCACAGTACTCCAAAACAGTCTCTTGGGGACCTCTTTTGATAGTGTCATATTCCCCAAGTATGTGCAGAGGATCCTTCTTCTTCTCACATCTACTAGTAAAGGCTTGATACAGTTCATCAGGAGTTGTGATGGAATTTGCATTCAGGGACCTAAACCAAGTTCTTACATCCCCTGTTAGGCTTTGCACAAACATCCTCATTCTCACACTGTCATCATCTATTTCATAGGTCTCAAAATGGTCTTGCATCCTTTTGGCATGCTGGACAGTTGTCAGAGGGCCATTGGAGTCAAAATATGAAATTTTGGTTTGGTAATCTTGAGGTAGGGCTGCAGCATTAGCTGGTATTTGCAAGGGTGCATATCTGTTAGCCATGTTTACAGGGTTCTGAGGATTAACAGGGGCAACTGGGATAATAGGAACAGTGGGTATCACTGGGGTGATAAGTAGGGGTGAACCTAGAGTGTTGGTCAAGGGGATATGTGCAGTGGATGAAGATGTGAGAGGAGGACTTTGAGATGTGGATGGTGAACTAGGGGAACTAGGGGTGGACCAGAAAAGGACCTTGCATGGGGTAGAGATAAGGCTGGGATGATCTGAATCTGAGGTTAAATCAGCAGGCTGCTCCTGCCTTTGCTGCCTATTAAGGTTTCTAGGGATGGTATTTGGATTATCAACAATGATGGGTGGATTAGGGTCAGGATTTGCCCTAGTATGCCGTGGATTTTTCTTGGGAGCCAGCTTCCAACTGTTTTTTAGGATTTTATAGGAAGTTTTTATATCTGCAAGGACTGGATAAAGATTTTGGAATGGCTATATATATTCCAAAGCTGAGATGAAGACTTACTGAAAAAGCTCTTCCCTAAAGCTGTCACTGTGATACAAAAACAGTTTTGAGGGCTTCCTGACTATTTCAGGCTTGATCTGTAGTTTTGAGAGATGAAATTGGAAAATCCTAAGAAGTCCGCAGTTGAGTCGCCAATTATGTTAACACCCAGGTTGTTCCCTTTGACTCTAAGGGAATACGGCCGGGGTAACCACTAACCAATCTTTGGATTACAGTGCCTAGCCACACTGTAATCAGAGAGGGCTCTCTCTTTATATTTTGTCTCTATTTTGTGGAGATTTTAGGCTAGTTATGAAATGAGGGTGTTTAGTTTTATGCTTTGGTTGAGGGATATCTTTTTGTACTTGAAGTGTGCAATCTGCAGATGAGTTTATTTCATTGGGCAATGGAGTCTGTGGCTACAAGTGTTTTAGAAACCTTGTGATGATTTACTGAAATTACAGGGCCATTTAAATACTTCATATAACAAAGTTAGATTATGATGGTGACATGTGAACAACCAGTGAAAAGCATTCAAGAATTTTCCACTAAGCTGGGGTGTGGGAAAGAGATAGATGCTTCAGGAGCAAACTTGAATTCCTGAAAATATTTATCACAGTGAGAGATATAGCCTAAAAGTGTAGCAATTAAGAATTACACCTTATTTACTCTATCTGAAGAAAACATTTATAACAGCTTAGATTGAGTTCAGGGTAATCTGTGATTAAATCCTGGAACTATTCTTTTACTTTGCCATTAAGTGTAAAACTCACAAACATGAAAGAAAATGAAAGACTAGAAAACATTTAACGCAGAGGTTTAAAGAAGACTTATTGTGCTATGAAACATGCAGGAATCCTGTAACATTCAGCCAGCCACCACAGTGCATCAAGGAACACAGAGCTTTGGAAATTCCATCCACCTTTTGTATTATTTCTCTGAGAGTTGTACAGCAACAAAAATATAGAAATGAAATCAACCACAACCCCTTGCAAACTCATGCGAAGGGGACTTTATAGAAATGTTTATACAAAATATCTCAGGCATCGAGTCATCTGAGAGAGAAATATCTTCATTATTTCGTACAGAAAAGTAGAAAAGAAGTTATTACAGCTTTGAATGCAACATAACTGCTCTTTAAGTCTGTCAGAGGATATTTTGACCTTTGGAGGTCACTGAGTCGGTTGGAACGCTTTGCTTTAATGCTGGAAAATGTGCCTTTACGTTTGCTGCGCTGTATCTTCTCGGCCTTGCCACTTGTGACTGTGCTTGCTGCTGTGGTGACCGAATAGCCCTGCTGAGTTGGCTTAGCCTTTTATCTTTCCTTTGTATGCTTATCCACCAAAATTTTCCATGTGTATGATCACTTATAAAAAAAAACTTAACATTACAGGTTCTGGCTTGATAATATTAGCTGTGTCAATCTATTCCAGACTTCCTGTGTGGGCAATTGGTGCTTCACAATTGCCTCTATGGTTTCATCTGCTTCTGTATATTTATAGAAATTTGGAGGCACATCAAACAGATGATTGATCTCGTTCATGATAAAAAACAGGTTTTCCACCCTATTGTAGAGAGTCTGCCCTGATGCTGGCCCTGATTCTGCTGAAGTGCTGGGCTGTCCTGCAATTTGACTTGCAACAAAGGCATTGACCCTTTTAGCATAATTTTCATGGGTAAGCAGTCTTCCCACACTGCTTAGTATGCTGGGGAGGCCTCTGTTTTGTAATACCTGAAACCTGTCCATGAACCGGTTGATTTCGGTCTGCATATCTTGGGTTCTCCTTTCTAATGTTCCAACCAGGTTTCTTAATGTCAGGACCCTTTTAACCATTGAGATTGTCTCAGTCCTGTGAGCAATTCCCATGGTGGTCAGTTGAGATCTTGTCCTGTTATTTAATATGTTGATCATCCTATTGGCAGCATCAGGCATGTTGCCAAGGCTTGCTCTTGCTCTGTGTATCTCCCAATTTGCCTTTGTAATGAGCACTGACTGCTCATCTATGGTCTCAATGAATTGCCACTGATCGGTAATGGACTGGCCAATATTGGCCCATAGGACTGTTTTGAGCTCTGTTGTCACCTTATCTAGTGTGAGCTCTTTCTCAAGCTCAGTTATTCTCTTTTTGAGAGCTTTTATATCTCTTTCTTTCTCAGCCACATTCTGTTTGCTCTTATCATACCTTTCATTTACTTTAGCCAAAGATTCTTTGGCTTGATTAAGATCTAACATTTGAGCTTCCAGGGCTTGAATCTCATTTTGAAGCTTCTGCATATCCAGACTATGAGTCTGCTCTGTTGTTGGTGCAGCTGTCGTAGAAGGTGCTGTTTGATCAGTCTGTTGAGGAGGAGGAGTAATAATGGGAGCAGTTTCCTCAAGATTGATTACTTCAGGAGGAGGCTGGGATGTTTGACCTTCTTCTCTTTGTTTCAAGGCTGCCTGTAATGCTGCCTTTGCAGCCTCCGATTCTCCCAGCTTTTCTTGAGTTTGGATTAGCTGCTTGCACAGAGATACCAACAAGGTTGTGGCCTCTTTATCATGTCTTTGCTGGGCAACATCATCTGTTTGAGGGTGAATTGTGGCTGGGAGTTTGATCTTTCTCCTCAAATTTGCCATGTCTGCATCCCTCAACTTTAATATCTCTTGTATACCCTTGATATCTTTGGGATCATGCCCAATCTCTATGATGATGTCTTCTAAGGACCTAATTCTGTTGTCCTTTGCTTGAGAGGATGCTTTCTCCAACTCAAGCTGAGCAGCTGTGTTGTTAAGGCTACTTTGTAGCCTGTAGTTATCCAATGTTTGGTCTGCCAGGGAAACATAGACCATCTCACCCGTTTGCTTATGCAGTTCTATTTTGTCCATTGGGTGGATATCCTTGGCAAGGACCTCCAGGTTGGTCCTCAAGTAGTCGTAGGCGGATTGGGGCTGCACTGCTGTTGGCATAAAATGACTCATGATCATTTTTCCTTCCTGCACATCATATGCAGACATGAGTCTTTGTTGATTGGTGGGAGCCATGTTTAACAGATGGTTATACAGCTGTATTTTGATGGGCTCATTTCTCCTCTTAATGTCGATGAACTGCTGTTTAATGCTGAGTCCACCTTCCCTTTGCTGATTTGAGGAACTCACTTCTCCTCCCATTGCTCTATCCTGTTCCTGTTGAAAGGAACTTGCTGATGATTCTTTGTTGGGTGGGACCATACCAAAAGACTGTCCCATTGGCATTTCTTCCTCTGAGAAGGGATTGATTCTCTTTCTTTTCTCCCCATGAGTTGTTGATGTTGTAAGGGGAGTCTCTCTGTCCCTTTTCGTGCTTGCATCCTCCTTTTGTGGAGTTTGGAGGATTGATGCCTCAGCTGAAGTTTCTTGCCTTGGAGGCACAGTTTGTTCAGTGGATTTAGGGGCTTCCACTGTTTGCTCTTGCTGGACAGGCTGCTCCTGTATTTTTTCTTCTTGCTGTTGGTGTTGTGTTTGTTGTTGCACTTCCTGCTGCATCATTTCTTCTTGTCGTTGGACTAGTGTTTCCATTTGCTCTTCAGTCATAGGAGGTGGCTGTTCCATATGCTTTTCTTTGCCTTTGCTGGATGTCTGTGGAGTATTCATGGCAGCTTGCTGATGTGTTGTTGAGGATGAGGGAGCTGTTCTAAGTTGTCTTTGATATGAGAGGGAAACCTGTCCACAAGTTTCCAAGTCAGCTTCTTTTTGAATATTTCTAGCCTCTCTTTCTAGCAGCTCTTCACTAGTAATTTCTTCTTCTAGGGTGCCCTTTTTCTAGCTCAATGCATTGGCATACTGTTCAATCTCAAGCAGCCTCATATGTGCATAGCTACCCAATTTGTATTTTATCCTCCTGAGGGAAACAAAATGATTGGGGTCATAGGGTATCCATTCAAAACTAGTTTGCAGTTTGAGGGCCTCTAGGATACTATTTGCCTCTTTCAATCCCTCCTCTCTTTTGTTATATAGGAAAGGGCCCAGCTGGCTCCTTACCTTCAACTATGCCTTCTTGTTCTTGCTTTGGAAGTGGAGGTAGTCGGCATTCCCAAATTGCCTAAAGTATTCTAGGGCAAAAAGTCTCATAGGGACATACCTTGGCAGCCTATAAGGCTTCAACTCACAACCATATACTCTGATCACTGTGTGGTGTTGGTAAAAGTACCAATTACCAATGCTGTAGGTTTTGGACAGATGGAGAACTCTCCTCATGTCATCAGTTAACCTTGGAGGAGAAACACCATACAATAATGTCATAGCTGGATGAATGAACAAGTCTATGAACTCACAGTATGTGTATGGTGATACAGAGGTGCAATGAAAAACTGAGGTCCAAAACACAGCTGACCTTGGATTCCCCTGGGCATTAACTTGCTTCAGGGGAATGAGGAAGCTGCCTGGTTGATAAAACAAGAATAGATGGTAAATGTATGAAGTGTATCTGAACAGTCTTTCCCTTTGCATATTCATTAGCTGGTCATGGATCCTATCTGCAACATATGTGGCATAGTCATAATGTACAGCTGGAGGCTTTCCAGGAGAGAATATAGACAGCATTGCCATTATACTATCATACACATCCTCCACTCCCTTGAACCCTATGACATAGCTGATCAAATCCACTAGAATTCAGCCCAATTCATTTAAGTATGCATATCCAATAGGAGGAGTTCTGATGGCTTCAGAGCTTGGTTGTATGAACAACTGATTGATTTTGATGATTTGGTCATTTGACAACTTAGTCCCCTTCTTTATCAAGTTCTGCATGTAGAGGGGGTTCAATGGTTTTGCAGTGTGGAAATGCAGCATCTCATTTATGCTCTCTGGGGTGATATGGAACAGAATTGAGCCTGTGGGGCTGAGAACAGCTCTTTGGCATGGATCATAGCACTCCTGGCATCTGTGGATCAATTCTGGCATAGGATTTACCTGGGGGAGGTTGTAGATGGGCAAGTTTGAGTCCCAAATGCCCAGGATATCAGATCCACTAAGGTGCCGGGCTTTCAACTCATTTAGCATCTGAATATTATATTTAGAGCCTAATGGAAAATAGTCTAACATCTGATAATCCACATCTCCCAGAGCTTTCCATTCTAACTCCCTTTGAGGGGTGTTGAGAGGCTTGATGTTTAGTGCAATTGGAGTTTCCATTGTCTATTAAGCTTCTGTCTTGCAGGTGAACTGGTTGAAGTAAGCAAAACAACACAGAGGTGATTCCTTACAATGGAAGTGTGAATTTCAAGGACCAGAGGGTGAATCGAGCACACAACAATTGAAATACTGTTTAACGGCTTGATAAAAATAAATAGCAGGGCTGACAAGAAATTTTCTAAGGTGAGTTTAGCCAGCAGAGGTTTCTAGCTCACGATTGCGCGAGCTACCTGTGAATTCAGGTTGATTCAATCAAATGCAGGTTTCGTAAACTGTTTGTTGCCTTGCCAGAGGGAAATAGGTACAGGTTACTGGATAGTAGACGGTGAACTCAGTGTTTTAACACTCCCTTAACAGTTTGTTTGTAGAAATTTGGATGAAAACCAGGTGCAGAGAATAATTTCGAGAAATACCTTGCGGATTGCCACTGACAGTTGCAAATGCAGGTACGATGGAGGCGCCCGTGGTTTCAGAGTCGAATGGTGCAGGTTGGCGTTTTTATGGTCGTCAAATACATGCAGGAACAACAACAGTCTCTTTCGGCAAAAGTAGAAAAAAGACGAAATTTTGGCCTAAAAATAGATTTTTGGCAATATTGGCGCCTTTTTGGGATGACGTCAGCATGACGTCATCGGGTGGGGTCGGAGTCGGATGATGTCAGCATGACGTCACTGGGTGATGTGGCAGGTCCTGGTTGGTCCATGGATATGCTGAAGTGGCGGACATGTCAGCGAAGGGACGGACGAATGAGGTGATGCGACGGCGGGGTGGCAGCGACGTGGCTCTGACGTGGGCATGACATGGGACCAACAAAACCGGGCGGTAAGTGCAATAGTGGTGACGGTTTTCTCGGACCGCTTACAATACGGCCCCGGTTTTGTCAGAGGCCGCTCCGAGAGACTGAGAAGGTGACGCGTGGCCGAGGACTGATGTAACCCTTCGTCATTTTCTCGGGCGCTAACTGTCGGGCGTGGGGACCAACTTGATATGCATAAGGGCCGTCCGATCAGAGGCGCTCGATCGGACGGCTGACGGGTTGATGAAATGATCGAGCGATACGGAAGGGGGGCAGGATTTAAAAAATATATTTTTTGGGATGCGCGCTTAGCGGAAGACCATTGGGGTATGGTGTTTTGTAAGGTTTTTCACTGTATTTTGAAAAATCAAATATATGCGCCGAAACTTTGGATAGGTGCCAAAAGTTGGGTTTTTTGGGTTATTTCATAATTTCAAAGGGGGTTATGGGTAGGAAGGGTTTTCTGCAAGGTTTTTTGGGGAATTTTTGGGTTTTTTTTTTTTTTTTTTTTCTGAGCAGAGGGAAGGTGAGAGCTTAGGGGAAAGGTTGTTGCTCATAACCAGAGGTTAGAGCAGCCCTAGGACAGGGTTGACCACAGTCCCAGGTGGACTAAAGTCTCCCTTGAGATAGACATATTTAGCTATAATGCTAAAAGGAGGATATTTATAGAATTCTTGGGGTTTTATACACCATGGTGTTAATAATACTAGGGAAAGGGTAACATATGGGAATTACATAATAGAGTTAGAGTTAATATGGGGAATATGTGAATGAAGGGGAAAAATCACTAAGTTTACTTGAAACTTACTTAGTTCAGGGAGTAGATCAAATAAAAAGATGTTTTAGACAAGAAATGTGGCTTTTCAATGAATAAAACCACCATCAAACCTCAAGTTTTCTAAGAAATTCAATTGATGAGGGGATGTTAGTAATGAATGGGAAAAGGGATAATTGGGAAGTTAGACATGCTTCTTTTTTTTCCTTTTTTCATCTTGACCATCAAGGTTAAATCTGACATGAATACCACTTCTGCAACCCCATCTACTTACCCAGCTACCTTGCCTAGCATTTTTTGTTTCTTCTTGGAGGGTGCACTTAGGCTTGCAGACCCTTACTTGCCTTTTCTTTTCTTTGGCTTTTCTTTTGTTTTTCTATCTACTTCTACCCTTATTTCTTCCAAGGTCCCAGATTAAGCTGTTGGGAGCCTTTTCTTCTCTACCTGAACTACTTGTCTGCCAAGATTGAACAGTTTGGACAGACTTCTTTCTCTATTCTACAACTGAAAATTTAAAACATGACATGATCCAGATTAGACTGTTGGACCATCCATCAAAATTTGAGTCCATACCAAGCTATAAGCATAGATTGTATTCTTATGGAAATATGTGATCTTTGCATCATCAAAGCAGAGCATATTTGGACCTTTTCAGTGCCAATCATGAAATATGAAACCTATTGGTATAGGTAGCTAACATATGGGAGGAATACATTAGGTTTTTATCCATCCTTAGGTAACTAAGTCGGTTTCCTTGTCCACTGTGATACATCGAACACATCATTCGAGCAGATTTCCTGCACGTATGTTAAGTCGTTCGTTTACTGAGGCAATATATTGCAGCTCACAGTTGCTTGGTAATAATTTTGCCTAGCTTACCCTTTTTTTTTTATTTCTTTTTGTAATAAAATAAATTAGCAAATGTGGAAGAAAATCAACCTTTACCCCGTCGTTCACGGAGGACAGTGAGTAAACCACCTTTACCGCCTGAAGCTACACCTAGTTGATCAAAGCGGTCTTGTTTAACTGAGTCTAGTACAACACAAACTTCTGGTTCTTCATTTGATTTACTAGAGTCACCTATACGAGTACATACTGAGATTCTAGTTACTCCTATTGTTACTGGTATATATGCTACTGAAGTGGAGCCTTTATAATTACTTGAGGAAACTAAAAGTGAACTTCGTGAAATGGAAACTGAAGTTGTCCAACAATAAGTTGATCCTCAACCCAAATTTGTTCAACAAGAAACTACTTCTGAACCTGAATCTATTCAACCAAAAGTTAATCCTGAACCTATCACAATTCAACCATAAGTTGTTCAAGAAAGTCACCCTGAACCCGTTGTTCTTTTACCAGAACACTTGGATCTTGAAGTTGAACAATCAAAATTTGTTCCCGTACAAGAAGATGATCAACCAGTTTATCCTCATACATCTGTAACTGTTGAGATTTCCCCTTTACCATATAGTCAAACACCAGAAATCTATTACGGGCCTGACAGGGAAATCCTTCCACCTCGTTTGATTTCTATTGAAGAGGAATTTGAAGAGTCTCCACCTGGAACTCCAACTTGTTTTGGGCTAGGGATTTATCTTTATCCTTATAATCCTAATTTTACTGCTCCTTTTGATCCTGTTTACTTTCAAACTCTCATAGATACATTAGGACATTTATTAGGTCATTTGACTATGTCTCAACCAACATCCCAGACTGTACCATCTGTTACAACTACGGCAGAATCTACTGTCTCTACTTCTTCGATGTTTACAATGAAACCTGAGTCACATCTACATGGTGTTCCATCCATCCCACCGGGTTACTAATCATTATCTGGAACTCACTGAGGTGTTGCTTCTAGTTCGTGGTCTTCACCCATGTCCTTCACTATAATTTTACCTAGTTCTTCACTTACCGATACCAAACAGTTTGATCCATCGAGTCAATATCAAGCTGGTTCATCTGGTTACCATCCAATGTATCCACTTTACACTAGATTACCTCCATATGCGGAACAATATGCCTAATCTACTTATACTACATTTTCTAGGGGGCAATCATATGGAAATATACCGACATCTTTAGGTTGGCCCGAAATGACCATTTGTCAATGGCAACCAACAATGCCCATTCAACCAAGGCTTGTGTATCAATCACAACCAATGAAACTTGTTTCATCCATACCTACTACGCTTGTCATTACAACATTACCACAGTCACAAGCTTAGTTGATTGAATCTGAACCTTTGCAAGATGGTCCTTCAACCTCTTACCCTCAAGTTTCAAGTCAACATGCTTAGTCTTCTTAGGCCATTTTACAACAACCGTTTCTGTCTGGGATCCAACAACCTCAAGCCAGTATACCATTAACTGGGATGACTCAGACTTATATTGGTCTAGTTTATTCACAACCTGGTCAAACTTACATTGGTGGGAAACAATCCTTGTATCAACAATTGTTGCTTCAAAAACCTTGGCAGCTAAAATATTAGTAACAACAATTCCAACAATACCAACCTCATCCTAGACTTGGTCAACAAGCCTATGCTGGGTTTGGTTAACAACAAGCTTACCTAGGTCCTGATCAACAAGCCTATATTGGGTTTGGACAATAGGAAATGTATCCTTGTGGCCAAAAAACAACTTATACCAGATATTCTCAACAAACCTACCCCTATCATGGTTACCAGCAGTAGAATCCTTCTACTAGTATGCAAAGGCCTATTGCCTAGGCAATTTCATCTTACCCTGGTTATGCTCAACCTGACCTAAATCGACAATTTCCTTTTGTCGCAACACTTGAATTACCATATTTAAATTGGCTTACAAATGATCCCAATATTTATGCACCTTGGTGGCCAGTGATTCCACATCTTCTGATATTCCATAGTTCAATGGAAACCCTGGAGAAGATTTGTCTAGTCATGTTATGACTTGTCATTTATGGTGTTCATCAAACTCCCTGAATGATGATTCAATAAGGCTATGTCTTTTCCAACGAACGCTTACTCGTCCAACTGCAAAGTGGTACATTGAATTACCACAAGCTTCTTTGATAAATTTACATCCTTACCCATTACATTTTGAACTCACTTCTAGTTACCCATCAGATATGAAATTGGAACAGAACTGTTGACCAACTTTAAACAGACTACTACTACTCACATGGATCTAATCTTGATGATGAACCACAGAGGTTGGTTCGAAATGTCAATTCCGAAAAAACATGAATGTGATGACTCTGGAAAATAACACTAGACAAAATATGGATCAAAGAAGCCTCAAATCAATAAGCTACTCACATTTCTGATCATATTCATGAGTGGCATTGTCATCGTTGAATGGTCAAAACTTTTGTTCCTAATCAACTTTTAGCTGAGTGGTTTATTAAATCCTTGTTTCCATATATCATAGAGAATGTGGCTAAAGGAGGAGTTGTTACCAAAGAGCAATTAATTGCTCGTGCCCAATACTTAGACTTGATTTACACTCAGTCTGGGATGCTCTATGATAAGATTCCAAATGCACCCAGACCAACTTTTACTATTCCACCACCTCAATCTATTAAGGACTCTCATGTCAATGACAGTGTGATTGATTTTTCAACCACACAAACAACAGGTAGACCATCTGGTCAAGTACTTGCTATTTCAAATCAAACTTCAAACACACCTAATAATACCCTTGCTTCCGAAATAAATGCCATGTCATCTAACAAAGGTAAGAATGAAAAGAAACATGGAAGCAAGAAAAAGGGGAAAAAAGAAACAAAATAATCCCCCTTAGGAGAAATCATTTGATTCCTCGTCTCTGGCTAGGAAAGCTCATTACCCATGTTTAATTTGTAATGATGAGAACTTTACGCGAGACTTTACTCACTGCTTTGAAGTCTCAAAACTTATTAAGAGTTTTAGTACATACACTATGTTGAAAAATCCTTTTTCGAACCCAAAGACTCATTTGGTTACTATTGATCATGCTTCAAATTCACAAGTGCTTATGCTATCCACCACTAAGCCTAAGAATGATGTTATGGTGACTACACGAAGTAAAGATTATGGTAATCCACCAACATCGTCGAATAACCAGGCTCCATATCAACCTATTACTTTGAATTCGACTTCATCTTATTCCATTCCACCACCCATTGCACCATAGTTAACAATAAAGCCTCCTAAGGGAGTTGTACATAAATCTACATTCAACTCTCGAGCTCGAGTAGTGAAAAATTATAACATAGTAGAATATTTGGCTCAGTAACCTTCTGCTATGTCGATGCTTGAGGTGCTTCAAAATTGTCCCTCCCAAAAGTCAAAGAAATCTATAGTTTTTGCCAAACTTCTTTGCGACCTTCCCTCTACTTCCATCAACTCAATGAAAAAGCCATAAATTCTAGATCAGTCTCTATTTATGATTTCGTCATCTGACCCTTGGTATGGAGATATACTGATCTATCTGTAGACCCAAACTTTCTGACCGAATACCTCTCACTCACATCAACGATGTACTCGATATCAAGCCAAATATTATCTGATCATTGGTGACACCCTTTATCGTCGCGGTGTTGATACGATTTTATAGAAGTGCCTCATACATGAGGAAGCCGAGAAAGTTTTGAATGATTTCCATTCTGGTGTTTGTGGTGGACATTTATCTGGTTATGCTACCGCATAGAATATTCTCCATGCTAGTTACTTCTGGCCTACCATATTTAATGATTGCATTATTACTGTCAAAAGTTGTCATGCATGCCAGATCTTTGACCGTAAAGCTCGATTACCACATGCACCACTACATCCTATCATCGTTGTTGGACCATTTTCAAAATGAGGCATTGATTTCATGACATGTAACCCTCACTCGGCAAGGGGGCATGGGTATATTATAGTCGTCGTTGACTATTTTACGAAATGGGCCAAGGTGATGCCTACATTAAACAATAGTGGTGAGACCGTTACTCTTTTTTTCTTCAACCATGTGGTTGCATGGTTTGGTGTACCACATGCTATAGTTACATATCATGGTTCTCATTTTCACAATCACATGATGACTGAGTTAACTGCCAAGTTAGGACTTTCACTTGATAGTTCTACTCCTTATTATCTGCAGGTCAACAGACAAGTTGAAGCCATGAAAAAATTCCTTAAGTGAATGCTTCATGAATGATAGGACTTCACAAATGAAACTGGAATTTAATCTTCTACTCAGCTTTCTGGGCTTACCAAACCTTAGTAAGAAAACAAAATTGGATTCACAGCTTTTCAATTGGTGTATGGTCTAGAGGCAATCTTGCCTATACAATGTGAAATTTCATCCTTAAAACTCACCCTGTTACCTGACAATTTTGATGAGGAAGAATATTTCTTAGAACTCATCCATCTAGATGAAACATGTCGTGAAGTCATATCGGCCAAAGAAGCACATAAGAAATGAATTAAGGTG
The DNA here is from genome assembly GCA_031772625.1 of Pinus tabuliformis. Lineage (NCBI taxonomy): Eukaryota > Viridiplantae > Streptophyta > Pinopsida > Pinales > Pinaceae > Pinus > Pinus tabuliformis. The sequence continues at coordinate 408,652,855 of CM062806.1, read as the reverse complement.
CAATATGATCGAAGTGTCAAGCCTCGCATATTCTCAGAAGGAGACGTGGCCTTGATTTATGATGAGGAAGCCGACAAATTAGCAGCAGGAAAATTTGAACCACTATGGATGGACCCCTATATTGTCAAGCGTGTTTTGGAAAATGGTGCTTATGAGTTGGTTGATTACGATAGAATTCCATTTTTTCAACCCCGAAATGGGTTGTATCATAAACATTACTATGCTTGATTTTGTGTAGTAAAATATTGTATATATGCTTTGATTGTGTCTGTCTCATAGTGTGATTTTTAGAGTTTTTATGTGGTTAGTAATCTGCTTCGGATTTGTTGTAGATGTCGAAATCTTCAGAACCATTTGTTGGTTATGCTGATGGTGATAGTCGTAGTACACAGAACCTATCTTCTACAGCATGGGCCATATTCGCTCCAAGTGGCCAGTTGGTGAGTTTTCAAGGGATTTGTATCGCTGGTTCTACGAATAATATCACTGAGTATAACGCATTGATCGAACTTCTCTCTGATGCCATTTCAGTTGGCATTTTCTGAATCATCATTAGGCTAGACTCACAACTTGTCATACTGCAACTTACGAATGTTTACACCATCGAAACTCCAGCTATTCATCATATGTTCCTTAGAGTTTGTCTTTGGAAAGAAATTTCGAGTACACTCAATATCAACATATTTCGATAAATTTTAACACGTTGACAGATTATTTAGCGAACTATGTGTTAAACAGACATTTACGACATATGTAAAATAAATTTTCAATTCATATCAATAGTTGAATAGGATTGCACATAACCATATAAAAACACTGAAAGAAAAATAGATAGATCTTTAACAGTTTTACAAAATTTGTGTTCAGGACATGTTGGTCATCTGACCTCAAAATTCAAAATTCATACATGAATCATCCTAAGTAGTCCTAATGATGCTCATGATAACAGGTCACAACCTGAGCTATCATGCGCAAAAGCCTCATCCAACAGCTAGGTACACCAATAGTGTGGCGCTGCAGTCTCATTGGTAACTCCTTGATCTGGACATCCGGTATACCGAGGGTTATCCCCTCTATATGATCCTGTAACTCTACCAGTGTCTCGGTGAAATCCAAATCCCGGAGAACTGCTCTTCCGACATATCTCCGCACTGGTTCTCCTGCCTCCTGTTGATGACCCATTGGTCGAGAAGTGCCAACATCTATATGCATGAGAACATTTTTAGTTTAGTCTTGGAAACATCAAAAACACAAAAACATGTAGAAACTAACACTTATTCAAAACAATTTACCTATAGCACCCCATTGAGCACCCACTAGTAATCTCAAATTTGGATCTCCACGAAAATCCATCCCTGCATATGGATTCTCCTCGATGAAAATATGCTGTCGACCGAGCCAACTCAAGAATGCAGTAGAAAATGTGATTGACGACTGACCAACATGTCTAGCCATCAACTCTACCCATCTCTGCATTCGTGGATCTCTAGACCAACTAAACTCAGCGTCACATGCCGAGGTTGCATCAATGGAATTCTCTCTAAAGTAAAAGCGATTAAGATCGTTCCATAGCTGAAATTTTTAGTCTTACCACTCTTTACTTTAGTTAGCTTCTCTTTCATTCAAGAAAGTATAGCCTCACACTAGTTGAAAATAGTCAGCTCAAGACACTTGAGTGCATACTACATGTATGATCTATTTGCTAGATGAAGTGTCACACTACCTGCCAACTTTTCGATAGTGAAAAAGATTGTTCAAAAAGGAAAATCACGCACATCCTTGATGTTTATCTTCCCATCTTTGCTAGCCTATGTACCTAGCCAACAGTATTGTCAAATGCAGTCCCTCACTGATTCACCCCCATAGGTAAAACCTGAAAGAGAAATGTAGGAGCCACGTCTTGACAACCCTCTAAGAAAGTAAACATCATCGATCAATATGGGGACCACTTTGTCCCCTATGTGAAAAGCCCGACCCGCTGGATCCCATGAATGAACCAAGATCTGCAATAGTTCTAATTGTTGCCTCATCCTAGACAACCTGAAGTATTTGAGTAATCCACAATCTTTGGGGGCCTCAATAGTAATAAGATCATTTAGGGCAACCATATCCTATTCCTCATGTTCTCTTTCATGCCAAGTAATATCCATTATGATCCGATCAAAGTTTGAAATAAAATCATATGCTTAGTTAGGATATTTTTCATGCAAACAATTGAAGAGACTTGGGTAAAACAGGTGAAAACAATTTCTTAAATGCGCCCAACACACCCTTGATCATGAGACAATGCACTGTAGAGTAGGTCCCTCTCTGTTTGACTACACTACTGTGCAGTTTTCAATGTACAAGGGTGCGCTGATCCTAGGGTGAATTATACTTGACCTAAGGACCCAAAAACCGTAAAAAAATTGCTTGAAACTACAAAAGAATGACCTTAAATGAAAGAGAAGAGGTAGATGTCCTACCTAGTCCTGATAGCTCGAAGAATGATCCACATAAGCTCCCACAATCAACTACTAAAGTTTGAGGTCGAAACTAGTTCAGAGCACAAAACTGAATGGTAAATGTCAAATGGTGAAAATGACTTTGTAAATTCTTGGTTTATGGTTATTTCATGTAAATTAAATTAATAAACTATAGTTTTTACCTATTTTTGCAATGAAACATGTATGTTTAATCTGTTGGTGGTTCTTTGAGCAAGTTTACAGCTGACATAGTGAATTTGACGTGCATGATCGTAAATTGGACTGTTGACCACAAAGCATACTTTTATCTCTTTTTTGAGCTCTGTTAAACATAAAAAAAGGAACCCCCTTGGAGTCCTCTTTAATCTCTTTTCAAACTCACGAAATATGAAAATATTGCCGAGCGCTTGTCCTTTTCAGCTTGTTAACAAATTGGAAATGACATCTACTAGGTATATGTTTAACCCTTTTCCCGACTGAGATAGATTACTTATGAAAAATGAATACGTTGATCGAACATGGTGAATATGTTCTCTCTTGTATTATTTTACACTTTTTTGGACTTGAGAGAAAAATTTACATTAAATAACTTGTGGAGTTTTCTTTTTGTCCCTTTCCAAACTCTCTAAACGTGAAAAGGAACGAGTTCTCATTGTTGTTAAACTCGTTAAAACATCAAATAGCGACAAACTTTTCCATCATGACAAGACCGAGTTTCACCTTCGCTAGACTTGTTAAAGAATCACATATCGATGGATTCACCCGAAGGGTGGAATTATACAACAAGAACATGTTATCCTCCTCAATATTGGTAAAAAATAAAGAGGTACTAGCCAGTAATGAGTGGGGAAAATTTGAAAAGGGATAAATAACTTTATGGTAGTAGGTCACTCTTGAACATGACACTTTCACTTCATCTCTGTGAATATTTTGCTTGGTTTATGTGCTTGATGGTTATCATACCTATGGTCTATCACACAATCCATCAATTTGGTTTTGGGTCAATGCTTCTAATTCATTCAGTGTTGCCGACATGTTCAAGAGAAAACAATGTAAACTTTGAAACGGGAACTATAAACTCAAAACGGGAACTCTAGCCAAAAAACCACGAAAAAACGTCAAAAACAGTGCTAAAAACGAAAAGTGTGTATACTAGAACGATGGTTTTTTTCTTAGTGTTAATTTTGAACATGTTTTAAAAATGGCAGTGAAAATGAAATTTTCGTGCAAAAAACACCTTGAAAATGAAAAAGTGTTGATACTGGAACAATGATTTTTTTCTAGGGTCAATTTTCAACATTTTAAAAAAATGCTAGTAAAACTGAATTTTTATATGCAAAAAACCAGTTGTTTATGAAGAAAAAAACACACTAATGTTTTTGGTAGAATAACATTTTTCTTTCCTAAGTATAAGTTCAACATGTTTTCAATCATAACATTCTAGATACAAAAAAATTTGGAATTGTTTCAACCATAAAATTAAAAAAACATGACATTATGAATAAATTATATGACTAAATTAATCAAAATGTCATTATTTGTATATTGAATGAAACATACATTATATCTCTAATTTAATGTTGCATTGTATATATTCTAAAAAATAAAAATTATCATAATTAAGAGATATAATCCGACAACATAAAAATGACTCATAACTTCTGATTTAACACCATATGGAAATCAAAATTTTCATTTCAAGATACGATGCAAAAACCAGTTATATAAATTGTCTTAGACAATTATTCAAAATCACTCATATTTTTTTGCACACCATCAGAATTCACATCTTTAGATGAATGACTGGATGCTGAAGAAGATGCTCCATATTCTTCTCTTTCAACAACTAGTGCCCCATCTGAGTCTACATGCATGCCCACCATTTCAGGTTTCAAAATTCTTCTAGATCTACATCTGGTTTCAGCAGACTCCCATGACAACATTGTTCCTTCTGGTAACAACCTTTTGAGAATATCTATCATCTTGAAGTGAAGAGTTCCTCTCTTTGTTAAACTGAATGAATAAACAAGTATATCAACATCCTCCAATTTTAAGATGTCTGTGCAGTGGTGATTTATATTTGTACCCTTTATTTTTCTCTTTCCGCCATTTTTTTTGTCAACTACCATCTCTAGCTTATACACACCATTGATTGGGTGTGTATTTGTGGCATACCAACGTACTTCAACACCTGTAACATCCTCATTTTCTGTAAAGACCTTTATAACCTTAGCAACCCAGAATGGATAGCCATTGGGATCTCCATCTGCTAGCACTGCGATCATGAAACCCTCCTTAATATCCTGTACTGAACTCCCATAAAAGTCTTCCATGGCTTCACCTTGTGCATGAGATCTTTTGGAACCAATACACATCTCTCTTTCCTCTGCCTGTGAAGAATTAATAATACCTCGAGATTGTTGTTGTTCAAAAATGTTTATTTCCTCATGTTCATTTGACACATTTTATGGCTAAATAAATGGATTTTTCGAAGGTATATCTTCATTTGTTGTTGTTGAAATGATATCACTTTTATTATTGAAAAATGACTCCCACCAAACTGAATCAGCAATGTCAAAGTACTCATATGTATATCTAATATATTTTTTAATTTCTTCTAGACAATCAGAATAATTTATATCTCTATTCTGTCTGCATGCATTATGAACTCCACCAACTGATTATAATAACAATATTTTTTATGCAAATATTGGATGATCTAGAATGAACTTCAAAAATTCCAAACTTGATGATGGTGCCCATTCTACAGTATTTGAATACTTCTTGCCCCATATTAGTGTTTTCCCATGAATTATTTTGATATGAAATTGATGTTGGAAGCTAATGTCATTAAGTTGTTCAATGCATTTCTTCTCACCATGTGATCCTAGAATAAACCTTCGCATGTCAACAATTTCTTCCAACACATCAAAAGTAGGCTCTAGAATGTATGATTTCTTAATACATTCAATTAATGATGGGAATCTCCCAACTTCCTTCCTCCTCAATGTGACTGAAAAATGATTGAACATCTGATCAATATGGTCATGAGTGTGCCCAAAAAAAGGAAACCAACCTTTACCTTCTGAAAAATTCTCAATTCAACAAGCATTTTTAGATATCCAAAAACAACCTAATTTTTGTTTTCACGGCAAGTGTTGTCCAATTGCAGATACAAAACTTCAGGAAGATTACCAAACCAATGAGAAAGAACACCATGAATTATGGTTATTGTCAAATTGTGATACTGAATAAAATTTTCCTCCTGTAAATTTTCGGGTGTGCGAACAAAATGTGGTAAAAGTGTTTTCTTCTGGTCCATACCATCAAATATCAAACCCAAATATTTATTTGGATTATCATAACACTTCTTTTGATGCTTGTACAATGTTTTCCTTTCACTTTTTTGTTGTTCACGATGCTCCTGAAGTTCTTTGACAATTGAATCTACACAACATAAAAGAAAGCCATTAAGAAATATGTTTTCATAGTTGATGACTATACAATTTTACAAGTTAAAGTTATGAATGCTTACCTCCTTTTGACCCTTCACATTTATCCCTTTTTTATTTAAGAGAAGCACATGTACTACAAATCCCCATCCTTGTCTTCTTAGGAATATGGACATTTTTGAATTCTTTCTCCATACCTTCACAAAATATTGATATGTAATAAACCAACCATTTCCTTCAGCATCTTCTGCATATTCATTGTATAAGTTGTAGATTTCTCATCTTGAAAATTTATTTGGAATATGTATTGTCTCTCAATTTGGCATACACTCTCCATGATTTGAAAAGAAATCTTTCATGCATGACGTTGCAGTATTTGATATTGGCCCAAACTGTCGTTTATGATGTACTTCTGAATAAAATGTGGGATCCTTTTCCAAATTTTCTTGAATTCTTGAGAGACGAAAATTCCCCACTGAATGAAACATTTTGAAACCCTTTCTATAGATAAATAAATATCCAATATTATAATCATAACTTGACAATGTAGATTGCATGCACCCAACTAAATATGAATTTTGCATGCTTTTATTCATTGGTAAATATCTCTTCCTTTTCTATAATGCAAATTTGAAATCCATATGTTTCAAGCAATGTTTTTGACAACATTCACTTGAAATGAGAGCGCTGATAGAACTTCTTCTTGTTAGATATTCTGCTCTAACCCTTGTATAACTAGAACATCTTGCATTGATACGAAAAGTTCTGCTCCTACTCTTCAATACAATATTTCTTGGCAACATCTCCATCATTGGATCATCATTTGTATAAGCATTTTCATCATCATTAAGAGGAATGTTATCCACACTATGATCAACTGTGCTTTTCAAATACTAACTTGGAGGATATTCTTCATCTTCCCCTTCTTCAGTGCTACTGTCATAGTCCTTAGAATTGGGACTAAATGGAAAATTTGACTCAATCTTTATTGGATATTCTTCCTCATGTCTATTGTCAGTGTTGCTCTCATAGTCCATAGAATTAGGACTACATCAAAAATGTGACTGTTTACTTACTGAAAATGTTACATCCTCTCCTTTGTGACTACTACCTTTATAGTCATTAGGATTAGGAATAAGTGCTTCATCTTGTCCTTCATCACTACTGCTCTCATTTTCCATAGTATTAGGACGAAGAGGACACCGTGACACTCCATTATTTGAAATTTTTCATCATGCTCTTCATCACTACTACTCTCATAGTCAGACATCATGACACTCCATTCTTTTGAAATTTATCATCATGCTCTTCATCACTGCTGCTCTCATAGTCCATTGGATTAGGACTAAGATGACACCATGACACTCCATTCTTTTAAAAATTTTCATCACGCTCTTCATCACTGATGCTCTCATAGTCCATAGGATTAGGACTAAGTGGACACCATGACACTTCATTCTTTTGAAATTCTTCATCATGTTCTTCATCACTACTACTTTCATAGTCCATAGGATTAGGACTAAGTGGATATTGTAACACTCTGTTCAGTTTAAATTCTTCATCACTGCTACTCTCATAGTGCATGGGATTAGGACTACGAGGACACCGTGACACTCCATTCTTTTGAAATTCATCATCATGCTCTTCATCATTGTTGCTCTCATAATCCATAGGATTAGGACTAAGATGACACTTCATTCTTTTGAAATTCGTCATCATGCTCTTCATCACTGCTGCTCTCATAGTCCATAGGATTAGGACTAAGAGCACACCGTGACACTCCATTCTTTTGAAATTCGTCATCATGCTCTTCATCACTGCTGCTCTCATAGTCCATAGGATTAGGACTAAGAGCACAACGTGACACTCCATTCTTTTGAAATTTTTCATTATGCTATTCATCACTGTTGCTCTCATAGTCCTTAGGATTAGGATTAAGTGGACACCGTGATACTCCATTCTTTTGAAAATCATCATCATGCTCTTCATCACTGCTGCTCTCATAGTCCATAGGATTAGGACCAAGTGGACATCGTGTCACTCCATTCTTTTGAAATTCGTCATCATGCTCTTCATCACTACTGCTCTCATAGTCCATAGGATTAGGACTAAGAGGACACTGTGACACTCCATTCTTTTGAAATATGTCATCATGCTATTCATCACTGCTGCTCTCTTAGCCCATAGGATTAGGACTAAGAGGACACTTTGACAGTCCATTCTTTTGAAATTTTTCATCATGCTCTTCATCACTATTGCTCTCAGAGTCTTTAGGATTAAGACTAAGTGGACACCGTGACACTCCATTATTTTGAAATACGTCATCATGCTCTTCATTGTAGGTTTTAACCCTGTACAGAAATTACCTGCATACGAATTCTTAAAAGAAGAAAATAAACAATGCGAGAGCATAACCCATAAAACACATATGCACAAAGATTAAACCTTGGATCCCAAAACCGGGACTACCAGCTTGATTTTTCATTATGTTCCTTTCAATGTTACAATACATATTTATACATTCCGAAGCATCCAATACCATGGACCGAAAACCATCGCGTCCAATACCATGGACCGAAAACCATCGCGCCCAAAAAACATGTGCGAAAATCATGCACAAAACCATAGGTGGGTCCGCCCAACCTAACATATGGTCCAAAACCAAAATTTTCCGGGGCGCTGCCCCGGACCCCATAAATTGGGGTTACGGGTGCCCTTCAAACCCCCTATTAACTACATGGAAAGAATATAACACAACCCAACAATCTCCCACTTGTTGTTTTCCTTCCACAGGGGGCCACAGGAGAGCTTAGTCATTTTTTCAGCCCTGAGATTCCCATTGCTTCTCTACACCAAGATAACTTCTCAAAGCTCACAGATTTTGTCAATGCATCTGCAGTATTCTTCAAAGTGTCCACCTTTACCAGCAACACATTTCTGTCTTCTATCATATCCCTCACAAAGTGACACTGAACATCAATGTGCTTTGTCTTTGAATGATAAGCAGGGTTCTTTGCCAAGAAAATTGCACTTTGGCTGTCACAGTCTATTCTTATTGCACCCTGTACTAACCCCGTACTTGAACATAATCTCTGCAACCAAATTGCTTCCTTGCTTGCATGAGTGGCTGCCATGTATTCTGCCTCTGTAGTTGATAGTGCCACTACAGACTGTTTCTTACTCATCCAACTGACTACACCTCCAAATAGGTTAAACACATACCCACTTGTAGATCTTCTCTGATCCATATCTCCAGCCCAGTCTGCATCAACAAAGCCATGAATATCCAACACTCTGTCCAATCCTGGTCTTCCTTGGTAGTACAAACCATAATCACTAGTGCCACGCAAGTACCTGAAAACCCGCTTCACTGTTTTCCAGTGCTCCTTCCCAGGTTTTGACCTAAACCTGCTCAATACTCCCACTGCATGTGCAATGTCTGGTCTAGTACAGACCATTGCATACATCAGGCTACCCACTGCACTTGCATATGGAACACGGGACATTTCCTCTTCCTCTTCTTGTGTCTTGGGACACTGTTCAGCAGATAACCTCACACCTACAGGAATAGGAACCTTCACCGCTTTACTATCCTGCATATTAAACCTCTGGAGTATTGTCTCGACATACTTCCTCTGGTTTAACCAGAGCTTCCTCTTTGACCGATCTATTTTAATTTCCATGCCCAAAATATAGTTTGCAGCACCAAGATATTTCATGTCGAATTTGGAGGACAATTAGGTCTTCAAATCCTTGATAATTTCTTTGTCATTTCCAACCAGCAACATATCATCCACATACAAGACCAAATAAATAATATAGTCACCAATTAATTTAAAATACACATAATGATCTGCTTTGCTTCTAGTGAAGCCAAGTCCCCATATAAATGTATCAAATTTCTGATACCACATCCTTGGTGATTGTTTTAACCCACACAGAGACTTCTTTAACTTGCATACCAGTTCTTTCTTACCCTTCACCGCAAATCCTTCAGGTTGCTTCATGTAGATTTCCTCTTCCAAATCCCCGTGAAGAAATGTTGCCTTCACATCCATCTGTTCTACCTCAAAATCAAAAGCAGCAGCAACAGATAAAAGTAATCTAATAGAAGCTACCTTGGCAACAAGAGAAAAAATATCACCAAAATCAATTCCCGGCACCTGGAATAACCTTTTGCTACCAACCGAGCTTTGTATTTCTCCACCTTTCCTTCTGCATTTGTCTTCTTCTTGAACACCCATTTGCTGCCAATGGGTTTCCTTCCAGCCGGCAACTCCACTAGATCCCAAGCCTCATTTTTGTGAAAAGATGCCATTTCATCGACCATGGCCTCTTTCCAAAGTTTTCCATCCTTTGAATCCACTGCTTCCTTCACAGTTCTGGGATCATTATCAGTAACAGACAAAGCAAAATTTGAACTGAAAGCAGATGGACTATACCTTTCTGGCTGCCTTCTTTCTCGAACTGATCTTCTCACAGCCAGAGTTTGTGGCTCTTCATCTTCTGATTCCTCCTCTGCTGCAGAGTCTGACTCTTCCTCCTTTGGCTCAAACTCTATCTTCTCAGGTTCATTTGGTTGGACTTCATGTTGAATAACATCTTTTACCTCTCTGAACAACACATCTTGGCTGTACACAACCTTCCGTGTGACTGGGTTCCAAAGCTTATAACCCTTTAAACCATCCTTATACCCAATAAAGATGCACTTTTTAGATTTACTATCCAACTTGGTTCGTTTCTCCTTTGGAACATGTACATATGCATCACATCCAAATACCCTTAGATATGAAAGAGAGGGTTTCTTACCAGTCCATACTTCTTGTGGAGTCTTATCCTCCAACACTGATGAAGGTGATCTGTTGATCAGGTAAGATGCAGTATCCACCACCTCTACCCAGAACTCCTGTCCTAACCCGGCACCACTGAGCATGCTTCTTGCCCTTTCCATCAATGTCTTGTTCATTCTTTCTGTGACTCCATTTTGCTGAGCTGTATATGGAGTAGTATTCTGCCGTGCTATACCACACTTCTTACAAAATTCTTCAAATTCCTTGCTGCAAAATTCTCCACCATTATCTGTCCTCAGCACCTTTATCTTCTTCTCTGTCTGATTTTCCACCAGAGCCTTAAATTCTTTAAACCTGTCAAAGACTTCAGATTTCTTCTTAAGAAAATATATCCATGTATTCCTTGAGAAGTCATCTATGAATGATACATAGTACACAGACTTACCCAGTGATGGAACCTTCACAGGTCCAAACACATCACTGTGCACAAGCTCTAATATATGTTTCGTCCTCTTACCACCAGAGGGGAAACTCACCCGATTCTGCTTCCCATATACACATTTTTCACAGAAATCAAAATCCAGAGAGCTATTATTCATACCTTCTACCATACCTTTACCATGAAGTATTCGAAGGCCCTTCTCTCCAATATGTCCAAGACTTTGATGCCATAACATGGTCTTCTCTCCAGAGACCACTGTAGAGCATTGGGAAGGTATGTTTTAATAAATAATTTAGTGATGTTTTAAGCAATAGTTGTAATCTTTTCTTTATTATAAAGTAGGGAAAATGCAATGAGAACGAGTCTAAAATGATCCAATCACTAACAGTTGTCTTCTCTACGCAGGAAAAGGTAAAAGCAGGAAGGCGCAATGCAAAACGAGGATTTGATGAGAAGATAACGGCTGTCCCTCCAATTCTAAATAAGGTTCAGACCAGGTCGAGTAAATCAAGGAAGATCAGTCCGGAACGAGATGAAGGACTCCTAGTTCGGAAATACAGGCCGAGTAAAGGAAAGCGTTAACAGTTTAGCGGATCCCTCAGGATCTTCGATCCTGAGGGATCGCTACGATCAATCGTTTTGTCGACCGATGAACTCCGCCGTTAAATGTATAAAAGGAGGGTAGCATTGGAAACTAGAAAATTACTTTGGTATCTTTAACTTTCTGTTCACGAATTTTATTGTCAGTTGAACTCAGACTATTGAGTCTCTCTGAGACTTAGTTTTGTACTCTCATTGATGCGTTAATATAATATCTTGGTGTTAATTTCTCCGTGCGTCTGAAGTAGTTTACGGCAGTGCGCCATTGGAAGCTTTGGGCCCGGCTCCAACGGACACTGGCTGATTGTACCATTACAATTCTGCTTTGTGTGGTTTGTTTCTTATAATTTGTGATGGTTGCATGTTGTTTCATATTTATTCATTTGTAGCTTTCCTGTTATAAATCTCTGTAACAAGTTCATATCATACTTTCAGGATTCTTCGCATACTGTTGATCTGAGTTGTTTGCATCAATTACAGAATTCATAATTAGAATATTTCAGCTACAGGTGATTGGGGTTAATGGATTGTTGGTGACTATTGCAGATCGTGTACATATGATTGACGTTTCCTGTCTTTAATGATTTGCTGTTCCATTTGATATATATATGATTGACGTTTCCTGTCTTTAATAATTTGCTGTTCCATTTGATTAAGCTGCAACCCTGTATAAATGATTGCTTTCCTTTTTGTATGTAAGTGTGTGCCAAGGATTGGAAGTTTTGACCTCGCGAGACTTAGTTTCTTTACTGCTGTTCCATTTACTGCCGTTCCTTTTATTGCTGTTCCATTTCTGAAGTTGCTGTTTCATTCTGTTTTCTTGCTGTTCCTTTCGCTTGCGTTTATTGAAGTGGCATGAGAGGAGGTTCAAGACTGTTGTGAGATACAGCAGACGCTATAATGCTCCCAGATCATGATCCATACTCCTTCATCAGTTTCTAGGGGGATAGGTTACTAATTCCATACCCTCGACCGACGAAGTTGCTGCGTGTGTGATTTCTTTATGCAAAAGTAATTTAGCATTAGCATCCGTTTACTCTTGTATTCTTTAGATCTATACTACGAAGCATTATCCTGACAAATAGCCTCAAATAAAGATGTCCTTTACAATAAAAAAACGCTCCCGGATTGACTTGTAATGTGAGATAACTAGAGGTGAAAAAGACCCTTGTTACAGCTCCACATTTTGGCGCCGTTGCCGGGGAAGGGGCATAGCCATTTGTTTTTTAACAGGGTAGTGTGTGAATCTGTTAGGGGAGAACTGGATTTTAAAAACAGAAGGTAAGAACCTGCGTGCGGAGCATGTAAAAGCCCTGCTCCACCGTCCGCTTTCCTAGCAGAATTGATTTAGTAATTTAATTGGAGTGCATGACTAAGCAGAAAAAGACAGAAAAGAATCAAAAGCCTCCATCCAAAACCGAAAAAGCCAAGGGGTCGGCGACCCTTGGACGAAAGACCTTTATAAACGAAATTTACAAGAAAGCCGGATCTCCGCCATCAGTAGGTTATAGGAAAGTAAACTCTAAACAACCTGCTAGTTCCCTTCAGGCCTCAGAATCACCGTCTGAAGCCTTTACGGAGGTGCACAGTCAGACAGAGGAGCAGGACTTTCAAGAACTTGACAATTCGACTCCTGGACCAGTGCACGAAGGAAATTTTAGAAACCTTTGCGAAGGAGAAGGAGAAACAGGGGAAATCGAGGAACCTAGATCTCCTATTGAACCAAACCAGCCTTTAAATAGTCCGGATAAAGGAAGCGCTGCAAAAATCCTCGTTGAGGGAATTTATTCACCTCAGACAGTAGGGGCCATCATTATCCCTGATAAAGGGAGTGCTGTAAAAACAGTTCCTGCTAAGATTACCCCTCCTCAACCAAGGAATACTCTCTTGGAAATTCCTGAAGATTACTGGCATATATTTGATTCTATGGCGCAGAATCAGCCAAATACCCAAACCTCTACTTTGCAATATCCCATAGTAGATTCCGCTGCGAATGCACCAATGAAGGCAATTCCGCTTCAACATATCCCGACGTTTCATGGACTCACATCAGAATACCCTGATGCGTTTCTATTCGAATTTGATGTGTTATGCAGGGGATACGATTACACCACTGATCCCCAGAAGCTAAAACTGTTTCCCTCTACTTTGAAGGGAGCAGCTCTGAGATGGTTCATGGGTTTAGGTGGTGGAGTCATAAACAATTGGGAAGAAATGAAAGCGGCCTTCTTAAAAAAATATCAGGATTACTGTAGATCAAGAGAACTAAAAGATGAAATCTTTCAAATGTCAGCCAGACCAAATGAAACTTTAGAAGAATATGTAGAACGTTTCCAATATAACTTACAGATATCTCCATATGCATCGTTACCTCTGCCCGATAACGTGTTGAAAACTGCATTGATTAGAGGTATGAAGGAGCAATGGATTGAAACGTTGAATATTATGGGAAAAGGAGACATTTATCAGGAAAATTTTGCTGACATCATTGATCTGTGTATCAGGAGCTCAAGAGGCAGCACAAGGATAAAACCAGTAGAATATGATCGCTTCACTAGAGACAATCGAACATCAACAGAAGGAGTATCACGAGTGGAACTTGGAAATCTGTTAGAGAATTTTAAAACTGATATCATGGGGACATTAACTACACAGCTTGATATTGTGCAGGCTAAACAGAAGCAAGCAGAGGCGGAACATAATCTAGCAATTTTCTGCCCGCGGTGCAGGAAGAAACATAGCCAGAAAGAATGCCCGCTCGATACAGTTCAAATATGTGCTATTTGTACCAAGGACCATCCGACTGAAAGCTGTCCCTCGCTCCCTGGTTTGAAGGCGGTGTACAAAGAAGCAGAAGAGGAACCAGAATCAGCATACTTTATTAACCAGCGTCGTCAATGGCAACCTAGGCAACCTGGTATGTTTCAAGATCCCTCCTCTTCTTTTCAATCTCCGCAATTTAATGCTCAGCAACAGAATATGTGGCAAAATCAGTCTCAGCACCCGTTTTCAAATTGGCCGCCTCAAATGTTTCCTACTCCGAACCCTTGGATGAACCAAGCTGGTTGGCCAAACTTTCCTTATCCTCCGCCATATTGGCCAAATAATTCATATCCTCCGCAGTGGACCCCTTCCACTTCGCAAAGTTCACCCTGGCAGAGCAACTGGCCAAGATCGACATATCAAACACCAGGATCAATTCCGCTCCCTCAACCAACTCTGCCAGCCTTGCAACAAAATCCCCAGCCCAACCTAAGACCGCAGCTCCCAGCCCAACCCAACCCTAACCCAAATAATCGACCAGTTCAATCTCTTCAAATTATAGAATCTTCCGAGATTGAATCTGCTCTGCAGGAGTGCAATGATCTTCAGTTGAGATCTGGGCGAATAATAGAAACTGAGGGACATAGAACCGCTCATATTGAAAACCAGTTACCGATAGAACAACCGTCACAACAAGAAGAAGTAAGTAAAGACCAGGTTCATCAGCAAGTAATTACATCTTCTCCACCTTTCCCAGAACGACTGGCCATTCCGAGACAAATGCAATATCCGGATTTTGATATTCTGGGAGAACTCCAAAACTTGTATATAAGAATTCCATTCCTTCAGGCTATATAGGATATCCCCATATATGCAAAAACCATAAAAGACCTGTGTAGCAGAAAAACAAAAAGAAATATAACCCCTAACCCTAGAGTCCAGGTAGTCGGCACCTTATCCGACCTCTTATCAGGGAAAGAAACACCAATTAAATATGAGGATCCTGGAAACCCAATTGTCACTGTTCAAGTCCGTGGGCAGACCCTGACCAACGTTTTAGTAGATCTAGGGGCTGCGATTAATATCCTGACAACATCAACCTGCCAGAAGCTTGGAATCACATCGGTAGAGCCTACTTCCACTTTACTAGAGCTAGCTGACCGATCAGTAATAAGACCAGAAGGCACCTTGTATGATGTCATGGTTTCAGTTGACTCTTGGGAATACCTGACCGATTTTCTGGTGATTAATCCAAAAACCCGACTAGATGGACATCCGCTAATTTTAGGTAGACCATGGCTCGCTACTGCTGACGCCTACATTGGATGCCGGCAGGGAAACATGACCATAACCAGAGGACCGGATATCAAAAATTTAATCTTGTACCCGCCAGCCCAGCCAAGCATCACACCTCATATATCGCTGACCAATCTGCGCCCTGCCTCATATATTACTGATAATATTAGACCACCATTAACAGTTCAGGAAGCGCTAGATTTTAAAGATCAAACAGAAGATGATGCCATCAATAAATTCATTAATCAAACAGAATCCACATCGTATACACAATGCTTTATGATAAAAGCGGCATTTGATAACGAATTAGAGGAAGATCCTCTAAAAGATGACAATGAACCAAAAATACCTGTAACCTCTGTTGCTAACAGCAAAGTAATACAAATTGAACCGGGCAAAACTTTAAACATTAACGCTAATCTGACACCTGAGCAAGAGACCAAACTCATCCAGCTCCTACGAAAGTATCAGGAGGCATTTGCTTGGGACTATCCCGATATGAAGGGGATTGATCCCTAGCTATGTACACATTGTATCTATATCGAGAAAGATGCAAGACCGGTTCGCCAACCACAGAGAAGACTCAATCCCCATTTAAAAGATGTTGTAAAAGATGAGCTGCAGAAATTATTAGACGTTAATTTTATTTATCCTATTTCTGACAGCAAATGGGTCTCCCCACTTGTGGTAGTACCTAAAAAGAACGGGAAATGGAGGATCTGTGTCGATTACAGAGAATTAAACAAAGCTACACAAAAAGATCACTTCCCTCTCCCTTTCATAGACCAGGTATTGGACACCTTAGCAGGCAAGAAATTTTTTTCTTTCTTGGATGGCTTCAGCGGATATAACCAGATTCAGATTGCCCCTGAAGACCAGGACAAGACTACCTTTACTTGCCCCTGGGGAACGTTCGCCTACCGAGTCTTACCCTTTGGATTATGTAATGCTCCGGCCACATTCCAACGGGCTGTTCTTAGCATCTTCGCAGATTTAATTAATGATGGATTGGAAGTCTATATGGATGATTTCACACCATATGGAGATGACTTTGATCCAGCCCTGGACACTCTAGAAAACGTTCTAGAGCGTTGCATCGCTACCAGGCTTTGCTTGAGTCACGAAAAATGTTACATGATGATGACAGAAGGACTCATTCTGGGACATTACATCTCAGCAGCTGGCATTTAGGTAGACTCGGCTAAAATTCAAATAGTCATGCTTATCCCAACCCCCACTAATCAAACAGAGGTACGCATTTTTCTTGGTTTTTCTGGGTATTATAGACGATTTATACAACATTACTCACGTATTGCCGCACCTCTACATGAATTAACTGGAAATGTTGATTTTTTGTGGACATAAAAATGTGATCGAGCCTTCACAGAATTAAAGAAGTTGCTATCTACAGCTCCAGTTCTCAGAGGACCTAATTGGAACTTACCATTCCAAATTTCAACCGACGCCTCAGACACAGCAATCGGTGCAGTGTTGGGCCAAGAAGAAGAGAAAAGACCATACGCTATCTATTACATCAGCAAAAATTTGGCTCCGGCTGAATTAAATTACACTGTCACCGAAAAAGAATTTTTAGCTGTGATACATGCTATTAATAAATTTAGACACTATATTACAGGCTATCCCGTTATTTTGTATACAGACCATTCTGCTATTAGGTATTTAGCAAATAAGCCTGTTACAAACGGAAGAATAACTAGGTGGTTGATCTTGTTGCAGGAATTCAACATTACAATCAGAGACCGACCAGGGAAGGAGAACCCTGTAGCTGATTTTCTTTCACGAATACCAAAATCAGTTGAAACAGCAGCAGTTGAGGACCAATTCCCAGATGAACACTTATTTGCAGTCGCTGTTCAGACTCCCTGGTACGCTGATGTGGCTAATTATCTTGTAGTAGGTAAGCTTCCAAAACATTTAACTCCCAATGAACGGAAACAGATCGTCGCGAAAAGCAATCGATTTTCGTGGGTTGGGGGCTATCTGTTTCACACAGGCGCAGATATGGAAATCAGAAGATGTATTCGAGAAGACGAAATCTTTGATATCTTGAAAGCCTGCCATGACGGGCCATGTGGAGGAAATTTCGCTGAACGAAGGACAACACACAAAGTATTACAAACGGGATATTACTGGCCTACAATCTTCAAAGATGCCAAAAAATTTGTCCAGGCCTGTGATAGTTGTCAGCATGTAGGACGACCTGGCCCAGCAGACGAAATGCCTTTGCGGCCTCAATTGGTGATCGAACCTTTCGAACGCTGGGCTCTGGACTTTGTCGGACCCATCAACCCCCCATCAAACCAAAAAACCTACATTTTGGTGGCAACTGAATATGTTACCAAATGGGTTGAGGCGGAGGCATTACCCAGAGCTACAGAGGAGTCGGTAATTCAGTTCTTGTTCCATTTGTTTGTACGTTATGGTCTTCCAAGGGAAGTGGTTACAGATGGAGGACCACAATTTGTGGGACATAAATTAGCTGCAACACTCAATAACCATCACATCCATCACAAAATTACTACCCCATACCATCCGCAGGCAAATGGGCAAGTCGAGAACAGTAATAAGATAATAGAGCCAATTTTGACAAAAACTGTTGCCTCACACTGCCGCGATTGGGCCGCCCGACTACCGGAGGCACTGTGGGCTTATCGAACCACATGGAGAAGTACCACTGGCTATTCACCATATCACTTAGTGTACGGAAAGCAACCCATTTTTCCTATAGAATTTGAGATCCAAACTCTGCGAACTGCCCAAGAAGTCGGATTGGATTTAAGTGAAGCACAGAAAAATCGATTACAACAAATTAATGAGTTGGACGAAACAAGGCTCGCTGCATTACAGAATACAGCACTCATCCAGCAGCAGCGAGCCAAATGGCATGATGCGCTCATCAAAAACAAGATATTTCACGAAGGAGACTGGGCTCTGTTATATGATTCTAGATTTAGGGATTTCCCCGGGAAGCTTCAGACTCGATGGTTGGGACCATACGAGATTCAAAAAGTCCATGACAATGGGACCCTTACTTTGATTACAATCGATGGATCTGGATATACATTTAAGGTAAACGGCCACCGAGTTCGTCTGTATCGCAAACCGCTCACTCGGGAATCATTTTGCCAGCAGTTACGCCAAGATACTAACATCAAGATTATGGGAGAGGAAGCAAAAACTTCCTCCCCTATAGATTGGTAAGAAGTTCATTCTTTATTACCACATTTTGTATATAAGATTGTAAATTTTGTATATACGTTTCGAGTGTGTGTTTTGCTGTTCCTTTTCAAAAGGAACAACACTTGTGTGTTTTGCTGTTCATTTTCAAAAGGAACAGCACTTGTGTGTTTTGCTGTTCCTTTTCAAAAGGAACAACACTTGTGCGTTTTGCTGTTCCTTTTCAAAAGGAACAACACTTGTGTGTTTTGCTGTTCCTTTTCAAAAGGAATAGCACTTGTGTGTTTTGCTGTTCCTTTTCAAAAGGAACAACACTTGTGTGTTTTGCTGTTCCTTTTCAAAAGGAACGACACCCTTGAGTTTTGCTGTTCCTTTCCAAAAGGAACAACACTTTTTGAATTTTTGTTGTTCCTTTCCAAAAGGAACATCACTTTTTAATTTTTGTTGTTCCTTTTCAAAAGGAACAGCACTTGTGAATTTTTTTATCCCTTTTTAGAAGGAGCAACATTTGTGTGTTTTTTTCAATTCTTTTTTTTAGCAAGCAACATTTGAGTGCTTTTGTTATCTTAGGACATTGCATCAAAAGAACCCTCCCACCCTCCCTTGTAAGAAAGAAATAGTATGCCCTCGTCCTTTCTATAAGAAGAAAACATTGTCCTGAGGCCATAAGTAGCAGCTATATATTTATGCAACAAATATAAAAGGCATGATATATCAAGATCAGCACATTATAAATCGCTATCTATAACAGCCCTAGTATTGATGCAAAAAAGGAGGGAACCATACACTCATCATTCTTTCAGCCATAAGTCTCACCTCCTCTGCCATGTTGGAAAACTTCATCATGTTACGTTCCTACAATTTTCTTTATTATTACTTGGAAATAAGAATAGAAAATTTATATCTTCCTATTGGGATAACAAGACTTCTTCCGCCATTCCCACTCTTAAGGAGGGCTGAACCACCCCTATGTGTAACTATATAAGAGCAAAAGTCCATCTCAAAAGAAAAAAAAGCAAAAGCAGAACCAAAAGAAATTATTTGTCAAATGCAGGATAGGGGGTTTCATTAAAAGAACCAGCCTACTATGATCATAAGATTGGAAGCGAAGTGGCATTCCCATCATGGCCACCACATCAGGGATATGGTCCAACAGGTTCATTATATAAACAAACCTTGGAACAGGGGGTCTCATCACGAGCCAGCCTGCCCACGTTTCGCGCCTCTCTGGTGAATGGCGTCATGGTTATCTAGTTACCAAGCCAGCACGATGGCCTGCATATTGACAAGAATTGCTCTTCAAAACTACACAAAGGACTATGGTTCCGGGGTGAAATAAACAACTCTGCCACGGTTATAAATACCGGTCGGCAGCAGAGCTCTGTTAATGGTATCGGAGTCAAAACATATACACCAATTTGGATCTTATTAAATATTTCTTTCTATCCTCGTAATAATTATATCTTACACCTTAATGGATACGTCACATGAACATTTATCATTACCAATTATGGCAAAGGTATTGACTATGACTATCTCAGACTTTCCATGAGTGCTGGACATCCCATCCTTATGTTCTGCATCACATCACGAAGGCTTATGTTAAACGCGATCTATCTGTCGCATCGATCTCGGTATTTCTTTGTCTAATCTGAAACATGGCAAAACTTTATAAGCTGTTCCATTATGACTCGGTGATGGGATGACCGCCTTCTTCTATTTGACGGCTGAGGCACCCTATCATTTCGCACGGGGGGGAGGTGAATTCATTACTCCGCCGGCCACGTGTTAACACATCATTCGGAAATGATATGATACGAAGGTATGATATGCGTTAACGGCATGACAATGCTATTTTTTGCAAAAGTTGTTATTTATGATCAATTTTTCATGCATGCTCTATGTCTTTTCTTTTTTGCCGCAATTACGTTCTTTGCATTGCTGTTCCATCTAGACCCTGAAACAGAACCATGGGGGGAAAGTCTATCAGAAGCGAGCCGAGCGAGCTCATAGTCTCCGAAGCCGCTCGGAAGATCTTAGAAAAGGCAGGGTGGTTAACTTATTTTGGCCGCCTCCGCAAATCAAACGAAATAGTGGCCATGGAATTCCTGCAGAATTTGCAGGAAGAACACTCAGTGGTAGGTGGGAAGCAGATAGCAGTCACGAAGGAAATAATCGCGGAAGTAACCGGATTACCAGACTTAGGTCCAATATGGACGACAAAGAAAGAAAGACTGCAAAAGATCGTAGAACTCTTCCAAGATGAAGGGCAGAAGCTGACAGTGAAGGGAAAAGGAGTGCTGCCGGCAACACTGGGAGAACCTTGGAGCGAACTGGCAAAGGTAGTACAGAGCTACATCACCTGCGAAGGACGAAAAGATGTGGTAAGGCTGCGTCACCTTAAGCTCTTAGCTGTGTTAAAAGGAAAATGTGCTGTGAATCTCCCTGCATTATTAAATTCATTGCTGCATGATACCTTTCGGAGCCTGAAAAAGGCACACCATGAAGACGCAGTGGTTAGCCACCACGGGTTGATCCGCCTGATAGTGACATACAGTCTCGCTCGGCAACAGACTAGCTGGCGGGAACTTATTACAGCAATTGGAGGGGAAGTAGCATCACCATCCCCAAAGACGAAGCACCCCGCTAGCACCTCCGAAACACCTAAAAAACCCAGAGAATCGCCAAAACCTAAGCAACCCTCGAGCATAACCGAGCAAGCGAAGAAACGCATAAAGCTAGGGAAACAAAAATGCACCCCTGAAGCAACTAGACATGCAGAAAAACGTAAGGAATTGGCCGCAGAAAGACGTGCTACCTTAAAGCGAAGGTATTCCTCTGGCACAGAAGAATAGGTTGAAAAACGTAGAAAGGTGGAGGTGGAAGAACAGGTGGTCAGCACACCCGAACAGCCCAGGAGGCCTAGAAAGTCAGTTCGGTTGGCAAAGATAAGAGGTAGGCTGGAAAAAAATCCAGCCAAACATTGGCCAGCCGATTGAAATAACAGAGGACCCTCCAACGCCAGAACAAATACCTGGGGAAAACCTGGAACAAACAGAGAATGAAGTAGGAGCTGAAGAAGGAGATAGGGATGACGACTCTGCGGCCGAGACCAGCTATCTAGAGGAAGCTACTAAGCAGCCAATTCGGGAGAAGGAGATGGAACAATTGGGGGGTAGCCATCCACAAAACCCTGTGGAGGAAGAAGAGCTGGCCACCATCTTGGCCAGCCTTAGAGGTTATCCTTCACCCTCCAGTCCGGCAGAGCCTCCCGAAGGACCTTCTGAGGAAGAGACGCGTGACGAATTGCATGATGGAATGGCAGGGGAAGAAAACCCCCCTGTCATCGACAAAGAAAATGTGAATACCAATCAGGAACAAGCCGTTCCCAAAACACCAGAAGGAAGTCCACCCGCTGATGGCGGGGGGGATGAAAATGTTTGTCGGGAACAGGACGTTCCCCGAATGATAGAAGAAACCCTCGATGAAAGAGGAGCAGAACTGAGGGCCGCCCATGTGCCCACAGCCGAGGCAAGAGAAATTAAGAAGTTGAGAAGAAAACAACAGAAATTGCTGAATATTATAGCCCAGCTTCGGCAGAAAATTCGAAGTCTGAAAGCCAGTTTGAGAATAAAGAGGACTGTAAGAAGAAAAAGAAGGACAAATACAGCTGGGTCCTCTCAGAGAGGAAGACAGAGCACCTATAGGCATCTAGTAGGTCGATACTCTGCTAGAAAACCTGCAGCTGTTCCAATTAATACTGAGGAACAAAATGCTGTTCCATCTGGAACAGAGCACCAGAATGCCGTTCCTATTGACATAGAGGAGCAGGCTGATATTCCAAACAGCCCATTAGAACCAACTGCCGTTCCAATTAAAACTGAGCCACAAGAGGACATCCCAGTTACAGAGGGACCACCGTACCCCTTTATACATGTCAAGAAGGAAGGGGAAAATAGAGCAGTTCACACTGAGACACCACCTTCAGGGAAAATTAAGCGACGAAATGTAAAGGTCCAGGCGAAACTTCCTGCCTCCAGGGAATCATGGGAAAGGGATCCAAAAACCAAGGCCTTGCGCCGTGAGATAAGACAGGCCCAACAAGAGGCTGAACAACTACGGGAACAAATGATCCCTCAAGAGAAATATGAGGAGCTGCAACAGGAGGTTGAGCAGAGGATTCCTCGAGAAAAATATGAAGAGCTGCAACAGGAAGTTGAGCAGAGGACTCCTCGAGAAAAATATGAAGAACTGCAACAACAACTGAGAAACATGAGTCAATCGGAGAGTCAGGCTTTTGAAGGATGGCAGAAGGAACAGGAAAAGGTTGCTAAGGTAACACGTCGACTAGATGTTGTTATTAAACAATTGGACACTGTATGTTCGCTGTATGATGATGTTTTGACTTGCAGTGCCCCCGCGAAGAATTATGCTTTATTCCTCCTTGAAAGATACTTAAGATTGAAAACAAAAGCTGTCAGGGTAGGTGCCCCCATTCAGATTAACACTGTTAATGATTTTATTGATTGTTGCAAACATTATGGGGTTAAGGTCCAACGATTATTATGCGAATTTTATTTGCACAATATGGTGCTTGAGCAGGAAACTGATCTAAACCCTGGCCCCTTTGTGGGGGATATACAGCTGCAAGCCTTTGTTTCATTCGGGGTCAATCAGCTAAAGTGGCTCAGGGCTTACAATGCCTTTCAGAGGCAGGAGCACAGCCTAGATCTATGGGTCAGGGCTGAGCCTCAAGACCCGGTTCGCCTATGGCAATCACACAAAAGCCTTATGAGAAACCCTGGCGTTATAGAACTACTAGGACCCATGCATGAGGAGTTGATCCAAAATAGCTTAGAATACTTCCGGGTTATTAAAGATTCCGCCTTGGAGGCTGCCAAATTCCGTTATCGGATTTCCACCCCAAGCATCCAGCTCAGGGAGCCCTTCAGATATGAGAACATTGAGCTGGCTGCTGAACGATTTCCTTTTAATGGCTAGTGCATTCTGCAAGCTGGACCATCATGGTTAGGATATCGGTTCCGTAGCCCAATTATCTGGCACCCTGCACCGGGGTACCAGGCCTTGTATGATATGCCTGCAGATCAGTTGCATTACTTCTTTGATAATCTGGTTGCCTATCATGGTTGCAGACCCCCTCATGAAGTACCCTCTCCAGCCTATTCTCTTACTGCTCTCCATGTTAATTATAACGTTTTCATGAGGCCATGAAACAGAGTAAGTCGGGGGGTGTGTATAGCATTGGGAAGGTATGTTTTAATAAATAATTTAGTGATGTTTTAAGCAATAGTTGTAATCTTTTCTTTATTATAAAGTAGGGAAAATGCAACGAGAACGAGTCTAAAATGATCCAATCACTAACAGTTGTCTTCTCTATGCAGGAAAAGGTAAAAGAAGGAAGGCGCAATGCAAAACGAGGATTTGATGAGAAGATAACGGCTCTCCCTCCAATTCTAAATAAGGTTCAGACCAGGTCGAGTAAATCAAGGAAGATCAGTCCGGAACGAGATGAAGGACTCCCAGTTCGGAAATACAGGCCGAGTAAAGGAAAGCGTTAACAGTTTAGCGGATCCCTCAGGATCTTCGATCCTGAGGGATCGCTACGATCAATCGTTTTGTCGACCGATGAACTCCGCCATTAAATGTATAAAAGGAGGGTAGCATTGGAAACTAGAAAATTACTTTGGTATCTTTAACTTTCTGTTCACGAATATTATTGTCAGTTGAGCTCAGACTATTGAGTCTCTCTGAGACTTAGTTTTGTACTCTCATTGATGCGTTAATATAATATCTTGGTGTTAATTTCTCCGTGCGTCTGAAGTAGTTTACGACAGTGCGCCATTGGAAGCTTTGGGCCCGGCTCCAACGGACACTGGCTGATTGTACCATTACAATTCTGCTTTGTGTGGTTTGTTTCTTATAATCTGTGATGGTTGCATGTTGTTTCATATTTATTCATCTGTAGCTTTCCTGTTATAAATCTCTGTAACAAGTTCATATCATACTTTCAGGATTCTTCGCATACTGTTGATCTGAGTTGTTTGCATCAATTACAGAATTCATAAGTAGAATATTTCAGCTACAGGTGATTGGGATTAATGGATTGTTGGTGACTATTGCAGATCGTGTACATATGATTGACGTTTCCTGTCTTTAATGATTTGCTGTTCCATTTGATATATATATGATTGACGTTTCCTGTCTTTAATAATTTGCTGTTCCATTTGATTAAGCTGCAACCCTGTATAAATGATTGCTTTCCTTTTTGTATGTAAGTGTGTGCCAAGGATTGGAAGTGTTGACCTCGCGAGACTTAGTTTCTTTACTGCCGTTCCATTTACTGCCATTCCTTTTATTGCTGTTCCATTTCTGAAGTTGCTGTTTCATTCTGTTTTCTTGCTGTTCCTTTCGCTTGCGTTTATTGAAGTGGCATGAGAGGAGGTTCAAGACTGTTGTGAGATACAGCAGACGCTATAATGCTCCCAGATCATGATCCATACTCCTTCATCAGTTTCTAGGAGGATAGGTTACTAATTCCATACCCTCGACCGACGAAGTTGCTGCGTGTGTGATTTCTTTATGCAAAAGTAATTTAGCATTAGCATCCGTTTACTCTTGTATTCTTTAGATCTATACTACGAAGCATTATCCTGACAAATAGCCTCAAATTAAGATGTCCTTTACAATAACAAAACGCTCCCGGATTGACTTGTAATGTGAGATAACTAGAGGTGAAAAAGACCCTTGTTACAGCTCCACAACCACTAGATTCTCTACTCCATTTTCAGGACCCATAGAACTATTGCACCCATCAACAACAGTGCTACCTTGCAGCTTGTACAGAGTTCCAATCCGAACTCCCCACATTAATATAAGTGCTCCTCGAACCATCTTGCAGGTATCTTTCTCGAACACTTTCTTTACACCTACATCATCCAACTTGCTTACAAAAATAAGATTTCTGGCCAATGCAGGAATATGTAGAACACCCGGAAGTGTTCTAACCCTTCCACCTTGCAACTTCAACTTTACGTTTCCCCGACCAATGATTCTAGCCTTCCTATCATCTCCTAAGAAGACATCACCACCATCGTATTTCTCATACTCGCAGAACCACTCTCTATGGGGAGTGAAGTGAAAGGATGCACCTGAGTCAATCAACCATGCCTCATGATCTACATATGTACTTGAAGAAGCCAAGTACACATCCCCACCTTCATCTGAGGTGGTTTTTGCCTCTACAGAAGGAGCATCATCAGATCCCTTTCCTTTATCAAGAGCTTTAGATTTACAATCCCTTCTGAAGTGCCCTTCCTTTCCGCCTTTCCAGCACACCACCTTTGTAGGTTTTCCTGGAGATTTAGATCTCCCTCTAGATTTAGATCTCCCACTCGATGACTTATTTTTGTTTCTATTCTGGGGCCATCCTCGTATAGACAAGGCATCACCATTCTGGTTGTCCATATTTTTCCGTTTCATCTCCTCCGTTAGCAAGGCTGAGACTATTTCATCAAATTGCAAAGCAGTTGCATTGCTACCTATTGCAATAACCAGACTATCCCACGAATCTGTTAGAGAACACAACAGACTGATGCACTTATCTTCATATGAAATTTTAATAGCAACAGATAATAACTAACTTACCACAGTATTAAACACATTCAGATGCTCTGTCACTGAGTCTCCATCTTTCATCCTCAGGTTATACAACTTTTTCCGCAGGAACAGTTTATTCACCAGAGACTTAGATTGGTACAAAGTCCCTAACTTGACCCACAAAGCCTTTGCCATAGCTTCCCCTGATACATTCAGCAATACTGATTCCGAGACACACAATCGTATTGTGCTATTTTCCTTCCGATCCAGCTTCTTCCATTGTTCATCGGTCACTCCCGATGGTTTAGTACCCGTATCTACCGCGATCCAGTGATCTTTATCCACCAACAGATCCTCCATCTTAATTTTCCACAACTCAAAATTCTGACCATTGAACTTCTCAATCTCTATCTTTCCACTGCTCGCCATCTTCTTTCACCACCAGAATCGATCTCGCAGATCTCCCACTGAACAGGGTCTACCACAGGCCCGAGCGAAAGCCTTCAGCAACAAAGGCGTCCCCTTGAAGCCAAAACAACTCCGATACCAAATGTAGGTTTTAACCATGTGTAGAAATTACCTGCATACGAATTCTTAAACAAAGAAAATAAACAATGCGAGAGCATAACCCATAAAACACATATGCACAAATATTTTCTCCCTGGATCCCAAAACTGGGACTACCAGCTTGATTTTTCATTATGTTCCTTTCAATGTTACAATACATATTTATACATGCCGAAGCATCCAATACCATGGACCGAAAACCATCGCGTCCAACACCATGGACCGAAAACCATCGCGTCCAAAAAACATGTGCGAAAATCATGCACAAAACCATAGGTGGGTCCGCCCAACCTAACATACGGTCCAAAACCAAAATTTTCTGGGGCGCTGCCCCGGACCCCATAAAGTGGGGTTACGGGTGCCCTTCAAACCCCCTATTAACTATGTGGAAAGAATATAACACAACCCAACATTCATCACTATTTCTCTCATAGTCCATAGGATTGGGACTAAGAGGACATCATAACACCCCATTCTTTTGAAATTTTTCATGATGCTCTTCATCAATGTTTCTCTTATATTCCTTAGGATTAGGACTAGGTGGACAGTATCACACTACACTCTTTTGAAATTCGTTATCATGCTCTTCATCACTGTTGCTCTCATAGTCCATAGGATTAGGACTAAGTGGACACAGTGACACCCCATTCTTTTGAAATCCCTCATCATGCTCTTCATCACTGCTACTCTCATAGTCCATAGGATTAGGACTAATTGGACATCGTGACACTCCATTCTTTTGAATTTTTTCATCACGCTCCTCATCACTGTTGCTCTCATAATGCTTAGGATTAGGACTAAGTGGAATCCGTGACTCTTTATTTATTTAAAATTACTCATCCCCTCTTTCATCACTGCTACTCTCATAGTCCTTAGGATTAGGACTAAGTGGAAGAATTGACTTTCTATTCATAGTGGAAGAATCTCCATTCGTTATTCAATATGATAAGATTTGTTACGCGATGAAGATCTTGATGCTTTACAAAGCGAAACTTCACTATCAGAAGAATCCATCCCTTTCAAATAAAAGAGGTTGAATGATAAAAATGCAGGCTCTACTAAAGATATTGTATAGCGTAGAGAATGAAATTTTCCCTCCAAAATGTTTCGCTAAAATATTTCCCTCCAAAAATTTTGTTTCATGTATTTCCCTTCATTATTTTATTCTACAATTTATTGAAAAAATTTAACTGAATTTTTTTATGAAATAAATCTTTAAATTTAAAATTGTAAACTAAAACTTTTACCTAAATTATTTTAATAGTTAAACTATATAATATTTACTAAACAATTCAATGTTTTTTTTAATTTTTATAATACCTTTTAAAAAAAAATAATCCCACATTCACTGCGCTGCAAAAAAATTCCATAATATTCACTTTATCATAGTTTCCTATATCACCATAAAAAAATTAACTTGTTAATTTTTTTTTAAAACAAATTAACCCCAAATTAACTGTATGGTAAAACATCTCTGTAATTTCACCTATATAATAAATATCATTATCACTATTACTCACATCACATCAAGGTTTTCTGAGGTTCGTTAAAAGACTTGGAGAGAATTTGTGGAGCAGCTACACTTCTATCAACAACATATTCAATGGAGGATTCTCGCATTAGAAAGGTTAGTTAATTTTGTTTTTTTGCAAATTTTAAAATTAAATAAGTTTAATGAAGTTTTTTTTTTTAAATTAAAACTTTTTGTGGACCAAATTTACCCACTATGTCTGCAGTGGGCATGGTGGGCCCAGTAATGCTAATGGTGGCCAAACATGCCCAGTAATGCTCACAGTGGCCAAATGGGCCCATAGGTTAGAGGCGATGGCGACGGCTACCCGGCCCTTTGCCCCACCCTGCCGACCTGTGGGATGGCAGGGAGATTCTAAGAATCGCCCCGCCACCACGCGGGTGGGTGTGCCGCCAGGGTGGCACGGGGGAAGCTCTCATAGCTCCCCCCCACGCCACCCCGACTGTTATAGACATTTTTGTGCCTTGCATCACTGAGCAAGAAATGTCAATAATTAAGGGGATCCAAAGTCCCTAAACATGTTGTTCCTACCCCTAGAGGAACAAGGCCAGCAAACCACAGCAGTTCACTGAAGTTCTCCACCTGAAAATACTCAAAAACAGGCCATTTCTGGATCATGTCAACTGCTCCACTGAGCATCTGCGCTGAATGTCAATTGCTCCACTTTCTACCTGCGTTGAATGTCAACTGCAAAGAAGGCTACCTGCGCTGAGCGTAACTGGACAAGTGGCAGGCTCATTTCTCAAGGTGTCAATGCCTAGGAAGCTTCCAAAATGACACTTGGGTCAGGGAATTCAACTGGTGATGAGTAAGAGGTTCCAAATCTCCAAGTGGAAGCAAGAACCTCCAAGTGGACTCAAGAATTGATAGAGGGAGAGGACACTAGTCACTTCTCAAGCTGACTCATCCTCTTCCCAAAACTCATATATATAGATCTCTCTCCATGAGGTCAAGGAGGCTGGAATGTGGTGATTGCAAAGAATTTCTGTTGGTTTGTGGTTAGGTCATTGGGTGTTTATGCTTTGAAAGGGGATGAAGAAGGAATTCCATTCTGCTGGGAAGGAGATGTTGGGTTGGAGCCCTATGGGTTGTATCTCTTCCTGAACCTTGTTTATCAATCAATAAAGCTTCTTGGTTCTTTCCTATATGCTGGTGTTTATTGTATGATTTGCATTAGTGTATTTGATTTACTTCTAATCCTGAATCATTTATGAATATGTATATTTGCCTTTGTGTTGTGTCCTTCTCTTGTCACAAGTAGTTGTTCTCTTGTCACACGTAGCTATTCTCTTGTGATCTCGTGGGAATCAAGTAGCTGTTCTCTTGAGCAAGCGAGGAGGCGAGTAGCTGTGGACACCCAAAGGGGAGAGGATTTAGATCGAGGGACAACCGGAAGATAACGGTAATTCTACCAATATCCTCTCTTTCATATTTCATAAAGGAAGAAACCGAAGTAGCTGTATTCGTTTGTTGCTAAGGTACTATCACACCTTAGGTGGATAGGATCGTCCTGCATAGGCATTTTTCCCCACAAAAAATTGGCGACTCCACTGGGGACATTTGTTTTAGTCATTTTGTTTGTGTTTACATCCTTGTTTACTTCATAGACTCAACAGCAACAATCGAACTGCTTTGCAAAGTAGGATGTTGCTGCTTTGATCCTTCACTGGGTTTTTGTCTATGATCTCAACAATGGACTCACAAATGACTTGATGATCCTTTGTGATAGTCTTTAGTACATTATCAAAGCATCCCTCTGTTTATACCTTGCTTGTGTTTCTGATTTGGCTTGAACCAGTTGATTTTTGAGCATTTTATGACCCGGAAACCAAGAGAAACGAGAGTTTCTCCTTTCAGCGCAGACACTGTGAAGGCAGTTTGCATTTCAACGCAGGTCTCGTGAAGGCTACCTGTGCTGAATGTCAAACTGACAGTGTTACACCTGCGCTGAACCAGTGTGGCCTTCTGCAGCTGGGGTTCCTTGCTGTCTTTTGCCCTGTTTTGATCTCTGTTTTTTGCAGCCTTTAACCAGCATATGTACCACTTCTGATAACCCCTTTTCTTCGCTTGGATTCCGCCTCATTTTTGTACAAAAAGGCTGTAAGTGCTTTTATGTGTTTGTGGCGTCATTTACAGTTTTCCTTTGCATGAGCGAAATAGTCATCCTGTAGCCTTGATTAAGATTTGATTGATTGATTGATTGTGATCTTAGGAGAGAGTTCATTGGTTGTTTGCAGTTTGATTATCATTTGCTTTTGTTTATTGGTTTGAATTTGTCACTTTTAAGTGTCGAAACAAGTATTTCTTTCGAAAAATCGCAAAGTGATTGCAATCTCTTCTACCCTTGCTGATTTTGGAAAAAGTAAACTTGCTTATTTTTCAGTCATTTAAAAGCAAATTCGAAGTTGTACAACAAGCTTTCTTTGTAGGCATTTATACTAAGAAAGTGGAAAACAAACACCTGCATTGTGAATTTGCATTTTGATAAGTTTGCATGTTGGATTTAGGAAGAGTGCATTAGAGTGTGCTGATTGCTCTTTGAGAAAAGATAGTCGCTCTCTTTTCCCTTAGTAGCTAGGATTTTCAAAGTTGAAAGATTATAAAGCTTGCTTATCATATTAGACTGCATTTAGGAATTTGTGCCAATACATCTCGTGGTGATCCTGAAAGACAAACTTTAAAAAGATCAACTTAAAATATATTGAATGAACCTAACAACGCTTTGCAACATAAAACACAACATAGAGGTCTAGGTAGAGACGTGTTCCGGCGTCGTTAAACGTAGTGACTGTCGATCTCTAAGAAGGTGGGTGATTCCTCCTGAGGGAAGATAGCACTAATACGGACTTGTGCTCCCACGTACCGTTGCGTATATATTGGGAGACCCCTATAGGCATATATCCTTTATCCTTAGGAAGCTGTGTCGGCCGCCCTACTGATCGCAATGCAGTGAACACAACATTCACAAAGATCGACCACCCGTACCGTAAAACGTATTCTGTGGTTTTGCGAAAAGTTTGGCACACCCTCTGCCTAGATCTCCAGAGCAGTTTCTTTTGGCCTTTTTTAGACTCTATAACAGAAAAAGTCCAACCGAGCATTTGTCACTTCGGGCTCGTTAAAACATCGAAGGAGACTAGAGTCATCTTTAGCTTTTTCTCGACTCTTTAAAACTGAAAAAGCAAGTTGTGTCTAAAGCGTCGTTAACAATTTATTTTAAACGGAACAATCACCCTTATTCCCACGTTGATCTTTGGGTTAAAAAGATGGAGCACACCAACCAAGGAGTTCCCCTTGGTGGAAATCCTAGTCCCTTCTCCTCTTGGGGAGATGTTGGTGCACCCCACATGGCCACATTGTCACTTCCAGGACTTACAATTGGCCTACCTATATGGCTCTTTTCAACCAGTGTCGTTTAGAATGCCACCATTCCTGAGCAGTCGAGTCAACAGTTAGATCAGACAAGAGTTGCCTCCCAGCCTTCTACTTCATCTTCCTCTCCTCCTTCCTCTTTGCTTGATGGAACTGGTCGGTCAAAGAACCGGGTTCCTAAGGAGAAGAAGGAGAAGAAGAAGAAAGAAAAGAAGCAGAAGGAGCCTAAGGCGACTGGGGGAAAACAATCGTCATCTAACAAAAATCCACACACAGCACTCATAAGGCCTAAATCGCCATGCGTCATATGCAGGGGAGATCACTTCCATAGAGATTGTCCATGTATCCCCCGGATACTAAGCGACTGGTCCCCCCGTTTGCACAATTCGGTAGCATCGACCTCTGATAGCCATGTCGATTGTTCACCGTCAACTAGTGGGAGTGAAGCTCCACGATAGAGCGGGAAAGCTAAATTTCCCTGCAGACTGTGTGAAGGCGACCACGCCATCCACCGTTGTCCCTTCTTAGACGAGGCGAAAAGAGTTCTGGAAGATCGCCCGATATTACGAGCGAATCTTCCTCCTGGATATCAAAAACTCTTGCCAAGTCCCTCGCTAGTTGAGAATCTGGTTGACCCGCCCAGGTGGTCAGCCGAAGCACCTGTCATTGAAGATGAACCGTCTGGATCCATACCTAACGAAAGTCTAAAGGTTGAAACGGCAGTTGACCCGGTTTTGCCTTCAGAGGCTCTATCTTCGGATGACACCATCACAGAGGGGAATAAAGACGACACCGTCCAAATTCTCTTCATCAGCACTGACTCTCATGATCAAGGGGGCAATGCCACCATTCCTTTATCGCAGGAAGGAAGTTCATCAGAGCGCTATCCGGCCGTTTACTCGGTCCCACCACCAAGCAACCTGGTTGTGTCCTTTGACTGGAACCAACTAGGCAGAACCCGCTTGCCAGCTAGCATACCATTCAGAATTATTGTCCAAATATATAGAATGGTAATGGCTGGTACAGTTATTGATGAAGGGGCATCTGTGAGTATCCTTTCCTCCATTGCTTGGAAAGCGCTTGGTTCGCCTGCGCTTTTGCCTGAGATGAGAAATCTATCAGGCTTTGATAAGGGAACCAGTCGCCCTTTAGGGATCCTCCCCAATGTGCCAATAACATTGAAAGGGAAGACCATTCAAATGAACGTGATGGTCGTTCAAGGACCCTTGGATTATAACCTACTCCTTGGACGAGACTATATATATTGCATGGGAGCAATAGTCTCCTCACTCTTTAGAGTAATGTGTTTTCCGCATGAAGGAAGAATGGTCAAGCTCGTGGACCAACTTTCGTTTCCCGGATCACACATCGCAAATAGTCGTATACCATCCCTAAATGGTCTATTCACGCAAGAAGTGTCTCAACCCACGGTCCGTCCTCCTGATGAGCGCGAGTAATCCGGGAGGACATGACTGGAACCCAGGGGGCATGTGTCCTGGTCTGCTTCGGCAGAGAACTTTGGGTATAAGGTAGGTTTCCGCGGGAGAATATGACTAGTCCGTACCCCGTCCGTCTAGGAAAGAGGGTTGTTCTAGAATAAGATTCTTTTGTCAAAGTTATGTGAGTGGAATAATCTGCTTTTCGCTCACCTTTGTCTATTTCGGTAGGCATTGCCGAGGAAGTGTTTTGTTTAACGAGACAATCTTTAGGTAACCTGAAAAAGGTAGGCCAAGGAAGTGTTTTGATTAACGAGACAATCTTTGGGTAACCTAAAAGAGGTAGGCCTCCCTCAGTAAAACAAATGTTTTGTCTTTGAGTAGTGTTCTTCTCTTGTCGCAAGTAGCTGCTCATTTGTCGCAAGTAGCTGTTCTCTTGCGATCTTGAAAAAATCTATTGAAAGTTGGACTAACGAGAAGACAAGTAGCTGCTCTCTTGTGACCTCGTATAGACCCGTTGAAACTGGACTAGCAAGATGACAAGTAGTTGTGAACACCCTAAGAAAAGCAGAAGTGAGAAGGAGGAGGGGAAACCTTGAAATTGTATTTTATACCTGGAGGCATGCAAACCTTTTGGAGTGCAAGCAAAGAGCGGTTATTTATCTGTTTTTTGGGTTAGCCGTTTCCGAACTTGCATAAAGAAAGGATGCGGAGCAAAGCGTAGTGAGATGAAGCTCCATAAAAAATAGCGATCTCACAATGAGACAATCTTATCATATGACTGGTATAATCGAGCAGTTTTACCGCGGAATTTATGCTCGTTAAAAAATAGAAAAGCGAGATCCGAGCAGTTTTAGCAGCATAGTTCATGATCGTTAAAAAATAAACATAAGCTTGAGCAGTTTTAGCGACGTATTCAAGATCGTTAAAAAATAAACCCATCCCGTTAAATAACCATTGAAGTATGTAACCTGATCAACCATAGAAGCCTTGGTCGTGTTTGTGTACCGTCACCTCCACCGTTCATTTGGCCGATCGTTTAACTCCATATAATTGTTTATCCATTTTGAGGAATAGCTGCGAAGAGTGATTACACCTAGCCATCCTTGTGACACTACCGTGATTGGAAAATTCCAACCTGTACCTGGAATTAGCTGCTATCCCTGTTCATCACTCGTTCCTCAGAAGACGAGTCTTCTTTAAGCTCTTTTCAACTGACTCGTAAAACATGAAAAGATAGCCGAGTTTTGGCCTTCCAGCTCGTTAAACGACCAGAATAGCTATCCCTCCTCTAGATTTTAATCTTTTTGGACCTGAGGGATTATTGCACAAAAAGATCGAGCGCTTGTTTTGTTCGGCTCGTTAAAAATACCGAAAACTCATCCCTTCTGTATTGTTTTATACTTTTTTGGACTTAGGGGATTAGATGACGAAAAAGGAATTTTGGAGTTAACTTTATGTACCTTTTCAGACTCTCTAAAAATGAAAAGGGCCGAGTTTTCCTTGTCGTTAGACTCGTTAAAAATCACTAAATAGCGACAAACTTGTCTTTAGACGAGAACAAGTTTCACTATCGCTAGGCTCGTTAAAACATAGCGATGGGCTTGCCCAAAGGGCAGGTTATAGAACAAGCATATGTTATCCTCCTCAAGCTTGACAAAAATAAAGAGGTACTGGTCAGCAATGACTGGGGAAAATTTGGGAAAAAATCAAGAAGTCTTTGATGGTAGCAGGTCGCTCTTGAACATGACACTTTTCCTCCGTACCACATCGGGTTGGGTCGTTTCATTCAGCAGTCACATCACCATGGTCTCGCCATACCATCCATACTTGGGGTAATGCTACCAATCCATCGCATCAGTGTCACCATATGTTCAAGAGAAGTCGTTCAGAAAGAGTCAACCAAGTCCCATCCACTGCCATACATTATCCTTCATCCATTCATGACTGCCACCCTGAATCATATGTCACATATTGTTTTCACCTCCACTAAAATCATTAGCTCCGTTCCATGTCACTGATGTGGGATTCATTAAGGCCCTCCTTTGACGGATCGCTTCTTGTCAACATCAGCTCATTATCCAAGAAGTTGATCTAGGAACAACCCCTTCAGTACTTTGAAGCTTGCATGCCTCAATGGAAAGTTTCTCACTTCCGGCGACAGGTATACATCAATGACCTTCGACCAGAAGATTTTGCGTGGTGTTCGACGCCAAGTCCTTTATTCACACCACGTGAATTTTACTGCAGTACCTTGAGGATCATTATCATTATCGGTGATTCCTCTCGCGCTTGTTAACGGTTTACATCATTGACCGGTAATCAAGCGATGCCTTTCCATGTTCGACTTCAGCGCAATTCTCACATGGATCGACTTGTACTTAGAGTGAAGATCGAACGAGTTTTAAAGACCCCGGATCTAGTTTCATCCATCCGGGCTACGATATATATTCCGGAAAATAAAGACATTTGTTATGTACATCATTGCAGCAGATGATCATCCTACTCAAAGGATGATAGTTTCGCTAGAATGATCAGTCTACCATCAGACGATTGTCTGTTCTATTTACCAAAATGTATTTATAAAGCTGAGCATGGGAATGCCCGCCTCAGCTAGATCATGAAAGTAGAATGAATCATAATGTATTGTATTGTATCTTATTACAGGTCTCCTCCCAGCAAATGGATGAACTTCGGACTCCCCTGGATAAAGCATTTCACCCGATAAACGGCCTCATACTTTAGGGGGCAACTGTTATAGACATTTTTGTGCCTTGCATCACTGAGCATGAAATGTCAATAATTAAGGGGATGCAAAGTCCCTAAACATGTTGTTCCTACCCCTAGAGGAACAAGGCCAACAAACCACAACAGTTCACTGAAGTTCTCCACCTGAAAATACTCAAAACAGGCCAGTTCTGGATCATGTCAACTGCTCCACTGAGCATCTGCGCTGAATGTCAACTGCTCCACTGTCTACCTGCGTTGAATGTCAACTGCAAAGAAGGCTACCTGCGCTGAGCGTAACTAGACAAGTGGCAGGCTCATTTCTCAAGGTGTCAATGCCCAGGAAGCTTCCAAAATGACACTTGGGTCAGGGAATTCGACGGGTGATGAGTAAGAGGTTCCAAATCTCCAAGTGGAAGCAAGAACCTCCAAGTGGACTCAAGAACTGATAGAGGGGGAGGACACTAGTCACTTCTCAAGCTGACTCATCCTCTTCCCAAAACTCCTATATATAGATCTCTCTCCATGAGGTCAAGGAGGCTGGAATGTGGTGATTGCAAAGAATTGATGTAGGTTTGTGGTTAGATCATTGGGTGTTTATGCTTTGAAAGGAGCTGAAGAAGGAATTCCATTCTGCTAGGAAGGAGATGCTGGGTTGGAGCCCTATGGGTTGTATCTCTTCCTGAACCTTGTTTATCAATCAATAAAGCTTCTTGGTTCTTTCCTATATGCTGGTGTTTATTGTATGATTTGCATTAGTGTATTTGATTTACTTCTAATCCTGAATCATTTATGAATATGTATATTTGCCTTTGTGTTGTGTCCTTCTCTTGTCGCAAGTAGTTGTTCTCTTGTCACAGGTAGTTGTTCTCTTGTGATCTCGTGGGAATCAAGTAGTTGTTCTCTTGAGCAAGCGAGGAGGCGAGTAGCTGTGGACACCCAAAGGGGAGAGGATTTAGATCGAGGGACAACCGAAAGATAACGGTAAGTCTACCAATCTCCTCTCTTTCATATTTCATAAAGGAAGAAACCGAAGTAGCTGTATTCATTTGTTGCTAAGGTACTATCACACCTTAGGTGGATAGGATCATCCTGCATAGGCATTTTTCCCCACAACACCGACGGTCCTCCACCCCGTGGGTGGGCGGGCCACCGATGTGGTGCAGGGGAGTTGGCCACCCTAATAGCCCGCGGGTAGCCCCTCCGCCCCACCCCGGCGACCCGATGGTCCGAAGGATGGCGGGGCCGTCGGGGTTGGGTGGGGGGTAGTGGTTGGGCTGCCAGGGTGGGTTAGGGGGCCAAACCCAACGGCTGGCTCAGTTCGCCGACCGATTTTCAAGGCGCGGCAATAGGGTAATGTATTTAAAAAAAAAATTCTAAATTGTTATGGTTTATAAAATTAATTTCATTTATCATTTTCATTGTTAATTTGAGTTACTATGTTTTTGTCATTTACTAATTTATGTGTTTTTTTTTCATGAAAATGGCATCAAAGAATATTTCTGTGAATCTTTCTAGACCAAAGACTCTTAAAGGTGGATCTTCAAAAAACATTGCTGAAGGAACCACACCTAAGCTGATAGCTACAAATCTTTCAAGTGCCTCAAATGATAAGAAAATGATTTCATACTGGAAGAAATCAAAAGAAGTGAAACTTCCATCAAAATTCTGGTATGTGAAAGAGAGAGAAAGCTAATATGTGCCGATATATCTATATGTTGATATACCTAATGATAATGGAATTTATGATGTGATGGGAAGAGTCATAACATGTGTTCGGTATCAGACAATGAAGTTGTTTACATACTTACAAAACTGCCCAAGTCACATGAAAGTATTAAATACCAGTTATCATATTCATTTTATGACACAAGAAAGGTATCTACAAAGTTGTGTAAACAAATTGTAAATGAGATGAAACAAAATATCGTAAGTATTGTTATTTATATTTGTGTTTTGCGTTCTTGTAATTGTCCCACTATATTTTTTTAACTTTGTTTTTTTGACATATGATATTTTGTTTAGCAGAATTTTGTTGAAAGTTGTTTAATTAGGTTGGGAAGTATTCATTTCATGGAGCATGATATTATGAAAGTTGTCAGCAGTTTCTACTCAGTGTCAGAAGACGATATGACAAACAAGCAAAATGTAGTAATTCATGATGCTATAAAACTACATCCAAGGGATCAAAAAAAAAAATCCTCTAGTGGATAAATCTAGCAAGGGTAGACAAGTTACTTTTGAAGATGAGGAAGTTGAAATGGGCAGTGACGAATATGTTGTCGTTACTGAGGATGACATTAGATCTAAGAAGATTCGTAAAATACCAAAAGTAACAATGCCCAAGAATAAATCTGTTACAGTTAATGATGAGAATGTTATGAAGAAGAAAAGTAAAGTTGGACATTTTAAAGTAGTCATTACCAACAGTCAAGAACATAGTGAAAATTCAAAAGAAAACAGAGAAATCATTACTCCAAGAGCTGATTTAGAGGATGGAATTATCAAAACAAAACAAAATGTCATTCGACAGAACTTGAAAAAGAGAAACTTAATTGAGGGTGGTCGTACATTTCAATTTAATGTCAGACAAATCTATAAGGCAAGTGAAGGACAATGTCAATATCAAATCAGAAAGCCACACCATCTGCATGTTCACAACTTGAAGACATTGATGAGGTACAATCCATATGCTCATGTGGTTAATTATGTGCTTCTTGTTGATCCAGGTCAAGTTCCTAACAAAGAAGCATTTGATAAATCAAAATGTTTTGAATACAATTATTATGGTCTTGGGGGGAACCATTCTGTAGAAGCTCAAAGAAAATTGATGGAGGAATATCCCAATAACACACGTTTTGAAGCAATGAAATGTATCATTTATGTTGGTTTATCAGATACAGAAGAAAAGTTAGTGGCATGGGATCATAATTCAGATAATGAATATAGGATGTCTATGACTTTCATGCAAAGGGTTAGATTTATTCATAGTGAATTTGAAGAAAAATGTGGTGGGTATAAAACAAATGTTACTGTAGATTTTGCGAAAGGAATGTTGTAAGGAAATAGGCTATCAAATTGAAGAGAAAATCAATTCAAAAGGCGGCAAAGGCAGAAAATTTAGTGATTTATTCAGAGGTGTTGATAACATTTTCCAATTGGCATTTAGAATTGGAGAGATATGGGAGTTGATTAATGAGATTTTTAGCATTTGGGAGAACGTTGGCATTAAAAACCATAAGGTCAAAAAGTCTAAGCCATTGTTATGTAGCAACAGTAAATTAGGTCCTGAAATGAAGCAACTTCTAGAAGATATGACTATCACACCTTGGAGAGAATTTCAAGGAGTGAAGGATGAAAAACTTGTCAAAGAAATATTATCTCATGTGAGATCAGGGGAATTATCATTGGAGGAAATTTCTGAGGAATTTTAAAAGTAAGTTTGTTGAATTATTTTTATTTATTTCTAAATTATAATTTTCTTTTAAATATAACATATTATTCTTGGTAGTATTTGTTATACATGTCATTATATTAAATTTTTTACTTTATCTATGCAGTCACAAAGTTTACATGAAAATTCAATAACAAATGGTTAAATTTTTGAATGAAGATAGTTGGGATGATGTTGTATGCAACTATCCAGATTCAAGCTCTACATCAACATTCAAAAAATTATCTTACATTTAAAAATTTATGTTGATTTATACATTCATTTTTATTCATCTTTATACTATTTTTAATTTATAACTTACACATATATTTGTTTATTTTATAAAAGATGAAGAAGGATGAAAATGGAGCACGAGATAGTTTCAGAACCTTTATTAAAAAAATAAAGATCGAAAGACTGAAGAAGCAACATCTTAAGAATGTTGAACTTGATCCAACTCTTACTCATTTCTTTTGGAATGGGCTAGAAACTATTCAATATCAAGTAATAGAAGGCGACTCTGAAGACATTGCTAAACTCATACCTAAAAGGGATTATGCCCTAGTTCTTGCAGATATTCCCCATGGTTTCAATATTCCAAACATTGACTATGATAGTGACCCTTATACTTATCAAGCTCTTAGTAAAGTGGTTGTGGGATTTTTAGAAGTCACGTCATTACCATTATGGAGATTTTTGACATTTCATTCAGACACAGAATTGGCAATGTTATTGTCAACCTTCAAGGGGAAAACAAATTCAAGGATGCAACTTACATGGTAAGACATTTTAAAATGTATATTTTATTAATGTTAAAAAATTCATTTATGTACAAGTTAATTGAACTTTTACTATTTCATGTTACATGAAAAATTCAAATCTTCTTAACCATGAAAATCAACCATTTATAAATGATTGTGAGTTCATCCATATTGATAGTTTGGAAAAAGATGATAGCTATATGCCTATGATGTTTAATAGAGTAGATGGAATGAGTCATAGCCAAATACCAACTTATGATGTTGTTGTGAGAAAACTAACATATGAAGAGAAATAAGGAAAAGGAGAGATAGTTAACATTTATAAAAAACCATAGTTATTGATTAACTATTTTATAGACATATGCTCAAATGAAAGAGATTGGGTTTTGGATTTATTTTTTGGCTCAGGTAAGTTTTATTATATGGAATTGAATTTTAATACGTTATTTATTAATTTATATGTCATTGTACTAATTTGCTTCATTATTTCTTTTGTGCTTAATAATTAGGTACAACACTAGCATGTTTCCTTCAAAAGGGAAGAAATTGCATTGCCATTGAAAAGGATCCAATACAGTGCAATTTTATTCAACAAAGAATTAATGCTCTTCAATTTCTTCCAGATGCAATTTAAGAAATTGGGTTGAAGAAAGGGGACTTTGGTGAATCATGTGTGGCAAAAAAGGCAAAGGAACCCCAACCACCATTACACGGAATGATTGGAAAGGCATACATTGGGAGATTCGCAGACATCAAGGATCCATTAGATGAAGAAAATGAGCAAAATGAAGCAAAAAATATTGTGGAAGAAGACAATGATGAAGCTCTATAGGACAAAGAGTTTGGATTACGTGACATTGTTGATTAAATTTAAGTTATGCTTGGAAATGAAGCTCATTTTTTGTAACTATTGATTACTTATACTTGTAGTGTTTTGACTTTGACATTTTATGAGAAGAATAAGCACTCAATTAAGGTTGTTATGAATTCAATATTTGTGTTTGTGATTTTCTCATTAATTTTTATGTTAATCATTATTTTTTGACATGAAATTCATAAAAAAAATAAATAAATAAAAATAAAAATAAAAATAAAAATAAAAAAAAATAACTATTATTTAACCATTTTTAGTTAAAATTTTCTTATAAAAATTGTGATTTTGACATGTCATCTCTAGCAAAAAATTACAAAAAATTATTAAAACGTGTAGTTTTTTAGTTATATTTATGTTAAAAATGGTTATTTTTATGTCAATTGTTAAAAAAAATTGTTTTGTAGAGACGATTATTTCATGTGGATTGAAATATTAATTAACGATGTATAAATATGTAGAATATTGAAAATTCAAAATATTGACCTTCTTCTTCATATATGCAAAACAATAAAATCCTCACTCTACAAACAAAATAAAAAATAAAAAATAAAAAATAAAAAACAAGAAAATATGAGTAAGAATACCACTTCAAAAATTATTAATTTAGAAAATAATTATTTACATTTTATACATTAGAAAATTTAAAGTAAAAAAATAGGTCTTTTAAAAAAAGGGCCTAATGGAAAATTACCATTTTTTTAGATTAGCATGAAAATCACTACCATTCTAAAGCGTAATGTACATAAAAAGATTTAAAGTACCAAAAGCTATGCTCAATAAGATTATGTGTGTTCTGCATCACCCCTTTTCAAAATTGGGTCACTTTTTTGCTATCTCTACAAAACGGGTAACAATATCAATTGCCATTTCAAAGTTTACATTGTTAGAAGTCACTCAGTAAACTTCATCCTTTGCAATACTCATAAACCTTCGTTTTCATGACCGCCATTCCTGAACCTTGTGTATTTAGTCACATTCTATCTTCAAAATCATTACACTAGTTTCATGTCATTGATGGGGGAAACATCAAGGTCTTCCTGTGACGAGTCACTTCTTGTCGACATAAGCACATAATCCAAGAAGTTGACTTAGAAACACCCTTCCAATACCTTGAGGCTTGCATACATCAATGGCAAGTTTCTCTCTTTCGATGACAAGTTGACATCACTAGCCTTCGACCGAAAGACTTTGTATGGTGTTCAACATCAAAACATCTATTCAAACCATGCAGAATGTAATGTAGTACCTTGAGGATCATTATCATTATCGGTGATTTCTCTCGTGTCTATTAATAGCTTACATCATTGGCTAGTAATCAGACGGTCTCTTCCCATGTTCGACTTCAGATCACATATTCACATGGTTAGACTCGTACTTGAGTGAATGGTTGGATGAGCTAGAAGATCTCGGATCTAGTTTCGTCCATCCGGTCTACGATTCAGGAGGGTACTAAATCATCTATATGATCGCTTCATACAGATGGTCATCCTATCATGGTTCTATATCTATAGACGAATATCTGATTTATGTACATGTAATAAAAAGTTTATATGCTGAGTATGGGTATGCCTTCACTCAGCAATTCATGAAAAATTCAAAGATATCATGAAATTATGTATTGTAAATAATGCAAGTCACCGTCCGCTTCAGATCCTCCTCATCACATCATAAAGCATATCACTCAACACTATCATTTTCGACTTCATGCTTTAAGGGGTAGATGTTACAGGTCTATTTGGGCACATCACTCTCGACATTCAGATTATTACAATTAGGGCTCATCAAACCCTAATTCAATTGCTACATGCCCTGAACAAGTCATCACATTGAATTTTTCCATCCATGAAATTTTCCTGGCTTGAAGCCTTGCTGAAATGCCTCCTTGGGACACTACCGCAGCCTTGGTCAGGGGTAACTATGTTGCAGAATAGGTAGGCCCATTCAGGCCTGCTCTACAGAGCACTGAGGCCCACTTAAACTTGCTTTGGGTGAGAATGAGCGAAATTTGCATAGGGTTCTGGGAATATTCCTTTATTCTATCCTATGAGCTCAAATTTGGATAGGCTATGGATCAACTAACCTCCTATCCTCTCATTACTTTATCCATGGAAACCAACTCCAATTATGGAAAACCATGAAATACCCTCATTTATGACAAAACCACCTCCATCTCCCTATAAATTGACCACTCATCATAGTGATCAAGTGCTGGAATTGGAAGATTGTAGAGAAATATTGATATTTGAGTTCATGTCAAGGAATGTTACATTGTTGGATTGTTGTGATTTTGGTGTGACGAGGGATTGATTGAAGCTAGATGAGTAACGAAGTATCAAACTTCATTGGTTGTAACTCTTCCTTTTACATTAATAAAGTCTTTTGTTCCCTTTCCCATATTCTTGTTTATATCTATGATGCATATATGTTTCAATGTTATCGATTCCATTGGTTTATAGTAGATAGATCATGTACGTTGATCGTTGCCATCTTTTGTTTCTCATTGCAGGTACCAATTGAGCAGATTTAGTTCAAATGGGAGAGACGGGAACAATTCAAAGGAGATCAAGGAAGCGAAAGATTACAAGTAAGTTCCTTTATCTCATCTATCTATTATAGGAAAATATTAAACTACTTTCTCTCTGTTGTTCTAAGTGAAACTACCCACTTAGGGAAAATGTATTTATCCGTAGATACAAATTCCATATAACACTTAGTCTCTATACCGAGCATTTTCATTTAG
This sequence comes from Pinus tabuliformis, assembly GCA_031772625.1. Taxonomy (NCBI): domain Eukaryota; kingdom Viridiplantae; phylum Streptophyta; class Pinopsida; order Pinales; family Pinaceae; genus Pinus; species Pinus tabuliformis. The sequence continues at coordinate 408,608,791 of CM062806.1, read as the reverse complement.
GAACCTTGTTTTGAGATTGAATTTTTTTTAATAAAAAAGTTTAGCCTGACATGCTGGAAAATGGATTAGGTCATAGTTTTCTAATATTGGTATGATTAAAATTTCAACCTCTCAGAAAATACATTTACCAACTGCACTCGCTGCCACTAAATTACTAAAATCTAGATCTAAATTGAAAAGAAACTTCGATACAATGAATGAGGAATCTCAATATTTCAGCATGAGGGAGGTAGAGGCAAGAATCTATTATGATTACAACAAAAGATTACAGGATTTAAGAGAGATTTCAAAAACTTCCATCAATTACAAATGCTTCAAATCATGATAATGGGAGTTTTGTTTTTAGACATGTAGTTCTTTCCAATATGAATGAAGTTATGGAAAAGAATCAATTGACCTTAGATTTTCAATATGATAAATAGAATTCTAGATTAAAGTATTTTGGAATGAGGATGGAAGAGAGAACAATTTCTATGAAAAGCCAAATTATAGAAGATCCCAGTGAAATTGAGCATACACAATTCAATTTATCACCAAAGGTTTCTAACGGAAATGAATTCCCTTCTCTTGTTATTCTCAATTCAGAGGGAATAGTAATTTCTGAAGAGAATATGGAATTTAAGACTTCTCCTATAGGGTGTTTTTGGTGGCCATCCATTGCAGAAAATTTAGATCAGAGTGAAATGTTTTCAAAGTAATCCCTTTCAGAATTAGAAGCTCACCGGGAGAGACATGTTAAAAATTGTAGTTCACCATCAAAAAAACTACAACCAAGAGGTAATAGTTTGTAATTTATTTCCTTAAACTTTTCTTTGGCCTCATATGCCTTTGGGTTGTGCCTTTCCAAATGTTTGAAATTCAGGTATTGTATGAACTTACAAGATAATAAGTTGGTTGCATTTTCAACCATGGCTTTTGGTTTTGAAATTAAATAACCCTACAATTGGATGTTTTTATCAGTGCCATAAACTAACGTTCACCTCCTTTCTCCACAGATAATGGAAAACCAAATGCAGATAAGAGCGAGTCTCATATGTTTAAGTCTCTACATAATAATCATGGGTATACTTGATTACAATTTTCTCTTATTTAATAAATCAAGGAATAAGTGTTATGGTAGTAATGAAAATTGGCAAAATGAGATGGTTCTTCCTCATTACTTCCTTTCAAAAAAAATTTCATAGGGAATTTGATTTACGAGGGTCAATATTTCACGAATTGATGAAACACTAACATACGTCTTACACGAGACAAACAATTATGTGGAGATAACTGATACAATGGAAATCAATAGAATTGAATAATGTAATAGAGTACATCATGTTGGGATCAGGAGTTCTCAAGGTATATTCCAAGACATACTTGATCCAAATAATATGATAGTGGAGTGCAAATCCAAGCAATGACTATAGTGGAATGGATAGGGAAAGGCTTAGCTATGAGAGGACATGGAAAAATTTTAGATGTTGGAATACTACCTTTGGATATTTTGGAATCAAGTAGATCTTTCTATGCCATGTCATGGAATATGTATCAGTACAAACTAGTGCCTCACAGTTGTTCCTTCATCTTTCAATTTGAATTTTTTGGTTCATTCACTACCAATATTAAGAAAGAAGTTTCCTTGCTAGGGAGGTTTCACCTTATTATGCATCTACAAGGGAAAAATTGTATTGGTCCACAATGGTGAATTTTAGTTTGGCTTGACTAAATTCAAATTACAGTCATCTAATTGAGCTTAATAACAAGTACAGGAATAAATATTTCTATATATTGCCTTCCCTTTGCAACTAGTTTAGGTCATAGGAGCTTGGGACAAATGAGGAGATAAAGAATTTTTCATGTATGAGATTCAAAGATGAGTTTCCAATCTTTGACAAGGTTGACATCAATGGTACAAATACAAACTTTATTTATAATTTATAAGTCAAATAAGTGTGGATTCCTAGGCTCTTATATCAAGTGGAAGTTTACCAAGCTCACCATCAAACAAAAGCCAAGAAAGAGGTAATAGTTGGCAGTTGATTTCTTTAAACTCTGCTTAGACCTCCTATGCATTTTGGTTGTGCCTTCTTAAATGCTTTAAATTTAGCTGTTGTCTGAAATTACGAGATAGTAAGCTGGATGTAATGTCAACCATGGATTTTGGTTTTCAAATTCAATACCCTTTGTTTCTGGGAAAAATAGTGTCTTTTCGAGCAACTAGCCCTCTAGGTTTGGCAGCTACCCTAGAAAAAACAGTTTAAAGCAATTCAAAAATTTCTTCTATGTATAATAGATAAGAGGAAGATAATGGAACCAACTTGGAACTTCTGCTTAATCCCTTGCTTGATCTCTCTCCCCCTTGACAGAGCTTGCAACTCCTCCCCATACTTAACCCGCTTGGAGAGTACCTGTAGAAACACGGTAACAAAGAACTGTCAAAGCATATTGATCTATTATAACATAAACATTACAGAATTAGATATATAATGAACATACAATAGCATTCACAAATGGTAACATTCACAATTGCACAATCATATGGGAGAAAACTTGAAGAACTTTATTAAATAGAATGGAAAATTACAATCTAGTTGTCTGATCTAGCATCATCCTCCCAGCATCAATCCCTCTTAACCTCATGAAATAGTAAGATCACACCAAAAATATAATGCTCCTTCCTCAATTACAAACTATCAACACTTCCTTGCAATTCACAATATTCCAGCCTCTCGATCTCTTAGATGAGGGATCCATTTATAAATGTGTGCAAGGGTGTGAGTCATCTCTCAGGTTTTGATTAGTTTCATTCCACTTGTTACAATTGGTTACACTTGGAGATTTCTTGGATCTCTTACTCATCATTGGGTGAACTGAGAGAGGCGAGTGTCATAGGAGAAGTTTTTAGAAGATTCCATGAGAAGCCACCTAGCAAATTGCCTCGGACATTTGTCCATCCTCGCCCATCGCACCCTATAGAAGGCCCAAATAGTATGCATCACACCTTGGCAATGTAGCACTTAGTATGCATCGCACCTGGCCAATGTAGCAGTCAGTATGGTTCAGTTTAGGCCATTTCTGGATGGTTTCTTACGTGGAACTTTTGGGGAATGATGTAATCAGATGACCATGTGCTTTTAGGGTGTGAAACAACTCTTTTAGAGGTTGATGAGCCCTAGTCTATCGACATATAAGTTTGGGTTTGAAGTGCCCAAATATGTCTATAACAGTTGCCCCGTAAAGCATGAAGTCGTAAACCTTGATGTCCAATGAAATACTTTATCATGAGGATCCGAGGTTTCAAACTGGAAGGTGACTTGCATAAGTTACAGTACAATACATCATCATAATATAATTTTCATGATCTAGCTGAGGTAGGCATTCCCTTGCTCAGCTTTATAAATTCATTTCATGTACATAGATCAGATAGTCGTCAGTAGATGCAGGCTGGTGATTCTTCAGATGTAGATTCATCATCCTTGGTTCGGATGACTATCTGTGCAGCGTCTTTGTACATTTGATGTTTTTATATCCCTAAATATATCGCAGCCCAGATGGATGAAACTAGATCCGGGGTCTTCAAAACGCTTTCAATCTTCACTCGATGTACTTGTCAATCCATGTGAAGAGATGTTCTGAAGTCAAACATGGAAAGACATCGCCTAATTACCAGCCAATAATGTGAGTTCTTAACAGACACAAGAGGAATCACCTATAACGATAATGACCCTCAAGGTACTACAATAAAATTTACGTGGTGTGAATATATGATCCGATGTCGAACACCACGCAAAATCTTTCAGTTGAAGGCCATTGACGTCAATCTGTCACCGGAAGTGAGAAACTTTCCATTGATGTATGCAAGCTTCAAAGTACTGAAAGGGATGTTTCTAAGTAAAATTCTTGGATAATGAGCTAATGTCGACAAGAAGCGACTCATCATAAGAGGGCCTTGATTTATCCCACATCTACGACATGAAATGAAGCAAATGATTTCTAGAGGTGAAAATGATCTGACGACACAAGGTTCAGGAAAGGTGGTCATGAAAAAATGAAGGTTGGAGCTATTGCAGTGGATGAGGCATTAACTAGATTATGGTTTCTCAACTGAATGACTTCTCTTGAACATGTCGGCGACACTGATCTGGATTGGTAGCATTAACCCCAAAAGATGGATGGTGTGAAGGACCTATGGTGAGATGACCGGTGAACAGAATAACCCAACCCAACTCAAGAGTGACCTGCTACCATAAATCTCTAAGTTTTTTCCCTTTTTACGCAGTCATTTCTTACCAGTACCTCTTTATTTTTGTCAAGCTTGAGGAGGATAAAATATGCTTGTTCTATAATTTTCCCTTCAGGCTAACTTGTCGCTATGTTTTAACGAGTTTAGCGACAGTGAAACTTTGTCTTGTCTAGAATGGACAAGTTTGTCACTATTGTTTTAAAGATTTTAACAACAAGGATAACTCGGTCATTTTCATGTTTAGAGAGTTTGAAAAGGGACGAAAAGAAAACTCCAGAAGTTCTTTTTCGTAAAATAATCCCTTAGGTCCGAAAAAGGATAAAATAATACAAAAGGGATGACTTTTCTGATCACTTTAACGAGCCAAAAAAGACAAGCGCTCGAACTTTTTCATGAGATAATCCCTCAGGTCCGAAAAAGATTAAAATCATATAGGAGGGATGACATTTCCAACCACTTTAACGAGTTGGAAAGGCCAATTTCTTGACAATATTTTCATTTTTAACGAGTATGAAAAGGGTTTAAAGAAGGCTCGATTTTGAAGAACGAGTGGTGTCTATGGTAGTAACTAGTTCCAGGTAATCTTGGAACTTATCAAAACATGATGAATTCTATGAAGAGGCTGGCTAACAAGACCACTCATTGCAAATCTTCCTCAAAAATGGTAAAACAAGCAAGTGAGAGCGTATGATCAGCCAAAGGAATGGAGGTGATAAGAGGTACACAACCAAGGTTCAAAACGTTGATAAAATGGCAATCACAAAGGTTATTTAGGTGGTGGGTTCCTATTTTGACAAGCTTGAACCATGGGGGAACTATGCTTGGAGTTGGTTTCATTTTTACACAAGCTTGAAACGAATAAGCTATGCTTGGATTCGATTTCATTTTGACACAAGCTTGAAACGAAGAAACTATGTTTGGATTTTTGGTTTTACTTTTACGCAAGCTCAAAATGACAAAACGAAAAATTGAAAATGAAAGTTGTGACAAACCTAAAAATTGAAAATGAAAATTGAAAATGGGAAAAAAGGTTTGCATGCCCCTAGCACGATGAAAAGAATAGTCTCCTATAACCATATGGAAATTATTGTGGTTAGGCAGGACAGTTTTTTCGAGAAGACAAAACACCTCCTTGGCTTCGTCCAGAATAGACACAGGTGAATGGTGTGACAAACCGGTATGATAGACCAATCACATAACCTACAGGGAAACTTATCTTTACAACTGGGTGTGTCTAGAATAGACAAGGGAGCATGCCCCCTAAGCTTCGTGACATCTACTAGACTACTCATGGAAATCGGGTGGATGGAATGAAGGTTCAAGAGATACTGCTGATGTAAAAGAACCATTTAGGGATGATGATTGACTTGGAGCTATGTTTGAACCGGTAAATGAAAACTGATCAACAGTAACAATTTTTCCTTCATGTGGGAAACACATCACTCTGAAGAGCATTGAAACAATAGCTTCCATGTTATAAACATAGTCACGTCCAAGGAGTAGATTGTAATCTAATGGTCCTGGGACTATCATCACGTTTAGATGAACGATTTTCCTTCTCAAAGTGATTAGTAACTTAGGAATTATCCCTAACGGTCGACTGGTTCCTTTGTTAAAGCCTAATAGATTCTGTGTTACAGGCATAAGCGATGGCGAACCAAGTGCTTTCCAAGCAGTTGAGGAAAGAATACTCACTGATGCACCCTCATCTATGATAGTGCCAGACACGATCATTTTGTAAACTTGTACTATGATCGGGAAAGGTACATAAGAAGGAAGGCGGGATCTTGCTAGTTGATTCCAATCAAAGGAAGTGACTAGACTACTTAGAGGGGGTACCGAATAAATGGGTGAATTAACCCCTTGAGTTATGAGAGCTGGAGGGTTTTCCTCTTGTCTAGATGGAACAAGAAGATTACCCCCAAGGTCGTTAGAATCTGAAGTAACATAAAGAACTTGAATGGTATCATCTCCACTCTCTTCGGGAAAGGTACAATTTTCTGAAGGTAAAACTGGGTCAACTATCACCTCGACCTATTGATTTTGTTCGGGTATAGACTCATAACATTCACTTCCATTGAGAGTGGTTGCGATTGATGGTTGATTTAAGTGAGTCGGTTTTTCAACTAGTAAAGGACTTGGGGAGAGTTTCTTGTAGCCTGATAGAAGTTGTTGCGGTGAAGTAGGACGGTTATCCAACACTCTTTTTGCTTCACCAAAAAGGGACAAAGGTGAAGGGCATGGTTCCCTTCACATAACCTACACGGAAACCAAACCTTTCTCGTTTTTCCATGAATTTTACTATCACTAGTTGAAGGTGTGTTATCAACATGATCTCTAGAAGTTGATGACACAGGATGGTGCAAACAAGGAGACCATTCTCTCAAGGTCTGAGGAAAGAAAGGATAGTCTCGAGAAAGATGGTCGCTCGTACAAATTATACATGGATATTTGGCTTTGGAAAGTCTAATGTGCAGATTTTCACCAGATGATGCATTCAAAGCAATGGTTGCTTGGTTGCCCCCTTGGTGAATTGGCTTCTTCTTCTTCTCCTTCCCTTTCTTCTTCTTCTCAACCACCTGGTTACTAGCATCACTAATTTCACCAAAGGAAGAGGAAGAACAGGAGGGAGAAACAAATGGAAGAAGGTGAAGGGTCAACTTCAGTATCAATTGGAGGTTGATTTGATTATGGAGGAATCACGACATTTTGAACCATAGAAGTTGAAAACAGCCATACTGGCAGGCCAATGGTAATCCCCGGGAGGGACAATGTGGCCATATATGGAGCACCAATATTTCCCCAAGAAGAAAAAGGACTAGGATTCCCCTGAAAAGGGATTAATTGATTGGTGGATTCCATATTTTTCTCCATATATCTCAACCTAAGATTGACTCAGGAACAAGAATGTTATTCTGAATTCAATTAATTTTAAAGACGCTTTGACACAACTTTGCTTTTTTAGTTTTTAAGAGTCGAGAAAAAGCTAAAGATGACTTTAGTCCCCTTCGATTTTTAATGAGCCTGAAGTGACAAGTGCTCAGATGGACCTCTTCTTTTAAGGAGTTGAAAAGGAACGAAAGTGACTACTCTGCAAAATCTAGATAGAGGGATTACCAAACCAATCGCAAAACTGCAACATACACCTTGCTGATAAATTAAAGAGAAATTACCAAGAACTTATGTATGGGAGTCAATCTTCCCGAATGATGTGTTCAGTGCATGGCGATCAATAAGGCGGAAAACTCAGATTCCTATGGATAAAGGATATAAGCCTATTGTGGTCTCCCAATATATACTCAACGGTACGGGGAGCACAAGTCCATGCTAGCACTTATCATATCAAGGAGGAGGAATCACCCAACCTTTGATGAAAACGATAGTTACTAATTTTTACGACGCCGAAACACGTCTCTAGCCTAGACCCCTAGATGTGTTGCGTTAAGATCCAAAGCGTTGTTAGGTTCATTGAAATTTATTTTAGAGTTCATCTTGTTTAGAGTTTGCCTTTCAATGGTTCACCGCGTGATGTTGATTTGAAATTCCTAAAATTCTATCTACAATGATAAACAATCTTTGTTTATTTTGAGCAATGAAAATCCTAGCTACTAGGGAAAGAAGATTATAATTCTTTCAAACAAAGAGCAAAGAGCACACACTAGTGCATTTTCCTAAATCATTTTCCGCACACAAACGAAGTGCAAATGAAAATGCATGTATTTTATTTTCTTTCTCCTTAATGTAAAAATGCCAAAAAGGAAAACTAAATGCAGCAAAGATCTAAAATATTTCTTTGAGAATGGCATTTTCAACAATTTCTTCTTCAAAAGAGAAATGAAGACTAAACGAAACTTTTCAATTTTGAATAAAAAATTATTTTGACACTTCGAATATAAACAAATCAAATCAAATACATGACGAAAAGTTCAATCGACTATCAAGGGAAGGAAGAATCCATGACACTTCTCTTTTTGACACAAAACGACTGTTACACACTTTTTGCACCAAAGCGACAGATCGATTTAAGCAACTTTTTGACAAAGGATTGTAAACGATGAACAAATACATAAAAAAATTTACTAATCCTAATCTAATGGAGGCTGATCTATATGATTCAAGTAGGCTTCAATAAGGAGGAACTATTCATAAGTAGCAAAACAACTAAGCAAAACGGAAAATAATGTCAAAAGCCCCCAATTTCTAGAATGGAAATAGGTTTAGTCAGTCATCGCACCTGGGCTTCACAGAAACAGGGATGCATTGCACTTTGCACACTCAGGAGGTGTGATGCATACTAGGTTACAGTGACAGATAGTGCGATGGGCTAGGGAGCGCAACTGAAATGGGTTTTGGCTCAGATGTGCAGCTGTTTTCAATGAGTTACGAGCTATGATGGATAGTAAAGAGAAAAGTATAGAGGAATGACTTGAGAGGTTACTGAGCTACCAAAATGGGATCTAGAATGCTCATAAGTCAAATGTTTAATTCATAAACTAAACCAGAGATTGACTGAAGCAACATTCATCTACTATGCAATTGCAGAGCAAGAGTAGTTCGAAAGCTACCTGGTTGACTTCAGGCTCTATATATAGTTTATAAAACAAACAATAACAAAAAGCAAACATTTGTTTGATCCCCAGTGGAGTCACCAATTTGTTTCTGGGAAAACTAATGTCTTTTCGAACGACTATCCCTCTAGGTTTGGCAGCTACCCTAAAGACAACAGTTTAAAGCAATTCAACGATTTCTTCTATGTTTAATAGATAAGAGAAAGATAATGGAACCTGGAACTTCCACTTTATCCCTTGCTTGATCTATCTCCCCCTTGATAGAGCTTGCAACTCCTCCCCATACTTAGCTCGCTTGGAGAGTACCTGTAGAAACACAGTAACAAAGCACTGTCAAAGCATCTTGATCTATTATACCATAAACATTACAGAATTATATATAGAATGAACATACAATAGCATTTAAAAATGGTAACATTGACAATTGCACAATCATATGGAAGAAAAGTTGAAGAACTTTATTAAATAGAAGGGAGAATTACAACCTATTTGTCTAATCCAGCATCATCCTCCTAGCATCAATCCCTCTTCACCCCATGAATTAACAAGATCACACGAACAATATAATGCTCCTTCCTCAATAACAAACTATTAGCACTTCCTTGTAATTCACAATATTCCAACCTTTGGATCTCTTAGATGAGGGATCCATTTATATATGTTTGCAAGGGTGTGAGTCATCTCTGGGGTTTTGATTAGTGTCATTTCGCTTGTTACACTTTACACTTGGAGATTTCTTGGATCTCTTACTCATCCCTGGGCGAATTCAGAGAGGCAAGTGTCATAGGAGAAGTTTCTAGAAGATTCCATGAGCAACAACCTAGAAAACTGTCTCGAACATTTGTCCATCCTCGCCCATCGCACCCTATAGAAGGCCCAAACAGTATGCATCGCACCTAGCTAGTGTAGTAGTCAATATGGTTCAATTTAGGCCATTTTTGGATGGTTTCTCGGGTGGAATTTTTGGTGAATGATGTAATCAGATGACCATGTTCTTTTAGGGTATGAAACAAATCTTTTAGGGGTTGATGAGCCCTAGTTTATTGACATATGAGTTTGTGGTTGAAGTGCCCAAATATGTCTATAACACCCGTGCAGTTGGATCTTAATTTGAAATTCAATACACCTAGATTTGGATGTTTTTATTAGTACGGTCAGCTAATGTTCACCCCCTTTTGGAATAGATAATGAAGATACAGATGCAGATAAGAGTGAGTCTTATTTGGTTCAATCTCTATAGTAGTTGTTATCATTTAGGAAACCAATTGTGAATCTGAATACAATTAAATAAAAAAATTCACACTTACATTTTGGTAAATTGGTATGGCCACAGTCTTCTAAAATTGGCATGCATTAAAGTTAAACCTCTCAGAAAACACATTCACTAACAGTGCCCACTCGAGCTAAATTACACAAATATAGATCTGCATTCAAAAGAAACTTCAATGCTATGAATGAGAATTTTCAATATATCATCATGCTAGATGTGCAGGTGGAAACCTATTATGATCACAAGATAGGATTAGAGACTTCAACAAATATTTCAAAGATTCCATTATTTATAGATGTTTCAAATCCTCATAACGGAAGTTTTCTTCTTAAACCTGAAGTTATTTCAAATAAGAATGAGCTTATGATTAAGGATCAATTAAAATTTGATTTTCAACATCATAAACAAAATCTTGAATTAGTGTCTTTTTGCACAAAGATGGAGGAGAGCACATTTTCCATGAAAAAACAAACTATAGGAGATCTAGTGAAATTGAATATAGGGAATTCAATTCATCACCAAAGGTGTTTGAGGAATATGAACGCTATTATGTTTTATTCGCAATTCAGAAGGAAGAAAACATTCTAAAGAGAATATGGAAATGCAAACTTCTCCTAGATAGCATTGTGGGTGGCCATTTATGGCAAAAAGTTCACATCAGAGTTAAATTCTTTACAATTCCACCCTTTGAGATTTAGAATTTTTTGGGCCTCATATCCATATTTCTTCAAAAAGTGTTTGACCGTGACATTCCCAACGTCAAGGAGAATACATTGAATTTAAACCAAGACTTGGATGAGCCTTTTGCTTTAGGGGAGACCAGTTTGGCTTCATCATCATCAAGAGTGATTGCATTTAAACTCTTCATGACCTCTGGAAAAAATTAATGTTTGTACAATATACTAATATTTATATTCCACCTTAGCAATGAAATATATTAATTCAAAGTTCTTTTGTAATCAAAATTTTGTATTTATGATATTTATCCATTCCCTGCCTGAGTCAGTGTTTGTATGCTTATGCTTGAGATGTTTGCTAATTGCCATATTTATAGAGAAGGGAGGCTCATTATACGTATAGCATCACAGAAATATGCAATTATCAGTGTTTAACGCTATCCATAATGCTTCTAAAAGTGTTTATCGTGTCATTCTCAACATCAAGGAGAATGCATTGAAATTCAACCACGACTTGAATATGATTTATGCTTCAGGTGAGACTGGTTTGGCTTCATCTTCATCAAGGGTGAGTGTTATATTCCACCTTAGCAACGAAATATATTAATTCAAAGTTCTTTTGCAATCAAAATTCTGTATTTATGATATTTTTCCATTCCCTACCTGAGTTAATGTTTGTATGATTATGCTTCAGATGTTTGTTCATTATCATATTTGTAGATAATGAAGGTTCATTATACATTTAGTATGAGGGAAATATGCAACTATTAGTGTTTAATGATATCCATAATGCTTCTAAAAGCGTTGATCATGTCATTCCCAATATCAAGGAGAATGCATTGAAATTCAATTGGGACTTGCATGAGATTTTTGCTTCAGGAGAGACCGGTTTGGGTTTATCTTCATCAAGGGTGAGTTTATTTAAACTCTTCATGACCTTTGGAAAAAATTCATATTTCTTCAATCCGCCAATCTTCATATTCCGCCTTAATAATGAAATATATTAATTCAGAGTTATTTTGTAGTAAAAATTATGTATTTACAATATTTGTCCATTCTATTGTGTGTGTGTTATATTCTTTCCATGACTAGTCGCACGCATGGGGGGCAGGTGGGGAAAGCTCCTCGTGTTCCTTGCATAAGACACAATAAGGGGAGTCGGAATCCCCCCTAGTTGGAGGTTTACAAGGGGTTGGTAGCCCCTGTGCACGAGGTCTAGGGTAGTGTCCCGATAGTTTTTTTCCTATATATATGCAGACCCAAGGATGTAGGGTGAACCCAAAGATGGTCAAAAAACCTACCCATGGTTTTGTGCATGGGTTTTTCACATGGTTTTATCCATGATGGTTTTCTTCCCATGGTTTTTTGTAGATCTAGTAAATGGAACTACGATTATGTTCTAATCCAGGGTTAATAGATTGGGGTTTATGAATGCTTCAGCATGTATATATATGTATTGTAACATTGAAAGAAACAATAATGAAAAATCAAACTAATAGTCCTAGTTTTGGGATCTAAGGGAAGATCTTTCTGTATTTTTTTTATGTTCTCACCATTGTATATTTTCTGTTTTTTAAGAATTCGTTCGCAAGAAATTTTTGTAGAGGGTTAAAACATACACATTCCTTGCCTGAGTCAGTGTCTCTATGCTTATGTTTGAGATTTGTGTCCATTGTCATATTTGTATAGATGGGAGGCTAATTATACATTCAGTATGAATAAATATGCAATTATCAGTGTTTAATGTTGATTTGAGATGCTTCACATAATTCAAGTTAATATAAATTTTATAGAAAAATTAAATTTAACATTTCAATATATGCAAGTGGCATTATGATTGGTTAAATAAACTAAAGTTAATAATAATCTAATAAAAAATTAAAAACTAAAAAGCATGTGAGTAGTTTTCTCACTGAAAACCAAACCCCAAGACTACTACAAACTTTTGTAATTTTATCCACACGGATATTTTCATAAGAACCCTACACCAAATTAACTATGAAGGAGATACATAAAATTCAACTACAAACATTAAATTCTACTGTAAAATGGAGAAAACACTGCAGCTTTAGTTAAAGGAAGTATTATTTTATGGATGTTTATAAGGATCCTTCTATGCACACAAATAAACCCTCTTCCTCTTCCATAGTGAATTACTAAATATATCAAGGACGAGTTCGCAAACACTTAGTGGGACTGATTACCCAGTTAATGTGGCAAGCAACATAGGTAGCAACAGAGAATAGACATTGTAAACTTTCTTTATCAACACGGCCAATATTCACGGCTAGGCATACAAAACCTTTTAGCGTGTCCTAATTTCTGATGCCACTCTTGGCTTTGCACGGGTCATCATCCAATATCCATATGAAAGGACATTTTCCCAAGTCGTGTAACTCTCTCTGAAAGCATCAAACCGTTTAACTATGAATGAGATACATAACATGCTACTGTAGACATTAAATGCTATTGTAAAATGGAGAAACTATTGCAACTTTACTTAAAGGAAGTATTATTTTATTGATATTTATAGGGATCCTTCTATGCACAAAAATAAACCCCTTGGATGTCATCATTTTCCACAAATTTAGTTAAGAAACCATTATTCTATTGATATTTATAGGGATCCTAGTGAGCCATGGTATTTCACCAACTCCCATCGTCTCCTCAACTCTCTTTATCAACCCAAGGTTTGTACAAACTTTGAGGTGACAATGTTTTATACACAGTAGATGGGATTCTACTCATGCCACCCTCAACTAGGATATTTGATCAATAGTGCCCCAAGACCATTCTTTCTACTAAATTAGAAGGAAACTAACTAATGAAGTTGCAATTTAGAAGCTAGATCTGATGAAAAAAAAATTGTTAGGGGAGTTTTGAGGTCTAAAATGGGCCTCCTAAGGAGATTATAAAATAATAGTGGAAATAATAAAATAATATTAGATTACATCATCAAATTTTGGAGGGAAAAATGAAACACCTATTTTTCAACTCGTAGTTTCAACTTATCTCCCTATGGGTTTACTCAAATTTCGAGCAGAAACACTCATTGGATGCAATATTTGATTCCGCATCCAAGAAGTACCCATGTTGTATACTTTCAATGGACACTACTACACGAAAAATGAGAAATACATGAAAAACATGATTGTAGTCATGCATTTTCATGTATTTCCCATTTTTCAAGTATAAGGGTCCATCAAAATTATACAACATGGGTACTCCTTGGATGAGGAACTAAAACTTTCATCCAACGAGTAATATCGCTCAAAATTTGAGTAAAACCTTAGGGAGATAAGTTGAAAATACAAGTTGAAAAGGTAGTTTTATTATTTGTTAATTTTTTTACTTTTTTACTGCAAAAACGTGTGTATCATCCTTCATGGTTGACATAATCATCTTGAATCCTATTGGTTCTTATATATTTTATTTTGGTTGTAAATTTTTTTAGGAGGCCCATTTTAGACCTCAAAATTACCCTAATGGAAAATGCTTTTTAAACCTCAACTTCTAAATGTTATCAACTTGTAAATACTACTGAATAAATTCATGAAAAGAAAGGAGCTACACTACTTGCATGAAGGGAACTACATTATCTTGTAATCAACCATTTAGCTACCAAATCTACTTGTAGACAGTAAAACTAACCTACCAAATCATAATTCAAGATTCCATGCATCGTCTATCTAGTTCACAATTGCATATAAATCGATGTTCTGTTTGTGCTAAATCCGTGATAAAGAAACTAATGCTATTATATTTTATAGTGAAGGAAAAGGATGGTTGGAATTGCCTAGGTGTTGCCCTTGGTCATGGAGTCACAGCTGGGGGCCAACCTACTTCTAAACTAAGTCAAAATTGAATCATGGTTCAAAACAGATGGTGGAATAGGCTACTATGGGTATGCTACAAGACGCTGCTAGAGGAAGGTTGTCAAGAATGTTTAGAAAGTTGGAATGATGAGTTCAAGCGATGGTAAGGTGTATGGAGTTTGGGGTAGATAGATTAAAGGTGGCTAACACCACTATCAAATCTCAACACCTTAGGAAAGAATGTTTTGAACTAGGAGAGATGCTCACAATGACCTATGGGAATGAGCTCAAGAACGAAATTTTGGATTCATCAAATAGGGTGAAGAAGTCCAATATGGAGATGGCTAAAGGCCCCTTTCCTGAAGATCCAAACAACCTTGCAACATAACATGCACATACTCTTTTATCATTGACAAAATGAAACAAATAATAGTGGAAAAGATCAGTTGAATTTAAATACCTTATAATCTATGCCAAAAACTCAAATCTAGTCAATAAATCAACCCCTAAGCTACAACAAGAAAATTAAAAACAAGATAACTAACATAGACCTTCTTCCAAGAAATCATAAACATATTATTTTTGGACTCTGATTGTAGATCCTTCCATTCATGTTCCCATCAAAGAGATGAAATAGAGGTTGCAATGACAAGAATTTTTTGGGGTTTTGTTCTAATGAAATGCAGAAAACTAATAAGCACTATAAGCTAGAAAGAAATACCAATACATAAGAGGGACCTAAGCCACTAGGGTTGGGCCCAAACCCAAGAACCTCAGCCCTCTGGAACTAACTCATTTATTAACCAATAAGAAATTTCTCATTATCGTTGCATCAATGTCAAATACATGACATAGCTAGTGAAAAAATAACAGTATCAAGTGCTTAAGCTCGATAGATTCCTAGATGGAAAAAAGTTCGAATCCTAATGAGCTCTTTGGAATGTTTACTTATACAAGAGAATAGCTACTAACATCTCCTCATAAAATAGGAATGTTTGTCTCCCAAAACTCGAGAAGGGTTGATATTGATCTTCTTTAACTGCACTTTCATGCCTTCCAATGAACTCATCTTGCTTGGTTTCCAATGTCCTCAAGCTGAGGAGAGAGAGTGTGGTGATATTCGTTGACTGAGGGAGTTAAGGAGGTGGAAAACCTCCTAGAATCTCTCGCTTCTTTCTATTTTGTGCTCCTGCATTGAAATCATCTAAAAAATGCTCCATTTCATGCATTCAAACCATTTTAGTCCACGTGACATAGAAAAACATCTTTTACCCCTCTCACTAAGTATAATATAGCATAATTTGTAAATAAATGTGAGAAAGAGATAATTCTAAAGCTGGAGGATGGAATTATGACCCTAATGATGTACCTATTAATGAGCCACATCATCATCTCCCTACTGAAATTGTTTCTCATCCTTTGAGAAACTCAGTCATCTATGTCCATTTCTTTCATGGCCTTGGTGGCCTCCCTGATATCTTGATGTTACTCAAATGGTGTGCCTTATTAGGGATAGAATCCTACATTCTTTTCTATTTATGCCCACTCCTTCTTCTCCTATGCTTAATTTATTCCTTCCTATAGGCCTAGAGAAAAGGGTGGACTAAGATTGTGTTCAATCCAATTGACTTTTAATCTTTTAATGATTCTTTCTTACAGGGGTGTCCTCTCTAATGCATTCTTCATCATTTTAAGAAAGTGATATTATCTTATTTGGAGATAGTCGAGAGAGGCATTCCCTCTCCTCTCGTAGGCTTGTTGGCTTTCTGTTCCCAACAACATGAGTGTGTCTTTCAAAATGTGAGATCGCTTGTTCTTGGGTGGCAAGATATTTCGGTGCTAGGTCAACATCATTGAAAATGATGCTATGATTGCTAACGATAGCCATTGGGCTCATTAGCTTGACCTTGATATATGATGGTTCCTTTTCTTCCTTTACCATGACTCTCTTTACTTCCTCAGCTCTTGACTCCTTGTGATTCATCCATGATGCTATGGCCATCAACTCTGTATCCCCTAACTTTGAATTGGGATCCCAAATATTCATATCAGTCAAGGTGAGGCTATGAATTTAAAACTCAACCAAGTTCGCTCTATCCTCCATGCTAGCTTGGTTGAAAAATTCAATGATTTTTTTGTAATCTTGAAATGGCATAGACCCATGTTATGATAAGGTTTTTATTTGGAATTGAAGCCATTGTTATTTGAGAAAGAGTACATAAGACTTGGATGGTTGTCTCCACAATAATTCCTCCATGGAGAGCCTTTCCATTGTGGCAAGTTGAGTTTCCTTCTCTTGCAGCTTCTCCGTCAACCACTTATTTTCTACCTGTAGCTGCTCCTTCATTGTGGACTCACTCTCTCTTAGCTAGCTTAATTGATTTCCCATTTGAAGGACCCTTTCTTCCATTGGCCCACATATTCCACCTTTTTAGACTTAGAAATTTTCATCCATCTGGGGGTTCCTCCTCTTTATGCTTTTAGCTCATAGAAAAGGAGGACTACAAGTTTTTGGGGAATAATTCTCCCTCCTTCATTGTATTTATAATAGGAGCTTAGGCTAGGTTGTGGAATACACTCCTGGAGCTCTGGGAAGTCCTTCTCAATTTTTTTTAGGGCAACTATTACCTCCTATAGCTATTTTTCCAGATTCTTCCCCTCCTATAGCATCCTCTACTTCTGTAGCACACTTTATTTTTCATGTAGCATACTATGCCCCTCCTGTAGCTTCCCCTTTTCTACTTTTTTGAGGGTGGTATTTGTCTTGGGTTGTTTGAAGGAGGATGATCTGCTGGTCGGCCTCCTTAGATATGTTATAGGAGTCTTTGTTATGGGTTTTGGAGAGGTGACCTCTTTGATTTTCGTTTCAGTTGACCCCACCTCTGCTTTCCTACTGGGGCACTCTCCAATTGTGATAGGGGCTTTTATGGGAGTTTGTGGCCTCCCTTGCTTGATCTTGGTGCTTTTATTGGTCTTAAAGAATAGTGAGGCTTGCATTTGTCTCTTCCTTTTAGGTTTGACTCGGGTGCTCAAGGTAGCTAAAGTTGCAACCACCTCTTTTTCAGTTGGTCTTGGAGACAAACTTGCTTGCTTTGCAGATATCTTTGTTTCTCTGGGCTCAATACTAAATAGTCTTCTCACGACTTTATGTTTCCTGTTTCTCCCCCTCTTCCTCTTCATATTGTTCATTTCCTACCTCTCCCTCTGGTTCTTCCACTGTCCTTTCTACATCATTTTCTCTTTCCTATTCTTCTAACCCTACTACTTCTTCCTCTCCCGTCCTTGTCCCTTCTTCTTCTTCCTTTTTTTTTCCCTCTCTTCCTAATACACTAGAGGTTGGGGTCTCAATTGGTGTGAGGTTTTGTGTGCCAATTATGGCCTCTCTATCCATGTCTATAAATTTGGAACAAGGGACAGGGATTCTCAATTTTTTCAAGGCATCCACGACTATCAATTTAATGAGGCCATGGTGGCCTAGGTGTTGTTCTTTCCCTCTCTCACTTTTTGACTCATGTCCATGATGGAATGTAGGAGGAAGTATGACACACTTAGTCTTTGAGCCAGAGGCAATTTTTCCTGAAATCTGAGTTCATGAAGTAATTTAAAATGGTAGGCATATACCACACTCATCCTTCCCTCACAAGAGATGTATTTCAGGATATGATAGGCCACCTCATCCCAGGGATAAGGTAGGATTTCCCTCCTAACTTCATTCTTTTCCTCAATGAGATTTTCATTGGCAATGAAGAAGTTATTTTTAGCAGTGAAAATAGTGGTTTTGTCTTCTCTACTCGATTTGATCCCTAGAGGTAGGGTTGTCACTCTGCTAATTAGTTAATGGCTGAGTGAGATAGTTAATACCATCACCATAGTGGTCACACTATCTTAGTTTGTGAGTTAAAGGCCATGGAAAATTCAAAGGAAATGTCATCGCCATACCCTTTCAACAACTTGTAGAATCCTATCCATTTGTTTCTTCTAAACATTTCTATCGAAGGAGGGTATAGATGGATTATTATGGTATCTGAGGGCTCCCTTCTATTAAATCCTCCCCCCATATCTTCTCTACGTTTTTAGCTAAGTTAAGGAGAGATACTTCTTTTGATAGATTTAGTCTATAATTTAGTGGTAGCATTGAGTTAAAATTCCTTTTTAAAGATAATTTCCTACATTACCTTTAATCTATAGACCAAAAATATATTTCGATTTCACAATTAGACTGCTACTAGTTGTAGAATTTGAAGTGCACTTTGTATACAATCTCATGGATGGTTGAACGAGATGGTGACACTTGCTTTTTGTCAAGTGGTCTTGGATGAGGGTAATAATGTGGAGACCAAATCTACCCTTTGTAGCATTCCTTCACCTTTTCACTCTTCCTATAGCGGTCCCTCAGTCTTACTGTACCAGTTGCAGGCTTGCCTATAGCTCTCTCCTGTAGAAATGTTAGAACAAAGTTCAAAACTCCTTGATGGCACCCCGAGCTCATTGTCTCCTTAACTATTTTTTAAATGAATGATTATTAAAAATAATTCGAGCCCTGGTACATAATTTGCCATTTTTGGCACAAGTTTCAAGCGTTGTGGTTTCAAGCGTTGTGGTGAGCTAGCAGTCTCACGAGGTTTCCTCTTTTGGACCATTGTCCCCACTTGGAGTAATTATTCCCTCTTTCCTCGTAATCACCACACACTTTTGTGATCCCAACTCGATTCATGTGACACCTCCATGTTGCATGTGTGCTTACCACCACTTTTAGTTTACTAGTCAAAGGCGACCAAGTTAATTGACCACCTCCAGCTTATTAAAACATCTCCTCTCGACATTTAGACTTTTTCATTATTCACACATAGGGAGGATGTGAGAGTTCTCCATACCTATGCCTACCTCATGACTGAACTAATGCAAGGATTTTCATGCTGGAGCTGGACTAGATTATTGGCATCAAGGGAGTTGACTTGCTATGTTTCTTTCCTATGTATTTATTCATTGCTCCTCGTGATATTTGACTATTGTGTTTGTTGTGTGCAGGTATCTTGTTGATGTCCAAACTGCCACTACTGAGTCCTTATGGGAGTGATATGAATTCTGTAGAGTGGCCTCATAATTTTTTATCACCCCCACCCCTACTCATGAGAAAAAATAAGATTATTGCTTTTTGTGATGTGTGCACAAGCTGCTACAGGAGGAGGTTTTCTTCCTATAGCAATCCTCTCCTTTTCCTCTGGGGAATTCAAGCTGCATGGGGTTGATGCAAGAGGATGTGAAAGGTATTGAGGATAATTATAGGACTTTGAAGGAGTGGTGTAGATTTGTAGAAATGAAGATGATGTCCTCTGTGTGTTTCTCCATAATGTTTTAAGAGAGGTAAGGCAAAGTGGATGAATTTTAGTGAAATTTATATATATATATATATATATCAATCCTCTCCTTTTCCTCTGGGGCATTCAAGCTGTATGGGGTTGATGCAAGAGGATGTGAAAGGTACTGAGAATAATTATAGGACTTTGAAGGAGTGTTGTAGATTTGTAGAAATGAAGATGATGTCCTTTGTGTGTTTCTCCATAATGTTTTAAGAGAGGTTAGGCAAAGTGGATGAATTTTAGTGAAAGTTATCTCTCTCTCTCTCTCTCTCTCTCTCTCTCTCTCTCTATATATATATATATATATATATATATATATATATATAGTTTCTAAAATGGGATGGATGACTAATGGAAGGATGGTGGACCATGGTGGGGGAACCTTATTGATCCTTTTCAAGGTCATGTTGGGTTGTAATTTTCCTTGGATCTCCCTCCTATATCTTTTCAGAACCCTCCTATAGCACTATAGGACCTTCCTGTAGCAATTACAGGTCCTTCTTGTAGCAGTCTAGAGAGGGGGGTGAAACTTGAATTTTGGGATAATGGCATGGTGGATAGGGGTGATAACATGAATTTGGATGAAAGATGTGAAGTGGATGGGTGGAGGAGTGAAGGAAATCTTGATAATTGTTTCCCTATATATATAGAATCGGCCACTGTATTTGATACTGCAAAACGACAAAAAAATAGCAGACATGGTGTAGATCCATTTCTTGTATTTTTATTTTTCTCTTTCTTTTGAGACACAAGTTGCCTCAAAGGAGGTTTTCAACCTGTATGCCTGCTTTAGGTGCCTCAAGAGAGGTTTTCACCTAGGGATCTTTATTATTTTTGGTCTCCTTTTTTTTTCCCTTGGGCTGCCTCAGGGAGGTTTTCAACCCAAGAGTTGGCCTCATATGCCTCATAAAGTTTTTCATCCGTCAACATTGACTTCTCTGCTGGTTGCACTGATGAATTCTTCCTTAAACAAAGGTTTTGTGTATAGATTCAACCTGTAGCCATTGACAAGCAAGGCAATCCCTTCCTCATCAATGGTCCTGATTTGAACAACTCCATTTTCATGACATTTCTCTATTAGGTATGGACCCAACCATCTTGTCATTAGTTTTTTTTTGAAATCCTTCAACCTAGAATCATATGATAATGACTAGTCCTCTTATTGAAATATCTTGTCCTTGATATTCCTATCATGCCAAAACTTCCTTTGCAATTGTATAACTTCAGTGTGTAAGAGGGCCTACATTTTGAACTCATCTAAGCCATTCAATTGGAGCAGCCTCCCTTGTTATGCTTTGGTGACATCTAAATCCAATTGGGATGTGATTATTAAACTATTATACTTCAAAAACTCAATAGAAACTATAGCTTTATTTCCATAAACCAGATCATGTGGAATGAACCTAGTAATTTTCTTCCAAGTTGTGTTATAGGCCCAAGTGGCCTCCACTAATTTATCTTCCCAATATCTCATGGTGTTGCTCACAACCTTGGTTGGGATGATCTCCAATGCCCTATTTGTAACCTCTACTTGTCCATTTTCATGACGGTGATATGAAGTAGATGTTTTGTGTTTGATCTGATGTTTCCTTAGAAGATTCTCGATCATATGTTATGTGAATTGAGCTCCCGGATCGATGACCAACTCCCTGGGGTACCCAAATTTGTATAATTTTGCCTTAAGAACTAGGCCACTTTCTCCTTTATTGTTTCTTTGACAGAGTTTGTTTCAACCCACTTTGTCAAGTAACTAGTGCATATAATGTACTTTTTTTTCCTTGATGGTGGATCAATTGGCCGAATGAAATCAATGCTCCACTTGTCAAATGGCTCTATGTCCACCTAATCTTGTAGAGGAATTACATCCCTGGAGTGGGTTTTCCAATCCTCTTGCATTGATCACATCTTCTAGTATACCTTATTTCATATTGGTGGAGGGTGGGCCAATAATAGCTAGCTTGTAGTGCTTTGAAGGTTGTTCTCTTCGCAGAAAAATGACTTGCAATGGGCCCATTATGGCAGGCAGAAAGGATGTTAAATACTTCATCTTCCATGACACATCTCCTTAATATGTTATATGGTCCCAACTTGAATATATTGCCCCCGATCCAAGTGAAACATGCACTTTTCCTTACAATTATGCTATTCTCCCTAGATGACAGATTTGGGGAAAAGTTTGTAGCAACTAGGTGGTTGGCTATGTCAGCAAACCATAGAGAGAGCATTGAGATAACAAATAGGCTCTCACATGGAATTTGATCATAGACGATACCTTCATCACCTACAAGCAAGGTAAGTCTAGCCAAAATAATTGTAACTACAATTTCTTTTCCTGACTTGTCAATGATAGTTAAATCAAATTGTTGTAACAATAGAAACCATCTAATGATTCTAGCATTCACATCAGGCTTATTCATCAAATATTTAATAGTTTCATGGTCATTATAAAGAAAATGTTGGTACCCAGTGATTTAGTGTCTAAAATTGTTTAAGGAGTGTACAACAACTAAGAGTTATTTCTCAGTTACAGTGTAGTTCAATTAAGCCTTAGACAGATTTTTACTAATGAAATAAATGGCATAAAGTAACTTATGATATATTTGTCCCAAGGCTTCCCCCACAACTTTTTCAGATGCATCGGCATGGATATGGAAAGGAAGGGCCCAAGTGGGGCTCTTGTGTATGGGGGCAATGGCTAATTTCTCCTTGAAAATATCAAGGGCCTCTTAGAAGCTATTTTTCCAATAGAATTCTTAGTGCTTGGCCAATAGTCCAAACAATGGTGAAGCCACTTTACTAAAGCCCTTTGATAAACCTCCTATAACATCCAGCTAACATAAAGAAACTACTAACATCCCTCTACTTTTGAGGAGTATGCACCCTTTTGATGATGACAGTCTTGTTTGGGTCCACTTGTATTCCTTCTTGAGATATTGAATGGCCAAGGATAGTGCATTCATTCATTAAGAAGTCACATTTCTCTGGACTAAGTGAGAGGTTCATTTCAATGCATTTCCTTGGGACTTTTCCTAGGTTAGAGAGAGTGTCCAGGAAGTCACACCAGTAGGGAGTGAAATTATCCATGTAGATCTCCACAAAGTCATGGACAAGTTCAACAAAGTTGCTAAGATCTTCCCTTTGAAAAGTGGAAGGGTAATTGCATAGACTGAAAGGGAGAAACCTATAAGAAAAGGTACCCCAAGAACATGTGAATGTAGTTTTGTCTTGATCCTTAGGGATGATATGGATTTGATTGTAACCATTCAATAGATATAGTAAAGAGAATAACTTCTTCCCTATAAGACCATATAACACTTGATCAATGAAAGGAAAAGGGAAATGGTCTTTCTTGGTGGCTTTGTTTAGTTCTTTGTAATCCACACAGATCCTCCACTTCCCATTCTTCTTGGGGACCAAAACTTGGGGGGCACCCACTCACTATCTAAGATGGGATATATGAACCTTGCATCCAAAAATTTTTGCAATTCTTCCTTTACTATGTCCTTGAGGGCTGAGTTCATTCCCCTCTAAGGTTGGCACACAAGTTTACATCCCTCATTGATGTAGATGTGATGAGTAAAAACTGAGGGATGTACCCCCTTCATTTCTTTATAGTTCAAGGAAAATTCATCTAAGTGCTCTTTCAACATCTTGCATAGCTTCTCTTCTTGGTTGGCTGAGAGAGATGGTTTAATATTCAAGGTTCTAGATGGACCAAATTCTACATGGGCATGACTTGGGTGAGCTAAGCATAATTCAGTCCAAGGAATACTCTCATACTATTTCACAAGCTAATCAAGAAGCATGCTATTGGGGGTTGGTTCTATAGAATATGGTCAATGAGGTCATCTTCATCAAGTTGCGCCCCTCCTATAACAACATCTAGGGTACATATTGGATGAGATGTTGTATGATACACTTCATCTTCCTCGTCCTCTTCTACCCACAAGGGTAAGTCATGCTCAATGGATGACTGAGTAGGACGGTACAATACCAATTGTTTGGACAAATTCCCATTCTTAATGGTCATGTTCCTGACCCTCCAACTAATGTAAGCATCAACAATGGCTAACCATGTCCTTTTGAGTATGAGAGGATAACCATTGACTTTGGTTTTGAGCTGGAGGACAAAGAAGTTAGTAGGAAAATCTGAGGACTCAATGGAGACCATTACATCCTCAACAAGTTACTTGGGACCCACTATGGATCTATCTACAAGTTTCAGTACTATAATGGTGTTTCTTAAGGCTCCTTGGAGGTTTATTTTTAGCATGGTTTCTTTAGTCATCACATTGATGGCAACCCAAGGATCAATCAGGGTATGAGGGACAATAATGCCATCAATGTGCACATATACTACTAGACTTCCAGCGTTTAAATATTTTTGACAAATCACTCTCCCTAACATCAAATTAGATAATTGACCAATAACATTAATGGTGGGAGTGTCTCCTTTTCTCCTCGCAGGGTGTTTGAAACAATTCTCCTTGATAATCTTAATATAGATGGGAACATCCTTAATACCTTAGAGTAGTGGTGTTTTAATACACGGATTCTTCCATTCTCCCAGAACTTTAGACTCTTCTAGGGTGTTCTAGTTAGGATGGATCAATCTCGCAAGAAAAGGAGGTCGATTTACTTGATTGGTACTCTCTTCCTTTTCCTATTCAATTTATTTAAGTGGAGATGGAGGTTGGTTATCTAGAAGAACTCTTCCATACCTAAGTTTGATTTCTTGAATCTCCACAGCATAGGCATGGTAATATGCCTCTCCATTATAAACTTGTTACGATTTCTTGTTATTCGGGTTTGGATTGGGTTGAGAAAGAATCTGAGGTTTCTTGAGTGGAGCATGATGAGTGAGTTGTGGATGAGGTGGAGGTGGAGGAAATAAAGTAGGAGGTTGGTTGAGTTGAGGCGTCCACCCTTGTGATGGATTATTCCATTGAGGAGGTTGAGAAACATATGGGTGAAATGGTTGATTGACAGGTTGGGAGTATATTTAGGATCATTTGGCCAAGAAGGATGTGTGAACCATCATGGATGAGTGGAAGAGTACCCAAGGTGGAAATGGTGCATTCTATTTTTCATGGTAATAATGGTAAAGTGCACCTTGCATGCCCTGCTGGTATGGATGAGATCCTTGAGGCCTCCTTTGATTTATAAAGAAGAGTTCCTCAACCACACCTTCTACCCCTTGGTATACAACTATTAAACTAGGAAAATAAGGGAATTTATATGTGGCATGGTTTTCCTCATAGACTAAGAAAACCTATATGACATTTAATCGTCATTCATTTTTGGGGTGCCTTCTAGTGCATTTAGGGTAGAAAATAGATAGGGATCTCTCTACTTACTCTTTTCTCCTCTTGATCTACATGGTATCCATTTACAAAGAAAAGGTATGCATCATTTCACTTTTAAAGAAGTCCAACATGTTCCCAAACTCATTCTTGTTGGATTTTGTGGAAGTAGAGGAACTGACCAAGCCTTGACTAGCTCTACCCTTCTTCCTAGCATCCTTATTGTGATTTTTGAACATTGTTTTGATGTCATCATAGGATAACTAATAGGTGTCTGCCCCAGAAAACATTTTGAGGGTTTCCATCATGTCGCCTCTGATCCCTCAGAGAGGAACTAGCTTGAGTGATTCAGGATGAACAGTGCATCTCGCCCTCCTATAACTGAGTTGAAATCTCTCCTCATAGTCCTCTAGGGATTCATCATGTCTAAGATTCATTCTAAAGATTCATTCCTTAGTTTATTTGAACCTACAGTAGTCCTTGTTCTTGTTATTAAAGGCTTTTTGAATTTGAGCCCATGTAGTCATGGTATCCCCAGGAAAATGCATAAACTAGCGCAAGGATGCATCCTTAAGGGTAGATGGGAATAACTTCAGGTTCTCGTCATAAATGTCATAGTCATAGGTCCTACAAACAACAAAAAATCCAAACATAAAAGTATCAGGATTCTTAGAGTTTAGGTCATGGAAGTGTAGAAGGGAAGTAGGGCTTATATTCTTCATTTTGGCCTCTCCATTAGTCTCTCTAATAGGAAAAGGCTCATTGTTCCTATTTTCAGCCATGGTTTCGGTAAGTGAAATGTGTTCTTCTTCTTCCCTAATAGGTTCTTCAAAGATCTTAGGTTTCTCAACTAAATGGTCTTCTAATTCCCCTAGAGTCACATAGGGAAGGTGACAATCACCGAAGAAGAGTGAAGGTTGATTGCTTGAGGGTGTGGGGGTGTTCGATGAGAATTTTCCTTGAGTATCTCTATTCCGTTGAGGCATGAAATATTTTTTTTCTTTTATGTGATTTTTTTAAAATTGAATGTGAAACATAAAGTAATTCTTAATGAGAAATAACATATACCTAGATACCTCCTTGTCCATGATGCCAAAAAGTGGTGAGCCCTGGTATTGCACCAATAGTGTTGCAACTGCGAAGGGCTCCTCAACTCTATTTATCATCCCGAGGTTCGTACAAACTTAGAGGTGAGAGTGTTGTATACATAGTAGATGGGATTCTACTCATCCCATCGTCAACTAGGACATTTGATCAATAATGCCCCAAGACCATTATTTCTACTGTATTAGAAGGGAACTAACTAATAAAGGTGCAATATTAACCTCAACTATAAGGGAACTAACTAACTAATAGAAGGAAAGTTCTTTTTGAACCTCAACTTGTAAGTGATATTAACTTGTAAATGTTATTGAATCAATTCATGAAAAGACAACAGCTACACTACATGCAGGAAGGGAACTACATTATATTGTAGTCAACCATCTAGCTAACAAATCTACTCGTGGACCAAAAACTAACCTACCAAATCATAATTAAGGATTCTGTGCATCTTATATCTTGCTCACACTTGCATATAAATCAATGTTCTATTTTTGCTAGATTTGTGATAAAGAAACTAATGCTATTCTCTTTTGCAATGACGGAAAAGGATGGTTGGAATGGCCTAAGTGTTGCCCTTGGTAATGGAGTCATAGCTGGGGGTAAACCTAATTCTAAACTAAGTGAAAATTCCATCATATATGGTGTAATAGGTTGTTTCAAGTATGCTACAAGTGCCTTGTATTGCTATAGGAAGACTGTTGATAAGGTTTATGAGGTAGGAATGATGAGTTCAAGGAATTGTAAGGTGGATGGAGGTTTGGGTAGATGGATGAAAGATGGAAAAAACACCTATCCAAGCTCAACACCTTAGGAAGGCATGTTTTGAACTAGGAGAGCTGATCATGGTGACCTAAGGGAATGAACTCAAGAACAGAATTTGAGATTCATCAAAGAGGGTGAAGAAGTCCAAGATGGAGATGGTGAAAGGCACCTTGCCTGCAGATCCAAATAGCCCCACAACATCACATGCCCATACTCTTTTATCATTGACAAAATGAAACAACTAATAGTGGAAAAGACAAGTTGAATTTAAATACCATCTAATCTATGCCAAAAACTCTAATCTAGTCAATAAATAAACTCCTAAGCTACAACAAGAACATGCAAAACAATATGACTAATATAGAACTTCTTCTAAGAAATCATTAACATAGTACTTTTGGATTGTGATTGTAGATCCTTCCATTCATGTTCCCATGATAGAGATGGGATAGAGGTTTTAATAACAAGAATTTTGAGGGGTTGTGTTCTAATGAAATGCGGAAAACTAACAAGAACTCTAAGATAAAAAGAATTACCAATACATAAGAAGGACCTAATCCACTGGGGTTGGACCCAAACCGAAGAACTCAATGATTATCCAATAATAAACTTCTCATTATCATTGCATCAATATCAAATACATCACATAACGAGTCAAAAAATAATAGTATCAAGTGTTGAAGCTCAATAATTCCTAGTTGAAAACAAAGTTCAAATCCTAATGAGCTCTTTTACATGTTTATTTATACAAGAGGGTAGCTACTAACAACTCCCTAGAAAATATGAATGTTTGTCTCCCAAAACTCGAGAACGGTGGGTCTTTATCTTCTTTAACTACACTTGATTGGCTTCCAATGACCACATCTTTCTTGGTTGCCAATGACCTCAAGGTGATGAGAGAGAGTGTGGTGATCTTGGCTAATTGAGGGAGTTAAGGAGGTGGACAACCTCCTAGGATATCTCCCTATTGTCTACTCTGAGCTGCTGCATTGAAATCATCTAAAAAATGCTCCATTTTCTTCATTTATACCATATTAGGCCACATGACATAGCAAAACATACTTTACCCCTTAAATGTGAGAAAGAGATAGTTCTAAATATGAAGGATGGAATTATTACCCTTATTATGTACCTATTGATGAGCCTCATCGGATCCTTCCATACCTAGATAGAAACCCCCTGGACTTCATTGTTTCTCATAAAGAAACAGAGCTTATTAGGAAACAATAAATAAAAATATACGACGTGGAGAAACCTACAACATGCACAAGATAAAATAAACTAGAAATTTATAATAAACTTCAATAGGGGAGAATAAATAAACATATCACAAACACAATAAAGATAGAATACCCATCCAATGCAACCTTATAGGGTTCCAATTTATATGACAAGTTGTCAACCATGCCCTCCTCAGAGTGCTCCTTGTGGGAATTATCAACCCTTTTCATCTTCCATAGTTAATTACTAGAGTGGTGAGGTATAAATTACAAACACTTGGTGGGAAGGATTACCTGGTCAATGCGACAAACAACGTAGGCAAAAGGACAAAAATTACATTGAAGGTTATTTTCTCAATGCGACCAGCACTCACACCTAGGAAAATAATACTTTTTGGTGCATCTTCCATTATGATGCCACTCACATCTCTACATAGCTTGTAGTATACCTAGGGGGGATATTATGGGGTACATACGGAGGTACCCAAGGTAATAATGTGATGGGCCATAGTTAATAAGTAAGGTGGTTAACCCCCATAATTTAAGGGACCATAAGTAGTTAGGAATAATGTGATTAGCCCATTGTATTAGATGTATGGTATTAAGAGACCCATGGTAATGACCCATGATATTGTATGTATGAAGCCTATATAGAAGCTAGAGACTCCTCATTAGGGGATGCCAAGGATTATTGTATTAACAAGAATATGGCTTGTGGAGTGTACTCCTTCCTTAACGAATGTTTTGTTCACATCCATTTGATGTATCTTCCATCCCATCTATGCTTATTGTGATAAAATGGATCTGATTGAAGAGTACCTTGATACTGGAGCAAAAGTCTCATCGTAATCAATTCCCTCCACACTCCTATTTGGTACTTGCTTTGCCTTGTAAATCCATCTGGAACTCACCACTGAATTTTTTGTTAGTCTTGGGACCACTTCCCAAACATTGCTTATGATACTGGAGTCATACTCCTCAACCATAGCAACAACCCATACTGCTTGCTACACTACTTCCTCGAATGAGGATGGCTCAACCTCTACACTAGAGACATGTAACCAATGTACTGATTTGGTGACCTCTTATACCTAAGATGTGATGTGGGTGATCCCACATTATCTCTAGCATCATGCATCAATTTTTCATCCTCTCTAATGTTTTCACTTCCATATCTGGAATCCTCTACATGAGTGGGTGCTTCCATTCTTTTCTCCTCTGCATGTGGTTGCTCCACATCATCCTAAGGTTCCTCCTTTGGAGCTAAAATATCCTCATCTGCATATAATTGAAGCTCACTCTCAAGGGAAAATTCATGGCCTTCTCTTCATCAAGCTTCGCATCTCTACGAACCATTGTCATCCTGTTGAATGGCAGGTACACTCAATAGTTATGAGGTGTATCATTGTACCCCAAAAATATACCCAACTTAGTTGATGGCTCTAGCTTTTTCTATGCATCCTTGGTAACATGACATTAGATGGATGAAACAAGATCCTGGAGTGTGTCACATCTGGTTTCTTACCTAAAAAAATCTTCTTCTGGTATACTCATCCTGAGAATTCGATGAGGGCTTATGTTCTACAAATAAAAAATTGGGTTACGTGATTCAACCCACAAGTGCAATGGCAGGCCTTGATCATGTAACATTTCTTGTGCAACTCCCACAATAATTATGTTGTTCCTTTCAACCACACCATTCTGTTGTGGGTTGCAAGGCTCTATTAACTCTCGTCGAATTCCTTCTGATGCACAAAAGTTCTCGAATTCATTCGACACATATTCTTCACCATTATCTCTTCCGAGAGCTTTAAATTTCTTGCCAGTATCTTTCTCGACAAGTGCTTTAAATTCACAAAATTTAACAAACGTCTAATCCTTTTTCTCCCTGAAGAAAATCCAACACTTATGAGAAAAATCATCAACAAATATTACATAATACCTGTGCTTTCCCATGGATGTTATTGAGAACAGTCTACACACATCTGATTGAGCTCTATCAAGAAGCATTTGTACTCGACTATATTTATCATGAAAGGAAGCTTTGGTGTACCTCCCCAATGTACACACTCTTCATGTGTCTCTCTGCTCTAGTGTACCCTTGGGATGTCCTATAGAAATTTTCCGCATGATCTTCAAAGCTCCCTGGTGCAAGTGACCCAATATTCTATGCTAGAACTCACCAATGTCTTGACATTGCACCTTCTCTACTTTTGTGCTCAAAGCATCACAGTATTCTACATCCAATTTGTAAATCTTATTTAACCGAACCCGATCCACTTCACCTCTCTTGAGGCTATGTGATGAAGGAAAGCATTTCCCTTGCTAAATATCACATCATATCCACGTTCCTCCAACATGGTAACTGAAACTATATTCTTCTTCAAGCCTAGAACATACATGACATCTTTTAATGTGAGAGGAGAACCAGACTCCCTCTAAAAGGTAATAGTATCGATGTCGATCACGTTATACCTCCCATCATCTCCCATCTTGATGTGAACCTAGAGGTCCTTCTCCTCCAGGTCACTGAAGAAATCTTTGTTTTCGGTCATATGGAATGAGGATCGACTATCTAGGTACCACACACTACCCATCACCGATGTCACCATGCAAGTGATGAGGGTGAAACCCAATTTGAATTGTGAAGCAAGAGCTTCACCTACCACTCCTCCCAAGGGCTTCTTACCGACCTTCTTGTGCAAACCATTTGTAGCATAGTTTCCCAGCTCGTGATAGTGAAAAAATTTAATCTTCGACATATCCTTCTTCTTTATACTCTGACTGGAATATTATTTGGAATGGCATGAATTTCTCTTCCCTTTCTTTGCCTTTCCAGATAAGGCATGATTCTCATCATCATTATGCTTGTATGACGATCCATCTTTGTTGTTCTACTGAATATCTTCTTGTACCAAGTCGTACCAGAATCACTCCCACTCTGGTAGCTTTTCCCTCTCATTAACTGAGTCCTTGTAGTTTTGTCAGCTCTTGGGAAGGCCTAGAAGTGCTAGGCTCAATAGATCGTCTTCAACAACTATAACACTCACACTTCAAATCTCATCTTTTCATTTGGTGAACTTGGCCAAGTTCTTCGTTACTGTGTCACCCTTCTCCATCATGAATTTTTTAAGCTTGTCCTTTAGTGCCATATTCATGTGGTCATTGTTGTTTTGAAATAGGTTTTTCAAGGCCTTTCACATTGCAAATGGAGTTTCTTTACCATGTAGGTTCGAGAAAATATTATCTCAAACTCCTTCTAAGATAATCCTTCTTGCCTTTTCCATACATTTTCTCCACTCTACCAAATCTTGAGCAGCATATGGCTTAGGAATATCTTTGTCTATGAATTCCTTAAGCCCATTGGCTCCCAGCACTACCTCCATCATGTACTTCCAATAAATATAGTTTAAACTACCCTAAAGGGCATATTTTAGTCTCAATCCATATAGTGACACCCTGCTGGTTCTAAAGTATGATACTGCAAATTTTGTTTCTCCTGCAAAAGAAAAACTTGTATTATCCTCTTCTATAGTGATTTCAGCTTTGAGACCATGTAGAAATTCATTCTAGATTGAAACTTAGTATTGTAATGTGCTAAAAGAATTGACTTGAATATACTCTACTCATCAATGGAAAAAATAAATGATCAATGAAATCACAAAGCATAAAAGAGAAAGAATTCAATCACACATAACACGATAATTTTCTTGGGAAAGCCACAAATAAAAACCCCTTCTATCTATATATTGCATTAATTAGAAAACCTGAGAAGATTATAATAATTTTATCAACCTCGAGCAACCTCTGCACTATCTCTATCTATCTCATTGCTTCCCAAATAAGTTGAAGCCAATACTTACCCAATTCTGGTGCTTGCCAAGCTCCTATTTCCTTATGCAGTTTCCTAGGGAACTAGAGCACATTTAATTGGTAAATTACACAAATATGAGTTGTGTAATCCTTGTTGGCCTTCCTATGATTTCATGCACCACTTGTACAATTTGTATGATTATACAACCGATAATGCGCTGTCCCTAAACTCCAATCTGAACATGGTATTTCTCTAATCTAACATGCATGAGTTAATTAAGGATGAACATTTAGTTTACTAGTTGATCAGTGTTGGTTACACCGCACTACTACAGGTTACACCCCACTAATAGATCTCCCACTAATTCTCCTTGTTGGAACTAGTTTAACGAAATTTAACTCAGTTAAAGTGAATTAAATAATTACCACTCAAATAGACCCAACTAGGGCTCCTAAAAATTAGGATACACTCTACATGACTCTAGTTAGACCCTCAAATCAAATTAAATGAGCCAACTAAGTTAAATTAACTTAGTTAACTATTACATGTCGTCATGAGATGTGGAATTACTATTTAATTCATAATTTAATTCAAGGACAAAATTAAATTAGGATTTTCTTATTGCATTTTCAACAAAGTATGTCCTCATATGTTCTGGATGATCTACATTCTATTTCCAATTCCTTAAGTGTGTGATCACAGTCAAGTTCTATCACTTCTCACATCGGTTTCATGATGTCGTACTTAGCCAAATTTTGGAAAGTCCCTAGGAACCTAACCTCACTCAGCCCTCCTAAATTGTACATTCAACAGTCTCAGCCCTTAAGTAGAAATATTGTCTCTTGGAATTATGCAATCCATAGTGTCTTCCTCCTATAACTGTGCATTTTCCAACCCCAGTGCTCAATCCGAAGCCCTCACTCTCAGAACTATGAAATCACCTAGTCCCCTCTATCGTCCAAAACTACACACTTGGCTAAACAATTGCCCAACCCCTCAACCTAGCTTACCAAGCTCTCAAACTATGCAATATTCTTCCTCAGACTAGTCTGAACTATGCATTGCACAATCTTAGAGCCCAAGCTCTGCCCCTAACTGCCTAAAATTCAAAAATGCACAGTCACTAGACCTTTTCCTTGGCCCACCACTCATTCCAACTCATTCAGTGGATCATCATCTGAGACCTTATATTGGGGTTTATTAGACTGATGTTGTCTTGTCATGTGTCGATGGAAAACACAAGAAATCTACCATGCTATGGAAATATGATAAGGAAGGAGATGGAGATACATAAGGAGTTGACGACAAAGGATGATCAAGAGGCAAGAAGATGAAGGATCAATGGAATATGATAAGGACTGCATGAATTTGATTTTCATCCTTTTGGAGAATAGATATGAAAAACAAAGGACATCTCTCATGAAGTTGAGGTAGTAAGGATAGTGTATCATTTCTAGATCATTATGTCTTCGATGTCATGTATTGTAGCAAGCATTGAAACTCATTTCATGTATTTTCTTTAAGTGTTTTGGTCCCATTTGCAACCTAGCCAAAGTGTCGTGTTTTCACATAATGACTGTCACATAGCATGTAAAAGCCTATTCTAATTGTTTCAATGGTCTACCTTTTTGAATATGAGTTCTCCTAACCATGTAAACACTGATCACACTCATTCACAATTTTTTGAGCAGTTTCGCACAAGTGTCGTAAAATTGTTGCAAAGTGTATCTTAAGTATTACGCTTGTCGTAACTGGTCATAAAGTGGTCACATTGAGGGAAATGTGTTGTTCATGTGTCATGGGTGATCTAAGTTTTTTTATGGTATTCTAAGTGTGAGATCATAGTCGAAGTCTTATCATTGTTCACATCAGTCTCATTGGTCTCACTCTCAACCATTTCTGAAGAGGCTTCCCCACCAACCAACTTGGATCCACCCGGCTTGCCTTGACTGAAAACTCCACTGTTCCAAACCTCGGGGTGTGACCTTCCCCCATGGCATTGTGCATTACGTAGTTCCTTCCTCCAAAGACTATTGCACTGCGGAGTTTCTGTGCGCAAGGCCCAATGTTGACCTCTAGGATTACATAATCATTCCTCTCATCCTAGTCCTAACTATGTATTGTGCAAGCACACCACTCAATCTCTTTGCCTAATTCTTTTAACCACAGATTTACGTAGTAGCTCAGTATCCCTTGCCTCCTGAAACTATGCAATATGTCCTCCTAGTGTCCATCCCCTTACCTTGCCTCACTGTCACCCAGGACTGTGCAGTTGTTTCCCTCGGCTTTTCCTAAACTGTGCATTGCATAATCTGAGTGATCAACCCTCACTACTGGCTACTTGAGCTACGTAATTGTGCAGTCACTAACACCTCTCTCCCAACCTATCACCTACTCCAAGCTCAGTTAATGGATACAAATGCACTATCTTAGACTAGGGGGTTTTTAGACTGATGTCGTCTTGCCACGACTGAATTGCAGATGCAAGTACTCTCTCACACCATAACAAGATGATCAATAAGGAGATGTATAATCACATCATGTTGAAAGACATATTTACAGTTAAACATGCAAGATAATTAATTGAGGCAAAGAAAAGGGACACCAATTTGCCACCACAACCCAAGACTTCAAATCATTGAAGACTCCTTACCACCAAACCATGAGGAGGTGGAAGACAAAAGCATTCTCAAGAAGACATCAAAGACATAGTAGTAGTAGTTGTGTGACACTACCACATCATAAAGAAATCCATGTCAGTAGTGTCATGTCATGAGTTCTCATAGGCCACATCATCATTGTGAATCATGTATACTCAAAATGTATTGTAAAGTGAAAGTCAAAGGGACACACATGGAATATGAAGAGTCATGTAAGTTGAAAGGTCATAAGAAGTGAAACAGTCATGAGGTTAGTCAAAGGGTCACAAGGAGGGTGAAGCATCACCCCTCAGTTATATATACACCCTCAACTTATGAGAAAAGGAATTTTCACCTTGGCTCCTACCACAAGACACTAGAGAGACAGATTAGTTCTTTTAAGGAGAAAGGAGTGACTCCAACACTCCACTATTGGAGGTAGTGATGTTCATTATATACATGTGCCTTAGAAATTTTACTTAATAAAATAAGCTCTATGGATCAACACGTTCTTCATTCATACATTATGGATATTTGTTAGACGATTCGGTGAATCTTTGTAATTCATAATTTCTTTCATCTCTACTAAGGTTGTTGAACTATTTCAGTTATTTTGGTACTTATCATTTTAAGAATGTGTAGTGTCTGATATTATCATTGTTGCATCCTTGTCAACTATTCTGGTGGATTTTAGACAAACCTTCTTTGTCATATTGGTTTCAATGACCGTCGCATCTTGGCAGACTATTCCGCTTGATGTTTCACGAATCCTTCTAGTTCATTTGTGTCTCTACTAGGGCGGTACTACTACCTCTCTCTTACAGGCTTACTTCTCCTCCCCTCCGCAGTGAAATAACTTTGACACACCTATTATCAAACACTCACCAGGCACACCCCCTTGCTTTTTAAGGCACATGTGCACTCCTCTTTCTTGCTGACGGTTACAGCGAAGGCATATCTATTAGAATACATGGAAACTGAGCCAATATTCCAGATGGGGCTCTTACTCCAATCGGTGTGAGGTCTAATTGGGACTTCACTTCGGGGAGACCCCTTGGTTGATGGATTTCCAGCACTGTCAATAGTGCTTTAAGATGTCGCATATCCAATTCCTTTTTATGCCTATCTACTAGTGTTTCCCTTATTTGTACACTAGAAAGAAAAATTTCATGTTTTGTTTCTCAAGCAATTCAAATAATTTCAATTGTTTATGTTCCTTTTGATTCTACACTTCATTAGCTCTTTGGAAGCCTACTAATTTTATAAAGCTCAATTTTGACCAGGCTTCAAAAGGTAACCCAAACATCACAAACTATGGAGGTATCTTCAGGAGTCATCTGATGTCCCCTATATACATTTATTCAAGCATTATGTCATATAACTGTAACAATACAATAGAATCTAAAACCCTTGAATAAGGACTATTGATTCCCACACTTAGGGCTACACCAAACTTGTGATAGAGGATGATTCTCTACTCGTTATAAACATAATCCACAATTTACATGGCACATAGATAAACAATTTTTTTTGTAGTTGGAGACTTGAAATCCTACTCATACGAGAATCATCGCTCGTTCCTTCCATTCTAGTAATCATCCTACTCACCTTAGAATAGCTGGAACTAAAATTGTAGATAAGTTGGCCAATTCGAGATGCATCTCATCATGCTTGCAAATCTCCTCATCATGGAAATTTTTTAAAGAATCTCCCCTCAAACAAGAATGTTGGACCATATATAAGTAGGACAGATCTCCCTAACCAATCTCTTGCTATCTATTCCTTCATGCTCTCTTTGTGTGTATCTCTCAATCTGCCTATGTGGTCTAGTTTTTAGTTTTTAGTTTTTATATCAAGAAGTATGGATTGTCTTCTATTCTTTTGAAAAGGTTGATATTTTGGACCAGCCCAAAACTCCATCACTTAATACATACTTCATGTTTTCAGGCAATACAAAAGATTAACCTATGAGGAGGAGTTGAGAATAGAAGCCACTTTTGGGGCAATTCAACTATCTTAAAAGACATCCAAGCTTCACACAACCTCATCCAATCCTAGTAATAACATCTCATTAGTATGTGCATCGTTCTTCCATCCAATAGAAAAGCTAGCCCCACCTAAGCTCAACCTAATTATGAAACTAGTATTAATAATAATCTAATCCAATTTTAAATCATACTTAAACAAAAATACTAAACTAATATATAAAACTCTTATGATATATATACCCAACTATTTCATACTCTTTTGAAAAAA
Source organism: Pinus tabuliformis (assembly GCA_031772625.1). Classification (NCBI taxonomy): domain Eukaryota; kingdom Viridiplantae; phylum Streptophyta; class Pinopsida; order Pinales; family Pinaceae; genus Pinus; species Pinus tabuliformis. Next base: position 408,571,775 of record CM062806.1, on the reverse strand, counting down.
AAAAAAAAAAAATCTTTGAACTCACACTATTTCTCAGGATGTCGAGCGGACTTACCCACCATAGGCGGCTCGAAACCGGATATTTCTGAGGCATGAAAAGAGTCGTGATCCATTATGTAACTTTATTGGAGTCAAATTGGCCTCTCTTTTGACAAGCTTGCGGCTCAAGTATTTTCTCCTCTTCCGGCATCCATAGGTCTTCACAATACTGTATTCCACTTTTAACAGTAGTCCACTGGAACGTGTGGAGGAAAAGAGTATGAATTACATCGCAGCGAAGTTCCGAAGGCCTTACGTCATAGAAAATCAGAATAATTGGTGCCGTCGACTTCAACATGATCTGGAGCTCAATTAAATAGCAACTTGAGTTGGCATAATCTTTAGAAAAGATTGCTATGTGCATGGAGGCTGTTTCGATAGTGCCGATTGACAATTCATGGGAAATTAGGGTGTGGGAGAGATGATTGGCAAACGTCTTTCCCACATCAGCCGATGATGATTTATGAATACAATCTGGTCATCGTTTTCACCGTATTTGGTAGCATAATGAACGTATGAGGAAGATGCTGAAGGGATGGTAATGCCCCAAAAATATTGTGTGAAGATACACACAAAAATGAAAATGGCTGTAAGAACCTCTACTTTCCCCTATATCCTTGTCTGGAAGATCTCACCTTGGCTCACTAAGCTGGGATGGATGGAAGGAAGAAGTATCTGCCCAAACACCTGTTACCCAGGAAGGGAGGACATATTTGGCCTTGGAGCTGGGCTTATATATGTGATTATATCGTGCAACCTCTTTATGATATTGGATTGTTGAGAAGGAAGGTTTAAGTTAGATAAGATCTAATATTTCAAGCAAGAAGATCCGAGAAGATTCGGGATCGGGCTAAAGGCACTTATCGGACTATCGGAAGGCTTAATACTTCGAGCTACTTACTACTGAGAATGGGAGCCTAGTGAAAACATGACATTACCTGACCTGATTACTTCGAGATAAGCCTGCCTGTATGAATTCTGTGGCCTGCCTCCCTTATGCATGGAAGCGTATCAACCTGCTTGATCCACCTGCCCTCCTACTAACATTATCCACTCTTTTGGCTTCTTGAGATTGTTGGGAATTTCTAGTAATTCCAAACAAAAACTGAATAGAGAATAATGCTCTGTTTTAACACAAGATCTTAACATAGCGGAAACTAAAATTGTTTTATGAGAAGACAAAGATTTTTTCACACACAAAAACTTTTATTTTCATGAAACAAAACTGTTGTTACAACAGGTCTTCCTCTTCAATAGGGATTACAACAGGAACGCTTCAGTTCCACAGATTTATTTTTTTTTGTCTCAGCACTGCTGTGCGTTACAAAAGAAGCTCTATATTTTTTTTACTCTGCTGTCTACACATACTGTGTATTACATTTTCTACATTAATAAGCTATGCGAGGTGATGTCATAATTTTCCACCAATCGCTTTAACTTTCTAATGGAGTCTCTGCTACAAACTACTTGCTTGAGTGGACAAAATTAGATCTTCTCCGATGCTCTGTTGTAACTCTCGAGCAGGTGGAGTGGAACTCCATAACTGATAAATGCTGCGTCCGGCTCGAGGCATGTCCTTTTCCTTCTCGGCCATGCTTTTTGTTAAATGTGGTTGGTGAGGAGTAATGGCGCAAAGCTGGATCTGGCCTTCTTCCTCCTTCGGGAACGCAAAACAGGTTAAGGCGTAAAGACAATATGGCGGAGGCATGCATAGGGCGAGAACAAATATCGGCCGTTGGATTAAAAATATGGACGGCGGAGATTAACTTGAAGAAGGTGCGATATGCGATATGCGATATGCGATCAGATCGCATCGCAATATCGCATCGTCGGGAGCGAAAGGGCGGAGCTTTGACACTGGAGTTTGCGATCTGCGATGTGGCGATCGAATCGCATCGCAGAATCGCAATCGGCAGAAAACACAGGGTGTAACAAAAAAAAACAACAAGGCATGGATGCGATTTGCGATTTGGGATAAGATCACATCGTAAAGAAAAGTACGTTGCAGTTGGAATTACATTTCAACACTCCCCTTTAATTTCAACTGCTGGGTTATCAGTCATACCCAGACATTTCCTAAAAAACTAAAAACTTTTCTGCCCCAATGGTTTGGTCAGAATGTTTGCAACCTGCTCCTGTGTTCTGTAGTGTTGTAAAACAATTTCTCCATTATTTACCAATTCCCTGATGTAATGAAACTTTGTGTCAATGTGTTTCGTTCTCTTATGAAACACAACATTCTTGGACAATGCAATCGCTGAGCTATTGTCACAAAAAATCACAGTTTCTTTTACTTGTTCTTGGCATAAAATCTTTAACATCCTTCTCATCCAAACTGCTTGACATGCTGCTACTGTAGCTGCCACATATTCTACCTCTGCTGTAGACAATGCTACAATAGGTTGTTTTTTAGAAGCCCATGAAATGGCTCTTGAACCCATGTGAAAAACATAACCGGATGTGCTTTTCTGATCATCTACACTTCCAGCCCAATCACTATCAGTGTATCCTATTAAATCTGAACATTATGAGACAATATATAGAATGCCAAACCTTTTAGTACCTTTAACATACCTCAGAATCCTTTTTGTTGTCTGTCAATGCGCCTATTTTCGCCTCTCCATGAATCTGGAAATCAAACTAACATCATGCATTATGTCGGGCCTAGTTGCAGTCAAATACATGAGGCTACCAACTACGCTCTTGTACAAACTAGGATGAAAATTCTTGTTGCTATCCCCTTTGCTGAGTTTTAATCCCATCACTGTGGGAGTGATTGCTACTTTGCTCTCCTGCATATAAAATCTTTCCAACACTTCCTTAACATATTTTTCCTGTGAGATAAAAATCCCATCTCCAATTTTTTCTACTTTTATTCCTAAGAAATATCTCAGCAAACCCATGTCAGTCATTTCAAATTCTTCTTTCATGACTGTTTTGAAATTTTCAATAAGATAATCATCATTACCTGTGAAAATAACATCATCAACATATAACACAACAATTAGTATTTTACCATCTTTTTCTTTGATGTAGAGGGTGGGTTCTCCCTCACACTTTTCAAATCCATTTTCCAATAGATAGGAATCTATCCTACTGTACCATGCTCTTGGTGCTTGATTCAGCCCATAAAGAGCTTTCTTCAATCTGCACAGTTTGTGCTCTTGGCCTCTCTTCTCATATCCTAGAGGTTGTTCAATGTAAACCTCTTCCATTAACACTCCATTTAGGAATGCTGACTTCACGTCAATTTGGTATACTTTCCACTTTTTTTGTGCTTCTATGGACAGCACTGCTCTCACAGTTTCCATTCTAGCAACCGGTGCAAAAGTTTCCTCATAGTCTCTCCCATACTGTTGCTTGTATCCTTAGACAACTAGTCCTGCCTTGTGTCTTTCTATTTTGCTTTTAGCATTACTCTTGGTCTTGTAGACCCACTTAACTCCAATGACTTTTTTTCCTTTTGGTAGTTCAACTTAATCCCATGTCTTGTTTCTTTCTATGGCATTGATCTTCTCATCCATAGCTTCTATCCATTTCCTATCCTTAATTGCTTCTTAAAAATGAACAGGGTCATCAACATGACAATATAAAGCAAACAAAGAGTTCATACCTTCATTTTCTGCCTCTTGTTCATAAATATCACTTAAATTTCTGAACTTATTACCTCTTTCATTTGGTGTGCAAGTGCTTGAAGAAGCACTTGAATTTCCTCCTTGTGGTGTGCTTGGAGAAGCACTTTCATTTCTCCTCAAGGGTGTCCCTTGCTGTCCTTGTGTTGGTGTTGTTGTTTGGGGATGTATTTCAGCCATCTCCTCATCATCTTCATCATGTGACAAAGAGATTTTAACATTCACTGTTTTCTCTATGCTTCCATCCCAAGCTTCCTCCTAAATGAACTGAACATCTCTACTCACAATAAGCTTCTTGGTGGATGGGTTATAAAACCTGTAAGCTTTGGATTCCTCACTGTATCCAATGAAAATACATTTCTCCCCTTTGTTGTCCAACTTCTTCCTTAGCTGATCTGGAATGTGTGCATAAGCCACACATCGAAAAAATTTCATTTGGGTGACTCCTTGATTTCTCCCACTCCATGCTTCTTCCGACACTCTGTTCATGACTTCTTTTGTAGGGAATCTATTCAAAATACACATTTCACAGTGTACAGCTTCAACCCAATAATCATTTGGCAAATGCTTTGCCTTTAACATGCTCCTCGCCATATCCATGATTGTCCTATTCTTTCTTTCGGCAACTTCATTTTGCTGCAGAGTGTACCTTGTGGTAAAATGATTATGAATTCCATTTTCTCTACAAAAATGTAGAAATTCCTTGGAGATATACTCACCTCCTCTATCAGTTCTTAGAACTTAGATATGTAGCCTGCTTTGGCTTTCTACAAGTGCCTTGAAATTGCAAAATCTTTCAAACACTTCACTTTTGTTCTTAAGGAAATAAACCCAAGTTTTTCTTGTAAAATAATCAATGAATGTTAGTATGTAGTGTCTTCCTGCAAGTGATGGAGTTTGCATTGGTCCACATAAATCTGAGTGGACAATCTCTAAGGGTGCTTTTGCCCTTATGCTTTTCCCAGATGGAAAACTTTTTCTGTGTTGTTTCCCCAAGATACAACCTTCACAAAGGCTATCGTGTTTCTCTATCAATGGTAATCCTCTTACCATTCCTTTTCTGTTCAACAAGTTAAGACCTCCAAAGTTGAGATGTCCAAATCTCAAGTTCCACAACCAATTTTCATCTTTTAGTTCGCTTTGGAAAGCCTCTTGTGTAACTGCTGCAATTTCTACTCCATCTTTCAAATCTGCTTTCATTTTGAGAGGGAACATCCTGTTGCTCGTCATCTTTACTTCAGCAATACACCGTTTGCTAGGTGCTCTATCCATGATGGTGCATACATCATCCACAAAGAAAACATTGTAACCCTTTTGAGTAAGCTGTCTAATACTTAAGAGGTTACATTTCATTCTAGGAACATAATAAACATCTGCTATGGTATTCTTTTCACCTTTCCTTGTCAAGACTTTTACTTCTCCTTTTCCCATAACATAAACTTTATTATTAGCTGCAAGTGTAACTTGTGACTTCACACTTTGATCTAATTTAGAAAACAGGGCTATGTTTCCTGTCACATGGTTACTGCAACTGGAGTCTAGAAACCATACATCTTCACTCTTTGCTTCAGCCATATTATATGCAAACAACACATTATCTTGGCTGATATTTTCTCTAGTGAAATTTGCACTAGATCTATTACTCATATCATGCTTCTTCTTCCTACATTCATTTGCATAATGCCCATATTTCTTACAATAATAATATTGGACATCAGATTTATCATACCTTTTTCCTTGAGCATGGTGTTGTCCACTTTGTTGGCTGTTGCCTTGGCCTTGGTTCTGATTTGGATTGCTGCCTCTTCCTTGAACATTTGCTGGAATGTTTCTTCCACCTCTATTTTGGCTTTTTCCTCTTCCTCTCTTGTTTCCTCTGCCTTGACCTCTTCCTCTTCCAAAGGACATCTGGGTCTTAAAGGCATGTTCTAGAGATGAGTTTTCATTTCTACTCAATCTCTGCTCATGTGTTATCAGTGATGCATGTAGTTCATCAACTGAAAAGTTTGTGAGATCCTTTGTCTCTTCTATGGTGGTGACAATCACATCGAACTTTGAGGGCAAGATCCTCAATAGTTTCTCCACAATCCTCCTTTCTTCAAGAATCTCTCCATGAGACCTTATTTGTGTGACCAGACCAATCACTTGTGTGAAGAATGAGTCAATATTGTCTGACTCCTTCATGCATAGATTCTCAAAATCTCTCCTCAGCAACTGTAGTTTTGTTGTCTTCACTTTATCCATCCCTTGATAGGCTATATTGAGGGTTTTCCATGCATCTTTGGATGTCTTTTCTGCTGCTATCCTTGGAAACACATTCTCATGCACTGCTTGATACAAAAATAAGAGGGCTTTAGAATCCTTCTTCTTATGGCTCTTCAACAGATCTTTCTCCACTTGAGTTAATCTATTAAACTCATTCTCATCTGCTGGTTATTCAAAGCCATCCTCAAAAAATTCCCATAAATCTTGGGAAGCAAACAAAGCTTTTATGGTTATTGCCCAATAGTCATAGTTTTTCCCATTAAATTGTAGGAGCTGAGTATTAAAGATACCCATGCTAGTGCTTGCTCCAACCATTCTTGCACTCTTAACTATGCTTCAAAATAGTTGACTGTGTATTTAAAGTCACTGACTGTCTTCAACAGTAACACCAAAAACTAACTTGAGAAATACCTTGGATTTTTTTACTGAGTCTTCACTCTGCTGGAGAAGCTGTTGCAACAAGAAATCCTTCCTTCAGCTTCTTTGACACCTTCAAAGGGCCTGGACAAGCTCTGATACCATGTTGGGAATTTCTGGTAATTCCAAACAAAAAATGAACAGAGAATAATGCTCTATTTTAACACAGGATCTTAACACAGCGGAAACTAAAATTGTTTTATGAGAAGACAGAGATTTTCACACACACAAAACTTTTATATTCATGAAACAAAACTGTTGTTACAACAGGGCTTCCTCTTCCAGAGGGATTACAATAGGAGCGCTTCAGTTGCATAATTTTTTTTGTCTCAGCATTGTTGTGCGTTACAAAAGAAGCTCTATATTTTTTTTACTTTGCTGTCTACACATACTGTGTATTTCATTTTCTACATTACTAAGCTATGCGAGGTGGTGTCATAATTGTCCACCAACCGCTTTAACTTTCTGATGGAGTCTCTGCTACAAACTGCTTGCTTTAGTGGACAAAATAGATCTTCTCCGATGCTCTGTTGTACCTCTCGAGCAGGTGGAGTGGAACTCCATAACTGATAAATGCTGCATCCGACTCGAGGCATGTCCTTTTCCTTCTCTGCCATGCTTTTTTTTAAATGTGGTTGGCGAGGAGTAATGGCGCAAAGCTGGATCTGGCCTTCTTCCTCCTTCGGGAATGCAAAACAGGTTAAGGCGTAAAGACAGTATGGCAGAGGCATGCATAGGGCGAGAACAAATATCAGTCATTGGATTAAAAATATGGATGGTGGAGATTAACTTGAAGAAGGTGTGATATGCGATATGCGATCAGATCGCATCGCAATATCGCATTGTTGGGAGCAAAAGGGTGGAGCTTTGACATTGGAGTTTGCAATCTGCGATGTGGCGATCAAATCACATCGCAAAATTGCAATGGGCAGAAAACACAGGGCATAACAAAAAAAACAACAAGGCGTGGATGCGATTTGCGATTTGCGATAAGATCGCATCGTAAAGAAAAGTACGCTGCAGTTGGAATTACATTTCAACAGAGATAATCTAATTAGGGCTTCTTTAGCTGATCTAGTTAGGGCTTCTACTCCCTTCTTCTATTGGTCAAGACTTGCTTATTGGTTAAGGCTTGCTTATTGAGATGATCTAGCCGGTGAAGACCTTTCCTTCCCCTCCCCCTAAAAAGGCAAAGAATTCCCAAAAGACCTTACTAACTGGGTAAGGCCTTACTAACCGGGGTTAGTGTAAGTCTCTTTCTCCGGGGATAGGCTTGCTTATGAGCGTGCTGGCGGGGTTATCGGGCTTAGGATCAGAAGTGGCAAATGTCTAGGCTCACTGGGAAGTAGGTGGTTATCGGGAGAAAGGCAAGGAATGGTTATCAAAAGAACCGGTTTGAGTTCTTTCTGGTTAAGGAAAGGTTCGAGTACTTTCCTGAGTTCTAAATTACTAGCCATTCGTAACTAGGTTGTGTTCCTGCTCCCGTGGTGAAGTTACCAGCTCCCTCCAGGAGACACTAACTACGTTGTCTCCTTTTTATCCAACCTGTTGAGGATGGAATCTGTCTCCAGTTGCTAGAGATATAGAGATGGATCCAGAAGGATATTTAGATAGCATAAGGAAGATAGCAACATATTGAATGATCCTGGCTGGTTAATTTCTGTACATATAATGAACAATACAATTTAGGGATTTGAACCGGCTAGGAAGACTCCTATCCTAGCCTCCTATTTTTACTTTTACTCTTTGGATAAATGAAGTGTGTGCTTAGTTGGTACTGCTATGAACAAAAAACCCTACTTTCTTATAAGGAATGGATGAATCGATCCATTACCTGTATGATATTTAGACTTCGTCATACAACCTATTTACCCCAGACCTTATGTTATGATTTCCAGCTACCACGTATGAACTTATGAACTTATTTATCTCATGTTACCACCAAAGATCCCGGCTGAGATGAGTCAGTAAGGAATTTGAAACTGCCAGAACTTAGTAGACATGGCTTGATGGAATTATCTAGCCAAGCGGGATTGTCTCTTAGCTGGGACCGAGATGTTTGAAATTTAGCTGCTTATATCGTCGCATAACTGACTGCCCCGGATATATATTGATTAGAAACACCCTGAACTAATGAGACAGACATAGCTGGATTGAAAAGATGGGTACGACATTACCCCTTGCTTTACCAACCCACTCACATGCAGACCTAGATCTGTTCGAACTAGACCACTTGATTATGAATGGATCCTTGTCAGCATTGATAGATACAGGTTGAAAGAAGATGCCCAGCCAGCTAGACATCGTAGGAGATCGTTTCCTTGAATGTTAGTACCCACCCCTAGAAACAGACCCCAAGGAACTGGCTCTACATACTACTCCAGTGGCTCGCATCCTAGTTCATCGAGCTCTATATCATCCACTCTCCATCTAGGACCATCTGCCCTAGAGCTCTCGATGGAAAACACTAACTCCTCCTCTTCCATAGCTGATCAGTAAGCTGCCAAAAAAACCTATCTTATCCGCATTTAGGTAAGAGCCAATCAAACAAAAACATAATGTGTTTCAATCCTGAAAGATACATCAAATTTGCTAGTAAAATCACACTTACACAACTATCGTTGCTTCAAATAAGTACACTTGACCTCAAATGTGTTTATTGTTTGACAAGTGCACTCATACACTACAATATAATAATATATATTTCTCTATGAATGATGTCTATTATGATATAGTTTGACATATCTTTTGATGCGTCGTTTTCCCTTTTTCAATCTTAAGGAGTATCGCTAGAGCACTTAGCCTTCAAAAGGCATATTGTTTCCAAAATGAAACTCTTATAATCCCCATTAGCAAATTAGGATAGCACTTGGACGTCCTCGCAAGTGATTAATTCAATTGAAATCAGCCATAAATAGCTTACCTATTAGATAGAATTTCCTAATTTCAATTCATCCTAGGTTTCCTTGCAGTATACGTTTCGGGGATGGATCACTGTCCCACGTCTTATTAAGCTCAATTATCATTAACACAGAAATATTTTTAAAAATATCACTTGGAGTCCAGAGCAAAGTCCAAGTTCACGCTGCCATCACCAAATATGTAGCCTAAACTAATATTCTTTACATATTTTATTTTCACCGTCATATCTTATATTAAAATAATAAGAAATTAGTGTTGGTGTTTTTTTTAATTGGTAGGAAAAATTATCATAATTTAGTTGTCAAAACAACAGTGAGTGCAATCATTTCTAGTGGTTATCCCCAAATGTACGCTGATTCATCACTGCTGATAATCGGCAGGGGCAAACTTTCACTCCTACCAGATGCTTCTAGGTCTTGCGTCATTAAGCCATTTTGTAACATATGAGAAAGACTAGCAAACTCTAAATATTTCTCAAACATAATAATTTGTTCAAATCTTAATAAATATATATTTTATAAATTAAATAATTATAGACAAGGTGATCAAAGTAATATCAAAGCTAAAGAAAAATCTACAGTTTGAATCTCTAGGCTATACTGGGTTTCGGATATATATTCTTAATCACATTCAATACCATAGTTTATCGATACCTTATATATATATATATATATATATATATATATATATATATATATATATATATATATATATATATATATATATATATATATATATATATATATATATATATATATATATAGATATATAGACATTTAAAAACATACAATAATATTTTTAATCACATTTAGTACCATGGCTTATCAACACCTCATTTCGAGAAAGTCATAAATCATTTGAGAGTCAAAATATTTTATATATAAATTTAATTTTGTTAGATTCCTCTTTAATGAAATTGAAAAGAAAAAGAACATAAGTACATTTGAAATAAATTTCAAGGCATCTATTCCTTATACTCCTAAAAATATTCCATAAGGTTATATTTAGATTTATTGGATAATAAGAGGGATCAAATTTGTTAATGTGTACATTTTTAATACATCACATTGAATTAAATGATAAATAAATTAACACCATTAAAGGAATTTGATTTTTATTCATACTTAATTCATGATTAAAATGGACGAAAGCTCGTAATATATTAATGTATATTGATGAGTTGTTTTGTTGTAATAATTTTTTTTATTTTTTAAATTTTAATAACATAAAAGAAAAACAAATTCATAAAATTTAAAATTAACTAATTATAATTATTAGAAATTCAAGATATAAAAATTATAAAATTTTATGAATCTACAATTCCTCCACCTCAAGAGTTTATCAAGTTCAACCTTGATGGAGCATTGAAAGGTAACCAATGGGGTGCAATCTTCGAAGGTGTGTTGAGTGACCATCTTGGCACAATCATCTTCCTCTTATTCGAAAATATGGGTTACAATAGTAACAATGCTACCAAGCTTCAAACCTTAGAGGAAGGTCCCCAAATCACTTTATCTCAAAGCTTCTCAAAGCTTCTCAAAGCTCCTAGTGGAAGGAGATTCTCAATTGCTAATAAATATGCTTTCTTAAATCCGCAATGGCATAGTCTCCAAGAAATTCTCTCATAGTTGGCACCTAGAAGGCTATGCATATTTCCTCCTCCCTACATCTAATTCTCGAGGTATTCCCTTATATTCATTTCTTAAGAAAAAATATTGCTAATCATCTAGCCAACAAAGGATGCCAACATCAATCGACTATCCTTAACCTACATTGACACCCCTTCCCAAATCCCCCCTAAAATAGGAATTCTTAGATTTACCTCAGAAGGAACTCTCTTCTTCAAATGGGGTGCTCAACAGGAGATAGGTGGGGGAGGGAAATTTTGTCGGCCCTTCATGGAGTTATGGGACAAAAAATGGCAATAAGCCCCCACACATGTATTAATATTCCCCTCCTCCATCACATAGTAAATCATGCGTATTAATCATGATCTAAAAGTTGTTTCACAAATTCAGTTCAAATGGAGATTAGGCATATCTGTGGCTCGTGCTCCTAGAGATTTATGGATGGTTGATGGCCCCAACCTAACTGCCTAATTGATGATTCTATCTCCATTCATGCAAAGGAATTATTTCAACTTGTTTAGTGGGTTTTGTTTACATGAGGGAAGTAACTGTACACTCATCCATGGCACACTAAAGGTGGCATTATTGCAACTTGTGGAGTTTTTCAACTTCATTTGTTGTCTCCTTTCATAGGTGAATTCTTGAACTTCCTATTTATGCTCAACGTTCTTGATTTTTTCTCTCCCTTGCCCTGTTGATTTTTCGTCATCACTCTCAATGGCTTTTACTTTTGTTAGGAATCTACTCCATTAGTCGAGGTACTTTACACTCTCCTTCTTTCTCCTCTCTTATTCCTCAATTTCTTTTATCTTTATTTATGGACTCTTTTACCTACCCCTATAACTCTCTCCATTCTTTGGATGCTCATCCATGTTGATCCCTTCAACTCCCCTCCTCTAAACAATGTCAAGATGGAGCTGATCCTCCCCTCTCTCCTTTTATGCTTCTACCATGTCTCAGTTATAGCCTACAATACATTATTCCCTTATTTCCTTACATGCCTCACCAATGAGCTCAGGTTCAATGAGGAACTACATATAAACATGCCCAAGTGAGTGTCGATAGCTCTGCTCAACCTTACTCGCAGTATACACCTCATCATGCCTAGGTGGAAATTTAACAAGTCAAACATGAGATCGGATGGGAACACTATTACCTCACTAACTCGAAGATTCTTGCTGACATTAACGAGTGGGTACTTGGCATAGGTCATACCCATGGTAGATATAGCTAATATATGTATACAATTGATATATATTAGCATCTCAAGATCCTATTTGGAAGACTTCTATTAGATAAGAATAAGGACAAGGAATAAATTTATTGGTGCTTAATCAAATGAAATGACCATGCAGTGCCTGGACCAAGGTCTAAGCCATGTGAAATTTCACCTGGGTATCCCACCTGACTCTAGTGACTTTACAATCTATTGCGATTAACGCCACTAACTTTGATAAGTCCCAATGATAGTTTCCTTTGAGAACTCTTTTTCAATTTAGTGCTTCTGTTTTTTTGACAAGTCCATTTTTTATATAGTATGATGAACATGAGTAAGTTGTTTATATAAATTATTATTAAATTTGAATTATGTCTTTGGCCTAATTTCTCTAATAACAACTTAGATGAATATTTTCTTGTTTTGTCATTCTTTAAAATTTGAATAACAACATTTACTTTAGATGAGGATAACAACAATTATTGTCCTAAAGATGAATCACATTAACTTATGCTGTGATTAATTCGAAAAACATTATCAAAAATATTTACTTTACCACAAAAATAAAAGTTTATAACACTACAGTAAAAAAATCTTAAAATTTATTAAATCTTAATTAAAACAAATTTTAAATTAATTAAATCATATGATTAAATGGTGAAATCTACAAAATTAATGTTTTTTTTTAAGATTACGAAGAAGATAAAATAATATGATGAATGAAAGAATTGTAATAAGAACTAATTTTTACCTAGTTATAGGGACAAAGGGAGGCAGACCAACCTAGTAACTAAATACTTATGTGTGAATTTTTAAGAATGTTTCTACTTTGGTTCAGGAACCTTGTACTTCGAATATTGTGGGAACCGTCAATATTCCCTTCATTAATGAAACAGAATTTTGACGTTGTAACTCATATCAATAAATAAACTTTTTAACAAAGGAATTTTCACCGTTAAACCATTTTGATTAATGCAACCTATTAATTCTCCGAAGCGTTTATATTTCAACCCCAGGTAAATGAGCGATCGTTGACATTTTTTATAAAAGATAAATGAGCGATCGTTGACATTTTTAATAAAAGGTACCTGAGCGATCGTTAACTTTTAAAGAAAAAATATAATTCCACGGGCAAGATTAAATCTTGGGCGAATATGACCAGAGTATGCTTCGTCTGAGTGACAAATCGCCGGCTCTGCCTTGAGGGAGCGTGAAGCGATGGGAGAAGTCTTAGTCTTGCATATTAATTTTTTAATTGAAATTGCGTCTGATCAGTTCATCTACGGCTAACGCTCTCCAATTATCAAATTAAGACGATTTACCTACATCGCAGTTGTAGTAACATCGCAGTTGTAGTAATTGAAATTGGGTCTGATTAGTTATCTACGGCTAACACTCTCCTCTTGTGAAATTTAAACGATTTAACTGTCTTCCCATGATGTAGTAACGTGGCAGATCGTGTCTGCCCTGGTAACATAGCGATGGATCATATGATTAAACCGTGTGCGTGCTACAGAGGCATTCAATTCGGTGGGTCTTGGAGCAAATTCTTATGAAGCCTAGAGCTCTGGAAATGTCGTTGGTGCCTGAATAACCTGATGTAGCTTTCTTACATTGGTTTCTTCATCACATCGCTCGACTGGGCGCGACGCTTATTCGATAGGGTCATGAATTGAATTTCGAACCCTAAAAGAAAGTTCAATTTCTACTGAGAATATTGATTTGCAATGTGCAGACAACTAGGGAGCTGCAAGAGGAGCTAAGCAGTTTGAAGCAATAGTGAGCAGGCTTCGCAGGAATCTGGGTAAGAAGAAGATATGTTCAACAACAGGACAACTGTATAGATTATTCAACGTGTTCATTAGGGAAGCACACTGTTACTTTATGCCTCAAGGATGCCGATCTTGCTTCCTTTTTTGAGCTTATTGGACTTAACAAGTAATTACTTTACATTACATATTCATTGGCTTCTCAGCTTATTTTGGAATAAACTATATTTCTGTAAATCATTATACAATATCCCTTATAACTCTTTGGTTTGATTGAAAATATTATAGAACTTTCTAGGAAACCATTAGCTGATGTACGATTCGAGTCTTTACAGTATTTTCTGAACCCTTTTTGTTTTGGAATCCATAATAGATATTGAATTTCTCGACTTTAGTGAACAATTACTCCTACTGTTATGGAAGTTGATATGGATAACAGAGCGGATACGAGAAGAGCCGATTAAAAGATTACCTATATAAATCTTTGGATAACAGCACATGAGAAGTTACATACAAACGAATGTTTGAACAGTTTATAATGGGAAGGGAGGTTGGAAAATTGCAAAAGGAAAGTAGAGATCCTAGAAATCTTTGGATAACAGCTCATGAGAAGTTACATTCAAAATTTATGGCTAAAATTTCATGAGAAGTTACATTAAAACGTTACGTTTAATATAATATTTTATATGGTTATGGATAACATTTCATATTTCTAGGATATAATATTGTTGTTAGTGTTTATAATATTAATCTTCTGGTTTTATAGTCATGATCAATCAAGGTTCAACATAACATTGTGACGATCACGGTTATCTATGATCAACCATGGTCTAACGTCGCATTGTGATAAAGATTGTCTATATATGGAAATCAACCATGGTGAACCATGGCAATCATGGTTCAATATCACATTGGGACAAAAGTTCTCTCAATATGAAAATTAATCATGGTCAACTATTGCAATGTCACAAAGATTGTTTCAATATGAAAATCAACAATGGTAAAAAATGATCAACCATGTTTGTTTAAGGGTTTATAATATTAATCTTTGGGTTTATATACCTTCCATTCACAATGTTAATCCTTTGGGTTTAGTATTAGTATTAATCCCGTGGGTTCCATTGGGCTTTTAGTATTAGTCCCTTGCATTTATTAGCTTCTTGGGTTTATAATATCAATCTCTTGGGTTTATTAATTTAAGGGTTCATATTCCTAAAGTATAATATTATCGGTAGGGTTTATAATATTAACCCAAGGTTTAATATAAATCACTGGGGTTTATAATCTATTGTGCCTATAATATAAATTCTTTGGGTTTATATTCTTAGGGTTTATTATTAAGACTAGAGTTTACAATATTGATCACTTGGGTTTATAATATTAATCCTAATCTTTGTGATATTAAACTTAGGGTTTAATATTTATTTTAGGGTTTATATTTCTTGTGTTTACAATATTAATCCCTTGGGTTTAATATTATACCCATAGGTTTATATCCCTTGGGTTTAATATTGTTCCCTTAGGTTTATATCCTTTAGATTTATTATTATTGTTTTGAGTTTATATCTATTAATCCCTTTGGTTTTATTACTTAGTAATCATAATAGTTATTTTCAACTGATTATAATAATAATTTATTAACAATAATTGATATAAATTAATAATTTTTATGAATTATAATAACAATAATTTTTATTATAATAGTTATTTTTGTAATATTATTTTTATTTTTAATAATATATATTTATCAATATGAATATTATTATTGTTATTTATATTAGATTTATATCATTAACTTTGTTTTTCAACCACAATTATTAATGTGATTGTGCATGTGATTGATATGCCCCTATAGATCTATATCAACCACATTGATTAATGTGGTTTTGCTAGGAATGTTATTAGGTTGGTTGTTGGTTATTAATATTAAACTTTAACTTTAATTTTATTAGTAATAATATTAATATTAAATGTTAATATTAATATAAATATTAACATTTAAGTTTAATATTACTATTAAAATTTAACTTTAATATTAACCTTTAATTATTAATGTGTTTAATATGTTTATGAATATTAATAATAATTTTAGTTTATAATATTAATGCCTTAAGTTTATAATATTAAAAATTTCTTGGGTTTATTAATCTTTTCCATTTATTAATATGAATATTAACTTCCATATTAACATTTAAAAGTAAACATCAAATTTTATTATTAGTATTAACTTTTATCCATTTCTATTCATTTTTGTCAATATTAAATTTTATTAATTTTAATATTATTATTAACTTTTAAAACTAACATTAACCTTAATGTGGTTGTGCATGTGATTGATATACACCTTTGATGTATATCAACCACATTTACTAATATAGTTGTGCTAGTAATAATTAATATAGTTGTTCGACATGAAAGTGTATACGTCGCATTAATGAATTCATGGAACCAAAGGATTGGCATTCCCTCCCTCCACATGCCACCATGTGCGTTGACCATTATTTTGGTTATTGAATAAAAAGATGTGACATAATGCACTTCTAAGATTTTACTAGTCAAATTCGAGGAATCTAAAGCCTTTATTACTATGATTTTCCTCCTTGGAAACCTGTTGGATTTTATACTACTCCTCCATGGCATCTTTATATTTTTCCTTTTTCTTGTCATGACCTTGGATCAGGGGTGTATGTCTCGAGTGTTGTTGAATGGTCTCCCTCTATTGTATTCCTTTCACCTCAATTTCCCTTTTGCAACGTTGAAGGGTTCGCCCAAGTGACCCCTACTTGACTATCCTCCTACCAACAATATTTCTTTGTCTTCTTCAACCAATGTCTTCTCCATTCCCTAGCCTAGAACCTGCTTAGATAAGATGTGTTTTGCTACCTCCAATAGGAATGACTTGACAATTATCCCATTTCCACATGGGACTAAGAGTCTAAGGCATTATGGGTGGTTCCACTGCAGGCTTTTGAACAGAATCCTTGGTGCAAAGATACCAGGAACATAGTTACTAGGGAAACACGTGAAAATTCATGAGGTGGAAGAGAATTCATTAGGAAATGTAAGAGATTTTTTATTCAAAGGTTATGGTAGGGGTTTCTCTATGGGTTCTAAACAGAACAATTTACATGGGCATAAAAACTATTACCTATACATTGTGGATCTCTACTAGCATGCCAAACTACTTCTTGGCAAGGTTTTGGTGGACAGGTGCCAAACTCATGACAATTTGATGCACTGGTTGGATGAGTTAAAAAAATTACTATTGGATATAGGAGGACAACCGTCTAGGCTTGAGATGGGTTTGCTTCCAACTTCACTCATTTCACCACCATGCAAAGTTGAGGAACAACCTATCAACTTGGATACCTCTCTATCATCCCAATGCACATGATTTTGTTATTGTTTATGATGTTTAAATTATGGAAAGCTAACTTAGTTCTCACGGGGATTATTTTCCCATTTATGAAATAATTTTTGTTTACGCTAGTATTAAGCAAATCTCCTTGGTTTTGTAGAGTTATGGAGTTTATTATTTTTATGGGGAATAAGTTTTGTTTCTTATTCTTTGGTCTGGTTATGGTTTTTTTCTTTGATAAGGAAACATTGCAATCTATACTCTTTTGTCTCTAGTTTGGTTTATGGTAAGTGAGAGATAGAGAGTTTCTTAAACATGATGTAATTTTATAAAGCATCAATGCAACTTTTATCTTACAAAAAAAAATAACAACTATTATAGCTATATATATTAGTGGTTGGTAATCTTCAATAGAAATTAATCAACTAAGAAAACTCTTAGTGAGGATTTTATGGAAATTCATTATGAATTTTTATAGTTGATGTTTTTTATGGGTATTCCTTATACTTATCTGAAATTATATAGTTTAAGTTTTAAATTTAATTATGGGGAATAAGTAATTTTGGAAATTCTTTATTCAAGTATATAAACATATTTATTAAAAGTTACTACCCATAATTTAAGCAATTTTTTGTATAAATTTAAATGAGTAAAAATATAAACATGTAAATTTATTAAAATTAGTATATACCAAAATTTATGTAAATTTACATATTTATTAAAAGTTACTACCCATAATTTATGCAATTTTTTGTATAAATTTAAATGAGTAAAAATATAAACTTGTAGATTTATTAAGATTAATATATACCAAAATTTATGTAAATTTAGTTAGAAAAATCATTGATGTTGTTAATTTTCTTGTAAATTTTACATTAAATACTGAAGATTAAAAAAAAATATAATTATCGAACACATCTTGATGATTGAATTTGCAACCCCTTCAATTCCAAACTAATGGTAGGAGGGGAAGGAAAACTTAGATCAATCTAATAATTTTGAGAAAATAAAATAAAATAAACTAACTATAACTATAGTGTGCCTATGAAGGGGTTAAAGACCATCATAAAAAATTATAAAATGATGTCTATGTTATTTGGTGGGTTTCTTCAGTTACACCAAGATCAACAGGAAATAGTCTTATGTGGCTGCCTATTTTATCGTACTTAACTATTGGTTAAGTGTTGGTTTCCCTATCTATGGGGAAGAATTGTGGTTTTTTATTTTTTGTGAGGGTATAAAGACTAAATGTGTTTTTTTGTGAGGATGTAAAGACTACTCTAAAAAATTATAATATGATAATTATGTTATTTGTTGAGATAGATATTATTTATAAAGAGAATTCCACAAGTTGATATCGATATTAATAAAAAATAAATATTAATATAAATTAGTTAGTACAAATTTTCTAATAGTTTATTTGAATCTCTAATTAAAATATTTTCAAAAAATATGAAATTCAAATATCTTATTCACACATTTTTTTACTTCTAATTACATTACAACATATTTGTTTTTTTAATTATAAAAAATATTATTTTTTTATTTAGAATATATTTTTATTTTTTATATTTATTTTAAAAAAATATAATTAACTAATAAACTTACAGATTCTTATAAGCAATAGAATAAACCTCTTAAGTTAATAAAAAGATTCTTATAAGCAATAGAATAAACCTTTTAACTCAATAAAATGAGTGTTACAATTAATGGGACAGTATCATCTTTCATGGTAAAAAAGAATATACTATGCTATATTATTATTGTGCCGTCGAAATGAATATACTATGATATATTGTTGTTCCGTCCAACTTCACACTACCCGTTATAAGTTAATGGGTGTGCCGTGCATTTCAATAACTCTACGTCTGCCCGTTTAAATATATATGTGTGGAGAGAAAGAGAAATAAAAGTTTTGTGTATTAGTTTCTTATTTCTTTCTCTCACTATATATCTGCCCCAAAGGAAAAATAAAAATCTAATGTATCTTATTAAAAAAAAATATTTTAATTTAAAATATAAATAAAACAATTAAATGTTCACACTATATATATAGATATATATATAAATTTATTACAAATCATATTTAACGTACATAATATGTATATGTTTATTATAAAATATATATATAACAAAGTTTAAGCGGAGAACATTTACTTTCGTTTACCCTATGGGACATCAAGGAGGCTCTTACTTCATTTGGGTGGATCTCTTTTTCAATAGGGAATTAAACACCACGTCATTAGGGAATTAAAAAATATTGTGGATGGCCTCTCCAAGGATGCACTCGACCTCATGATTGGAATTTTAGTCTTCTCTCATTCTCGAGATGGACTGGAGCTTGAACACATGTGTCAGGCCAGGGTAACTCCAGAATGGGCAAAAGAAAACTGATTGATTATTTCATTAGATAATTATTGTTTATATACATAAATGAGACGGATCAGTTCATCTTCTTGATGACTGTTCACGTTCTAGTTTACCCAACCGCTGAGGATTAGGTGTGAACATTCCCCCCCTTAATCTGAAGGGATGTTGGTGAGTCCAAGCATCGTTCTGAATCTTTCAAGCTTTTCTCTTCCAAGTGCTTTGGTGAAGATGTCTACAATTTGCTCATTTGTGGAACAATGACGGAGATGGATTGTTTTGGCCTCAACATGATGTCGGATCAGATGATATTTAGTATTGATGTGCTTAGTACGATCATGGAACTTTGGGTTCTTGGCCAACTTTATTGCAGAGGTGTTATCAATCATGAGTGGAGTTGATTGTACTTGTTTTACCTACAAATCTTCGAGAATTTTCCTGAGCCACACAATTTCTTTCGTTGCTTCAGCTGCTGCCACGTATTCTGATTCTGTTGTGGAATCTTTTGGAATTGATTGTTTGCGTGATCTCCAGGAGACAGCTCCTGATCCAAGACTCATAGCATATCCTGAAGTAGATACCCCAGTTTCTTTGTCTCCATCGAAGTCTGAATTAGAGTATCCAATCAAGCTGAAGTTGTCCACCTATGTATACTTGATTCCAAGGTCTTGAGTTCCCTTCAAGTACCTTAGAACTCTTTTTGCAGCAGACCAATGTCCCTCACAAGGCTTTTGCATAAACCTGGAGAGGATTCCAACAGCAAATGAAATGTCTGGTCTGGTAGTAGTGAGGTAGATGAGACTTCCTACAAGCTGTCTATACTTTGTTGCATCCTCAAATTCCTTTCCATCAATAGATGTGAGCTTCAAGTTTTGTTCCATTGGAGTAGAAAGAGGATTGCACTCTTTCATGCCAAATCTGTTTAACAAATCTCCAATGTATTTCTTTTGGGAAAGAAATATGGATTTTGGATGTTGGGTTACTTCAATGCCAAGATAGTAATGAACATAGCCCAAATCAGTCATTTCAAAACTTTTTCCTAATTCTTTCTTTATGGATGCAATATAGCTTTCATTGTTCCCTGTCATTAAAAGATCATCTACATATACCACAAGATATACAACTGTTTTGCCAACTTTCTTGACAAATAAAGTTGCATCATCAAGATCAAAATGATTGAAGTTGAGTTTCAGAAGATGCTCAGTTAGTTTTTCATACTAGGCTCATGGTGCTTGTTTGAGGCCATACAAGGACTTCACAAGTTTGCATACTTTATGTTCATGTCCTTTCACAGCAAATCCTTCAGGCTGGTACATAAAAACATTCTCTTTTAGATCTCCATTCAAGAATGCAGTTTTTACATCCATTTGATGGACTTTCCAACCGTTCTGAGCAGCTAGTGCAAAGAGTGTACGGATGGTGGCCCATTTTGCTGTGGGGGCAAAAGTTTCCTCATAATCGACCCCTTCCTTCTGTGCAAAACCTTTTGCCACAAGCCTAGCTTTGTGCTTGTCAAGTGAGCCATCAGCTTTGTATTTGTTGTTGTAGACCCACTTGCAGCCAATTGGTTTGGTTCCAAATGGAGGATCAACCAGCTTCCAAGTTCCATTCTTTATGAGGGCATCATACTCCTTCTGCATCGCTTCTTTCCATTCATCATGAGAAGCAGCTTCTTTGAAGGAAGTTGGTTCAAAATCTGTAGAAAAGTTCAATTCACAATCATAAGTAACATCCATATCAACAGGTGAATTAGAGTTATCTACATCACCTCCATCTTGTCGGTTTGAATTTCTGGTTCGTGTTTTTCCGATTTCATCAGGATGAACACTTTCAGGTGTCTTTGTCAGCCACTTTGGGGGCCCTTTCTGAGATGGTCTAGGCTGCTCTGTTGATTGAGTTGGGACTGAATCAAGATTGAGTCTCCCAATTCTATCAATTACATCACTTAAAGGATCATCCGGTGTTGGAGTTTCATGCAAGGGAGATTGTTCTTCAGAAGAAGATTCCACATGTTGATCTAGTATAGGAATCCCCCCTTCAAGATGTGGAATCTGATTATCAAACTCTTGAAATGATTTTGTTTTTGTGAATCTATCCAAGCGATCAAGTTGTCGCTCAACAAGACTGTCAGATTTGGATGATTCAAGAAAAATGACATCTCTAGATACAACAAACTTTTTATTTACTTCATCATAGAGACAGTATGCTTTAGAGGTCTTTGAATACCCCAGGAAGATACACTTACGACTTCTAGCACCAAGTTTGTTTCTATGTACCTTTGGTATTAAAGCATAACAGGTGGAACCAAAAATCCTGAGATGTTTTACCGAAGGAACATGTCCATACCACAATTCATAAGGAGTCTTGTTTCTTATAGCACTAGATGGACATCTATTCTTTATATATGCAACACATAGAACAGCATCAGCCCAAAACATTATCTTTACATTTTTGAAGAAAAGCATGGATCGTACCATATTCAAGATTGTTCTATTCATTCTTTCTGCTACACCATTCTGTTGGGGATTATAAGGTACAGTTGTTTGATGTTTGATCCCATGTTGGCGAAGATAGTTTTCAAATTCATTTGATGTATATTATTTTCCATTATCAGTGCGAATAGACCCAATATGAGATTGTGCATCATTTTCAATCCACTTATGAAAATTCTTGAATGTTTGAAAAGCATCAGATTTGTTCTTCAATAAATAGACCCAACACATTCTGGTGTAATCATCAATAAATGTCATGATATATTTATTTCCATTTGCAGAAGGAACAGGCATTGGACCACATAAATCTGAATGAATGAGTTCAAGATTCCTATGTGCTCTTGAATGTGAATCATGAAAAGACTGTTTGCTATGCTTTCCTAGAATGCAAGCATCACATTGCTTATGTTTTCTAGGAATTGTAGGCAAACCAGCAAAAACATTTTTCTTTAATAAGCGTAGACTATCATAGTTTAAATATCCAAATCTAGCATGCCATAATAAACTTGATGGAAGTGTACCTTCTTCATGATGAGAAATATATGAGAAATGTTGTGCATGAGTAGAGGTTCCTTGCAGTTTAAGAAGTCTTTCTTCTTCTATTCCCCTCATGACAAGTGAGTGGTCAGATGCCTTTCTTACCTCGAGCTTTCCATCAAACATATGAATGGAGTGACCTTGATGGCGGATGTGGACCAAGGACAAAAAGTTTCTCTTGAGCTGTGGGAGATATAGAACATGATCCAGAAGAAAGTCTGGAAGACTAGGCAGTTTAAGCCTGATTGTGCCAAGCCCTGATGGCTTGATTTTTGACTGATCTGCAAAGTATACTACTCCATCAACATTGTCAGTGAAATCTTCAAAAAAATCTTTCCTATGAGTCATATGACAGGTTTCTCCTGAATCAAGCAGCCAATCATTTTTCGAAGAAGTAAGTGAAGCATTAAACAAATCTTCATTTACTCCAATGTTACATTGTGCCTTAATATAGTGAGCGGATTCAGGTGCTTTACCTTTGTCTGTATCATCAGTTTTACCTTTCTGCTGATTTCTTCTCTGCTCAATTTTGTCCCATGGAAGGTTGCATGTAGAAGCATCATGTGATCCATTTCGTTTGCAGCGAATGCAATGCGGATCTGCCTTTTCTCCTTGAGAATGTCTGCCCCCCCTTCCTCTGAAGTATCTTCCTCTTCCTCTTCGTCCACCTCTTCCTCTTGTAGAATCTTGAGCAGGATGCTTTTCTTTATGAGCAAGGCAAACAGTCTCTTCAGAAGATTCAGGGAATGTCTTCTTTCCAAAGGCTTTCTCTATTTCAGCAAACTTTTTCACAAGAGAGTCAAAGGTTATATCTTTAAGATTTCCATTTGCTTGTAATGACTCAAGATAATTGGAGTAGGTAGGATAGAGTGCTTTGAGAAAGGCAATAAGAGGGATATCCAGCTCAACCCTAGTGGATTTAATATCATGCATTATAGACTTTACTTCAGATGCAAGAGTAAGAGGATCATTATTTTTCAGTTCAAGAGTGAAGAGTTTAATCATGAGTTGAACAACTTCAAGTGCAGAATGTGAATCATAGAGTTCTTTCAGCTTTTGTAAAGCTTCAAAGGCAGTGGAATAGGATGAAATATGACGACTTACTTCTTCATTTACAGATGCTGCGATCAATGCATAGGCTTTGCTGTTCTTGTTTTCCCAAATGACAAGTTCTTTATCTGATGTAGGCTGCACAGGGTCTTTGTCTTCTTCTCCGACACACACTCCTTTACACAACTCATTTTAGATGAGGGTGTGTTTTACCATCCGAGACCATTCAGAATAGTTATCCTTGCCAGTGAGAACTATTCCTACCATAGAGATGATTGAATGCATTCTGTAAAAAATACTTCTACTAAGAAAAAAACTTTTGCTGATAGAAAGAACTTCTGCTGATAAAAAAAACTTTTTGCTGATATACGGTGAAATTGTACTCAAAAGGGTAACAGGTTTCAAAATCTTTATGCACTAAGTTTTCTTCAAATGTCTCCAAAATTTTATAAAATATCCTCCACAAAATATTCAATAGCTTTCAAAACTTATTGAAATAGCGTCCAAAACACATTCAAAAACTTATTCAAACAGCTTACAGCGCATTCAAAAACTTATTCAAACAGCTGGTCAATATATATATGCTGGTCAATCATCAACAAGGCATATACATGCGGTTTAATACCAAACTTTATGGAAACATATACCACTCGGACGGTGCCAATAGTTCTCTGACAAGAGCTTTCAGGCCTTCGAATAGTTGTAACCTTCGATGGATTGAATCGCTATGTGCCTTCCAAGAGCTTGGCATTGAGCACAGGTCGTTGGCTCCAAAAACAAGCCTAAACCCCACTATTTTTACAGCAGAAAGCGCAAACACCCTCAGAACTTACTGAAGGTTACCAATGGATATGACATAGAGGTGAGGTTGGCAACATTCGCATGCAGGTCACAACGAGGGATTTTCATTCTCAGTGGGAGCGAGATTGTTACCAATGTTACCCTCCAGCAGTCGGTCGCTCCTAGCTCGATCCTAACCCTCCACCGACGCCGCGAGATATATGACCACAAATGAAAGGGCATTGTGATAAGCTCGGTCCACAGCGTAATTCTCCACAACTTCCAGGTAGGCGACGTTGCATAAAGCGATACAGTTCATATATACAAGGGGGTGACCAAGGTGTGGATCGATCAATTGACCTCCTTCAATGGGAAACTGGGCCTCGTCACTGTAATTCAGGGCTCCATCGATGTGACCATCTCCAACTCTTTGCTTTCACATGCTCTTGGGTGGTTCGGACATGGATACAGTCGATCACAAGCTCAGGGTTACAGTTTATCGAAACTGGTTCTTTGAATGCTTCATGGACGCGGAGACTATGACCATAAATGCGAAGGCAAATCATACACAGTCACCCTTGATTGGACTCTGTGCTATTCAAAACCCATGAGTGTGAAGACCAGAGCCGAGGCGCAGAGCGGATTGGTAGAAAGTGTCTTGCGAAAAGATATGAATCTGATACGCCGTTTCCTTTGAAATCTCCTCAATGGAAGGATTTCAAAGCCAGTGCATCAGGTGTGGACAGAGGCAATCAATGCGCAAAGAATCAATGACTTTTAACGGATGCGCATAGAGTCAAACATTCAGGCATGGCCAGACAAACGTTCAGGCAGAGGCGTTATGGCCAGACAAACATTCAGGCAGAGGCGTTATGGCCAGGCAAACGTTTCAGGCAGAGGCGTTATGGCCAGGCGCGTTATGAACAGAGGAGTTACAAGGAATCTGGGACCTGCACTCTGATACCATGTCAGGCCAGGGTAACTCCAGAATGGGCAGAAGAAAACTGATTGATTATTTCATTAGATAACTATTGTTTATATACATAAATGAGACGGATCAGTTCATCTTCTTGATGACTGTTCACGTTCCAGTTTACCCAACCGCTGAGGATTAGGTGTGAACATTTTTTGAAGAAAAGCATGGATCGTACCATATTCAAGATTGTTCTATTCATTCTTTCTGCTACACCATTCTGTTGGGGATTATAAGGTACAGTTGTTTGATGTTTGATCCCATGTTGGCGAAGATAGTTTTCAAATTCATTTGATGTATATTCTTTTCCATTATCAGTGCGAATAGACCCAATATGAGATTGTGCATCATTTTCAATCCACTTATGAAAATTATTGAATGTTTGAAAAGCATCAGATTTGTTCTTCAATAAATAGACCCAACACATTCTGGTGTAATCATCAATAAATGTCATGATATATTTATTTCCATTTGCAGAAGGAACAGGCATTGGACCACATAAATCTGAATGAATGAGTTCAAGCTTCCTATGTGCTCTTGAATGTGAATCATGAAAAGACTGTTTGCTATGCTTTCCTAGAATGCAAGCATCACATTGCTTATGTTTTCTAGGAATTGTAGGCAAACCAAAAACACCATTTTTCTTTAATAAGCGGAGACTGTCACAGTTTAAATGTCCAAATCTAGCATGCCATAATAAACTTGATGGAAGTGTACCTTCTTCATGATGAGAAATATATGAGAAATGTTGTGCATGAGCAGAGGTTCCTTGCAGTTTAAGAAGTCTTTCTTCTTCTATTCCCCTCATGACAAGTGAGTGGTCAGATGCCTTTCTTACCTCAAGCTTTCCATCAAACATATGAATGGAGTGACCTTGCTGGCGGATGTGGACCAAGGACAGCAAGTTTCTCTTGAGTTGTGGGAGATATAGAACATGATCCAGAAGAAAGTCTGGAAGACCAAGCAGTTTAAGCCTGATTGTGCGAAGCCCTGATGGCTTGATTTTTGACTGATCTGCAAAGTATATTGCTCCATCAACATTGTAAGTGAAATCTTCAAAAAAATCTTTCCTATGACTCATATGACAGGTTGCTCCTGAATCAAGCAACCAATCATTTTTCGAAGAAGTAAGTGAAGCATTAAACAAATCTTCATTTACTCCAATGTTACATTGTGCCTCAATATAGTGAGTAGATTCAGGTGCTTTACCTTTGTCTGTATCATCAGTTTTACCTTTCTTCTGATTTCTTCTCTGCTCAATTTTGTCCCATGGAAGCTTGCATGTAGAAGCATCATGTGATCCATTTCGTTTGCAGCGAATGCAATGCAGATCTGCCTTTCCTCCTTGAGAATGTCTGCCCCCCCTTCCTCTGATGTATCTTCCTCTTCCTCTTCGTCCACCTCTTCCTCTTGTAGAATCTTGAGCAGGATGCTTTTCTTTATGAGCAAGGCAAACAGTCTCTTCAGAAGATTCAGGGAATGTCTTCTTCCCAAAGGCCTTCTCTCTTTCAACAAATTTTTTCACAAGAGAGTCAAAGGTTATATCTTTAAGATTTCCATTTGCTTGTAATGACTCAAGATAATTGGAGTAGGTAGGATAGAGTGCTTTGAGAAAGGAAATAAGAGGGATATCTAGCTCAACCTGAGTGGATTTAATATCATGCATTATAGACTTTACTTCAGATGCAAGAGCAAGAGGATCATTATTTTTCATTTCAAGAGTGAAGAGTTTAATCATGAGCTGAACAACTTCAAGTGCAGAATGTGAATCATAGAGTTCTTTCAGCTTTTGTAAAGCTTCAAAGGCAGTGGAATAAGATGAAATATGACGACTTACTTCTTCATTTACAGATGCTGCAATCAATGCATAGGCTTTGCTGTTCTTGTTTTCCCAAATGACAAGTTCTTTATCTGATGTAGGATGCACAGGGTCTTTGTCTTCTTCTCCGACACACACTCCTTTCCACAACTCATTATAGATGAGGGTGTGTTTTACCATCTGAGACCATTTAGAATAGTTCTCCTTGCCAGTGAGAACTATTCCTACCATAGAGATGATTGAATGCATTCTGTAAAAAATACTTATGCTAAAAAAAACTTTTGCTGATAGAAAGAACTTCTGCTGATAAAAAAAACTTTCTGCTGATATACAGTGAAATTGTACTCAAAAGGGTAACAGATTTCAAAATCTTTATGCACTAAGTTTTCTTCAAATGTCTCCAAAATTTTATAAAATATCCTCCACAAAATATTCAAACAGCTTCCAAAACTTATTGAAACAGTGTCCAAAACGCATTCAAAAACTTATTCAAACAGCTTACAGCGCATTCAAAAACTTATTCAAACAGCTGGTAAATATATATATGCTGGTCAATCATCAACAAGGCATATGCATGTGGTTTAATACCAAACTTTGTGGAAACATATACCACTCGGACGGTGCCAATAGTTCTCTGACAGGAGCTTTCAGGCCTTCGAATAGTTGTAACCTTCGATGGATTGAATCGCTATGTGCCTTCCAAGAGTTTGGCATTGAGCACAGGTCGTTGGCTCCAAAAACAAGCCTAAACCCCACTATTTTTACAGCAGAAAGCGCAAACACCCTCATAACTTACTGAAGGTTACCAATGGATATAACATAGAGGTGAGGTTGGCAACATTCGCATGCAGGTCACAACGGGGGATTTTCATTCTCAGTGGGAGCGGGATTGTTACCAATGTTACCCTCTAGCAGTCGGTCGCTCCTAGCTCGATCCTAACCTTCCACGGATGCCACGAGATCTATGACCATAAATGAAAGGGCATTGTGATAAGCTCGGTCCACAGTGTAATTCTCCACAACTTCTAGGTAGGCGACGTTGCAGAAAGCGATATAGTTCATATATACAAGGGGGTGACCAAGGTGTGGATCGATCACTTTACCTCCTTCAATGGGAAACTGGGCCTCGTCACAGTAATTTAGGGCTCCACCGATGTGACCATCTCCAACTCTCTGCTTTCCAATACGAATTTCAACATGCTCTTGGGTGGTTCGGACATGGATACAGTCGATCACAAGCTCAAGGTTACAGTTTATCGAAACTGGTTCTTTGAATGCTTCATGAACGCGGAGACTATGACCATAAATGCGAAGGCAAATCATACACAATCACCCTTGATTGGACTCTGTGCTATTCAAAACCCACGAGTGTGAAGACCAGAGCCGAGGCGCAGAGTGGATTGGTAGAAGGTGTCTTGCGAAAAGATTTGAATCTGATACGCCGTTTCCTTTGAAATCTCCTCAATGGAAGGATTTCAGAGCCGGTGCATCAGGTGTGGACAGAGGCAATCAATGCGGAGAGAATCAATGACTTTTAACGGATGCGCATAGAGTCAAACGTTGAGGCATGGCCAGACAAATGTTCAGGCAGAGGCGTTATGGCCAGACAAACGTTCAGGCAGAGGCGTTATGGCCAGGCAAACGTTTCAGGCACAGGCGTTATGGCCAGGTGCGTTATGAACAGAGGAGTTACAAGGAATCTGGGACCTGCGCTCTGATACCATGTCAGGCCAGGGTAACTCCAGAATGGGCAGAAGAAAACTGATTGATTATTTCATTAGATAACTATTGTTTATATACATAAATGAGACAGATCAGTTCATCTTCTTGATGACTGTTCACGTTCCAGTTTACCCAACCACTGAGGATTAGGAGTGAACAACATGGTTTTCCACATATAAAATAAAAAAGACAGTTTTTTACCATTTGTTTTCTCCCCTATTGTAGGAATATATAGGGTAAGTCCTGAGATAGAACACCAAAGGAAGTCGCTCACAAAAAGAGCACAAATCAGTACACTAGGATTCTTGATGTGGTTAAAACCCTTAAAGAAGGAAACAGTCCACAGCCTAAGACAATGCAACCACTTTAGGCAATTTATTAATGTAAAAGAAATAAAATTTACATAACCTTTCCTTATGAATGGCCACCTTACAAATGACCCTCAATGCTCTTTAAATAAATATCATGGACCAATCGGGTGTGAATCCATGGATCAGGTGTTGGTAATACCGAGGAGATAATGAACCGTCGGATCACTTCACGTCTAGAACATATTTTGACCGTCAGATTGTAAGTTACACAAGTACATAGTAAAAAAAAACACTTTACCTAACTTTACACTAGACCAAGTTATACTTAACTATTTCCTATGTGTCAGAATACTCTAACATCCCCCCTTAAGAACAACTTGGGATAGGATTGAAGGATGAACAAATATGACACAATAGGAGAAGGAATGAGGCATTAGAGCATATCCCTGCTTAGTGGCAACTTCCTGAAATCCAACCATAAATCGAAGATTAGTAAACTTCACCTCCGTGAGAGCCTTTGTAAAGATGTCTGCAACTTTATCATCAGTTAAGCAATATTTCACTTCAAGAACATGGTCATGAATGAGCTTTATAATGAAGTGCATGTGTAGTTCAATGTGTTTGCTGCGCTGATGTTGGACTAAATCTTTGCATCGTTGAATGGCATTTTGATTATCACACCAAAGTGTAGTCGGATGCTGCTACTGAAAGCCAAACTCTGATAGGATCTGACGAATCCACAGGGCTTCCTTACTAGCTTCTACAATGCCACGATACTCCACTTCTACTAAAGAAAGAGAAATGGCACATTGTTTCTTGCAATCCCTTGTAATAAGTCTAGAACCAAGAGTGAACACATAACCTCCAGTAGACTTTTGATCATCAGGGTCACCAGCCTGATTAGAATCAGTGAAACCAACCAATAGAGGAAATGCTTTTGCACTATAATGAATCCCAAACTGAATTATACCTCGAACATAACGAAGTATTCTTTTAGCAGCTTTCCAATGAATTTCATGTGGGTTTTGCATAAACTGAGCAATAAGGCCAACAACAAAGGAAAGGCCAGGACGAGTATGGGTCGATACAAAAGTTTTCCTACAAGCTAATGGTATAAGGTAGCACTAACTTCAGGGGAAGTACAAGTGGCTGAAACTTTGGCTCCAGACTGAAAGGGAGAAGGGGTTGGCTTACATTCTTCCATGTGAAAGTGGCGTAGAAGATCACAGACATACTTGGACTGGGAAAGGGAAATACCTTCCTTGGATTACAAGACTTGAAAACGAAGAAAATAATGCAGGTGTCCTAAGTCTGTCATTTCATACTGATTTTTAAGGTTGGACTTCACATGGTTTATAAGGTTGGCATCACTACTAGTAAGGATAATATCATCAACATAATGAAAAAATGATAAGAGACTTACCCACTTTCTTGGTGTAGACAATATTGTCATAATGACACCTAGAAAAAGCCAGTATCTGAAAGAAAGCTATCCATTTTGCCATGCCAAGCCCAAGGGGCTTGCTTGAGACCACAAAGGGATTACTTGAGCCGACATATAAGGTTGGAGTCTATTTGTACACAACCAAGAGGTTGTTCCATATATATTTCTACATGAAAGTCCCCATGCAAGAATGCAGATTTAACATCCATCTGATGGACTCCCCATTTGAAAGAGGTAGCAAGGGAAAGAACAAGCTAGATAGAGTTCATTTTGGCAATAGGGTAGAAGGTTTCAGTATAGTCAATGCCTTCAAGTTGTGAAAAGCCCTTAGCAACAAGACGAGATTTATGCTTATCAACTTTTCCATTTGGTCTAAACTTGGTTTTGTAAACCCATTTAAATCTAACAATTTTTCTTCCCTCTAGAAGAGGAACAAGATCCCATGTATCATTTTCCAATAATAAACGATATTCTTCATTCATAGTTGCGTCCCAATCTAGATGGCCTGAAGCTTCTGCAAAGGTGTCAGGATCATAATTCGTTGAAGCTTGAGCTAGTAAAGAAGAGGCTTTATCAAACTCAAAACGTGTACATCACTGATCTGTGGGTTCACTTACAAGAGAACCTGTTGCATCCCGAGTAGAACAGACCCATTTTGGAAGCCGAGGAGCTGAAGGAGGATCCTGAGAAGGTGGGGGAGGATTTTGATCCTCGTTGTCATCATCTAAAGAAGAAATATTTTCAGACATAGTAGGGATAAAGAGAGGTGCCACACCCAACAAACTAGGCTCGTAGGCAAATATATTTTCAGTAAACTTTACATCTCTTCTAATGATAACATTTTTGGATTTAAGTGAAATAAGTCTATATCCTTTGACATCTTCAAAATATCCAACAAATACATTTTTCACTCTTAGGTTCTAAGGCTTTATGTTTCTCATCTAGAATATGGGCCCATGCTTCACTTGTAAAAACACGAAAGTGACTTAGATCTGGTTTAATTGAGCTCCATGCTTCTTCTGGAGTGATATTTTTTAAAACCTTAGTAGGAGTGCAATTTACTATGTCATTTGCACAGTTAATTTCTTGTGCCCAAAAATTAAGAATAAGTCCTTTAGATTGAGGCATACAATTAGCCATTTCCTTTAAAGTGTGATTCTTCTTTTTAGTTACGTCATTTTGTTGTGGAGTATATGGAACAATATGTTTCATTTGAATTCCATGCTCAGTGTAAAAGTTGATGAATTTGTTGTTAACATATTCTCCACCATTATCAGATCTTTGCTTAAGAAGTTGATGTCCAGATTGTTTCTCAACAAAGGCCTTAAAGGACAAGAACATGTTAAATACTTCAGAGAGTAGGATGGTCCTAACTTTGTAAGAATGGAATAGATAAGGCTACCATCTCCTTTCTTAACCTTAACACCTTCAAGAGAAGTCTAAGGTTCTTGAACTTTGACAAAAAATCTTCAATGGAAGAAAAATTATTGGAGTACAACGTAAGAAACTCATTTTCGAGTTGATGGGCTCTAATTTCATTTTTAATTACAAACTTTATTGATATGTTTCATTGCTTCATCGTTGGTATGAAGTTCTGCGATATGAAATATAAGGTCTGAAGAAATAGACATCCCTATCATCCCACATGCTTGATATTGTCTATTTTCCCATTTGGCTACCTTATCTTCGTCTTTAGGTTTAGATTCTTGGCCTAAGGCTATTCTATAAAGACTTTTACTTCTAAGTAAATCCATACTGTAAGATAACCATTGGAAGTAGTTGGTGCTATCAAGAAAAAAATGGCATGGACTTTCCATTTTAATAGAAACTGAAGTTGTAGATACTGAAGTTAAGTGTTCCAATGGAAAGATCTCGAAAAATGAGGCCGATTAAAAAAACGGCTCTCGAAACAACTTCCGTGGTGAAGAAGTTGTGTTTTTTTTAAGAAAAGTTGTTGAAGATGTCGACGAAGTACGTGAATGTGTGAAAGTGAATGATAATTTTATATTTTTTTTTAAAAATCTCCCCCCTTTCCAAACTTAATCTAAGTATCTCACTTTAAAAAAAAATTTATGTGACCCACTTTTATAAATAAGTGAAAGTCACTTTTCCAAAGGTACTTTATGAGCTACCCACTAAATTGTAACTTAAATAAAATATAAAGATAAAGAGACTTTAGAATTATAAGCGACTCACTTTTTATAATGGGTGAGAACACTTTTACATAAA
Source organism: Pinus tabuliformis (assembly GCA_031772625.1). Taxonomy (NCBI): domain Eukaryota; kingdom Viridiplantae; phylum Streptophyta; class Pinopsida; order Pinales; family Pinaceae; genus Pinus; species Pinus tabuliformis. The sequence continues at coordinate 408,538,805 of CM062806.1, read as the reverse complement.
GTAACTTTAAAACATAAGTTACATGTGCTTTTGAAATGTAACTCAAAAAAAAGAAAGACTTCAACCCAAGACCTCTATTCTCATAAAGTAACTTTGGACCAAGTGAGCCAGTTTAAAAGGTTATTAGTTTTTGAAAAAAAGGAAGGGCTTTTTTGTTTTGTCACTGAAGCATTGGAGTGCATGCTTACTTGAAAAATATATTTTTTTCCTACAAAACAAAAAACCACACAACCCAATACGGACATGCCAAAAAAACCAAACCTTATGGCTTGAAGTTATATTTCGCCTAAAACTAAATATTTTACTAAATATTTCTGATTTTTTGATATCACACTAAGGCGTGGCAAAAAAGTCCTTACACATGAGAAAAATCCTTCATTTTTGTTTTTGTTTTGCTCAGATCCCGCAGAGTTACGGGGAAAAGAGAATACGTCGAGTTCTGGGGAAAAGAGATTGCACTGAAATGAAAGGTATAGATCCGATAGTAAAAACCAAAGAGCTAAATAAACCAAAATAAACAGAGAGATGAATAACTAAAATTGAAAATAAAGATTGTATACCTCCAGATCTTGAAAATGACGTACCTAGGGCTACCAAAAACCTTTTCGCGTGATATGAAAGGACTTCCTCACTGGAACAGATGCTCCTAACACAATAGAGCAGTCCTCTCGACCCAAAAGCAGTAAAAACTAGTAGATCTTGGAAATGACAGTCGGGTGCAGTTGTACCAGCTTTGGATTTGGATCACCAATGGATGCAAACCTCAAATAGCTTTGATACCATGTAGGAATATACATGATAAGTTCCTAAGATAGAACACCAAAGGACACCGCTCACAAAAAGATCAGAGATGAGTACACCAGTATTCTTGACGTGGTTAAAACCCTCAAAGAGGGAAACAGTCCACGTCTTGAGACAACACGGCCACTTCAGGCAATTTATTAATGTAAAATAAAGAAAATTTACATAAGCTTCTCCCATGAATGGTCACCTTACAAATGACCCTCCATGCTCTTTAAATAGAGATCATGGAGCAATCGGGTGTTAAGCCACAGGTCAAGTGTCGGTAATACCGAGGAGAGAATGAACCATAGGATCACTTCATGTCTAGAACATATCATGACTGTCGGATTGTAAGTTACAAAAGTACATAGTAAAGAAACACACTTTACCTAACTCTACACTAGACCAAGTTATACTTAACTATTCCGTATGTGTCAGAATATCCTGACACCTATGGAAATTAGTAATTTGTAAAACACTTCATTTTTCTTGTTATCATAGTAATATATATATATATATATATATATATATATATATATATATATATATTCCATCCTCAAACAATAGCACACCTGGAATATTATATGGAGTCTGTGTTATATACAACAAAGTAATATTCGCATGTAACAAATACAATTTTGGTATGGAAACCACTAGAATTTTAATTGAACCTCTACTTTTTTCTATGTATGTAAAGATTACTGATCAAACATTGGTATATTCTCTCTTCAAGAATAAAAATCACTTTCTCCTTTATATGTGTGGGGTGAAAGAGAAATAGATGTCTAACATATGGTATTAAAATGACAAAGAAAATATAGAGAATAAAAAAATATTGGAGAAATTTTTTCGTATTACATTGAGAGGTGATTTACAACCTATTATCAATTAGAAAAAACACAAAATTATATTAAATTAAGTTATTAGGAATCAAAAAACGCAAAATTACATTAAATAAAGTTTTTTTGAAATATATAATAGTTAAATAATATAAAATTATATTAAATCAAAAATAAATAACTATGTATAAAATAATAATAATAATAAAATCAATATAAATATATTTTAATATAGATTAATATAAGTAGAGATCAAATTTATTAATATGGAGTAATTTTTTTGAATGAATGAAATAATATATGACATAAAATTAAATGATAAAAAATTACACGTTGTTAATGAATTTGATTTCCTTCGGTGCTTGATTGTTTATAATGTATGAAATGTATGATTATTTTTGTAGTAAATATGAAATTAAAAAGTCGCATATAATTTTGATTATAAATTAAATATTTCAATTTTACCTTGAATAAAATATATAAATGTGTGGGAAGATGGATTTTAAGAAATAGTAATAAAGAAATTCAATATTTACTATAAAATAGTTTATTGTCTACTTTACTTAAAATATTATAATATCTTCTCTCTAGATATAAAAATATTAAAAATAAAGCCCCAAGGAATAGCTCATTTGGTTGAATCTTCATTGTTAAGAGGTCACAAGGTCAAATCTCCTCGATACCCTTGAGGTTAGACCCGATATATTATGTCACCTTTGGTTTATTTATCATGGACATAGCTGCCACTCTGTGACCGAAAACCATGGTTTCCTTAAAAAAAAAAAAAAAAAAAAACTATTTAAAATATAAAATCTCTTATGATTGAAATATTTTGATATTGTGTTACTTAGTGTAGGGGAAATGTGTAATTTTTTTATGTTTAACATCACATAAAACAATTAGCATAAATTCTCCTTAACTTCAAACTTATTAGAAGATCAAGTTCATAAAAATAAATCTCTAATGTGGTGTGAGCATCTTGACATGTGGGAGGGAACATGGTCAGTGCCCCACCAAGTATACGAGATAATGAATGTGGCCATATGAGCCATCCCAAGGGAATTAAAATTTGGATGCTTCCACACAGATGAGTGTATAACTTAACGATTAGAAAATTGTGGTTTCTAATTGTTTTGGTATTGATTTAATGTTCATAATTTACTCAAGGTTTATCCTTTCAATGATGTGAGGTCATGGATTCTGACAATCCTTGGAGGGTCTAGTCCTAGCCATCGCTCCCATATTTTATCATCAGTCTGAGCTGAACTAATCATTCATTTTTTGAGGTAAGAGATTTCAACATGAGAGAAGGGATTTTTAAAAGTACCAAGGATAGCAGGGTGGCGCACTATTGTTTTTCATGGCTCTAAATTTTTTGGTCTAGTTCGTTATTTTGAAAGTGGTGTTTTTAGCTTCCTCTTCAAATTTCACTACACTAGGTTTTTCCTTTACTATTTGACCATTTCTCTAGTGTGTCTTTTAGGACTTAGAGCTTTTGAGTTGTCTCACTCTAACTTGCTCTCCTCTTTGGTCCCTTGCCTGGCCTCTGAACCTTCAAGTTTCTGAAGGTTTTCCTTCCTGTTGTGGCCCTTTCCACCTACTACTTTTCCTGTGTCAACTTATTATCGGTCACTTACTCCAACTCTCCATTTCCATCCTAATTTTTTTCTATTAACTCATTTTTCCTCTGTGGTGGCATTCTATTTGATTTTGACTCTGATTTTGTATGTTAGCTTTGGTTTTTCATGCCACACAAGTGAGATTGAAATAGGGAATGGGCATATTTCAAGTAACAAGGAGGCTATTGCACTTAGTAGAGAGTAGATAGCTTGGCCTAGAGCTATTGAGAAAATACCCCGCAAATCATTTAAGATGGAATGTCAAATTGTTGGGGAAAAAGACTTCTTGACAAATTCAAAAGTTCTTGGAGAGATTGCTGACTACATACCTAATACAAGATAAAGCCGAGGGAACTTCAGTCAAAATATGTACACTATTGATATTTCTTGGCACTTGAAACTTCTACTCAACCATATTTTGCTCAGTCAAAATGATACCAATAAAAAGATCCAATTATTTTTGTCAAACACAATTTTATAATCCATTTCTTAATTGTTTTATTAAACTTAACCAAGTTTGTATGCGATGCTACAAAATTATATTTCTATCATTAATTTAACTTCTCAAATGGCGGACAAGCCTCAACCTTAAACAATTTTAATACTTTTACCAATTAATTTATTTTTTTTTTCTTGAAAAACAAAATCTATCCTAATAAAATTATTTTTATATCTAAAAAATATTTACATATCCAAATAAATTAAGGTATTTTAATTTATATCCAAATATTCAGCCCTTTCAATACATATTACATACCGAGTTAAACTAAATGTGCGTTAATTGTATAACTGGGTCCCATTAAAATTCTTAATATTGACTCAACCGTGAAGGTCTCATCCAATGATGATAATGGTCGAGATAATACCATTGTCGTTTGTGTTCATTTCATACGAATCTAACTAGATTATGTGACATGTAAAGGTAAACGTCGCATTACTTACATCAAGAAGCTTCCTTTATCCGATTGAGATGATTCCTTTGACATAGAAGTGGCCAACTAAAAGTAGAGATTGAGGAATTTAAACACATGATCAAATACATGATAGATCATTCTTAAAGGGTATGAAATGGCAAGGTCTAGCCCTAAAGTACTCCTCATAAAGTAGGGAATTCATTAACATAAAGACTATATATATCTATATATATATATATAAATTCTTCAAATTCATTGGGTTGATATAGATTAGGGTTGATATAGATTAAATAACTGGTATAAATGTATTTTTTAATAATAAAAAGAAAATTTCAAGAGATTTGAATAGCAAGTATAAATGTAGAATTCAGATGGATTTATATTGTTTTAATTTTAATAGTAAGTTTATAGGTATGATATTGAATTTTTTTATTTCAGATGGATATGAAAATATTGTATTTCATATATATATATTTAATAATATGGTTAAGAATGTGGGTTTAATGGTTAAGAACACGTACTTCTTCATAAGAGGTCATATGTTCAAATCTAAAGGGGGCTAGAGTATGCACATTTTCATATAATTTAGCAGGTACAGTATATACATTTCCGTAGACTTTCGTCAGTAGAGTATGTACACTTTCATAGATTTCTTCCCTAAACTTTGTTAAGTAGAGTATGTCCACCTTAATATCCTTGCATAGAGTCCCACAAACAAAATATTGTTGCAAGCAAGTTTCAAACACCAATATAATGTATGACTTGGTTTAATGGACCTCAAACAATGGGATTTCAAACACTAATATAATGTATGACTTAGTTTAATAGACCCCAACTAATGGAGTTTCAAACACCAATATAACATATGACTTGGTTTAATGGACCTAATAGTTGAAAACACATACTTCCTCACAACAACTTATATATTCAAATTTCAAAAAATTAGAATATGTACCAATATAGTGTCACTTCATATCAATATGTCACTTGACACCAATATAGTATATGATTTGGATTAATTAATTTAATAATTAAAAACACACCCTTTCTCATAAATACTCATAAAATCAAATTCAAAATAAAATATATACCAATATAGTATCACTTCACACTAAATTGTCAAAAACATTTTTCTTCCTAATATATTAGAAATAATACTATATATAGTAATTTAAAAATAAAATAATATGTATTATGAAAAGAAATGATAGAATAAAATAAAGTTAAAGAAAAAAAAAAAAAAAATTACCCATGTGTGTGAATGTGTGTAATCTAGTAATAGATAATAATCCATAAAAATACAAATATCATAATATATATTAAGAAATCAAATACGCAACAACTTAAGCATCACTAAAAACTATAAATGTTACCCAAAAGAATGTAGAAATCTTCAAGATATAAATTGAATGAATCACTTTATAACTTAATTTCATGAATGAAACAATAGGTTTATGGAATTACGTAATCTTCCTAATTCAAATAACATTGAAAAGTTGGAATGACGAGAATGTTGGGAAAAGAAGGAGAATGACGAAAATGTTGAGAAAAGAAGGGCAACTTCAAATCATTTTTAAGTGATGTTATGGTATTTAGGGCATTAAGCTATTGTTTGAAGTGTTTTTATTTTATATAAGTAGGTAATTATGGTTGACAAGTAAAATGGTAAATTCGTAAGTAGTGGTTTTTGTTTTTTTAATCATATTAAAAAATAATTAATTTTTTTTCCAAAAATATTATAAATTTAAAAAAAGTCAATAATATCATAATATGATAAAGACTTTGAGTAATTATTTAATCTAATAAATTTGTTTGAAAATATAATAAAGAAAAAAAAATCATAGAAAATTTTGATTAAAGAGGGATCTATAGATGTGTATCAAAAACATGGATTAAAAAAAAAAAATACATCATAACACTTGAAATGGAAAAGTGATTCCACTCCTTTGACATATCACACCTATAAGCAAAAAGGTTCCCACATCACTCGACAATTAAAAAAGAATTCCACATTCAGAAGGGGAGACAAAAACAACTTGAACAATTATATAACCACGATTCATAATCATCCTAGCAATGTCATTGGATGAATTACGGAGAAAAAAATAAGCCTATGAGAAAAGAGAAAGGGAAAAAGATAACGGGAAAGAGATAACAACCACACGTTGGTTTCGTACCAGAACACTCGGTTATCAAAAATTACGTCACAATAAAGCATATAATACATAAAATTAGTACAACAAAGCCATACAATCATATGTTTTATATTGTCTTAAGAAAATTATGGGAGTAGATTTTTTGTATATTTTATTTGAAGGTTATTGAATATAGTCCTAGTATTATAAGACAGCTATGAAATTAATCTTGGGCTTCTTTTAAATTAATCCAAAAAGTTACTGATTCACCGTAATTTAACGAAAAAAAAATCTCATAGACACAAAATTACATATATATTTATTTTTACGGAGTCATTTTAGCTTAAAAAAATAGTCCCTAATAATATGGACACACATATATATTCGTTCTATTATCATGTAAACGTTAAAATCAAGAACCACACTGCGTCTTTTAAAAAATTCAACACTTGCATTTCGCCTACTCAGGTTGATTTCTCAAATGTTCAGATACAAGGCAACGCTGAAATTTAGGACAGTTTATATTTTATAGTGTCAAGTTGAGTCTTAAGAGTTCTTTTTGTATAAATATTGGGATAAATGTGACAATAAGATATCAGTCTTCTCCCGGACAGGGAAAAGAAAATATTCACAAGTTTTTCTCGCTCATTTGAATGATTGATTTTATTCTCATACATATGGCTAATTCCCTCAAATTTGTTCCTCACAGAAAAAAAACCACTGCAAGAACGACGGAGGTATATTGCTTGAATATGTGTTCGGATCTCTTACAACTATAGCGTTCCCGTTCTCTGTTGCTAACGTTGTTCTATCAAAATATTATGCTTCGTCGTCTTCACTTTAGTTTTATCAGCTTCTCACATGACATCGTCGACCAGTTGCCCGTTGTCACTGATAATATGTTCAATAATATCAAAGTACAAGTAAGAAACGCCTACATAAATAAAGCGTGATATACCACTTATTCCATCAAATTGGAAAAAGCTTCGTCACTTAAACATATATTCACAATGAAATTAGCTGCAAAAAACAGCTACATAAATAAAGTGTGATTTACCACTCAATCTAAGAAATTGAAAAAGATAAAATGAAGAGGGAGATCATATGTGTCTACCTCGAAACCCTCTCTCCCTGTAACTTCCATCAGTCTCTTTGCATTTTTCAATATTGTCGGACTAGTAACCTGCGCTTTCTGTTGATGAGTTTCAGGTTAAGTATTTTTTCCTCTTTGAGCATGCGCAGGGCTTCAAGGTCAGAATCGACCCGTGTGTAACACAGGTCGCAAGGCTGCCTCTGTTGCTTATTCTACTGTAATAATTAAAAAAAGAAAAAGAAAAAAGAAAAAAAAAAGATAAAAAAAGAAAAAGAAAAAAGAAAAAAAAAAGATAAGATGAAGAGAGAAAGTTGCAGGTGGAGAGAAAAAGAAAAAAAAAAGAAAAAAGATAAGATGAAGAGGGAGAGTTGCAGGTGGAGGTCTCACCCATCATATGTGTCTACCTCCAAACCCTCTCTCCCTCATGTATCAGAGTTTCTTTCCATTTTTCAATGGCATGGGCTGGTATCGCGCCTTCTTTTGGTTCTATCATCATGACGTCCTGGTAAATGTATTTGGTAACAATGTCTTTTTAGAATATTACCAAAAAACTATAATTAATTTTATACGAAACTTGTTGGATATATCATCCTGACGTCCTGGTAAATGTATTTGGTAACAATGTCCTTTTAAAATATTATGGCTTATAATTATGTCCAAAAAGCTATAATTAATTTTATATGAAACTGGTTGGATATATGATGGATGGAGGTCCAAAAAACTATAACTAATTTTATATGAAGCTTGTTGGATATATGATGGGTGGAGGTGTCAACCGTCATATGTGTCTACCTCCAAACCCTCTCTCCCTCTAACTTCCATCAGAGTCTCTTTCCATTTTTCAATACTGTCGGACTGGTAACCTGCGCTTTCTGTTGATGAGTTTCAGGGTCAAGTATTTTTTCCTCTTTGAGCATGCGCAGGGCTTCAGCGTATACACCTTTCGTGCCGTCCACACGATTCCACCAAATCTGTGTAGGCTTCACATTGTAGAAAACTGGAATAATGAGAGAGTGGGATTGCAGCATGAGTACAAGCTCATCCATGCACCATTCTGATTCTGCCACAATATGAATCGACGCAACCTTAATGGCGTTTTCTATCACGGACTTTGTTCTGTTTCCTTTTTGCGACGGTTACATAAATAAAGTGTGATTTGCCACTCAATCTAAGATAAAATGAAGAGGGAGAGTTGCAGGTGGAGGTCTCACCCATCATATGTGTCTACCTCCAAACCCTCTCTCCCTCAGGTATCAGACTCTCTTTCCATTTTTCAATGGCATGGGCTCGTATCTTTTGATTCTATCATCATGACGTCCTGGTAAATGTATTTGGTAAGCAATGTCTTTTTAAGAATATTATGGCTTTTCAATAGTATTTGGTAACAATGTCTTTTTAGAATATTATCGCGTATCAATATGTCCAAAAGACTATAATTAATTTTATAAGAAACTTGTTGGATATATGATAGGTGGAGGGCTCAAACCGTCTCTTCCTGTAGCTTTTATCAGATTCTCGTTCCATATTTCAATGGTGTGGGATTCGTAGTGCGCCTTCTGTTGATGAGTCTGTTGATGAGTTTGAGGGTCAAGTGTCTTTGGAGGTCTTTGAGGATGGGCGGGGCCTAAGCATACCCAAAAGGACAGATTCACATTCGGTAGAACAGCTTGCTCTCTGGTTGCAATCCATTGAATCTGTATGCAGGTATCAAAATAACCGGTTCCAATTTGATATAAGTATTGATTTTCATGGGTTTTGATTCTATCATCATGACGTCCTTGTGTCTCTTGTAACAATGTTTTTTAAGAATATTATGGGTTATCAATATGTTAAAAAAAAAAAATTAATTTATATGAAACTTGTTTATATAATTTTATTTTTAATTATTTAATTAAAAAAATGATATCACTATTTTAAAGATAAATTTTATTTTATTTTATTTTTATTTTTTTATTTTTTATTTTTTTTTGCGTATATTACTAAGAATATTATAATAATTATTAATAATTAAACTAGTCCAAATATATAAAATAAATTATTAGTAAATGCCTATAGACATCAATGCATAATAAATATCAAAACACTTATTTTATTATACATCTCAAATTGCTAAAATTTAAAAAAAGTCGTAAAAATTAATCAAATTATAATTTTAGTTAAAATAACATTAATTATTATTAATGAAAAAATTATTTAATATAAATTTTAATTATATAGATTTTAAAAAATCATGTAACCAAAGTCTTAACCATAGAGATTCACCCGCACTTTATCATGGGGATTCTTAACTTGTAAATAGACTTTGTTACAATATATGGTGCCAAGATAATGGTTTATCAATACCAAATGTCTAGAAATCATAATTTATTTTATATGATACTTGTTCATGTGATATTTTTGTTAATTAATGAATTTAATTAAAAGGGGGAAAAATATAACTACTTTAAAAATGAATCTCAACTTTTAAATTGTGCATATTATTAAGAATACTCTAATATATTCTATGGACATTAAATCTCTACCATCTATTTAATAATTTTTTATAATTAAATGAAAATTTTGGAAGCCTTATTTTTGGGAAAGGCTTATTTTTTCAACTTAAGGTAGAAGAAGATTTATTGATTTTTATTTTTATTTTTTTAATTGACAACCTGGATTGACTCTCAAGGGAATATGCTCAACATATGCTTACTTTGAATGCTTATCAACTATATTGATTCTCAAGGGAATATGCTCAACATATGCTTACTCTGAATGCTTATCAACTACTGTAGCTAGTTACAAAGTTTGTTAGGCTGCATTGACTTTTAATAAATTTGAAAAATTAGACTCATAAGTTTGTTAGGTTGCATTGACTTTTAATATATTAGAAAAATAACATTAGTAAGTTTGTTAGGTTGCAGTGACTTTTGATAAATTTGAAAAATTAGATTGGTGGCTCTCAACCCACCAATTTCCTAGGGATTTGAGATTATTTTAATTCTAATAAGTTCCTATATGATAAGTTCCTCATTATTATTTATAACATTCATTTATATATAAGCAAACTGTATTTAGCAAAATGGTCCATTTTACAATAAGATGTGTAATTTTTTTTTCTCAAGTTAAAGTTGACCCCTATGTTTTTTATGGAGGGTTAATCAACTAAATGTGTGCATTGGTAATGCATTCTTCGTGTTGCATTCGTTTTTTTCATAAATATAATATAAAAAGCTATTGCAATGGGAAGAATGTCTTATCAATGCACAAACTTACCAAATTAACCATGTATAAGAATGTTATGGGTCAACTTTAGCTTGAGAAAAAAAAGAATCACATCTTATTGTAAAAAGGACCATTTGATAAATATAATTTGTTTATATATACATGAATGTTATAAATAATAATGAGGAACTTATCATGCAGGAACTTATTAGAATTGGAATAATCACAAATGTCTAGGAAATTGGTGGACGGGGAAGCTACCTTAGGAGGATGTAATTTTTAATTTTTTTTAAAAGTAAGGGACCATTTTGCTAAATACAATTTGCTTATATATAAATGAATGTTATAAATAATAAGGAGGAACTTATCATGAAGGAACTTATTAGAATTGGAATAATCTCAAATCCCTAAGAAATTGGTTAATGGGGTATTGTGTGGCACAAATCTAATTTTTTAAATGTATTAAAAGTCAATTCAACCTAACAAACTCTGTAACACACTATAGTCGTTGAGACTAAGCATATGATAAAGATATATCCTTGAGAATCAATCTAAATAAACAATTAAAAAAAAAATAACAAATCTTCATCCACCTTAAATTGAAATAAAAAACATTCTACAACTATATAAAATTAATATCGTGAAACTCCTATTCCAAAATAAACAGGGATGAAACACGAATATATCCTTCTTTATAATTATTGAATTTTAAAATATATTTTTATTTACGAGTGAAAAACTTAAATGTTTAGAGATCACCGGCTCACATAGCCAACAAACTCGACCTAACGTCGAGTGTTTCCATTCCCATGACTTACAGTTCCCTAGAAGGATGTTCCACGACACGATGGACGCAACCAGTGATCAAATTTGAAGGACAGGTCTTAATTTCATTTAGAAGGGCACATATTCAGGTTGCACTTCTATAATGAAAAGCATAAAAAAAAAGAGCAATTCAATTGACAACAGTAAATTATTTTCAAATTTCTTTTTATTTTTTCATAGGAGAATGGTGGAACAACAACCCCATGGATGTTGTGTATAAGGCAGGTCTGATATGAGCCGCAACTAATATATCGGATGCATTTACCATTAATGGATAAACATGAGACCTATATTCCTGCTCCAGTTCACATAAGGATTAATTTTTTAGGAAATTTTTGTGACCAGAACGTTCAAGCCAATATACAAGTAGCTCAATCAAATTTAAGTTTATTGCATGAATGAAAAAATTCAGTAAAATTCTAAACAGGTTTAGGATTCAACAAAAGAGTGTACAAAGGTGTATTTATTTTTGGTATCTCCTTTTTAATATGAAAACATACCAGGAATTGGGAATCCGCAAACAAATCAAATCCAGTATGTTAGGAAGCATGTTGAATGCGCTCCTCTCCAAGCACAAATCGTGCTTAAACCTTGCTTGACAGGTGTTTGTTGAATGATGAATCTATGCTCCTCTCCAGCTTAAATCGTCGCCAAACCTTGCTTTGGGCAGCCTTCAGGCACAACCCAGTGAAATTACAGACCTAATACATGGCCCATATTGACATCTAGTGGCTCTCAATTGAAACTACCAAATGTAATGGTATTAAAGGGTAATTGTGACATAATAATTAATAAGAACTTCCATCATATGCACAATTAGAAAAAACAACTCAAAAAGAAACTATTGTTTTTTAAATGGGATCAACTCAGAAATTGCCAAATGGAATGGTATCAAAAGGTAATTGTGACACAATAATTAATAAGAACTTGCATCATATGCACAATTAGAAAAAACAACTCAAAAGGAAACTGTTGTTTTTGAAATGGGATTTAAGTTTTAACATGAAAAGAAATTTACAAATTCAACATTCCTAAAATTCTAATTTCAGAAAAAAATGAAATTTAAAAAAAAAAGGTTGACAATTTGACAGCACTTCTTAAAAAATTTTAAAATATTATTCCAATTTTTTTTTAAATGACAAAAATGAATTTTAAAAATTTTTTTGACTGGTAAAATTTTCTCCCCACTTCTCTGACGTGCCAGAGACCCTTTGAAGGGCTCTGATGTGTTCAATTTTGATCCATGGACGCAACGGTTTTGATGCATTTTACAACGTACTCTTAGAACTTGAGGTGATTACGAGTCTTAGATATTGGCGGGATATATATGTTGCCATGCTCTAAATGCTTATGAAGAAATTGGTAGATGTCTTAAGTTCATTTCATCTTTTATTTACGTCGACAAATTTGCAACATAACCAGAGTTGCAATCTAATTGTGTTAGTTTTGGGGTGTTTGAGGGGTTGAATTTATGAGTTAAAAAATGTTTTTTTAAACGGAAAAAAAATTGATTTCATAAAAAAATTCAAAATCTAGAATAGTTAGACAATATTATAAATAAATTGTCATGATTTTGTAATCTATTTATTTTTCACATACATGTATATTCCAATGTAATAAATAGTGCAACCATATAAATTAAATGGTCAGTAAATGTATATAAATATAAATGCATGATAAGCACCAAAGTACTTACTTAAGAATACATTTCACATTGTTAAGACTAACAAAAAAACTAATTTATAGCTTTGTTTTGTGTGTGTGTGTGTGTGTGTGTGTGTGAGCATATGATATTGATAAAACATGATATTGGCTCATGATATTGTAACAAAGCCTATTTACATGTAAGAATCTTCATAGTAATGTGGAGGGGAATGTTCACAATTAATAGTTTTTGAAATGTCTACATGTTCAACTTATATATTAATTTTTTTTATAATAATAATAATAATCTGAAATAAAGTTATAATTTAGTTAATTTTTTTTTTATTTTACTTAATTTTGGTGATGTGAAATGTATCATCAAGTAGGGGTCTTGATGCTTATCATGATTTATTCTTAACCATGGAAACTCACCATGTTAGAAATAATCACGACAAGTACAAATTCTAGATTGTCGGTGTTAGTCGATAAGTTTAGGTAGAAAATAAATGACCGTCGGTGAACTCGTTGTAGTTTATACAACTCACTTCATGTATAAATTCCAATGTGTGGAATGAAATCGTCAAATGTTTTTGTTGAGGTTTCACCTCTAATATGATATCAGAGCTTAGAAAATGAGAAGCAATGCTACTGCACCTCTACTCATACCTTGGGGATTTATAGAAGTTTCTTGAACAAATTTACATAAATCTATTAAACCAAGCACTCCCTCCATTTAAATAGCTCAAAGCTTAAAATATTTACGTGAAAATGATGGCGGAACTGGCATTAATCACTTCAATATTGCACCAATTTCTTCATCTTCTTCTAGCTGATTCATATCTTCATTAGGCATGGGTTCAATGACGAGAAACATTTCATATTCTTCTAAAATGTCTTCCCTTTCATTCTTTCACCTTAGTTGTTTCAATTCTCTCTATGACTGTTTGAGTCTCCTTTGTTGGCCCATCACTCTACCATTGACCCAAGTCCAGGGCACAACCTCTAATCTAGAGATAAAATTAGGTTAAAAAAATGAAATTGTTTAGAATCTTCCGAAACTGGCGCAAAATCATAGTGTTCGTTGTCCTGAATCCAACGCTGCTAAAATTGCCTCAATATGACATTGTATGAAGAAGTTATGGTGTTCTAATGTTTTGGCCTAATATCTAAAAAGTCAAACAATAGGGTTCACTGGGTTGCTGACTAGGCAGTCCATATAACTTGTGTCATCAGCTGACTATGCAGGGTATGGTCTCAAATGGGCCAATCGAGTGCTGACACGTGGCAACAATGTATAGGTTGGGATGAAGCAATTTTATTGGTTGAAGTGTTTGAAGTGGCCTAATGAGAGGGTTCCACGTGGCCCTCTATGATTGGTCAACATTTTAGAAGGGTCGACCAGCCTTGGTGGGGTTCGACCGCTCAAACTCCCGTGCAATGGTCGAACGAATTACAGCCAAGCCACCGCAATGTTTCTTGTTATATAAGGGTTGTCAGTTATATTTGAAGTGTTATGGTTCAACTTTTGGTAACATACCACAGAACCAGCAATAGAGAGTTTTGGTGGAGAGGGCAGGGACTAGGCTTCAACCCTATCCTTATCACAACCCACGTGACCAACAATGGACATAGATGAGGGCTCCAGTGGTGGGGGCAGGCAGTTAGCCCTAGCCCTTGGCCACATTATTTCCCACGAGACTACCGACGAAGTAGACTTAGCATGGGCATGAAGTTAGCCCTAGCCCTGACCATATTGACACACACACGACCAAAACCTTCAGAGAATATGGCATAGTCGACACAGGCGGGTGGTTAGCCCTAACCCGACGCTTAGGGGTTATGGCAAATTTTAACTAACCAACAAATTGCCCCTTTTGAGGTAAGAATCCCACTAGTCCAAAGCGAAAATGTCACTCAACAGACTGTGTAACGGCAAAATCGGTAGAAAAGTTACCATGTTTTGCTAATTTGTAGGAAAAAAAATAGGGTTTGGTTCCAAGAGGCATATCTTACTCAAATTTTAACCTTTTTGAACTCAAGAAGAACCTAGATAGGGGTTCGTGAGTGTCCTAAACTCAATGGCATCCTCAATTTTCTGATTTGAGCATTGTATGATGGGATTTTTTAGTGTCAAGTCCTTTAGTGCTATAGGAAGATAGATTTTTGAAGCAAGATGGAAGCATATTTGAGCATGAAAAGAGCCTAGTTAGAGGTTTTCCAACCTTCCAGTGTCATCTGTAGCAGTTGTTAATTTAGTAGAGGTATTATTTTTAGTCTTTTATCAATTTTCTTATGAGAGAAGCCCTTTTTAACACTTCATTGTGAAGTAGTTGTATGTTTATGCTTTTTTATTTTAGGTGGAGTACAAGGAACTATTGTGAGAGAGTACTTTTTATGTTGATATATTCATGACTTACTGTAGAGAGTCATCTTCTTGAGTGAGAATTATTTGTAGGAGAAACAAGCCACTCCACAGCCAACAATTTGTAATCTTCTCATTTGTTTTTGAAATCAATATAGTGGCCTGGCCATTGAAGCAGGGCCTCGAGACTTAGCCCAAGAGGGGTGAACCCTATTATGACTGGTTGGTTTGTTCTCTTCATGTTTATCGTATAAGTTGCATATGAATTTTTGTCACTTGTATGTTCATGAGAAAACTTAATTAATAATGTTTGAATATGTTGTGAAACTAATTTGACATTTAAAGACCCAATTTTATCAAGATTGCAAAGTGTCAAAGGATGATCAAAGTTTTTCTTCCCTTTTCAGATCACGTGGTATCAGAGCGGGTTCTGACAAGAATGCAAGTATGGGCAAGAAGTTAAAGTGTGAAAGACTCTAAGTGTTGGAAGAGATTATTCTATCTCTTCAAATGGAGAATGTCGAGCTAAGGAGATTGCTTGAAGTTGCAGAGGAGGAGGAAAGAAAAATGTGCCAGCAGTTGTAGCATATAGTGGAGGAACACACTGGTGAGCGTTCCGTCCTGGAAGAAGAAACGAGTCGCTAAAATATGAAACCGATTTGTGGGCATGGTTTGTAAACAAGATATGGATCCTATAATGAAAATGATGCTTGTGATTTTTTCCAGCATAAAAAATATTCTCCCCATGTGCCAGTTGGTAAAAGTGGTTGGCTAGAGACACATCCACTTCTTCATCAACTTCTGAAACAAAAAACATAGTTGGTTGGCCAAAGGAGGTAATCTGTATTTCTAGTTCTACTCATTTTCTTAATATTGATAACACATCTTTTGTAGCTTTTGAAAATAATACCATGGGTCTTGGTAGGAATATTTTAAATCAAATGGGTTATGATGGAAGAGGCTTCAGAGTCAATGACCAAGGCATCACTAATCCTATCAAAGTAAAGGAATGACCATGGTATGAAGGATTGGGTTATGGCCATGAAGCAATTAGAGGGTGCTCCAAAATTATTGAGGCAAAGAAATCCTCAGGTATGGAGTTCATGCCAAATGAGCTCGTACAAAGTGATGATACAACACAACATGATGGTAGTGATACTGACAAATTGTCTCCGATGAGAGATGAGTGTTCCATATGACATGCCAAGTCCAGTACTCCTCGTCAAAGTCACATCCCAAAAGATGAGTATAAGAAATATGGGGATTCTAGAAATGTTTGTGCCTTTTTATAATTTATGGCAAATGTTGCCTTAAATATTTTTTGATGCATCTTACCATTGTGTGGCTTATTGCGAGTAACGTAAGGAAATGGTAAAAAAAATAGATCAAATCCTTGGAACAATATATGAGGAACCTCTCCCAGATATGAAGACTTCCTTGTTGATTGGCAAGTGTAAGGATTTTCATACCCATTATAGCATGAATGGGCATTAGATTGAAAAGTGTTGGAAACTCCATCCAAAACTTCATCCCAAGAAGGAAAAAGAGGTCATGCGATCCATTGTAAGAGAAGAAAAAAGTGGCAAAGTGGAAACTGATGTAGTTCTCGAAGCAACCTTCGAAGAATAGCAGGTGTAGAAAGAGAACCCATAATCCTGGTTAGGAAAAGAATGGGTAGAATATTTTGTACAATTACCTTGCTTTGTAAAATTGTAATTACTTGTTGTATATTCCCATTTGGGTACTTTGTAAACTAATGTCATGTACAATTCACTTATGTCAAAAAATATTTTCTTGGGCATGTTATGTTATTTTAGCTTTTTGTTAAGTCAATTTGTATACGACTTTTGGGATGAGCATTTGCATTTCATCCAACGTGTTTAGAAATGTGTCAAGCACTCACCTATACAAGTATTTCTATGTGAATCTTGTTTGTGAATTTGATCTTTGGTAAATATTATGCAAAAGATGACGATAGAAATGTGGAAAAAGCTAAGCATGCCATTGAAAAAATTATGCCAGTGCATCAAAGAGTATAAGTGCAGCTTGAGGGCAACAAAGCAAGGTGTAAATCAACGCATGACAAGCATTAAGTTGGTTATGATTTTCAGGTGGAAGATCTAGTTTATTTTAAACAATCAAAAGACTTTCAAGTGAATATTGTTTGAGGAAAATAAATATGGTATTGAAGATAATGTTCAAATTCCATCTAATGAAAATTTTGTTCCTGAATGTTTAAGAGAATTCTAGCAAGCCACAATTGTTGTCATGAGGACAAGGACTTAATGCAGAGGCAATGTGGAATACCTTGAATGAGGCTCAAAGACACCAATTCAAGCAGAGAAAGAAGGATTGAGATTGGTAAGGTAAATGAGTTGTTTCCTCACTTATTTTTTGAGTGAAGATAGACTTTTGGAGGTCCAAAAGTTCCTAGTGGGGAGGTGTGATTTGGATATCAAAAATAGGCTAAAAATGAAAGTTATCAGAAACTCCTGAAACTGGCTCCAGATTGTAGTGCTCATTTTCTTGGGTTCCAACACTACTTGAATCGCCTCAGTTCGACGTCATATGAAGAAGTTATGGCATTATGAATTTGTAGCCCCACAACTAAAAAGTCAAATAACAGGGTTGATTGGGCTGGTGACTAGCCAGTCCGTACAACTGATGTCATAAGCTGGATGTGCAGGGTATCGTGTAAGATGGACCAATATTGTGCTGAAACATGGCAACACCATACAGGTTCGGATGGCATGATTTTATTGGTTGAAGGGTTTGAAGTGGCTGAATGAGAGGGCACCACGTGGTCCTCAATGATTGGTCAAAATTTTATAAGGGTTGACTAGCCTCGCTCGATATTGACCCTTTGACCTCCCGTGCAACAGTCTAAGAACTTACCACTAAGCCACCATAATGTTTCTTGTTGTATAATTATTGTGGGTTATATTCGAAGTGTTATGGTTTGGCGTTTGGGAGAAGAAGTTGGATCATTAGCCCCAACCCCAGGTCACATAACATACCACAGGACCACCAACGGAGAGCTTTGGTAGAGAGGTCAGAGACTATGCCCTGATCCTGGTTTTATCACAACCCACACGACCAATGGTGGACCCAGACGAGGGCTTCGATAGCAGGGGCACGCGGTTAGCCTTGCTCCCGACCACATTATTGCCCACGAGACAACCAATGGAGCAGAGCCAACGACGGCAGGAATTTAGCCCCAAACCTCATCTATTTTGACATGCATTCAATCAGAACCTTCGAAGCAGAGGGCTAATATGGCAGGGGAAGACGGTTATCCTCGACCCTCGACGACATGGTGCTCAACGCGACCCTGACTTGGCATTTAGGGGTTATGGCACATTTTAACTAAGTGATAAATTACACCTTTTGCTAAAATAATCCCACCGGTCCTAGGTGAAATTGTCTCTCGGAATACCTTTTAAAGGAGGAATGCATAGAACAATTAACAAGTTTTTCCAAATTGGAGGACAAATAATAGAGCTTGGTTCCAAGAGGCATATCTTGCTGAGTTTTTAACCTTATTGAGCTCAATAGGAGCCTAGATAAGGGTTTTTGAGTGTCCTTGAGGCAAGATGGAGTCATGGAAAGAGCCTATTTATAGGTTTTCCAACCTTCTAGTTTCATCTACAGTAGTTTTTACTTTAGTAGCGCATCTGTTTTCAATATTTTATGAATGTGATTATGAGAGAAGCCTTTGAACACTTCATTCGTGAAGTAGTTGTATGTTTATTCTTTTTTATTTCAAGTGGAGTACAAGGACCTATTGGGACAGAGTCCTTTTTTATGTTTAAATATTCATAACTTATTCTAAGGAGTCATCTTTTTGAGTGAGAATTATTTGTAGGAGAATGTTTCTTTGTAGGAGAAATAAGCCATTCCAGAGTCAACAAGTTGTAATGTCCTCACTTGTTGCTGAAATCAATATAGTGGCCTAGCCATTGGATAAGGGCCTTGAGACATATCCCAGGAGGGGTGAACTCCATTATCACTTGTTGGTTTCTTCTCTTCATGTTTATCATATTAAGTTGCATATGAATTTGTGTCACTTGTAAGTTCATGTGAAAACTTAATTCATCATTTTTGAAAATGTTGTGAAACTAATTTTACATTTAATGACCCAAGTTTATCAGGCTTGCAAAGCATTAGAGGACGGTCAAAATTTTTCTTCTCTTTTCCGATCAGGCTAGCCCATTGAGATCAATGAGTGGTATAAATATTTTCTCGAGAGTTTTTCACAGTGATCTTTTTTATGATCCTTTTTCAAAGATTCCATTCAATAGTATTTTTGGGTCAAGTAATATTTTTTATTCAGGTAGTATTTTTTAGTTAGAAAAATTATTTGATAAACATAATGATTTGATTGATGACCACGAGTATCAGGAGCTGAATTCTATTACACATGATCCTATAATTGAATATTTACCCATTGATTATGAAAAAATGTCTAACGAGTTGAGTTAGGAATTTTTTGAAGATCCAGATGATGACCAAAGTAATGACCAAGGCTTGAGAGTGCAACAAATACATAATGGACAAAATATTGTGTTCAAGGGAGCTAATAATTCTTATCCAAATCAGTCCATTATACAATAACTAAGAACGTTTAATGATGCAAGTGAATTTGTTGAAAAAGGAGTTGAAATGAATTGGAATCATCCTAGGTGTAACAAGGAGGAATATCAAGTGTTCATGATCTGGAGTAACAAGAAGAAGAATTTGTTTTGGAGCAACAATTTCAAGAAAAAAATTCATCAATATATTGTAGGAAAGAAAGTCAAAATGAAATATTTGAGTCATGTTTGTAAGCCTAGTTGAGACTTATGCCAACAGACGAGTTAACGTATAGGTCGTGATTAAGGGGAGGTGTTAGAAATAATCACGAAAAGTACAAATTCTAGATTTTCGGTGTCAATCAATAAGTTAATAGTCAACAAGTTTAGGTAGAAAATAAGTGACCATCGGTGAACTCGTTTTAGTTTCTATGGCTCACTTCATGTATAAGTTCCAGTAAGTGGAATGAAATCGTCAATTGTTTCTTATGAGGGTTCACCTCTAATACACCCCCACCTTAGTATGGAGATGATTTATGTGTAAATAGGATTTGTTACAATACCATGGACCATTACTATGGCTTATCAATACCACATACCCAAAAAACTATAATTCATTTCATATAATACTTGCTAGTATGGCATCCTTTTAAATTAATCAATTTAATTAAAAGACAACTACATTTGAGATAAATTTTAACCTTTGGTTTGTGAATACTACTAAGAATATTATAGAATATTCCATAGAGGTTAGATCCAAACCCTCCACTTAATACTTATTTAGAATTAAATTAAAAATTTTAAGCCCCATTCCAAAATAAACATGTCTCTTGCCATAAATATATGAAAATACATAATCCATAACTCAAAACAAGAGGGACATTCCAATACATTTGTGAAGGATAATAATAGTATATGGTATTCTTTAAAATAATATTAGGAGTTACATACATACTTACCATTATAGTTATCAATTTTTGTCACATTGGTTTAAAAAAATTGAAAATTCACTTATTTATTTGATTTGGTAAAATTTGATTTATGCGGTGGGGTAGAGTTGAGCTAATATGATCAAGGGACTAGTGTGATGCACCACATGGATTGATTAGACAATTAATTACCTTTTCTTTGTATGTTGTTGCTTTCTCTTATGCTAGCTAAGGTTAGGGGCTAGTAGATATAAAATTGATGTGGCTCCAATCAAATATTACTTAAATAGTGGTGATGGTTGCATGGTTTCCTACCCCATTCCATTATAAGTGATCCCCACTCTCTCTATATGCATGTGTGAGTGTTGAATCTGTAAAGAGAAGAATGAATAAATTATTATGACTATTTTCTATAACCACATTGAACATGGAGACATCAATATAGTTTATAAAGGAACTAATCCATGAATATTTCCATAAAATAAAAAGATGTGGTCGTCCTATGTTGATACCTAATTTGAGAATGTTTGTATCGCCACAGATTTTCTTCAAAATTAAAAGAGACATATGTTACATTGTGGAGAACATAAGGGAAGCCAATATAATATTTTTAGACTACAAAATTCTAGATACATATAATTCCTAAAGGATATGATAAATGTTAATGGTTTTAAATTAAATATATGGTTGATTTTTTCGAATTTTATTTTATTTAATTTTATTTCATTTTCCATATTGTATCGAATTTCAATCCAAATTCAAATTCAAAATTGACAACTATGCTTATGATATGTTGAATCTACCTATACATGTTTAGGATTTGACCGTTCTAATAACTCGATCTATAATGGTTTCCTTGTTATTTTATCTTCAAAAACCTTATACTTGCATAAATAATGACAATCCTATTAGTAACATGTTGAGATCCAAGTGATATAGATATGGATTTGGATTAGTCTAGGATTTCATATTCTTAATTTCTTGGAAAATATCTTCTTCATCTTTGACCCATGCATCATTGCTGTTCACAGTGGACAAGATGGACTTGAAGGATGGACACCAAGATGCCTTAGACACAATAGTTTCAATTGTTTCAATGAACCTCAAATTGTGTGGTGATTGAATTTTTTCTCCTTAATCCACTCATCGACAACTTTCACTATGGATAAGTTTGACTTATGCTGCCTCATTACATTGTCATGGCATGAGAAATCCTCCCATTCAAAGGACAATCACCAAGGTGCCTCGGATGCAAGAGTCTCAATAATTGTTATAGTTGATATTACTTAGAAATTATAACATGGTTTTTATTGGAAAAATATTTTGTATAGATTAACAAACAAATTATAACAACACTTAACTAATTGATCCTCTTTTAGTTTTCCATTAACCTTCCAACACACTTCTTATCTTCAAGCAATGTATTATCTCAATTCAGTGTATTGTTCAATTGATTAAATAGCTAAAAAACCTATTCATGTGCATTTAAATTCAGCATAAACATTTATGTGGTTGAGTATTGTCATCTTTATATTCTTCACTATTGACATATTGATAATTTCTTATTATACAAACTAATATAATATTTTACATCAATATATTTTCAATATCTAACTTTTAATTATCTAAACAAATAGATTGTTGATTTTGAGATTATCAATATATTTTCAATATCTAACTTTTAATTATCTAAACAAATAGATGGATGATTTTGAGATTGTGCAGATATGTTGAAATAAATATTTTGTAATAAAAAACCAGAAAGATTTATCATTGAACCATGTTAATTAAAATTAATTTTTTTAAGAAAAACCCTTTCACTCATTTTACGATCTATATAATAGTTTAACTATTGTTATTGTTTTTGTTTGAAGTTTAAAGAAAGTTGTAGTTTAATATTGTTTTTGTTAAAGTTTAAAGAAAGTTAGAATTTAACTATGGTTTTTGTTTAAAATTTAAAGAAAGTTAAATAAAATTTAAATTTAAGGAAACATTATATGTATGAAAAAAATATACATCCATTAAAAATTAAAAATATTTTACTAGTTCAGGTTAAGAAGAGGGCTGCCCGGGGGCATTCTTTACTTTAGGGACAACTACTGCTTTAAGATCTAAATGAACCTGGGAAGGGCACAAATAATTTTGCACTGTACACATTTCCAACTGTTTGGGGACTCAAAACTTGTTGGCAATTGGTTCAATAGAACATCTCATTGCTCTGCTTTTAAATTGAGACATATATTGGATGAGGGCTCACAGGATTTCGGCATTTTTTGATAAATTTGTTTGTCAACACATTTATAGGGAGCAGGCAGGAAGAGGACTGGTTGATTCAGAAAGAAATAGATAGAAACTTCCATCAATATTACCACAGACCATTTATAGATCTGCATACTCACCGGGAGATATAGCCTCTTTGCCATCTCTTACACACTCCTGGTTTTTTGGGTCATCACGGTTTCTAGAAACTGCTGTTTATATTTATAGCTTTTATGGTTTTACTATAACTCTCCTAGAGTTTTTTCGACAGTCAAACAGCATGAGCTGTTTCAAAGACTGTATATTTTTCTGGTTGGTTCTTGAGAACTACGCGGCCTCCCTGCGTGGAGCATAGAGGCTACCTTTTTGCAAAACAGCTACCTATTATGTTTTTGTTTTTTTTAAGACTTCATGACCTCCCTGCGCTGAGACTGATGACCCAATGAGACTGATGACCCAATGTTTATGTTTGTGGCTGTTCAACAACCGTTTTTTTAATTATTCAGTAGGCTACCAGTCTCAATATGCATATGCATTGGCATTTACAGAATGTAATTTTTCATTATTAATAAAATTAGAATATTTTCCATGAAAAAAAAAACTAACCTATTGTAGTTAAAATGAAAATAAAAATAAATCTTTCACTGCATGTACATTTTACATCCTTTCAACGTTCCCCCGCCTGGACATACGATAGTATTAAACGATAAACATAAAAAATTTAAAATGCTTCGTTACATATACATTTTACATTCTTTCAACGTTTGCTTCTCCCGCCTGGAGATACGCTAGTATTTGTTTTATACTCAGTGAAACAA
Source organism: Pinus tabuliformis (assembly GCA_031772625.1). Lineage (NCBI taxonomy): Eukaryota > Viridiplantae > Streptophyta > Pinopsida > Pinales > Pinaceae > Pinus > Pinus tabuliformis. The sequence continues at coordinate 408,514,810 of CM062806.1, read as the reverse complement.
ATAGGTCTTGGTTAAGGGGATTTTATTAACCACGGCAATGCGAATTCATTTATAACGGCATTTGCGGCTGAAAGGGGTTCTCTCTTACGGCGTTGTTTACTTTTGACATATGTAACGTATTATACGGATTAAGAGAAAATCATAATAAAAAATCATATATATTATAAATTTTTAAAAAATATATTCGCCATGGTTTTATAAATTATAAAATTATCTAAATATATTAATAAGTATTTATTTTTAAATAAAAAAAAAAAAAAAAAATTATTATTAATAATTATTAATATAACCATATAAATTAAATAATCAATGCGTTTTAATAAACATCAAATTATAATAAATATATAATAAATTAAAGTTAAAAAATTATAAAATTAACTAAATTATAATTTTATTTTAAATTATTATTATTATTATTATTATTATTATTATTAATAATGATAATAATAATAATAATAAGTTAAATATATAAATATTTGAAAATACACTGAACCAAATTTTTATATATGGAGATTTACTCTCATTATATCATAAAGATAATTTATTACAAAATCGAGAGCGAATACCATGGCTTATCAATATCACATGTCAAAAAAATCCTTAACTTAGTTTAGATGACACTTGTTCATATGACATTTCTTTTAGTTAACCAACTTATTTAAAAGAACAAAAATGGCATACCTACTTTGGAGATAAATTTGAACCTTTGATTTATGTTTACTATTAACAATATTTCACAAATTTTGAATCTCTTCCATCCACTTAATATTGATTGATACTTCAATTAAAATTGTAGAAACCCTATTCCAAAATGGACATGTCAATAAACATAATTAGGTAAATGGTAGGAATTTAACTTTCACATAATATTCTAGAATATTCATAACAATATATATAGATGAAAGATTAAGATTATGACATTTTAATTAAATTGATTTCAAAAAAAAAATCTCAAATGAATGAGTATTTTTTTTTTCATTAATATAAGGAATTGCATTTTGTAGATACATATGCATATTAAAAACACTGTACAATGACATAGTTGTCATCAGCCAGACTAACAGAGTTCAAAAAAGAAACTGTGACCTTTGATCCACGCAGGGAGGTGACAGTCCAAATATAAACAGTTTTAACATGTTATATGATCGACATAACTGTCCAGAAGTGCAATATATTTACAAAAATTTAAAATATCCAAAGTACCATGCCATCTAAGCAATAATATCCATAAAAGGCCTATGATAGTACTGGTAATGGGCACCATCAATCTGTTCTCAGATCATCCAGATGCCCGGCTCCCAGAGCGCTGCTTCTTTGGAAAGGCGGTCAGCAACTGTGTTCCGCTCCCTGTAGATATGATTACAAGTAAAAAATTCAAAATGAGTAATCAATCTCAGAGTCTCATCTAGAATATGTCTCAAAGAGAAAGACGAGCATCTAGTGGATCTATTCAGCCAATCACAAACAATTTTAGAATCCCCAAATAATTGTAAGGCTCAACAGTTCTTTTCCAGTGCAAAGTGTATGAGGTGTTTTGCAGCAAGAAGCTCTGTATAATTGTTTGTGCCTCTTTCAAAGCCCAGGAGTAGGCTGTAAGCGTGTGATGCAAAGATATGAAGGATGGCCCCGCCCTCGCAGCCATCCTCCTGTGCGACACCATCAAAATAGGCTCGTCGAATATGACGATCAAAAACTTCAGGTATAATGGTCCTAGGCCTCGAAGGTGGGGGGTGGTCTGGTATATGTGCAAAATTGGGCAAGACCTTTGCAGCAATGATAGGTCATCGGGGAGAGACAGATTGAAAAATTAAGAGGTTGTGAGCAATCCAGATTGCCCAGCAAAAAAGTAAGGGGAGGCAGTGCAGCTTGTGGGGGGATATCGAGGAGTGCCAAAGGTTCCATGTAGCCTCGATGGAGTCCAGACCAGTCACATGGAGGGGAAACAGCCGATGCAAGAAGAGACCATAGATTGCGGGCTTCCGGACATGTGAGGAATAGGTGTTCTATAGATTCAGATTCACATTTGCATAGATAACACCAGTGCGAGCCATGAAAGGTGCGCTTCAATAGGCTATTATGATTTTTTGCACTATGGTATTGATAATCCATGGTATTAGGCATGGTATTGTAACAAAACTTATTTACATATTAAAAATATCCATAGTAAAGTGGAGATAAGTGTTTTCATATTTATTATGATTGATGCCTATTGATTTTGATGGGGCAATTAATTTATATAGAAAAAAATAATATATTGTGAAATTATTAAATTCTCCGTAATAAAAATCATATATTTAAATATTTATTTAAAAATATAAAAAAAACTATTAATATAGTATAGATGATTAATTTTTTATTTTTAATAATAATAACAGTAGCCCCTAGGGGTGAGGCGGGTTGGACAATGAACACATTGCTAAGACATTCATGCCGCTATGCAGATCACAGGCTCAAACCTCCACTTACATGTGGGTTGTGCTTGGGGGCGGTGCAATTACACTTGGAGGCTATAATAGTAGTTCTTGGAGGTGGGGATCACACGAGTACGGGAGCCAATCATAATAAACAACAATAATAATAATAATAATTTAAAATGTATTTAAATCTACCCATACAATTCTTTTAGATTTAAACATATATATTTTTAAGAGAAATACATATTTTCAACTATTACACCAACTCAAACTTATTATAAAAAAATAAGAATCTTAAACCCAATAAAATTAAAATGGATTAATAAAAAGCCAATTTTAAATATTGTTATTATGAATTTAAATTTTTTTAATTATTATTATTAATAAAGTCACAACTCATTTTAATAAGTAAAAACTCTCCCTTAAAATCTTTTATATTATATTATACCATATTATTAGTCCCTACTGAGGACTATATGCGATCGATCGATCGCTAACCCTGCGTTGACCGAGGTGATTTTTCGATAAATTAGGATATAAGCTAAGTCGGACTAAGGTTTCGGGCATGGAAAGGTTTTGGGGTCTTATTGCAGGCTTCGCATCGTTCGAGGTGAAGGCCACGTGGTCCCGCGGCTCCCACGCGGACGACATGTACTGTGGTGGTCTTATGGGCGGACAGCTGTCCCTCCTCGAGATCCTGGAAAGTTACTCGGCTTGGGTTTTACCCTGTTCGCGGCGTTTGGGTTATTATTGTTACTTGGTTGTTTAGCTCTGCAGTCTCTGCGGTTTTTTCTTTGTATTTGTTGTATTGTCTGCGGTGAAAATAGAATGCGGTTAGCTGTATAGCAAACGTTTGGTTGCGGTTCTGTTGTTCCAGGTCTGGCTTGTATGCCTCGAGTGTCTGGTGTCGCTTTGGTAAGTTCGGCTACTGTATTGTTTAGATGTTTGTTCCTCTGTCGTTTGGCGTTTTCCAGTGGCGTTGATGTTTGTCACAGTATTGGCATTCTGGTTAAATACTGAGGGTTTCTGTTACCTGCATGGGTTTTATGGAAATTTCCGTAAATGTCGGTTTCGACCACCATGTGAGTTCCTTGTCATTTGGGCCGAGACGACCTGGGTGAAGCTGTGATTCTTGGTACAGATTGAGCGGCACGTGGTCCTGCGACTCCCAAGCGGACGGCATGTACTGTGCTGGTCTGCCTGCTCGAGTTCTTGGAAAGTTAGTCGGCTTGGGTTTTACCCTGTTCGCGCCCTTTGGGTTATTATTGTTACTTGGTTGTTTAGCTCAGCAGTCTCTGTGATTTTTCCTTTCTATTTGTTGTATTGTCTGCGGTGAAAACACAATGCGGTTGCTGCCTGCTCGGTTAACTGTACAGCAAACGTTTGGTTGCGGTTCTGTTGTTCTAGGTCCGGCTTGTATGCCTCGATTGTCTGGTGTCGCTTTGGTAAGTTCGGCTATTGTATTGTTTAGATGTTTGTTCCTCTGTCGTTTGGCGTTTTCCAGTGGCATTAATGTTTGTCACAGTATTGTCTGTTCGTTTCCCTCAAGAGTCCATGGTTATTTGAGCATTATAAGTTAATGGCATTCTGGTTAAATACTGAGGGTTTCTCTTACCTGCATGGGTTTTATGGAAATTTCCGTAAATTTCGGTTTCGACCACCATGTGACTTCCTTATCATTTGGGCCGAGACGAGCTGGGTGAAGTTGTGGTTCTTGGTACAGATTGAGCGGCAATCTTTTGTAGTTTGAAGTGTTTTTGCACATGAAGATTTAAACAAATTGGGGTTTTTGAACTGTTTGAACTATTTGTGCTGCATATTGGGTTTTTAATGGAATGTATTGTGGTTTGGAGAAAGAAATAGGTACTCCTCTGTTAAATTCAAGGGTCTGGTGCTGGGTTCTGAATGAATATGGTCTAGACGAGAAGGAATTCGAACCCTCAGCTTCGTTGCAGGTACGACGTTGTTCTACTAATTGCTTTTTGTCAAATTTTCTATTAATTGCTTTTTGTCAATTTGTTAGACTTTTAATTTTTGCATTGTGTAGGTTTATGGTCCAGTTACTCTAGGTTTATAGTCCAGTTACTGCGTGGTCCCTGCCGGGAACTATATGCGATCGATCGATCGCTGACCCTTTGTTGACCGAGGTGATTTTTCGATATATTGACAATGTAACCTAAGTCAAACTAAGGTTTTGGGGGTGGAAAGGTTTTGGGGTCTTATTGCGGGCTTCGCATCATTCGAGGTGATGTGTAACACTGCTATGAATCAGACAGTATTCAATTGATTTGGTAATAAATTCAGATTGATTTACAATCAACTTGGGTTACGGCATGTACTGTGGTGGTCTTATGGGCAGACAACTGTCCCTCCTCGAGATCCTAGAAAGTTACTCGGCTTGGGTTTTACCCTGTTTGCGCCCTTTGGGTTATTATTGTTACTTGGTTGTTTAGCTCTGCAGTGTCTGCGATTTTTCCTTTGTATTTGTTGTATTGTCTGCGGTGAAAACAAAATGCGGTTCCTGCCTGCTCGGTTAACTGTATAGCAAACGTTTGGTTGCGGTTCTATTGTTCCAGGTCCAGCTTGTATGCCTCGACTGTCTGGTGTCGCTTTGGTAAGTTCGGCTACTGTATTGTTTATATGTTTGTTCCTCTGTCCTTTGGCGTTTTCCAGTGGCGTTGATGTTTGTCACAGTATTGTCTGTTCGTTTCCCTCAAGAGTCCATGGTTATTTGAGCATTATAAGTTAATGGCATTCTGGTTAACAGGGCGGAGATAGGCAGAAGGTTGGCATGGTTTCTGAGAAGGACAGAGAACGAGAGCTTACCAATTGAATTAGCTTAGTTTGCTGTTGTTTATATATTGGATCAAATGTTTCCTTTGCGAAAATTATAAGCTTTTCCATGATACTGAGGGTTTCTCTTACCTGCATGGGTTTTATGGAAATTTTCGTAAATGTCGGTTTGGACCACCATCTGACTTCCTTATCATTTGGGCCGAGACGACCTGGGTGAAGATGTGATTCTTGGTACAGATTGAGCGGCAGTCTTTTGTAGTTTGAACTGTTTTTGCACATGAAGATCTAAATAAATTGGGGTTTTTGAACTGTTTGAACTGTTTGTGCCGCATATTGGGTTTTTAATGGAATTTATTGTGGTTTGGAGAAAGAAATAAAGACCTACAAGTATTTATGTATTTATGTGCCGCATATTTCTTTTTTTTTTATTGATGGTATGTATTGTTATTAATGGAATGTGTTATGGTTTGGAGAAAGGAGTGATGTTTGCCTGGTACTCCTTTGTTAAATTCAAGGGTCTAGTTTCACGAGTTGTCAAGCTTGAGCAGACTGTTGTTCCTCTCGCTAGGTTTCACTGTTCTGCTCGCCCAAAATGTTAAAATATTTAATATTGCAGTCTATTTTGTAACTGCACGGTTTCCTATCTTAGGCCTGTATTCAAGGTTTTTCGCTTGTATAATTTATGTGTATGCTTACTTTGGTGCATAATGTTTTTTTAAGTTTGTAATTTTGTTATGGATGTATCAATATTTGACTCTGACATTACTCCTAGAGCGGAAGGTTTATTTGTTAAGAACTCTGTTAAGTTCATTTAGTTACTCTTAAGTTCATTTGCTTTGTTAACAACTGCTGAATTGAAGGTTTTCTATACTGGTACTAGATGTTCTTCGTTTGTTGTTGTTTATATATTGGATGAAATGTTTCCTTTGTGAAAATTATAAGGTTTTCCATGATACTGAGGGTTTCTCTTAGCTGCATGGGTTTTATGGAAATTTCCGTAAATGTCAGTTTCGACCACCATGTGACTTCGTTGTCATTTGGGCCAAGATGACCTGGGTGAAGCTGTGATTCTTGGTACAGATTGAGCGACAGTATTTTGTAGTTTGAAGTGTTTTTGCACATGAAGATCTAAATAAACTGGGGTTTTTGAACTGTTTGTGGCGCATATTGGGTTTTTAGTGGAATGTATTGTGGTTTGGAGAAAGAAATAAAGACCTGCAAGTATTTATGTATGTGCTGCATATTGCCTTTTTATTAATGGAATGCATTATGGTTTTGAGAGAGGAATAAAGACCTGCAAGTATTTTTCCAGGGGCTTCTGGAGACTTCGTTAACCAATTTCGTCATTTGCATATTTTCTCATGGTACTCGTACAGGCTATGTTGTGTATGAATATGGTCTAGACGAGAAGCAATTCAAACCCTTGGCTTCGTTGCAGGTACGACGTTATTCTACTAATTGCTTTTTGTCAATTTTTCTATTAATTGCTTTTTGTCAATTTGTTAGGGTTTTAATTTTTGCATTGTGTAGGTTTATGGTCCAGTTACTCTAGGTTTATAGTCGAGTTACTGCATGATTGTCTTAAAAAATATAGATATTTAAGTTGTATTGGATCATTTATATTTTTTGTCTCATTCAATTATATTGCAATTCAAATCTGGAATCATCTATTTTTATTCTATGTTTACATTAATATTAATATTAATATTATTAATTATTATAATCATAACAATAATATTATTTGAGATGATCCCAACAAGTAGAAGTTGGGTAATGCATCCAACTAGCTTCGTATAATGATGTATCAAGACATTTTGCTTATTTAAACCTTAGATTAAAATCTCATGTTAGCTAGTTATAACCAGATTGGTTCTGATATGATGTTCAACTACCTTATTCTCCTCAGAGAGAAAAAATAATTTTATTATGAAAACAAAATTACATTTACTATATATGTTTTTGCATTTCATAGATATCCTTAAGCATAGGAAGTGATAAAATTATTGCTGACAACATATCTTGCTTCATAAAAAGTTTTCAAAAATGTCAATATGACAGCCCTATCACAGTCATTCTAACATATATCAGAGCTTTGAAGCTAGTTTTGTCTCATAAGAAATTAGCTCCTAGATATGTCCATAAACAGTCCCATAAAAAAATATACATATAGAGATATCCTTAAGCATAGGAACTGATAAAAGTATGGCTGAGAAGACATCTTGCTTCATAAACAGTTTTCAAAAATGTCAATATGACAGCCCTATCATGGTCATTCTGACATATATTGCAGGTTTGAAACCAGTTTTGTCTCATAAAAAATTAGCTCCTAGATATGTTCATAAACAGTGCCATAAAAAAATATACATATAGATATTCACATTTAAACAGTCCCATGATTATATCAAAAGTGTGTCAAGACATTCCATGAGCTACCCTTCCACTTTCTCTTGAATGATCCAAGCTCGTGCTACCAAGTGTAATCTAGCTTTTGACAGTCCATCAGTTTCCATGTTCCTGTCTTTGTAGACATGTTGAAAGATAATGTGTTAAATACTCTGTTCAAGCAAGTTGAATCTGCTGAAATATAGGGTGAAATTTATAATTATCCAATGAATTTGTTCCATTCATCCAATTCACCACAATTTGTGAATCATCAAAGATCTGTAATTTTTGGGCATCTTTTTTCACATGCCACAATTGGCAACAGTCTTGGGACAATTTGCTCCAGCAAACTGCTGCTGTGTTTGCCAAAGCTGTCCTTTGAACATATTACATGTTCATCATTTATATGAATCATACCTCCAGCATCACATAATAATGGATCTTCTTGACAAGCCTTATGGAAGTACGCTTATGCACTACTCGTATCTAGTTCTCAATGGCTTGTTTGGGTTCCTTGACCCTTGAATCATGTTTAGATCCATATAGTATAACCATACTCTGATATCGAATAGCATGAAACTTTTTACCTTGAAATATATTGGAGTTTCAACCTAGCACAAATTGGAGACAATACTTTTTATATTTTGACAGTTGAATTGGTGCACCACTTATGTAAAACTCATAAATAGCCTCACAGTTATTTTATTTCACAAATGCAATTGACAATGATGTTAACTTTCAGAAATATTCTTAAACTTATGCTGCATTGTTTCATTTTGTCTTTCCATTGCTTCCTTTTGTTAACTTCATTTTGTCTTTCCATTGCTTGCTTTTGTTAACTTGCACAAATATTCTTAAAATTATGCTCCTTTTTTTTATTATGTCTTTGCATTGTTTCCATTTCCAACTTCTTTGTTACTTATAAATATGGCTTCTTGCTAGAAATTTGATATTTGTTTAGCAACATAATGCAATAGCCTATTTTTTTAATATACATACATTTTGTTCAAAACAATCATGTTCAGTTTTTGCTAACTTCATCAATATTTTTTGCAAAGCTGTACAAGACAATTTCAAAAGGCAACTGTGGTAAGCAATTGCAAATAATGGAAGAAATAATAGATGTTGACAATTACAAATTCAGATTGCAATGCATTTTTCCTGAGAACATTGATATTGTATTAAAAAGAAATGGTCTTTTTAGACTAAATGCATTTTCATATACTCTAGGAGATTGTCTATTTGACTCATTCGAAATGCTTCTACATTTTCGTTATACTTCAAATGAATTGCAAAATGGGTTAATAGACCACTTTCTTTTTTGCTTAAAGAACAATGACGTTGAAACAATACAGTCATATCAGTATGAACTAGCACCTGATTTCCTATACGAGTTACATGGTGTTAATGATATTGGTACATATCTTCATAAAATGCGTTATTCTGCATCTACAAATATAAAGGAGTCTGACCGAGGTTTATGGGGTGATACCTTTTGCATACGTTGGTTAGCTAAATGGCTAGATCTATCAATTGCAGTTTGGTCATTGACAAGAAAAACGAGATATTTTCTCTTTAATCAACATGAAAATACAATTCCATATTTCATTCTCTTTCATGATGCAAATCCTGTTAGTGGTCATTATGAACCATTGGTTTACCAAAAGTTTCCAATTTGCATTTGCAACCAGTATAATATCTACCTGTCACCTATTTGCAAAGATATTGAAAGCCATTGGATGCACATTGCAAATAATATGCTTTTAAATGGACTAACAATTGCAAAGCAAGTGACATCTAATTGTGGTGAAAGTCTCTTTAATGCAATTTGCTATTTAGTAGCAACAAAATTCAATGCAGAGTGTTTGCGACTTTACATTGTGCAATCTTTTTGCAATGCACTTGTGCATAAGAATCAAGAGGCATTGCATTGTTTAGAGCAATACCTAGTAGTTGACGCGATACACTATACAATGAATAGCAACTGGCAACAATATTTGATAAATATGGCAATGCCATATGAAAAAGGACAAGTGGAAGGCGGACCATTTTGTCTACAATGGATATCTGTGATATTCAAAGTCAATATCCAAGTATGGTCCTCTGTTGCTAATAACTTTGTCAATTACAGTTCCGCTTATTCGAGATGCAATGATATTGTTAACATCTTGTCATTCATGACAAATACATCACATATTCACTACCACGTAATGATACAAGAATATGTTCACAATTCTCAAGAACTGCACATGGAAGCAAATGACGTTTGTAATCAATTGCGTCATAAGCATATAGTAGAAAAAGAGCAATGCATATCTCAAGTAAATTTTAGCAATAATATCGCATTTGAGATAGCATGCCATTTAGATCAAATGCAACCAACTAAGGATTGTAGGCTGAATTATCACAAGCTAAAGCAATCCATATGTACAAAACGCAAATGCAATGACAAATGAAAAAAACCGTTTTCTAATAAGAAGTCAAGAATTACAGGCAAGAAAAATGCAATACAAATTTATATGGAAAAAGTCGAAGACACGCCTAGGAATACATGTGCAGTTTGCAACAAAATTGCATTTTGCAAAAAATACTAGATTCTTCACTATAGATTTGCAAGAAAAGCATATGAATTTGACATTGAACAATAGGACCTTTAGCAATGAAAGCATATGTGTTTCTTGCAAGAAAGCGCTCGAGAATGGAAAGCTACCACAATTTGCAACACCTGAACAAATAAGACGTAACATTTCATTGCCAACTGTAAATATACTTTCAGACCTAGAAGAAAGACTTGTGTCATTGAGAATTGTATTTGCACAAATCAGACAATGGGGACATAGACGATCACAAATTGGCTTAACAGGATCAATTATCAATGTACCAGTTCATATGGACATTGTGCAAAATGCATTGCCACACTATCTAAATGATACAATGACAATTGCAGTTGCAATGAAAAGACGATTGCAATACAAAAATGCATACCAAACAGGTAAAGTACGTCCAATTATTGTCATGAAAGCATTGAATGAACTATGTTCTAGAAGTCTTTATAAAGCTAGCAACATTTGTATAAATGAGAATTTGGCCCATGTTTTACAAGAGAATAATGAATACATTGTACAAAATTCAAACAGTGACAATGAAAGTGATACAAATAGTGATGCAAATAATGAAACACCTACTGAAACATTGGTGCATGGATTAATTGAATCACAACGCATCTACGATTTGCAAGACAAGATTATTGAATTGGCACCTGCTGAAGGACAACGACCATTAGGCATTTTCAAGGACAAATATGCAGAAGAAATGAACTTTCCAACATTATTTTATGGCAATGCACGTGATCATGACATCACAAATAGGTTTAGTTACCAAAAAATTCTCCAATGGGAATTGTTACAAGCAAGTGGTGACTTCCAATATCATACAACAAATTTGTTTTTCAAGACAATGCGAATAATAATTGATAAAGTGCTTTCTTGCATATGGGTACGAATAAGAAAAGGACAACTAAAAGGCAGGAAAATATTAGCAAAAGATGTCAAGTATCGAGCAAATTTGGAAAAGTTATTGAAGTTTGACATTGGATACATAGATTTCAAAAACATTCGCATATCTTCTGGCCATTTGGAACAAATTAGGAAAAACATATTTGCAATGATACGACAACTAGGGCCTCCAACTTTCTTTGTGACATTCACAAGTGCAGAACATCGATGGAAACCATTAGTAGATACACTCGTCACATTGTTTAGAAATAAAGCAAATAAAAATGCTATTGATATATTATAAGATGATGACATTGACTACCTTATAAGAAAGTATCCAGTCACATGTAGCCAATACTATAGACATAGAATTAATGCTATAAAGCAATTGATATCTCAAGATACTACATTCTTTGGAAAAATATCTGATTACTATTTCGTAATAGAATTCCAAAATAGAGGAACTGAACATGAACATGGACTGTTATGGATAGAGATGCTCCAATATATGGAAAAGAAGGCAATTCAGAAATTGAGAAGTTTCTTGACAATTACATCAGTTGTAATACAGATCATTTGGAGCCAGATGTTGCTAAATTGCATAAACATCACCATACAAAAAGTTGTGATAAGCAAAAAAATTCAAATTGCAGATACAACTTCCCCATGCCACCAATGAAATCAACAATGATCATTGAAACAACCAATGCAGAAAATAAAAAAATCGTAGAGAAATCAATATCGTTTTTTGCATTCTTGGAGCAAACAAACTACAATGATTCAATAACACATGACAATTTCCTCCTAGAAATAGGGCTACTAGAAAATGAGTACATAGAACTATTACAACATACAATAAAGCAACCAAAAATTTTCCTGAGACGAAAACCTTCTCACATTTGGAATAACAGTTTTGCAAAGGCTATGCCTACTTTATGGAATGCAAATACAGATGCACAATTTGTGCTAAATGCATATGCTGCAGCGTCATATTGTAGTTCATATATGACCAAAATTGACAAGTCTATGACAAATGCATTTAGAAGAATATGCAAAGAGCATCAGAAAGATGAAACTGATGCTATGCAAATGATTCGTAAACTTGGAAATACATTACTCAATCTACAGCAAATGTCAGCTCAACAAGCAGTGCATATAGCACTTTCATTCCCATTGAGTTCTAGTTCAAGGGATTGTAATTTGTAAACACGTCTCCAGTCGATGAACGCACATTTATGCTTAAACCGCCTATTCTTTTGAAACAAGAACCTCATGATTTAGAAGATGTTATTTGCCATCCCATTGTTGACTACTACATTGGACGACCAAGTTCCATTAGCAAAATCTGCCTTGCAAAATTTGTATCAAATTACAAGAAAGATGGCAGACCCATATCTAAAAGGAAAAAACCAAATGTTATACGATTTGTCAAATATAACAAACACAATGATATTGAAAACTTTTGTCGAGAGAAATTATCGTTATATATGCCATTTGAAAATTGTGAAGATACATTGAAACAAGAATTGCCTACATGGCTCTCTGCATATACATTACATGAAAAAACAATTCAAGTCAATGAAGCCAAATTTACATATAACATCAATCCAACATGGGGTGATTCAGAGACTGCAACAAATGAGCAAATTAGTTCTTTGAATAGTAATCAAATGAATATGCAAAACCAAGAGAACAATTCCCATTATGAGGAATATGATTTGCAATCGGACTTGCAATTTCCAAAACAATCTGAAATGAAGAAAAAAATCAATCTTGGATTCCAATTACTGCCCATCCATTTTTAATGGAGAACAATGAATATTACGAACTTAGAAGAATCTTGAACAAAGAGCAACAAGCAATTGTAAAATACATTGCAATTAAAAAAAAAAAAACCCCAAGGAACCAATTTACCTTTTTATTACAGGTGGAGCAGGTGTAGGTAAAACGCTCACATCAAAAGCGATTTTCCAAATGCTTATACGAATTTATGATTCACAAAACACAACTGATCCTAAGAAACCAAAAGGTCTAATAATAGCATACACAGGAAAATCTGCATATAATGCAGGTGGAACAACAATCCATTATGCATTGCTAATGCCTTTTAACAAGTCTCAACTGTTTTCACTGAGCAAAGAAGTATTGGACAACTTATCAAAGCTATATCAAGAATTGCAAGTAACTTTCATAGATGAGGTCTCAATGATTGGAAGTCGGTTCTTATATTCTATTGACAATAGACTCAGAAACATAAAACATTTCCAAACAAAATACTTTGGGAACATTGACACGATATTTTGTGGTGATTTCTATCAAGCACAACCTATTCAAGACTCTCTTATTTTTGAACAACCAACAATCAACAATCAAACAATAACACATGATTTCTGGAAGGATAATTTCAAGTGCTTCCAATTGCATATGACGATGCGACAAACAAATAAGAGATTCATATCAGTGTTAAATAGAATTCGAAAAAATTGTCAAACATCTGACGATATAACATACATGAATAAAAGTTGCATGCGCCCTGTACCAAATGATCCAACATTTCCCTATTTATTTTACAAAAAAAAAGATGTTGCAATGCATAACAAGAAAATGTTGATGCTGATGCCTGGCAAAGAAATTTTAATTAATGCAATTGACGAAAATGAGAAGAATAACGACAATTTCCCAACTCATCAACATACGGCTGTTTTGCCTCCGCACCTTTTGATAAAGTTGAACATGTTAGTTGAAATGTATGCTTGCAATTATGATGCACTAGATGGGCTAGTGAATGGAGTAGATGGAATAGTTAAAGCATATACCCATACAGATAACGTCGATGTTCTATGGATTAAGTTCCATGACCCTAATATTGGTCATCGACAATCTAGAAAACTAGCTCATTTGTATACTTCAGAGATAGCACATGATTGGACACCAATATTGCGAATATCAAAAGCAATGCCTATGACATCAAAGATGGCGCCATTGAAAATACGAAAACAATTTCCAATTCAACTTGCATGTGCACGCACAATACATAGATCACAAGGCTTAACCTTGGATAGGCTTGCATTCGACCCTAATGGAGTACAAGTGCATGGCCTAGTATACACATCACTATCACGTGTCAGAAACATAGAATCATTGTATTTGCTTAATCCTCTTAAACATAATAATTTCAAGGTTAAGAAAAAAGTAAATTGTGAAATGCAACGTTTGGAAACCACTGCAAAATGGCAATTAGAATATGACTCTTCATCAATACAATCATTCCAATCCATCTTTATTCCTTCATTGAACACTCGCAATCTTCATGCGCATCTTGCTGACATATGCAATGACTATGACACAATGCAATCTGATATCTTGTGCTTACAAGAAACACATATGTTGTTGTGTATGGAAAATGAATACTTCAAAAATTTCAATTGCATCTCAAGTTGCATTAAGCATGGAGTAATGATATTGATAAAGAAAAATATCATTATCCTTGAACATACCCATTTTGAAAACTGCTTTGTAGAAGCATTTCTCGCAAAAATAAAAGTTCACACATTACAAATTGCAATACTCAATATATATGCATCGCCACGTGCAAACCTAAACAAAATCCTCAATGTCATTGCAAAAGCTTTATACAACTTAGATCTAAACAATATCATAGTTATATTAGGGGACTTCAATATTGATATGGTACATTGCAATAAAAAAAACAAAGCATCTAGAAACCTACATGCAAAACTACAATCTTCATTTCCTAGTTGACAAAACTAATAGCATGCACAAATCATTGATTGACCATGTTTGGGAAAATTTAGCTAATATAAAATATACAATTTTCGTATTGGATACATATTGGTCTGACCATGATACAATATCTCTTGTCCTTCAGCTATGATAACCAATTTCGTCGTTTGCATATTTTCTCATGGTACTCATACAGGCTGTGTTGTGCATGAACATGGTCTACACGAGAAGGAATTCGAACCCTTGGCTTCATTGCAGGTACGACGTTATTCTACTAATTGCTTTTTGTCAATTTTTCTATTAATTTCTTTTTGTCAATTTGTTAGGCTTTTAATTTTTGCATTGTGTAGGTTTATGGTCTACTTACTCTAGGTATATAGTCGAGTTACTCCGTGATTGTTTTAAAAAATATAGATATTTACGCTGTATTGGCTCATTTATATTTTTTCTCTCATTCAATTATATTGCAATTCAAATCTGCAATCGTCGTTGTTTATTCTGTGTTTACATTAATATTAATATTAATATTATTAATTATTCCCTCCGAAATTTTCCAACATTTGCCAACAATTCCTCTACTGTCCCTCTATTACATACTATGCATTCTATTGTACATTTACATATATGGCGTTCTGTATTGATCAATGCAAGTTATACCAAAGACAGCCTTTTCAATCAACCAACACAAGTATCCTATCATAAATCTGCAGATATGACCTCATCTATTTATGGATGCAGATTCTGCTAGTAAAACCCTTTTCAATTGAACAGAACGACCAAGAAAAAAGAACAACAACATGCAACATAAACAAACAGAGTATATTCTTTTTGCCTTTCCTTTCCTATGGATCTTTTGTTCTTGTTCAAGTTTTACTTTTATATGTTCTTTTGACTTGCACTAAATATGTCTTACTATTCTATAGCATAGCATAGATCTTGAAAAAGGAAATGAAACAATTGAAGAAATAGAATGCATAAGCCAATTAGAAAGTGCAACCCAACCAATCGTTTTGCAAAGGTATGTCTATGAGAACTACAGAAATATGCTAATTTGTATTTAGAATATTAATGTTTACTATATATGCATTCTATTTTTATTTTTACATATGTATGGTTCTATGGTTTTAATGTTCTTGTTCACTTTTTACTTCTAATTTGCACTAAATATATATTACTATTCTATAACATAGCCTAAATCTTCAAAGACGAAAAGAAACAATTGAAGAAATAGAATGCATAACCCAATTAGAAACGACAAGCCAACCACTTGTTTTGCAAAGGTATGTCTATGACAACTATACAACTATGCTAATTTGTATTTAGAATAATAATGTTCACTAAGGTATGTCTATGACAACTATACAAATATGCCAATTTGTATTTAGAATATTAATGTTTACTATATATGCATTCTATCTTTACATATGTATGGTTCTATGGTTTTAATGTTCCTTGTTAACTATTTACTTCTATATGCTCTTTCAAATTGAACTAAATATATGTTGCTACTCTATAACATAGCATAAATCCTGAAAAAGGAAAACAAACAACTGAAGAAATAGAGCGCATAACTCAATTAGAAAAGGCAAACCAAATATTAATGTTTACTATATATATCTTCTCCTTTTACATATCTATATTTAAATGTATATATATCAGATTAATGTTTACTATATATATCTTCTCTTTTTACATATCTATATTTAAATGTATATAAATTAGAAAATCTTGGACGAGTGAAGAAAGCGCTAGTAGTAAGTCCCCCCAAACAATGCAGCAAGAAGACATGTACAGGTTACATATCACAATTTCTTTATTGATTGCTTATCACAGAATACACGTGATAATATCCACATCATATTGAACCATGCCTTTGCCTGTGTTATTCCAACTGAAACAATTGCAGCCAAACTTCATTCAACAAATGTACAAAATGATACATCAAAAAGGTATGCATATGAAACACAACACTCTAATCTATTTCTAGTTATTCAGTCTTTAGGAGAAACATACTATTCTACAAATGTTTATAGAAATTTCTAACTAAGCAATTTTAATAGGCAAAAACAGATACTGCCAATTAAAGTATCAATTGAAGATCTCAATAGTCGTAAAATTGGGCAGCTATTTGTTGGAGACATAATGGTTGTCTATATTGCATTCCTTGATAAAGAAAACAAATCACGTCAAGTATTGCGAGCTGATTTGACAGATGCTCAAGGAATGATGACTATAACGTTGAGTGTACCTGCACATTTGGTGGAGCGACATGAACACAAAATTTTGCAAGGCAACAGCATCTCAATTACAAATTTCAGGATATTGCCTAAAACTATATATGATCGCGGTGACTGTGACAAAATAATATTGCTTAATGAATCAAGTATCATAGAAACTGTACCTGAAGTTTGCAAAGAATATTGCTTCATTCCCAATACAACGATTAGGCAATTTGCAAACAAAAAATAAATGTACCCAATTGGCACAATCGCTGCCGCCGTTACACTTGCCAAACGAGTTGGATTGCATTACATACTTCATATCAAAGATGGAGATTCTGAAAATGACAATGCAACTGTATGTATTCAAATGTTACTTATTCCTAATTTTAAGTAGATAACATGCATCACTTCAATACATAGTTGTTGTAATTTGTCTATAGTTTTTGTAATTTGTCTAGTGCAATTGAAATTTTTCAATGCATACAAACAATGTATTTGCATATTACTTTTTGTATTTTTTAATAAATAACAATTTCTGTTTTGCAGTTGCAACTCTTTGACACATATGAACAATTTTTCCTTTCAATGGAAAAACAATTGCAAAAAGGACACTTTCCGCTCATCCTTTAACAAAAAGGTAAACACAAAAGAAACAATATTCAGAGCATTGAAGTCAACATTCATGACTGAACTTAACACAGATGCACTCAACAATCTCAGAAAACTAACTACATCTACCTATGTTGTAAGTATAGCAATAATAATGTTTTTGATGCCTTTGGATTTGCCATGTAATAATTTAATTTAACGCTTGAATGTTTTATAAACAGGTCGAAGGTATTCTGATCACAACAAATCTATATTCAACTCCGTTCGAACCAGTTTGTGCAATTTGTAACTCCCCAGTGAATTCATCCATAGCAATAGCCAATGCAACAATTTTCTGTTCACAATGCAATGATAATTGCCCTTTCCTCTACAAGCATTGTATAAATGCTATAATATAATCCATTACAAATAACTTTGTCCAGTGCATTATCAGGGAGCCCTTATTACATGACTTGCTTCCTGATTTAAAATCAATGTCATATGAAACATATTTGCAACAGAAAGCTACCACTGTTTACATCTTACGTGACTTCAAAATTCAGAGCAAGTTCACACTCAATGAAGATAGTGAGCTATTACATGTCAACTAACAAATGGAAGGTACATGAACATATGCCTTAACATGTTTTCTCTCAAATATGTCCTCTCTTCAAATTACAATGTTATCATTTTGTTCTAACTAACCATTTGTTATACAGATTACAAAATCCAGGAACATGGCAGCCTTCACATCCACAACAAATGCAAAAGTAATATGAATATGTTTCTTCAGATTATGCCGTTACTATAATACAAGTATTTGACTTGCAATTTTGACTCATTTACAAAGAATATGTAACGCAACGGTTGATGAAAAAAGGCTAGAAAGTCTTTATGCATCTGTGTTTGTATTGTTTCTGTTTCTGTTCTCTATCTCGAATGGAACGCATTCTGCATCATGCTTTATATCATTGAATACAGCAAATGCAACATCAGATCAGCAATAATTTTGTATCTACAGCTGTTGAATGCAAACACCAAAGATTCCATAGATTGATTAAACATGGCACTTATTATCTACTCAAGTTAAATGACAAATTGTATATTGAATCAGCTAGTCAATTCTGTTTCTTGCTATGTTATAGTTGAATGCTATGTTAGTTTTTGTTTCTTGCATACTGTAGGTAACGATTCAGGAAACAAGGCTAGAAAGTCTTTATACATGTATGTTCGAATGCATTCTGCAACATGCTTGAAGCTAGACTTTATAAATAGCACCAAACTATATGGACTTTAAAATGAATATATGTTGTTTGAAAATGGAATTATGGCATAATGCATTTGGAATTATTAGTCCTTACCTGGGACTATATGCAATTCATCAATTGCCGACCGTTGGTTGACCGACATGATTTTTCATTATAATAGCATTATAACCTAAGTCGAACGAAAGTTTTGGGCTCGAAAGTTTTGTTTTATTTTACCTATGTTTCTGTTACCTGTACAAGGAATGAAAATCTCATCTAAACACAAGTTTCATAGAGGAAAACAATGCTGGCAATGTTGCTGCAGCACTGATGACTTTGCTGGCTCCAAAGAGCAAGGTCTGTTCACTATCTTTTGTATCAGTGGCAGCCCCAATATTTTCAGTTTTCTATCCTAGTTTTTGAGGGGAAGCATGCAATTGGATGTTCAGAATCCTCTTAAGATCATGGGTGCTGCAGTTTTAAATTCCTTGGTCAATGTCTTAAGACTTTGAACTTAACAAGTTCTCAGAGATGGACAATGGAATGAAGAAGATGCAGCAATGCTTGTTCTTGGTGACATAATCAGCATCAAACTTAGACATATTGTTCCTGCGGATGCACGTTTTCTTGAAGGAGATCCTTTAAAGATTGATCAGGTATTAATCCAATTCTTTTCTTTACTTCTTATTTCTGATTACAAGTGCTCGAATTTTCGGTATGCTTTTATATCGTTTTTGGGATTAACTTCAACATTTGGTACTTTTCCTGAGCCACGATTTATGACAATATTTTTGAATGTGTGTAGTCTGCCCTCAGTGGTCAATCATTACCAGTAACAAAGGGTCCTGGCAATGGGATTTATTTTGGCTCTACTTGCAAACAGCGTGCACTTGAATGTGTTGTCATTGCTACTGGGATCCATATATTTTTTGGTAAACCAACACATATTGTCAACAGTACAAACCAAGTTGGCCACTTCCAAAAGGTTGGCATTTATTTTGGACTTCTGATTCTTATTTTTGTCCTTTCTCTTATTTCATAAATACATAATTTTTGGTGATACTGCAGTTGTACCAAGTTGGCTAGTTAGGGTTCGTGGTAATATTGGATGATCCAGTACTGTTAGCTTCCTTCAAACAAGTATCAATTACTAATTGTTGTCATGAATAGGTTTTCACGAAAGGATATGACAAGGATGCTGTTGTCTTGATGGCTGCAAGAGCATCAGAACAGAGAATCAAGATGCCCTTGATGCAGCAATTGTTGGGATGCTTACAGATCCTAAGGAGGCAAGTATTTTTTAGGGTCATCATATTAAATTTTAGTCGATAAGCAGGCCTATGCTTATTTTACTGATTTGTATCTTTTATTGTGGCTTTTAACATCCATGCATCTAAAAGGCACAGGAAACCATTCCAGAGCTCCATTTTCTTCCTTTTAATCCAACTGAAAAGAGGACAACTCTCACTTATATTGACAATGAAGGGAAAATTCATCGAGTTAGTAAACATGCTCCAGAGCAGGTATTGTTCTCTGGAAGTTTGACCTTCTTCATTAGACCTCTTACATATATGGATCATTTTCTGGATCTTTAAATGAATCAAAAGAACAAATAGCAACAGGTCAACAACATCTCAACTACAACGTATTGATATTTTCCAATATACGGATATTTTCCAATTTTAAAATGATAGAATTGATATTTTATGGCCTAATATAGATGTCCTTTACCAGATATCCTTTATCAAATATAGAAGCCTTCATTTAACATTATCTTTCAATGATTGTTACCTAGAAATGCTTAAATTCTCTCAGTTATTATTATACACAAATACTTACGAAACTTCAGCCATTATTATACATAAATACTTACCAAACAGTGGAGGTTATGGATAATGATATAGTAGACAACCATATCCTTCAATGCGATGTCAATACAGTCTGATGCATTAATAACTCCAAAATGATGCAATGGGATTAACAGCTTCCTTCTAAAAGAAAGGTTTCCACGAAATCTCAATTATTTTTATCTTTCACAGAGAAGTAATGAATAATATAAATTTTCACACGAATGTTGAATAATATTCTTCTTTTTATAGGAAAAATCAATGAATTAGGGAGATAGATTTAACCCGAAGGTCGGTGTTTGGCTCTGCAGTTAAATTTGTACATAACATTATGCATAAAAATACTAAGATTCATAGTACGTAGCTCTCTATTTCAGGAGAAGGTGCAATATTGGCATCACTCAACCATTAGATATCAGTTCCAGTCTTTTTTGTATTTTTGGGCTAAACAACACAAATTCTCAACTGGGACGGATAGAAATCTATTGGAATGCATACTTTCTCACCAGGATATCCAAGTCCTATGCAATAAAAACGGGCACTAATGCTTTGTGAATGACCTGGTAGAGTTTATAAGAATAATTTCATTTATGAAAGATGAAGACCTGTAATTTCTAACCCTATGATGGCCAAAGGTGTCAGTGGAGCAGATTCATTTTCGATACTAGGTTATCCCCACCCTGAACTCCTAATCTTGTATTCTATGGGGATTTATACCTCTGGAGGTACAAAAACCTTTCCTCTATGCTCTCCTTGGCACATCCTAATGAAGCGGTTCCATATCCCCACTCGTGGAAGCTGCATTGCATGTTATAGATCGCCTCATCGATCTCTCTTTCGACATTCCCTAACTGTTGGTTGGTATTTCTTTCCACACCAGCAAGTTTTTTTTGTCTTTTCCACCAAATTCATTAAACAGACCTTGTCTTCCGCATTTAGGGTCCTATCAAGAAACTACCTTTGGAGTTCTTCGGCAAGGGGACTTAAAGGTTTTTATGAAACCCGTGCCTAGAATTTCTAGTTGGAAGTTTGCATTTTCTTGCACCATTTTACCCCTTTGTTCTATACTAACACAATGGCAATGACATGGTGGTCGAAACCGACATTTACGGAAATTTCCATAAAACCCATGCAGGTAAGGGAAACCCTCAGTATTTAACTAGAATGCCATTAACATATAATGCTCAAATAACCATGGACTCTTGAGGGAAACGAACAGTCAATACTGTGACAAACATCAACGCCACTGGAAAACGCCAAACGACAGAGGAACAAACATCTAAACAATACAGTAGCCGAACTTAACAAAGCGACACCAGACAGTCGAGGCATACAACCCAGACCTGGAACAACAGAACCGCAACTAAACGTTTGCTATACAGTTAACCGAGCAGGCAGGAACCGCATTCTGTTTTCACCACAGACAATACAACAAATACAAAGGAAAAATCGCAGAGACTGTAGAGCTAAACAACCAACTAACAATAATAACCCAAAGGGCGTGAAAAGGGTAAAACCCAAGCCGAGTAACTTTCCAGGATCTCGAGGAGGGACAATTGTCCGCCAATAAGACCACCACAGTACGTGTCGTCCTCAGCACTCTGGAATATTTTGAGCCAATGTTCGTATTAGATCTCGTTGAAAAGAATTAGCTAGTTAGCGTGAATCTGAAGTTTGATGACACATACAGTTCTGTAACCAGTAATAGGATTGCATGTGATAAAGTACCTTTGAACAGCTTGATCTTATTTTGAAATTTTGTTATCTAATTAGCAGCGCTGCTGCAGTGACTTCTGAAATGATGCACACAACAGCTGCCAATATTAGAATATTACCAAGAGAAGACCTTCCTCGGTGTGCTTTCGAAACTGATCAGTTGGTTCAGGTATATACAATACTCATTTTCTAATAAATTGTTTTTGCAAATTAAAAGAGATCTCGTCAAGATTGGAAAGCTGCAACAACCCATGTTAGAGATCTGTTTTACTATTATACAACTTTAGTCAATCAAATACTCTTTTTAATGTTAAAAAAGCTTTTGACACATTGTACATGATATAAGGATTGCACTAGAAGCTTTAGTTCACATAACTCCTTAAGATGTTTTGTCACAAATATGTCCTCTCTTCAATTTACAATGTTATCATTTTATTCTAACTAACTATTTGTTATACAAATTACAAAATGCAGGAACATGCTGGCCTTCACGTCCAGAACAAATGCAAAAGTAATAGGAATATGTTTCTTGATATTATGCTCTTACTGCAATACAAGTATTATGACTTTGTAGCCTCACGGTTTTGATCTCTCCTTCTGCATTGTCATGTTCAGCTAGTTAGCGTGAATCTGAATTTTGATGGCAGATGCAGTTTTGTAACCAGTAATAGGATTGCATATGATAAAGTACCTTTCAACAGCTTGATCTTATTTTGAAATTCTGTTGTCTAATTGGCAGGGATGGTACAGTGACTTCTAATATGAGGCACACAACAGCTGCCAATATTAGAATATTACAAAGAGAAGACCTTCCTCGGTGTGCTTTCGAAACTGATCAGTTGGTTCAGGTATATACAATACTCACTTCCTAATAAATTGTTTTTGCAAATCAAAAGAGATCTCGTCAACATTGCAAAGCAATGCGAAACCCGCAATAAGACCCCAAAACCTTTCCACCCCAAAACTTTGTTTCGACTTAGGTTATAATCGCTTGGTTCAATGTATCATGTTTCAATTTCAGAATTTTAGCAAATGGCAGAAGGTCCTTTATTGATCAATCCCATTCGCCATCAAGCTATCCGACTATGTAGTCTTCACCAGCCCCATGGTCAACAAAGGTCACCTTTGTTTAAACATTTTTATTTATTTCAAGTGCACCCATTTTGTATGCAGTTCTTGATTTCCCTCCGACATTTTCCAACATTTGCCAACAATTCCTCTACTGTCCCTCTGTTACTACTTTTTCATTTTGATTTCGTAGAATAAAAGTAGATTCCTTGGTGCAATTAAATTTGTATTTAAGATAATTAAGCATAAATCTGTCTGCAAACACCAACCCCTATAGTACTAACTATATGCTTTGTTTCAAAATTCAGTCAAATCACGATATAAACAATATTGGCAATTTCTCTGAGTTTGAGGAGCCAATTCTTCGTCAAGGGAGTTCTGCCAGATTTGGAAGGTACAGAAGATTTGCAAAACTTTGTCAATTGCTGCTATCATGGGGCGTTTTGCTGATCACCATTTCTGTACTAATGTCCCTGGCATTGCATATCACCTTTGGCAGTGTCACAGCAGCTCGTCAACTTATCACAAAAACTACAGTTGAAGTTGTAATATCTGAACGCACAGTTGCAGCCATTCTAGGAAAGTCTGGAAATGATGTTGTTAAAATTCAGCAGCTAAGCTCATATAAAGAAGCACAAATTTCTGCAAATTCCATGGGATCCCCTTCAACTAAAATTTTTGAAACATGGAGACTTGGAATGAAGTGTTGTCATTGCTAACAAAATGACATTGTACTGACAGAATGAAAAAATGTTACAGCACAAAATTTGAGATTGTACTGACACAATACTTCTTTATCCAGTGTATAAAGTGCCATTTCTTTGACTTGACATAAATGTATTTTGATAAACATGAACTGCATTATATTTTGAATTTGGATTCTACTGCCACTGCTTACGCTCCAAAACCAATGTTCTCTATGTAAAATATATATATTTTTATATATATTCAATATATCATTACACAATGTATTAGCTTATCATTTTAAATTATAAATTATATTTTTTAATTCGAATACTATGATATTGCAGAAAGCAAGAGTATAGAACACCAAAAGATAATGGATTTTTCTTGGAGATCATGATCAATTTACATTTCAACTCGTAAAGTTTAAATGTTTTTTTAATTTTAATTTTTAATTTATAAAATAAACTTATCAAAATTATTTTATTATTGTACTTAGATGCTATATTTACTAACCCAAAACTATAAAAAAAGGCCAAAAGTCATGTCCTTTTGCATGACAACAAACTATTAATTAAATGCAACAAATTACTAATTAGAAATTAGATGCATTTCAACTTATAAAGTTTAAATGTTTGTTTAATTTTAATTTGTTTATTTTAATTTTTAATTTATAAAATAAATTTATCAAAATTATTTTATTATTGTACTTAGATGCTATATTTACTAACCCAAAACTATAAAAAAGGCCAAAAATCATGTCCTTTTGCATCACAACAAATTATTTATTAAATGCAACAGATTACTAATTAGAAATTAGATGCAGGGTTTATTTTCTTTTCTAATTAGTAATTGTACAAATTTAAAGTTCACACTAAAGTTATCATAAACAATATTTTTAAATAAATATATCTTTTGTTCTTTTGACCATGGAATAATTCCTCAATCATTGAGATTAACCTGAATGGTATCATTTATGTCCAAACATGTTACTAGATATGTAATCTTTCAATCATGGGTTCAAGACTCCATAACTATAATTTTTAAATGCTTAAGTTCTTCTTTGACCTTCGAGAATAATCTATGTAAATATTGAACACTCTCCACCACGAATTTAATTAACAAATTTATATTCATAATAATGTTTATTTGGTCATTATCATTTTATGAATATTTCCATAACATTCAAATGTAAAAAAATAACAAAATTCTATGTTTTGTGCACCATGGTTATTAAAATACATAACTTACTTTAACACCTCCCTATTATTTTAATATGTTTTGTGCACCATGGTTATTACAATACATAACTCACTTTAACACTTTCCAATTCTTCATACATTATAATTCATTATTATGCATTTCAACATATTTTATACCCCGTGCTTATTAAAATACATAACTTACTTTAACACTCTCTAATTCTTCATACATTATAATGCATTATTATTGCCTTTTATAGTTTTTTTCCCTCAAGTTTTCTATGATTCACTGTTCAATTTTATCATATTTTAATTATTAATCTAAGAATTTTTAAATCATGAGACATTGGAAAATTATATCTAAAACTAATCTTATTTTAAGAAATACAAACTCAACATTATAAGAAGATATATGACAAGTGTCTTTTGAAAATTATTTTTAATCGTAATAACAAAATATAGCACCAATGTCTTTTAAAAATTACTTTATAATTGAAAATAATAAGACAAGTGATAAGTAATTTTACTTCATAATTTTAAAACATATTTTAAATATATATGTTAATGTATTAAGATACAAATTAAATTATTATTTTAAATAGATGGATAGATTTGTAATATGAAACAAAAAATTAGTAAAATTGTAACAAGCATTTATCAATTCAATGACATTTATGACAATTCTTATTTAACAAAGGCAAAGTTCATTATATTTCACTCTTCGCATAAAGTCAAAAAGTTCATACAACAATTGGCCATCCAATTCATTAAATCTTAATACAAGTAAGCATACCTACAACACACTACTAATGGAAACCAGCTCCCATGATAAGGCAAATTAAATCTCATAATAATAACCGACCAAACTGTTCTGTTAACCAGCAGGGACTAGCGCCACAACAATGGCTCCTTGTTTTATTTATATGTCGATTTATAACATTAAATAATTATAGTAGATATAATAATAACATATATAATATTTTATTATATGGAAAAATTGATTTAAAATTTCATAAATTTTAGAGTAGCACAATCGCATTAGGAAACGTAAGTAATAGTCATTTGATTTTTTTTAAATCATTTTTTTAAATAATTATTTTAGTATGTTACATAATATTTTTTTTGTTACTTGATAATTTGTATATTAAATTTTATAATTTTATTAAATAAATAAATAAAATAAAGATTTTTTAATGCTAGTATAAATCCATATGACTTTTAAATCTATCAAACCTCTAAAAAAATTTTACCAACTCACTAACCATATATAACTATGTAATATATTCAAACTATAATTCATAATATTCATAACTATAAGTTTAATATTTGGATATGTATCTTACCACTAGTGGTACTTTAGTACACATATTGTATTTGGTGAAACAAGCGTGTTGTTAAGGATGATTAAGGAGTACACATATAATATTTGGTGAAATAGTATTTAATCCTTTTGATTAAGGAGTGGTCTTGTTTTTCGTATCAAAACATCACACCTTTATTATTATATACATGCTTAAAATAGTATTTAATCCTTTTACGTTGATAAAGACTTGCCGTTGAATTTTTACATGAAGACTTTGTATAATAAAAGTTATATTATAAATATTTTCATAAATCTCATTCATATGTGTCTCGAGTGTTACAAATAAAGTTGTCCTGCATTAACTTTTGTATTTTTAATAATATTAGTTTAAATTATGTTTTTATTAGGATGGACTTTGTTAATAAAGTGATTCAAGATCAAATTTTAATGGTGTTGTTGTGTCTTGTGCTAGGAGAATAAAATAGGTTGCTATGGCCCAAATCAAATGTGATCTTACATGACTTTGATGAATTAGATACCCCTAAATCAAAATTCTTTAAACCACAAATCAGATCCCAAAAGTCACAAACAACTTAACCCAAAAAACAAAATATTAATTTAAATTATTACTTTATTCTTAATATTGAAATTATAAATTATATTATTAAAGAAATTAAACTAAATAAATATAATTAATATAAAAAAATTTAATTATTTAAAAATTTTGAAAAAATAAAAGAAAAATATATATATATTTTTAATTTTTCTCCAAAATGATATTAATTCCGTAATTTTTTTAAATAGTATTTTTTGGATATTAATTTTAATTTAAATAATATTTTTTAGATATTAATTTTAATTATTAATTTTTTTTAAGTATAAGCATTTCTCTTTCTTTTAAAGGTAATCAAATTTCCCATTATTAATATTCATAAGACATTGCCTTATTTCTAAATATTTTATAAACATTATATATCAATATACAATTTTCTAATTTATTAGAATTATTATCACTTATAAAAATTAAGATTATTTTAAAATATTATATATTTGTACAAAATTTTCCAGTTTACCAAGGTTATTATCGCTTGTAAAATTGAAGTTTTTTTTGTGACTAATTGCTAAATATAACTTAATGAAATGCATAAATCCTCAAACTAGTACTGTTTGACCTAATTTAGTTTTCAACCAAAAAACAATTAAGATAACACATGCATTTAAATAATTTCATTTATTATATATACAATTTTTTCTCGAAATTTATTTTAATAATAAAAAAATATTAACACATATGCATTTAAATAATTTCATTTATTATATATACAATATTTTCTCGAAATTTATTTTAATAATAAAAAAATATTAATAATTTTAAATGTTATTTCAATTATATAGAGAATATTATATATTTTGTAATATTAAAATTTCCAATAATTGAATATAAAAATAACTATTTCAATAATGTTTAAACATGAATGTTTCAAAATTGTGTAATAAATTATGTACATATAAAATGGGGAAATTTAAACATGAAAGACAACCTAAACAAAATCATAAACTTAAGGAAAAAAAAAATCGTTGAAAACCAAAAGGAAACTTGAAAAACATCGAAGTTGATACCAAGGTCGATTTATGCTTAGTTCTGTTATTTTCAGATAACGAACCATTAATGTCCCACCATCCTGTCAACTACCATTATATTATAAACATTATCGAGAGCTTTGCCCGCACGCTGATCCTCCACATTCTTGTCCGGGTCAACAACATCGACCCTTGAATGCTTC
The DNA here is from genome assembly GCA_031772625.1 of Pinus tabuliformis. Taxonomy (NCBI): domain Eukaryota; kingdom Viridiplantae; phylum Streptophyta; class Pinopsida; order Pinales; family Pinaceae; genus Pinus; species Pinus tabuliformis. Next base: position 408,486,319 of record CM062806.1, on the reverse strand, counting down.
CCATAACCTTTTCTTTCTATTTCCATTTTGACGTGGGCACAACCGCTTACGTACGTAAAACAATTTTGCCAGAACCATCTATTAACAAGATTTCAACGATATAGTAAATAATTCATTTAAATAAACCTCTTTTAGAAGTATATTGAGGAAGGCCTACTCAACATAAACTCCACAATAAAAAAAAAAAATCCACGAAGACGCTTAAACATAGGTAGATTCGGACTACTGCACACTTGTTAGGAAGGGTCAAACACGTAAATTATAGATAGACTAAATTAATGTTACACATCATTCATACGTATGATAAAGCTTCAAAGGGATAAGATAAGAGTTAGGTTAAATACGATAGTTTATAATTTATATTTATATATATATATATAATTAACAAGTTATTGTTTTAAATTTAAAAGGGGTTAGAGTAAGTATATTTTAAATTGTTTAATAATTAAATTGTTGCACATTTTACATATAAAGAAGTCTTATATACTAATTTGGTTGGACTTGGTCATTAAATAAATATAATAATAATAATAATTATTATTATTATTATGTCTGAAGTAAAAAATTGTATTACTAGATATCAGATATTTACGTCCTCTACATTGACATGTCATTAGGGAAACCAAACCATACATATAATTTGAGTTTTTCCAAAATTGCAAAAGGTAGAAAAAGGTTATTGACAGCAAAATAAAAAATATTTGAGTAGTCTAGATGGCCATTGCAACCTTTCTTCAACATCTTGCTAAGACAAGAGAACGTAAGGAAAATAAAAAGTAAAAAGAAGTTGCACATGCATATCTATTTTTAGGAGTCCATGGCTTCAACATGTATGGGCTCCTTGTTGCTGCTACAAGAGCAGTCAGGGGGAGGTCGTAATTATCATTCAATTCTTTCAAGCTTATGGTCCATTGCCATCATAAAATATTTCTTTTGATTCAAAGACACAATAACATCATTCTTGAGCTCATTGCAATCTACCAAGACTCTTCTCAGGGGGAATTTGATATGCCAATTGATATCCACTATATACATGTACTAATTGTGTCTACTCGTTATATCACCAACATTTAGTACCCAGTGGAAAACTCAACAAGAATCTAAGTGGCTACAAAATTGCGGCTCTCGTTGGAGAGCTCTTATGCAACCTAAGTGATGTCTTCTTATATCGGCTAGAGGGTTAATTCCCTCTAGCATGCTATTGAACACTCAACCTAAATCTAGGATCTTGAGTGGCCTTGCTCTTGATAGTAGGCATCACTACATCACACCCTAAGTCACGACTTAAGCATGGCAATGAGAGAGTAAAACAAGAGAGGGAGAGGTGTCACCCTAAGGATGACTAGAGTAGTTGTAACTAGATTACACCTTCAATTTCTAACCAAATCCCCAAGGAATTGAATAGAAGTGCAAATAAAGCCATCCATAAAAAAATGGCTAAAACCAGAACAAAGTTAATTATTTTAACTATAAACTTCAAGCAACCAAACATATCCAAACTTGCCTATACTACCTGCCTCCGAAAGAGACATGGTAACAAGTTGTCATTTCTATTCTTAAAAAACAGAAGCTATCCAAATAAAATTATTTTTTATATTTAAAAAATATTGACATATCCAAATAAAGTAAGGTTTTTTAATTTATATCCAAATATTCATCCCTTTCCATACATATTATATACCAAGTTACACTAAATGTGCGTCAATTGTATAACTGGGTCCCATTAAAATTCGTACTATTGTCGACCCATCGGCGTTTGACTTAACTGTGAAGGTCTTATCCAATGATGAGAATGGTCGAGATAACACCATTGCCGTTTGTGTTCATTGCATACAAATCTAACTAGATTATGTGACATTATTGGAAAACGCCGCATTACTTACATCAAGAAGCTTCCTTTATCCAATCGAGATGCTTCCTTTGCCATGGAGGTGGCGATCTAAAAGTAGAGATGGAGGAATTTAAACACCTGATTGAATACATGATAGATAATCTTTAACATGGTATGAAATTGCAAGGGTTAGCCCTAAACGAGTCGTCACAATGTAGGGATGTATATATATATATATATATATATATTATCAATTATATATATATAATATAAATTCATAAGGAATGCATTTATGTTAATTTGAAATAGATTGGGTTGATAGAGATTAAATAACAGGTATAAATGTACCTTTTTTCCTTTATATTTAAAGAGAAAATGTCAAACGATTTAAATAAGAAGAATAAATTTAGAATTTAGATGGATTTATATTGTTTTACTTTGTAAGTTTATATCTATGATATTGAAGTCTTTTATTTATTTAAAGTGGATTTGAAAATATTGTATTTGAAATATTTATTTTTTATTTTTTATTTTGAATTATTTTTCTATATATTTAAGAATATGGTTAAGAATGTGGGTTTAAAGGTTAAGGATATGTGCTTTTTTATAACATGTCATATGTTCAAATCTAAAGGGGGCTACAGTATGCACATTTTCCTATATTTTAGCAGATAAAGTATATACACCTCTGTAGACTTTCATAGATAGAGTATGTACACTTTCATAGACTTCCCTAAACTTTTTTAAGTAGAGTATGTCCACCTTAATATCGTTGCACAAAGTCTTACAAACAAAATATTGTTGCAAGCGGGTTTCAAACACCAATATAATGTATGACTTGGTTTAATGGACCCCAAACAATGAGGCTTCAAACACCAATATAATGTATGGCTCGGTTTAATGAACCAAAAATAATGGAGTTTCAAACACCAATATAATATATGACTTGGTTTAATGAACCTAATAATTAAAAACACATACTTCCTCATAACATTTTCTATATTCAAATTTCAAAAAATTAAAATATGTACCAATATAGTGTCACTTCACACCAATACACCAATATAATATATGACTTGAATTAATTAATTTAATAATTAAACAAACACACTTCCTCTTAAATATTCATAAAAGCAAATTTAAAATAAAATATATACAAATGTAGTATCACTTCACACTAAATTGTCAAAAACATTTTTCTTCTTAATATATTAGATATAATACTATATATAGTAATTTAAAAATAAAATAATATGTATTATAAAAAAAATGATAGAATAAAATTAAATTAAAGAAAAATGAAAAAAAATTTATTAAAGTGTGTAATCTAGTAGTAATCTAATAATAAGTAATAATCCATAATAATAATAAGTAATAATCCATACAAATAAAAATATAATAACATATACTAAGAAATCAAATACCCAACGAAACAAGCGTCACTAAAAACTATAAATATTACCCAAAAGGAGATAAAAATCTACCCGATATAAATGGAATGAATCAATTTATACCTTGAATCACTTTATACCTTGATTTCGTAAATGAAACAACAAGTTTAGGTAATCATCCTAATTCAAATAACATTGAAAAGTTGGAATGACGAGAATGTTGGGAAAAGAAGGGCAACGTCAAATCATTTTAAAGTCATGTTATGGTATTTAGGGTGTTAAGCGATGGCTTAAAGTGTTTTTCATTTTATATAAATGGGTAATTTGGTTGATAAGTAAAATGGTAAATTTGTAGGCAGTGTTTTTTCTTAATAATATTAATTTTTTTTTTTTAATTGTAAATTTTAAAAATAAATAGTTAATAATATGATAGAGATTTTGAGTGATTATTTAACATAATTAATTCAAAAAGAAATATAAAATTTAAAATTTTGATTGAAAGAGATCTATAGAGATGTATCATAAAGATAAATTGAAAAAAAAAGAAAGAAAAGTGATTCCACTACTTAATACATCACACCTATAAACAACAAGTGCTGCATGCAGCGGGTAGTCCTTGCCGGAATTTGCCAATACAATACAATACAATACAATACAATACAATACAATACAATACAATACAATACAATACAATACAATACAATACAATACAATACAATACAATACAATACAATACAATACAATACAATACAATACAATACAATACAATACAATACAATACAATAGCTCTTTGGTTGGTTTGAGAATGACAAAGAACTAAAGTGTTCAATTTAACGCCGAATAAAGAGGTTGGAGAAAGAAACAATTTAAAGCGGAATAAAGAGGTTGGAGAAAGAGACAGTAAAGCACTTCTAAATAACCAAAGTGTTCAATTTAACGCGGAATCAAGAAGGTTGTAGGTAGAACAGTAAAACACTTCCAAATAACTAAAGTGTTCAATTTAACACGGAATTGAGAGGTTGGAGAAGTTAAAATAGAATATGTAATCCAACTTTAATGCTTAGAAATGGATGAGTTACATCTCAATAAAGTATTCAAATTAAGTCTGCGTAACGGTTTACACAATTTACAAGATATGTCATCAAAGTACCTTCGATATGAATATAGCCTGCACGAATAAAGTTTATCGCGTTTACTGGGGAGTGGATATTCCAAAAGAGTGATAACCACTTGGAAAACATCCAACCTGCTGTATCGTATTCTAATTCTGTTCCATGCATAAAATATTGCGATGGACCTCGATAAAAAAATACACAGGGAAGAGCTCTATTTCCTATATAGATTAATCTAATTCTAATTCTTTATTGAACATAAGTTTATAACCAAAACCAGTTGAAAGTGAAGCATTGCTGGGAGCTAGTATCTCCTCAAGAAAATTACTTCAGGGAACAGAGTGCTCTCATAGCCTCGAATCGCGGCTCTCTCTCGAGAAACTTCTGCTCACCATAGACCTTCATATAATCTTTTGAGACGAACTTTGGATAACTATAGCCATAGACTTTCATATAATCTTTTGAGACGAACTTTGGATAACTATAGCCACTTTGGGCATTCATATTATTAGTGTCATTTTCATTGCCATTCTGCTTTGTCGCCTTCATGATCAGCTGTGGAGCTGGAAACACCTCCGCATTGGTCGATGGGTTATAAAACGCTACGACTGACATTCGATTCGCGTCCTTCTTAGAAAGCACGCGATGCCACATGCTCTTGCATTTCCCATTGGTCATCACCTGAATTGTATTCACGCGCAAACCCCGTCATTAGTAATTAGATAAGTTATATATACACCGAAAAAACATTTGATATTTGAATATATACAATTTATATACCTCCAGCTGATCACCAATGTCGATAACGATTGCGTGTCGAATGGGTTCGACGTCGAACCAAGTGCCGTCCTTCAGAGCTTGAAGGACGGCCACTTCATCATCTTGCAGTAGCAGAATGACTCCGCCAGCGTCCAAGTGGGGGCGCACTCCATCGACAAGTTCTGCCCTTGGGCATGGCGGGTAGTGAGCCATTTTTATGCCAAAGAAAGGGGCTTTGCTGTCGCAATTGCCCCCTGCTATGGCTTCTTTCAGATACCCTTTCTCCAGTCCCAGATTTTTGCAGATTATATACAAAAAAAAATAAAGTAATGCTTACCTAAGACGAGTGCCAGAGGTTTGAAGGAACTCAGCGGGATATCTGTTTCGCACGAGGAAAAGGGCCAAGTACCTGCATGCCGAAATGGATTGTTAGATTTGTCGAGGCAAGTGAATTTATGAAGAGCGGGAGAAAATCTTTAAAAGAAATCATGAAAACCTTAGAAAGTTGGCAAAGATTCAACTTAGCATGATGCATGGTGTCAAGAAAGTGGACCCTGATGAGTAGCTAGTTCATGGGCGAAGTCGCATGACGAGAAAGACCCCCAGAAAACGTCGGTTGAAGGAAGAGTACGTGAAACCCTAACCAGGTTGCATAGAGAGGCATAACACTTGAAGGAGGAGTCAGATGAGCGATAGAAGGGCGCGGGAGGTAGAGGCAGTTACCTTTCACCCACCTTGAAGTCCATTGCATCGTCGATTTGTTCCCAAGTTTCGTAAGTCGTCTATCATCTACGGGTCCCAAGAACCGCATCCACCATTGAAGAGTCGTTGATCCCATGGTAAAGGAGGCTCCAAGTGTCAGTTGTCTATGAATGGAGGGAAGATTCCAGAAATTTGGGGTACATGTAACCACCTCCAATTTAATGTTTTCTCACGTTGGACATTAAACCATACCATTAAGCATTTATATATTCACATTTTGAATATGAATCTACGCCCATATTAAACTATCCAATAATTGGGGAAATGATTTTACAGTGTCACTCATAATGTCTAATTTAATTTAAATCAAATAAAATTGATTTATTAAAAAAAATTACCTTTAATTTCCTATAATACCTTTATAAAAGTATTAAAACTTCATTTGGAGCTTTGAGAAACATAAAGATTAATATGATATTTTTATAAAAAAATTAAATCATAACAGCACACATATTATGTCAATATAATTTCTTTATGGAAATATTTATTACAATAATAATAGATTTTGATAATGAAAAAAATGTAAAAAGGAATTAGTAAAAAAATTATATTTTATTTTTTCCTTTCGAACTTTGAGAAACATAAAACCTAGCTTATGGTATTTTCAGACATTTATAAATCATAACACCACACAAATAATGAAACCATAATGAAATGATAATGTCCATTCTTATTCGTCGTATAAGTGTGCATCCACCATAACGCTTGACTTAGGCTCTCACTAGAGGGCTTCTAGCTCTCACTCAAAGGAACCCAGAATGCAAAGAATTAAAGGAACAACTTGTAATAAATAAAACACTAATTTTAATTTTAATTTTATTATTTTAACTTGCTGAAGCTCTTTTGCCTATTTTTTATTTTTATTATTTCACTAGAAGGAGCCGACTATTTTTTATTTTTATTATTTCACTAGAAGGAGCCGAGAAACGAGTTAACAAGAAAAAACTCGACAAATCACTAAAGGCAACAAACCTATGTGCTCGGTACTAAACTATATAGTAAACCATTAAACTGGTGATAAAATTTATACAATACAAACTCTTACAGTAATCGAAATTCTATAAAATAACTCAGGTAAGCTAACAATATCGGTCGAATACCTTCGACTCTGCATGGTCATCCTAACTGAAGGAACCAAGAATGCAAATATCCTAATTGAAGGAACCAAGAATGCAAATAATTGAAGCAATGACTCCTAAACAGTTCAAACACAACTATGCATATATTCTTAAGAAGAAATCATAAACATTCTCTACAAAAAATCGAATAATATTTTCACTTTGCATACCGAGAAAAGTGTTTCAACACGGAAAAACAAAATAAGACCCAGAACCGATTTCTTCACAAAAGATTCGTTTCCAAATGTAATTAGGGGTCTCAGATCATGTTTTAAAAAAAATACAGAACATTAAAAATGAAGCCATGGCACCTGTAGCCGTGCTTCCGTTAAGAACCAAGTGAAAATTAAGAACCATGGAGTTCACACAAGTACCAAACCTAGAGTGTCAAAGCCAGCCAAGAGGCACCCTTGCTTGTGGAAACCCTCTTCCTTTCGCTCAACGCTCTGGAATACTTGGCATGGAAAGGTAAAGTTCAACCCTGGAAAATCGAGGGAGGAATGAAGTAAATTGGATGACGAGAAAAACCCCCCAGAAAACTCAAGTAGAAGGAAGTCTACATGAAACCTCCATGGGAAAATTCGCATGACAAAAAGACCCCAGAAAACCTAAGAAAAAGAAAGAGTATGTCAAACCCTAACCAGGTTTCAGACAAAGGCATAGCGCTCAGTGGAGGAGTCGAATGAGCGCAAGAAGGGCATGGGTGGTAGAGGCAGTTTCCTTTTGAGCCACTGTGAACTCCTCTCGACCGTTGACTCATCATCTATGAATCCCAACAAGTGGATCCACCATTGAATAGTCCTTCATTGTGCTGTAAAGGAGGCTGCGGGTGTCAATTGTTTATCAATGGTTGAATGCATGGTACCATTATCACATCAACACTTTGAACGCAAACCCATCTATCTTGACTGACGCATCAATTTATTTAAGATTTAAAAAAGCTCATATCACGGATAGAAATCACATTATTTTCCTTATGAGTAATATAATCTCTGCGTTCCATGCATAGAATTCACAACCACATTAATTCTATTTATATTAATATTTAGAAACACTCGTACAATAGATAAAATTGACATTATTTTCTTTATGAATTATTTATTTCATAATATTTAAAAACACTTGTACCAGTGATAGAATTCACATTATTTTCCTTACGAATTATTTATTTAGTAATATAATATTATTTTCAAGGTTGACAATATGATCTTTGTGTTTAATTGTGTCTAATGAAATAGTAGGGAAGGTGATTTTTCATTAATTATAAAGTTAAAATTAAGGTTTAATTTAATAATTATAATTCTTATATATTTCCATTTTATTTCTTATACAATCTCAGTTATTAAAAGACTATTACTTTTTTTTAAAATAATTATTTTAAAAATTATACAATCTCAATTATTAAAAGACTATTACTTTACATAATTATTTTAAAAATTATATTAAAATAATAAATTTAATTCTAAACATTTAAATTTATCAAAAACTTTAAAACTTTATAATATTGAACTTTAATATAAATAATTCTATTAAATAGTGAAATAATGAAATTTTGTACTTTATAATATTGAATTTTAATATAAATATTTCTATTAAATATTGAAATAATAAATTTTAATATAAATATTTCTATTAAATATTGAAATAATGAACTTTTGTTTTTATATTACATTGAAATAATGAACTTTTGATCTATAAAATAACTCAGGTAAGCTAATAGTGCATGTCTGTCCTAATTGAAGGAACACGGAATGCAAAGAATTGAAGGAACGAATTGTAATAAAAGAAAACACTAATTTTAATTTTAATTTTATTATTGCTCAAGTTGTTTTTCCTATTTGTTATTTTTGTTATTTTTATTATTTCACTAGAAGGATCTGACAAATGCGTTAACAAGCAAAAACTCTACAAATCACTAAAGACAACAAACCTACGTGCTCAGTACTAGACTATACAGTAAACCATTAAACTGGTGGTAAAATTTATACAATGCAAACTCATACAGTAATTGAAAGTCTATAAAATAACTCAGGTAAGTTAACAGTTTCGATTGAATACCTTCGGCTCTGCACGATCATCCTAACTGAAGGAACCTGGAATGCAAAGAATTGAAGCAATGACTCCTAAATAGTTTAAACACAAGGAACCTAGAATGCAAAGAATTGAAGCAATGACTCCTAAATAGTTTAAACACAACTATGCATATATTATTACGAAGAAATCACAAATATTCACAGTAAAAATCGAAAAAAACAAGAGTGCTTATACAAATATACAGGAATAAAATAATATTTTCAATTTGCATACCCAGAAAAGTGTTGTTGCATGGAAAAACAAAATAAGACCTTGAACTAAACAAAATAAGACCTAGAACTGGTTTCTTCACAGAAGAACTGTCTCCAAAATTTAATTAGGAGTCTCAGTTCATGTTACCAAAAAAAAATAGAGAACATTAAAAATGAAGCCATGGCGCCTGCTACAGTTAACAACCAAGCAAAAATTAAGAACCCTGGAGTTTACACAAGTACCAAAACAGAAGTGCCGAAGCTAGTCAAGGGGCACCCTTGCTATGGAAACCCTTCGCCTTTCGCTCAGCACTCTGGAAACCCTGTCATGGAAAGGTAAAGGTTAACCTTAGAAAATCAAGGGAAGAATGAAGTAAATTACATGGGAAAAGTCGCATGACGGGAAAGACCCCAGAAAACTTGAGCAGAAGGAAGACTACATGAAACCTCCATGGGTGAAGTCGCATGACGAGAAATACCCCCGAAAACTTGAGCAGAAGGAAGAGTATGTCAAACCATAACCAGGTTGCAGAGAAAGGTACAGCACTCGGCGGAGGAGTTGAATGAGCGAATCGCACTCTAATTTACTCTGGAGAATTATTTGCTGGACACTCTCTACTCTGAACTTATTCCCGACAAGGCATTTGTAGACCACCGTGGACGCCTCTGCATATGCAAACAGCTGGCACTTGCAGGATGCACCACACTGCATGCAGGACACACAGGATGCACGACACTACATGCAGGACACGGAGAACAGGTACCAAAAACTTAGGACAAACTAAGTTGTGTTTTTGATAAAATTTTCACCTCGGCAGTATGAGAAAACTTTGAATAACAAAAACTTTTCATCTCTTAAAACTTTGGATATCTTATTTTTACCCGGAACATAATGTCTTGAAAGCTGCGAAGCCCGCAATAAGACCCCCAACTTTGTTGTCCAATCAAAAATTACATAATCAATTTTCTATTATTTTCTAATATGAAAACTTTGGTTAAAATTGTGATACACAACGATATTTTTTGGTCAAACAAGAGATTAATACACGGTCAACGCACAATCGATTGCTAAGAATCCCAGGCAGACACTAATAAAATCACACCTATGAACAATAATATTACAATTGAACAATAATTTTTTTTTTCCATAAAAAATAAGATCACACCTATAAACAATAATATTACAATTGAACAATAATTTTTTTTTCGTATTCGAAAAAAGACAAAAGCAACTTGAGCCATTATATAACGACGATTCATAATCATAGTAATAATGTCATTGGATGAATTATGCAGAAGAATGTAAGCCTATGAGAAAAGGAAAATGACGAAAGAGAACAACATGATGTTCGTTTCGTACGAAAACACTCGGTTACCAAAAATTACTCCACACTAAAGCATATAATAAATAAAACTTAGTACAACAGAGACACTAAAGCATATAATAAATAAAACTTAGTACAACAGAGACAGAGAGAGAATCACGCCTTTTTTTTTCCAATTTTAGAAAGGCTTAAGAAAACTATGGAGTAGATTTCTCATTTTCCAGAGTCCGAGGTTTTTTTAAATAATAAGATCTGGTATATCTAGTTTGAAGGTTGTTAAATATAATTTTAGTATTATAAAATAGTGATGAAAATTGATCTTGAGCTTCCCCAGATTAATCTAAAAAATTACCCACTTTAGTTGAGGAAAAAAAAATTAAAGGAATTATAATCAACGAAAATAAAGGCAAGTGAATATATGAGGGATTATTTTAAAATTATCAAATGTTCAGATACAAGGCAAGGCTAATATTTAGGACAGTTTATATTTTATATTGTCATCTTCAGTTCATAGAGTTATCTCTGTATAAATATTGAGATAAATGTGAACACTTAAGATATCAGTCTTTGAATCCTTCGAGTTCTTTTTGTATAAATATTGGGATAAATGTGAACACTGAAAAACTAAGATATCAGTCTTCTCCCTGACAGGGAAAAGAAAATATTCACAAATTAGTATTGAGCCATTATAGACAAGTTTTTCTCGCTCATTTGAATGATTGATTTTATTCTCATACATATGGCTAATTCCCTTCACGGAAAGATGCTGCACAAACCATTAAAGATTGCCCCAAAAAGAAGGTTATTCCAACTAACTAAAAAATCCTAAAACGATAATTTCTGATATACCACTCATTCCAACAAACTGAAAGAGATAAAACGAAGAGGGAGAGTTGCAGGTGGAGGTCTCACCCACCATATGTCTTCATCTCGAAACCGTCTCTTCCTGTAATTTTTATCGGATCCTCTTTCCATATTTCAATGGAGTGGGATTCGTAGCGCGGCTTCTGTTGATGAGTTTCAGGGTCAAATATAGTTTCCTCTTTGAGGATGTGCAGGGCTTAAGCATACCCATAAGAACAGCTTGATCTCTGGTTGCAATCCATTGAATCTGTATTCAGCATTGGAATTATCTTGGTTGCGGACAGATACAGTATCAAAATAACCGGTTCCAATTTGATATAAGTATTGATTTTCACTGGTTTAAGTGGGTGCTACTTGCATCACCACTTACGTCATTGGGGATTCCCGCGGTCTTCCCAACGTTTTTTGCACGGTCCTTTTCCGGATAATCCGTAAATTCCGAAAATTTTATTAAAAAATCATTTATAGGTTAAATATATATACATTTTAATATAATTTATATATATTTAAAAATTTATTAAAAAATAATTTATAGGTTAAATAAATATACATTTTAATATAAGTTATATATATTTAAAAACTTATTAAAAAATAATTTATAGGTTAAATATATATACATTTTAATATAAGTTATATATATTTAAAAACTTGTAACGTGTTAATTATAAATATATATTTTTACATTTTATGAAATTTTTAATCTCTAAAAATGATTTTTTATAAGATTGTGCTCATCAATATAATATATTTTAAAAAAAGATGATTTCTTATAAGATTATGGTCATCAATACAATATATCTTTAAAAAAAAAATTATAATTGATTTTGAATGAAATTTGTCTATATAATTTTATTTTTAATTATTATATTTAATTAAAAAAATTGAATCATTATTTTAAAGATAATTTTTTTAAATATTATAATAATTATTGATAATTAAATTAGCTCAAATATATAAATTAATTTATTGGTAAATGTCAATAGACATCCATTCATAATAAACATCAAAACACTTACTTTATTATATATTTCAATTTGTTAATATTAAAAAATCATAACAATTAATCAAATTATAACTTTGTTAAAGTAACATTAATTATTATTAATGAAAAAAATAATTAATATAATTTAAATTATATAGATTTTTAAAATCATGTAACTAGAGTAGTGCCAATATAATGGTTTATCAATACCAAATACCCAAAAAATCATAATTTATTTCATCTCATACTTGCTTATGTGATTTTTTTGTTAATTAATGAATTTAATTAAAAGGGAAAAAAAATTAACTACTTTAGAAATAAATCTTTAATTTGTGCATATTATTAGGAATACTCTAAAATATTCTATGGTTATTAAATCTTTACCATCTATTTAATAATTATTGATAATTAAATGGAAAGGCTTCTTTTTTTCAACTTAAGGTGGATGAATATTTGTTGACTTTTTATTTTTTATTTTTTTAATTGACTCAAGGGAATATGCTCAGCATATGCTTAGTCTGAATGCTTATCAACAGGAAGAATACCTTACCAATGCACATATTTACCTGATTAACCATGTATAAAAAGGTTATGGGTCAACTTTAACTTGAGGAAAAAAAGGAATTAGACATCTTATTGTAAAATGGACCATTTTGCTAAATATAATTCGTTTATATATAAATGAATGTTATAAATAATAATAAAGAATTTATCATGGAGGAACTTATTAGAATTGTAATAATATCAAATCCCTAGGAAATTGGTGGGCGGGACAGGGACCTAACACAAATCTAATTTTTAATTTTCTTTAAAGTAATGGACCATTTTTTAAAATACAATTTGTTTATATATAAATCAATGCTATAAATAATAATGATGAACTTATCATGAAAGAAATTATTAGAATTCGAATAATCTCAAATCCCTAAAAAATTGGTGAGCGGGGAACTATGTGGGGCAGACCTTATATTTTAAATTTATTTAAAGTCAATGCAACCTAACAAACTCTGTAAAACACTTTAATGGTTGAGACGAAACATATGCTAAACATATCATATTTCCTTGAGAATCAATCTAAATATTTAATTAAAAAAATAAAAATAAAAAGAATCAACAAATCCTTATCGACCTTAAATTGAAATAAAAAATTTTCAACATTTATCTAAAATTAAAATTATGAAACTCCTATTCCAAAATAAGCATACATAAAACATGAATACATCTTTTATGATTATTGAATTTTAAAATATATTTTTATTTGCGAGTGAAAAACATAAATGTTTAGAGATCACCGGCTCACATAGCCAACAAAGTGGACCTAACGTCGAGTGTTTCCATTCCCATGACTTAGAGTTCCCTAGAAGGATGGGTTCCACGACGCGTTGGACGCAACGGTTTTGATGCATTTTACAACGTACTCTTAGCGGTTGAGGTGATTACGAGTCTTAGATATTGGCGGGATATATATGTTGCCATCCTCTAAATGCTTACGAAGAAATTGGTAGATGTCTTAAGTTAGTTTGAGTTAGTTTGCTCTTTTATTTACATACAGAGTTGCAACATAACCAGAGTTAATCTAATTGTGTTAAGTTTTGGGGGTGTTTCAGGGGTTGAATTTATGTGTTAATAAAATTGTTTTTTAAACCAATAAACAAAAAAATTACAATTAGATAAAAAAAAAAACAAAATTTGGAATAGTTAGACGATATTATAAATAAATTATCATGATTTTATAATTAATTTATTTTTCACAAATACATGCATATTCCAATGTAATAAGTAGTGCAACCATATAAATTAAATAGTTGGTAAATGTATATAAATATAAATTCATGAGAAGCATCAAAGAAAATTACAATTGGATAAAAAAAAAAAACAAATTTGGAATAGTTAGACGATATTATAAATAAATTATCATGATTTTATAATTTATTTATTTTTCACAAATACATGCATATTCCAATGTAATAAGTAGTGCAACCATATAAATTAAATAGTTGGTAAATGTATATAAATATAAATTCATGAGAAGCATCAAAGAAAATTACATTTGGATAAAATAAAAAAACAAAATTTGGAATAGTTAGACGATATTATAAATAAATTATCATGATTTTATAATTAATTTATTTTTCACAAATACATGCATATTCCAATGTAATAAGTAGTGCAACCATATAAATTAAATAGTTGGTAAATGTATATAAATATAAATTCAAAGCACTTACTTAATGATGCATCTCACTTTGTTAAGATTAAAAAAACCCTGAATTATAGCTTTGTTTTAAATTATTATTAATAGTATTAATTATAAAAAGATATATATATATATATATATATATATATATATATATATATATATATGATATTGATAAAACATGACATTGGCCCATGATATTGTAACAAAACCTTTTACATGTAAGAATCTCCATTGTAATGTGGAGGTGAATGTTCAGAATGAAGAATTTTGAAATGTCTACAAGTTCAACTTATATATTATTATTTTATCTAATAATAATAATAATTTAAAATAAAGTTATAATTTAGTTAACTTTTTTTATTTGATTTAATTTTGACGATGTGAAATGTATCATCAAGTACGGGTCTTGATGCTTATCATGATTGATTCTTAACCATGGAAACTCATCATGTTAGAAATAATCACTACAAGTACAAATTCTAGATTGTCGGTGTTAGTCGATAACTTAATAGTCGGGAAGTTTAGGTAGAAAATAAATGACCGTCAATGAACTCGTTGTAGTTTCAACAACTCACTTCATGTATAAATTCCAATGTGTGGAATGAAATCGTCAAATTTTTTTATTAAGGGTTCACCTCTAATATGGTATCAAAGCTTATATAATGAGAAGCAATGCTACTACACCTCTACTCATATCTTGGGGATTTATAGAATTTTCTTGAACAACTATACATAAATTTATTAAACCAAGGAGTCCCTCCATTTTAATAGCTCAAAGCTTAAAATACTTACTTGGAAAAAACCGCAGAACTGGCATTAATCGCTTCAATATTGAACTGATTTATTCATCTTCTTTTGGCTGATTCATATCTTCATTACACATGGGCTTAATGACGAGAAACATTTCATATTCTTTTGCAATGCCTGCCCTTTCATTCTTTCTCCTTAGTTGTTTCAAAACTCTCTAAGATTGTTTGAGTCTCCTCTGCTGGCCCATCACTCTACCACTGACCCAAGTCCATAGTGTAACCTTTGATATAGAAATAAAATTAGGCTACAAAAATGAAAGTGTTCAAAATCTTCGGAAAATGGCGCAAAATCGTAGTGTTCATTTTCCTGAATCTAATACTGCTTGAATTGCCTCAATATGACGTTGTATGAAGAAGTTATGGTGTTCTAAAGTTTTGGCCTAATAGTTAAAAGTTAAACAACAGGGTTGACTGGGTTGCTGACTAGGTAGTCTGTATAGCTTGTTTCATCAGCTTACGGTGCAGGGTATGGACTGAAATGGGCCAATCCAGTGCTGACATGTGGCAACACTGTATAGGTTGGGATGATGCAATTTTATTGGTTGAAAAGTTTGAAGTGGCCTAATGAGAGGGCGCCACGTGGCCCTCTGTGATTGGTCCAAATTTTATAAGGGCTGACCAGCCTCGGCAAGGTTTGACTCCTCGACCTCCCGCGCAATGGTCCAACGAATTACCGCCAAGCCACGAGAATGTTTCTTGTTATATAACGGTTGTCGATTATATTTGAAGTGCTATGGTTCTGCGTTTGGTAACATACCACAACACCACCGACAGAGAACTTTGGTGGAGAGGGCAGGGACTAGGCCTCAACCCTGGTCTTATCACAACCCATGTGACCAACAATGTAAATCGATGAGGGCTCCTGCGATGGGGCCAGACGATTAGCCTCGACCCCTGGCCACATTTTTGCCCACGAGACCACCGACGAAGTAGACTCAGCAGGGGCAGGAAGTTATCTTGGCCCTGACCATATTAACACACACACGACTAGAACCTTCGAAGCAAAGGGCATAGTCAGTAGGGGCAGGTGGTTAGTCCTAGCCCCTAGCCACATGGTGCTCCACATGACTCTAACTCGACGCTTAGGGGTTATGGCGCATTTTAACTAAGTCAGAAATTTCACCTTTTGTGGTAAGAATCTCACTCGTCCCAGGTGAAAATGTCACTCGGTGGACTGTGTAAGGGCAGAATTCGTAGAAAAGTTAGCAGGTTTTTCCAATTTGTAGGACAAATAACAGAGCTTGGTTCCAAGAAGCATATCTTACTCAATTTTTAACCTTTTTGAACTTAAGAATAGCCTAGATAGGGGTTTTTGAGTGTCCTAAACTAAATTGCATCCTCAGTTTTCTGATTTAAGCATTGTATGACAGGATTTTTTTAGAGTTAAGTCCTTTCGTGCTATAGGAAGATAGAGTTTTGAAGCAAGATGGAGGAATATTTGAGCATGAAAAGAGCCTAGTTAGTGGTTTTCCAACCTTCCAATTTCATCTTGAGCAGCTGTTAATTTAGTAGAGCAGATAATTTTAGTGTTTTATCAATGTGCTTATGAGAGAAGCCTTTTTCAACACTTCATTGTGAATTCAGAGTATGTTTATGCTTTTTTATTTTAGGTGGAGTACAAGGACCTATTGTGAGAGAGTACTTTTTATGTTAACATATTCATGACTTACTATAGAGAGTCATATTTTTTAGTGAGAATTATTTGTAGGAGAATGTTTCTTTGTAGGAGAAACAAGCCACTCCATAGTCAACAAGTTGTAATGTGATCATTTGCTGTTGAAATCAATATAGTGGCCTAGCCATTGAAGGAGGGCTTGGAGACTTAGCTCAAGAGGGGTGAACCATGTTATCATTGGTTTGTTTCTTCTCTTCATGTTTATCATATAGGTTGCATATGAATTTTTTTCACTTTTAAGTTCACAGGAAAACTTAATTAATCATCTTTGAATAGGTTTTGAAACTAATTTTACATTTAAAGAACCAAGTTTATCAGGCTTGGAAAGTGTCAAAGGATGATCAAAGTTTTTCTTCGCTTTTAAAATCACGTCATATCAAAGTGGGTTCTGACAAGAATGCAAGTATGGGCAAGAAACTAAAGTATGAAAGACTCTAAGTGTTGGAAGAGATTAATATATCTCTTCGAATGGAGAATGTCGAGCTAAGGAGATTTATTGAAGTTGCATAGGAGTAGAAAAGAAAAATGTGCTAAAAGTTGCAACATATAGCTGAGGAACACACTGGTGAGTGTTACATCCCGGAAGAAGCAACGAGTGCCTCAAAGATCAAAACAATTTGTGGGCATGGTTAGTACACAAGATATGGATCCTATAACGAAAATGATACTTGTGATTTTTTCCACCATCTAAAATATTCTCCCCATGTGCAAGTTGGTAAAAGTGGTTGGCTAGAGACATCATCCACTTCTTCATCAACTTATGAAACAAAAAATATGGGTGGTTGGTCAAAGGAGCAGGGAAAATTTTACCCCTAAATTTATAAATATAATAAATGGGTGAATCTCCATGGTATATAGGAAAAATGAAAGGCGATTTCATCAATAATATAATATGTATATATAATTTTTTGGCGAATCTCTCACCAGGCATGGCGAATATTTTACTCAATTATAAAATCTTGTAAGAACTTGGCGATTCTTTCACTAAATTATAAAACTTTGTAAAGTCCTAGTGAATCTTAGCATAAGCTACATGCTGGTTTAATTCCCCCATTTAAATAGGCTACATTCCAGGTGAATACCATGGGTCCATTTTGGTGAATACCATGGGTCAATACCATGTGCCATTTTTATTTTTATTAATTCTAATATTAGGGTTAATAATGGTTTTTTGCATGGTATTAATAACAATCTAGTCCATGGTATTTGTCCCATAGTATTTTGGCCATAGGTTTCACCTAAATATAACCCATTTTTTGAGTGTTCATAAATATAAGGTGACTTATGGAGTAAATATAAAAAAATGTTTTATTTGTTTACCATACCTCTCGTTTATTTATATTTTTATTAATTTACCATACCTATTTTACAAATATGGTATTTGGCCCATAGGATTCACTTAAATAAAACCTCTTTCTTGAGCCTTCATAAATAGAACGAGGGTTATGGACTAAATATAAAAAGAGGTTTTATTTATTTACGATACGTCTAGTTTATTTATATTTTTATTTATTTACCATACCTTTTGAGTAAGTATAAAAAGACGTTTTATTTATTTACCATACCTCCACTTTACTTATATTTTTATTTATTTACACCCTTACATGTATATAAGGTGACTTATGGAGTAAATATAAAAAATGTTTTATTTATTTACCATAGCTCTGATTTATTTATATTTTTATTAATTTACCATACCTCTTTTATAAATATGGTATTTGGCCCATAGGATTCACTTAAATAAAACCTATTCTTGAAAATGGGCGAATGGATTCACTTAAATAAAACCTATTCTTGAAAATGGGCGAATGGAAGGTTGTAAGTCCTAATTTCAAGGGCTAAATTTACCTTTTTTACCCTCTCCCTTAAAATAAGGTGGGCTATTTGAGGTGATTTGTAAAAATGTACTATGATAAAAAATATTCGCCCACTAAAAATTTAAAACCCCTTTATTTCGCCAAAGGGCGAACATTCGCCCCTAAAATTATCCTTGCAAAGGAGGTAATTAGGATTTCTAGTCCTACTCATTTACTTAATATTGATAACGCATCTTTTGTAACTTTTGAAAAGAATACCATGGGTATTGGTAGGAAGCTTTTAACTCAAATGAGTTATGATGGAAGAGACCTTAGAGTCAATTGCCAAGGCATCACTAATCCTATCGAATTGAAGGAACGAAAATGGTATGAAGGATTGAGTTATGGCCATGAACAAATTAGAGGCTGCTCCAAAATTGTTGAGGCAAAGAAATCTCCAAGTATGGATTTCATGCCAAATGAGATCCTACTAAGTGATGATACAACACAACATGATGGTAGTGATAGTGAAAAATTGTCTTCGCAGAGAGATGAATGTTCCATATGACATGCTAAGTCTAGTTCTCCTCGTTAAATTCACATCCCAAAAGACAAGTATAAGAAATATGGGGATTCTAGAAATGTTTGTGTCTTTGATAATTTATGGCAAATGTTGCCTTGTACATTTTGTGATGCATCTAACCATTTTGTGTTTGATTGTGAGTAACGTAAGGCAATGGTTAAAAAAATAAATCAAATACTTGGGACAATATATGAGGAACCTCTCCCAAGTATGACGGCCTCCTTGTTGATGGGCAAGCGTAAGCATTTTATACCCATTGTAGCATGGATGGGCACAATATTGAAAATTGTTGGAAAGTCCATCTGAAATTTCGTCCCAAGAAGGACAAAGAGTTCATGCAATCCACTGCAAGAGAAGTGATAAGTAGCAAAGTGGAAATTGATGTAGTTCCTGAAGCAACCTTTGAAGCAGAGCAGGTGTAGAAAGATAACCCATAAGCCTGGTTAGGCAAAGAATGGGTAGAATATTTTGTACAGTTAGCTTACTTTGTAAAGTTGTAATTACTTGTTGTATATTACCATTTGGGTACTTTTTAAAGTGATGTAATGTACAAATCACTTATGTGAAACAATACTTTCTTGGGCATGTTATGTTATTTTATCTTTTTGTTAAGTCAATTTTTATGGGACTTTTGGGATGAGCATTTGAATTTCATCCAGCATGTCTACAAATGTGTCAAGCACTCACATATATAAGTATTTCGATGTGAAGCTTGTTTTTGAATTTTATCTTTGGTAAATATTGTGCAGAAGATGACCATAGCAATGTTGACAAAGCTAAGCATGCCATTGGAAAAATTCAGCCAGTGCATCAAAGAGTATAAGTGCAGCTTGAGGACAACAAAGAAAAGTGTAAATCAATGCATGGCAAGCATTAAGTTGGTTATGATTTTCAGGTGGAAGATCTAGTATATTTTCAATGATCAAAACACTTAAAGGTGAATATTGTCTCAACCAAATAAATATGGTATTGAATATAATGTTCAGATTCCATCTAATGAAAATTTTGTTCCTGTATGTTTAAGAGAATTGTAACAAACCACAATATTTGCCATGAGGATAAGGACTTAATGCAGAGGGAATGTGGAGTACCTTGAATGAGGCTCAAAGAAACCAATTCGAGCAGAGCAAGAAGGATTGAGATTGTTAAATTAAATCAGTTGTTTCCTCACTTATTTGTTGAGTGAAGATAGACTTTTGGAGGTCCAAAAGTTCCTAGTGGGGAGGTATCATTTGGAGATCAAAAATAGGCTCAAAAATGAAAGTTCTCGGAAACTCCCTAACTAGCTCCAGATCGTAGTGTTCATTGTCTTGATTCCAACGCTACTTGAATAGCCTCAATTCGACATCATATGAAGAAGTTATGGCATTATGAACTTTTGGCCCAATAACTAAAATGTAAAATAATAGGTTTGACTGGATTGTTAATTGGACAATCTGTACAACTGATGTCATCAGCTTGATGTTTAGGGTATGGTGTAAGATGGGCCAATCCTGTGATGAAAGGTGGAAACACTGTACATGTTGCGAGGGAATGATTTTATTAGTTGAAGGGTTTGAAGTGGTCGAATGAGAGGGCACCACATGGCCCTCTATGATTGGTTAAAATTTTATAAGGGTCGACTGACCTCATTGGGTTTCGACCCTTTGACCTCCCGCGCAATAGTTTATAAGGGTTGACTGGCCTCGTTGGGTTTCGACCCTTTGACCTCCTGTGCAACAGTCCAACAACTTACTACTAAGCCACCATAATGTTTCTTGTTATATAATTGTTGTCGATTATATTTTAAGTGTTATGGTTTGACATTTTGGAGAAGAAGTTGGGTCGTTAGCCCCAACCCCGTGTCACATAACATACCACGGGACCACCAGCGAAGAGCTTTGGCAGACAGGTCAGGGGCTTGGCCCTGATCCTGGTCTTATCACATCCCACATGACCAACGACATACACAGATGAGGGTTGCAGTAGTAGGGGTGTGCGGTTAGCCCTGGCTCCCAGCCACATTATTGCCCACGAGACCACTAATAGAGCAAAGAGAGGGCCGCGGGTAGTTAGCACCGACCCCGAGCTATTTTGGCATGCATGCAATTAGAACCTTCGAGTTAGAGGGATAAGATGGCAGGGGAAGACAATTAGCCTCAGCCCCCGACGATATGGTGCTCCACGCAACCATGACTTGGCGTCTAGGGGTTATGGCGCATTTTAACTAAGCGATAAAGTACGCCTTTTGTGATAAGAATCCCACTGGTCCTAGGCGAAATTTTCTCTCGACGAACTTTGTAATGGAGGAATTCATAGAACAATTAAACATGTTTTTCCAACTTGGAGAAAAAATAGCAGAGCTTGGTTCCAAGAGGCATATCTTGCTCAGGTTTTAACCTTTTTGAGATCAAGAAGAGCCTAGATAGGGGTTTTTGAGTGTCCTGAACTCAATGGAGGAAAGATGGAAGCATGGAAAGAGCATACTTATAGGTTTTCCAACCTTCTAGTTTCATCTGTAGTAGTTGTTACTTCAGTAGAGCATCTAATTTCAATATTTTATGAATGTGCTTATGAGAGAAGCCTTTCAACACTTCATTTGTGAAGTAGTTGTATGTTTATGCTTTTTTATTTTAGGTGGAGTACAAGGACCTATTTTGATAGATTCCTTTTTATGTTTAAATATTCATAATTTGTTGGAGGGAGTCTTCTTTTTGAGTTAAAATTCTTTGTAGGAGAAACAAGCCACTCCAGAGTCAACAAGTTGTAATGTTCTCACTTGTTGTTGAAATAAATATAGCGGCCTAGCCATTAGAGAAGGGCCTAGAGACGTAGTCCAAGAGGGGTGAACTCCATTATCACTTTTTGGTTTCTTCTCTTCATGTTGATCACATTAAGTTGCATATGAATTGTGTCACTTGTAAGTTCATGTGAAAACTTAATTCATCATCTTTGAAAATTTTGTGAAACTAATTTTACATTTAAAGACCCAAGTTTATCAGGCTTGCAAAGTGTGACAGGATGATCAAAGTTTTTCTTCTCTTTTCCGATCAGCCTCGACCAATGGGATCAATGAGTGGGATAAATATTTTCTTGAGCATTTTGATGGTGATATTTTTTATGATCCTTTTTCAAAGAGTCCATTCAGAAATATTTTTGGGTTGGGTAGTATTTTTTATTCAAGTAGTATTTTTTAGTCAAAAGAATTATTTGATAAACATAATGATTTGATTGATTACCATGAGTATCAGGAGATGAAGTGTATTACACATGATCCTGTAATTGAAGAGTTGCCAATTGATTATGAGAAAATTTCTAACCAGTTGAGTTAGGAATTTGTTGAAGATCCGGATGATGACCAAATCGATCACCAAGGCTTGAGAGTGCAACAAATATAGAAATGACACAATATTGTGTTCAAGGGAACTAATAATCCTTATCTAAATAAGTCCATTGAACAATACTTAAGAATTAATGATGGAAGTGAATTTGCTGAAAAAGGAGTTGAAATGAATTGGCATCATCCTAGGTGTAACAAGGATCAATATCGAGCGTTCATGATCTGAAGTAAGAAGAAGAAGAAGAACAAATTTTTGAGCAAAAAAGTTCAAGAAAAAAAATCATCAATATATTATCGTAAACAAAGTCAAAATGAAATATTTGAGTCGTGTTTGTAAGCCTAGTTGAGACTTATACCAATAGGTGACTTAACATATAGGTTGTGATTAAGGGAAGGTGTCAAAAATAATCATGAGAAGTACAAATTATAGATTCTTGACGTCAGTCAATAAGTTGATAGTCAACAAGTTTAAATAGAAAACAAGTGACCATCGGTGAACTCGTTGTAGTTTCTATGGCTCCCTTCATGGTGGAATGAAATTGTCAAGTGATTTTTTTTAGGGTTCACCTCTAATACACCCCCACCTTACCATGGAGATTATTTATGTGTAAATAGGATTTGTTACAATACCATGGACCATTACTATGGATGATCAATATCACATACCCCAAAAACTATAATTCATTTCATATAATACTTGCTAATATGACATTTTTTTTAATTAATCAATTTAATTAAAAAAGAGTTACATTTTAGATCAAATTTAACCTTTGGTTTGTGAATACTACTAAGAATATTATAGAATATTCCATAGAGGTTAAATCCAAACCCTCCACTTAATAATTATTTATAATTAAATTAAAATTTTGAAGCCCTATTCCAAAATAGACATGTCTCTCGCCATAAATATATGAAAATACATAATCCATAATTCAAAACAAGAGAGACATTCCAATACATTTGTGAAGGATAATAATAGTCTATGGTATTATTTAAAATAATATTAGGAGTTAGATACGTACTTACCATTATAGTTATAAAATTTTGTCACATTGGTTTAAAAAAATTGAAAATTGACTCATTTATTTGATTTGGCCAAATTTGATTGGTGTGGTGGGGTAGAGTTGAGCTAATATGATCAAAGGACTCGTGTGATGCACCACATGGATTGACTAGACAAATAAATACCTTTTCTTTGTATGTTGTTGCTTTCTCTTACGCTACGTAAGGTTAGGGGCTAGTAGATATAACATTGATGTGGCTCCAATCATATCTTACTTGGTCTCAACTAGTTTATTTTTAACCTAAAATAGTGGTGATGGTTGCATGGTTTCCTGCCCCATTCCATTATAAGTGATCCCCACTCTCTTTATATGTGTGTCTAAGTGTTGAATCTATAAAGAGAAGAATGACTAAATTTTTATGACTTTTTTCTATAACCACATTGAAGATGGAGACATCAATATCATTTATAAAGGAACTAATCCATGAATATTTCCATAAAATAGAAATATGTGGTCGTCCTATGTTGATACCTCATTTGAGAATGTGTGTATCGCCATGGATTTTCTTCAAAATTAAAAGAGATATATGTTACATTGTGGAAAACATAAGGGAAGCCAATATAAGCTTTTTAGACTACACAATTCTAGATACATAAAATTCCTAAAGCATATGATAATTGTTAATAGTTTTAAAATATATGGTTGATTTTTTCCAATTTTATTTTATTTTATTTTATTTCATTTTCCATATTGTATCAAATTTCAATCCAAATTCAAATTCAAAATTGGCAACTATTCTTATGATATGTTGAATCTACCTATACATGTTTAGGATTTGGTCATTCTAACAACTCGACCTATAATGGTTTCCTTGTTATTTTATCTTCAAAAACATAATACCTGCATAAATAATGGAAATCCCATTAGTAACATGTTGAGATCCAAGTGTTATAGATATTGATTTGGATTAGTCTAGGATTTCATATTCTTACTTGCTTGGAAAACGTCTTCTTCATCCTTGATCCACACATCATTTCCCTTCATAGTGGACAAGATGGACTTGAAGGATGGGCACCAATATGCTTTAGACACAATAGTTTCAATGGGTTCAATGAACCTCAAATTGTGTGGTGATTGAATTATCTCCTTAACCCACTCATCGAAAACTTTCACTATGGATAAGTTCAATTTGATGTTGCCTCATTCCATTGTCATGGCATGAGAAATCCTCTAATTCAAAGGACAATCACCAAGATGCCTTGGATGCAATAGTCTCAATGATTGTTATAATTGATATTACTTAGAAATAAGAACATGGCTTTTATTGGAAAAGTATTTCATATAGATTAACAAACAGGCTATGACAACACTTAACTAATTGATTCTCTTTTAGTTTTCCATTAACCCTCAAACACACTTATTATCTTCAAACAATGTATTATCACAATTCATTATATTGTTCAATTGATTAAATAGCTAAGAGAACTATTCATGTGCATTTAAATTCAGCGTGAACACATAAACACTTATATGATTGAATGTTGTCATCTTTAGATTCTTCACTTTTGAGATGTTGATAATTCCTTATGATACAAACTAATGTAATATTCTCCATCAACATATTTTCAATATCTAATTTATGATTATCTAAACAAATATATTGTTGATTTTTAGATTGTGTAGATATGTTGAAATAAAGATTTCTTAGATATTTAATTAAATCAACCAAAAAATATTATCGTTGAACCATGTTAATTAATTTTTATTTTTTTTAAGAAAAAGCCTTTCACTCATTTTACCATCTAATTTAATTATTATTTTTGTTTAAAAAAAAGTTATAGTTTAGTCATTATTTTTGTTTAAAATTTATATATATATGAAAAAATATATAACCCTTATAAATTGAAAAATATTTTACGCCAATTATATAAAGAATAACAATACAATTCCATCGTTAAAAATAAAAATAAATCTTTCACTACATCACATTTTACATTCTTTCAACATTCCCTCCCCTGCCTGGAGATATGCTAGTATTAAACGATAAACATAAAAATTTTAAAATGCTTCATTACATATACATTTTACATTCTTTCAACGTTCGCTTCTCCCGCCTGGAGATATGCTAGTATTTGTTTAATACTCAGTGAGACAAATAGGTCTTGGTTAAGGGAATTTTATTAACGACAGCATTCATTTATAACGGCAATTGCGGCTGAAAGGGGTTCTCTCTTACGGCGTTGTGTACTTAGAAAGATATACATATATATATATATTTTTTTGACATATGTAACGTATTACGGCGTTGTGTACTTAGAAAGATATACATATATATATATATTTTTTTTGACATATGTAGCGTATTATAGGGATGAATACAAATTCATCATAATATATTTTATATATATATAATTAATGGTTTTATAAATTATAAAAAATATCTAAATATATTAATTTTAAATTTAATTATTAATATAATTGTGTAAATTAAATAATTAGTAAGTTTTTAATAAACATCATGTTAAAGTTAAAAATATCATAAAATTAACTAAATTAAAACTTTAATAATAATAATAATAATAATAATAATAAATTAAACATATAAATATTTGAAAATACATGGAACCAAATTTTTATGTATGGAGATTTATTCTCATTATATGATAAAGAGGATTTATTACAATATCTGAAGCTAATACCATATCTTATCAATATCACATGTCAAAAATATTTATAATTTAGTTTAGATGGCACTTGTTCATATGATATTTGTTTTAATTAACCAATTTATTTAAAAAAACAAAAATGACATAACTACTTTGGAGATAAATTTCAACTTTTGATTTATGTTTACTACTAAGAATATTCCATGAAGGTTGAATCTCTGCCATCCACCTAATATTGATTGATAAGTAAATTAAAATTCTAGAAACCCTATTCCAAAATGGACATGTCAATAGGCATAATTAACCAAATGGTAGGGATTTAACTTTCACATAATATTCTAGAATATTCATAATATATATATATATAGGAAAAGTTTGAGATTATGACTTTCTAATTAAATTGATTTAAAAAAAAATCTCATATGAATGAGTATCATATGAAGTGAGTTATGGTCTTTTGGAGGATGGTATTGATAATCCATGGTATTGGCCCATGGTATTCTAACAAAGCCTATTTACATATTAAAAATCTCCATGGTAAAGTGGGGATAAGTGTTTTCATATTTATTATGACTGATGCCTATTGATTTTAATGGGCCACTTAACTTATATAGAAAAAATAATATATTGTGAAATAATTAAATTATTCGTATTAAAAATCATATATTTAAATATTTATTTAAAAATACTAAAAAAACTATTAATATAATATAGATGATTAATTTTTAGTTTTTAATAATAATAATAATGGCCCCTAGGGGTGTGGCTGGTTGGACAATGAACACATTGCAAAGACATTCATGCCGCTACACATTGAACACATTGCTAAGACATTCATGTTGTTATGTACGTCACATGTTCAAACCTCGACTTACATGTGGGTTGTGCTTGGGGCAGTGCGGTTACACTTAGAGGTTATAGTGGTAGTTGTCGAAGATCAACCCATGTCACACGAGTACGAAAACCAAGGCATCATAATTAATAATAATAATAATTTAAAACATAAAGAAATCCACACATACAATTTTTTTAAATTTAAACTTATATTTTCTTTAAGAGAAAATACATATTTTCAATTATTACACCAACTTAAACTTGTTATAAAAAAAAATTCTTAAATCCAATAAAATTAAAATTAATTAAAATTTGTTAATTAGTATTATTAATAAACGCCCAACTCATTTTATTAAGTAAAAACTCTCTCTCTGATAACCTTTTATATTATATTATACTGTATTATTTTATTTATATGTCGATTTATAACATAATATAATCATAATAGATATAATAATAACATATATAATATTTTATTATATGGAAAATTTGTTTTAAAATTTCGTAAATTTTATAGTAGCAATTGCATTAGGAAACGCAAGTAATATAGTCATTCGATCCTTTTTAAAAATCAGTTTTTTAAAATAATGATTTTAGTATATGAATTTATCTTATGAATATTTATTTTATAAATTTATATATTTATATAATATTTTTGGTTATTTGAAAATTTTTATGTTAAATTTTGTAATTTTATTAAGTAAATATAAAAAAATAAACATTTTTAATACTATTATAAATCCATATTAATTTAAGATCTATCAAACTTCTAAATTTGTTTTAACAAATCACTAACCATATATATATAACTATTAAATATATTCAAAGTATAATTCATAATATTCATAATTATAAATTTAACAAGGAGCCACTGTTGTGGGGCTAGTCCCTGCCGGTTAATAGAAGAGTTTGGTGAGTTATTATTATGAGATTTAATATGTGTTTAACTTGCATTATCATCAGAGCTGGTTTGCATTACTATTGTGTTGTAGGCATGCTTATTTGTATTAAGATTTAGTGAATTGGATAGCGAATTGTTGTATGGACTTTTTGACTTTATGCAAAGAGTGAAATATAATGAACTTTGCGTTTGTTAAGTAAGAATTGTGATAAATGTAAGATTAGTTTTAGATGTAATTTTCCAATGTGTCATGATTTAGAAAATGTTTAGATTAATAATTAAATTGTAATAAAATTTAAGAGTGAATCATGGAAACCTTGACGGGGAAAAACTATAAAAGGTAATAATAATGCATTATAATGTATGAAGAATTAGAGAGTGTTAAAGTAAGTTATGTATTTTAATAAGCATGGGGTATAACATATATTTAAATGCATAAAAATGAATTCATGGTGCATAAAAGATAGAATTTTGTTATTTTTTACATTTGAATATTATGGAAATATTCATAAAATGATAATGAGCAAATAAACATTATTATGAATATAAATTTGTTAATTAAATCCGTGGTGGAGAGTGTTCAATATTTAGATAAATGATTGTCGAAAGTCAAAGAAGAACTTAAGCATTTAAAAATTATGGAGTCTTGAACCCATAATTGAAAGATTAGATATCTAGTAACATGTTTGGACATAAATGATACCATTCGGGTTAATGTCAATGATTGGGGAATTATTCCATGGTCAAAAGAACAAAAGATATATTTATTTAAAAATATTGTTTATCATAACTTTAGTGTGAACTTTAAATTTCTCCAATTACTAATTAGCAAAGAAAATAAACCTTGCATCTAATTTCTAATTAGTAATTTGTTGTGATGCAAAAGGACATGACTTTTGGTCTTTTTTATAGTTTTGGGTTAGTAAATATAGGATCTAAGTACAATAGCAAAGTAATTTTGATAAGTTTATTTTATAAATTAAAAACTAAAATAAACAGATTAAAATTAAAAAAACATTTAAACTCTACGAGTTGAAATGTAAATTGATCATGATCTGCAAGAAAAAATTCATTATCTTTTGGTGTTGTATACTCTTGCTTTCTTCAATATCTGTGTTCCATTTAAGCAAGTTAGGTTTTTTATTGAAATTTTTTCAAAGTATAATGAAAGCACTTACGTCACAGATAAACAGATGGCATTAAACATAGTTGTTTTTCTATTTTGTGATTATCTTAATTAGGGAGTATAGTTTAATATAATTCATTTATTTGGCATAACATAAGCATAGGAGGTATGATGACATATAGAATGATGAAATTTGGGATAATTGAAAATAATAAAAGAATGGAGATTGACTATACCACTTCAAATTACTCTATTTATTAGTTAGAAATAATGTTTTGAGAGCTTGATTTTTTAAAAGTTATTATGTTATTAAACTTTATACCTGGTGACAAGAAAGGCTTGCCTTGGCATAAGCTAATTATTGCAGGTTAATACAACTGGGAGAAATGATATTACATGTTATAAATTATGAAAGTCATATTCAATTAATACTGTTTTAAATAAAAAATAGATAACAGTTCATTTCAATGTGGGAATCTTTTTATTCAAGGAATTTTATTTCTTTGTGATTGGAAGTGTAATCTTTCCATTATGAATACTGAATAATAAAAATATTATAGGAAATTTATACTTAGTTAAAACTATAAATAATTTAATAGTTATAATTAAATATGAATGGATAAGCAGTATTTAATATTATATTGGTAATTTAAATCATAAAATGCATTATTTATTTAAACATGAAAGATAGAGTGTGATATTACAATTAAATAAAAATAAATAATAATAATATTTTTATATTGGATCAGAGATATTGAAATTTAATTAAACATTAGCATAATGAATCAAGAGCCATAGAGACAAAATAAAAACTGCCAATGCAATTTTTATTAACTAATAATTAATGCATTAAACATTAGCATAATGAATCAAGAGCCATAGAGACAAAATAAAAACTGCCAATGCCAATTTTTATTAACTAATAATTAATGGAACATTCGACTAGATGAATGTTCAGATACAAGATGATCATTTAAGAACATAGGATTTGTGCTGTAACATTTTGCCATTCTGTCAATACAATGTCATTTTGTCAGCAATGACAGCACTTCATTCCAAGTCTGCATGTTTCAAAAATTTCAGTTGAAGGGGATCCCATGGAATTTGCAGAAATTTATGCTTCTTTATACTAGCTTAACTGCTGAATTTTAACAAGATCATTTCCAGACTTTCCTAGAATGGCTGCAACTGTGCGTTCAGATGTTAGAACTTCAACTGTAGTTTTTGTGATAAGCTGATCAGCTGTTGTCACACTGCCAAAGGTGATATACAATGCCAAGGACATTAGCACAGAAATGCTGATAAGCAAAACCACTATGATAGTAGCAATTAACAAAATTTTGCAAATGTTGTGTACCTTTCAAATCTGGCAAAAGTCTGTTGACGAAGAATTGGGTCCTCAAACTCAGACAAATTGCCAATACTGTTTATATTGCGATTTTACTGAATTTTGAAACAAAGCATATAGTTAGTACTGCAGGGGTTCGTGTTTGCACACAAATTTATGGTTAATTATCTTAAATAGAAATTTAATTGAATCAAGGAATTTGCTTTTGTTCTAAGAAATCAAAATCAAAACGTAGCAACAGAGGGACAGTAGACGGATTGTTGGCAAATGTTGGAAAATGTCGGAGGGAGATCAAGAACTGCATACAAAATTGGTGCACTTGTTTGCTGTGGATTGCCTGAAATTTCAATCAGTGATTCAGATTTTCCTGGTCTAACTTCAAGAAGATTAACTTTGGCATGAGAAATCTGACCATACAAAGAAAACATGATCAGTAAATAAAGTGTGTTCATAGCAAGGCATCAACAATTGAGCTTGTTATTTGAGCATGCAAGAGTCCATGGTTATTTGAGCATTATAAGTTAATGGCATTGTGGTTGAATACTGAGGGTTTGTCTTAGTTGTGGTCGGCATGCGCTGTGGTGGTCTGATCGGCGGCCAGCTGTTCCTCCTCGAGATGCTGGAAAGTTTGGCTTGGGTTTTACTGTCTTCGTGGCCTTTGGGTTTTACTGTCTTCGCAGCCTTTAGGTTGGTATTGTTACTTGCTTGTTTAGCTCTGCAGTCTGTCTGATTTTTCGTCTGTGGTGGAGTTCCTGGTTGCTCGGGTATTGTTACTTGCTTGTTTAGCTCTGCAGCCTGTGCGATTTTTCATCTGTGGTGGTCTTGTGGGCGGACAACTGTCCCTCGTCGAGATCCTGGAAAGTTACTCGACTTGGGTTTTACCGTGTTCGCGCCCTTTAGGTTATTATTGTTACTTGGTTGTTTAACTCTGCAGTCTTGCCTGCTTCGTAGGTCCAGCAGTATTGTCTCTTCGTTTCCTTCAAGAGTCCATGGTTATTTGAGCATTATAAGTTAATGGCATTCTGGTTAAATACTGAGGGTTTCTCTTACCTGCATAGCTTTTATGAGCGATATAAGCTAAGTCGAACCAAGGTTTTGGGGGTTGGAAAGGTTGGTTTTGGGGGTGGAAAGGTTTTGGGGTGTTATTGGGGGCCTTGCATCGTTCGAGGTGAAGGGCACGTGGTCCGGTGAATCCCAAGCCGTTGTGTAACGTTGGTATGAATCGGACCGTGTTCGCGCCCTTTGGGTTATTATTGTGACTTGGTTGTTTACCTCTGCAATCTCTGCGATTTTTCGTTTGTATTTGTTGTATTGTCTGTGGTGAAAACACAATGCGGTTTCTGCCTGTCGTGATGTTGTGGGCTTGTCTTAGCTACATGGGTTTTATGGAAATTTCTGTAAATGTCGGTTTCGAGCGGCATTTGGAACGAGACGACCTGAGTGAAGCTATGGCGTGTATTCAAGGTTTTTCGGTTGTATAATTTATGCGTATGTTTACTTTGGTGCATAATGTTTTTTTAAGTTTTTAATTCTGTTATGGATCTATGAATATTCGACTTTGATATTACTCCTAGAACGGAAGGTTGCTTTGTTGACTAAAGTTGTATAAGACTAAAACACATGCCTAAGATGGCTTGTTGCATCTTTGCAATGTTGACGAGATCTGTTTTGATTTGCAAAAACAATTTATTAGAAAGTGAGTATTGTAGATACCTGAACCAACTGATCAGTTTCGAAAGCACACCAAGGAAGCTGTTCTCTTTGTAATATTCTAATATTGGCAGCTGTTCTGTGCCTCATATCAGAAGTCAGTACAACACCCCTGCCAATTAGACAACACAATTTCAAAATAAGATCAAGTTGCTGAAACGTACTTTATCATATGCAATCCTATTACTACTTACAGAACTATATATGTGATCAAACTTCAGATTCATGCTAACTAGCTAAACATGAGAATTCAAAGGAGAGATCAAAAGTGTGAGGCTACAAAGCCATAAACTTTTGGAACAAGGCTTGTAGTGCGTGCTTTTCAATGAGGTCTAATAGAAACATTGGCTGAAAATATTGCACAATGCTGAGGATGTAGGCAGTTAAATGCAAAGAACCGACTAGAAATTTTAGGCATGGGTTTCATAAAAAGGTTTAAGTCCCCTTGCCGAAGTACTCCAAAGGTAGCTTCTGCATACACAACACTATGTGTGAAGTGCACTTCAAATGATATAAAAAATGAAATGGGTTGAGGTAAACTTACTGCTTGGACATTCTTCATCATGCTTATTTTAAAAGCTTGCATCATTTTATTTATTATTTCTAAATAACTATGTGTCATGATCTTTCTTTTTTTATTCTCGAGTCAAATGAATGCAATTAAACTAAAACAGAATGCACACAGAATCCAGACTAACACGTAGGAAAGTTTTAGAGACATATATGTAAAACCAAGTGAAGCAGAAAATAAACGTACTTTCACGTTGAACTCTGAGCAGTTCTGTTTTAGAAGATAAAGAATTGCAAAAAAGTCATTTCTATCTATATCCGAATCCAACAGAATTTGATGCGGTGCTCCATGCGATGGAAAAATTTGACAACTTAGGTAAGCTAACAGAAATATTTGGGAAAGAATAAACACATGTAACATCATCATGATTCTGCGTCACGAGTTGCACTTTATATCATCAACTACACTTGCTCATGCAAATAAACTAGTTGAGTCGAAACAGTAGTCAAATTATGCAAGACTGAAATAACATGGAAGTGTAACCTAAAACATCTCAACTCAATTTTGCATCTAATAATATCTTGATCCATAAATAAAACAAAGATGTCTGGATAAGGTATTTGCAAAAAAACCTGAAATACTTGCAAACAGAAAGAAGCATCAAATAGTTGCAGATTGTACTTGCCTTATGTGAGCAGGGAACAGCACAATTTCAAAATAAGATCAAGCTGTTGAATGGTGTTTTATCGTATGCAATGCTATTACTGGTTACAGATTTGTATCTGCGATCAAACTTCAGATTCACGCTAACTTGAGCCTCCTTTTACCCTGATTGAAGCTGTTTTTCTTCTGATGTACCACCAAGTAAAACAGAACGTCAACAATGCAACAGAAGATTCAAACTGAAGTGACAAATAGGAGAAGAAAAAAAAATAAAGTAACAGATAGAGGATAATCATAATGCCACAGTACGAAATCCTCGAAAGGATACGCCACTTTGATTTCTACTCAGCTTGCAAATTTAGGGGATAATCGTATTAATTTGTAATGAAATCCTTAACAAGTATAAGGATATGCCACTTTGATTTTACTGAAAGCTTGAGAATTTAGGAGATAATCATATTAGCTTGGAATGAAATACTTTGATTGGCAAAAACAATTTATTAGAAAGTCAGTATTGTATATACCTGAACCAAGTGATCAGTTTCGAAAGCACACCGAGGAAGCTCTCCTGTTTGTAATACCCTAATATTGGTAGCTGTTGCGTGCCTCATATCAAAAGTCAGTGCAGCACCCCTGCCAATTAGACAACACAATTTCAAAATAAGATCAAGCTGCTGAAAGGTATTTTATCATATGCAATGCTATTACTGGTTAAAGAACTGTATCTGCCATCAAACTTCAGATTCATGTTAACTAGCTAAACATGAAAATGCAGAACCATATTCATATTACTTTTGCATTTGTTCTGGACGTGAAGGCCAGCATGTTCCTGCATTTTGCAATCTGTAGAAGAAACAGTTGGTTAGAATAAAATGATAACATTGTAAATTGAACAGAGGACATATTTGAGAGAAAACATGTTAAGGAGTTATCTGAACTAAGGCTTCTTCTACAATACTTATGGTTGTATAAGAGTAAAACAGATCTCTAACATGGCTTGTTCTAGTTTTCCAATCTTGACGAGATCTGTTTTAATTTGCTGACAATTAGGAATAAGTAACATCTGAATACATAGAGTTGCATTGTTGTTTTCAGAATCTCCATCTTTGATATGGAGTATGTAATGCAATCCAACTCGTTTGGCAAGTGTAACAGCAACAGCGATTGTGCCAATTGGGTACATTTCTTTTTTGTTTGCAAATTGCCTAATGGTCGTATTGGGAATGAAGCGATATTCTTTGCAAACTTCAGGTACAGTTTCTATGATACTTGATTCATTAAGCAATATTATTTTGTCACAGTCACCGCGATCATAAACACTTTTAGGCAATATCCTGAAGTTTGTAATTGAGATGCTGTTGCCTTGCAAAATTTTGTGTTCATGTCGCTCCACCAAATGTGCAGGTACACTCAACGTTATAGTCATCATTCCTTGAGCATCTGTCAAATCAGCTTGCAATACTTGACGTGATTTGTTTGCTTTGTCAAGGAATGCATTATAGACAGCCATTATGTCTCCAACAAATAGTTTCCCAATTTTACGACTATTGAGATCTTCAATTGATACTTTAATTGGTAGTATCTGTTTTTGCCTATTAAAATTGCCTAGTTAGAAATTGCTATAAACATTTGTAGAATGCTATGTTTCTCCTAAAGACTGAATAACTAGAAATAGATTAGAGTGTTGTGTTTCATATGCATACCTTTTTGATGTATTATTTTCACGTTTGTTGAATGAAGTCTGGTTGCGATTGTTTCAGTTGGACTAACACAAGCAAATGCATGGTTCAATATGATGTGGATATTATCACATGTATTTTGTGATAAGCAATCAATAAAGAAATTTTCATATGTAACCTGTACATGTCTTCTTGCTGCATTGTTTGGGGGGACTTACTACTAGTGCTTTCTTCACTCGTCCAAGATTTTCTAATTTATATACAATTTAAATATAGATATGTAAAAAGAGAAGATATATATAGTAAACACTAATGTGACATATATACATTTAAATATAGATATGTAAAAAGAGGAGATATATATAGTAAACATTAATATTTTAAATAGCAAATAGTATATTTGTATAGTTGCCATACATACCTTTTCAAAGCAAGTGGTTGGTTTGCCTTTCCTAATTGAGTTATGTGGTCTATTTCTTCAATTGTTTGTTTTCCTTTTTCAGGATTTATGCTATGTTATAGAATAGGAACATATATTTAGTTCAATTTCAAAGAGCATATAGAAGTAAACAGTTAACAAGGAACATTAAAACCATAGAACCATACATATGTAAAGATAGAATGGATATATACTAAACATTAACATTCTAAATACAAATTTGTATATTTGTATAGTTGTCATAGACATACCTTGCTGAACATTATTATTCTAAATACAAATTAACATATTTGTATAGTTGTCATAGACATACCTTTGCAAAACAAGTGGTTGGCTTGCCCTTTCTAATTGCGTTATGGATTCCATTTCTTCAATTCTTTCGTTTCGTCTCTGAAGATTTAGGGTATGTTATAGAATAGTAACATATATTTAGTGCAAACTAGAAGTAAAAACTGAACAAGAACATTAAAACCATAGAACCATACATATGTAAAAATAAAAATAGAATGCATATATAGTAGACATTAATATTCTAAATACAAATTACCATTTTTCTGTAGTTCTCATAGACATACCTTTGCAAAACAAGTGGTTCATTTGCGCTTTCTAATTGGCTTATGCATTCTATTTCTTCAATTGTTTCATTTCCTTTTCCAATATTTATGCTATGTTATAGAATAGTAAGACATATTTAGTACAAGTCAAAAGAACATATAAAAGTAAAACTTGAACAAGAAGACAAGATCCATAGAAAAGGAAAGGCAAAAAGAATATACTCTATTTGTTTATGTTGCATGTTGTTGTTATTTTTTCTTGGTCGTTCTGTTCAATTGAAAAGGGTTTTACTAGCAGAATCTGCATGCATAAATAGATGAGGTCATATCTGCAAATTTATGATAGGATAGTTGTGTTGGTTAATTGAAAAGGCTGTCTCTGGCATAAGTTGCATTGGTCAATACAGAATGCCATATATGTAAATGTAGAATATAATGCATAGTATGTATGATGTTATCACTTCGTTTACCACAAAAATATATTGTAGTATGCTTTAGTAAAATAGATATGGTAAAAGCAATGAGCTATTGCAAAAATGTCAAAATTTGGAATTTTGTAAACTGTTTCATGTGTATATCATAGTTCAAGGACAAGAGATATTATATCATGGTCAGACCAATATGCATCCAGTACGAAAATTCTATACTTTATATTGCCTAGATTTGCCCAAACATGGTCAATCAATGATTTGTGCATGCTATTAGTTTTGTCAACTAGGAAATGAAGATTGTAGTTTTGCATGTAGGTTTCTAGCTACTTTGTTTTTTGATTGCAATGCACCATATCAATATTGAAGTCCCCTAGTATAACTATGATATTGTTTAGATCTAACTGGTATAAGGCTTTTGCAATGACGTTGAGGATATTGTTTAGGTTTGCATGTGGCGATGCATATATATTGAGTATTGCAATTTGTAATGTGTGAACTTTTATTTTTGCAAACAATGCTTCTACAAAGCAGTCTTCAAAATGGGTATGTTCAAGGATAATGATATTTTCCTTTATCAATATCATTACTCCATGCTTAATGCAACTTGAGATGGAATTGAAATTTTTGAAGTATTCATTTTGCATAGACAACAACATATGTGTTTCTTGTAAGCACAAGATATCAGATTGCATTGTGTCATAGTCATTGCATATGTCAGTAAGATGCGCATGAAGATTGCGAGTGTTCAATGAAAGAATAAAGATGGATCGCAATGATTGTATTGATGAACAATCATATTCTAGTTGCCATTTTGTAGTGGTTTGCAAACGTTGCATTTCAGAATTTACTTTTTGCTTGACCTTGAAGTTACTATGTTTAAGAGGATTAAGCAAATACAATGATTCTATGTTTCTGACACGTGATAGTGCTGTGTATACTAGGCCATGCACTTGTACTCCAGTAGGGTCGAATGCAAGCCTATCCAAGGTTAAGCCTTGTGATCTATGTATTGTGCGTGCACATGCAAGTTGAATTGGAAATTGTTTTCGTATTTTCAATGGCGCCATCTTTGATGTCATAGGCATTGGTTTTGATATTCGCAATATTGGTGTCCAATCATGTGCTATCTCTGAAGTGTACAAATGACATAGTTTTCTAGATTGTCGATGACCAATATTAGGGTCATGGAACTTAATCCATAGAACATCGACCTTATTTGTATGGGTATATGCTTTAACTATTCCATATGCACCATTCACTAGCCCATCTGGTGCATCATAATTGCAAGCATACATTTCAACTAACATGTTCAACTTTATCAAAAGCTCTGGAGGCAAAATAGCCGTATGTTGATGAGCTGCGAAATTGTCACTATTCTCCTCATTTTCGTCAATTCCATTAATCAAAATTTCTTTGCCAGGCATTAGCATCAACATTTTCTTGTTATGCATTGCAACATCTTTGTTTTTGTAAAATAAGTAGGGAAATGTTGGATCATTTGTACAGGGCGCATGCAACTTGTATTCATGTATGTTATATCGTCAGATGTTTGACAATTTGTTCGCATTCTATTTAACACTGATATGAATCTCTTATTTGTTTGTCGCATTGTCATATGCAATTGGGAGCACTTGACATTATCCTTCCAGAAATCATGTGTTATTGTTTGATTGTTGATTGTTGGTTGTTCAAAAATAAGAGAGTCTTGAATAGGTTGTGCTTGATAGAAATCACCACAAAATATGATGTCAATGTTCCCAAAGTATTTTGTTTGGACATGTTTTATGTTTCTGAGTCTATTGTCAATAGAATATAAGAACCGACTTCCAATCATCGAGATCTCATCTATGAAAGCTACTTGCAATTCTTGATATAGCTTTGATAAGTTTTCCAATACTTCTTTGCTCAGTGAGAATAGTTGAGACTTGTTAAAAGGCATTAGCAATGCAGAATGGATTGTTGTTCCACCTGCATTATATGCAGCTTTTCCTGTGTATGCTAATATTAGACCTTTTAGTTTCATAGGATCAGTTGTGTTTTGTGAATCATAAATTCGTATAAGCATTTGGAAAATCGCTTTTGCTGTGAGCGTTTTACCTACACCTGCTCCACCTGTAATAAAAAGGTAAATTGGTTCCTTGGGGTTTTTCTTTTTTTTAACTGCAATGTCTTTTACAATTGCTTATTGTTATTTGTTCAAGATTCTTCTAAGTTTGTAATATTCATTGTTCTCCATTAAAAATGGATGGGCAGTAATTTGAAATCCAAGATTGATTTTTTTCTTCATTTCAAATTGTTTTGGAAATTGCAAGTCTGATTGCAAATCATATTCCTCATAATGGGAATTGTTCTCTTGGTCTTGCATATTCATTTCGTTAGTATTCAAAGAACTAATTTGCTCATTTGTTGCAGTCTCTAAATCACCCCATGTTGGATTGATGTTATATGTAAATTTGGCTTCATTAACTTGAATTGTTTTTTCATGTAATGTATATGCAGAGAGCCATGTAGGCAATTCTTGTTTCAATGTATCTTCACAATTTTCAAATGGCATATATAACAATAATTTCTCTCGAAAAAAGTTTTCAATATCATTGTGTTTGTTATATTTGAAAAATCGTATAACATTTGGTTTTTTCCTTTTAGATATGGGTTTGCCATTTTTCTTGTAATTTGATACAAATTCTGCAAGGCAGATTTTGCTAATGGAACTTGGTTGTCCAATGTAGTAGTCAACAATGGAATGGCACATAACATCTTCTGAATCATCAGGTTCTTGTTTCAAAAGAATAGGCGGTTTAAGCATAAACGTCCATTCATCAACTGGAGACGTGTTCACAAATATACATTCCCTTGAACTAGAATTCAATGGCAATGAAAGTGCTATATGCACTGCTTGTTGAGCTGACATTTGCTGTAGATTGAGTAATGTATTTCCAAGTTTACGAATCATTTGCATAGCGTCAATTTCATCTTTCTGATGCTCTTTCCGTATTCTTCTAAATGCATTTGTCATAGACTTGTCAATTTTGGTCATATATGAACTACAATACGATGCTGCAGCATATGCATTTAGCACAAATTGTGCATCTGTATTTGCATTCCATAAAGCAGGGATACCGTTTGCAAAACTGTTATTCCAAATGTGAGAAGGTTTTCGTTTCAGGAAAATTGTTGGTTGCTTTATTGTATGTTGCAATAGTTCTATGTACTCATTTTGTAGCAGCCCTATTTCTAGGAGGAAATCGTCATGTGTTGTTGAATCATTGTAGCTTGTTTGCTCCAAGAATGTAAAAAACGATATTGATTTCTCTACAATTTTTGTATTTTCTGCATTGGTTGGTTCAATGACCATTGTTGATTTCATTGGTGGCATGGGGAAGTTGTATCTGCAATTTGAATTTTTTCGCTTCTTACAACTTTTTGTATGGTGATGTTTATGCAATTTAGCAACATCTGGCTCCAAATGATCTGTATTACAAGTGATGTAATTGTCAAGAAACTTCTCAATTTCTGAGTTGCTTTCTTTTCCATATATTGGAGCATTCTCTATCCATAATAGTCCATGTTCATGTTCAGTTCCTCTATTTTGGAATTCTGTTACAAAATAGTAATCAGATATTTTTCCAAAGAATGTAGTATCTTGACATATCAATCGCTTTATAGCATTAATTCTATGTCTACAGTATTGGCTACATGTGACTGGATATTTTCTTATAAGGTAGTCAATGTCATCATCTTCTAATATATCAATAGCATTTTTATTTGCTTTATTTCTAAACAATGTGACAAGTGTATCTTCTAATGGTTTCCATCGATGTTCTGCACTTGTGAATGTCACAAAGAAAGTTGGAGGGCCCAGTTTTCGTATCATTGCAAATATGTTTTTCCTAATTTGTTCCAAATGGTCAGAAGATATGCGAATGTTTTTGAAATCTATGTATCCAATGTCAGACTTCAATAACTTTTCCAAATTTGCTCGATACTTGACATCTTTTGCTAATATTTTCCGGCCTTTTAGTTGTCCCTTTCTTATTCGCACCCATATGCAAGAAAGCACGTTATCAATTATTATTCGCATTTTCTTGAAAAACAAATTTGTTGTATGATATTGGAAGTCACCACTTGCTTGTAACAATTCCCATTGTACAATTATTTGGTAACTAAACCTATTTGTGATGTCATGGTCACGTGCATCGCCATAAAATAATGTTGGAAAGTTCATTTCTTCTACATATTTGTCCTTGAAGATGCCTAATGGTCGTTGTCCTTCAGCAAGGGCCACTTCAATAATCTTGTCTTGCAGATCGTAGATGCGTTGTGATTCTATTAATCCATGCACCAATGTTTCAGTGGGTGTTTCATTATTTGCATCACTATCTGTATCACTTTCATTGTCACTGTTTGAATTTTGTACAATGTATTCATTATTCTCTTGTAAAACATGGGCCCAATTCTCATTTATACAAATGTTGCTAGCTTTATAAAGACTTCTAGAACATAGTTCGTTCAATGCCTTCATGACAATAATCGGACGTACTTTACCTGTTTGGTATGCATTTTTGTATTGCAATCTTCTTTTCAACGCAACTGTAATTGTCACTGTATCATTTAGATATTGTGGCAATGCTTTTTGCACAATGTCCATATGAACTGGTACATTGATAATTGATCCTGTTAAGCCAATTTGTGACCGTTTATGTCCCCATTGTCTGATTTGTGCAAATGCAATTCTCAATGACACAAGTCTTTCTTCTAGGTCTGAAAGTATATTTACAGTTGGCAATGAAATGTTACGTCTTATTTGTTCGGGTGCTGCAAATTGTGGTAGCTTTCCATTCTCGAGTGCTTTCTTGCAAGAAACACATATGTTTTCATTGGTAAAGGTCCTATTGTTCAACGTCAAATCCATATGCTTTTCTTGCAAATTTGTAGTGAAGAACCTAATATTTTTTGCAAAATGCAATTTGTTGCAAACTGCACATGTATTCCTAGGCGTGTCTTCGAATTTTTCCATATAAATTTGTATTGCATTTTTCTTTCTTGACTTCTTATTAGAAAATGGTTTTTTGCATTTGTCATTGCATTTGCGTTTTGCACGTATGAATTGATTTAGCTTGTGATAATTCAGCCTACAATCCTTAGTTGGTTGCATTTGCTCTAAATGACATGCTATCTCAAATGCAATATTATTGCTAAAATGTACTTGAGATATACATTGCTCTTTTTCTAGTACATGCTCCTGACGCAATTGATTACAAACATCATTTGCTTCCATGGACAACTGTTCAGAATTGTGAACATATTCTTGTTTCATTGCATGATAGTGAATGCGTGATGTATTTGTCATGAATGACAAGATGTTAACAATATCATTGCATCTCGAATAAGCACAACTGTAATTGAAAAAGCTATTAGTAACAGAGGACCATACTTGGATATTGACTTTGAATATGACAGATATCCATTGTAGGCAAAATGGTCCACCTTCCACTTGTCCTTTTTCATATGGCATTGCCATATTTATTAGATATTGTTGCCAATTGCTATTCATTGTATACTGTATCGCATCAACTACTAGGTATTGCTCTAAACAATGCAATGCCTCTTGATTCTTATGCATAATTGCATTGCAAAAAGATTGCACAATGTAAAGTCGCAAAGACTGTGCATTGAATTCTGTCGCTACTAAATAGCAAATTTCATTAAAGAGATTGTCACCACAATTAGATGTCACTTGCTTTGCAATTGTTAGTCCATTTAAGAGCATATTATTTGCAATGTGCATCCAATTGCTTTCAATATCTTTGCAAATAGATGATAGGTAGATATTAGACTGGTTGCAAATGCAAATTGGAAACTTTTGGTAAACCAATGGTTCATAATGACCACTAACAGGATTTGCATCGTGAAAGAGAATGCAATATGGAATTGCATTTTCATGTTGATTAAAGAGAAAATATCTCATTTTTCTTGTCAATGACCAAACTGCAATTGATATATCTAGCCATTTAGCTAACCAACGTATGCAAAAGGTATCACCCCATAAACCTCGTTCAGACTCCTTTATATTTTTAGATGCAGAATAACAAATTTTATGAATATATGTACCAATATCATTAACACCATGTAACTCATATAGGAACTCAGGTGCTAGTTCATATTGATATGACTGTATTGCTTCAACGTCATTGTTCTTTAAGCAAAAAGGAAAGTGGTCTATTAACCCATTTCACAATTCATTTGAAGTATAACGAAAATGTAGAAGCATTTCGAACGAGTCAAATAGACAATCTCCTACAGTATATGAAAATGAATTTAGTCTAAAAAGACCATTTCTTTTTAATACAATATCAATGTTCTCAGGCAAAATGCATTGCAATCTGAATTTGTAAT
The DNA here is from genome assembly GCA_031772625.1 of Pinus tabuliformis. NCBI lineage: Eukaryota > Viridiplantae > Streptophyta > Pinopsida > Pinales > Pinaceae > Pinus > Pinus tabuliformis. The sequence continues at coordinate 408,443,246 of CM062806.1, read as the reverse complement.
TGTCAACATCTATTATTTCTTCCATCATTTGCAATTGCTTACCAGAGTTGGCTTTTGCAATTGTCTTGTACAACTTTGCAAAAAATATTAATGAAGTTAGCAAAAACTGAACATGACTGTTTTGAACAAAATGTATGTATATTAAAAAAATAGGCTATTGCATTATCTTGGTAAACAAATATCAAATTTCTAGCAACAAGCCATATTTGTAAATAACAAAGAAATTGGAAAAGGAAACAATGCAAAGACATAGTGAAAAAATGGAGCATAATTCTAAGAATATTTGTGCAAGTTAACAAAACGGAACAATCGAAACACAAAATGAAGTTAACAAAAGGAAGAAATGGAAAGATAAAATGAACAAATGCAACAGAAATTTAAGAATAGTTCTGAAAGTTAACATCATTGTCAATTGCATTTGTCAAATAAATTGACCATGAGGCTATTTATGAGTTTTACATAAGTGGTGCACCAATTCAACTGAAAAAATATAAAAAGTATTGTCTCTGATTTGTGCTAGGTTGCAACTCCAACATATTCCAAGGTAAAACGTTTCCTACTATTCGTTATCAGCCTATGGTTATACTATATGGATCTAAACAGAATTCAAGGATCAAGGAACCCAAACAAGGCATTGAGAACCAGATACGAGTAGTGCATAAGCATACTTCCATAACGCTTCTCAAGAAGATCCATCATTATGGGACACTGCAGGTATGATCCATATAAATGATGAACATGTAATATATTCAAAGGGCAGCTTTGGCAAACACAGCAACAATCTGCCTAAGCAAATTGTCCCAAGACTGTTGGTAATTGTGGCATGTGAAAGAAGATGGCCAAAAATTACAGATCTTTGATGATTCACAAATTGTGGTGAATTGGATGAATGGAACAAATTGATTGGATAATTATAAACTTCAACCTATATTTCAAGAGATTCGACTGGCTTAAACAAAGTATTTAACACATTATGTTTGAACATGTTTACAAAGACACGAACATGGAAACTGATGGACTGTCAAAAGCAAGATTACACTTGGTAGCATGAGCTTGGCTCATTCAACAGAGAGTGGAAGGAAAGCTGATGGAATGTCTTTTAAATGTCAATATCTATATGTATAATTTTTTATGGCACTGTTTATGAACATATCTAGGACCTAATTCTTTATGAGACAAAACTGGTTTCAAACCTGTGATGTATGTCAGAATGACCATGACAGGGTTGTCATATTGACATTTTTGAAAACTGGTTATGAAGCAACATATCTTCTCAGCCATACTTTTATCACTTCCTATGCTTAAGAATATCTCTATATCTATATTTTTTATGGGACTACTTATGGACATATCTAGCAGCTAATTTCTTATGAGATAAAACTTGCTTCAAAGCTCTGATATATGTTAGAATGACTATGATAGGGCTGTCATATTGACATTTTTGCAAATTGTTTATGAAACAAGATATGTTCCCAGCAATACTTTTATCACTTCCTATGCTTAAGGATATCTGTGAAATGCAGAAACATATATAATAAATGTAATTTTGTTTTCATAATAAAATATTTTTTTCTCTCTGAGCAGAATAAGGTAGTTGAACATCATATCAGAACCAATCTGGTTATAACTAGCTAACATGACATTTTAATCTAAGGTTTAAATAGATAAAATGTCTTGATACATCATTATATGGAGCTAGTTGCATGCATTACTCAACTTCTACTTGTTGGGATCATCTCAAATAATATTATTGTTATGATTATAACAATTGATAATATTAATATTAATATTAATGTAAACACAGAATAAACAATGACAATTTCAGATTTGAATTCCAATATAATTGAATGACAGAAAAAATATAAATGACTGAATACAGCTTAAATATCTATGTTTTTTAAAACAATCACAGAGTAACTCGACTATAAATCTAGAGTAACTGAAGCATAAAACTACACAATGCAAGAATTAAAAGCCTAACAAATTCACAAAAAGAAATTAATACAAAAATTGACAAAAAGCAATTAGTCGAATAACACCGTACCTGGAACAAAGCCGACTATTCAAATTCCTTCTCGTCTAGACCATATTCATGCACAACAGAGCCTGTACCAAGAACCACAACTTCACCTAGGTCATCTCGGCCCAAATGACAAGGAAGTCACATGGTGCTCGAAACTGACATTTACGGGAATTTCCATAAAACCCATGTAGGTAAGAGAAACCCTCAGTATCACGGAAAAGCTTATAATTTTCACAAACGAAACATTTCATCCAATATATAAGCAACAAAAAACAAACAACATCTAGTACCAATATAGCAAACCTTCAATTCAGCACTTCTTAACAGAGCAAATGAACTTAACACTAACTAAATGAACTTAACAAAGTTGTTAATAAAGCAACCTTCCGTTCTAGGAGTAATATCAGAGTCGAATATTCATACATCCATAACAGAATTACAAACTTAAACCAACATTATGGACCAAAGTAAACATACACATAAATTATACGAGCGAAAAACCTTGAATACACGCCTAAGATAGGAAACCGTGCAGTTACAAAACAGACTGCAATCTTCAATATTTTAACATTTCAAACAGTTCGAAATCCCCAATTTATTTAGATCTTCATGTGCAAAAACAGTTCAAACTACAAAAGACTGCGACTCAATCTGTACCAAGAACCATAGCTTCGCCCAGGTCGACTCGCCTCAAATGATAAGGAAGTCACATCGTGGCTGAAACTGACATTTACAGAAATTTCCATAAAACCTATGCAGGTAAGAGAAACCCACAGTATCACGGCAGGCAGCAACCGCAAATATACTCCCCAATCAGGGATCACGGAGTCCCCAGCAGGGATCACGGATCAATCGCATATAGTCCCCAGCAGGGATCACGGAGTAAATGGACTATAAACCTAGAGTAACTGGACCATAAACCTACACAATGCAAAAAATAAAACCCTAACAAATTGACAAAAAGCAAGTAATACAAAAATTGACAAAAAGCAATTAGTAGAATAACACCGTACCTACAACGAAGCCAAGCGTTCAAATTCCTTCTCGTCTAGACCATATGCATGCACAACCCAGCCTATGCCAGTACCATGAGAAAATGTGCAAATGACGAAATTGGTTAACCAAGTCTGCACACAAAACCCTCAGTATTCAACCAGAATGCCATTAACTTATAATGCTCAAATAACCATGGACTGTTGCATGCAGGTAACAGAAACCCTCAGTATTTAACTAGAATGCCATTAACTTATAATGCAGTAGCCGAACTTAACCTCTAAACAATACAACCAAGAATCACAGCTTCACGCAGACATTTACCCAAATTTCCATAAAACCCATGCAACTAAGACAAACCCTCAGTATTCAACCAGAATGCCATTAACTTATAATGCTCAAATAACCATGGACTCTTGCATGCAAGTAACAGAAACCCTCAGTATTTAACCAGAATGCCATTAACTTATAATGCAGTAGCCGAACTTACCAAAGTGACAGCACACAGTCGAGGGATACAAGCCGCACTTGGAACAACAGAACCGCAACCAAACATTTGCAATAGAGTTAACCGAGCAGCCAGGAACCGCATTGTGTTTTCACCGCAGACAATACAACAAATACAAAGGAAAAATCGCAGAGACCGCAGAGCTAAACAACCAAGTAACAGTAATAATCCAAATGCCATTAACTTATAATGCAGTAGCCGAACTTAACCTCCAAATAATACAACTAAGAATCACAGCTTCACGCAGACATTTATCGAAATTTCCATAAAACCCATGCAGCTAAGACAAGCCCTCTGTATTCAACCAGAATGCCATTAACTTATAATGCTCAAATAACCATGGACTCTTGCATGCAGGTAACAGCAACCCTCAGAGCACGCAGGAACCGCATTGTGTTTTCACCGCAGACAATACAACAAATAGAAAAGAAAAATTGCACAGACCGCAAAGCTAAAGAACCAAGTAACAATAACAACCCAAGGGTCGCGAACATCGTAAAACCCAAATAACCATGAACTCTTGCATGCAGGTAACAGAAATCCTCACTATTTAACCAGAATGCCATACAGTAGCCGAACTTACCAAAGCCACACCCAGTAGGCAGGAACCCCACTGCAGACGAAAAATCGCACAGACTGCAGAGCTAAACAAGCAAGGAACAATACCCGAGGAGGCAGGAACTGCACCGCAGACGAAAAATAGCACAGACTGCAGAGCTAAACAAGCAACTAACAATACCAATCCAAAGGCCACGAAGACAGTAAAACCCAAAGCCCGCGAAGACACTAAAACCAAAGCCGAACTTTCCAGCACCTCGAGGAGCAACAGCTGGCCGCCGATGAGACCACCACAGCGCATGCCGACCACAACTAACAAAAACCCTCAGTATTCAACCAGAATTCCATTAACTTATAATGCTCAAATAACCATGGACACTTGCATGCACGTAAGAGAAAACCTCAGTATTCAACCAGAAGACAAACCCTCAGTATTCACAATAATAATCCAAATGCCATTAACTTATAATGCAGTAGTCGAACTTAACCTCTAAACAATACAACTAAGAATCATAGCTTCACACAAAAATTTACCGCAGGAACTCTACCGCAGACCAAACATCGCACAGACTGGAGAGCTAAACAAGCAGTAACAATACCAACCCAAATGCCGCGAAGACAGTAAAACACAAGCCGAGCATTCCAACATCTCTAGGACGGACACGTGGCCGCCGATCAGACCACCAAACCGCATGCAACAACGTGCCCCTCACGCACGCCACGTGCCATTCGTCTCGAACCATGCGAAGCGCGTAATAAGACCCCCAACCCTTTCCGCCCCGTAAACCTTAGTTCGACTTAGGAAATATGCCAAATATTTGCAAAAATCGCGTTCGTCAACTCATGGACAAACCCTCAGTATTCAACCAGAATGCCATTAACTTATAATGCTCAAATAACCATGGACACTTGCATGCACGTAAGAGAAAACCTCAGTATTCAGCCAGAAGACAAACCCTCAGTATTCACAATAATAATCCAAATGCCATTAACTTATAATGCAGTAGCCGAACTTAATCTCTAAACAATACAACTAAGAATCATAGCTTCACGTAGACATTTACCCAAATTTGCATAAAACCCGTGCAGCTAAGACAAACCCTCAGTATTCAACCAGAATGCCATTAACTTATAATGCTCAAATAACCATGGACTCTTGCATGCAGGTAACAGAGCAGGCAGGAACCGCATTGTGTTTTCACCGCAGACAATAGAACAAATAGAAAGGAAAAATTGCACAGACTGCACAGCTAAACAACCAAGTAACCATAATAACCCAAAGGCCGTGAACAGGGTAAAACCCAAATAGTAATGGACTCTTGCATGAAGGTAACAGAAACCCTCAGTATTTAACCAGAATGCCATACAATAGCCGAACTTACCAAAGTCACACCGAGCAGACAGCAACCCCACCACAGACGAAAAATCGCACAGACTGCAGAGCTAAACAAGCAACTAACAATACCCGAGCAGGTAGGAACTCCACCGCAGACGAAAAATCACACAGACTGCAGAGCTAAACAAGCAAGTAACAATACCAACCCAAAGGCCGCGAAGGCAGTAAAACCCAAGCCGAAATTTCTAGCATCTCGAGGAGGAACAACTGGCCGCCGATGAGACCACCACATCGCATGCCGACCACAACTAAGACAAACCCTCAGTATTCAACCAGAATGCCATTAACTTATAATGTTCAAATAACCATGGACTCTTGCATGCAGGTAAGAGAAACCCTCAGTATCTAACTAGAAGACAAACCCTCAGTATTCAACCAGAATGCCATTAACTTATAATGCTCAACTAACCATCGACTCTTGCATGCAGGCCACAAAGTAGCCGAACTTACCAAAGCCACACCGAGTGGGCAGGAACTCCACCGCAGATGAAAAATCACACAGACTGCAAGTAACAATACCCGAGCAGGCAGGAACTCTACTGCAGACCAAACATCGCACAGACTGTAGAGCTAAACAAGCAAGTAACAATACCAACCCAAATGCCGCGAAGACAGTAAAACACAAGCCGAACATTCCACCATCTCGAGGACGGACACCTGGCGGTCGATCGGACCACCAGACCGCATGCAACCACGCGCGCCACGTGCCATTCGCCTAAAACCATGCGAAGCGCGTAATAAGACCCCCAACCCTTTCCGCCCCGTAAACCTTAGTTCGACTTAGGAAATATGCCAAATATTTGCAAAAATCGCGTCGGTCAACCCAAAGTCAGCGATCTATCGATCGCTTATAGTCCCCGGCAAGGACTAATAATTAGAGATGGACATTACCACGAGTGATACTTTAGTACACATCTTGTATTTGGTGAAACAAGCGTGTTCTCAAGGAGTTGACTTGTTTGTGGTATCAAAACATCACACATTTATTATTATATTATCAAAACATCACACCTTTATTATTATATACATGCTTAAGATAGTATTTAATCCTTTTATGTTGATAAAAAATTGGCATTGAATTTTTAGATGAAGATTTTGTATCATTTAAATAAAACTTATATTATAAATATTTTCATAAATCTCAAGTGTTACCAATAAAGTTGTGTTGTTTTAACTTTTTTATTAATAAAGTTGTGTTGCGTTAACTTTCTTATTATTACTTTCTTATTTTTAATAATATTAGTTTAAATTATATTTTTATTTTTAATAATATTAATTTAAATTATGTTAGGTTTTATTAGTACAACCAGTTCATGATGGACTTAGTTAATAAGATGACTCAAGATTAAATTTTAATGAGGGTGGTTGTGCTTTGTGCTAGGAGAATGAGAATGCTAAAAAATTTAGTTAGCTTATGGTTGGTATGGCCTAGGGGAAGTGTGATCCTTGTGTGACTTTGATGGATTAGATACCCCAAGTCCTGACTCCTCAAGTCATAAGTCAAACCACAAATATCACAAACAACTTAACCCCAAAAAAAAACTATTAATTTAAATTATTGCTTTATTCTTAATATTGAAATTATAGATTATATTATTAAAAAAATTAAACTAAATAAATATAATTAATATAATAATATTTAATTATTTGACAAATAAAATATATATATATATATATATATTTTTTTTTTTTTTTTTTTTCTAGATTTTTCTCCAAAATGATATTAATTCTGTAATTTTTTTTAATAATATATTTTAAATATTAATTTTTTTTTTGAAGTATTAGCATTTTAATCAAATTTCTCATAATTAATATTTTTTTTTCTCGGTAACAAGGCTAATCTATTAAATATATATAGAGTGCAAAATTACATCAGGTAGGACCAGTATGCTCTTGTCCTCGAGGGGCACCAGACATAGACAAAAACTTAGACTGACAAATACCTAGACATAATTCCATGAAGTTCCAAGACTGTCCATAGACGGAAGCCCGCACAGGGGTCTTAGACAAAAAGAACTGTTCAAGTCGTCCCGCGCAGGGGAAACAGTAATTACTTTCATCATTGACACAGAAAACCAACAGCTTTGACATCCTAAAAAACATTGACTGAAACAACAACAAACCAGGAGACGGCAACTAAGTGTGGAGCGACCTGGTAGAGCAAGGGCGCCGGCGTGATTATTCACTCGGCTCATCCGGTTGCTCTTCCATAATTGGGTACCAGCCGTAGTAATCCGGCTCAGGATGAGTAGGCGAGGTCGCTTCCGCCTCCCGAGTAGTAGCATTAGGAGCATTCTGGGAATGCTTGAAATTTTCCTCGACGTTGGCCTAGCTCTTTTCTTCCTGCTCCAACTCAGTTGTCGGAGCCTGCTCTGCATCCCCATGGTAGTCCTGCATCCCATGCTCCCGAGCTTCTATGGGATCATCCACCTCAGGAGGGTTCTCGATGAACAGAATGGAAACATGAGCACTAATTCTCGGGTTTGCCGTAGAGCTGGTGAAGTTGAAAATAGTGGAGCCAAAGGCTGGAAAGGAGGCCGAGCTGGATGCCCCGGCATCCATATGTTGGCCAGAGTGCAGGGGAATGGCTCCAATGGAGCTTGCCAGATTACAGTGGCAGCAATGCCTCGTTTCATCTCTCACAGGTCTGCTCGAACCCCCGCCTCTGGAAGAACCACGACGACTCAGCAACCTCTGTCTGGGTCTCACCATAATGATATGAGACTCCCTGCAAACTGCCAAGTGAACCAGACTGTCGATTACCAGAACCAGCTCCGTAGTATACCCAACCGCCTGAGAAGGGACCGCTTCAACGGCAGGGAGGCCAAAAAAATGCAACACGACCAAAATTCCTTGCTCCAAACCGGATATATGCTCTTCATCGTCACCTACCCACCTCGAATTCCCATCCGCCATTACTGCAGCAATGCTCTGGATAGAGTGCACTCTCTGGGCATTCACTGCTGCCGTCCCCCGTCCCTTTGTATTAAACCAGGATTGATCTCGTCGTCCTCTCGCATGGAGTGCCACGTGATGCCCGTGGAGCGGCATGTGGCCAGCTTCCAACTCCCGTCCCATTGCTTTAAACACCCGCATCCGGGGGAGTTTCCTCCATTTTGACCAGTCGAGAGCATTCTTGGGCTTCCTCATTCGATGACATGTCCTTCAGCTGTCCTGTAATTAGAGAGTGATTACCCCCCACTCCAACATTGGCCATGTAGTCCGCTACCTTATTTCCCTCCCTCTTTGTATGAGTGAAGTTGATAGCTCTGTTGCTTTGAAGCTTCTGTTCTATTGCCTCCAGACGTGCCTCTAACCTCCAGCTGGTTGCTACTTTTTTGGCTTGTGATACGTTTAGGATTTTTTTTGCCATATTGATGAGGATTTGGGAGTCTCCTTCAACCTCCAGAGGATATAGGTTTATCTCCCCCGCGAGCTGCAGACCCTGCCATAACCCTTCCAATTCAGCTGAGTTGTTGGTGTCCCAACCGATGCTTCCATAGAAGAGTGTCATGGGAGTCCCTTCATGATTCCTGATTATTCCCCCAAAGCCTGCTAACCCAGGATTCCCCTTTGAGGCACCATCAAAGTTGAGTTTGAAGGTGTGCTTTGGCGGAGGCTTCCATTCAGCTTGTTTATCCTTGATGTTTGCAGGGGGAATCTGCTGGTTTGTGCAGTTGGTGCATCTGAGCTGCCAATTTTCCATGATGGCTTTCTCATTGGCTAGGGTAGGCCAATCCTCCTTCTTCCATGATCTTATCATCAGAGTTTCTTGGATATTTTTGCAAAGCATATGCCAGATTGTGTCCATGGAGGAGCGTTGATTTTTGAAGATGCGCTTGTTTCGCTCCTTCCATATACTCCATAGGATTAGCCCAGGAATCAATCGCCAAAGATGATTGAGGATGTTGCTCTTATACGGGTCCTTTTTCCATTGTCTTATGGAATTCGTAATTTCATCTTCAAGTCTGCATCTCTTTTGGCATCGAAAGCTTGCTTTCTCCCATAGTTGGTTGGCTAGAGGACAAGAGTCCAACAAGTGTTGGAGTGTTTCCTCTTGTGCGCAGCAATTAACGCATATGGAGGGTCCGTGGAAATTTCATCTTCGGAGTTTGTCCCAAGTTAGGATTCTCTGATGCCCTACCAGCCAGAGAAAATGACATATTGTAAGATAATCATCGGCAAAATCACATAGCGAATCTTTTGTCGACGCGTTTCGAACCAACTAGTGTGGTTCATCGTCAGGACAAGTTGAAAAACAGATCCAGCTTCGCCTGTTTAAATAGCTAGAGCAGAGACACCAACGGTTACCTAACTAAGGGAGCAAGGTCCAATTCAGTTATATTAGGTAAAAAAATAGATAAAAATTAAATTAAATATAATAATAAATAAATCAATATATATAAATTTATATATAAATGTATAAAATTGGTGTGAGATAAAACTATAAACATATGAAGAATTATAAAATAATAATAAATTATTTATAAATAAATCAATGAAGAAATATAAATTAATAATAAATTATATATTAATGAATATAAAAGTATAAAATATTTTATTTAATGAAAAAATAAAATTAAATGGTATCATTTTTAGTTATATTAGGTGTAAGATAGATAAAGAATTATAGAATAATAATAAATTATTTAATTATAAAATTATAAATAATTATAATATAATAATAAATAAATAAATATTTTACATATAGATATATAAAATTAGTTATATTAGGTGTAAGATAAAATAAACAAATTATTTATTTATTAACTAAATATATAAATATATAAATGAAGAAAAATAATAATAAATAAATTATTAATCTACTAAATAAATAAATGATTAAATGAAAAAATATAAACTAATAATAGTATAAATTATTTATTTAATGAAAAATAAAAATAAATGGTGTCATTAGTAGGTAATAAATATATAGATATCTAAATAAAGAAGAATAAAGACATATCAATACTGATAATTATTGATATTTATAAGGTTTAAATTTTAATTTATTTTTTTTATTTATTTATTTATTTATTTATTTTTTATTTATTTTTTTTTTTTTTAAGAATTCGTTTAAGGGAAACTTAATTTTTAAGGTTAACCTAGGGATACTTAAATAATATAATACTAATAAGCCCCATATATACAATAATAGCTCGAAACAAACTCAACCGTTCCAAGATCGTAGGACAAAACCGACAAAAGAAATTAAAGGAGGTGGAAGACAAAAACCCTAAGACCTAACAAAAGGAAAAGAGAAGGCTAAGAAGACAAGGCTGGGACCCAGCAACTGCTAATCTTCCAGCCATCATCCCTATTAAGGTTGACCGGCCTTTTTTCGATCTCCAGGGCCTCCCTAAATTTGCGATGGTGAAAGTGCGCAATTTTGGCAATGACTTGAGCCTCCTCTATACACACATGATGCATAGTCTTTCCCGCATGCTCAGCCAGGGCCGAGGACTTGGTCCTTCCATGTCTTAAGTCAGCCGAATGCTCGCTAATCCGTTGATTAATAGAGCGACCGGTCTCACCAATATAAGGGGTCCCACAGGAACAGGGAATGACATAGACGCCCTTCATGTCCTTAGGGTCAATCGGGTCTTTCACCGACCTGAGGGAACCACGGATAGTGTTGAGAGGTCTAAAGGTCGCGGCCACATCGTACTTCCTCAGAATCCTTGCAATCCTGTCCGTGGTTCCTTGGATGTACGGAAGGTTCACACCCATGATATGATCCTTGGAAACTTTACGAGTGGACGGCTCCTTCTTAGCCTTGAGGAAGGCTTTTTGACCGAGGCGTCTATCATAACCATTCTTCTCAAAGACATCCAGGAGGTGAGCCTTCTCCTTTTCTAGGCTCTCCTCATCCGAAATTCTAACAGCACGGGTGGCAAGCGTGCTAAGAACACCTAACTTTTGAGCAGGGAAATGGTGGGAAGAAGCATGCAAGTATTGCTCAGTATGCGTCTTCTTCCTATACACCTGATGAGAAAAGGAACCATCCACCTTTTTAGAGATGAGAACATCCAAGAATGGAAGACAACCATTCTCTTCTTTTGCCGAAGATTATCTTACAATATTATGGATCACAGAAGTCTAAATTCCTCAAAATGACATATCTTGGGCCACGAGCCTGAGTTCCATATTTGTCCCCAAATCGGGTCCTGAGGTGCAGCGTCATTGCAAATAGTTTTATAAGCTTCAGACGTGGTGAACGCTCCCTTTGGTAGATATCCCCATCTTAGGATATCTTCCCTTTCGTCACATATGATTTTTCTTTTGTTGAGCTCCGTTTCCAATGCTATGGATGATTGGCGATTATCATTTGAGAGGATTTGGTTGCCTGGTTTCCAGGTCCTGAATCATTTCTCCAGATCCTGGGTCCAAAAGTGCCTGATTTTGACCAGCTGTGTTTCCTCCTCCATATGATGTATAGGCTGGTTCAGAGCATTGCTGAGGGTGGGCATTTGATTCCATGCGTCCGTCCAGAATCTAGCATTATTGCCATTTCTTACCTCCCAGAAGCTGTGCTTCTGGATCATCTTATAATGTTCCTTGGCTGCATTCCAAATTAACGAACCTTTGTTACAGGGTTCCAGTCTGATAAGCTCTTCCTGGGGTCGCTGGTTTGCATATTTGGCTGTCCATAGAGTGACCCACGGCTTGCCTGCATTGGTGAGCCATTGCCACCAGATCTTGGCTCCCATGATGGCATTGCTGTGCTCCGGATCCCTTAGTCCAATTCCTCCTTTTGCCTTTGGCTTGCAAACTGTGCTCCATTTTACCAGAGCCCACTTGCGATTGGTTGCATTGCTCCCCCAAAGGAAATTTCTCTGAATTTTCCTTAGTCTTTTTAGGACCCATTTAGGCACTGCCAAGATGGAAAAAAGGTACAACGGCATAGCTTGAAGGACAGCTTTGATAAGAACCGCCCGGCTGACAAGGTTCAGGGTTCTGTGAGTCCATTGATTGAGCTGAGATTCAAGCTTTTCAATTAAATTGCGCCAAGAGGAGTGAGTGATGGCTGAGGTAGTGAGGGGAGCTCCAAGATACTTTGAGGGGAGTGTGGCCATAGGGAATCCCAAGATACGGACTATGGCCGACTTGACTACTGGGGGAGTGTTGAAAAAGAAAATCTGCGATTTGGAGCAATTGATATTGGTCCCTGAGGCTTCTGTGAAATCAGTGAGGACAACTTTGAAAATTGAGGCTTCTTGAACAGATGGGTACCCAAACAACATCGTGTCATCAACAAATTGCTGATGGGAGGTAGCTGGCAGGTGGTGAATGGAGATACCCTTAAGCTGGTGCATGAGGAGGGCATTCTTGATGTGATGACCCAGTCCCTCAGCCATCAAAACAAAGAGGAAGGGGGAGAGTGGGTCACCTTGCCTTATACCTCGGGAGGGATAGAAAGGGCGAGAGGGGATCCCATTTACTAGGATGGAGAAGCTAGAAGAGGAGATAAGGCTCATAACCCAACGAACCCAAGTGGGGCTGAAACCAAAAGCATATAACATTTGCTGAATATAATTCCAACTGAGTTTGTCAAAAGCCTTGGAAAGATCCAGTTTAAGGAGCATACCTGCCTGCTTTGAGTGCTTGAGAGTATGTGCAATCTCATGTGTGTGGATGATTCCGTCTAAAATCTGTCTCCCTTCCACGTAACCTGATTGTTCCGGCGAGATGAGCAATGGCAGGAGGGGCTTTAGCTTGTTTGCGATGACTTTAGAAATGACCTTGTATATGACATTGCATAGTGCTATGGGCCGGAATTTGCCCGGTTTGAGTGCATCCTCTTCTTTTGGAATCAGGGCAATGAAGGTGGTGTTGAGTGAGGGAAGTAGCCAATGAGCAACTCTCGACTCCTCCACCACCTCCCAAACATCCATGTTAATCAAATCCCAGAACTTGTGAAAGAAAGTAGTGGTAAAACCATCCGGGCCGGGAGCTTTTCCATCTTTGAGCTGAGTCATTGCATTGTCTACTTCCGGCATTCGAATTGGGCTTAGGAGGAGCTCATTATGCTCTTCAGTGACTAATTTTGGTATATTGCGGGTAATTCTTTCAATTGCCGGATTTCTGTTGACGTCAGGTTCGTGGTGGACCTGCTTGAAGTGTTCGAGGAGAGTCTTTTCGATTTCCTCATGTTGCTCCACCTTTTCTCCTCCTAGTTTTTGAATGTACGGGATATTGTTGCCCATTCTGCGTTGCACTGTTATTCTGTGAAAAAATTTTGTATTTCTTTCTCCCTCTTTGAGCCATCTGATTCTTGATTTTTGTTTCCAGTATATCTCCTCCCTCCTTCTTCTTTCTTCTAGCTAAATGTGGATGCTCTGTTCCTGTGTGAGTGTCCGCTCGGTATGCCCGCATGTGCTTATTTCTCTTTGCAGTTCCTCCAGTGCTTTTTGAAGATCATTTTGCTCCTTGAATATGTTTCCAAAGGTCTATCTGTTCCATCTCTTGAGGCATAGCTTTAGATGTTTGAGTTTCTGTTGAAACTGAAACATTTTGGAGCCGTCTTGCGGGCAGAAGGAGGTCCATGTGGAGTTGACGAAGTCTCTGAGAGAGGGATGAGTGAACCAGAACTCCTCAAAACGGAAAGGTATTCGCGTTTTATTGCCTGGGCGTTGCCATTGTAGGGAAATCAGCCAATGATCAGAGCCAGAGTGAGGTAGAATGGCCACTGAGAAATTCCCCCCTAAGTGGATCGAATTATCTGATATGAGAAAGCGATCCAGCTTGGAGGCTATTTGATGAGGGCCTATTCTACGGTTGCTCCACGTAAAAGTGCCATTGCAAAACTGTAAGTCTATCAAGGATGCATTCTGAATAAAGTTTTTGAAGTGGGTATTTTCCTCCTCCAGCTTGTTTCTGCCTCCAAGCTTCTCCTCTAAATTTGTGATCATATTATAGTCCCCTCCCGTAATCCATAGAGGGTGCTTGCGATTGGCGTTGAGGACTTCTAAAGTGTGAAGGAGAGCCATCTTTTCCTTTGATTCCTGAGGGAAGTAAACATTCGAGAGGTTCCCATGAATATTTGTGCCAACTATGTGGAAGGTGGCCTGAATGAGATTGTGAGAGGCATGGAAGTCCGACAGAGTAAGGGCTTGAGAGTTCCATGCAATGGCTAATCCCCCTGAAGCGCCCAATGCATCTACAGCGACTGATTGACATCCTGACCATGCTTTGGAGAAGATTATTTCTAAAGTAGTGCTGTTACATTTTGTTTCCTGGAAAAAACAAATTTGTGGCTTTTCCATTTTAGTCATATTTTTAAGCATTCTGAGCTTTCCTGGGCCGTTGAGCCCCCTGAGGTTCCATGATATGAGCTTCATGATTCACTATTGGGGGAGGGCTTGTAGTACTTCGTAAGCTTAGCATACTTAGCGGAGTCTACCAGAATCTTTCCGAGCGCGATTGTTCTTTGGAGGTCTGTTCTTCTTCCTCTTTTTTTGGAGTCTTTTGGGGTTTGGCTGAGATCCCAGTGACTGCCTGGCTGAATGCCAAGCTGATTTTGATAGTAGGCCCTGGAAATGACCATTTCCAGTTTGTCCAGCTGTAGTTCTGGGATACTTTCATATGCTTTTCTCTTGCATGTTGCTTCTAGTTCAAGTATGTCTAAACCATATAGATCTATACTTTCCGGCTCTTCCTCCATTTGTTGCACCTGGTTGTCTTCTTCCGCGGGAATACTTGGATCCTGGGCGGGGCCTGAGGATCCATCAACCTCCATTTCGTTTTCTTTGTCCCGTTGCTTCTCTTTGCTCTCCACAATGAGGATAGGGGGGTCTTTAGAGGGGTGGGTTTTGGAAGGGTGGGCCTCGGGAGGTGGCTGTGAAGAGGAAGAGGGGTGGTCAGAACTTGGAGGGGGGGAGGTGATGTGCTCATCCGAGATATTAGCCAGGATTCTAAAGCTGTTCCTGACTGAATGTTCAGGGCCTGTATTCGATTTGGGTTTCTTCCCTATGGGTGGTTTTTTGTGCACTCTCTTGCGAGTTAGGGCTTTGGTGAAGCCATCCTTGGGCTGTGATTCAGAGGGTGAAGGGACATTTTCTTGAACATTCAGGGGGCAGTCTCTAAATAGATGCCCTATGGCATGGCATTTGCGGCAGCGAAACGAAACATGTTCATAGTCTAAAGGCTGAATCCACTCATAATCACGGTGAGAGAGACTTACCGATTCCGGCAGGGGTTTGTCCAGGCGCATGAAGACGCATAAGCGAGCGTAGGATGTGAATCTTCGGAGTTTCGTTTCTTCAACAGTCCTAATATATTCCCCTAAGCCATTTCCTATGTTTTTCAGAATGTTCTCATCCCAATATTCATCTGGTAATCCATAAAGTCTTATCCAGACTGGTGCCCATGTAAGATCCTCCTGATCTGGGTTGAATCTGGGACCCCATTCCCTCATATATAGGCCGACCGAGTTGAAGACATAAGGACCCTCAACCAGGATTCTATATTTGTATTCCAGAAAGAAAAAGATTGCAGTGAAGAACCCTTTTGGGCCTAACTGGACTGTCACATCTCCCTTAGGTTTCCACTTCGCAGAAATCCAACTGTACAGGGCTTTCTCCATCGGCCAAAACCCTATAAACTTCCCAATGAGTGCATGGTCAGTCATGTATTGGGTTCGTGCTTCTATTATTAACCCTGGCAGTTCGATTCTGGGTCGATCTGTGGCTATTGTTTTGCATGTGGTTGAAGAGACCTTCTGAGTACCCTCTGTTGGGGTTGGCCTCACAGTCTCTCCATTTACCTTATCTTTCAAGTTCTCTTTTCCTTTGCGTTCATTCTGGCGTGAGATTTCTGGATTGATGACGTTCTCATAGATTGATCCAAATCGGATTGATCTCTCATTGTGTTGATGTATTACATGTACGCTGGGGGAGGTTGCAGAGGCCCCCCCCTGGGGGTCTCCCATTTATCCTGCGCCTTTTCCGCTTTTGTTTTGAAAAGCCTGCGCAGGTCGTCAGGTCCTTGCTGGTTCTCTGCACTGAGCAGTCTGTGCCGACTGAGCACACAGCCGAACCC
Organism: Pinus tabuliformis; assembly: GCA_031772625.1. Lineage (NCBI taxonomy): Eukaryota > Viridiplantae > Streptophyta > Pinopsida > Pinales > Pinaceae > Pinus > Pinus tabuliformis. The sequence continues at coordinate 408,426,728 of CM062806.1, read as the reverse complement.
TAGCCGTAGTCGCCAGAGCGCATTCCTCCAAGAGTCAAATATCATAAGCAATTGAAATTCTTCTTCTCATAATTAATATTAATAAGCATTGGGCATTGGATTATTTCTAAATATTTTATGAACATTACAATTTTCTAATTTATCGAAATTATTATCACTTATAAAAATTAAAATTATTTTTAAATATTTTATGAATATTATATATATGTATAATTATTTTCAATTTATCAAGATTATTAATACCTATAAAATTGAAGTTTTTTTTTTGTGACTAATTGCTCAATATGACTTAATGAAATGCATAAATCCTCAAACTAGTATTGTTTGACCTAATTTAATTTTCAACAAAACATTCAACTAGAAAAACGTTACGATAACAAAAATGCATTTAAATAATTTCATTTATTATATATACATTTTTTTCTCAAAATTAATTTTAATAATAAAAAAGTATTAATAATTTTAAATGTTATTTCAGTTATATGGAGAATATTATATATTTTTTCATATTAAAATTTCAAATAATTGAATATAAAAATAGCTATTTCAATAATGTTTAAATAAAATAATTAATCAAACAACATTTTGCAGGATAAATGTTTCAAAATTTTGTAATAAAAATTATGCACATATAAAATGGGGAAATTTAAACATGAAAGAGAACCTAAACAAAATTTTCTAAACAAAATCATAAACTTGAGAAAAACAAATTTCGTTGAAAAACATCGAAGTTGATACAAGGTTGGCTTATGCTTAGTTCTGTTCTTTTCCAGTAACGAACCATTAATGTCTCACCATTCTGATGTCCCACCGTCCTGTCAACTACCATTGCATTATAAATATTATCGAGAGATTTGTCCGCACGCTGATCCTCCACATTTTTGTCCGGGTCAACAACATCGACCCTTGAATTCTTCCCATAACCTTTTCTTTCTATTTCTATTAACAACCGCTTACGTACGTAAAACAATTTTGCCAGAACTATCTATTAACAAGATTTCAACGATATAGTAAATAATCCATTTAAATAAACCTCTTTTAGAAGTATATTTAGGAAGGCCTACTCAAGATAAACTACACAATAAAATCAAAAAAATCCACGAAGCGAAGAACATGCAATGAATTTCAAGCTTTACGTTTTCTTTGCTATTGGTGGGAAGACGAAGACCCTTAAATTTAGGTAGATTCGCTCACCTGCACACTTGTTAGGAAGGGTCAAACACGTAAATTATAGATAGACTAAATTAATGTTACACATCATTCATACGTATGATGAAGCTTCAAAGGGATAAGATAAGAGTTAGCTTAACTACGATGGTTTATATATATATAAAATGAAGAAGTTACCAAGTTTAATTCTAAAAGGGGTTAGAGTATGTATATTTTAAATTTTTTAATAGTTAAATGGTTGCACATTTCACATATAAAGAGGTCTTATATACTAATTTGGTTGGACTTGGCCACTAAATAAATATAATAATAATATTTATTATTATTATTATTATTATTATTTCTGAACTAAAAAATTGTATTAGTAGATATCATATATTTACATCGTCCGCAACCAAACCATATATATAACTTTAGTTGTTCCAAAATTGCAAAGGGTAGAAAAAAGTTTTTGAAAACAAAATAAAAAATATTTGAATAGTCTAGATGGCCATTGCAACCTTTCTTCAACATCTTGCTAAGACAAGAGAACATAAGGAAAATAAAAAGTAAGAAGCGGTTGCACATGCATATCTATTTTTAGGAGTCCATGGCTTTAACATGTATGGGCTCCTTATTGATGCTACAAGAGCCATCAGGATTAGGGGGAGGCCCTAATTGTCATTCAGTTCTTGCAAGCTTATTGTCCATTTCCATCATAAAACATTTATTTTGATTCAAAGAAAGAATAACACCATTCTTGAGCTCATTGCAATCTACCAAGACCAGGATCAGGGGGAGGCCCTAATTATCATTCAATTCTTGCAAGCTTATGGTCCATTGCCATCATAAAACATTTCTCTTGATTCACAAAAATAATAACGCCATTCTTGAGCTCATTGCAATCTACCAAGACTCTTTCGAGGAGGAATTTGATATGCCAGTCGATATCCACTATATACATGTACTAATTGTGTCTACCCATTATATCACCAACATTTAGTACCTAGTAGAAACCTCAATAAGAATCTCAGTGTTTGCGAAATTGCGGCTCTCATTGGAGATCTCTTACGGAACCTAAGTGATGTCTTCTTATATCGGCTAAAGGGTTAATTCCCTCTAGCATGCTACTGAACACTAAGCGTAAATCTAGGATCTGGAGTGGCCTTGCTCTTGATAGTAGGCATCACTGCATCACACCCTGAGTCACATCCTAAGCATTGCTATGAGAGAGTAAAGCAAGAGAGGGGGAGGTGTCACCCTAGGGATGACTAGAGTGGTTGTGGCTAGATTACACCTTCAATTTCTAACTAAATCCCCAAGAAATTGAATAGGAGTGCAAGTAGAGCCATCCGCAAAAAATGGCTAAAACTAGACCAAAGTTAATTGTTTTAACTGTAAACTTTAAGCAACCAAACATATCTAAACTTGCATATACTACCTAGCTCCGAAAGGGGCATGCTAACAAGTTGTCATTGCTATGCTAACACAAATAGCTTGTTGCATTGAAAAATGATGAAATTCGACCCTGGAGTGAAGCCTAGTAAGATTGACTTCCATGCAGGCTAGCACCTTCCTCAGTCAAGGAAGAGGAAGGAAATAAGCTATGCTTGCTTTTTTTTCTAAGACTCAAAGTTGATCATGGAGTGGGCTCACAAAAAATCTAGTATGCTTAGCATCGAGGAAGACATTGACATTTGGATACAACCCCTAACGCACAAGGGAGGACTTGGTAAGGAAAGGAGCTATCAATACCACCCTAAGATAAGGAGTTTTTTCTCTAAATTTACTTAAGAATAGCTCAGGCATCATGTAGAATTTCAATAAGGTAACCATCAATGGTGTATAATTGAATGTGAAGGAATTGACATGATTGTGCAGTGGGTCGGCTTGTGCATGAGAATGGTATTATCACCCACTACTTTCCTTGGTGTATCTACCAAAGTTTATTCTCATGTGTGGCCAACTGTGGCAATGAATGAAAAGCAAGCTCGTTGGGTGGTGCCCTGCATGTTCTCTAGGTGGGCGAGGGGAGTGGGGCCGTGTTGGTTGGTGGGGTGGTGAAACTTGCTCCCCCAACCCTTTTTCCACTTCGTCACCCTTCTCGGGATTATTATTATTATTATTATTATTATTATTATTCGATATTTAAAAGACTTCTAATATTATTTTTTTATGAAAGAGAGCCAACTTCATATGTAGCTTTGTACAACATGCTTCAATCTATTTCCATAAGGTTATTTGATGTAGATAACGACACCTTATTGATAATGATAAAGGATGACATGCTTCCTCATAAGAGGTTACAAGTTCAAATCCAAAGGGGGTAGAGTATGTAAAGCTCCATAGATTTTAGAAGTTAAATCATTGTGTGGAGGTGGGTACCTTGTCCAAAATAAAAGGGGGAGTCACATACACCAATTTGGTGTCTCACTTGGTCGTGACCTTAAAATTAAATTATTATTATTATTATTATTATTTCTTGTGTGTGTTGGATCTTGAGCCAAACAAGGATCTAGGACTAGATGGCTTCACCATTTACTTTTATAGAGCCTATTAGATTATGAAGATTGATTTGCGCTACACACTCAGAGGAACTCGACCGATTCAGTGGAATAATGAAAGTAGGGGTGCAATAAATTTCTATTTTATACTTTTATTCCTTAAGATCACAATTCACCCTTCTCTGTAACATTTAGATCCATATCACTATATAATTCTTAGTATAATATCCTAACAAAAATTGTATTTCAAAGACTAAGATATATAATTCCAAACATTATCAACGAGGAACAAGGGCAATTTGTGAAGAAGTGATAAAGTAATGATAATTTTATGTTAGTTCAGAAAGCCATCCACTCTAGTTGGGCTAAGAAACAGAAAGGAATGGCAATAAATTTAGATATGGAAAATAATTTTTATAGGGTCATGCATCACTTTTTTTTGTAATGTTAAGAAAATTTGCCTTTGTAGAGGAGTTAATTTACTGGATCAAATCCTGTATACAAAGTCCCTAGATTTCTCCCTTGTTAAATGGGAGTTCAATTCCATGTTTCAGGACCTTGTGGATTTATATAATGTTACCCTCTTGCCCATATTGATGGTCTAATTCTTGAACATAAAGTAGAACATGATACAAGGCCAAGTGGAGACTTGTTAGGAATTAAAATAGTTTTAGGAGTTAAACTAATAAATCATTCCTAGTTCACCGATAACACTATTTTTAGAGGCAACCATTTTTTATAACTCAATGATTCAATAAGGTACTAAAAGATTTCATAGATGCTTTAAGGTGGGGATTTAACAACACCTACACCAATATATAAAAGTGGAATGTCAATACTAAAAAATTCTTCAAATAGTTAGAACTCCTAAATTTTCCCTACATACACACTAGGAAATTTTAAACTATTTTTGTATTCTATGTGCTCTTATCCATCCTAAATCCTTCAACTAGATGTCAATCCTTTAAAATATAAAAATAAATTGGGAAGCTCAAGGGTGCAATAGTTCAATCCTTGAGGTCATGTCCTAATAAAATCTTCTTTAGTACCACCCCTCTCGACCCCACCATCCCCCTCATGTTTCTCAGTTCCATCATTTTGGCTCTAGTGAGTATTATGTAGATGATATGGAGATATCTCTAACATTTTTATACAACGGAGGGAAATCTAGTCGCAATATGAAGCATAATTTGGTCAGTTGGAATATCATGTGTGTGTGTGTGTGGTATGATATAAGAAGCCTAATAACAAGAGAACCGACACTATTAATAAATCAAGCCTTAGGAGCCAATATTTTATGACAATACTCTCATTGTCCCTTCAACATGGATGAAAGAAGTTATTAGGAATACATAACTATGTAGAGGGGTGTTAAGAAGCTTGGAAATCCATCTCCTAGACATAATAGGATCACCTATTTGGAAACTTTGTAAAGTGTTTGCTACTATCATCGAAGACCAACTCTCTTGGGTTCTAGGTAATGGATGAAGTATCAAGATATGGGGGATATAATTTAGGATCAACACACCTTAATGCATGACTTATCTTTAGCTCAAATTAAGGTGTGGATGATAGAGAAAGGGGTCCATGCTCTCTATTCCATATCTACCTGGAAAAATCATGCTCATGGGAAATATGTTAGATAGAAATGGTTATACTTGCTAAAGGAATTGAGGGATCAACTTCATATATTGTTTTCACATTTGACAAGGAGAAAACCCCCTCAACAAAAGTGTTCAAAATTAAATGGGATAGGGCCCAGGAAATGGATCTTACATATGAAATCAATGATACTTCTTTACACTATCCTCTTAAGAGCTTCTACCTCAATTGGAAATTAGGAGATAGAACTTGAGTGGGATTGTCTTTGAAAAAAAGATGTGTCTAGGTTCTTACTAGAAATAATATTTTTACATTATATATTAAACAAATCATGGGACCCATAAACACATTTGTTTCTCTTTGAATGATAGAGAATTTACTCTATAATTCATCTTCACTTAGCAAGTATGATATATTTTGTTCCTTTTATTCCCAAAGGTCACAATCCAACCCCCTTTTCCAGATTTAGACCCTTACCAGCATGAAATGCCTTATATATGATACTAACCAATATCATATTGCAGAGGCTAATCTATATGATCATTTTTTCACTATTTCTAAAATTTTGTGCTTTTCAATATTTTTAAAACGAAACAGTGCTTTGTTACCTTTTAAAATTAAATTTATTTTCTCCCTCTAGAAAAAAAAAACAAAAAAAAGTTATATTTTTTTTCAATTTAATTATTTTATTGTAAATTATTAAATACATAGTAATCAATTAATTAAAAACAAGTATTACCACTTTTGGATGTATAGTTGATTTTTTTATTTTTGGTTGGTACCAATTGTCAATGCCATAATTTCAATTAATTCATAATTTTAACCCCAAAAATATAAGTGGTGTTATTGGTAACATCAATTTGGATTTGGGGGTCAATGTTAAGGATGATACCAATTGTTAGGGTTCTAGTTTTTAAAAAATCACAATTTTATCCACTACACGAAAAAGGGGTGTTATTGGTAGCACCATTTTTTGATTCGGGGATAAAGAAAACCACTAAATGAATCCTATGAAAAAATTAGAACTTGGTAATGTTCTCGTTAAGTTGGTAGCTTTGTTAGTGTGCAATTGCAAAAGGACCATTTGATTAAGTTTGGGAATTCCTACATAAATATTGCAATCTTGATAATACAATAGATCATTCTTCCACACAAATTTATTTGTTGCACTTGTGTCCTCTTGAAATTGTTGAATTATATTACATACCTTATGATCTTTCTTCGAATATATCCTTCTTCCACCCAATCAGATTGTGGAATAAAAATAACACATAGTCAACCCTCTGTTTTTTCTTCTTTCCTTAAAATTGCATCTGCCACCATATTATGTTTTCCTTTTTTGTAGATAATTTCAAAGTCATAACCTATCATATTTCTAAACATATTTTGTTTCTCTTCTAAAGAAAATAACTTCTCCAAGAAGTGCTTCAAGATATTATGATATTTTTACTTTGAAGTGTTTCTATTAGGTAGGGACATCAATTTTTGTTTGCATGTAGTATGTCTAACATTTCCTTTAAATTGGATAATTTCAAAGGTAAGGGGTTTTCATTTTGCATTGAAATTGCACCAATTCCGTGGCTTGAGGCATGGCACTCCATCATAAGGTTTTTGGCCAAGTTAACTTTGGCTATGAAAATAGTTGTACAGATAGTCTCAAAATTTTTAAAGCCCTTTGTTTCTTGTTGAGTCCAAGAACATGATTCCTTATTTTATAATGTTATTATAGTCCTACTATTTCACCATAATTCTTAACAGAATTGTGGATATAGCATATCAATCCTAAACAAAATCTATGTTTCCTCAAGTTTTTGCGGATTGACCATTCCATCATAGATTTTCTTTTAGGGTCCACTTCAGCACCTTCATGAGATCAAATATGATGATATTCCACTTCTTGAACCCCAAATACACACTTGGAAAGAATTACACATAGTGTTAGAAATTGTGACAATACTGAGATTGGGGTTTAGGTCAATCAATATGGTGAAAATTTTATTAAAAAAAATTCACAAAGTAAAGAATACTTAAAAACCAATAAAAAATTTAGAGATCATACATATAAGAAACACAAGCATCAATAAAATAAGGACATATTAAGCACATAGATTCTTTAATCCTTTTCCTTAATAACATTCACAAAGGAGTGCTTCAACTTACTTTTACAAAGTACTTTGTCTCCCACAAAAAGGAAGATACTACTCCCTAGTTTGTCAACTACCACTAGAAGAAGCTACTACCATTCATTTATCAGCTGCCACTAAAATTAGCCACTGCCCCTGATTTATCAGCTACCAATGAAATGAGCTACTACCAATGATTTATCAACTCCCATTGAAAGGATCTACTTCCTTGTTATTTATCAGCTACCGCTGAAAGGAGCTACTACCTTTTATTTTTTACAACCCACTCCTGGAAGCAGCTACAACCCATAATTCACAAGACCACTTACTTTACCTCCTTGGTTAATCTTTCTACCATTTTAAATCTCAAATCATGAAGGTCACTCTTTTTAATAAAAACAAAACAATCTCACCTCATGTAATCACCAAAAATCACCTTCAACACCTTCTTTGATATATGATGAATGCACTAAAACACACAAATAAACCTACAACAACACTAGCAACACCAACCTTTTTGCGAATTTAATTATGCTTATAAAGAATTAGAGCTGATATTTATAGATTTAGAGCTTTTCGTTAAGTTCTTGTCTTTAACTTGCATGAATTGATATTTTTCAGCTAATCTACCACTTATGTTAAGTCTTCTTGACGTGTCTATGTTGTCTTTTATCTCTGCTTCAGTTGTTCTAAGGTGAGGAACTCAGTTTAACTACTATTTTCTTCAATTCTAGAATTTTTACAGGGTTTAGTATGAATTTATCCGCTGTTCTAAATATGGCAAACTACCAGATTTGGAAAATTTACCAAAATATCCCCAAGATTGTCCATTCTACCAAACAACTTCCAACTTTTTCTTGTCGTATTCATGAACTTTAGAGAATTTCTAGTTTGCTGGTTAAGCCTCCAAATATGGCACAAAACACCAAAATGTACCAACCCGTTCATGTTAGGATCACATGCATAAGCCCGTTTAACCATATAACCACACATACAACTAAGTCTTGGAGCACATTTAGCCCCTAGCCTTTCATTCAATACTATAGATAAACTTAGCCCCTATCACAAAATTATGCACAAGACCATGTCCTCGACATGTGTTTTATCCCCTAGCTTTATTTTCCTAGAAACTACCACTAGAGCACCTTTGTTTATCATCAAGATATTTCTGCCAGGGTTACATGTCATGAAAACATGTTCTTGGTGGTCATGCCACACATTACCTGTGTAATATTCATTGGCCTACTGCACCAACTATATGCCAGCTTGTATGCCACCATGTTTAGGTGCCCAATCACCCTGGAGATTAAAATGAGTTCTCCTTCGAATCCCGTTTGGGTGACATTTCCCGGTGGGACCTTCCATTGCAACCACTAAAAAAATAAATAATTATCGGGATGACATGTATTTCCAACTCTATGTCACTACAACATCTAAAATAGTCAGGGTCACGTCACTCGCTAAGTGGTGCCATGTGTCACTTATTTTTGACCCACTTGGCCACCCAAAAACAACAAATATGTGTACCATGTGTCATGTTCCTATTTGTGCCACATGTCTCATTGATGTCATCATATCACCGTGGCTCCATGTCACTTTGTTAGCCACTAACATCTCACCATGTGTCTTCTATCCACGTTGTACGAGTACCTTGTCACCCCAAAGAAATAACTTGTGTCTGACTTGGATAACTCTAGGGAAAAACCACTAGGGTGATGTCTCAAGTGGTCCTGTTGCCTGGTGATGTGTACCAATAAATTTCTTTCACATCTACTGTCACATCATCCTAGAACTTAATGCCTTGCACCCTTTTGAAGAGCGTTGGGGTGATGTGTCCCCTATTGGGAATTTAACCATCCTTCCTGAGCTTTGATTAGTCCATGTGCATGGAACTACCAATTTTTGAAGTCCCTCTTGCTAAATATTGTTTTTAACGCAGTACAAATATAGTTTGTTATTAGGTACCTTTGTTATGATTGTTAGTAGGCATATCTTTATATTTATTAGGAAAATATGTTGAAAATTAGATTGCATGTGTATTGGACCCCAGAATGCAAGGTTTTGATAGAGTTAAATGAATTATGTAAGGGTTCTAGCTAGTGTTCCTATTTTTTCCTTTCATAATAGAAACCCTCTAACTTCTTATTTGAAAACAAAAACCATTACAAATATAATAACTATATAAAATTCATACACTACCACATGGAAATATGATTGTGAAAGAAGTATAATAGACCATTCTAGTTTTTCATACTTTGGTGATATGACTAAAGTAAGAGTTTTCCCACAAATTGTGATATTGGTTTTAAAGATTTTTTTTCTTAAATTAATTAATATGTTGTTTTGTTTTTCACCACTAATATGATATTGAAATTGCTGAGCATCAAGGTGGATGGGAGGGGTGACTAGAGAAATGATAGGAAACATCTTATTTTAGGGAACTTAGCAAAGAAGAAAATAGTGCTTCAATTAGGCTAACCAATTTCACATTTATGTCATCAAAATTTTCATTGTCAATATTGAATTGGAACTAATGACGTAAGCTAAGGGAACTAGTTTCACTAGAAAAATAACTTGGTCCTATATTAGACTACAAAATTGAAGTGAAACGTGATTTTTGGACCTATTTTAATATACTACACATATCATCCATTTGCTTAGGAAATTTCCTGAAAGGTTGGATATCGGGTTTTAACGCATTAATATGATGTGCAAGTGAGATATTTATACTCCCAAAGAATTTATGGCATTCTTGTTGGATAACATCCTTCAACTTGTCAAGCGTTATATGAGAAGCCTTACATTAGATGAATTTTGAGGTCTAAAATAGGTCTCAAAACAAAAATTTACCACCAAAACCAAATTTATAAGAACCAATAGGATTCAAGATGATGATGTCAACCATGGTGGGTGTCTCAATATATTTGGAGTAAAAAGAAAAAAAAAATGATTTTTCGACTCTGATTTTCAACTTATCTCTCTACGGTTTCACTCAAATTTCAAGAAAAATAGCTTGTTCGATGCAAAAATTAATTCTTTATCCAAGTCGTACCAATGTTGCATACTTTTAATGGATCGTGCTACATGAAAAATGGGAAATACATGAAAAAACATGATTGCAATCATGGTTTTCCATGTATTTCTCATTTTTCATGTAGCAGGGTACATCGAAAGTATGCAACATGGGTACTCCTTAGATGAAGAATTAAATCATAATCCAACAAGTGGTATGACTTGAAATTTGAGTAAAATTGTAGGGAGATAAGTTGAAAATATGTGTTGAAAAAATAAATTTTTCTTTTTTCCTTCTAAAATTTGATGATTTAATTTAATCTTATTTTATTATTTCCACTATTATTTTATAATATTCCTTATAAAACCCATTTTAGACCTACAAACAAACCGTCTGTTTCAACTCGATCTTATCCTTCCTATCACCACCCGTTGACCTTTTGGCATCCATCCGTGATAGGTAGGTGGCATCAGCGTAATGGCCCAGATGGTGAACGAGATCTCGAACTAAATTATTTCTAACAAAGAAAAGAAAACTAAAACTTTGATGCTGAGCTTCATTTAAACTATATATTTGAATCATCTAAACTATATATTTGAAGTTCATGTAGCTTCACACATGAATAAACAAGCCATACTTTTCTGAATATATTAAAAGAGAAACCATTAATACACTAAGATAAAATGAACCAGAAACCATACTTTTCTAAATATATTAAAGGAGAAGCCAATGAAACAGACCCGACAATGAAACACATAGAGAAGTGCAGAAGCATTACTTGACAAAGAAATTATTACCATAAAAGCTTTTATAACCTAATGAGCTCTCCCATTAATAATCAGAATCAGAAATTGCAAGCCCAATGCTTTTCCACTAAAAAACAAGAGTGTGATATTGGGAACCGCCCTGTCTAACCCAGTATGTTGGGAGACACTCCAATAAATTTAATTTTAAAAAATAAAAATAAAAAACCGCTAAAACTGTGTTTCTTACAAATCTTTTCCATAAATAACAAAAAAAAATGCTTTTTTATTTGTAATTAATCACTGGACATGGCGTTGCTATCATCCACAACTATATAGCGGCGTTCGTGTTAACATTCTTCATCTGACATCGTTCTCTCGAAATTTTGGTTCGTCATCCTTTACTTTTGTTTTAATAACTTCTCGCACGATATTGTCGACCAATGGCCCCTCGTCACTGAAAAAGGAAATATTGACAAAGAAATTACCCGTAAGAAACACTTACGAAGATAAATTGTGAGATACCACTCATTCCAACAAATTGAAAGAGATAAAACGAAGAGGGAGGTCCTTGTCTCACCCATCATATGTCTTCAGGTTGAACCCTCTCTCCCTGTAAATTCGATCAGAGCCTTTTTCCAATTTTCAATACAGTCGGACCGGTATCGCACCTTCTTTTGATGAGTTTCTCTCGATTGTGCATAGCCTGCGGTGTCAAAAAAGACTTGCAACTCGTGATAACGGAGACGATAGTATAGATGGCAGGCCAGAGTGTTCTTAACATCCATGCCACGACGACTCAGGAAAACATTATAGTGGATGCGTGTTTTCTGTTTAACGAGATCATGCAAGATGAGGCGTTTATTTTTTTATTGTTTGGTAGGGGTTAAATTTATTTATATATTTAAAAAATATAAAATTTCAATTTTATTAAAAATAATATTATATTCTTAAATTCCTGTCCAATAAACAATTTCATAAATATACGATTTTTTAAAATTATATAAAATTTACATATAATATTTAAAAAAATAATAATAATATTTTAAAAAATATTAATAATAAAAAAATAAATATTTATTCTAAACTTTAACATATATAAATATTTATTGTAAACTTATAAATAAATTTTAAATATAAAAATTAAAAATTATTAAAAAAATTAACATATAATTAATAATTGGTATTTAAAAATATAAATTTTATATAAAATAGAAAAAGTCTTACAAGTAAAATATTTTAACATGATATATTGTTGAGTGTGGAGTAACGTATTTAGGTTATATATATATATATATATATATATATATAGAAAGAAATAACTATATGTAATTCTTTTTATGTTCAACATGGAATTTACATCTAGTATGAGTTTCATAGTGAAATTAGGAGTTGGTTTGTAATCTCTTAACACTACATCACTACAATGAAAACTTCATCAATTAAATTGGCCAATAATTCCATCAATAACCATCTCCAAACTCATTATCCATAATCATTATCATTAACCTTAGCTCTCTACCAAAACCTACCCACATAATTCTATAATGTGGGTTTTCAACCATAACTTAAAATTTACAATAAATGATTTATAAGCAACATATAAATATAATTTACATAATTAGTGTTTGTACATATTGTTATTGCACCCAAATTAATGTTCATATTAAACTACACATTTATTCAAAAATAATTTGGCAATCAATAAACATACATAGCTAAGGACATAATTATATAAATGCATTAATGCATGCAAATGTTCACATTGTTAGATTAGTGCTTCCTCATAAAATTTCATATGTTAGAATAGCAGGGCACAAGAATACATGAAATTATACACAAGTTCACAAAATTGTTCAAAATAGGAACAAGAAATGCTAAAAATAGCATTGCTATAAATAGCATTTCGGGATAGATTCCAATTTTAATTAGTCCCTGAATTAAAATTAAGAATTAAAATTCAAATTTGGTCTCAGCAGCTGTTTGAAAAATAATTAATTAATTCATCTTGAGTTAATTAGTTGGCGAAAATCAAACATGAAGTCTATGTCAAGACATGCAACACTTATCCCTTTGATTGAGGAAGTTATCCCTTATTTAAGGAGATAAGGATGAGTTGTATTTGAGTTGTAATTAGTTAGCTTAGTTAACTGAGTTAAGTCCAGTTAAATTAGTTCCAAACTGTTTGAGGAACTAATTGAGAATTCAACCAGTTAATGCATGCATGCATGCAACTTGTGTTCTCTAGATAACTGAATATTCTCTCATAAATAACTGATGCATGTCAGTTCAGAGAAATACCTAGTTGAGATTAAAGGAAGGGGCAATGTACTATAGTTGGAGAAATTTTCCTATAATGGAAACTCATCCATGCAGAAGGAATTATCTCCTTCAGGATTGCACAGTTATTTTAGAGGTCAGAGCAGTGTGTGAGGTGAGAATCACACAGGATATAACTAGAGGACCCAAGAGAAACTACGCAAGGAAATAGGAGGCTTGAAGAACTGAAGGAAGGCATATGTGTTGTCTATTCTGTCTATGAGCAGCAATGAGGGATTGTACTAAGAGCTGGATAGCTTGTGAGCTAAATCTGTGTGTATTCCTAAGATATTTCCACTTGTATGATAATACAGATAGCAGGGTTTTTAGCTGAGGCTTTCCCCAGAGTATTCTTCTGTGTTTCATGTGTGATTGAGTCTTCTTCTCTGTTATATGTGTTCTATTTGATCTTGCTCAAAATCGATTGAGCTTCCACAAGTTTGATTGTAGAAGTAGATTAAGTATTTTGCTTTAGTACATTGCATAATTAGTTTAATCTACGGTGAAATTTCTACATGGTATCAGAGCAAAGGTGATCAAATAAGAGAATAGTATACGAAGAAGTTCGAAGTTCGAAGTTCGAAGTTCTTGATTGTAGAAATCAAATTCTTATCACATCTCAAAGTTCACTAATGGCATTCAATGGTTTGAGACTCGAGTATGCCCTGGATGGCAACTTGAATTATATAGCCTGAAAGGATCGCATGGAAGCAGTATCAGAGGAAAATGGTTTGAAGGAATTCATTGATCAAGAATTCCCCAAGCCAGCAACAGCTAATGCCCAATAATTGGCGGAATGGAATAAATGTGTGGCTAGAGCGAGGAGGATTCTTCTAGAGGGAGTTCGATACCATATTGTCTCAAGTCTCCATGGGAAGGAGACATCGTTTTCAATGTGGAAGACATTAAAGGATCTATATCAGAACAATAGCGATCAAAGGAAGCTGGCGCTGAAATACAAGCTTAGGAAAATCAAGTGTGAAAAGGGTGACACGATCTCTACATATCTGAAAAAGCTCACCACCTGCATGGATGAGCTTGGAAGTGTAGAAATCATGACAACCGATGATGACATGGTGAGTCTTGCTCTCCTCGATCTTCCTAAGAGCTGGCATAGCTACCAAGACTCAGTGAATGGAAGAGAGAAACTGCCAGATTAGGAACGATTGTGGTCGGATCTGATGCAAGAGGAGATCAGGAGAAGCACCAGAGATGGTTCTTCATCTAATGAGGATGAAGAAAATTGCACCTTAGCGAGTAAGGCAAGGAAAGGGAAGGAGAAGGATTCTCATCCCAAATCGAGTTCATCTCTTGGAGGGAAGAAGATTGACAAGTCTAAAGTGCAATTCTTTAGTTGTCATGAGGTGGGCCTTTATGCAACTAATTGTCCATTGAAGAAAACCAAGAAGGGATCCTCGGAAGGATCTGAAGGTGAGGCATTGGCCTCTCAGTTCGAATTGGATTTTACCCTCATCGCATGCATGGTTTTATCGATGATGGGTTGTGGTTGGTTTCTTGACAGTGGAGCCTCAATCCACATGACCGGCGATAAGAGTTTGTTCAGTACCTTGGAGGAGAAAGACCTCCAGATGCGCATAGAGATGGGCGATGATGAAAAGTATAGTGTTTCCGGAGTGGGAACAGTTGCTTTTTAGAGGGAGCATGGAGCTCGCATCACCTTGACAGATGTGAAGTATGTGCCAGGACTGAAGAAGAACTTGGTATCGATCGCCATGTTGGAGGACAAAGTCTATGATGTAGTCTTTAGTAAAGGAAAGGTTTTCCTTAGACACATCACCACAATACAAGTGAAGTAGATTGGTTCACGAGTCAAGAACCTGTATGCTCTTGAGGTTCAAGATGCATGCAAAGCCTTGAGGAGCAAGGCAACTATTGGAGACTTGGTGATTTAGAGGGAGACTACATTACCTCTCAACATGCATCGCCAGAAGAAGTCTCAGACAATTATGGAGGAGCCACAATTGGTGAAAGAACTTCAGGAGGTTGTGGAGCAGCCACAACTGGAGAAGCCGATAGGAGACTGAGTGGAGGCATCCACTCATGCAAAGATCTCTAGTAGGGGGAAATTTCGAGCCATGTGGGCAGAGGGATCACATGCATCCATACCTCTAGGTGTGAGGTGGGGTGATGTGAAGTGATAGTCCCAAGAAGGCTCAAATAGGGGCAAGATCCTTGAGGTACCCAACCTCTTTGATTAGACCTTGATACAGGAGCCCGGACGAGGAGTAGCAAGACTGGATGAGTGGGTAGAGATAGATGCAGATGGAGCGACAGAGGGAGCTTCAGCATCAGAGGGTGTTTCTAGCCCAACGAGCAAGTCAGTTGGGAGATCAGTTACTTACTTCTTAGTAACTGAGTTGCAGTACAGTAGTGGGCAGCACGATGCAACATGATGAGAGGAGGTGCAGTATGGATGCAGTGCTAGGAGATAGTGTTAGGTCCTTATACTACTAGTGTAACCCCTTATTGTTATTATAATGACCCCCTTATTATATTTTTGTGCCCATGTAGTCCCCATATTGTTATTATTGTGCCCCATAGAGGCCCACTATTGTTCTTATTGTTCCCTTAGATTATTATTGTTATGTTGGCTCTGATTATATTATGACCCCTTAAACTCCTATATATCGAAAGGAGGTCTTGTCATTTGTATCATCCAAGAATTGTTCATTTTTGTAATGTAAAGGAGGTTGCCCCCTCGAAGAGGTTGAATTATAAGGCATTGATCTATCTTTTATATCTTTTTATGAGCTGGTTTCATAACATTTGGTATCAGAGCTTTGGATTCTAGGGTTTCGCTGCTCCAAATAGGCCATCGTGGCATTTTCGCTATAACTTTTTTTATGCAACGTTTCAGAAGCAAAAAAAAAACCCATTTGAGAAGCAGTCACGCTAAACCTCGGGTCCAAATTCCAGAGCTTGTCTCGCTATTGTTTCAGAGATATGATCTGAGGAAGTTAGGCTTTTTGCAAGCTCCAGAATTTAAGCTAAAACAGGTCATCGTGGGAGTTTCCCTATAACTCTTTCACTATGAAGTTTCAGAAGCTAAAACAAAAACCCATTTGAGAAGAAATCGATCTAAACGTCGGCTCTGAATTTCAGATTATGTCTCACTATATTTGTGGACATATAGTCTGAGGAAATTAGGGCTTTTGCAGACCCCCGAATTACATTCCAAACAGGCCACCTTAGGAAAATCGTCGTAATTGTCTCTCTAGGCATCAGATTGCAATTTCGTTAGAAGTTACAGAAAAAGGACAAACTGTAGTTTCCTGTTTATATTTTTCAGATCCAAAGGTAAAAATAGTGACACGTGGCACTTCATACAAGTTTGCTCTACTAAAAAGGTATATAATCAGGTCATCTTGGGATATTGTGCATAACTCTTTCTTGGAGAATCCAATTTCGATCAGACTAGTGGCATTGGAAAGAGGACATGGAGGGATACTGTAGGGCACGATTTCAGAACTGGAAGAGCTAAAATTATAGAGTTACAATTGTTTCAAGATCGAGCTTCTAAAATCAAGAAAAGGCGATATGAGGAAGTTTGATGGCAAGGATTCGGTAAATTGGATACTACAAATGCAGCAATATTTTGATCTACATGGTGTACCATTGTTACAAAAGGTATGTACTGCATCTTCATATTTAGAACCGGATCAATTTTTATGGTATAAAAGGGCTTTGTTCTCGTAAACAACTTGTTACGTGGTCAATTTTCACAGAGGAAATGATAGCACATTATGAGGATACAAAGAGCAACACCATCTTTAGAGAAACACCACAACAAGTGGAAGAAAAAAGAGAAAAAGGGTTTTGTTACAAAGTGGAAAGCAAAATTATGGAAACAAGGAAGTCTACCCCTCAAAAATATAAAGAGGGAAGTGTTGTTTCTCCTAGCCTTCCACTACCTACAAGGGTTACACCACAACAATTGGAAAAAAAAAAGAAAAAGGGCTTTGTTACAATTGTGATAGAAAATGCACTAAAGGTCATAAGTGTGCTGAGAAGAAATTATTTTACATAGAGTATGAAGAGGAGGAAGAAAAGGATCAAGAAACATCAAAAGAAGAGGATATACGTTAGGACCCAACCCCAGAGAAAGAAGAAATGAACCCGACCATAACTTGTAAAGCATTGCCAAGAATTACCACTCCTCAAACTATCAAGATAGAACGACATATCAAGAAGAAAAAGGTTCAAGAAGTGAAAGATCACATCGAGAAAGAAGAAATGAATCAGACCATATCTTGTAATGCATTGGACGGAATTACCACTCCTCAAACTATCAATATAGAAGGACATATCAAGAATAAAAATGTTCAAGAATTGAAAGATCAAATCGAGTCTCAAGAAATGAACCCGACCATATCTTGTAATGCATTGGAAGAAATTACCACTCCTCAAACTATCAACATAGAAGGACATATCAAGAAGAAAAAGGTAAGAGTGGTTATTGATTCAGGAAGTACCCATAATTTTATTGATTGTAAGATAGCCAAGGAATTGAATTGCTTCCTATATCCAACACCAGAGTGTCAGGTGATGGTTGCAAGTGGAGGAACCATAAATTGCTATGGAAAGTGCCATAATATCAAGCTATCCATGGGAGAATATGTATTGAATAGCCCAATGATTTCCATTCCTATGGGTGGTGCTGATGTTTTACTAGGAGTCCAATGGCTACAATCTTTGGGTACGATAGATTTTAATTTTCAAGAACTTTTCTTGAAATTTTTTTGGGAAGGAAAGGAAGTTGAATTGAGGGGTATCGAAGGAAAACCTAGAAATATAATCAACTCTAACAACATGACAAAGCTTCTAAATAAAGAACAATGGGGTGTAATTGCACAATTATGTTCACTAGAGGACCCCACATCGAAATCATGTATTTCTCCAGATCTCCAAAACGTTTTGGAAAATCATTCCAAGGTATTTGAGACTCCCAAAGGCCTCCCACCTATCTGTGATCATGCTCATGCTATTCATTTGATTCCACAAAGTGTTCCTCCAAACATCAAGCCTTACATATATCCATATGCCCAAAGGAGTGGGAACTCATTCAAAAGTTGCAGAAGATCCCAGTTCAAACAGTATTGCGAGAACTTGACAAGGAAGGAAAAATCATATTGGAACCTAAAGAAGTTACAAAACTGAGAAATTGAAAGCTACAAAATAGATCAATTTCAGAGTATCTCATCAAGTGGAAGAACTTACCCGCTGAAGATTCCACAAGGGAGGAAAAGAATTTATACAGAAGCATCAAGAACTACTCAAGCGTTGAGGACAACACTTTTTGAAGGAGAGGGGCATTTTAGGTCCCTATACTACTAGTGTAACCCCTTATTGTTATTAGAACAACCCCCTTATTATATTTTTGTGCCCATGTAGTCCCCATATTGTTATTATTGTGCCCCATAGAAGCCCACTATTGTTCTTATTGTTCCCTTACATTATTATTGTTATGTCGGCTCTGATTATATTATGACCCCTTAAACTCCTATATATCGAAAGGAGGTCTTGTCATTTGTATCATCCAAGAATTGTTCATTTGTGTAATGTAAAGGAGGTTGCCCCCTCGAAGAGGCTGAATTCTAAGGCATTGATCTATATTTTCTATCTTTTTGTGAGCTTGTTTCATAACAGATAGGACCAGCAACAACACGGATGCAGCAGGAGGAATGAGTGTGATTGATGCAGTCAGAGATCAAAGTAACAGAGGCTAGAGCAGTCAGATACTGAAGAGCACAAAGGTGCAGAGTTTTCATTCGACAACGGCAATAGTAGCCGGAGACTTTGATGACAGAGGTATCATTCTGATTCAGGTTGGATATTTTTTGTGTTCCTAGAGTTGCTGGAGCAACAACACTTGAGAGAAGTGTTGCATGCAGAACATTCCAAAGGTCTAGGATCAGGTTCAAGTTGAATGTCTTTCTTGTTGAGAGGGAGTGTTGGAAATAGCAACAAGAAATGCTAAAGATAGCATTGCAATAAATAGCATTTTAGGATATACTCCAACTCTATTGGAAATAGAAAAAAATAGAAATGCTAAAAATAGCATTGCTATAAATAGCATTTCGGGATAGATTCCAATTCTAATTAGTCCCTGAATTAAAATTGAGAATTAAAATTTGAATTTGGTCTTAGCAGTTGTTTGAAAAATAATTAATTAATTGATGTTGAGTTAATTAGTTGGAGAAAATCAAACATGAAGTCTATGTGAATACATGCAACAGTTATCCCATTGATTGAGGAAGTTATTCCTTAATTAAGGAGATAAGGATGAGTTGTATTTGATTTGTAAATAGTTAGCTCAGTTAACTGAGTTAAGTCCAGTTAAATTAGTTTCAAATAGTTTGAGGAACTAATTGAGAGTTCAATTAGTTAATGCATGCATGTATGCAACTAGTGTTCTCCAGATAACTGAATATTCTCTAATAAATAACTCATGCATGTCAGTTCAGAGAAAGACCCAGTTGAGATTAAAGGAAGGGACAGTGTACTATCAGTTGGAGGAATTTTCCTATAAAGGAAACTCATCCATGCAGAAGGAATTATCTCCTTCAGGATTGCATAGTTATTTCAGAGGTCAGAGCAGTGTGTGAGGTGAGAATCACACAGGATACAACTAGAGGACCCAGGAGAAACTATGCAAGGAAATAGGAGGCTTGGAGGACTGAAGGAAGGCATATGTGTTGTCTATTCTGTCTATGAGTAGCAGTGAGGGATTATACTAAGAGCTGGATAGCTTGTGAGCTAAAGCTTTGTGTAATTCTGGGATATTTCCACTTGTATGATAATACGATAGCGGGGTTTTTAGCTGAGGCTTTCCCCAGAGTATTCTTTTGTGTTTCATGTGTGATTGAATCTTCTTCTCTATTATATGTGTTCTATTTGATCTTGCTCAAAATCGATTAAGCTTCTGCAAGTTTCATTGTAGGAGTAGATTAAGTATTTTACTTTAGTACATTGCATAATCAGTTTAATCTACGGTGAAATTTCTACATGGTATCAGAGCAAAGGTGATCAAAGCAGAGAATAGTATACGAAGAAGTTCGAAGTTCGAAGTTTGAAGTTCTTGGTTGTAGAAATCAAATTCTTATCACATCTCAAAGTTCACCAATGGCATTCAATGGTTTGAGACTCAAGTATGCCCTGGATGGCAGCTCGAACTATATAGCTTGGAAGGATCACATGGAAGCGGTATTAGAGGACAATGGTTTGAAGGACTTCATTGATCAAGAAGTCTCTAAGCCAGCAGCAGCTAATGCCCAAGAATTGGTGGAATGGAGGAAATGTGTGGCTAGAGCGAGGAGATTCTTCTGGAGGGAGTTCGAGACCATATTGTCTCGAGTCTCCATGGGAAGGAGACACCGTTTTCAATTTGGAAGACATTGAAGGATCTATATCAGAACAACAACGATCATAGGAAGTTGGCGATCAGAGGAAGCTTTGGAAAATCAAGTTTGAAAAGGGTGACATGTTCTCTACATATCTTTAGAAGCTCACCACCTACAGGGATGAGCTTGGAAGTGTAGGAATCACGACAGTCGATGATGACATGGTGAGTCTTGCTCTCCTCTGTCTTCCTAAGAGATGGCATAGCTACTAAGACTCAGTGAATGGAAGAGAGAAACTACCAGATTGGGAACGACTATGGTCGGATTTGATCTAGGAGGAGATCAGGAGAAGCACCAGAGATGGTTCTTCATCTAAGGAGGATGAAGAAAATTGCGCCTTGGCGAGTAAGGCAAGGAAAGGGAAGGACAAGGATTCTCATCCCAAATCGAGTTCTTCTCATGGAGGGAAGAAGATCAACAAATCTAAAGTGCGATGCTTTAATTGTCATGGGGTGGGCCATTATGCAACTAATTATCCGTTGATGAAATCCAAGAAGGGATCCTCGGAAGGATTTGAAGGTGAGGCATTGGACTCTCAGTTCGAATTGGATTTTACCGTCATCGCATGCATGGTTTCATCGATGATGGGTTGTGGTTGGTTTCTTGACAGTGGAACCTCATTCCACATGACCAGCAATAAGAGTTTGTTCAATACCTTGGAGGAGAAAGACCTCCAGATGCACATAGAGATGGGTGATGATGAAAAGTATAGTGCTTTCGGAATGGCCACAGTTGCTTTTCAAAGGGAGCATGGAGCTTGCATCACCATGACAGATGTGAAGTATGTGCCAGGATTGAAGAAGAACTTGGTATCGATCACGCTGTTGGAGGACAAAGGCTATGATGTAGTCTTCAGTAAGGGAAAGGTTTTCCTTAAACACATCACCACGAGACAAGTGAAGCAGATCGGTTCACGAGTCAAGAACCTATATGCTCTTGAGGTTCAAGATGCATGCAATGCCTTGAGGAGCAAGGCAATTGTTGGAGACTTGGTGGTTGAGAGGGGGAGTACATTACCCCTCAACATGCAGCGCCAGAAGAAGTTTCAAACAATTGTGGAGGAGCCACAATTGGTGAAGTAGCTTCAGGAGATTGTGGAGCAACCACAACTGGAGAAGCTGATAGGACACTGAGTGGAGGCATCCACTCATGAAGAGACCTCCATTAGAGGGAAATTTCGAGCTAAGTGGGCAGAGGGACCACATGCATCCATACCTCCAGGTGTAAGGTGGGGCGATGTGAAGTGATAGTCCCAAGAAGGCTGAAATATGGGCAAGATCCTTGAGGTACACAGCCTCTTTGATTAGACCTTGATACGGGAGCCCCAACGAGAAGTAGCAGGACTGGCTGAGTGGGTAGAGACAGATGTAGATGGAGCGGCAGAGGGAGCTTCAGCATCAGAGGGTGTTTCTAGCCCAACAGGGAGGTCAGTTGGGAGATTAGTTACTTACTTCTCAGTAACTGAGTTTATATGCAGTAGTGGGTAGCATGATGCAACATGATGAGAGGAGGTGCAGTTCGGATGCAGTGTTGGGAGACAGGACCAGCGGCAGCACGGTTGCAACAGGAGGAATCAATGTGATTGATGCAGTTAGAGATCAAAGTGACAGAGGCTAGAGCAATTAGATACTGAAGAGCATAGAGGTACAGAGTCTTCAGTTGACAGAGGCAATAACAATCAGAGACTTTGATGACAAAGTCATCATTCTGATTCAGGTTGGATATTTTTTGTGTTCCTAGAGTTGCTGGAGCAACAACACTTGAGAGAAGTGTTACATGCAGAACATTCCAAAGGTGCAAGATCGGGTTCGAGTTGAATGACTTTCTTGTTGAGAGGGAGTGTTGAAAATAGCAACAAGAAATGCTAAAAATAGCATTGCTATAAATAGCATTTCAGGATATACTCCAACTCTGTTGGAAATAGAAAAAAATAGAAATGCTAAAAATAACATTGCTATAAATAGCATTTTGGGATAGATTCCAATTTTAATTAGTCCCTGAATTAAAATTCGAATTTGGTCTCAGCAACTGTTTGAAAAATAATTAATTAATTCATCTTGAGTTAATTAGTTGGAGAAAATCAAACATGAAGTCTATGTGAAGACACGCAACAGTTATCCCTTTGATTGAGGAAGTTATCCCTTAATTAAGGAGATAAGGATTAGTTGTATTTGAGTTGTAATTAGTTAGCTCAGTTAACTAAGTTAAATCCAGTTAAATTAGTTCCAAACAGTTTGAGGAACTAATTGAGAGTTCAATCAGTTAATGCATGCATGCATGCAACTAGTGTTCTCCAGATAACTGAATATTCTCTCATAAATAACCCATGCATGTCAGTTCAGAGAAAGACCAAGTTGATATTAAAGGAAGGGACAGTGTACTACCAGTTGGAGGAAATTTCCTATAAAGGAAACTCATCCATGCAGAAGGAATTATCTCCTTCAGGATTGCGCAGTTATTTCAGAGGTCAGAGCAGTGTGTGAGGTGAGAGTCACACAAGATACAGCTAGAGGACTGAGGAGAAACGGCACAAGGAAATATGAGGCTTGGAGGACTGAAGGAAGGCATATGTGTTGTCTATTCTATCTATGAGTAGTAGTGAGGGATTGTACTGTGAGTTGGATAGCTTGTGAGCTAAAGCTTTGTGTAATCCTGAGATATTTCCACTTGTACGATAATACAGATAGCGGTGTTTTTAGCTAAGGCTTTCCCCAGAGTATTCTTTTGTGTTTCATGTGTGATTGAATCTTCTTCCCTCTTATATGTGTTTTATTTGATCTTGCTCAAAATCTATTAAGCTTCTGCAAGTTTGATTGTAGAATTAGATTAAGTATTTTGCTTTAGTACATTGCATAATCAGTTTAATCTACAGCGAAATTTCTACAAAAATAATGGAAAATGGACAAGGTTCCAACCCAAGAACCATGTTGCTCCATGGCCCCTGGCACGCACTAAGGTAACTGCCAAGGTGTCAACCCAACATACATGTTGCTACATGACTCTAGGCACATTCCAAGCCATAACTAGTTTGGCTCACTGGTCAATCCAAAACCCAAGTATCACACCCTTCTCGAGAATGGCCAACCCCTCCACGATGCTGATATTCCAAGGCTCACCATCCGGTAACCAAAACTCTAGTCACTTCCAGAACCCAAGTGGAACATCCTTCCCTGGGACCCTTCGGTATCTCCGCGCTGCCCATCTTGTAGGGTTCACCGACTAGTTCCTTTGGACTGAAGTCTAGAACCATCCTCATCATCCTAATGATAATAATAGTTTATCCTCTGCCCCTTTACAAAAGATTATATATATATACTCACCATGGATACCTTCTACCATGTGGCACATACTAAGGCCACGTGGGTCCCCAGGTGTTTTCAATACTCACATTTGTCACCAATGTTGTTGCCCTGTGTCTGTGGAGTTGTATTCCCTCCATACTCTTATGATAGAGTGGATTCCATGACTATTCTTTTTATTATTATTAAAATATATAAATTACAATATATTTACAACTCAATCCCACTGACCACTTAACTGACACTGGCACACATGCCCATACATGCTAGCCCCAAGATGTATATCATATCTATATAGGCACAAAAGCCACATATCAAAATACATAGGCACGCAGACCCACGATATACATCCCTCTCAGTAGCATAATAAAAAGTACGTATATTTACATCATAAATGGGTGGGGGTTTTATATTTCTCCCCCACTTATTTTATGCACTATCTTGAGTGCATCTTATGACCATAAGTTAAACCAACTGCGACAAATCCTTTTCTTCATGTATTGCTTGATCTTGTGGCATCATCTATCCTTATAGTGTCATCTGGACATCAAGAGATCCTTGCCCCATGCTGATGAGCATACAATATTTGCACTATAAACCTCATTACCAAGCAAAGGACTTGCTAACAAATTTCCACAAAAAAAATCTATCCCTTGTTATTACTATTTGCATTTCTGATTGCCCACGCTCTTGTTGGTTCATATCTTGTAGTCTTTCCATTTCATCATTCTTGTCCCACAACTCACTCTCCAAAGCTTCTATCTTCTCAAGGTGTTCTTAATTGTTGTCGTCTGTCATGTCTCTATGTCTCTTGATATGTGGTTTATTATGTTGTATGTCCAATTCCTTTTTGTGCCTATCTACCAATGTTTTCCTTTATTCGTACACTAGAATGGAAAAAGTTCATGTTTTGTTTCTCACGCAATTCAAAGAATTTCAATTGTTTCTATTCATTTTCATTCTACACTTCATTAGCTCTTTAGAAGCCTTCTAATTTTCTAAAGCTCAATTTTAACCAGGCTTCGAAAGGTAACCCAAACATGGAAAACTATGGAAGTACCTTAATCAGTGATTTGATGTTCCCTGTATACATTTATTGAAGCTTGATGTCATATAATAGTAAAAATATAGTAGAATCTAAAATCCTTGAAGAGGGACTATTGATTCCCACACCTAGGGCTACACCAAACTTGTGATGGAGGATGATTCTCTACTCATTATAAACATGATTCGCAATTTACATCACTCACAGATAAACACAATCTTTTGTAGTTGCAGACTTGAAATCCTACTCATACGAGTAGTATTGCTCCTTCCCTCCATTCTAGTGATCATCCTACTCACATCAGAAGAACTAGAAATAAAATTGTATATAAGTTACCCAAATTGAGATGCATCTCATCAGGTTCCTAGATCTCCTCATGGCAATTCTTTGAAGAATCTCCCCTCAAACAAGAATGTTGGACCATTGATAATTAGGACAAATCTCCCTGACCAGCCTCTTTCTACTTTTTATCTATTCCTTCGTGCTATTTTTCTTTGTATCTCTCAATCTCCCTATGTAGTTTTAATTTTTTATATGAACAAGTAAAAATTTGTCTTCTACTCTTTTGAAAAGGTTGATATTTTGGGTTTAGTAAGTGAAAGAGCAACCCAAAACACCATCACTTGATATGTACTTCATGTTTTCAGGGAATACAAAACATTAACCCATGGAGAGAGATTGAGGACAGAAGCCACTTTTGGAAAAATTCAACTATCTTAGGAAACATCCAAACTTCACAAAACGTCATCCAATCCTAATAATAGCATCTCATTAATGTGTACATCATTCTTCCATCCGATAAAAAGACTAACCCCACCTGCACTCAACCTAGTTATGAAACTAATATTAATAATGATCCATTCTAATTTTAAATCATACTTAAACTAAAATACTAAACTAATATATAAAACCATTATTATATATATAGCCAAGTTACCAACTATTTCATACTCTTTTGAGCAAACAAACAAACAAAAAGTCTTTTAACTCACACTAATCCATGAGATTTCTCAGGATCTCCACTGGACTTACCCACCATAGGCTGACCGCTCGAAACCGCATATTACTGAGTCATGAAAAGAGCCCTACTCCATTATGTAATTTTATTGGAGTCGTATTGGCCTCTCTTTTGACAAAATTGCGACTCAAATATTTTCTCCTCTTCCGGAATGCGTAGGTCTTCACAATACTGTATTCCACTTTTAACACTAGTGCACCAGAACATGTGAAGGACACGAGTATGAATTACAACACAGCGAAGTTTCGAAGGCCTTACATCGTAGAAAATCGGAATAATTGGTTCTCATTTAGACAACAACTTGACTTGGCATAATCTTTAGAAAATATTGATATGTGCACGGAGGCTGTTTCGACAGTGCCGATTGATAATCCACGGGAAATTAGGGTGCTAGACAGATCATTGGAAAATGTCTTTCCCACATCAGGGGAATGATGATTTATGAATACAATCTGGTTATCGTTGTCAGCATAATAAACGTATGCCGACGGTATGGAATTGGTCAAAAATTGTAGTCCGAAGATACACACAAAAATGAAAACGGGTGGAAGAAGTTCGGGAGAGATTGCGAATGAACGCCGAACCTCCATTTTTCCTCTATATCCTTGTCTGGAAGATTTCATATTGTGTTATCACAAAATCTAACCCTGATAGGCTGCTAATCAAGTAGACTCTTAGTAACTCTTTCAAACCAATCTTTTGGTTGAGGCTTAGCCTCCTCAACCTGAGAGGGCTCTCTTAATAGGTTTAAGATTTTTGATTAATGATTAGATGGCTAACTCTAGGAACAAAATGGGAAAATGTATATCTTGTTGACTGGTTGAATCAAGGATTAGCAAACATTTATTGGGCTATGGAGTTAAGATAGTCTTCAACAAAATAACATGATCAACAAAACATGGAAGTCAAGGCACTTAGAGTTTAGGTTTATAAATAAAACAGTAACACAATGAATCAACACAATTTACAAGCATGTGAAGGAAGTTAGAGAATTTTCCAATGAATTCTAAGTATCACAAGCTCATACCACTGCAAATAAGTAATTGAAAAAGGCCATAAGAACATCAAACACATAAACTCCTTGTGAATCTTGAGTAGTCAAACTGATCTCTGTATTAAGTTTGAAAAACCACAGTTTCTTACAATAACACAACTTTCTTTTGCTAATGAAATTACCAACCCTGAGGAATTTGATTTTCAAGCTTTATATAGAGTTTTACAACCTTGGATATGATCCATCTTTGGAGGAATTCTAATTCCAAACTGACTCCTATCTATTCATAAAACAAACTATTTAATTACAACTGGACAACTAGCTGTCTTTAAGAGTCCTAATACAAATAGGAGTGAAACTCATAAAACATGCTTTTAACAACCTTACCTATGACTTCAATACATTCTTTAATTAGCTTCCAACCCATGTCTTCGAGATTGATGATGTCCACAGTGTTGTTATAAAACCTACTGAATCATGACCTAACTGTCCTGAAAATTACAAGACAGAGTTCCTCCTTTTAAGGCCCTCAATCTTTTATGCTTATCTTTGAGCAGTTTCGCTGGTGTACATGTGGAATGCACTTATAATCCATTAAAACATCATTTTCCACCTGTGCAAAAAGGAAACTCGAATATATGGAGGAGAGGATGAAACATGACTGAGCTACGAAAATACTCTGTTTTCATAGCACAACCTTTATATCACTTATGAAATAATTCTTTAAACTTCGCTTTCTACACCACTGCCATATGAAACTTCATATATGATCCCATGTCTACCAGCAACTTAAAAATTTGAAATTAATCAGACCTTACCTCTGAAAAGCATCTATAAGTGCTAAATGATCATCTTCGGTAGTTTTGTAGTGCACTACGAAACTATTGTGTATGTTCTTTTTTCAACACGGCCTTCAAAATTCTTTATTTTGGGAGTTTTTCAAAATTCCATGAATACTGATATGATCAACCAAAGATCAAAACCACTTACACTCATAAGATTTTCTTCTTCATAGTCGTCCTTCCTTTTATATGCCAAAACTCTTTTTATGTGCCAAAACTCTTTTTATGTGCCAAAACTGTTTTAAAATATATCCTTCACTGCCCTTTTTCATCACCCTGTTTCATTATTGTTGTAGACCCTTTTCCAGATTTGGTTAACTGTATTTTTAGGTCTTCAATTTGTCTCTTCAATCTCCTATTAGTAGCTCTCAACTGAGCATTAATCCTCCTTACAAATCTAGCTTCTTTGATTGCAGGAACAGTCCAGGTAAATTACTGAGTTTCACTGTTTACTATTTCTAGTTTGGAAACTTTTTCAGCTTCCCAGAGAGACTTCATCCTTTTGAAATCTGTCCTTTCAGCAGCATGCCCTCTTGCTCTCACTCTTAGTCTAGCAATTTCATGATTGGCAGCTTTTAACCTTTCTTCCATAACCTCGTAGCTGGCTTTTTCTGTTTGAGTGGCAGGAACTGTGTTTTTGTCACGCAGGTTCACCTTGAGAAAATTGTGTATACACGCAGGTTCGACAAAAGGAAGTAGTGTATATCTCACAAAATTTATTTTAGCTGCTTCTGTTTGTTGTTGCAGTGTTCTGGGTTATGGCTTGGGTTCTAGTTACTGTATTTTGGTTACTGAATTCTGGTTACAACATTTTGAAAGATTTGATTGAAGGGTTGTCAAAATGATTAGTTGATTCAGTTGTGGTTGCTACAAAATGAGATTGGTTGATGCAGATATATTTGATGATTGAATGATGCTATTAATGGATCCATTTTGAAAATTTATGAAACGCGGTCCCTGGAAGAAAAGAGAAGGTTGGAGCCTTTTGTAGGCTGGGACCTACGTACTAGTAAACATATCAGCTAGTACCAGAGCTAGGGGGTTGTAGCTCCCTTCCAGGAGAAGCTGGAGAATGAGAGAAGGTTGTAGCCTTTTTCAGGTAGAAGCCTGCATTCTGGTATAAGACTGCACCAGTACAAAAATTGAAAAAAAAAGAAGTTTCTAATTTAAAAAGAAGATAGAAACAGTTGCAGCACGTGTTTTTCACCCACATTGGATTTCCACCTTATATCTTGTGTTCTTGTGTGTGATTGTCTGTTCTGTTTTTACTGCACCTGGTTACTGTTTATATGGTTTTGATGCACTGATTAAAGATCAACATATGAAGAATTAACTGAATCATAAATCTGCAGGACATACGCTAGTTGCCTTAAACACAATTGCGTATACACGCAAGTTTCATTAACTAAAGTAGCGTATATGAATCTGATTATGGAAATGAAAAATTATTGACTTGCTAATACTGATTCACCCCCCCCCCCCCCCCCCTCTCAGTATTATTTCCAACAATTGGTATCAGAGCAGGTCCTTCAAAAGAAGCTTGATTGCTTGAAGGAAGATCCATCATCATGAGTAACGACGAAAAAGAGGGATCCATCAGACCACCAATATTTGATGGGAGCAACTTCGTTTATTGGAAGGTAAGAACCACAACCTATCTTCAATCTCTTGTAATAGATGTCTGGGAAATCGTGGAAGGAGGATATACATTTCCATCAACAATTCCTACAGATGCGGTAGGTAAAAAGAAATATGAAACCAATGCCAAGGCTGTCAATACATTATTGGCGATTCTATCAGAATCAGAATTTGTCAAAGTTATGCAGCTCAAATCCGCCAAAGAAATATGGGACAAGATTGTTCTAAGCTATGAAGGAGACACTCAGGTAAAATGTGCAAAACTGCAAATTCTCAGATTCAATATGAAACTCTCAAAATGCACAATGATGAAAGTATAGCTAGTTACTTCAAATGTATAGATGAGATTGTTAATTGCATGAAGAATTTGGGTGAAGAGATAAAATAAGTCACTTTAGTTGAAAAGGTTTTAAGATCCTTGTCTACTAAGTTTGAATCAAAAGTATCTGCCATAGAAGAAAAGTAGGATCTTTAGACTGTAACTATGACACAGCTACACGGAATCTTAACTGCTTTCAAAATGAGAAAAGGAGGTCCATCAGATATGAGAGAAGCTGCATTTAAAGCTGAAGGAAGAGAAGAACTCAATGGATCATGACATATTTCACAAGGAGAGGAAGAAGTAAACTTTGTCAAAAACCTTCAATGGGGTTTCTGAAGATTCAGAGGTAAACTACCTTTCAAATGTTTTGCTTGTGGAAGAGTCACTCATTATGCTGCCAAATGTCCTCATAAAGATAAGCTTGATAAAGGTAAAGAATCAGTAAAATGGAATAGAAAACAAAGTGTAAGTAAGAAAAGCTACTATACGCATGAAGATAGCGATGGTTTATCTAATAGTGATGAAGATGAAAATAGTAATGACTATAGACTTTTGATGGCTTTTGAAGATGATAATTTCTTGGATGCTTTAGATGAAGATGATCTTTATGAAGAAATCTCTAAACTCAAAATTTGTTTAGAAGAAAAGAATATGATTATAGATACTTTGACATTCCAACTTGCTGAAAGAGAAAAACACAATGAAAAACTGGAATGTGAAATTGTGGGTCTAAGAAAGGATATTGAGAAAACAAAAGCTCTCAATCTTAGATTTACCAAAGGATTAGAAACGTTAAATGAAATTATCAAAATGCAGCGTTCTCCTCCAATAAAGACAGGTCTTGGATATACTGAAGAAGCATCTTAATCACAGAAGCCGTCAACCTCCACTAAAAGCTATCTTGATGCAGCAAAGAACAGTGAACAGTTTGACAATCGTCAAC
Organism: Pinus tabuliformis; assembly: GCA_031772625.1. NCBI lineage: Eukaryota > Viridiplantae > Streptophyta > Pinopsida > Pinales > Pinaceae > Pinus > Pinus tabuliformis. The sequence goes on along the minus strand of CM062806.1, from coordinate 408,395,753 downwards.
AAAGGCATAAAGTAGATCACTAGGTAAATCAGGCTCAATTTACTTCAAGGATGAACAGAAGCTACAACAAACCTCAGGTAAATCATACTCAATCTGCTTCAAGAATGAATATCAATAAAAACTATAATCACCAGGTCAGTAGATTCGATAATCGCAGGAACTTCTTTAATGGCCAATGTTTTTCATGCCATAACTTTGGACACAAAGTTGCTCAATGTGTTGCTTACAAGACCATCATGACTAGAGAAGCACGAAATCGAAGGAATGTGACAGGGATCATGAAACGGACTTACAATAACTTTTCTCTTCTTGAAAATGAAATAGAATGCTCTATTTGCAACAACATCGGTCATGAAGAATCTGAATGCAGGAGTAAATTTCGGCAAACATCTCAGAAGGAGCAAACTTCATTAACTCCCAAAATATGGAAAAGGAAAGAACTACAACCATAAAGATGTGGTATAGCTTGTATGTAGAAGGACAAGAAAATCAGTGGTACATCGACAGTGGATGCTCAAAACACATGACACGCGACAAAAGAAAACTTCAGTCATATAATGCCTTAGAAAAGGAAAAGAAGGTCTCATTTGGAAATGACACTCCTGCTGTCATAAAAGGTAAAGGCTCTGTTCTCTTAAAAGAAAAAGTTAAAGGTGGAAATGTTATGTATGTTGATGGTCTAAAGCATAACCTGTTGAGTGTTAGTCAAATGTGTGATCAAGGAAATGAAGTAGTATTTCGATCAAATGGATGTGTTTTCCGTGAGCTTGATGTTAGAATATTATATATTATGGAGCAATGGAACACATAAAATATTGTAGAAATATAAACATAGAAAACGCATAAAACAAGAGAGACACAGATATACGTGATTCACCCAGTTTGGGCTACGTCCACCCCGAACAACCAGTCCTTCCTTTCTATTATCCAGCAAAATGAAGAGACACAACCTACAACAGATCTGCTGTAATATCCTCTGTTTTCTCTCACAGTCTCACCTCTCTGCTTCTCGCTCGGATAATACACATATATATTACACAGACTCAATACAATACCCTCATACAAAGAGAGGGGTTGCCTTCTAGGGCAAAAAACCGTAAACTAAACATAAGTTCTACCGTCAGATCATCTGCCTAATGAACAACCTAGATTGACTAGAAATTACTATACTTTTACAAGGCAATTTTACATATGTTTTTAGCTTCGGGGGCGTTGCCCCCGAGCCCCCGCCGGGGGACCGCTGGCCCCCGGACCCCCCAGCCGGGGGGGATCGACCCCCCCAAACCCCTGTGGGGGGGACAAGTCACCCCCGTAACCCCCCGCGTGGAGGGGTGTACAAACCTCCTGGGGTATACATCTGGCTGAAACAAAGACCTCTGAACAATCATGCTCCACATCCAACAATCTCCCACTTGGAGAATGATTGTAGCAACTCCACCGCTGCTTCATTTGTTGAACAATGACTCCTCTTTGGACCTGGCTATTTCTCATCTTCATCATCATCCTTGAAGACCAATTGAAACTGAGCATATTCTCAGTTTCTCCCTGGTTACAACTTTTTTTAGCATATCTGTAAGATTCTGGCTAGTGTGTATCTTTTCTAACTTCAACTATCCATCTTCCAACACTGATCGTATGAAATGGTACTTGAGCTGTATGTGTTTAGTCCTAGAATGAAATGCTGAGTTCTTTGCAAGAAGAATGGCACTTTGGCTATCACTGTATAACGTGCCCATATCATGCTCCTTACCCAATTCACCCATAAACCTTTGTAACCAAATCATTTATTTACTAGCCTTTATAGCAGCAACATACTTTGCTTCTGTTGTTGAAAGTGCAACAACACTTTGGATTTTTGAAACCCAACTGACAGTTGTGCCACCAACAGTGAATACATATCCTGTAGTGCTCCTCTTGTTATCTCTGTCACCTGCCATATCTGCATCAACATATCCCTGTAGAGAAATGTTTGAACCACCAAAGTATAATGCTTGATTTGTGGTACCTTTCAAATATCTGAGAATCCATTTCACTGCCATCCAATGTTCCTTTCCTGGATTGTTCATGTACTTGCTTACAACTCCCACTTCATGTGCAATATCAGGCCTTGTGCAGACCATTGCATACATTAAGCTTCCAACTGCTGATGCATATGGAATTTTAGACATATAATCCATGTCTTCTTGGGTCTTTGGGCACATTTCCTTACTAAGTTTGAAATGGCTAGCAAAAGGTGTACTAACTGGTTTTGCATTGTGCATATTAAATCTTTTCAACACGTTTTGTATGTACTCATTCTGAGACAATGTTAATTTGCGATTTTTCCTGTCTCTAGTGATTCTCATACCAAGGATTTGTTTTGCAGCTCCCAAATCCTTCATTGCAAATGAATTTGCCAATTTTTTTTTGAGCACATTTATTTCCTGCATGTTAGAACCTACGACAAGCATGTCATCCACATACAATAACAATATAACATAGCTTCCATTATTTTGCTTTTTCAGATAAGCACAATGATTAGAGTGACATCTGGTATAACCTTGTTCAGACATAAACTTGTCAAATTTTAGATACCATTGCCTTGGAGCCTGTTTTAAGCCATACAAGCTCTTCTTCAACCTGCACACTAGTTTCTCCTTCCCTTTCACGTCATATCCTTGTGGCTACTGCATATATATCTCTTCCTCCAAATCCCCATGGAGAAAGGCTATCTTTACATCTAACTGCTCAAGATGCAAATCTTCAATTGCTACTAGACTTAAAATAGTTCTGTTGAAGTAATTTTAACAACAGGAGAAAATATTTCATCAAAATCAATACCTTTCTTCTGTGAAAACCCCTTCACCACAAGTCTAGCTTTGTACCTCTGTTTTCCTCCATGTTCTTCCTTCAGCCTATAAACCCATTTAATCTTCAATGTAGTTTTTCCTGCAGGCAACCTGACTAAGTCCCAAGTATGGTTATGCATTAAGGAGTCCATCTCTTCTTCCATGGCTACCTACCACTTCTTCCTGCTTTCAACCTGTATTGCTTCTTCATAACATTTGGGTTCACCAGAATCAGTCAACAATAAATAATATAATGAAGAAGAGTATCGTTCAGGGGGTCTACTTATCCTGGTAGATCTTCTAACACCACTTTCAGGTGTTTGGGGTGCCTGTTGTTGTTGTGGTGGTTGTTGTTGTTGTGGTTGTTGATTATTATTATTTTCAGGCACCTTTACTTTTTCAGTGATTTCATCAAGAACTGCGTATTCCTTGTTTTCTTTTTCTTGTTTCTTTTCCTGCAACTGATTCTTATACAAGACCTTTTCATTGAATATTACATCTCTACTCCTAATGATTTTGTGATTTTCGTAATCATATAAGTGATAACCAAAATCATTAACACCATATCTAATAAAGGTACATTTCTTTGACTTTGCCTCAAGCTTTGTTCTATTTTCTTTATCAATATGGACAAAGGCGTCACAACCAAAAGGCTTTAAAAAGGAGTAGTTTACCTTTTTACCTGTCCATGCTTCCTCTGGAACACCACCATCCAAGGAACTTGAAGGCCCTCTGTTTATTAGATAAACACTAGTATCTACAACATCTGCCCAAAATTGTAAAGGCAAACTTGCATGCAATCTCATGCACCTTGCACGCTCCATGATTGTTCTGTTCATCCTTTCTGACGCACCTTTTTCTTGTGGTGTTCTTGGAACTGTCTTCTCTCTGTGAATTCCATGCTTTGAATAGTACCTATCAAACTCTTTGCTGCAATATTCACCTCCATTGTCTGATCTAAGACACTTCAATTTCTTTCTTGTCTCAATCTCAACCAAAGCTTTCCATTTCTTGAAAGTATCAAATACATCAGATTTATTCTTAATACAATAAATCCAAGTTTTTCTAGTTGCATCATCAATAAAAGTATCATAATAACGAGAGCCACTGAGAGATGATACCTAAGCAGGTCCCTATACATCTGTATGTACAAGCTCTAATTTTTCACTCTTCTTTTCTTTCTCAACTCTGAGAAATCTGACTCTCTTCTGTTTTCCATAAATGCAATTCTCATAGAAGTCCAAATCAACATTCTTCAAACCCAACAACAAATTCCTTGAGTGAAGAATATTCATCCCCTTTTCACTCATGTGTCCGAGCTTATGATGCCATAATTCTGCATCTTCTCCTTTGGAAGTTAAAGCATTAACAGAGTTAGAAATACCATTGCATAAATACAATGTACCAACCTTTTTGCCTTCTGTTATTACCAGGGCTCCTTTGGTGACCTTCCAAGCTTTATCTATGAAAGTTGTCACACAACCTTCACCACCTAACTACCCTGTTGAAATCAGATTTTTCTTTAGATCTGGAACATGCCATACCTCCTTTAGTAGCCATTGGTTTCAATTCTACTGTTTTACAAGAACCTTACCCATTCCAACAATTTTACAGGGTTTATCATCACCCAAACGAACTTGTCCAAAATCTCCTTGAACATAGTCATGAAAGTATTTCTTATCAGGTGTGGCATGGAATGAGGCCCCTAAATCTACCACCCAGGAATCAGTAATATTTTCGAAAAAAAGAATCAAAGCATCTTGTAACACCTCACCTGTCACATTTTCTTCATGATTGTTTTCTTGCTGTGCATCTCCTTCTTTTCCATTCTGAGATCTACAGTCTTTCTTTAGGTGTCCTTTCTTTCCATATTTCCAGCACACTATCCCCGATCTGGACTTGGATCTGCCTTTCCTTGATTTACTGCGATATCCTGAGCTCTTTCCTCTTTCCATTTTTCTTCCCCTAGACTCTGCACTCAAAGCATTACTCTATGTTTCACCAGATATTTTCCGTCGCATTTCCTCGCTAAGGATAGCACCGACAACATCATCAAACTTTAAAGTACTAGATCCAGAAACAAAGTTACTAACGGCCATTACTAAACCATTCCAACTTTCTGGTAATGAGAACAAGAATAACAGAGATCTAACTTCATCATCAAAGTTTACCCCTACAGAACATAACTGACTTGTAACAGTATTAAAATCATTTAAATGGTCTGCAACAGATCCACCTTCCGACATCTTCATATTAAATAATCGTTTCATAAGAAATACCTTGTTTGAGGCCGAGGGTTTTTCATATAGTTTCTCCAATGCCTTAATCAAACCCTATGTCGTTGTTTCCTTCGAAATGTTGAAGGCGACCGATGCTGCGAGGCACAACCATACTGTTCCGAGTGCCTTTCTATCGAGAAGGTTCCATTCTTCATCTGTCATACCCATCGGCATCTTTGTTTTTCCGCCCAATGGTAGGTATAGATCTTTCTAATACAGATAATCTTCCATCTGCATCTTCCACAGCGAGAAGTTTTGGCCGTTAAATTTATCGACCCTAAACTTACCATCTTCCGCCATTGCTCCCACTCGAACGAGGAACCCTTCTTTCTTGTGAGTTTATCAGCCAAATAGACCTTTGGCTCTGATACCAATTGTTAGAATATTATATATTACGGAGCAATGGAACACATAAAATATTGCAGAAATATAAACACAGAAAATGCATAAAACAAGAGAGACATAGATATATGTGGTTCACCCAGTTTGGGCTACGTCCACCCTAAACAGCCAGTCCTTCCTTTCTATTATCCAGCAAAATGAAGAGACACAACCAACAGCAGATCCGCTGTAATATCCTCTGTTTTCTCTCACAGTCTCACCTCTCTGCTTCTCGCTCGAAGAATACACATATATATTACACAGACTCAATACAATACCCTCATACAAAGAGAGGGGTTGCCTTTTAGGGTAAAAAGCCCTAAACTAAACATAAGTTCTACCGTCAGATCATCTGCTTAATGAACGGCCCAGATTGACTAGAAATTACTATACTTTTACAAGGCAATTTTACATCTATTTTTAGCTTCGGGGGCACTGCCCCCAAGCTCCCTGCACCCCCCCACAACCCCCCGTGTGGAGGGGTGTACAAACCTCTTGGGGTATACATCTAGCTGAAACAAAGACCTCTGAACAATCATGCTCCACATCCAACACTTGATACAGGTGAAACCATGACCAAAGGTATAAGAACTCCAAATAACTTATACATACTCAAGGGAGGACAACAATAGCGCTATCTAACCTATAATGATGAACACTGGCTATGGCACAGAAGATTGGGGCATCTAAGCTTCTCTAAAAGAATGAAAGCATGCAAATTCTAGGCTGTTCGTGATCTTCCTGAGATCAGCATTCCAGAAAATACAATATGCAAATCATGTCAATTTGGTAAGCAAACCAGGTCACACTTCCCTGAAAAGAAAGGATCAACTAGTAAGGCTCTTGAACTTGTTCATACTGATTTATGTGGACCATCAAGGAAAAAGTCACCTTGTGGAGAAGAATACTTTATATTGTTCATTGATGATTTTTCCAGAACGTGCTGGATAGGACTTCTAAAGCATAAAGATGAAGCATTTGAAAAATTCAAAGCCTTCAAAGCTTTGGTTGAGAATGAATCAGATCGTAAAATCAAATGCCTCAGATCTGATCGAGGAGGGGAATTTACCTCGGATGAATTCTTTGACTTTTGTGAAGAACATGGAATAAAAGGGAATTCTCCACTACAAGGACTCCTCAGCAAAATGGAGTGGTAGAAAGGATGAATAGAACTATTCAACAAATGGCTCGTGCTATGCTAGATGAGTTTGGAACTCCTGTAACCTTCTAGGGTGAAGCTGCATTCGCTGCCGTCACTATTCTCAACAAAACAAATGTTCGGGTAAACAACACTCAAACTCCTCATGAACTTTGGTATGGTAAGACTCCTACTATAAAATACTTCAAAGCTTTTGGAAGCAAATGTTACATCAAAAGGACTGATGAAAAACTTGGTAAGTTTGAACCTAGAGCAGATGAAGGTATTCTCCTTGGTTACTCTTCCCGAAGGAAAGGATTTAAATGTTATAATAAAAGACTTGGGAAAATTATTGAAAGTATTGATGTTGTGGTTGATGAAACATGCAAAAATCCAAAGCAAATAAAAACCGAAGATCATGAAGAAGATGAGGATTATCCTTCCACATCAAATCAGACTAATTCTGAAGAAGAAACCAATGAAGCACCAGAAGAAGAGATAACGGTAGAAGAAAAGACTTTGTCCAGCTATGTTCAGAAAAATCATCCAGAGACTCAAGTTTTGGGATAGAAAGAGGCAGGTGTGCAGACAAGAAGAACTATTTCAGAAGCTTCAAGCTATCTAGCATTGCTATCCTCCACCGAACCTCAAAATGTAAGTGAAGCATGTAAAGATGAATGTTGGGTCAAAGCCATGAATGAAGAACTTGAGAAAATTGAAAATAATAATACTTGGGAATTAGTTCGTAGACCTCATGATAAGAATATCATAGGAAATAAATGGATATTCAAAAACACGCTGAATGAAAATGGAGAAGTTATTAGAAACAAAGTCAGACTTGTTTGTAAAGGATATGCTCAACAAGAAGGAATAGATTTTGAAGAAACTTTTGCACCAGTTGTTAGCCTTGAAGCGATAAGAATTTTCCTTGCTCTTTCTAGTTTTTAGAAATTCAAAGTATACCAAATGGATGTAAAATCTACCTTTCTTAATGGAGACTTAGAAGAAGAAGTTTATATTGAGCAACCAGACGGGTTCATTCTTGGAAATGATGCAAAACTTGTATGCAGACTCAAAAAAGCTCTCTATAGACTAAAACAAGCTAAGGGACTGGTATTACTGTCTTGACAAATATCTCTATCAACAAGGTTTTTCAAAAGGGTCAGCTGATAGCAATCTATATACAAAGATTGACAATAATAAATTGCTAATACTTGTTGTGTATGTTGATGATATCATTTTTGGTAGCAATGAAGAAGCCATGAGTCGAAATTTTTCTTCAGTAATGCAACAAGAATTTGAAATGTCCCTGCTTGGTGAGCTTAAATATTTTCTTGGTCTACAAGTTTAATAACATAAAGATGGTATTTTCCTGTCACAAACCAAATATATCAAACAGATCTTGAAAAAGTATGGCATGGAAGATTCTAAACCAGTATGTACCCCTATGGTAACAGGATGCAGCCTCAGCTCAAATGATGAATCAGTAGCAGTACACCAACCAACTTACAGATCCATGATTGGCAGTCTACTTTATCTAATAGGTACTCAACCAGACATCATGCATGTAGTAGGAATAGTTGGAAGATTCCAAGCAAATCCAAAGGAATCACACCTTCAGGAAGTCAAAAGAATTTTCAAATATCTTCAAGGTACACAGAATTTTGGTTTATGGTATCCTAGAGATATAGATCTTACACTTCATGCATATACAGATGCAGATTGGTCAAGAAGCATTGATGACAGAAAAACAACTAGTGCTGGTGCATTCTATATGGGTTCTAGATTAGTATCTTGGTTCAGCAAGAAACAAAGTTCAATTGCATTATCTACAGCTGAAGCAGAATATGTGGCTGCTGCATCTTGCTGCACACAACTCCTTTGGATGATGCAAACATTGCAAGACATTCAGATCACATGTACTCCACCCATTTCCCTTCTATGTGACAATACAAGTGCCATCAGTATTTCAAAAAATCCAGTCATGCATTCCAAGACCAAGCACATACCCATCACATATCATTTCTACGTGAACAAGTGCTTGAACAAAAGGTCAAATTGGAGTATGTTGCCTCCAAAAAATAGGTTGCTAATATATTCACCAAACCACTTCCTAGAGAGACATTTGAATATCTCAAACAGAAGCTAGGAGTAGTTGATGCATCATCCTGCTGTTAAAACTTATCTGTTCAGAGAAAAGTAGTTATACGCGAGTTTCCTGAAGTGTAGTCGTGTACATATGCTGATTTCTGTGGTTATAGTCGTGTATATGTTGATTTGAAGAAAAGAAGTGGGTCAGACTCAGGATGAAAGGAGTCTGATATGGGTCTAGCAGTGATCATCTGGCACAGGTTCAGGGGGAGCATATACTTCTAATAATGCATTGTTGGCATTATCTTAGAAGATCTTGGTACAAATTCACACAGTTGTTTTTTATTCAGGTGGAACAGGTTCAAGGGAGAACATGGTTGCTGGTCTGGATGTTGTTTGACAGATGCTGCTGATGATATTTGTTGATGACTGTCATGGTCCTGATTCAGATATTTGGTCTCTGTTATATATGTCATGTATATCTTTTAATGTAAAGCTCATGCAATGACCTATTTTGTTACCCCACTATGCATGGGATGGATGTAATGTTCTTCTTTTGACATGTATAAACAATTGTTATATCCCCAATTGGTTGGGTGTATGAGTCAAACTTGGTATATCCCCACTTGGTTGGGTGATGGATGTATGTATGAGTCATTGGTGATAGGAAGGTCATTTATGATGTATGTATAGAGTCATATTCTTCTTTTAAAAACAACTTTTTGCAAACCTTGCTTATATTCAGGGTGAGCATGGAGCTCATTCAACACACTTTAGCATATCATAGAATTCAGCATGAACGCAGGGGGAGCATAACCCTTTGCCCTTGGTGACAAAGGGGGAGAGTGACTTGGGGTTGCCATCAAGTCCAAAGGGGGAGATTTTTGGCATTACGACACAAATTTGGCTCTATGACATAGGTGTTGTCCTTGATGGCAACTCACTTAGATGACAGATCATAGTTCAGACTTATAGAATGAAGAAAGAGATGTATACGTAGGTTCCCTATTGACCAAGCAGCGTGTACACGTGGGTTAGTAGACCAAAAGGTGTGTATAACGTAAACACGCACTTTCATAGAAGGAAAGGTGCATACATGTCGAAAACCAAGTCTTGGTCCGTGGTATTTGGTCCATGGTATTTTGATCCATGGTATTGGTCCAACGTATCTGGTCCGAAGTGTTGACCCTAGGTATTTGTTCCAAGGTATTAGTCCTCAGTGGTTTTTGGTCCATGGTATTGAGCAAGGCCTAAGACTATAAAAGGACGAGAATATCATTAGGAAAATGCACTAAGTATTAAATATCTGATCAAGAGCAAGATCTAATATACAGGTTATTGGGTTGTGGTGCATAGCTGGATCTGAACCGAGGATGAACCTTAGCGCTGGATGAAGGATAATATCTAATGATGCGTAAAGATATTAAGGCTTGAAGTGAAGAATCATTATGTCATTTTGATCATTTATCTATATAACTGGCACATGTTGTAGTCTATAAATATGATGATTTGGGTATAACTGAAGTCTGAAATTGTTGTAAAGTTTAAATCATCATTTACAGATCTGTACGCAGGTTCACTTTAGAAACGGCACATATGCACACTGGTTCTGCATATCAAAACAACGTATACATCTTAAGTTTGATTTGCAGATTTGTATGCGGGTTTGCCTTGAGAAAAGTGCATATACACGCAGGTTCGACAAAACGAAGTAGCGTATATCTCACAAAATATATTTTAGCTGCTTCTGTTTGCTCTTGCAGTGTTCTGGGTTCTGGCTTGGGTTCTGGTTACTGTATTTTGGTTACTGTATTCTGGTTATAGCATTCTGAAAGATCTGATTGAAGGGTTGTCAAAATGATTAGTTGAGTCAGTTGTGGTTGGTGCAAAAGGAGATTGGTTGATGGAAATATATATGATGATTGAATGATGCTATTAATGGATCCGGTCTAAAAATTTATGAAACATGGTCCCTGGAAGAAAAGAGAAGGTTGGAGCCTTCTGTAGGCCGGCACCTACATACTAGTAAACATATCAGCTACCAAGAGCTAGGGGGTTGTATCTCCCTTCTAGGCGAAGCTGGGGAACGAGAGAAGGTCGTAGCCTTCTACAGGTAGAAGCCTGCGTATTGGTACAAGACTGCACCAGTACAAAAATTGTAAAAAAAATAAGTTTCTAATTTAAAAAGAAGATAGAAACGATTGCAGCAGGTGGATTTCACCCACATTGGGTTTCCACCTTATATCTTGTGTTCTTGTGTGTGATTGTCTATTTTGTTCTTATTTCACCTGGTTACTGTTGATATGGTTTTGATGCATTGATTAAAGATCAACATATGAAGAATTAACTGAATCATAAATCTGCAGGACATACGCTAGTTTCCTTAAACACAGATGTGTATACACGCAAGTTTCATTAACTGAAGTAGCGTATATGAATATGAATATGGAAATGAAAAATTATTGACTTGCTAATACTGATTCACCCCCCTGTCAGTATTATTTCCAACAAATTGTTGGAAATAATACTGAGAGGGGGGTGAATCAGTATTAGTAAGTAAATCATTTTTCATTTCCATAATCAGATTCATACACGCTACTTCAATTAATGGAACTTGCATGTATACGCAACTGTGATTAAGGCAACTAGCGTATATCCTGCAGACTTATGATTCAGTTAATTCTTCATATGTTGATTTTTAATCAATGCATCAGAATCATATTAATAGTAACCAGGGGTAGTAAAAACAGAACATACAATCACACACAAGAATACAAGATATAAGGTGGAAACCCAATGTGGGTGAAAGCCACCTGCTGCAATCGTCTCTATCTTCTTTTTAAATTAGAAACTTCTTTTTACAATTTTTGTACTGGTGCAGTCTTGTACCAGTATGAAAGCTTCTACCTGCAGAAGGCTACAACCTTCTCTCATTCTCTAGCTTCTCCTGGAAGGGAGCTACAACCCCCTAGCTCTTGTACTAGATGAATGTTTACTAGTACATAGGTGGCGGCCTACTGAAGGATCCAACCTTCTCTTTTCTTCCAGGGACCATGTTTCATAAATTTTCAGACTGGATCCATCAATAGCATCATTCAATCATCAAATATATATGCATCAAACAATCTCCTTTTGCACCAACCACAACTGAATCAACCAATCAACTTGACAACCCTTCAATCAGATCTTTCAGAATGCTGTAACCAAAATGGAGTAACCAGAACCCAAGCCAGAACCTTGAACACTACAACAACAAACAGAAGCAGCTAAAACATATTTTGTGAGAAATACGCTACTTCCTTTTGTCGAACCTGCGTGTATACGCTCTTTTCTCAAGGCAAACCTGTGTATATGGTGTTTTGATGTGCAGAACCAGTGTGTATATGCGCCTTTTCTAAAGTGAACCTGTGTACAGATCTGTAAATGATGATTTAAACTTTACAACAATTTCAAACTTCGGTTATACCTATTTCATCATATTTACAGACTACAACATGTGCTAGTTATACGGATAAATGATCAAAACCACATAAAGATACTTCACTTCAAGCCTTAAGATGTTGACCCATCATTAGTTCTTATCCTTCATCAAGCGCTAAGGTTCATCCTCGGTTCAAATCCAACTATGCACCACAACCCAATAACATGTATATTAGATCTTGCTCTTCATCACATATTCAATGCTTGAGTGCCTTTTCCTAATGATCTTCTCCTCCTTTTATAGTCTCAGGCCTTGCTTAATACCATGGACCAAAACTACTTAGGACCAATACCTTGGACCAAATACCTGGGGTCAATACTTCAGACCAAATACCTTGGACCAATATCATGGATCAAAATACCATGGACCAAATACCACAGACCAAAACTTAGTTTTCCAACATGTACGCACCTTTCCTTCTGTGAAAGTGCATGTGTATGTTATACACGTTTTTTGGTCTGCTAACCCTTGTATACACACGGCTTGGTCAATAGGGAACCTATGTATACCTCTGTTTCTTCATTTTGTAAGTTTGAACTGTGATCTGTCATCTGAGTGAGTTTCCATCAAGGACAACACCTGTGTTATAGGCCAAATCAGTGTCATAATGCCAACAATCTCCCCCTTTGGACTTGATGGAAACCCCAAATCACTCTCCCCCTTTGTTATCAAGGGCAAAGGGTTATGCTCCCCCTAAGTTCATGTTGAATTCTCTGATATGCTGAAGTGTGTTGAATGAGCTCCATGCTCCCCCTGAATATAAGAAAGGTCTGCAAAAAGATGTTCTAAAAGAAGAACATGACTCTATACATACATCATAAATGACCTTCTTATCACTAATGACTCATACATACATCCATCGCCCAACCAAGTGGGGATATACCAAGTTTGACTCATCCACCCAACCAATTGTGGATATACCAATTGTTTATACATGACAAAACAAGAACATTACATTATCCATCCCATGCATAGTGGGGTAACAAAATAGGTCGTTTCATGACCTTTACATTAAAAGATATGCATGACATATATAACAGAGACCAAATATCTGAGACAAGACCATGATAGTCATCAACAACTAACAACATCTATTAATCAACATCTAGACCAGTAACCATGTTCTCCCCCTAAACCTGTTCTACCTGAACCAAAAACAAATGAGTGAATTCATACCAAGATTTTCTAAGATAATGCCAACAATGAATTATTAGAAGTATATGCTCCCCCTGAACCTGTACTAGATGATCATTGTCAAACCCATATTAGACTCCTTTCATTCTGAGTCTGACCAACTTCTTTTCTTCAAATCAACATATACCCGACTATACCCATAGAAACCAGCGTATGTACGTGATTACGCTTTAGGAAACATGTGTATAGCTACTTTTCTCTGAAACAGATAAGTTTTAACAGCAGGATGATGCATCAACTACTCCTAGCTTCTGTCTGAGATATTCAAATGCCTCTCTAGGCTATGGTTTGGTGAAGATATTAGCAAATTGTTCTTTGGAGGGAACATACTCCAATTTGACCTTTTGTTCAAACACTTGCTCACATAGAAAATGATATTTGATGGGTATGTGCTTGGTCTTGGAATGCATGACTGGATTTTTTGAAATACTGAGGGCACTTGTATTATCACATAGAATGGAAATGGGTGGAGTACATGTGATCTGAATGTCTTGCAATGTTTGCATCATCCAAAGGATTTGTGTGCAGCAAGATGTAGCAGCCACATATTCTACTTCAGCTGTAGATAATGCAACTGAACTTTGTTTCTTGCTAAACCAAGATACTAATCTCGAACCCATATAGAATGCACCACCACTAGTGCTTTTTCTGTCATCAATTCTTCCTACCCAATCTGCATTTGTATATGCATTAAGTGTAAGATCTGTACCTCTAGGATACCATAAACCAAAATTCTATGTACCTTGAAGATATTTGAAAATCCTTTTGACTGCCTAAAGGTTTGATTCTTTTGGATTTTCTTGGAATCTTCCAACTATTCCTACTGCATGCATGATGTCCGGTCGGGTACCTGTAACATAAAGCAGACTACCAATAATGGATCTGTAAGTTGGTTGATGTACTGCTGTTGGTTCATCATTTGAGCTGAGACTGCATCTTGTTACCATTGGGGTACATACTGGTTTAGAATCTTCCATGCCATACTTTTTCAAGATCTATTTGAGATATTTGGTTTGTGACAGAAAAATACCATCTTTATGTTGTTGAACTTGTAGACCAAGAAAATATGTAAGCTCACCAAGCAGGACATTTCAAATTCTTGCTGTATTACCGAAGAAAAATTCCGACTCATGGCTTCTTCATTGCTACCAACAATGATATCATCAACATACACAACAAGTATTAGCAATTTATTATTGTCAATCTTTGTACATAGATTGCTATCAGTTGACCCTTTTGAAAAACCTTGTTGATGAAGATATTTGTCAAGACGGTAATACCAGGCCCTTGGAACTTGTTTTAGACCATAGAGAGCTTTTCTGAGTCTGCATATAAGTTTTGCATCATTTCCAAGAACGAACCCATTTGGTTGCTCAATATAGACTTCTTCTTCTAAGTCTCCATTAAGAAAGGCAGATTTTACATCCATTTGGTATACTTTGAATTTCTAAAAACTAGAAAGAGCAAGGAACATTCTTATAGCTTCAAGTCTAGCAACAGGTGCAAAAGTTTCTTCAAAATATATTCCTTCTTGTTGAGCATATCCTTTACAAACAAGTCTGGCCTTGTTTCTAATAACTTCTCCATTTTCATTCAGATTTTTTTTAATATCCATTTAGTTCCTATGATATTCTTGTCATGAGGTCTAGGAACTAATTCCCAATTATTATTCTTTTCAATTTGCTCAAGTTCTTCATTCATGGCTTTGACCCAACATTCATCTTTACATGCTTCACTTACATTGTGAGGTTCAGTGAAGGATAGTAATGCTAGATAGCTTGAAGCTTCTGAAATAGTTCTTCTTGTCTGCACACCTTCCTCTTCCTATCCCAAAATTTGAGTCTCTGGATGATTTTTCTGAACATACCTGGACGAAGTCTTTTCTTCTACCATTATTTCTTCTTCTGGTGCTTCATTGGTTTCTTCTTCAGAATTATTCTGATTTGATGTGGAAGGATAATCCTCATCTTCTTCATGATCTTCGGTTTTTATTTGCTTTGGATATTTGCATGTTTCATCAACCACAACATCAATACTTTCAATAATTTTCCCAAGTCTTTTATTATAACATTTATATCCTTTACTTTGGGAAGAGTAACCAAGGAGAATACCTCCATCTGCTCTGGG
Organism: Pinus tabuliformis; assembly: GCA_031772625.1. Lineage (NCBI taxonomy): Eukaryota > Viridiplantae > Streptophyta > Pinopsida > Pinales > Pinaceae > Pinus > Pinus tabuliformis. The sequence continues at coordinate 408,380,234 of CM062806.1, read as the reverse complement.
TTCAAACTTACCAATTTTTTCATCATTCCTTTTGATGTAACATTTGCTTCCAAAAACTTTGAAGTATTTTACAGTAGGAGTCTTACCATACCAAAGTTCATGAGGAGTTGTGTTGTTTACCTGAACATTTTTTTTGTTGAGAATAGTGATGGCAGCGAATGCAGCTTCACCCCAGAAGGTTGCAGGAGTTCCAAACTCATCTAGCATAGCATGAGGCATTTGTTGAACAACTCTTTTCATTATTTCTACCACTCCATTTCGCTGAGGAGTTCTTGCAGTGGAGAATTCCCTTTTTATTCCATGTTCTTCACAAAAATCAAAGAATTCATCCCAGGTAAATTCCCCTCCTCGATCAGATATGAGGCATTCGATTTTACAATCTGATTCATTCTCAGTCAAAGCTTTGAAGGCTTTGAATTTTTCAAATGCTTCATCTTTATGCTTTAGAAGTCCTATCCAACACATTCTGGAAAAATCATCAATGAACAATACAAAGTATTCTTCTCCACGAGGTGACTTTTTCCTTGATGGTCCACATAAATCAGTATGAACAAGCTCAAGAGGCTTACTAGCTGATCCTTCCTTTTCAGGGAAGTGCGACCTGGTTTGTTTACTAAATTGACATGATTTTCATATTGTATTTTCTGGAATGCTGATATTAGGAAGATCACGAACAACCTGGAATTTGCATGCCTTCCTTATTTGAGAGAATCTTAGATGCCCCAATCTTCTGTGCCATAGTCAGTGTTCATCACTTTTGCTTAGATAGCACTGTTGTTGTCCTCCCTTGAGTATGTATAAGTTATTTGGAGTTCTTATACCTTTGATCACGGTTTCACTTGTATCAAGCTCATGAACAACACACCCATTTGATTGAAATACTACTTCATTTCCTTGATCACACATTTGACTGACACTCAACAGGTTATGCTTTAGACCATCAACATACATAACATTTCCAGCTTTAACTTTTTCTTTTAAGAGAACAGAGCCTTTAGCTTTTATGACAGCAGGAGTGTCATTTCCAAATGAGACCTTCTTTTCTTTTTCTAAGGCATTATATGACTGATGTTTGTCTTTATCACCTATCATGTGTTTTGAGAATCCACTGTCGATGTACCACTGATTTTCTTGCCCTTCTGCATACAAGGCTATACCACATCTTTCTCGTTGTGGTTCTTTCTTTTTCCATATTTTGGGACTTAATGAAGTTTGCTCCTTTTGAGATGTTTGATGAAATTTACTCCTGCATTCAGATTCTTCATGAGCAAAGTTGTTGCAGATAGAGCATTCTATTTCATTTTCAAGAGGAGAAAAGTTATTGTAGTTTCGTTTCATGATCCCTATCACATTCCTTTGGTTTCGTGCTTCTCTAGTAATGATGGTCTTGTAAGCAACACATTGAGCAGCTTTGTGTCCAAAGTTATGACATGAAAAACATTGGCCATTAAAGAAGTTCCTGCGATTGTCAAATCTACTGACATGGTGATTGTAGTTTCTTTTGATATTCACTCTTGAAGCAGATTGAGTATGGTTTACCTGAGGCTTGTTGTATCTTCTGTTCATCCTTGAAGTAAATTGAGCCTGATTTACTTGGTGATTTGCTTTCTTCCTTTTCTATCGATTGTCAAAATGTTCACTGCTCTTTGCTGCATCAAGATAGCTTTTAGTGGAGGTTGATGACTTCTATGCTTGAGATGCTTCTTCAGTATATCCAAGACCTGTCTTTATCAGAGGAGAATACTGCACTTTGATAATTTCATTTAATGTTTATGATCCTTTAGCAAATCTAAGATTGAGACCTTTTGTTTTCTCAATATCCTTTCTTAGACCCATAATTGCACATTCCAGTTTTTCATTGTGTTTTTCTCTTTCAGCAAGTTGGAATGTCAAAGTATCTATAATCATATTCTTTTCTTCTAAACAAATTTTGAGTTTAGATATTTCTTCATAAAGATCATCTTCATCTAAAGCATCCAAGAAATTGTCATCTTCAAAAGCCATCAGAAGTCTATAGTCATTATTATTTTTATCTTCATCACTATTTGATAAACCATCACTATCTTCATGGGTATAGTAGCTTTTCTTACTTACACTTTGTTTTCTATTCCATTTTTCTGGTTATTTACCTTTATCAAGCTTATATTTATAAGGACATTTGGCAGCATAATGACCGACTCTTCCATAGGCAAAACATTTGAAAGCTAGTTTACCTCTATATCTTCCAGACCCGTTGAAGGTTTTTGACAAAGTTTGCTTCTTCCTCTTCTTCTGAAATATGTCCTGATTCATTGAGTTCTTCTCTTCCTGAAGCTTTAAATGCAGCTTCTCTCATATCTAATGGACCTCCTTTTCTCATTTCGAAAGCAATTAAGATTCCGTGCAACTGTGTCACAGTAATAGTCTGAAGATCCTGCTTTTCTTCTATGGCAAATACTTTTGATTCAAACTTAGTAGACAAGGATCTTAAAACCTTTTCAACTAAAGTAACTTCTTTTATCTCTTCATCCAAATTCTTCATGCAATTAACAATCTCATCTATACGTAAGAAGTAACTGGCTATACTTTCATCATTATGCATTTTGAGAGTTTCGTATTGAATTCTGAGAGTTTGCAATTTTGCACGTTTTACCTGAGTTTCTCCTTCATAGCTTAGAACGATCTTGTACCATATTTCTTTGGCGGATTTGAGCTACATAACTTTGACAAATTCTGATTGCGACACACTCCCCAATAATGTATTGACAACCTTGGCATTGGTTTCATATTGCTTTTTCCCCGGTGCATCTGTAGGAATTGCTGATGGAAATGTATATCCTCCTTCCATGATTTCCCAAACATCTGTTCCAAGAGATTGAAGATAGATTGTGGTTCTTACCTTCCAATAAACGAAGTTGCTCCCATCAAAGATTGGTGGTCTGATGGATCCCTCCTTTTCGTGGTTACTCATGATGATGGATATTCCTTCAAGCGATTAAGCTTCTTCTGAAGGACCTACTCTGATACCAATTGTTGGAAATAATACTGAGAGGGGGGTGAATCAGTATTAGCAAGTCAATAATTTTTCATTTCCATAATCAGAGTCATATATGCTACTTCAGTTAATGGAATTTGCTTGTATACGCAACTGTGATTAAGGAAACTAGCGTATATCCTACAGACTTATGATTAAGTTAATTCTTCATATGTTGATCTTTAATGAGTGCATCAGAATCATATTAATAGTAACCAGGTGCAGTAAAAACAAAATAGAAAATCACACACAAGAACACAAGATATAAGGTGGAAACCCAATGTGGGTGTAAACCACCTGCTGCAATCATCTCTACCTCCTTTTTAAATTAGAAACTTATTTTTACAATTTTTGTACTGGTGCAGTCTTACACCACTATGTAGGCTTCTACCTACAGAAGGCTACAACCTTCTCTCGTTCTCCAACTTCTCTTGGAAGGTAGCTACAACCCCCTAGCTCTTGTACTAGCTGAATGTTTACTAGTACGTAGGTGCCAGCCTACTGATGGCTCCAACCTTCTCTTTTCTTCCAGGGACCACGTTTCATAAATTTTCAGACTAGATCCATTAATAGCATCATTCAATCATCAAATATATCTGCATCAAACAATCTCCTTTTGCACCAACCACAACTGAATCAACCAATCAACTTGACAACCCTTCAATAAGATCTTTCAGAATGTTGTAACTAGAATACAGTAAGCAGAACCCAAGCCAGAACCCAGAACACTGCAACAACAAACAGAAGCAGCTAAAACATATTTTGTGAGAAATACGCTACTTCCTTTTGTCCAACCTATGTGTATACGCTCTTTTCTCAAGGCGAACCTGTGTATACGATGTTTTGATATGGAGAACCAACGTGTGTACGTGCCTTTTCTAAAGTGAACCTGCATATAGATCTGTAAATGATGATTTTAACTTTGCAACAATTTCAGACTTCAGTTATACCCAGATCATCATATTTATAGACTACAACATGTGCGAGTTATACAGATAAATGATCAAAACCACATAAAGATACTTCACTTCAAGCCTTAAGATCTTGACCCATCATTAGATCTTATCCTTCATCAAGCGCTAAGGTTCATCCTCAGTTCAGATCAAACTATGCACCACAACCCAATAACCTATATATTAGATCTTGCTCTTAATCAGATATTCAATGCTTGAGTGTGTTTGCCTAATGATCTTCTCCTCTTTTTATAGTCTTAGGCCTTGCTCAATACCATGGACCAAAACTACCTAGGACCAATACCTTGGACGAAATACCTGGGGTCAATACTTCGAACCAGATACCTTGGACCAATACCATGGATCAAAATACCATGGACCAAAACTTAGTTTTCCAACATGTACGCGCCTTTCATTCTGTGAAAGTGCGTGTGTACATTATACGCGCTTTTTGGTCTGCTAACCCGCGTGTACACGCAGCTTGGTCAATAGGGAACCTGTGTATACCTCTCTTTCTTCATTCTGTAAGTCTAAATTGTGATATGTCATCTAAGTGAGTTACCATCAAGGACAAAACTTGTGTCATAGGCCAAATCAGTGTCATAATGCCAACAATCTCCCCCTTTGGACTTAATGGCAACCCCAAATCACTCTCCCCCTTTGTTATCAAGGACAAAGGGTTATGCTCCCCCTGAGTTCATGCTAAATTCTCTGATATGTTGAAGTTTGTTGAATGAGCTCCATGCTCCCCCTAGATATAAGAAAGGTCTGCAAAAAGATGTTCTAAAAGAAGAACATGACTCTATACATACATCATAAATGACCTTCCTATCACTAATGACTCATACATACATCCATCGCCCAACCAAGTGGGGATATGCCAAGTTTGACTCATCCACCCAACCAATTGTTGATATACCAATTGTTCATACATGACAAAACAAGAACATTACATTATCCATCCCATGCATAGTGGGGTAACAAAATAGGTCGTTTCATGACCTTTACATTAAAAGATATACATGACATATTTAACAGAGACCAAATATCTGAGATAAGACCATGAGAGTCATCAGCAACTAGCAGCATCTGTTAATCAGCATCCAAACAAGCAACCATGTTCTCTCCCTGAACCTGTTCTACCTCAACCAAAAACAACTGAGTGAATTCGTACCAAGATTTTCTAAGATAATGCCAACAATGAATTATTAGAAGTATATGCTCCCCCTGAACCTGTACTAGATGATCACTGTCAGATCCATATTAGACTCCTTTCATTTTGAGTCTGGCCAACTTCTTTTCTTCAAATCAACATATACGTGTCTGTAACCACAGAAACTAGCGTATGTACACGACTACGCTTCAGGAAACTCGCGTATAGCTACTTTTCTCTGAAACAGATAAGTTTTAATAGCGCGATGATGCATCAACTACTCCTAGATTCTATCTGAGATATTCAAATGTCTCTCTGGGCAGTGGTTTGGTGAAGATATCAGCAACTTGTTCTTTGGAGGGAACATACTCCAATTTGACCTTTTGTTCAAGCACTTGTTCACGTAGAAAATGATATTTGTTGGGTATGTGCTTGGTCTTGGAATGCATGACTGGATTTTTTGAAATACTGACGGCACTTTTGTTATCACATAGAATGGAAATGGGTGGAGTGCATGTGATCTGAATGTCTTGCAATGTTTTCATCATCCAAAGGATTTGTGTGCAGCAAGATGCTGCAGCCATATATTCTGCTTCAGCTATAAATAATGCAATTGAAATTTGTTTCTTGCTAAACCAAGATACTAATCTCGAACACATATAGAATGCACCACCACTAGTGATTTTTCTGTCATCAATGCTTCCTGCCCAATCTGCATTTGTATATGCATGAAATGTAAGATCTGTATCTCTAGGATACCATAAACCAAAATTTTGTGAACCTTGAAGATATTTGAAAATCCTTTTGACTGCCTGAAGATGTGATTCCTTTGGATTTGCTTGGAATCTTCCAACTATTCCTATTGCATGCATGATGTCCGGTCGGGTACATGTAAGATTAAGTAGATTGCCAATCATGGATCTGTAAGTTGGTTGATGTAATGCTATTGATTCATCATTTGAGCTGAGACTACATCTTCTTACCATTGGGGTACACACTGGTTTAGAATCTTCCATGCCATACTTTTTCAAGATCTGTTTGAGATATTTGGTTTGTGACAGAAAAATACCATCTTTATTTTATTAAACTTGTAGACAAAGAAAATATGTAAGCTCACCAAGGAGGGACATTTCAAATTCCTGTTGTATTACCGAAGCAAAATTCCGACTCATGGCTTCTTCATTGCTACCAAAAATGATATCATCAACATACACAAAAAGTATTAGCAATTTATTATTGTCAATATTTGTATATAGATTGTTATCAGCTGACCCTTTTGAAAAACCTTGTTGATGAAGATATTTGTCAAGACGGTAATACCAGGCCCTTGGAGCTTGTTTTAGACCATAGAGAGCTTTTTTGAGTCTGCATACAAGTTTTGCATCATTTCCAAGAATGAACCCGTTTGGTTGCTCAATGTAGACTTATTCTTCTAAGTGTCCATTAAGAAAGGCAGATTTTACATCCATTTGGTATACTTTGAATTTCTGAAAACTGGAAAGAGCAAGGAACATTCTTATAGCTTCAAGTCTAGCGACAGGTGCGAAAGTTTCTTCAAAATCTATTCCTTCTTGTTGAGCATATCCTTTACAAACAAGTCTGGCCTTGTTTCTAATAACTTCTCCATTTTCATTCAGCTTGTTTTTGAATATCCATTTAGTTCCTATGATATTCTTGTCATGACGTCTAGGAGCTAATTCCCAATTATTATTCTTTTCAATTTGCTCAAGTTCTTCATTCATGGCTTTGACCCAACATTCATCTTTACATGCTTCACTTACATTTTGATGTTCGGTGGAGGATAGTAATGCTATATAGCTTGAAGCTTTTGAAATAGTTCTTCTTTTCTGCACACCTACCTCTTTCTGTCCAAAAATTTGAGTCTCTGGATGATTTTTCTGAACATACCTCGACGAAGTATTTTCTTCTACCATTGTCTCTTCTTCTGGTGCTTCATTGGTTTCTTCTTCAGAATTAGACTGATTTGATGTGGAAGGATAATCCTCATCTTCTTCATGATCTTCAGTTTTTATTTGCTTTGGATATTTTCATGTTTCATCATCCACAACATCAATACTTTCAATAATTTTCCCAAGTCTTTTATTATAGCATTTATATCCTTTACTTTGGGAAGAGTAACCAAGGAGAATACCTTCATCTTCTCTGGGTTCAAACTTACCAAGATTTTCATCAGTCCTCTTGATGTAACATTTGCTTCCAAAAACTTTGAAGTATTTTACAGTAGGAGTCTTACCATACCAAAGTTCATGAGGAGTTTGAGTGATGTTTACTCGAACATTTGTTTTGTTGAGAATAATGACGGCAATGAATGCAGCTTCACCCCAAAAGGTTGTAGGAGTTCCAGACTCATCTAGCAGAGCACGAGCCATTTGTTGAACAGTTCTTTTCATTCTTTCTACCACTCCATTTTGCTGAGGAGTCCTTGCAGTGGAGAATTCCCTTTTTATTCCATGTTCTTCACAAAAATCAAAGAATTCATCCCAGGTAAATTCCCCTCCTCGATCAGATCTGAGGCATTTGATTTTACGATCTGATTCATTCTCAACCAAAGCTTTGAAGGCTTCCAATTTTTCAAATGCTTCATCCTTATGCTTTAGAAGTCCTATCCAACACATTCTGAAAAAATCATCAATGAACAATATAAAGTATTCTTCGCCATGAGGTGACTTTTCCTTGATGGTCCACATAAATCACTATGAACAAGTTCAAGAGGCTTACTAGCTGATCCTTCCTTTTCAGGGAAGTGCGATCTGGTTTGCTTACCAAATTGACATGATTTGCATATTGTATTTTCTGGAATGTTGATATCAGGAAGATCACGAACAACCTAAAATTTGCATGCTTTCCCTATTTGAGAGAATCTTAGATTCCCCAATCTTCTGTGCCATAGTCAGTGTTCATCATTTCTGCTTAGATAGCACTGTTGTTGTCCTCCGTTGAGTATGTATAAGTTATTACCTTTGATCATGGTTTCACCTATGTCAAGCTCATGAACAACACACCCATTTGATCGAAATACTACTTCATTTCCTTGATCACACATTTGACTGACACTCAACAGGTTATGCTTTAGACCATCAACATACATAACATTTCTAGCTTTAACTTTTTCTTTTAAGAGAACAGAGCCTTTACCTTTTATGGCAGCAGGAGCGTCATTTCCAAATGAGAGCTTGTTTTCTTTTTCTAAGGCATTATATGACTGAAGTTTTTCTTTATCACCTGTCATGTGTTTTGAGAATCCATTGTCGATGTACCACTGATTTTCTTGTCCTTTTGCATACAAGGCTATACCACATCTTTCTGGTTGCGGTTCTTTCTTTTTCCATATTTTGGGACTTAATGAAGTTTTCTCCTTCTGAGATGTTTGCCGAAATTTACTCTTGCATTCAGATTCTTCATGACTGAAGTTGTTGCAGATAGAGCATTATATTTCATTTTCAAGAAGAGAAAAGTTATTGTAGGTCTGTTTCATGATCCCTGTCACATTCCTTTGGTTTTGTGCTTCTCTAGTCATGATGGTCTTGTAAGCAACACATTGAGCAACTTTGTGTCCAAAGTTATGACGTGAAAAACATTGGCCATTAAAGAAGTTCCTGTGATTGTCAAATCTACTGACCTGGTGATTGTAGTTTCTTTTGATATTCATTCTTGAAGCAGATTGAGTATGGTTTACCTGAGGTTTGTTGTAGCTTCTATTCATCCTTGAAGTAAATTGAGCCTGATTTACCTGATGATTTGCATTCTGCCTTTGTTGGCGATTGTCAAACTGTTCACTGCTCTTTGCTGCATCAAGGTAACTTTTAGTGGAGGTTGATGTCTTCTGTACTTGAGATGCTTCTTCAGTATATCCAAGACCTGTCTTTATCAGAGGAGAACACTACACTTTGATAATTTCATTTAATGTTTCTGATCCTTTAGCAAATCTAAGATTGAGAGCTTTTGTTTTCTCAATATATTTTCTTATACCCACAATTTCACATTCCAGTTTTTCATTGTGTTTTTCTTTTTCAGCAAGTTGGAATGTCAAAGTATCTATAATCATATTCTTTTCTTCTAAACAAATTTTGAGTTTATAGATTTCTTCATAAATATCATCTTCATCTAAAGCATCCAAGAAATTATCATCTTCAAAAGCCATCAGAAGTCTATAGTCATTATTATTTTCATCTTCATCACTATTTGATAAACCATCGCTATCTTCATGGGTATAGTAGCTTTTATTACTTACACTTTGTTTTCTATTCCATTTTTCTGGTTATTTACCTTTATCAAGCTTATATTTATAAGGACATTTGGCAGCATAATGACCGACTCTTCCACAAGCAAAACATTTGGAAGGTAGTTTACCTCTGAATCTTCCAAAACCCCGTTGAAGGTTTTTGACAAAGTTTGCTTCTTCCTCTTCTTCTGAAATGTATCCTGATTCATTGAGTTCGTCTCTTCCTAAAGCTTTAAATGCAGCTTCTCTTATATCTGATGGACCTCCTTTTCTCATTGTGAAAGTAGTTAAGATTCCGTGCAGATGTGTCATAGTAATAGTCTAAAGATCCTGCTTTTCTTCTATGGCAGATACTTTTGATTCAAACTTAGTAGATCAGGATCTTGAAACCTTTTCAACTAAAGTAACTGCTTTTTATCTCTTCACCCAAATTCTTCATGCAATTAACAATCTCATCTATAAGTAAGAAGTAACTAGCTATACTTTCATCATTATGCATTTTGAGAGTTTCGTATTGAATTATGAGTGTTTGCAGTTTTGCACGTTTTACCTGAGTGTCTCCTTCATAGCTTAGAATGATCTTGTCCCATATTTCTTTGGCGGATTTGAGCTGCATAACTTTGACAAATTCTGATTGTGACAGACTCCCCAATAATGTATTGACAACATTAGCATTGGTTTCGTATTGCTTTTTCCCTGTCGCATCTGTAGGAATTGCTGATGGAAATGTATATCCTCCTTCCACAATTTCCCAGACATCTATTCCAAGAGATTGAAGATAGGTTGTGGTTCTTACCTTCCAATAAACGAAGTTGCTCCCATCAAATATTGGTGGTCTGATGGATCCCTCTTTTTCATGGTTACTCATGATGATGGATCTTCCTTCAAGCGATCAAGCTTCTTCTGAAGGACCTGCTCTGATACCAATTGTTGGAAATAATACTGAGAGGGGGGTGAATCAATATTAGCAAGTCAATAATTTTTCATTTCCATAATCAGATTCATATACGCTACTTCAGTTAATGGAACTTGCATGTATACGCAACTGTGATTAAGGCAACTAGCGTATATCTTGCAGACTTATGATTCAATTAATTCTTCATATGTTGATCTTTAATCAGTGCATCAAAATCATATTAATAGTAACCAGGTGCAGTAAAAACAAAACAGACAATCACACACAAGAACACAAGATATAAGGTGGAAACCTAATGTGGGTGAAAACCACCTGCTGCAATCGTCTATATCTTCTTTTTAAATTAGAAACTTCTTTTTACAATTTTTGTACTGGTGCAGTCTTATACTAGTACGCAGGCTTCTACCGGCAGAAGGCTACAACCTTCTCTCATTCTCCAGCTTCTCCTAGAAGGGAGCTACAACCCCCCTAGCTCTTGTACTAGTTGAATGTTTACTAGTACGTAGGTGTCGACCTACTGAAGGCGCCAACCTTCTCTTTTCTTCCAGGGACCACGTTTCATAAATTTTCAGACTGGATCCATTAATAGCATCATTCAATCATCAAATATATCTGCATCAAACAATCTCCTTTTGCACCAACCACAACTGAATCAACCAATCAACTTGACAGCCCTTCAAGCAGATCTTTCAGAATGTTGTAACCAGAATACAGTAACCAGAACCTAAGCCAGAACCCAGAACACTGCAAAAACAAACAGAAGTGGCTAAAACATATTTTGTGAGAAATACGCTACTTCCTTTTGTCGAACTTGCATGTATACGCTCTTTTCTCAAAGTGAACCTGCGTATACGCTATTTTGATATGAAGAACTAGCATATATACGCGCCTTTTCTAAAGTGAACCTGCGTACAGGTCTATAAATGATGATTTAAAATTTACAACAATTTTTGACTTCAGTTATACCCAGATCATCATATTTACAGACTACAACATGCGCCAGTTATACAGATAAATGATCAAAACCACATAAAGATACTTCACTTCAAGCCTTAAGATCTTGACCCATCATTAGATCTTATCCTTCATCAAGTGCTAAGGTTCATCCTCGGTTCAGATCCAACTATGCACCACAACCCAATAACCGGTATATTAGATCTTTCTCTTCATCAGATATTCAATGCTTGAGTGCCTTTGCCTAATGATCTTCTCCCCCTTTTATAGTATTAGGCCTTGCTCAATACCATGGACCAAAACTACTTAGGACCAATACCTTAGACTAAATACCTGGGGTCAATACTTTGGACTAGATACCTTGGACCAATAACATGGATCAAAATACCATGGACCAAATAACACGGACCAAACTTAGTTTTCCAACATGTATGCGCCTTTCCTTCTGTGAAAGTGTGTGTGTATGTTATACACGCTTTTTGGTCTGCTAACCCACATGTACACGCATGACCTGCTGAGTCAATTTACATCCGCAGGCAGGATGGATGATATTTCTTCTTGAGACCGTTTTTCCCCTGTATAAAACTTTGGACCTTCTGTCAAGTAGAACTATATTTCTTTTGTGGAATTACCTCATTCCTTAACCACTACAACAGTTGAAAATGTTCGAACCCTCTTACTATTAATGGCACAATTCTCTTTCTTTCTCTTCAAGCTTTACTCATTTTTTTGTTGTAGTTGTTTATTTTTCCACACACAGATTTCACACCTTTCGTGTTGTTTCCTCCCTTTTGTTCAAGCGGTTCCATTGACCTGCTGAGTCAATTTACTTGTACGGGTGGGATTGATGATATTACTTCTTAAGACCCTTTTTCCCTTGTATAAAAATTTTTACCTTTAGAGAAGACAATCATCAAAACCACAAGACAATAAAAATTGTCCAACCTGTATATCACCAACTTTTATGGCACCCTTCTCTCCTACAAAATATTGATGTGTAATATTTCCCTATAGAAAAACCATGTCCTCTAAGTTATTTGACAAAGTTGGCTCTCAAATAAACAAACAACGTGTTCAAGTCTGACATTTTTTACAAGCCTAATTTTCGTTACAAGCCTAATTCAAGGGGTTCTTGTTAGAATCCTGATCAAAGGTACTGCTCATTTGTAATGCTTCCCATCCACTAATGTTCTTGTCCTTATATTAAAATGTTTAATGATGCTTATCTCTACTTTTTGGAGCCTTTAATGCTCCCATGTTATTGGGTTATCAAAACTTCCTAGCTAAACTCCATGCTCTGGCACTAGCTATTCAATGTTGCCCATTGTTGAGCTACTCCAAGCTCCCCACTATGGATAGGTCAAATTGTGGTTCATCTTGATGCTACCTATTGATAAGTTTGTACTTGATTTCTTCATATTATGGATTTCTAAGCTACATCACTTCCTTTTTTATATGCCAAGAACAATGAATTGAGTCAAATTATTCCTTGCTTAACATGACAAAGCTTTTTCTAAATTAACTACTTATAATTTTGACATTCACATTACAAGCCTGATTCAACAGGTTCGTGTTACAAGCCTGATAAAAGGTACTGCTCATTTCTAATGCTTTCCATCCACTAATGTTCATGTCCTTGTATTAAAATGTGTAATATTTCTTATCTCTTCTTTCTAGAGCCTTCAATGCTCACATACTATTGAGTTATCAAAGCTTTCGAGCCAAACTCCATGCTCCCGCACTAGCTATCCAATGGTGCCCATTGTTGAGCTACTCCAATCTCCCCATTATGGATAGGTTATATTGTGGTTCATCTTGATGTTGCCCATTGATAAGTTTGTATATTATTGCTTCATATAAGCTACAACACTTCATTTTTTATATGCCAGGAATAATGAATTGAGTCAACTTTTGCCTTGCTTAACATGACAAATATTTTTCTAAATTAACTACTTATAATTTCACCTTATACATAACCAAAATTTAAACTTCCTAAATGAGTTTCTTAAAACAAATTTTCATTGGATTTTGTTTAGGAAGTATAAGGTCTCCACAATTTGATGCCTAGTACAAAAAACCTTGAGTAGTGTGGCTTATTTCATGGCCATTGTGATTATTATTAATCCTTCTCGCATAACAGATAACTTATGGGTTCACTAGGCCCTTCCGTGAATAGGTCAGATTGTAAGATCTATGAATAACTCCAAATAAAGTGACCTTATGTAAGCATCCTTATCTAGGGCTTATCGGTTGATGAGGGTCCCAAGGATGAGAGCAAGTATGTATGAGGGTAGAGGATTGTTAGGATGTTCCCAAGTAGGCGTTCCCAGATAGTATGATAAAGTGTAAGGTTCCAAGGAGGCGGTTAAGGTCCAAAGGAAGGGTGTAATGTAGCTATTAGGCCCTGAAAAGTAGTGATAACCTTACATATGAATGGAGGGAAAAATATGAATAGAATCTAGGCTGGGAGAACATGGGTGGGTTGCTTGTTGTTTACTGGGAGATGAAATGAAGTGTGTTGGTTTAATAAAAATAGTATTTTTTACATAAGTTTCCATGATTCCAATCTCTAGAGTTTCTCGCTGCAGACAAACCATGTCCTCTAAGTTATTTGAAAATTTTGGTTCTCAAATAAACAAACAAAGGGTTCAATCCTTGACATTTGCCACAAGCCTGATTCACGTTACAAGCCTGATTGGACAGGTTCATGTTACAAGCCTGATCAAAGGTACTGCTCATGTGTAATGCTTGCCATCCACTAATGTTCTTGTCCTTGTATTAAAATGTGCAATGATGCTTATCTCTACTTTCTGGAACCTCCAATGCTCCCATGCTATTGAGTTACCAAAGCTTCCCACCTAAACTCCATGCTCCCGCACTAGCTATACAATGTTACCCATTGTTGAGCTACTCTAAGCTCCCCACTATGGATAGGTTGAATTGTTGTTCATCTTGATAGAATTTAGAAAGAACATACCTATACATCACCTTATTTTCTCAACATATCCTCATACCCATCGTCTACATGAATTTTTTAGAATGGTTGCATTTATTGAATAAGGAGGGTCATTTGAATGAATAGAGATAGTTTGATCAACTTAGGACATTCATTCAACTAATTGTAGAAAGTTTGAATAAGTAAGGAGGGTCATTTTAACATTGGAATATCAATTTCCAAATATGTCACCCTATTACTCTATATTGGATACAACTTTGTAACTACTCTAACTAGCATAAATTTGTACATGATTGCTTCATATCATGGATTTCTAAGCTACATCACTTCCTTTTTTATATGCTAGGAATAATTAAGTGAGTCAACTTTTGCATTTCTTAACATGACAAATATTTTTCTAAATTACCTACTTATAATTTTTACCTTATACACATCCAACCTTTAAACTTCCTTAATGAGTTTCTTAAAACAAACTTTCATTTGATTTTGTTTAGGAAGTATAAGGTCTCCACCATTTGATGCCCAAGATAGAAAACCTTGAGTAGTGTGGTTCATTTCATGGCCATTTTGATTATTATTAATCCCTCTTGCATAATAGACCACTAGAACTCTTACTACAATTGACCACAGGTCTAGAATTAAAATTGGTCCAAAGAATATGAATCTCATTGCAATATTGTAGGCTTTATTAAGGTCGATCCAAACAACATGAACATTTGTTGATGCAAAGAAAGTAGGTGAACTTGCTACTTAGAAGTTTGGTCAATAGCTATGATGTTTGGTAGCTTCTGGTTCACTAGGTGATCTGATTTATAATATTATTTTGTAGTGCTAAGATCTTCCTTAGATTATTAAGAAAATGCTTTCATTGTGCTTAAGGATTCATTGATTTTTGCAAGTGAAATGAAGAGTTTTTATGTTAATTTTATGTGCAATTTAACATAAACCAAAAACTAAAAAGCAGGATAAACATGTATAGAAAATCATCAAAAACACATTACAACAAGCACATGATAAATGAGTTCACCCCTCCTCGGCTACGTCTCCTTGGTGAAGCTTCCAATGGCTTGGTCCACTCTATGATGCTCAAAAGTGTAAAAATATATGTTTACAATGCTCAAATGCTTCTAAAACCTGCTCCAATCAGTTCAGAATGTTCAAAAAATTGCCATCTAGCCTCTTTTTGCATCCAATTTGGTGAAAAACTGAAGAAGTTATGATCTCTGCTAGTTTTTCCACTATTAATTCCATAAATTGCTCCAAATATGACATGATCCCATAATTTCGATCCAAAAATCCGCTAACTGAGCGAGAATTTTACCGCGCGGCGGGCCATAATCCACCGGCACTGACTGTGCGATTGCAATATGGTTGACCCAGTGACACTATAAACTAGAACCGATAAACATCTTACATCTGGGAACTTATTGCAATTCATATTTTGGCGGTGAATCGACGAGTAGTCATAATTCCAGACTCTGTTTTCTTGCGATGTGCGATTACGATATGCGATCCATCACATTGCAACTTTGGGTATGCTGGGGCCGATTTTCCATAATTCCTTCCCTTCGCCAATGTGCGATTGCGATCCATCACATTGCACCCCGGCGGATTCTTGAAAGCCTTCCTGCCTGCCTTATCACATCGCACCTTGGCTATTTTGGGGTTGATTTTTAACACCAACCTACCTACGATTGTGATTTGCGACATGCGGGGGCCAAATAGTGACCATTGGCCCCTCCTCATTTGCTAAAGGACCTTGCCACATCATCCAATCCTGCCAAAGTCAAACCTGAAATTTGACTTGCTCTAACTTCTACATATGAGCTTGGATTTGATTTATGTTCACACTGTTGGAATCAGAATGATGATCTCTTCGATTTGAAGCTAAGTTTATCAAGATTTTGACACTTTGATTTTTTATTCTAATTTTGAGCACCTAATCACTCCTCCCCACTGGAAGTCTTTTGGACCCCAAAAGATCACTTTCAATTGTCCAGTAGGTGAGGGTACAGTTCCATCACCTTTCCAATCTCGATCCATTGATCACTGAATTGGAACTTGTGATCTCCACGATCCTTGTCGTGTCTTTCTGTGTACTTGCCTTTAACCTTTTTAAGTTGTTTTTGCACTGTTTGATGTACCATTTAGAGTCTTTCAAGGAACTCTTCGGCCTTGTACATGTTACTATCAGTAGCAACATACTTCTTACCAAGATTATACAATACATTGTGATGAAAATGGTAATCCAATTCCTCTACTTGGTTACCTTGACTCAAGCTTTCATAGACATCTTGAAAGTCATTATCTAATGCATATTTCTCAACATAACTTTCATGTAAAACAAAATTATGCTTGAGTAAATTAGTTGAAGTAACAATCGGCCTAGAAAGCATATCAACAACTTTATTGTAGATACCTTTCTTATACCTTTTGACCTAGTGGAATAGTAGAAGAAAATTCATCTAATGGAAGTGCCTTTGTCGCTACAACTTAAACACTTTATCATTGAAAATTTATGAATGAAAATAAATGGGCTTACCATATTACAAAAAGACTACGCCCATGGCATAGTCACATACAACAACCTGAAAATTAAATCACTGTCTCAAGTCTAAAACGAAAGTACTCAAGTTGTATTGAGCTTTTGTTTTAAAGCATCAAATGCCTCTCATTGTTTGCCTCCCCATTGGAAGACCTTTTGCACAACTACCAACGAATGAAAATGAACTACAATAGAAGAAAAATTAACAAAATTTCTCCTCCAACATTGGGCTGCTCCCAAAAAACCTCTTATCCAAATGACTATCTTGAGCCTGCCTATGTAAATTGCGAGCAGAGCAAAGGCATCTGCGGCTTCACAGGGATGTATGATTCTTTCACCTGTGTTTGCAGGAATGGATTCAATACCACCACAGACTGTTACGAAATCAATCTTGGAGAGGTATAACTTTAGCTTGCCTTCTCCATGTCCCACGCAGACTGCGAAAAATCCTTTGGGAACCTGAATACACTTGGAAGAACCAATTTCACGGCTCAAGTACATCAAATAAGTTTTATCCAACATATACTTTGACATCTTCAGAAAAAAATGTTCTTGACATACGACATCAAGTATTTTTTTCTCACACATGACATGTTCATAATGAAATTTTCTGAAAATGAAAATGTCATCCAAATAGACTATCCTGTCTAGAAATGGCTTCAACACATCTTTCTTCATATGCGTAAAAGTAGTAGGAGCATGGCAAAGAATGAAAAGAATAACAAGTCATTCAAACAAACCTTGCCTAGTTTTGAATGTCATCTTCCCTATATCTCCTTCAACAACTCTACTTTGATGAAAACCACTTCTTGAATCCCATTCAAGGAAATGCTTACCATTCTTCTTAGGTGCCAAAAAAAGAGGTGCACCACACAGTAAAGGAGTAGGCCAAATGATCCTTTTATTCAACAATCCTTGGATTTGCGTCTTAATTTCTCGTCTTTCCATCATTAACATCCTGTACATGGCAATGTTCGGAAGAAGACACTTTTTCCGCAACTGTAACTCAGGTTGGATTCCCCTCTTGGGAAGTAATCCCTTGGATTCCTGAAACATTTCATCAAATTAGTTAATAGCATCAACCGAATCAATTTTCAAATTTCAATTACAACCATCAAACACTTCATAATCAATATCATTCTCGGGTTTGATCATAAGAAGCACAAAATTCTTGCTCGAATTCACCAGTCTTTTCATATGCCCTGCATTAACAATCGAAATATTTTTTTTTGCTCTGAGCTCTCACAATATATTCTACTCCATTTTTAAATAATTGATATTTGTTTTCAGATCTATGGAAGATAGCTTTTTTTTCATTAAAGCTACGGACTTCCCAAAACGATGCCAGAGATATCTAACGACACAAAGTCAAGCTCCACTTCATCTCTGAAATTTGTAGTGATGGCAAATCTTAGCTTACACTTTCTCATAACCTGCAATTGCGCATTGTCACACAGCCTTCCAAGCAGATACTGTTTATGATGTGGAACAGTTTCCATATTTAAACTCTTGACAATATTTTCATAGATAAGATTGGCTTGAGAGCCGCTATCGAATAGTGTATCAATCTTGTTATGTTTTGAGATAACCCTTATGTGAAATAATTCTATTCTCCTATTTTCATTTGGAATTTCATTTTGCGAGTCTAAAGAACTAGTGCTGGAAATGGATTCCTTTCCTTGAAACCCCATGGTTGTGATTTTTGTTTCATCACCCGATTCGGATCCCAAATCCTCTTCTTGAGTGATTGCAGTTGTCTTTTCTTTTCCTTTGTTGTTGAATTTCTTTGGTTTCATTTCAAGATGAAGCTTCCAACAATGAGCTTCATCGTGACCCCCTCCAGAACAATGTTTACATATTGTTTTCTCTCCTTCCTTTTTAATGGATGCATTTTTCTTTCCCTTGAAGCCTTTTTCTTTCTCTTATCCCTTAAATAGATTTTTACCACCTTCTTCTGGGGTGTTTTTCCCTATTTCCTCAAGGTGAGTGGCTTGCACACCCACATAATCTAGATTATTTGGATTAAACGTTAAGATAGTATGCCTAAGGTAATTGTGTAAACCCCCTATGTACTTCAACAATGTGTCCTGTGATTGCAAATCTACACCTAACATCAAAGACCTTTTTCTGAATTATTGGGTGTAATCTTGCACATTTTGACCTTTTCCCTGTCTAAAGTTTTGCCAATTCATGATGGACTTCTGCATATAATCTAAATGGTAGAATTGGCTTTTGATTGCAACAATGAAATCATTCCAAGAAATTGAGATCTTACGGTGTTTTTTGAGCTCCTCTTGGGTCTTTGATTCCCACCATACAAGTGTTTCACCCTCCATTCTCAAGGAAGCTAACTGAATCTTTATGTCATCCTCTTGAAGGTTTTGAATCCTGCAATAGACCTCCAACTAAAGAATCCTATTACCAATCTTCTTTGCATTCCCTTCACCATTATACATGGGCAACTCAAATTTAACATCAAGTTTTAAAAAGGTGATTCACCAGTTCCTTTTGAAGAATGATGTTGAGTATGAGTAAGATTTGTATCAGTGGAGGATTGTGAAGATTCTTGTGAAGAAGAAGATGAAGAAGATGGTGGAGAGGGTGGAGGTTTGTCTCCATTCCCATTACCTCCTCCTGAAGATCCTTCTCCTTTGGGAGGTTTCGAACTTTCTCCTTGCATCCTGCTATTCCTCTCTTCATAGAGGACCTTATCCATCTCTGTCATATCAAAGAAATCCTTTCTGAAGGTCTTCCCATCTTCTGTCATGTTTTTAGGTTCTCCTTCATGAGACATGATTGATGGAGTGTCATATGCAACTTGAGGCTGAACTGGTGTTGGAGATTGTGGAAACCTTGCTCTTCTTCCCCTTCAACCATCTTCAAGGCCTCCAACTAGCTTTTCTTCACCTCTTTTGAGTTTTAACCTTGTAAGCATGACACAAACTTGCAAACAATTAAATCCTTCTTTCACAAAGAAAACATAGTGCTCTGATACCAAATTGATTTGATGTAGAATATTAGTTTACAGTGCTAAGATATTCCTAAGATTATTAACAAAATTCTTTCATTGTGTTTAGGGATTCATCAATTTTTTCAAGTGAAATGAAGAGTTTTTATGTTAATTTTATGTGAAATTTAACATAAACCAGAAATAAAACAACAACATAAACATGTACAAAACATCATCAAAAACAAATTACAACAAGCACATGATAAAGGAGTTCACCCCTCCTCGGCTACGTCTCCTTGGTCTAGCTTCCAATGGCTCATTCCTCTCTATTAAGCTCAAAAGTGTAAAACTTTGTGTTTACAATGCTCAAATGCTTCTGAAGCCTACTCCAATCCGTTTAGAAGGTTCAAAAAATGGCCATCTAGCCTCTTTGTGCATCCCATTTGGTGAAAAACTGAAGACGTTATGACCTCTCCTAGTTTTCCCACTATTCGTTCAAAAAATTGCTCCAAATCTGACATGATCCCGCAATTTCACTCCAAAAATCTACTAACTGAGCGAGAATTTTTCCGCACGATGGGCCATAATCTGTCGACACCGACTGTCCATCGCAAATCGTAATCAACAAGGATGAGAAAGATTACGGTTTGTGTGTGCAGCAGATGATTGTGTGATTGCAATGTGGCAGACTCGAGGGCACTATAAACTAGAACCGATAAACATCTCGCATCTAGGAATTGATCGCAAATCGCAGTTCGACGGTGAATTGGTGGGTAATCATAATGTAGGACTTTATTTTTCTGTGGTGTGTGATTGCGATCTACGATCCATCGCATCACAACTCTGGGTGTCACGCCCCTACACCTGCGGTAGTCTTTCAACCACTTATAGCGAGGTGCAGCACCACCGAACACTTTCTTTTCACCAATACTTATGTTCGTGGACTACGCCTTAACATTCCATACTTAGTTTTATTTTCGTTACCAAGTATTATTATGTGTTCCTTTATACCAATGAATACCCATACACATTCATTATCAACAGCATTATACAAGAGAAATGCACAACAGTATAAAGGGAGGGGCAACTCCCTGCAATATGAGTCTGCCCGAATATCAATATATGTATAATTTTCCACTTTTACAAAGTATAGGCTAAGTCCTTGGGAAACCCCAAATTTATACTTAGCCAAATTTCCAACTTCGGCAAACTCGGTTGCCCAGCTCGTCGGCACCTCCGCACGGTCGCCGCACGACTCACCAACTCTTCGTTCACCTTGTTGCACGTCTTCGCCGGTTCTCTCTTCGTTTGGTCGCAAGCGCCCAAACCGTGTACACCTGCCCACACGCAGTCCCACTTGCCAACTCTTGACAAATGCCCAAATCGTGTGAACAACACGTAGTACCGCCTGCCCAACTCTACGACCTCCGGTTCCAACCTTCGTTTCACGGTCATGTCGTTTGCCCAACTTGGGCGCACCTCCAAGTCGCCACACACGGGCGCCTCTACCCGAGACACACCTCCGTTCACAACCCAACACACCAACAAGTCTCTGTGCACACTTGCACGATGGGCGAGCACTGACCCGAGTCACCAAGACACCCACGCCAAGCCTTCGCACAAATCGGGTGCTCCTCCATTTTCACCGTCTGGCACCCCGTCGCATAACCCGGGCACCACACACCCATGCACGCCCTCACCCAACTGCCGGGCGCTCCTGCCCGCACCTTCACCCACAACCGCGCTTCACCGTGCACGACCGCCCAAGAACGGGCGCATCCTTAAATCTGCGCCTTCCCCCTCTTAGACTTGCGCACTGCAGATCTGTGCCTCTCTACATGAGCGAAGATGTATTGAGCGAGTTGCGATGATAGAATACCTCCACGCATTCCCCAACTTATATCAAGTGTAGGGCGTGGTGGTGGCTTGCCCAGCCGACCTCCCTACGCCCACACTTCATCGCATAAGCCCCTAAACCACATGTTGGCCTCCATACATGCTATCCACCATATAAACATGCTGTCCTCCTCATACATATGCACATAACACATTGCATCCTCCAAAGGGCTCGCACTTTTCACCGTCGCAGGTCGCACTTCATGCCGTGTGGTAAGAACCGCAAGTCCTTACATCCTCCTCCACCTGAAGTCGTTGTCATCCTCGACAACATATCATCCTGGTAGCCATCCACCAAGATCATCAATATCCATGATGTCAACTCCTCCACATACTGCAAACATCCCTGTAACATATGTAGAACTCCATCTCCACCATGTCTCGCCTCGATAATCATCTGTGACCAAGATCACCATACCAAGGTATACACCTCATCGGTATGTCATACATCGGAAATCATCTCAATCCATGACCATCGATCACCCTGTCACAATATCCACATGCTGCTCCCCATCGTGGAAGGCTGGCCCCTCCATCCAAGCTACATGCTTCCTGCAACCTCTCGTGTCGACCTCATCATGTGTCGTCCTCATGTGAACTGCTGCCATGATACTTCAACATAATGCTAACACATCTCTGCACACCACTAGCCCTCATATCTGAACAAGTTGGGTAGCTAATCCAACTGTTACGTCCAAACCATGAGAATGCACATCCTTATGCCATCATCAGTCATTTCTCAAAACATCCTGTCACATCATCAACTCGATCAAAAATCCATCTCCATAAGAGTGTAAGCCATGCTCAGGTCCATGAAGTAGTCCTCATCTCATCTGCAACATGCTGTCCATGATGTTTGGTGTCAATGTGCTGCATGAAATCAGCCACATCTATCCCAACATCATCCATATGTGTATCTCCTCCATATGAAGAGACCATCTCATCAAACCGGCTCTCGATGTGTCACATCCAGGTCCATGAAGCATCCTCCATCATATCTACAATGTGCCATCCCTCAAGTCAGCCATAGAAACAAGTATACACCTGTCTCATCTATCCATGTGCTGCCCATGATCATAGATCAATCAGCTCCCATGTCAAAAGGTGGTTGAGTCTCGGCTCAACCCATGCCCAAGTGTTGCCACCAAGGCATCATCATCGTTGTAACTGCATTGCTCCAAAGTGTCCCCAAGTCCACCATATATGAAGTCCCCAAAAGTCACAACAATCTCATGTCATCATGAGCTCCATAAGCCATCCCCAACCAACATCTAGCAAGCATACAAGTCTCGGCCCAAAGGTCTCTGCAAGATGCCTCAGCTCTCCATGTAGTAGGAATGCTCCATAGTCTGCTCACAACTCTATCCAAGTCCATGGCCTTGTTGTACATAAGTGCAAAACCTCTCCATCGGCTCATAATAAGTCTCCATGTCGCATCAGCAAATCCATCTGCACAACATCCCTGCCTTGGCACTCCTCATTGGATGTCCATAAGTGACACCTCTACAAGTGCTCCCACATAATGTCCCTGCATAAGACTGCCATGCTCCATGTCTACAACCTGATGTCCATGACTAAGTTGCCCATGTAGTCCAACCAAGTAGACTCATCACAATAATCGGTCATCCTCATCCAAGTCTGCAATCTTCGGTCTAGTGAACTCGGTCACCCAACCATATCATCGTCATCATGAGTCCCTTCCATCATAGCTCCCCCCCACTGAAGGTTCCACTAAGGCTTGTTCTTGGTCTTGGCCATGAGAAGTCCACCCAAGCATCATCGTACCTCAAGAGTGTGCCCTCCAATCTATCCATGAGTCATGCCGGGCACTTAGCCAATTTTCCATGTGGCTTAAGCACGACCCAATCCTCCGCAATGATCATCATGTTCCTCCCTTGTCACGGGCCTTTGTACCTTCTACCATAAGGTCACAAACAACCCCAACAAGTCCTGCAATAGTCAAAAATCCTTGCTTCTCCATACAAGGTCTCATCATAGACATCCATGGTAAGATGCTCCCTAGCATCGGCAAACTGGCTTTGCCCTTCCCTGCATACGGTCCATCTACCAAATGCTCAAGTGAAACACAAGTATCAATACTTACTTCATTATCATCATGAGGCTCCTCCATATGAGTATCCTCATCCATCCATGTCTACAAACTGCACGATCCTGGTTCAACTTGATCAATCTCAAGTTCATCCTCCATCGTTGTCACATCTGCAACATCTTCAATCATCACAGCTTCCTCTTCCTGGTCAGCACAATTTGCAACTTCATCCTGCTCCATTGTCCAACCAAGTTGACGAAGCTCGTCTTCAACATTCTTTTCCAAGACTTCAAGTTCCTTTCGAATCCGGGGGTTCTCTTCTTTTATCCGCTTCAACCTGTATAAGGTATGCAAGAGCTTCCCTTCACATTCTTCCAAACCTGCCATGCCTTGATGTTCAGCTTGGCCCAAGCACAAGGCTTCACCCTTGCTAAACCTATTTCACCATTCACCAGCTTCACCAAGTTCCCCGCAATCATGAACCGGCCCTTGTTCCACTTGTATGTGAAACCAGCTTCCTTCACCTGCAAGTACCTGCTTCCACTGTCATCAACTGTCAAGTGCATCCACACCTGCACTTCGTCACGTACCAGCTCTGATACCAACTGTCACGCCCCTACACCTGCGGTAGTCTTTCAACCGCTTATAGCGAGGTGCGGCACCACCGAACACTTTCTTTTCACCAATACTTATGTTCGTGGACTATGCCTTAACATTCCATACATAGTTTTATTTTCGTTACCAAGTATTATTATGTGTTCCTTTATACCAATGAATACCCATACACATTCATTATCAACAGCATTATACAAGAGAAATGCACAACAGTATAAAGGGAGGGGCAACTCCTTGCAATATGAGTCTGCCTGAATATCAATATATGTATAATTTTCCACTTTTACAAAGTATAGGCTAAGTCCTTGGGAAACCCCAAATTTATACTTAGCCAAATTTCCAACTTCGGCAAACTCGGTTGCCCAGCTCGTCGGCACCTCCGCTCGGTTGCCGCACAACCCACCAACTCTTCGTTCACCTTGTTGCACGTCTTCGCTGGTTCGCTCTTTGTTTGGTTGCAAGTGCCCAAACCGTGTACACCTGCCCACACGCAGTCCCACTTGCCAACTCTTGACAAATGCCCAAATCGTGTGAACAACACGTAGTACCGCCTGCCCAACTCTACGACCTCCGGTTCCAACCTTCGTTTCACGGTCGTGTCGTTTGCCCAACTTGGGCGTGCCTCCAAGTCGCCACACACGGGCGCCTCTACCCGAGACACACCTCCGTTCACAACCCAACACACCAACAAGTCTTCGTGCACACTTGCACGATGGGCAGGCGCTCACCCGAGTCGCCAAGACACCCATGCCAAGCCTTCGCACAAATCGGATGCTCCTTCGTTTTCACCATCGGGCACCCTGTCACATAACCCGGGCGCCACACACCCGTGCACGCCCTCACCCAACCGCCGGACGCCCCTGCCCGCACCTTCACCCACAACCGCGCTTCACCGTGCACGACCGCCCAAGAACGGGCACATCCTTAAATCTGCGCCTTCCCCCTCTTAGACTTGCGCACTGCAGATCTGCGCCTCTCTACATGAGCGAAGATGTATTGAACGAGTTGCGATGATAGAATACCTTCACGCATTCCCCAACTTATATCAAGTGTAGGGCGTGGTGGTGGCTTGCCCAGCCGACCTCCCTATGCCCACACTTCATCGCATAAGTCCCTAAACCACATGTCGGCCTCCATACATGCTATCCACCATATAAACGTGCTGTCCTCCTCATACATATGCGCATAACACATTGCATCCTCCAAAGAGCTTGCACTTTTCACCGTCGCAGGTCGCACTTCATGCCGGAGCGTGTGGTAAGAACCGCAAGTCCTTACATTGGGTATGTTGGGGCCAATTCTCCATAATGCCTTCCCTTCATCAATGTGCGATTGCGATCCATCGCATCGCGCCTCCAACCAATTCTTGAAAGCCTTCCCGCCTACCTAATTGCATTGCACCTTAGATGTTCTAGGGCCAATTTCTAATGCCGACCCACCTGTGAAGGCGATTTGCAACATGTGTGGGCTAGTGGCGACTTTCCACTTGGCAACTCCTCATTCGTTGAAGGACCTTGCCACATCATCCAATATTGTCATGTGTCCAAGTCAAACCCGAACTTTGACTTGCTCTAACTTCTGCATATGAGCTCGGATTTTAGTGTCGTTCACACCGTTGGAATTAGAATGATGAACTCTCTGATATGAAGCTAAGTTTATCAAGATTCTGACACTTTGATTTTTGAGCCTAATTTTGAGCACCTGATCACTAGGCCCTTTGGTAAATAGGTCGGATTATCAAATCTGTCAATAGCTCCAAATAAAGTGACCTTATTTAAGCATCCTTATCTATGGATTATTGTTTGATGAGGGTCCCAAGGATGATAGTAAGTATGTATGAGGGCAAAGGATTGTTAGGATGTTCCCAAGTAGGCGTTCCCAAGTAGTATGACAATGTGTAAGGTTTCAAGGAGGAGGTTAAGGTCCAAAGGAAGGGTGTAATGTAGCTATTAGGCCCTAAAAAGTAGTGATAACCTTACATATGAAGGGAGGGAAAAATCTGAATAGAATCTGGGATGGTAGAACATGGATGGGTTGCTTGCTGTTTGTTGGAAGATGAAATGAAGTGGGTTGGTTGAATCAAAATAGTATTTTTCACAGAAGTTTCCATGATTCCAATCTAAAGAGTTGAACACTTGAGCTTAAAGGGACAAAGGAATTAAGGCTAATGCAAAAAAAATACCTATTCTTTAACCACTACAATAGTTGAAAATGTTGGAACCCTCTTTCTATTAATGGCACAATTCTCTTTCTTGAATTATATACATAGGTATAGAATTTAAACAGAGAAGATACTGAGAAAAGAATACTTGTAGATATCCATATCCATTTGTTCAGAAGAATGTTTAACAAAATTAGTAAAATGACCTAGGTCTAATAGTCAATGTTGAGATCAATTGTAATGTCCCTTCCTAATTGTTTTCCAAAGGTGAGGAGAAACCATTTTGAAAATTTTGTTATTTTTGGATTAATGCAATTCTTATGGAAGAACTTAGGAGAAAGGGGGTCAATGTGCCTTTTAGTGGATTGTGGGGGCCACTCACCCACCCAAAATATGCACCCGTTGGAGGCAGCTCGATTTTCCTAAGTGGGGGATCAAAATATTTTATGGAACCCACGTGAGGCCCAAGGGAGAAATAATAAATAGAAGGAGGTGAGCAGATTTTTGGGCCTTTTGATTATTTGACAATTTCATTGTTTCTTTGGCTGTTTAGTTAAGCTACAAGTGTTATTTAGCACAAGAGCTTCCGAAGGAGTGAAGATCATCCTTCTCATCGGTGAACTTCGAGTGCCACCGTAGGAGGGCTTTATTTCCCATTAGGGATAGAGAGAAGATTAGCCAATAGTGGAGTATGCTGCCTTGGCCAACATGGACACAGTTTGGGAGCATTTGGGGACGTAGTTAGAGAGACTGCATGTTTGGTGGAGCAGGGAAGTCAAGGAATTCAGTTGGGAAGGTTTCTAGAGGTATTCACATCGATTTTCCGCGTAGGAGAGGAGAGATTACAGCAGGAAGACCAGTGAAATACCGAGGTCGAGTTGTTGGTCAAAGGGCCTGTGTCATCCTCACTCAGGACTGTGTAGTCACTAGGGGGGGTCACTTGGAAGGAGGCTTAACAGGAGGATTGGGGAGCTGGGTTGCAGGGAAATTGTTGGGAGTCCAATTTGGGGAGGTTTCCTGACTTTGTGGCAGACAGTTACAACAGTTCCAATTACAGGCAGTGAGTTATAGTATTGGAGGAGGGTCAATCCTCAGGGGGTCGAATTTGGAGGGTCAAAACTAGAGCAAACCCTTTCTGGATTTTTTTGGGTTTTTGATAAGGATCATAACCCAAAATTTATAGAATTTTCTGGGCAGTTTTGAGGGGCCAAATCAAGAGGCCAAGTTAGCTAGTAGTGTAGAAAAACTGGGCCAATCACCAAGGGGTCGAAATTGGTAGGTCAAGACCACGGAAAACCCTTTCTGGGTTTTCTAGGTTTTTGTAGAGGAGGACATTCCCAAAGTTGCAGAAATTTCTGGGTTGTTTTGAGGCGGTAAATCAGAGCTTGAAGTCAGCGAACATTGCAGTTTTGAGGAGACAACACAGTTTTCTATGAGTAGCAAATTCACAACAACTGGGCACTTTGTATTGATCACTTGAGGCTTGTAGCTTTCCTTGTGAAAGCCCAGGTGCTCCTCATCCAACTTTTATTGTACACCAGTTTATTTATTAATGAAAAATGAGCCGATTTTGGTGTTGATGAGAAATTTATGTTCATATGTTCCTTACTAAAATAAATTTTATTGTGAATGTTATTACTTGCCTTTGTTATCACTACAAATCTTCCATTAGGAATACTATATCAATCCTTGTTCCAGACGCCTATGGATAAGAATTTTGAAAAATGTTGTAGCCCTAGAGAGATTTGTGGCAACTTTATTCTAGATATTACAGATGAATTTGAGCACAAGTCACATCTTTATGAGAGATTTTTCGGCGTAAATCACAACATATTTCATTTGTCGATGCATTTCGAACCAACTAGTGTGGTTCATCGTCAGGACAAGTTGAATGAGCAGATCAGGCTTTGCATGTTAAATAGATAGAGCAGAAACTACAACGGCTGAATTCCTTGACCAGGTAATGGCTAGATTTGGTATGACCATTATTTAATTAAAAATAACTTTGGTTAGTTAAATTCTTATTAAAACAAAAGTAAATGGACCCTTTTTATCCAATTATAATTATAAATATATATTAAAAAATAAATTATAACCTAAAATAATTTACATTAATAGTTAGTTAGTTATAAAAATTATTAAATATATAAATATACATAAATATCTAGATATAATATTATTCACATATAAGTCAATGGGATTATTCCATATACTAATAAATATTAATAATAAACTAAATCATTTTTAAATAATAGTTGTTTATAGGGAAGCGCTTGAGAAATAAACATGGTTTGGTGGTAGTAGTTTAACATTCAAATACAGTGTCAATGAACTAGCTTAGGTAGAGATGGGGCATATCTACGACTCATGCTCCTAGAGATTGATTGTTGTTGGATTGCACTGTCCTAATTACCCAATTCATGTCAAGGATATCTTTCAACATGTTTAGTGGGTCAAATCTGCATAAGGGAAGAAACTATATGCTCATCGATTGTACACTAAAGGTAGCATTATTACAACTCATGGAGCTAGCTAGCTTCATTTATTGTGTCTTTTAGCATACGTTCTTGAACTTTCTATTTATGCTGGAAAATATTGAATTTTTCCCTCCTTTTCCCTCTCTATTTCTTGTTGTTACTTTGGAAGGCTTCTACTTTTGTGAGACCTTTACTATGCCAATCGATGTTCTTGAAAACCTTTTACTTTCTCTTCTCCTTATTCCTTGGATTTTTTCGTGTGTATCTATGGACTCTTTTTCCTTCCCTTCTAACTCTCTCATTTCTTGGGTTTCTCATCCAAATAGCTCCCTCTAACTTCCCTCCCATCAACAGTGTCAGGTTGGACTTGGTCCTCCCTTCTCTCCTTTTGTGCTTCCACCCTCTCTCAGTTATGGTCTGTAGTTTGTTATTTTTTTATCTTTTTCCATGCCTCACCGATGGGCTAAGATTTGACGAGTCACTTCATATCAATGCACACAAGATAGTTCTTGTGCCCAACTGAGGGTTTCCAACTTTATTCAATGTTACAGGAAGCACATGCCTCAACCTATTGAGGTGGAAAATGAACGTGTCAATGTGAGTTCACAAAGGGAAATTGTTGCCCCACTGACTCAAACATTCTTGTTGACACTGGCGACTGGGTACCTGACACAAAGTCATACCCATGGAAAATATAGCTAGTACATGTATAAAGTTGATATATATGTACATCTCAAGGTTCTATTGGGAAGAATCCTATAAAAAAGCAATGAGGCCAAAGAAGAAATTTTGTTAGTGCTGGATGAAATGTAGATCACCATTTAATCCCTACACTCAAGACTAAGACACATGGAAGCTCACTTGTGCATCCCTCTTGACTCTGGGTGACTCTCTTGTTAGCAACAAAGAAGTTATTGCTCTTGAGGCTATAGATTCAAATAAGTAGAAATGGAATTTTCCTTTCAGTTCTTTATTTTTGCATTTATTATTTAATTTTGAAGATAGATTATGGCTTTAATGGAATTGCCTCACAAATTAGTTTTTTATTAAATTTCATTTTTATTTCTAATTTGATTTCCCCATAAACATTTTATTGTTTTACTATTTTTAAATCTTTGAATAAAAAAATTTAATTTACAAAAACAAAAATCATATAATTGTACAATAAAATACATTAACATATTTTCAGAAAAAACCTTAATAATTTATAAATGATAAATCAAAATAAAATTATATTAATTAAATCATAGAAATATGCAAAATTAAAACTCAAAACAACAACAACAAACAAAACAATACACCAACTCTTTATATCATTAAAAACAACAACAAAGATGTGATCTTAATATCATTAAAAACAACCGCAAAAAAATGATCTTAAGATAAGACTAGAGTATTAACCTTTATGTACCTCAAGGGTATAAAGAGCATCATAAAAATTACAAAAATTATATTTACTTTGAGTTGGCTATTCATCTAATTGATTGCGAATGAGATGAATTTGACAATTACTTCACCACCTTCCTCAAGTGCTATTGGTGATTCAGACTTGGACCGAGGCTCTAATTCCATTATGTTGAGATTTTCCGTTATACAAAACCTGCAAGCAGTAATAAACTTTCAAACCCTTACAATTATTGTAAATGATCTGTTAATTCTATATAATTAATTTGCACTTAAATAAGTGAAGATAATTAATTTCCAATAAAATAAGCGTAACCATTATTCAATACAATGAAATAAATGTAGATAAGTATTTTCCAATAAAATAAGTGTAACAATTACTTAATATGGTTATGGGAAATAGAATTATTCTGGGTATAGATAATATTATTGTATCCAATGAGATCCCACTTGGTACAGGGGATTTAATAAACCACCTAAATAGAAAGGGCATATTTGTTCTGAATCAGATGATCAGTGAATGGAGTGGTACTATACCAACCTGGCTTGACTCTATCCAACTGAACCTTACAAGACAGTATGAATTGGATTGGTTCCAGCTTGTGAAATCATTAAAAGATGCAGGTATATGTTATGACAAAAAAGGGGATCGCATCACCTGGGCTAGAAAAAAGAAGAAATCCGAAGAGATTGAAGTGGCGGATTGCTATCTCAAATTGTGTATGAAGGAGCTACAGGATGCGGAATGTTGTTGGTTTTATAAGTTTTGGCAAACTAGTATTCCCATAAAGATTATCATTTTCCTATGGTTAACATGGCAGAATAAGAATCTTACATGGGAAAATTTACAAAAGAGGAAACATCACGGACCGGGGATATGTTACGTGTGTAGGAAATAAGGAGAGGATAATTGTCACTTATTCTTACACTGTCCAAGATCTATAAGCATATGGAAGCACTTCACCACCAAGAAGCAGATACCATACATACATTTTAATACAATTGATGAATGTTTAAAATGGTGGAGTACACAAAATAAGGAGAGGATAATTGTCACTTATTCTTACACTGTCCAAGATCTATAAGCATATGGAAGCACTTCACCACCAAGAAGCAGATACCATACATACATTTTAATACAATTGATGAATGTTTAAAATGGTGGAGTACACAATGCACAAGTTGGCACACTCGCTGTCTTTTGGGAGATCTAGAAAGGCTGTAACCACCTTATTTTTCGAACCAGTAGATGGAGAGAGGATCTGATTTGTGAGTACATAGAACAATGTACCAAATCGTATGAGAGTGCTGCCACCAAGCGAAAAGAGAAGGAAAACAAGGGGATGGTATAGGTTACCAAATACCCGGCAGGGTTTTTTAATGGGGCATCACAAGGAGGGAGATGTGGATGTGGAATTTGGCTAAAGGTGACAGAATAACAAGAGTACTGGATTCATTGGAATGGGGGAGAGGTAACAAGTATGAAAGCACAAGCAACTGCGTTATGGGGATTACTATGGATTACCAAATTTTTGGATATCCCACAAATACAAATATATGGAGATTCCAGCTGTATGGCTGATCACATCTTGGGAAAGAATAATATTCAACAAAATTCCCTACAAGGCTGGCTAAAACGCATACAAAGCCTATGTAGCACTCTTAAGCAACCTTTGATACAACACATCAGCAGAGCATACAACAAGAATGCCGCTGAAATGTCGAAAAAAGAATTACTAGCCACAAAATAAGGTATGCATGTCCAAGTAAAAATGGGGTCAACAATGACAGAAGCAGGAAGCATTAACATGCCAAGATAGTGCTTTAAAATCCTTGAGAGTGGAGCAGAACATCACCACAGATAAGATTCTTGAAAAAAAATTGTATCACCTTTTGTAAATGTTTTCTATATGGTCTTGTATAAAAAAAATAGGTGAAAGATCACTATATATTTTGTTGTACGAAGAACAAGTTCTAGATCAAATATGTATTAATGTTTTCTGGTTTCCATAGTAAGAATTTAAGAGATATTTAGGAAAAAGCAGATGCTATTGAAGGAGTCTAACCTCTGTTGCCTTTTTAGTATATGGCTGACACTGAAGTTTGTAGTAAGTATTGGATACACTATCAGACCTATGATGATATTCTGATCCTCATATATATGTAGTGTTTTAAATATAATACTAGCGTTTTAAATATAATACAAAACAGACGGGTTTTTCCTACTGGAAAAAAATTACTCAATACTATCTTTCAATAAAAAAAAAAATTTATTCTATCCTATACTTTTCCTTAAAAGAGCTTGTATGTTTCTTTTCTAGGCGATCTTACACTTCACAATATAATTTAATGGATGGCGATAATACAGAGATTGAGAATATGGAGGTGAAGGTGATGCTCTTTAAAACATCTCTACGTGGAAACCGCATGTTTCTGCAACACAATAGAGAGAGGTGCAGACTTGTTGGTACCATAAAGATTCGAAGGTCGTCGTTGCCTCAGATATGGCATGTCATGGAAAGATGCCAAGCTGCTTTCCGGCCTTTGCTACTCTCACGCAACATCTCGGCCGATAGCTCCATCTGATCTCTGTGTCCTTCTCATATTTAGAGGCGACGTCTCTTTAATGATTCGCTTACGCATTTGTGGCTTGTGGTCGGTGTATATAGAGCCGTCTGCCATCGCATTTTATTTCTAGAAGGAAATCACCTCTTTGAGGGTAGTAATTCCTTTTTATTGGGTATCGTGTTAAGTAATTCTTTTTTATTGGGTATCGTTTGGTTGGCTATAAGCCAATTGCTCCTTCAGTTGACTCTCCGTATTTAGACTAGACGTCTCTCTCAGGATTCGTTTGGTTGGCTATAAGCCAATTGCTCCTTCAGTTGACTCTACGTATTTAGAGTAGACGTCTCTCTCAGAGGATTCGTTTGTTTGGCTATAAGCCAATTGCTCCTTCAGTTGACTGTCCGTATTTAGAGTAGACGTCTCTCTCACGATTCGTTTGGTTGGCTATAAGCCAATTGCTCCTTCAGTTGACTCTCCGTATTTAGAGTAGACGTCTCTCTCACGATTCCTTTGGTTGGCTATAAGCCAATTGCTCCTTCAGTTGACTCTCCGTATTTCGAGTAGACGTTTGGTTGTGCATATAGCCGTCTGCCATCGCATTTTATTTTATTCGTAGAGTGAAATAACCTCTTTGAATTACGTGTGGGCCAGGGGTTAAATTTGACGGGTGACCCTACCCGTCAAGGAATTTTTTTATGACGTTTTTATTTTTAAACTGCCCATCATATGACTTTTAAAATTTATTTGTACAAGTTTCATCTAATTTCAAATTGTACTCATAATTGTTCAAATTTTTCATTTTTTGTTGTACAATTCGGCTCAAGTCTCATTGCTACACTTTGTTTTGAGATCAAAATTCTGAATAAAGTTTTCTCTATATTCTTTCTATTATCTCTTAGACCTTGCAATGCTTTCTGAGCAAACAAATAAACCTGATATTTTATAAATGCAAAGTTACTCTCCAGTAAAGGATCTTGAAATTACCGGTGGCTCTGAGTCTGCGGTTCTTGTAAATTGTCACAGTCATTGTATTCGCTATGCCCACTGCTCCGATTTGTTCTGAAATGTTGGAATCGTTTTCTACCTGAGTATCCACTACATTAAGAAACCCAAGGTCCCAAAGGTTGTTTCATTGAATTATAGAATTTATACGTTTGATTTAAGATTTTTGTGATTTATATTAAATTTTGATAAAAAAAAAAATTATTAATCACATTACAAATTATTTTATTAAATTACAAACTCTATAGGTTGGACCACTTATAATATAATTAATTTGAAAATCTTTATAAAAACCCTATATTTAACCTGGATAATCATTAAATGCAGAATCCAGATTACTCGAGTGAAATTACAGAAAGGCTGAATTTGTTATTCCCTGTGAACGTACAGTGAAATCACAGCTAAATCACTACCATCAAATTTCAATTGAATACTTTCAAGACACTCTGGCATTTGCTCAGCTTGCATCAGCTAATTTCTCAAACTACTCCGCCTTTGGTTAACAGTGGATCTCAAATAAAAAAACAGAAGATGGATACATCTTAACCTGGATAACCACTCATGGGATTCAAAAAAAACCCTCTGATTTTGCACTTTCAAATACTACTTATTAAACATGAGCTATCAAGGAGATCAACCCAGCTCAGCACATGACAGAATGCAGAGCACCTCTACCACTCAGGTAGGATATCATTTGTTTTTTTATTATTAATCAGAATGAGTATTTTAGGAGAATCTGTAATTTTGTATGGCGGCTAAGTTTATTTCACATTGATTTTATATCAAATACAACTATTTTATAAATCTTACAGATGGGTCAATCACAATATGCTTTTGAAAATTTTAAACTACTCTACTAAAAAACAAAATTTTCACCAAACCACTTATACTAAAATCTTTTAATCAATATTTTTATGAACCAAACAACTCAGAAACAAATTTTTCATCGAATCACTCAAGCTAAGATCTTTTGATCAATATTTTTCTTTCATCAATATTTTTAAAAACCTGTATAAGTTTGAATTGTTCACCGGTGAAAACATCAGATTTCAACAGTGTATTTTGGTATAAAGAATTATCAGACTGCAACCATTGATTTCACTTACATCAGATTGCAACAGTGTATTTTGGTATAAAGACTATCAGACTGCAACCATTGATTTCACTTATAAAATAGAAACAAGGGTGTTATTGGATTTCAAACCTGAGCTGAGGAAGCTTGCACGAAGCCAAAAGAAGAAGAAAAGGAGCAAGCATGAGAATTTGAAGCGCAGCAGCATTTTATAAAAATATATCTTCCTGCCCATTATAATGCCCCCTCCAATGATGCAAAAGGAAAACAAAACTCGGCTCACAGGCTCTGCATTTATTTATTTATTTGCAGGAAGCAAGTCCCAGACTGCTTTGACCAGAAGAATATCAAAGTGTATTTTCTACTGTTGGGAAGGGGCTGGTTTGTTAGGAAAGCAATAAAAGAGAAACGAACAGCATAGAGGTAAGGGGGAGGAGGGTGTGGACCATTTGTAACAGAAGCAGAAATTGAAAATGAAACATGTCCCCGCGTACAGCTCTCACAGTGATATATATTTCATTTTATAAGTTTCACCAACCAGAAGTAGGAGCAACAAGTTGCATGGCAGGAGGGAGAGGGGGCGCAGAGGAATTAAATGAAGAATGATATGTGAATAAAGGAAGGGCGGCGTGCGATATCGAGAGGTCTGAATCACTGTGTGTGGGCCGTTGGATGGCAAAACGTGGAGGAAGATTTGGGGCAGGAGAGCGAGAGAATTGGTAGGCCGGCGGTGGACGTGCTTCCTGTACGCTCTCGCATTTAATGTCGTCAATGTTAACCTGTGAAGGAGATTCTACATAAGATTGAGAACCTGACAGAAAAAGAAAGGAAAGTTTGCTGGCAAGTTACCATTGATGATAAATACCACGTTGAAGTGCACAAGAATCACGTAACCTTACCAATCACGTAACCCACACTGCCTCCTTTTTCCTCATTGGGTTTGACGTTTTCAATTAACGTCGCCCTCACGGGGCCCCGCGGGCCGCCAACTTACAGCCTACAGCCAACTTGCAATGTTAAATATATATATATATATATATATATATCAAACAATTATTAAAAAAAACTTAAAACTTTTTATTTTCAAACATGCCCGTCATATTGACGGTATTAAAAATTAATAGCAAGTGACACGTGACGCGGATATTTGAAATTAAACCGTATTTTACGTGTAAAAAACCTAAAAACAGGCATACGGGCGTCAAATTTAACCCCTGGTGTGGGCTATTTTATTCATTAATTAAGATTTCACCTTTACTGTTCTGTTCTTCGTCATCAGTGACATATATTCAGGGTTTTGATTGCTTCAGTGACACATATTCAGGTTTTTGATTGCTTCTTCATTGTGATGTTGAAAGGATGTTAAAATAGGGTTGTAATCCTTTTTTATTCGATATCGTGATAGTATACTATGTACTAGAGTTTTTTTTTTCTCCGGATATATATGACGAAAGAAAAATAAATAAAACTCTAATACATAGTCTTAATGTATATATAAAATAAAATTTTGGTTTTTTCTCTCTGACTATATATAGATATATAAGGAGAGAAAAACGATTGAGGCTCTACAAGTTGCTTTCTGGCCTTTGCTACTCTCGCGCAACAATCTCGGCCAATTGCTCCTTCAGTTGACTTTTAGTATTTAGAGGCGACGTCGCTCTCACGATTCGTTTGGTTGTAAATTCGAGTACGCCTTTGTGGCTTATTGTCGGTGTGCATATAGCCGTCTGCCATCGCATTTTATTCCTAGTCAAATAACCTCTTTGAATTACGAATTACGTGTGGTCTCTTTTATTCACTAATTAAGATTTCAGCTTTACTGTTCTGTTCTTCGTCATCAGTGACATATAATCAGGTTTTTTGATTGCTTCCTCATTGTGATGTATAAAAGAGGGTCATAATTATTTTTTATATTCGGTATGGTGATAGGATATTTTACATTAAAATGTTTAATTTTTATATGAATTAAAATATTTTAATATATATATATATATATTTGGTATGGTGATAAGATTTTATATGAGATTTTTTGGCCTAAATCACATGATATTTCATTTGTCAACACATTTCGAACCAACCAGTGTGGTTTATAGTCAGGACAAGTTGAAGAATCAGATCTAGGTTGCATGTTAAATAGACAGAGCAGAACATCCAATGGTTATAATTCCCTGAATAAGGTCCAACTAGCCATTTCTTAGTCAAATATAGCGGTTAGCTAGTCAATATAGCCTTGCCTGGTCAAGAATTATAGCCGTTGGATGTTCTCCTCTGTCTATTTAACATACAACCTGGATCTGATTCTTCAACTTGTCCTGACGATGAACCACATTGGTCTGCGCGTCGACAAATGAAATATGTGATTTATGCCGAAAAATCTCTCATAAACTTGATATGGATCACAGAAGCCTCAATTCAACAATGGTGATAGGATATTTTACATTAAAATATTTTAATTTTCATATGAATTAAAATATATATATATATATATATGAGAGTAAAAAAATAAAAATATAAAATATATTGGAAAAAAAATATTTTAATTTTAAATATAAATAAAATAATTTTATGTTTAAATTAAATTAAATATTTATTTATATATGAGTAATTTTATATATATATATATATATATATATATATATATAACCATGTATTAAAGTTTTATTTCAAAAAGAGAAGAACAAATAAAACTCTAATATATAGTTTTCAAAACATAAAGACATAATATATATAAATAAAATAAAATTTAAATAATAACTATATATATATAGATATATTAATTTTAAATATAGATAAAATAATTAAATGTTGATTATATATAATTTCACTGTTAAAAAACAATTTTTTTTAACAAAGCTCAAGCAAATAACATTTACCTTCACCCATGCTACTTGACAACAAGAAAACACTTACCTCATCTGAATGGATCTCCTTCACACACATTATGGGGAATTAAACACTACTTCACTGCCTCTCCAAGGATGCACTGTGTCCTCTTAAATTTTCAAGATGGAGTGGAGCATGAACCTATGTTCTTCCCCTTATAACATGTTTAAAAAACAAAAAAACAAAACAAAACTTTTCTCCCTTTTTAATAGTGGTAATTTGTCAAACACTCAGCTATCTCTACGGGTTTCATTTATTTTAGTCATAATGTAATATGTGTGTGTGTGTGAGAGAGACAACATTAAAAGAGAATCAATCTAGATTTATTTTAAACTCAAGTAGAATTAAAGATAAAGTTTGTCAATATGCAATATTTTCTAATATGAAAGAATTAATACATGACATAAAATTAAATGATAACAAAATTTACATATTAAAAATTTTGATTCTTTTGGGTACTTCAGTGCTTATAATGTTAAAGATGCATAATTTCTTTTGTATTAAACATGAAATTAACCAGTGGTGCATAATTGTTGATCTTAAATAAGATATTTTAATATTACTTTAAGTAAAATATATACATGTGAGGGAAGTTGACAAATGGATTTTAAAGAAATATTAATTAAAAAATCAATTTTTATCACAACTAAAATATTTTAATGTCTACCTTATACAAAATATTTTTATAAATTTCTCTCTCTATATATAACATTTTAAAATTAATTAAAAATGTGAGCTATTTAGTGTAGCAGAGGTGTAATTATTTTCATGTTTAACATGGAGTTGACATGTAACACACACACACATACATATAAAACTAGTATAAATTCATCTTAAATTCAAATTTATTAGAAGATCAACTCCATAAAAAAGAATCCCAAATGGGGCATCAGTGTTGTGAAAATTTGGGGGTTGGCATGGTCATCGTTCCAACAAGTATACATGGGCATGGGAATTTCCATACCCCCCGCACCACCAAAATAAATAAATAAAGAATGCCATTAAGATTTGAATGCTCCTGTACGAATGAACATGTGACTTAACGATTCCATAATAGTGGTTTTTGCTAGTTTTGATACTAATTTATTGCTTAGGCTTAACTGGAGGTTAATCACTTCAAATATGCAAGTTCATGGACGTTAGTAGCCATTGAAGGGTTTAGTCCTAGCTAGACATCCCATACTTTATCATCTTTATAAGATAAGAGGATCATTCATTCTATGAGGTGAGAGATTTCAGTGAAAGAGAAGGGATTTTTGGAAATACTAAGGAGAGAAAGGTGGCACATAATTGTTCTTCATGGCTTTAATATGCTTTATCTAGTTTGATATTTTGAAGGTGGTATTTTTCGCTTCTTCTTTAAATTCCATTTTATGGGATTTTTCCTTTACTATTTGATCCTTTCTTCAACATGTCCTCGAGGACTTAGATATTTTGAGTTTTCTTATTCCCATTAGCTCTTCTCTTTGGTCCCTTGCTTGGCTTCCAACCCTTCAGTTTTCTCAATATTTCCTTTCCCATCATGGTCTCTTCCACCTCCTAATTTTTCCTCAATTCACACTTTCTATTGTTAGGTAAAATGTAACTTGGTAAAAAGGTTAATGTTGCCAGGTCAAGTAATGGTGGTTTTGAGCCCATGGTTTTGGTTGGGCATGGTTTCTTACCTATGGATTGCATGTAATAAAGCATTTGAAAGACTTTGGAAGAATTCATTGTAAGGGTCATGGGAGGTGAGCGGTGAAGGCTCACTTGAGATAACATGGTTGGGTTTTGGCCAAATGGAAAATGGAATTATGTTAACATGTTTTTTCCTTGATTGAGGTTTTACAGGGGGATGCCTCTATAACCAAGCATTTATTTGGCCTAGTGGATGGACGGATCAACACAAACTTTGTGATCTGAAATTGGTCAGTGGATGATCAAGGATCTAGAAAAAGCCTAAAATTCAAAGTTATTGGATTCGAATGGAAACA
The DNA here is from genome assembly GCA_031772625.1 of Pinus tabuliformis. Classification (NCBI taxonomy): domain Eukaryota; kingdom Viridiplantae; phylum Streptophyta; class Pinopsida; order Pinales; family Pinaceae; genus Pinus; species Pinus tabuliformis. The sequence continues at coordinate 408,340,453 of CM062806.1, read as the reverse complement.
ACATCATTGCATAGAGCTTGCAAAAACGGCTGCAACACAACTTGAACTGGTGCATTTGGCCTCCAGATGAATGAGAAATTGTTTGTTGAAATTTGTGACGAATCAGTGCATGTCACATTTTTACTTTTCGACACATAGCATTCACAGTTAGCAAGGCCAAATCTCAGTTTCAATTGTAGGTGCAACATCTTCAGCGTGGCTGCAAGGTGAAATGATGGATTGAATGGATTAAAAGGTGATTTTCTTATTATACATGATGATGGCTATGTATTAAAATTTCATAGTTTTTTTGTGTAAGTGAGTAGATTATATTATATAACAAGTATAATACAAAAAACTGCCGAAGCAGTGTGAGCAGGGATGTACAATATTCCTGGGCTGATCACCTGCTCAGAGGAAGTGATACACATAAACCAAAACAGAGCCCACCACGCAGGGTGGCGAGGAACAGAACAAAACATTACTAAAACACTGGAACTACCGAAAATAGACAGGAGAAGTAACAACAGAACAACAGACAAACACTAAAGCCGAGATAGCATAGTGAAAAGATAACAGAAAAGCAAGAACCCGAGTCAGTAAGAGAGCCAACATAATGACCTTAGAGGTATTTCCCCATCTGGGCGATGGTGTCCAAGCCGATGTCCCTGACGTGGCTGTCGACCTTCGCCTGCATTTCTTCCAGGGAAGCAGGCTGATACGCTGCAGAAGTGGCTGGCTGAGCAGCATGGTTCGCACTAGAAGTGGCTGGCTGAGCCGCAGGAGCAGTATTGATGGAGTTTTTGAGAAGCTGGATGAGCAGCCTAAGCATACGGTTGTGGGTTTTGATCGCTTCATTCACCGAGGTGATTTTGCTGTCCAGGGAGCTATTGTAGTCTATAATCTTGGCCATTTGTTCTGCAGTGAGATTAACCTCTGTGACGGTATGCTGCTTTTCCTTTTCGATGGATTCCAGCGCCTTTGCAATTAAGGTTTTCATGCGCCAGCTCTCCGCCTGGGTTCGCACGAATTGCGTGGCCCTCTTCGAGGGAGTACCGGGGTCTGTTAACCAGTTGACCTCAGCAGCAATTTCCATATCCGAACAACCACCCTCCTCAAGCTTCGCCTGAGCCTCTAATTATGCAATTTTGCATTTGATTCTGGTCGCGGTTCTGGTTTCGTAGCCTCCTCTGGCTGCCTGAAGTTCCCTATTAGCTGCCTCACAGCGACTACCTCCCGCTTCCATGGTAAACCTCTTGTGACTTGCCCAAATTAAACCAGACTTGTGAGCAGACCCGCTCTCAACGCGAACTCTAAGAACAATGAGGAGAACAGGGCAATTGCCCATGTTTTTATAATGAAAGCAATGATGCTTCCTCAGGAGATTGGAGTAAATGCCTCTGATAGTGGTGGTACCTTGCTGATGGGTAAGCTGAAGAATCGCACAAGCAAGCCTGTCACTGGAAGAATTGGAGCTCATGATGTAACTTCCAGGCTGACGAGCCGGGCGCCAGGTGTATGGTGAAAGCCTTCTTAAGGGATGGTGGCGCGTGAAGGGAGATATGCCCCGTATGCTGGCATGCTTGGTGCTGCTCCTTCGGGCCTTGTTCCGCCTCCTTCCACTCAGAATTGCCATTAATGGTAATGAAACCTCTCCATACGGATCCTCTCCATGCGTGCTGAAAGGACGGTGTCTGATGTAATGGATCTCGTCGCTTAATTCATTATGATCGCCCATCTGCAAGAGCTGCTGCCGCCAGGAGCTCCACCTCCCCCTATGTCCAATCAACCCAATGAGGGCCTTGGGTTGATAATCCCTGCCGATCTCCTCGTGATTCCGAGACCGTGGCCAGGTTCCGTCCTCGATTAAGGTTGGGTGGCCTGGATTAGATCCTTCGCTGCCAGTTGTATGCATGCTTCCTTTATGATTGGGTCGTCAAACTCCCGCCAGCACCTGTCCATGGCAATGTTGGGGTTGTCTGCTCCACAGTTTGCCAGATGGTCAGCAAGACCATTCGCCTTTCTCCTGATTGTTTGAAAGATTAGACCTTTCATCCCCATAACGAGCTCAGCTATGTTTTCCGTAGCTTTGGCAAGCCTCCAATGCTTGGTTGCTTTGCTGATGGTCGTGCCTGTCTGTAGGCGTTTAGCCGCCAATTAAAATTTCATAGTTTACAAAAACGATATATTAAAAATGAAATAGGTGCAGTTGATTAATTATTTACATAACATCTATTAAATATGGAAATGGGTTTAAAATCATGGAAACGAAATATAATCCAAAACATATAAAAGTGGGTGTTAATATTATTAAAGTTTCATAAACATATATTAAACGTAAAGGTGAAAATGTATAGAAGCGAAATTTTACATGTTACAAAATGGCGAAACACATATTACAAATGGGGGTATATTAAATATGGTTGAACGTATTTAATATGGTGCGAAAGTTATAGTTAACGATATATTTTATGGTGCGTAGTCAATGAAACCGTTGGACGAACATACGTAGTGTGTAACTTTTTATGCCATGGTTCCACCACTCCACCGTGACCATAGGAAAATACGCAGAACTGCTATCGTTACAACACCGTGCGCATAAGGGTGGTATGATCACATGCCACGGTTCCAAACGACACGCACCGTTCCAAGCCACGGGATACAACCGTCAGAAAAGTTGTAACTATATGCTAATGTTTGGAAACCATACAAACGCGCTGAAGTTTAATTTATCATGTGGTTGCTATTAATATGCCATATTTGTATAGTTTCGATACCTATGTGCATAATTTTCATTGGACCGAGAACCAAATGTAATGTTTATATGATGCGGTTTTAAACTATAAGTTATTTTTGTAATAAAATTGCAACCAATTTTTATGTATAGAGTTTCGAAAACGTATAAAGTAACATTACACTCATGCGCCAAAGGGGAGTAGAGTTGTGACATTTTTTTGTGCAGCAGATAAAAGCTTCATAGCAGTTTTGGAGATTTGGAGGCAGAACTTTGCAAGTTTATTCTAAGAGTTGTAAGATGTTTTCTTATGAGCCGTCAGTTGCGTTGGAATTCTGAGGTTGAGCAGAGGACAACTGGACCAGCCAGGGATCTTGTTGATGTAGCTTTGATGTAATATTTGGCTTTGAATTTCTAATATAAAGGCCTCCCCGTTGAAGAATGGGCTAAGAGATGTAGGCTTTGAGATAGCTGAACTTCGTGGATGATTTCATGACCTTGCAAGCCATTTGATGCAGGCTTCGTGGATGCTTTCATGACCTTGCAAGCCATGGTTGAAGAAATGTATCGAGAGTTTAAGATAGAAAAATCTAAAGACGAAAAAGGACAGCCTTCACAATCTGGAAAAGATGATGAAAGCGATCAAAAAGACCCTATCACTTCCCTCTTTACTCCACCTGAAACTTCAAAACCGTTGTTGAAAGTCAATGTTAAGTTTGAGTTACCCATGTATAATGGATAAGTTGATGTCGAGAAACTTGACAACTGGGTCAGGCAAATGGATGTATATTGTAGCGTGCAACAAATCACTGAAGATGAAGTGAAAATGAAACTAACATCGCTTCATTTAGTAGGTACACCATTGATATGGTGGCAAAGTAAGTTACAAATAGGTACTCAGCATATCAGTAAGATTTTTCCATCATGGTTTGATTCTATTATTGCAATTAGAAAGCAATCTTATCCATTGGGATATAAGGAAAAATCTTTAATAGAATGGAAAGGGCTAAAAGTTAGGAAAGGTCAATCAGTGCAGGAATATACATACAAGTTTTGTAAGAAGGCGTTGATGTTAGATATTATTTTGTATACTTAAGAAACTCTAATGAAATACATAGGAGGATTATCTGAGTATGTTCGCAATACTGTATTTCTGTTCAATCCTACTAACCTGGATGAAGTGGCAGCACAAGTGACTTACATTGAAGTAGGTAAGTTGGGAGTTGGGGTATCATCAGAATAAACAGCCAGAATCGAGAGGAAGGGAAAAGGGAAAGTGAAGTAAGTAAACTTCGGCAAGAAGGAGGTTGAAAATATCTCTTGTAGACATTGCAAGAAAGAGGGCCATGACGAGGATCACTATTGGCAATTGCATCCCAAAATGAAACCAAAGTAGATCAGAAAAGGGAAGCAAAAGGTTGCAGCAACAACAAAACCATTGGAGCTAGGCTCAGATTCAGGCGATGAGACACAAGTCGCATCATTGATTATGACTGGTAAATCTGATGAAGGTAATGATTCTAACAGTTCCAGAGGCAAGTTATTTCATATAAGGGTTGTTATGAAACATTCAAATATCGACACATTGTTAGATAGTGGATCTCAAGCTAACCTAATTTAAAAAAAAAGTGGTTCAGAAATTGGGATTGAAAACCATAAAGCATCGTAAACCATATACTTTAATTTGGACGAGAAGAAATCATAAATTACGAGTAAATGAGCAATGCATGTTACCATTTGCAATAAATTCTCAATTTAAGGATAAGGTGATGTATGATGTGGTAAAACTAGATACATGTGGGATGGTCTTGGGTAAACCATATTTATATGATAGAAAACCAATCTTTTACAGGGAACAAAATCAATATCACTTGTCCAAAAAGGAATTGAATATGTTGTACATTCTCATCACACAAAAGAAGATAAATATCTTTCTATTGTTGAATAGTTAAAACAACAACTTATGCCAGTAAATATGTTATTATACAATCTAAAGAACCTAAGAAAGAGATCATTAAAGTTAATTACAAATAGATAGCTCTGATTAAGGAACCCAAAATTGTACATCAACAAGAGATGCAACGTGATAAGTTGAGTTTTGTTTCAGCTATGAAATGAAAGCAGGGTGTGGTTACAGCTATGTCAATATTTTCATTGTTGTTAATGGGTTTATTACTGTTTACTGGTGCTTGGATATTAACAGCAAATACGAATGTAGATGTGGGTGAAAAAATTCTTGATATATTCTGCAGTTTGTGTGTTTTGCTGACGATTGCATGGATAAGTAAAGCGTACAGGTTCAGGACAGGGTGGAAAGATACTGGCCAAGTGGGAAAATGGAACCCACATTTATTTGATTGAACTTAAGCCTTTTGGAGGTCCAAAAGGTCAGAGCAGGGAGGAAATGATCCGAAATTGATCAATGGATGGTCAAGGATCTAGAAAGAGCCTAAAATTCAAATTTATTGGATTTGAGTGGAAACAACGACATTGTGTAGAGCTCATAGAAACTACTGCAACGAAACTTGAACGAGTGCATTTGGCCTTCGGATGAATGAGAAATTGCTTGTTGAAGTTTGTAACGAATCAATGCACGTTGCATTTTTACTACTCAACGCATGGCATTCACAATCAGCAGGGCCAAAGCTCAGTTTTAGTTGCAAGTGCAACATCTTTAGTTTGGTTGCAAGGTGAAATAATGGGTTGAATGGATTAAAAGGTTATTTTCTTATTATACATGATGGCATATGTATTAAAATTTTATAATTTACAAAAACTATATATTAAAAATAAAATAGTCGCATTTGATTAATTACGTACATAACATATATTAAATATGGAAATGGGTTACAAACCTAAGTCTAAAACAATGGCAACGTAATATAATCCAAAACATATAAAAGTGGGGGTTAATGTTATTAAAGTTTCATAAACGTATATTAAACTTAAAGGTGAAAATGTATGGGAGAGAAATTTTACATGTTACAAAATGTTGAAACGCATATTACAAATGGGGATATATTAAATATGGTTGAATGTATTTAATATGGTGCAAAGTTTATGGTTAATGATATATTTTATTCTGCTTAGTCAAGGAAGCTGTTGGACAAACATACGCTGTGTGTAACGTTTTATGCCACGGTTCCACCGCTCCACAGTGACCGCCGGAAAATATGCAGAACCGTTATCGTTACAACACCGTGCAGATAAGGGTGGTACGGTCACATGCCATGTGTCCAAACAACATACACTACTCCAAGCCATGCGATACCACCGTCGAAGAAGTTGTAACTATATGCTAAAGTTTATAAACCATACAAACGTGCTAAAGTTTAATGTATTATGTGGTTGCTATTAATATGCCATATTTGTATAGTTTTGATATCCATGTGCATAATTTTCATTGTACCAAGAACCAAATCTAATGTTTATATGGTGCGGTTTTAAACTATAGGTTATTTTTGTAATAAAATTGCAACCTATTGCCATGTATAGAGTTTCAAAAACTTATAAAGTAACATTACACCGATGCGCCAAGGGGGTAGAGTTGTGACATTTTTTTGTGCAGCACATAAGAGCTTCATAGCATCTTTGAGATTTGGAGGCAGAATTTTGCAGGTTATTCTAGGAGTTGTAAGATCTTTTTCTGAGCCGTCAGAATTCTAAGGTCGAGCAAAACACAATTGGACCAGCCAATGATCTTGTTGATGTAGCTTTGATATATTATTTTGGCTTTGAATTTCTAATATAAAGGCCTCCACGTTGAACACAGGGCCCGAAGATGTAGGCTTTGAGATAGCTGAACTCCGTTATCAATCTCTTGCATCACTTTTCTTCTCATGGTTTGTTGTTCTAATATGTTGCAAAATTCTTAACAATTCTTCAAGCTTATGTATTTAATGGTGTTTTTTAAATCATGAATTAACACTTTCTAAGCAGTGAATGAATCACATTTCAATTAAAGATCTTTTTGGGGATCACTTTGTTTGAAGGTTTGGGTGTAGTTAGCATGGCATGAGTAAATGGCATCAAAGGGCGGACCCATGATGAGTAGCTATGGGAATGCTAGTGTTGAGCCTCCAAAATGTCTTTAAAATGTCATACATTTTTATCTTCATCGCCACTATTTCATTCACATTTCGCAACTCTATAACCCTACATTAGCCTCCATTTTCATGTTCATATGTCTCGACATTAGTATTTTCCAAACTTATTAGTTTCAAGTATTTAGAGTGGATTTATGATTAAAAGTTAGAAAAATAACATGTATTTACTTATACCTAAAGGTGGAATAAGTTTGGTGATATGTGTAGGTGATTTAGAAGCTTCCAAGCCACTCTTATTTGGCCTACAAGGTTCAATTTCGAATTATGTTCAAGATTGAAAGAAGATTTGGGATAGGAGTCAACCAAATCTCATGGGAGAAAATATCTCAATAAAGGATTATTCAAAGGGATTTGAGGAGATAATCATTCGAGCCCATTTCAAGGAGAAGATCACGAGGATATGGATATCTCATCCAAGATTTGTGAGAGGATTTGAAGGGATCATATTTTGTGATTATGGAAATTGGTTGAGAGAAAAGGGGAGTTGTATTTATGAGTTGCTTATCTCTTTTTCAAAGAAACTCATGTATAAATATGAATGCTCTCTCTATTTGGGAAGATCTGATATGAGAGGAATGTAATGTTAGGTTATGTTGTGTTATGGTAGAAGAGGATTGTAAGTCAGTGCAATGTAATAGATTGAGAATTATTTATTATGAATGTGAGCTCACATGTGTTTGTTTTTTCTATTTGTTTTTTTGTTGCTTTTCATATGTTGTTTTTCTTTTATGAAATTTCCTATTTCTAGATTAATTTAATTTATGAAATTCAATTTCAGTTGTGTGCTTCAATTTCAAACATTTGATTAGGTTAATTTGGCTTCAATTCTGAATATATTGTGCATGTGCCTTGTAAGTCTACGAAATCCTCGGGTTCACAATTAATTATTGGGAAATTATTAAACAACAATACTTTTGCCCAATATTTTGGCACTGTTGCCGGGGAGGCACAATGAATTGAAGTTTAGTTTAATTTTCCACAAGATAGATTTCATTTCCTATGTTTGATTTGATTGTCATTAAACTACTTTCTTGCCAGCTATCCTAGTTTGCTTGCTTGATAGCTAAATCGCTAGTTGTTATTTACTTCTTTCTAGATTATCATAATTTTCTTTAGTTTTCTTTCTTGATAACCACAAATGTGTTTAATTTCTGCAAAGTATGATTTATGTTTTTCGCAAGAATAGCTACATGAAACTAGTTTATTTTCATTTAGTTTTACATTTAGATTTTAGTTTTAGACGCTCCCACTAATCCATATGTATATTACAAGATGATTCGACGATGAGTATAAGTTTCAAACAACTCAATCAGGTCCTAGCAAAAGCCTGGATCTCCTCTCCCCAAGAACTGGAGATCTTGACGACAGTCAAAAGATTAATTACTCTTCGAGAAGAAAAAAAGAATCAACCTTTGAAGAATCCTATACATCTGATGAGGAACAATTGTTTGAACAAGAGATTAAGGAGGATAAATAGGAGTTGCAACACGATCTAAATCAGAGTAGAAATCGTTCCTATGAAAGCCTTATCGAAAGGTGGTTCCGATGGTTTCAAGCAAGTACTAGGTTAGATCAATTTCATTTTTGTTTTTATTTCATTAAATCACAGTCACAAAAACTAGATTCAATTATTTTTATATATTTTCATTTTAAATTCACGAAATTGGAAATGAATATATTTTTATTACTATTGCGTGAATCTTTACATTGAAAATTTAATTACACGTAATGGTTTGTAATTTGCAAGTGGCATCAAGTAGGTAGGATGTTATTTTCAATTTCAAATAAGTATGCTCTCCTCCTGCATCTTCGCACGATGTCGAGGATCAGAAAGTTGGATGTTTATAAACGTTTTTAGGAATGAATAAATCAAGGGTTTGCAATTGCTTAATCAGTTCCACCTGCAAATCAGTTTGTCTCCATTTCTTTTTTTTATCCTAAATCAATATATTTTCTAGTTTGTTTTAGAGTTGGAATAAACTTCAATTTATTTTTAAATATTTTAATTTTTAATACAACATAAAAATTTAAAAAAAATTAGGAATAAAATTCAATTTTAATTTTTAATACAACATAAAAATTAAAAAAATATTAGGAATACAATTCAATTTGTTTTTAAAGATTAATACAACTTGAAAATAAAATAAAAATAAAACCAATTAGGAATAAAATTTAATTGACTCAATGAATAAAATATCTAACTCACTGAATAAAATTTAATTGGAGAAGAAGAGCCTCTCTACATATATTCCTTTCTTCGATTCGCTAAGGTATGGATCTTCCTTTTCGTAGGGTAGGGATCTGTTTTGTTTATTATGCACTCTAAGTTAGAAACCTACAGAGAACTGGATCGACGAATCAAAGGCTGGTTAATCATGTGCTTCTCCCTATATGGTGCCTTTGTAGCATATCCTTCCATAATTACTTGCTCTAGACAAACTATCTCTGTCCAACCAAAGCACATCATTAACACTTTTGATATCCCCCGCTTAGAACCTGCCTTTGAGACATCAATAGATACATGATTACCTGGGCAAAACGCTTTGCAGAGTTCAACATATACGACGATTTCATTGTGAATTGCAGCCCTAACTTGCAGATTTAACATCAGTTGTTCGTTGGCTCTGCAAGGTTTGTTGTCTTGCATATTGCCAACTCTAGCCAGCCAAGAAATGAATGCATCCTTCACCAATGGTGCGAGGCAAGTCTTTTTGCGTAGAAGAGGAACCAACCTGACTACTGATAAAATTGCACCAAATACCACTAATTCTGGCGAATACAATTTTACCCTCAACATTTTCTAAACTTGGTTAGAGAAAAATCCTCAAAATCCATGAAAAGTCGTTTTTTCTGTTTGAAAGCTATCCTATCTTCAACACGATTTAGTGTGATCTTTCTCCCCAGGATCTTGATTGCCCTAGTCCACCATTCATTCGAAGATTTGATTCACTCCAAGTGCTCACTAAAACTGGTGAATTTGATCCAACTAGAGCATGATTAAGTCGGGATGAGCAATATATTTATAAGTCAACACGGTGTAGATTTGGATGCATGGGTGTGGTCCTACCTTTATAATTAAAATTGGTAGGTGGCCCAAATACAAGGACGGAAAACCTAACTGCTACACCCACTATCTTATCAGTTCGATAATGGTATTTCTATTGCCAGATATTTGCCACAAATTGTGTGCATTTGCAGAGTTTAGCAAGAACAAAATCCTCAAAAATCCGTGAGAAAAATCGGTCATACTGTTTGTGGAATAAGGAAGAAATCACCCCAAGATATTCAAATAATTTTTGTTTTGCTATTAGGCTATATTCCCAAGAGGTTGATCGTTGGATCGAATATGAAGGAGGTAGTTTAGTCTAGCAGAATTGACAACTATTCGATGTAGCCATGATGGGTGGTGATATGGTGACTGGGTTGTGATAGATTTTGATAAGAGAGAGTTTGCAATAGTGCCTATAGCAGCCGATGATGAGATTCTAGATAGTGTTCTTGCCTATTTTGCAAGTCTCTGTCCACTCTTTGGTCGCTAAGAGAAAGATTGTTCTTTTCAGTGTCCAAGGGGATTTCACTCCCACTTGCAGTATGAAGCATGTTCCGACTATATACAAAATTTTGGGATGAGTGTGAAGCGACTTCTAAGGGTCATGAGTGTGCCAGGGATATTATCTAACTTTTATGATGATAACATTAATAACATGGCCTCAGATGTACCCTCATCTGTCAGCTCATAGCGCATTATCATTGTAGCTAACTAGCTTGCTTTGTGAGCTCACAGAAGGCTAGAAGCTAAAGGTTGGTCTTTTACTTGGGATGAGGATTTATTGCTATTATAGCTCAAGGATGGGCTTTCAGAGGATTTGAGGTGGTTTATGTTGGTTTTTTAAAGGTAGACATAGATCCAAGAGAATAGGATGATGATCGCCAACAAGTTTCCTCGTTTAGGCTAGGATGGCCTGTCTGTCTTACACAGGGTTTTCATTCTCTTCATTAATGTAGCAGTCAGAGACAAGATCTATTCCTTGCTAATGCTCGAAGTTCTGGGGTTTGTTGAGAAGGAAAAGGAATTGGAAGGAATCGAGATCGATGAAATTATCGGCATAAGTATGTGAATGATCCAGGAATGAGCGAAGACATATATTGCACTACCTTTGAACGCAGACCTTCATGCGATTTACAGTCTAGGTGTTAACACAATGAATTGGGAATTAGAGATGTCTCTCTATTTCTCACTGAAGTTCCCCATCAAATTCGAATGGAAATTTTAGTTCTTTCAATCTGATTAAAGACCTGCGCTTTACACAGAAGGGTATAAATGGATTACTCAGGAAGGGCCACATCAACATGTCTTGATCCATCTTTTTCAGGAGCATCCAAATATGCCAGCACAACAATAACTGTAATCGAACATGCATTGCGAAACCTCATTGAACCTTATCCATCGTACTGAACGCTGCACAAAGGAAATGATGGTAAAAATCAATGCCATGGCAACCGGAGGCTCTGGGCATGTTTGATGGAGTGAGTCCATCGATGAACAAGCATTCAAGGTATGGATTTGAATCGTTGCCATAGTAACCCCATGATTCTCGACATACGAAAATCCTGATATCTCTCTTCGAAGTCTCAACAATCGCATCCTATTAGATTCTTTAATCATAGTGGTCTCTTAACATACAATTATTCTTTTCCACAAGCGAAACTCAAATGATTAGCTTAGATTTAGGTTTCCACTAAGAATTTTCTTCAGTTATTGATTCACATTCATTGCTTGAACTTTTTGTAGTGTGATTGAGTCGATGACAAAACAAATGATGAACCCGTTTCTTCAAAAGTCAAAGGCAACTACACAAACATTAATGTTTTTTTGGCAAGCTCGTGATTTTGAATAATTTGACAAAGGTCAACCAACATTTTCCTCATTTAATTGATTGTTTTCATTTCATGCTTACTAAGGGGTTGTGTAAACAATAGAAATAAATAAATAAATAAATAAATAAATAAATAAATAAATAAATAAATAAATAAATATATATATATATATATATATATATATAAATTAAATCAATTAAAAACAAATAAAAAAATCAAAACAATTAAAAATATATAAAAATCAAAACAATTAAAAACAAATAAAAAATCAAAGCAATTAAAAATATATAAAAATCAAAACAATTAAAAACAAATTAAAAAATCAAAACAATTGAAAACAAATAAAATAATCAAAACAATTAAAAATATATACAAATCAAAACAATTAAAAACAAATTAAAAAATATAAATAAAACTTAAAAATAAAAAATAAAAAAATTCACAAATGCACATTTCATAATTCTTGGTAACGATTTATGTTAATTGGTTTCTTGGATTTACTTCAAAGGAACATGCACACAAAGGAAATTGGTTAAAAAAATCATTTTATTTGGTTCCTAGCATTCATACTCATTCTTGCATTTTTATGTCTTTCAAAAATCTCTCACAGTTTTCATGTAGGATTTGTATTAAGCTTTTACAGGTCTGCAGACAATTCAATTTCATGCAGTTGTGATCTCCAGAAATCACAATAAAACATGCATCATTGAAAGCTTGGAGGAGCTAATTCTTCATCACATATGTCATGGCATTTTCTGCTACATAGAAGCCTTTTGCGTCGTGATATGTTTACCTACATTTTAGCTTCAAAGACCATTAGTCATCCATATTGGAATCCACTGATTCATTGCCTTACACATCATGACTTCATACATGCCTAATTTTTTTAATCACATATATTTTTTCTTTCTTTTTAGTTCATTTTTTTGCATTATGAATAAAACCATCCAGCTCTCTACATTGCCTTGTTTTCCTTGGCATAAAAAAAAAACTGTTTGACCGTGAGATCTTTGATCTATAGTCCTACCAATCATTTTGTATGAACTCGCATTGACTAATGTGGGATTCCCTAAGGACCACCTTTCAACAAGTCTTGACCCATCGACCTCAACACCTTATCTGGGATAAAGACTAGAGTCCTTATTAGTACCTTGAGGCTTGTAAGCGTTAATGACAAGTTCCCTCACCGACAATCGTGGGAATACATCAATGTCCCTTGATCATTGGATCTTGCAAGTGGCTTGACATTAGCTCATCTATTCACTCTTCACAAGATGTACTTGGGTACCTTGGCACTTATTGACATTAATGGTGAGTTTTCCTCGCATAGGTTAACGACATTCATTAATGGCTGGTAATCCCATGACTTCTCTTCATGCCCGACATCAACACATTTATTCGCATGACTAGAATTGTACCATCGTGTTTTGTAGCAGGTGAAGACTATATACTTTTTATCACTCCATCAACAGTTGTAGCAATATGTTTTCAAACATATGAGAGTACCACAGTTCCACTTTCAGACTCTATCTTTTGATCCATGATCCAGGAGCAAAATCAGACACATTCCCATTGCATAGCTCATCAACTTTTGAGATATGCACAGTTTGTCCACTTCTTAGGTAAGTGAAGGTATGTTCTTTCCTAGATTTTTATCATATAATTCCTTTAATACTGTAATTATAATTTTTGGAAAATACTTCACCATATTCCCTTTCTCATTTTACAAAAACCAAAATACCTTTAGCTGGGTGAGAGGATAGCAATTCATATTCATGCCTTATGTTCACATTTCACGATACATATCACATTCATATTTCATCATCAGCTTTGATATCACATGTTATCCTAACCAACATAATTTTCCAAACAACTATTATTGCATTATGATTCAAAAGTTATATGTTTCGCAAATGATGATCAAAGTATGAGCACATTAGATGGCTTATAAAATGATTTCAAAAGTCATTTTTTAATGCAACACAAAAGTATTGTTTATAAAGCAAACATTTGGTGGGAAGATGTTAAGCAGGTCAAAGACATCAGGACAGATGACTTGAGTTGGTTGGAGTTCAAGAGGCTTTTCAGGAAGAAGTACTTGTCAGAGAGGTACTATGACAGTAAGGCTAAAGAATTCTATGAGCTAAAGATGGGATCAATGATAGATGAAGAGTACACAACCAAGTTTTTAGAGCTATTGAGGTATGTACTGTATCTTACTGATGAGAAGGCTAAAGTTTAGAGATTTTTTAGTGGTTTTCCATTAGCATTTAGAGATCAAATTGAGTGTGATTAGCCTTGGTCACTTAATGAAGTCATTGGGAAATTGAAGCATTGCAATGAGTAGTCAAAGCATAAGAATGAATCTTAACATGGATGGAAGGGAAAGGATAAAGGTAGAGGTAAATGAAAGCATAAGAGAATAAGGCCTCAACATGATGGGAAAGAAAATGTGGCACCACAAAAGAGATTTAATGTAGCTAGATAGGGAGATGAGCCACAACAACAACAACACAGAGGTGAGGGCATTGGTTGGTTGCAGTGTTGGAGATGTGGTGAAGAGTACCTTAGGAGAGATTGTCTACAACACCAGGGAGGTAGGCCTAAGATATACAATTCAAAGGAGGCATAGACTATTGGGGATGTTGGCCATAGTATTCCTCGTATTTATGCAGCAATGGACAACAGGCAGGCATAAAATTAGGCATATATCATTGAGATGGACGATAAGCTTTGTGATCAAGTTATTTCTATTTTGATTGACCCTAGATCTAATTGTATCTATGTTAGTCCTGACTTGGTGGATAAGTGTGGTTTGAGTAAGTAATTGCATGCATAGTCTTGGTTAGTGCAGTTGGCTACAAGTACGAAGAAGCGAATTCATCATTGGGTAAGAGCTTATGCATTTGACTTAAATGGAATGCCTACAACAACACATTTGAATGTATTACTGTTGGGTTCATACAGTATGTTGTTGGGCATGGATTGGTTGTATCTACATAGAACCAAGGTAGACTGCTATGACAAAGCTATTGAGTGTGTTGACGAAAATGGGGAACCAAGAGTGTTATAGGGTAAAAAGAAAGCCACATCAGTTAGGATGGTGAAAACTATGCAATCAAAGCATAGCCACGGGAAGGGGTGTAAGCTATTTGTAGTACACATTTCTAGTGATAGGGGCAAGGAGGTTGAGGATGCAGATGTGTTGAATAGGTACCTAGTTTTGCAGCAGTTTCAAGATGTATTCCATGAGGACATTACAAAGTTTCCACCTCACAAGGAGGTAGACTTTTTTGTTGAGTTAGTCCCAAGGGAAGCTCCAGTATCGAAAGCACCTTACAGGATGAGCACACCTGAGTTGGTTGAGTTAAAGCTACAACTGAAGGAAATCTTGGACAAAGGATACATTAGGCCATGTGTATCACCTTGGGGTGCACCGGTCTTGTTTGTGAGGAGGAAACATGGTAATCTCAGATTATGCATTGACTATAGGCAGCTGAACAAAGTAGTCATCAAGAACAGGCACCCTTTTGCGAGGATTGATGACTTGTTCGATCAACTGAAGGGAGCAACAATGTTCTCGAAGATTGACTTGAGATCCAGAGACCATCAGGTACACATCAAAGAGGAGGACATTTACAAGATTGTGTTCAGGGCCAGGTATGGGCATTATGATTTTGTTGTTGTTCCATTTTGCTTAACTACTTCTTGAGCTACATTCATGTGTTTGATGAATAGTGTGATGCATTCATGTGTTGAGAGAGCATCATTTGTATGCTAAGCTCAACAAGTGTAGTTTCTTTTAGAGTGAGGTACACTACTTAGGACATGTTGTCTCCAAGGAGGGCATTGTAGTAGATCCAGAGAAGATAAGGAACATCATGGAGTGGGTAGATCCTAAGAGTTTAGATGAGGTGAGATATTTCATGGGTTTGGAAGTCTATTATAGGAAGCTCACCAGGAACTTCTCACAGATTGCTTATCTTATTACATCATTGCAAAGGAAAGGTAAGAAGTTAAAGTGGATAGAGGAATGTGAGGGTATATTTGAGAAACTTAAGTAGTTGTTGACAAATGCATAAGTGCTACAGATTGCAAATTTGGACAAAGAGAGGGCCTCATGGAGTCCTTATGTAGAATGGATAGGTGGTATGCTATGAGTCCCAGAAACTAAACGAGCACGAGCAGAACTACCTGAAAAATGATCTTAAGTTAGACACGATCATACATGCATTGAAGATGTGGAGACATTATCTTCTTCGCAGGAGGGTTGTACTTATGAGTGATCACATTGGGTTGAGGTATTTGTTTGACTAGTCGAATCTAAATGTTGGGCATGCTAGATGGTTTGCCATGATTAGTGAGTTTGATTTAGAGATCATGTACATCATAGGTAAAGAGAACAAGCTGGCAGATTCTCTCAGCAGAAGGGTAGATGTACACCACTTGGCAGTTATGAGCTCCTATGGGACAGGCTTACAAGATAGAATCTTGTAGGCTGGTCAGTAGGATGTCAGGTATATGGAGATTGTGTGTAGCTTGCACCAGGATGTTGGTACAAGTACATGTGATATTATAGGTATAGGTATAGGGATAGGTGCAGGTGCAAGTACATGTAGTGGTAAAGGTACAATTAGTGGTACATGTATAGGTGGCATTATAGGTACACATATAGGTACAAGTGCATAGGGCATGGATTATTGTCTTACAACAGATGGATTGGTCATGTTTTGAGATAGGATATGTGTACCTGATAGTAGCAACCTCAAGAAGGTGATCTTGAGGGAGTTTCATGCGAAACCATATTCAGGTCACCCAGGTTATCAAAAGATACTGACAGTGCTGAAGAGATATTACTATTGACTGAATTTGAAGAGGGATGTAGTAGAGTTTGTGGTGAGGTGTTTCGATTTTCAGCGAGTGAAAGCAGATTATAAATTTCCAAGTGAACTGCTACAGTCGATCGCGATTCCAGACTGGACATGGGAGGTCATTTCCATGTATTTCATCACAGGGTTCCCTAGCAAGACAGTGAAGCAACATGATTCCATCCTGGTCCTTGTGGATATGTTAATAAAGGTTGCACACTTCATTACAGTGAAGTCTATGTTCTCAGTTAGTGATGCTGCATGGGTATTCATCAAAGATGTGGTCAGATTGCATGGTGTTTCAAACAATATTTTTTCAGATAGGGATGCGAAGTTCACTTCTAAGTTTTGGAAGAATTTATTTGCAGGGTTGGGCACTGAGTTGGCATTCAACACAGCTTATCATCTATAGATAGATGGAGAGATAGAGAGGGTGAACAAGATATTGGAGGACATGTTGAGGATGTACATGATGCATCAACAATGGAAGTGGGAAGATTATCTCCATTTGGTAGAGTTCGTGTATACCAATGGGTATCAGGAGTCGCTAAGGATGAGTCCTTTTTAGTCATTGTATGGGCGGAGTTGTAAGGCTCCCATCATTTGGAGTGACCTATATAGCAGGGTATTGATTGGACTAGATATGTTGGCAGATATGGAACAGGAAATGTAAGTGATAAAAATAAATATAAAGGTGGCACAAGATAGGCATAAGAGTTATGCAACCAGGAACATGTTGTTAAGACGTTCTAGGTTGGGGAACATGTGTACTTGCACATCAAACCAAAGAAGAGCTCCTTGCGGATTGGACCATGTGCCAAGTTGGCAACATGATTTTGTAGACCCTTCAGTATCATTGAGAGGATTGGGATAGTAGCCTATTGACTTGCACTGCCTATGAAAGTGAAAGTCCACAATGTTTTCCATGTATCTTTTCTTAAGAAGTATGTTAAGGATATTGATCATGTGATTGAATGGTCTATATTGTAGGTGGAACCAGATGGAGAATTCCAACTGGAGCCTCAGTGTATATTGGAGGAAAAGGTGCTCATGCTTCGGAATCAAGGAATTGAGCAATTTAAAGTGCAATTAAATCACTTTGGGCCTGATGAAGCTACATGGGAGATGTCAGATCAGATGAGGGCTATTTATATTTCCTTGTTTGCCGGTTGAGGAAAAGAAGATTTGATATGGTGGTGTGGTATATGCTTTTGGTGGTTTGGTATATGATTTATGGTTGTTTGGTATATGCTTTGATATGGTGTTTTGGTATATGATTTGATATGATGTTTTGATATAAGCTTAGATATGGTGTTTAATATATGTTTTAATATATGTTTTGGTATATGATTTGGTATATGTTTTTGGTATATATTTTTGGTGATGTTGTTATGTGTACACATGTATATGGATGTAAATACTGCAATGAGCTATGTTATAAAGCTCCAGTATGCGGTATGGGTGTCATGTTATTATGATTGTGTTTTCATGTTACTATGCTATCATGATGTTATGTGGGTTGGCACTCAGCAATATAATCATTGCAAATATCATAATGAGATGTGTTATAAAGCTCCACTATGCGGTATGTTGTCATGTTTTCATAATGTCTTGTCTTGAGTAGGTGTTTCATTGTAAATACTGCATCATGCTATGTTATAAATCTCCATGAGAAGTATGTCTTCATTCAGCAGGTTGCTGAGGTATAAGTGTGCTTGAACACTGAGGATGATGTCCCCCAAGGGGGAGGGTTCTATAACAACGCTGGTGAAAATTCCATGTAATAAAAGTTAAAAATAATAATCATGGTCGATGGGACACTTATTCCAAGCTGAATGTTGGGAAAGACATCCTAGTGGGTGTTCATTTGGTTGTTTATGGCTAAGGAAATTGGAAAAGGCAATGGCTAAGGCTTTGGAAAGGCAAAATGGCATTTTTGGCTCAATTATTTATGAAAATAATGGAAATTAGGATAAAAATGAGGTGAAAGGTCACAGGTTGCATGTGACGAGGAAAATGAAGGAAAATAATGGAAAATGAAGAAAATAGAGGCCTCATCCATAAAAGGGCTTCTGAGGATCAGTTGGTAACCTTTTGTCAGTTCAGTGTTGAAGCTCTTTCATTCTTCTCTCTCTCTCTCTCTCATACACTTGGACACTTGGATTTTCTTGGAGCACTTTAGCATTGGAGCAAGAAAGGAAAAGAAGGTAAGAAGAAGACAAGATCAAGCATAGAAAGGCCAGATCAAGTAGCTACAATAGGCTTCATTGCAAGTATTTACTTGTATGTGTATCTTCTTGCTAGATTTGGCATGCATGGGATTGCATGTGTTTCTTTTCTACCATGGCATGGGTTTTTCCAGGTATGAAAATGTTTTCAACCTAGCCTTGCCATTTCCTGATAGCTTTTGTGAGATGGGTTCTCTCATTCAGTTTATGTGGGGTTGTCAGATTGGATTCAAAGCTGAGTGAAGTGGATCTCTAAATTGAAAAACACATGCTCTACTGGTCCCTGAACTGGACTAAGGATCACAAAGAAAATAGCCTAGTAACCCCTGAACTGGACTGTGGGTTATAGTAAAACCATATTGTGTGCCTTGATGGGCCTAGGAATCCTTGTTGATGAATGGTGGGATATACGGTAAAGCCAAGAGGTGGACTTTCTCTCCATTGGACGTAGTGGTCCCAAGATGGGATGCATGGTATATCTGGAGAGTATGTCTCAGTGTAGGGCCTAATGGTCCCTGGATCAGAATGTGGATTGCGGTAAAGCCTGAGAGACTAGGAGGCGCTCAAATTCCTCATGGTGTAGGTGGAGAACTCTTGTGCAATCAATGTTGATTTATTTTTTTGATGTCTTCTATGAGTCCCACATTCATGCTTGGAATATGGCATGACTGTGATTGGATGAAGAGAGACTTGGCTCAGCGAATCTATGGTCGGGTGGAACATGGTAGTCCCATCTCCGGTTGGTTGTTGCATTGATTAATGAGAAGTTCATTCCCTTGATTTTCATGTGTAAATGTACTGATGTACATGTGGATTTTAATGGCTAATATGTTTATGGTAATTTTGTTCCTATTATGCTTGTTATATGTATATTTTATGACAACAACTATGTATGGCTCTCAGCATGTTTTTACTTGTACATGAATAGATAATGTTTATATGACCTAATAGATGATAATGCAGCAATTGACATGAGGGAACAATGGTTCATAGCTATTCTCGTATAAGTATGAGTTCTCTACACTTAATTTTGTTGTTTACACCTGTAGGTTACATGTTGATGATATGTTTGAAGAAAATGCATGTCATGGCTAGTAGGGGTCCGGTTATGGTCTTGTTCAGCTCATTTATTTTGCATCATTGTTTTCTTATATGTTTATTAATTTTAAGCTATCATTCCATTATAGGTAGTGACCTAGGCTTTGGGCCTGAAAGAGTGGCTTAAATCTTGGGATCGTTGGCACAAAACTTGGAACTTTGGTCTTTGGTCGATGGCAGGCAAGCTTGTGAGAGCAACTTTGGGTCTCTGGTCGCTCCATTTCCCATAGCATGAGAGTGACTATTGCCTAAGAGATCCAGATCCTCAGTGGGAGCCAGGGACAACCTGTCTGAGTGGCTAACATGTCTCATGAGGATTTGATGTTGGATGAATGCGTGTGATGTTTCCGTCGATTCCACTTCCTTAAGGTCACATAGGAGGTCGAATCTGATCATAGTAGGCTCTCATCTCATGTTTAATCCGGTTGGAATAGTTAGTTAGTTGGATGTGGGAGGAAGGTGTTACAGGACTGGAGCCACACTAGAGATGTGTTTCCCTTGAACATTTCCGACATCACTTGGTAGCTCCTAAAAAAAGTAGCAACTATTGGGATTGGGACAAAGAGGGGAGGATGAGGCAACCAGGGCATTCAGAGCCAATGGAAGAGGTGTTTGGTTGGCATATTTATATGTACCGAGAGGGACGAAAAGTGGGGGCTAGGATAATCGGGGGAGAGGATGAGCCCATAAGAGGGGTGTTATAGTCCATTTTGTCACATCTAGTCAATCAGTCTTCAACTGGACCAATCAACATCATTTGACCTCCTTTTCATCATCCTTGGACAAATCCCTAAGCATGACTCATTCTAAAACCTGAGTTTCTTCTTGAAAGCACCATGTTCTAGTCATTTTAAGGACCAATGCACCCTAGCCTCTTATTGGATAGCATTGACTACTAGGTTTCCCTACTCTTCACCTACGCTAATCATCAACAAGTTTCTTAGTGTTGGTGATGCGTTGATTCTAGAAATTCGGGAAAAAGAGAGAATTATGAAGCTTCCTCTTCCAGAATCTTCCGTGATTTTTTGTAACCTTTTACCTCAAATAAAATTCTCAAATCCTATCCTATCTTATTCTGGAGTTTTCATCCCTTATCCCTTGAGCTCATCCTCCCATCAAGAGTGAATCTTAAGCCCATATTGGTAAAAGGATAAGAATTGATGAACTACCTCCTTCACTTATATATTTATTGCCATCCATAGGCAAGGGGTTGGATTTTGGAGAGTGATTCTGCCCTTATGTTGTTGACATGAGAGATATATTTCCATGCATTAGGGTGATTAGAGGTGCACTTTGTGGCAAGGAAAGGACAAATAAACTTGGAGGAGCTCTTTTATAGGATCAACACATATTTTTGGTTGTAACTCACTCCATTTATATCAATGTAAATAGTTCTTTGTTTTCCTATATATTATGTTATGGTTTCATATATTTCAATACCATTTTGATCTATTGAATATAGTGATTAGATGATGTTGCATAGATTCCATGGATTGGAGCATTCAATCCAAGGAGGGAGCAAAGCATATTCCAGATTCTAGGTAATATTCATCCCATTATCTATTTACTTTAAGGAAAGCATTAGTCCCTTTGTATTTTTGTTCTTCTAGGCCAGTCCACCATGCCTAGGGAAGATACTACGTCTGCAGTAGTAGATTCCACGTAACAAATTGGCGACCATACTGGGGAACGATGTACTCCATTGTTGGTTTCTTTGTCTGTTGTGCTTGTCTTACCTCTTCTCTGCACCTTTACTGTCTTATTCAGTCAAGAACAGACCTAAGAAGACCTTTCTTTGAGTCTCAATTGCAATCCTTGTGTTAGAACTTTGCATCTCTAGACCAACACACCATTTGATCCTATAACAGAGCATTGCACCCCATCTGAGCCTTCTTTGTGCTTGCATTGCATAGAACTGGTTCCTCCTTTGTACCTGGATTGGCTCCCTTTCATGCACAAGTTTGTTTTCAATTTGATTTTCCCTTTGATCAACTTTGTTCCAAATGCTCTTCCTTGAGTCTTTGAGTGTCTTGTGGTCCTATGAAGCCTCCATTTGGTTTTATTTTGTTTTGGTACCTTTGGTAAGGATTTGTTTCACAACTTAATTTTCTTATCATTAGGTCATTTACAAACTATTTTTTATTTTTTTTTTTATTTTTTTATTTTTTTATCATTGAGTGCTTAGATGAATTGGTGTTCTAGTCATCGTTCTTAAAAGGTTGTTTGAATCAGTTATTAGACTTTGCATCTTAGTTTTCTTCATTTTTGAAAATGAAGTGACTTGAAAAGAAAAATATTATGTATCATGCATTCCATCTAGGGTTTTGTGTGTGAAATTGGAATTCCCTAGTGTGAAATTTCATGTTTCTGCTTTCATTTTTGTAAAAAAAATTCCCCCTCAATCGTTGAGGGGTGCTGAATCATCTATGAGTGTTAATTTCCTTTGAGTGTCATCTCTTTTGATTTTTGAAATTTCACCCAATTTTAGTTTGAGCCCTTTGTTTATGCAATCTTAGATTACATTTTATTTCATTGGAATACTCTTGTGTTTGTTTTGAAGAATTATCTTGCATAGATCACATTTGCATGGTTATAATTCTCATTGTCACAGCAGGAAAGGAATTTGTGCATCCATTACATTTGCATAGTTTTCAGGGGAATCGTGCATAGATTACATTGCATGGTTTGGCATCTTTTAATGATTTGAATTGAATTGGAATAGAGAGATTGAAATAACTAGTTAGGATGCTCTTGTTTGTTGCATATTTGATTGTTGCATCATTGTTTGCACCTCTTCCCTAAATTAGATAACTTTCATCAAAAATGAAAAGCAATCTTTTTGTCATATTAGTTGCATCATAGGTGTATTCAGGTGACATCAAATTTTGAGCCTTAAAACTGAAACTTAATTAAATATAAACATCAAAATTCATCTTAATTAACGTAAGGAGCATTTGAAACTTAATGACACACATAAAGGTCTAGGCTAGAGACGTGTTCCAATGTCTTTAAATGTAGGAGTTGTTATTGATTGTCAGCTTTGTATCTCAAGGGTGAAATCTCATTTCACGTATGTAAGTGTATAGGATCGTTCTCCTTGCACCTTCGGGTATATTGGATGGTGCTCCACGCATGATAAGTATATCAGAATGCTCTCATCGAATGGTTATGCATTAGACAACACTACTACACACTCCACTTCCATGTATTGTCAAGTATATTTTGGAAGTCCCCTATTGGTTATTATCCTTGCCATAGGTAACCGAGTCAGCTGCCTTGTATATCATGATACACCGAACACATCATTAAGGGAGATTTCCTACACATATGTTAAGTCCTTAGTTCTCCAAGGTGTATATTATGGTTCACGGTTACTTGGTAAATCATTTTACATAGTTACCCCTTCGTTTTATTTTTGTGTCTTTAATTTCTAAAATAAATTAATTGACTACAAAATAACATCATCTTCATGAAAAGAACTCCTTAGTATATCTTTCGTTGAGACTAATGAAAACAATTCTCGAGTCACCAATTAAGGAAACCCCTTTGATAGGAATCCTAGTCCTTTTCCTTATTTTGGAAATATTGGTGCTCCTTATATGGCCCAACATTGTCCCTTCTCGGATTTACCATTGGTTTGCCAGTTTGGTTATTTTTGACCCCTATGGTTCCAAATGTCCAAATTGCTTCTCAACCAGGTTGTCCTCCACCTGAACAATATCAACCTTGATTTGACCCTTTTCCATATTCAGTTGTTGTTTCTTCATCTGTTTCTTCCACTTTTCCCGGTGAAAATCTTGATTCTAGTAACCAGGAAGTTAGGAAGAAGAAGAAGAAAAGGACGAAGAAGAAGAATCAAGATAAGCAGGGGGTCAAGAAAGAAACCATTGTTATGAATGCAACTAGTATGGAGGAACCTTCTATAGGTTTTAAACCTGTACAAAAAATTACTTGCATACCAATTCTAAAAAACAGAAAATAAACAATGGCGAGAGCATAAAACATAAACAGATATACAAAGAGATTTTCCCCTAGATCGCAAAACGGGGACTACCAGATTGTTTTTTCATTATATTCCTTTCAATGTTTCAATTCATATATATATATATGCTGAAGCATCCATAAACCCCAATAAATTAACCATGGATTAGAACATAATAGTAGTTCCCTTGAATGGATCTAAAAAATACCATGGACATAAAGCCATCATGCCCAAAACCATGTGCAAAATCCATGCATAAAACCATATGCATAATCCATGCACAAAACCATGTGAAAAATCCATGCACAAAACCATAGGTAGGTCTACCCCAGCTAATATAGGGTCCAAAAAAAAAAATTCCTGGGTGCTACCCCAAACCCCGTGTAAGGGGACTATTGCCCCTGTACTACACCTGGTGCGTGGGGTAGTTGTGGAAAGAATATAACACACAAAAAACACCTTCCAATGCCCCACAAAGTTAAATTCCCTTGTAGGATTTGTAAGAGTGATAAACTTATTAGAGATTGTCCTAGTATTCCCAAGGTATTAGAAGTGCGGTCCACAGGCTCACATCACCCTTTGTCATCAAACTCTAGAGATCATGTTGGTGATAAACTATCCACTAGTGATAGTAAGGTCCATGGAAAAAAGGGTAAAGTCAAGTTTCCCTATAGGCTATGTGAAGGGAATCATCCTATTCACCTTTTTCCTTATACGGATGAAGCCTCAAAGGCGTTGGAAAATCTTACAACTTCTCAGTCTCGTCTTCCGATTGGTTATTGAAAAATTTCTCCCAATCATCCACTAATTGATAAAGTGACTGAGCATAATCCATCTCCAATCAATCCCACTCTCTCTGAACATGAATCCCATGATTCTGTTAGTGACCAACCATTGGTTGAGAAAATGTTTGAATCAATTCCACTTTTAGTTGATCGTACCTTTCCCATAGAGAGGGAACTTCACACCAAGCAGGTTCTTATTGCTTCTTTAGGTTCCAATGAAATGGGAGATCTCTCATTCCCATGGAAGAGGGGGGAATCCTCCTATTCCCACAGCACAAGTGGGCATTTCTCTTGCTCCCACAATACCCCCTCCAAGTAGTATGCTCACTTCCTTTGATTGGAGTCAACTGGTCAGATATCGTCTTCCTAACGTGCTCTTCTAGATCATAATATAGGCTTATAATGTGGTCATGCCTAGAAAAATCATAGATGAAAGCACATTTGTTATTATTCTTCCCTCAAATACTTGGAAAGATTTAGGTTCTCCGTAGCTTGTGCCCATTACCCAAAATCTGTTAACTTTTAATAAAGGAACTAGCCAACTATTAGGGATCCTTGCTAAGTTTCCTATTACTTTGGGAGGAAAGAATTTCTATATTGATGTGATGGTAGTCCAAGCTCCTTTGGATTTTAATTTACTCCTTGGGCGTGACAATGTTTATTTCATGGGAGCTCTTGTCTCTTCACTCTTATGTGTGATGTGTTTCCTGCATGAACGAAGAATCATGACTATTGACTAGCTTTCATTCATTGGTCCTAATTTGTCTCCCAATCAACCAAATTCCCTAAATGGTCCTTTTATGCAACTGGTATCTTCCCCACCACAGGTTAATTATGTGGTAACATGTTCCATGCCCGCATCTACTGATGATATAGTAGGTGATGTAGTGCATCATGTACTAAGGGCATTAGAGCTTGATCTTTCCATTAGATTCCTTGATATGTATCCCTTCAAGAGTGTTGTTCTCCAATATAATGAGAACCTCTTGGAATCCATTGCCTTTTGCATGTCATGATCAAGGTCATGAGCAGAGTTCTTTTCCTATGTCAAGCTCCTTAAAAAATGAAACAAGGTGTCATGAGCAGAGTTCTTTTCTTGTGTCAATCTCCTTAAAAGATGAAACAAGGTGTCATGAGCAAAGTTCCTTTTCTTGTGTCAAGCTCGTTAAAAAATGACACAAGGTGTCATGATCATAGTTCTTTTCCTGTGTCAATCTCATTAAAAAATGAAACATATCCCCTTTCAATCTGAGCCTTTGATTAGATCTCATAGATTCCCAGTCGAGTCTTTCACTTGATATTGTAAATGAACCTTAATTCCATTCGCTTATTAGTAACTGGTAGTCTACTTAGGTGAATGAAATGAAGATTGGGGGGCATGTACCTCAGATTGAGTAGTTATGCCGGGGGCATGCAAAATTATTCCATGCATAGTTTTCCTTTCTTTCAAGCTTGTGTAAAAATGAAACCACTCTCGAGCATAATTTTTCTCATGTTTCAAGCTTGTGATAAAATGAAACTGTCTTAAAGTAATTTCAAGCATAGTTTCCCATGTATCAAGCTTGTGTAAAAATCAAACCATTCTCATTTTATCCTCTCTTGATTTCCATTTTAATTAGCCTACTTCTACCAGATGAGCCTTTTTTTCCTCATTCCATCGTCACCATCTGCTTGGATGATCATACACATTCACTTGGTTGTTTTACCCTTTCCTACAGAATAATTTCAATGAGTGGTCTTATTAGCCAACCTCTTAAACTTTGTGTGTTTTGAGTAGTTCTGTAATGACAAGAACTAGCTGATATCCCTTTATACTACTCATTCATCCAAGAGGAGTCCTCTTTCAGCTTTTTTGAGATTCCCAAAATATGAAAATATTGTTGAGCACTTGTCTTTTTGAACTCTTTAAAGTAAATGAAAAGAAGTCTATTGAGTATAAGTTTAACCCTTTTACAGACTAAGATAGACTACTTAAGAAAAATGAATACCTTAGTCGAAAATGGCTAAGAGGTTCTCCTAAGTATTATTGTCTGCCTTTTTGGACCCAAAACACTATCTATGAAAAGGAACATCTGGAGTTTTCTTTTTCGCCTCTTTTCCAAAATCTCTAAACATGAAAAATATGTTGAGTTATACATTCGTTGGTCTCGTTAAAAAATCAAACAACGATGGACTCATCTTTCATGACGGGGCTGAACCTCTCCTCCTTTGGGTTTGTTAAATATTCTCAGAGGGATTCATATGAATGATGAACTTACAGATCAAGCATATGTTATCCTCCTCACGCTTGTTAAAAAATAAAAAGGTACTAACTAGTATGGTTGGGGAAATTTGGAAAACATGTTACTCCATTTTTTAAAGATAGCAAGTCTCTCTTGAACATTACACTCTTCCACTTCATCTCCGTGGTTTTTGGATTGGGAAATATGCTTCTATTTTGGTTTATCATACCTTTTTCAAAGCCTCTATTTTTTGTTTTGGGTCAATGCTGCCAAATCCATTTCAGTGTCACCACTATGTTCAAGAGAATTCATCCAATTAATATCTGCTACAATACTCTTAAGCCTTCATTCCATATTTTCTTTTTCTGATATAGTTCCATATCAAAATCATTATGATCATTCTATCTCAAATCATCATACCTGTTTCGTGTTGTTAATGGGGGATACATCAATTCCCTCATGCGATGGGTTGCTTCTTGTCAACATCAACTCATTATCCAAGAAGTTGGCTTAGAAACATCCCTTGGTACCTTAGTGCTTCCATACATTAATGAAAATTTTCCTCACTCTCGGCAATAAGTTTTCATCACTGGCCTTCAACCAAAATATTCTGTGTGGTGTTCAAAATTAGCTCATTTATTCACACCATATGGATTGTACTATAGTACCTTGAGAGCCATTAACATCATTGGTGGTTTCTCTCACATATGTTAATGGATTACATAATTGGATAGTAATCAAATGGTGTCTACCATGTTTGAATTCGGCCCATTGATTCACATGGTTAGACTTGTACATTGATTGGTCATGTGAACAAGATAGAAGATCTTGAATCTAGTTTTATCCATCCGGGATGCGATTTCAAGAGTAGTACAAGATCTCAATGTATGATGGCTATGATCATATAGGAATTCATCTAGTCATGGGTCCAACATCTGTCATCAATGAACATGTATTTTGGTCATTATACATGTAATGATTAACTTATGTGCTGAGTATGGGTATGCCTCCCTCAGCAAATATCTCATGGTGTAAATGTATTGTAACACATGATGATATCGTCGGTTTTTCTTGATCCATACTTGTCACAAGGTAAAGTAATTCAGTCATCAACTACCATTTCTGACTTTGAGATTTAGGGGGAAATTTGTTATAGGCCATTTTTTGACATCTAGTCAGTAGGCCTTCAACTGGATCAATCAACATCCTTTTTCCTCCTTTTCATCATCCTCACACAAAGCCCTATTCATGACTCATTCTAAACCTGAGTTTCTTCCTGAAAGAACCTTATTTTAGTCATTTTAAGGACCAATGCACCCTAGCCTCTTACTATATAAAATTGACTACTATGTTGCCCTACTCTGCACCTATGTTGATCACCAAAATGTTGCTTAGAGTTGGGGGTGCATTGATTCTAGAAATTCAGGAAAAAGAGAAAGCATCTCGAAGCTTCCTCTCCCAGAAGCTTCCAAGATATGTTGTAACCATTTACCTCAGATAAAATTATTGAATCCTATCCTACCCTACCTTGGAGTTTTCATCCCTTATCCCTTGAGCTTATCCTCCCATCAAGAGTGGATCTCAAGCCCATATTGGTAAAAGGATAAGAATTCATGAACTACCTCCTTCACCTATATATTTATTGTAATCCATAGGAAAGGGGTTGGCTTTTGGAGAGTGATTCTACCCTTATGTTGTTCATGTGAGAGATATATTTCCATGCATTAGGGTGATTATAGGTGCACTTTGTGACAATGAAATGATAAGTCAACTTTGAGGAGCTCTTTTACAGGATCAACGCCTATTTTTGGTTATAACTCACTCCATTTCTATTAATGCAAAGAGTTCTTTATTTTCCTATATATTATGTTATGGTTTCATATATTTCAATACCATGTTGATCTATTGAAAAATGTGATTAGATGATGTTGCATAGATTCCTTGTATCATTAGCTTGTGTTATCTGACTATGAAGGTTCTAATTATAACGATCAAAACTAGCTTTGGAGCATTCAATCCAAGGAAGGAGTGAAGCATATGATAGATTCTAGGTAGGCTTCATCGCGTTATCTATTTACTTTAAGGAAAACATTAGTCCCTTTGTCTTTTTGTTGTTCTAAGTTAGTCCACCAGGCCTAGAAAAGATACTTTTGTCTGTAGTCATAGATTCCCCATAAAAATGGGAATTCAAAGGCAAAGGAGTTGGGGAGGAAGCAGATGCGATATTGGGAGGGAAGTCGATGCTCAGGTCACGGGATAAACTTTTGAGGGAGGAGGAGGCATGGCTGCGATAAGCCGAAAGCTCAACTATCTAACCATTATCCCTCATCTTCTCCTTCTCATGCCCCTTGAGTTGGTGAGCAAGGAGGTTGTGGAGAACCAAGAGCGTGGGTCGCCCCAACATGTATCATCTTCCTGATAATCAAGCACTTGAAATCTAATGTGTGAAGAAATGTTTTAATCAAATAGCGAAACAACAATAGTGTCATCAAAGGTGGTGGTGGGCACCCTCTTCCCCTCCCCCTGCTTGTGCGATGCCCCTGACCTCTCACACGATTCATAAAAGAGCTGTAGGGGAATGTGGACGTGGAGTGAGGCTTAGAGGAAGAATAATTCATAGAGGGGGATTATCCATCTCAAAGGACCAGTATTTGAGTAATACAACCAGGGGAATGAAGCACAAGGAGTTCATTATGTAGAGATTTATATGCCTAGAGGAGACAGACAAAGTGGGGGGATAGGCGTTTGAGGACAATCCTCAGTAGATGAGGTATTTAATGCACATTGAGACCACATAGAGGATGGATGCTGCCAAGTGGAGGGCACCACCAAAATTTTTCTAGAGTGCATGGCCTCACTCATGTAGGCACTCAGATCCGAGGATTCATCACACATGCTATTAGAATTAAACTTATATTTCTATTAGATTTAATTATATCTAAAATACCAAAATAACCATTTAAGAAAAACATAACTAACGAAATACAAATAACTCTTTCTATTCATAAATTTTTTTACTAGGACAATATTTTCAAACAAGAGTAGTGATATAAACAAAACCTTCAAATTCACCACTAGTATACCATACTCTACATGAAATCAAAGGTTTTCCTCAGCTCGTAGTATGATATAAAAATAAATATCCCTATCTTCTTTAGCTTACATTATGTTATATAAGGAAATATTACTATTTGTATAAATCTATGGTATTATTTTAAGATGCATTTATATATGGTTTATAATTTGTTTCATTTGGATTGGTATTATCTATATATCAAAATAATTTTAATTTCTTAAATATGTATGCAATTTTTGCACATTAATATGCTTGATTGTGAACTAAATGAGCATATGTACACATGTATTTGAATAAGCACATGCATAACTGAATATCAATGAGCATAATGACATCCCAAACCTAATAATAAAAATAATATTGAATACAAACTATTTTTATGATATTGGATAATATAAGTTCTAATTTCAACTTGACCTTCTTTTGCCTAATAATTTTTTTATACTCGTAAATTATGTCAAAAGAGAAATAAACTTTATCTTATAGACTTTGTACTAAACTAAAAATGTTTATATTATATTCAAATTAATTTGTAAGACTCCTGGATAAGATTGTCATAATTGGAAATGCAAACCCATTGGAAATGGACAA
The DNA here is from genome assembly GCA_031772625.1 of Pinus tabuliformis. Taxonomy (NCBI): domain Eukaryota; kingdom Viridiplantae; phylum Streptophyta; class Pinopsida; order Pinales; family Pinaceae; genus Pinus; species Pinus tabuliformis. The sequence goes on along the minus strand of CM062806.1, from coordinate 408,309,906 downwards.
CAATACCAATACTTACTAATGCAATATTTAGGGTGTCTTCCAAATCAAATAACTTGTAAAATGAAATTGTATTTTTGGTTTCTTCTTTCTCCTTATCACCCTCTATTTTGTCTGTACATTTATTATTTGAAGCCATGTTGAGATCTAATCCATAATCTGCCCCAATATTCAAGGTTATTGGACTATGGATGTTATTTTGCTTTAAATTTCTCTTTAGGCACAAACTTGTTTTTGAGGATTTTCACGTGTTTAGATGTCAAGCAAAAATCAAGTTTCCAAATGATATTTTCATGTTCATGTCCATGCTTATGTGCATCTATACTTGAAAGAAGTGCATAAAAAATTGCATTATTAATATAACTAATAACATGACAACAAATCATAACTTGGCCAATTAAAGGAAGATTATGTTAACATCCCCACCAAGGTTCAATTCTCCTAGTGAAATACCCATGCTCATGTTTGTAGTTGTGTTTATGTTCACATATACTTGTAGTATAAGCAAGTGGGGCTATACCCATGATCATGTTTGCACTTGTGTTTATGTTCACATATACTTGTAGTATAAGCAAGTGGGGTTAGGGAAAACCCAAGGAAATTTTTACATATTAAATAACCCCACTTGTATCTTCTTAGCCAAAGGGGGTTTCATATCATGGCATAACATTTCTACCACATTGTTAAGTATAAAATAGAATAATCACTTGTTATGCATGTTGGTTGGAATCTTTCCATGAAAATAAAATTAACACTTTTATTTAACCTCAATGGATTGAAGAAGTTAAATTTTAATAACATAAGCAAGGTGACCATATTTTATAATCATATAACTTATTCCATGTTGCCATTAGCTAGTCTTATCTATCAAATGTTGTCCTATTTTACATATTTGCTTAACACAAGATTTTGCAAAAGAATTGCATAATGGATTGATAAGGCTTAGCACTCATATCCTCTATTAATCCATAAAAATATTGTGGCATAGAGGGAAAAAAACAAAGTCTTACTTGATGACTCTATTGAAAAGCATAAAAAAATAAGGTAGTGTGAATTTTGGATAAGAAATTGTAAACAAAATTGAAGGCAAGTGAAAATGAACTATAAAGAAAGGAGATCAAACATACAATGCATGCTATGATGAAGAAGGCTTTAGTTCATTTTATTTAATACTTCAATGATATTTTAAAATCCAACATTGCTGAGATTTTTCCTTATTGATGGACAAAATGTGATGTTAAACAAAAATATAAAATCAATTAGAAAATGCCCATAAAATGTACATCGATATGTCAATTTTGGTTGATGGGAGCAAGGAATCTAATGGGACCTATTACCCATCCATGTACATGGGTAACTCTAGGAGAAAGTTTTTCTCCTATGATGCAAATTTCCAACCAATAGCTATACATGTTCTTAATTTTTCTAGAACATTCTCCACTTATAACAAAACACAAATGCATGTTGTTCCTCATATGTTCAACTCATTCACTTGATCATCATATTCACTTGATGATGGTGGTTAAACCCACATGAGGTACTTTAGTCATTGTTTCATATGAGTCATTTACAATTAATGTTTTGGGCATTTAAGTAAGGATCATGGGTTAAAGTTAGAGAATGAATCATGATTCTTGGAAATTATACTTGTTTCCTTTTTTCACCTTGGTGGTTATCAATTCCTTCTAGTCAAGTGTGACCACCCCAAGGAGTTTCTTTCACTATTTAGGAGGGGCATGAATAAGATGCTTAGGTAGAGACAGTGTGACCATATCCTTCCACACTTAACACTTTTCATGCATCATTTTCCTCCATTCTCCTCTCTTTTGAGTTGGTTGTTGTTAATCACTCATACTAGTTCCATGTTTGTCTCATCCTATGAGAATAAGGGGCTTGGAAATTCCCCAAGTTTGATGTAGCTATAGGAAATATTAAATTTTGCATGTGAAAAATAAAAAATGCAAAAAAATCGCAAGGGATGAATCATAATTAAAATCCTTGTTAGCTTGAGCTTTACCCCCCTCATGTGAGGCCATCACCCTACTTCCATCCATATCATGATCTATCAAAGTAAAATGGACTTAAATGAACATCCCAACCCTAATTACCAATGAATTTCACATTATAATATGGGATTCAAAAGAAAATCAAAGAAGCTTCCAAATAAATTTATCAAATAAAAATAAAAGGATAATGCACGCGTGGAAAAAGTAGTGTTGAGGAAAGAGTAGTTCAAATAATGCAAATTATCCCTCTACAAAGATGCTCATGTTGAATATTGAGAAATGGGGTTGAATTAGTATTCTTAATTTTCCATACTTTTGAAGACCTTCACTTCTACAGTTATATATTTTCAATAGTTTAAAGTGATTAGGAAATAAAAAACCACACAAGATCAAATGAACACATGGAACAAAAGAGATTTAATTTGGAAACCCATATTGGAGAAAACCACAAAACACTTTCTTCTTTAGATGATGATTTTAGGCACCAACCTACAATTACAATGTTTGCAAGAACCCACTTGCAAGAGACACCTGTCCCCTTTAAAGTTTATTGGCACCAACCCGCTGTAGACACCAATCCCCTCTTAATCATTGATTTGTATTATGTTTGTTGCTACTTTTTCTTCTCTTTGCTCTGCTCTTTTCTCTTCCTCCTTAGAGCTCACACCAACTATTAGTGTCACTCATCAAATGTATTTGATTTACCTTTCACCCTTGTTGTCTTTCTTTCACCTTCACAAAGATTCCATTGTACTCAAACTCACTTCTCTCTCTCTCTCTCTCTATCCTTTTCACAGTCTCTTGATATCTTAGTTACACTATCTTTAGTTATGTATAATATCCACTTCACTTGTTTAACTCTATTTTTATATTTTACACCTTTTGTTACCATGGGTACCAATCCATAGATTTCACCCTTGGTATCGTTGATTGAACAAGGCTATGTTTTCCAATAAACTCTTAGAAGTTTCTTGGTGTTCATGGATTTTAGAAATTCTTTAACTCCTTTAAATCTAGCTCAATGCTTCTTTTCACACTCGCCAAGAATCGAGGCCCCTCAAAATTGTTAGATCAACAACTTACATTCATGTTTCCTCCCATGGTGACATTATGTTGTATGATATCAAATATGGGGAGAGAGAGAATGTAGAACCTACACTAATTATTGATAGTTGATACATCAAGGCCTAAATCCCTTAAGCGCTACACCTTTACCTCCATATGACCTAGTACCATGACCACTGGCTATTCCCCATAAGATATTGGTAGGTCAAGTGTACTCCTCACTTGTCACTTGCCAATATGGCGGCAAACTCAAGCTCAAATATTTGAGATCCAAATCTCTTAGGTGTTGTCACTTAGCTCCTCACAACTAAGGGTTTCAACTTGACGCTGGACTCTAACGAATGTTAGTAGAAGCAACAGACTAAACATAACCTTAATTATCTTTGGGTTATTAGACACATGACACTTTGATTTTTTCACCTTTTTATAGCACATTTGTTCCCATCTATGTGGGCATATGGACATCATTTTTTCATGGAGGATGTCGATGATGGATGCATGACACAAGAATCTGGAGTGGAAGTCGAGTTCGACCAATATAGTCGTTCTAGCCACCGTGATCAAAATGTAATGTAGGGGACATTAAGCTACGTTGAAAAGATACAAAATATCATTCAAGTGGACTTGTCTTCATTCCAATGTGTTATTTTTAGGTGCAAGTGGTGGGTCACCTTTGATTGGAATAATGTAAAGGAATATCACGATTGTGGGATGACATCTATCAACTCTAGAAATATGTGGAATGAAGCTAGGGAGCCTTATGTTTTCCCAAAGCACTGCAACTAGGTGTTTTTTTACCCAAATTTGTTAGATAGGGATTAATGGTTCGTATGAAGACATGACCCTAGATCAAAACATGTTTTTGAGAACAACAATGTTATAATGCCAAGCACCGAGGAAGATAATCAAGGTGATGAAAATGGAGAATGATATGTACTTGTGTTTTTACATCATTTATACTATTGTTGTATGTTTTTGTTTTCATTATTTCGCTAAGTATTTCCAATTGTTGCTACTCCCTGTACTGATGTCTATGCTACATGATTGACATATAAAATACATTAGCCTCATACATAAAATACATTTTTTTTTATTAAATGAAAAATGTATTTATGAAAAATGTATCAGCCTCATACCTAAAAACACAATCATGCACCGATTTCGGTGTGCTGTCAAATAAAACTACACCGTAGACAGTGCAGATTCAACTATGACACACCACTATTAGTTCACAAATTTAAAGTTTCATAGCAGTGTGCCACACTTATGCATCGATGAACACATATAAAAATTTCACACCAGGATGGAACGTTCACGTAATATAACACACCGATATATAACTATATTTTTAAATATTATTTAGGTGGTGCGTTCGGTAAATATGATAGCACTAGTGCGATCAAAACATACCAAGTGCACCGCATTTTCGATGGTGATTAAGATACATTTGTTTGAGTTTCATATAGACTTGGTGATGCATTTTTTTGTTTAGATTATGTAAAATAAATATCTATTTTTATGTATTTGTAACTAAACTATTTAAAGTAGACATGATGTAATATTAGCTAGGGGAATGTGAAAAACATGAATTTTAGTGAATATCTCGTGATAATTTATTCTGTATTATTTAGCTCATATTTATTATTAAAAAGAGTTAAATTTAAACCAGTACAATAGCAAATAAAGAACCAAAATAGCATGAAAATGTTATATCTTTATTACTAGAGAAAAGTTCACTTGTCTCTTCAAGGGAGAACTTCCAATAGAGCAAACCCCCAACTACAAGTAACTTGATCACAAGCCTTGTTTTACATTTCTTTATCCTCATCTTTAGAGAGATAAGTTTTTAATTTAAATTGGTAAGAGTTCCTATAAGGATTAAAATTAAATTGCTTGAAACTCTCATAACTTTAGTAATAAAATAAATTTTATAAAAAAAAATTAATAATTTAAGTTGTATTAAATCTAAATTCATCGGGTTGATAAGCACTCTACAACTCAGTATTAAATTTAAAAATAGTAAAATAATAATTGAAATTAACAAATTAAAAATAATAATAACAAAATAAATTAATGTAACCCAATATAGAGATATAATGTAACCGAAAGTGAAAAAAAAAAAAGAGAAGGTTTTATTATGATGAAGAAATGAAATGAGTAGAAAAATATAATTTACTTTTTATTACAAGGAAAAAATGTAATTTTTTCACATGACAAGAAATAATATTATTGTATTACATTATGTGTAATTCATTCTATGTTCCATTTACATGTGATATTTAAAAAAAAAAAAAAATTATAATAAAAAATATTTTACTAGCAACCATAAGTAAAATATTTCAATGTCCATATTAAATAACATAATTTTATAGATAGTTTATATAGAGAAAAATAAAGTAATTTAAATTGAAAATTTTCTTATATTTTCACTTTAGTGAGAATTATTCAGAGATTTCTTATTCCATTAATAGTTTCTTTCTAATTCAATGTATGAGGGATATTTGCAAAATTTTCAATGTTTAGTATGGATTTGATATGTAATATTAATTTAGAAAATATTAATAATAAAAATAATTAAATGTATACATATAGGAAAAAATATGAGGGGGTCATATTTTAACATTTTAATATGGAGAACATGAATTATAAATAAAATATTTCAATGTCAACTACATATATATTAATATACCAACAACCTAGATCCACAAAGTTCCTAGAGGGATCAAATCTCTTCTCACTGAAAAAGTTTTTTGCATCTCAAGAGATTTAATCTCTCTCAAATCTTGGTAGATGCAGAGCTAAGATGGATCTATGCTACAGATTGTGAAAAAAATATGACTTAAGTTATTTAAATTTAACAATATATTGAATTTTATAAACCAAGATTGAATCATTTGTCAAAGACTCCACCCATTTCATCAATGAGATTAAGAATGCCAAGCTTGACAAAATGACATTCTTGTTAGTTTTGGTGTCACATCACTATACACCAACATTTCCATTGAAGGAGCCATGGAGGTGGTCTATAAATTAACTGATCCTAACACATCTAAACTAATTGAATTATGCCTCAAATCTACTTTCTTTAGTTTCATGGGTGACATTTATGAACAAACATGTGGAGTAGCAATGGGTTCTCCTTTATCACCCATTATTGCTAATTTATTCATGGAATATTTTGAATCCAAAGCCTTAGAATCTACCCCCTTAAAACCTAAATTGTGGAAAAGGTTTGTGGATGACACCTTTAGCATTTGTCCTCATGGGTGTGAAGCATTAGAAAATTTCAAAAAACATTTGAATAAGCTTTCTTCCTCCATAAAATTCACCATGGAAGTAGAAGTCAATAATATCCCCCTTTTCTTGACACCCTCATCACTATAAACCAGTATGGCTCCTTATCCCACCAATTTTATCGAAAAAGACCCATACAAAACAATATATTCATGTGACCTCTCACCATCATCCCACCCAAAAATTAGGTATTCTAAGTACTCTAGCAACAAGAGCTATAAGGATTTCTACTAAAGAACACTTAGAAATTGAGAAAGCACATCTCATAAATGTATTCTTGAAAAATGGATACAGAAGACATCAAGCTATCAAGGCTATTAAAAATGCAATCAAAGAAACTTGTCATACAAACAAAAACAATAATTATTTTGTTGGCAAAGTAAACCTTCCTTACATCCTTGGAACCACAAACAAGATTTCCCACATACTAAAGGAAAACAATATTTTAACCACCTTCAAACCTTTAAATACCACTTGGAGTTCTCTCAAGTTTGTTAAAGATCCCATTGATCCTAAACGTTAGAAAGGCGTTTACTTAAGTCCATATTCTTGTGGGGTTCCTTATGTTGGAGAGAATGGTCGATCTATCAAAACTAGAATCCAAGAACATTCTTCCAAAATTACAAATAATCGTTCAAAAAAATCTACTCTTGTAGAACATTCTAATAAAACCAAACATCAAATTTGTATCGAAAATACTAGCATCCTTGCCAGAATTAACCACTACTTCCATAGAAAATTTAGAGAGGCTATTGAAATTAGTAAACATCCAAAAAACCTCAATAGGGATGAAGAATGGAGTATTGGTAAACATTGGATTCCTACTTTGACTTCTAAAACATTTTCTGCCCAACCCCCTCACCTTAGCTCTCCCAATAGATAAAAAAAGCCTCACCCTGATTTATTATTTAATTTTTTTCTTTTTAATTCAAAAGACACATTATTCATCACGTAACTCTCTTACATTAATTAATTTTATTACAAACAATTAACTAAAAACTTACCATATTTTTAAACATATCCATAGACAATATTATTTACCATTACATATCAATATATTAATTAATCAATAAAATATTTAATCTATATTAATACACAATTATATGATATTTGATAATTTAATTAATAACACTCATTTTATATATTAACAAAAATCGTCCCTTTTTTCTAGGGTTTTTATTGTCAACCATTTTTTCACACCTTATCATTCCTAGTTATATTCTACCCGGGTCTGATCAATTTTCCACATTTTATTTTATCTTGAAGATGAATCACAACTGGGGGCTCGAAACGTCGATGATCTAACAAAAATTACTCGATGGATCCGCAAAACCATTTGAAATAATATTACAATCGTAGAAATATTAAATCTAAAATAGAAAAAAAAATGAATTAGTTAAAATGCATTTTTGAATAATTTATTATTATAATATTTTATACTAGAAATTGGACGAGTCAGACATTTTTGTCTTTTTAAGAACCAACTAAATTCTTTTACCTTTAATTATTTTGTCTTTTTGAATATTGAAATGTTTTACTAATTAATTTAGATTGAATATCAATGAACTATCTAAGCAATAGAAAAATATATATCGTAATTTTACAATCATAGTTTCAACCATACTAAACTTTGTAATTCATAAAAATATCTTTGCATTTTTTTTTAAAGTAAGTCGTTTTACATGCAATTTCATATATAAAAGTTTGATATAAATTCACCAGTACATAATGTATACTAAACATTATTTTATAAAAATAAACATCATAACGATAATCTTCTAACAAAAATAAGCATCATCTAAGATACACATTTGAGTTGACCACCATCATCTAATTATATACACTTTAGTAGCACATATAAATGTCATTAGCTAGCATACAAATATGATAATATATTAGGGCATCATCATCATGATCACATTCAATAAAACACAAATATTGTAATCTAACATCATCACCACAAACATCCTCAAATTAACATAAATATCATGTCAAATAACTCTTATCACATACACATCTATCTGCAAGCACATTAAATGAACTTATATAACGTGACCTAACAATATACACACCAACACCAACATATAAATTACGTACATAAACATGAACAAAAAATGATATATCTATATATATATATATATATATAACTACGTCATGAAGTCAAATAAGTGCAATCAAATATCTGATACAATAGAAGTAGTAGTGCCTGCAATATAGTCTACAGTAGAAGATGATGGATGGTCAACTACTAGCTGATCAAGTACGTCTGTCGAAATCAATTGAGGTGGAGGTCGACTAAGAGGTGGCTGGTCTGTAGTATATGGACATGGCTAGTCTACAAGAGAAGGTAGTCAGTCTACTTTGTCAATAGTAAGATACAACACACCCTCTAGCTCTGGGATCTCAACATCATCGGGCGGTTGATGAGCAGTTGTACTACTAGAAGGATCACCGAAACCCTGACAACCATGATACAATGGGGTGGCACAACCACTAGAAGCATCATCATCACCATCCTCATCATAATGATCATGATAATAACCCTCATCATCATGATCATCATCATCACCCTCATCATCATCATGACCACCCTCATCATCTAATGGATATGCTCTTGCATGATGCCCTGCAATCGTCATCATCGCTAGTGCCCTACTAGCTCCAATGACATGCCGCATAAGAGACATCAAATCTCACAGACAGGTCCTGTAGAGATCCAGGGACATTATATTAACGTTGATATCTCGAGGCCTCGTAGGGTGGACTCCCTGTTGAACCAAAACTCTAACCAATCTATCACCGTAGTCCATCCGACATCGCATAGTAGGCCTCTGCCTTTGGACACCCATTCCCCCCTAAGGATGTGCCTCACCCTCACACTTTTGGGCCTCGCCCATCTCCTTATCTCATCCGACATCCGGTAGAGGAGGAGACATGTCCTCATCAAATGTGATGATGTCTACAAAATATATAGTACAAAAAATTAATTAGACAATTTCATTAAATAATTTAATAAAACAAGTTAAAGAAAATGCTAGAATAAATTTTATTCTAATTCATTAAAACAAGAAAATGAAACTAGATTAATTTAAAGAAAACACTAATATTACCTCTATCATATGAAGGCTCATCCATTGTGAAGAAGATGTTGGGACACTTCTCCAATCAATTCCCACGTATAGATACCCCAACATGACAAACACATGGTCATCCACACTGGCGAGTAGCTCCAATGCCTCATCTGACATCCTAGATAGAAACTTCAACATGCCCCTCTTGGGCATCATCTATGCCCACATGCACATCTGAGGCTCAGTGATCGACCTAGGAGGGCGACGATCAAATGTAGGCCTCATCTCTAGAAACCTCTCAAAAAATAAACAAAAAAGCTCATATGCAAAATGGAAAGTCTCCCTCCACTGTCTCGACAACACACACCATCTAATATATAAAGTCGTTCGAAACTGCCTCAAAAAACTGACAAACCATTTGATGCAACATGGCACCTAAATAAAATAATAAACAAAATACAAAAGAGGGAAACTATTGTGCTTCCCATCACCATCAGAATGTGAAATGGTGCTAACTAATAATGAGAGGCACCGGCCTACTCTATAGCAAAAGAAGAAATCCGTATTTGTCAACCACGAACTTGAAAATCTGATGGACGGACTGCATGAGGCCTAACATATCTCAATGTATGCAAGTTGACTCTCAACTGCAACACCATGGGGGACATCAAGGAACTAGGGAAAATCCTCCCCTATCCTAGATAGGCCAATGATAAAGTAAATGTTCTCCTCTGTGGACCTATAGCACAACTGAGGACCAACATGAAAATCTTGCTGCTAGACATTCCATCGGCAGATCAAATGCACCAATAGGAAAGAGTGCGCCTTCAAGGATGTACCCTCCTCATATTACTTTAGGAGGCCTACATTCCTTAAGAGTGCACGAGTCACTGCAGTAATAGAGCGAGGGTATAAATCCCTCTCCCCCTCTCTCACCTACCATGGTCAGACCATATTGTATGGGTCTGCTTGCTTCTCTTTCTCCTGCCACTACTCCCTCTACCGACTTCTATGCTACATGATTAACATATAAAATACATCAAACTCATACATAAAATACAATATTTTTATCAAATGAAACATTTATATAACTATGGAAACATAAATTTCAATCTAAAACAAAAATTGCTGGTGTGCTCAAAATACAGTCATGCTCCTGAATCAAGCAACCAATCATCTTTCCATGAACCAAGTGAACCATTGAATGAGTCTTCAACTACTCCAATGTTGCAATGTTCCACAACATAATGAGCATATTGAAATGATTTACCTTTCCCTTTGTCATGTGTTTTACTTTTTCCTTCATTTATTTCCTGCTCAATTTGGTCCTAAGGCAGCTTACAAGTGGAAGGATCATGTCCATGTCTATTGCATCGTATGGAATGACGATCAAAATTTTCTCATTGAAAGTGTCTGCCCCCTACCTCTAAGATTGAGGAGTTGTCTTCTTCCCAAAATCCTTGTCTCTTTCAGAAAAATTATTCTCAAGGGAGTCAAAGGTAGTATCTTTAAGGTTGCCACTTGCTTGCAATGACTCAAGATAATGTGAATAGGTGGGATATAGTGACTTGACATAATCTATGAGAGGAATGTCTATTTCAACACCAGTGGTTTTTATGTCATGCATAATGGATGTTACTTCTAATGCTAAGGCGAGAGGGTCATCATTTTTCAACTCAATATTGAACAAATTTATCATCAATTGAACAACTTCAAGTTCAGAGTGTCAGTCATACAATTCCTTCAACTTCTTTAAGGCTTCAAAGACATTTAAAAAAAAAGAAATATGTTGACTCACCTCTTCATTTACTGATGTTGTAATCAAAGCATAGGCCTTGCTGTTCTTTGTTTCCCAAATGGCAAGTTCCTTATCTGAAGTAGGATTTTTTGGTGCATTGTCTCCTTCTCCTTCACTAATCCCTTTCCACAAATCATTGAAAATAAGGGTCTATTTTATCTTCCGAGACAACTCATGGTAGTTCTCTTTTCTAGAGAGAACTACTAAAACTATGGAAATAAGAGAATGCATTTCTACAATACTTTTGGGCTAGCCTTGAATAAACTAAATCCTTAATAATCTTTGATAAAAAATATTTTCAAAAGATTAGCTGGCATATGCCAACATATATGGTTTTGAATATATAATAAACATTCAAATCTCACATGCACATATAAGTTGATTTAATGCCATCAACATATATATACCATATGTCTTTTATAACCATATACAACCAATGAATGATCTTCAAAAAAATATAACTCCACAACCTCAAAATATTCATCAAATAGTTAAAATCATATGCCCTTATGCAGTAAGGAATTTTAACACAGTTCAACGCATACTTTCAACACAATACAGCACATACTAGGCCTTCAAGTGATTATTCAACGTTGTTCAATGCAACATATATACCAGAGCCTTCGTACACGAACTTCGCATAGTTAAACACAACATATATGGTTACACTTCAGTGATAAATGACTGTCATTTCCTCCAGCAATAGTGGTAACAATCCTCAACCTCTACTTCAATATTGATGAGCCCCAAAAATGGGTAACTTATTGGGCTCATTTTGCCTATTATTCTCAATTAATCCACCATTCTTCATAGTTTATGCATGCTTTTGAGTATATTTATGTTAATTGAATGAATGAGGTTAGTCACTTGACCATGAAGTCTAATACATGCTTATTGCAGATTTTTGGACATCTTTTGGACCAAGGTCAAGCATTTATGAGCCAGTTGACAGCCAAATATGAGGGAACAAGATTGAGGATTAGTAGGAAGGTTGTCTCCTCCACTAAATGGCCCCTTCCTCGAGTTCTCCACCATCAGCTCGGAGTTTAGCAGCCCACCAAAGATGATTTCCAAGGGTAGTCGAGCAGCTTTTGTGAAGTGGCTGATTACTTGCAGTTTTGAGCAGCCAAGCCCCTCGAGTTAAGGAGGGCTGTTGGAGGTCCTCGTGGTGCATAAGTAGGAAGGCTTCAAGCCTTGGTAGTTTAGCTCTTGAATAGTTGTTTTCGCACTTTGGTGCTGCTCTACCTTTCAGCTCATTTTCGAGCTTTTGCTATAAACATTTCTGTGACATGGTTATTTTTTGAGTAATGGAGATAAATTTCACTTTGCACCAGCTCTGAGCTTTTCTTAGGAGGCTGTAGCTCTTGGGGTTGGGCCCAACCCAAGTGCTAGTACCTCCTTTGTGTACTATTATGTGTTTTCTTTGCATTCATAGAATAATTTCTGCTATTTAGGTTAAGATCTTGCTTTGTTACTTAGGTTGCTTTTGATGATTAAAAGAGTTTTTCATTCTTCAGGTTGATTTGATAGTTTGGTAGCAGAAAATTTCTTCAAAAAAAGCCCTCAAGCAACCCTTGATCTCACCTCTCTCTCCTTGGGAGCATGAGCTGAGACCAAGGCATACTTGCTGCCACAAAAACACTGTTTTGCCTTTCAATGCAATTGCAAGTGTTGGATTTTTAGATGGAAAAGTGATACCAGTTGTGCTTGCATATTTATATCTTTTATTGCTTATATTTCCATAGTTCTCTTGCATGATTTCCTATGAATAGCTTGTTCATCATGATTCTAGTTTCTAGGTCAGATTAGGTCAAAGTAGATAGATCTCTGATTTTTTTAGTCTTTCTTTGATTAGTTTTGAGAGATAGTGTGCAGATCACCTGTAATCCATCCTTGCCTATCATTCCTTCCTCACACAACCTACTTCAACCCCAAATTCCAGATTCCTTCCCTTCATTTTCCACACTTTGCCAGTTTGACCTAATTTCTTCATTTTTGTGCAACATTGCTCCCTCCATCCTTGAACAAATCCAACTGTCTTCATCACTCCTTAGTCTCATTTACCAGGTCCTAGACCTCTTCACAGCCTCATCCATCCTCCATTTCCACTTTCCCACCGTTTTTCCTCCATCAACCCTAAAATATCCTCTCTCGATTCTTCCTGTAGAACATCCTGTAGAACCCCTGCAGACTTCCTGTAGAAGATCACGTGAGCAGTTTCTCAAGATCTGATTGCTGTGAAACTCTCTGGAAGGGTGCTAGGGACCCCTTAGGCCCTCTTCTCACCTTCCCAATCTCTTGCACATGCCCACTCCATTTCCTTTCGCCAATAAACCCCTACACAGTTAAACATAGTTAAAGCACATGCATAATAATCCTGCAAAATTACTCAAAAATACAAAAAGATGTGTTTTCGATATTTTCCTTCAGAAGTAGCTTAGTCACATGCATTTCACCATTCCAAGAGTCAATGGCATCCATTTCTGCAACTTTCATCTCTTTTCTTGCACTAATAGGGCTAGTTAGTAAAACTAGGGTTTGCGTTTCTTTTCAACTTTCAACTTCTTTCTGCAAGTAGATTAGCCTCCTTTGAGTTAGCTTTCATCCATCACAATTAAAAGCTTCTTCTAAGAGCTCATAGAAGTTTGCTTAAGCTCCTAAAGGACTTGTTCCAGCTGATCAAGTGACAGCCTGCGGCAAGAGCTAGTACTTGTGCATACAACACTGTCGCTTCCAAGTTTATTACGAACTACCGGGTTGATAAAAGTAAAGAAGGGAGTCCCAGGAGTTGCAGCATCATTGCTGCAATACTGGAGCCCACCATCTTTTTGGCGCCGTTGCCACGGAAGCGTCAGAGTATTTGTGATTGCTATTGTTCTTCTATTTTCTACTACAACCTTCTGCTAAGTAGCTTATTTTAGCAAGAGTAGAGCAGTTGTTTCATTTCCATTCTGTAATTTCATTTATGCAAAAGTAGATTAGACATTTCCTACTTTCCTAGACTAGCATTTCAATTCTGCAAGCATAGATTAGCATTTCCATTCTGCAATTTCAATTCCGCAAGCGTAAATTAGCATTTCCATTCTGCAATTTCAATTCCGCAAGCGTAAATTAGCATTTCCATTCTGCAATTTCAATTCCGCAAGCGTAAATTAGCATTTCAATTCAGCAAGCGTAGCTTAGCATTTCCTTTCTGCAATTTCATTTCAGCAGCATAGATTAGTCCTTTCCTGCTTTCATTTCAATTCTGCATTTTCATTTCAGCAAGATAGATTTTAGTTAGTTGCAGTTCAATCTATTTCAGTTTTGCAGGTACAAGCAGAAAAAACAAAAATCAACCAAAAATATTTCATTTCATGCCTTGTAGGAACAGAGACCATACAGGAAAATTCTTACCCAACACCCCCACCACATCACTGAGTCACCCTTCTCTCTTCTTCGGTGGCAGTGATCCAGAAGAACCTATAGGTGAACCTCCAGAGATATATAAAGATCCTATAACAGAAGAAGAGCAAGAAAACGTTCCTCTTGAGACCATGGCTGAACACAGGAACGGTATAGGGAATGAGGAGAGAATAGAAGGTGCCTTTCCCATCCGAGAGACAAATGGGGACACAAAAATGAAAAACATAAGTCCCTCAGCCTTACCTCACTTCCATGGATTGACCACTGAAGACCCTGATACCTTCTTGTTTGAGTTTGTTGTCCTTTGTCGAACTTATGACTATGCAAAAGACAAGAAAAAGTTGAAACTCTTTCCCTCTACCCTCAAGGATGCAGCACTATGCTGGTTCATGAGGTTACCTAGAAAAAGTATCACAACTTGGGCTCAAATGTAGCAAGCCTTCAACAAAAAATAACGGGACTACTGTAGGTCAAAGGAAACGAAGGGAGAAATCTTTCGAATGACCATGGGAAGTGATGAGTCTCTGGAAGACTATGAAGAAAGGTTCCAACTCAGTTATAAAAGGGCCAGGTGCACACTTGATCCCGAATCTCTGAAACTGGTTCTGCTCCGAGGAGTCCCTGAAGACCTTCTAGATACCCTCCATTTGCTAGCTGGAGGAGACATCTACCAACTACCTTATGATGACATAAAGACTGTGTTTAGAAACCATTCTAAGGCATCCCGGAAAAGAGGTAGGGGGAATCCACTTTCAGCCAGTGCCACCTTCTCCAAACATGAGTTTACAAATCATATGGAAGACCTTAAAAGTGAGGTGAGACAGACCATTGCCATGTAACTGGATACTTTCTGAATCCAACAGAAGGAAGAGGAAGCTGAGAGGGCTTTGGCCATCTTTTGTCCTAGATTTACAAGGAAGCATCCTAAGAATGAGTGTCCATTGCAATCAGTAGAGCTATGTTTCATGTGTACCAAGGGGTTGAAGGAGCCACTGAACCACTCTACTTCCTCAACCAAAGGAGGCCACATGGATCCAGACCTTACCAGCAAGGGATGCAAGGGACATCCCAAACATATTACAACCCCAACCAATCCACTCACATACCTTCTTGGGGTCCCCCTGCTCATCCTTCCTGGTCCGCACCCCCTCCTTGGTCATATCCACCTCAATACCATACTCAACCTGTTGCTCATTCGTTTCATTCTCATGTTCAGCCACAACCTCAGTGGAATGCACCGCAACAGGGGTGGAGGCCCCAGTACAACTCTCCTCCTACCATTTTGCCTCCACCACCTGCTCAACCACAACCATTACCTCCTGCTCCTCCAAGACAACCCCAGATGCTTGCTCAACCGAACCCGAACCCCAATAACAGACAAGCCCAACAGGTATATACTGGAGAGACAACATGCCCTACCTATGCTGTGGAGATTCAGGAGATCAACCTTCGATCTGGGAAGGTCCTCCCAGATAGCCAACCTCCTCCTAAGGAGGATGAAGCAGAGGAACATGAAAGTGAACCCAAAGCCATTCCACCCTTTCCTGAGAGACTAACTAGAAACACGCAACCAAACCCAGAAGAGACTGAACTTCTGGGAGAACTTAAACAGCTGTGTGTAAAAATACCACTTCTCCAGGCCATCAAAGATGTACCAATCTACAACAAACTGATCAAAGAGAAGTGTTTCAGGCACCCAGGCAGGTGTAAGAGAGATGCCCCAACTATCAATGTCATAGGACAACTGTCCGACCTAATGTTGGGACAAGTAATCTGTCCAAAATATTTGGACCCTAGGAGTCCTGTAGTGGATGTCCACATCAATGGCACCATAATCCCCCACACCCTGATTGATCTAGGGGTTGCCATTAATGTGATGACCAGGGACACTATGCTCAAACTTAACCTTCAGGGTTCCCTGAGAAAGACCTTGACAGTACTGCAGTTAGCAGACCGCTCCATCGTGACTCCCGAAGGGATTGTGGAAGATGTCTTGGTCTCTGTTGATTCTTGGGAGTACCTTGTGGACTTTTTGGTCCTTCAGCCAAAGGAAAAACTCACTGGATACCCCCTAATTTTGGGAAGGCCTTGGTTAGCTACTGCAGATGCTTACATCAGTTGTCAAGCTGGGAGCATGACCATTAAGAATGGGCCAATGTCCAAACAGCTAGTCCTATATCCTCCTGCCCAACCTTTGCTCGAACATGACTTACCTCTCTGGTTGGAGGAGGAAGATGAGGATGAAGTCTACTCTACACCTGTGTGCACCATGGAAGCCACTAGAGGGGGTACTCAAACCAAGGATGACCTTATTGAGAATTTAATCCAAAATCCACCTCCTAGTGTGCTGCCATTAGAAGAATTGGTAGGAGACACCCAAGCTAGTGCTTTAGTGGATCTCTGTGTGGCTGATCCGACCTCTTCCCAAGTTAAGAATGTGGAATTTTGCCTTGAAAGAACCTTGAAGATCAACTCATCCCTATCTCCCTCTCAAGAGAAGGAGCTGTGTAGCTTATTGAACCGCCATTTGGATGCTTTTGCTTGGAGCTACAAGGAGATGAAGGGAGTCCACCCTTCAGTCTGTACCCATCACATTTACATTAAAGAGGATTGTAAACCAGTCAGGCAGCCTCAGAGGAGAATGAATCTAGCCCTTAAGGACATTGTCAAAGAAGAATTGCAAAAGTTATTGGATGCAGGATTCATCTACCCCATCTTTGACAACGAGTGGGTTTCTCCTCTGGTGCTTGTGCCCAAGAAAAACAGGAAGTGGAGAATTTGTGTAGATTATCGAGAACTTAACAAAGCTACCAAGAAGGACCATTTCCCTTTGCCTTTCATAGATCAAGTGTTAGATGGCATGGCAGGGAAGAAGTTATTTTCCTTCCTAGATGCGTTTAGCGGGTATAATCAGATCCAAATCAGCCCGGAAGACCAAGATAAGACCACCTTCACTTGTCCATGGGGTACCTTTGCCTACCAGGTCCATCCCTTTAGGTTATGCAATGCTCCTGCCACTTTCCAGAGAGAAGTACTGAGCATATTCGCTGAGCTGGTTCATGATTCGGTGGAAATCTATATGGATGACTTCACTCCTTATGGGTCCAACTTCCAAGAAGCATTGACTAACCTAGGAAAAGTTTTAACCAAGTGTATTGAGATGAACCTGTTCCTCAGTCCTGAGAAGTGTGAATTCCTGATGATTGAAGGGATCGTGCTAGGTCATACAATTTCTCAACAAGGCTTACAGGTGGATCCCAACAAGATTGCTATCATCCAAAGGGTTCCACCTCCTCAAAAGGTAAGGGATGTTCAAAGTTTTTAAGGCTTGGCGGGATATTATAGAAGGTTCAATAAAGATTTTAGTAAGCTAGCCTCTCCATTATTTGGTCTTTTGGGGAAAGATGTTGAGTTTATATGGACTGACAGCTGTCAAGAGGCTCTAGATGTGTTGAAGGATAAGTTGGTAACTGCCCCAATCTTGAGAGGTCCAAATTGGGCCCGACCTTTCCGCATTCACACAGATGCCTCGAAAAAAGCTATAGGAGCAACCTTAGGACAAGTTGAAGAGAAGCTACCATATGCCATATATTTTGTCAGTGAAAACCTGTCTAAAGCAGAATTAAACTATACTGTAACCGAGAAAGAGCTCCTAGCTGTAGTCTATTCCCTAAACAAGATCAGACACTACATCACTGGTTATCAAACATCCGTACACACTGATCATGCTGCAATTTGGTATTTGATGAATAAATCTGATTTAAATGCTCGTATCATTAGATGGTTACCTTTATTGCAGTAATTTGATTTTACCATTTTTGACAAGCCAGGTAAGGAAAATGTTGTTGCTGATTTTCTATCTAGACTAGATTTGCCTGCAGGAGAAGAAGGGGTGGTGGATGATCAACTGCCAGATGAACACCTATTTTCTATTTCAGTACTCTCGCCATGGTTTGCAGATATAGCAAATTACTTGGTTTCAACACAATTCCTGCCACACCTATCCGCAAAAGAGTAGGGCAAGATCATGAGGAAAAGTGTCCCATTCACTTAGATTAGGGGCAACTTGTTCAAACTTGGCTCAGATCAGATTTTGAGGTGTTGTGTTAGGGAGGAGGAAGTTTTTGACATCCTCCTGACCTGTCATGATGGACCCTGTGGAGCCCACTTTACAGCAAAAAGAACCGCTTTCAAAATTCTACGGGTAGGCTACTATTGGCCCACTCTTCATCAAGATGTCAGAAGATACATCAGCCAATGTGACAAATGTCAAAGGATGGAGAAACCGACTCCAAGGGATGAAATGCCCCTCCAACCTCAGGTGACTTTCGAGCCATTTGAGAAGTGGGGCATGGAATTTGTGGGTCCTATCAACCCTCCTTCAAGACAAAAGTCTTACATCATTGTGTGCACAGACTACCTGACAAAGTGGGTAGAAACAAAGGCAATCAAGGCAGTGACAGAAGAAAAGGTGGCTGAGTTTTTAAGGGAAAATATCTTCTATAAGTTTAGCTACCCAAGAGAACTAGTCACAAATCAAGGAAGCCAGTTTACCTCTAACCTGATTGAATACCTGCTTGCTCATCACAAGATTAAGCACAAAACTTCCACCCCTTATCATCCGCAAGCAAATGGACAGGTGGAATTCACTAATAGGGCTTTGGAAGAGATCTTGACTAAAGTGGTGAGCAGCAGCAGAAAGGATTGGGCAAAGAGCTTGGTTGAGGCCACCATGGCCTACAACAGTACTTGGAAAACTACAACAGGTTTCACACCTTATGAGCTGGTCTATGGGAAGAAGGCTTTGTTGTCCATAGAATTTGAATACAACACATTGAGGTTGGTAGCTCAGCTAGACCTAGATCTCAACCATGCACAACAGGAAAGACTGCTTCAGCTAAATGGACTAGATGAACAAAGAATGCAGGCCCTCCTCCACTCAGAGGTGGTCCAACTTCAAAGAAAAATATGGCATGACCGGCACCTTAAAGAGAAGCAATTTCAGCTAGGAGATTGGGCACTGTTATATGATTCAAGATACAAGGATTTCAAAGGGAAGCTGAGGACAAGATGGCTGGGACCATATACAGTGGAGAAATGTAACGACAATGGTTCAGTCCTTATCAGGACCATTGATGAAGAAGCCATCCCCATGCTCGTCAATGGGCATCGATTGAAGATCTATAGGAAGCCCCTTTCTAAGTAGGAGTTCATTGAAACTCTAGATAAATCAGTGCTGGTAGTGGAGCAGGCCCCTGTCTCCACCCCATCCACATTCTGAGCACCAAAAAAAAAAAAAAAAAAAGAACAAGAAAAGAATAAAAGATCCTTGGGTGAAAACCTCGTGGAGGTGCCCAGGGCAGGCAGTGAGGGTGAAAACCTCCTGGAGGCATCCCGGCTATCTCAAAAAAAAAAAAAAAGAAGAAGAAGAAGAAGAAGAAAACACAGAAAAGTAAACCTGACTTCTGTTGAACAATTTGCAGGTTGTAGGAAGGACATTGCAGGTTAGGAGGATCACACAAACCAAGGACAGAGGTTAGCACCAAGCTGCCGACATCCCTCACAATCAATTCCTCCATGACCCCTACCCTTTCCTAAGATTTGATCTCATTCGGGCCAAAATTTCACCTTCTACAGGAAGTCCTATGTCTTTTACAAGAAGTTCTGTGTCTTCTACAGGAATTTATGTGTCTTCTACAGGAAGATCCTATAGAACCCACAGACGAGGAAAATTGATCTTAGAAGGGAATTCAAAGGTTGGCAATCTGCCTATGAGACCTGTAAACATCCCCGTTTCCGTCCATCGCCATATGTCACCCTCTCCCATCTCTTTGCACCTCCATTGCACCCATTTTTTATTTTGTTCCTGCACAGTCACACACAAAAAACCATGTTTTCTTCATACTGTCAGCAAAAACTTTTATTGAAAAATCAAGCAACAGTTTTCTCACTCACCATGCCTATCAATCTCCATCTCAACCCCTCAACAGCCGGAACCCTCGTCAGCAGTATAGCCCTGCTCATTCTAGTTTGCATTCCAAGAGGAGAAGCAACTACAGGACATCCTACAGGAATCCTGTAGCAGTTGATCCCTCTGGAAGACATACTCTGGGGACAGGGACAACCAAGAACGGCAAGAAGAACATGAAAAGAGCTCTTCTTGAACATCATAATATCAGCAGCAACCGAAGCCAAGCATGCAGCGTGCATGCAGCAACAACAAATGAAGGAATGGGTTCCAAAACCTATGCATGCGGCAACAGCACACGAAGGAATGGGTTCCAAAGCCCGAAATCTGCATAACATGACTGTGACCACGCAGGTAAGTGCCTAAACTCATTCGTCAATTGCATAAATCATATTTTAAAAGCTGCATGCCTATGGGAATGGTTCGGATTGAGTGGAATCGGTGGCCAGTCAACTGGCCACCCTCGGCCAGTTACATATCCTCGTGGGATCCAAACAAGCCCCGTTACATTCAAAATTGCTGACGAGATGTGCAGCCAACACATGTGGAGTGTCCATTCAGGGAGAAATCACCGGGACTGGTAGTGGTGGCGGCAGATAACGGCAAAGAAGAGATGATGGCGGTCAAAAACACGCCAAATCATTATGGCTATGATGTTGAACCAGCCACCTCATCCCCTCACCATGAATCACACCACAGTTAAAAGATGCCCGGCCGAAACATGCACCACCTTCTGTTCACTCTGCACTTACAACATCCTTGATTGGAGTACACGTCCACCGCTTCCAAAAATAGTTAACCAGTCGTCCTCCACCAGTTTTTTTGCTTGTGTTCGAAAATATCCCATGTATCGGGCTTGCTCGAAGGCACAGTGGCATTCTACAGGAACCGGGGGCCTTCTACAGGAAGGATTCTACAGGAAAGGTAGAACAGCTTTACAGAGCAAGAAAACCTGGGATTTTCGTTGAATTTGGAGCTCCAAACGAGGTAGGCTCGAAAAAACCCCTCTATGCATGGTGTGTTTGTGCAAGGTGGTGAATTGAACGGCATCAGATTGAAAAATCAGAGGAAAAGTCTGCCTGTGTATTGGAAGTAAAAGATTTGCCTACATATTGCACTGAATTTCCCCAGTTCCTCTGCATCAAAAATCTCCTTCACATTTTCTTTTTAAATTCTCCAGTAAGGAAGACATATACAACCATAGAGGCCAGCCTGTGTGTGATTTTTTTTTTTTTTGCATATTTACGTGTGTGTTGAGAATGGAACCTTATCCTTATGCTCTATCTGGAAAAACAAAATTCTTCCTTTCATAAATAGACAGTTGAGTTCTGGGTGACAGTAGTTTTCAAACAAGGGAATTGTTGCTAGTTGATATTGAACACGAGAAATTCCTTCTTGAGTTCAGGGGAAACCAAATTCAGCTATCCTCCGTTTTAGATTGGCTGTTTGGTTGCCTGAGCATTTCCTTTTCTGATTAAAACATAAAAAGAGCACTCTCACCATGCCAGGAGGATTCATAAGGAAAGAACCATCGGACTCTAGCAAATTGCACGAGCATCCTGAGGTGGTGGACCTTTTCACTCGAGCAAATTGGATATCCTTCTTTGACAAAATTCAGGGTCATGATGAGGAAATAAATGAGGAGTTTTTAATGTCCCTGAGACCACAGTCAAAAACACATGCCACAGTTAGTTTTGGGGTTTGACCCTAGAACTCAACCCTGAGCTCATCAGTGCAGTTACTGGTCTACCATTGGGGCTCCCTTGGAGCAAAGAAGAGAGATCATTGGGCCAAATTGCTAAGAAGTCATTCTTTCTGCCCACGAAGCATCCTGTAGAAGAAAAAAATGGGGTTAGAAGAACCAGCTTGCCTCCTCTCTGGAGCGAAGTCAATTTCCAAATTATGAAGTACATCACATGTGAAGGGAGGTTTAGCATCATCTATGGATATCATTTCAGGTTACTGTGTGAACTAAGGCATGGGATTGACTTGCCTCCAGCCAAGAAACTGAGCATCCCCTATTTCCTTCTTCAGTCACTAATTGAATGTGGTACAAAGCTCAATGAGGGGATCCTAGATCAGTTGGCCCATCATGGGCTCATCAAACTATTGGTGGAAGATGCTTTGCACACCTACACTATCCCCATATCTTGGGAAATCTTCTGAAACATGTCCAGGGATGACAACATTAGAACTTTGGCCAAAAACATCACCCCATCCAGCAGTGAGGAGGGAGAACACACTGAAGAAGGTGAGAAAAACAATGATGAAGGAACACAGGACACTCAAGCACAGAAAGAACAGAAAGAAAAAGGGGAAATGGGCCAGATTGCTGAGCCTAAGACAGAGGAAGAAACAACAGCAAAAACACCAAGGGAAAAGAGGATGCAGAGTAGAACAGAGAAGGCCGAAAAAGCCCAAATGAAGGCTGCCATAGCCAAAGCAGGCACACAGAAACAAAAGGAAAAGACACACCCTGAAATCTCAGCAACACAAACAGAAACAGTTGACATAGGGATTTCTACAGGAAGCAAGGAAAAAGGACAACAAGAGGAGAAATCACCTGAGATATTGGCAAGGGAGGTAGCAGCTGTGCTTGTTGCCTTAAGCACACCTCCAAAACAAAAAGGGAAGAGAAAGAGGCAAACCTCCATGTACTTTAAAGCAAGGAGAAGCACAAGGATAAAAGTGGGCAGACCCCAGCCACAGTCAAAGGAGCCAATTGTCATTGAGGACACAACAACTAAACCAAAAGAAGAGTCTCCTTCAAAGTTTTCTATCACCTATGAACGAGGAAGCCCAAAAACCTCCATGTGGAGAGAGAGAATTAGGATGATGGACTGAAAGACAGCTCTACAGGAAGTCGAGACATCCCTACAGGAAACTCTGGCTAAGTTAAAAGAGACCGATAAATTGGAGGAAAAGGCAGCCAAATCATCATAGGGAGAGGAAAAGACCAAGGAGATACTGGAACCAAGCCCTCAACCTAGCTTGGGCTCATACTACAACCTGTTAGAGGGTGGAAAATCATCCCACAGAAATTTGTTTTTGCATTGGAACAGGAAAGGATCAGAACACACACATGGATGAAAGTTGCCAAATCTAAGGGAATTGAGGACATAGGCCACATGGAGGAGAAGTTAAAAGTGTTAAGAGGAGAACTGGCCATGGTCAGGCATGTAGAAAGCTGCAAAAGAGCCCAGCTGCAGGAGGAGAATGAGCTACTAAGAAAACAATTGCAGCTACAGGAAGTCCACAAGGAAGGTAGCCCGTCCATTTTAGGAGGGTAACAGCAGCAAGAAGGACCTCCAACAGACAAGGACACAACTGAGAAACATCAGAAGGAGGCAGAGATATAAGCTAATGTCGAGATGCTCACAAAACTGCTGCAAGAACAGGAGTCTCAGGCAGCAGAAAAGATACAGGGTTTAAAACAACAGTTGCAAGAAAAAGACGCCCAAATGGCCTGCATGGCCAGTTGGGCAGTAGAAGCCTTACAATGCAGGCAACCTGCTAAGTCATATGCCTTATATCTTAAGGATCAATGGTTGCAATTTCAAATTAACACCATGGCCCAGAGGGACACCATTCCGTTTCAGAATTACCATCAGTTTATGGACTTGTGTGACAGTAACTCAGCAGAAGATAAGGCCAAGTTATCAGAGTTCTATTTACACAATTTGGCCCTTCCGAACATGAATCTGTGGGACCCCAATGATTCATTGGGAGATGTGAAACTCATGGCCATGGCCTCTTGGTTAAACCATGAGGAAAAGAGGGTAGCAGAAATTCGGAGTGTTATGGACAGGGAGCTGCGGGAGCCACTCATGATCAGAGCAGAACCAAAAGATCCCTTAGCTTTAGTGGATGCCCATCAGCACGTCGTCAACAACCCCCAGGTTCACCCAGACTATATTGAAATACAAGCTCAGGCCATTGCTCACTTTGAGAACATGGAAAGACTGTTGGGGGATAACTGCATTCATGCTTGCACAAGGAGATGGAACACACTGTCCCACAGTCTGAAAGTCAGAGAATACTACTCCCCAACAAGGATGAGGGAGGCCTTGGCAAGAGTACCACTCTATAAACAGTCAATGCAAAATCTGCAGGCCAACTGGATCAGCCTAAAGTTTAGTTCTCCATTGCTTTTAGGACTGTTGGAAGGGGTCAAAGAAGAAGAAGAGCACATGCAATGGGAGGAAGTAGAGAGAAAAGCAGGGGACATCACCTCGGAAGCCTAAGATGTTAGAGAGGTAGTCAAAGCAATCAAAGATGATGAGCTGGATTAGTTGCTCAGAGGATGAGCAACACATTTAGCAGGGGGGTGATGATAAGCCCCAAAAATGGGTAACTTATTGGGCTCATTTTGCCTACTATTCTCGATTAATCTGCCATTCTTCATATTTTATGCATGCTTTTGAGTATATTTATATTAATTGAATGAATGAGGTTAGTCACTTGACCATGATGTCTAATACGTGCTTATTGCAGATTTTTGGACATCTTTTGGACTAAGGTCAAGCATTTATGAGCCAGTTGACAGCCAAATATGGGGGAACAAGGCTGAGGATTAGTAGGAAGGGTGTCTCCTACACTAAATGGCCCCTTCCTCGAGTTTTCCACCATCAGCTTAGAGTTCAGCAGCGCACCAAAGATGATTTCCAAGGGCAACTGAGCAGCTTTTGTGAAGTGGCTGATTACTTGCAATTTTGAGTAGCCAAGCCCCTCGAGTTAAGGAGGGTTGTTGGAGGTCCTCATGGTGCATAAGTAACAAGGCTTCAAGCCTTGGTATTTTAGCTCTTGAATAGTTGTTTTCGCACTTTGGTGCTGCTCTGCCTTTCAGCTCATTTCCGAGCTTTTACTGTAAACATTTTTGTGACATGGTTATTTTTTGAGTAATGGAGATAAATTTCACTTTGCACCAGCTCTGAGATTTTCTTAGGAGGTTGTAGCTCTTGGGGTTGGGCCCAACCCAAGTGCCAGTACTCCTTTGTGTACTATTATGTGTTTTCTTTGCATTCATATAATAATTTCTGCTATTTAGGTTAAGATCTTGCTTTGTTACTTAGGTTGCTTTTGACGATTAAAATAGCTTTTCATTCTTTAGGTTGATTTGATAGTTTGGTAGTAGAAAAGTTCTTCAAAAAAGGCCATCAAGCAACCCTTGATCTCACCTCTCCCTCCTTGGGACCATGAGCTGAGACCAAGGCATACTTGCTGCCACAAAAACACTGTTTTGCCTTTCAATGCAATTGCAAGTGTTGGTTTTTTAGATGGAAAAGTGGTACCAGTTGTGCTTGCATATTCAAATCTATTCTTGCTTAGATTTCCATAGTTCTCTTGCATGATTTCCTGTGCATATCTTGCTGTTCATCATGATTCTAGTTTCTAGGTCAGATTAGGTCAAAGTAGATAGATCTCTGATTTTTTTAGTCTTTCTTTGATTAGTTTTGAGAGATAGTGTGCAAATCACCTATAATCCATCCTTGCCTATCCTTCCTTCCTCACACAACCTGCTTCAACCCCAAATTCCAGATTCCTTCCCTTCATTTGCCACACTTTGCCAGTTTGACCTAATTTCTTCATTTTTGTGCAACATTGCTCCCTCCATCCTTGAACAAATCCAACCATCTTCATCACTCCTTAGTCTCATTTACCAGGTCCTAGACCTCTTCACAGCCTCATCCATCCTCCATTTCCACTTTCCCACCGTTTTTCCTCCATCAACCCTCAAAAATCCTCTCTCGGCTCTTCCTGTAGAACATCCTGTAGAACCCCTGCAGACTTCCTGTAGAAGATCACGTGAGCAGTTTCTCGAGATCTGATCGCTGTGAAACTCTTTGGAAGGGTGCTAGGGACCCCTTAGGCCCTCTTCTCACCTTCCCAACCTCCTGCAAACGCCCACTCCATTTCCTTTCGCCAATAAAACCCTACACAGTTAAACATAGTTAAAGCACATGCATAATAATCCTGTAAAATTACTCAAAAATACAAAAAGATGTGTTTTCCATATTTTTCTTCAGAAGTAGCTTAGTCACATGCATTTCACCATTCCAAGAGTCAATGGCATCCATTTCTGCAACTTTCATCTCTTTTCTTGCACTAGTAGGGCTAGTCAGTAAAACTAGGGTTTGCTAGGGTTTGCATTTCTTTTCAGCTTTCAACTTCTTTCTACAAATGGATTAGCCTCCTTTGAGTTAGCTTTCATCCATCACAGTTAAAAGCTTCTTCTAAGAGCTCATAGAAGTTGGCTTAAGCTCCTAGCGGACGTGTGCCAGCTGATCAAGTGACAGTCTGCGGCAAGAGCTAGTACTTGTGCATATAGCACCGTCGCTTCCAAGTTTGTTACGAACTACCGGGTTGATAAAAGTAAAGAAGGGAGTCCCAGGAGTTGCAGCATCATTGCTGCAATACTGGAGCCCACCAAATATATTGGCCCAGTAACCATGCAAATATGTGACAATACTTAAGTTTTCCCACCAAATTACACGCAACCCAGAAATGGCAGTGAGAATGAAAAAACCTAACGGACTTCAATTAAGGGACTTGACACTCGTCAACTAGCTAGGTAGACCCTTAATAATGATGAAGACTGGTTGTAGCATATAACATCCCTTCGACCAACAAGAGAGGATGGAAACTCAACCTCTTATAACTAGGAAATGCACCAACAAAGAGAATGGCTTCGACCCGACATAGAAAAAAAGGCACGAGATAAGAGTTACACGATAAAGAAAAGTTAAGATGGGACAAATTGTGGCATAACACGGACATGAGTTACATCACAAAAGACTATTTTGGGATCTGACTCTGATACTATGTCAGGAGAGGAGGGTAGCTCCAAATTAACTTATCTATTTCATTAGCCATATCATGAATTTATACATGAGTGGAGAGAGTCTTGTTATTCCAATTCCAAGGTCTCTTGGTTTTCTCAAATGCATAATTGATGATATTTACAATATTTACAATAATCCTTTTGGGTTAGGTGTTGTTTTTCTTTTTAGTAAAAAGTACTTGACTTTCATTTAGTTTTGAAATTTCTAAATAGATTTTATAAAGTTAATTAAAGTTTTGAAAAAATTAAATATTAAACAAAATATTTTGAAAATCAAAAATAAATTTTGAAAATTTTTAAATTTGAATTTCTATTTTCCGATTGGTTCATTTACATGAAATGACTAATTTCATGTCATTTACATGAGATGACTAATTTCATTAGTTTTGAAAGTTCATAGTCTCACAATATAATCCATGTTTACACCAATATAATATTTTTGATGTGGTATATCTTGTAAATTAAATTTTTATACCACCAAGTTATATTGTTTTTGTTTTTAGGAAAAAATGATTGACTTTCAATTAGTTTTGAAATTTCGAAATAGATTTTATAAAGTTCATTAAAGTTTAAAAAAAATATTAAACTAAATATTTTGAACTTTTTTAAATTTTTTGAATTTCTATTTCCTGATCGGTTCATTTACATGAAATAAATAATTTCATGGTATTTAAAATTGTATTGTATATCTATATATATATATATATATATATATATATATATATATATAACAAAATATAAAAAAATCTTGTATGCAACCAAGTGTCATAACATTTAATAAAGAGTACACCTATCAAATCTATTTTAATATTTATTTTTACTATATAGTTTTACTAATAAAAATATACAAGACGATAAATTTAGTCATTCCTCTATTATATTATATTATATTATGTTTAATTTGAGAGCTTTTAATTTTTAATTAATAATTCGATAATGGATATAATATAAAATAAATAACAACATATTTTTTAGTTAGAATATTCATTTAAAATAATTTATTTTTTATATTTATCTTCATATGCTTTTATATTTCATAAACAAGTTGTATTTAGTGAGACTTTTTGGAAGCTTTTCCATGGGCTTTTCTGGTCTAATTTATCGAAAATCCGACAGGAGTTTAGTTTAAATAACACAAATCAAGATTTCACCTCAATTTTTTTCCACCAAATTTCGGCACCGGAAATTCCAAAAAGTTGCACTAAAGACAACTCCTTTCATAAAAGTTTGTAGGTAAAAAATTTGTTGACATGACATGTAGATACAAATTTTTAATCTTATTCCTTTACCTATATAAATGCATCCCAACAAATTAAAAAAAAAAGAAAGAAATGCAATCATTCAAGGTAAATCATTCGTAGAATATTTGAAATTTTAAGTCATTATGGTGTTCTTATATCCTTTTATATTTTGTATATGATTATTAAATTTTGTCAACTTTAATAATAATAGATATTCTAGGTACCATCAAACTTTATAGAGCTTAACTATGTTAAAATGCATCATAGAAGTGTATAAAAACATATCTAGAAAAGCTATAGAAAATATATATAAGGCGCTTATGAAAAATATTGATGTTGGATGTCAAAATTTATATATTATTAATTTTTAATACAATCTATTATATAATAACAATAATTCAATTTTAAGAAATATAAATATGATATTATATGTAAGGCTATGTTAAATTGGGGTTTATGATTACTATGTAGCATACTTTATATATACATGGTTTCAGAGGTTTTTAACTGTATAAACATTTAAATTAATCTAAAGTAGTTATCAATTACTTTATAAGGAGCAGGTATTAAGCATATTACACTTGTTATACTTGCTTTCAATAGGTTATTTTGTTTTTGTTTTTAGTCAAAAAGGTTTGACTTTCAATTAGTTTTGAAATTTCTAAATAGATTTTATAAAGTTCATTAAAGTTTTGAAAATGATATATATTAAAATAAATATTTTGAAAATCAAAAATAAATTTTGATTTTTTTTTTTTTAATTTGAAATTCTATTTTCTGATTGGTTCATTTACATGAAATGACTAATTTCATGGTGTTTAAAATTGAATTGTCAAAAAAGAAATTATTTAAAAAACAAAAAATCAAAAAAATATTGTATGCAACCAAGTGTCATAGCATTTAATAAAGAGTACACGTGTGAAATCTAAATATTTATGAAAATGAATTGTTATTGTATGAAGTACCAAACCAAGTGCCATAACATTTAATAAAGAGTCACCTATCAAAACTATTTTAATATTTATTTTCACTATATAGTTTTACCAATAAAATTATACAAGGCATTAAATGTAGTCATTCATATATTATATTATATTGTTTTTAATTTGACCAATTTTATTCTTTTAATTAATAATTGGATAATGAATTTAAAATAAAATAAATAACAACATATTTTTTAGTTACAATATTCATTTAAATTAATTTATTTTTTATATTTAACTTCATTCCCTTTTATATTTCATAAAAGTTCGTAGGTAAAAGATTTGTTGACATGACATGTAAATAAAAAATTTTGATTTTATTCCTTTATGTAAATAAATGCATCCTAATAAATTAAAAAAAATTGCATCACAATAAAATAATATATATATATATATATATATATATATATATATATATATATATATATATATATATATAGATATAGATATAGATATAGATATAGATATATATATCTATATCTATATCTATATCTATCTATCTATCTATATATATATATATATATATATATATATATATTTGGACTATGAATTTTGAAATAAAATTGATATACAAGAAGCCATATATAAATGGAAATGAATCGATCCTATAAAACTTAAAAAACCAATAAGAAAAAAATACCATTCCTATTTCTTTTAAAGTATGGTGGCTAGACCTGGCATGAGACTTTGGACCGATATGGTGTGACCTAGTCTTGGTGTTCATCAAAATGTTTTGCAACTTGGTGGAGTGGGGTAACATACTGGCTAGGGAGATCATCTTATGCCTGTGAAATTTATGCTACGAGCTCAAGAAATGAAATATTCCTTTTTATGTGCATTAGAATATGAGGGAGACCCCTTTCAAAGTTGCATTGGTGTCGTGGAAATAGCCTCAAGACATGAATGACATGGATTGTAAGGTCGTGATTCAGGGAATGTGTTCGTGGTCATAAATTGATATTGTAATTTACATGGTGGATACCATATGTATTATGGGTGAGGCAATAAAAGTCCCTCACAAATCGTGTGCATTGGACCATCAAGTTAACATAGAATATTTTGGTGAGAAAGGAGCGCAAGTTGGTGGTATTGTGAAATCAGAGGTTGCAAATGATGCTTATCCTATCTCTATGCAATGTGATGGTATCCTAATAGTCAACGACCTATGTATTGTGATGTGTTATATCTAGGGGTTAACATTGGTTAAAGATGAAAAAAAGGCAGAACGAATTAGTTGACCCTTTTGAATTAATGTGGAGGGTCATCTAGGCGGTAAAGAGTATATTTTCAATGAAACAAATGAAAGTGGGAAATCATACCAAATGATGGAACAAATGTTCATAGTATCAAGTAACGTCCCCAAGCTTATGATGTCAACTATGCATCCAAGGAAGTAATAAAAATTTGGGGTCATATTGTGGCTACCTTTACTATGTGCACATCTTCATTTGAAGAAGTGTATATGAAATGAGACCTGTGAGGGAAGATTATAATGTAATGGTGTTTTTGATACCAAAGTAGGGAAACAAGCAGGGGAGGATGGATGGGTCATTTGAGAAATTAGATTGAAAACACATAGTCTCATGCATGCATCACAATGAAGAACATACATAGAAATAATGAGAGGAAAAAAATATGAATGGGCTTAACTCCTATCATGAAGCTTAACAAATAGAACAATCCAATATTTTAAAAAACAATTTCTAATAGTGGGAACTGAAACGAAATCATGCTTGTACTTGTGGCCAACATGTTTTATTTACCAAAAATCAGTTTCAAGTGGTTCTCTTCAGGCGTTTTAAGTGTCATAGATGGGTTGTAAGGAGCCTCTATGATCAGTTTATCTTCAATAGCCATGGTATTTTCTAACTACCTCTTCGTAGTTGCAAATTAGGATGAGCTCCTTGAGGAGTGGTGAAATAAACTTGAGTCATTTCTCACCCAACATTAAATTTTCTTGTTATGACTCATAAATTTGTTACAGGGATGACATACAAATATGACTTATGGTTATCATCTTACTAACTACACATCCCACCAAATGTTTTTAGTGTGGACTTTATGAAATTTACTTGGCATATAAGTACAAACTCTTATGATGGTGTTGCTTGAACTCAATAGAAAAAAAAATTATCATGTGTAAATAAAAATGCTAGAGGGAAGGTCAATTATAGTGACCTGTAGAAAATATGATTTGTCAACATTTAGTTCCCCATGGAGTTTACAGATGGCCCTACGTGGGTTTGCCTTTTTGAAGGCATGTATACTCGCTGGTTCAAAGCTTCCAAGTGGCGTATACAAAAGAAACGCTTGTTATTTAGAAATGACTAATCTATCTTATCAGTGCTACTGGTTTACTACTTTTTGTCAATGAGGTCTTCTTAGATCTGAAAGTAGAACTAAATGCTTAAGGAGATTGAGTCTGATTGATTGATTGATTAAGTGAGAAGGGTGGTATTTACTACTGAGTGTCTAGATCTCTGTAATTTGATGGTAGATGTTCAGAATATTACTGGTTGGTACATATTTGACTAAGAATTTTTTATGATTCAGTAGTTTTGGAGGTATACGCAGGTTTGGCTAAAGGAAGTTGTGTATACACACAGATTGGGTTCATTAAAATAGCGTATGCATTCTGATATATGATTTTTGAGGTTGCAACTGGTTCTAAATGATGATGCAGGTTTGGTTCAACATAGTGTTCTGGTGCAACTAATCTGACTGTTAAGATTGATTGATTGTTGGTTGATGCAGTTATTATTATAGAGTTTGAGCTTCAAAGTTTTTGATGGGTCCAGTGTGAAAATTTGATGAAATGAGGTCTTCATATTGTGTTGTTGGGCACAAGAGAATCTTGTCTGAAAATTTATGAAATGTGCTCCCTAGAGGAAGAGAGAAGGTCGTAGCCTTATGTAGGTCGACGCCTAAGTACTAGTAAACATATCAGCTAGTGCAAGAGCTAGGGTTTGTAGATCCCTTCCAGTAGATGCTGGAGAATGAGAGAAGGTTGTAGCGTTCTGCATGTGGGTGCCTGCGTACTGGTATGAGTCTGCACCAGTACAATATTATAAAAATATTTTCTTTATATTAAAAAGAAGATAGAGACGACAAAAAAATGTGGTTTTTCTCCTGCATTGGGTTTCCAACTTAAATCTTGGTGTTCATGTGTGTTCCTTATGTGTGATGTTTTATTATGTTATTACTGCACATAGTTACTATATAATAAAGTAGTGGTGCACTGATTAATGGTCAACAAATGATGAATTAACTAAATCATAAGTTCTCTAGGTATATGTTGGGTTCCTCAATCACAGTTGTGTGCACACACAACTTCACTTAACTAAAGTAGCGTATATAAATTTGATTGTGAAATGAAAAGTTATTGAATTGTAAATACTAATTCACCCCCCCCCCCCCCCAAGTATTATTTCCAACAATTGGTATCAGAGCAGGTCCTTCAAAAGAAACTTGATTGCTTGAAGGGAGATCTTTCAAGGTAAACAATCACGAAGGCATGGGATCTATCAGACCACCAATCTTCAATGGGAACAACTTAGTATATTGGAAAATAAGAACCAGACCATATCTTTAGTCGCTTGGAGCTGATGTTTGGGAAATTGCGGAAGGATGATACCAATTTCCAACTGCAATACCTACGGATATAGTAGGTAAGAAGTTATACAAAACCAATGCCAAAGAATTCAATACTTTATTGGGAACTCTGTTAGAATAAGAATTCGTCAAATTCATCTAGCTCAAGACAATCAAATAGACATGAGACAAAATCATTCAGAGCTACAAAGGAGACTCCTAGGTAAAACATGCTAAGATCCAAACTCTCATGATTCAGTATGAAACTCTTAAGCTGCATAGTGATGAAAGTATTGCTAATTACTTTTTATGTGTAGATGAGATTGTTAATTGTATGAATAATCTGGGTGAAGAGATAAAAGAGGCTACTTTAGTAGAAATGTTTTTGAGACCTTTGTCTTCTAAATTTGAGTCAAAATTATTCGCCATAGAAGAAAAGCAGGATCTTAAATCCATTACTGTTGTTCAACTTCATGGAATTATAACTGCCTTTGAAATGAGCAAAGGAGGTCCCTCAGATATAAGAGAAGTCACTTTCAAAGCTTCAGCAAAGGGAAAATGAAAGGAAGAGCTTAATGAATCAAGATATATTTTAGAAGAAGAAGATGAGGTAAACTTTGTCAAGAAGCTTCAACGAGGTTCCAGAAGATTCAAAGGTTAGCTACTATTCAAATGATTTGCTTGTGCTAGAGTCGTCCATTATGCTGCAAAATGTCCTCATAAAGATAATCATGAAAAAGGAAAGGAGTATGCAAAAGGCAATAGAAAACATGTTGTTAATAGAAGAACTTACTATACTCATGAAGATAGTGATGGATTATATAATAGCGATGAAGATGACACTGAAAAAGATTATAAACTACTCATGGCTTATGGCAATGCTGATTTTTTGGATGCCTTAGAAGAGGAAGACTTTCTTGAAGAAATCACTAAACTCAAAATCTATTTGGAAGAAAAGAATATGATCATAGACATGTTGACACATCAACTCACTGAAAGCGAAAAGCACAATGAAAAACTAGAATGTGAAGTTGTGGGTCTAAGAAAAGAACTTGAGAAGACAAAATATCTTAATCTTAGATTTACTAAAGGATCAGAAACTTAAATGAAAACATCAAAGTTCAGTGTTCCCCTCATATAAAGACCGGTCTTGGATATACTAATGAATCATCCCAATCACAAAAGTCATCAGCCTCCATTAGAAGCTACCTTGATGTAGCAAAGACCAGTGAACAGTATCTCAATCCTTAGCAAAATCTTGAAAGTACTCATCGCGTAAATCATGCTCAATTTACTCCAAGGATAAACATCAATAGACGCATCAAACAAAAGGTAAACAATACCAAAACATTCTATGATCACAGAAACTTTTTTAATGGATAATTCTTTTCATGCCATAACTTTGGCATAAGGTTTCTCAATGTGTTTATTATAAAACTATCATGACTAGAGAAGCACGAAATCAAAGGAGCGTAACAAGAATCAAGAAAAGTTCTTATAATAACTTTTCTCATCTTGAAGATGAAATTGAATGTTCATTTTTTAATAACTTTGGTCATGAAGAATCTGAATGTAGGAGAAAATTTTGACCAACACTTCAAAACGAGTAAACATCATCAAATTCCAAGGTATGGAGAAAGAAGGAATTTCACTCAGAAAGATGTAGCATAGCTCTATTTGTAGAAGGACAAGAAAATTAGTGGTATATTGACAGCAGATTCTCTAAACACATGACAGGTGATAAAGAGAAACTTCACCCATATAATGCTTTAGAAAAGGAAAAGAATGTCTCCTTTGGAAATGACACACCAACTGTCATTAAAGATAAAGGTTCTGTTAATTTGAAAGAAAAGGTTAAAGTTGGAAATGTCATGTATGTTGATGGCTTAAAACATAACTTGTTGAGTGTCAGTCAAATGTGTGATCAAGGAAATGAAGTTGTTTTTCAATCAAACGAATGTGTGCTTCGTGAGATTGATTCTGGAAATACTGTAATCAAAGGCACAAGAACTCCAAGCAATCTATATATACTAAAAGGGGGACAAAAACAATGCTATCTAAGAAAAACAAATGAAAACTGGTTATGGCACAGAAGATTGGGGCATCTAAGATTTTCTAAAATAAGAAAAGCATTCAGGCTCAAGGCAATTCGTGATCTTCCAGATATCAG
Source organism: Pinus tabuliformis (assembly GCA_031772625.1). Lineage (NCBI taxonomy): Eukaryota > Viridiplantae > Streptophyta > Pinopsida > Pinales > Pinaceae > Pinus > Pinus tabuliformis. Next base: position 408,274,476 of record CM062806.1, on the reverse strand, counting down.
CATCCCAAAAAATATCATTTGCAAACCATGTCAAGTCAGTAAGCAAACCAGATTTCATTTCAATGAAAAAGAAGGATCAACACGTAAGCCTCTTGAACTCATCCATACTAATTTATGTGGACCAACAAAGAAAAAGTAACCCCATGGAGAAGAAGATTTTATTTTATTCATTGATGATTTTTCTAGAATGTGTTTGATAGGTCTACTAAATCATAAAGATGAAGCATTTGAAAAGTTTAAATCCTTCAAAGCTTTAGTTGAAAATGAATCAGATCGAAAAATCAAATGCCTTAGATCTGATCGAGGGGGAGAATTCATATCAGATGAATTTTTTGATTTTTGTGGACAACATGGAATAAAAAGGCATTTCGTTGTTGCCAAAACTCCTCAACAAAATGGCATAGTGGAAAGAATGAACGTAACAGTTCAACAAATGGCTTGAGCTATCCTTGATGAATCTGGAACTCCTGCCACCTTTTGGGGTGAAGTTGCATTTACTGCCGTGACTATTCTCAACAAATCTAATGTTTGGTTAAATAGTGATAAAAATCCATATGAACTCTGGTATGGTAAGCCTCCTATAGAAAACACTTTAGAGTTTTTGGAATCGAATGTTTCATAAAAAAGATGGATGAAAAAATTGGTAAGTTTGAACCCAGTGCAGACGAAGGAATTCTTCTTGGTTATTCATCTAGAAGTAAAGGATACAAATGTTATAATAAGAGACTTCAAAAAATTGTTGAATGCATTGATGTAGTAATTGATGAAGCATGTAGAAATCCGGAACAGATGAAATCAACAATGGAAGATGACAATGAGGAAGACTGTGAGTTCTTTTCCGTATCAAATCAAAATGATATAGAGAATGAAACCAATGAAGCATTAGAAGAAGATATAACTGACAGGGAAAAGATTCCATCTAGGTATGTTCAAAAGAATCATCCAAAATCTCAAATTCTAGGAGAAAAAGTGTCTAGAGTACAGACAAGAAGAACCCTTGCAGGAACTTCCAGTTATCTAGCATTACTATCCTCCATAGAACCACAACATGTTAATGAAGCTAGAAAGGATGAATGTTGGGTTAAGGCAATGAATGAAGAACTTGACCAAATTGAAAAGAATGATACTTGGGAACTAGTTCCTAGACCTCTTGATAAAATTTTTATAGGAACAAAATGGATATTCAAGAATAAATTGAATGAAAATGGAGAGGTTATTAGAAACAAAGCAAGACTTGTTTGTAAAGGGTATGCCCGATAAGAAGGTATAGACTTCAAAGAAACTTTTGCACCTGTTCCCAGACTTGAAGCCATGAGAATGTTTCTTACTCTTTCAAGTTTTTGAAAATTCAAAGTATATCAAATGGATGTAAAATATGCATTTCTTAATGGAGAGCTAGAAGAAGAAGTTTATATAGAACAACCAGAAGGATTCATTCTAGAAAATCATGCAAACCTTGTATGCAAGCTCAAAAAGGCTCTATATGGACTGAAACAAGCTCCAAGGGCTTGGTATTATCGCCTTGACAAATATCTTCAATAACAAGGGTTCACAAAAGGATCTGCAGACAACAACTTATACACTAATATTGAGAATGATAAACTACTAATTATTGTTGTTTATGTTGACGATATCATCTTCAGTAACAATGAAGAATATATGAGTCAAAACTCTGCTTCAGTTATGCAGCAAGAATTTGAAATGTCCTTACTTGGTGAAATTACTTATTTTCTTGGTCTGCAAGTACAACAAACAAAAGATGGTATTTTACTTTCAAAAAATAAATATCTCAAGCAGATTCTGAAGACGTACAGAATGGAAGATTCTAAATCCGTGTGTACTCCAATGGTGATAGGATGCAGTCTCAGTTCTAACGATGAATCACCTACAGTGAATCAACCAGCATAGAGATCTATGATTGGAAGTCTACTCTATCTAACAGTTAGCAGACCTAATATCATGCATGCAGTAGGAATTGTTGGAAGGCTCCAAGCAAATCCAAAGGAATCACATCTTCAGGTTGTAAAAATAATATTCAAATATCTTCAAGGAACTCAAGACTTTGGTCTATGGTATCATAAAGATACAGATCTTATTCTTCATGCTTATACAGATGCAGATTGGGCAGGAAATGTTGATGATCAAAAAAGCACTAGTGCAGGTGCATTCTATATGGGATCATGGTTAGTATCTTGGTTCAGCAAGAAACAAAGTTTGATTACCTTATCTATAGTTGAAGCGGAATATGTGGTTGCTGCATCTCGCTGCACACAACTACTCTGGATGATGTAAACATTGCAAGACATTCAAATCACATGTTCTCCACCCATCTCCATTCTATGTGATAATACAAGTGCCATCAATATTTCAAAAAAATTAGTCATGCACTCCAAGACCAAGCACATACCCATTAAGCACCATTTTCTACGAGAACAAGTGCTTGAAAAAAAGGTTAAATTGGAGTATGTTCCCTCCAAAGAATAGGTTGTTGATATATTTATTAAATCGCTTCCCAGAGAAACATTTGAATATCTCAGACAAAGGCTAGGAGCAATTTTTGCATCATCCTGCCATTAAATCCAGTTTTCAGAAGAAGGTTCCTATACACGGGTTTAATGAAGGATAGTCACATATATACGCGAAATTTTTGTAGCTGCAGGAGCGTATATGTTTTTCTAATAGAAAAATAGTGGGTCAGACTCTGACATAGGTAGCACAGGTTCGGGGGGAGTATTAACCTTCACAAACATTCTACATTGTTAGCATTATGGTTGCTCATTCCAGTTGTGGTTTGAGATATTCATTGTTGCTTAGGTCATGTAAAGATCTAGGGTGTAATATGTCTCCTTCTGTCATAGTCTATTTTTGAATGAGTCATATTGGACATATGATGCAATTTGTATCCCCCCTATGCATGGGAAGGATGCTGTAATAATTGTTATATTTCAGTCATGTATAAACAATTTGTATATCCCCACTTGGTTGGGTGATTGATGTATGTATGAGTCAATGGTGATAGGAAGGTCATAGTCACTCAGTTGAGTTATAGAGTCATGTTATTATTTTGAAAAAATTATTTGCAAACTCTGCATGTACTCATGGGGAGCATGGACAACATAGTGTATCTCAAAGTGGGAGAATCTCTTGGCCCACCCTTTTCCCTTGATGTCAAAGGGGGAGAGTATTTTGGTGTTGCTTGATAACTCTAACAGGTTCTACAGCTTGAAGTAATCAACACCAATATGGTTGCCATCAAGTCTAAAGGGGGAGATTGTTGGCATTATGATACAAGTGTTGTCCTTGATGGAAACTCACTCACAGGTCAGTTTAGATTTGATAAAGGGAAGCTCACATTGTACCGGGCCAATTCAGAGGTAACAGGGTAGGGTACAGAAGAACATGAAGATGGAACAAAGGTCTACTGATCAAAATGAAGGAGTTGAAAGAAAAGGATGTTGTAAGGTATTTTAATCTGTATATGTAGGTTAACCTTGTCAGAGCAGCGTAGACACATGGGTTAATAGAAAAAAAAGAGCGTATACGTATGTACGCACTTTCACAAGAAGAGAATCATGTATGGGTTGGAAAAACAAAGAAATTCAAGATTAAAGAATGCCTAGGGTCAATACCATGGTATTAGCTCACAACCTTGAGTGAAGTAATGACTATTTGATCTTGTCCAAGAATACCAAAGGTTGTAAGTGTTGTTTTGGTCCGAGGTATTGAGAAACGCCAAAAACTCTATAAGGAGGAGAAGATCAAAGGGCCAAGTGTGCAAGTGAAAGTGTTTCTGAGGAATAATTCTATCTGAAGTATATTTTATGTTGCAGGGGATATGATTATGATATATTATGGTGTGCACCTTGAATTCAATGTTGGATCAAGATCATGAGACTTGAAATGACTTATCATTGACAGATATGATATTGGTTGGGCTAGATATGATTGCTTATACATGTTTTATTCTTTAAATGTCATGATCTAGGTATGTCTAAAGTCTGGAATAGCAGCGAAGCTGTAATTAAGTATTTGCGGATATATACGTTGGTTCGCCTTGGTGAAGGCGCGTATACTCGTTGTTTTGAAGCTTCCAAGTGGTGTATAAAAAATAAAAGCCTCTTATTCAGAAATGACTGATTTATCTGATCAGTGTTGTTGGTTTACTGTTGTCTGTCAATGAAGTCTTCTTAGATCTGAAAGTACAATTGAATGCATAAGGAGATTGAGTCTAATTGATTGATTGATTGATTGAGTGAGAAGGGTGATCTTTACTGTTGAGTGTCTATATCTTTGTAATTTGATAGTAGATGTTCAGAATATTACTGGTTGGTACAAATTTGATTAAGAAGTTTTTATGATTCAGAAGTTTTGGAGGTATACATAGGTTTGGCTAAAGGAAGTTGCATATACACATAGGTTGGGTTCATTAAAGTAGCATATGCATTCTGATGTATGATTTTTGAGGTTGTAGCTGGTTCCGAATGATAATGCAAGTTTCTGGGTTTAACATAGTGTTCTGGTGACAATGATCTGACTATTCAGATTGACTGATTGTTGGTTGATGTAGTTATTATTATAGAGTTTGAGCTTCAAAGTTTCTGATGGGTCCAGTGTGAAAATTTGATGAAATGAGGCCTTCATATTGTGTTGTTGTGTACCAGGAGCATCCAGTCTGAAAATTTATGAAACGTGGTCCCTGGAGGAAGAGAGAAGGTTGTAGCCTTCTGTAGGCCGACGCCTACATACTAGTAAACATATCGGCTAGTACAAGAGCTAGGGGGTTGTAGCTCTCTTCCAGTAGAAGTTGGAGAACAAGAGAAGGCTGTATCCTTTTGCAGGTGGGTGTCTTCGTATTGGTATGAGTTTACGCCAGTACAAGATTGTAAACATATTTTGTTTATATTAAAAAGAAGATAGAGATGACAGCAACAGGTGGTTTTTCTCCCGCATTGGATTTCCACCTTAAATCTTGGTGTTCATGTGTGTTTCTTATGTGTGATGGTTTATTACACTATTACTGCACATAGTTACTGTATAATAAAGTATTGATGCATTGATTAAAGATCAACACATGATGAATTAAATAAATCATAAGTTCTCTAGGTATATGCCGGTTTCCTTAATCACAGTTGTGTGCACATGCAAGTTCACTTCACTGAAATAGCATATTTAAATTTGATTGTGAAATAAAAAGTTATTGAATTATAAATACTGATTCACCCCCCCTCCCCCCTCTCAGTATTATTTCCCACAACAAATTTAATATTTGGGTTTGTTTCGTAAACGGTTTGATCCCTCGATTAACATTGAAAATTCAAATGGCCATAACTTCTCATTTGGGAGGAGTTTTTTTTTTTCCTGAGAACAATATATTATTGGAAAGGTATCGAAAATACCTACATAGCCATTATTTTTGTAGGATATTTAGGACATCATAACTACATCTAAAGCTCAAATAACTTCAACCACCTTTAACTTCTCTTGATGAGAACTAGTAGGAGATCCAACTATCACATTACTTCAAAATGAGTTTTGTTGCTTCTTCGGTCATTGTAGGTAGTACTACTATTGTCGCATACATCTCATTTTATATCCATGACATCTTGTTGTCATCAATGAAAATACTCTATGCAATAATTGTATAACTTTATATATGAATATATCCCTCATGAATAGGTTAAGGAATTGCATATTTAAGCCTTAAATTTTAGAATGTCTCTGTAATAAAAAATATATTTCATTATGGAACTAATTACTCAATGAGTAAGGTATTCCTTGTTCCTTCTATTCCATCAACCGATCATCGAATTGAGGCACCCATACAGATCATATAGTTGTCAACCTCATCCCTATATAAATATATCAATATAATGTTTTTAAGCGATATGGGTAATGTCTATCAAGCATATAACAATGCATAAATTTCTGTAACACCCATTACTAATGTAAACATATGAAATGTAAGATAATGTCATGTAAGTACTTCTTATTCCTCTAAGGGACACCAACTACTAAGACTTAATTCTTTTTTGATTTATTTTAAGGGTATTATTTTGAATTCTTTTTAGGAGGAGAAGTCATGATTATAGCCCAATGGTTTGTGTAATTTTTTTATGTAAGTAGCTCAACAATATGCTCACCCCATAGATGGATTGCGATATATTTTCACATGGAGGAGATTTTGTGATGGATTGGCATATCACAGGTAGCTTACCTAGTGATTTCTTGACATTACTTGGGTGCTTTCTTGTAATTCTTCCCTGGGGTGATGGAGTTCTCTTAACAACTTGGAGGATATCCTTCATGATGGCCACATAGGGAGCTTATTCATCCAAGAGGGGGGCATCAAGCCCTTGATAGCTTAAGGATACTTGTGCTGTGAAAGTGTTCATGTAGGAGGAGTGGAACCATTAGATAAAATGTCTTAGAAGGAGCAATAGACTATATGATGGATTGTGATGGATGGGTTTCGACACACCTTATGTAACTACATAATATTGGAGCCCCTTTTCTATATGATACCACCTTAGTGATTGACACATGTACATGTGTAGTGTAGTTCTTTACATGTGTTAGCCTACATGAGTTTAATGTAGTTTAGCCTATATGAGTTTAACACTATGAGTACCCACATAAAATTGTACTCATTATTTTACTAATCATTCTTATTTATTTTGTTATTACAAAAATAACTAAGAGTAGGAGCACAATGGTCATCTTTTGTCTCTTGTATCTTCATCTATACTTTGTGTTACTCTCTCTCAAAGTTTCTAGGGTTTCTTGATCTTCTTTATGAATATTGAAGTCTAGGGTTATGGTTTCATTCCTTATATAGTTGGTATTAAGGTTTTGAGATGAAACCCTATGTTATATTTGGCAAAGAAGAAGAAGAGGAGATAGGTTTCCTCATATTAGTGGTTTGAGTGACCTATGCATGTTTGAGATCCTTGGTTGAATTGGGGTTTCTTATTGTTTTCCTTAGCTAGGTTTTTAAAGAGCTAGTGGATGGCACTAGTCTTTTGATAAGGATATGGTATGTATAATAGCTTAATGCATATTAATGAAGTTTTCAACTATATAATACTTGTGTAAATTGTATATATGATTTTCATCCATCTTAATGTTCTTGATGGGTTGTAATTTACGTCTATATATGTATTGCTAATTCGACATAAGTAAATGATAGTTTTTAAGTTGTTTAACAATGTAATTGAAGAAGACAAAGGTTGTTTTATTGATATGAATAAGAGTTTTCATATTTGGTTCATGCGTGATAATTTTTCCCACGAGTGACAAAACTTTGACTTCTATCCTTAGATTTTCTTGAAATTTTAATTGTTAAGGATTGTAATATTTTCCGCTTCCACTAATAGTTTGTTTATATTTTAGAACATCCCTAAGGATGGAAACTCATAGGATTAAAATCTAAGAAACCTATACTTAAGAGGATAATTTTTTGCATTAGGGAAATTTTGAGGTTTAAAATGGGTCTTCTTAATGTAACATTGATATTAACATTAATTTAACATAAACCATGGTAAACCATAGTCAACATTAATGTAATGTTAATGTAACAATGTAACAATCATCAACATTAATGTAACATTGTTAGAATAATGCAAGATAAAAAAATTGTTACATTAATGATTGACCACGGTCGACCTCAATCCACCATGGTCAGTGTTAATAAACTCTCTTCAACATTGGTTAACCTCATCAACCATTTCCAACTTCATCAAACGTTTCCAACCTCATGAACCCTCTTCAACCATGGTCAATTGTCATCAAACATAAACAACCCTCGAATACCATGGTCAACCATTCTCAACTATGGCAAACCGTTGACAATCATTTTTAGCCATCGTTAATCAACATGAACCATTTTCAATCATGGTCTATGAATCTACCACTGGAACGTCGGTCATCTACTAGCACAACCGCATCAGTAAATGTGGTTGATATATGCTAATCAACAACAGTTCTCACCTTTTATACTCCAATTAGTGTATGAAAATGATGTTGATCAACATATATCAACCACATTTACTAACGTGGTTGTGTTATTAATTTCATTGTGAATATATTTTTAATGATGAGGGGAAACTAATTGCCAATGTAGTGCAAGAATTTGTTAAAACAATGGTAAAGGACAATGAAGCAAGTTTTTTTTGAAAGAACAATGTTAGTAATAGCGAATGAGAACACAATCAATTTATGGGTGATCTGAATGCATATGCAAGCAAGCTATTTATGATAGACAAACAATATAAATCATTAATGGAAGATATTTTATGCTACTTCAAAAACAAATATTTGGTGTTTTTCTATATCTTTTAGTCCCCTACATGTTGGGTTGGACAAAGTGGTTCCCAATTTCTCTCAAGTATCGCCATGTTTTGATTAGGAATATCACATGAGGGTAGTGTGTTTTACTCTTGCACAATTTTTTATCAAGGTCTTTGTGTTTGATCTCACCCATTCCATTTGTTTTTGGATATAAAAAATATCAACACATGTCATCCATAAAAGAGTATTGCATTTATGAGTTTTTTAAAGTGGGAATATATAATTTGTAAAATCGAAACGTTGTTTTTGTAACAATAAGAATAAATCTCATTGTCCTTAAAGTGTTTTTCTTGTAAATGTGCATCAACTTAACTTCTTATGAAATCTAGCTTAAGATATTTATGGTTTTAATTTATCTCTAGTGGCTTATATTTGATGTTAAGTTGTGGAAATTTTCTTCTTATTTTTGGAAAGAACACTAATATTGAACACTTATATCTTTTTTTGGGGATGTTCATGTTTATTCCAACCGCCACCGAAAATGACTATAAGGCCTTAAGATGAAAATATAAGCTAAGTAATGTCCCCATTTTGAGTGTCACATTGTTTATGAACAATTATATCTTTCTAATAATCAGTGATAGGTTTACCCACACCTACAATTCTTTGTTTAGACATCCTTCCAATATATCTATGTAAACACTGAATAACATGGGCAAGAGGGGTCAACTTGGCTCCCCAAATTTCAATCTTCATCCTCTCTAAAATGCACGTTATGGTTTTGATTTTAACCTTTACATTCTCATAAAACATATGGATTTTTGTGAGCCAGATTTAAACAAGAACGTAACAAATTACAGAGATAACCATAAACATAGAGATGTAGTAGAAATAATACTTCATTTCATTAATGTAAAATACTGAAATATGCTTACAAACTGAAAGGGAAATAAACCAGCTAGGGCTATGGTAGCTTATCTCTGAGAAGAGATGTGGAAGCTACATGCCTCTTAATTATGTTACAATGAGGCTCGAAGGCCTATTTATTGTTGAGAAACAATGGAAAACCCTAAACATCAAAAAAACTAACCCTAGAAGATGAAACGCCAAACTGTGGGCCCCGTTTGGGTAAATTGGTACATCAACTTCCTGGGGTCGTAACATTGGCATACAATCTTCGTTTGACACGCAAAAAACCTCGTTAGAAATATCTATCTGAGAACTACAACTTTGGGAAGAGAAACATTGGTCCATCGACCCATGTTTCTCCCAGTTTTCCCAAAAAAAGTCGTTTAGGGCCTCAAAACGGCTCCGGAAGTTCAGGACCCAAAAAACTGATAAAAATAGTAAACTGTGCTACAATTAAGGAAAATGAAAAGATGAAAAAAACAATGGTGGGGGTCCAAGTGGACTTGGTGGGTGGCCACCAATATCCACCTGGATCATTCCTCCCCCCTTAGGAAGTAATGGTCCCCAGTTCATTGAGTTCCTCCTTGAGATGAGGAAACTTCTGCTGAACTTGGTCCCTGGTTAGCCACTTGCCCTGGTGAAGGAGTTGACTTGCTTTGACAACTCGATACAGCTGGATATTCTACTGGCGAGCGTGCTTGATCTGTGTGTCCATGATCCGATCAGTTGCAGCTTGTTCCATGCAATCTAGATTTAACTCTGTGGGTGTGAGTTGTTCTGCAATGTCGGATGTGTCTAGTAATGGTGGAAAGTATGACCGAAGGTGATCCACATTGAACACTGGGTGCAGGCCAAGGAATGGGGGAATGCTAAGCTCAAATGCATTGTCTCCCATAGCATTGGGAATGGTTTAAGGACCATATCAGAGTTGTCTGAGTTTCCGATAGGCTTCGGTAAGATGTTCCTTTTGCAAATGTAACCAGACTTTGTCACCCACCTGAAACTTGTGTGGCACCTGATGTTGATCATGTCGCTGCTTGTACTTGGCATTTGATTTCTCCAGAATGTCATGGACCTGCTGGTGAATATGTTGGATGTGCTCAATGAAGCTATTTGCCTTATTTGTTTCAGACTGGACATGAGCCGAATCTCCATGAGTAGCTGCAAATGAAATGGCCACATCAATGGGACATAGTGGCTGGAATCCCAAGCCCACCTAAAAAGGGTTGTGGCCAGTCGAGCTGTGGAGAGCCCAGTTGTAGGTGTGCTGAACATAGGGGAGGCTCTCGTCCCATGTGCGTGGATTGTTTGAGTTGTACATGCGTAGAATGTGTATGATCATCTTGTTGACAACCTCTGTCTAGCCGTCAGTTTGAGGATGGAAGGTTGTGGACTTAGTGAGTTTGGTGTCTAACATCGACCAGAGGCTGGACCAAAATGTACTGAGGAACCTGTTTTCCCGACCTGAGATGATAGACTGTGGGATCCCAAAGTGTACCCACACTCGTTCAAAGAAGAGTTTAGCAGTGGCTTCTATTGTGATATTCTTCTTGCGAGCCGCCATAATGGCCATCTTTGAGAACCTGTCGATGACAAAAAAAACACAATCGTTTCCATGCTTAGTGGAAGGAAGGCCTGACATGTAATCCATGGAGATGGATTCCCAAGGTCGACTAGGGGTAGGCAGCGGGGTATAGAGGCCTTGCTTCTTGATGGTCGGTTTGGAAATGGAGTAGGTAGTGCATGATATGATGTACTTCCCAACATCCTATCGAAGATTCGGCCAATAGAAATACTTCTGCAGTACTGCCACCATTTTCTTGACCCCGAAAATCCCAACAGCTCGACTGTAGTGTGCTTCCCAAATTATCTTGGCACGCTCACTTGAAGGAACACAAAGGTGACCCAGGTGGCATAACAGGGCATCCTGGAGGTGAAAATCTAGAACATGATGACCCTCCAAGAGTGTCTAGTATGTGTGGCCAAAATTTTGGGTCGCTTTTGTAGAGAAGTGGCCAATCAGAAGTCTCGTGCCCACAAGAGTTGAGAACGGTGGTTAACTCCATGATCGGTGGTCGACTGAGGCAATCTGAAACATTATTGGTGCTTCCCTTCTTATACTTGATATTCAAATGGAACTGTTACAGGTATGTGGACCACTTCTGATGGCGATCATTCTGCAATTTCCCTTGGGTCTGTATGAACTATAGCGGTCGGTGGTCTGTGTGGATGACCGTTTCCTTTCCCAAAATGTAATGCTTCCATTATCAGCAGGCCTGCACAATGGAATACATCTCTTTTTCATAAGTGGGATACTTCCGGATAGTGTCTGAAAGTGTCTCACTGTGATATGCCATTGGATGCCTGTGTTGAGTAAGGACTGCCCCAATAGCATAGTCAAAGGCATCTGTCTTGACCTCAAATAGTTTTTGCAAGTCTAGTAATGCGAGCACTGGTTCCAAACAGAGGTGATCTTTCAACTTTATGAATGCCTTCTGTTGAGATTCAGACCAAAATAATTTTGCTTTCACTCCTCCCTTGGTGACTTAACTCAAGGGCTAAGTGATATGATAAAATCCCAACACGAACATGCGGTAGAAGTTGACCAGACCTAGAAAGTTGTGGAGCTCTGTCAGAGTGGTTGGAGATGGCCAATCCTGAATGACTTGGAACTTGGATGGGTCCACATGCACCCCATGTTCATCAATAAAGTATCCTAGATACTAAACCTGGGTCATGCCAAAAGTGCATTTCTCCAAGTTGGCACATAACTTGTGTTGGCGCAGTGTTTGGAGAACCTATTGGATGTGGTGGAGGTGCTCTTCCCAACTCTGGCTGAAGATCAGGATGTCATCCAAGTATACCACTAGAAATGAGTTGGTGAATGGCCACAAGATGTCATCCATTAGCCTCATGAAGGTTGCAGGAGCATTCGTCAATCTGAAAGGCATAACTAACCATTCAAAATAGCCCTCCTTGGCTTTGAAGGCAGTCTTCTGCATCGAAGGTTTCGATTTGTACCTGGTGATATCCTGACTTCAAATCGATATTGCTGAAATATTTTTCCCCCTTTAGTTGGTCCAGGAGGCCATTAATCCATGGGATCAGGTACTTATTATGGACAGTGATCTTGTTCATCACCCGATAGTCAATACAGAGTCTCCAAGTCCCATCCTTCTTCTGTACCAACAAGATCGGGGTCCCACAGGGTGACGAACTCAGAAGGATGTGACCTTTTTGCAACAGCGCCTGAATCTGCCTCTTGATTTCATCATTTTCCAGAACTGAGCACCGATAGATTGGTCCTTTGGGTAGTGGCACACCTGGGGTCAGATTGATGGAGTGCTTGACCTGATAGTGCAGAGGAACCCTTGCGAGGGAGGTGAAGATGTCCTTGTACACCTCCACGACCTTGTCCATATGTAGTTGTCATGCAAAGGGGCCCTGTCTGGAGGTCGTGGCCACCGTCTTCTTCTTTCCTTGAGGGCGTATCACCAGGATTACAAATTTCTCGATTTTGGAAATGAGCTTACTACATTGTTTTTTAGTAACCAAAGAGATGGCGGTAGGCGGTGCTACCTCCGGTATCCTGTACAACTTATTTCCTAAAGTAATGGTAACAGAATGGGGCCTTGATTCATACACAGCATGTCGCTTCCACAAGTATGGTTGTTCTAATAGTACATCACAAACTTCGAGGGGAGCAATGTCACACAATAACTCATCCGTGAAGGGCTTGATGTTGTATGGAAGGTGACACTGTTGGCTCACGCGAAGATCTCGTCCTTGATGAAGCCACCCGATGGTGTACAGTTGTGGATGTGTTGTGGTCGTTAAGCCCAGCCACTTCACGATCTCTACAGAAATGAGGTTCTTTTGGCTCCCTCTGTCGACAATGAACTGTAGTGGGGAGCCCTTTACCCACATCTGGGAGTGGAAGAGATGCTCCTCCTCCTCTGGATCTTTGGGTTCCTCCTTCTGGATCTTCGTGGTGGCAACAGTGGCGTTGGGCTCCGCATCGATAATCTGCTTCCCTTTGTCATTCCCCTTGTCGGGTTCTGACTCAGAGTCGGAACATGCATCTGATTCTAAAACCTTTAGCTCGGCCACCAGTGATTGCTTGGCCCAACACTCACTTGTGTTGTGAGTGGAGCTCTTATGGAACTCACACCACTTTCCCTGTCCTTTTTCGGCTTTTCGACGATGTTCTTTGCTTGCGGCTTTGGCAGGTTGTATTGGGCCACCCCGCCTTGGCTTTGTCCTTTTTTCTGCAGTTTGGGGGCACCTTTCCCTTGCTTCGGATTCGCAGATCCAAAGTCTTGCTTCTTCTATTTAAACTTTTTCTCGACCTTGACGACATATCAGTATGTCGTGCTGAGTGAGGAGATTTTTAGGAATTCTATTTCTTCCTAGATGTACTTGTGTAGGTAGCCGCGGTATTTGAGTACCAAATGATGCTCTGAATCCTTGATACCCAACTTTGTGCGAAGGGTATGGAAAATATTGGTAAACTCCGGCACGTCTTGGTCCCTTCCCTACCGCAGCATGGTCCACTTTATGTATTGATCCTCATAGCTTCCGACAGGGTAGTACTGCTCCTTGATGGCATCCTGGAATGAATTCCAAGTGGGTGCGGCTGAAAATAGTGAGCATGTACTTTCATCCTTCTGCTCACAATAGGTTTCCCACCAGTCCTTGACATGGGGGGCTACTTTGAGAAGAGTGAAAATAATCTTTTCCCAACTAGAAAAATCATGAACAGGAAAATAACCCTGTAGCATATTTAACCATTTATCGACGGCATCTGCGTTTATCTGACCCTCGAATATGGGGATTTCAAAATTAACTTTTACCTTAAACGGCGTGGCATTTCCAGAGTAGCTGTTGGAAGACGATGCATCGCCCCTCGGTAGCCACTGAAGGATCTGGGCAAAGTTGTCCATCATTGCGTTCCTTTGTCGCTCGAGGGCTTCCTCGAGTAAGATTTTGATAGGATCTCCTGCCCCCTCATCTTAATTTTCATCCACCATGGGAGGCCGTCGGGATTTATGAGGCTGGTATTGCAAAGGTTTGACCAGTTCAGGCCATAACTCCTTGTATTCCGATCTCGTTGGGGATATGCAAAGAAAAACAAAGAAAAGCAGACCACTCTGATACCACTGATCTAGATCTAAACAAGAACACAACAAATTACAGAGATAACCATAAGCACAAAGATGCAGTGGAAATAATACTTCATTTCATTAATGTAAAATATTGAAATATGCTTACAAACATAAAGGGAAATAAACCAGCTAGGGCTATGGTAGCTTATCTCTGAGAAGAGATGTGGCGGCTACATGCCTCTTAACTCTGTTACAATGAGGCTCGAAGGCCTATTTATTGTTTAGAAACAATGGAAAACCCTAAACATCCAAAAACCTAACCCTAGAAGATGAAACGACAAATTGTGGGCCCCATTTGGGTAAATTGGTACATCAATTTCCCAGGGTTGTAACTTTGGCATACAATCTCCGTTTGACGCGCAAAATATCTCATTAGAAAGATCTATCTGAGAACGACAGCTTTGGGAAGAGAAAGATGGGTCCATGAACCCATGTTGCTCCTATTTTTCCCCAAGAAATGTTGTTTAGGGCCTCAAAACGGCTCCAGAAGTTCAGGACTCGAAAAATTGCTAAAAATAGTAAACTGTGCTACAATTAAGGAAACTGAAAAGCTAACAGAAACAACGGTGGGGGTCCAAGTGGACTTGGTGGGTGGCCACCAATATCCACCTAGATCATTTTGCATCCAAACCATTTGGGACTACTATTTCTTTCAATATCTCCCACAGTTCCCTCCTTGGGGCAATGTCAAAGGCCCTTCTAAAATTGAAAGAAAATCATCATAAGGTCATGCCTTTTTTGTCCTATATTTTGTTTATTATTTGCATAAGTGTGAGGAAATTATTGATGGTGGAGTGGTTAGGTCATAAACCAATGCATCTTTTGTCCATCCCCCCTACCATAGGATTACTTTTTTTTTGTCGTAATTTGGCTTATGAGTTTAGCAACCATTAGGATGATTAAGAATCATGGTTTTGCAATGACGTAGATAGTCGTTTTCTCCCACTTTGAATATGTATAGAAAGAGTTTTATTATCTAGTAATATAGGAACCTCTCTTTGATCATGTTATTACTTACGACTGTGATGTGTCAAATAACATAATACTTTCCCCATCTTAAGTATTCTTAATACATCCCTTTGATGTCTTTCACTTTTCCAAATCCTATCTTCTTATTACCTATCTACATAGCCTTTTCCATGAAGAGGTCCTTTCTTGATTTTTGATGGTTACTTTCTCTTTGTTGGATTTTCATACTTACGATTGTGATGTGTCAAATAACATAATCCTTTCTCCATCTTAAGTATTCTTAATACATCCCTTTGATCTCTTTCACTTTTCCCAAATCCTATCTTCTTAATACCTATCTACATAGCCTCTTCCATGAAGACGTCCTTTCTTGATTTTTCATGGTTGCTTTCTCTTTGTTGGATTTTCATACAAAATTCTCACATGAGATAACTAAAAGTTCTTGTGTGATATCATTGGTTGTCCCCTTTTTTTTATTTATAGTGCCCTAGAAATTGATTTCTTTTCCCCACTATCATATTTTTTGTTTTCTGTTTTTAGACTTGCAAATTTACTATATATCTTCTTCACAATTAACTTACACAGTGAGTGAAAATCCCTTTGGTATTATCTCTCTTTTACATTCACTCTTTGTTTATCTCTCTTTTACATTCACTCTTTGTTGGATGATGTATTTACTTAGAAATTGTTTAGCATTGCCCTTCCTTCCCCCTGTTTCTCATAATTTCAACTTTCCAATATTGTTTAAATTGCATTAATTAGCTCTTTCCATAGATCCATTGTTTCATTCATGAAATTGATTTAGAAGGTCCTTGTAAATCAATTTCATGCAAACCACAAACGTCTTTGTCAAATTTGCAGGCAGGTATATCATCTTGGTTGATTAAAGAGACTTCGCCTTGCATTTGGCGTGTAGAACTCTATGATTGACTATTGCCTCTCGCCCATCGGTGCGCGAGCATATAAGGAACGGTAGAAACTCTGGAATCGAATGAAATTGGAGACGCCCAAAAGCTGCGAGTAGGTAGCAAAAGTCGGGGAAAAATTTGGAGACGGGATGGACAGCGAAGTACGCATTCTTAGTGCGTTCATGCATCATCTTATTTTATATTTTGTGGTATAACGCAGCATACCTATACGTGGCACATGCTAAATATGCCACCGACAAAGCTGCCCATACCTCTGTTGTTGCAGAAACAAGACGTGCCCATCTAAAGTTGCTTAAAAGGCAAGACCTTGACCTCCAAGGCTCGGCTCCCTCTCTCAATTTCTCAATCTTTGTATTATGAGTAGTTTTATCTTTTAAAACGCCGAACATCCACTCACACTAGGTCAAATTTACAATATCTTGTAAAAATCAAAGTGTATTTTTAACACAATCAAATATAACATGGGTGTTTTTATGCATTTTTTGGGGGATTATGGTGTCCATATGGTTTATTAATCACCTATTATGGTAGGAGCATTTCAGGTGTGAGTTTCTTCATGCTAGAAAAAGATTTCGCTATAGTTTCGTTCCTTTTACTTTTTAAAGTTAATTTTTATATGAAAAGTATTTGTTTTAGAATTGCGAAAGAGACAAACTGGAATATGCAGGGATTTTTATTTTGAAAAAGGGACGTTTATGTCAAGAGACCAGCATATTCACATAATAACCGATCAATATGTTAATAGGGGTGATCAGTTAAGAGGAGAAGTATATAATAAAAATATATTAATAGGAAAGAGTAAAAAAAAAGAAGATAGAATATTTTTTTATTTATATTTGCAGAGACTTATATTAAAGGAAAAATTAAGAATTAAATTATAGTTATGGTAAATTTTTCATATATTATTTCAAAAAAATGATTCATAATTTTCTATTTTATTTACCTAAATTGTATAATATAAAAATATATTATTCTAAAAATCTTTAAAAATTTATAAATATTATATTAAAAAAAATTATAATTTACATTCTAAAATATAAAAAATATATATAATTGAAGTGTGGATATTTCAATTTTTTATTTTTATTTTTAAGATTTATGAAATCACACAAAGATTTAAAAAAAATTAAATTCACGCCTACTTTGATTAGAAAAGTTGTTTATTTAAAAATCACAAATAGTAGTTTATTAACGCTAAAAAGTTGTTTATTTAAAAATCACAAATAGTAGTTTATTAACGCAACCCAAATTTCTAGAGAGCGTGAATCACAACAAACTAGAGAGCGTGAATCGTTGTTATAGAGTGCACAACCACAACCATTGGATTTGACTGCCCTATTAAACTAGTTCAATAGTTGTTATAGCCATAATCATCGGGTTTGACTATTGTATTAAACTAGTTCAACAACTAAATCACAACACGGAAACAGAGAGAAATTTTCAACTTGCCCACAAGAACTAAGAATAGAATGCATTCAAGCATGGTTAAAGAGTGCACAACCATTGGGTTTGACTATTGTATTAAACTAGCGCAATAAGTAAATCACCATGCAAAACAAAGTGAAATTTTCAGCTGGCCCAAAAGAACTAAGAATAGAATTCAATGCCTTTATTCTTTCAAAATGTGTTGTTACCGACGAATGGAACAACACCCTCAACTCTTGAAATTCCTATCTTGTTACTATGCACAACGACCAAAACATGCTCGTTAACTCATACAACAACCAATCACACTCTCATAATCGTGCACCAAGTGAAGGTCTCTAAAATCAGTAGCCAAAAGCCCTTAGAGGCAGAAACAGAAAAGCCCCAAGCAAAAGAAACATACTCGTTAACTCATACACCAACCAATCACACTCTCATAATTGTGCACCAGGTGAAGGTCTCTATAATCAACAGCCAAAATCCCTTAGAGGCAGAAGCAAAAAGGCCCAAAGCAAAAGAAGCTCCTTTTCTTCCTTGTTCCTGCAATTTATCTTAATGTAAGTTGTTGACCTCTTCGCATTCCAACTGAAACAAATCACTTCACATATTGCCAACCTCTTCACCTTCATAAACTGAATCAATTAGCTTCTTCTCAATATGTGAACAAACCAAAATTTGTAACCAATGTCATTTGCAGTGCATCTAGTAGTAGTTGTCCTGTAACAGCACAATTAAACAACCGTTAGTTTTTGATGTGTCAACAACTCGAGATAGTAGAAGTATGAAAACAATCTTGAGAACGTCAACAATTCAAAAATTGTCATTGCTTCAATAAAATTTAGCTACAGGAGTAGCAACAACTAACAACCATCCACTAACCGTATCAACAACTAATACAATAAATGTATAAACAACTCAAAACATACCGGAGTAAACACTTATTATGAACTCAATAGAAGCTTATTTTTGGGTAATGAGGATCACCCTAAGCCATAAGTACTCCCGCATCATTCATGCTTTAATCAAAACTAATTCTACCATGGTAAAAGTCCTTAAACTTAGTTGGCCCCTTTTCATTAAAATCTGAAAGGTATTACATTATTGATCAAAGTTCCATAGTTGAATGGTCAAGTTCCCACCTTGATCAAAATTCCCTGGTCAAAGTTGTGGCATTCCTTCAAAGTTGAGTTAAGAGCCGCAGCCAGCTGTAAAGGAGCGGTCGTGGGCGGCCATTAAGACGGGGAATTAGGTAGGCGGTCAGATTCGAAGCTTTTCGATGTGTAAATATGGTTGACACGGAGGCATTCTTATCTACAGTTGAGAGAGCTGTAAATGGAGTCGTCTAACGAGGGTAACGAGGGGGGCGAATTATGTTGGAATATTAATTCCAACTGCTGTGCAGCAGCAGCGAGCCGCAATAGAGGACTTATGAAGGAGTCGGCTTATACACGCCACCGCCATAAGTGTCTTTTCACCGTTTGCCTGTTTGTGTTCCCAAAGCAGGAAGAAGATCAAATCTGGGCTCTGCGTCATAACTGCTCACCAAACAGCATTAAAGAAGAAGCATGGCCGAGAAGGAAAGTACCAGCCGCAACACTTATCAGTCTTGGGTTTCAGCACAACCGACTCAAGAAATACAGCAAAAGATCAGATTTGTTCATTATGAGCGGCAGATTGCAGCAGAGTCTCTGTCAGAGAGTTGAGGCGGTTGATGGATAAGTTATGACCGCTTCCTGCACTATATATATGTAGAGCCACAGCAGTGTTAATCACTCAGCAATATAGC
The DNA here is from genome assembly GCA_031772625.1 of Pinus tabuliformis. Taxonomy (NCBI): domain Eukaryota; kingdom Viridiplantae; phylum Streptophyta; class Pinopsida; order Pinales; family Pinaceae; genus Pinus; species Pinus tabuliformis. The sequence goes on along the minus strand of CM062806.1, from coordinate 408,255,007 downwards.
GCAGCAGCGCTGGAATGTAATTTCTGTGTTTTTAAGAAAGAATGTGCAGCAGCATGAGCTCACATGAATGAAGCCATTTTGCACAGCAGTGCTGAAATTTTATGAGATAGTTGTTGTGTGGAACTGAAGCGTTCCTGATGTAATCCCTCTGTCAAGAGGAAGATGCTTTTCAGCATAGTTTGGTGAATCCCTCTGTTGAGAGGAAGATGCTCTTTAGCATAGATTGTAAATCCCTCTGTTAAGAGGAAGATGTTTTATAACAGCAGTTGTGGAAATCCCTCTATGTGAGGAAGACTTAGTTTTATCAGTTAGTTTACTTTCATAAATAGAAATTCCTTTCTGTGCGTTTCTGTTTCACCAAAAGTTATTTCGTCAAAATTTTTAGTTGCTGAAACAGCTCGTAACTCAAAAAATACTTGACGTCAAAATTTCCTGTTGCTGAAACACCACGAACAGCAACTGAAAATTTTTTACGTTGCTGAAACACCTGTTTCAGCAACTGAGAAAAAAAACTGTGTTGCTGAAACACCGTTTCCAGCAAATGAATTTTTCTGTTTTTCTGAGTTAAAAACAGAGTATTTTCCTGTGTCAAAACCAGAATGTTATTTTGATCAGTTTGTGACCCTGAGGCAAAGTGGAGTATTATTTTATGCTCGGTTTTGAGTTTTTGAATTATCAGAAAACAGAGTATTGCTCTCTGTTCATATTTTTGTTTCGGAATTTATCAGAAAATTCTGAACAGTGGAAACAGAGGATTTTTCCACTGTATTTTGTTTGGAATAACCAGAAATTCCCGACATGGTATCAGAGCTAGTCCAGGCTCTTTGAAGTGTCAAAGAAGCTGAAGGAAGGATTTCTTGCAGCAGCAACTTCTCCAGCAGCGTGAAGACTCAGCCAAGAAAGAATCTAAGGTATTTCTCAAGAATTTTTTCCTGTGTTACTGTTGAAGACAGACAGTGATTTTCAAATAAAGTCAAGTATTTGAAGCATAATTTAAAGTGCAAGGAATGGCCAGCGTTAGCACTAGCTTGGGTATGTTTAATACTCAGCTCCCACTACTTAATGGGAAAAACTATGACTATTGGGCAATAGTTATGAGAGCTTTTCTTTTCTCAGAAGATTTATGGGAATTTGTTGAAGATGGTTTTGAAGAACCAGCAAATGAAAATGAGTTTAATAGCTTAACTCAGGCAGAGAAAGAGTTGTTGAAGAACTATAAGAAGAAAGATGCTTTGGTCCTCTACTTATTGTATCGAGCAGTGAATGAAAGTGTGTTTCCAAGGATAGCAGCAGCTAAGACATCCAGAGAAGCATGGGATACTCTCAAAATTGTCTATCAAGGCATGCAGAAAGTGAAGACAGCAAAACCTCAATTCATTGAGGAGAAAACTTGTGATGAAAGCCTAGAGAAAACAGTGAATGATAAAAACTGTTTGTCTCGTGGTGAAGGTGATGAGGAGATGGCTGAAGTACATCCCCAAATAGCAGCACCAACACAAGGGCAGCAAGTCGCACCCTTGAGCAAAAATGAATGTGCTTCTCCAAGCACACCACAAGAAGCAACAAATGAAGGTATGAATTCTTTGTTTGCTTTATCTAGTCATGTTGATGACCCTGTTTATTTAGAAGATGGAGTTCAAGATAGGAAATGGACAGAACCCATGAATGGGAGAAAGGAATTGAAGTTCCTTGAAGATCTGTTTAAAGAATATGCAGTTCGATGTGTAACTCTTGCCAAGATCGCTGAGATGGGCTTCACTGCCAAAACCCTTGTCAATATGACAGAGGAAGAGATTGAAGATCTGATGAAGACCCTGGTAGAACTCTATCAGATGGATCTTCCTATAGGGGAGAGATATGAAATTAAATCTCCCATGAGAGCAGAGAAGGAGCAGGTTGCTGATATTCTGACCAAACCATTGGATCAGAAAAGTTTCGAGTTTTTGATAAAATGTCTGGGTATGACTGATAACCCAGCAGTTGAAATTAAGGGGGAGTGTTGGAATATTAATTCCAACTGCTGTGCAGCAGCAGCGAGCCGCAATAGAGGACTTATGAAGGAGTCGGCTTATTCACGCCACCGCCATAAGTGTCTTTTCACCGTTTGCCTGTTTGTGTTCCCAAAGCAGGAAGAAGATCAAATCTGGGCTCTGCGTCATAACTGCTCACCAAACAGCATTAAAGAAGAAGCATGGCCGAGAAGGAAAGTACCAGCCGCAACACTTATCAGTCTTGGGTTTCAGCACAACCGACTCAAGAAATACAGCAAAAGATCAGATTTGTTCATTATGAGCGGCAAATTGCAGCAGAGTCTCTGTCAGAGAGTTGAGGCGGTTGATGGATAAGTTATGACCGCTTCCTGCACTATATATATGTAGAGCCACAGCAGTGTTAATCACTCAGCAATATAGCGCAGCAGCGCTGGAATGTAATTTCTGTGTTTTTAAGAAAGAATGTGCAGCAGCATGAGCTCACATGAATGAAGCCATTTTGCACAGCAGTGCTGAAATTTTATGAGATAGTTGTTGTGTGGAACTGAAGCGTTCCTGATGTAATCTCTCTGTCAAGAGGAAGATGCTTTTCAGCATAGTTTGGTGAATCCCTCTGTTGAGAGGAAGATGCTCTTTAGCATAGATTGTAAATCCCTCTGTTAAGAGGAAGATGTTTTATAACAGCAGTTGTGGAAATCCCTCTATGTGAGGAAGACTTAGTTTTATCAGTTAGTTTACTTTCATAAATAGAAATTCCTTTCTGTGCGTTTCTGTTTCACCAAAAGTTATTTCGTCAAATTTTTAGTTGCTGAAACAGCTCGTAACTCAAAAAATACTTGACGTCAAAATTTCCTGTTGCTGAAACACCACGAACAGCAACTGAAAATTTTTTACGTTGCTGAAACACCGTTGCTGAAACACCTGTTTCAGCAACTGAGAAAAAAAACTGTGTTGCTGAAACACCGTTTCCAGCAAACGAATTTTTCTGTTTTTCTGAGTTAAAAACAGAGTATTTTCCTGTGTCAAAACCAGAATGTTATTTTGATCAGTTTGTGATCCTGAGGCAAAGTGGAGTATTATTTTATGCTCGGTTTTGAGTTTTTGAATTATCAGAAAACAGAGTATTGCTCTCTGTTCATATTTTTGTTTCGGAATTTATCAGAAAATTCTGAACAGTGGAAACAGAGGATTTTTCCACTGTATTTTGTTTGGAATAACCAGAAATTCCCGACAAATTAACCAGACTTGCTAAAAGTATTTGGAATTTGGACAAAAAAATTTCAAAAAATCTTGTAGAGGCAGTGTTTGAATCGTATTTTTAAGGTGAAAATGGATTTAGCAACATCAAAAACTTCTAGGACACCTAAAATTTTGAAGTTTACCAACTATAACTTGGATTTACAAAAATCCTGGCCGAATTTTCTCTAAATTTGACCAGAATTTCCATAACTTTCCAAGCAACTCCTCAGCCTCGTTAAACTACGAAGCTATAAATTAATTTTGTGACAAGTGAGAAAATAAAATAGGGATATTTAATTTTTAAAATTAAAAAATTAATTAATTTATAATATTTAAATAATTTGATAATAGCAATAAATTTAAATAAAATAATTTTCATCGGGTCTCTAAAATTGTTTTTATGAAAAAGAACTCTGCTATTTTAACCTATGAGCAGGATAAAAGTTCACTTTTTATAAATCCACAAGTAAATCATTGTTTACGCTGTGGATTTGCTTATTCATTCACCACTCAATAAATAAAATGTTTATATTTCCTTATATAATCACTCCTTATTACAATTAAATAATCACTCCTTATATAATTTCGTTTATTTCTTTATCAGTCCTGATATGTTTTTTAAACATGAACAATCTTTACAGCATGATCTTTCAAACACTTCAGAGAAAAATGGGTATAAAATCAAAAGGCTCCTACATTTTCTTCTATCCTAATATATGTACAAGAACCTCCCCTCAGATAAAACTCTCTTTAATGATAGATTTATTTCATTGTATATCTTAGTAAATATAAACTTATTTAATTAATAAATATAAAATAAAATAAATAAAAATAAATATATTAAATTTAATATATTTTATTATAATTCTCAATTATATTTTTTTATTATAAATAATTATTTTTAAATATTTTGAATTTCATATTTTTCCATTTTAATTTCTTCAAATTAAACCAACCATAAACGCATTTACAATTCCAACCATACATATTCACATATGCACAAATTTATCGAGGAAGGCTGATCGTTTCCTGTAGATTATAAAAACACCAAATTACTCTTGAAATTATTACGGTCTGCCAAAAGATAAGTACGTAAACACACTCTGTTTAAAAACACCAAATTACTCTTGAAATTATTACGGTCTGCCAAAAGATAAGTACGTAAACACACTCTGTTTTTTCTCAGTCCCGCAATAAATATTGCAAAGTGTTTCGATCAACGCAACTTTTTCCTCCTGCCGCAGCCGCCCCCCAAGTCCTTGAGGAGCCACGCCGACCGGGCACTCCGGCAATCGGAGATGCTGGGCGCGACGTCTCCTAGCTTTTTGCCTGTTCCAAACATCTTCGTGTTTGGATTCAACCCATACTGTCACGCCCCCAATCTTTTTTTTTCTTATTGGGCGGAGCGCGGCACCACCGAACGCTCACTCTTAACCGAATGCACTTTATGGTCTTTTCCCTTTGCATTATTTATGTTATGAGCTCGCGCATATGTCGTGTCCGCCTCTCCGTCGCACTATCCACTGCGCTCGCGCGTTTGCTGCTCCATGCTGTCGTGCCTTGCCGTCGTCGCCCGGAGATGCGCCCGCCCGGTCGCCCTTCGTTCGTCCACGACCGCACGCCCAATACTACCCCGTGTCCATGTTCTGACTTTCGCCCATGTTCTAGCTCGTGCCTACGTTCAGCTCGTGCCCGTGTTCATCTCGTGCCCTTCTCTCGGCTCGCGTCCACGTTCCAGCTCGCGCCCACGTTCTGGCCCGCACTCATGTCTCAGCTCGCGCCCATGCCCGGGTATGGTTCGCCCTTGGGTCGCCCGCCCGTTTGGTGCGGGTCGCCCTCGGGTCGACCTGTCGGTTCGTTCAACGGAACCTTCATCGCGTTCTTGTTCGGCCGGTCCGGGTAGCCTTACCCGCGTGTGCCTCGTCCGCGGTTCACCCGCCCACGGCTCCTCTGCACACCTGTTATCTGCCTGCCTGACCTGCCTTTGTCCGTGTCATGCACGGGTCGTGCGACCGGGCGTCCGCCCGTCGTGCGCGGTCGCCCGCCCGTCGTTTGCCCGGATCACCCACCCATTCACTACACCTTTGCCTGTCTGTCTGCCCGTTGGGTGGGCGCGCCCTCCCCCAGCTCGTCGCCCGACTCGTCGTTCCACCCAACCGCAACCCTGTTCACCCGCCCGCCGGGTCGCCGTGCATGGCTCGCCCGCGGGTCAAGTCGCCCTCGTGCAGAAATGTCGTGCACGCCCTGCCCGACTCGCTAGGGCGTTACACTCTCCTCCACCCGAAGACGTTGTCGTCCCGACAACTCATCAACCACCGCCAAGGCTGATATCTACTATGATGTAGGCCCCCTCATACAAGGTAACCATCAACTCATACAGAGTCTGCCTCCACCAAGTCTGCTCCATGTGCCCATGCACATAACCAAGTGTCAACCTCATGTCAACATCTCACGGTCCCATGCCCAGATCTATGGGAACCCCCATTTTCTGCTGCACGTCCTCATACCTGCTCAATCCCCAAGTGAGGGCTCATTACCTTGAACAGCCAACAATGAGCCCATCCTCTTTGTCCTCTAAGAAGATGTGTGAGGAGAGCTTGAAGGCTCTCCTTTACTAATCAATTCGATCCATCTGTCAGGATCTTCAACTTCCATCCTTTGCAGGTATGCTTCCCGATCTTCCCCCTGGATGTTCGGCCTTACATACAGCGTCCTCTTCTTCCACTAACTCTAGCCTTCTCGATAAGTCCGAGATACTATCTGAAAGTGTACGGATGATTACAGATTGTTCTGCAATCTTTGCCTCCATCGTGGTCAACCTCTTGTCCACCTTCACCTGGTCCTCCATTTGCATGCCTCCCAACTTACGATCAGGTTTGGTTACCCCAATGGTTGGAACACCAATGGGCACATCTTCCCTTCCATCATAAATGAAAAGCTTCCTCAAATGTGGCACTACCATGGCTTCATATTGCTTCATAAATTCCATCCCCAATACTGCCTCATAATCGTCAATTCGCACTATGGTGAAATCCACCCTTCCGGTCCATTCACCAAGTGTGGTGTCTACCTTTTCGGCCATCCCGAAGATCGCCATCGGGGGAGAGTTCACTGTCTTCATTTGTGCCTTCGTAGGTACAAACTTCAGCCCAAGTCTCCTTGTTGTGTCTTCACTCATGAAATTGTGTGAAGCCCCACTATCAACCATAGTGAGTACATCAGCTCCACCTATCTTCATTTGGACATATTCCAACCTGTTCCTTTCTGGATCTCTTCTAGAAGCCACTTCTGTAGTAGCAGCTGCACCCAGTATCTGCATCATTCCTACGGAAGCGTTGTCATCCTCCTCAACAGGTTGTGCAACAGTAGCTATCTTCGGTTTAGATGGGCAATTCTTTACCGTGTGTGGCCCTTCACATAGCCAACACTTCAAAGGCTTCTTGAACTTTGCGCCATCCTCTGATTTCGGAGATTCCTCCTTCTTCTTCTCCTTTGGTTTGTCGAACTTCTTTTTCTCACTAGAAGTCTCATCATAATGGTCCACCAGCTTGTCAACTGCAGCAAAGGCTTCTTCAAGTGTTCTAATCTTCTGTCTCTTCACCTCATTGCGGGCCCAAGGTTTCAACCCAATGATAAAGTTAAACACCTTGTCCTTCTCTGCCATATCGGGAAGTTCTAGAGCTGCACTTGAAAACTCTCGCTGATATGCCTGCAAGCTTCCGGTTTGTTTGATAAACTTGATTTTTGTCCTTGCTTCCCAAGTTTCATCTTGAGGACTGAAGTGGGTCTGCAAGGCTTTCTTCATGTCGCACCATGAAGTGATCTCTTCAGCATTACCGTTGATGATTTGATCTACCCTTCTTCGCCACCACATCTTGGCATCGTTTGTCAAAAACTGAGCGGCCACCTTAACTTGGGTCTCACCATCGGGTAGACTCAATCGTTCCAGGTACTGCTCCATGTCCCATAAGAAGTTGCCGAGTGTCTTTGCACTCCTTGTACCGTCATAGGATTCCGGCTCCTTGACCTTTACATGAGGTACCCCTCCACCTGAGTTGTACTTCATGGCTCTTTTCAATATTGCAATTTCATCTTTAGCCTGTTCAAGACTCTTACATACCTTGTCAAGAGTCCCCTTCAAGTTTGTAATTTCTGCGAGACCTTGGTCTCTTGATTCTTCAACTTCTTTGACTCTTCCTTCCAACTGGGTACACATGAATTCCGTGAACTCATATTGCCTCTTGAGTTCCTCATGTTGTGTACGAAGTTCCACCAACTCTTCCCTGAGTTTCAGGATAGCTTCTCGCTCTTTAATAAGCGAGCTCACATCTTGACTCCAGGTAGACTCCAAGGTTTCCATCCTTTCGATTACCTTATCCATGAATTCATGATGAGGATCTTTTGCAGGTTCCTTCATTGTGTGACTGGACCCAGCTTGAGAATCAGCGGCCATCTTCTTCTGTGATCTTGTCCCGACCATTCACTGCTTCTCCAAGTCACCTATAAGCAGATTCACCTTCAATTTCCAACCAAGACAACCCTGTCCAAGTTCAAAATATTTCAACACCAGCTCGCTGACCGAGCTCTGATACCACCTGTCACGCCCCCAATCTTTTTTTTTCTTATTGGGCGGAGCGCGGCACCACCGAACGCCCACTCTTAACCGAATGCACGTTTATGGACTACGCCTTAACCATAAAACACTTTAACTTAATTTACCAAGTGCCTTAATCTTTCTTCAATAACAATAAACATTCATCAACATTCATAACCGGTAGTAATCTTATGTTAAAACTGCAATAACAATAATAAACACACCGATATAATGTGGGAGGGGCAACTCCCAACGAGTTCGCCCAACCAATTTTATTATGAACTGAATTCAAAAGATATTGTTTACAATCGTGTGCCGGACAGAGCTCACGGCCACACTCAACCAATATACAATCGTGTGCCGGGCTAAACCACGGCCACACTCAACCAAATTACAATCGGGCCAACGCCCATACAACAGCACCCAACGTTGTGGCGGAGTTAGCTCACCCGAGCTTCGCTCCCCAACCGGTCCGTGCGCATATACCAGTCATACAACCGGGCTACCCGCCCATGCACCAGCGCACAAGTGCCGTGGCGGAGTTAGCTCACCCGAGCTTCGACTCCCCACTCGACCTGCGCACTTGTCGTGCCAACCGTAAACCAGACCGCCGTAAATCGGACCTCGTGCCAAACTGTTTTGCCAATGCTCGACCTCGCAGCCAACTCGGCCTGCGCTCTAACACTGCGTCACCGTGTAGCAGAACCCAATTAACTCGACCTGCGCCTAAGATCAGCGCCGTCTCGTCCACACAACAGTTCGATAGAATTCGCACTATCTCTTGCTACACAAGAGAGTGCGCATCTTTCTGTCTTCTATCTTGTGCGTATAGAGAGAACGCTCCAAGAACTTCGCTTGATGCCTTGATCGAATGAGCTCGCCCTCCTTATATAGTCGCCTAGCTCATCATTCGAGGGGCTTCTAACTTTAAGCCGACCCCTCATTTAAGCAACCAAAGCCCCGAATTTAACTTTTATGGGCAGGTCGGCCCTTGCCTTAAGGCAAGGGCGACCTCGCCCTTATAAACTTCGGTCTTTTCCCTTTGCATTATTTATGTTATGAGCTCGCGCATATGTCGTGTCCGCCTCTCCGTCGCACTGTCCACTGCGCTCGCCCGTTTGCTGCTCCATGCTGTCGTGCCTTGCCGTCGTCGCCCGGAGATGCGCCCGCCCGGTCGCCCTTCGTTTGTCCACGACCGCACGCCCAATACTACCCCGTGTCCATGTTCCGACTTCCGCCCATGTTCCAGCTCGTGCCTACGTTCAGCTCGTGCCCGTGTTCAGCTCGTGCCCTTCTCTCGGCTCGCGTCCACGTTCCAGCTCGCGCCCACGTTCTGGCCCGCGCTCATGTCTTAGCTCACGCCCATGCCCGGGTATGGTTCACCCTTGGGTCGCCCGCCCGTTTGGTGCGGGTCGCCCTCGGGTCGACCTGCTGGTTCGTTCAACGGAACCTTCATCGCGTTCTTGTTCGGCCGGTCCGGGTAGCCTTACCCGCGTCTGCCTCGTCCGCGGTTCACCCGCCCACGGCTCCTCTGCACTCCTGTTATCTGCCTGCCCGACCTGCCTTTGTCCGTGTCGTGCACGGGTCGTGCGCCCGGGCGTCCGCCCGTCGTGCGCGGTCGCCCGCCCGTTGTTTGCCCAGATCACCCGCCCGTTCACTACACCTTTGCGTGTCTGTCTGCCCGTTGGGTGGGCGCGTCCTCGCCCAGCTCGTCGCCCGACTCGCCATTCCACCCAACCGCAACCCTGTTCACCCGCCCGCCGGGTCGCCGTGCACGGCTAGCCCGCGGGTCAAGTCGCCCTTGTGCAGAAATGTCGTGCACGCCCTGCCCGACTCGCTAGGGCGTTACACATACTCTCCCTCTCCCTCTCCTCATGAGGTCCTTGATGAGTCACGTGGACCATCCTTTCCTGCAACCGGAGAGAGGCTAGGCACGAGCTCTCCAAGCTTCTGCTTTTTAAGCTCTGAAATAAAATGTGACACACCATATCCTATCGAGAGTGGCAAAGAACTAGTGCTAAGTTGCAGGAAGTCAGTAAGAACTGGAAAGGGCTGTGACTTCAACCAGACGAAGAGATCGAAAAAAATATGGAGGTTCAGCGCCCGTACCCAATGTCTCCCATACATCTTCAATCTATTCTCATTTTTCTGTGTATCGCGGGACAACTATACTCGGCCATTGCTATACCTTCCATATCGACCTCCGCATTCTCCTCACACGCTACTTATGCTACTGATCTATTTGTATCCGCACCCCCATCGGCCTCAACTGGTAACCACAATAACCCTATTGTTTTCGTAAACCATCATCGGCCTGATGTAGGAAAAACCTTTGCCAGTCACCTCTCCCGCACCCTAATTTCCCATGGACTGCGACTCGGCACCATTGAAACCGCTTCCTTTCACATTGCAATTTTCTCTAAGAATTACGCCAAGTCCAGTTTTTGTTTAAATGAGCTTCGGATTATGTTGAAATCGGGAATACCCGTTATTCCCCTTTTTTACGATGTCAATCCTTTGGATCTTGAGTGCCATGAAATGTTCCGGTGGACTGCAGTCAAGAATGGAGTTCTGTACGATGAAGATTTGCGCATGCTGGAGGAAGCGAAAACATTTGATGCTCAAAGTTGTCAAGAGAGGCCGCGGTACGATCCAAAGACAGTTACAGAATGGAGGAAGGCTCTTTTTGACACTTCAGGATTATGCGGTTTCGAGCTGGCAACCTATAATGGGTGAGAACTCCAACTCTTAAATTTTTTGGATTAGTTAGGTACATGAACCTAGATTCAATTTAGTTTTGCATTCATTCATTTGATAAATTGAGAATTAAAAGATGAATCACATGAAAACATCTTAATAGTACGCTGAAGGAGATGTGTACTTTTTTTTTAATATGGTAGTGATACATAGTATTCAACCTAGTTGCAAAGGAATAGTTTCTATCATCTTTAAAACTGGTTTTCTTTTATTTGAGTTCCTCGGGAATTGGAATGGATATGAAATGATCGTAATTGGTTGAGAAGGGTTTTCAAAGACAGTTTTGAAGTTAAGGAAAAGGGAGTTTGGGAACATTTTAGATGGAGTTGCTGGTATAAGGAGTTTGTGTAAGTTTTTTATTTTACATGAAACATTGTTTTGGTGTTAATTTCTAAAGTCTTTTTTGAGAAAACCATAGAACTATTTAAAAACCCTAATTCCTATTTTTGAAATAGCCACACTATAATGAAGAATACACATGGATTGGCATTTGGTATCATGTTGTATTATGAGTCATGGTATGAGTAGTGTTTTGAGTATTGTGTTAGTGAAGTCTTGTGTGAGGAGGGATAAGTTGTGTAGAGTAGTGGCAATCGAGTGAGGGCTGAGACACATTGAAGAGTCAAGAGGCGAGTGAAGCATATTTAGGAGTATTGTGAGCAGCGCATTAAGAGAAACAACCTTTAGTATTGTAATAAGAAATGTGAGAACATGTGAAAATTTGTGAGAAGCTACTAGTGTTTTTCATGGATGATTGTCCACTAAATTATGATGTGTGATTTCTTATAGTTTTGTCAAAACTATTGCATGGTTTCTTAAATTCAGTTGTGTGGTTTTACTATTTTAATTTTATGTGAGATCTACAAAAGCCTTATTGTAATAGCTTATTACTTTACTTGACATGTTTGAAGTTTTTTCTAGGTTTAGTTATAGAGATTAGTGGGTGAACTTTGTTACTTGTAATTTGTTAAACAAATAAATATGATGAAGTAGAGTTGTCAATTGACCTCAAATTTGATTGAAGTTAATTTTCTATACTCAAAATTTGAAGCATTGCTAGGATGCAAAAGAGTTTAGGAATTTCCTACATTTTGAATGGAATAAATACTAGATTCCAAACATTGCAAGGAGGTAGAACATTCTAGTGGTGTGTTTGTGAATCATGAATGGAGTATGAACATTTATAAATGGTAATTCAAGCAAGTTACAAATTGAAATATTGTATATATCAATAAACCATCCACTCTAGAGTCATACCTTATATGTATCATTATCTAGATACCTTATAGTGTAGACTACTCTTTTGTACTTTTTAATATATATATATTGTAATTCCCAAAGTGGCTTTTCCTACAAATTTGGGGAAAACTTCTAGCTATTCTATACATTGACATCCATTTAAAGAAGTAATTCATCTCATTTGAACTCTAGATCTATCATGTGTGGAGAAGGATCAAGTCCCTCGAAATGAAAAATTTGTTTACATTGAAAAATATTAAAGAAATGCGTGCACCTCAAGGATTTTGATCCCTCTCAATGCATGATAAATGCACTGCAAAAGGGATTTACACTGACAAACAAACACAAACCTATTTAAAAATTAGGAAAAATATCTTATAATCCATTTAACAATGATGGGTTAAAACAAAGTTAAATTTATCTTTACCTTACCACCACTACTAAATCATATATATATATATGTGTGTGTGTGTGTGTGTTTTCCAATGAATAGAATATGTTCTTAGATGTTGTAAAACATTAATGTTTTCATTATAAGGCATGTAGCATATAATATTTGTACCTATCCCTTTTATAAATGAATGAGTAGAACCTTGATATATGCTAACAATGCTCTCTTACTTCCCAAACAATAAATTGGTTCCTCTCATTTCTTTTAGAAATTACATCTCTTTTTTAATCGTTAAAAATGTATCAGTGAATATTTCCTATTTGTTTAATTCACTATCCATGAGATATACACAAAATGTAACCTAGAAAATGGTAAAATTTATATTTATGGATTATGTAAATATTAATAATTTTGTCCTTGATAATTCTTGAATACTTTCCAAACCCCTGTATCCAACTCTAACCCTTTTTTTTATAAACCATCTATTGTTTTACTTATATCCTTATAGATGTGTTCATAGGAAGTATGAGTGAAGGTGGAATGTAAAGGAATAACATCAAGAAATAAATATTTGACCATGACATATCTCAGGTTTGAATCTTGTTTCATAAACTAAATTTGAAGGCGTGAATCCTGAAATATTTGAATATGTGTTACTCCATTTTCATCGGCTAACATCATAACCAATTTGAGTGCCTTTAATTCATAAAAGTTATTTAATTCTTGGCCAACTTTAGCTTTGAAAAATATACTATGGAACGTATAAAAATGAAGGATTAATCTTTTCCCACCTGTAGAAGGGGTTCCCTAACAAGCATCAACAAAGAATGCCCATGGAAAACATGTGTTAATTGCTTCTTGAGTTGGTTGTATTACTTTTTGTTTTTCCTAAATTTGAGTAACTATAGATAATATATTTAAGCATTGGATAACACATTTCATAGGAAAAGTACCCCTATCTTCGATCAATTTTAAGTTCCCAACAAACCATACACCCCAAGAAATTGTTAAAAGGAGAGATATGTAGAATTTGGTTTCCCTATTAGTGCACCAAATTCTGAAAAACTTTTCCATAATGTTCATTTCCCAAGCATTTTTCAATGTTATCAATCATTCTTCATCACTCCAAACTCTCTTTGTAATTTAGAAAGATAGAAATAAATTCGTCATCTTGTTTGCAAGGAAAACATTATCTAGGTCCCACAAAATTTTGCTCTACAAAATATCCAAGATAAAAAGCTTTATTATTCAAGAGTAGCCACATGAATATTTTGGATTTTACTAGGCACTTAAATTTTCAAACTTGTTTGCATGAGAAAACCTAGAGAATCTAACTCCCCTTAGTATCTAAATCCTTATATCCAATGCCTCACACATAGTCCCTAGCTGGATTTAAAGACTAAATAACCACATCCTCATCATCACTTATTCTAGTATAACATGCTCTTAAGATTTTACTGTACCTTTTCAAATAACTACATCATCCTCCTTTAGATTGATCTCCCTCTAAGATAACTAATGTTGTTTCCATGTAGTTATCCTATCCCATCTAGAAATATGGTTGAGCGTATAAAATCTCCCATCTCTTAGATCATAAATAAAATGTCAAGGTAACCTAAGGAAGCCCTTACTTCTTATCCTTGGGTCTAGCACATTTTCAACTTTGTCTTTGTTTCCCACAGTCCACACCAATAAATTCCCAACAGGTGAAAAACAATTAATGATCACTTTCCATATAATTGAGGTGTTTTGGATTTCTCTTAACATGATTTCTTACTCATTTATCCAATATATCTAGAGCCATTTACTTGTCTTTAATGACTTGAACTCATAACCAAAAACTTGAATTAGTTGTCATACATTCTTATCAACTAGTGCATTAAAGAAAACAAATATTATTTAACTCTCAACCTGATTAAGCCTTTGGTATTGGTAGTTTTCGCAAGAAACTAGAACAATTTCATTTTCTTATGCATTCATAATCAAATAAACCTGTGATGTAAATACATGATCCTTACCAATAGTATTTTATGTATCCATGCAAATGACATCTAGTAAATTGGAATCACTTATAACACTACTTTCGCCAAAACTAGTTAACCCCCTTTAAATAGCCACTGATTACACCAAGTATTTAGTTTTTTCTTTACCTTTGTTATTAACCATTTATAACCCCCTTTATACATATTATCTTTTGGTTGAAGCCTTAAATATTTCTAACCAAAATATATTTCAATGAAATTGAAGGGAAACAATTGGTTGATAAAGTTTTGTCACTATTAGAGATACCCCAAAAGGTTATCTTTGATCTTTATTGAGTTTATCTTCATGCCTATAGCCATGTAAATAAGGGAAATGTTTCCTTTGAGCATCTCAACCATTCTTCTAGAACCTTCATAAAAGATAAAGATATAATCACTAAAGAGCGTGTGGGTGACAAAATAGGAGTTCTCAACATTTATCATTTCAAAGTCGCCCATTCTCACTAGCCTCCTTTAGAAATTTTCTTATATCTTCTGCAACTATAAATAAAAGGATGGAGGATAATGGGAACCCCCATCTAAGCCCTATTTTTGGGCTTAAGTGGGAGATGTTGCACTGCTTATAAGGATACCAAAAGATAAATAATTGATAGAAGTCATTACCCAAGTAATGAAAAGAGATAAAAACCCATATGAATAAGGATTAACATTATTTAGAACTAGATCACACTATCATAAACTTTGGATAAGTCCACTTTTACCACCAAATATTTTAAATTTTCTTAATAGAATGTAAACTTTCTTGTGCAAGCCTCACTACCTCATGAATTTTTCTCACTTCCAAAATTCAAGATTATTCAATAAATATTTGCAAGACATGATCCCTTTCAACCTTCTAGTAATAATCTTTGAACCTTCCAATGATAACCTTTGATACGATTTTATAGACATAATTACATGGTGATATTGGTTTGAATTTTCAAATCTAGTCAAATAATCAACCTTGAGAATCATGGCTATGACTAATATGTTGAAAGTTTCCTTATCTTTTCCAAGAATTTTCCAATGGTTCTTGATGACTAAATCATGTTCAATGAACTCATAACACCTTAGGAAGAATTGCATCGGTAATCCTTTTAGACCTGAGATTCTATTATTTTGAAAGAATTTAGGTATCATATGTAATCCATCCTTACTTCTTTCATCAATGATTGATTTTATTCTAGTTTAACAAACCTTGGGAAGCATGTAGATAATCTAATTACTTCATGGATTGTAGCTTGATTTTCAACCATAAATATTTAAGCAGTTAACACCTTTTGTTGCCATATCATTAAAAAATTTCACCCACACTTCACCTTCCTTCCCAATATCTCATATAGAGTTAATGCTTTTCTCAATTAGCATATTTATGAAAAAAAATATGTTTTCATCAACCAGCTAGAGCGAGATAGCCATAATTTTAATCTCCACTCTTTCTCTTTGTCTAGAAGGGTTTGACTCTTTTTATCTTCCAAATGTTTTCCTTTTGTTTTTTATTATCTAAATTATAACCAAATAACTCACTATAACATAATAAGGTGCTAAGAATGTCCTCTAACTCCTCGAGAGTTTAGTCATCCCTCTCCTTTTTTCTTTTGACCATATCTCTCCAGCCTACTTTTCCCTATTTAAATTTTAGTGACGATGAATACAAATTGATTCTCTCAAATAAGCATCAAAAGGTTCCTAGACTTATTTTATCCCACTCTCAATTCTTTTTTCTTTTAACCATTCTAGATTAAGCTTGGATGTACTAGCTGGTTTCATTTGGGTTGAATCCACTTCCAACAACATTGGGCAATGATATGAGTCCCCCCAGTGGAAACCATTAATGGATTATTATGTCTTATCGGAGGAAAGATTCTAATATTAAAATATAACCCCACCTTTTTTCAATGCAATCCTTTCAATATTCTCTTGCTTTAGTAATTAGGATTTAATTTTGTAGGTTCGATGTCCAATAATCCCACCTCCAATTTTTCTATAAAGTACAAGATAGACAATCATATTTGGCAAATATCCCCACACAGTAAATTCCATTGTAGTGAATCTTAGGTCCCTCCCAATCACAGCCAAACCTTTTTGAAGTATTCACAATTGAACATATTATCCCAATATTTTGTTCTGTCCATATAAGGCACATACATATTCAAAACCATGGTTTATTTTCCTAGGTTTAGATAAAACAATGAAGTCCTTATACCTGATAAGAAATCCCATGAATTAGTATAAGTAAAAAATCTGCCCCCCAAACCAAAGGTCTCCTTACTATGTAAATGTAATTGAACTTCCAACACCCAAAAGTTTTGAGGGATCTTGCACAACTTTCTCCTCATTTGTCATTAATTCTTGCAAAAATATGATAGATGGGTTATGTACATCTATTAATATTTTTGAGGCCAATTTTTTGAGGAATTGGCCATCTCTTGACAATTCACATAAAAAAAAAAAAAAAAATTAAAACATTCTCAAGAGAATTTTCTCTAAGGGCCCAAAATAATGACATATGATTTCCACTTTTAAAATTATATATATATTTTTAAATTTTTGTGCTTAAGAAATATAGTGTGTTCCTCCTTTTTGAGAGGTTTTAGGTTCTGTTTCTTTCAAAAACACTAAGTCGCACTCTATCCTTCCGGGAAAAATTGAAGAAACTTTAGCTCTTAGCTCAAGGTTGTATTTTTGCATTCTAAAGATTCAACTTCATAATGGGCTCCTAGGTCCCCTTATTCGTTGGATGTATTCATATATTTTCTAGATGAGGAAACCTCACTAGCTTGAAGCTATCTTAACCCTTTAAAAGGTATAAGAGGAAAATACGTAGGAATTTTTATCCTAAATAAACAAGGGAGGAAGTAACTAATTTGTTCCTCTACCCTACTAACTTTAACTACCACCCAAGATCCAAAATATAATTTTTTTAGAACTCATTCTATTATTAGGGGGTGGGAATTTTTTTTATTACTCAATGCCTTTGAGGTTTCCTTTTTGGTATTTTTAGTGTTTGAAATTTACCACCCACATAAGATTGTGCTTATCAAGATTTTTACTTCTACCATAAAGGATCCCTTTTATGTTGTTCAAATCATCCTTGGTGATCACCTTAACCCTAAGAGATTGTACAACAACCTTGATCTGAATATAAACAGGAACGCAACAAATTACAGATATAACCATAAATATAGAGATGCAGCAGAAATATCACTTCATTTCATTAATATGAGATACTGAAATATGCTTACATACATAATGGAAATACGACTAGCTTGGGCGATGGTAGCTTATCTTTGAGAAGAGTTGTGGTGGCTACATGCCTTTGAACTGTGTTACAATGAGGCTTGTGGGCCTATTTATTATTGAGAAACAATGGAAAACACCAAAAATCCAAAAAACTAACCCTAGAAGATGAAACACCAAACTATGGCCCCTATTGGGGTAAATTGGTACATCAACTTCTTGGGGTCGTAACTTTGGCATACGATCTCCGTTTGATGCACACGATACCTCGCTAGAAAGATATATATAAGGAATACAACTTTTGACAACAAATATCAAGTAGAAAACTCATATTTTCCACTGTGATTTAAGAAAAAAACATCGTTTAGGGCCTCAAAGTGGCTCTAGAAGTTCACGACCTGAAAAACTACCAAAAATAGAACTGTGCTAAAATTAAGGACAATGAAAATATGAAGGAAACAATGGTGGGGGTCCAAGTGGAATATACGTGTGGCTACTAATATCCACCTGGATCATTCCTCCACCCTTAGGAAGCAATGGTCCCCATTTCTTTGAGTTCCTCCATGAGATGAGGAAACTTCTTCTGAACTTGGTCCCTGGTGAGCCACTTGCCCTAGTGAAGGAGTTGGCCTGCTTTGAAAACTTAATATAGTTGGATCCTTTGTTGTCGGGTGTTCTTAATCTGTGTGTCCATGACCCAACCAGTTTTAACTTGTTTCATGCAGTCTAGATTTACTCCTCTAGGTGTGAGCTGTTCTGCAATGTCTAATGTGTCTAGTAATGGTGGGAAGTATGGTCGAAGGCAGTCCACAATGAAAACTGGGTGTAGGCCAAGGATTGTGGGAATGCTAACCTCAAATGCATTGTATCACATAACCTTGGTAATGGTGTAAGGACCATATTGGAGTGGTCTAAGTTTTTGATAGGCTCTAGTAAGGTGTTCCTTCTGTAAATGCAACTAGACTTTGTCACCCACCTGAAACTTGTGTGGCACCCAATGTTGATCTTGTCACTCCTTGTACTTGGAATTTGATTTCTCGAGAATGTCGTGGACCTGCTAGTAGATGTGTTGGATGCGTTCAATAAATTTGGTTGCTTTATTAGCCTCAAACAATACATGTGTGGATTCGATCTACGTATTCGTATGAGGCATGGAAACATCAATCAAACACAATGGCTGAAATCTGAGACCCACTTGAAAGGGACTGCGACCAGTCAAGTTATGGAGAGCTCTATTATAATTGTGCTGCACATATGGAACACTCTCATCCCAAGTTCGAGGATGCTTGGAGTTGTACATGCGGAGTATGTGCATTATCATCTTATTGATGACCTTCGTCTAGCCATCAGTCTAAGGATGGAAGGCAGTCGATTTTGTGAGCTTGGTGTCTAATCGTGCCCAAAGGCTTGACCAGAATGCGCTTAGGAACCTGCTAGTCCGATCTGATATAATGGTCTGCGGGATCCCAAAATACACCCATACTCGTTCAAAGAAGAGTTTGGGGTGTCCTCTGCTGTGATACTCTTCTTGCAGGCCGCCAATATAGCCATCTTAAAAAATTAGTCCACGACCACAAATACACAGTCGTTACCATGCTTGGTAGAAGGGATGCTCGACATTAGTCCATGGAGATGGATTCCCAAGGCTAGCTGGGAATAAGTAGAGGAGTGTACAGGGCTTTCTTCTTGATGGCTGGCTTGGCAATGGCACAGGAAAATACCGGATCTGATATATTTCCCAAAATCCAATTGAAGTTTGGGCCAATAAAAGTACTTTTATAATAAAACCACAGTTTTCTCCACACCAAGGTTCCTTGTTACCCGACTGTAGTGCGCCTCCTAGATAATCTTGGCACGCTCACTTCAAGGAACACAAATGTGTCCTAGGCAGCATAATAATGCATCATGGAGGTGGAAATTAGGGACTTGCTTTGCATTTACTAGCATCTGTTATGTGGAGGCGAACTCTGGATCATTTGTGTATAATTGCGGCCATCCAGAGGTCTCGTGACCACAAGAGTTGAGAACAATAATCAGTGCTACAATTGGTGGCCAGTTGAGGGAGTCTACAATATGATTGGTTATGACCATTTTGTATTTAATGTTTAAGTGGAATTGTTGCAGATATGTAGATAATTTCTGATGGCGATCATTCTGCAACTCCCCTATGTCTGTATAAACTGAAGAGGTCGGTGATCAATGTGGATGGCCATCTCCTTCCCCATAATGTAGTGCTTCCACCATCGACAAGCCTACATGATTGAATACATCTCTTTATCGTAACTGGGGTACTTCTGAATTGTATCGGAAATTTTCTCACTATGATAGGCCATTGGATACTTGTGTTGGGTGAGGACTTCACCAATAGCATAGTCTGAGGCATCTGTCTTGATTTTGAATGGTTGTTGCAGGTCTAGCAGTGTGCGTACTGGTGCAGAGTAGAGGCAGTTCTTCAACTCAACGAACGCCTTCTATTAGGACTTGGACCAAGAGAAATTTTCTTTCACCCTTCCCTTAGTAATATGACTAAACAACCAAGTGATATGGGAGAATCCCAACACGATCCTCCGATAGAAATTTGTAAGGCCCAAAAAGTTGTGAAGCTTTGTTAGAGTGGTCGGGGCTGACCAATCCCGAATGAATTGGATCTTGGTTGGGTCCACATGATTGGTTATGACCACTTTGTATTTAATGTTTAATTGGAATTGTTGCAGATATCTAGATCATTTCTGATGGTGATCATTCTGCAACTCCCTTATGTCTGTATAAACTGAAGAGGTTGGTGATCAATGTGGATGGCCATCTCCTTCCCCAGAATGTAGTGCTTCCACCATTGACAAGCCTACACGATTGAATACATTTCTTTATCGTAACTGGGGTACTTCCGAATTGTATCGGAAATTTTCTCACTATGATAGGCCATTGGATACTTGTGTTGGGTGAGGAATTCACCAATAGCATAGTCTGAGGCATCTGTCTTGTTTTTCAATGGTTGCTGCAGGTCTGGCAGTGTGAGTACTAGTGCAGAGTAGAGGCAGTTCTTCAACTCAACGAACGCCTTCTATTGGGACTTGGACCAAGAGAAATTTTCTTTCACCCTTCCCTTAGTAATATGACTAAACAACCAAGTGATATGGGAGAATCCCAACACGATCCTCCGATAAAAATTTGCAAGGCCCAAAAAGTTGCAAAGCTTCGTTAGGGTGGTTGGCGCTGACCAATCCCGAATGAATTGGATCTTGGTTGGGTCCACATGCACACCATACTCATATATGATGTACCTAAGTATTGGACTTGGCTCATGCCAAAGGTCCATTTCACCAATTTGGCACACATTTTGTTTTGTTGAAGGGTTTGAAGGACCTGCCGAATGTGTTGCAAGTGTTCTTCCCAACTCTTGCTGAAGATGAGGATGTCGTCTAGATAAACCACCACGAATAAGGTGGTGAAGGGCTACAAGATTTCATCCATTAGATTCATAAAAGTGGTAGTGGGATTTGTTAACCCAAAGAGCATAACCAACCATTCAAAAAGGCATTCCTTGGATTTATAGGTGATCTTCCATACATCTGTGGGTTTGCTTGGAACTTGGTGATAACCATACTTCATATCAATCTTGCTGAAATACTTGGCCCCCTTGAGTTGGTCTAGCAGGTCATCAATCAGTGGGATTGGATACATGTTCCTAACAGTGATTTTTTTTTAGTGCCCAATAACCGATGCAAATCCCTCAAGTCCCATCCTTCTTTTGTACAAGTACAATCTAGCTCCCACAAGGTGAGGAACTTGGTCGGATGTGCCCTTTTTACAGCAAATCCTGTATTTATCACTTGATCTCTTTGTTTTCTAGAATGGAATGAAAATATATCGGCCCGTTGGGTAGCGGTGCTCCGGGAGTAAGATCAATTGGATGCTTGACATGACAATGCAAGGATACCCCTGTGGGTGAGGAGAAGATGTCCATGTATTCTTCCACGACTGCATCGACCTACTTCCACTTCTTGGCGGAACCCCTATTAGGGGCCATGGATGTGGCTACAATATTCCCCTTACTTTGGGAGTGAATCAGAAAGAAAAAAAATTTCCTAGTCTAGGAGATGACCTTACTACATTGCTTAGAAGAGATCAAAGAGATGGCATTAGGCGGGGCTACCTCTGGTATCCTATATAAATTAGTAGCCAAATAAATAATAACAGAGCGGGGTCTAGAATCATATACAACATTTCTCTCCCATAAGTATGGTTTACCTAATAATAAATCACACACTTCATGAGAAGAAACATCACACAATACCTCATCCATGAAGGGCTTGATGCTATAGGGAAGGCAACACTGCTAGCTGACGTGAAGATCACGTCCTCGGTGGAGCCACCTAACGTTGTATGAATATGGATGTGATGTAGTCAGTAGGATCAGCCGCTTCATGACCTCTGCTGAAATGAGGTTCTTTTGGCTCCCATTGTCGACAATGAACTGCAGTGGAGAACCCTTCACCCACATCTGTGAGTGGAATAGGCATTCCCCCTCTTCTAGATCTTCAGGCTCGATCTTCTTAATCTTGGGTGTTTCCACAGTGGTGATGGGCTCGATGTAATTGATTTGATTCCCCTTGTCATCCCCCTTGCAAGGTTCTGACTTAGAGTCGGAACATGCATTAGACTCAGCAGCCTTCAACTCGGCCACCAACGACTACTTGACCCGACACTCACACCACTTTCCCATGTCCTTCTATGTCTTCATGGTGTTGTTCTTTTCTTGCACTTCAACGGGTTATCTTGGGTCGCCCCGCCTTGTATCTGCCATTTTCTCTATGCTTTGGGGGCGTCTTTCCCTTGCTTCAGATTCGCAGATCTAGAGTCTCACTTTTTTGTTTAAACTTCTCCTCGATCTTGACAGTGTATCGGTACGTTGTGCTGAGCGAGGAGATGTCCAGGAACTCCATCTCATCCTAGATGTACTTGTGTAGGCAGCCGCAGTACTTGAGTACCAAATGTTTCTTAGAATCTCTAATACCCAACTTTGTGCGAGGGGTATGAAAAAATTTTGTAAACTCTGGCACGTCTTGGTCCCCTCCCTGTTGCAGCGTGGTCCACTTTATGTATTTATCCTCATAGTTCCCGACAGGGTGGTACTGATCCTTGATGGTGTCCCAGAACGAATCCCAAGTGGGTGCAGCTAAAAATAGTTAGGGCGTACTTTCATCCTTGTTCTCATAGTAGGTTTCCCACCAGTCCTTGACGTGGGGGGTGGCTTTGAGTAGAGAAAAAGTGATATTTTCCCGATTGGAAAAATCGTGAATAGAGAAATATCCTTCTAGCAGATTTAACCATTTTTCCACAGCGTCCGCATCTATCTGACCTTAAAATATGGGAATGTCAAAGTTAACTTGTACCTTAAAGGGTGTGGTGTTTCCAAAGTAGCCGTTGGAAGTAGATGTGTCACCCTTGGGTAGTCGCTGAAGGATCTGGGTGAAGTTGTCCATGATCGCGTTTCTCTGTTGCCTGAGGGCCTCTTCGAGCAACATTTTGAAAGGATATATTGCCCCCTCATCTTTCTTTTCTTCCGCCATGGGAGGTTGAAGGGATTTGTGAGGCAGGTCTTGTAAAGGTTCTACCAATTCGAGCCCTAACTCATTATATCCTGACCTTGTTGGGGGCATGTAAAGAAAAACAGAGAAAGAGAAGACCGCTTTGATACCACTGATCCGAATTTAAATAGGAACGCAAAAAATTACAAATATAACCATAAATATAGAGATGCAGTAGAAATAACACTTCATTTCATTAATATCAGATATTGAAATATGCTTACAAACAGAATAGAAATAAGTCTAGCTCGAGTAATGGTAGCTTATCTCTAAGAAGAGATGTGGTGGCTACATGCCTCTAAATTGTGTTACAATGAGGCTTGAGGGCCTATTTATTATTGAGAAACAATGGAAAACCTCAAACATCCAAAAACCTAACCCTAGGAGATGAAACGACAAACCATGGGCCCCATTGGGATAAATTGGTACATAAACTTCCCGGGATTGTGACTTTGGCATATGATCTTTGTTTGACACACACTATACCTCGTTAGAAAGACATATCTAAGGAATACAACTATTGACAACAAATATCAAGTAGAAAAGTAATATCCACCACTTGTGATTTTCCAAAAAAATGTCATTTAAGGCCTCAAAATGGCTCCAAAAGTTCAAGACTCGAAAAACTGCTAAAAATAGTTAATTGTGCTACAATTAAGGAAACTGAAAAATTGAAAGAAACAATGGTAGGCGTACAAGTGGAATAGGTGGGTGGCCACCAATATCCACCTATATCAACCCTTAAAACCTTCATCATTAAGACCTTATTTATCCTTTCATACCAAGAGATTCCTTATATTTGTAATTAGAAAAGCTAACACTAGATAACCATGAATATGACATCTTCCACACTTAAATGGAATGGCTTCATAATTGATGGGTTGATAGAAAATGTTAGTTCCCTTCTAGTTGTTATCGAATCTACCAAACCTTTTATCAAATCTATTCCTAGTAGTATCTAAGCCATCCCCATATAATTGTAATTACAATAAGTTTTATCCACCTCATAATAGATACCTAAAGCATTGCACATTTTCATAATATTTTCATCTGACCATCGAATTTGGCAGAACCTTCTATGTCTTATCTAGACTGGTAAATGATCCATTCAAATTGATAATAATGATCTAGCATTGAAATCCAAGTGCCATTTTATTCATAGCATAGGTTATGATCCCCACTTCCCTTCCACTAGTTATATATCATTTTATTGGCCTTGATGTAGATGTAAGTGTCTATACAATCCACCCTTTTACAACAATGAGTATTTGAGGAGTGTATCCTATGTCCACTTTGTAGAATTTTCTCTACAAATCAGCTAGCTCACCGAGATCATGTAGAAATTTCACCTGCAGATCAAACTAATATATGCAATGTACTAAAGCATAATACTAGATCTACATCTACCATAAACTTTGTGGAAGCTAATAAACCATGGGCAACATCAAGCATGAACACATATAACTGATAAGAAGGAATCAATCACACATAACATAGAATATATCACTCGTGAAAGCACTAGCATAAAACCCCAACGCTGTATTATTAATCAAGTGGAAATCCTCAACAACATACAAAAAGAATCAGCTCAACAACTATCTTGCTCTCTCTGTACTCTGATGATAAAGCTCATGGACTACCTAGCCCTATATATAAAGGCTACACCTCAGGTCCAAGCTCCTATTTCCTTGCGCAGTTTTGATTGGGGTCCAATTACAAAACATATGTAAATTGGCCTGATCATACCTACTGTCAACCATAGGTCCAACTACGTAATCCTTGAGGACACTAGTTCCTCATGCATGCAAGGAATATTCCATGGGAAGATCCAAGCATCTGATAGTACACTGTCCCTCATCTGATCTCAATTGGGTCTCTGACAGAGCTAACATGCAACAATTATCCATGAGTGAATCCTCAATTATCTAAAATAATAGTTGTCACAGACATGCAAGCATTAACAAACTATATTTTATTATTTTAACAACTTGTTAAAACAATCTAACTGGACTTGACTAGTTAGAACTAAGTCAATTGATTCTCTCATTATAAAACTCATATTTATTCCCTCAATCAGTGGAGGAAATTAAGGATAAATTCCTCAATCAGTGGAACAACTCATGTGGATGCTCACAAAGACTTCAAATTCGAATTTCCTTAACTAATTAACTCAACTGAATTAATTAATTAATATTTCCAACTGCTGTTAAAACCAAGATTAATTTTACTTCCTATAGATAGACCAAGGACTGTTATAAATAGGAAGGGACCCAGAAATTCTATTTTTAGAAACTTTCTTTTTTAGCAGTTTCACCTCTCACCCAAGGTGGCCAATGACCTCACTGGCCAAACTGCTATTTTTAGACAAGCTATTTTTAGGACTTCTATTTATAGCACATTCTAAATTTAGCATTTCTTGTTGCACATTTTTCAACACACTTCAAAGTGTTACTTCATCGAGGCCTTTAAAGTATCACTTTTCATTAATTTTTTTTAGAAGAAAACCACTAATGTTGAGTCCTCTAAACCCATAATCTCATGAATTTTTATGTTTTCACCCAATTGTAGGATTATTACCGCCTAATTTTTCTTAATGCACTCTCAATGTTTCCTTGATTTATTAGCCCTTCCAAGTCCCAAACCCTCCAACTTCTAAAATCCTAAATCATTTGATTCAAAGGACTATATATTTCTCGTTAAATCTTTCTCTTGTATAACTATAATGAAACTTTACCAATTGAAACAACCAACATTTCCATCTTGAAATAAAAATGAAATTAATTGATTCTAGTGTTGAATGTAGTTAAAGTTTGTTACAGGATCTTACTACATGAATAATTGCCCCATGTGTTGATGGTATCTCTTTGTTCGATTATGTGTAGAGAAAGTGTGTTCCAGAATCCATTGGATTTGTCGAGAAGTAATTTATTGTTAAATACCTTTCCTCACATTGAATCCCCATAGATCATTTTGTTTTCAACTGGAGACCCTTCACATAAAATAATGTCATTGTATGTGTAACCATATAAATGTGATATCAACAACTCATCAAGAATTTCCATGGTTTCTTCCTCTAATGGATATGATCTCATTTGAAATTTACTTAAAGGGGAACACACATATTCATGAGAATTGGTCATTATATTGGACTATATATACTAGCATTCCAAAGGATCCTCCAAAATGTCCATCACATCCTCCTCAATTTTTTGTGAAGATCCCTAAACCCTCTTTGTTGCGGCTTCAAAAATCCTCCTTAACCTTTTTTCTTCTTAACGAAAGCTATTTTTAATATTTTAATATGCAATAAATTTTTTTTACTCAATGTTTACCAAGTTCTTCATCTCTAATTGGTATGTGGACCTTGTCTATCTCTTTCATGGTTGTATTTTTTAATTCCTTTTCCACATGTCTAATGTTACCTCCATTAAAGGGACCCAGGGATAGAGCATGGTCGATAACACAACAAAATAAGCTAGGGATTGAGCTATCTAGAGAGTGAAAATAAAAAAATTGTAAAGGATTCTCCATTAAAACAACTTGCACCATTATGCATATGCCACCATATATTACATGCCCATTTTGGGAAATCAATGGTAATTTCTTATGGATTTCTCTATAAATAACCTAAAAGAGATTATTGGTTAGGGTAAAGATAAATTACAAGTTTATGAACCTTGAAAATCTAAATTGCTTGTAGTGCACAAACTCTAAGTGGGAGGATATGAGAATAAGCTTCGATTTCTACGCAATTTCTTTACATCATAAAAGCTAACAAATGATGTTGAAAACCCTATAACAATAAGACAAAACCAAGCCCTCATCATAAGGCTGCAATCAAATCCATGCAATTATTTAAATTTATCTCCATATTTAATCATTGATTCGTCTTAATTCCATCAAAATTCATTTACTCTAAAGATTGATCCAAAACCAATTTCCTGCAATTTAGTTTCCTCTTTCTCCAAGTGTATTAAATGACCAAATATTCCAAACCAAAATGATCTGATTTAGAACATCAGTTTGCATCACTAAGATCTTCCTTAGATGATTAACAAAATGCTTTCATTGTGCTTAAGGATTCATGAATTTTTGCAAGTGAAATGAAGAGTTTTTATGTTAATTTTATGAGCAATTTAACATAAACCAAAAACTGAAGAGCAGCATAAACATGTACAAAACATCATCAAAAACACATTACAACAAGAACATGATAAAGGAATTCACCCCTCCTGGGCTACGTCTCCTTGATCCAACTTCCAATGGCTTGGGCCTCTCTATTATGCTTAAAAGTATAAATATTTGTGTTTACTATGCTCAAATGCTTCTAAAATATACTCCAATTAGTTCAGAATGCTAAAAAATGGCTATCTAGCCTCTTTTTCATCCAATTTGGTGGAAGAATGAAGAAGTTATGGCTTCCCCTTGTTTTCCCACTATTCGTTCCACAAATTGCTCCACATCCGTGAGGAACCCACAATGTTGCTCCAAAAATTCGCTAATCGAGTGGGAATTTTGCCGTGCAGTGGGCCATAATCCATCGGCACTGACTGCCCATTGCAAATCGCAATTGATGAAGTCCTGCGGTCTTCTAGACTATGAACCAGGTGGTTGATATGTGATTGCGATTCAACAGACCTGATGGAACTCTTAATTGAAGCTTATAAATGTATTGTGTCCGAGATCCTTTCATAATCGAGGGATAAACCAACCCATGCTTCAAATGCTCTGCAATATAAATGACCCACCGGGAGTATTAAACTTAACATAGATTATCACATCCGAGAACCCCATCACATATCACAATCGACACTTTCCATCAACGGATACCAAAACCCATATAATTGCGGACCCACCAGGATTATCAAACCTAGTCCATAAAATATCAGGTCTAGAGCCCCGTCGCAATCGCAATCAATGCTTAAACCATCGACGTATGAACCCAACTTGCATTCTGTGATAACATCGACCCGTCGGGACTATAAATCACAATGGATAAAATATCAGGTCCAGAACCCTGTTGGAATTGCAACCGAGATTACTGTCAGGGCTGCTTTGTAACCACTAGCCCCTTTGCGATTGCAATATGTGATAAATCACATCGAAACCTAGTACCTGCCAGGGGCCAATTCTGTAACACCTCCCTTTGTCGATGTGCGATTTTTGAAATTAACACTACAACAAAACCAGCGATTAGCGTCCCTTTTTACTTCTTTTTTTTGCATATGGAGCCCATTTTTGGTGCTATTTGCATCCATTTATCAAATATGGTGCAAAACTTGACACAAAATTTGCATCAAGTTTTGCACCAAATCTTACACCAAGTTTAGCACCAGGTATTGCAATAGGTTTTGCACCACGTTTTGCACCAAATTTTATGCCAAGTTTTGTGTCATCCTTTACACCAGGTTTTGTTCCAGGTTTTGCATCAAGTTTGGCACCTAATTTTGTTTGACATACTTTTGCATCCTCATTTGCATCCACTTTTTGCACCTACACTTGCATCAACTTTTGCATCGACTTTTGCATCCTTTTTTGCATCCTTTTTTAAATCATTTTTTGCACCCATTTTTTCATCCATTTGTGCATCCCTTTTGCGCCAAGTTTTACATCGAGTTTTGTGTCTAGTTTTGCATCTAATTTTGTTGCATCCACTTTTCCCTCTTGTTTGGCATCCATATTTACATCCTCTTTTGCATCTATTATTGTACCCACTATTGCATCTAATATTTTTGCGGCACAATTAGCGCCTAGTTTGGCACCTCCTTTTGCACCCACTTTTGATTATAATTTTGCATCCACGTTTGCATCCTCATTTGCGTCTAGGTTTTCATCAACTACTACATCTATTTTTGCATCCCTTTTTGTATCCAATTTTGGATCGGGATTTGCATCGGGTTTTGTGTCTCGTTTTGCATCTACTTTTGCATCGACTTCTATTGCATCCACTTTTGCACACAATTTTGCATCCACTGTTGCACCCATTTTAAATTTCACTTTTTGCATCCCTTTTTACATCTTCATTTGCATCATACTTTGATTCTTTTTTTGCATCTATCATTACATCCACTTTTGTTATGCCACAATTTGTACCATGTTTTGCACTCACTGTTGTATCCACGTTTGCTTCCAATTTTGCATCCATGTTCACATCCTCTTTTGCATCAAATATTGCATCTATTTTTGCATCCACTTTTATGTCAGGTTTATGCATTAGGTTTTGCATCTCGTTTTGTATCTACTTTTGCATCTACTTACATTATATCCATTTTTTGCATCCAATTTTGTTTTGCCTGTTGCATCAATGTTTGCTTCCACTTTTACATCCATTTTTGCATCTTATTTTGCATATTTTTTGTCTATTGTTACATCCACTTTTGTTGCACCATATCTTACACCTACCATTGCAACCAAATTTGCTTCCACGTTTGCATCCACTTTTGTTTCATCCATTTTTGCATATACTTTTGTTTTCGTTGTTGCATCAACATTTGTTTCACCACAATTTGTGCCAAGTTTTACACCTACCATTGGACCCATGTTTACTTCCACTTTTGCCTTCATGGTTGCATCCAAGTTTTCATTGACAACTGCATCTACTTTTGCATCCAATTTTGTGTCAGGTTTTTCATGTTGTTGTGCATCTACTTATGTTGTATCCACTTTTCATCCAATTTTACTTCTATTGTTGCCCCCATTTCTATGTTCGCTTTTGCATCCCTTTTCCAACACTCATCATATTTTCTGCATTGATGATATTCCTTATGGCATTGACAATTATGAACAATTGATGACAATGTCAATAATATTGACAATGATGAAAATGAAGATGATGGCGATGACATGAATTGTGATTATGATGATAAAGACGATAGTGGTTACAATGACAATGATGATGATGGCAATGATTATGATGATGATGATGCTAATGACGTTGGCGAATCTTCCCAATTTTAGATGTTGTCATTGTCATAATCATAAGCATTATCTTTGGTGTCATGATCATCATTTTCATCTAGGTCATCATCAAAAACAATAATGGCATGAATGATGATGCTGCATGATTACAACAATGTCGATAGAAATTACATTAATGATGATGATGGGGATGATAAAAATGACAATGACGATGATAATGGTGGTGATGATCATCATCATCAATCATCTGTCAAAAATAGAGTTGTTATTTCTCTTACGTATATCAATGTGTCCTAAACAACCCTTTTCTAGCACTGATCACATTTTTTGGGTTGATGATATTTCTTACAACATCTACAATTATGAACAATTGCAAACAATGTCCATAATGATGATGATGATGGCATGAATGGTGATTATGATGATAATGTAATGATGGCAATAACAATGACAAGGATGATGGTGATGATGATGACAATGATTATGATAATGAGAATGACCTTACAATCTTATGGATTCGTGAACAATTACTAGTTTCAATACCATCATCTGGATATGTATTACTATCATTCTTCATGCATTACATTTACATCGACATCTCTACTCTGAGTAGTGGATGTCATGTCATCAATATATGCTAATTTCATCAATTCCTCAAATTTTTCACATGGTAGTGCTCTCTTCAATGCTTCTCTTCTTCTCCTAGTATGGTTTAAAGGATGAATTGGATCATCTCATTGAATTCTTAATGGTCTAGTTGGATCTTGATCATTAATAGGTGTATCATGAACATCGTTTACCTATAATTAAATGCAACCATTATTTAATGTTAGATAGCAATTACTGTATAGAACATGGATCCATTTCAAAGATATACGCAATAAATTACTCAACAAAACAACATTATACATGTATACAATAAATTAAAAATATTATTTTTGAACACATTAATTTAAAAACAAGCCACATTAATTTCATATTCTTAGATTTTCTACCTTAGGAACATCCAAAAACAACAATTGTCTCAAATTATTCATCTATGCATGTAGTATCATCATGACCAACCTCTTGTTCATTGTGTTGATTTTCTATTTCATTTACAAACTCCATTGTCATATCCTCTTCCACCCATTTCTTTTTGCGTGATTTAATTGTACGGCGTAGGCCACGTCCATATGCAGGTATTTGTATTGGTCTATCAAAATGATTAAACTCCTCATTTGTTCTGATTCCATTGCCAACCTAAAATAATTGATACATGCATTATTTTTTCCAAGGTTAGAGATTAGACTATATGATGTACTTATATCGTCTATTAATTTATAACTGAACTTATTTATAACACCCACAAAGTATAACAATTGTATCAAAGTATTCATTCCATGTATTATCATCATGACTAACCTCTTGTTCATTCCCAACTTTGGTTGAAGATTAAGATGTCATCTAAATACACCACCACAAATGCATTGGTGAAGGGTCACAAGATGTCATCCATCAACTTCATGAAGGTTGCAGTAACATTCGTCAACTTGAAAGGCATTACCAACCATTCGAAAAATCCCTCCTTGGATTTGAAGGCAGTCTTCCACACATTAGAATTAACCAAACTTCAAGTTAATATTGCTGGAATATTTGGCCCCCTTGAGCTGGTCCAGAAGGTCATCAATCCATGGGATTGGGTACCTATTATAGACAATGATTTTGTTTGGCACCCGATAGTCAATATAGAGTCTCCAGGTCCCATCCTTCTTATGTACCAATACAATCAGACTCCCACAGGGTGATGAGCTTTTCCTAATGTGCCCTTTCTGCAACAACTCCTGAATTTGCCTCTTGATCTCATTCTTCTCCAGAACACAACGTCGATATATTGATCCATTGGGAATGACGTGCTTGGGGTCAGATCGATGGAGTGCTTGACCTGACAATGGAGAGGTACCCCCGCAGGTGAGGTGAAAATGTCCTTGTACTCCTCCATGACCTTGTCCATATGCTACTACTGTGCGGAGGAGCCATGTTTGGAATTTGTGGCCACAATCTTCTTCTTGTCCTGAGGGTGAATCATAAGGAAAACAAATTTCCTAGTCTGTGAAATGATCTTACTACATTTCTTTGCAGAGATCAAATAGATGGTGGTAGGCGAGGCTACTCGAGCTAAAGGAGTTGGAGACTTTTGGCTAGTCTAGAGAATATCACAAAACAACTCCTAAACTTCAATGCACTCGCTTTCCAACACATACTAAGAAAGGGCAACAAGTTGGTAAACATGCTTGCCAATGAAGGGCTCAACTTCACTTTAGAGGTCATGGAATCTCTATGGGAACAAATTTTTGTTGCTCAATGGAAGCGTGAATGTCAAGACATTGTTGAACAAGACAAAGTTCCCTAAGGTGGGTGCACAACATTAATTTTCCTGATTGACCATGATCTGTAGTAATCATATGAGAGGGAGGCAAGATGCCCACACCTAGCGACCTGCATGGCATATCTGCCACCACCATCACAATTCTCAGTAGAGGATGATATTTATGGTATTAGAGGCATTTATACGAAAGGAGGTGGGCTACTATCATTTCGTAGATCTCACACTCTTCGAATCGAGCACACATTCATGGTTTTGTGTAGGTGAGTACACCACTGTCATTTAAAGAAGCAAAGCATATCATGTCACTACAACAAAACAGGCAATTTGCGCCAGATTTAGCACCAGATTCTAGTGCATTTTTTTCTCAATTGGGATGAGAAACCTGGCGCTAAATCTGGCTCTATTGTACAATTTTTAAACTGTCCTTTTTTGCACCAAATTTTGCATCTTTTTTATGCCAAATTTCCATCATTTTCTGCATCATATTTTGCACCAATATTTTCATTTGGTTTTACAACAGGTTTTGCTTCTAGTTTTGTGCCTTTTTTTGCATCTATTTTTGCATCATTTTTTGCTTCCTCTTTTGTGGAATTCTTTGCTTCTATTTTTGTGTCATAATTTGCATCGATTTTTACACCATCTTTGACATCTTATTTAGCGCCTTTTTTTACATCCAATTTGTGCCAATTTTTTCATCTGGTCTTATGCCATCTTTTGCTTCTAATTTTGTACTTATTTTTACATCTATTTTTGTGCCAATTTTTATGCCTTTTTTTACACCATCTTTTCCATCCAATTTTGCACCACATGTTGAATCTGATTTAGTGCCAAATTTTGCATGCATTTTTGCACCATTTTTTGCATCCACTTTTGCATTTTATTTATCTCCCTTTTTTGCATCCTATTTTGCACCATATTTTGCATTTAATTTTGCATCATTTGTTGCATCCAATTTAGCATCATTTTTAACACCATTTCTTGCATCCAATTTTTCATCCTTTTGAGCATCTAAATTTGCATCCTATGTTGAACCATATATTGCATCCACCTTTGCATCCCATTTTGTGTCTATTGTTATGTTCACTTTTGAGCCATTTTTTCGTCTACTTTTGCATTTGTTTTTGCACCAAGTTTTGAATGATTTGTTGCATCATTTTACATCCAATGTTGCATCTCAATTTGCATCCAAAATTAAGCCATTTTTATGCCCATTTTTGCACCATTTTTTCTTCTTTTGTGTCCAATTTTGCACCATTTTTTATGTCCAAATTTGCATCCTTTTTGGTATCTAGTTTTTCATCCTTTTTGGCTTCCAAATTTGCATCCTTTTTTCTGCCACATTTTGTGTCCACATTTGCATCTCATTTTGCACCTAGATTTTAGTTGGAATTTTCATCTAGTTATGCATCATCTTTGACATCCTTGGTTTCACCATTTTTTAGTCCCATTTTGCATCTTGTTTTGTGTCTTTTCTTACATCCTTTTTGCATCCTAATTTTACACCATTCTTTGCATCCTCATTTTGGTGTCCATTTTTGCATCCTTGTTTGCACCCAATTCGGTATCCTTTCATATGCCCTATTTTGTTCCCTTCTTTGTGTCTAGTGTTGCACCCTTTTTTAATTTTACTTTAAAAACCTTTTTGTGTCATTGTTTGCATATTGTTTTGATGCCTAGTTTAACATCCAATTCTACTCTCAATTTTTCATCCATGGTTAAATCCACTTTTGGCTTCTTGTTTAGAGTTTTACTTTTATTTCCATTTATGACCACCTCTATGGGTTCATTTTACTAAGTTCATTTACATAGTGAAATATATTAAATTTTCTAAATATCATTTTGTTGTAGGATTTAATGCATGGTTAGATGAAAACAAAACCCTCTCAGTTTATCTCAGAAACCTAGGACAAACCAATTAAGAGAAAGGTTGTTCTAAGGCTTAGGATTCTTAGTAGATCAAGATGTAGAGTATAGATTAAGAAAAAGAGAATGAATTCTTGTGAGTCCTCGCATGCAGGTCTTCTTGGAGTTTTTTGTATAGCCAAGAAGCGCTCCTAGCTAGCTCCAAAGCTTGGTCCTACACATAAGAGAGAGAATAAAGCAACCTTCACAACATAATATCTTAATAATAAAAACTATAAAAAACATATAAATATTATTGAATAAATAAATATAAACCAAAAACCCATGCATACATTAATTAAATAGAAGAAGTAAAGAATGAATAGAAACATATGGAAGGAAGAAAAACTGATCTATATGAATAAAGGAGTTGGAGGACAGTTACAACAATCAGATATAGTTGCAACATCACCTCCCCCAACTCATAGCTCCAAAACTCTCCCTCTCAAGACAGATCTCAAGAGCGTGACAATACAAAATTCCCATCATTTTTTCAATGGCCAAGCCTCTAATATATAGGAAAGTGGAGGCTATGAAGATTTCCAAAATTCCTCATTAGTTCAATTTGGGAAAAATCTTTTGGGTGAATAATGTTTCCTCATATAAAAAATGAATTTTCCACTTTTTAGATGCTTTTGTGCTTAGGAAAAAGCTTCCCCATGCTTTATGGCTCTTTCCCACTTTTGTATGCTTTTATTTTTTAGGAAAAAGCTAAAGATGAGGATAAAGAGATTACATTCCACCATATGTTTCCGAAAGTGACCAAGAATGTCAAATTCAAATTCTAGTTTGCTTATGTTTTAGTTTTTTTTTTTAAATATATATTTAGTTTTAGTATTTTTTTTTCTAGAAAAATATATTTAGTTTTTGGTATATTTTTCTATAAGAAAAATTATATTTTTTTTTATAAAAATGGATTTTAAACATTCCATTCATGCTAAATTTGTGATTTTATGATAGGAGTTTAAATTATATATAGTAAAGTAACTTAATGTCATGTGTTGTGTTGTTGAGATGGGTGTTATACATCTCTTTCTTGCTAAGTTATAGAATGTGCTTGGGTTTTCTTAATGCAATAAAACTAATTATGTTCTTCATGATATCTTGAAATGTTCATCTTGAACCAGGCTAATAAAACAATAAAGTTAAAATAGGTTTTCCCTTGTCCTTTATAGATCTTTGTCCCCATTAATCTTGGTCTTAATAGATTAATTGTCTTGTGGTGGCCTTGAGTGGTCACTTCCATTAGTTGCATGCTTTGTAGTTTTCAGTTATTGACATTTTTTAGGCTTGATAATATGTTATTTAATTTATTAAAATGTGTTATTTTCCATATTATTGTTAAATATTAATATTAAATATGCTCATTTTTAAGCATGTTTTAGCAAAACTTTCCCAAAATGTTTATAGATTGTATTTTATAATGCAATGATTCTTTGCTTGATGAAATTGTTTTGGATATTTTTTTTAATGATTCATTGATTGATGAAATTGTTATGGATATTTTTTTTAGTATATTAAATTGTATGTGATAAAGTCAAAAATCACCTCTTTTTTAGATTTTCATTGATCAATTTCCCTTAAGGCCATCAAGTTCACCATTTGGTCCCAGGTTAAGGAAATATAGGAGTCATGAAGTGGAATTGTCCAAGCACTTAAATCTTGAGACATGTTTCTTTTTAGTCACTTTATACTTTCTTTCTATGTAAATTTTTGATGAAAATAGTCTTGGAACATGAGGGGCGTCAATAGTAAGCGAAAACAAACTCCTAAAAGAAAAATGGTGTGCAAAGCACCCATAAATAATGTTGATATAAGAAGCAAAAATATTAAGTGAGGTTCAACCTCATATAATTAGAAAATGGGGGAGGAATTTCCAAGTAGTAGTGATTGATGCTTAGAGATACTTGGGTGGAATGGTTATTATTTGAAATGATTAAGACATCAAGGTTACCAATATGTTTACCTCTTTTCGCATTATGACAATACAATTTTAGTTAATTGATATTGAGGACTACTACCATGTATCCAATGTCTATGGCTCCAATATCGCAAATGGAAAACCTCTATTTCTCAATTCTATTTCTAGCACAAGTAATTTATACTCCCCATCTCCATGGATTGTTGGGAGTGACTTCAATATTATAAGTGTCTCGAGGAAAAGAAATAATGAATCGAAATGTTTAACAAGATATTTTGTAAGCTATACCATTAAAGCCACAAAGTAGTCTCCATTAAAGTTGTCAAGAAATGAGTCTCCAACCCACACATGTGGATCAATGAGATGTAATACATGTGTGTGTGGTTACGAACTCAATACACCTCTATAATAACTCCACAAACTTATGTATTTCACTCTGTCACATAAATTGACAATAGTGTGACATAAGTAAACCAAGAGTAGACATGAAAGCCTTAGGAAACAAACATTCCTTATATCCTCAATTAGGTGCTTAAATGATGAAGTGAAAATGCAAGGAGAAAAGAAGAATTCATGATTTAACCATCACATACATGTGATCAAGTGTGACTAGGAGTGTATATATTCATATATTTTCCAAAGAGGGAGTGAATACATGAGTTACCAATTATTGGCCCTTATTTTTCTTTCTTTTTTATTTTCTTATATATAGGACTTAGAGAATAAGGTTTTCATAAGTTTGGCACAACTCATAGATATAAGATTTACATTAATTTTCACTTCAACCTTAGAGTTTAGACTTAGATAAATCAATATAGTGTATGTTTAATGATTTTGGCTTTCACTATTTTATTGTATTTCATCACAAATACAAAAGGGGAAATATTTCGCCACAAATCTATGAATGCTTAATCATAAAGTCGTCATGTGATGAAAACAAATTAATGATGTTATTCTCTATGAAAATGATGGGTATTCTTGAGAAAATCTTATGCTTGTGGATGTTTCCTCCCTGGTTGAGAGGGAGTGAGGGTAGACACCATGTTATCCATGTGTCATGTACTATGGCTAGGATTAACAATCGTAAGCCTAGTAAAGGCACTAGTAGGGATAATGGTGGATTGGATAAACATCTGGGACCAATATTCTTTGAGAATTTGGACATTGACTAGGACTAATCGCCATAAGTCAAGTACATTAATCCAAGATAAGAATAGTCATGAGGATTGACATTTTCTGGTGTCAAATATTATGATAGTGGATTAGGAAATGATCATGTGAGGACATACCTGGTAAACATCTTGGTGGGGTAAGTGCCTTGAAAGGCAGTGGTGTCCAAATTTATGCCTCCCAACATTGTGCTCTGATCTAATGGAGAGATAAACTTGTTATTCAAGGCCTTATTATTTTGAAAATTTTGGCTATGATGATGTAAATCATCATTGATGCTTATCAATCTAGATCCCTTCTTATATGAATATTTCAACTTGAGAGTACTTTTTTGTCTCATTATGAGTACCTCGCTAGTTTAGAGGGAGGGTCATCATCTTCATTATTGCCATCATCACCACCATCAATGTGATCATTATTGTCATCATTTCATTATCATCATAATCACCATTCATGTC
Source organism: Pinus tabuliformis (assembly GCA_031772625.1). Taxonomy (NCBI): domain Eukaryota; kingdom Viridiplantae; phylum Streptophyta; class Pinopsida; order Pinales; family Pinaceae; genus Pinus; species Pinus tabuliformis. The sequence continues at coordinate 408,217,210 of CM062806.1, read as the reverse complement.
TTCTTCATGATCATCATGATCATCATGATTTTGTATATTGTTATCAATGGTTCATAATTATAGGTATCATAAGAAATATCACCAACCTTAGGACACATGATATATGAAAGAAAAATAACCACTTTATTTTTTAGAAATGATTGATGATCATCAACATCACTACCATTATCATCGTCATTATAATTTTCATCATCCCCATCATCATAACTAATATAAGTTTTATCACAATTTTTGTCATCTTCATCATGAACACCATAATCATCATTCATGCCATTATTGTTCTTGATTATGACCAAGATGAAAATAATGATAATGATGATCAGATGATGATGACTTGGAAGATGACGCCAAAGATAATTATTATGATTTTTACCATGATAACATTTAAAAATTGGGAGGAATGGCCAAGGTCATTAGCATCATCATCATTGTCATTGTAACTCCCATTGTCTTTATCATCATTGTCATTATCATAACAATCACAATTCATGTCATCGTCATCATCTTCATTATCATCATCGTTATAATTATTGACATTGTCATCAGTTGTTCATAATTTTCAATGTCATAAGAAATATAATCAATGCAAAAGATATGATGTGTGTTGGAAAATGGATGCAAAAGTAAACAAAAAAATGGGGGTAAAAATAGACGTAAATTTGGATGAAGAGTGGACACAACATAAGTAGATGCAGAACAAGGCAGAAAAATTGAACAAAAGTGGATGAAAAGGTAGATGCAATAGTTCATACAAACTTGAACACAAAATAGGACTCAAACATGGATGAAAAAGTGGAAGAAAACATGGGCACAATAGTAGGCATAAAAATTAGCATGAATTGTGGTGAAACAAATGTGGATACTCCAATGAATGTAAAAAAAAAGGGACACAAACTTGAATGAAAAAAGGGATGTAAACATGGGCCAAACATGGGTGCAATAGTGAACATAAAATTAGTTGCAAAACTAGACAATCAAAAGTGGATGTAAAAGTAAATTCGAAATGGGATGCAAAAAACATAAACAATATTTGATGCAAACTTGGACACAAAAGAGGATGCAAATATGGATGCAATAGTGGAAGAAAATGTGGGTTGCAATGATAGGCATAAGATATGGCACAAATAATAGCACAAAAAAGGTGGATGTAATAATATACACAAAAAAATATGCAAACTTAGATGCAAGACAAGATGCTATAAGGGATGTAAAAGTGGATGCAAACACGGGTGCAACATGAGAAACAAAATTGGATGCAAAATATGGATGAAATGGAAGTACATGCAAAAGAAGATACAAAATGAGATGCAAAACCCAACACAAAAGTGGATGCAAAAATAGATGAAATATTTTATGCAAAAGAGGATGTGAAGATGGATGCAAAATTGGAAGCAAACGTGGGTACAACAGTATGTGCAAAACATGGAACAAATTTTGTCACAACAAAAGTAGATGTAATGATAGATGCAAAAAAAGAAGCAAATGAAGATGAAAAATAGGATGCAAAAAGGGATGTAAAAGTGGGTGTAAACATGGGTGCAACAATGGATGTAAAATAGCTTTTGCAACTTATTTGAAAGAGCAATTTTGTCCCAACAATTAGACTTGTAGCATAAAGAACATGGTTAATACATATGATTCGACCAAAAACTAGTTACTACCAAAATTCAACCAAAAAAAATATTACTGCATAAAAATAGAATTAAAAACAAAAAAAATAAAAACAAAAATTTCCCAAATTAAAAATAAATAAATGATAAACTTTTTTTTACCAAAATTTAGTGATTTTTTTAGTGCTAATACTAACATCACCATTACAACAAGATATTTTTTTAGTGCTAATACTGCCATTACAACAAGATATAAGAGGGATATAATGCAAAAAGTTTAATAATAATATGTATGTAGAAGATGGTCTTCAGACTGGTGAATTCATGATAATCAATGGGACTACAGTCAAAATAATTGGATGTTATTTACTTTTTTACATAGATTGTCAAAATAATTGCATAAATCGATTTTTTTTAACCAAAATTTAACAAAAACTTTGCTAGTGCTAACATTAGAACCACCATTACAACAAGATATCTTTCTAGTGTTGACAACACCATTATAGTAAGATACCTCAAGAGAGACAGGAAATTTAAAAAGTATGATAGTAATATGTATCCAGAAGATGGTAGTGAAACTAGTAATTGTTCATTCTCATTATCATAATCATTGTCATCATCATCACCATCATCCTTGTCATCGTTATTGCCATCATTACATTATCATCATACTCACCATTCATGCCATCATCATCAGCTCCATCATCATCATCATTATGGACATTGTTTGCAATTGTTTATAATTATAGACGTTGTAAGAAATATCATCAACCCAAAAAATGTGATCAGTGCTAGAAAAGGGTTGTTTAGGACACATTGATATACGTAAGAGAAATAACAACTCTATTTTTGAGAGATGATCGATGATCATCATCATCACCACCATTATCATCGTCATTGTCATTTTTATCATCCCCATCATCATCATTAATGTAATTTCTATCAACATTGTTGTAATCATCATCATCATTCATGCCATTATTGTTTTTGATGATGACCTAGATGAAAATGATGATGATGACACCAAAGATAATGCTTATGATTATGACAATGACAACATCTAAAATTGGGAAGATTCGCCAAGGTCATTAGCGTCCTCATCATCATAATCATTGCCATCATCATCATTAATGTCATTGTAACCACTATCGTCTTTATCATCATAATCACAATTCATGTCATCGCCATCATCTTCATTTTCATCATTGTCAATATTATTGACATTGTCATCAATTGTTCATAATTTTCAATGCCATAAGGAATATCATCAATGCAGAAAATATGATGAGTGTTGGAAAAGGGATGCAAAAGCGAACATAGAAATGGGGGCAACAATAGAAGTAAAATTGGATGAAAAGTGGATACAACATAAGTAGATGCACAACAACATGAAAAACCTAACACGAAAGTGGATGCAAAAGTAGATGCAGTTGTCAATGCAAACTTGGATGCAAACATGAAGGCAAAAGTGGAAGCAAACATGGGTCCAATGGTAGGTGTAAAACTTGGCACAAACTGTGGTGAAACAAATGTGGATGCAACAACAGACACAAAAGTAGATGCAAAAATGGATGAAACAAAAGTGAATACAATAGGGGATGCAAAAACATACACAATATCTGATGCAAACTTGAACACAAAAGAGGATGCAAATGTGGATGCAAACTTGGAAGCAAATGTGGTTGCAATGGTAGGCGCAAGATATGGCGCAACAAAAGTGGATGTAACAATAGACAAAAAATATGCAAAATAAGATGCAAAAATGGATGTAAAAGTGGAAGCAAACATTGATGCAACAGGCAAAACAAAATTGGATGAAAAAAATGGATACAATGGAAGTAGATGCAAAAGTAGATACAAAACGAGATGCAAAACCCAATGCATAAACCTGACACAAAAGTGGATGCAAAAATAGATGCAATATTTGATGCAAAAGAGGATGTGAACATGGATGCAAAATTGGAAGTAAACGTGGATACAATAGTGAGTGCAAAACATGGTGCAAATTATGGCATAACAAAAGTGGATGTAATGATAGATGAAAAAAAAGAATCAAAGTATGATGCAAATGAAGATGTAAAAAGGGATTCAAAAAGTGAAATTTAAAATGGGTGTAACAGTGGATGCAAAATTGTATGCAAAAGTGGATGCAATAGAAGTCGATGCAAAAGTAGATGCAAAACGAGACACAAAACCCGATGCAAATCCTGGTCCAAAATTGGATACAAAAAGGGATGCAAAAATAGATGTAGTAGTTGATGAAAACCTAGATGCAAATGAGGATGCAAACGTGGATGCAAAATTATAATCAAAAGTGGGGGCAAAAGGAGGTGCCAAACTAGGCGCCAATTGCGGCACAAAAATATTAGATGCAATAGTGGGTACAATAATAGATGCAAAAGAGGATGTAAATATGGATGCCAAACAAGATGGAAAAGTGGATGCAACAAAAGTAGATGCAATATTATATGAAAAACTAGACACAAAACTTGATGTAAAATGTGGCGCAAAAGTGATGCACAAATGGATGAAAAAATGGATGCAAAAAATGATTTAAAAAAGGATGCAAAAAAGGATGCAAAAGTTGATGCAAGTGTAGGTGCAAAAAGTGGATGCAAATGAGGATGCAAAAGTATGTCAAACAAAAATAGATGCCAAAATTGATGCAAAACCTGGAACAAAACCTGGTGCAAAGGATGACACAAAACTTGGCATAAAATTTGGTGCAAAATGTGGTGCAGAACCTATTGCAATACATGGTGCTAAACTTGGTGTAAGATTTTGTGCAAAACTTGATGCAAATTTTGTGTCAAGTTTTGCACCATATTTGATAAATGGATGCAAATAGCACCAAAAATGGGCTCTAGATGCAAAAAAAGAAGTAAAAAGGGACGCTAATCGCTGGTTTTATTGTAGTGTGTTGGATCATTAAGAGAAAAATACAGCCAATTCTCGAAGCCTTTAAAATAGGGCATATGGTCATGGGGTCCTGCAACACTCTATCAATGACTCTAGCTTGCAAGCGCCATGTAATCCCCGACGTTTGCACTTGCAATCAACCCCTTAGGATCTCCACTTTCGGTTATCATCCATGCCTCTCCTTTACAAGGATCTCTATCAATCAAGTTTGGTCTTCTCCTTTACTCCCCTTGCAACTCACTTCAAGATTGGTTCTTTTCCACAACCTCTCTTCTTGCTCCGATTTGGAATTTCGGATCTTGTCTCTCTGTCCCCATGCTTGGCTTTATTTTTGTTGCAGGTTTCCTCACCTGAGCCTCCTCACAATTTTAACCCCCCCCCCCCCACTTTCAGTTAGAAAGGTTAACCTCTATCTAGTTTATTTTTACCCACCATCGACTTGTTCCTCCTTTCAATCGACTTTCTGCTGCCCCTACCTCTCACTCAGTCATGGTTCGATGTTGCACCACCATCTCCACAGAGGCAGAACATAGGGGCAGATTGAGTCAACTCCCCTCTCCTACTCCTCCCTCCCTGCATGCCTCCCATGCTCAGGATTCCACTAGAGCCATCGTGGACCATTATCAACGTCTCGTTCTTGAGGTCATGTAGTAAGCTATCGCTTACATCAAAGGGCAAGTTCGCTAGGCTAGAAGATACATGCCAAATCATCACGTGGAGCGAGAAACACAAGATTATATTCATGATAACAGAAACTCCACCAGGGCGAGGGCCTCTGCTTAAGAATATTAACCTGTAATGGCATACTGAGACACTCATGGGTTGGGTACTTACTGACAGGGTTGACACCTAACAAGAGCTCCTTATTTGATGTTAGAACTCCTGGACAGAATGAACAACATGGAGAACATGCTGAATGACATGGATGACAACCTCAACCAAATTCTATCTACTACCCAGCCTCCATCAACCACAGGAGATGACTCTCACCCTCGAGCTCATACTTAACACCCTGTAGAATGACAACTCAAGTGCAACTCTAGGAAAAATGATAACTCTCTCTATACCGTCTCTATTCTTCTACTTGTTTCAGAATGTATTTTGGTCTCTTAGTTTATGTAATTTTGTCTATGTATATCCTTGTTTTTGGTTTAAATTCCCAGACTCTCAGGTCAGAAAGAATGCGAGCAATATGAAAATTTTGTTTATGTGCTATTGCTTTGACCTCCCTAATGATAGACCAAACCAATCCATCTATGTTATAATCACGTTTTTTCTCGCAGTAATATAATCTAAATCCTCTAATCTTACAAAAATATGTCATTATTAGCTCAAGGCTGAACTCTTATGGGATTAATACCCTTACTTACCGGATTTTATTTTAAAATACTCGTTTATCTAACTTACTTGCTACATTAACCCAACTACCTTGTTATTTACTGTGCTAAGTGCATGAAATAACTCCATTCTTTCAAACAATTCTATCTCTTTATTTATCCTGTAAACTATTTATAACAACATTCTTTAACCCTACCTTATACCTTTATAAAAAGATTTAATTATCATTATAAATCTCCATAAACAATTATATTTTTATAATATCTTTCCTCAATGATCTTATTACCTTGAAATAAAAATTAAAAACTATCCTAATCCCTAAATATAAACCTTTCCCTTTCCCTAGAATGGAAAATGGTCCTTCACACTCTTATAACCCCTAAAAACATATTCTTTTAAAATATATAGCTATCTCAATTATCACTCCCTTTTAAAAAACACCCTAACATCATATTCACCACTTTTAAAGATTCTCTGCAAAGATTCACCACTTTCGAGGATTCCTTGGGATTGGACTATTCGACATACATAACAAACAACTAAAATGGTCCAATATCAATCAAAATATCCACAATATGACATATTCCATAAATAACTAACACCCCTGAAAAAAAAAACACTTTCCTTTTAAACACACCGAGATTTGCAATGTTTAAATACATTGTAAACTAGTTTGACCCCTAACCAGAGTTTGATAAAAATCTCCTAATATTATTAAATGTATTTAAAAAAATAAAATAAAAAATATCTCTATTTTATAATAACTTAATTAACATTTGACCAACTGAAAATTTCGATCACATGATGTTCCATTCCCGAACCTCGTCCCCCCAAAAGAGGGATTTCTATCACGAGCTGTCTGATTGTCAATAACTAAGAATTTCGCAATAAAATAGATTAAACCAAAGCCATGCATAGTACCGTGAGGCTTTAAAATCCCTTTTAACAAAGTCGTATCCACACATCTCCATTGATTCGGCCTTTAAGCTCTGGAATCTCCCCCTTCTTCTTCATCTGCCTTCAGCTTGCATTCTTTCAGTGTTACCAGCGGCAAAAATGAGTTCTGCAATGCGACGATTGGTGGGATATGCACTGAAGAATGCATCATCTTCTTCTTTCAAAACTAATGTTATGCCGAGAAGGTTTTATTCGAGTGGTGGAAGTCCGCCACGCAAGGTTGTTGTGTTGGGAGCTGCTGGGGGTATCGGGCAGCCATTGGCTCTTCTGATGAAACTCAATCCTCTGGTGTCAAAGTTGGCGCTCTATGATATCGCTGGCACTCCAGGTGTGGCTGCAGATGTCGGCCACATCAACAGTCGTGCTGAGGTGGGTTCCTCTTTTCCTACCGCGTTTTTTTCGTTCTCTGTATGCTGGATCTGTTATCTCTGCGAACGATAGAGATGTTTTGATTTTAGTTTCAAGGGATCTCCATTGGGATCGATCGTACGACGACCCACTTGGTAGGATCTACTTTTCGTTAGTGTTTTACCTGTTATTAGTTCTTTGATTTTACGTTTCTGATATTGTCCATGGTCAGATAATTTATTTATTTTGGTAAGCGCCTATTTTTTTAAAGGAACCAGGCCTTATACCAGGCTTAGACTCCACTGCTATAACCTGTCAAGGTCTCTGGGATTCTTCGAATGTGGAATTTATTCTTTTGGCCACATTTTTGCAAGAAATATGCCTTCCGGGGCTTTTGAATGTGGGTTTGAGCCCTGAAAGCGCAATGATTTAATTTCTTAAACACAACCAATTCACGTTAATGGTCAACTCAATTCACTTTCATGGTCAGTTTGTAAATGTGTTTGTGCATATTTTGATTGATGAAAAAAAGCACCTAGATATTTATTTCGTGGAAATCCATGGCTGCATCATGTGCACCTACTCGATTAGGGTTTTTAATTTTATGGATCTAGGTGACATTTGGCCCAACAATCCATTGAAGCAATGCCCATCGCATTGTCATTCTAAAATGATTGTAATGTACACCGTGAATATTGGATTTGACTATACCTGACATTCTTTGGGCCATTTGAAAAGAGGCAGATATTGAGGGCTACATTATTATTATTTTTGATTGTTTTCTTGTTGGCAAATGTCTTTCTGTTAACATAGTGGGTTTTGCCCTCATTGTAGATGCTACAAACATAGAATCTCTATTCCACCAATTTCATGCAGGATTTGCTCCTGATCTTGTCTGTTGAATCTCAATATGGTAGTTAACTCCGATGGTGAGATAATGTCGCAACATACTTCTAAGAGGGCACTGAAAGTGCTATGATTTAACTACTTGACTACAATCTGCTTGACATTTATGGCTAGATTGAAATTTGGGCTGTGCTTATTATTATTATTAGCAGTAGTAGTATTTGCTATTGATAGGAGAAGGTTGAAATTGAGGTTGGGCTCACTATTATTGTTTTTGTTTGGTCAAGGCCTTTTGACTGGCGTGGGTGAAACACCTTAATTGCATCTATTCATCAAAGTCACGCATGACTTATACATGGGCTCATCTGTGCAAACCTCAATAGCACAGGGGTCATCATTAACGGCACCTCTGCATTATCATTGAACTGGTGTTTATCACGTTAACCCGACTTCAGATTTTGGAATGACATGGGCAGCCGCATTATCATGGGAATATGCCTCCTGGGTTTTGAACCTGGGTCATCCTCATGACAAGCACCCTACAACTTGCCACTAAACCACAGCCCAATGGACGAGGTAGTTCATATTTTTTTGATGAAAAGTGCATCTATATTTTTAGCAGAATCCATGGCTGGATCATATGCCTCTGCTTAATAGGACTTTTTGATCTGATGGATCTAAGTCATACTTGGCCTAATGACTACTTAGAAGTTAGAATAGTCTCATTGCATTGTCAATTTGTTATTTTGTGAGGATTGAATTGATGACCCTCTGCATATTGGATTTGCCTCTATATCCAACCTTTTTGGGGTCGTTTAGATTTGCCTCTTTATCCATGAGTAGATTAAATCAAAATAGTCTTCGCAGCATAAATTAAACTAAGGTTGAATAAACTCCCTAAAGTGGCTTGTGAGATGCTAATTATTTATCACAGCATCACTTTTATACCTAGATTGGATAAGACTATACCCTGATTGAAATGTCGTATACCTGGATTGGACAAGATTATACCCTGATTGAAACGTGGGTTGGTATAGGTCTTCAATCTCCTACGAGCATAATCATTGCTTTTGGTGCTCTATCTCCTCGGTAAAAGCCAAAAGGTGGATTTTACTATAGAATACAAATAATCCTATTCTTGTTCACTATGAGGAGGACATACCATTGCTTGGGTCATGGAACAAGGATAATAAGTTTTACTTCTTTTGGAACTTTGCGATAATAATTTCTTTTCTTATTTTTTGGTCTACATATTTATCATTTAATTTGGTACTGCCATATTGATTTTATCATGCTTGTGTCACGACCTTGTCAGTAATTCACAGCAGTGTGACCTGGGTGCAGGTTGCAGGATATATGGGAGAGGAACAACTTGGCACGGCATTGGAGAATGCAGATGTTGTGATCATTCCTGCTAGTGTGCCTCGAAAACCTGGCATGACCCGTGATGATCTCTTCAACATCAATGCAGGGATTGTTAAATCTCTTTGCTCTGCAATTGCAAAATACTGCCCAGAGGTAAGTTGTCATGATTTATGATCTTCTTTGAAGTTTTTGTTTTCATGCAATTTTCTTATTGACTATTTCATAGGAATAAGCATGACGTTCATTGTAAGTTGCTTTGTCGAAGGCTTTGTATGTTTGAGATCTATAGAGATGGCAATATATACAAATACATATTTGCAAGAATCTTTAAGCAAGTTGTTGATCTAGATTTACATACTGTTCTTGTATATAATCAATTCTACTGGAGAGGTTAACGAAGCTTGAAGACTTCTTTGAGTCAAACGAATAGGTGATTGACTCATTATTGACTCTTTATTTAGACAAATTGCAGCTAACTTTTGCCCATAAGAAGGAAATACTAATTGAAATGAACTTAAGAGTAATTAGCTGTGTAGTCCAATGCAAGTTTGCAGCCACTTTTAAAGCCCTGTTATTCTTGTTTCTCCTCTTGTAGTTAGTAACTTAGCTTTTGGACTTTTGAGAAAATTGGCATATGAATATCAATATAAAAAATATCCTTGGTCTTCTATTTAACTGTGCACAATTCCACTTGATCACGAGGTATCCTCTATAACATTATATATTGCATACAATCAGTATGTACTACCATTAGTGTGGCAAGTTAATAGATAAAGAAGTATGTTTCATAATTATTTGTTTTGTTCATGTACTGGTGTGTGTGTACAGTATGTATAGTATATTGTTACATATTATATAGATAGAGATATGGAGAGGGGGGAGAGTGTACTGGATAATGTTTTCCTTCTATCAGGAATGGTATATTTGGATTCAAGAAATCATCTAGAATTGGTTTTTATGGCATTGCTGAGGACTTGATATCCATGGCAGGCAATTGTAAATATGATCAGCAATCCTGTAAATTCTACTGTACCAATAGCTGCTGAGGTTTTTAAGAAGGCAGGGACCTATAATGAAAAGAAACTCTTTGGTGTTACTACTCTTGATGTTGTCCGCGCAAAGACGTTCTATGCTTCAAAAGCAGGAGTTCCTGTTGAAGGTATTTAAAATTCTGGCTTGTTATGCTTAGCTACTCTCAAATATTTAGTATTCTGTAAAATATTTTTACTTTTTATAATTTAATCATGAAATATGCATCCTGGGCAAACATGCCAGGCACTTCTCCTCATTTCAAGGATGGTATCATAGGGCTCAAGGCCATCAGAAATATAGTCAGCTCAAGATGTCACTTGAGGGAATTGAACCCGGGTGGGAAAGATAACAGTCTTTGCACACAACCATCTGGGCTAGACCCAATACATGATATGCTGCAGGATCTTACCAACATCATGCTTTTTTTAACATTAGATACAATTCTCAGTTTTATGTTTGTTGTTGATGTCATCGTATGCTGTCTGCAGAAGTTGATGTTCCTGTTGTAGGTGGACATGCGGGTGTTACAATTCTTCCACTTTTTTCACATGTATATGACTTTGTTGGATCCTCATCTTGAGTTTGTTCTTTACTCTTGGATATTAGAAGATTAATTTATCAAAGATAAAATGAGATCATAATTACCTACCCTTCAATACAGTTAAAAAGGGAACTAACACTTTTTTGTTTTGATAATTTTTTTTAGGCAACACCAAAGCCAAACTCTGTATTGTCTGAGGAGGACATTAAAGCCTTGACAAAGAGCACACAGGATGGAGGAACTGAAGTTGTTGAAGCAAAAGCAGGGACAGGTTCAGCCACACTGTCTATGGCGTAAGTTTATGTTTTGGTCCTCTATAGTGGCTAATATGCATTCATATCTTTTGAATGTTTTTTTATTCTTATGTGACTGTCTGGAGTGCTGAATTTTTCATCTTGATGCAGTAGTTGGAGTCATATAATCTTATCATGGTGTGTGCTTCATGCTTTCATGCTTGGCATGCAACATGATTTCATGCTTGATAAGTACCTAATCTGAGATTCACTGTCAGTGAGAATATGGCATGAAGGAGCTTCTTTCTCTTTATCTGAATCTTGTACTTCATACATTTGCATGTCTCAAATCTTTTGCCTTAAGCTTAGGTACTTATCCTACATGAAATCATGTAGCATGCATGTCTCAAATCTTTTCCCTTAGGCTTTCTCATTTGTGTGAAACTCAGCGGGTGCTTTTAACCTGTGAGGTTTGACCGATGGATTGTTGCCTTCATTTACCTTAGTTTGATTGAAATGTTCATAGTTAATCTAGATTCTGCATGCAAAGATCCTTCCCTAAGAAAAGCCATGAGTCTCTTCAAGGATGTTATTCCTTCTTAAACATAAGATATGTCAAATGGATCCCGCAAAAGTTGTGTGCTTGATGATGGGTAAATCTGGGTATGAGATTTACAAATTTGCACTTACATGTATGCCTGTGGTTGCAATTCACAGATAGGCGCATAGCATCCATTCATTACCTCATCTTGAGCATTTGAGCATGGTTCATGCAAAAAACCTTGCTGGTCAGTTAAATCCATTAGTTGAAAACTTGGAAGTGAAGAGTAGTGTTGTAGTCTTCTCTATGTTGATGAATGCTTTTTGAGACTTCAAAATGTTTAGACATGCAATTCCTTTTTCATCTTGCTCCTGTGTTCTCAAATTTTTTTTTTTCTACTGTTTTTTAAGGCCAAATATAAACCATGGGATATATATTTTTCCTACCGCGTTTTTTTCGTTCTCTGTATGCTGGATCTGTTCTCTCTGCGAATGATAGAGATGTTTTGATTTTAGTTTCAAGGGATCTCCATTGGGATCGATCGTACGACGACCCACTTGGTAGGATCTACTTTTCGTTAGTGTTTTACCTGTTATTAGTTCTTTGATTTTACGTTTCTGATATTGTCCATGGTCAGATAATTTATTTATTTTGGTAAGCGCCTATTTTTTTAAAGGAACCAGGCCTTATACCAGGCTTAGACTCCATTGCTATAACCTGTCAAGGTCTCTGGGATTCTTCGAATGTGGAATTTATTCTTTTGGCCACATTTTTGCAGGAAATATGCCTTCCGGGGCTTTTGAACGTGGGTTTGAGCCCTGAAAGCGCAATGATTTAATTTCTTAAACACAACCCAATTCACGTTAATGGTCAACTCAATTCACTTTCATGGTCAGTTTGTAAATGTGTTTGTGCATATTTTGATTGATGAAAAAAAGAACCTAGATATTTATTTCGTGGAAATCCATGGCTGCATCATGTGCACCTACTCGATTAGGGTTTTTAATTTTATGGATCTAGGTGACATTTGGCCCAACAATCCATTGAAGCAACGCCCATCGCATTGTCATTCTAAAACGATTGTATTGTACACCGTGAATATTGGATTTGACTATACCTGACATTCTTTGGGCCATTTGAAAAGAGGCAGATATTGAGGGCTACATTATTATTATTTTTGATTGTTTTCTTGTTGGCAAATGTCTTTCTGTTAACATAGTGGGTTTTGCCCTCATTGTAGATGCTACAAACATAGAATCTCTATTCCACCAATTTCATGCAGGATTTGCTCCTGATCTTGTCTGTTGAATCTCAATATGGTAGTTAACTCCGATGGTGAGATAATGCCGCAACATACTTCTAAGAGGGCACTGAAAGTGCTATGATTTAACTACTTGACTACAATCTGCCTGACATTTATGGCTAGATTGAAATTTGGGCTGTGCTTATTATTATTATTAGCAGTAGTAGTATTTGCTATTGATAGGAGAAGGTTGAAATTGAGGTTGGGCTCACTATTATTGTTTTTGTTTGGTCAAGGCCTTTTGACTAGCGTGGGTGAAACACCTTAATTGCATCTATTCATCAAAGTCACCCATGACTTGCAGATGGGCTCATCTGTGCAAACCTCAATAGCACAGGGGTCATCATTAACAGCACCTCTGCATTATCATTGAACTGGTGTTTATCACGTTAACCCGACTTCATATTTTGGAATGACATGGGCAGCCGCATTATCTTGGGAATATGCCTCCTGGGTTTTGAACCTGGGTCATCCTCATGACAAGCACCCTACAACTTGCCACTAAACCACAGCCCAATGGACGAGGTAGTTCATATTTTTTTGATGAAAAGTGCATCTATATTTTTAGCAGAATCCACGGCTGGATCATATGCCTCTGCTTAATAGGACTTTTTGATCTGATGGATCTAAGTCATACTTGGCCTAATGACTACTTAGAAGTTAGAATAGTCTCATTGCATTGTCAATTTGTTATTTTGTGAGGATTGAATTGATGACCCTCTGCATATTGGATTTGCCTCTATATCCAACCTTTTTGGGGTCGTTTAGATTTGCCTCTATATCCAACCTTTTTGGGGTCGTTTAGATTTGCCTCTTTATCCATGAGTAGATTAAATCAAAATAGTCTTCGAAGTGTAAATTAAACTAAGGTTGAATAAACTCCCTAAAGTGGCTTGTGAGATGCTAATTATTTATCACAGCATCACTTTTATACCTGGATTGGATAAGACTATACCCTGATTGAAATGTCGTATACCTGGATTGGACAAGATTATACCCTGATTGAAACGTGGGTTGGTATAGGTCTTCAATCTCCTACGAGCATAATCATTGCTTTTGGTGCTCTATCTCCTCGGTAAAAGCCAAAAGGTGGATTTTACTATAGAATACAAATAATCCTATTCTTGTTCACTATGAGGAGGACATACCATTGCTTGGGTCATGGAACAAGGATAACAAGTTTTACTTCTTTTGGAACTTTGCGATAATAATTTCTTTTCTTATTTTTTGGTCTACATATTTATCATTTAATTTGGTACTGCCATATTGATTTTATCATGCTTGTGTCACGACCTTGTCAGTAATTCACAGCAGTGTGACCTGGGTGCAGGTTGCAGGATATATGGGAGAGGAACAACTTGGCACGGCATTGGAGAATGCAGATGTTGTGATCATTCCTGCTGGTGTGCCTCGAAAACCTGGCATGACCCGTGATGATCTCTTCAACATCAATGCAGGGATTGTTAAATCTCTTTGCTCTGCAATTGCAAAATACTGCCCAAAGGTAAGTTGTCATGATTTATGATCTTCTTTGAAGTTTTTGTTTTCATGCGATTTTCTTATTGACTATTTCATAGGAATAAGCATGAAGTTCATTGTAAGTTGCTTTGTCGAAGGCTTTGTATGTTTGAGATCTATAGAGATGGCAATATATACAAATACATATTTGCAAGAATCTTTAAGCAAGTTGTTGATCTAGATTTACATACTGTTCTTGTATATAATCAAATCTACTGGAGAGGTTAACGAAGCTTGAAGACTTCTTTGAGTCAAACAAATAGGTGATTGACTCATTATTGACTCTTTATTTAGACAAATTGCAGCTAACTTTTGCCCATAAGAAGGAAATACTAATTGAAATGAACTTAAGAGTAATTAGCTGTGTAGTCCAATGCAAGTTTGCAGCCACTGTTAAAGCCCTGTTATTCTTGTTTCTCCTCTTGTAGTTAGTAACTTAGCTTTTGTACTTTTGAGAAAATTGGCATATGAATATCAATATAAAAAATATCCTTGGTCTTCTATTTAACTGTGCACAAATCCACTTGATCACGAGGTATCCTCTATAACATTATATATTACATACAATCAGTATGTACTACCATTAGTGTGGCAAGTTAATAGATAAAGAAGTATGTTTCACAATTATTTGTTTTGTTCATGTACTGGTGTGTGTGTACAGTATGTATAGTATATTGTTACATATTATATAGATAGAGATATGGAGAGGGGGGAGAGTGTACTGGATAATGTTTTCCTTCTATCAGGAATGGTATATTTGGATTCAAGAAATCATCTAGAATTGGTTTTTATGGCATTGCTGAGGACTTGATATCCATGGCAGGCAATTGTAAATATGATCAGCAATCCTGTAAATTCTACTGTACCAATAGCTGCTGAGGTTTTTAAGAAGGCAGGGACCTATAATGAAAAGAAACTCTTTGGTGTTACTACTCTTGATGTTGTCCGCGCAAAGACGTTCTATGCTTCAAAAGCAGGAGTTCCTGTTGAAGGTATTTAAAATTCTGGCTTGTTATGCTTAGCTACTCTCAAATATTTAGTATTCTGTAAAATATTTTTACTTTTTATAATTTAATCATGAAATATGCATCCTGGGCAAACATGCCAGGCACTTCTCCTCATTTCAAGGATGGTATCATAGGGCTCAAGGCCATCAGAAATATAGTCAGCTCAAGATGTCACTTGAGCGAATTGAACCCGGGTGGGAAGGATAACAGTCTTTGCACACAACCATCTGGGCTAGACCCAATACATGATATGCTGCAAGATCTTACCAACATCATGCTTTTTTTAACATTAGATACAATTCTCAGTTTTATGTTTGTTGTTGATGTCATCCTATGCTGTCTGCAGAAGTTGATGTTCCTGTTGTAGGTGGACATGCGAGTGTTACAATTCTTCCACTTTTTTCACATGTATATGACTTTGTTGGATCCTCATCTTGAGTTTGTTCTTTACTCTTGGATATTAGAAGATTAATTTATCAAAGATAAAATGAGATCATAATTACCTACCCTTCAATACAGTTAAAAAGGGAACATACACTTTTTTGTTTTGATAAATTTTTTTAGGCAACACCAAAGCCAAACTCTGTATTGTCTGAGGAGGACATTAAAGCCTTGACAAAGCGCACACAGGATGGAGGAACTGAAGTTGTTGAAGCAAAAGCAGGGAAAGGTTCAGCCACACTGTCTATGGCGTAAGTTTATGTTTTGGTCCTCTATAGTGGCTAATATGCATTCATATCTTTTGAATGTTTTTTATTCTTATGTGACTGTCTAGAGTGCTGAATTTTTCATCTTGATGTAGTAGTTGGAGTCAGATAATCTTATCATGGTGTGTGCTTCATGATTTCATGCTTGGCATGCAACATGATTTCATGCTTGATAAGTACCTAATCTGAGATTCACTGTCAGTGAGAATATGGTATGAAGGAGCTTCTTTCTCTTTATCTGAATCTTGTACTCATACATTTGCATGTCTCAAATCTTTTACCTTAAGCTTAGGTACTTATCCTACATGAAATCATGTAGCATGCATGTCTCAAATCTTTTCCCTTAGGCTTTCTCATTTGTGTGAAACTCAGCGGGTGCTTTTAACCTGTGAGGTTTGACCGATGGATTGTTGCCTTTCATTTACCTTAGTTTGATTGAAATGTTCAGAGTTAATCTAGATTCTGCATGCAAAGATCCTTCCCTAAGAAAAGCCATGAGTCTCTTCAAGGATGTTATTCCTTCTTAAACATAAGATATGTCAAATGGATCCCGCAAAAGTTGTGTGCTTGATGATGGGTAAATCTGGGTATGAGATTTACAAATTTGCACTTACATGTATGCCTGTGGTTGCAATTCACAGATAGGCGCATAACATCCATTCATTACCTAATCTTGAGCATTTGAGCATGGTTCATGCAAAAAACATTGCTGGTCAGTTAAATCCATTAGTTGAAAACTTGGAAGTGAAGAGTAGTGTTGTAGTCTTCTCTATGTTGATGAATGCTTTTTAAGACTTCAAAATGTTTAGACATGCAATTCCTTTTTCATCTTGCTCTTGTGTTCTCAAATTTTTTTTTTTCTACTGTTTTTTAAGGCCAAATATAAACCATGGGATATATATTTTTACCTTGAAGACCTCCAAATCATTTGGAAAAGGAGGTGCTGCAGCAAAAGAGATGGGTTGAATTTGTTGTTTGGATGGACTCTATGGTATGTAATCTTAGTTGGATTTCCAATATACTTTTAAACCATATTTTCATTTTATTTTTTAGTACTATTATATATTATATCTTACCTCATTTTATGGTTAATATTGTATAACAAAAACATGCGTTGTGTTATGTAATTAATACTAACATGTAATATTGATTTTTTTTGTCAGAATGCTATAGGTAATGATTGCCACGACGATGATCCAAATTATGTTCAACATATATCAGGAGATGATGAGGATGAGGATGAGGATGATGGTGGTGAAGGAGGAGATGATGATGATAGTTGCGGTGTTGGTGATGATGTGGATCAGAGTAATGAGGATGGTCAAGATGATCATGAGGATGATCTTGGTGGTGGTAGCTAGGCATGCACATGCATTGTTTTTTATGAAGAAATTATTGTGTAGAATGACATTGTTATGTTTAGATGGGTGTTGTGAATTTACCCTATATCAATGAGACATTTTGATTTTTTAATCATACGATGAGTTTGATTTATGTATGTTGTTAATTTATCGTAACGATATTCATGAAATATTTTGATTTGTTAATCATATTTGAATTTTAGTTGTTTTGATTAAAAATAATACTGATTTTATTAGTATTATGTTGCTATTTTATACATGTTTTTAAAATTGTTAATGACACATTGTTATTTTTTTGGATGGATGTTGCCAATTTCTCTTAAATTTCTTTACAAATGATTTTGAATTGTGATATCTGCTTTAATGATATTTAGAAACTATCATATATTTCACTATGAATCTATAAAGGGGGTCATATATGTAAAGAAAAATATACTCTATATAAGAAGTCAAATGCGGATGTAACCATGGATGCAAAATTGAAAGTAAAATTGGATGTTAAACTAGGAATTAATACAAAATGCAAACAATTGACATACAAAGTGTTTTAAATTAGAAGTGAAAAGTTGTGCAATAGTTGACACAAAGAAGGGAACAAAACATGGCATACAAAAGGATATCAAATTGGGCAAAAACAAGGACACATAAATGGGCACCAAATTAGATGCAAAAAAAGAAAACAACTAGATGTAAAATAAGATGCAAAGTTGAGCGTTAAAAAGAAACAAAAAACGTTACAAATTAATATGCCAAATGATGATGCAAATAATGGTGTAAATTTGGGATGCAAACTTGGGTGCAAAAAAGGAAAAAAAAAAGATGTAAGAAAAGACATAAAACAAGATGCAAAATGGGGCTGAAAAAAGGTGAAACCAAGGATGCCATATTGGATGTAAAAAATGATTCCTAATCACATGCAAATTTAGGATCGAACTCAGACACAAAATTATATGCAAATGTGGACACAAAATGAGGCAAAAAAAGATGCAAATTTGGATGGTGAAAACGATGTAAAACTAGACACCAAAAAAATGCCAAATTGGATGAAAAAGTCAGTGTAAATAATGGTGCAACATTGGACACAAGTAGACACAAAAAAATGGTGCAAAAAGGGGCATAAAATAGCTTAAAATTGGATGCAAAACTTGGTGCAAAAACAAATACAAAAGTAGACGTAAAAAATGGCTCTAAATTGAATGTACCATTAGACACAAAATAAGATGCAAAGGTGGACACAACACATGACTCAACATAAGATGCAAATATAAATGCAAATTTCGATGCTCAAAATGATGTAACATTAGATGCAAGAGATGGTGTTAAAAATGATGCAAAATTGGATGAAACAAATGACGCAAAATATGGTGCAAAATGAGATGGGAAAAATGGAGACAAATCAAACGTAAATGTGGATGTAAAAAAATGGTCCAAAAAAAGATGCAAAAATGGGCACAAAAATGGATGCAAAATTTGGTGCTAAATCAAATTCAACACATGGTGCAAAGATAGGCACAAAACCTGGCGTAAGACTAGATGCAAAAACTGACACAAAATGGATGCATAAAAAGACGTTAAATTGGATTCAAAATATAGTGTAAACTTGATGCAAAAATGGAAGCAAAGAATGACACAAAATAGGAAGCAAAAGAGAATGAAAAATAGATGCAAAAAATGACACAAAACTAGAAGCAAAACCTGTCATAAAATAAGATGCAAATCTTGGTTCAAAATTTGACGCAAAAAATGATGCATAGTTTGGTGTAAAAAATGATGCAAAATCTAGCGTGAAAAGGGATGCAAAATCAGGTGCAAAAAAGGACGCTTTAAAAATTGTACAATAGAGCCAGATTTAGCGCCAGGTTGCTCATCACAATTGCAAAAAAAATGCACTAAAATCTGGCGCTAAATCTGGCGCAAATCGCTGGTTTTGTTGTAGTGTAAGAACCAATGGCGGCCTGCCACTTGGCGCCTCCAAATTCCCTGATGGAACCTACCACGTCATCTAATCCTACCATGTGAGCAAGTTAAACCTAAAATTTGACTTGCTCTAACTTCTGCATAAGAACTTAGATTTAAGTTCTGTTCACACCGCTGGAATTAGAATGATGAGCTCTTCGATATGAAGCTAATTTTAATAAGATTCTAACACTTTTATTTTTGGGCCTAATTTTGAGCACCTGATCACTCCTCCCCACTAGAAGCCTTTTGGACCCCAAAAGGATCACTTTTAATTGTTCAGCAGGTGAGGGTATAGTTCCCTCACCTTTCCAACCTCTATCCATTTGGCTTTTGAAGGAATTGTACCCTTGAGCCCCACTCAAAGATAATCAATACTTCCCCTTTTTGTTGTCCTTGTTCTTCTGTCAAGTATAGTGTCTTGTTGAAGCACATCAAGGAATTCTGGAGAAAAGTCTTCAATAGATGGAATTTGAATATTCTCTCCTTGATCTTCAATCAAAGGAGGCTCATACAACCTTAAATTCTCAACATTAACAACAACATAAATTTTCATATATGAAGGAAAATCCAACCTGAAGGCATTGTTACCAATCTTTTCCAAAATTCTAAATGGACCTATCTAATTGGTTTGAGCTTTTTACCTTCTCCATGGAGCCTCTCTTTGTTAATGTGAAGCCAAAATTCATCACCATATTGGAACTTGTGATCTTGAAGATGCTTGTCGTGCCTTGCTTTGTACTTGCCTTGGCGTTTCTCAAGATGTTCTCTAACCTTTTGGTGTACTAATTGTATTTGTTCAATGAAATTTCTTCCTTTGTCTATGTCACCATGACCTTCAATAGCAACATCTTTGGCAAAAATAAAATCCAAGGGAGATTTAGGCAAGTATCCCATGCATGCCTCAAATGGCAACGTTTGAATGGAAGAGTGCTTGGCTTGGTTGTAAGCATGCTAAATATAGTGCAGTTGTTCATCCCACAACTTAGGATGCTTGCTGCAATACCCACACAAAAGATGTATCACTGTTATGTTCACCACCTCTGTTTGACCATTTGTTTGTGGATGAAAGGTTGTACTCTTTTTCAATTTGGTGTCCATGAATCCCCACAAGCGTGACCAAAAATTCCCAACAAAGCGAGAATCTTAATCACTAACAATGGATGTGGGCAATCCAAAATGCACCCAAACATTCTGAAAGAATAACTTACTAGTTTGTTCAACTGTAGCTTGTTTTTTACATGGAATCAAAATACACTTTTTGTTGAACCTATCCACAACTACATACAAATAATCATGACCTCTTTTTGACAATGGAAGACCTCCTACAAAATCCATAGAAACACTCTCCCACTGTCATGTAGGAACCGAAAGTGGTGTGTACAATCCTAACTTCCTATTGCCACGCTTACTGATTGCACATAATGAACATCCTTTAATGAAACAAGACACACTTTCAAGCATACGAGGCCAATAAAAATACCTCTATAGATGTGCCACCATCTTACTTACACTAAAATGACCAGCAATAAGAGAAGTATGTGCCTCTCTTATGATGTTAACTCTTTCTCCCTGTGGAATACAAAGCTTTCCAAGATGGTATAACAAGTTATCGTGCAAATGATAATCCAATTCCTCCACTTGGTTACCTTGACTCAAGCTTGCATAAACATATTGAAAGTCATTATCTTATGCATATTGCTCAATATAAGTTTCACGTAAAACAAAATTATGCTTGAGCAAAGTAGCTGCACTAAAAATAGGCCTAGAAAGAATATCAACAACTTTATTGTAGATACCTTTCTTATACTTGATTATCAAGTGGAATTGTTGAAGAAAACCCATCCATCAGAAATTCCTTAATTGCTGCAACTTTGATTATGATTGCATGTATTGCAATGGTTGATGATCAGTGTGAATGAATGTTTCCTTACCCATAAAATGTTTCCATTTTTCACAATGTGCACCAATGCATACAATTCCTTGTCATATGTAGGATAGTCAATCACTGCACCATTAAAAGTTTCTGAATGAAAACAGATAGGCTTACCATGCTGCATGAGGACTACACCTATAGCATAGTCACTAGTATCAATCTGCATCTCAAATGACTGTCTCAAGTCTGGAAATGCGAGTACGAGAGTTGTACTGATATTTTCCTTCAATGCATCAAAGGCATTTTGTTGTTTGCCTCCCCATTGAAAAATCTTTTTCATGCTTGTCAATGCATGAAAAGGAGCTGCTATAAGAGAAAAATTAGCAATGAATTTCCTCCAATATTGGCCTGCTCCCAGAAAAATTCTTACCTCTGTAATTGTCTGGGGCCTTGGCCAATTTATAATGACATCAAACTTGGAGGGATATATTTTCAACTCACCTCCTCCAACAATATGACCCAAGTAAACTAAAGAAGTCTTTCCAAACTTGCACTTTGACATCTTAAGATACAACTGTTCTTTTTTCAAGACATCAAGTACTTTTCTTACATGCATGACATGTTCATCACGGGATTTACTGAAAATTAAGATGTCATCTAAGTAGACTATGAAAAATTCATCAAGAAATGGCCTCAACACATCATTCATCACACACATGAATGTAGCAGGATAATTGCATAAACCAAACGACATAACTAGCCATTCAAACAAACCCTGTTTTGTTTTGAATGTTGTCTTCCAAATGTCTCCTTCAGCTATTCTAATTTGATGGTAGCCACTTCTTAAGTCCATCTTAGTAAAATACTTTGCATCTTTCAATTGATCCAGTAAATCATCTATTCGAGGTAGTGGGTAATGGTTTTTTACCATAATTTTGTTTAATGCACGAAAGTCCACACACATGTGCCATGTTCCATCCTTCTTTGGCACCAAGACAATAGGTGAACCACAAGGTGAGGAAGATGGTATGATGATCCCTTTATTCAACAACTCTTGGATTTGCATCTTAATTTATGTGCTTTCCATCACTGACATCTTATACATGCCAATGTTAGGAAGAGGACAATCTTACTACAACTGTATCTCGTGTTGGATTCCTCTCTTGGGAGGTAATCCCTTTGGTTCCTAAAACATTTCGTCATATTGGTTAACTACGTCAACCAATGGTCAACCAATTCAGATTTCAAATTAAAATCACAACCTTTAAAAGCTTCATTATCATAATCATTTTTGGGTTTGATCATGAGAAGCACAAAATTATTGCTCAAATTCACCAATCATTTCATCTGCCCTGCATTAACAAGTGAAAGATTTTTTTTCTTGCTATGAGCTCTCACAATATATCCTACTACATTTTTGAATAAATG
The DNA here is from genome assembly GCA_031772625.1 of Pinus tabuliformis. NCBI lineage: Eukaryota > Viridiplantae > Streptophyta > Pinopsida > Pinales > Pinaceae > Pinus > Pinus tabuliformis. Next base: position 408,194,324 of record CM062806.1, on the reverse strand, counting down.
ATATTTATTTTCATGTCGATGGAAGATATTTTTTGTCATAAAGGTATGGGCTGCCCAAAACAATGCCATAGATATCTAACAGCACAACGTCAAGCTCCACTTCATCTATGAAATTTGCAGTAATAGTGAATCTCAGTTTACACTTTCTAGTAACCTACAATTTCACATTGTCACATACCCATCCAAGTGGATATGGTTTATGATGTGGAATAGTTTCCAGATTTAAACTCTTGATAATGTTTTCAGAGATAAGATTGGCTTGAGAGCCACTATCAAAAAGCGTATCAATCTTGTTATGTTTTGAGACCATCCTTATGTGAAACAATTCTATTCTCCTCTTTTCATTTGGAGTTTCATTTTGCGAGTCTGAAGAACTAATGCTGGCAATGGATTCTTTTCCTTTTAACCCCATGGCTGTGATTTTAGTTTCATCGCTCGAATTGGATCCCAAATCCTATTGAGTGGTTGCATTTGTCTTCTATTTTCCTTTGTTGTTGTTTCATTTTGGTCTCATTTCAGGATGAAGCTTCCAATAGTGAGCTTCATCGTGACCCTCTCTGGAACAATGTTTGCATGTAATTTTTTCTCCTTTTTTAATAGATGCATTTTGTTTGCCTTTGCTTTGAAATCCTTTTCTTTTTCTTTACTCTTAAACAACTTTTTACTACCTTCTTCTGGGGTGTTTTTCCCTCTTGCCTCAAGATGAGTGGCTTGCACACACACATCATCTAGATTATTGGGATTAAACATTAATATAGTATGCCTAAGGTAACTATGTAAATTCCCTATGTACTTTAGCAAAGTGTCCTATGATTGCAAATCTACACCTAACATCAAAGACCTTTTTCTGAATCCTTGGGTGTAGTCTTGCACATTTTGACCTTTAAGCTATCTAAAATTCTGCCAATTCATGATGATTTTCTACATATAAGCTAGAGGGTAGAATTTCCTTTTAATTGCAATAATGAAATCATTCCAAGAAATTGAGATCTTACCGTGTTTTTTAATCTCCTCTTGGGTCTTTGATTCCCACCATACTAGTGTTGCACCCTCCATTCTCAATGAAGCTAACTGAATCTTTATGTCACCTCTTGATGGTTTAATTGAATCCTGTAATAGACCTCCAACTGATGAATCCAATTATCAACATTCTCTTCATTCACTTCACCATTATACATGGGCAACTCGAATTTAACATTAATTTTTAAAAAAGGTGATTTACCAGTTCCTTTTGAAGAACGATGATGAATATGAGTAAGGGTTGTGTTAGTGGAAGAGGGCGAAGATTCTTGTGAAGAAGAAGATGAAGAAGTTGGTGGAGGGTGGAGAGGGTGGAGGTTTGTCTCCATTTCTATTACCTCATCTTGAAGAGCCTTCTTTGTTGGGAGGTTTGGAACTTTTTTCTTGCAACTTGGTATTCCTCTCTTCATAGATGACCTTCACCATCTCTATAATATCAAAGAAATCCTTTCTGAAAGTCTTCTCATCTTCTGTCATGTTTGTAGGTTCTCCTTCATGAGACATGATCTCTAGAGTCTCAACTACAACTTTAGGTTGAGCTGGTGTTGGAGATTGTTGCAATCTTTTTCTTCTTCCCCTTGACCCAACTTCAGGGCTTCCAACTAGCTTTCCTTCACCTTTTTTGAGTTTTAACCTTGTAAGCATGACATAAGCTTGCAAACAATTAAATCCTTCTTTCAAAAAGAAAACCTAGGGATCTGATACCAAATTGATCTGATTTAGAATATTAGTTTGTAGTGCTAAGATCTTCCTCAAATTATTAACAAAATGCTTTCATTGTGCTTAAGGATTCATGAAATTTTGCAAGTGAAATGAAGAGTTTTTATGTTAATTTTATGAGCAATTTAACATAAACCAGAAACTGAACAACATCATAAACATGTACAGAACATCATCAAAAACACATTACAAAAAGCACATGATAAAGGAGTTCACCCCTCTTGGGCTACATCTCCTTGGTCCAGCTTCCAATGTCTTGGGCCTCTCTATTATGCTCAAAAGTGTAAAAATCTATGTTTACAATGCTCAAGTGCTTTCGAAACCTGCTCCAATCAGTTCAAAATGCTCAAAAATAGTTATCAAGTCTATTTTTGCATCTAATTTGGTGGAAAATGAAGAATTTATGACTTCCCTTATTTTCCCACTATTTGTTCCACAAATTGCTCCACATCCGACATGAACCCACAATTTCGCTCCAAAAATCTGCTAATCGAGTGAGAATTTTTCCGCGCGACGAGCCATAACCCGTCGACACTGACTGTCCATCGCAAATCACAATCAACGGAGTCTCGGAGTCTTCTGGACTGTGATCCAAGCGGGTGATATGCGACTGTAATTTGGCAGACCCGATGAACTCTTAATTGAAGCTTATAATGTATCGCGTCTGGGATCCTTTCGCAATCGATGGATAAACCATCCCATGCTTCAAGCACTCTGCGATACGATGGACCCATCGGGACTATTAAACATAACAAATAGATTATCGCATCCGAGAACCCCATCACATATCACAATTGACGCTTTCCATTGGTGGATACCAAAACCCATACAATTGCGGACCTGTTGGGATTATCAAACCTAGTCCATAAAATATCAGGTCCAGAGCCCCATTTCAATCACAATTGACACTTAAACCATCAACATATCAACCCAACCTACATTATATGATAACACAAATCCGTCGGGACTATAAATCACAATGGATAAAATATCAGGTCCGGAACCCTGTCACAATCATAACCAGGATCATTACTGTCGCCGCTTTGTAAACACTAGCCCCTTTGCGATTGCGATATGCGAAAAATCGCATCACAACGCAGTACTTGCAGAGGGCCGATTCTGTAACACCTCCCTTCACCGATGTGTGATTTGAGAAATGCGGGAACCAATGGTGGCCTACCATTTGGCGCCTCCCGAGTCACTGATGGAACCTGCAACGTCATCCAATCCTGCCATGTGAGCAAGTCAAACCTAAAATTTGACTTGCTCTAACTTCAGCATATGAGATCGAATTTGAGTGTCATTCGCACCATTGGAATCAGAATGATGAGCTCTTCGATCTGAAACTAATTTTAACAATATTCTGACACTTTGATTTTTGAGCGTAATTTTGAGCACCTGATCACAAAATCAAGTTTCAAATTATAATTTCTTCTCTCAATCAAGCCAAATTGGCATCTGTGATTTATCTTCGATGGGAGAAACACAAATCCTCTTCCTCGATTGTCAAAAAAGAGAGAGGATTCCATATTGAGCTATATTTCACCCTCCATCTATAACTTGACATATAGAAGGTCAACCACTCATCGAAATAGTGTTGTTCCAAAAAGAAAACATATTATTTTTCTACCAAGTCATCATATAGTTATATTATATTATATCATTTCAAATATGCCTTTGCAATTTTGTATTCTCTCCAATTATTTGGGTCTATTGAGTTTGTTATAATTCCTTTAAACTTATTGAGTAATACAATTTGCAATTATAGACATAGAAGATAAAATTTCTAGGAAAGAGAACATCGGCTTTAAATTCATCTTAACCCAAGATATATCATAGCTTTCAAGGGATTAAATCCCTAAAGGTGAAAACTTTTGCTCGAGATTTTTCAATCTAAAAAATATTTCCATCGTATTACTCTCTACCCATGATAAATTTCATAAGATGGATTTACTCTGGTTCTTAATAGACACACACACAATGTTAGCTCCATGCTCTTAATACACACACATACACACTCCATGTTCTTAATATGCAGATGCACACAAACCCACATGGTGTTAACTCATTTTTAATACACATACACACACATACCCACTATTTGTTAACCCCGTGTTCTTAATACACAAACATACGCACACCCACCATGTGTTAACTCCATGTTATGAATAGATAGATATACAAACACCATGTTTGAACTCCATGTTGAACTCCTTGTCTTTAATACACATACACACACAAACCCACCATTTTTTAAACCCATGTTCTTAATACACAAACATATGCACACCCACCATGTGTTAAATCCATATTATGAATAGATAGACATACAAACACCCTGTGTGAACTCCATGTTGAACTAAAGAATTTCACCTCCCTTGTGTTTAGCAGTATACTATTTAAATGTTTTAATATAATTTTTTTTTCCTTAACATTTAATTGTTATATATAATACAAAGATATGACACCGATATTGAAATATATTATTATGATTAGCGTTGAAATATTTTTAAATATGTTGTGTCATATCCATGTCAAGCATGGAAGGAATTCAACATCTCCTTCATACTTAGTCAAAAACACCTTTTCATTGAAAGATCTCATCATATGAAATGTGGGTCCCACTCTATCTATCTCTATCTCTTGATATATGTACACACATTAATTCAATATTAATTATAAAACGAAGTAGTACATTATATAAATATAATGATTTAATTCCATATTAATTATGAAAAGTATACTATTGGGGGTTTTTGCGCGACATTATATTATATGTCATTTTTTGGGATTCAATTGGGTTAAGTAAGTCATTCATCTATGATCATTTCCATGAGAGGTAGTCGTAACTCACTAATTTCTCATGATTTTTGAATAGTCCACTTAGTCAGTTATGACTACTTCTCGTGGAAATGGTCATAAATGAATGACTTACTTAACGTAGTTGAATCCCAAAAAAATGATATATAAAAATATACTATTTAAATGTTTTAATATAATTTTTTTTTCTTACATTTAATTGTTATATATAATAAAAAAATATAACGCCAATATTAAATATTTTATTTATGGTTAAAATTGAAATCTTTTTAAATATATTGTGTCATATCCATGTCAAACATGGAAGGAATTCGACATTACCCTTCGTCCCACTCTATTTATCTCTATATCTAAATATATATACACACATTAATTCAATATTAATTATAAAATAAAATAATACATTATATAAACAATAATTTAATTCCATATTAATTATGAAAAATAATACATTATCAAAATATTTTTATTTTCAATTATATATATAATTGATAACAAAATATTTAATTAAAAATAAATATTATTGTAAGTATTTTTATTTTCAATTATATCTATATAAAATTATAATAAAATAGTTAATTAAAAATAAATATTATTCTAAGTAGCTACTCTAGTCACTACTCGACCACAAGCAGCTACCAATGAAGAGTGCTGCATCTTTACGCGCTCTTCTTTATAGGCGAGCCTGCTTGGGCATCGTTTGTAAGGCCCTGCGGTCTATGTGACGGGCGGGCACACCCACCGAGCAAACGAGCGAACGAAACGAGCGAGCTGCAGTGAAAACGGGAGAGATACACGGTGGAAAGTGTGGGCGAGCGAGTTGGTCGCGGACTTATAGTGGGCGAGCTGGGCTCGCCCCGCTGGCCAACTTGAACCATTGTGCGATGGAGGGGGCAGCCACCCACGAGTTGGGCGGGCCGACCAAACATATGGCAAACGAAGTGAGTTGGCCGGGCGAAAAAAACATGAGTCGGCCAGGTGGCATGACTCGCCCACCACCCATATACATAGCCAGTGCGGTGGGATGGACAAGGCAAGCAATCAAAACCAACGAACAACACAAGAGTTCTGCAGTTGGGCGAGTGGGAGGTCGTAGCAAGTGCGAAGGGCGAAGGTGACTGCGGTAGCCGTAGGTCATGAATCCGCACGACGGGTGACTTCACACGTAAAAACAACGAAGGCATTCGGGCACGGTTCGGTGAGTCGGGCAAGGCTGCACGACGGGTGCACTTGCCAACGAGTTGGCAGACGAGTGGAACGTGGGCGTTAGGTCGGTTCGGCGAGTCGGGTGAGCTGCACGACGGGTGCACGCCGACGGGTTGAGGTGAACGCCGGGTAGACATGCGGACGGGCAGCCGGGCGAGGGTGCGCCGTGCACGCTGAAACGAAGGATCGGTGGATCGTGAGGACGGGCGACCTGAGTAGGGTGCGTCGTGCACGACGAGTTGGTTGACATGGTGAACATGTGGACAGGCGACCCGAGTTGGGAGCGCCATGCACGACAAAACGGAAGTGTGCTGGTTTGGTGAAAAGGAAGTGAAAAGAAAATATTTGGTGGTGCCGCACCTCGCTATAGTGTGGTTAGAAGATTACCGCGAGTGCAAAGGCCTGACATCGTTGGTCAAGCAAGAAATCCCTCGCCCTATCCATCATTGAATCATCCCTCTCTCAAGCAAGAAATCCCTCGCCCTATCCATCATTGAATCATCCCTCTCTTTGGAAGGAACGTGGCCTATTTATGACTAATTTATGAGTAATATTCTTTAAAATCTCAAATACATTTAAATATTAATTCTAGGTTTATCTTTTAAATTTTCAACTATTCCATTAAATTTTTTGTTTTTTTATTGGTTATTGTTTTTTGTTTTTTTAATATAGGAGTCGTCTATTGAGGCAGAAGAATTACTTAGATAGTCAAAAGTGGCCAGAATCTTGGCAAAAAAATTTAAAAATTCTTGAATGGAAATGGATTCAGCACCATCAAAACCTCTGTCTTGTACACCTAAAATTTCGAAATTTAACAACTATAACTTGGATTTACAAAAATCTTTTCCAAATTTTCTCTAAATATCACCAGAATTTCCATAACTTTCTGGCCAATTCCTCCCGCTCGTTAGACTATGGCTTTTACCTCTCTCTCAAAGTTCATTTAATAACATTTTTCTAACCGGCCAAAATATTGTGAAAATTTTTCAGTGACGAGGGACGGCTGGTCCATGATGTCGTTAAACATGTGTTGACTATGAAACGTGGACACAAATCATCCAGCTATTCCTACGATGTGTTCCTCAACCATCGTGGCAAGGATGTTAAGAACAAACTGGCCAGCCATCTGTACTATCGTCTTCGTAATTACGGCTTGAGGGCATTTTTTTGACAAGGAGGAGATGCAGAAAGGAAACAGAATAAATTTGGTGATAGAATACGCTATTAAAGGCGCTTCTGTCCATGTTGCCATCTTTTCTGCAGCCTATGCAGAATCAGAATGGTGTATGGATGAGCTTGTACTCATGGTCCAATCCGAGTCGATCATTATTCCAGTTTTCTACAGTTTGAACCCTACAGAGATGCGGTCGAATCCTGTGGACGGCACGAACGGTGTATACGCTGAAGACATTTGACCCTCAAAATCATCAAGAGAGGCCACGATACAAGTCGTCGACCATTGAAAAATGGAAAAAGGTTCTGATGGAAGTTACAGGGAGGGACGGTTTGAAGCTGGAGACATATGATGGGTGAGAACCCCAACTGCAACTTTTTTTTAGTTTAACCATTTATTTACTTAGGCATTTCTTACTAGTAATTTCATTGTGAACATGTTTTTCAGTGACGAGGGGAAACTGGTCGACATGGTCGTGCGAGAAGTTGTTAAATACAAAAGTAAAGGACGATGAAGCAAAACTTTTGAAAAACAATGCCAGAAGAACAATGTTAGCGGCATCTAATGGGAATGGGAACGCTATGTTGTTTTGCCCAAATTCGAATTCGATTGGATATGGAAAAAAATGAGTGTATAAAAATTTAATTAAAAAAAAAAATTGATGTTACAAATTCTTACTAATAGAATTTACCATTCTTTAATACTTTCATATGATACTTTAATATTCTCTGCCATACGGAATTCCTTGTTTTTAGCAACTGCAAATGGAATCGGCGAATTTACTAAAAAATTTTGGGCCAATACGGCCAAACTTGGTAACTATTTTCATGAAACATAATTTACATTTACAAAACATAATTTCTGTTATTAATGGAATTGCCTTTATGTTACGCGAAGAATATGGGTGTGAAATATTTCCAAATCTTTAATGTTTGCGAGTTGCAGATTAAGTTGTATATTTTGAAATAAAAGCATCTTTTTGACTCTCTCCTCTGTCAGAGATGCCTTGTTTTCATATATATTTTGATATCTTAACATACTTGGTTTGACAAAGTGATTGCCTGGTTTGACAAAGTGGTTACCAATTTCCCACGGCTGTTTTCAATGGAAAAGCCACCATTGGGTTTCCAATTTCTGATTCTGATTATTAATGGGAGAACTCATTAGGTTATAAAAGCTTTAAGATGACTGCATTATCTATGTTTTCGGCTGTTATCATAATTTGAGGTCATATGGACCATTAGTGGATATACACAGGTAGAGCATCGGCTTCGTCACAGAAGCTAATTCTGAATCAACACACGCTTAGGTTGACTGCGCACAGAGATCGAGTTGGATACAAAATCAGTGGCCATTTTGAAGTCACTGGGTAAACATATTCGTAATATTTTTATCCGATAGTAGTAATGTGTGTTTTAGCTCATATTTTCACATCTTTGTTATTAATGATTTTTTATTTTTTCTCCAAATAGTGAATAATATTATGGTTATTTATTTATTTATTTTAATTTTTCATGTAACTTTTATAATCTTGATTTTGAACTGGTTTGTAATTTTAATTAGAGTTGCTATAATTTTGAAGTTAGTATGTTTGGAGTTTATTGTGCTGGTATATGCTGATTCATAATTTGCTAGTTCTAATTTTTTGAAATCATATATCATACCAATTAGTTTGAACACGGAACAATTTGAACTTTGCATTGTTGATAAAGAATATTTACGCCGTAAGGCGTTTCCCTCTGAGATTAACTCTCCAGATTGCTTTCGTGTCAAAATATGTGCCATTGGATTTTCGTGTTAGACGATTAGGTAATTCCTATCCGTTGATTTGAATTGAGCAAGGCCAGCCGCGACTGTTCGTTCGTCCTGCAATAACTGCGACTGTTCGTTCGATCCTGCAATAACTGTCCACTATCTTCCTTACGAACCGTCAATCGAATTAATTTATTCTATCGATAATATTTTGCTGCATGAACAAGGGTTTTCGTTATGCAGTTGGTATTTCGAGGGCAGAGGCGCAGCAGATCATTAATCCCCTGCAGCGGATCAGTGGTTTTCCGGGCTCAAATTTGTAAGGTAGATGTCTTTTAAAAATCAGCCAGTAACCCGTCATTAATTTCCAACATCCGATATTGCTACACATGTCACCTGCTGTTTAGGATTTCTTTCCCAAACCCTGATCTCTTAGGCCTATCTCTCCCTCGGAAGAAATCCCTGCAAGGATTTGCTGCTGAGATATTTCCATCCCAATATTGTGCATCAGAGGGCTTCAGGGTCATTTAAGAGGGATTCATAAAATGTAGCTTAGCACTAAAAGCTCTGTCAATGATTTCTGGTCTCTTAAGGTCTTCTCCACCAGCCCAAGTAGCTTGTAGTGCAAATTATAATGTCATGAATTAACTGCCTATTGCAAGGTTAAAATTTATGTCTTTTTTGAGTGATTTACATACAGATTTTAAAGCTGCTGCGACGAAAAGCAAAATTAACGAGGATAATTTCTTTTAAAAGCGTTTTCATTGTAGTGAAAAGTCTAATTAATTACAGTTCACCGCCCGCCTTAACTGTATAGCAAATGTTGTACTTTGCAAGCCTGAATTTTGAAGGACGAAATCTGATGTTAATCATCGTAGACTGACTCGAGAATCCAGAAGCTGCGTCATATCCACACGTTGTGTTCCAGGTTTGATCGTCGCCAGTCAAGAAAAGGTTCTGCCGCCATTAATAATTTGCAAGATTTTTTATGCATTTCAAAACTTTGCAACGTCTGAACATGCTTATTCAATTTCGAATACCGAGGAATCAATGACCAGTGAGTCAAATTCACAACTGTTTTTTCAATCTCTCGTCAGTCTTCAGATGTCTTAATGGATTTGCCGGTCAGTTACCATCCTTACATCTTATAGAGTAACATTGATTTGAAAGGGGTTTACACATGTTTGCTTCATATTTTGTACAGATTTGCCAGCACTCTCAACCGCTTTACGAATCAATTTTACTTCCCTTTAAAATATATAAATGTGTGAAAATATTCTCATGTTTTCATACAATAACTTTTGAACTTATGAAATATCGCCTTTCCCGCCTCCGAGGATCCAACAAATCTATCAAATGTTGAAAACCTAAAATGAAGCCATTCTTCAAACTTTCCCAAGGTTGTCATCGTTGAAACATACAAATATATTAAACCAAAACATGCGTGGTTTAACGAAGATCGATTTAAAAACTTATTTAAAAAAGACCGACCAACAAAGGGGAATTGAAAAACCTAGTAACTCCAGTTTAGTCTCATTCAGCAGTTTGAAAGTGCACAGGCAGGCACAGTGGATGCAGGAAGCTTGCAATGGCGGTGGTTTAGGATTATCTAATTTTCATGGCCTCCATGGCTAAGTGGGTAGTACACAATCAAGCACACTGGATGCAGGAGCTTGAGTTTGCAATTGTAATGGCGGTGGTTTATTGTATTTTTTTTCAACTAAAAAAATTGCGTTTGGAGCAGTTTTCAGATATATATAATTTTTCTTGAGATTGGACCGTGTTTGGAGCAATTTTCAGATATATATAATTTTGCTTGAGATTAGACCTCCCTACTTAACTATTAACCATTAAACCACGTCCTAAAAACTATTGAAGATGTCTGAATGGCTAAGTGGTTCGTTATAAATCTGGTAACTGATTACGATGCAATGGGAAAACACCTTCAGTGTCGCTTGAACCTACGCCCAAATGGAGACCTTGAATGTATATGTTTCACAAGACGCTGGGAGCTGCCAATGCAGACAATTTATAGCAGCACGGGGTGGGATTCGTATGCATGGGCCTTCCCGGCACCTGCCAAAATGGTGGACGTCATTGTTCACAGAGTATAATTTACCTTACGCCTAGTGCACAGCCTGCCGGGATTCAACACCGCGAGCGGACCTGCGAGGTGAGCAACCACTGTGAGCAGGAGAAACGAATGCTCGAGAGGACCTGTTCCGGTTGTGCGAATGGAGCAAATGAATGTTTGGTGCAAGGGATCGTTTGAAATTGCGCGGGTGTTGGTTGCCAAAATGGTGGATGTCATTGTTCACAGAGTATAATTTACCTTACGCCTGGGGCACAGCCTGCCGGGATTCAACACCGCGAGCGGACCTGCGAGGTGAGCAAGCACCATGAGCGGGAGAAACGAATGCTCGAGAGGACCTTTTCCGGTTGTGCGAATGGAGAAAATGAGCAAGCACCGTGAGCGGGAGAAACGAATGCTCGAGAGGCCCTGTTCCTGTTGTGCAAATGGAGCAAATGAATGTTTGGCGCGAGGGCTCGTTTGAAATTGCGCGGGTGTTGGTTGCCAGCGCAGCGGGTGCCAGCTCAGAGGTGGTAGGTCAAAGAAGCATTAATTAGTGTCATATGTTATTGATGGCTTTACATAGTGTTATATGTTATCCATTGCCTTACGGCGGTTTCTTTGCAACGTCTGATGCAAATGCTAGTTGGTAAGTTAATTTGATATAGATAATATAAAAATGCACAGATCGTGGAATATATGATCTTCGTGTAACCGATCGGGAATATAAGATATCTGCGTAGTTCGTGTAGCTCGCTCGTTTCATAGGGAGATGAGTGACGAGTGTCACTGTTGCCGTCGCTATCCAAATTTGACTGCAACAAAATTAAATAAATTATATTTTCCATCGTTTCACTCTCCCTCGCGCCACAGTTGTGTATGTGAGACTCAGACCAAGTATATTCTATGTATATGTGCGTTCGTTAAATCTGATCCCTCCAATTAAATTTAAAAAAAAAAGAAAAATTAGAAAATAAAGTCAACCACGCCCCATCCACCTGGCGTCGAAATAAGAACGGCTACGGCAAATTAATATATAATAACAATAATTATTTATTATTATTGTTTTATTAATATAATTATTGTTTTAATTTATTTACGAATATAAATACTATTATTTTTATAAGATAATATGGATTATTATTAAATAGTAATATTAAAAATTCTATGACTAACATTGTATCTTACGATATGAATCTTTAGATTAATAAACCTAAGAGATTGATATTATAATCTAAGGAAATAGTAACCCTAAGTTATTTACACAAAAAAAACTCAAGGGATTGTACACTCATCGAAATAATATTAAACACAAGGGATCAATATTATAAATTCAAGTTGTATAAACCCTAAGATAAATATAATAAACGCTAAAACAATCATGATTGACCATGCTTTATTTTCACATTAAGACAATTTTTGTCACGATGTGATGTTGGACCATGGTTGACCATGGTTGATTTTCATATGGAGACAATCTTTGTAACAATGCGACATAGGACCATGGTTGATTTTCATATTGAGAAAATCTCTCTAAAAATGTAATGTTGGACCATGGTTGATAATGATTATAAATATAATGATTAATATTAAACCTAAAGATTAATATTATAAACCTTTTGATTAATATGATACCCTAGGAATATAAACCCTTAGATTAATAAACCGAAAGGATTGATATTGTAAAACCAAGGGAATAATAAACCCAAGGGATTAATACTAAAATTCCAAGGGAATAACATTAAAGCCAAATGACAGATATCATAAACCCAAGTTATATAAACCCTAAAATAAATATGATAAAGTCTAAAATAAGCATCGTTGAGCATGTTTTACCATGGTTTATTTTCATATAGAGATGATCTTTGTCACAATGCGACATTTGACCATGGTTGACCATGCTTGATTTTCATTTTGAGACAATCTTTGTCACAATGTGACATTGGACCATGGTTATGCTGGTTATAAGCATGGTTGAATGATTGGTTTATGTCATGGTTATTTCATATATTTACCTGTAACTGTTAAATGGATGGATGCAAGGCCTAATTAATGATGTAGTAGTTCAATGGAGAAGGAGGTGATCCTTTTGGTTATGTTTCATACGTTGTTTTAGTCGTTAATACTCTGCCTTGTATCCTAGACTTGTAGGTTGCATTGATGCCAAGTGCTTGATCGAATGTCAGTCCCGGTTGGGTATGCTCAGGCCTAGTCATGAGGGTGATTTTGATTGATCAACATTGTTATCATGTTTTTAATGAATTCTGGAAGCTACAACAAGTTCTAGGCAGAGGCCATGATTCTGGGCTAGAAAAGTGGCTTAAATCCCAAGGTCGCTGGCACAAACTAGCAATTTTGGTCCACAGTTGCTGCCAGGCAGGCCTGTGAGAGCTTTCAGTCCCACCTTTTCCCTCCTTCCCAACTATTCTTCCAATGGCAGGAACAGTTGCAGTATTTGAACGCCCGCCCTCCTGCTGGGCAGATATCGGCAGAGGACGGCATGAGATTGCTGAGATTCGTCCGGTTGGAGGATGCCAAAAAAAGAATACAGTGGATTCACGACGACTGCATTTCATAAGACGAGTTGCTGCGAGTTTGCATGGAGTCGCTGGAGGGGACTTCAGAGGAAGAAGCGAAAGGAATAACGAAGCTACTTGACGAATCGGGCCATGTTCTCGTATTGAAAAAGACTGTCTATTTTCGTCCTTACAAGGTATATCGAAATCAGAGCTTCTTTAGCATTTCCGGGGCTCAGGATTCACTGATTTGGGATTTTTGGTTGTGGTTTCACTGATATTCTTTTTTCTTTGGTGTGGTTTCAGAGCTTTCGAGAAGATCATGTCTACGCCCCTTGCAACGAAGAGCGATCCTTACAAGGAAGAGCTGGAGAGACTGGAGAAAGCAAAGGAGGAGATTGCTCAGAAAGCTCAGTGTCATGTCATGACAGAGTTACGGTTGGGGTTGGCATTTTTTGGACTTCAAACAGCGGGTTTAATGAGGTTGACATTCTGGGAAGTGTCATGGGATGTGATGGATACCTCCGCAATGCCCTTGATGCCCTTCGTTTCCGCGGAGTTTCGACCTTTAAACTGCAGACCACCTTTGGTGGCCACCCTTCCCGTTTCCTGTACAGGCAGGAACAGACGAAGGTGAGCCAATCTCAGTTTCAGTCCCACCTTTTCCCTCCTTCCCAACTATTCTTCCAATGGCAGGAACAGTTGCAGTATTTGAACGCCCGCCCTCCTGCCAGGCAGATATCAGCGGAGGACGGCAGGAGATTGCTGAGATTCGTCCGGTTGGAGGATGCCAAAAAAAGAATACAGTGGATTCACGACGACCGCATTTCATATGACGAGCTGCTGCGAGTTTGCATGGAGTCGCTGGAGGGGACTTCAGAGGAAGAAGCGAAAGGAATAGCGAAGCTACTTGACGAATCGGGCCATGTTCTCGTATTGAAAAAGACTGTCTATTTTTGTCCTTACAAGGTATATCTAAATCAGAGCTTCTTTAGCATTTCCGGGGCTCAGGATTCACTGATTTGGGATTTTTGGTTGTGGTTTCACTGATATTCTTTTTTCTTTGGTGTGGTTTCAGATAGCAAGAGCTTTCGAGAAGATCATGCCTACACCCCTTGCAACGAAGAGCGATCCTTACAAGGAAGAGCTGGAGAGACTGGAGAAAGAAAAGGAGGAGATTGATCAGAAATCTCAGAGTCACGCCATGACAGAATTACGGTTGGGGTTGGGGTTTTTTGGACTTCAGACAGCAGGTTTAATGAGGTTGACATTCTGGGAAGTGTCATGGGATGTGATGGAGCCCATTTGCTTCTTTCTTACATCAATTTACTTCATGGCTGGATATATATTTTTCCTGAACACATCCAGAAATCCTTCATTCCAGAGCTTCTTCAGCATTCGCTTCGGTGCCACGCAGAGAAGACTGATGAAGAAAATGAATTTTGACATAGAACGCTTTAGAGAACTCCGGAGGTTATCCAGGCCTGGGTTGAAGCCCCCTTATTGTCGCAGGCGTCTCTGTAACTGTGATGATATCTAAGATCCCTAACTCTGTAATTTTTTTAGCATTTTCATGCTGACGATTTGTTTAGAATTATTTGGAAATGCTATGAAATGGATTGGTTCACCAGAATAGTGGATATGGGTTACATTGTTACTGCTTGATTATTGAATGATTAGTTCTGCACTGTAAGACTGTTTGCGCTATTGAAAGACCAGACAACCTTTATGCTAGAATTGCTATCTTATTATTTGAACAGAAAGGAAGTTTTAAAAAATATATATATAAAATGTAAAAAATTAAAAAACCTTAGTGATCTACTAAAATTTAGGGCAAAAATCTTCCCATAACATTACAGTGTCTCCACATAACATTTCAGTGATAACAAAGCAGAAATCGTGCCAGCTTGGATGGTAATTAAAGCTGGAACCACCGGAAGCAATTTTTTGGCAAAAATATACAAAATCTTCCCATAACATTACAGTGTCTCCCCATAGCATTTTAGTGATAACAAAGCAGAACTCGTGCCAGCTTGGTTCGTTTTTTTCTTGAATCAGGTTGCAGTAACACTAAGCTACATTGAGTTAACAACAACAAAATTTTAAATTGAGTAACACACATTCCAAGTTAGCCCAAGGCCTTGTGCAGCAATTATCCCCGAATTACCCCTTTCTAACAAGAGGCAAACAAATAATCATGTTTATTAGGGATAGCAAATGCAGGAAATACATCAACTAAAACATGCAAGATGAATATACTGAATGTTAGATTTTTTGTTAATCTTCACATATCCTCTGGACCTGCATCTCCTAGAAAGCAAGGTTTTGTCTTACTGTCTATGTAAGGACAGCTGAATAGTACTTTAGGAAGGTTAACTGACCCTTGCTTTATGAATAGCCCTTTAGGAAGAAAAAATCATTTTAGCCTTTATCTATAGAGAAGTATTGAATACATTTAATTAAATAATAAAAAAATATATAATGAGGCAAAAAAAACTGTCACAAAAAAAGACAGACAGAGGAGAATGCAATAGAGAAGACAGCATGACAATCAAGGAACAACTTGAATAGATAAATTGTAGTCACACTCTGTAAGTGTGGGAGAATTCCGGATAATGTAATCCAGATAAGGTAAGGTTGACTAATGCATTTTATTTCCAAAGCACTGCAATTCTCTATCGTATATTTTTCTCTCTAATATTTGTCCACTGTGAATACATCATTTTTCCTGCTAAAATTAAAATATTTCAGTGGATGGTATGTCTTTTATTTGCTGTACATTCATGCCTTAATCAATAAATTTGATTCCAATTGCTGAGCACTCTAGTGTTGCGAACACAAGCTCAATATCTCTCTTTGATCACTGGAATTTTTTCCAATATTTGATACCAAAGCTAATGGTCTGTTCATAAGGAAGGCCAGACTTTAATTTTCAGGTTGGTTACCTATTTGAAAAAGAACAAGCAATACAACAAACACCCATGCAAATTAGAAGTCTCAAAGTACACCAGAACCATGGCTGTAGCTAGCTTGACTTTCTTCTTTGTCTAAAACAGATCTGGTTGTAAAATTTAACAGCATGGGATTTCATCTGGAAGCTGCAAATGGGAATTCCATTATTGAACAAGATCATTTAGCGTTCTGGAAGAAGATGAAGTCAAACATACCATATGAACTGCTAGAATCAACAAATGGGAAACTAATAATCACAGGACTCTTACTTGTAGCATTTTGAGCATTAATGATCAAATGACTCACATCAGCAGTGCCAAAACACCAAAAGAAAAATGGGGCACACGTGTGTGAAAATAAAGCTATAACTGTGAGATTTGTCTGAGGGAACTTCACCAAATAAAGAGGAGGCTCCTAATATGTAGCCAAACACAACAATCAATTGAAATTCAAGATGTTTAACATTTATGAATATCAAGTTGTCATCCTAAGATATAGCTGAGGAAGTTTTCACAAATAAAGATGACAACATAAGATGTGGCCAACAACATCAATCACTTCAAAAAATTGTTAGAGATGCTAGCACCTGTTGAGGCACCAATTCAAAATGTACATGCAGTCATCGCCTTGCTTGCATTACTAGCCTAATCTTATGACAGTCTGGTCACTTCATTTGACATAGAACCCAGATCGCCATAATAATGCAAGAGAAGACGTGAAAGAAATATTCAAGGTTGATAACAAAAAACACAGTTTTCTTTCAGCAAGTAGGAACAAGAAGTTCGAGAAAAAGGTTGTTGATCTGGCACGAAAATGAGATTCACTTGCAATTATATTTTTTGTTGCTAAAATAGCAAGGTATAATTCATTTATTGTAGAAAGCAATGGCACCACACCAAAGGAGCATTGGAAAATGTTTTCTGTTGAAAAGGAGGATAAAGCAAATGTGGCAACATACTTCAGGTAGTCTGAGCCTACTTCTTACATCAATGCTCCACCAGTTGGCGCCCTTGCATTTTTCCATGATCATCCTTCCTAGAAAGCATGTGAAAATTAATGTGCACCAAATTCCTCTCACAGAATTGAATATATTTGTACTCAAAATCTCACCCCAATGAAAAGCCCAAATAAACCATGCACCTGGCAAAGTGCACAGGCAGGCACAGTGGATGCAGGAAGCTTGCAATGGCGGTGGTTTAGGATTATCTAATTTTCATGGCCTCCATGGCTAAGTGGGTAGTACACAATCAAGCACACTGGATGCAGGAGCTTGAGTTTGCAATTGTAATGGCGGTGGTTTATTGTATTTTTTTTCAACTAAAAAAATTGTGTTTGGAGCAGTTTTCAGATATATATAATTTTGCTTGAGATTGGATCGTGTTTGGAGCAATTTTCAGATATATATAATTTTGCTTGAGATTAGACCTCCCTACTTAACTATAACCATTAAACCACGTCCTAAAAACTATTGAAGATGTCTGAATGGCTAAGTGGTTCATTATAAATCTGGTAACTGATTACGATGCAATGGGAAAACACCTTCAGTGTCGCTTGAACCTGCGCCCAAATGGAGACCTTGAATGTATATGTTTCGCAAGACGCTGGGAGTTGCCAATGCAGACAATTTATAGCAGCACGGGGTGGGATTCGTATGCATGGGCCTTCCCGGCACCTGCCAAAATGGTGGACGTCATTGTTCACAGAGTATAATTTACCTTACGCCTAGGGCACAGCCTGCCGGGATTCAACACCGCGAGCGGACCTGCGAGGTGAGCAAGCACTGTGAGCAGGAGAAACGAATGCTCGAGAGGACCTGTTCCGGTTGTGCGAATGGAGCAAATGAATGTTTGGTGCAAGGGATCGTTTGAAATTGCGCGGGTGTTGGTTGCCAAAATGGTGGATGTCATTGTTCACAGAGTATAATTTACCTTACGCCTGGGGCACAGCCTGCTGGGATTCAACACCGCGAGCGGACCTGCGAGGTGAGCAAGCACCATGAGCGGGAGAAACGAATGCTCGAGAGGACCTGTTCCGGTTGTGCGAATGGAGAAAATGAGCAAGCACCGTGAGCGGGAGAAACGAATGCTCGAGAGGACCTGTTCCGGTTGTGCAAATGGAGCAAATGAATGTTTGGCGCGAGGGCTCGTTTGAAATTGCGCGGGTGTTGGTTGCCAGCGCAGCGGGTGCCAGCTCAGAGGTGGTGGGTCAAAGAAGCATTAATTAGTGTCATATGTTATTGATGGCTTTACATAGTGTTATATGTTATCCATTGCCTTACGGCGTTTTCTTTGCAACGTCTGATGCAAATGCTAGTTATATATTTATACATGAAGATCAGAATATTTATATATTTATACATGAAGATGAAGCTTGTGGATCGTCCAGGTTTTCGGTGAAAATGGTTTTTTCAAGAAACTAGGTGAACTTTCCAAAAGCCGCGGGATCTTATCTGACACATTTAATGAGGTTGGTGAAAGGTTGGCGGGATCTTATCCGACACATTTAATGAGGTTGGTGAAAGGTTGGCTAGAATTATTACAGTCGCTCCCCCTTAATGCCAACCATATTACAAACACACAAAATAAGCTACAACACCAACACAATACATAAGACACAAACATACTCTTAATTGACATGCATGCTGGTCTAAGTCTCAACGAAGTTTACAACATAATTTGGATTTTCTACAATACATAACTTCTACAAATCTCAAATTTAGCCTTCCCAACAAGCTTAGTGAATATGTTAGCCACATTCTCATTTGTATTACAATATATTAAGTAAATTTCCTTTGATTGAAATTTCTCCCTTACAAAATGATGTTGTGTATCGAGATATGCTTTGACCTTGCATGATATACAAGATTGTTTTCCAATTTGATGGTGCTTTGGTTGTCACACTTGATTAATGTAGGTCCTTTTTGTATTTCTCCATCATCTTCAAGTATCCTTCTCAGCCATATTGCTTCGCAGGTGGCACTACATAGAGATTTATACTCTACTTTTGTTGATGACAAGGAAACAATTAGTTATTTGTCACTGCTCCATGATATAGCTCCTCATCCTATATTGAACATGTATCTAGTGGTGGATTTCTGACCCAGTGGAAATAAGAATGATTTGTTAATTCAACATATTCAATACCAAAATTAATAGTTCTCTTTAAATATCGAAGGATTCTTTTTGCAACTATCTAATGGCTTTCACGAGGATTAACCATGAATTCATTATGTATGTTGACTGCATAAGAAAAGTTTGGTCTAGTGGTAGTGAGATAATTCAAGCTTCCCACTAATTATCAATACAATGTTCCATTCACCTCTTTTGTTCCATCATCATTTCTCAATTTGATCTTTTGTTCCAATGGAAAACTCAGTGCTTTGCATCCTTTCATATAAAGTGTATTTAGTACCTCATTTGTATATTTTCTTTGTGTGATTAATGTCCTTCCATTATCTCTCCATACTTCAAGACCTAGACAATAGTGCATTCGTCCAAGGTCTTTCATCTCAAATTCCTGTGATAACTTTCGTTTTATATATTTAATTAATTTAGCAACAATCTCGGTTATTATTAGATCATCAACATATATAGAGACTAATGCTATATTTCCATTTCTATTTGACTTGATATACAAATTAGCATCATTTTTGCTTTTGTTAAATCCCTGTTGAAAGAAGAATTTATCTATTTTCTCATATCAAGATCTGGGTGCCTATTTTAGTCTGTACAAGGCTTTCTTTAGCTTACAAACAAGATGTTCTTGTCCCTTCTTTACAAATCCTTATGGTTGAACAAGATAGATATCCTCTTTTAAATCCCCATTTAGAAAGGCCGATTTCACATTTAATTGATGTAGCTTCTAATCATATTTAGTGGCCAATGTTATCATTATTCTGATTGTGTTCATTTTTGCGACTAGTGCAAAAGTGTCTTCATAATCTATACCTTCTTTTTTAGAATAACCTTTTGCAACCAATCTTGCCTTATATTTGTCTATGCTACCATCTGCATTAAATTTTGTTTTCCACAACCATTTTGATCCTATATGGACTTTATTTTCAGGTAACTCTTCTATTCCCAAGTTTCATTTTTTGTTATAGAGTTATATTATTCGTTCATAGCATCCCTCTATTATTTATGATTTTTAACTTGTTCATAATTTAAAGGCTCAACAACAATAATCACTTGAGACATTAAATCATAATAGTTATACCTGATAGGGGTTTGAATTTGTCTTGTCGACCTTCTTAGAGGTTCATTGCATTGTGGAGTACCTTCTCCTCTTCTTCTTCTCTGTGGAGTGCCTTCATCACTTTTGTGGATTTTGACTTCTTGAAATTCCTCCTGGAATTTTCATGCTTTATTTAGCTTGAGCTGATTCCATAACTTCTTCTTCTTTAAAGTAGTCATAAGGAGTATGCCATACACCATGTTCATCTTCTTTTATTTGTTTCTTTGCATACTCATTAAATATAACATAGTCTACTTGCAAAGACCTTATGAGTACTTGGATTGTACATTTTAAATGTTTTTTGATCAGTACAACATCGAATAAAAATGCATTTGGTAGCTTTGGCATATAATTTTCTCCAATCATCTTTAGGAATATGAGCAAAAGCCTTACATCCAAATATCTTTAGATGATTAGCTTTTGGTTTAAAACCATAAATTGCTTTGAATTATGGTACTATAAATTGCTGCGCAATTCCATTTTTCTCGCAGTATTTGATAAAAGCTCATGAAGTGTACTCACCACCTTTATATAATCGAAGAATTATAATGCTCCTTCTTGTTTTATTTTCAACCATATTCTTGAATTCTTTGAAGTATTCACACGCATCACTTTTATTTCTTATAAAGTATACCTAGGTATATCTAGTGATATCATCAATAAACAAAAGAAAGTAATATGCTCCACCAAGTGACTTAACTTTCATAGGACCACATGCATTGGTATGCACTAATTCAAGTATTTCACATTTTCTTCTATCGTCATGCACAAAATAATCTTCCCTATGTTGTTTTCCTAGTGCACAACCTTCACATTCAAAGTATTCATCCTAAATATTTCGAAGACCTTCTACCATCATTTTCTTTTGTAGTAACATTAGATCATTATGATTTAATTTTCCATACCTTTGGTGTCAAAGTTCTATATTTGACATGCTTGTTGATGCCAATGCTTGATGCCCGTTATTCGTTAGATCCAATTTATATAATTCTCCAACTCTCATTCCTTTTGCAACAACCTTGTAGTTGTCCTACATATCCTTTACCAAACAATGTGATTTCACAAATTCAACTTTTAAATGTTGATCTGTAATAGTAGAAGTTCTTCTTTAATCTTAGAACATACATGACATTTTGAATTTATTTTTCTTTTCCATTAGGCATAGTAACACTTATATCACCATATCCTTTAATTTCATGTGATATATTATCTCCTAAATATATATGTGCACCATAATTGATTTCATGATATGTATCAAATCAATATCTTTTGCATGACATGTAGATTGATGCACCAGAATCTATGAACCGAGAATTATCATCATCAGTTTCTAGTGATAAAGAAACATTGGACACAAACAATTTAATATTTATAAAATCATGATTAAATGCCTCATCTCTATCGACATAATTTCTTATATGCCTTCTTTGTTTAAATTGATTAAACCTTATTTCACGCATTTCTTAGAAAAATGACTAGGATTTCCACAGTAATAACACACATCATCTCTACTTCATTTGGCATTTGACCTTGGTGAAGGTGTACCTTGAAATGATTTTACCTATGGCTTTTTTCGTTTATTTCTCTCCCATTATTTTTCTTTGAAGGATTGCTTCCCTTTAGCCATCTATGCTAAATCTGAATTGAGAGATTTCTAATTAGTACTTATTCTTTGCTCTTCTTCCTGCACAAGTATACTCTCCAATTCATCAAACGTAGGAGCCTTCTCTCTAGCTGCAAGACTAGTAATAAACATCTCATATTCATCAAGCATTCCATTTAATGTCATAGTAACCAAATCTGTAATAGATATTATTTCGCTGATGTCACACTTATATTTTAATTCCTTAATTCTGGGAATAAAACTATTGATAGTTTCATTTTCTTCCATCTTAATCGAAATATTCTTACTCTTTAAATACAATATTTGATTTGTAGACTTTATCTCATACAAAACTTTGAGAGTGTTAGGTCCATATAATACTAGTGATTCCCCCATTACTATTGTCATTGTATCCCTTATTGTTATTGTTGTGCCCTTATTATCCTCATATTGTTATTATTGTGCCCCATAGAAGCCCACTATTGTTATTTTTGTGCCCTTAGGTCGGATTTGGTTATATTGTGACCCCTTAAACTCCTATATATAGAAAGGAGGTTTTGTCATTTGTATCATCCAAGAATTATTCATTTGTGTAATGTAAAGGAGGTTTCCCCCTCAAAGACTTTGAATTCTAAGGCATTGATCTTTATTTTCTACCTTTTTGTTAGATGGTTTCATAAAATTTGGTACCAGAGCTTTGGATTCTAGGGTTTCGCTTCTCCAAACAGGTCATCATGGAATTTTCGCTATAACGTTTTCACTACAAAGTTTTAGAAGCTAAAAGAAAAACCAATTTGAGAATAAATTGGTGTGAACCTTGGGTCCGAATTTAAGATCTTGTCTCACTATATTTTCGAAGCTATGATCCGATGAAGTTAGGTTTTTTGAAATCTCCAGAATTTCATCTCAAAAAAGTCATCGTGGAAGTTTCGCTATAAGTTTTTTCTACGAAGGTCCAGACTCTAAAATTAAAACCCATTTGAGTCCTAATATTTGTGAAGCTAGGGTCCGAATTTTAGATCTTTTATGGCTATATGTTCGGAGATATAATCTGAGGAAGTTAGGGTTGTTGCAGACTCCTGAATTACATTCTAAATAGGTGACCTTAGGGAAATCCTCACAACTTTCTCGCTGAGCATCAGATTGAAATTTCGTAAGAAGCTGCAGAAAGAGGACGAACTGGACCTTTCTGTGTATTTCTTTCAGGTCCGAAGGTCAAAACAGTAACACATGGAACTTTGTACAAGTTCGCACTACTGAAAAAGTATATAAGCAGGTGATCTTGGGAGGTTGGGCATAACTCTTTCTTGGACAATCTGATTTAGATCAAACTAGTGGAATTGGAAAGAGTGCATAGAGGGACTATAGGTCGCAATTTCAAACCTTGAAGATCCGAAATTATAGAGTTACATTTGTTTCAATATCGAGCTCTTACAAAGTGAAAAAAGGTGTGTAGTTTTTTTAAATTTTTGCATAAGTTTGGTTTGAAAAATTAGTTTGAAAGAATTCAAAGGGTATAATGAAGCATTATTATCAGTAATTGATGCCTCGAAGAAATAAAATGGAAACACCTAGTAAGCAACCTGAAATCTCTAGCATGACTCATGAAGAAGAGGAAGAAATGCAACATGATATATCAAAATTACGAGACCAAGTGCAACAAATTTCACTCGCACAAAATGTAACAGAATATAAGATGGATGGTTTAAAGAAAGACGTAGAAGCTAAGATATATGGCATGGAAGCTAAGATGGATGGTTTAAAGAAAGGCATAGAAGCTAATATGGATTGTTTAAAGAAATACGTAGAAGCTAATATGGATGGTTTAAAGAAAGACGTAGAAGCTAAGCTGAATGGCTTGGAAGCTAAGATGGATGATATAAAGAAAGGCGTGGAAGCTAAGATGGAAGATTTGACAAAATTTATACAAAAAATGCTTACTAATGGCGAAAGGGTAGTAAAGGAAACACATTATGAGAACAAAATAAATGTTAATCATGATTTCATAGACTCTAACGTTAGATCGAAGAACCACCATGTTCCAAAGATCGATATGAGGAAGTTTGATGGCAAGGATCCCGCACCATGGATGCTATAGATGGAGCAATTTTTTGATCTCCATAATGTCCAAAACACACAAAAGGTACACATTGCAACTTTATATTTGGAACCAAATCAGTTTGTATGGTATCAATGGCTTTGCTCTTGTAAACAAATTGTCACTCGGGCTATTTTACGGATGAAATGATAGCACATTATGAGGATACAAAATGCAACACTTTTTTTAGCCAATTGATAAATCTCAAACAAAAGGGTTCAATGATGGAGCACATTG
This sequence comes from Pinus tabuliformis, assembly GCA_031772625.1. Classification (NCBI taxonomy): domain Eukaryota; kingdom Viridiplantae; phylum Streptophyta; class Pinopsida; order Pinales; family Pinaceae; genus Pinus; species Pinus tabuliformis. The sequence goes on along the minus strand of CM062806.1, from coordinate 408,169,922 downwards.
AGGACTTTCAAAAATTGAATATAAGGGTAAAATATATTCCAGAGGAGCATAGGATTGATGTGTTCATAGGGACTTTAAAGGATAACATCCAACATGAGGTTTGCGTTTGGGAACCTGATTCATTGGAGAAGGTGTTTAAGTTGGCAAGAAAAATGGAAAGCAAAATTATGGCAACAAGGAAGCCTACCACTCACAATCATAAATATGGAAGTGTTGTTGACCCTAGCCATCTGCGACCTACAAGGTTGACACCACAACATTTGGAAGAAAAAAGAGAAAAAGGGCTTTGTTACAGTTGGGATAGAAAATACACTAAAAGTCATAAGTGTTCTGAGAAGAAATTATTTTACATAGATTGTGAAGAGGAGGAAGAAAAGGAAGAAGAAATATCAAAAGAAGAGGATATACACCAGGAAAAAACCCTAGAGAAAGAAGAAATGAATCCGATCATATGTTGTAATACATTGGCTGGAATTACCACTCCTCAAACTATTAAGATAGAAGGGCATATCAAGAAGAAAAAGGTAGTAATGTTTATTGATTCAGGCACTACCCATAACTTTATTCATTATAAGATAGCCAAGGAATTGAATTGCTTCCTATATCTGGCACCAAAGTGTCAAGTGATGGTTGCAAGTGGAGGAACCATAACTTGCTCAAGAAAGTGTAATAATATCAAGCTATCCATGGGAGAATATGTATTTAATAGCCGAATGCTTTCCATTTCAATGGGTGGTGCTGATGTTGTACTAGGAGTCCAATGGCTACAATCCTTGGGTACAATAGCTTTTAATTTTCAAGAACTTTTCATGAAATTTTCTTCAGAAGGAAAGGAAGTTGAATTAAGGGGTATCGTAGGGAAACCAGGAAGGATAATCAGCTCTAACGGAATGACAAAATTTATAAAGAAAGAACAAGGAGGCATAATTGCACAATTATGTTCACTAGGGGTTCTCACATCGAAATCATATATTTCTCCATATCTCCAAAAAGTCTTGGACAATCATTCCAAGGTATTTGAGACTCCCAAAGGTCTTCCACCTATTCGTTATCATGATCATGCTATTCATTTGGTTCCAGGAAGTGTTCCTCCAAACATTAGGCCTTACAGATATCCTTATGCCCAAAAGAGTAAAATTGAACGTATGGTTGCGGAAATGTTAGAGGCTGGTATAATTCAACCTAGTCAAAGTTCTTTCTTTGCTTGAGTAGTATTGGTTCACAAGAAGGATGGATCATGACGCATGTGTCTAGATTATAGGGAGCTCAACAAGCTCACTATTAAAGATAAATTTCTCATTCCTATCATTGATGAATTATTGGATGAATTGCATGGATCAATTTACTTCACCAAGTTGGTTCTTCATTTAGGATATCATCAAATCAAGGGCTTTTAGGATTTCTGACCCTGATCACATAAAGGATGAGATTGAACACTTAACCTCTGTCTTCAAAAACATTGGATACAAGGAGTGGAGTATCAAGAAAGCTATAAGAAGGGCTCAGGATAGGGCCCTCTCTGAGCATCCCCCTGGAGACAAGAAAGAAAATCAAGGGAAAGTTTACCTTCCATTCATCCAAGGGATTACAAAAATTTTAAGGAAGAATAACATAGACACTCAATTTACGACATGTGGAACGATAAGGCAAATGATGAGGTCGGTTAAGGATAACATTGATCGACAACAACTCAAGGGAGTGTACAAGATCGATTGCTCATGTGGCAAGAGTTATATTGGGGAAACAGGTCGGTCTCTGAAAATAAGACTTAAAGAGCATGTCGCTGACATAAAGAATGAAAGATCCCGCACATCATCCCTTGCAGAGCACTCGTCCAAGACCAAACATCATGTGTGTTTGGAAGACGCCAAGGTAATTGCAAGAGAGGACAACTATCATAAAAGAAAAATCAGAGAGGCCATTGAAATTATGAAATTTCCTCAGAACCTCAACAGGGACAATGGGAGTGAAATCAGTGGAAATTGGCTTCCTCTGATTAATCAAATAAACCCCCCCGGACCCTTGGAAGCATAGGATCGGAAATAGGGGTCTTTCATTTCGAAAGTTTAATTAATTAATTAAAACAATTAAAACAAATTAATTTAATTAATTTAATTTAATTTAATTAATTATATTAATTAAATTAAATTAAATTAATGATTTAATTCTTAAATAAATTAAAATAAATTATGAAATTAATCATAACCTCTCAAATTGATTAATAATAAACCAAAAATATCTTTGATTATGAAGAAAAAATATAACTAAAAATAAACCAAAAATATCTTTGATTATGAAGAAAAAATATAACTAAAAATAACTTTGATTATGAAAATTTAATTAATAAGAATAAGATCTAATTAATATCTCTCTAATAAATATTAATCAATTAAAAATTTCAGAATTATATAAAATTAAAACACTAGGATGTAGTATGAATTAATTGATTTTAATTAAATTCAATGAGGATTATTTAAATCAAAATTAATTAAACAAAATAAATTAATTTAATTTAATCTATTAATTATAGAAAAAGAGAGAAATTAAAATAAAAATAAAAATTTTAATCAAATAAAAAATTTTAAATGGAATAATTTTTTTTAAATGAAATAGAAATTAGAGCTTTAGTATTATAAATTAATTTCTTTATCAATTTTAATTAAATTTAATGGGGACTAATTAATTAATTAAAAACGAATTTATTTTATTAATTAATCAATTTATTAATAAAAAAAATAGGAATAATTAATTTGATTAATTAATTAATTAATTAGTTAATTAATTAATTAATTGAATAATCAATAATTGATTAATTGAAGGAAGGCTAAAAATAATTAATAATTTAATTTAAATTAATTAATTAAAAAAAAAAGAATTAATCAATTAAAACTAAAATAATTAATAATTGAAGTTCGAAATTAATAAAATAAGATAAATTAAACTTATTTGTTCATGATTAAAATAATTAAACCTGAACTAATAATGAATAATTAAATAATTAATTAAAGTTTTTATAAAACTTTTATAAATAGAATTTTATGAAAATTTATAATATTATTATAAAGGAAAATAAAATAATAATTAATAAAAATTAGAAATCATGTGTCGGCCTTCATAAAATTAGGGTTCTTGGTTTATTTATATCCAGGTCGCAAGGCTCTCTTCTCTCAATAATCTTTCATTCATATTCTTTCTAATTTGTCCTGATGATGGACCCCCTTTGGGGTTTGAAACGTTGGCAGAATGAACTAGAAACTGTGGATAATCCAGATCATGAAACTACAAATATTGAAGACATTCCAAAAACATCATTTAGAACTCATGAGGGTCATTACAAATTTTTGGTCATGCCTTTTGGCCTTACCAATGCACCTTCTACATTTCAAGATTTGATGAATTCCATTTTCAAACCCTTCCTTAGAAAATTTGTGTTAGTATTTTTTGATGATATACTAATCTACAGCAAGTCTTGGAAGGTTCATGTTCAACATGTTGACAGGGTGCTCAAACTATTGGAGGAGAAACAATTATATGCAAAAAGTTCCAAATGTTTCTTTGGAGTACAAGAGGTGGAATATCTAGGTCATATTATATCTCATGAAGGTGTTAAGGTAGACCCTAGCATCCATGAAGCATCTACGAGGATTTCTCGGGTTGACAGGGTATTATTTCAAGTTTGTTAAGAATTATGGGAGAATAGCAGCACCTCTAAAAACATTATTGAAGAAAGATGCATTTTCATGGACTCTAGAAGCAACGAATGCCTTTGAACATCTTAAAGAGGCAATGTGCCAAGCACAGGTCTTAGCTACACCAGACTTCACAAAAACCTTTATTATGGAATGTAATGCCTCAGGAAATGGAATTGGTGTTGTTTTAATGTAAGAAGAAAGACTCATTGCTTTCAAAAGTCGTCAAATCAAAAGAAAGTATTTACACAACGCTATTTATGAGAAGGAAATGTTGGCAATACTACATGCACTTAATAAATGGCGACCCTACCTAATGGGAAGACACTTCAAGGTAAAAATAGATCATGATAGTCTTAAATACTTTTTAGAACAAAGATTATCTTCAGAAGAGCAGCAAAAATGGGTCACAAAGATGTTGGGTTATGACTTTGAAATCATTTACAAAAAAGGGAAGAAAAATGGTATGGTAGATGCACTTTCATGAAAGGATGACAATGTGGAAGCATTTTTTTGCGCCATTTTTATTATCCAACCAGATTGGATAAATGAAGCATGGGATGAATGGAAGAATCACGAAGAAGTGTGGGCACTCATTCAAAAGATACAACAAGATCCCAATACATCTGATACATTTAGCTAGAAAAATGATTCGTTATGGTACAAAGATCGGTTATACCTATGTAAGAATTCCCAACTTAAACAAAATATTCTTAGGGAATTGCACACCTCTCCCTTAAGAGGGCACTCAGTATTTCTAAAAACTTACCACAGGGTTAAGAAGGAATTTTTTTGGGATGGCCTTAAATCGGATATTCAAAAGTTTGTGGTAGAATGTTTGGTTTACCAACAAAATAATTTTGAAACAATTAAGACCCCAGGTCTATTACAACCTTTGTCCATTCCAAACCAACATTGGGAGGAAGTTTCAATGGATTTTATCACAGGTTTACCCAAGTCCGAAAGAAAGGGTGTTATCATGGTGGTAGTTGACAGACTTACCAAGTATGCACACTTTTGTGCATTATCTCATCCATTTAAAGTGAGTATAGTTTCTATTGAATTTATGGAAACAATTCAAAAATTACATGGAAACCCAAAGATTATTGTAAGTGACAGAGATCCCATTTTCACTGGAACTTTTTGGACAAAATTATTTTCTTGTCTTGGTACTCAGTTAGCTCATAACTCATCTTATCATCCTCAATCTGATGGGAAAACTGAGATAGTAAACAAATGCTTGGAAGGATATCTCCATTGCTTTGTATTTGATAAACAGACACAATGGGTCAAATGGTTGCCTCTAGCTGAATGGTGGTATAACACTTCCTTCCATACGGCAACAAAAATGACCCCATTTATGGCACTTTATTGATATCATCCACCATCCATCACATCATATTTAAGAGGAAATTCTAAGGTTCAAGCAGTGGAAGATCACATCAAGCATCAACAAAAAGTTCTCCGACTCTTAAAGGATAACCTCACCTTGGCACAAAATAGAATGAAACAATAGGCAGATCAACATCACAGCGAAAGAAGTTTTGATGTAGGTAATTGGGTATTCCTACGGCTACAAACATATAAACAAATGTCCCTCAAGCAAGCTAAGAAGGATAATAAATTATCACCAAAGTATTATGGTAAGTATAAGGTGTTGCAAAAGATAGGTACTATGGCATACAAATTGGAGCTTCCTGCAGCTTCCCAAGTGCACCCAGTTTTCCATGTGTTGTGCTTAAAGAAGGTTATAGGTGACAAGCTTCCAGTTCAAACAATATTCCCAAAACTTGATGAGGAAGGAAAAATCATATTGGAACCTGAAGTAGTCAAAGAAACAAGAACTCGACAGCGACGAAATCAATCAATTTCAGAGTATCTCATCAAGTGGAAGAACTTACCCGTTGAAGATTCCACATGGGAGGATGAGAATTTTATACAGAAACATCCAGAACTACTCAAGCGTTGAGGACAACACTTTTTTGAAGGAGAGGGGCATGTTAGGTTCCTATAATACTAGTGATTCCCCCATTACTATTGTCATTGTATCCCCTTTTGTTATTGTTGTGCCCCTATTGTCCCCATATTGTTATTATTTTGCCCCATAGAAGCCCACTATTGTTATTTTTGTGCCCTTATATTATTATTGTTAGGTCGGCTTTGGTTATATTGTGACCCCTTAGACTCCTATATATAGAAAGGAGGTTTTTTCATTTGTATCATCCAAGAATTGTTCATTTGTGTAATGTAAATGAGGTTGCCCCCTCGAAGAGGCTGAATTCTAAGGCGTTGATCTTTCTTTTCTACCTTTTTGTGAGTTGGTTTCATAACAGGGAGTTTCCCATGTATCCTTGGATGTTTTTCACTCTCTAATGTGTGGAATAATTTTATCCTTAACGAACATCTGCAAAAGCACCTTCACTTTGTTTTCTTGTCGCTCCCAAACTTGAATTGCAACAGTTGTGGCTTGAGGGGGCTCTAGCTTGTCTTTAGCTCCAAATACGATCATCCATATATTGTAGAACTTCCATCAAAGTCTGCAGCTTAAACTTCCAATTTGCATAATTTTCTCCATCTAACTTGTTAGAGTCAGATAAATAAGATTCTGTTAATACATTAGCCATGGCACTAACCTTATGAATTCTCTAGTACCAATACCAAAAATACTATTTTTTCACAAATTCAACAACTAATTTCCTTATTTATTAATCACAAATATAAACCCTCAAGCACAAGGCATAAAATTTTATTAAATTTTGCAACTCAAATATCGTTAAACATTATGGTTCCCTCTTCTTTTTTTCTTTCTTCACCCTCTCTTTTTATATATATATATATATATATAGTATAGAAAAAAAACCAATATTTTACGATATGACCCATCAATATTTGAAAAATCTTCTAAAATGAAAACTACAATTAAAAAAAAAAATTAGGAAGCTAATCAGTAATGAACACCACAAACCACTTTTAATTTAGTTGGAAATTTCTTAGGAAATGAATACAACGACCACAAATTATCAACACCACAAACCACTTTTCATTTAGTTGGAAATTTCTTAGGAAATGAAAACAACTACCACAAATCAATTTTTATTCGGTTGGAAAGTTCCATGAACTTAGGAACCCAAAATAAAATAACTACCACAAACTACTTTTCACTATTTTCATAGTAAAACAACCTCAATTTGTAAAATATGCACTTTTAATCCTCAACTTAATTCCAAATAAATTAGAATATATGAATTTTATAAAATCAGATCATGTTTTACCCTTCAAATATTACGCTTTTTACCCTTCAAATATTACGCCCTTTATTCTCATAGCCTATACCATCGAGGCTCCTTTGAGATCCATTCAAAGATTATGTTTTACCCTTCTATTACACCTTTTATTGTCATAGCCTGTGCCAATACGCAATGACTCTATCTCACACTGACTAAAACCGAGATCTACATTGGCTCTCTCCTCATGTCATGGCTCGAACACCTCAATCACACTCAGTAGTCTCTACACAATAGATAAAGCCTCATATGCAGCAATGCAACAGTCTCAACCTTCAACCAGTACGCCCTTCACTAGAGCCTTTACGCGCTGCAAACAGACTCTCCGCAACATAGGAAAGAACTGAAACACATTTCTATGCAACAGGTTTATCATGCTAGTTGCACATAGGAAAAAAAATTACACTCTCGACGCTCAACCTCACTTTGATACCAAATCAGAGTTTGAACACTGAAAAACTTGAACTTTGCATGGCTAGTAAAAGATGAACTCTCGAGAGGCCATAGGAATTTATTTGACGCATTTAATGAGGTTGGTGAAAGGTGGGTGTTGGGAATTTTTTTTTTTTGTCAAAATCCCAAAAACAATATAAACTGCACATAGAGACAATACTCTGATGCTTCCGCAGGATCTTTAACACAGCGGAAGTTTTAAAAGATTGTTTCTGAGAACAGAGTATAACATGCATAAAAGAGGGATTTGTATTAAAAAGAACTTGGTACAAAATTCATCCTCTTTCACTCAGAGGGATTCACCAGAAAGAAAATACAGTGCTATTCTATTCATTCATTTCCCATTACATACAGTATGCTACGCTGCTGCATATTACAAACATTCACTTGCGCTGCTGCGCTTCTGCACACACTCAGACTATCTACTAAAAAAAAACACAAAAGCTAATTACATACAAAATTTGAACGAATTAATGAACGAGGAAGGAGACCCATACTGTGATATGCTCGAGGCTGTCCTTCTTGTCCTCGACTGAGTTGCATATTTACTGTGGTAGTTGAAAATTGAATGTCTTCCTTCTTGGCCCATACTGTAAATTGAAACCAGCTGCCTACTGCGCTGTATTGCTCCATGCTTGCTTTAACTGACTCCGCGCCATTGAGAAATCCTGCCCCCTTTGCCATCAATGATCAATGCATGCAAAACCTTTTCTATCGGGTCCGCCTTTCGGGTCGCATTGCATATCGCAGTCGACCGATCCTCTATTTCATCATATATTTGAAAATATACAAAAACGCTGCAAAATACAAAAATTGGCCTTTGGGCGGATTTCAACCATTATGCAATTTGGCTTTGGAAACCCATCGGGTCCGATCCATCGCATCGCTACATAACTCATGTTAAAGGCCTGACCTTATGGCATTGTCGATAACGATGTGCCGATGCGATATCGGCGATCGCTCATCGCACAATAACAAAACCACTTTGTAAGTCCTCCGTTGCGACTTCGCCGATGCGATATCGGCGATCGCTCATCGGCGATATTTCATATCGCTGCCGCTGCCTACCTCCGATGCTCCAACCCGCCGATATGCCGACTTGCCGATACGCCGATACGATCTAGACCGTTGATCGGTTAGATCTGACGGCTGAGGTTAAAGCGGATATTTAAGCCTGCAAATTTATTTTTGAAGTGATTTTTTTTTTCGATCCTTGGTGAAACACATGGTTTATTGTCCTCATGCTGCTGCATGGCTCAACTGTATCGCAGTTGAAATTATATTTTCAACACTCCCCTTTAATTTCAACTGTCGGGCATTCAATCATACCCAAACACTTCCTCAAAAATTCAAAGCTTTTCTGATCCAAAGGCTTTGTCAAAATATCTGCTACCTGTTCCTGAGTCCTGCAATGTTGTAAACTAATTTCTCCATTGTTCACCAATTCTCTGATGTAGTGAAACCTTGTATCAATGTGTTTCGTTCTCTTATGAAACACTAAATTCTTTGACAATGCAATAGCAGAGCTATTGTAAAAAAAAATCACTGTTGCTTTTGCCTCCTCTTGGCCTAAACTCCTCAACATTCTTCTCATCCAAACTGCTTGACATGCTGCTGCTGTAGCTGCCACATATTTAGCCTCTGCTGTAGACAATGCTACAATGGACTGCTTCTTAGAAGCCCATGAAATGGCTCCTGAACCCATATGAAAAACATAACCGGAAGTGCTTTTCCGATCATCTACACTTCCAGCCCAATCGCTATTAGTATATCCAACTAAATCTGAAGAGGACAATCTTACTACAACTGTATCTCGTGTTGGATTCCTCTCTTGGGAGGTAATCCCTTTGGTTCCTAAAACATTTCGTCATATTGGTTAACTACGTCAACCAATGGTCAACCAATTCAGATTTCAAATTAAAATCACAACCTTTAAAAGCTTCATTATCATAATCATTTTTGGGTTTGATCATGAGAAGCACAAAATTATTGCTCAAATTCACCAATCATTTCATCTGCCCTGCATTAACAAGTGAAAGATTTTTTTTCTTGCTATGAGCTCTCACAATATATCCTACTACATTTTTGAATAAATGATATTTATTTTCATGTCGATGGAAGATATTTTTTGTCATAAAGGTATGGGCTGCCCAAAACAATGCCATAGATATCTAACGGCACAACGTCAAGCTCCACTTCATCTATGAAATTTGCAGTAATAGTGAATCTCAGATTACACTTTCTAGTAACCTACAATTTCACATTGTCACATACCCATCCAAGTGGATATGGTTTATGATGTGGAAGAGTTTCCAGATTTAAACTCTTGATAATGTTTTCAGATTTAAGATTGGCTTGAGAGCCACTATCAAAAAGCGTATCAATCTTGTTATGTTTTGAGATAACCTTATGTGAAACAATTCTATTCTCCTATTTTCATTTGGAGTTTCATTTTGCGAGTCTGAAGAATTAATGCTGGCAATGGATTCTTTTCCTTTTAACCCCATGGCTGTGATTTTAGTTTGATCGCTCGAATTGGATCCCAAATCCTATTGAGTGGTTGCAATTGTCTTCTATTTTCCTTTGTTGTTGTTTCATTTTGGTCTCATTTCAGGATGAAGCTTCCAATAGTGAGCTTCATCGTGACCCTCTCTGGAACAATGTTTGCATGTAATTTTTTCTCCTTTTTTAATAGATGCATTTTGTTTGCCTTTGCTTTGAAATCCTTTTCTTTTTCTTTACTCTTAAACAACTTTTTACTACCTTCTTCTGGGGTGTTTTTCCCTCTTGCCTCAAGATGAGTGGCTTGCACACACACATCATCTAGATTATTGGGATTAAACATTAATATAGTATGCCTAAGGTAACTATGTAAATTCCCTATGTACTTTAGCAAAGTGTCCTATGATTGCAAATCTACACCTAACATCAAAGACCTTTTTCTGAATCCTTGGGTGTAGTCTTGCACATTTTGACCTTTAAGCTATCTAAAATTCTGCCAATTCATGATGATTTTCTACATATAAGCTAGAGGGTAGAATTTCCTTTTAATTGCAATAATGAAATCATTCCAAGAAATTGAGATCTTACCGTGTTTTTTAATCTCCTCTTGGGTCTTTGATTCCCACCATACTAGTGTTGCACCCTCCATTCTCAATGAAGCTAACTGAATCTTTATGTCACCTCTTGATGGTTTAATTGAATCCTGTAATAGACCTCCAACTGATGAATCCAATTATCAACATTCTCTTCATTCACTTCACCATTATACATGGGCAACTCGAATTTAACATTAATTTTTAAAAAAGGTGATTTACCAGTTCCTTTTGAAGAACGATGATGAATATGAGTAAGGGTTGTGTTAGTGGAAGAGGGCGAAGATTCTTGTGAAGAAGAAGATGAAGAAGTTGGTGGAGGGTGGAGAGGGTGGAGGTTTGTCTCCATTTCTATTACCTCATCTTGAAGAGCCTTCTTTGTTGGGAGGTTTGGAACTTTTTTCTTGCAACTTGGTATTCCTCTCTTCATAGATGACCTTCACCATCTCTATAATATCAAAGAAATCCTTTCTGAAAGTCTTCTCATCTTCTGTCATGTTTGTAGGTTCTCCTTCATGAGACATGATCTCTAGAGTCTCAACTACAACTTTAGGTTGAGCTGGTGTTGGAGATTGTTGCAATCTTTTTCTTCTTCCCCTTGACCCAACTTCAGGGCTTCCAACTAGCTTTCCTTCACCTTTTTTGAGTTTTAACCTTGTAAGCATGACATAAGCTTGCAAACAATTAAATCCTTCTTTCAAAAAGAAAACCTAGGGATCTGATACCAAATTGATCTGATTTAGAATATTAGTTTGTAGTGCTAAGATCTTCCTCAAATTATTAACAAAATGCTTTCATTGTGCTTAAGGATTCATGAAATTTTGCAAGTGAAATGAAGAGTTTTTATGTTAATTTTATGAGCAATTTAACATAAACCAGAAACTGAACAACATCATAAACATGTACAGAACATCATCAAAAACACATTACAAAAAGCACATGATAAAGGAGTTCACCCCTCTTGGGCTACATCTCCTTGGTCCAGCTTCCAATGTCTTGGGCCTCTCTATTATGCTCAAAAGTGTAAAAATCTATGTTTACAATGCTCAAGTGCTTTCGAAACCTGCTCCAATCAGTTCAAAATGCTCAAAAATAGTTATCAAGTCTATTTTTGCATCTAATTTGGTGGAAAATGAAGAATTTATGACTTCCCTTATTTTCCCACTATTTGTTCCACAAATTGCTCCACATCCGACATGAACCCACAATTTCGCTCCAAAAATCTGCTAATCGAGTGAGAATTTTTCCGCGCGACGAGCCATAACCCGTCGACACTGACTGTCCATCGCAAATCACAATCAACGGAGTCTCGGAGTCTTCTGGACTGTGATCCAAGCGGGTGATATGCGACTGTAATTTGGCAGACCCGATGAACTCTTAATTGAAGCTTATAATGTATCGCGTCTGGGATCCTTTCGCAATCGATGGATAAACCATCCCATGCTTCAAGCACTCTGCGATACGATGGACCCATCGGGACTATTAAACATAACAAATAGATTATCGCATCCGAGAACCCCATCACATATCACAATTGACGCTTTCCATTGGTGGATACCAAAACCCATACAATTGCGGACCTGTTGGGATTATCAAACCTAGTCCATAAAATATCAGGTCCAGAGCCCCATTTCAATCACAATTGACACTTAAACCATCAACATATCAACCCAACCTACATTATATGATAACACAAATCCGTCGGGACTATAAATCACAATGGATAAAATATCAGGTCCGGAACCCTGTCACAATCATAACCAGGATCATTACTGTCGCCGCTTTGTAAACACTAGCCCCTTTGCGATTGCGATATGCGAAAAATCGCATCACAACGCAGTACTTGCAGAGGGCCGATTCTGTAACACCTCCCTTCACCGATGTGTGATTTGAGAAATGCGGGAACCAATGGTGGCCTACCATTTGGCGCCTCCCGAGTCACTGATGGAACCTGCAACGTCATCCAATCCTGCCATGTGAGCAAGTCAAACCTAAAATTTGACTTGCTCTAACTTCAGCATATGAGATCGAATTTGAGTGTCATTCGCACCATTGGAATCAGAATGATGAGCTCTTCGATCTGAAACTAATTTTAACAATATTCTGACACTTTGATTTTTGAGCGTAATTTTGAGCACCTGATCACAAAATCAAGTTTCAAATTATAATTTCTTCTCTCAATCAAGCCAAATTGGCATCTGTGATTTATCTTCGATGGGAGAAACACAAATCCTCTTCCTCGATTGTCAAAAAAGAGAGAGGATTCCATATTGAGCTATATTTCACCCTCCATCTATAACTTGACATATAGAAGGTCAACCACTCATCGAAATAGTGTTGTTCCAAAAAGAAAACATATTATTTTTCTACCAAGTCATCATATAGTTATATTATATTATATCATTTCAAATATGCCTTTGCAATTTTGTATTCTCTCCAATTATTTGGGTCTATTGAGTTTGTTATAATTCCTTTAAACTTATTGAGTAATACAATTTGCAATTATAGACATAGAAGATAAAATTTCTAGGAAAGAGAACATCGGCTTTAAATTCATCTTAACCCAAGATATATCATAGCTTTCAAGGGATTAAATCCCTAAAGGTGAAAACTTTTGCTCGAGATTTTTCAATCTAAAAAATATTTCCATCGTATTACTCTCTACCCATGATAAATTTCATAAGATGGATTTACTCTGGTTCTTAATAGACACACACACAATGTTAGCTCCATGCTCTTAATACACACACATACACACTCCATGTTCTTAATATGCAGATGCACACAAACCCACATGGTGTTAACTCATTTTTAATACACATACACACACATACCCACTATTTGTTAACCCCGTGTTCTTAATACACAAACATACGCACACCCACCATGTGTTAACTCCATGTTATGAATAGATAGATATACAAACACCATGTTTGAACTCCATGTTGAACTCCTTGTCTTTAATACACATACACACACAAACCCACCATTTTTTAAACCCATGTTCTTAATACACAAACATATGCACACCCACCATGTGTTAAATCCATATTATGAATAGATAGACATACAAACACCCTGTGTGAACTCCATGTTGAACTAAAGAATTTCACCTCCCTTGTGTTTAGCAGTATACTATTTAAATGTTTTAATATAATTTTTTTTTCCTTAACATTTAATTGTTATATATAATACAAAGATATGACACCGATATTGAAATATATTATTATGATTAGCGTTGAAATATTTTTAAATATGTTGTGTCATATCCATGTCAAGCATGGAAGGAATTCAACATCTCCTTCATACTTAGTCAAAAACACCTTTTCATTGAAAGATCTCATCATATGAAATGTGGGTCCCACTCTATCTATCTCTATCTCTTGATATATGTACACACATTAATTCAATATTAATTATAAAACGAAGTAGTACATTATATAAATATAATGATTTAATTCCATATTAATTATGAAAAGTATACTATTGGGGGTTTTTGCGCGACATTATATTATATGTCATTTTTTGGGATTCAATTGGGTTAAGTAAGTCATTCATCTATGATCATTTCCATGAGAGGTAGTCGTAACTCACTAATTTCTCATGATTTTTGAATAGTCCACTTAGTCAGTTATGACTACTTCTCGTGGAAATGGTCATAAATGAATGACTTACTTAACGTAGTTGAATCCCAAAAAAATGATATATAAAAATATACTATTTAAATGTTTTAATATAATTTTTTTTTCTTACATTTAATTGTTATATATAATAAAAAAATATAACGCCAATATTAAATATTTTATTTATGGTTAAAATTGAAATCTTTTTAAATATATTGTGTCATATCCATGTCAAACATGGAAGGAATTCGACATTACCCTTCGTCCCACTCTATTTATCTCTATATCTAAATATATATACACACATTAATTCAATATTAATTATAAAATAAAATAATACATTATATAAACAATAATTTAATTCCATATTAATTATGAAAAATAATACATTATCAAAATATTTTTATTTTCAATTATATATATAATTGATAACAAAATATTTAATTAAAAATAAATATTATTGTAAGTATTTTTATTTTCAATTATATCTATATAAAATTATAATAAAATAGTTAATTAAAAATAAATATTATTCTAAGTAGCTACTCTAGTCACTACTCGACCACAAGCAGCTACCAATGAAGAGTGCTGCATCTTTACGCGCTCTTCTTTATAGGCGAGCCTGCTTGGGCATCGTTTGTAAGGCCCTGCGGTCTATGTGACGGGCGGGCACACCCACCGAGCAAACGAGCGAACGAAACGAGCGAGCTGCAGTGAAAACGGGAGAGATACACGGTGGAAAGTGTGGGCGAGCGAGTTGGTCGCGGACTTATAGTGGGCGAGCTGGGCTCGCCCCGCTGGCCAACTTGAACCATTGTGCGATGGAGGGGGCAGCCACCCACGAGTTGGGCGGGCCGACCAAACATATGGCAAACGAAGTGAGTTGGCCGGGCGAAAAAAACATGAGTCGGCCAGGTGGCATGACTCGCCCACCACCCATATACATAGCCAGTGCGGTGGGATGGACAAGGCAAGCAATCAAAACCAACGAACAACACAAGAGTTCTGCAGTTGGGCGAGTGGGAGGTCGTAGCAAGTGCGAAGGGCGAAGGTGACTGCGGTAGCCGTAGGTCATGAATCCGCACGACGGGTGACTTCACACGTAAAAACAACGAAGGCATTCGGGCACGGTTCGGTGAGTCGGGCAAGGCTGCACGACGGGTGCACTTGCCAACGAGTTGGCAGACGAGTGGAACGTGGGCGTTAGGTCGGTTCGGCGAGTCGGGTGAGCTGCACGACGGGTGCACGCCGACGGGTTGAGGTGAACGCCGGGTAGACATGCGGACGGGCAGCCGGGCGAGGGTGCGCCGTGCACGCTGAAACGAAGGATCGGTGGATCGTGAGGACGGGCGACCTGAGTAGGGTGCGTCGTGCACGACGAGTTGGTTGACATGGTGAACATGTGGACAGGCGACCCGAGTTGGGAGCGCCATGCACGACAAAACGGAAGTGTGCTGGTTTGGTGAAAAGGAAGTGAAAAGAAAATATTTGGTGGTGCCGCACCTCGCTATAGTGTGGTTAGAAGATTACCGCGAGTGCAAAGGCCTGACATCGTTGGTCAAGCAAGAAATCCCTCGCCCTATCCATCATTGAATCATCCCTCTCTCAAGCAAGAAATCCCTCGCCCTATCCATCATTGAATCATCCCTCTCTTTGGAAGGAACGTGGCCTATTTATGACTAATTTATGAGTAATATTCTTTAAAATCTCAAATACATTTAAATATTAATTCTAGGTTTATCTTTTAAATTTTCAACTATTCCATTAAATTTTTTGTTTTTTTATTGGTTATTGTTTTTTGTTTTTTTAATATAGGAGTCGTCTATTGAGGCAGAAGAATTACTTAGATAGTCAAAAGTGGCCAGAATCTTGGCAAAAAAATTTAAAAATTCTTGAATGGAAATGGATTCAGCACCATCAAAACCTCTGTCTTGTACACCTAAAATTTCGAAATTTAACAACTATAACTTGGATTTACAAAAATCTTTTCCAAATTTTCTCTAAATATCACCAGAATTTCCATAACTTTCTGGCCAATTCCTCCCGCTCGTTAGACTATGGCTTTTACCTCTCTCTCAAAGTTCATTTAATAACATTTTTCTAACCGGCCAAAATATTGTGAAAATTTTTCAGTGACGAGGGACGGCTGGTCCATGATGTCGTTAAACATGTGTTGACTATGAAACGTGGACACAAATCATCCAGCTATTCCTACGATGTGTTCCTCAACCATCGTGGCAAGGATGTTAAGAACAAACTGGCCAGCCATCTGTACTATCGTCTTCGTAATTACGGCTTGAGGGCATTTTTTTGACAAGGAGGAGATGCAGAAAGGAAACAGAATAAATTTGGTGATAGAATACGCTATTAAAGGCGCTTCTGTCCATGTTGCCATCTTTTCTGCAGCCTATGCAGAATCAGAATGGTGTATGGATGAGCTTGTACTCATGGTCCAATCCGAGTCGATCATTATTCCAGTTTTCTACAGTTTGAACCCTACAGAGATGCGGTCGAATCCTGTGGACGGCACGAACGGTGTATACGCTGAAGACATTTGACCCTCAAAATCATCAAGAGAGGCCACGATACAAGTCGTCGACCATTGAAAAATGGAAAAAGGTTCTGATGGAAGTTACAGGGAGGGACGGTTTGAAGCTGGAGACATATGATGGGTGAGAACCCCAACTGCAACTTTTTTTTAGTTTAACCATTTATTTACTTAGGCATTTCTTACTAGTAATTTCATTGTGAACATGTTTTTCAGTGACGAGGGGAAACTGGTCGACATGGTCGTGCGAGAAGTTGTTAAATACAAAAGTAAAGGACGATGAAGCAAAACTTTTGAAAAACAATGCCAGAAGAACAATGTTAGCGGCATCGAATGGGAATGGGAACGCTATGTTGTTTTGCCCAAATTCGAATTCGATTGGATATGGTAAAAATGAGTGTATAAAAATTTAATATAAAAAAAAAATTGATGTTACAAATTCTTACCAATAGAATTTACCATTCTTTGACACTTTCATATGATACTTTAATATTCTCTACTACACGGAATTCCTTGTTTTTAGCAACTGCAAATGGAATTGGCGAATTTACTAATTTTTTGGGGGCCCAATACGGCCAAACTTGATAACTATTTTCATGAAACATAATTTACATTTACAAAACATAATTTTTAGTTATTAATGGAATTGCTTTTATGTTACGGGAAGAATATGGGTGTGAAATATTTCGAAATCTTTAATGTTTGCGAGTTGCAGATTTCGAAATAAAAGCATCTTTTTGACTCACCCCTCTCCGTCAGAGATGCCTTGTTTTTCATATATATTTTGGTATCGCAACATATTTGGTTAGACAAAGTGATTGCCTGGTTTGACAAAGTGGTTACCAATTTCCCACGGCTGTTTTCAATGGAAAAGCCACCATTGGGTTTCCAATTTCTGATTCTGATTATTAATGGGAGTACTCATTAGGTTATAAAAGCTTTAAGACGACTGCATTGTCTATTTTTTCGGTTGTTATCATAATTTGAGGTCATATGGACCATCAGTGGATACACAGGTAGAGCATCGGCTTCGTCACCGAAGCTAATTCTCAATAAACACATGCTTAGCTTGACTGCACACAGAGATCGAGTTGGATACAAGTCAGTGGCCATTTTGAAGTCACTGGGTAAACATTTTCGTATATTTTTATCCGATTGGAGTAATGTGTGTTTTAGCTCATATTTTCACATCTTTGTTATTAATGATTTTTTATTTTTTCTCCAAATAGTGAATAATATTATGGTTATTTATTTATTTATTTTAATTTTTCATGTAACTTTTATAATCTTGATTTTGAACTGGTTTGTAATTTTAATTAGAGTTGCTATAATTTTGAAGTTAGTATGTTTGGAGTTTATTGTGCTGGTATATGCTGATTCATAATTTGCTAGTTCTAATTTTTTGAAATCATATATCATACCAATTAGTTTGAACACGGAACAATTTGAACTTTGCATTGTTGATAAAGAATATTTACGCCGTAAGGCGTTTCCCTCTGAGATTAACTCTCCAGATTGCTTTCGTGTCAAAATATGTGCCATTGGATTTTCGTGTTAGACGATTAGGTAATTCCTATCCGTTGATTTGAATTGAGCAAGGCCAGCCGCGACTGTTCGTTCGTCCTGCAATAACTGCGACTGTTCGTTCGATCCTGCAATAACTGTCCACTATCTTCCTTACGAACCGTCAATCGAATTAATTTATTCTATCGATAATATTTTGCTGCATGAACAAGGGTTTTCGTTATGCAGTTGGTATTTCGAGGGCAGAGGCGCAGCAGATCATTAATCCCCTGCAGCGGATCAGTGGTTTTCCGGGCTCAAATTTGTAAGGTAGATGTCTTTTAAAAATCAGCCAGTAACCCGTCATTAATTTCCAACATCCGATATTGCTACACATGTCACCTGCTGTTTAGGATTTCTTTCCCAAACCCTGATCTCTTAGGCCTATCTCTCCCTCGGAAGAAATCCCTGCAAGGATTTGCTGCTGAGATATTTCCATCCCAATATTGTGCATCAGAGGGCTTCAGGGTCATTTAAGAGGGATTCATAAAATGTAGCTTAGCACTAAAAGCTCTGTCAATGATTTCTGGTCTCTTAAGGTCTTCTCCACCAGCCCAAGTAGCTTGTAGTGCAAATTATAATGTCATGAATTAACTGCCTATTGCAAGGTTAAAATTTATGTCCTTTTTGAGTGATTTACATACAGATTTTAAAGCTGCTGCGACGAAAAGCAAAATTAACGAGGATAATTTCTTTTAAAAGCGTTTTCATTGTAGTGAAAAGTCTAATTAATTACAGTTCACCGCCCGCCTTAACTGTATAGCAAATGTTGTACTTTGCAAGCCTGAATTTTGAAGGACGAAATCTGATGCTAATCATCGTAGACTGACTCGAGAATCCAGAAGCTGCGTCATATCCACACGTTGTGTTCCAGGTTTGATCCTCGCCAGTCAAGAAAAGGTTCTGCCGCCATTAATAATTTGCAAGATTTTTTATGCATTTCAAAACTTTGCAACGTCTGAACATGCTTATTCAATTTCGAATACGGAGGAATCAATGACCAGTGAGTCAAATTCACAACTGTTTTTTCAATCTCTCGTCAGTCTTCAGATGTCTTAATGGATTTGCCGGTCAGTTACCATCCTTACATCTTGTAGAGTAACATTGATTTGAAAGGGGTTTACACATGTTTGCTTCATATTTTGTACAGATTTGCCAGCACTCTCAACCGCTTTACGAATCAATTTTACTTCCCTTTAAAATATATAAATGTGTGAAAATATTCTCATGTTTTCATACAATAACTTTTGAACTTATGAAATATCGCCTTTCCCGCCTCCGAGGATCCAACAAATCTATCAAATGTTGAAAACCTAAAATGAAGCCATTCTTCAAACTTTCCCAAGGTTGTCATCGTTGAAACATACAAATATATTAAACCAAAACATGCGTGGTTTAACGAAGATCGATTTAAAAACTTATTTAAAAAAGACCGACCAACAAAGGGGAATTGAAAAACCTAGTAACTCCAGTTTAGTCTCATTCAGCAGTTTGAAAGTGCACAGGCAGGCACAGTGGATGCAGGAAGCTTGCAATGGCGGTGGTTTAGGATTATCTAATTTTCATGGCCTCCATGGCTAAGTGGGTAGTACACAATCAAGCACACTGGATGCAGGAGCTTGAGTTTGCAATTGTAATGGCGGTGGTTTATTGTATTTTTTTTCAACTAAAAAAATTGCGTTTGGAGCAGTTTTCAGATATATATAATTTTTCTTGAGATTGGACCGTGTTTGGAGCAATTTTCAGATATATATAATTTTGCTTGAGATTAGACCTCCCTACTTAACTATTAACCATTAAACCACGTCCTAAAAACTATTGAAGATGTCTGAATGGCTAAGTGGTTCGTTATAAATCTGGTAACTGATTACGATGCAATGGGAAAACACCTTCAGTGTCGCTTGAACCTACGCCCAAATGGAGACCTTGAATGTATATGTTTCACAAGACGCTGGGAGCTGCCAATGCAGACAATTTATAGCAGCACGGGGTGGGATTCGTATGCATGGGCCTTCCCGGCACCTGCCAAAATGGTGGACGTCATTGTTCACAGAGTATAATTTACCTTACGCCTAGTGCACAGCCTGCCGGGATTCAACACCGCGAGCGGACCTGCGAGGTGAGCAACCACTGTGAGCAGGAGAAACGAATGCTCGAGAGGACCTGTTCCGGTTGTGCGAATGGAGCAAATGAATGTTTGGTGCAAGGGATCGTTTGAAATTGCGCGGGTGTTGGTTGCCAAAATGGTGGATGTCATTGTTCACAGAGTATAATTTACCTTACGCCTGGGGCACAGCCTGCCGGGATTCAACACCGCGAGCGGACCTGCGAGGTGAGCAAGCACCATGAGCGGGAGAAACGAATGCTCGAGAGGACCTTTTCCGGTTGTGCGAATGGAGAAAATGAGCAAGCACCGTGAGCGGGAGAAACGAATGCTCGAGAGGCCCTGTTCCTGTTGTGCAAATGGAGCAAATGAATGTTTGGCGCGAGGGCTCGTTTGAAATTGCGCGGGTGTTGGTTGCCAGCGCAGCGGGTGCCAGCTCAGAGGTGGTAGGTCAAAGAAGCATTAATTAGTGTCATATGTTATTGATGGCTTTACATAGTGTTATATGTTATCCATTGCCTTACGGCGGTTTCTTTGCAACGTCTGATGCAAATGCTAGTTGGTAAGTTAATTTGATATAGATAATATAAAAATGCACAGATCGTGGAATATATGATCTTCGTGTAACCGATCGGGAATATAAGATATCTGCGTAGTTCGTGTAGCTCGCTCGTTTCATAGGGAGATGAGTGACGAGTGTCACTGTTGCCGTCGCTATCCAAATTTGACTGCAACAAAATTAAATAAATTATATTTTCCATCGTTTCACTCTCCCTCGCGCCACAGTTGTGTATGTGAGACTCAGACCAAGTATATTCTATGTATATGTGCGTTCGTTAAATCTGATCCCTCCAATTAAATTTAAAAAAAAAAGAAAAATTAGAAAATAAAGTCAACCACGCCCCATCCACCTGGCGTCGAAATAAGAACGGCTACGGCAAATTAATATATAATAACAATAATTATTTATTATTATTGTTTTATTAATATAATTATTGTTTTAATTTATTTACGAATATAAATACTATTATTTTTATAAGATAATATGGATTATTATTAAATAGTAATATTAAAAATTCTATGACTAACATTGTATCTTACGATATGAATCTTTAGATTAATAAACCTAAGAGATTGATATTATAATCTAAGGAAATAGTAACCCTAAGTTATTTACACAAAAAAAACTCAAGGGATTGTACACTCATCGAAATAATATTAAACACAAGGGATCAATATTATAAATTCAAGTTGTATAAACCCTAAGATAAATATAATAAACGCTAAAACAATCATGATTGACCATGCTTTATTTTCACATTAAGACAATTTTTGTCACGATGTGATGTTGGACCATGGTTGACCATGGTTGATTTTCATATGGAGACAATCTTTGTAACAATGCGACATAGGACCATGGTTGATTTTCATATTGAGAAAATCTCTCTAAAAATGTAATGTTGGACCATGGTTGATAATGATTATAAATATAATGATTAATATTAAACCTAAAGATTAATATTATAAACCTTTTGATTAATATGATACCCTAGGAATATAAACCCTTAGATTAATAAACCGAAAGGATTGATATTGTAAAACCAAGGGAATAATAAACCCAAGGGATTAATACTAAAATTCCAAGGGAATAACATTAAAGCCAAATGACAGATATCATAAACCCAAGTTATATAAACCCTAAAATAAATATGATAAAGTCTAAAATAAGCATCGTTGAGCATGTTTTACCATGGTTTATTTTCATATAGAGATGATCTTTGTCACAATGCGACATTTGACCATGGTTGACCATGCTTGATTTTCATTTTGAGACAATCTTTGTCACAATGTGACATTGGACCATGGTTATGCTGGTTATAAGCATGGTTGAATGATTGGTTTATGTCATGGTTATTTCATATATTTACCTGTAACTGTTAAATGGATGGATGCAAGGCCTAATTAATGATGTAGTAGTTCAATGGAGAAGGAGGTGATCCTTTTGGTTATGTTTCATACGTTGTTTTAGTCGTTAATACTCTGCCTTGTATCCTAGACTTGTAGGTTGCATTGATGCCAAGTGCTTGATCGAATGTCAGTCCCGGTTGGGTATGCTCAGGCCTAGTCATGAGGGTGATTTTGATTGATCAACATTGTTATCATGTTTTTAATGAATTCTGGAAGCTACAACAAGTTCTAGGCAGAGGCCATGATTCTGGGCTAGAAAAGTGGCTTAAATCCCAAGGTCGCTGGCACAAACTAGCAATTTTGGTCCACAGTTGCTGCCAGGCAGGCCTGTGAGAGCTTTCAGTCCCACCTTTTCCCTCCTTCCCAACTATTCTTCCAATGGCAGGAACAGTTGCAGTATTTGAACGCCCGCCCTCCTGCTGGGCAGATATCGGCAGAGGACGGCATGAGATTGCTGAGATTCGTCCGGTTGGAGGATGCCAAAAAAAGAATACAGTGGATTCACGACGACTGCATTTCATAAGACGAGTTGCTGCGAGTTTGCATGGAGTCGCTGGAGGGGACTTCAGAGGAAGAAGCGAAAGGAATAACGAAGCTACTTGACGAATCGGGCCATGTTCTCGTATTGAAAAAGACTGTCTATTTTCGTCCTTACAAGGTATATCGAAATCAGAGCTTCTTTAGCATTTCCGGGGCTCAGGATTCACTGATTTGGGATTTTTGGTTGTGGTTTCACTGATATTCTTTTTTCTTTGGTGTGGTTTCAGAGCTTTCGAGAAGATCATGTCTACGCCCCTTGCAACGAAGAGCGATCCTTACAAGGAAGAGCTGGAGAGACTGGAGAAAGCAAAGGAGGAGATTGCTCAGAAAGCTCAGTGTCATGTCATGACAGAGTTACGGTTGGGGTTGGCATTTTTTGGACTTCAAACAGCGGGTTTAATGAGGTTGACATTCTGGGAAGTGTCATGGGATGTGATGGATACCTCCGCAATGCCCTTGATGCCCTTCGTTTCCGCGGAGTTTCGACCTTTAAACTGCAGACCACCTTTGGTGGCCACCCTTCCCGTTTCCTGTACAGGCAGGAACAGACGAAGGTGAGCCAATCTCAGTTTCAGTCCCACCTTTTCCCTCCTTCCCAACTATTCTTCCAATGGCAGGAACAGTTGCAGTATTTGAACGCCCGCCCTCCTGCCAGGCAGATATCAGCGGAGGACGGCAGGAGATTGCTGAGATTCGTCCGGTTGGAGGATGCCAAAAAAAGAATACAGTGGATTCACGACGACCGCATTTCATATGACGAGCTGCTGCGAGTTTGCATGGAGTCGCTGGAGGGGACTTCAGAGGAAGAAGCGAAAGGAATAGCGAAGCTACTTGACGAATCGGGCCATGTTCTCGTATTGAAAAAGACTGTCTATTTTTGTCCTTACAAGGTATATCTAAATCAGAGCTTCTTTAGCATTTCCGGGGCTCAGGATTCACTGATTTGGGATTTTTGGTTGTGGTTTCACTGATATTCTTTTTTCTTTGGTGTGGTTTCAGATAGCAAGAGCTTTCGAGAAGATCATGCCTACACCCCTTGCAACGAAGAGCGATCCTTACAAGGAAGAGCTGGAGAGACTGGAGAAAGAAAAGGAGGAGATTGATCAGAAATCTCAGAGTCACGCCATGACAGAATTACGGTTGGGGTTGGGGTTTTTTGGACTTCAGACAGCAGGTTTAATGAGGTTGACATTCTGGGAAGTGTCATGGGATGTGATGGAGCCCATTTGCTTCTTTCTTACATCAATTTACTTCATGGCTGGATATATATTTTTCCTGAACACATCCAGAAATCCTTCATTCCAGAGCTTCTTCAGCATTCGCTTCGGTGCCACGCAGAGAAGACTGATGAAGAAAATGAATTTTGACATAGAACGCTTTAGAGAACTCCGGAGGTTATCCAGGCCTGGGTTGAAGCCCCCTTATTGTCGCAGGCGTCTCTGTAACTGTGATGATATCTAAGATCCCTAACTCTGTAATTTTTTTAGCATTTTCATGCTGACGATTTGTTTAGAATTATTTGGAAATGCTATGAAATGGATTGGTTCACCAGAATAGTGGATATGGGTTACATTGTTACTGCTTGATTATTGAATGATTAGTTCTGCACTGTAAGACTGTTTGCGCTATTGAAAGACCAGACAACCTTTATGCTAGAATTGCTATCTTATTATTTGAACAGAAAGGAAGTTTTAAAAAATATATATATAAAATGTAAAAAATTAAAAAACCTTAGTGATCTACTAAAATTTAGGGCAAAAATCTTCCCATAACATTACAGTGTCTCCACATAACATTTCAGTGATAACAAAGCAGAAATCGTGCCAGCTTGGATGGTAATTAAAGCTGGAACCACCGGAAGCAATTTTTTGGCAAAAATATACAAAATCTTCCCATAACATTACAGTGTCTCCCCATAGCATTTTAGTGATAACAAAGCAGAACTCGTGCCAGCTTGGTTCGTTTTTTTCTTGAATCAGGTTGCAGTAACACTAAGCTACATTGAGTTAACAACAACAAAATTTTAAATTGAGTAACACACATTCCAAGTTAGCCCAAGGCCTTGTGCAGCAATTATCCCCGAATTACCCCTTTCTAACAAGAGGCAAACAAATAATCATGTTTATTAGGGATAGCAAATGCAGGAAATACATCAACTAAAACATGCAAGATGAATATACTGAATGTTAGATTTTTTGTTAATCTTCACATATCCTCTGGACCTGCATCTCCTAGAAAGCAAGGTTTTGTCTTACTGTCTATGTAAGGACAGCTGAATAGTACTTTAGGAAGGTTAACTGACCCTTGCTTTATGAATAGCCCTTTAGGAAGAAAAAATCATTTTAGCCTTTATCTATAGAGAAGTATTGAATACATTTAATTAAATAATAAAAAAATATATAATGAGGCAAAAAAAACTGTCACAAAAAAAGACAGACAGAGGAGAATGCAATAGAGAAGACAGCATGACAATCAAGGAACAACTTGAATAGATAAATTGTAGTCACACTCTGTAAGTGTGGGAGAATTCCGGATAATGTAATCCAGATAAGGTAAGGTTGACTAATGCATTTTATTTCCAAAGCACTGCAATTCTCTATCGTATATTTTTCTCTCTAATATTTGTCCACTGTGAATACATCATTTTTCCTGCTAAAATTAAAATATTTCAGTGGATGGTATGTCTTTTATTTGCTGTACATTCATGCCTTAATCAATAAATTTGATTCCAATTGCTGAGCACTCTAGTGTTGCGAACACAAGCTCAATATCTCTCTTTGATCACTGGAATTTTTTCCAATATTTGATACCAAAGCTAATGGTCTGTTCATAAGGAAGGCCAGACTTTAATTTTCAGGTTGGTTACCTATTTGAAAAAGAACAAGCAATACAACAAACACCCATGCAAATTAGAAGTCTCAAAGTACACCAGAACCATGGCTGTAGCTAGCTTGACTTTCTTCTTTGTCTAAAACAGATCTGGTTGTAAAATTTAACAGCATGGGATTTCATCTGGAAGCTGCAAATGGGAATTCCATTATTGAACAAGATCATTTAGCGTTCTGGAAGAAGATGAAGTCAAACATACCATATGAACTGCTAGAATCAACAAATGGGAAACTAATAATCACAGGACTCTTACTTGTAGCATTTTGAGCATTAATGATCAAATGACTCACATCAGCAGTGCCAAAACACCAAAAGAAAAATGGGGCACACGTGTGTGAAAATAAAGCTATAACTGTGAGATTTGTCTGAGGGAACTTCACCAAATAAAGAGGAGGCTCCTAATATGTAGCCAAACACAACAATCAATTGAAATTCAAGATGTTTAACATTTATGAATATCAAGTTGTCATCCTAAGATATAGCTGAGGAAGTTTTCACAAATAAAGATGACAACATAAGATGTGGCCAACAACATCAATCACTTCAAAAAATTGTTAGAGATGCTAGCACCTGTTGAGGCACCAATTCAAAATGTACATGCAGTCATCGCCTTGCTTGCATTACTAGCCTAATCTTATGACAGTCTGGTCACTTCATTTGACATAGAACCCAGATCGCCATAATAATGCAAGAGAAGACGTGAAAGAAATATTCAAGGTTGATAACAAAAAACACAGTTTTCTTTCAGCAAGTAGGAACAAGAAGTTCGAGAAAAAGGTTGTTGATCTGGCACGAAAATGAGATTCACTTGCAATTATATTTTTTGTTGCTAAAATAGCAAGGTATAATTCATTTATTGTAGAAAGCAATGGCACCACACCAAAGGAGCATTGGAAAATGTTTTCTGTTGAAAAGGAGGATAAAGCAAATGTGGCAACATACTTCAGGTAGTCTGAGCCTACTTCTTACATCAATGCTCCACCAGTTGGCGCCCTTGCATTTTTCCATGATCATCCTTCCTAGAAAGCATGTGAAAATTAATGTGCACCAAATTCCTCTCACAGAATTGAATATATTTGTACTCAAAATCTCACCCCAATGAAAAGCCCAAATAAACCATGCACCTGGCAAAGTGCACAGGCAGGCACAGTGGATGCAGGAAGCTTGCAATGGCGGTGGTTTAGGATTATCTAATTTTCATGGCCTCCATGGCTAAGTGGGTAGTACACAATCAAGCACACTGGATGCAGGAGCTTGAGTTTGCAATTGTAATGGCGGTGGTTTATTGTATTTTTTTTCAACTAAAAAAATTGTGTTTGGAGCAGTTTTCAGATATATATAATTTTGCTTGAGATTGGACCGCGTTTGGAGCAATTTTCAGATATATATAATTTTGTTTGAGATTAGACCTCCCTACTTAACTATTAACCATTAAACCACGTCCTAAAAACTATTGAAGATGTCTGAATGGCTAAGTGGTTCGTTATAAATCTGGTAACTGATTACGATGCAATGGGAAAACACCTTCAGTGTCGCTTGAACCTGCGCCCAAATGGAGACCTTGAATGTATATGTTTCGCAAGACGCTGGGAGTTGCCAATGCAGACAATTTATAGCAGCACGGGGTGGGATTCGTATGCATGGGCCTTCCCGGCACCTGCCAAAATGGTGGACGTCATTGTTCACAGAGTATAATTTACCTTACGCCTAGGGCACAGCCTGCCGGGATTCAACACCGCGAGCGGACCTGCGAGGTGAGCAAGCACTGTGAGCAGGAGAAACGAATGCTCGAGAGGACCTGTTCCGGTTGTGCGAATGGAGCAAATGAATGTTTGGTGCAAGGGATCGTTTGAAATTGCGCGGGTGTTGGTTGCCAAAATGGTGGATGTCATTGTTCACAGAGTATAATTTACCTTACGCCTGGGGCACAGCCTGCTGGGATTCAACACTGCGAGCGGACCTGCGAGGTGAGCAAGCACCATGAGCGGGAGAAACGAATGCTCGAGAGGACCTGTTCCGGTTGTGCGAATGGAGAAAATGAGCAAGCACCGTGAGCGGGAGAAACGAATGCTCGAGAGGACCTGTTCCGGTTGTGCAAATGGAGCAAATGAATGTTTGGCGCGAGGGCTCGTTTGAAATTGCGCGGGTGTTGGTTGCCAGCGCAGCGGGTGCCAGCTCAGAGGTGGTGGGTCAAAGAAGCATTAATTAGTGTCATATGTTATTGATGGCTTTACATAGTGTTATATGTTATCCATTGCCTTACGGCGTTTTCTTTGCAACGTCTGATGCAAATGCTAGTTATATATTTATACATGAAGATCAGAATATTTATATATTTATACATGAAGATGAAGCTTGTGGATCGTCCAGGTTTTCGGTGAAAATGGTTTTTTCAAGAAACTAGGTGAACTTTCCAAAAGCCGCGGGATCTTATCTGACACATTTAATGAGGTTGGTGAAAGGTTGGCGGGATCTTATCCGACACATTTAATGAGGTTGGTGAAAGGTTGGCTAGAATTATTACAGTCGCTCCCCCTTAATGCCAACCATATTACAAACACACAAAATAAGCTACAACACCAACACAATACATAAGACACAAACATACTCTTAATTGACATGCATGCTGGTCTAAGTCTCAACGAAGTTTACAACATAATTTGGATTTTCTACAATACATAACTTCTACAAATCTCAAATTTAGCCTTCCCAACAAGCTTAGTGAATATGTTAGCCACATTCTCATTTGTATTACAATATATTAAGTAAATTTCCTTTGATTGAAATTTCTCCCTTACAAAATGATGTTGTGTATCGAGATATGCTTTGACCTTGCATGATATACAAGATTGTTTTCCAATTTGATGGTGCTTTGGTTGTCACACTTGATTAATGTAGGTCCTTTTTGTATTTCTCCATCATCTTCAAGTATCCTTCTCAGCCATATTGCTTCGCAGGTGGCACTACATAGAGATTTATACTCTACTTTTGTTGATGACAAGGAAACAATTAGTTATTTGTCACTGCTCCATGATATAGCTCCTCATCCTATATTGAACATGTATCTAGTGGTGGATTTCTGACCCAGTGGAAATAAGAATGATTTGTTAATTCAACATATTCAATACCAAAATTAATAGTTCTCTTTAAATATCGAAGGATTCTTTTTGCAACTATCTAATGGCTTTCACGAGGATTAACCATGAATTCATTATGTATGTTGACTGCGTAAGAAAAGTTTGGTCTAGTGGTAGTGAGATAATTCAAGCTTCCCACTAATTGTCAATACAATGTTCCATTCACCTCTTTTGTTCCATCATCATTTCTCAATTTGATCTTTCGTTCCAATGGAAAACTCAGTGCTTTACACCCTTTTATATAAAGTGCATTTAGTACCTCATTTGTATATCTTCTTTGTGTGATTAATGTCCTTCCATTATCTCTCCATACTTCAAGACCTAGACAATAGTGCATTCGTCCAAGGTCTTTCATCTCAAATTCCTGTGATAACTTTCGTTTTATATATTTAATTAATTTAGCAGCACTCGGTTATTATTAGATCTTCAACATATATAGAGACTAATGCTATATTTCCATTTCTATTTGACTTGATATACAAATTAGCATCATTTTTGCTTTTGTTAAATCCTTGCTGAAAGAAGAATTTATCTATTTTCTCATATCAAGATCTGGGTGCCTATTTTAGTTTGTACAATGCTTTCTTTAGCTCACAAACAAGATGTTCTTGTCCCTTCTTTACAAATCCTTATGGTTGAACAAGATAGATATCCTCTTTTAAATCCCCATTTAGAAAGGCCGATTTCACATTTAATTGATGTAGCTTCTAATCATATTTAGTGGCCAATGTTATCATTATTCTGATTGTGTTCATCTTTGCGACTAGTGCAAAAGTGTCTTCATAATCTATACCTTCTTTTTTAGAATAACCTTTTGCAACCAATCTTGCCTTATATTTGTCTATGCTATCATCTGCATTAAATTTTGTTTTCCACAACCATTTTGATCCTATATGGACTTTATTTTCAGGTAACTCTTCTATTCCCAAGTTTCATTTTTTGTTATAGAGTTATATTATTCGTTCATAGCATCCCTCTGTTATTTATGATTTTTAACTTGTTCATAATTTAAAGGCTCAACAATAGTAATCACTTGAGACATTAAAGCATAATAATTACACCTGATAGGGGTTTGAATTTGTCTTGTCGACCTTCTTAGAGGTTCATTGCATTGTGGAGTACCTTCTCCTCTTCTTCTTCTCTGTGGAGTGCCTTCATCACTTCTGTGGACTTTGAATTCTTGAATTTCCTTCTGGAATGTTCATGCATTATTTAGCTTAAGCTGATTCCATAACTTCTTCTTCTTTAAAGTAGTCATAAGGAGTATGCCATACACCATGTTCATCTTCTTTTATTTGTTTCTTTGCATACTCATTAAATATAACATAGTCTACTTGCAAAGACCTTATGAGTACTTGGATTGTACATTTTAAATGTTTTTTGATCAGTACAACATCGAATAAAAATGCATTTGGTAGCTTTGGCATATAATTTTCTCCAATCATCTTTAGGAATATGAGCAAAAGCCTTACATCCAAATATCTTTAGATGATTAGCTTTTGGTTTAAAACCATAAATTGCTTTGAATTATGGTACTATAAATTGCTGCGCAATTCCATTTTTCTCGCAGTATTTGATAAAAGCTCATGAAGTGTACTCACCACCTTTATATAATCGAAGAATTATAATGCTCCTTCTTGTTTTATTTTCAACCATATTCTTGAATTCTTTGAAGTATTCACACGCATCACTTTTATTTCTTATAAAGTATACCTAGGTATATCTAGTGATATCATCAATAAACAAAAGAAAGTAATATGCTCCACCAAGTGACTTAACTTTCATAGGACCACATGCATTGGTATGCACTAATTCAAGTATTTCACATTTTCTTCTATCGTCATGCACAAAATAATCTTCCCTATGTTGTTTTCCTAGTGCACAACCTTCACATTCAAAGTATTCATCCTAAATATTTCGAAGACCTTCTACCATCATTTTCTTTTGTAGTAACATTAGATCATTATGATTTAATTTTCCATACCTTTGGTGTCAAAGTTCTATATTTGACATGCTTGTTGATGCCAATGCTTGATGCCCGTTATTCGTTAGATCCAATTTATATAATTCTCCAACTCTCATTCCTTTTGCAACAACCTTGTAGTTGTCCTACATATCCTTTACCAAACAATGTGATTTCACAAATTCAACTTTTAAATGTTGATCTGTAATAGTAGAAGTTCTTCTTTAATCTTAGAACATACATGACATTTTGAATTTATTTTTCTTTTCCATTAGGCATAGTAACACTTATATCACCATATCCTTTAATTTCATGTGATATATTATCTCCTAAATATATATGTGCACCATAATTGATTTCATGATATGTATCAAATCAATATCTTTTGCATGACATGTAGATTGATGCACCAGAATCTATGAACCGAGAATTATCATCATCAGTTTCTAGTGATAAAGAAACATTGGACACAAACAATTTAATATTTATAAAATCATGATTAAATGCCTCATCTCTATCGACATAATTTCTTATATGCCTTCTTTGTTTAAATTGATTAAACCTTATTTCACGCATTTCTTAGAAAAATGACTAGGATTTCCACAGTAATAACACACATCATCTCTACTTCATTTGGCATTTGACCTTGGTGAAGGTGTACCTTGAAATGATTTTACCTATGGCTTTTTTCGTTTATTTCTCTCCCATTATTTTTCTTTGAAGGATTGCTTCCCTTTAGCCATCTATGCTAAATCTGAATTGAGAGATTTCTAATTAGTACTTATTCTTTGCTCTTCTTCCTGCACAAGTATACTCTCCAATTCATCAAACGTAGGAGCCTTCTCTCTAGCTGCAAGACTAGTAATAAACATCTCATATTCATCAAGCATTCCATTTAATGTCATAGTAACCAAATCTGTAATAGATATTATTTCGCTGATGTCACACTTATATTTTAATTCCTTAATTCTGGGAATAAAACTATTGATAGTTTCATTTTCTTCCATCTTAATCGAAATATTCTTACTCTTTAAATACAATATTTGATTTGTAGACTTTATCTCATACAAAACTTTGAGAGTGTTAGGTCCATATAATACTAGTGATTCCCCCATTACTATTGTCATTGTATCCCTTATTGTTATTGTTGTGCCCTTATTATCCTCATATTGTTATTATTGTGCCCCATAGAAGCCCACTATTGTTATTTTTGTGCCCTTAGGTCGGATTTGGTTATATTGTGACCCCTTAAACTCCTATATATAGAAAGGAGGTTTTGTCATTTGTATCATCCAAGAATTATTCATTTGTGTAATGTAAAGGAGGTTTCCCCCTCAAAGACTTTGAATTCTAAGGCATTGATCTTTATTTTCTACCTTTTTGTTAGATGGTTTCATAAAATTTGGTACCAGAGCTTTGGATTCTAGGGTTTCGCTTCTCCAAACAGGTCATCATGGAATTTTCGCTATAACGTTTTCACTACAAAGTTTTAGAAGCTAAAAGAAAAACCAATTTGAGAATAAATTGGTGTGAACCTTGGGTCCGAATTTAAGATCTTGTCTCACTATATTTTCGAAGCTATGATCCGATGAAGTTAGGTTTTTTGAAATCTCCAGAATTTCATCTCAAAAAAGTCATCGTGGAAGTTTCGCTATAAGTTTTTTCTACGAAGGTCCAGACTCTAAAATTAAAACCCATTTGAGTCCTAATATTTGTGAAGCTAGGGTCCGAATTTTAGATCTTTTATGGCTATATGTTCGGAGATATAATCTGAGGAAGTTAGGGTTGTTGCAGACTCCTGAATTACATTCTAAATAGGTGACCTTAGGGAAATCCTCACAACTTTCTCGCTGAGCATCAGATTGAAATTTCGTAAGAAGCTGCAGAAAGAGGACGAACTGGACCTTTCTGTGTATTTCTTTCAGGTCCGAAGGTCAAAACAGTAACACATGGAACTTTGTACAAGTTCGCACTACTGAAAAAGTATATAAGCAGGTGATCTTGGGAGGTTGGGCATAACTCTTTCTTGGACAATCTGATTTAGATCAAACTAGTGGAATTGGAAAGAGTGCATAGAGGGACTATAGGTCGCAATTTCAAACCTTGAAGATCCGAAATTATAGAGTTACATTTGTTTCAATATCGAGCTCTTACAAAGTGAAAAAAGGTGTGTAGTTTTTTTAAATTTTTGCATAAGTTTGGTTTGAAAAATTAGTTTGAAAGAATTCAAAGGGTATAATGAAGCATTATTATCAGTAATTGATGCCTCGAAGAAATAAAATGGAAACACCTAGTAAGCAACCTGAAATCTCTAGCATGACTCATGAAGAAGAGGAAGAAATGCAACATGATATATCAAAATTACGAGACCAAGTGCAACAAATTTCACTCGCACAAAATGTAACAGAATATAAGATGGATGGTTTAAAGAAAGACGTAGAAGCTAAGATATATGGCATGGAAGCTAAGATGGATGGTTTAAAGAAAGGCATAGAAGCTAATATGGATTGTTTAAAGAAATACGTAGAAGCTAATATGGATGGTTTAAAGAAAGACGTAGAAGCTAAGCTGAATGGCTTGGAAGCTAAGATGGATGATATAAAGAAAGGCGTGGAAGCTAAGATGGAAGATTTGACAAAATTTATACAAAAAATGCTTACTAATGGCGAAAGGGTAGTAAAGGAAACACATTATGAGAACAAAATAAATGTTAATCATGATTTCATAGACTCTAACGTTAGATCGAAGAACCACCATGTTCCAAAGATCGATATGAGGAAGTTTGATGGCAAGGATCCCGCACCATGGATGCTATAGATGGAGCAATTTTTTGATCTCCATAATGTCCAAAACACACAAAAGGTACACATTGCAACTTTATATTTGGAACCAAATCAGTTTGTATGGTATCAATGGCTTTGCTCTTGTAAACAAATTGTCACTCGGGCTATTTTACGGATGAAATGATAGCACATTATGAGGATACAAAATGCAACACTTTTTTTAGCCAATTGATAAATCTCAAACAAAAGGGTTCAATGATGGAGCACATTGAGGACTTTCAAAAATTGAATATAAGGGTAAAATATATTCCAGAGGAGCATAGGATTGATGTGTTCATAGGGACTTTAAAGGATAACATCCAACATGAGGTTTGCGTTTGGGAACCTGATTCATTGGAGAAGGTGTTTAAGTTGGCAAGAAAAATGGAAAGCAAAATTATGGCAACAAGGAAGCCTACCACTCACAATCATAAATATGGAAGTGTTGTTGACCCTAGCCATCTGCGACCTACAAGGTTGACACCACAACATTTGGAAGAAAAAAGAGAAAAAGGGCTTTGTTACAGTTGGGATAGAAAATACACTAAAAGTCATAAGTGTTCTGAGAAGAAATTATTTTACATAGATTGTGAAGAGGAGGAAGAAAAGGAAGAAGAAATATCAAAAGAAGAGGATATACACCAGGAAAAAACCCTAGAGAAAGAAGAAATGAATCCGATCATATGTTGTAATACATTGGCTGGAATTACCACTCCTCAAACTATTAAGATAGAAGGGCATATCAAGAAGAAAAAGGTAGTAATGTTTATTGATTCAGGCACTACCCATAACTTTATTCATTATAAGATAGCCAAGGAATTGAATTGCTTCCTATATCTGGCACCAAAGTGTCAAGTGATGGTTGCAAGTGGAGGAACCATAACTTGCTCAAGAAAGTGTAATAATATCAAGCTATCCATGGGAGAATATGTATTTAATAGCCGAATGCTTTCCATTTCAATGGGTGGTGCTGATGTTGTACTAGGAGTCCAATGGCTACAATCCTTGGGTACAATAGCTTTTAATTTTCAAGAACTTTTCATGAAATTTTCTTCAGAAGGAAAGGAAGTTGAATTAAGGGGTATCGTAGGGAAACCAGGAAGGATAATCAGCTCTAACGGAATGACAAAATTTATAAAGAAAGAACAAGGAGGCATAATTGCACAATTATGTTCACTAGGGGTTCTCACATCGAAATCATATATTTCTCCATATCTCCAAAAAGTCTTGGACAATCATTCCAAGGTATTTGAGACTCCCAAAGGTCTTCCACCTATTCGTTATCATGATCATGCTATTCATTTGGTTCCAGGAAGTGTTCCTCCAAACATTAGGCCTTACAGATATCCTTATGCCCAAAAGAGTAAAATTGAACGTATGGTTGCGGAAATGTTAGAGGCTGGTATAATTCAACCTAGTCAAAGTTCTTTCTTTGCTTGAGTAGTATTGGTTCACAAGAAGGATGGATCATGACGCATGTGTCTAGATTATAGGGAGCTCAACAAGCTCACTATTAAAGATAAATTTCTCATTCCTATCATTGATGAATTATTGGATGAATTGCATGGATCAATTTACTTCACCAAGTTGGTTCTTCATTTAGGATATCATCAAATCAAGGGCTTTTAGGATTTCTGACCCTGATCACATAAAGGATGAGATTGAACACTTAACCTCTGTCTTCAAAAACATTGGATACAAGGAGTGGAGTATCAAGAAAGCTATAAGAAGGGCTCAGGATAGGGCCCTCTCTGAGCATCCCCCTGGAGACAAGAAAGAAAATCAAGGGAAAGTTTACCTTCCATTCATCCAAGGGATTACAAAAATTTTAAGGAAGAATAACATAGACACTCAATTTACGACATGTGGAACGATAAGGCAAATGATGAGGTCGGTTAAGGATAACATTGATCGACAACAACTCAAGGGAGTGTACAAGATCGATTGCTCATGTGGCAAGAGTTATATTGGGGAAACAGGTCGGTCTCTGAAAATAAGACTTAAAGAGCATGCCGCTGACATAAAGAATGAAAGATCCCGCACATCAGCCCTTGCAGAGCACTCGTCCAAGACCAAACATCATGTGTGTTTGGAAGACGCCAAGGTAATTGCAAGAGAGGACAACTATCATAAAAGAAAAATCAGAGAGGCCATTGAAATTATGAAATTTCCTCAGAACCTCAACAGGGACAATGGGAGTGAAATCAGTGGAAATTGGCTTCCTCTGATCAAACAAATAAACCCCCCCGGACCCTTGGAAGCATAGGATCGGAAATAGGGGGTCTTTCATTTCGAAAGTTTAATTAATTAATTAAAACAATTAAAACAAATTAATTTAATTAATTTAATTTAATTTAATTAATTATATTAATTAAATTAAATTAAATTAATGATTTAATTCTTAAATAAATTAAAATAAATTATGAAATTAATCATAACCTCTCAAATTGATTAATAATAAACCAAAAATATCTTTGATTATGAAGAAAAAATATAACTAAAAATAAACCAAAAATATCTTTGATTATGAAGAAAAAATATAACTAAAAATAACTTTGATTATGAAAATTTAATTAATAAGAATAAGATCTAATTAATATCTCTCTAATAAATATTAATCAATTAAAAATTTCAGAATTATATAAAATTAAAACACTAGGATGTAGTATGAATTAATTGATTTTAATTAAATTCAATGAGGATTATTTAAATCAAAATTAATTAAACAAAATAAATTAATTTAATTTAATCTATTAATTATAGAAAAAGAGAGAAATTAAAATAAAAATAAAAATTTTAATCAAATAAAAAATTTTAAATGGAATAATTTTTTTTAAATGAAATAGAAATTAGAGCTTTAGTATTATAAATTAATTTCTTTATCAATTTTAATTAAATTTAATGGGGACTAATTAATTAATTAAAAACGAATTTATTTTATTAATTAATCAATTTATTAATAAAAAAAATAGGAATAATTAATTTGATTAATTAATTAATTAATTAGTTAATTAATTAATTAATTGAATAATCAATAATTGATTAATTGAAGGAAGGCTAAAAATAATTAATAATTTAATTTAAATTAATTAATTAAAAAAAAAAGAATTAATCAATTAAAACTAAAATAATTAATAATTGAAGTTCGAAATTAATAAAATAAGATAAATTAAACTTATTTGTTCATGATTAAAATAATTAAACCTGAACTAATAATGAATAATTAAATAATTAATTAAAGTTTTTATAAAACTTTTATAAATAGAATTTTATGAAAATTTATAATATTATTATAAAGGAAAATAAAATAATAATTAATAAAAATTAGAAATCATGTGTCGGCCTTCATAAAATTAGGGTTCTTGGTTTATTTATATCCAGGTCGCAAGGCTCTCTTCTCTCAATAATCTTTCATTCATATTCTTTCTAATTTGTCCTGATGATGGACCCCCTTTGGGGTTTGAAACGTTGGCAGAATGAACTAGAAACTGTGGATAATCCAGATCATGAAACTACAAATATTGAAGACATTCCAAAAACATCATTTAGAACTCATGAGGGTCATTACAAATTTTTGGTCATGCCTTTTGGCCTTACCAATGCACCTTCTACATTTCAAGATTTGATGAATTCCATTTTCAAACCCTTCCTTAGAAAATTTGTGTTAGTATTTTTTGATGATATACTAATCTACAGCAAGTCTTGGAAGGTTCATGTTCAACATGTTGACAGGGTGCTCAAACTATTGGAGGAGAAACAATTATATGCAAAAAGTTCCAAATGTTTCTTTGGAGTACAAGAGGTGGAATATCTAGGTCATATTATATCTCATGAAGGTGTTAAGGTAGACCCTAGCATCCATGAAGCATCTACGAGGATTTCTCGGGTTGACAGGGTATTATTTCAAGTTTGTTAAGAATTATGGGAGAATAGCAGCACCTCTAAAAACATTATTGAAGAAAGATGCATTTTCATGGACTCTAGAAGCAACGAATGCCTTTGAACATCTTAAAGAGGCAATGTGCCAAGCACAGGTCTTAGCTACACCAGACTTCACAAAAACCTTTATTATGGAATGTAATGCCTCAGGAAATGGAATTGGTGTTGTTTTAATGTAAGAAGAAAGACTCATTGCTTTCAAAAGTCGTCAAATCAAAAGAAAGTATTTACACAACGCTATTTATGAGAAGGAAATGTTGGCAATACTACATGCACTTAATAAATGGCGACCCTACCTAATGGGAAGACACTTCAAGGTAAAAATAGATCATGATAGTCTTAAATACTTTTTAGAACAAAGATTATCTTCAGAAGAGCAGCAAAAATGGGTCACAAAGATGTTGGGTTATGACTTTGAAATCATTTACAAAAAAGGGAAGAAAAATGGTATGGTAGATGCACTTTCATGAAAGGATGACAATGTGGAAGCATTTTTTTGCGCCATTTTTATTATCCAACCAGATTGGATAAATGAAGCATGGGATGAATGGAAGAATCACGAAGAAGTGTGGGCACTCATTCAAAAGATACAACAAGATCCCAATACATCTGATACATTTAGCTAGAAAAATGATTCGTTATGGTACAAAGATCGGTTATACCTATGTAAGAATTCCCAACTTAAACAAAATATTCTTAGGGAATTGCACACCTCTCCCTTAAGAGGGCACTCAGTATTTCTAAAAACTTACCACAGGGTTAAGAAGGAATTTTTTTGGGATGGCCTTAAATCGGATATTCAAAAGTTTGTGGTAGAATGTTTGGTTTACCAACAAAATAATTTTGAAACAATTAAGACCCCAGGTCTATTACAACCTTTGTCCATTCCAAACCAACATTGGGAGGAAGTTTCAATGGATTTTATCACAGGTTTACCCAAGTCCGAAAGAAAGGGTGTTATCATGGTGGTAGTTGACAGACTTACCAAGTATGCACACTTTTGTGCATTATCTCATCCATTTAAAGTGAGTATAGTTTCTATTGAATTTATGGAAACAATTCAAAAATTACATGGAAACCCAAAGATTATTGTAAGTGACAGAGATCCCATTTTCACTGGAACTTTTTGGACAAAATTATTTTCTTGTCTTGGTACTCAGTTAGCTCATAACTCATCTTATCATCCTCAATCTGATGGGAAAACTGAGATAGTAAACAAATGCTTGGAAGGATATCTCCATTGCTTTGTATTTGATAAACAGACACAATGGGTCAAATGGTTGCCTCTAGCTGAATGGTGGTATAACACTTCCTTCCATACGGCAACAAAAATGACCCCATTTATGGCACTTTATTGATATCATCCACCATCCATCACATCATATTTAAGAGGAAATTCTAAGGTTCAAGCAGTGGAAGATCACATCAAGCATCAACAAAAAGTTCTCCGACTCTTAAAGGATAACCTCACCTTGGCACAAAATAGAATGAAACAATAGGCAGATCAACATCACAGCGAAAGAAGTTTTGATGTAGGTAATTGGGTATTCCTACGGCTACAAACATATAAACAAATGTCCCTCAAGCAAGCTAAGAAGGATAATAAATTATCACCAAAGTATTATGGTAAGTATAAGGTGTTGCAAAAGATAGGTACTATGGCATACAAATTGGAGTTTCCTGCAGCTTCCCAAGTGCACCCAGTTTTCCATGTGTTGTGCTTAAAGAAGGTTATAGGTGACAAGCTTCCAGTTCAAACAATATTCCCAAAACTTGATGAGGAAGGAAAAATCATATTGGAACCTGAAGTAGTCAAAAAAACAAGAACTCGACAGCGACGAAATCAATCAGTTTCAGAGTATCTCATCAAGTGGAAGAACTTACCCGTTGAAGATTCCACATGGGAGGATGAGAATTTTATACAGAAACATCCAGAACTACTCAAGCGTTGAGGACAACACTTTTTTGAAGGAGAGGGGCATGTTACGTTCCTATAATACTAGTGATTCCCCCATTACTATTGTCATTGTATCCCCTTTTGTTATTGTTGTGCCCCTATTGTCCCCATATTGTTATTATTTTGCCCCATAGAAGCCCACTATTGTTATTTTTGTGCCCTTATATTATTATAGTTAGGTCGGCTTTGGTTATATTGTGACCCCTTAGACTCCTATATATAGAAAGGAGGTTTTTTCATTTGTATCATCCAAGAATTGTTCATTTGTGTAATGTAAATGAGGTTGCCCCCTCGAAGAGGCTGAATTCTAAGGCGTTGACCTTTCTTTTCTACCTTTTTGTGAGTTGGTTTCATAACAGAGAGTTTCTCATGTCTACTTGGATGTTTTTCACTCTCTAATGTGTGGAATAATGTTATCCTTAACGGACATCTGCAAAAGCACCTTCACTTTGTTTTCTTGTCGCTCCCAAACTTAGATTGCAACAGTTGTGGCTTGAGGGGGCTCTAGCTTGTCTTAGCTCCAAATACGATCATCCATATATTGTAGAACTTCCATCAAAGTCTGCAGCTTAAACTTCCAATTTGCATAATTTTCTCCATCTAACTTGTTAGAGTCAGATAAATAAGATTCTGTTAATACATTAGCCATGGCACTAACCTTATGAATTCTCTAGTACCAATACCAAAAATACTATTTTTTCACAAATTCAACAACTAATTTCCTTATTTATTAATCACAAATATAAACCCTCAAGCACAAGGCATAAAATTTTATTAAATTTTGCAACTCAAATATCGTTAAACATTATGGTTCCCTCTTCTTTTTTTCTTTCTTCACCCTCTCTTTTTATATATATATATATATATATAGTATAGAAAAAAAACCAATATTTTACGATATGACCCATCAATATTTGAAAAATCTTCTAAAATGAAAACTACAATTTAAAAAAAAAACATTACGAAGCTAATCACTAATCAACACCACAAACCACTTTTCATTTAGTTGGAAATTTCTTAGGAAATGAAAACAACGACCACAAATTATCAACACCACAAACCACTTTTCATTTAGTTGGAAATTTCTTAGGAAATGAAAACAACTACCACAAATTAATTTTTATTCGGATGGAAAGTTCCATGAACTTAGGAATCCAAAATAAAATAACTACCACAAACTACTTTTCACTATTTTCATAGTAAAACAACCTCAATTTGTAAAATATCCACTTTTAATCCTCAACTTAATTCCAAATAAATTAGAATATATGGATTTTCTAAAATTAGATTATGTTTTACCCTTCAAATATTACGCTTTTTACCCTTCAAATATTACGCCTTTTATTCTCATAGCCTATACCAACGAGGCTCCTTTGAGATCCATTCAAAGATTATGTTATACCCTTCAAATATTACGCCTTTTATTCTCATAGCCTGTACCAACGAAGGCTCCTTTGAGCTCCAAACTGGTTTGGCCAATACGCAATGACTCTATCTCAAACTGACTACAACCGAGATCTACATTGGCTCTCTCCTCATTTCATGGCTCGAACACCTCAATCACACTCAGAAGTGTCTACGCAGTAGGTAAACCCTCATATGCAGCAATGCAACAGTCTCAACCTTCGGCCAGTACGCCCTTCACCAGAGCCTTTACGCACTGCAAACAGACTTCTCTGCAACATAGGAAAGAACTCAAACACATTTCTATGCAACAGATTTATCATGCTGGTTGCACACAGGAAAAAAATTGCACTCTCGACGCTCAACCTCACTTTGATACCAAATCAGAGTTTGAACACTGAAAAACTTGAACTTTGCATGGCTAGTAAAAGATGAACTCTCGAGAGGCCATAGGAATTTATTTGACGCATTTAATGAGGTTGGTGAAAGGTGGGTGTTGGGAATTTTTTTTTTTTGTCAAAATCCCAAAAACAATATAAACTGCACATAGAGACAATACTCTGATGCTTCCGCAGGATCTTTAACACAGCGGAAGTTTTAAAAGATTGTTTCTGAGAACAGAGTATAACATGCATAAAAGAGGGATTTGTATTAAAAAGAACTTGGTACAAAATTCATCCTCTTTCACTCAGAGGGATTCACCAGAAAGAAAATACAGTGCTATTCTATTCATTCATTTCCCATTACATACAGTATGCTACGCTGCTGCATATTACAAACATTCACTTGCGCTGCTGCGCTTCTGCACACACTCAGACTATCTACTAAAAAAAAACACAAAAGCTAATTACATACAAAATTTGAACGAATTAATGAACGAGGAAGGAGACCCATACTGTGATATGCTCGAGGCTGTCCTTCTTGTCCTCGACTGAGTTGCATATTTACTGTGGTAGTTGAAAATTGAATGTCTTCCTTCTTGGCCCATACTGTAAATTGAAACCAGCTGCCTACTGCGCTGTATTGCTCCATGCTTGCTTTAACTGACTCCGCGCCATTGAGAAATCCTGCCCCCTTTGCCATCAATGATCAATGCATGCAAAACCTTTTCTATCGGGTCCGCCTTTCGGGTCGCATTGCATATCGCAGTCGACCGATCCTCTGTTTCATCATATATTTGAAAATATACAAAAACGCTGCAAAATACAAAAATTGCCTTTGGGCGGATTTCAACCATTATGCAATTTGGCTTTGGAAACCCATCGGGTCCGATCCATCGCATCGCTACATAACTCATGTTAAAGGCCCGACCATATGGCATTGTCGATAGCGATGTGCCGATGCGATATCGGCGATCGCTCATCGCACAATAACAAAACCACTTTGTAAGTCCTCCGCTGCGACTTCGCCGATGCGATATCGGCGATCGCTCATCGGCGATATTTCATATCGCTGCCGCTGCCTGCCTCCGATGCTCCAACCCGCCGATATGCCGACTTGCCGATACGCCGATACGATCTAGACCGTTGATCGGTTAGATCTGACGGCTGAGGTTAAAGCGGATCTTTAAGCCTGCAAATTTATTTTGAAGCGATTTTTTTTTCCGATCCTTGGTGAAACGCACGGTTTATTGTCCTCATGCTGCTGCATGGCTCAACTGTATCGCAGTTGAAATTATATTTTCAACACTCCCCTTTAATTTCAACTGTCGGGCATTCAATCATACCCAAACACTTCCTCAAAAATTCAAAGCTTTTCTGATCCAAAGGCTTTGTCAAAATATCTGCTACCTGTTCCTGAGTCCTGCAATGTTGTAAACTAATTTCTCCATTGTTCACCAATTCTCTGATGTAGTGAAACCTTGTATCAATGTGTTTCGTTCTCTTATGAAACACTAAATTCTTTGACAATGCAATAGCAGAGCTATTGTAAAAAAAAATCACTGTTGCTTTTGCCTCCTCTTGGCCTAAACTCCTCAACATTCTTCTCATCCAAACTGCTTGACATGCTGCTGCTGTAGCTGCCACATATTTAGCCTCTGCTGTAGACAATGCTACAATGGACTGCTTCTTAGAAGCCCATGAAATGGCTCCTGAACCCATATGAAAAACATAACCGGAAGTGCTTTTCCGATCATCTACACTTCCAGCCCAATCGCTATTAGTATATCCAACTAAATCTGAACATTCTGAAGTAGTATATAATATTCCAAGTGTTT
Source organism: Pinus tabuliformis (assembly GCA_031772625.1). Classification (NCBI taxonomy): domain Eukaryota; kingdom Viridiplantae; phylum Streptophyta; class Pinopsida; order Pinales; family Pinaceae; genus Pinus; species Pinus tabuliformis. The sequence goes on along the minus strand of CM062806.1, from coordinate 408,126,726 downwards.
TAGTACCTCTGACATACCTCAGAATTCTTTTTGCTGCCTACCAATGTGCCTCTTTTGGCCTCTCCATGAATCTGGAAATCAAACTAACAACATACATTGTGTCTGGCCTAGTTGCAGTTAAATACATAAAACTGCCAACTATGCTCTTATACAAGCTAGGATCAAAATCCTTGCTGCTGTCCTCTTTGCTGAGTTTTAATCCCATTATTGTGGGAGTGATTGCTGCTTTGCACTCTTGCATATTAAACCTGCCCAATACTTCATTTACATATCTTGCTTGAGAGATAAAGATTCCATTTTCATTTTGATCTACTTCTATCCCTAATAAGTATCTCAACAAGCCCATGTCAGTAATCTCAAACTCTTCTTTCATGACTGATTTAAAATTTTCAATGAGGTAGTCATTATTACCTGTAAAAATCACATCATCAACATACAAGACAACTATTAAAATCTTGCCATCCTTTTCTTTGATGTAGACAGTGGGTTCTCCCTCACATTTGTCAAATTCATTTTACAGTAGATAGGAATCTATTCTACTGTACCACGCTCCTGGCGCTTGCTTCAGCCCATAAAGAGCTTTCTTCAATATGAAAACCTTGTGTTCTTGGCCTTTCTTCTCATAGCCTAGAGGCTGCTCAATGTAGACCTCTTCCTTTAACACTCCATTTAGGAATGCTGATTTCACGTCCATTTGGTAAACTTTCCATTTGTTTTGTGCTGCTATGGACAACACTGCTCTCACGGTTTCCATTCTTGCAACCGGTGCGAAAGTCTCCTCATAATCTCTCCCATATTGCTGCTTGTATCCTTTGACAACAAGCCTTGCCTTGTGTCTTTCTATCTTGCCTTCAGCATTGCATTTGGTCTTATAGACCCATTTGACTCCAATAACTTCTTTACCTTTTGGTAGCTCAACCAAATCCCATGTCTTGTTTCTTTCTATGGCATTCATCTCCTCATCCATAGCTTCTATCCATTTCTTATCTTTAATAGCATCTTCGAAATGAATAGTGTCGTCAACATGGCAATACAAGGCAAATAAGGAATTCATTCCTTCATTGTAAATGTCACTTAGATTCCTAAACTTCTTACCTCTTTCACTTGGTGTGCAAATGCTTGAAGATGCACTTGAATCTCCTCCTTGTGGTGTGCTTGGAGAAGCACTCTCATTTCTTCTCAAGGGTGTTCCTTGCTGTCCTTGTGTTGGCGCTGCTGTTTGGGGACGTATTTCAGCCACCTCTTCATCATCTTCATCATGAGACAAACAGTTTTTAACATTAATTGTTTTCTCTATGCTTCCATCCCAAGCTTCCTCCTCAATGAACTGAACATCTCTGCTCACAAAAAATTTCTTGGTGGATGGGATATATAGCTTGTAAGCTTTGGATTCCTCACTGTATCCAATGAAGATACATTTCTCCCCTTTGCTGTCCAACTTCCTCCTTAGCTGATCTGGAATGTGTGCATAAGCCACACAACCAAAAACTTTCATGTGGGTGACTCTTTGCTTTCTCCCACTCCATGCTTCTTCCGGCACTTTGTTCATCACAGCTTTTGTAGGACACCTGTTCAAAATATATACTGCACAGTTTACGGCTTCAGCCCAATAATCATTTGGCAAATGCTTTGCCTTCAACATGCTCCTCACCATATCCATAATGGTCATGTTCTTCCTTTCAGCAACTCCATTTTGTTGCGGAGTGTACCTTGCTGTAAATTGCTTGTGAATTCCATTTTCTCTGCAAAACCGTAGGAATTCTTTGGAGATATACTCACCTCCTCTGTCTGCTCTCAAAACTTTGATGCGCAGCCCACTCTGATTTTCCACAAGTGCTTTGAAATTTCGGAATTTTTCAAACACTTCACTTTTATTCTTAAGAAAATATACCCAAGTTTTTCTTGTAAAGTCATCAATAAATGTTAGGAAATATTGGCTGCCTGCTAATGATGGAGCTTGCATCGGTCCACATAAATCTGAGTGGATGATCTCTAAGGGTGCCTTTGCCCTTATGCTTTTCCCGCTTGGAAAACTTTCTCTGTGTTGTTTCCCCAATATGCAGCCTTCACAAAGGCTGTCCGGTCTTTCTATCAAAGGTAATCCTCTTACCATTCCTTTTCTGCTCAACAAGTTAAGACCTCCAAAGTTGAGATGTCCAAATCTCAAATGCCACAACCAATTTTCATCCTTTGGCATACTTTTGAAAACCTCTTGGGTAACTGCTGCAATTTCTTCTTTATTTTTCAGATCTACTCTTAGTCTAAGAGGGAACATCCTGTTCCTTGTCATATTCACTTCAACAATGCATCTTTTGCTGGGTGCTATATCCATGATGGTGCATACATCATTCTCAAAGAAAACATTGTACCCCTTATGGACAAGTTGTCCAATACTCAAGAGGTTACATCTCATTCCAAGGACATAGTAGACATCTGCTATGGTTTTCTTTTCACCTTGCTTTGTAAATATTTTAACTTCACCTTTACCCATAACAGAAATCTTGCTATCAGTCCCAAGTGTGACTTGTGACTTCACACTTTGATCTAAAGCAGAAAACATGGCTAAGTTTCCTGTCATATGGTTGCTGCAACCGGAATCTAGAAACCATATATCTTCACTATTTGTTTCAGCCATATTACACGCTAACAGCACATTATCTTGGTTGACATTTTCTCTGGTAATATTTGCATTAGATCTATTATTCACATCATGCTGCTTCTTCCTACATTCACTGGCATAATGCCCATATTTTTTACAGTAATAACATTGGACATTGGATTTTTCATACCTTTGTCCTTGAGCATGATGTTGTCCTCCTTGTTGGCTGCTGCCTTGGCCTTGGTTCTGATTTGGATTGCTACTTCTTCCTTGAGCATTTGTTGGACTGTTTTTTCCACCTCTGTTCTGGCTTCTGCCTCTTCCTCTCTTGTTTCCTCTGCCTTGACCTCTTCCTCTTCCAAAGGACATCTGGGTCTTAAAGGCTTGCTCTAGAGATGAGTTTTCATTTCTACTCAACCTCTGCTCATGTGTGATCAATGATGCATGAAGCTCATCTACTGAAAAGTTTGAGAGATCCTTTGTCTCTTCTATGGTGGTGACAATCACATGGAACCTTGAAGGTAGGCACCTCAATAGTTTCTCCACAGTCCTCCTTTCTTCAAGTATCTCTCCATGAGATCTTATTTGTGTGACCAGGCCAATTACATGAGCGAAGAACGAGTCAATGTTGTCTGACTCCTTCATGCACAGATTCTCAAAATCTTTCCTCAGCAATTGTAGTTTTGCTGTCTTCACTCTCTCCATGCCTTGATAGGTTGTCTTGAGGGTTTGCCATGCATCTTTGGATGTCTTAGCTGCTGCTAACCTTGGAAACACGCTTCTATGCACTGCTTGATACAGGAAGAAGAGGGCTTTTGAGTCCTTCTTCTTGCAGCTCTTTAACAGATCCTTCTCTCCCTGAGTTAATGCATTAAACTCATTTTCATCTGCTGGTTCTTTAAAACCATCTTCAACTATTTCCCATAAGTCTTGGGAAGCAAACAAGGCTTTCATTGTAATTGCCCAATAGTCATAATTTTTGCCATCAAATAGTGGGAGTTGCATACCCATGTTATTGCTGGTGCTAGTGCCAGCCATTCTTACACTTTCAACTTGGATTCTTTTGCTGAGTCTTCACGCTGCTGGAGAAGCTGCTGCAGCAAAAGTCTTTTCTTCAGCTTCTTTGACACCTTCAAAGAGCCTAGACCAACTCTGATACCACTGTTGGGAATTTTTTTTTTTTTGTCAAAATCCCAAAAACAATATAAACTGCACACAGAGACAATACTCTGATGCTTCCACAGGATCTTTAACACAACGGAAGTTTTAAAAGATTTTTTCTGAGAACAGAGTATAACATGCATAAAAGAGGGATTTGTATTAAAAAGAAATTGGTACAAAATTCATCCTCTTTCACTCAGAGGGATTCACCAGAAAGAAAATACAGTGCTATTCTATTCATTCATTTCCCATTACATACAGTATGTTATGCTGCTGCGTATTACAAACATTCACTTGCGCTGCTGCGCTTCTGCACACACTCACACTATCTACTAAAAAAAACACACAAAAACTAATTACATACAAAATTTGAATGAATTAATGAACGAGGAAGGAGACCCATACTGTGATCTGCTCGAGGCTGTCCTTCTTGTCCTCGACTGAGTTGCATATTTACTGTGGTAGCTAAAAATTGAATGTCTTCCTTCTCGGCCCATACTGTAAATTTAAACCAGTCGCCTACTGCGCTGTACTGCTCCATGCTTACTTTAATTGACTCCGCGCGATTGAGAAATCCTGCCCCCTTTGCCATCAATGATCAATGCATGCAAAACCTTTTCTATCGGTTCCGCCTTTCGGGTCGCATTACATATCGCAGTCGACCGATCCTCTGTTTCATCATATATTTGAAAATATACAAAAACGCTGCAAAATACAAAAATTGGCCTTTGGGCGGATTTCAACCATTATGCAATTTGGCTTTGGAAACCCATCGGGTCCGATCCATCGCATCGCTACATAACTCATGTTAAAGGCCCGACCTTATGGCATTGCCGATAGCGATGTGCCGATGCGATATCGGAGATCGCTCATCGCACAATAACAAAACCACTTTGTAAGTCCTCCGCTGCGACTTCGCCGATGCGATATCAGCGATTGCTCATCGGCGATATTTCATATCGCTGTCGCTGCCTGCCTCCGATGCTCCAACCCGCCGATATGCCGACTTGCTGATACGCCGATACGATCTAGTCTGTTGATCGGTTAGATCTGACGGTTGAGGTTAAAGCGGATCTTTAAGCCTGCAAATTTATTTTTGAAGCGATTTTTTTTTTCGATCCTTGGTGAAACGCATGATTTATTGTCCTCATGCTGCTGCATGGCTCAACTGTATCGCAGTTGAAATTATATTTTCAACAATGGGTTGGAATTATTACAGTTTTCCAACCATGAGAGTTGTGGATCAATGCAAATTATACATGTGGAACGTTTTGAAAATGATTAAATTTTATAATTAGAATACCTTTCTACCACATGCAAGGATGATCAAATTTTACTAAAATTAATAAAAAAATAAAAAATGTTTTTATACTACATCCAAAAAACTAATCGAATATAATAAAATAAAATATAAGACTTTTGTAGATCATGCAAAAATGGACAGGCAGTAAAGCTTCTAACTTTTTGGGCAACGGCAATGGAAATAGCTCACACTTTTGCACACTTCCGTTTTAGGTGGTTTTGTGAACGAGTGCTGGTGCTATATTATTTTGTCATAAAAAATTACTGTGAAAATACATGTTTTTCTTAAATTGTTATTTTTATTTTGGGTAATGTGAGTCTTGAGATAATTGATACATCTAATTTGTGTTTTGAGTAGCTCTTATTTAAGGGTATCTAGTTTGTTAAAATCTTATTTGGCCTAACCCACACGAATTCTAACCCACACGAATTCTTAGTATAACTATATTTTTACATACAATTTCAAACCAATAACTTTTTCTCCATAAGATACATTAACAAAATACAATGCCACCATTTATTCTACCCATTAACCTTAACTTACAACTTTAAAAAACAATGTTTTCAAAGAATTTAAAAATCTCGGACTTCTGATTTATCTTTTCACTTGGATATTAAAATACATATACTCATTTTGGCAAAGGAAAAAGTGACTTCGAATTTATATTTTGTTAGGAGGCTAAATAATAAGAAATTATGATACAGCAAAATGTATACATTATTTCCTGCATAATGTCACGAAGGAGGATGTAGTTGTGAACCCATTATAATATGGAAAATTTACAATGTGGTGATTCATCAGGTGTATATCAATATGGAACTTTAGGTTTAAAATTTCTGAAAAATAGTGTTTTTTTATTATTATTTAATTTAAATTAGAAGTAGATTTTACTATAAAAAAATTTACATCAGAAGTACGGGCTAAGAGATGGCCTAAAACAGAATGAGGAACACATCAGTTCACATCGCTGCCTATGACAGTAAACATACTCGATCAAGAAAAATATATCATGCCACGCAGTTTGTTGCTCTCTGCTATGCATTATCCAAAATTAACCAACTTAAGTCATCGACATCGACCCCGCTATCAGAGGCTAACATAAAGACCATTTTGTTTTCTCGCCCAGACAGGAGGTAGTAAAAAACAATATTGAAAGACATCGTCATACTAATTCCAGGAATACAAAAGTCATTGAAAGGAAAGCCAATAAACATTGCACACCACTGAAAATTGAACCTTCCACACAACATTGCAGCATTACCAAAATAAACACAATAGACTTATCTCCGCCAACAATAGACACTCAGTCTTCTCAAGAGGCATAACCATAATGTTGGAGTTAATGGTCACATTCCATATTTGAGGAGTTGGTTTGTGATGGTTGAGAAATTCCCTCAACCACTCTCTAGGAATAAGTTGGATCTCAAAAACTCTATTTAATAGAGTGATCTGAATGTAATCCGTGTGTGAGTGTGTTTTGCACATACACCATTTGTGCATAATATTAAATTATATTTCTGTGATTGTGTGAATCAAACTGTTTTTATCATGGTATCAGAGCTTAAGATTCAGAGTCCAATAGAGAGCTGCAATCTTAAAGGACTTCCAGACGCGTCATCCATAAACCTATGTTCTTTGGGAGGTGATGTAGACAGATTTCTCTCGTTACAGTGCCAGCTGCGTTGTGACCCTGCCGTATTGAGGTGTTGAGGTTTCGAAAGTATCAGATTGGTGCGTGACAGGAAGAAACTGAAGCTCTCGCAGTTCCACATCCAACAAATTAGCTGCTTACTCATGAAGCCTACCGGAATCGAATTGTATGCCTAAAGATGAATGCCCAGACCTGGTTGCGCTGAGAGTATCGTTGGAACTCCTGGTTCCGGCTGTTAGAGATGGCAGGCTCGGCCGATCGATGCAGAATCCAAAAGCTGCTCTCTCTTTCACTGTAATGCAAGTGTCTTGGTGTTCGATGAAGCTCTCGACCCTCGAGAAGACTCTACCACAGTCACATGAATGACATTTTGTTCCACAGGTCTTGAGATGTGCTTTATAATCAGTTTGGAATCTGATCGAAAGAGGTGAGGAACGCTGCAGCAATCTCTTCAGCGATCTCAGCAGCGATCTCAGCAGCAAAGGTATTATCTTTTATCATGGAGTTTATGGTATTAGATAAATTCAGTGGTTTGAATTTTCCCTCATGGAAAGTAAAAATACAACTGCAATTAATGAATAAAAATTTGTGGGGAATAGTGAATGGTTCAGAAGCAGCACCTACAGATGCCAAAGAGTTATTTGAATGGAAAAATAGAGATGACAAAGCTAAGTCTATTATTGGACTTGTTCTTTCTGATTCGCAATTACATCATGTAGATCTTACTAAAACATCAAAGGAAATATGGTAACATTTGGCTCAATTGTTTGGTGTAAAATCTACAAATGCAAAATTTTCCTTAAAGCTGCAATTATTTAGTCTGAAAATGAATGAGGAGACATCTATGTCCAGTCATATAAATAATTTAATGTCTCTTTTAAGACAATTAGGTGAAGCTGGGACAAAGGTAGAGGATGAAGATGCTAAAGCTGTATTATTAAATAGTCTTCCTTCAAGTTATAGTAATGTTGTTTTTACTTTGAGTCAAATATCTACACAAACATTGCAAGAGACAATTGCAGCACTTCTGGGGGAGGAAAAGCGACTGAAACCAGAGGATGCCGAAGAGAACTCACATGTAGAAAATGCCTTGTGGACAAAGTCAAGGATGAGAAAGAAAAATGCAAACAAAGGTGACATTGAATGCTACTATTGCAAGAAAACTGGGCATACAGCGTGGAATTGCAGAAGTCGTGCTAATGATGTGTTAAAAGGGAAAGAATCAGCAAATATAACCACAAATGAATACCAATGGAATTCTGATAATGAAGAGAGTGAATCTATTAAACTCTTTTAATATAACCAGCAGTTCAACTATGTGTCTGATGCCAGTAGTTAAAGATCAAGTAGCAGTAAGGCTCAATATGGATGGTTGTCCAGATAGTATGGCAGTTGCGGATCTAGGGAAGGATCCCTCATTAGTGGTAGACGTGGAAGTGGTTTCCTAATGAGGTTATGCGACAGATTGGGATGCTGTCCAGTAATTGACTTCGGGAGATCCTTGATTCGGGAGTTGAGGAAGAGAACTCGGGAATCCAACTGGCCAACTACACCTTTCCGAGGGTTACGAGGCAACTTGATGGAGCATCTACTGTTAAGCTTGATTATTTTGTTATTTTGTTATTTTTTATGTAATGTAATCATTAAGGGGGGATGTTGGAGTTAATGCTCACATTCCATATTTGAGGAGTTGGTTTGTGATGGTTGAGAAATTCCCTCAACCACTCTCTCTATATTAGGAATAAGTTGGATCTCAAAAACTCTATTTAATAGAGTGATCTGAATGTAATCCGTGTGTGAGTGTGTTTTGCACATACACCATTTGTGCATAATATTAAATTATATTTCTGTGATTGTGTGAATCAAACTGTTTTTATCACATAATAAGTCGTACCAAAAGGCCGAAAGTGAAAATCATGAAAATTTTTTTTTAGATTGGTTCACCTTTTATATAAAAAGGTGTTTTTAGATTGTTTATGTTTTATATGATTTGATACAAGTCACCAACCAGCTAAATTCAAGTCACCTAAAATATAAGTAGTTATTGTATTATAAACATTGTTTATGTTTTATATGATTTGATACAAATCACCAACAAGCTAAATTCATGTCACCTAAAATGTAAGTAGTTATTGTATTATAAACGTTGTACTTTATATTGCCAAAAAAATGTTGCAATCAGAGTGAAAAGAGGTTTATGTTATTTATTTCAGTTTGTCGTGGGATTTAACCCCTAGGCATAAGGGTTTATGGGGGTTGTAATACCTTTGATATTAGTGGAGGTAGGACGTCGCAGAGGCTTATCCAGCTAAATTCAAATTCGTGGAATCGACACCCTCACCAAAGTGTTATGGGGTTGTGATACCTTTGATATGGGGTTGCGATACCTGTGATACTGTTGACTTAATGGAGCCTTCACATATGATACATTCAACCGAGTAGTATTCAAGTAATATTGGCATTAGACATTTCTTTTTACGACAACTTTATCACCCAGGCGGACAGAGCATTGATCAAAAACATTGGAAAAGGGCTTCAGATCTGAGGCTAACAGAGATATATGTAGTGGAATGGGAGAAATATATATCTCAACTTCGAAATGTTGGTATTAGTTTAGAGGAGATGGGAGAACAAGATCAAATGAAATGGGGAGATAGTCTTAAGAAGAGCCTTCCGAGGGTAATAGAAATATATATTCCGAGGGTAATAGAAATTTATCAATATATGCTTAGAGTCGAGAAGAAATTCAATAGTCATGAATGGTCTCAGACTATATGGAAAGGGAATCTCCCTTACAAAATTAGAAGTTTTTGTTGGCTTGTTGTGAATGATAGAATTTTGACATGGAATAATTTACAAAAACGAGGTTTCAACGGACCAAGCATATGTCTGGTGTGTATGAGGGGCCCTGAATATACTGAACACTTACTTCTTACCTATATTCATGCGAAGGCGGTATGGGAAGGTATCATGGGGCTACTGAAACTCAAACCGGTGGGGAATCACACTACTCTGATTTCTTATATACATGCATGGAACAGAAATAACAAAAGTTTCAGATACCTTCCCTATTTCATCATGTGGACTATTTGGCGAAGCAGAAACAACCATATCTTTGATCAGAAACTAGTGAAGGTTCGGGAAGACATAATTAAGTTTATAAGATTTCACAATGAAATGGGATCAACTACGAAGATAAACAGACTTCGGACCTGTAAATATATAGACCTGTGGCATTCATATCCAGTCGGATTCTTCAATGGAGCGAGTAAAAGGAGACAATGTGGATGTGGGACAGTAATCATAAAAAAAACCAGGTAGATTCTACCATTTTTGGTGGGAGGGAGGACAGGGGTCAAACAATAAGGCACAAAATAGAAAACATAGATATATTTGGAGATTCCAAAGGGTCCCTCCCAGGGGTCAAACAATAAGGCACAAATCTTAGCATGGTGGGGTGTCTTAATTGCGGAAAATTGGTTCAGAATAGAAAACATAAAGATATTTGGAGATTCGAAAAGTATCATTGACTGGGTGAAAGACTACACAAACTTTTGTCCTCCGATATTAAACAACTATATGAAGAGAATCAGAATGTTGGTAAGCACCTTTCAGAGCATACAATTCCAACATATCTATCGAGAACAAAATTGGATGGCAGATCTATTATCCAAGCGAGGGATAGCAAAGGATTCAGGTAAGTTCTTTTTCAACGAATTTGACAGGGAATGATGGTTAATGGCAGTAGCATTAACTATTCGTAGGAGACTATCCAAAGATCAAGAAGAAAGAGTATCAATATGTAGATCTATATGTAAGGTTTTTTTTTGTTTTTGTATGATGAACTAAAAATGAACAATTAGATGCGACAAATTTTGTTGTGAAAAGTTATAATAGAAGTAGGAAAGTCTTGGATTATCATAGAAAGAAATGAATATTTACAGATAAAACTGAAAAATATAGAATATGTACTATCTCTTTTTTTAATGGAAAAGTGAAGTGTTTTTATCTATGGAAAAATTATGTAGCTTATCCTTCTTTTCTTCCATGGTGTGGCCAAAAAATAGTCACATTTACTCTATCCTATAATACATTAATTGGAACGAACAATTTCCATCGAATTTTTTTCTCTGTGCTACTGATAAGGCTAACCATCTAATCAATATAATGAATCCAAGACAAAATCTGCTATATAATATCTGAAGTTTCAACCCATTTGATGTGAAAAATACAGTTTATGTTTTCTATTAAATGCACTAGAAAAACACATTAAAAAAAATCTAAAATCCATCATGGACTTGTCTCACGGAACAACTTTAGATGAGACATCATCGAAGAGTATTCATGTAGTTTCTTTTAATATAAATATGGCTAATTTCATGTAGATATAAATGAATATGTATTTAGGGTCTGTGCTCATGGTAAATTAGGTGCCACCATTACACTCTTGGAGCTTAGCAAACACGGTCCTGCCGATGGCATTGTTTCAAAACACTTCTCATGGCAGTAAAAAATAATCAACAACCTGTCTGGTATTTTAGTGGAAGCGTTTCATTTGAAGTTTTGTTCACTGAGGATGGCAGGATGGAGCGTGCAACATTTTCGGAGGTGAAAATGAAGGTTGGGTTCTAACTTTTAGAGTTTTGTATTAATCATCAGTTCGTTAAGATTTTTTCGTTGATTTGTTCCACGTAAATTTTCTTTATAGTGACTTTCCATGTCAAAATGTGAAGTATATTTTGGGTGGTTTCCATTACCTATTAAATCAGATATTAAGTTAAAACTTAGAACCCTTCGTATTAATCTTTATAGCTTGCTGCTGCTTCTTTTTCTTTTCTATATATCTTCTTTTAATTTTCAAGCAAGATTTAGAAATCTTTATAGAATATAATTTGTTGATAATAATTGTTTTATACAATTAAATTTCTAACAATAAAATAATGTACATTTATATTGATTTTGATAAAATAGTTATAGAAAGTTTTACAGCTAGCCATAATAATTTAAATATTCCTAACACTCCCTTAATTATGACTGATAAATTTAAGTCTTAGTGTAACATCATTCAACATCAATAACATTTTTTATTTTTACTCAAGTCTTTTACCACAATAGCAAACCCTGTGCATTTAAAATGGTTAACGCATTATTTATTGTTGATGTGTTATGTGTTTAGTTCTCTTTGAGTTTTCGTCCTCATTGGAATTTTATCCATCAACTCAATGTTTAGCACTAAAGTGTTAATTTTCATCAACATATAACCATTTTATCAAAGAGATGTCACTGGTTCCTCATCATAGATTTGGTCATATGGGTTCTTAAATATAACATTGGGGGATAGAATCCCTTGGAATATTACCATATTGATGTTTTAATAAAAAGGGGAAAGTTTTTTATTTTCTAGATATTTGATATATGGAGCTACTAGTCACAACAATTGGACACAAGGAGCTAAGGTGTAGCTCCTAAGCTTGCCAACCTCCCTCAACATATCACCATATTGGAATTTTAATGAAAATATAAGGCTCATGGATTTTTCGATATCCTAGTATTTGAATGCCTCTGGTTATAACACAAGTTGTGAAATGTAAAGGAGTACTACCCAGGGGTTAGTCCCTAGGAATATCAATAAACCAGAAGATTTAATGGTGAAAGGAACATTAAATACTCTAATATCGTAATATCATGGTGCTCCAACTCATTAACTAACAGGGAATTAGACCGCATTTGATATAAATTATTGTCGCTAACCATACCCAAAAAGTCTTGGTTTTATGAGTGCTTTTAGTGTGAAAGGATTATGGGTTTTCACTGATATACCAATATAATAACACTTGTACATGATATATGAGCATATGCTACAATGATAACCATTATTAGCACTAATACATGGAAACATTGGGTTGACGGATGCTCTAAGGTACTAAATAATGGTAATGATCTAGATTAGGTAATTACATTATTTTTCATCCATATTCATGTTTTTAGAGTATAATAGTTGGAGGAACTACATCATAAGACCATTTGTATCGATGGGTCCTACTTTTGCGAATTCGGGTGTGAAACCTTGCAAAAGCATTTTGAAGCATCAAATAACATATTTTTGGGGGGCACAAAATTTTGTTGCTTAAGTAAAACACTTCCCACCGCTATTCAACATATTTATACATATCTAATGATGCATGAATCACTTCAATCATATTTTTCACGAAAACATTATGCCACTTGGAAGTTGAGCTTCCTATTTTGGCCACCATGATTTAAGAGGATGTCATGTCAACCCCCATTATTCATCGAAAAAGGGTCTAGGAAAGTTATCATGATGAAGAATACTCTAGAAGGGTCAATATTGTAACTTTATTTAAGATTTGAAGGAGTCAAACTTAACCATTAGTAGGCTATCAACTTGTATTACAACTAGACCACTAGGAGGAAAAGAGGTTCTATGCCAATTGAGTGCATTTTATTCCATAGATGAGAAGAGTAGTCGAGTGTGGATAGGGAGAGAAAAAGGAGAGAGGGTTTGTATATTGTAATATCTCGTGGGTCATATGTCTCACTTATTTGCACTTGCATTCATTTCCATTCAGAGAAAGTGACAGCATAGCAACCTCAACTTCTAGCTAAATTTTCTTTTGAAAGGGTTTCCCAGGTTATATATTGTGTTGTTATGTTTTTTGGTGAATGTATTTTTGTATGTTCTCTATATTTCATGTTTCATATATTTCATTCATAAACATAACACAATAATTAACAAATCTAAAAATTTAAGGAAAAATTAACCCTCATACACCCCTCATAGTGTAGATTTCATATTTTCATCATATTTTTAGTAGGCGTGTTATGACAAACTATCCAATGGAATATCCATGGATTTTTATGGATCAGGCATGTGCTTTTACATTGCTTTTTTATGTAATTTCCATGTTGCAAAAATTGAACTAAAAGGAGAATATGTATATTAATGTATTATAAAGACACCCGCGGTATAAGTGATCAAGCATAACACAAAGGCATTTGTGGAGTATAAATTTATCTCAAAGGCTATTGTATGAACTTGAATGAATACTATAGGTGGTAAAAGTGCTTATTGTTATAAGCACTGTATTTTAAAGGTTGTATTAAAGGGAACTACTATAGAAAAAAGCATCATAAAGATATTGATTTGGATTTATAACCATGCAGCACAACTTTGAGGCATTTGTTGAAGCATTGGGGCTGCAATTTTAATACAAAGTGCTTGGATTTGTAAGTGCCATATACTTGAAGAGAGTTCCAAGGAAGCACCTATTTTGATAGTTTAAAAGAAGTGCCAAATTATGACAGTTTGAGTTGAAGGAAGCACTCATTTGATAGTTGATATTGAAATGAGTGCCAAATTCATAATGACATAGTGGGCTGATTGTACAAACTGGTAAATAATCAAATATATAACTAGAATGAACCATCGTAGAAAATATTTCAAAACAAAAAAAGTGAACCTTTGAAGAATAAGACTACATAGTAGAATTAAGAGAAGTAGAGTGGATCCTTTAAGAACAAGTTTACATAATAGGAAATAGAGGGGATTGGTGTTTCTTGTAGGTTGGTGCCTACAAAGAACTATCATTTAAAGAACATTTGTGATTTTCTCCACAAAGGGTTTCGACGTATATCTTATTTTTTCTTATAAGATTAATGTTTTATGGGGATCATTAGAGGAAATTTTAGCCTAAAGTGGCCACCTATGGAAAAATAATAAAATAATAGTTAAAATAATAAAATAAAAGCTATGAATTTTGGAGGGAAAATAAGAAAAATGTTCTTTTAATTGTATTTTTGGCTTATCTCCTTGTAGGTTTACTCAAATTTCAAGTGTAGACACTCATTGGATGCGGAATTAAATTCTACACTCAACGAGTACTCATTATGCATACTTTTGAGAAGACCCACATTGATAAAAATTGCAGACACATTAGAAAAGTGTGTTAATTATGCATACTTTTGAGAAGACCCACATTCATAAAAAAAAAATGTAGATACATGAATAAAGCGTGTTTAACACATTTTTTTAACATATCTGCATTTTTTTTAATCAATGTGGGTCTTCTCAAAAGTATGCTTAATGGGTACTCATGGGATGTGAAATTTAATTCCGCATCCAACGAGTGTCTACACTTGAAATTTGAGTAAACCTACAAGGAGAGAAACTAAAAATACAATTAAAAAAAATAGTTTTTCTTCTTTTCCCTCCAAAATATTTACATGTACCTCTTTTTAAATTTAAAGGATTTTGATTCGTTTACATATTATGACATGTAAATTACGTGAAAATTTCATGGGCACTCTTAGGCTAAAATTTCCTCTAATGTGAATGTTTAAATAAGTAGAAATTGTATTATACTAATGAAATTCACTCTCAGTATAAATGTGAATCTAACAATTTGTAATAGATAAGGTTCCTTCAGGAGTCTTCTATCCACTAGAAGGAATATCTTAGAGGGACCATGGCCATTTAGGATGAATAATTCACAAATAGGGATTCACTCTTTGGTGGAACAAATTATGTTACCTGGAAGGTAAGGACGGAGACCCAATTTCTATTGGTATTGACATTTGGCCATCTATAGTTGATGGTTACAAAGCTCCAATAACTCCTCCATCTAATCAAGATGGTAAGAAGGAAATTGTGAATAATACAAAGCAATGAATTCCACCTTAACTTAGTTATCAAAAATAGAGTTTGTCAAGGTAATGCAACGTGTGTTTGCACAAGATATATGGGAAAAGATTCAAAACAAATATGAAGGAGATGAAAAAGTAAATAAGGAAAAGCTTCCAACTCATAGAAGAAAATTTGAGAGTTTGATGATGGAGAAAGATGAAAAGATGGCAACCTTTTTTCGTTATGTGGATGAGATAGTTAATACTATCATAAGGCTTAGTGAAAATATTGATGAATTGGTGACTATGTAGAAGGTGTTGAGATCTATGTAGTGAGCATTCCATGTAGTTCATCCATCTTTAGATTTCAAGTTTTGTAATTTCTTCAATCACTGATACCTTTGCGTATGAAATGAGAACAAAAGAGAAGTCAATATTAAAGAATCTAATGTTCAAAGTGATAAAGAAGAAAAAAGGAAACAAAGCCCATGATTATTCTAGCTATGAATATGATAAATGAGAAAGATAATTTGTAAGAAATCTAGAAAGAGGATGTAGAAAAGACAAAGGTAAGCTTCCATTCAAATTCTTTAACTGTGGTAAAATAGGTCATTTTTCTGATAAATGTCCATATGCAAAATTTGAGGACAATGATAATGAGAAAGTAGATAAAGATGAAAGAAAATCTTAGTAAACATACAAAGGGAGGATATCTCTAGAAGAAAATGTTTTATTCCAAAGAGATAGTGGTTCATTAGAAGAGAGTGATTCATACACATCTAATGATGACAAAGGATAATTTCTATTGATAGCCATGGATGCTTAAAATATTGATAAAAAGGAGAAATAAAAAAATATATATATATTCAAAGGAATAAATTGACATGGACGTAAATCCTTAAGTAGAACTCATTGGTGCCTTAGAAGAAATAGGTAGACTCAAAAGAAATATTGAAAAGTTGAAGGAACTATCCCAAAAATATGAGAAGAAAGGTTATGATCTTGATTAAGCATCTATCATCCTCCTAAAGACACAACTAGAAGAAGCAAAGGGAGTAGAATAAATTCTAATAAGCTAATTGAAAGGAAAGGAATGAAGTTGTGGGAAGCTAGGAGCACATGATGTTTCCTTAAGAAAGGAACTAAGGAAAGTAAATGGTCATTTCAATCAAATCTTAAAGTTAAAAAAAAAAACATTGAAATATTAGATAACATTCACAACTATCAAAGCTCTGATTTCATTGAAAGAGGTATTGGCTATAAAAAAAATTATGAGACTTTCTAGGGAGAATCTGTTATGAAACCAGCTCACAAAAAGATAGAAAAGATAGATCAACGCCTTATAATTCAGCCTCTTCGAGGGGGCAGCTTCCTTTACATTACACAAATGAAAAATTCTTGGACGATTCAAATGAGAAAACCTCCTTTCTATATATAGGAGTCTAAGGGGTCACAATATAACCAAGTCGACCTAACAATAATAATATAAAGGCACAAAAATAATAATATAGGGATTCTATGGGGCACAATAATAACAATATGGGGACAATAGGGGCAACAACAATATTAATAAGGGATACAACAAAAATAGTAATGGGGGAGTCACTAGTATTATAGGGACCTAACATGCCCCTCTCCTTCAAAAAACTGTTGTCCTCAATGCTTGAGTAGTTTTGGATGCTTCTATATAAAATTCTCATCCTCCCATGTGGAATCTTCAGCAGATAAGTTCTTCCACTTGATGAGATACTCCGAAATTGATCGATTTCGTAGTTGTCGAGTTCTTGTTTTTGTGATTGCTTCTGGTTCCAAAATAATTTTTCCTTCCTCATCAAGTTGTGGCAATATCGTTTGAACCGGGAGCTTGTCTACTATAACCTTCTTTAAACATGAAGCATGGAAAAATAGGTGCACTCGAGAAGCTGCAGGAAGCTCCAATTTTTATGCCATAGTACCAATCTTTTGCAACACCTTGTACAGACCATAATACTTTGGTGATAATTTATTATCCTTCTTAGCTTGCTTGAGGGACATTTGTTTATATGGTTGTAACTGTAGGAAGACCCAGTCACCTACATCAAAACTTCTTTCGCTACGATTTTGATCTGCTTATTGTTTCGTTCTATTCTGCACCAACGTGAGGTTATCCTTTAAGAGTTGGAGAACTTGTTGTTGATGCTCGATGTGAACCTTAGAATTTTCTCTAAAATATGATGTGATGGATGGTGGCTGATATCCATAAAGTGCCATAAATGGGGTTATTTTTGCTGTAGTATGTAAGGAAGTGTTATATCGCCATTCAGCCAGAGGCAACCATTTGACCCATTGTGTCTATTTATCAGATACAAAGCAATGAAGATATCCTTCCAAACATTTGTTTACTATCCCAGTTTTCCCATCAGATTGAGGATGATAAGATGAGCTATGAGCTAACTGAGAACCAAGACAAGAAATAATCCTGTCCAAAAATTTCTAGTGAAAATGGGATCTCTGTCACTTACAATAGTCTTTGGGTTTGCATGTAGCTTTTTAATTGTTTCCATAAATGCAGTAGAAACTGTACTGGCTTTAAGTGGATGTGTTAATGCACAAAAGTGTGCATACTTGGTAAGTTTGTCAACTACCACCATGTTGACACTCTTTCCTTCAAACTTGGGTAAACCTGTGATAAAATGCATTGAAACCTCTTCCCAAAGTTAGCTTGGAATGGATAAAGGTTGTAATAGACCTGGGGTCTTAATTGTTTCAACTTTATTTTGTTGGCAAATCAAACATTCTACCACAAACTTTTGAATATTCTATTTAAGGCCATCCCAAAAAAATTCCTTCTTAACCCTGTGGTAAGTTTTTAGAAATCCTGAGTGCCCTCCTAAGGGAGAAGTGTGCAATTCCATAAGAATCTTTTGTTTGAGTTGGGAATTCTTACATAGGTATAAACGAACCTTGTACCATAATGAATCATTTTTCCAGCTAAATGTATCAGATGTACTGGAATCTTTTTGTAACTTTCGAATAAGTGCCCACACTTCTTCGTCATTCTTCCATTCCTCCCTTGCTTCGTTTATCCAATCTGGTTGGATAATAGAAATGGTGCACAATAATGCTTCCACATCCTCATCCTTTCTTGAGAGTGCATCTGCCACAACATTTTGCTTCCCTTTTTTGTAGATGATTTCAAAGTCATAACCCAACATATTTGTGACCCATTTTTGTTTCTCTTCAGAGGATAATCTTTGTTCTAAAAAGTGTTTAAGACTATCATGATCCATTTTTACCATGAAGTGTCTTCCCATTAGGTAGGGTCGCCATTTCTTAAGTGCATGTAGTATTTCCAACATTTCATTCTCATAAATAGCTTTCTGTAAATACTTTCCCTTGCTTGGACAACTTTCAAAAGCAATGGGTCTTTCATCTTGCATTAAAACAACACCAATTCCATTTCCTGAAGCATCACATTCCACAATAAAGGTTTTTGTGAAGTCTGGTGTAGCTAAGACCGGTGCTTGGCACATTGCCTCTTTAAGATGTTCGAAGGCCTTTGTTGCTTCTGGAGTCCATGAAAATTCATATTTCTTCAATAATGTTGTTAGAGGTGCTGCTATTCTCCCATAATTATTAACAAACTTGCGATATTACCCTGTCAACCCAAGAAATCCTCGCAGATGCTTTATGGATGTGGGGATTTTCCATTCCTTAATGGATTTAATTTTGCTAGGGTCTATCTTAACACCTTCAGGAGATACAATATGACCCAGATATTCCACCTCTTGTACTCCAAAGAAACATTTGGAGCTTTTTGCATATAATTGTTTCTCCGTCAATAGTTTGAGCACCCTGTCAACATGTTCAACATGATCCTTCCAAGACTTGTTGTAGATTAGTATATCATCAAAATATACTAACACAAATTTTCTAAGGAAGGGTTTGAAAATGGAATTCATCAAACCTTGAAATGTAGAAGGTGCATTAGTAAGGCCAAAAGGCATGACCAAAAATTCGTAATGACCCTCATGAGTTCTAAATGTTGTTTTTGGAATGTCTTCAGTCTTCATTTTGATTTGATAATATCCTGAACAAAGATCCAACTTGATGAAGTAAATTGATCCATGCAATTCATCCAATAACTCATCAATGACAGGAATGAGAAATTTATCTTTAATAGTGAGCTTGTTGAGCTCCCCATAATCTGGACACATGCGCCAAGATCCATCCTTCTTGTGCACCAATACTACTGGAGCAGAGAAAGAACTTTGACAAGGTTGAATTATACCAGCCTCTAGCATTTCTGCAACCATACGTTCAATTTCACTCTTTTGAGCATAGGGATATATGTACGGCTTGATGTTTGGAGGAATACTTCCTGGAATCAAATGAATAGTGTGATCATGATCACGAATAGGTGGGAGACCTTTGGGAGTCTCAAATACCTTGGAATGATTGTCCAAGACTTTTTGGAGATCTGGAGAAATAGATGATTTCGCTGTAAAAACATCTAGTGAACATAATTGTGCAATTACAACTCGTTGTTCCTTCTTTAGAAACTTTGTCATACCGTTAGAGTTGATTATCTTTCCCAGTTTCCCTGCAATACCCCTTAATTCAACTTCCTTTCCTTCGGCAGAAAATTTCATGAAAGGTTCTTGAAAATTAAAAGCCATTGTACACAAGGATTTTAGCCATTAGACTCCTATACAAGATCAGCACCACCCATTGGAATGGAAAGCATTGGGCTATTCATAAATATTCTCCAATGGATAGCTTGATATTATGGCACTTTCTAGAGCAATTTATGGTTCCTCCACCTGCAACCATCACTTGACACTTTGGTGCTAGATATAAGAAGCCTTTTTCTTCTTGATATGTCCTTCTATCTTGATAGTTTGAGGAGTGGTAATTCCAGCCAATGCATTACAAGATATGGTCAGATTCATTTCTTCTTTATCTAAGGTTTGTTCCTGGAGTATATCCTCTCCTTTTGAAATTTCTTGTTCCTTTTCTTTGTTAGGCCCCTATACTACTAGTGTAACCCCTTATTGTTATTAGTATAACCCACTTATTATATTGATGTACCCATGTAGTGCCCATATTGTTACTATTGTGCCCCATAGAAGCCCACTATTGTTATTATTCTGCCCTTACATTATGATTGTTATGTCGGCTCTGATTATGTTATGACCCCTTAGACTCCTATATATAGAAAGGAGGTCTTTTCATTTGTATCATCCAAGAATTGTTCATTTATGTAATGTAAAGGAGGTTTCCCCCTCGAAGAGGCTGAATTATAAGGCGTTGATCTATCTTTTCTATCTTTTCTTGAGCTGGTTTCATAACATTTGGTATCAGAGCTTTGGATTCTAGGGTTTCGTTGCTCCAAACAGGTCATCATGGCATTTTCGCTATAACTTTTTTTCTGTGACGTTTCAAAAGTCGCAAAAAAAAAACCATTTGATAAGAATTGGCGCTGAACCTTGGGGCTGAATTTCAGAGCTTTTCACGCGATATTTTCAGAGGTATGATCTGAGGAAGTTGTTATTTTTGCAGACTCCTGAATTACATTCCAAACAGGTGACCTGGGGAAAATCGTCATAACTTTCTCTCTGAGGATCGGATTGAAATTTCGTAAAAAGGTACAGAAAGAGGACAAACTGTAGTTTCTTGTGTGTGTGTTTCAGATTCAAAGGTTGAAATAGTGACTCGTGGCACTTCATACAAGTTCGCTCTACTGAACTAGTCTATAATCAGGTCACTGCGGGAGATTGTGCATAACGCTTTCTTAGAGAATCCAATTTGGATCAGACTGGTGGCATTAGAAAGAGGACACAGAGGGCTACTATAGGTCTCAATTTCAGAACTTAAAGATCTGAAAGTACAGAGTTACAGTCATTTCAAGGTCGAGCTCCTAAAATCAAGAAAAAGCAAGATGAGGAAGTTTGATGGCAAAGATCCGGTAAATTGGATACTTCAGATTGAGCAATATTTTGATCTACATGGTGTACAACTGTTACAAAAGTTATGTATTCCATCTTCATATTTAGAAGCAGATCAATTTTTATGGTACAAAGGGCTTTGTTCTCGTAAACATCTTGTTACGTGGTCAATTTTCACGGAGGAAATGATAGCACATTATGAGGATACAAAGAGCAACACCTTCTTTAGAGCAACACCACAACAATTGGAAAGAGTAAAAGGGATTTGTGACATAGTGGAAAGAAAAATTATGGAAACGAGGAAGCGTACCCCTCACAACTATAAAGATGGAAGTGTTGTTTCTCCTAGCCTTCCACAACCTACAAGGGTTACACCACAACAATTGGAAGAAAAAAGAGAAAAAAGGCTTTGTTACAATTGTGATAGCAAATGCACTAAAGGTCATAAGTGTGCCGAGAAGAAATTATTTTACATAGAATATGAAGAGGAGGAAGAAAAGGATCAAGAAACATCAAAAGAAGAAGATATATGCCAGGACCTCACCCTAGAGAAAGAAGAAATGAATCAGACCATATCTTGTAAAGCATTGGCAAGAATTACCACTCCTCAAACTCTCAAGATAGAAGGACATATCAAGAAGAAAAATGTACAAGAAGTGAAAGATCACATCGAGAAAGAAGAAATGAATCCAACCATATCTTGTAATTCATTGTTTGAAATTACCACTCCTCGAACTATTAAGATAGAAGGACATATCAAGAAGAAAAATGTTCAAGAAGTGAAAGATCACATCAAGCATCAAGAAATGAATCCGACCATATCTTGTAAAGGATTGGAAGAAATTACCACTCCTCAAACTCTAGAGATAGAAGAACATATCAAGAAGAAAAAGGTTCAAGTAGTGAAATATCACATCGAGCATCAACAACAAGTTCTCCAACTTTTAAAGGATAACGGCACTTCGGTGCAAAATGATAAGAAACAACAGGTAGATAAACATCGTAGTGAAAAATGTTTTGATGTAGGTGATTTGGTATTTTTACTGCTACATCTCAAGCAAGCTATTTATGAGAAGGAAATGTTGGCAATACTACATGCACTTAAAAAATGGCGACCTTACCGAATCGGAAGACTCTTCAAGGATAAGGATGTGGAAGCATTGTTTTGTGCTATTTATATTATCCAACTAGATTGGATAAACAAAGCAAGGGATGAATGGAAGAAAGACGAAGAAGTATGGCCACTTATTCAAAAGTTGCAAAAGATCCCAATTCAAACAATATTGCCAGAAATTGAAGAGGAAGGAAAAATCATATTGGAACCTGGAGCAGTCACAGAAACAAGAACCCGACAGCTACGGAATCGATCAATTTCAGAGTATCTCATCAAGTGGAAGAACTTACTCACTAAATATTCCACATGGGAGGACAAGAAATTTATACAGAAGCATCAATAACTACTCAAGCGTTGAGGACAACGCTTTTTGAAGGAGAGGGGCATGTTAGGCCCCTATACTACTAGTGTAACCCCTTATTGTTATTAGTATAACCCACTTATTATATTGATGTACCCATGTAGTGCCCATATTGTTACTATTGTACCCCATAGAAGCCCACTATTGTTATTATTCTGCCCTTACATTATTATTGTTATGTCGGCTCTGATTATGTTATGACCCCTTAGACTCCTATATATAGAAAGGAGGTCTTTTCATTTGTATCATCCAAGAATTGTTCATTTATGTAATGTAAAGGAGGTTTCCCCCTTGAAGAGGCTGAATTATAAGGCGTTGATCTATCTTTTCTATCTTTTCTTGAGCTGGTTTCATAACATTCTTCCTCCTCTTCACAATCTACGTAGAATAATTTCTTCTCAGCAAACTTATGACCTTTAGTGTATTTTCTATCACAACTGTAACAAAGCCCTTTTTCTCTTTTTTCTTCCAATTATTGTGGTGTCAACCTTGTAGGTTGTGGAAGGCTAGGGGCAAAAATACTTCCATCTTTATAGTTGTGAGTGGTAGGCTTCCTGGTTGCCATAATTTTGCTTTCCATTTTTCTTGCTAACTTGAATGTCTTCTCCAATGAATCAGGTTCCCAAAGGTGAACCTCATGTTGGATATTATCCTTTAAAGTCCCAATGAACACATCAATCCTATGCTCCACTAGAATATCTTTTACCCTTATGTTCAATTTTTGGAAGTCTTCAATGTGCTCCATCATTGAACCCTTTTGTTTGAGATTTATCAATTGGCTAAAAAAAGTGTTGTTTTTTGTATCTTCATAATGTGTTCTAATTTCTTCCATAAAAATTACCCAAGTGACAATTTTTTTATGAGAGAAAAGCCATCGATACCATATAAACTGATTTGGTTCCAAATATAAAGTTGCAATACATACATTTTGTGTGTTTTGCACATTATGGAGATTGAAAAATTGCTCCATCTGTAGTATCTATGTTCTGGGATCCTTTCCATCAAACTTCCTCATATCGATTTTTGGAACATGGTGGGTCTTCAATCCAACATTAGAGTCTATGAAATCATGATTAACATTTCTTATATTCTCATCATGAGTTTCCTTTACTACCCTTTCACCATTAGTGACCATTTCTTATAGCAACTTATTCAAATTTATCTTCAATTCTTCCATCTTATCGTCCATGCCATTCATCTAAGCTTCCATGCCATCCATCTTAGCTTCCATCTTAACTTGCATTCCATTCATATTAGCTTCCACACCATTCATCTTGGCTTCGTTTACCTTTAGTGAGAATGAAATTTGGTGTACTTGGTCTTGTAATTTTGATATATCATGTTGCATTTCTTCCTCTTCTTCACGAGTCATGCTAGAGCTTTCAGGGTGCTTACTAGGTGTTTCCATTTTCTTTCTTCAGGGCATCAATTATCGATAATAATGCTTCACTATGCCCTTCGAATTCCTTCAAACTAATTTTTTAAACCAAGCTTATGCAAAAATTTTAAAAAATCTACACACCTTTTTCCACTTTGTAGGAGCTCGATATTGCATCTAATGTATCTCTGTAATTTTGGATCTTATAGTTCTAAAATTGTGTCCTGCAGTAGCCCTCCGCGTCCTCTTTCCAATGCCACCTGTCTGATTGAATTTGGATTCTCCAAGAAAGGGTTATGCACAATCTCCCAAGGTGACCTAATTATATACCTTTTCGGAAGAGTGAACTTGTATGAATTGTCACGTGTCACTGTTTTGACCTTAGCATCTGAAAAATATAAACAGGAAATTACAGTCCGTCCTCTTTTTGTAGCGTCTTACAAAATTTCAATCTGATCTCAAGACAAAAGCTATGACTATTTTCCCCAGGTCACCTGTTTGTAATGTAATTCGGGAGTCTGCAAAAAGGCCAAATTCTTCAGATCATATCTCCGCAAATATAGCACGAAAAGCTCTGAAATTCGGATCCGCGGTTCAGAACTATTTCAACCCAAACAGGTTTTTGTTTTAGCATCTGGAATGTCACAGAAAAAAAATTATAGCGAAAATGCCACGTTGACCTGTTTGGAGTAGTGAAACCCTAGAATCCAAAGATCTGATACCAAATGTTATGAAACCAACTCACAAAAAGATAGAAAAGATAGATCAACACCTTATAATTCAGCCTCTTCAAAGGGGCAACCTCCTTTACATTACACAAATGAACAATTCTTGGATGATTCAAATGAAAAGACCTCCTTTCTATATATAGGAGTGTAAGGGGTCACGATATAACCAAGCCGACCTAACAATAATAATATAAAGGCACAAAAATAACTATAGAGGAATTTTGTGGGGCACAATAATAACAATATGGGGACAATAGGGGCACAACAATATTAATAATGGCTACAACGACAATAGTAATGGGGGAATCACTAGTATTGTAGGGACCTAACAGAATCAAGCTAAAAGTAATCAAAAGAGGAATGCAAAGAAGCACATAAAACTATGCTAATGTGCTCAAAATTCTATCAACAATAAAAAAGATGAAAACCAATAGAGACATTATTTTCAAAACATTCTATCAACAACACAAGTAGCACCATAAATAAATTAAAGGACTGAGAATGAGATGGGTTTTATAAGAAAGATAAAAAGAATGTTTATAAAACAACTATTTCCCCATGAAGGCCTTTCAAATTCAGGTATCAAAATATACTTTTTGGATTTTTATTTTCTCATTATAAGTTTGGTCATAAAGTAATGAGTTATAAATATTATGTAAGGAATGATTATATAAGAAATATATATAGAGAATCCATCAATACTTCAAGGAATGATTATGTGATAATCAATCATATAAGTTTGAACGAGAGTGCTTCTAGAAATTACAATTCATTTTCTCCTTTATTAGATCATGTTGAATTCTATAAGTGTAATAACTACGTAAAAAAATTGTGTGACTGTAAAAGTAGCGCAATAAAGGCTCCTCATCAACACAAGAAAAAGGAATCTACAAAGGTATGGAAAAAAGAAGCAAAAAAATTAGGAAGAATGTGGATTTGCTATATATTCTCAAAATAAAAGAAGTTAGTGGTACATAGATAATGGGTTTTCAATGCATATGATGGGAGATAAGAGAAAATATCGCTCGCTAAGAGATGATAAAGGACGATGTGTTACTTTTCGAAATAATGCACCAACCAGAATAATGAGAAAATGAACAATCAACCTTGATAATGGAAAGATTAAAACTCAAAATGTTTTATATTTTTATCATTTGAAACATAGTATTTTGGGTGTTAGTAAAATATGTGATAAATGATGTGATCTCATATTTCAAAATTAGGGATGTGAAATAAGGAAAGCATGTGCCATGTAGTTCAATTGTGCTTAAATTACATTGCATTAAAGTATAAATCTAGGTAAGTAAAATTTTGAAGTACACTACATTATATGTGCTAGAAAGTCATCTTTCAATTATGGTAATGAAAGAAAAAATTTAGTCTATGAATAACAAGAAATAAATGATTAATTTGTGAAAGTAAATAAAAACATTCTGTGAAAGCATATGAAATGAAATGAAATGAAAAATTAATTTATGAACAACAATTGAAATTTTGATACATGAACAACAATTGATGTCTTAATCTAGAAAGCAATGAAATCTAATATTTATGAAAGAATCCCTTGAAAGTTATAGTTTAGGAAATCATATAGATCTATGTTATGAAAATAGGGAAATTATTGTAAGAAAACATTGAAACCTTTATTCTACAAAGGAAAGAAAGTTGAGTTTATGAAAGCAAGAATGTTCATTTCTATAAAGCATATAAATCTAGTTTATGAAAGTGATAAAACTTATCCTAGAGAACGATTCTAAGCTTCTCTTTTTAAACATTGTTGGTGATTGTTTTGAATTTTATACTTCTATAATTTCTAAGTTTTAATGTGAAACAAGGTTGTTTACCTTTTTCATGCTCCTTGTAATTTTTGTACTTGTTTTTGTCCTCTAAATTATTTATTTCCTTATAATATTTTCATTTAATGCTTGTCCTCTTAGATACAGGTATAACAACGACACCCTGTTCAATTTGTATTGGAATCTTCTTATTTTTCTTGTAATATTTCTCATTGGCGTTAACACTATCTTCCTCTGATTTTTATTTTGGTGCCTTGATGTTTTACTCTGCTTCTTCTTATGTTATGTCTTTAATGATTCTTCTTTTTCAACTGGTTTTGAAATTAGGGTTTTTTCATCTTCATAAACATCTTCGACTTCTTGTATTGTCATGTTGGGTTCTAGAGTCACACTACGTTGTGTTATAGTGTAGAGCCTGGGAACATCTAAGTGCGATCTTAATTTGTTGTTATGATTTCGACTTTCTGATGAAATATTATGTGTAGGATCATCTATTTTTATCTTAAATCTTGATGGATTTGTTTGTATATTATTTAGGTTTTAAAATTCTCATTCATTCATTCTTGGTTTCAATTTTCAAGAAGGAAAATAGAGATGACATAAAGTTGCGGCAAATTAAATCATATATTAATACTAATTTTTGTGAAATGACTATATAATTCTAACTTAAATTTTGTTAGTATAATGGATATTCACTTCATATTTAAGTATCATATACTTTTCTTTCTTCAGAAAATTGTCACAAGAAAATAAAGAAACATGAAGACTCATTTTTAGCCATTTTAATTAGGAATATTGATCTCTATTAATAAATCTCGATTTTTGTTACAATGCAATGAAAATTAATTATAACTAGGTAATATATTTTACACACTTAAAATTTGGATAGCAGATGCATTGTAACATTCATCATGGGTTTTCTTCAAGAAGGTGCAAAATGGCATGAGTAAATATCATTTCAAATAATTTCACTTTATGTTTAAAACTCATGTTTCTTATGAGAATCTGGGAAAAGGGAAAAGCTATCAACTGTTAAAATAGTTTTGTTGGGAATGATTTCAATTATTTTCTAGTTAGATCATTCATGTGGTTTAGGTTTGACAAAAAGAACTAAAAAGGGTTTGAATAAGGTGAGAAATGGAGAGCATATCTTAACAAATTCGAAAGAGCAATTAAGAATTTCTTTAAACTTGTTAAAATTAGATGGATTGCTGAGCAATTAATAATTCAACCACAAGAAAACATAATATTTTGAATTTTTTGTTTCTTTAAAATCCCATGGAAAAATCATCAAAGAATCCAAAATACTCTTCAACAACTTTGATAAATTTTGCAAAAATTAAAGCAAACCATCATACTGATGCAAAATTCCATTTCAGTCTCATAACAAACTAGGTTTGCAACATAATTTTCGCTGAAAATACTTAAAATTGTATTAATATTGTGAAAAAGTTCAAAATTAAAAGTGATTTCATAGAGTTACATGCACGAGAAGAACTGACAGCCCAAAGCTGACTTTAGAATTCCTTCTCTAAAATCTTCAAAACTCCAAGAAAATTTTAGAGAAAATTTGATAGATTTTCCCCTACACCAAAATATTTATCCATTAATTTCATAAAAATGAGGATTATATATAGGAAATCAAGACTTAATACCCCCCGCCACCCGCACCCCCAAAACCACTAAGAATCTTTGACAAAATTTTAGTTGTATTGTAACAAACTTCTTCTAGAAGTTTCTTGAAAAATCTACTAGCTATAGGGTGGGTACCTTATGGGGGCTTCACTCGGCGAGAAATACCATACCACGTTCTTTCATATTTAGGGATATATATTGAGGAAACAATGGCATAGTATATTGGGGGATACATAGGGGGTAATTAGTAGGTATAAAAAATGGAGCTAAAAGCTAATGAAAAAATGTAAAGGGGTATAACAAAAGTTAATGAAAAAATGGATACCTACAATATCTAATGAAAGTAGGGGATTTTTAAATGGGGAAGGTCTATTGGGGTCGTATTGGTAGATGGTTAAATAATGTTATTTTTAGAGATATTCTCCAATATGAAGTCAAATTAAGGGTATTGTTTAATATGGCACGAATGCAAGTGATATGTCAGAGATTCACTGAGTGAAGCCCCTGTGGGGTCCCTTTGAATTTGGATATAATAGATTTTATCTCTCTCTCTCTTGTCTGTATGTTGAGCATTCTTCTCTCTGCCTGAGTGTTACTTGAAATACATGCTACCTTGGATGGGTTATTGACAATGTTGGTGGTGTTGATGTTAGTGCCAATGGTTGAAGATATTCTTGTTCTTGTTGTAGAGGCCTCAAAATATAACTTGCCTCTGCCAATGCCCCCAACTATATTGGTGCATATCCACTTTGGATGGCTAACCTGTATAAATCCAATATTCCTTTCCTATGGGGAGATCACATAGTTTTGCATCCAAAATCATCCATTCCAAGGTCATGACTAGCTCATAATATATCTTCCCTTGTTCTTTAAAGATTCTTTTCAACATGACCAAAAGTTCAAAATAATCTTCATATAGAATGATGATATCATTCCCTTGTAATGGGTGGTCTTTCCCCCAAAGCCTCTTTGTTTTTTCCTAATATCATCTAGTATTTTCATAAGGGATTCCTTAGAATACAAATCTCCATGTCCATTGAACAAAGGTGGGAAATTTCTCTTATACAACACTTCACATCAATATTTAAAACCTTGTACTTCATTATTCTTTGCTTTCGCGTTCTTTTCTACTAGTGGTATTAACTTTTGTTTCATTTTCAATTGGTTTGTCCTAGTTACCAAATGCGATATGTTGAGATCTTCTTTACTCTTCCTTGGTCATATGATCTAATTCCTTTAAGTGCATTCATTTATTTGTGGGTCACATGGACAAGTTATATATTCTATTTTACCAACTCTAGGTGATCCCAATATTTGTCCACCATCTTCATGATCTTGTCCCAGATGATTCTTTTGTCTAGCTTGAAGGAGGAATTGGTCAATTGCTTCCTCTTCATAACACCCACTTCAACCTCAAATTTCTCTTTGTATTCTTGGGCTTGGTACATGTGCTTTTTGGTGCTCTCATTCTCTTCTTATTTTTCTTTTAGTTCCCACTCTCGACCTCGGAGTAGATCTTGTCACTTCTTTGTATCCTCTGACATTGTCAGGGATTACATCTCTTCAACTAACACATTTAGGGTCTGTTGAGAATGCATTGTCTCATATTTTTTCTCTTTCATCCCTTGGACCTACGCCTCCAATATCATAATTTAGTCCTTGTACTCCTTGTTCTTTGTAAGTTCATCATGCAACTTAATCTTTAGGTCTTGACATTATTTCTCTACTACTTCCAACTCGATTCTTTGAACAAGATGTGCATTAAGGGCATTGAGCTATATCTTCATTGAGGCTATATCTTTGTATTTTTCCTCCAATATTTCATTAATATCCCTAACGTAAGTGACCAGGTTGTGACTTTGTCCTCTAGGGGTTTAATACTCATCTTCCTAGTCCTATAAAGCATCCTCTCATACTTCAATTGATTGGTGGCCTTGGTTTATAGATCTTGTAGCTTTCTGGTTGTTGCATTGGTGTGTTGCATCTACCTATGCAACAGGTGAGTTACTTGCAAGTTCAATTCTATGAGATTAGTGTATGAAATATTATCTACATGGAAGGAAATTTAATGGACTTGGTAGTCTGATATGGACATCGTCGTCTCCACTTTTGATTGCAACAAAACCATCTTGAAAATGTCCTTTTCATAATCTTATGTTCTCTTAAGCTGCATGAGGGAGTGGCTAATTCTCCACAATTCTAATGTCCATTTTCATATCTTTACATGCTTGTTTGGTTATCTCTATGAATTTTTCTACAATTGAGACGTGTCTGGGCTTGGATACCTCTGTAGACTTGGTTGCCTCTGATCCTGTCATGGTAGATGACACCGTCTCCATGGTGAATGCTTGTTTTGATGGAGTATCCAACCAACTATTGTGTACTATCTGAGCATGTAACCCTATATGTTCATCATCTTCATCATCCTCATCTTCTTTTACTTTACCTATCCTAGCTCTCTTGGAGCTGGGCTCCTCTCCCTCATCAATATCCATGGGATTCGAGGTGCCCCATTTCTTACTAGGGAGGTGAGAAAAAATTGACTTAGCTGGATGCAGGATGGCTTGAATTATTCCCAAGTGGATTTTTTAGCAAAACCTTCCACTATGGGGTTTGAATCGTGTTTATGATTCTCTTGATCATTTTCCTTTCTCAATTCATAAATGAGTTGTGAAGATCATACTTATAGTCTCCTACTTATGGGAAATTGAAACCTTCAAATATATTTTCTACAATCTCTAAAACATTTATTGAATTCACACAAAATGGTCTTGCCTTATGAGGAAGATGGAACATGATTGTTGCTTTCCTCGAGGAAAATGTACATTATCACTGGAAAATATCTTCCTAATGCAGTCTAATGCAGAAACATGAGAAGTCAATAATGCCAATAACTAGTATTTTTGGCCTTCAAACCCATAAATTTTGATGATTTTGTAGTACTTGAAAAGATACTTGTCACCAACTTCTATAGATCCATTTGGGCTCATCACTGCCAACATTCAGATTAGTACTTTTATGGCTCATCAAACCCTAATTCAGTTTCTACAGGCCCTAGACAAGTCATCACTTTGAATGCCTCCTTCCTTGAGATTTTCTTGGCCTGAAGCCCTCCAGAAATTCCTCCTTGAGGGACCAGCACAGTCTTGGTAAGGGGTAAGTGCACTTCAATGCAGGTAGGCCCATGTCAGGGTGAATTTCAAAGCACTTAGGCTCACTTTGACTTGCACTAGGCGAGATTGAGCGAAATCCTCATAGGGTTTTGGGAATATTCTTATCTTCTGGAGCCTTCTAGAATATTCCCACACTTATCATCTCATATGAGCTCAGAATCCTCTCATCCCTTCCTCCATGGAAACTAACTCTAAGTTTGGAACGCCATTCAATACCCTCATTTATGACCAAACCTCCTCCATTTTTCTATAAATTGAGCACTCATCTAAGTGATCAGGGGCTGGACTTTCAGAATTTGTAAGGAGATACTGTTGGTGTGAGGTTTGCGATTGTAAGTAAGTATTGTTATCCTGCAGAAGTGTTGTGCTTTTGATGTGATGTTGGTTGGAACCTAAACTGGAGGAGTGACATTGGATCGGACTTCATGGTTGTAACTCTTCCTTCTACTTAATAAAGTTGTTTACACATTTTCCCATATTCTTGTCTTTATGTATGATGATTATATGTGTAAATTCTTTCGATTCCATTTGCTTATAGTAGATAGATCTCTTGCTTTGATTGGTTTTTGTCCTCTATTTATGATTGCAGGTACTTGTCGAGCGGATTAAGTTCGAGAAGGAGCGACGAGAGCCATACAAAGGAGACAAAGGGAAAGCGAAAGATAACAAGTAGGTCCCTTGTCTTATTTATCTTCTATAGAAAAAGGTTAAGCGCTTTAATTTTGTTGTTCTAGGTGTAGCTACCCACCTAGGGAAATTGTGTTTATCCGTAGATGCAAAATTCCACATAACAAATTGGCGACTCCACTGGGGAACAATCATCATTTCGGGTAGTTTACCTTCATCCTAGTACACCCTAGTAGACTTTACTTGCTTCCATTGATCTTGTTTCAACCTTTTTGAAGCATTTTTTGGTAAAAATTGTGCTTGAAAGCCCCTAGGATGGCCTCTCTCACACCAGCGTAGGTTTGGTCAAGAGACATAGCGCTGCAGAGCACCCTTGGCTTGAGGACAGTGCTCTAAAGCACACTGTCTCCCATTTAAGGTGGCGCTGATCCTCCTTAGGTAAAAAATTCCACCTTTGACTTGATTTTTCCCAAATTTCCTTTTGTTTTTGCTTGATGAAAGATAATGATGGTTGTACTTTTGAAATCAATTTGTGTTTCCTTTGCTAGCGCTGGTTTAGCCTTAATTTTTTAGTGTTTCTTAAATGATTTCTTTATCACTATCAGTTCATTTTCAAAGTTAGTTTATATTTGATTGATCTTTGTTCAAAATAAAGTGTCGTAAAAGTCTTCACTTCTTTCGAAAAGGAATTTTCATAAAGTCTTCGTTCTTGCAAAAAGATTGATTGATTGTATGTGCACTAGTTTCCTTTTGTTCATTTCAACATTAAGGGAATTTAAAAGAAAAACTTGCATTGTGCATTGAAAGAGTTTGAGTGTTCTCATAGGGTTAGTTTAGGGAAATTGCATTAGATGTATTCTTTGTTCTTTGATTAAAAGAATATGATTGTTGTGTCCCTACTAGCTAAGGTTTTCATTGTTAAAATTGAATGAAAAGAATGCTTATCATATTAGTTGCATTTTAGGAATTTCAAAGACATCATTTGGTGAAACTTGAAAGGAAAATTCTTAATTAAGATCAACTTAAAATTAACCTCAATTAACCTAATGGAGCATTGTCACCTAACGCAAAACATTTAGAGGTTCTAGGCCAGAGATGTGTTCTAGCGTCATAAAATATAGCAGCTGTCACTAACTTGTCCGCGATACATTCCGAGTGTGATACCTCATTCCACGTACGTGAGTATATCGTAGCTTGTCCACATACCTTCGGGTATATAGGGTGGTGTTATAGTACGTAAAGTATAAAGGAATGCTCTCACTGTGCGGTTTCGCATTAGACAGTGCTAACACGGATTGGGTCTCCACGTACTTTCGGGGATATATGGGAGGACAACAATAGGTTTCTTTCCATCCTTAGGTAACCGAGTTTGCCACCTTATACACTATGATACACTAAACACAGCATTCAGGGAGATTGCCTGCCTGTACTTCTCGGTTTGCCGGGAGGTATTATGCAATTCACAGTTGCTTGGTAATTCTTTTGCCTAGTTTACCCCTTTTTGTTTATTTCTTTTTTGTAATAAAATAAATCAGAAATCATGGAGGAACATCAAACCTTACCCCGTCGTTGGCAGAGGACAGCGAATATACCGCCTTTACCACATGAAGGTACACCTATGTAGTCAAAGCGGTCTCGTTTGACTGAATCTAGTACATCCCAAACTTTTGGTTCTTCATCTGAATTACCAGAAACACCTATACTGGTAAGTACTGTGACCCCAGTTACTCCTACAGTTACTGGTACACCTATTACTGAAGTGGAATCTCCACAATTACCTAAGGAAACTAGAACTGAATCTAGTGAAACAGTAACCCAAGCTGTTCAAAAACAAGTTGATTCTCGACCTGAAGTTGTTGAACAAGAAATTAATTCTGAACCTGAATTTGTTCAACCAAAAGTTGATCCTGAACCTATCACTGTTCAATTTGAAGTTACTTCTGAACCAGAAGTTGTTCAAGAAGCCCAATCTGAACCTGTTCTTTTACCAGAACATTTGGATCTTGAGGTTGAACAATCATAATTTGTTACCATACAGGAAGAAGATCAACCAGTACATCCTCAGACATCTGTAACTGTCGAGACTTCCTCTTTATCTCAGGAAAAAATACCAAAAATATATTATGGACCTGATGGTGATATCCTTCCACCTAGTTTGATTTTGATAGAAGAGGAACCTGAGGTAGAAACACCCAGAACTCCATTCCATTTTGGAGATAGACATTATTTGTATCTTCATACTCCTCATTTTACTACTCCTTTTGATCTTGATTACTTTCAGACACCTGTTGATTCGTTAGAAAATTTATTTGGACATTTGACTATGGCAGAGTCAACATCCCAAATTGTACCATCTGTTACAGCTATAGAAGAATCCTTTGTCACAGACTCTTCGATGTTTACTACGAAACCTAAGTCACAGTTGTATGATGTTCCATCCATCCCATCAGGTTACCAATCTTTATTTAGAACCCACTTAGGTGTTGCTTCTAGCCCTTGGTATTCGCCAATGTCCTCTACAGGAATTTTATCTTGTTCCTCATTAACGAGTATCGAACAGCTAAACCCATCAAGTCAATATCAAGCTGGTTAATCTGGTTACCATCCTATGTATCCACTTTACACTAGACTACCCCCATATGGAGAACAATATGCACAATCTCCTTATCTTCCATTTTCTGGGGGGCAACCATATGTCAGTATGCTATCATCTTTAGGTCAGCCTGGAATGACTGTTTGTCAGTGGCAACCAAAAATGCCCGTTCAACCTAGGCTAGTGTATCCATAAAAACCTATGCAATCTATCTCATCCATACCTACAATGCCTATTGTTACAGCTTTACCATAGTCACAAGCTCAGATTGATGTATCTCAACCTATGCAAGCTAGTCCTTCAACCTCAGACCCCCAAGTTTCAGGTGTAAAAATTCAGCCTTCTCAGGAAGTTTTACAACAACCACTTATGCCTGGAGTGCAACAACCTCAGGCTAGTTTACCTTTTACTGGAATGACTCAGACTTACACTGGTTTAGTGTATTCACAACCTGGTCAAGCTTACATTGGTGGGCAACAATTGTTAAATCAACAACTGTTGTATCAACAACAACAACAGTTGCTTCAAAATCTTTGGCAGCCCTAATATCAACAACAACAATTCCAACAATACCAACCTCATCTTGGACTTGGTCAACAAGCCTATGCTGGGTTTGGTCAACAACAAATTTACCTAGGTCCTGGTCAACAAGCCTATGCTGGGTTTGGACAATAGCAAATGTATCCTGGTGCTCAAAAACAACCTCACACAATATTGTCTCAACAAACTTACCCTTATCAAGGTTACCAGCAGTAGATGCCTTATGTTGGTATGCAAAGGCCTATTTCCCAGGCAATCCCATCCTACCCTGGATATGCTCGACCTAACCTCAATAGATAGTTTCCTTTCATTGCAACACTTGAGTTACCAGATCTAAATTGGCTCACCAATGATCCAATTCTTTATGCACCTTGGTGGCCAATGATTCCTAATAAGTTACCTTCCGATATTCCCAAATTCAATGGAAACCCTGGAGAAGACCCGTCCAACCATGTCATGACTTTTCGTTTATGTTGTTCATCAAACTCCTTGAATGATGATTCAGTTAGACTATGTCTTTTCCATAGAACGCTTACTTGTCTGGCTACAAAGTGGTACATTGAGTTACCACGAGCTTCTTTTGATAATGTTACAACCTTATCTACCATGTTGTTAACCCACTTCCAGTTACCCATACGATATGAAACTGGAATGGAACTATTAACCAACTTTAAACAGACTACTGCTACTCATATCTCTGATCATATTCATGAGTGTCGTCGTCGTCATCGAATGATTAAAACTTATGTTCTTGAGCATATTTTAGCTGAGTGGTTTATAAAATCCTTGTTTCCATCTATCACCGAGGATGTGGCGAAAGGTGGAGTTGTCACTGAAGAGCAACTAATTTCTCATGCCCAATATTTGGACTTGATTTATTCACAGTTTGGCATGCTCTATGACAAGATCCTGAATGCACCCCGACTAGATTTCACTGTTCCGCCACCACCATCGAGTAAGGAATCTCATGCCAGTGACGGTGTGATTGGTTCTTCGAGCACACAAATAGAAGGTAGACCATCTGGTCAAACACTTGCCATTTCCAATCAAACTTCAAATGCATCTGACAACACTCTTTCTTCCGAAATTAATGTCGTGTCATCTGACAAAGGCAAGAATGAAAAGCAACCAGGAAGCAAGAAGAAGGGGAAAATCAAGAAGAAACAAAATAATCCTCCTCAAGAGAAATCATCTGATTCCTCTCCTTCGGCTAGGAAACCTTGTTACCCATGTTTAATCTGTAACGATGAGCACTTTACACAAGATTGTCCTCATCGCTCTAAAGTCTCAAATCTTTTGAAGACTTCTAATACATCCGCAGTGTTTACTGATCCTTTTCCAAACCTGGAGACACATATTGTTGCTACAGACCATGCTTCCACTTCCCAAGTGCTTATGTTATCTGCATCTAAGCCAGAAATTGATAATTTGGTGTCAACATGAAGTAAATATTATGGAAATCAACCGTCATCGTCAAATAACCAAGTTGATCAACCTAATCCTTCGACTTTGACTTCGTCTAATCCTATTCCACCACCTATTTCACTATAGTTAACAATAAAACCACCTAAGGGAGTTGTACATAAATCAACATTTAATCCTCGAGCTCCAGCAGCACAGAACTATAACATAGTAGAAGATTTGGCTCAGTCACCTTCTGCTATGTCAATGCTTGAGGTGCTTCAAAATTGTCCCTCCCAGAAGCAAGCTTTGTTGTCAACAATTGGTGGAATCTATCCAACTAATTCCAATCTTGTGGTTTTCAACCATGTGGGTTATACACCACAGTTATCCGGAAGAAAACTACACACAAAGCACTAATCGCAGAAGCCTCAAAACAATAATTATCATTGCTAATTCAAGTAAGTTCCTTGAATGAACTTATTCACCGAACCATTACTGACGAGGGGGAATCTACTTGTATTATGTCTATGAATTGCTGGAAAGAACTTGGCTTACTGCCTTTGTCATGTTCACGAACAATGTCAAAATCTTTTGACAGTCACACATATACGCCTTGTGGAATCTTGAGTAATCTGCAAATTGAAATAGGGGGGAAAAGAGTAACTGTTGAAGTTGAGGTTGTTGATGGACCCCTTGACTACAACATTTTGCTAGGAAGACCATGGGTTTATGCCATGGCTACTGTGGTTTCAACATACTTTCGTACGATTGCATTCGCTCATAGGGGTGGAATCATTGTTATCGATCAACTTGCCTTCTTTGCCTCTAGTTCACAAGCTACTAGAAGCATTCTATTAGTTCACGGACCCCCGCTATCTCTTCAAAACATTGGTGTAGGTCTCTTCAAGGGTTCTTCCCTAACGGGTACCTTTTCACTACCGCCACCATCAAACATGGCAAAAGTGGCAAAAGCTGAGACTTGCAACATGATATCTTCCACTTCATCTGATTTGAGGGAGATTACCAATAGTTTTGAAGTTGATAGTAGTAATGAAATTATGTCGCTAAGCCCTATTGAGCTTGCATAGCAATCAATCTTTTTGGCTTGCGTGGAAAACCCAAATCCATCTTCACCAATTGTATGGGTAGATCGTTCATTAGAATATGGTACGTCCTCCGATCCTTTTTCACGTATATTTTATACTGATGAAGGAATCATCCAATCAATGATGATGGAAGAAGAACCATGGGAAGATTATCATCATCATTCCCATATTCTAGATCACATAGAGGATTTTTTAAATGAAATTAATCACCCTTCAGTTGTCGATTTCCTTTTGGATTATGCTTTCATAGATACAATAAATTCCGAGCAAAACTTGTCAAATATCGAACAAACTATTTCTATCAATATTTCGACCAAACCTGAATTTCTAGAAAACATTCATGTTGGCAAATCTTGTTCTCCATCAAAACTTGATATTTACCGTGCTCTCTTTCATAAATTTCGAGATATATTTGCATGGTCATATGAGGAGATGCCAAGAATTGACTCTAGTACAGTTGAACATGAAATCAAAATGTATCCTGATGTCAAACCAGTGCGACAACGCCTCTGCCCTATTCATCCAAAGAACGCTACTACCATAAAAATGGAATTTGAAAAACTTTTGCATGCTAGTTTCATTTACCCTGTTCCTCTCACTGATTGGGTTTCCCATATTGTTCCTGTCATGAAGAAGCAAGGGACAATATGAGTGTGTGTCGATTATAGGGATGTTAATCAGGCATGTCCATAAGACAATTATCCCACTCCCTTCATCGACCAGACTATTGATGAATGTGCCGGATGTGAAATATTCTCATTTATGGATGGCTTTTTCGGCTATAATTAGATCAATATTCACCGAGAGGAGTAATATAAAACTACTTTTATTTGTCCATGGGGCACATTCGCTTACAGGAAACTCCCTTTTGGTTTGAAGAACGCAGGGAAAATTTTTAGAGGGCAATGAATTATGCCTTCCATGACATCAAACATATTGTTCAACCATACCTTGATTATTTACCTGCTCATTCATGAAAGCGGATTGATCACCTGCAACATTTGAGAGCTATATTTTTATGGTGTCGACACTACAAAATACAACTCAATCCACACAAATGTGTGTTTTGTGTTGGTTCTGGTCGTTTGCTTGGATTTGTAGTGTCTAAGGAAGGAATTCTACTCGACCCACTTAAGGTTCAGGCAATTCTTGACTTGCCTCCACCTTCCAATCTACTACAGTTACAGAGACTCCAAGGGAAGGCTAACTTTCTGAGGAGGTTCATTCCCAATTATGCTGAAATGGCTTAAGGATTTACTCATCTTTTGAAAAAGGGGGTACCCTTCCATTCGGATCAAGTTACGTAAGCTTCCTTTGACGCTCTTAAAGATACCCTGATTAGAGCCTCATTAATGTATTCCTTGAACTATCAAAATGACTACTTCCCGCATCTCTCCGCTGTAGATATAACCATTGGAATGGTTTTAGTCCAAGAAAATGATGGGATTTAACATCTGATATATTATTTGAGCTGCAATCTCAATGATACAGAAGTTAAGTACTCTTATGTTGAAAAGTTGGCTCTGGCTGTTGTTCAATCTGTATGGAGATTTCGCCACTATATTGTGCTCTGAAAGACCACTGTCATTTTAGATTGCAACCCTATGACATATATTTTGTCACGTCAATTGCTGGGGGAAAATAATCAAAATGGATCATCATTTTGGAGGAATTTGATTTAGAATTCATCAAATCCAAATCAAAGAAATCTCTAGTTTTCACCGAGCTTCTTTGTGACCTTCCCTCTATATTGATTTACCTCCAGACCCAAACCTTCTATCTTGATACCTCTCGCTCACAACAACGACGTATTTGATACCAAGCCAAATATTATCTGATTGTTGGCGACACTCTTTACCATTAGGGTATTGATACGATTTTACGAAGGTGCCTCACTCATGAGGAAGCCGAGAAAGTTTTGAATGATTGCCATTTAGATGCTTGTGGTGGACACTTATCTGGTTATGCTACCGCACAGAGAATTCTCCGTGCTGGTTACTTCTCGCCTACCATATTCAAAGATTCCATTATTGTCGTTAGAAGATGTCATGCATGCCAGATCTATGACCATAAAGCTAGATTACCACCTGCACCATTGCATCCTTCCATCGTTGTTGTACCATTCGCCAAATGGGGCATTGACTTCATGAAATGTAACCCCACCTCGGCCGGGGGGCATGGGTACATTATAGTCATCGTTGACTATTTCACAAAATGGGCCAAGCCATGCCTAAAAAAGAGTGGCGAGATGACTGCACTTTTCTTTTTCAACCATGTGGTTGCTCGGTTTGGTGTACCACAGGCTATAGTTATAGATCACGAGTCGCATTTTCACAATCACATGATGACTGAGTTAACTTCCATGTTAGGACTTTCACACAATAGTTCTACTCCTTATTATCTGCAAGCTAATGGCCAATTTGAGGCCATCAACAAAGTCTTGAAGCGAATGCTTCAAAGAATGGTAAGGGTTCATAAATGAAACTAACATCTAATCTTGTACTCTACTTTGTGGGCATATCGAACCTCAGTG
Organism: Pinus tabuliformis; assembly: GCA_031772625.1. Taxonomy (NCBI): domain Eukaryota; kingdom Viridiplantae; phylum Streptophyta; class Pinopsida; order Pinales; family Pinaceae; genus Pinus; species Pinus tabuliformis. Next base: position 408,086,454 of record CM062806.1, on the reverse strand, counting down.
AGGAATGCAATTGGATTCACACTTTTTCAATTGGTGTATGGTCTGGAGGCAATCTTGCCAAAACAATGTGAACTTTCATCTCTTAAACTCGTGATTGACCTGTTACCTGACACTTTTGATGAAGAAGCGCGTTTCTTGTTGGAAATAATACTGAGAGGGGGGGGGGGTGAATCAGTATTATCAGATCAATAAAACTTTTCAAATTTCATGCTCAGAAACATATACGCTACTTCAGTTAGGTGAACCAGCGTGTACACGCTACTGGGTCTAAAGCAACTAGCGTATATCCAGAAATCTTATGATTCAGTTAGCTTATCTTCAGTAAATGCATCAGAACATTATTAACCACATTGACAGTAAACAGGTGCAGTATAACAGAACAGATCATCACATAAAAGCCACACACATGAACACCATGATATAAGGTGGAAACCCAATGTGGGTGAAAACCACCTGCTGCAAGTCGTCTCTTTCTTTCTTTAATAAGAATCTTTAGTTTACAATATTTTGCACTGGTGCAGCCTTATACCAGTACGCAGGCTACAACCTGCAGAGGGCTACAACCCTCTCTCGTTTTCCAACTACTTTTGGAAGGGAGCTACAACCCCCTCAGCTCTTGTACTAGCCGATCCATTTACTAGTACGTAGGTGCTGACCCTACAGAAGGCTACAACCTTCTTTCCTACAGGGACCACGTTTCATCAATTTTGAGACTGGATCCATGAGTATAAAACAAACACTGCTGCAATACAATCATCAACTTATACTTGCATCACAATTCTTTAGATCACCCAATACTGAAACACTGAAACCCTGTCATCAAGAACACAGAACACAAACCAGAGCCCAGAACTCTGCAACAACCACTAGAATCAACAGAAACCTGAAATATCAAATCTTATTATGCATATGCTACTTCGATATACCAAAACCGCGTGTATACGCACTTTCTCCAAAGGCAACCCGCATGCAGATCTAGAAATAAACACTTATACCTTCGCTGTCAGATCCGACCCTTGCCAAGCGTCCCGAACAGATAACCAGCAATACCAGATCTTCTCACTTCATCAGACACACATTGCTTACACCCTTTGCCTAATGATCTTCTCCTTATATAGCCTTAGGCACTTCACAATACCACGGACCAAAACCATAGTAACACAATACCATCAACCTCAAAACTAGGGATCGACACGCCCGTCGAGACACCATGGTCCAAAACGATAGGCACAACTTCCAAGGACTAACCGCCATGGACCAAAGGTACTTTTCACATGTACGTGCTTTTCCTGAAGCCAACCTGCGTGTACACACTGGTTTTCCTTAATGAACCTGCGTATATCTCTTTCTTGTCCTGCTGTACTAAGATCTGTCCTCTGATCAAGTTGCCATCACTTGTACCTATCTCTGAGTGAGTTGCCATCAAGGACAACACTTGTATCATAATGCCAACAATCTCCCCCTTTGGACTTGATGGCAACCACCACACCAAGTCACTCTCCCCCTTTGACATCAAGGGCAAAGGGCGGACCAAGATATTCTCTTCTTTGGTATACCTTCTGATGTCCATACTCCCCCTGAGTACCTGCTGAAATCTCCAAATGTGATCCCCCTTGTGTATGCCAAAGTGCACCAATCTATCCATGCTCCCCTTGAGCAGATGCAGGTTCTAAGACCAGCAATAACTAACATTTATCATATATGATCTGGACCATACGCATAAGCCTGCAATACCATTCCTTTGATCAAACAACAAGATGTATCATTTAGTTTCATCAGCAACTTCCAACCATAATGCCAACAATGAATAATTTGAAGTATATGCTCGCCCTGAGCGTGAGCCAACCAAGACTGAACCATTTCCTGAGTCTGTTCTGCTGCCCTTTATGCTTCCCCTGAGCCATGACTCAACCATTTCCTGGGTCTGTTCTGCTGCCCTTTCTACATATACGTGACTTTGCAGCCTGTAACTCGCGTATATACGCGTCTTGTCTTCATTATATCAGCGTATGCAAGATGGAATACTGAAATTTATCACTTTCAGATTCCCCTGTGTCTGTTGTGTCAGCTGTCTGAATTATGCCACACCTTTCTGTCTCTGTCTTCTTCAATTCCTGGAACTGTGATGATGTATGGTCCTCTTGTTTTGAATTTTGAAATCTGCTCCTCCATTCCCTTGCTTTATGCCCATAGTTGTTGCATGTATAACATCTTACATATTTCATGTTCCTTTTATCGCAATCAATTGCTTTGTGTCCATATGCATTGCAGGCAAAGCAATATCCTCTGAAATACCTGGGATGCGATGATCTTTCTTGAACAATTCTACTTCTACATCTGGCTGCAACATGTCCAAGATTATGACATACATAACATTCGACATTATTCAGTGGAGGAAATAATGGTCTATCACGTCCATAGTTAGGAGTAAAGGATCTTCCTTGAGGAATTTCTTTCCTTGGTTGTTCCTTGTTGAGCATTTCAGATTTCTCATTAGAGTTTCTTGCCTCACCTTGTGAACTAGATTCACCTTCAACATATTCATGAAAACCAAGACCAGTTTTGATAGCAGGAGACCTTTGACTATAAGAATATCGTCCAAGACTTTAGTACTATCTTGAAATCGTAAAAGCTTATCCTTTTCTTCTAATTTACCTTTCAAGATATTTACCTCAACTTGATGTTGTTCTTCCTTTTTCAGATATTGATTCCTTCGGTCTTCTTCAGCTTTTCTTCCTTCTTCCACTTGTTGCTTTAGTTTGATCACTTCATGTTCTTGATCTTCAAGAGCTTCTCTGTTCTGTTCTCTTGATTTTTTAAGATCTTCTTTTAGAGAGAGGATCTTTGATTCAAGTCTCTGAATAGTTATGCTCTGATCCTTTACTATATCCTGCAATTGCTCCCTTACCCTGGTTTCTGTCTCCAATTGTTCGTTTAATTTGGTAACTTCTTCAGTTTCTGCATTCTTCTGTTCATGTGCCATGAGACTTCTAATATCTTCACTATTATTGGATGAAGCATTCTTCTTTTCATGTGCCATGAGACTTCTAATATCTTCACTATCATTGAATGAACTGTTAATATGGGTATAATAGCTTCTACCATCTTCTTCAGATATCTTTCCTTTGTTATGAGGGCATCTAGCAGCATAGTGACCAACTCTACCACATAGAAAACATTTGAAAGGTAGCTTACCTTTGAACCGTCCAGTTCCCCGTTCAAGATTCTTAACAAAATTTACCTCATCTTCTTCCTCTGATGCTTCGAATGCGGCTTCTGATGGTACCTCTTGTCGCATTTCAAAAGCAGTTAAGATCCCGTGAAGCTGTGACATGGTGATTTTCTGCACATTCTCCTTTTCTTCTATGGCAGATACTTTAGAATCAAATTTAGCAGACATAGATCTCAAAACCTTTTCAACTAAGACAACCTCCTCAAATTCTTCACCCAGATCCCTCATACAATTTACAATCTCATCCATACGCAGGAAATAATTAGCTATGCTTTCATTACTATGCATCTTAAGAGTTTCATACCGGATTCTGAGAGTTTGAAGCTTTTCTCTTTTTACCTGATCATCTCCTTCGTAGCTTGTAACAATTTTGTCCCATATTTCCTTGGCTGATTTGAAATGCATGATCTTCATAAATTCTGATTGTGTCAAACTACTCAATAGGACAGTAACAACTTTGGCATTGAGCTCATATTGCTTTTTCTCTGCTGGATCTGTAGGAGTTGCTGATGGGAATTTGTATCCTCCTTCTACGATTCCCCAAACTTCTGCTCCAAGAGATTGTAGATATGCAGTGGTTCTTGTCTTCCAGTGGGTAAAATTGTTCCCGTCAAAGATTGGTGGCCTGATGTGTGCCTCTCTTTCTGGATTAGCCATTCTGATGGATCTTTTCCTTCAAGCGATCAAGCTTCCTCTGAAGGACCTGCTCCGATACTAATTGTTGGAAATAATACTGAGAGGGGGGGGTGAATCAGTATTATCAGATCAATAAAACTTTTCAAATTTCATGCTCAGAAACATATACGCTACTTCAGTTAGCTGAACCAGCGTGTACACGCTACTGTGTCTAAAGCAACTAGCGTATATCCAGAAATCTTATGATTCAGTTAGCTTATCTTCAGTAAATGCATCAGAACATTATTAACCACATTGACAGTAAACAGGTGCAGTATAACAGAACAGATCATCACATAAAAGCCACACACATGAACACCATGATATAAGGTGGAAACCCAATGTGGGTGAAAACCACCTGCTGCAAGTCGTCTCTTTCTTTCTTTAATAAGAATCTTCAGTTTACAATATTTTGTACTGGTGCAGCCTTATACCAGTACGCAGGCTACAACCTGCAGAGGGCTACAACCCTCTCTCGTTTTCCAACTACTTTTGGAAGGGAGCTACAACCCCCTCAGCTCTTGTACTAGCCGATCCATTTACTAGTACGTAGGTGCTGACCCTACAGAAGGCTACAACCTTCTTTCCTACAGGGACCACGTTTCATCAATTTTGAGACTGGATCCATGAGTATAAAACAAACACTGCTGCAATACAATCATCAACTTATACTTGCATCACAATTCTTTAGATCACCCAATACTGAAACACTGAAACCCTGTCATCAAGAACACAGAACACAAAACAGAGCCCAGAACTCTGCAACAACCACCAGAATCAACAACAACCTGAAATATCAAATCTTATTATGCATACGCTACTTCGATATACCAAAACCGCGTGTATACGCACTTTCTCCAAAGGCAACCCGCGTGCAGATCTAGAAATAAACACTTATACCTTCGCTGTCAGATCCGACCCTTGCCAAGCGTCCCGAACAGATAACCAGCAATACCAGATCTTCTCACTTCATCAGACACACATTGCTTACACCCTTTGCCTAATGATCTTCTCCTTATATAGCCTTAGGCACTTCACAATACCACGGACCAAAACCATAGTAATACAATACCATCAACCTCAAAACTAGGGATCGACACGCCCGTCGAGACACCATGGTCCAAAACCATAGGCAAAACTTCCAAGGACTAACCGCCATGGAACAAAGGTACTTTTCACATGTACGCACTTTTCCTGAAGCCAACCTGCGTGTACACGCTGGTTTTCCTTAATGAACCTGCGTATATCTCTTTCTTGTCCCGCTCTACTGAGATCTGTCCTCTGATCAAGTTGCCATCACTTGTACCTGTCTCTGAGTGAGTTGCCATCAAGGACAACACTTGTATCATAATGCCAACATTTCTTATAACTCATCCATCTGGATGAAACCCGTTGTGAAGCTGCATTGGCTAACGAAGCACATAAGAAACGAATCAAGGCACAATACGGCATAAATGTCAAGCCTCACATTTTATCAAAAGGAGACCTAGTCTTGCTTTATGCTCAGGAAGATGATAAACTAGGAGCAGGAAAATTTGAACCACTATGGATGGGCCCTTACATTGTCAAGCGTGTTTTTGCAAAAGGTGCCTACAAGTTGGTGGATTATGATGGAATTCCATTGTCATAGCCCCGAAACGAGTTGTATCTGAAACATTACTACGCTTAATTGGGTGTAGTAAAAATCACTATATATATGCTTTAATTGCAGGTGTGTGTGTCAATGTGTCTTTTAGAAGTTTTTATGTGGTTAAGTAATCCACTTTTCATTTGTTGCGGATGTCAGAATCTTTGGAACCATTTGCTGGTTATGCTGATGGTGCTAGTCATAGTATGTAGAACCTATCTTCTCCAGCATGGGCCATTTTTTCTCCAAGTGGTGAGTTAGTGAGTTTTCAAGGGATTTGTATCGATCATTCTATGAACAATATTGCTGAGTATAGCTCGTTGATCGAACCTCTCTTTGATGCCATTTCACTTGGCATTCGCCGAATCATCATTAGGCTGGAATCACAACTCGTCGTACTGCAACTAACAAACATTTATACCATCTGAAACCCAACAATTCTTCACATGTTCCTTAGAGTTCATCTTTTGGAAAGACATTTTGAGTACATTCAATATCAACATATTTCCAGAAACTTTAACACATTAACTGATTCATTAGCAAACTATGTGTTAAACAGACATTTGTGACACATGTAAAAGTAAATTTTCAATTCACATCATTATTTGAATAGGATTGCACATAACCATATATAAAAAATCTGAAAGTAAAATAGATAGATGTTTAAGGTTTTTACAGAATATGTGTCCAAGACATGTTTGGTCATTTGACCTAAAAACTCAAAATGCATGTAAAAATCATCCTAAGTAGACCTAGTGATGCTCATGATAACAGGTCACAACCTGAGCTATCGTGCAACTTGGAACACCAATAGTATGGCATTGCAGCCTCATAGGTAACTCCTCAATCCAGATATCCGGAATACTAAGGGTTAATCCCTCTACATGATCTTGCAACTTTGCCAGTGTCTCGGTCAAATCCAAATCCTGGAGAATTTCTCTCCCAACATTTCTCTACACTAGTCCACCTACCTCCTATTGGTGTCCCATAGGTTGAACAATACCAACCTCTGTATGCATGACAACGATTTTAGTTTAGCCTTGGAAACATCAAAAACACAAAAACATGTAGAAACTTAAAAATCAAAAACATTTGGTCAAAGACAATTTACCTATAATACCCCATTGAGCGCCCATTGGTAAACTCAACTCTGGATCTCCAGAAAAATACATCCCTGCGTATGGATGCTCCTCGATGACAATGTGTTGTTGATTGAGCAAAATGAAGAATGCAGTAGAAAAATTAATCGATGACTGACCATCATGTCTAGCCATCAATTCGACCCACCTCTGCATCCGTGGATATCTAGGACCGGCTACACCCAGTGTTACATGCTGAGGTTGCATTAATGGAATTCTCTCTAAGGTAAAAGCTATTAAGAGCAATCCATAGCTAAAATTCTTTGCCTTACCACTCTTTACCTTTGTTAGCTGCTCTTTCAGTGAAGAAAGCATAGCTTGTGGTGAAGTAAAATTATAAGTGCGGACACGAACGAATTCCTCTAGCCCGATAATGGGTCTAGCCACAACAGATACATTCTATGGAAGATTTCCTTAGGTTAGAATCAATCAAGAGGGCCTACCTCTTGGTCACTTATCCTGTTTGATGATGTCCTCACTTGCTCGCTCCAACTATCTCTCGCTTCCTTCATCAAGCTCTTGAAACAAGTAAACAACAACAGACAACAAACATAATAATAGAAAAATTGCAATTCAACCTACTTAACAAGTCAAGAAACATTAAGCCATGAATATGTAATATTACAAAACATGTAGGAAATCAATCGATAATTGCATATATTAATATCAAAGAGAGATTACAACCATTTGTCTTGACGTTGATGTCTTCCTCTGACAAGATCAGGTTCCCACACACTTCTACTAGCATTCCCCGATGGCTTCAAACAACAATAGTTTTAAAGCTCTTCCCTTTAGGCTCAACTCCAAACCAGAACACACTTCTCCCTCACACAACTAGATAGCTACAACTAGTAATAGCTTGCTTATCTACTCCAAACTAAAATAGAATCAACACTCAACCAAAACTCTGCAACTATAACACTCACACTAGTTTGTTCTTGGGAAGAAGGGAGGTCTATATACGAAATATGGATGGGAGATGGATCCTCTTCTCATGGGAGAAAGCCTTACCCCTTGAGGTAGTTCCATCATTATAGGGGAAATGATCCCAACTTGTCATCCTCAACCCCATCCGGGCAAACCATTTAGCAGACTTCCGTTACAGAGCTTCTAGAGTTGGAAGCTTCGGCTCTAATTTAAAAAACTTTCCATAACAAGACTGATGTGACTAGAACACAGCTCAGTCGCTTTGATTGGCGTGAGGAGTGGTGTTAATCTCTGCACATTGGTGCAGGGAAGATAATGGCCATTAGCGACGGTCTTGTAAATTGGGAAAAACAAAAGTTTCAAGGGAAATGGTGCAAAAGGGAAATGATCTGCTCATGCAAAGGGACACATTGGGAGTTTCTTCATGAAGGAAAAGCATGCGGGGTTCACTGTAGAGGTCCTCTAGGATCAAGGAATGGGGAGTACAGGGATAGTGACAAAATGTTGTGTAACAGATGCCCCCTAAAGTGTGAAGGTTGAACTGGAGTGAGGGATGAAATGCTTTATAAATCAGTGCGGGGAACCGGTCTGCCATTGGAAAACCTGCAAGCAAGTACAAATACATATACATAAACTGAGATCTCTATCAAATGATACATGAATCATGGCATGGACGTAGCCATCTAGAGAATGATCATGTAAATGGATCTAGGTATGGGCGTAGCCATCTGTCAATGAGGACCATAACGAAACCAAGGTATGGTCACAACCATCCAATAATGAGAAGGATCACATATGATAACTCATGGTCTAGTCGCAACTAGCCATATGAAAGAGACATGCATATCATCATAACCATGTCACAACACTTTGCAACCTGTACTTTTGTGATATGATTCCAAGGTCTTGCACTCCAACACGACTCGATCAAAGTACAGATCCTAGCATGCGATTAGATGTGTTGACGTCGAACATGCTAGAAAGTCACTTGATTACTAGTCAATGATGTGAACTGTTAACAAACGCAAGAGAAACCACCAATAATGACAATGGTCCTCAAGGTACTATCAGCACAATCCATGGAATGTGAATACAGGAACTGAAGTTGAACACTCGTGAAATCACTCGATCGAAAGCCAATGATGTGAACTTGTTGTCGAGTGCGAAGAACTTGCCATTAGGGCATGCAAGCTCTAAGGTACTAGAAGGGAGTCTCTCAGTCAAATTTTCGGATAATGAGTTGAAGTCGATGGAAAGTGACCATGTCAAAGGAGGGCCATAATGAATCCCACATCATCGACACGAGACGAGAGGATGAAAAATGATTTTGGATGATACAAATAATAAGAGGTAAGTGTAACTGTAGAAGGACGACTCTTGAACATATCAACGACACAACTAGAATTTTGGCAGATTTTGGATTCATAGGACCGGTGGTCATGATGATGTAGCAGAGATTAGATGAGAGGAAAAATGAATGGCCCAAACCCAGGAAGGTCAACAATACAAAGGAGGATGTCCCAACCTCACATGAAGCAAAGAGTGTCATGTTCAAGAGTGAGTTGCCGACATGACTGATAGATTTCAAAATTTTCCCCCACCATTTCTGGAAGGTACCCGAATTATTTTTTAATCGCAAGCTTGAAGGGGATAGCATGTGATTGCATTGTAAGTTCATCCTTCGGGAAAATCCTAACTAGTGAGTTTAACGAGCCCTAGGAAGGAGAAGCTCATGTTAGTCATGGTGACGAATCCAATGTCATTTAATAGTTTAACGAGTCTGACAAAGGTGTAACTCAGTATCTTTTCCATGTTTAGAGAGTTTGAAAAGGACACGTAAAAGAAAACTCCACATGGTCCATTTTCGTACATTTGTGTCTCTCAGGCCCGAAAAGGTAGAAAACAATACTTGAGAGAACCGCTTGACCATTTCAGTCAAGGAGTACCTTTTTCATAAATAGTGACTCCTAGCCCGAAAAACAGGTAAACTTATACTGGGCACACAACGTTTCACATCCATTAATGAGTTTGAAATGGCAAGGGATAGATTATCTTCTCATTTTTAAAGGGTCGAAAAATAGTTGAAAGCGGACCCCCCATTTTCATTCTTTTTAACGAGTCAAAAAGGGAAAAAATACTTGGTAATCTTTTCATATAAGTTTAATGGGTCGAGAAAAGAGTTGAAACGTGACTTATCATCATCGTCGAACATCCATCACCTGTCGCTGCATAAGTAACGTAAAGTGCATTATTGAGTCCTTGAGGCAAAATAGGTCAAAATATTTACAAAGCCTGATATTTTCATGAAAAAATGAATAAAAAGGGGAAAAGTAAATATATTTTTACCATTTACCATTTTACCTTTGTTGTGAAGACTTTTTACCCACATTTTCCCTAGTTGTTCCAGAGCAGATTGCAGGAGATCTTGGAGGTCAATCAACGAGCCCCCAGTTCTAGGTAACAGCCGAAGCCTTGAGCTCCATTTTCATGATATTTATTTATGCTTTTATCCATTTTTTTACTTTTAAGGAGGTTTTTTGAAAATCTTTTTCACCCTCGATCAGCGCGATTTCTAGGCATAGAATCCAATCGACTGAGGGTGATTAGCGAAGCCATCCACCCCGATTGGTGCAACTGTTTTTAAAATATGCGCACCGGGGCCGTGGATAAGGCAAAACCTTATGTTCTCAAAAACTGACCATTTAAATTTGAATTTAATGTGTCAATGATGCTTATTGACACAAATTAATGGATTTTACAGGAGAGAATTGCCAAAAATGGTGGATTTGAAGGAATAGGAACATGAAGATGTTGACACGCAGGCAATGAATGACCCAAACTTCTTGGAGGCTTTGAGGGCTCGCGAGCTCCTCAACTTCTTCCCTACACCAGCGATGCGGTTCCAACCCAAGTTGCTTCGATACCTGATAAGCCTTTGGGACATTAATTAGGAGATTTTTGTCATTGGTGACCAGGAGCTGGAGTTGGCAACTTCAGATATATACTTCATCGTTGGACTATCTCACAGAGGTGAGCCAGTGAGCTTGTATGGGCCACATCCGATCGGGGCAAGCATATCTTCCTTGGTTGTCAAACACTGCCCTCAGGCCTTGAAATCCACTAGTGGGAAGATAGATATTTCCAATGTGTGGGATTTGACACTAAGGGTGCTTCTGTTGACTATCAACAAAGTGGCGGGGTCCCAGGTGGAACATGAGACTAACAAGTTGAAATTCCCTTATGCTATTGACTGGACAGCTCGTACGATATTCAACTGGATAGAGGCCATGAAGATGAACATCAAGCGCTAGCTGTCCAAAGCCAAGGCAGGAAATCTGAAGCAATTTTGCTTCAGATTTGTACTTGTGACCTTCTTCCTAAAAAAAGTACCATTGTTCCAGTATTAGTTGACTAAGGTGGATCCTAGTATGCCATGAGATCCATGGATGGCCCGCTAGAGTCGTTCGATGCCCAGGATCACTAAGGGTCAGTATATGTCATACCGACCTGCATTCTTCTCGTGGCTACTGTTAGAGTTAGTATTTGCATATTGCCATCAGTGATAAAAAATCCTCTTTTCATATCATTTTAAGGGTACCACTCATAAATTTTGAGGGTCCCACTCATTCCATCAGGTCATGCAAAAAAATAGTCATTGATGATAGTCCTAGTTCATGTGATTACTTGCTGGCATAGTTTCATATCTTGTTGACTTTACATCATTCATAACGTTACTTTTATCATGCCATTTGTATCAATCATGACAGTCATTTTCATCACGGTTACAACCATTCAAAGACTCCATTAGGTCTTAGGGTTTCCAAGGTCCACTAAAACACCATCTACTAAATAAAATACCAGCAATTGAGGGAGTAAGAATAAACAAGATTTCATCAGCAAAATAGTTTGTAATTTGAATATTCAAGCAAAAATGTAAATTTATGGTTTTAATATGTAATAATTCTCATGGTTCCAAGTGTTGTAAGTTCAAAGTTCTATCATACAAAAGGAATATTTTCAAATTCATTATGTTTCCAAATCCACCAAGAAGATCAAATCAGAAGATCAAGTCCAAAGGTAAATTGTAAAAGACAAGTCAAGTTTGAGAAAGAAAAAGTGGGTCCCAAGACTAATTTTGTAAACCTAAACAAGGTATAAAGGCTATCAAAGACCAAGGGAAGGCTCATTTTCACTCTTATCCATTTATATCTCACTCACCTACACTCCATCTACCTCCCTTGACCTTTTCCCATGCCCATTCCTCTCATTTCCCTCTCCTAGGGTTTTGAGGGCATTTTTCTTGGTTTCATGACATTCATGGTTAAATCATCAGTAAAATTTGTACCCTGATGGTCTTACACCTTTCCCTATCCTTAATATACCTTCCTAAACACTTTCCGTCACTCCTATCCCTCAAAATCATCATTTTTCTATAAACCCTAGCCTATTGCTATGCTTTTGACAATTTTCTAGACTAGGCCTATGTTTTGCCCTTTTGGACCCCTTCCCCTCACTCAATCCTTAAAATTCCAGTTTCCCCTACTTCCTAACATCCCTCCCTACCTCCCAAAATTTTCCTAAGAATTTAGAAGCCCCCTATCCCCTTTATTTCCCTTCATTCCTATAAATTTCTACAAATCCCCTGTTTTCCCTTCACTAAACCCTAATTTCCTCTCCCACTGAGCTAGGGTTTGCTATGGAATCAGAGATATCTGAGTAGAGGAGGAATAAGGGATATCAGAAGGTATGAGGCCATTTCATATCATCAACATCAGGTCTCCATCATTTGTCAAGAAGTCATTCCAAGGGACAAGTCATTCACCACACATAAGGGCCGGTTTTTCTTCAAATTGTGTTTTTGACCAAGAAAAGATGAATTTGACAAAAGTGAGAGAGGTTTTTGTCCATCATAGAACAAGGAAGAAAAACCTCCTTCATTTTTTACACAAGTGTCATGGTTTTGGAGAAATTTCAAAACTACAAGTGTCACAGGAGAGTTGTTGCACTTTTGGAGTGACCTTGTGAGAATCCGTTTTTGAGGGGTGAAATCAACTCTAAATAGGAAACTAAAGATGGATTTCCAAATTGGACTTGATAAGATTTCCAATGAGCTATCCCAAGCCTAATTTGGACACCAGGAAGGCCTCCAAAAGTGGCCTACAAAAAGTGTTGCTCATAGCCTTCTCGCGCTGCGCATTGGACAATTTTATGCTAATTTGGCTCTATGCGCAGCGCCACTGGAGCTGTGCTTTTCCTAGGGGCACCCAATGAGGAAATGGCCTATACTTTTGCATTCACAATGATTATTACATGCACCATGTGCATTTTCTAAGCTTTTGGAGCAAAACTGGTCAGCGAAAAGGTCAAGAAACACCTAAAAATGACCTTTCTGTCCTCTTTTTGATCATGGTGCTGCGCATAGAGGCAGTCTTGGGAGAATCCAATTTTGAGGGGTCAAATCAACTCCAAATGGTTAACTAAAGGCATATTTGGAAAGTAGACAGGACAGGATTTCCAGTGTGTTATCATGAGCTCAATTTGGACATCACGAAGACCTCCAAATATGGCCCTGCAAAAAGTGTTGTGCATAGCCTTCTAGCGCTACGCATATGACAATTTTTTGCTAAATTTTCACTTTATTGTGCCATGACTGTAACTTTTGGGTTTTCTCTCATGGATGATGTTTTTACTGATGTAAATGGTGACTAGGCATGTAAATAAGATGAATATTAGTTACTGGAGGGTAGATTCATTGGATCAAAAGTAATCTTGAAGTCAAATGAATTAGTTTCCCCCCTTTTAGAGGCAAGTTGTTAGGGTTGCCTAGATTCCATTTTCTTGTTCAGCTTTTGATGGATTAGTTCCTAATCTTAGGGATTCGACCCCTGAGGATGGGAGGAGGTTGAATTTAGGTATATATCTTCTTTTTCTTTCTCATTGTAAAGGGTTGGACTTAGTGGGATGCTTATGTTTTGATCAGATATCATTTTGTATCAGTTACAGCAGGAGAATAATGAAAAATTGCCTCTATTTCTTTGGGATCCATGTGGTATGATTCTTAGTTCAATTTTTCTTATGTTTTCATGTGTTAAAATGTATTGTTGACTAGATTTAATCATTTCATACTCTTTATGTGAATATATACAAGTCTAAAAGGGAGAATCCATAACTTTTATGCTTTGTTTTGGGTAGACATTTCACAGTCTGTGTTTTCTTTAGTTTAGGAAGAATCCATGAGGCTTAAATGCTCTTCCTAGCTCCTCACCTATATTTTCACCTCATCCATCAAACCCTAAGGTTCTGATCATTGTGCCTACCTTGCCCCATCGAACACCCTACAGTTTTGACCTAATTTCCTTGCCCTAACTGTTTGGCTCCTCCTGATCCAGCAAAACCCTTCAAAATCAAATCAAACCTTGTGCTACTATACCTAGCCTAATATCAGTTTCTAGATCTAGTCAATTTGGCTGAGATCCTTATGGAGAGATCCCTCTCCTGGCCTAGTAGGGATAGCTACTTGGCTAAGCATGGTTTGTGGTTACCCTGGCATTGCTTCCTTTAGCATGAGGTTCAATCCAAGTGATAACATAGTGGTGACCATACTAGGGAACGATTGGAAGGTTTTGTATTCCCTCGGAAATATCATCAAAGTTTAGATCTAGATCTGATTGTTGATGGTGGACAACGATTAGACATAGGAACGTTGAAATCATTCACCTGGTGACTCCAAATCAGTTTCGAGATCATATCCAAAGACTCCACTAGAGGATGAACCTGACCAACAGAAACATGAAAGGACAATATGGAAAGATCAGGCATTCAAGTTGGAATTTCATCCAAGACATTATGTTCCTTGTCATCAATTATTTTTGCTCTTTTCTCGAGAATGTCAAAAAGGTTTTACAAAGTATACTGTATTTTAGAAAATATCCTAGACTTGCATGTGATTCCTTCCCTTTAAAGATTGTGAAAACAAATTCTTCGTACGGCTTTGATCTTGATCAAGACCCTTATTCTAAATCTTATGAAGACCATCTTCAAACTGATGAGCCTAAAAATACCAAGACTGATTCTATAGCTTCTGTATATACTCCTACACCTTGTAAAATTCCAGATCGATACAAACCACTCATCGTACCTCCTATATTCCATGCTTTCCCTGAAAATCATTACCTATACCTGTCGAGGTTTGATGGTGAATATGAAAATATCACTGCTGAGAGAAATATGCAGAATTTTGAGACTTTCCTCGACCTTTTTGAAGTCGACGAAGAGGATGTCAGTATCAGGCTATTCACTATTTATTTGCAAGGAAAAGTCAAGATTTGGTTCAAAAACTTGCCTAATGCGAGCATCTCATATTTCCAGTAGTTCATCAAAGTTTTCCTCAACAAGTGGGTGGTCAAACAAAACCCTTTCTTGATTCTAAAAGAGTATAACCAGCTGAAAATACTGCTAGGGGAGACAGTACAATAGTTTTTTGCTAGGTTTACCCAAGTCTATTTTTCAATGCCTGCTAATATAAGGCCTCCTCCTGGATCCACTCTCTTGCACTACTCAGATGCCTTTGATCCGGAAATGGAGTTTCGGTTGATGGAAAGGAACCTTGCAAAAATTGAAGAGATGCAGAATAGTGCAACAGATGTAGAGGCTAATCTATTGATGAGAAGGGCAAAGCTGAAGGAAGGAGAGAGGGAGAACATTGTAGGGCACCTAACATCTTCAGAGTTAAAGCTCGACATTTTGGTAATTAAAATGGAAGAAGTGATGCAAAAAATCACCTCGAGAGATGAATTTTCTATTCAAGATCACCATGACCCACCTGTCCCAGAAAAATAAAAGATTGCTAGCCCTAAAAAATTTCTTGCTAATCCTAGCTACCATATATTTGAAAATGGATTTGTAGATCAATCCAAGGAGAAACAATCTGATAATATAATGTGTATGATTGGTGACATTACTTATATTGATGATTTGCCAAAGTTTGATCAGTACGACAATTATTATGTTCTCCAAATAGAAGCTAATCTTGCAGAGCAATCAACAGCTGGTTTATGGGAGGAGGAAGTTTAGTTTCATCAGCTCGAATACAGTAATCAACCGAAGCATATTAGCTATGACAATGATGAAGAAAGTGCAGAAAATTTGGAAGTAAGTGAGGGATCTTTGCCTCTTTGTTTTACTTCATTTCAGTTCATTAGAGGTAACTTTGATGTGATCAAGAATCAGCACTCACTAAGTTTTGATCTTCGCAATCAAGAGGATAATCAAATTTTTTATCAGAGCTCCTTACCCTTGTGCTTCTCCTCATTTGCAAAATTAAGAGAAAAATATAAGCAAGCAGATAAAAGAGTGGTCAACACTATAAAGGATAAACCCTCTCATGAATTGGTCGAGGAAATCATTTGCGACATAAAAGCCTCCTTAGCTCTAGCTTTGCAGCCACCGAGTTCCATTGAATTTCAAATTGTAGATGAATGCTTGGAAGATGAAACATATGATCAAATGATGTAAGATGACTTTGTACCACTATGTTTTGAAACATTTCAATTTTTAAAGAAAAAAATTCATAATATCTGTAAAGAAAAGGATGAGCAGCCTGTAGAATGTCGTGCAGTCTCATTAAAACTGATGGAAAATAGGTTGCAGCAATCTTTGCAAGTTTTTCATGACCCAATAGCTGATGTGTTGGATGATATCTGTAGTAAAAGTCCTTCTCCATTAGCTAACTATGAGCCTAAAAAGAATGTTGATATAAACTTGATCCGACAACCGACTTCATTGTCTTGTTCAGCAGGAGTTTCATTACAAAGCTCATACCTAGATTTGCAGTCATATCAAGAGAGTAATGAAGAAGATTTTTTTTGTTGTTGTTGATAATTAAGAAAAATTAGTCATTCGTGAGTTTCAGGATCCTTTTGTCAATCTGCTGCAGTCATCAAAGAAAGAAAACATAGATGTTAGGGAAATTTTAAAATGAAAGTACGAAGACTGCCTAGAGCAGAGCAGTAACTTATTTGATGGGCTAGAAATCAATATGTATTACTATGAAGATACTTTCGCAGTATTCTTGAGGTCAACAGGTGGGCTCGTGCTTTGCAATTTCATCAAGATTCAATCTGTTGAAAAATTTTCATGGGAGTTGCCTTTCAGTAGTTCTCTCTTCTTGCTCATAAACAAGCACTTGCAGAGAATTCAAACAGCAGCCAAAATGCTTACTTGGTTGCATTGGTTGTTTCATTTCACTTGATCATGTGATGAATGGAATAGTTAGAGTAGGTTTTATTGAATAAGCTCCATTTTGAGCACGTTTTTCAGTTTTTCAGTTGTGTTTTAGTATTGAGTTAGTTTTCAGCTGAGGAAAAGTTAGTTTGTGTCTTTGAGTCATCATTATTCAGTCATGTATTTCAGATTTAGTTTTTTTTGTTTTTGTTTTACTGCATGTCGAATGGATAAGGCTACCTGGCCTACAGTGTTCTTGGCACCTCCAAGGAGCTACCATCTCCAATGGAGCCAATGTTAGAGTCAGTATTTGCATACTGCCATCAGTGATCAAAAATCCTCTTTTCATATCATTTTAAGGGTCCCACTCAGAAATTTTTTATCCTTACACTAGGTCATGCAAAAAATTAGTCACTGATGGTAGTCCTAGTTCATGTGATTACTTGCTGGCATAGTTTCATATCTTGTTGACTGTACATCATTCATAAAGTTATTTTTATCATGCCATTTGTATCAATCATGATAGTCATTTCCATCATGGTTACAACCATTCAAAGTCTCCATTAGGTCTTAGAGTTTCCAAGGTTCAATAAAACACCATCTCCTACATAAAAGACCAGTAGGTGAGGGAGTAAGAATAAACAAGATTTCATCAGCAAAATAGTTTGTAATTTGAATATTCAAGCAAAAATGTAATTTTATGGTTTTAATATGTAATAATTCTCATGGTTCCAAGTGTTGTAAGTTAAGAGTTCCATCATCCAAAAGGAATAATTTCAAAGTCATTATGTTTCAAAATCTACCAAGAAGATCAAATCAGAAGATCAAGTCCAAAGGTAAATTATAAAAGACAAGTCAAGTTTGAGAAAGAAAAAGTGGGTCCCAAGACTAATTTTGAAAATCTAAACAAGGTATAAAGTCCATCAAAGACCAATGAAAGGCTCATTTTCATTCTTATCCATCGATATCTCACTCACCTACACTCCATCTACCTCCCTTGACCTTTTCCCATGCCCATTCCTCTCATTTCCCTCTCCTAGGGTTTTGAGGGCATTTTTCTTGGTTTCATGACCTTCATGGTTAAATCATAATTTATTTTTTTTATATTGATGCTCTTACACATTCCCCTATCCTTATTATACCTTCCTAAACACTTTCCATCACTCTTATCCCTCAAAATAATGATTTTTATACAAACCCTAGCCTATTGCTACGCTTTTGAAAATTGTCTAGGCTAGCACTGTGTTTTGCCCTTTTGGACCCCTTCCCCTCACTCAATCCTTGAAATTCTAGTTTCGCCTACTTCATAACATCCCTCCCTAACTCAAAATATTTTCCTAAGAATTTATAAGCGCCCTATCCCCTTTATTTCCCTTCATTCCTATAAATTTCTACAAATCCCCTGTTTTCCCTTCACTAAACCCTAATTTCCTCTCCCACTAAGCTAGGGTTTGCTATGGAATAAGAGATATCTGAGTAGAGGAGGAATAAGGGATATCATTAGGTATGAGGCCATTTCATATCATCAACATCGGGTCTCCATCATTTGTCAAGAAGACATTCCAAGGGACAAGTCATTCACCACCCACAAGGGTAAGGTTTTCTTCAAATTGTGTTTCTGACCAAGAAAAGATGCATTCGACAAAAGTGAGAGAGGTTTTTGTCCATCATAGAACAAGGAAGAACAACCTCCTTTGGAGAAATGTCAAAACTACAGATGTCACAGGAGAGTTGTTGCACTTCTGGAGTGGCCTTGGGAGAATCCGTTTTTGTGGGGTCAAATCAACACCAAATGGGAAACTAAAGGCCGATTTGGAAATTAAACTCGACAAGTTTCCCAACGAGCTACCCCAAGCCTAATTTTGACACCAGAAAGGCCTCCAAAAGTGGCATGCAGAAAGTGATGTGCATAGGACAATTTTCAACTAATTTGGCTCTATGCGCAGCGCGACTGGTGCTACGCTTTTCCTAGGGGCATAAAATGAGGAAATCGTCAAAATTTTTGGATTCACAATGAGGCATACATGAACCTTGTACATTTTCTAAGATTTTGGAGCAAAACTGGTCAGCCAAAAGGTCAAAAAACATGTAAAAAATGACCTTTCTTCCCTCTTTTTGATCATGGCACTGCACATAAAAGCAGTCTTGGGAGAATCCGTTTTTGAGGGGTCAAATCAACTCCAAATAGGAAAATAAAGGCTGATTTGGAAGATAGATAGGACAGGCTTTCCAACGAGTTATTATGAGCTTAATTTGGACACCGGGAAGGTCTCCAAAATGGCCCTGGAAAAAGTGTTGTGCATAGCCTTCTCGTGTTGCGCATAAGACAAATTTCTGCTAATTTTTCACTTTACTGTGCCATGACTGTAACTTTTGGGTTTTCTCTCATGGATGATGTTTTTACTGATGTAAATGGTGATTAGCCATGTAAATAATATGAATATTAGTTACTGGAGGGTAGATTCATTGGATCAAAATTAATCTTGAAGTCAAATGAATCAGTCTCCTCCCTTTTAAAGGCAAGTTGTTAGGGTTGCCTAAATTCCAGTTCCTTGTTCAGCTTTTGATGGATTATTGCCTCATCTTAGGGATTCGACCCTTGAGGATGGGAGGAGGTTGAATTGAGGTTAATATCTTCTTTTTCTTTCTCATTGTAAAGGGTTGTACTCAGTGGGATGCTTATGTTTTGATCATATATCATTTTGTATCAGTTACAACAGGAGATTAATGAAAAATTCTAGCTATTTCTTTGGGATCCATGTGGTATGATGCTTAGTTTAGTTTTTCTTATGTTTACAAGTGTTAAAATGTATTTTTGACTCCATTTCATCATTTCATACTCTTTAGGTGAATGTATACAAGTCTGAAAGGCAGAATCCATAACTTTTATGCTCTGTTTTGGGTAGACATTTCACAGTCTGTGTTTTCTTTAGTTTAGGAAGAATCCATGAGGTTTACATGCTCTTCCTAGCTCCTCACCTATCTCTTCACCTCATCCATCAAACACTATGGTTCTGATCATTGTGCCTACCTTTCCCCATTGAACACAGTGCAATTTTGACCTAATTTCCTTGCCCTAACTGTTTGGCTCCTCCTGTTCTAGCAAAACCCTTCAAAATCAAATCAAACCTTGTGCTACTATACCTAGCCTAATATCAATTTCTAGATCCAGTAAATTTGGTTGAGATCCTTACGGAGAGATCCCTTTCCTGGTCTAGTAGGGCTAGCTACTTGGCTAAGCATGGTTTGTGGTTACCCTGGCATTGCCTTCCTTCAACTTGAGGTTCAATCCAACTGATAACAACTATGACGACAGAAGATCATCGTGGAGGATTGGCCATATAGTGGCACTAATTTCTGTGGAGATCCAGACATGCCATTACCAGATGGAGAGGACTTCGATGACGAAGGTAAAAAATCAAATTTTTAATTTTAAGATTTTTTAATTGTTTTGGTATATATGTGCTTATAACATTTCTCTTGTTAATGAAGATGTTGGACCAGAGTGGCCAGCTGGGATGTCCCTGAAATCCAGGCGCGTCCCCCGCCCTATTGATGTTATCACCCCTTATCAAGAAGGGAGCGACAACGAGGAGGAGATCGTGAGGAACCTTGAGGGGTTAACTCATGGTATCCCGGAGTATGCTCTGATAGGAGACATGTCCCGTCGGTACTAGAGACACATGCGGCAGTCTCAGATCATGTCAGGCCATGCAGTAACTCCTCAAAGAAAAATTGATTTGTATATCATATTCCTTCAGGTTAGTATTTATTATATACATGAGGGAGAGACTGTTCACTTCATCTCCCGATGACTGTTCATATTACTTATTATTGATTTACATTATATTCACCCAATCCTGATGATTAGGTGTCAACATTCCCCACCTTAATCTGAAGGGATGTTGGTGAGTCCAAGCATCATTCTGAATCATTCAAGCTTTTCTCTTCCAAGTGCTTTAGTGAATATGTCGGCAATTTGCTCATTAGTGGAACAATGACAGAGATGGATTGTTTTGTCCTCAACATGATGTCGAATCAGATGATATTTGGTATTGATGTGCTTCGTTCGATCATGGAACTTTGGTTTCTTGACCAACTTTATTGCAAAGGTATTTTCAATCATGAGTGGAGTTGATTGTACTTGTTTTACCTGCAAATCTTCAATAATTTTCCTGAGCCACACAATTTCTTTTGTTGCTTCAGCTACTGCCATGTATTCTGCTTCTATTGTGGAATCTGCTGGAACTGATTATTTGCATGATCTCCAGGAGACAACTCCTGATCCAAGACTCATAGCATATCCTGAAGTATATACCCCAATTTCTTTGTCTCCATCAAATTTTGAATCAAAGTATCCAATCAAGCTGAAGTTGTCCACCTGTGTATACTTGATTCCAAAGTCTTGAGTTCCCTTCAAGTACCTTAGAACTATTTTTGCAGCAGACCAATGTCCCTCACAAAGCTTTCGTATAAACCTCGAGAGGATTCCAATAGCAAAAAGAATGTCTGGTCTCATAGTAGTTAGGTAGTTGAGACTTCCTACAAGCTGTCTATACTTTGTTGCATCCTCAAATTATTTTCTTTCAATAGATTTGAGGTTTAAGTTTTGTTCCATTTGAGTAGTAAGAGGATTGCATTCTGTCATGCCAAACCTGTTCAACAGATCTCCAATGTATTTCTTTTGAGAAAGAAATATGGACTTTGGATTTTGGGTTACTTCAATACCAAGATAGTAATGAACATAGCCCAAATTAGTCATTTCAAAACTTTTCCCCAATTCCTTCTTTATGGATGCAATGTAGCTTTCATTGTTCTCTATCATCAAAAGATCATTTACATATACCACAAGATATACAACTATTTTGCCAACTTTCTTGACAAATAAAGTTGCATCATTAAGATCATAATGTTTGAAATTAAGTTTCAGAAGATGCTCAGTTAGTTTTTCATACCAGGCTCGCGGTGCTTGTTTGAGGCTATACAAGGGCTTCACAAGTTTGCATACTTTATGTTCATGTCCTTTCATAGAAAATCCTTCAGGCTGGGACATAAAAACATTCTCTTTTAGATCTCCATTCAAGAAAGCAATTTTTACATCCATTTGATGGACTTTCCAACCGTTCTGAGCTGCGGGCAAAGTGTGTCCAGATGGTAGCCCATTTTGCTGTGGGGGAAAAAGTCTCCTCATAATCGACCCCTTCCTTTTGTGAAAAACCTTTTGCCACAAGCCTAGCTTTGTTCTTGTCAAGTGAGCCATCAGCTTTATACTTGTTCTTGTAGACCCACTTGTAGCCAATTGGTTTGGTTCCTAATGGAGGATCAACCAGCTTCCAAGTGCCATTCTTTATGAGGGCATCATACTCCTTTTGCATCGGTTCTTTCCATTCATCATGAGCAGCAACTTCTTTGAAGGAAATTGGTTCAAAATCTGTAGACAAGTTCAATTCACAATCATAAGAAACATCCATATCAACAGGTGAATTAGAGTCATCTACATCACCTCCATTTTATCGGTTTGAATTTCTAGTTCTTGTCTTTCCAACCTCATCGGGATGAACACTTTCAAGTGTCTTTGTCAGCCACTTTGGGGGACCTTTCTCAGATGGTCCAAGCTACTCCGCTAATTGAGTTGGGACTGAATCAAGGTTGAGTCTCCCAATTCTGTCAATCACATCACTTAAAGCATCATCTGTTGTTGGAGTTTCATGCAAGGGAGAGTGTTCTTCAAAAGAAGATTCCACGTGTTGATCTAGTATAGGAATCCCCCCTTCATGATGTGGAATCTAATTATCAAATTCTTGAAATGAGTTTGCTTTTGCGAATCTATCCAAGTGATCAAGTTACCGCTCAACAACATTGTCAGTTTTGGATGATTCAAGAAAAATTACATCTCTAGATACAACAAACTTTTTATTTACTTCATCATAGAGATGATATGCTTTGGAGGTGTTTAAGTACCCCAGGAAGATACATTTATGACTTCTAGCACCACGTTTGGTTCTATGTACCTTTGGTATCAAGGCATAACAGGTGGAACCAAAGACCTTGAGATGCTTTACTGAAGGAACATGTCCATACCACATTTCATATGGAGTCTTGTTTCTAATAGCATTAGATGGACATCTATTCTTTATATATGCAGCACATAGAACAACATTAGCCCATTACATTATCTTTACATTTTTGAAGAAGAGCATGGATTGTACCATATTTAAGATTGTCCTATTCATTCTTTCAGCTACACCATTCTGTTGGGGATTATAAGGCATAGTTGTTTGATGTTTGATCCCATGTTGGCGAAGATAGTTTTCAAATTCATTTGATGTTTATTCTTTTCCATTATCAGTGCGAACAGACCCAATATGAGATTGTGCATCATTTTCATTCCATTTATGAAAGTTCTTGAATGTTTGAAAAGCATCAGATTTGTTCTTCAATAAATAAACCCAACACATTCTGGTGTAGTCATCAATAAATGTCATCATATGTTTGTTTCCATTTGCAGAAGGAACATGCATTGGACCACATAAATCTAAATAAACGAGTTCAATTTTTCTATGTGCTCTTGAATGTGAATCATGAAAAGACTGTTTGCTATGCTTTCCTAGAATGCAAGCATCACATTGCTTAAGTTTCCTAGGAATTATAGGCAAACTAGCAACACCATTTTTCTTCAATAAGCGGAGGCTGTCATAGTTCAAATGTCCAAATCTAGCATGCCATAATAAATGTACCTTCTTTATAATGATAATTGTATGAGAAATGTTGTGAACGAGCAGAGGTTCCTTGCAGCTTGAGAAGCCTTTCTTCTTCTATTCCCCTCATGAAAAGTGAGTGGTCAGATGCTTTTCTTACCTTGAGCTTGCCATCAAACATATGAATGGAGTGACCTTGCTGGCGGATGTGGACCAAGGACAACAAGTTTCTCTTGAGCTGTGGGAGATATAGAACATGATGCAGAAGAAAGTCTGGAAGACTAGGCAGTTTAAGCCTGATTGTGCTAAGCCCTGATGGCTTGATTTTTGATTGGTCTGCAAAGTATGCTGCTCCATCAACATTGTCATTAAATTCTTCAAAAAAATATTTTGTATGAGTCATGTGGCAGGTTTCTCCTGAATCAAGCAACCAATCATTTTTCCAAGAAGCAAGTGAAGCATTAAATAAATCTTCATTTACTCCAATATTACATTGTGCTACAACATAGTGAGCGGATTCAGGTGCTTTACCTTTGTCTGTATCATCAGTTTTACCTTTCTGTTGGTTTATTTTCTACTCAATTTTGTCCCATGGTAACTTTCATGTAGAGGCATCATGTGATCCATTTCTTTTGCAGCGTATGCAGTGAAAATCTGCCTTTTCTCCTTGAGAGTGTCTGCCCCCCTGCCTCTAAAATATCTTCCTCTTCCTCTTCGACCATCTCTTCCTCTAGAAGAATTTTGAGAAGGATTCTTTTCTTTATGAGCAAGGCACACAACCTCTTCATAAGATTCAGGGGTTGTCTTCTTTCCAAAAGCTTTCTCTCTTTCAGCAAACTTTTTCACAAGAGAGTCAAATGTGATATCTTCGAGATTTCCATTTGCTTGCAATGACTCAAGATAATTGGAGTAAGTAGGATAAAGTGCCTTGAGAAAAGTGATAAGAGGAATATCCAATTCAACCTTAGTGGATTTGATATCATGTAGTATAGAATTTACTTCAGATGCAAGAGCAAGAGGATCATTATTTTTCAATTCAAGAGTGAAGAGTTTAATCATGAGTTGAACAACTTCAAGTGCAGAATGTGAGTCATAGAGTTATTCAGATTTTGTAAGGCTTCAAAAGCAGTTGAAAATGGCGAAATATGGCGACTCACCTCTTCATTTATAGATGTTGCGATTAATGCATAAGCTTTACTGTTCTTGTTTTCCCGAATGACGAGCTCTTTGTGTGAGGTAGGCTGTTCTGGCTCTTTGTCTCCATCTCCAACACACACTCCTTTCCACAACTCATTGAAAATGAGCATGTGTTTTATCATCCATGACCACTCAGGATAGTTCTCTTTTCCAGTGAGAACTATTCCCATGATGGATATGATTGAATGCATACTGTAACAAAAAAACTTCTGCTGCAAAACTTTTACTCTTAATGGGAAAAAAATATAGTTCTGATATGATTGTACAACAACCTCAACTTGACAGAAAATGTCAATACCCAAGACATATATATCGACACTATTCAAAATATATATCGGTTTCTTTTTACATTGATCACCCAATGCAGCCCTTCAAAAAATTTTAACACACACCGACGATTTTAAAACATGCACAAAATCAAGGCTTAACTCACATCATAGGACAATGCTTCATCATCAGCGTACCAAAACAGTTCCAGATACCATGTACATTCAACGCATGGCTCAACTCACATACACATCATAGGAAAACTACCACAAACCAATTGTCACATGGTTCAAACTCGTAGCCTTGAATTAACAATAAAGGTGAATTTCCATTCAAGATTATTGAAGCCTTACGGGGTTTTTAACACCACGTATTAGCAGAAATGTAAGAAAAACATGTAAGTACCATCAGAGAATCAACTGGAATCCATCACGCTATATCGAAATCATCGAAGTCATCTTCAAAGGAATTGAAGAAATCAACATCGGAAGGCAGCGTACCAAGTGCAGTGTCATTCAGCGCTTCCACCACTTGTTACTTTAGACTTGAATCTCTATAAAAATACAGTAACTCTGAATATCGAAATCAATTATTACTTTCAACAATCAATCCACATTGGCATTGCTTTTGTTAGCTTTTCGGTCAATTCTCTCGGTAAGCCAATCGCAGATGTCTCCGAGCACAATGGCAATGTTCTCATCGGGCTCCCCGAATAGAAGCGAATGTAACATAAGCGAATGCAACATACCCTCATAGATCTTCAAAGGCTTTGATTCACGCACCACCAACGTTTCACGTAGTAAACTTGGTCATGGAGATGATTTATGTACTCAACACAGTAACAATAATGCTCTCAACGCAACAGCGTGGAATGAGCAATGGTTCAGCACTCCATCCTGACACATGGCAGAGATGGCCTTCAGTTCGCTCAGAATACAATTATGCAGTGGGCGCAGAACAATTATGTAGCAATATAATTATGCAGTGGGCACAGAAAGGGTCAGAATCACTTATGGTAGATAGAGCACACAAGGGCAGTGGATAGAGAGCGCAGCAGGTAGAAGGGAGTTACAACTATTTTTGGGAGTTAGCTTTGATACCATGTCAGGCCAGGCAGTAACTCCTCAATGCAAAATTGATTTGTATATCATATTCCTTTAGGTTGGTCTTTATTATATACATGAGGGAGAGACTATTCACTTCATCTCCTGATGACTTTTCATATTACTTATTATTTATTTACATTATATTCACCCAATCCTGATGATTAGGTGTCAAGAGATCAGATCCACCAATTACTGAGTCATGTTGCACGAGTTGTCTCATGCTACCATGACCACCATGTTGATTAGTTCCTAGGTCCATCACTTACATATTTTTTGAGGCCTGCATGCCATGGATGTATGAGGCCTGTGAGCCACTAATGTTATTTTAGACACACATATTATTTTCGGGTTCTGATGTATGAAACATTCTCACCATATATATATATATATGTGTGTGTGTTTGTGTGCATGTGTGTGTGTGTATATGTATATATATGTTGTATTTTCCTGTCTATTATGGTACAAATGGTTTGTATTATCTTTTACATGTTTCATAAATGTCTATCCAACACGTAATTAGCTAATGCATCTGTCAATGTATTCATGCATCTAGGAATATGATGATACGTAATATAATCAAAATGCCTTTCCAATAGACGGATACGGAGATACATTCTCAATATTTGAGGGTTCCTGATGGAATATTGCCTATTGAGTTGAAGGACGACAAGTTGTGAATCCACGTTGACAACCAATTCTTTGATGCCCAGAGAGATGGCTTCTGACAATAGTTCGATGACCGCACTGTATTCAGCAATATTGTTGGTTGTGCAACCTAGGAAGATACCTTGAAGGTCAATGAAATCACCGTTCGGGTCATAAATAGCCAATGCCATGGATGATAGGTTCTGGGTACTATAGAAAGCACCAACAACGAAACCAACGTGAGGAGTCACAGACATCTACAAAGCAAGAAAAGCATAGTAGATGGGAAAGTTGTTTGAAAACTATCACACGAAACCACATTGTACAAAAATGAATCACACACTAATGTACATAAGTAACCATGCAAGATGACCTAGGCATAGTACTTTTTGAGGGAGTCCATGTTGGGACTCGGGTAATCAATCAACACAGAAGGACACCAAAGTTTTACCGTTGTCATGACGAGTAAGCATCGACTCAGCCAAATAATAGAGTAGAACTCATATAAGGCTTTGTCCCCATGCCCCTTGGGCGAGGGAGGGTTACGAGTCAGAGGACAATCAGGGAAAACTTGGGGAGGGTGAAAAATCCTGAATCCATGAAGGGATAAAGGTTCCCTCAGTTGAAATATCTTGATTATGTAAGGATAAACTGACACATTAATAAAAAATGGAGAAGAAGACTCTTCGAAAGCGGTAGACACGACCGTCGGGCGAGGTAGGAAAGAGGACCAAAGATGAGTATCGATCCATGGTGGTTCCTCGAGAGACATGATTTCTAGGATACCTTCATTAGCAAGGAAGGTCTCGGCTAAGGGATCAGACGATTCCAAAGTTCCAAGCCAAGGGGATTGAGAGTACATATCGAGAGAGGTCTTCGACATATGAGAATCAGAGGATGCAGAGCTCGAAGCCAAAAAAATTTCCATGTAATTGACTTTGGAGGGACTAAATGCATAACCTCACCCCAAGTATCAACAAGATCTAGTGCAGGTATGACCCAGGGATCAGATTTGACCGAGATCATGTTGAAAGAGGCAACATGAGGAGGTGGGAGTGGAAAAATTCCCATTAAGGAAAAATCTTTGAAGAGACCTCCCCCCACATAGTCATAGGGAGCACCAGAGTGCTTGACGTATGGAACATTGCCATTTGAGGAGGAAGAGGAAAAGAAAGACAGCTAATCGACGGTGACAATTTTCCCTTCATGGGGAAAACGAATCACACGAAACAAGGAGGAGGCCACGGCATGTATGGCATGAGTCCAACTTCGGTTGAGTAGAAGATTGTAATTAAGATTGGCATCGACAATTTCTACTTCGACTTGCACTGTCTTTCCTTCCAGGGCGATGGAAAGGTTAGGTAAGACACCGCAGGGCCGCGAATCATACCCATCGAAATCTTCCAAAGTGTTCAGAGACTGGTTCAGTGTAGGGGAACCAATAGCCTTCCAACATGCAGTTGACATGATGCAAGTGGAAGCACCTTCATCGATGACAGTGTGGTGGAAGGTCTTATCATTGATGATTACCTGAATAATAAAGGCAATATGATGAGGGATTCGCGGAACATGGTTCTCTAGATCAAAACATATCCAATGGGAATTGGTGGGATCGATGCCCCTGATAGCTGACAGCAAGGATTTCCGTTGTGATGGGCAGCTTTGGAGTACCTCAAGAGTCGACATGGCTGATGACGCCTTAGCCAAATCCTCAACAATATTGTAGTGTTGAGCACCTTGGGCATTGGGATTATACGAGGATTTTTCAGCACACCTCGAGATGGTAGCTGTGTTGTGGAATCAGGGTTATGGTGCTCAATTTGCAGAGGGCCAAAACTCGGGGTTGAAGAAGAAGGTGCAGCTTCTTTCTCTTTCCTAGCTACCGAAGCTGGAGTTTGATAGTGTTTTGATTAGGTAGCCACATTAATGGGCATGCTCATCATGAACACTTAAGATCTGGAGGAAGAAGATTGGGGTTGGTCTACCATTTGGGTTTGCTAAGATGGAAATGGTACATCAAGCTACCTCGATGTATTTACCATGACTTTAACTCTTTAGCCACGGCTTTCCTCACGCATTTTCAGTTGCCGGTTTGCTATGAAACTGGAATCTATTTTCTCACATCGCTTAAGCAATATACTGCGACACACATCTCTGATCACATCCATGAATGGAGACATATATGTCGCCTGATCAAATTCGAGATTGTTGATCAGTTGCTCACTGAATGGTTTACCAAATCATTCGTAGCCCCAATTGCTCACAATATAGCTATGGGTGGATGTGTCATTGAAGAGCAGGCCATCGCTCGTGCCCAATACTTGGATCTAGTTTACTCTTAGTCTGGCACTTTATACAAGTTATTACCCAATGCTCCGCAACCATCATCTGATCCCGCAACATCAAAGTCACCAGTTGTTCCTCCCATCGATGGAGTTATTGGTTCAGTATCCTAGACCCCTGCTAAAACTTCTTCCAAACAAAAGTCGGTCTCAAATGCTATACCTAATAGTTCATCCCATAATCCACCTGGCCCTCGTAAAACCTAAAAGGTTCACATTATTCAATCTACCATAGCAGACAAATCCTCGAAAGGAAAAAAGAAAGGCAAAGGCAAAGCTAAAGACAATGCCCTGAAACAGGGTCTATTGAGGATAGCAACAAGAAATGCTAAATATAGAAGTGCTAAAAATAGCATTGCTCTAAATATCATTTCGGGATACATTCCAATTTTATTTAGTCCCTAAACTAAAATTGAGAATTAAAATTTGAATTTGATCTTAGTAGCTATTTGAAAGATAATTAATTAATTCATCTTGAGTTAATTAGTTGGAGAAAATCAAACATGAAGTCTATGTGAAGACATGCAATAGTTTCCCCTTTGATTGAGGAAGTTATCCCTTGATTAAGGAGATCAGGATGAGTTGTACTTTGAGTTTTAATTAGTTAGCTCAGTTAACTGAGTTAAGTCTAGTTAGATTAGTTCCAACAGTTTGTGGAACTTATTGTGAATTCAGTTAGTTAATGCATGCATGCATGTAATTGTTGCACTTCAGATAACTAAATATTCTCTCATAAATAACTCATGCATGTTAGTTCAGTCAGAGGCCCAGTTGAGATCAAATGATGAGACATTGTACTATCAGTTGCAAGAATATTGCATTGAGGATATCTCTTGCATGCAGAAGGAATTCATTCCTTGGAGATTGCGCAGTTACATTTGAGTTTGGTGAGTTGTGTGAGAGGTCAATTCACACAGGTGGCAGCTAGAGGACCCAGGAGAAACTGCGCAAGGAAATAGGAGGCTTGGAGGACTGGAGGAAGGCATATATTGTGTCTATTCAGTCTATGAGAAACATTTAGGGATTGTATTGAGAGATGGATATCTTGTGAGCTAAAGCTTTGTGTAATCCAGACATATTTCCACTTGTATCATAATATAGAGATCGTGGTTTTTAGATAAGGCTTTCCCTAGAGTATTCTTCAATGTTCATGTGTGATTGATTTCTCATTCTCTGTTATATGTGTTCTATTTGATCTTGCTGAAAATCGATTAAGCTTCTACAAGTTTGTTTGTAGAAGTAGATCAAGTATTTTGCTTTAGTATATTGCATTATCTGGTGATATACAGTGGGAAATTCTACATGGTATCAGAGCAAAGGTGATCAAAGCAAAGAACAGTATACAAAGAAGGGAGAAGTTCAAAGTTTGAAGTTCCTGATTATAGAATTTGAATTCTTATCACATCTTAAATTTCACCAATGGCGTTCAACGGTTTGAGACTCGAGTATGCACTTGATGGCAGCATGAATTATATAGCCTAGAAGGATCACATGGAAGCAGTATTAGAGGACAATGGTTTGAAGGACTTCATTGATCAAGAATTCCCCAAGCCAGCAGCTGGTAATGCCCAAGAATTGGTGGAATGGAAGAAATGTGTGGCTAGAGTGAGGATGATTCTTCTGGAGGGAGTTGGAGACCACATAGTCTCAAGTCTCCATGGGAAGGAGACATCGTTTTCAATGTGGAAAACATTAAAGGATCTATATCAGAACAACAACGATCAGACGAAGTTACCATTGAAAGACAAGCTTAGGAAAATCAAGTGTGAAAAGGGCGACACGATCTCTACATATTTGAACAAGCTCACCACCTGCAGGGATGAGCTTGGAAGTGTAGGGATCACGACAGCCGATAATGACATGGTGAGTCTTGCTCTCCTCGGTGTTCCTAAGAGTTGGTATAGCTACCAATACATGGTAAATGGAAGAGAGAAACTGCCAGATTGGGAACGACTTTGGTCGGATCTAATGCAGGAGGAGATAAGAAGAAGCACCAGAGATGGATCTTCATCAAAGCAAGATGATGAAGAATATCTAGCCTTAGTGAGTAAGGTGAGGAAATGGAAAGGGAAGGTGTCCCATTCCAAATCCATTTCTTTCCATGGTGGGATGAAGATTAACAAATCGAAAGTGAGATGCTTTCATTGTCATGAGGTGGGCCATTATGCTACGAATTGTCCACAGAAGAAATCCAAGAAGGGATCCTCGAAGGGGTCAGATGGTGAGGGATTGGCCGCACAGTTCGAATTGGATTTCACCCTCATTGCATGTATGGTTTCATCGATGGTGGGGTGTGTTTGGTACCTAGACAGTGGAGCTTCTTTCCACATGACCGGAGACAAGAATCTTTTCAATACCTTGGAGGAGAAGGATCTCCAGATGCGCATCGAGATGTGCGGTGATGGAAAGTACTATGTTTCAGGTGAAGGTACGGTTGTGTTTCAGAGGAAGCATGTAGCTCCTCTCACCCGGACTGATGTAAAGTATGAACCTGGTTTGAGGAAGAATCTTGTGTCCATTGCTATGCTGGAAGACAAAGGCTATGATGTAGTCTTTAGTAAAGGAAAGGCATTCCTGAGGCATATTGGCACTAGATAGACCAAGAGAATTGGGATTCGAATAAAAAATCTCTACAAATTGGAGGTAGATGACTGTGCTGCATTGAGTTCCAAAGCACAGTTGGTGCAGAGCCAAGATATTGGCAAGCTATGGCACAGAAGATTGGGAAACTTGCACCATGGGGCCTTGAAGATCATGCAGCAGATTTCTATTAGACTTCCCAAGGGAAAACTGGAGCAAATGGATACATGCAAAGGTTGTACCTTGGGTAAGTATGCGAAATATTCCTTTGAGGATCAAGACAACAAAGCTGGAGCAATCCTGGAGTGAGTTCATACAAATGTGTGTGGACCATTCTCTACAGCCTCCACCGTTAAACAAAGGTACTATGTTATTTTTATTGATGATTTTTCTCATAGATGTTGGATCTATTTTATGCAAAAGAAGGATCAAACCTTCTCAAGGTTTTGTGAGTTCAAAGCCTTGATAGAGAAAGAATCTGGAAACAAAATAAGGGCCTTGCGTAGCGACAATGGTGGAGAGTATGTCTCCCAATAGTTTAAGGACTTCTCTGCAGCAGAAGGAATTAAACGAGTGTTGACGGCACCCCATAACCCACAGAAGAATGGGGTGGCTGAAAGGAAGAACAGATCGATTGCGGGAGCAGCTCGAGCGATGTTGCATTACCAAATCCTACCCCTTCATTTATGGCCCGAGGCATGCAATGCAATAGTAAACTTGCAGAACAGAATCCCACATCGTATACTGGGAATGAAGACACCAATGGAGGCCTTTTCCAGGAAGAGACCAGATGTGAGTCACTTCAGGATATTTGGATCATCGGTTTATTGCCATGTGACCAAAGATGCCCGAAAGAAGCTAGATCCAACAATTGAGTTGGGGATACTTGTGGGGTACACTGATACACCCCACAACTATCGGGTGTTCTTGCCTACTAGTCAGAGGACAGTGGTACGTAGAGATCTGAAGTTCGACGAGCATAAATCCATGTGAGTATCACTTGAGAGGGAGCTCAAGTTGCATGCAGAGGAGGAACTTTTAGTTCCTAAGGAGGAGGAGCCTCAGACTGATCCGGAGCAACTGCATGCAGAGGATCTAGGAGTGGAGACATCCACTCATGCAGAGTCTTCTAGAGAAGGACAGAAATGCTCAAGGGAAGCTAACAGGTTGATGCTGGATGTGAGAGAGAATGTGGGATAGCCATCTTCTTAATGCAGACATAGGAGGTCACCTGAGCGGTACACTAGCTACATGACCTTGGTTGGGGAGTGTGTAGAGGCCAAACCTTATTCATTTGAGGAAGCAGTGTAGCAACTAGTCTGGGTTGATGCAATGATGGAGGAGTATGACTCCATTGTTTGGAACTGTGTTTGGGATGTTGTCCCAAGACTGGAGGACAAGTCAGTGGTGAGTTCCCGATGGCTTTACAAGGTAAAGCAAGCAACTGATGGAAGTGTTGAGAAACGTAAGGCAAGGTTTGTTGCCCGTGGTTTCTCACAAGTCGAGGGGATCAACTATGATGAGACTTTTTCACCTGTAGCAAGGTACTCACCTATTAGATCGATGTTGGCACTATCAGCTCAGATGGGTTCGAAGATCCATCAGATGGATGTGAAGACTGCATTCCTCAATGGAAAGATTGAGGAAGAGGTGTACATTGAGCAGCCTGAAGGTTTTGAGACATTCAATCATGACAGGTCCAAGCACATCGATATATGGTATCATCATCTTCGAGATCGTGTCGTGAAGAGGATCATGTTGTTGCTTTATTTTTTGACCGAGGAAGAGGATGCAATTTTTTTGACTAAGGCATTGTCAAAGTGAAAGTTCAAGTTCCACAGAGACAGGATTGGGGTGACAGATAATCCCTTTCTTGTTGAGAGGGAGTGTTAAAAATAGAAACAAGAAATGCTAAAGATAGAAGTGCTAAAAATAACATTGCTATAAATAGCATTTCGACATACATTCCAATTTTAGTTAGTCCCTGAACTAAAATTGAGAATTAAAATTCGAATTTGATATTAACAACTGTTTCAAAAATAATTAATTAATTCATCTTGAGTTAATTAGTTGGAGAAAATCAAACATGAAGTCTATGTGAAGACATGCAACAATTTCCCCTTTGATTGAGGAAGTTATCCCTTGATTAAGGAGATCAGGATGAGTTGTACTTTGAGTTGTAATTAGTTAGCTCAATTAACTGAGTTAAGTCCAGTTAGATTAGTTCCAATAGTTTGTGGAACTGATTGTGAGTTTACTTAGTTAATGCATGCATGCATGTAACTGCTGTACTTCAGATAACTGAATATTCTCTCATAAATAACTCATGCATGTCATTTCAGTTAGAGAACCAATTGAGATCAGATGATGGGACAGTGTATTATCAGTTGCAGGAATATTCCGTTGAGGATATCTCTTGCATGCAGAAGGTATTCATTCCTTGGAGATTGCGCAGTTACTTCTGATTTTGGTGAGTTGTGTGAGAGGTCAATTCACACAAGTGGCAGCCAGAGGACCCAGGAGAAACTGCGCAAGGAAATAGGAGGCTTGGAGGACTGGAGGAAGGCATATGTTGTGTCTATTCAGTCTATGAGCAACATTAAGGGATTGTATTGAGAGATGGATAGCTTGTGAGCTAAAGCTTTGTGTAATCCAGACATATTTCCACTTGTATGATAATACAGAGATCGGGGTTTTTAGCTGAGGCTTTCTCCAGAGTATTCTTCTGTGTTCATGTGTGATTTATTTCTCATTCTCTGTTATATGTGTTCTATTTGATCTTTCTTGAAAGCGATTAAGCTTATGCAAGTTTGTTTGTAGAAGTAGATCAAGTATTTTGCTTTAGTATATTGCATTATCTGGTGATCTACAGTGGGAAATTCTAGAGGGTCCTCCCAAATAGTCTATTGGTGAACCTTCGTAATGGAAACCTAAGTATCCCTACCTCATTTGCGAGGAATATCACTATACTAAGGATTTTCCTCGATGATCCAAAGTTATTCACCTGCTCAAAGGGACCCCTGTTGTCCTCAAAGAGCTGTTTCCATCCTAGCAGACCCAAATTGTAGACCCACCCCGATTTGCTTCCTCTGAATCTCAAGTGTTCATGATGAGCATGCCCATTAGTGTTGCTACCTGATTGAAAGATTATCAAACTCCATCTTCGGCAGATGGGAAAGAGAAAGAATCAGCAGCTTCTTCTTCTACCCTGAGTTCTGGCCCTCTGCAAATTGAGTGCCCTAACCTTGATTTCACTACACGACCACCCTCTTGAGGTGTGCTGCAGAAATCCTCGTATAATCCCAACACCTGAGCTGCTCAACACTACAATATTGTTAAGGATTTGGCTCAAGCACCATCAGCCATGTCAGCTCTCAAGGTACTCCAAATCTACCCATCGTAGTGGAAATCCTTACTGTCAGCTATCGGGGGCATTGATCCCACCGATTCCAATTTGATATGTTTTGATCTAGAGAACCATGTTCCATGGCTCCCTCATCAGATTGCCTTTCTTATTCAGGTAATCATCAATGAGAAGACCATCCATTGCATTGTCATTGATGAAGGTGCTTCCACCTGAATCATGTCAACTGCATGTTGGAAGACTATTAGTTCCCCTACACTGAACCAATCTTCGAACACTTTGGAAGCTTTCGATGGGTGCGACTCGTGACCCTCTGATGTCTTACCTAACCTTGCCATTACCCTGGAAGGCAAGACAGTGCAATTCGAAGTAGAAATTATCGACGCCAATCTCAATTACAATATTCTACTCGGCCGAAGCTGGACTCATGCTATGCATGTCATGGCCTCCTTCTTATTTTGAGTGATTCATTTTCCCCATCAAGGGAAAATTGTCACCATCGATCAAATCTCTTTCTTTGCCTCTTCCTCCTCAGATGACAATGTTCCATACATCAAGCACTCTGGTGCTACCTATGAGAGTGTTGGGGCAGGTCTCTTCAAAGATTCTCCCTTAATGGGAATTTTTCCACTCCCACCTCCTCATGTTTCCTTTGTCAACATGGTCTCGGTCAAATTTGATCCCTGGGTCATACCTGCACTAGATCTTGTTGATACTTGGGGTGAGGTTATGCCGCTTAGTCCCGCCGAAGTCAATTGCATGGAAATTGTTTTGGCTTCGAACTCTCCATCCTCTGATTCTCATATGTTGAAGATCTCTCTCGATATGTACTCTCAATACCCCTGGCTTGGCACTTTGGAATTGTCTGATCCCTTAGCCGAGACCTTCTTCATTGATGAAGGTATCATGGAAATCATGTCTCTTGAGGAACGACCATGTATCGATACTCATCATCGCTCCTCATTCTTGCCTCGTCTGACAGTCATGTCTACTTCTTTCGAAGAGTCCTCTTCTCCATTTCCACCATCGACTGTTACTCATGATGTATGTTAGGAAGGAAATTTGGGTAATATTACCCAAACAATGCTGATTGACATTTTTATCAAATTCGATATCGTTGAACATGTTCATATTGGGGTATCTTGTTCTTCGGATGAGATTAAGACATATACTCGTCTATATCAAGAATTTCGTGATGTGTTTGCATGGTCTTACAAAAAAATGCCTGGCATTGATCCTAGCATTGTGGTGCATGAAATACCAACGTATCTGTACGCAAAGCCCATTCGCCAACGGCTTCACCCGGTGCACCCTAGGAAGGTTGTTGCTATTAAGGGTGAAGTTTAAAAGCTTCTCAAGGCTGGGTTCATCTATCCCATCCCCCTTACAGACTGGGTGTCCAATATTGTCCTGGTGACTAAAAAACAAGGCACAATCCACATTTGCATGGATTATCAAGATCTTAGTTGTGCCTGTCCTAAAGACAACTATCCTACTCCCTTCATTGATCAAATCATTAATGAATGTGCTGGGAGTGAGATATTTTCCTTTATGGATGGTTTTTCTAGTTATAACCAGATTAATATCGCACCAGCCGACCAAGAAAAGACAACCTTTATCTGCCCATGGGGTACGTTCGTGTACAAGAAGCTCCCTTTTAGCCTCAAAAATGTTGGAGCCACGTTTCAATGAGAAATCTCCTACGCATTTCATGATATTTGCAACATTGTCTAGCCTTACTTGGATGACCTTCTTGCCCATTCTTGTAAGTGCCAAGACCACCCAAACCATCTTCGGCAAATTTTTCTACGCTGTAGACACTATAACATTCAGTTAAATCCACACAAATGTGTTTTCTGCATGGAATCAGGACGACTCCTCAGCTTCATCGTTTCCAAGGATGGTATTCGCCTGGATCTGCTAAAAGTCAAGGCCATTGTAAATTTACCCCCTCCATCTTCACTACACCAACTCCAGAGCCTACAAGGAAAGGCCAACTTTCTCTATTGTTTTATACCCAACTATGTCGAGCTAGCCACAGGATTTACTCAGTTGTTCAAACAAGGAACGCACTTTGCATGGGACGAGGTGGCCCAAAAATCTTTTGACTATCTCAAGACCATCCTCATAAATGCTCCTTTATTGCATTTGTTGGATTATTATCGAGATTACTTCCTTTACCTAGCCACAACCCCTAGCACCATTGCGATGGTTTTGGTCCAAGACGACGACAAAGGCAGCGAACATGTAATCTACTACCTTAGTTGGAATCTCCTCGACACTAAAACGCGTTATGCACATGTCAAGAAGTTGGCTTTGGCTGCCGTTCAGGCTATTCAACGCTTTTGGCACTATATCCTTTTATGTATGACTACAGTGATTTCTAAGTGCAACCCTATGACCTATATCCTGACTCGTCAATTGCTAGGGGTAAAGTTTTCTAAATGGATCATCATCCTACAAGAATTCGATTTGCTCTTCACTACTGCCAAACCTAAGAAGTCACAAATCACTTGTTTTCGCTAAAGTGATTTGTTCCCTCCCCTCCGAAGCTCTCCCTGATGGTGCAGATGAACAACATACAGATGAGACCCTTTTCCTGATTAGCACTCTTGATCCATGGTATGGTGATATCATTTTGTATCTACAAACCTCCATGTTTCGGTCCACGTTGACCAAGGATGATCGTCGAAGGATTCAGCATCATTCCCAACCCTACCGTATTATTAACGGTACTTTATACCATGTCCGTGTCAATTCAGTTCTTCACCGATGCCTTACAATTGAGGAAGCTGAAAGAGCTCTCAATGATTGCCACTTTGGGGCATGTGGTGGTCATATGTCTGGTTACGCTATAGCTCAAAAAATCCTTCGCGCTGGTTATTTTTGGCCATCTATCTTCAAGGACTGCATTCTTGCTATCCGTAAGTGCCACGAATGCCAAATTTACCAACACAAGATGTGCACCCCACCCGCTCACCTACACCCCTTCATTACCATTGGACCCTTTGTCAAATGGGGCATCGATTATATGACATGTAACCCTAATTCAGCTAGGGGGCATGGCTATATTATTGTCGCTATGGATTATTTCACCAAATGGACCGAAGCGATGCCTACATATTCTGCAGATGGTAAGACGACGGCTCAATTCCTTTTTAACCATGTTATTTCTAGGTTCAGCGTACCCTAAGCCATTGTCACAAACCATGGCTCCCATTTCAGAGATTACATGATGGCTGAGCTGACATCTACATTGGGCTTGTGCCATGATGGCTTGACCCCATATTACCCTCAATCCAATGGCCAAGTTGAAGCCGTGAACAAAGTTTTGGTCACCATGCTTCAGCGTACTATTGGGATGCACAAGTCAAATTGGCATCTCATGCTCTTTTCAAATCTGTGGGCCTACCGAACCTCAACTAAAGATGTAACTAGTTTCACACCATTCCAGCTGGTCTATCGTTTGGAAGCAACATTGTCAATCAAATGCAAGATTCCTTCACTCAAGTTAGTTATTTAACGCCTCCCTAAAACATCACCTCAATAGGAATGCCTCTTATATTTAGAATGACTCGACGAGACTCGGCGTCTCACCTCCTTGGTCATCAAAGCACAAAAGAAATGGGTCAAGTCCCATTTCGATCAGTCGGTCTCCCCTCTTGCATTTTCTGAGGGTGATTTGGTCTTATTATATGACCAAGCTAATGATCAGCTGGGGGAAGGCAAGTTCAAACCTATGTGGCATAGGCCCTATATCGTGAAACACGTTTTGCAGAAAGGAGCCTATGAGCTTATTAATTATGAAGGAAATCCTCTCGATAAGCCCTGAAATAGACTTTACCTCAAAAAGTACTATGCCTAGGTCATCTTGCATGGTTACTTATGTACATTAGTGTGTGATTCATTTTTGTACAACATGGTTTTATGTGATAGTTTTGAAACAACTTTCCTATTTACTATGCTTTTCTTGCTTTGCAGATGTCTGCGACTCCGCACGTTTATTTTGTTAATGGTGCTTTTCGTAGTACCCAGAACCTATCATCCGTGGCATGGGATATCTATGACTCTAACGGTGAGTTGATTGAACTTCAAGGTATCTTCCTAGGTCATACAACCAAAAAAATTGTTGAATATAGTGCGGTCATCGAACTGTTGTCAGAAGCCATTGCTCTGGGCATCAGAGAATTGGTTGTCAACCTAGATTCACAGCTTGTTGTCCTTCAACTCAACGATAAATATTCTATCAGGAACCCTCAAATATTGACAATGTATCTCCGTATCCGTGTATTGGAAAGGAATTTTGATTATATTACGTATCATCATATTCCTAGATGCATGAATACATTGACAGATGCATTATCTAATCATGTGTTGGATAGACATTTACAAAACATGTAAAAGATAAGACAAACCATTTGTACCATAATAGACAAGAAAATACAACATATATATATATATATATATATATATGGTTTGAATGTTTGATACATCAAAACCCCAAAAATAATATGTGTGTCTAAAATAACATCGGCTGTTCGCAGGCCTCATACACCCATGGCACGCAGGCCTCATACATCCGTGGCATGCAGACCTCAAAAAATATGTAAGTGCTAGACCTAGGAACTAATCAGCATGGTGGTAATGGCAGCATGAGACAACTAATGCAACATGACTCAGCAATCGGCGGATCCAATCTGAGTCTCCCACCATGTGTCTTTGGTACAGTCCGGGCATGTCTCCTATCCAAGCATACTCTAGGATACCATGACTTAACCCCTCAAGGTTCCTCGCGATCTCCTCCTCGTTGTCGCTTCCTTCCTAATAAGGGGTGATAGCATCAATAAGGTGAGGGATGTGCTTGCCAATTTGGGACATCCCAATTGGCCACTCTGGTCCAACATCTACATAAACAAGAGAAATGTTATAAGCACATATATACAAAAAACAATTAAAAAATCTCAAAATTAAAAATTTGATTTTTTACCTTTGTCATCAAAGTCCTCTCCATCTAGTAAGGGCATATCTGGATCTCCATGGAAATCAGTGCCACTGTATGGCCAGTCCTCCATGACGATCTTTTGTCATCGTATCCACGAAAATAATGCAGGTTGGTATGACATATATCTACCCCCAGTGATCCTGGGCATCAAACGACTCCAACGGGCCATCCACGGATCACCTGGCATAGGAGGATCTAACTTAGTCATTTGATACTAGAACAATGGTACTCGTTCCTAGAAGAAGGTCACAAGTATAGATCCAAAGCCAAATTGCTCCAGATTCCTTGCCTTGGCCTTGGACAACTGGCGCTTGATGTTCATCTTCATGGCCTCTACCCAGTTGAAGATCGTAGGAGTTATGTAGTCAATAGCATAAAGGAACTTCGATTTGTTAGTCTCATGTTCCGCCTAGGACCTCGCCACTTTGTTGATAGTCAACATAAGCAGCCTCAATGTCATATCCCTCACACTGGAAATCTCTAGCTTCCCACTCTTGGATTTCAGGGCCTCAGGGTATTGTTCGACAAGTAGGGAAGATATGCTTGCCTCGATCGGACGTGACCCATACAATTTCAGTGGCTCATCTCTGTGAGATAGTCCAGTAATGAAGTAAATATTTGAAGTTGTCAACTCTAGCTCTTGGTCGCCAATGACAAAAATCTCCCGATTAATGTCCCAAAGGCTTATTTGGTATCAAAGAAACTCAAGCTAGGCCTGCATCCCTAGTGTAAGGAATAATTTGAGGAGCCTGCAAGCCCTCAAAGCCTCCAGGCAATTTGGGTCATTCATTGCCTAGGCTTCAACATCTTCATGTTCCCGTTCCTTCCAATCCACCATTTTCAGCGATTCTCTCGTGCAAAAGCCATTAATTTGAGTCAATAATCATCATTGGCACATTAAATTCAAATTTAAATGGTCAATTTTTGAGAACATAGGGTTTTTCCCTATCCATGGTGCCAGCGTTCCTGTTATAAAAATAGTTGCGCTGAATGGCATGGATGGCTTTGCTAATCACCCCTGGCTGGTGTGATTCCGTGCCTTGAAATTGCGTCGACCGAGGGCGAAAAATATTTTCAAAAACCTTCTTAAAAATTAAAAAATATGGCTAAAAGTAAAAATAAATAGCATGAAAATGGAGATCAGGGCTTAGGCTGTTACCTGTAATTGGTGGCTCATCAACTGACCTCCTGGATCTCCTGTAATCTGCTTTGGAACAACTAGGGAAAAAGTGGGTAAAAAGTCGTCATGTCGAAGGTAAAGTGGTAAATGGTAAAAATATATTTACTTTTCCCCTTTCTATTAATTTTTTCATCAAAATATCAGGTTTTGTAAATATTTTGACCTATTTTTCCTCAAGGACTCGATAATACACTTTACCTTACTTGTTCAACAACATGTGATGGATGTTCCACGATGAGGATGAATCACGTTTCAGCTCTTTTCTCGACTCACTAAACTTATATGAAAATATTGTCGATTATTTTTTCCCTTTTTGACTCGTTAAAGAGAATAAAAATGGGGGAAGTCTACTTTTACCTCTTTTCCGACCCTTTAAAAATGAAAAGATAGTTAAATCCTTGTCGTTTAGAACTTGTTAAGGGATGCAAAACGTCATGCACCCAGTATAAGTTTACCCCTTTTCCAGGCTGGGAGGCACTATTTACGAAAAAGGTACTCCTTGGCTAAAATGGTCAAGCGATTCTCTCAAGTATTGTTTTCTATCTTTTCGGGCTCGAGAGACACAAATGTACGAAAAGGGACCATGCAGAGTTTTCTTTTACGTGTCTTTTTCAAACTCTCTAAACATGAAAAGATACCGAGTTACACTTTTGTTGGACTCATTAAACTATTAAATGACATTGGATTCGTCACCATGACGAACATGAGCATCTCCTTCCTAGGGCTCGTTAAACTTATTAGGTCGGATTCATCCGAAGGATGAACTTACAGGGCAAGGATATGCTATCCCCTTAAATCTTGCAATTAAAAATAATTGGGGTACTTGCAAGAAATGGTGGGGAAAAATTTGGAAATCTATTAGTCATGTCGGCAGCTCACTCTTGAACATGACACTCTTTGCTTCGTGTCG
This sequence comes from Pinus tabuliformis, assembly GCA_031772625.1. Classification (NCBI taxonomy): domain Eukaryota; kingdom Viridiplantae; phylum Streptophyta; class Pinopsida; order Pinales; family Pinaceae; genus Pinus; species Pinus tabuliformis. The sequence goes on along the minus strand of CM062806.1, from coordinate 408,044,341 downwards.
GGTTGGGACATCCTCCTTTGTATCGTTGACCTTCCTGGGTTTTAGGCCATTAATTTTTCCTTCCATCTGATCTTTGCTACGTCATCATGACCACTGATCCTATGGATCCAAAAGCTTCCAAACTTCCAGTTGTGTTGTTGATATGCTAAAGAGTTGTCCTTCTATAGTTACACTTACCTTTGATTCTCTATATCAATTAAAATCATTTTGCATCCTCTTGTCTCGTGTCGATGATGTGGAATTCATTATGGCCCTCCTTTGACATGGTTGCTTTCCATCGACTTCGACTCATTATCTAGGAAGTTGACCGAGAGACTCCCTTCCAGTACCTTAGAGCTTGCATGCCCTAATGGCAAGTTCTTCACACTCGATGACAAGTTCACATTGTTGGCTTTTGATCGAGTGATTTCACAAGTGTTCGAGTTCAGTTCCTCTATTCACATTCCGCGAATTGTGCTGATAGTACCTGGAGGACCATTGTCATTATTAGTGGTTTCTCTCGTGCTTGTTAACAGTTTACATCATTGACTAGTAATCAAGTGACTTTCTAGCATGTTCGACGTCAACACATCTATTCACATGTGAGGATCTATACTTTGATTGGGTCATGTTGGAGCACAAGACCCTCGAATCAGATCACAAAAGTCCAGGTTACTAAGTGGTCTGACATGGTTGTGATGATATGCATGTCTCTTTCAGATGGATGGCTGCAACGAGACCATGAGTTATCATATGTGATCCTTCTCATTATTGGATGGCCATGACCATACCTTGGTTTCATTATGATCCTCTTTGATGGATGGTTGCACCCGTACCTGGATCCATTTACATGATCATTCTCTAGATGGTTGTGTCCATGTCATGATTCATATATCATTTGATAGAGTTCTTAGTTTATGTATATGTATCTGTACTAATGCTTGTAGGTTTTCTGACAACAGACTGGTTCCCCGCACTAGTTTATAAAGCATTTCATCCCTCATTGCAGTTTGAACTTCACACTTTAGGGGCCATCTGTTACACAACATTTTATCAATGTCCCTGTACTCCCCGTTTCTTGGTCCTGGAGGACCTCTACAATGAACCTCGTATGGTTTACCTTCATGAAGAAACTCCCATTGTGTCCCTCTTCATGAGCAGATAAATTCCCTTTTGCACCATTTCCCCTTAAACTTCTATTTTGCCTAGTTTACAGGACCGACGCTAATGGCCTTTGTCTCCCCTATGTTGATGTGCAGAGATTAGCACTACTCCTCGTGCGAACCAGAGCGACTGAGCTGTGTTCCAGTTGCGTCGGTCCTGTTATGGAAATTTTTTAAATTAGAGCCAAAGCTTCTAGCTCTAGAAGCTCCGTAACGGAAGTCTTGTAAATGGTTTGGCTGTATGGGGTCGAGGATGACAGTTTGGGATCCATTCCCCTATAATGATGGAACTACCTCAAGGGATAAGTCCTTCTCCCATGAGAAGAGGATCTATCTCCCATCCATTTTTCCTATATAAACCTCCCTTCTTCCCAAACACAAACTAGTGTGAGTGTTATAGTTGTAGCGTTTTTGTTTGGAGTAGACAAGCAAGCTATAACTAGTTGTAGCTATCTAGTTGTGTGAGGGACAAGTGTGTTTTGGTTTGGAGTGAAGCCTAAAGGGAAGAGCATTAAAACTATTGTTGTTTGAAGCCAATGTGGAATGCTAGCAGAAGTGTGTGGGAACCTAGTCTTGTCAAAGGAATACTACAACATCAAGACAAATGGTTGTAATCTCTCTTTGATATTAATATATGCAACTATCGATTGATTTCCTACATGTTTTGTAATATTACATATTCATGTAGGAAATCAATCGATAGTTGTATATATTAATATCAAAGAGAGATTACAACAATTCGTCTTGATGTTGCAGTCTTCCTCTAACAAGACCAAGTTCCCACACACTTCTGCTAGCATTCCACGATGGCTTCAAACAACAATAGTTTTAAAGCTCTTCCCTTTAGGCATCACTCCAAACCAAAACACACTTCTCCCTCACACAACTAGATAGCTACAACTAGTAATAGCTTGCTTGTCTACTCCAAACCAGAACTTTGCAACTATAACACTCACATTAGTTTGTGCTTGGGAAGAAGGGAGGTTTATATAGGAAAAATGGATGGGAGATGGATCCTCTTCTCATGGGAGAAGGACTTATCCCTTGAGGTAGTTCCATCATTATAGGGGAAAGGAGCCCAAACTGTTATCTGCGACCCCATTCGGCCGAACCATTTACCAGACATCCGTTACAGAGCTTCTAGAGCTGGAAGCTTCGACTCTAATTTAAAAAACTTTCCATAATAGGACCAACATGGCTAGAACACAACTCAGTCACTCTAGTCAGTGAGAGGAGTAGTGCTAATCTCTGCACATCGGTGCGAAGAAGAAAAAGGCCATTAGCGCCGATCTTGTAAACTGGGAAAAACAGAAGTTTCAGGGGAAATGGTGCAAAATGGAATTTATCTACTCATGAAGAGGGACACAATGGGAGTTTATTAATGAAGTCAAAGCATACAGGGCTCAATCTAGAGGTCCTCCAAGATCAAGGAATGGGGAGTACAGGGACAGTGACAAAATGTTGTGTAAATTATAAGTGCGGACACGAATGAATTCCTCTAGCCCGATAATGGGTCTAGCCACAACAGGTACATTATATGGAAGGTTTCCTTAGGTTAGAATCAATCAAGAGGACCTACATATTGGTCGCTTATGCTATTTGATGATGTCCTCACTTGCTCGCTCCAGCTTTCTCTTATTTCCTTCGTCAAGCCCTTGAAACAAGTAAACAACTACAGACAACAAACATAATAATAAACGAATTGTAATTCAACCTACTTAACAAGTCAAGAAACATTAAGCCATGAACATGTAATATTACAAAACATGTAGGAAATCAAGCTATAGTTGCATATATTAATATCTAAGAGAGATTACAAGCATTCGTCTTGACGTTGCAGTCTTCCTATGACAAGACCAGGTTCCCACACACTTTTGCTAGCATTCCATGATGGCTTCAAACAACAATAGTTTTAAAGCTCTTTCCTTTAGGCTTCACTCCAAACCAAAACACACTTCTCCTTCACACAACTAAATAGCTACAACTATTAATAGCTTGCTTGTCTACTCCAAACAAAAACTCTGCAACTATAACACTCACACTAGTTTGTGCTTGGGAAGAAGGGAGGTTTATATAGGAAAAATGGATGGGAGATGGATCCTCTTCTCATGAGAGAAGGAATTATCCCTTGAGGTAGTTTCATCATTATACGGGAAAGGAGCCCAAACTATCATCCTCGACCCATCCAGCCAAACCATTTACCAAACTTCAATTATGGAGCTTCTAGAGCTAGAAGCTTTGACTCTAATTTAAAAAACATTCCATAACAAGACTGGTCAACTAAAACACAGCTTAGTCGCTCTGGTGAGCACTAGGATTAGTGCTAATCTCTGCAAATCAGCACGAGGGAGACAAAAGCCATTAGTGCCGGTCTTGTAAACTGGGCAAAACAGAAGCTTCAGGGGAAATGGTGCAAAAGTGAATCTATAGGGGTCCCTTTGAGCAGGCAACTAACATGAGATTGTCGAGGACAATTCGTAGTGTAGTGATCCTCCTCGCAAATGAGGTAGGGATACTTAGATTTCTGTTGCAAAGATTCATCAGCAGACGATTTGGGAGAACCCTATTTCAGGGAATTGGCTTTAGCTTTGCCTTTTCCTTTCTTTTTTCCTTTTGAGGATTTGTCCGCTGTGGTAGACTAGACAACGTGGACGTCTTAGGTTCTACTATGGCCAGGTGGATTTTGAGATGAAATATTAGGAGCAGCATTCGAGACCGGCTTCTGTTTGGAAGAAGTTTTAGTAGGGATCTAGGATACTGAACCAATAGCTCCATGAATGGGAGGAACAACTGGTGACTTTGATGTTGCGGGATCAGATGATGGTCGCAGAGCATTGGGTAATAACTCGTATAAAGTGCCAAACTGAGAGTAAACTAGATCCAAGTAATGGGCATGAGCGATGGCCTACTCTTTAGTAACACATCCACCCATAACTATATTGCGAGAAACTAGGCCTACGAATGATTTGGTAAACCATTCAGTGAGAAATTGATCAACAATCTTGAATTTGATCAGGCAACATCTATGTCTCCATTCATGGATGTGATCAGAGATGTGCATCGTAGTATCTTGCTTAAGCGATGTGAGAAAATAGGTGCCAGTTTCATAGCGAATCGGCAACTGAAAATGCGTGACGAAAGCCATGCCTAAAGAGTTAAAGTCATAGTAAGTACTTCAAGGTAGCTTGATGTACCATTTCGCTGCAGCACCCATGAGGGTTCATTGGAAAAGTAAAAAATGAATGGAATCATCCACGTGCGATTTCAACGAGCATCAGAGGTGATATGTCATCACATGGGCCTAAGGATCTTCTTTAGCTTTTCCATCGAACTTTGGGCAATCACTTGGTATCTTGGATGGCACTGGAGGCCAGTATGGCGAATGAAGGATTGGATCATTCGTAAGGCACGATACATTTGGCAACTCAAGTGTAGCCAAGAAAGGTAATTGAGTGTTAAAAGGCATGGGAGGTCAATAAGCGGGCCCATAGGGAGGATCCCATCCCTGCTGGTAAGGATTTTGGCCCCACAGTGGGGGATTTTGGCCATATGGCATCTGAGGTTGCCCCCATTGTGGATTACCTTGACCATAGGGAGGATTTTGACCTTGAATACCTTGAAACTGTCTAGGCATAGGTTGCTAATAAGCAACGTATGGGTTAAAAGGTTGTTGAGCCTATTGACCTTGGACATATGGATATGGGACCTATTGTCCTGGAACATACAACTGATGAACCTGTTGTCCCTGAACAAGAGGATTCTGGACCTGCACCCCTTGGGCATAAGGTTGATACACTTGTTGCCCTTGGACATAGGGATTTTGTACATGATGCCCTTGGTTGGAAGGATTCTGAATCTGTTGACCTAGGACATGAGGATTTTGGGCCTACTACTATAGGACTTGACCTTGACCCTGCCCCTGCAAGGGTTGTCCTTGTTGGTATGTATACAAGGGTTGCTATTGCCCTAGTTGGTTATTTTGTTGCAAGGGTTGAGCTTGCGGTTGCAAAATTTATCCTTGGGTTTGCAGAGGTTGGCCCTGCGAGGGTATGGGTTGAGAGGTGTGTGGAGCATATTGCATCTGCTACTGCGCAGCTTGCTGCAACTATTGTAAGGATTGACCTTGCAGTTGTTGCAGGTGACCCTGCTGCAGGATAATTTGCCCTTACTATTGCATAGAGAGCCCTTGTTGCAACAATGGTTTCCCTTGTAGTAACAAAGTTTTCCCTTGTTGTTGTAGAGGTTGTCCTTGCAGTTGCAAGGGTACTTGAACAGTTCCCAGGAAATTACCAAACTGAATCTAGCCATAGCCGGGTTGTATGTACTGCCCAGATTGGAGGGTGTAAGGTTGATTAACAAATCCTTGAGAACCATATGGAACATAAGGATTTTGGTATTGGACTTGAGCCCCATAGGGCTACTGATATTGAACATTTCTTGATCCAAATGGACTAATACGATTTTGAACCTATTGGTACTGGACATTGCTTGATCCAGTAGGATCAGCAGCATTATAAACAATACTAGAAGAAGGTTGGTTTATACCAAGCATGTGAGCTTGTGAGCCGCTCACATTAGTGGCACCTGACACCATAAAAACATTCAGGTTCTGCCCCCCAGGTGGTGGCAAAATCTGACAACTGACTAATGGGACGGAGGAACTGATAGAGACAATCTTTGAAACTGCTAGTTGTGTCTGAAGGGTAATTGGGATCGATGATACAAAAGTATTCAGAATAGTGTGTTGCACTGGGACTGAAGTAACAGCCTGTTGGGAGGTCATGTTCATAGCAAATGGACCTGAGATAGGCCTGATGCCTGAAGCCCATAGAGGATTATGGTAAAGTGATGAGGCACTAGGTGTACTTGAAACCAAGTGTGCCAAAGACACATAGTTGGGTGGCAAACTGGTGGGAATACCTTCCAAAAAAGGGAAACCATCTAGAGGAAATTGCAATTGCAATTCTTCCCCCTCAACAATGTGTGGATTAGAAACTTCGGACTCATCTGGAGATGTGACTGGAGCATCACCTTCGGATTCCATGTTTGAAAACAAACGATGACAAATAGCCGAAGGTGTACTAGGTGATAGTTCCAAAGGAACACCCGGCAGGTCATACGGACTATAAGGACACTATGGTGATATCTCAACAACATCAAACAGAGGGTTCGGAGGATAGATAACCAGTCCAAGTTGACTGTTAGTAGTCAGCGAGTTCTCTAGAGTTTGAATGGGACTTTCTAGATATTTCGGGCCAAGATCAACTGATGACCTTGTATCAAAAGTAGGCGGAGGATGAGATGAAAATGGTTGAACACTCAAAGCAATTGTGAGTTCAACATTTTAGTCCTCGAGTGACTCTGGTAACTCAGGAAACGACTCCTCAGACAATCTTTCAGACGGAGGAGAGAAAGAGGAATTGGGTGAACCAGATGGTTTAGCCACGATGACCTTGTCTTAGTTGACGGAACAAATAACTTCAAGGCTTTAAAATGTCCTTTTAAGGGAGCTCATGATTTGGTCAAAAGACTAACAGGATGTTTTGGATCATGGGCAATCAATTATTAAGACACATAAAAGACTGATGCTCTTTCATTTTTTAAGATTTAATAAAGAAATGAAGATGACTCTATCACTTTTGATTGGAAACGAGCTCGAAAGGACAAGTGGTTGAATGATCTTTTAAGTTTAATCAGTAAAAAATATCAAATGACTGCTCTAGACGATCTAGGTAAACATGATTACTAGGCAGGAAATATCCCTGAATGTTGTGTTTGGTGTATCATGTTTGCAAGGTGGCCGACTCGTCTTACTAAGGATAAAAGGATTACAACCTAGTATGGTCTCCTGTTATATACTCGACGGTATGGGAAGCACAAATCTGTACTAGTGTTGTCTAAGGTCGAAGCTAACAACATCTACTAGCTTTAAAGATGTTAGAACACGTCTCTAGCCTATACCTTCTAGATATGATCGTTAGTGTCAAATGTGGCTTCGATTAATTGAATTCATTTTAATGTTGATCTTGAGTTAAGTTTCAGTTTTCAGGTCTTAGTGATGCTACTCGAAAAACCTTAAATGCAACTAAATGAGACAAGACCCTTTCAATTCGATGAAATTCCTACACTAGAGAGGGTAGAAACTACTCAATCAAATGCAAACAATCAAGCAACTGAAAACAAAATGATCTTCCACTACCTTAAAAAAAAAAAAAAAAAAAAAAAAACAAAAAAACCTAATGAAAAATGCATTCCAATTCCTAATTTCTTGACAAGCACTTATCTATTGGTCCTTTAAAAAATTCTCTTCCCTTTCCAAATGCTGATGCAATTCTAGTCTTTTAAAAGATGCAGATTATCGTAACATAATGATGCAACAAGCTAGAATTTCATACTTTTTCATGAAACAACGAAACAAACCTTTCGCATACAATATTTCAGTGAAAAAGTTCTCGAGACAATAAGCTCTTCAAGCAGATGAAAACATGAAAAGAGAAGTTCATTTAGCTCAGTGAAATTCCTAATTTACTAAACACAAGACTGACAATGTAATCTATGATGGAAAAAAACGTTTAAGCAGGCAAACGAAACTTTTTCAACTTGTGCAAAAAGAGTTTAAAGTCATAAAAATGACCAAAAACAAAATGAAAAGAGTAAACACACCCACAAACTGACTTAGTGAGTTCATAAACTAATGAATGCGCGACGAACTAGATGCCCTAGTGTCGCTGGCCACTCAATGACTTAATTAATCAAATAGAAAGATGACAAGCCAACAATCAAACAAAACAAAATGAAAAGTAGCTTTCTAATCAGGGAGAATACGGTCCAAAAAGCTTACGGGGTCAAAACCACAAGAGAATAACACATTGGCCAAGATTAGGTTCAAGCCCTAATCTTCACTTACAGGAATTGGCGTGATTGCCTAACTTAAGATAAGCGCAAAATTTTGTTCGGTGCGACTGTTTCTCAACAACTCACGCTGGTCGACGTGACTGTCAGCAGAATAAGCGTGCTGATCGAGGTAGCTAAGGAATTTTTTTTTCTTTTCAAAATAGGGACAAGATATGCTACTATGAATTTTAGACTTAGGCCAGTAAGCAGGAGAAAAGAAACAGAACCAAAGGGAAAAAGTGGAACTAGAAAAGTTCTCATGAAATCATGAAATCCAAAACAAACAAAAGGATTGGGATCCCTAGTGGAGTTGCCAATTTGTGGTGAAGTAAAATTATATGTGCAGACATGAACGAATTCCTCTAGCCTGATAATGGGTCTAGCCACAACAGATACATTCTATGGAAGATTTCCTTAGGTTAGAATCAATCAAGAGGGCCTACCTCTTGGTCTCTTATCCTGTTTGATGATGTCCTCGCTTGCTCGATCTAACTATCTCTCGCTTCCTTTGTCAACCTCCTAAAACAAGTAAAAAACAATAGACAACAAACATAATAATAGAAAAATTGCAATTCAACCTACTTAACAAGTCAAGAAACATTAAGGCATGAATATGTAATATTACAAAACATGTAGGAAATTAATAGGTAGTTGCATATATTAATATCAAAGAGAGATTACAACCATTCGTCTTAACATTGCAGTCTTCCTTTGACAAGACCAGGTTCCCACACACTTCTGTTAGCATTCCACGATGGCTTCAAACAAAAATAATTTTAAAGCTCTTCCCTTTAGGCTTCACTCCAAACCAAAACACACTTATCCCTCACACAACTAGATAGCTACAACTAGTAATAGCTTGCTTGTCTACTCCAAACCAAAATAGCATCAACAGTCAATGTTACAGAGGTAAATCCTCTCTGCGGATAGAGACGATCCCTACTAGCCCAGACCGGGTCTAGAAACAATCACACAATGTTATCATGCAAGTTCCTAATTGCAAATAAAGAGTAGATGGTGATAACCTACTTGGATTCCAACGCTAGTGTTCGTCGAAGAGATGTTGCCTTCGTTCCTTTTCTTTGGCCGGTCATGATCCCCACGATCTCTGTGATGAGATACCTGCACACGCAATGAGCAACACGAAAACAAGCGTAAAATCTAGTAGATGCAACTATATATCAGTCAGAAAAGATATAACTCAACATCAAACATGAAACAATGAGAGTGGAACCATAGTCACCTATTATTAATCAATAACATAGAAGAGTACAACCAAGGTTCTGACGTCGAATCCTTCTCAAGAGGGTCCAGCCAGCAAATCTCTTAAGCATTCACCTTTAGAGGTAGATCTCCCAAGACAAAAAGCTCTCTCTCACACAAGTTTACACAAGAAAGCAACACTTCACAACCTTCCTTGAGCTCTCTAACAGTCCCACACTTGTCACACCAACTACCTATCAAATACACACTAGCAGCAGCACTCTAAGCACTATCAATTCCACACTATCCAAAACTAGCTGCTCATGGTAATGGTAGAGGCATAAATAGGAGAAGGAGTCTCCATGAATGGTGGGAGGATGAGCTGATCTCCAAGGAAGGTGGCTCAAATGACGAAACAGACATGCCAGAGAAGGGAGGGAAACATTTACAAGGCCAACAACCAGGTTTGGAGTCATCTGGAAGGTCAGCTGTTAGAACAAACTCGCCCAAACAAGATCAGCGTGGGTACATACTGGACTGGAGCGCTGACATCGCATATGAATAATAGGGAAGGTCATGTCAGCGCGACCCAATATGAATAGAAATTGCGCTGGTGCATGAAATTCGACTAGCGCGGAAAACACGTGTGCTTCCGCGCTGGCAGCACATGAGTTCTATTATGAGGCGCCAGTCAGCGCGGCTATTTTAATAACAGTCGTGATGATGGTGAAAACTTTGGCAAAGTGGGTCATTTGGCCAGATTAGAGAGCATGAGCATGATTAATTTGAACTCATGACACAGTAGGGAGACTGACAGGGAGACAGTGACAAATTACTGTGTAACAGATGCCCCCTAAAGCATGAAGGCCGAGAGAGTGGGAGGGGTGAAATGCTTTACAAAAATCGCTAAACTGGAACACCACCAAGAAGAATTTGCACGTATCTCTGATAATCAAGTACATGTAGTCTAGGCATGGGCGCAACCATCCAAAAGACATACAAAGAAGGTCTGTGGTATGGACGCAACCACCCAGCTAAAGAAACCATGGTGATAATAAGGTATGGTCACAGCCATCCGAAAGACTCAGGTATGGGTGCTGCCATCCATCAATGAGTCATGTAATGATAATAATAATCCACAAAATCGCAACCTGGATTACAACAGACAAAGATCTAGGGTCTTGTGCTCCGTCCCGACCCGAACAAAGTACAAGTCCAAGCATGTGAATGCATGAGCTGAAGTCGAACATGCATGAACATCGTCTGATTACCAGTCAATGATGAAAATTGTTAACAGACGCGAGAGGTACCACCAATAATGACAATGGTCCTCAACGTACTATAGGTACAGTCTGCGGCGTGTGAATCAATGAGCTGGTGTCAAACACCCGCAGAATCATTCGATCGGAGGCCAATGATGTAAACCTCGCGTCGAACATGAAGAACCTGCCATTGAGGCATGTAGGCTCTAAGGCACCTGAAGGGAGTCTCTAAGTCACCTTCCTAGATAATGAGATGAAGTCGACAGGAAGTGACATTGATAGAAGGTGGTCCATAATGTTTCCCACATCATCGACACGAGATAGAGAAAGATAAGATATTTTGTGTGAGGTATCAGAGGAGGTTGCACTATTGCAGAGGTCAACTTCTCTTGAACATATCGGTGGCACGACAGTGGATTTGGCAGTATCTGACATCAAATGAGCAGAGGTCATGGTGACAAGGCAATGAGCAGATGAGAGGCCAAATAGGATAACCCGAACCCACGGAGGCTAGTGTAAAACAATATGAGAAATCCCCACCCAGACACGAATGCAGACTAGTGCCATTTTCAAGAGCGACATACTGCCAACACGACAATTATTACAATTCCATTTTTCCCACCATTTCTGGCAGGTACCCCGATTATTTTTGGATGACAAGCTTGACGGGGATAGCATATGCTTGAAAAGTGTTATTTCGACGGTGTCCGATGTCATTAAGTTTTAACGAGTCTGACAAAGGAAGAACTCGGCGTCTTTTCCTGTTTAGAGAGTCTGAAAAGACAGCGGAAAAGAAAACTCCAGGGGGGTCCTTTTTCATAAAGTTGTGTCTCTCGAGCCCAAAAAAGTATAAAACAATGCTCGAAAGAACCGCCCGACCAGTATGATCGAGGAGTACTTTTCGTAAGGTGTGACTTCGACCCGAAAAAGTAAAAAAGCGGTCAGAAGTACGTCGTTTTGGAGCCAATAACGAGTTCAAAACGACAAACACCCGGCAATCTTTTTAGTTTAAACGATCGAAAAAAGAGCTTTAAAAGCGACCGCCTCTCGTTCTTTTTAACGAGCTGAGAGGAGGGCTCGGCCATCTTTTCTTTCTTTACGTCGAAAAAGAGCTTAAAGACGACGTTGCGGGACCAAGTGTGTATAGGTCCGTCGTGACCCCACCGATATGAGAATCTGCACAAGAAACACCGCACGCGTAAATCTGTTCGAGATAATATGTACCACATGCATAAAAACATAGTAAAACTTCATTGGCACTAAGCACATAGTAAAAACATCGCAAAATCCCACATTTATGAAAAATGATAGTCAATTATAATTTTTTTTTTACCATAAATAGGGGGGTAAAAAGAGGTTTTTACCATTGTTACCATTTTGAGCCGTGGAGAACGTTGTGGAGCTGCGAGGTTGACGAACCGAATTCCATCCCTGTGCGGACATCAACCACCCTGCAATCTGTTCCAGGTAGGTTCTCCTTCTCCTGCGCTCCATTTTGAAGCATTTTAGCCGCATTTCCACGGTGGAATGTGTTAGTTTGGGCGAATTTTTTAAACTCCAATTTGCTCTCGGTCAACGCAGATTTCCTCATCGGGTCCGCGCTGATCGAATATGATTTACACACACCACGCTCGGATCATCACGGAAAACACGTTTGCTTCCGCGCTGACCCAAGGAAAAAAACAAAGGGCGCCATTATCAGCGCGACTGTTTTAAAAACAGCCGCGCCGATGCCGCGAAACTTATTTTTTAACAAATTGAACGTACAAATTTCAACGGTTAGGGTTCTAATGATTTTTTGTGACCATGTAGGATAAAATGGCATTTTTTTGGCAAGAGCGAGCTCATGATAATGAGGATATAGCGGCATTTGCCGATGCTGGGTGCCGTAATGCAATGCGGGCATGCGGGTTGCTCAAATTCTTCTTAACTTCGCGCCTGCGATCGCAGCCCAATCTTCTTGAGTTCCTAATCAGAGCCTGGAATCCTGTTGATGGGAAATTTGTGATTCGAGGCCGAGATATTGAATTCAATTATACATATATCTATTTTCTGACCAGGTTATCACGTCAAGGTGAGATGCCCATTTTGGATGGGCAGCGACCCAGTGGTAAAACCCTAGATATGCTGATGGCTCGGGTGTGCCCACGGGCACGCAAAACGCAGAGTGGGAAGGTAGCTATTCCTACGGTGGAGGACATCGTCCTTCGAACCATACTCTTTATGGTGACCCGGGCAGCGGGCTCCTTGGCCAATCACGAGGCTTCAAAGACCCATTTCCTATTAGCTCTCGAGTGTTTGAATCCCACTATATTCAACTGGGAAGCAGCAGTAACAACCAGCATGAAGAGACAACTGAGCAACTGCCGACGTGGTGAGTCGAAGCAGTTTGGCTACGGGTCGATTTTAGTCCCGCTCATACTGGAGCGGGTACCGGCATTACAGCTACAGGACATGGTCATAGATCCACCTAGAGGCCCCCGAGAGACGAGGGCTAGTCGATGGGGCCATGTCATGCCGCGAGGAGGTGGCGGCTGACCAGTGGCATGGGGAGTATATTTCCGAGAGTGGCTGGATCGGCAGGTCATTTTTGTGGAGGACTGGCCGTATGCTGGCATAGACCTCCGTGGAGATCCAGACATGCCACTGCCTGCGGGAGAGCATTGGGACGATGGTGGTAAGCCACTTGATCTCTTTTTAATTTTTATTTTTTGTAATGTTTTTGATTTTTCATGTACATGTCTTTATGATGAATGCTATGATATGTAGATGTAGGACCGACGAGACCCCTTGGTCTGGCCCCAGAGGCGTGGAGAGAGGCACAAGGCGTCGGAGCCTTGGCCCTGGCTCCTCCAGGAGTCGACATGACGGAGACTGTAATCCAGAACCTCGAGGGCTTACTGGCGGGGCTTCCAGATTACCAGGGGATAGAGGAGGTCCCCATAGCATCTCAGATCCATACAGTGGGGGTAGAACCCAGGATGCACTGCCTTTTGAGGTGGGTGGCATAGGCGGTTGTATGCTACTGAGAGCATAACCCGCCACAGTAGACATCTATGTCTTATTTCCTACTGATGTTTTTTGAGAGACATGCATCTCAAATGTATTGAGAACACAGGCCTTATCTAGACATATACACTTATTTTTTAGCGCCTTGGTGCGCCACACGATATATATATATATATATATATATATATATATATATATACATACTTCTATGGTTTATTATTGTGCTCTTATGTGCTTGCTTGGATGATGTTTTGATTATAAATTACGCAAATGTCTATCTAATACATAATTAGCTAATGCATCAGATAATGTGTTTAATCGTCGTGGAATATGCTGATATGTGATAAAATCAAAATTCCTTTCTAACAATCTTACACGTAAATACAACCTTAGAATGTGTTGGTCTCTGATGGAATATCGCCCGTTAAGTTGATGGACGAAAAGTTGAGAGTCCAGGTTCACCACTAATGCACGAATGCCGATATCAACTGCTTCGGCTAATAACTCAATTACAGCACTGTACTCGGTGACATTGTTAGTGGTACGACCCAAGCACACACCTTGAAGATCTAGCAACTCTTCGTGAGGATCATAGATCGCCCACACCGCAGAAGACAAATTGCAAGTGCTACGGCAGGCACCATTAGCGAAACCAACATAAGGTGCACTAGACATCTGCACAAGAAGTAGAAAGCACAATAAGAGGCAAACACGCCTTCACGCCAAAGAAAAACATGAAATCATACACTCATAACACACTCGCTAAAAACACACGTATGTACAAACTAGGTGCATGAAATCATGCATAATATTTTTTCAAATAAAGCCCGTTACGGGGCTTATCGAGAGGATTTCCTTCGTAGTTAATCAGCTCATATGCCCCCTTTTGCAAAACTCTCTTCACAATATAGGGGCCTAGCCACATGGATTCGAGTTTACCTGCCCCTAGCTTATCCTTAGCTTGATCATAGAGCAGTACTAGATCTCCCTCAACAAAGGAACGAGGTTGAATGGTATTGTCGAAGTGAGCCTTAACTCTCTTCTTCTGTGCTTCGATAGCTAGAGAAGCTAAGCGACGGGTCTCGTCTAACTGTTCTAGATAAAGAAGCCGTTCCTCCACTGGAGTGGTGTTGGGAAGCAACTCGACAGCTAACTTTAACGAAGGAATCTCACATTCAACAGGAAGTGTGGCCTCCAGTCCATAAACTAACTGAAAAGGGGTGAAACCGGTGGCGTCCTTCACAGAGGTCTGGTAGGCCCACAAGGCGGGGAACAACATCAGATGCCAATTAGACTTGTGTGTACCAACGGTACGTTGGAGCATTTTGATCAAGATTTTGTTCACGGCTTCCACTTGACCATTGGATTGAGGGTAGTACGGCGTTAAACTATCTTGACGCAAGCCTAGTTGGGTTGTCAATTCAGTCATCATGTGATTACGGAAATGCTTTCCGTGATCTGTGACGATAGCCTGAGGGACCCCAAACCGTGTAATGACATGATGAAACAAAAACTGCGCCGCTGTGTGACCATCTTCATTCAATGTAGGCATCGCTTCAGCCCATTTGGTGAAATAATCCACGGCAACGATGATATACCTATGCCCCCCGGCCGAACAAGGGTTACAGGATGTATAATCGATGCCCCATTTGGCAAAAGGACCTACGGTAACAACAGGGTGCAGTGGTGCAGGAGGTGCACGCATTTTCCGGTGGTAGATCTGGCATTCATGGCATGAACGGACGACAAGGATGCAATCTTTGAAGATAGAAGGCCAGAAGTAACCAGCAGGGAGGATTTTCTGGGTGGTAGCATATCCGGACATGTGACCACCACAAGCACCGAAGTGGCAGTCATTCAACACCCGCTCAGCCTCCTCGAGAGTCAAACATCGGCGGAGAACAGAATCGGCGCTGAGGCGGTACAGGGTATCGCCAAGAATGCGATAGGGTTGAGATTGATGACGAATCCTTCGTCGAGCATCTTTCGATACATTGGGATGGAAGGAAGACATCTGCAAATATACTATGATGTCCCCATACCAAGGGTCGAGGGTACTGATTAGAAACAATGTTTCGTCCGGGATATGCTCTTCAGAAACAGAGGGTGCAGAAGGGGATGGCAAAGAACAGAGCAATTCAGCGAAGACCAGAGACTTCTTAGACTTGGCAGCAGTAAATTCCAAGTCAAACTCTTGGAGGATCACGATCCATTTAGAGTATTTTCCCCCCAACAACTGATGTGACAGAATGTACGTCATAGGGTTGCAGTCAGAAATCACGGTCGTGGTGCGCAACAAGATATAGTGTCGGAAACGTTGGACGGCGCACATAGCGGCCAATGCCAACTTCTCAACATAAGCGTAGCGAGTTTCCGTATCTAGGAGGTTGCGGCTAAGGTAATAGATAACGTGCTCATTGCCATCATCATCGTCCTGCACCAAAACCATGCCGATAGTGGTATCGGCAGCGACCAGATAGAGAGTGTAATCATGATGGTAGTTCGGAGGTCTTAATAACGGAGCAGAGATAAGGAGATGCTTCAGTTGCTCGAAAGACTCCTGAGAGATAGCATCCCAATGGAAGGGTGTGTCTTGCTTCAACAATTGTGTAAAACCCTTAGCCACCTCGGCATAATTCGGGATGAATCGTCTAAGGAAATTTGCTTTGCCCTGCAAACTCTGCAACTGCTGCAAAGAAGCAGGGGGAGGAAGATTCAGGATGGCCTCGACTTTGAGGGGATCCAGAGGGATGCCTTCTCGGGAGACGATGAACCCGAGTAGTCGTCCAGATTCGACGCAGAAGACACACTTATGAGGATTAAGCCTAATACGGTAGTGTCGACAGCGGAGAAAAATTTCGCGAAGATGGGATGGATGGTCCTGACGCTTAGCTGAATGAGTTGGGAGGTCATCCAGGTATGGCTGTACGATGTGTCAAATATTATGAAAGGCATATGACATCGCACGTTGGAAGGTAGCGCCAGCATTTTTTAAATCGAAAGGGAGCTTTTTATAGGCAAAAGTGCCCCAAGGACAGATAAGAGCTCTCTTATGCTGATCAGCGGGTGCGATGTTGATCTGGTTGTATCCAGAAAAACCGTCCATAAACGAGTAAATTTCGCTTCCTGCACACTCATCGATAAGCTGATCGATGAAGGGCGTAGGGAAGTTATCCTTAGGACAGGCACGATTGATATCACGGTAATCAACACAGACTCGGATAGTGCCCTGCTTTTTGTTCACAGGGACTATATTAGAAACCCAATCCGTCAGTGGAATGGGGTAAATGAAACCAGCCTTGAAAAGCTTTTCGACTTTCGCTTTGATGGCTGCGGCCTTTCGGGGGTGCACAGGGCGTAGACGCTGACGAACAGGCTTAGCACCTGGATACGTAGGTATCTCGTGCACCACGATACTAGGGTCGATGCTGGGCATCTCTTCGTAGGACCACGCAAAAACATCACGAAATTCACGAAATAAATCAGTATAGAGTTGAACTTCCTCTGGAGTGCATGTGACCCCAATATGAATGTGCTCGACAATCCCTGGTTTCACAGAGATGTCGATGGGTTGGGTTTGCGTGATGTTTCCCATATTGCCCTCAGAAGATACTTGGTATATTTGAATAGGTGTCTGTAGGGGCGAAGATGGGATACACGGAGCAAACCGCTCGAGACATGCGATCATTTCTTGATGGGCAGGGAGAAATGAAGAGCAGTGGTGGTGATCTGACCAAGGGGGCTCTTCAAGAGACATGGTCTCTATGATAGCTTCATCAGAAGGAAAAGTTTCCTTTAATGGATCCGAAGTAGCCTCGTCTCCAAGCCAAGGGAAATGAACATATGAGTCGAGAACACTGCTTGGAAGAGCAGGTTCGGGAGGCGGAGCCGATGCAGCGACAATCTCTACGTAGTTGAGTTCGGCGGGACTCAACGGCATCATATCACCCCAGGATTCTTCTTGATTAGCAGGAGGAAGGACCCACGGATCAGAATGCACGGAGATCATATTAATAGGGGCGAGATTCGAAGGTGGAAGAGGAAAGACACTCATGAGGGCGGGATCTTTAAAGAGTCCGGCTCCCACACTCTCGAACGATTTAGAGGTATGCTCCACGAAGGGCACATTACCTTCAGAAGAAGAGGCGAAGAAGGAGAGCTGGTCAACCATGACAATCTTCCCCTGATGAGGGAAACGAATGACACGGAAAAGGGAGGAAGCCACGGCTTGCATGGCATATGTCTTGCTGCGTCCGAGGAGGAGGTTGTAGGTAATATTGGCGTCGACAACTTCGACCTCCACTTCTACCATCTTCCCTTCCAAAGAGATGGGCAAGCGTTGGAGGATACCATAAGGACGGGACTCTCTTCCGTCAAAGGCTTCTAACGTCGTAGGAGACTGGCTCAATGTAGGAGAACCAATAGCTTTCCAGCATGCAACAGACATGATGCAAGTTGAGGCACCTTCATCAATGAATGTACGATGAATCGTTTTGCTATTGATGATGACCTGTATAAGGAAAGCGACTTGGTGAGGCAGTCTCTACGTAAAGCCCTCGAGATCAAAAGAAATCAAATCTGAATCAGCTGGGTCTATGCCACCGATAGCCGATAGCAAGGACTTCCTCTGGGAGGGGCAGCTCTGGAGGACTTCTAGAGCAGACATAGTAGATGGAGCCTAAGCTAAGTCCTCAACAATGCTATAGTGCTGGGCAGCACGAGCATTAGGGTTGTAAGACGACTTCCGGAGTACACCTTTCAGAGGGGGTCGGGGGATCGTCTTAGTGCTGGGTCTTTCGATGTGGAGAGGACCAGAACTGGACGGAGGAGCGCTCGAGGGGACCTCTGGCTCTTTCCCGGAACGAGATGGATATTCTTTCGCTCGAGTGGAGACATGGATGGGAATCGTTCCAGCCATGAATACTTGAGAGCGGAATGAGGAAGAGGGTTGCGATGGGTCTGCCACCATTTGAGTCTGTTGAGAAGGGAAAGGTTCTTTAAGCACAGCAGGAGTCCCAGGAGCACCTTTCAATAATCGACTAACTTCAGACCGCCTGGGGCAGTCTTTGGTGTAGTGATCCTCATCACAGATGAGACAAGGATACTTAGGTTTTCGTTTAGCTCCTTCCTCAGGGGGATTTTTAGGGGAGTCCTGTTTAGGCTGTTCGGTCTTATTTTTAGCTTTCCCTTTCTTTTTCCCTTTCGAGGATTTATCCGCCACGGTGGACTGAACGGCGTTAACCTCGGAGGTACTTCCAGAATTAGATTGGCCCTGAGAAGCATTTCCATTAGAAGCATTCTGTTTTTGCTTCCCAGGGTTCGCGGACGATTTCTTCGATGACGAGTTCACAGAGCCAATAACTCCGTCAACAGATGGTTTTGGTGGAGCCTTGGTTTGTCCGGGCCTCGGGGCGTCTGGAAAATAATCATATAGAGTACCTGACTGAGAGTATACTAAGTCAAGGTACTGAGCACGCACGATAGCTTGCTCTTCAGTTACACAAGCTCCCATGGCGATGTCTCGCGCGATCACAGGGACAAAGGAATTCGTGAACCAATCGGTCAGGAGTTGATCAGGAATCCAAAATTTGATCGAGCGACGACGCCGTCTCCATTCATGTATATGATCGGATATATGCGTAGCCATGTCCTATTTGAGAGACGTGAGGAGATGTGTCCCTGTCTCATACCGAATGGGTAACTGAAAATGAGTTAGGAACGCCATAGCCAGCGAGTTGAAATCTTGAAATGTTCTGCGATTCAGTTCAATATACCACTTAGCGGCTGAGCCGGTGAGAGTTCTTTGAAAGAGGCGGAGCTGGATAGAGTCATCAAGCCATGAGTTCGATGAGCACCAAAGGTGATAGGTCATGACATGGGCTTGAGGGTCTTCACCAGCTTTGCCATCGAATTTCGGGCAATCACCGGGTATTTTAGTTGGAACTGGTGGCCAATATGGATTATGAAGAATTGGATCATTTGTCAACTTGGACACATCTGGGAGTTCCAACGTCGCTAAGAAAGGCAACTGAGGGTTAAAAGACATTTGTGGCTGTGGAAGAGAGGGAGCACCAGGGTTCCAACCAGGTGGTGGTTGCCCCCATGGACTTTGTCTGGACGGGCCTGGCCCATAAGGGTTCGGCCCGCAGGGATTTGGCCCATAGGGGTTCTGTCCATATGGATTCTGCCCATAAGGGTTCTGTCCATAAGCAGACAGTTGTCCCTGAGTCTACCCCCCAGCACCCCAAGGGTTAGCAACTTGACCAGCAGGTGCAACATACTGTTGCTGATAATTTTGGTAAGGAGTGACCTGCATTTGTTGATAATTCTGATAAGGGGAAAATTGAGTTTGCCCCTAGGGTTGCTGGTAGCCATACCTTTACTGAGCTCCATACTGAGCCTGGTAAGAAGGCTGCGTTTGGTAGGAAGGTTGGGGTTGCGGCCCACCTTGCATTTGATAACCAATTTGAGTTTGGAGCCCAGAAGGGTGTCCTTGAATGGGTTGAGTTTGGACCATCTGGCTGGAAGGTTGGCCTGGTTGGGTTTGGGGCAGACCCGTTTGCCCAGAAGGACGAACTTGCTGGGTACCAGGTTGTCCTTGAGCAACCAAGGGTTGTCCTTGCGGAACAGATGGTTGAGTGGGCTCGACGGCCCGTTGACCCTGAGGTTGGCCAGCCTGTCCAGAGGGATGACCGAGATGGGTAGTGGGTTGGCCTTGCTGTACGTAAGGCTGCCTCGTTTGCCCAGAAGGATTACTAGATTGAGCAGTGGGTTGGCCCTGCTGCACGTAAGGCTGCCCCCCTTGCCCAGAAGGATGACTAGGCTGAGCAATGGGTTGGCCCTGCTGTACGTAAGGTTGCCCCCTTTGCCCAGAAGGATACCCCTGTTGGACTGCCGGTTGACCTTGTGGAATATAAGTTTGTCAAGCTTGTCCAGAGGGATAACCCGGCTGGATACCAGGTTGACCTTGTTGAATATAAGGTTGTCTCGGTTGTCCAGACGGGTAACCTTGCTGGGTACCAGGTTGCCCCGGATAACCAGAAGGTTGACTCAGATAGGTAAACGATGGACCACCAGCGGCCGAAGGTTGTCCCGGATAGGGTAATCCTTGTGGGCCCCCAGATTGTCCTGGGTAAGGCTGGCCATAATATTGCTGCCCTTGGGGGGTTTGCATATAAGGTGGCTAGCCTTGATTGGGTGGTCCTTGAGGATGTGTAGGCACTGCTTGGCCCCCATGGAAAGTGGTAGTACCAGGGTTCCAAGCAATGGATAACGGTACCGAAACCTCAACAAAAGGTTGAGCAGGCAAGGGTTGAGAAAGTTGAATGTATTGACCATTAGAATCATAGTAAAAGAGTGGACCTTGCACGTTCGGGTCCTGAACAGCTTGTCCATAGGCATCATATGGCCCCCCTCCTGGAATAGGACCAGAAGAGGATGGAGCACTTTGTGCAGGGTGGACAACTCTAGGCGAGAGTGCCGGCTAGCCACTACTCACTTGACCGTGAGGGGGACCAGCACCAGTGTTCAAAGCTGAAGAGGCTGTGACGGCACTAACAACCGGAGTTGAATGCGCTACACAAACAGTCGGATTTGTTGGAACTGAAGTAACAGGTGTAGTATGGGGTTGTGAAACAAAAGGTCCCGAAGTGGGAGTGACATGGGGATCCCACATGGTCGAAGCGAAAGTCCTGGAAGCTACCCTGTCTCTTAACGATGAATAGTGTGGAGGGAGTGGACAAGTAGCTGGGATGGGAGTGTCGATATTCGACACCACAGGTGTCTCACTTGTGCTAGGAGATGTCTCATCCATATGGGAGGTAGACATTGGAGATGAAACACCAGGCGGGGTAAATGGAATATCGTCCTCGTCAGGCTCCCAAATCGGGTTCCAATGAATTTCGTAACCTTCGTCGTCCGGGGCGTGAGAGTTGATCGGTTGGATACTCAAGATAACGGGAAGAGTATCACTTACAACCGGTACCTCAGGAGCAACGGAAGACGGAGATCCTTGATCACTTGGAACGGGAGTCGACGGTTCAGCCAGGATGACAAACTTCGAACAAAACCTAAGGGAATCTAATGATAAAAACCCTACTCAAAACTAACGCACACAAGATCTAACCAGGTAATGTTTATCGTGGCCAAATGAATTTTAAGACGCAAAGACACAACTTGACCTTTTCATGTTTTAAGAGTCAAGAAAAGGACGAAAAGATGACTCTAGTCTCCTTCGAATGTTTAATGAGCACGAAGTGACAAGACGCTCACTGACACCTTTTCTTTTATGGAGTCCGAAAAGGATCAAAAGTGACTACTCTGGAGACTCTAGGCAAAGGGTTTACCAGGCAATCCGTAAAACTGCTTATACACCTTGGCAATCGTATGAGAACCAAGGACTTTCCGTACTGCAGTCAATCTTCCCGAATGCTGTGTTCGGTGCGTTACGGTTCGCAAGGCGGAAGACTCGGCTTCCTATGGATCAAGTTCGATAACCTAGTGGGGTCTCCCCTATATACGCGACGGTACGTGGGAGCTCAAATCCGTGCTAGACCACTATCGAGTCACAAGAGGAGGAATCACCCAACCGTAATGTGAAACAACAGTGACTAGGTTTAACGACGCCGGAGCACGTCTCTAGCCTAGACCTCTAAAATATGAGCGTTATGTTCCAATACATTTTTAAGTTCATTCAGTTCATTTTATGGTTGATCATGAATTAAGTTTCGGTTTCAGGTCCTATCGTATGATCTCTCACAATTGCTTAGATGCAAACTACATGCCAAAGGATACCATTTCGTTCGATGAATTCTAACTATGAGAGGGTTAAGAGTTTTCAATCAAACAAAATGAACACAATCAATCAAACAATCTAATGCAGCTAATGGCAATGAAATAAAACTTTTCCTTTTGAGAACACAAATCAATAAAATGATCCTTTTCCCATTAACTATTGAATGCAAAAGATATTAGTTCAATTTCTTTTCCAATGGCACAATGCACTTAAAATGAATTTTGAGAGACAGCAACACCGAGTAAAAAGAAATAAAATCACTCAATGAAAAACACGACAAAGTTCCAAAAACACCACAACAGTTCCTCAAATCAAAGGAAAACAAAGGCTTGTAGGGGCTATGTGATCTAAGCCCAACAAGGTGAAATGAAATCCAAGCAAGAAGGAAGGTTTTCGCAAAAGCAAAGTCAAGTAGTAAACGAATCTTTGTGAACGAGCAACGAAACAAAGCCAATCCAAATGAAATCGGGATGATAACACCAGGTCACAAGACACAAAAACAAGATCCGCCCAACAAGACTTCCCAAGCAAGCGCTTCAATGTTCAGACAATAGAAATCAAGTCATAAACCAGGTGAAAAGAGTAGGGGATAGTCAAACCAACAGGCTCAGGAGGGAGAATTGAAAAAATTCAATTCTACAGGTGTCAGCGCGGGTGGTACACAGCAACAATGCACTGATCAGAAACCACGCGTAGCAACAAAGCGCTGTCAGCACGGAAGGACACGGCTTAACCGCGTTGGTTCAATTTCAGAACTGTTGCGATTGTTCAATGTAAAAACGCGATGACCGCGAAGTCAAAGAGACAACTATGCGATGTCAGCGCGACTATTTTATTATAAACCGCGTTGAAGCTAAAAAACAAGCATAATCAAGCCAAAAGCTCCCAAACCAAGGTAATGACTCTTCAAACAATCAAGGCACTTCCCAGACTGAACCAGGAAATCCAAAAGCACAGAACTAATCCCTAGTCTTTGAAAAGAGAGCAACAAACAAACTCAAAGCAAGAATGAACGAAAAAGGGACAAAGGCCAGCTCCCCAGCGGAGTCGCCAAATTGTTACAGAGGTAAATCCTCTCTGCGGACAGAGACGATCCCTACTAGCCCAGACCGAGTCTAGCAACAATCACACAATGCTATCATGCAAGTTCCTAATTGCAAATAAAGAGTAGATGGTGAGAACCTACTTGGATTCCAACGCTAGTGTTCGTCGAAGAGATGTCGCCTTCGTTCCTTTGCTTTGGCCGGTCACGATCCCCACAATCTCCATGATGAGATACCTGCACACGCAAAGAGCAACACGAAAACAAGCGTAAAATCTAGTAGATGCAACTATATATCAGTCAGAAAAGATATAACTCAACATCAAACATGAAACAATGCGAGTGGAACCATAATGATAGTCATCTATTATTAATCAATAACAGAGAAGAGTACAACCAAGGTTCTGACATCGAATCCTTCTCAAGAGGGTCCAGCCAGCAAGTCTCTTAAGAATTCACCTTTAGAGGTAGATCTCCCAAGACACAAAGCTCTCTCTCACACAAGTTTACACAAGAAAGCAACACTTCACAACCTTCCTTGAGCTCTCTAACAATCCCACACTTGTCACACCAACTACCTATCAAATACACACTAGCAGCAGCACTCTAAGCACTATCAATTCCACACTATCCAAAACTAGCTGCTCATGGTAATGGTAGAGGCATAAATAGGAGAAGGAGTCTCCATGAATGGTGGGAGGATGAGCTTATCTCCAAGGAAGGTGGCTCAAATGACGAAACAAACATGCCAGAGAAGGGAGGGAGACATTTACAAGGCCAACAACTAGGTCTGGAGTCATCTGGAAGGCCGGCTGTTAGAACAAACTCGCCCAAACAAGATCAGCATGGGTGCATAACTGGACTGGAGCGTTGACATCGCATATGAATAACAGGGAAGGTCATGTCAGTGCGACCCAATATGAATAGAAATTGCGCTGGCGCATGAAATTCGACTAGCGCGGAAAACACGTGTGCTTCCGCGCTGGCAGCGCATGAGTTCTATTATGAGGCGCTAGTCAGCGTGGTTATTTTAATAACAGTCGCGATGATGGTGAAAAATTTGGCAAAGTGGGTCATTTGGCCAGATTAGAGAGCATGAACATGATTAATTTGAACTCATGACACAGTAGGGAGACTGACAGGGAGACAGTGACAAATTACTATGTAACAGTCAACAAAAAATCTGTAACTATAACACTCACACTAGTTTGTGCTTGGGAAGAAGGGAGGTTTATATAGGAAATATGGATGGGAGATGGATCCTCTTCTCATGGGAGAAAGTCTTATCCCTTGAGGTAGTTCCATAATTATATGGGAAAGG
The DNA here is from genome assembly GCA_031772625.1 of Pinus tabuliformis. Lineage (NCBI taxonomy): Eukaryota > Viridiplantae > Streptophyta > Pinopsida > Pinales > Pinaceae > Pinus > Pinus tabuliformis. Next base: position 408,019,674 of record CM062806.1, on the reverse strand, counting down.
AGCCAAAACTGTCATCCTCGACCCCATTGGCCAAACCATTTACCAGACTTCCGTTATGGAGCTTCTAGAGTTGGAAGCTTCGGCTATAATTTAAAAAAAATTCCATAATAGGACGACGCAACTGGAAGACATCTCAGTCACTCCGGTCAGTGTGAGGAGTAGTGGTAATCTCTGCACATCTACGCGGGGAAGATAAAGGCCATTAGCATCGGTCTTGTAAATTGGGAAAAATAGAAGTTTCAGGGGAAATGATGCAAAAGAGAAATGATCTGCTCATGAAGAGTGACACAATGGGAGTTTCTTCATGAAGGAAAAGCATGTAGGGATCACTGTAGAGGTCCTCCAGGATCAAGGAACGGGGAGTATAGGGACAGTGAAAAAATGTTGTGTAACACAACCTCACACCAGTTGAATAAAGTTGGCTCAAGACACTCAAGTGCATACTACATATATGATCTATTCGCTAGATGAAGTGTCACACTACCTGCCAACTTTGAGATGGTGAAAAGGATTGTTCTCAAAGGCAAATCACGAATAGCTTTGATGATTATCTTTTCGTCTTTGCTAGGCTATGTACTTGACCGACAGAATTGTCGAACATAGTCCCTCAATGATTCCCCCCATGGGAAGAACCTGAAAGAGAAATGGGGGCACCATGTCTCGACAACCCTGTAAGAAAGTAAACATCATCGATCATAATAGGGACCACTTTTTCCCTTATGTGAAAAGCCTGATTCATCGGATCCCATGCATGAACTAGGAATTACAATAGTTTTGATTGTTGCCTCATCCCATGTAACCAGAAGTATTTGAGCAACCCACAATTTCTGAGGGCCTCAATAGTACCCGGATCATTTAGGGCAACCATGTCTTGTTCTTCATGCTCTCTTTCTCACGAAATAGACATTCTGATCCGATGAAAGCCTGAAATCAAACCATAAGCTTAGTTAGGATCCATTTCATGCAAAAAACTAGAGAAATTTTGGGCCAAACAGGTGAAACCAATTTGTGAAACTTGCCCAGCATAGCCCAGGCAAGGAGATAGTGCACTGCAGTGCAGCTACCCTTCGGTATGGGTGCTCTGTAGTGCAATTTTCAACATGGAAGGTTGTGTTGATCCCAGGGAAAAATATTCTAACCCCAGGGGCCCTGAAAACCATAAAAACTTGCATGAAACTATAAAATAATGACATGAAAAGAAAGAGGGGTAGATCTCCTACCTGGTTCAGACGGCACAAGAAATGATCCATAGAATCTCTCGCAATCAGCTGCTGAAGATTGAGGCAAAAAATAGGGTCAGAGCACAAACTAAATGGTAAATATTAAATGGTGAAAATAACATGGTGAATTATTTTTTTATGTTTATTTCATGATCATTAAATGAGTAAACTTTAGTATTTACCTGTTTTTACCAATGAAACAGGTATGTTTGATCCATTTGGTGTTTCTTTGAACATATTTATAGCTGACTTACAGAATTTGATGTGCACGATCGTGAATTGTACTTTGATCACATATCATACTTTTATCTCTTTTTCGAGCTCTGTTAAACATCGAAAAAGGAACCCCCTTGAAGTCCTATTTAAGCTCTTTTTAGACTCTCAAAATATGAAAAGATTGCTGAGCACTTATCCTTTTCAACTCGTTAATGGATTGGAAATGACATCTACTCATTATAAGTTTAACTCCTTTCCAGACTAAGATAGATTATTTACGAAAAAGGAATACATTGATCGAACATGGTAAATAGGCTCTCTCTCGTATTATTTTATGCTTTTTTGGACTTGAGAGACAAATCTACGGAAAAGAACTTGTGGAGTTTTCTTTTTGTCCCTTTTCAAACTCTCTAAACATGAAAGGACCAAGTTATCATTGTCGTTAAGCTCGTTAAAACATCAAATAATGACAAACTTGTCCAACATGACAAGACCAAGTTTCACCTTCGGTAGACTCGCTAAAACATCACATAGCGATGGATTCACCCGAAGGGTGGAATTATACAACAAGCATATGTTATCCTCCTCAAGATTGATAAAAAATAAAGAGGTACTGGTAAGCAATTGCTGGGGAAAATGGGAAAAGGGGTAAACCACTTTATGGCAGCAGGTCTCTCTTGGACATGACACTTTCACTTCATCACTATGACTACATGGGTTGGATTATCTACTTGATGGTCATCATACCATCCATTACTTTGGTTTTGGGTCAATGTTTCCAATTCATTCAGTGTCGTCGACATGTTTAAGAGAAGTCATTCAGTTAAATTCATCCTTTGAAATACTCATAAACCTTCATTTTCACGACATCCATTCTTGAACCTTGTGTTGTGAGTTACATTTCATCTCCAAAAATCATTACACTCGTTTCATGTCGTTGATGTGGGATACATCAAGGCCCTCTTGTGACAAGTCACTTCTTGTCAACATTAGCACATTATCCAAGAAGTTGACTTAGAAACACTCTTCCAGTACTTCGAGGCTTGCATACATCAATGGCAGGTTTATCGCTTTCGGCGATAGGTTGACACCAATGGCCTTTGCCCAAAAGACTTTGTATGGTGTTCGACATCAGAACATCCATTCACACCATGCAGAATGTATTTTAGTACCTTGAGGATCATTATCATTATCGGTGATTTCTCTAGCATATGTTAACGGCTTACATCATTGGCTGGTAATCAGATGGTGTTTTCCCATGTTCGACTTTAGATCAAATATTCACATGGTTAGACTCGTACTTGAGCAAATGATAGAACAAGATAGAAGACCCTAGATCTAGTTTTATCCATCCAGGCTGCGATTTCAGGAAAAGTACCCAAATTATCCTTATGATGGCTTTACATTGATGGTCATCCAATCATGGGTCTATGTCTATAGACGACTATCTGTGTACTTGTAATGAGAGTTTATATGTTGAGCAGGGGTATGCCTTCCCTCAGAAATTCATGAGAAAAAATCAAAGTATCATGATACTATATATTGTAATTGATGCAGGTCACCATCTGCTTTGGAACGTCCTCATCACATCGTAAAGCATATCACTCGACATTATCATTTTACGACTTCATGCTTTAGGGAGTAGCTGTTATAGATCCATTTGGGTACATCTCTCCCAACATTCAGATCAATACTTTTAGGTCTCATCAAACCCTAATTCAGTTGCTACATGCCCTAGATAGGTCATCACTTTGAATGCCTCCTTCCCTGAGAGTTTCTTGGCCTAAAGCACTCTAGAAATGCCTCCTTGAGGGACCAGCACAACCTTGGCTAGTGGTAAGTGTGCTTCAGTGTAGGTAGGCCCATGTCAGGGTGCATTTCAGAGAACTTAGGCCCACTTTGACCTGCACTAGGTGAGATTGAGCGAAATCCTCATAGGTTTCTGGGAATATTCTTATCTTCTGGAGCCTTCTAGAATATTCCCACACTTTTCATCTCTTATGAGCTCGAAATTGGATATGGAATGAGTTAAGTAACCTCCTATCCTTTCATCCCTTCCTCCATGGAAACTAACTCTAAGTTTGGGAGGCCATTCAATACCCTCATTGATGACCAAACCTCCTCCATACTCCTATAAATTGAGCACTCATCTAAGTGATCAGGGGATGGAATTTGAGAATTTGTAAGGAGATAATGTTGGTGTGAGGTTTGAGATTGTAAGCAAGTATTGTTATGCTACCAGAGTGTTGTGCTTTTGATGTGATGTTGGTTGGAACCCAAGCTGGAGGAGTGACATTGGACCAGACTTCGTGGTTGTAACTCTTCCTTCTACTTAATAAATTTGTTTACACCTTTTCCCATATTCTTGTTTTTATGTATGATGATTATATGTGTAAATGCTTTCAATTTCATTTGCTTATAGTAGATAGATATATTTCTTTGATTAATTTTTGTCCTTTGTTTATGATTGCAGGTACTTATCAAGCAGATTAAGTTTGAGAAGGAGCAACAGGAGCCATACAAAGGAGACAAAGGGAAAGCAAAAGATAACAAGTAGATCCCTTGTCTTATTTATCTTCTATAGAAAAAGGTTAAGCGCTTTAATTCTGTTGTTATAGGTGTAGCTACCCACCTAGGGAAATTGTGTTTATCCATAGATGAAAAATTCCACATAACACCAACTCTAGTATCTAGGGTGAATTATAGCTTCTCCTTAAGGAAAGAAGGGGCTTTGGAAAATGACTTACCATGTAGAAAGGTGTAAACAACTGACATCAAATAGGAAATGTAATCAAAGAGGCCTTGGTTATCTTCAAGCTTTCATACCATTGGTAATCATTCATAAACTAGTAGTAAGGAGTTGTCCTCATTGACCATCATGGGTTTAATATGATCTAAGTGGGAGTATTGCTGATAGATGAATAAGTGAACTAGGGAGGCTTGGTAGTGGAAGGGATTTCCTTTTCCAAAATCTACCATCTATGAGTGAATTTCATTTTATGGGAACTATGGGAAATGTAATTTGGTGTAGCCCTTAGATCCTGGATGACACAAGGTTGCTAGGAGACCTATAATTTTCTAGTTATGTAGATATCAATATCAACACCAAGAACCTAAGCGACCATGGAGAAGGATAGTTTTGAAATGGAATCAAAAGCCATGATATGATAAGGAGGGTGACCAGAAGGAGGGACCACTCCTTCTTTTCCAAAATTAGCGATCATCCTTTGTTGAACATTCGGTGGAAGGCTAATCCATTTCTCCTAAATTCCTTATTTACTCAACCTTTGCAAGCTTGTCATGTCACGAAATGACAACGTGTCTAGAATGGATTCCTGATTTGGATTTATACATGATTGCAACAAATCACAAAGATAACCATAAATAAAGAGATGCAATAGAAATAATACTTCAATTCATTAATGTAATATACTGAAATATGCTTACAAATAGAATGGAAATAAGACTAGCTCGAGCAATGGTAGCTTATCTCTAAGAAGAGATGTGGCGGCTACATGCCTTTGAATTGTGTTACAATGAGGCTCAAGGGCCTTTTTATTATTGAACAATAAGAGAAAACCCTAAACAACCAACACCCTAACCCAAGGAGACGTATCACCAAGAGTTTATGGGCCCCATTGGGGTTAGTTGGGTAGCCAACTTCCCAGGGTTGTGACTTGGTCATATTATCTCTGTTTGATGTGCATGATACACTGTTGGAAAGATATCTCCAAGGACTATAACGGAAAAAATGAATTCTAAATAGTTATTGGCAGTATATTTCCAAAAAAAATCGTTCAGGGCCTCAAAACGGCTCCAGAAGTTTAGGACCCAAAAAACTGCTAAAAATAGTAAACTATGCTACAATTGAGGAAACTGAAAAACTGAAAGAAACCATTGTGGGGGTCCATGTGGGATAGGCGGTTGGCCACCAACATCCACCTGGATCATTCATCCTCCCTTAGGAAGCAATGGTATTATTGACGGTGCTAGACCCACCAACATGTCAGGGGATCTCCCCGGTAAGAAGTCCCAATTAGACCTTAGACCATTCGGTGTACGAGTCCCAGTAGTGGGTCGTATAACAATAACTTGATCATAATTTCGCACAGAGGAAAGTATGATAACTTTGTTGGTAGCAAGGGTGTGACAGTTGCAGTGAGTCAAGGAAGGTGCATGAGAGGTTCTAACACATGGGGGTTGAGATGAGTGCGCCCCTTGGAAAGCTATAATAGTACACAGCTTGAAAGGGAACACACGAGTGAAGATGCATCACAACATGGAACGAAAGTTAGCGAGAAATCAAAAGTGATGGTTAAACCAGCAACACATTTCAAAAATATTCATGCATACTTATACATAATAGTCTATACATGCATGCATAAGAAAGCAAATACATATATCATTTAGAGTAAACCGATAGTATAGAATACAATACAACATATGAATGAAATGTGCTGGCTCTTATTATATAAAGAAGTGTAAGTTCCAGTCATACAATACATCCATGTCCAGCTGCTAGTCCTGATAGCAGAATGTTATAGCCACAACCGCCTGCTCCTCCAAAGATATGTACTAGATCTGCGCAGTGAAGAAGCCAAGGCTCATTACAATACTATCCAAGCTCTCCTCAAGATAGTCTTATTGGAAGCTTGGCTAACCAAAAGCCTTTACAATGAGTTATGAGGGATGATTTATAGCAAAGGGTGGGGTGACCCTTGAGATTCCCCTTTGTGACAGTTCAACTACCCTCATGACTCTTCATCTACTCTATGATTGTTACATCTAGCTATCGACAATTGACTTACACTTGAAATGACGTTAAATTACAATGAACATGTACCCATGTGAGACAAAATGGCTTGAGATTGAGAAAGCCATGCTAGACATCACTCTGACATAGACAACCATGGAAGTCCAACTCCTCAACATCCTCATGTTGATTAACTATAACATACTGAGGCCAAGATCGATAGCCCTTGATGGTGTCTGTGTGCTCCAAGGTGACATCTGTCTAAAACTTGACTCTTGCCTCCATAGCATCCGGGTACACTGCTCGGTCTCCTCTATCCAACTTGTCTGAAAGCATACGCATCATTTTCTTCAATGCGGCTGAACCAGCAACATACTTGTGCATGATCTCTGCATTGATGGGCAAGTCTGGGTTGGTGTCAATGTGCATCAACTCATCGAAGTACGAGTTAAGCTCTAGTTGGACCTATGCCTTTGTCTTAGCCTGGGTGAGAGTTCCAATAGATGGGATTGCAGGTGTGCGTACCACAACATCCATACTCTTGAATACTTATGCATGTGAAGCTTGTATGCTGTTCATGAGTTGCGGGAGCTCTTCATAGTTCTAGATCTGACTCCAAATATGTGCCTTTAGCTCGATCGCATTGGCCCTCATCATCTTAGGCAAGTGAAGTGGGGCTCCCTTGTATTTCATCATCCATGTTTGCATGTCATCAACAACAACATGCAAGTTCCTCAAGATACCAAACTTGGAATACAATGCTCGCATAACTGTGTCAAGGGACAATACTTCATCAGAGATTTCATTTTTTAGTTCACCTCAAGCAGATGCTATCACCAACTCTTCTCCTTGCTTGGCCATCTGTAGTTCCTTTGCCATTCGCTCATTCTCAGCTATTAGAAAGCGAACGCTTGAGCTAGTGGCTTTGGCATATAATCTGGTTGCATTAGCCAAGGCTGTTGGATTTTTGTGCACATCAGTCATGATCACTCATTCCTTAATCTGCGTAGGAGATGTCTAATCCTCTCGAGTTGACATTCTGTGAGATTGCACAACTCTATGTTTAGATTCTTCGAATGAGATGTTGTGCATCTTTCCTTCCGACTGATCACCAAGGATCTCAGTGCCTCCTTGGTTTCTTGAGACTTTCTCATCATCTAGATGCAGTGAAGTGGGTGAGTCGACCTCTTGGTGATGAGGCATGAGGTCGGTGTCCTGTTCCAACTCCTATTGCTCCATGTCTGCATCCAACTGTTGAAGTGCTTGTTATATCTCATGAGTGAAGTCTTTCTCCTGCTAGGGTTCACCCTCTCTGCTTGATGCCAGCTTCTTTGACGGATCCACTACTTGTATGGGCATTGTTTCATCTGTTTGCACATGTTGTGCCCCCTGCTGTATCTATTGCTATTGTGCTTCCCTCTCCTATTTGCGCAACTCTTGCTAATTTCAAAGTTCCTCCTTCAACTCATGCAACTCCTTCTCTGTCTCTTCCATTCTATGCCTGTTTCTCTACATTTGCACGATTCACTTGCCTCTTCACCTGTATAGCCATAGATGCTTTCTCTACTAATGGATCTACTTGGAACTTGTAGCTTTTCCTCCATGTGATCGTGGACTAGTATGCTTGCCTCTGCTACTACTGTTGGTGCTAGTGCTGGTGCTCTCCAAGATGATGATTCATGTTTCTTATCTAACCACTCCACATCGAATCCGACCTATTCATTGGGTTTGGAGAAACTGTAGGAATACCTCCATGACTCCTCCTCCACCCAATGACATGCACCGTCGATCCAGTTGAATTGTACTCTCGTGTAGTGATCCTTCACAATACAATGTGGGTCATACAGATTATAACTTCGGAGGTCGAATGGATACTTCTTCATCTGTTCTTCTTCAAAATCTGCTTTCTTGATACTCTGGATCTCATATAACCCAATCCGCAATGGAAGAGCGGGCCAAGGTTCCTTCTTCTTCCGGTGTAATCCAGCTATCAATCCTATCGAGATGTGATATGCTACTTCCTGCATGACAAGTATGTCCGAGGAAAACTTCGGTAGAACATGCGGATGATTATCTGTGCTAAACATTCAGATGAAGTTGCTAGACGGTGAGGCATACCAATCAACAATGTCTAACAATTCCTCCATTGCTTCCTTTGACATGCAGGGTGGATCTTGTTCGAATATCATCATGTAAAATGGGGTAACAAAATGATCGGAAAATCGTGTGATTACTCCGTTGAAGCTGAATTCAGACAACAACTTACAATACATGCTCACAACAGTCTCTGCTGGCGACCATGCCCACTCCAAACTCGAGAACTCCTGTGGGGCACAGATTGCATCTAAGATGTAGGTAAACATGTAAATCTCTACATGCATTCCTCCGGATGACTAATGAGGCTTCGTTATTTGTTCCTTCAGCTGATGAACCAACATGTTGGACTAGTTACATGTTTTTCCTTCTCTGTCTAGTTGGTCCAGCGTGATTACCCAGCACTGCGGGAAGGTTTTTGTGCTTTCTTGGCCATATAGTCGACATGAAAATATGAACAAGTATTGATACGCCTTCTGTAGTATCTTTGTTTTGTATATCTGGTTGGGTGTCAACCTAAATCGAGTCGACTCCTTTACCTAGTTCTTCAAAATGTCTCTGGTGTTAGCACTACTATTGGGTAAGCTGAAGGGAGTCTTCATGATAGTCATGGGCTTGGAAATTTGAGACATCTCATCATAATCCTGTGCCCAAAAGGTTACAAGCTTCATCCCACTGACACTGCTCAAGGTCATTGTCCCGGGATCAGTGTGAGAGACGATCCAATGTATCATGTTCGTGCATGGGAACGCAGGGTATCTGCATGCAATCCACTACAAGCTGGACTTGTGAATGTTCACATACACCTGATGGTCTTTGAGGCCTTCGTCAAAAGTGCATGTGAATGCTTAATTAACCTCTTTCCACTTCAATTTGATGTCCTTGTCTAGAAATAGTTTGGTATCTTCATAGATCAGTAGACTAGAGGACACTCGCTCAACTGTTTCTCCAACTGCATTTCTGTCAGTGTCCTGTGATCCTACTCTCTTGGAGGCCATTGATCCTATACTGCTCAGAGGTGGAAAAACACCTGAAAGATATGGAGACAAAGAAACATGCATGGAAATAAATCTATTAGCGAAAACCAAAGCAAATTCGAGGAATGGCATAGCACATACCTGGGGAACTGATAGGAAAGATTGCGTAATTTCTTCTGGGAGGCTGGGTGACTAGTTTCCAGTACTACACAAAAGGTAGTATGGTCTATCTGGGAGGCAAGACTAGCTACTAGATCTGTGCAGTGTGCAATCCAGACTGGTTGCTAGCTATTGGGATTGCACAATGCGCAATTCCAGTTGGGAGTGACTGCAAGCTCAAGGACTACATTGCGCAATTTTCTAGGCCAACAGTCACTATCCCTCATAAATGAAAAAAACAGTCCTGGATGACAGTGCCTGGCTAGAAATGTGCATTTCTGGAGAGGAAGACAAAGCCTTCCTTCCCTAGATTGAGCAACGTTGTCTCGGTGAGGGTAGAGTTCAGGCTAAGGTTGGCCAGACTTGTTGACAGGAAACTCAAAGCCAATGTATAAGTGAATGCATGGTGACACTAAGTGAAAGCAGAAGTGATTGATCATGCATACAGACATCGAATGAAAGAATATTCAGTAAATAGATCAACATGCATGTGGGTGAAGTGAGTCGTCGAATCGGCAACCATTCGTGCAAGACAATTTCATGCATGCGACAACAATGATATAGAAATGAAAACTGAAATAGTGCTAGGACAAGATAGTATGCATGTAAATGACAGCAATCATTCAAACAAATCATGCAAACAACACTCTCACAAGCAAAAACTCAAAAAGCAACAGAAATGTTGAAAAAGACAAGTTGAGGCCACTTGCTTGTGAACAGTTGAGCTAGATGTGTTGAAGAATCTTGGATGTGTTGTGGGATGTCAGAGCTCCAAGATTGATGTGAAATAATGAGCTCTAATGTGTTGAATAAATAAGTTTGGGCTCATGACACGCATGCCACAAATCTAGGAAAAGGCGACACTTGGAGGAAAGTTTCTAAATGAACTTTGCATGTAACCTCTGACTGATAAAAATAGCTCCCTAAATAATGGGATTATTTTTGCATGTTGCCTTTTGCTATTTAGGGAAAAAGCAAGCCATGCATGCAAGTCAAGTTTCCTTGGTCCTGGGTGGAACTGGTCAACTCAACTTCTCATGCATGAAGCTCCTTAATTGCTGGAGAAAAATGCACATTTCTGGCTAGGAGCTGGGCTGGATGCCCAGGAGATTTGTGCAATTTCTGGGCAGAGTAGTTGACTAATGCTCAGATTTCGCAAATTATGGGCTAAGCAGCCCTACTGGGGGAATTGTGCAATTTTCACTGTGAAATTTGACTGGAAGAAAGGCATAATTTTGGAGCCCAGTAGGCTGCCAGACAGGATTGCGCAATTTATGGAGGGAAGGATGGTTTCCATCCAGAATTGCACAATTTCTTGGAGGACCTACTTAACTTGTAGCTGGACCAAGTCCGGATGAACAACCTGAGAGGGGAATGTAACAAGCTGTGATCGACAAGCTACCTTTGTGCAAGAAAAAAAATGAAGCATATGTACTTGACGAAGCAAGACAAGGTGTTGTGAAAGGTTGGTAGGGAGACTCCAAAACGAAGCTAAGGAAAAATTTTGGAGGGTGGTTGTAGCTACTAAAATAGGTCCCCATTATGTTGAGTGCCTCCATGAGATGGGGAAACTTCTATTGAACTTGATCCCTAGTGAGTTGTTCTGCAATCTCTGATGTGTCCAGTAATGGTGGGAAGCATGGTCAAGGGTGGTCCACATTGAACACTTGGTGCAAGCCAAGGAATGGGGGAATGTTGTGCTTCAAAGCATTGTTTCCCACAACCTTTCTAATGGTGTAAGGACCATATCAGAGTGGTTTGAGCTTCCGATGGGCTCTGGTAAGGCATTCTTTCTACAAATGCAACCAAAATTTGTTGTCGACCGAAAACTTGTGTGGTACTTGATGATGATCATTTCACTCACTGTACTTGGAATTTTCCATAGTAGACCTGTGATATATCGGCCCATTGGGTAGAGGTGCTCTGGGAGTCAAATCAAATGAATGCTTCACCTGACAGTGCAACTGTACCCCTGTGGGTGAGGAGAAGATGTCCCTATATTCTTTCATGATTGTAGCCCCTTTCTTCTGTTGCATGGAGGAACCCTTCCCGGGGGCCATCGATGTGGCTACAATCTTCCCCTTACTTTGAGAGCGAACCAGAAAGAAAATAAATTTCCTAGTCTGGGAGATGATATTACTGCCTTTCTTAGCAGATATCAAAGAAGTGGCGGTAGGCAACGCTACCTACGATATCATGTATAATGTATTACCCAGATAAATAATAACAACGTGAGGCCTTGACTCATACGCAACATGTCGCTTCCAAAAGTATGGTTGGCCATATAATACATCACAAACATCAAGAGGTGAAACATCACACAATACCTCATCTGTGAAGGGCTTGATGATGTAGGGAGGGCGACACTACTGGCGACTCAGAGATCTTGTCCTTGGTGAAGCCACCCGATGTTTTACGGTTGCGGGTGTGATATGGTTAGTAGGCCCAACTGCTTCATGACCTCTACTAAAATGAGGTTTTTTTCGTTGGCACTGTCGACAATGAATTACAACAGTGAACTGTTCACCCACATTTGTGAGTGGAAAAGATGCTCCCCCTGCTCTGGATATTCGGGCTCATTCTTCTTGACCTTGGTTGTGGCAGTCGTGGCGTTGGGCTCCGCGTCAATGATTTTCTTCCCTTTGTCATTCCCCTTGTCAATTTCTAACTTAGGGTTGGAACATGCATCTAATTCCGAAGCCTTCAACTCGGCCACCAGTGACTGCTTGGTCCGAAACTCACTTGTGTTGTGAGTGGGGCTCTTATGGAACTCACGCCACTTTTCTGTGTCCTTCTTTGACTTCGTGGTGTTGTTATTTTCTTGCAGCTTCGAAGGGTTGTCTTGGGTCACACCGTCTTGGCTTTGTCCTTGGTACTACAGTTTGGGGAAGCCTTTCCCTTGCTTTAGATCCACGGATCGAAAGTCTCACTTCTTTTGTTTAAACTTCGGCTCGATCTTAACAGTGTATCGATATGCCGTGTTGAGCAAGAAGATGTCCAGGAACTCCATCTTGTCCTGAATGTACTTGTGTAGTCATCCACAATATTTGAGTAACAAATTCCACTCAGAATTCTTAATACCCAAATTTGTATGAAGAGTAGGAAAAATATTGGTAAACTTTGGAACGTCTTGGTCCCTTCCCTGCAACAGCATGGCCCACTTTATGTATTTATCCTCACAACTTCTGATAGGGTAGTACTCCTCTTTGATGGCATCCCGGAATGAATTCCAAGCGGATGCGGCTGAAAACAATGAGGCCGTACTTTCATCCTTGTGCTTACAGTAGGTTTCCCACCAGTCCTTGACGTGGGGGGTAGCTTTGAGAAGAGCGAAAATAATATTTTCTCGGCTGGAAAAATCATGAATAGAAAAATACTCTTCTAGAAGATTTAAACATTTATCTATGACATCTGCATCTATCTAACCCTTGAATATGGGGATTTCAAAGTTAAATTGTACCTGAAAGGGTGTGGTGTTTCTAGAGTAGTTGCTAGAAGTAGATGCGTCGCCCTTGGGTAACCACTGAAGGATGTGGGAAAAGATTTCCATCATTGTGTTCCTTTGTCACTCAAGGGATTCTTCGAGAAAAACTTTGATAGGATCTCTTTCCCCCTCGTCTTTCTTTTCATCTGCCATTGGAGGCCATCGAGATTTGTAAGGCTGGTCTTGTAAAGGTTCGACCAATTTAAGCCCTAACTCCTTATATCCTGACCTTTGTTAGAAAATTATATATTACGGAGCAATGGAACACATAAAATATTGTAGAAATATAAACATAGAAAATGCATAAAACAAGAGAGACACAGATATATGTGGTTCACCCAGTTTGGGCTACATCCACCCCGAACAACTAGTCCTTCCTTTCTATTATCCAGCAAAATGAAGAGACACAACCTACAGCAAATCTGCTGTAATATCCTCTATTTTCTCTCACAGTCTCACCTCTCTGTTTCTCGCTCAAATAATACACATCTATATCACAGCCTCAAATACAATGCCCTCATACAAAAAGAGGGGTTGCCTTCTAGGGAAAAAAACCCTAAACTAAACATAAGTTCTACCATCAGATCATCCGCCTAATGAACGACCCAGATTGACTAGAAATTACTATACTTTTACAAGCCAATTTTACATCTATTTTTGGCTTCGGGGGCACTGCCCCCGAACCCACGCCGGGGGATGCTGGACCCCGGACCCCCCAGCCGGGGGGGATCGGCCCCCCCGAACCCTCGCAGGGGGCACAAATCCCCCCTGCGTGGAGGGGTGTACAAACTTCCTGGGGTATACATCCGGCTGAAACAAAAGACCTCAAAACAATCATGCTCCACACACAACAATCTCCCACTTGGAGAATGATTGTAGCAACTCCACCGCTGCTTCATTTGTTGGACAATGACTCCTCTTTGGACCTGGCTGTTTCTCATCTTCATCATCATCCTTGAAGACCAATTGAAACTGAGCATGTTCTCAGTTTCTCCCTAGTTACAACCTTTGTTAGCATGTCTGCAGGATTCTGGCTAGTGTGTATCTTTTCCAGCTTCAACTCTCCATCTTCCAACACTGATCATATGAAATGGTACTTGAGTTGTATGTGTTTAGTCCTGGAATGAAATGCTGAGTTCTTTACAAGATGAATGGTACTTTGGCTATCACTGTATAACGTGCCCATATCATTCTCCTTACCCGATTCACCCATATACCTTTGTAACCAAATCATTTCTTTACTAGCCTCTGTAGCAGCAACATACTCTGCTTCTGTTGTTGAAAGTGCAACAACACTTTGGATTTTTGAAACCCAACTGACAGCTGTTCCATCAACAGTAAATACATATCCTGTAGTGCTCCTCTTGTTATCTCTGTCACCTGCCATATCTGCATCAACATATCCCTGTAGAGAAATGTTTGAACCACCAAAGCATAATTCTTGATTTGTGGTACCTTTCAAATATCTGAGAATCCATTTCACTGCCATCCAATGTTCCTTTCCTAGATTGTTCATGTACCTGCTTACAACACCCACTGCATGTGCAATATCAGGCCTTGTGCAGACCATTGCATACATTAAGCTTCCAACTGCTGATGCATATGGAACTTTAGACATATAATCCATGTCTTCTTGGGTCTTTGGGCACATTTCCTTACTAAGTTTGAAATGGCTAGCAAAAGGTGTACTAACTGGTTTTGCATTGTGCATATTAAATCTTTTCAACACCTTTTGTATGTACTCATTCTGAGACAATGTTAATTTGCGATTTTTCCTATCTCTAGTGATTCTCATACCAAGGATTTGTTTTGCAGCTCCCAAATCCTTCATTGCAAATGAATTTGCCAATTTTCTTTTGAGCACATTTATTTCCTGCATGTTAGACCCTGCAACTAGCATTTCATCTACATATAATAACAATATAATATAGCTGCCATCATTTTGCTTTTTCAAATAAACACAATGATCAGAGTGACATCTAGTATAACCTTGTTCAGACATAAACTTGTCAAATTTTAGATACCACTGCCTTGGAGCCTGTTTTAAGCCATACAAGCTCTTCTTCAACTTGCACACTAGTTTCTCCTTCCCTTTCACCTCATATCCTTGTGGCTGCTGCATATATATCTCTTCCTCCAAATCCCTATTGAGAAAGGTTGTCTTAAAATCTAACTTCTCAAGATGCAAATCTTCAGCTGCTACTAGACTTAAAATAGTTCTGATTGAAGTCATTTTAACAACAGGAGAAAATATTTCATCAAAATCAATACGTTTCTTCTGTGCAAACCCCTTCACCACAAGTCTAGCTTTGTACCTCTGTTTTCCTCCATCTTCTTCCTTCAGCCTGTAAACCCATTTATTTTTCAATGCAGTTTTTCCTGCAGGCAACCTGACTAAGTCCCAAGTCTGGTTATGCATTAAGGAGTCCATCTCTTCTTCCATGGCTACCTCCCACTTCTTCCTGCTTTCAACCTGCATTGTTTCCTCATAACATTCGGGTTCACCAGAATTAGTCAACAATAAATAATATAATGGAGAGTATCGTTCAGGGGGTCTACTTATCCTGGTAGATTTTCTAACACCACTTTTAGGTGTTTGGGGTGCTTGTTGCTGTTGTGGTGGTTGTTGTTGTTGTGGTTGTTGATTATTATTATTTTCAGGCACCTTTACTTTTTCAGTGATTTTGTCAAGAACTGCATATTTCTTGTTTTCTTCTTCTTGCTTCTTTTCCTGCAACTGATTCTTATACAAGATCTTTTCATTGAATATTACATCTCTTCTCCTAATGATTTTGTGATTTTCGTAATCATATAAGCGATAACCAAAATCATTAAAACCATATCCAATAAAGGTACATTTCTTTGACTTTGCCTCAAGCCTTGCTCTATTTTCCTTATCAATATGGACAAAGGCCTCACAACCAAAAGGCTTTAAAAAGGAGTAGTTTACCTTTTTACCTGTCCATGCTTCCTCTGGAACACCACCATCCAAGGAACTTGAAGGCCCTCTATTTATTAGATAAACAGCAGTATCTACAGCATCTGCCCAAAACTGTAAAGGCAATCTTGCATGCAATCTCATGCACCTTGCACGCTCCATGATTGTTCTGTTCATCCTTTCTAACACACCATTTTCTTGTGGTGTTCTTCGAACTGTCTTCTCTCTGTGAATTCCATGCTGTGAACAGTACCTATCAAACTCTTTGCTGCAATATTCACCTCCATTGTCTGATCTAAGACACTTCAATTCCTTTCCTGTCTCAATCTCAAGCAAAGCCTTCCATTTCTTGAAAGTATCAAATACATCAGATTTATTCTTAATATAATAAATCCAATTTTTTCTAGTTGCATCATCAATAAAGGTAACATAATAACGAGAGCCACCGAGAGATGATACCTGAGCAGGTCCCCATACATCTGTATGCACAAGCTCTAATTTTTCGCTCTTCTTTTCTTTCCCAACTCTGAGAAATCTGACTCTCTTCTCTTTTCCATAAATGCAATTCTCACAGAAGTCCAAATCAACATTCTTCAAACCGAGCAACAAATTCCTTGAGTGAAGAATCTTCATCCCCTTTTCACTCATGTGTCCGATCCTATGATGCCATAATGCTGCATCTGCTCCTTTGGAAGTTAAAGCATTAATAGAGTTAGAAATACCATTGCATAAATACAATGTACCAACCTTTTCGCCTTTTGCTATTTCTAGGGCTCCTTTGGTGACCTTCCAAGCTTTATCTGTGAAAGTTGTCACACAACCTTCACCGCCTAACTGCCCTGTTGAAATCAAATTTTTCTCTAGATCTGGAACATGCCTTGCCTCCTTTAGTAGCCATTGGTTTCCATTCTGCTGTTTTACAAGAACCTTACCCATTCCAACAATTTTACAGGGTTTAACATCACCCAAACGAACTTGTCAAAAATCTCCTTGAACATAGTCATGAAAGTATTTCTTATCAGATGTGGCATGGAATGAGGCCCCTGAATCTACCACCCAGGAATTAGTAATATTTTCGAAAGAAAGAATCAAAGCATCTTGTAGCACCTCACCTGTCACATTTGCTTCATGGTTTTTTTCTCGCTGTGCATCTCCTTCTTTTCCCTTCCGAGATCTACAGTCTTTCTTTAGGTGTCCTTTCTTTCTGCATTTCCAGCACACTATCCCCAATCTGGACTTGGATCTTCCTTTCCTTGATTTACTGCGATATATTGAGCTCTTTCCTCTTTCCATTTTTCTTCCCCTAGACTCTGCACTCAAAGCATTACCCGATGTCTCACCGGAGCTTTTCCATCGCATTTCCTCGCTAAGGATAGCACCGACAACATCATCAAACTTTAAAGTACTAGATCCATAGACAGAGTTACTAATGGCCATTACTAAACCATTCCAACTTTCTGGCAATGAGCACAAGAATAACAGAGCTCTAACTTCATCTTCAAAGTTTACCCCTATAGAACTTAACTGACTTGTAACTGTATTAAAATCATTTAAATATTCTGCAACAGATCCACCTTCCGACATCTTCATATCAAATAACCGTTTCATAAGAAATACCTTGTTGGAGGCCGAGGGTTTTTCATATAGTTTCAACAACGCCTGAATCAAACCCTCTGTTGTTGTTTCCTTCAAAATGTTGAAGGTGACTGATGCAGCAAGGCACAATCGTATTGTTCCGAGTGCCTTTCTATCGAGAAGGTTCCATTCTTCATCTGTCATAGCCGTCGGCTTCTTTGTTTTTCCGCTCAATGGTAGGTACAGATCTTTCTGATACAGATAATCTTCCATAGCGAGAAGTTTTGGCTGTTAAATTTCTCGACCCTAAACTTACCATCTTCCGCCATTTCTCCCACTTGAATGAGGAACCCTTCTTTCCTACGAGTTTATCAGCCAAATAGACCTTCGACTCTGATACCAGTTGTTAGAAAATTATATATTACGGAGCAATGGAACACATAAAATATTGCAGAAATATAAACACAGAAAACGCATAAAACAAGAGAGACACGGATATACGTGGTTCACCTAGTTTGGGCTACGTCCACCCCGAACAGCCAGTCCTTCCTTTCTATTATCCGGCAAAATGAATAGACACAACCTACAACAAATCTACTGCAATATCCTCTGTTTTCTCTCACAGTCTCACCTCTCTGTTTCTCGCTAAGAGAATACACATCTATATCACAGCCTCAAATACAATGCTCTCATACAAAGAGAGGGGTTTCCTTCTAGGGAAAAAAACCCTAAACTAAACATAAGTTCTACCGTCAGATCATCTGCTGTTATATACCTAGGGGGGATAATATGGGGTACCAAGGGAGGTACCCAAGGTAATAATGTAATAATGGGATGGGCCATAGTAATAAATAAGGTGGTTAACCCATGTCATGTAAGGGACCACAAGTAGTTAATAATAATGTAATGGGCCCATGGTATTAGTTGATGGTATGAGGAAACCATGGGTACCCCATATTATCCCCCCTAGGTCTTGATAATAAAGTGAATCATTTCTATCTATATTCAGATCTTGTTATTTCTTGGGTTATTTTGCATTATCTTATACTTTTATATCAGATCTATAATATTCTGGGTTAGATCTACAACAAGTGGTATCAGAGCACTTTCTTGGGCACAAAAGTGGATTTTTTTTTTTTTTTTAATTTTTTGCAGGGATTTTTGGGTGGCGAATTTGCAGATCAGATCTGTACGTTTTGGTGCCAGATCTGCAGAATATAATTGCAGATCTGTATTCCTTGTGAAAAAATACCCAACTTCAAAAAAAAAATCAGTTAAATCGGAGTCCGGATGAAGGAGATATCGCTGATCTAAAAATCAGTGGGGTTGCAGACAATTTTCAGGGCAGCGAGTTTTGCGGCGCAGATCTAGAAGTCTTGGTACCAGATCTACAAGATCTAATTGTAGATCTGGAATATTTGGGAAAAAACACATGATTTCAAAAAAAAAATCAGTCGAATCGGAGTCCGGATGAGGGAAATATCGCTGATTTAAAATCAGCTCTTTTTTGCAGAAATTTTGGTGACGGCGGAAGATTTGCAGCACAGATCTGAAATTTCAAGTGCCTGGATCAAGATTTCTATCACATGGGAAGATGCAGAATGGTTGTTACATTTCCAAAAACAGGTTATAATAGAGATTCTGAGCAATATTGACGGATTTGTGGCCATTTCAAATTTCGCCAATTTTTGTGATGGCGGACCGAGATCTGAATTTGAATGACTTATATCCATTTGATGGCTCTCATCCAGCCAAATGGCTAGCACAAATGGAGAAATGTTTTAGATTGAATTACATCATGAATGATGAGACTCAGCTGAATTTGGGAACAATGTACTTGGACAATGAAAGATTGCAATGGTGGCAAGGGTATCAACGTCACTATCGTTGGCCCTTGACTTGGGACAAATTCACTAAAGCTCTTATGGACCGCTTTGACCGAAAAGCTAATCTTGTGGATAAGCTCACACAGACAGACACACAGCCTAGCAAAGATTTTATTTTTACAGGAAAGAAGGAAACCAAGGAACCTAAAGGGTTATTTTCTGCTGGTATCTCCTTATTGCAGGTTCATGGATTGATTCAGAAGGAGAAAATCATTGTGTCTATAAATCCGAGTTTCAAGCAAAATCTCATAAATGTCAATTTGGCAAAAAAATTGCAAGTCCCAGCAAAACAAATTCAAAATACACAGGTTGATGATAAGGAGGTTCAAATCTATAAGGATTTGAAGCTTTCTATGGATAAGTATGTGTTCCATGGTGATTTTTATGCGTCAGATATGGATAACATGGATGTTGTTTTGGGATACCCTTGGATGGAGTTAGTGGGTACTATCAATATTAATGTGCAAAAAAAATTCCTGAAGCTATGGCATAAAAAGAAGAAAATTACATTACAGGATATTTCCATCCATAAACAGGTAGAGCACATGGAGGCTGAAGCAGAAGATGTTCAAGGGACTGACATATCAGATGATGAACCTTTGATGATCGACAATCAAACACAAACAGAGGCTACAGAAGAAAAGGTTACAGGTGATGATACATCAGAGGAGGGCTCAGTGGTTGAAGTCATATTGACAAAGAAGACACCACAACAGGCACCACAGCAGGGTGAAGTCAAGCAAAAGCCATCGTGGGTTAAAACTTCCACATATCATCACCCACATCACCCAGCGAGACAACCATCATGGAAACCAAGTAGTCACATGATGGATAGAAAGGAGAGACGATCCACCTACTACACATCAACACAGAAGAGCTGCCACGGTCAACTTCCATCTCAAGCGAGCGAGGCACCAGCGAGATCGAGGGTTCACCTTTCTCTTGGATGGCTAGATGCACGTGCATGGTATCAGTGGACTACTCTTTTGAGTAGATCTTATTATTTGTGTTCTTCCCATGTTTCGGGGACGAAACATGCTTAGGGGGGTGGAATGTTATATACCTAGGGGGGATAATATGGGGTACCAAGGGAGGTACCCAAGGTAATAATGTAATAATGGGATGGGCCATAGTAATAAATAAGGTGGTTAACCCATGTCATGTAAGGGACCACAAGTAGTTAATAATAATGTAATGGGCCCATGGTATTAGTTGATGGTATGAGGAAACCATGGTAATGATACATGGTATTGTATGTATGAGGCCTATATAAAGGCTAGAGACTCCACATATGAATATGAAGAGAAGTATTATTGTATGAACAGGCATATGGCTTGTGGAGTGCTCTCCTTCCTTAAGGAGTGAATGTATGGTGTTGCCCTACCATAAGGGTTTGATCAATAAAGTATCATTTCATATCATTTCTGGGTTTATTTTCATTGTCTTGTATTTTCATATCAGATCTATAATATTTTTGGGTTAGATCTACAACATCTGCCCAATGAACAACCCAGATTGACTAGAAATTACTATACTTTTACAAGGAAATTTTACATCTATTTTTGGCTTCAGGGGCGCTGTCCCCGGACCCCCCAGCTTGGGGGGATCGGCCCCCCTGGACCCCCGCGGGGGGGACAAGTCCTCCCCGCGTGGAGGGGTGTACAAAATTCCTGGGGTATACATCCGGCTAAAACAAAAGACCTCAGAACAATCATGCTCCACACACAACAACCTTGTTGGGGACATGCAAAAAAAAACAGAGAGAGAGCATACCACTGTGATACCACTGATCCAGATTTATGAAGGAATGCAACAAATTACAAATATAACCATAAATACAGAGATGCACCAGAAATAATACTTCATTTCATTAATGTAATATACTAGAATATGCTTACAAACAGAATGGAAATAAAACTCGCTTGGGCGATGGTAGCTTATCTTTGAGAAGAGTTGTGGTGGCTACATGCCTTTGAACTGCGTTACAATGAGGCTCAAAGGCCTTTTTATTATTGAACAATAAGAGAGAACCCTAAACAACCAAAACCCTAACCCGGGGAGATGTAACACCAAGAGTTTATGGGCCCCATTGGGGTTAGTTAGGCAGCCAACATCCCGGGGTCGTGACTTGGTCATATTATCTTCATTTGACACACATGATACCACGTTGGAAATATCTCTTTGAGGAATACGATAGAAAAAATGACTTACCAAAATTCATTGGTGGTAGATTGCTAAAAAAACCTCGTTTAGGGCCTCAAAAGGGCTCCAGAATTTTAGGACCCGAAAAACTGTTAAAAATTATAAACTTTGCTACAATTACGGAAACTAAAAAACTGAAGGACACAGTTGTGGTTGTCCAAGTGGGATAGGCGGTTGGCCACCAACATCCACCTGGATCAATTCTAGGGTTGTTATTTTAATTTCCCTACCATCCTTGGATGAGACAATCACTCTCTTGTTGGTAGGTACATGCATGCACACCATGTCACCATATTTGGAAAATGGAACACATGTAGGACAAGAATGAATATCAAGTTTGATGAATGCATATTAATGTGATCTCCTATCAATTCACTGGTTTTTATACTATTTGAATAGTTGTCTTCATATCCAATGTTTTAAACACTGGATCTCGAACATCAACATATCTATCATAAAATTTTGGCTCTTTGGTTTTCCTTTTAATTTGGATATCAGTGAAGATTTTAGATGATGAAGAAGCCATTGGAATAGGGAAGATTATTATGAATGATTGGCTAACTACAAAGGGATAATAGGAAAATGGGAGTATTTAATGGGAATTCACTAACAAATAAGGTTGCACCATGTGGTAGTAGTAGATTGGATGAGGTTTGGGGGAATTTTATTTTAACTTTTGTGAACTCTAAACACAACTAGTGTAGGTAGGAAGCAAAAGTTGATATTTATTGAGAAAATTGAGATAGAATTGGGTTGAAATTGTGATGCATTAACTTGGTGAACACCATTAAGAGGTTAATTGGTTCAATTCAGAGGCTTTCTTGGTGAAAAATGGATTTTTATGCATATGTGCACGTTTTTGAAACTGTGATGCATTAACTTGGTGAACACCATTAAGAGGTTAATTGGTTCAATTCAGAGGTTTTCTTGGTGAAAAATGGATTTTTATGCATATGTGCACGTTTTGATAGTGAGTGTTAGGATGGGGTCCCCTAGGTCAGTTTTGGGGGTTAAAGTAACCTAAGTTGTGATATCTTCCTGTAAATGATGTAAGGTCTCTGCGATGTGTGGATGTGGAGTGCGTAGATGATTAGGAGTCAAAGGGGTTTTAGCCCCTTGGTTATGTAAAATATGAGTCAACTTTGAGACCTACACATGGTCCGTGAACCATGGGATTGTATGTAAAAGGCTATAAATAGGTGTGTCTTAGAGAGTCTAGGGCATGTCTATGGAGAAGAACAAATGGAGTCTTAGAGTGATAGTGCAGAGAAGTGGGTCAAATAGGAAAGAAAGGCTCTACAGCTGAGTACGTAGAGGCTTAAGTAAAGTCCACAGCTGAGTGTGCGGACCCCTGCAGCTGAGTGCGCAGAGAAGTTTTGAGTCTATAAATCCAAACTAAAGATCAATAACTGAAGTTACCAAGTAAATATTGTGTATATCTATTTATCTTTGTTTATTTATGCTTGCGATATATGTTGCTAATGAATAATGTGTTATGAATTATTGATCTAAATGTACACAGTCCTATTGAATAACTATTAATTGAGATACGCAAACATGTTTATGTAAGTTCGTGAAGACTGTGATGAATTTTGTTATGTTTTCTAATTACTCAAGTAGATCTGCGCCATCTCTGATGCAGGGTTATTTTCTGGTGCATGTAAGTGGATGAATAGACTGCTAAGAATATTCAAAGACTGATCGTGGACCTTCGCGAAGGTCTAAGGACTGTTTAGACATAGTTGCAATACCAAGCCCTAAGGGTTTATCGATCTGCGCGAAGGAAGATCTAGGGTAATAAAGGACATCACACTGATCTATGGATGCAAAAACTTGGTTCCAGCATCCACCCATACTGCTTCATGTGAGACTTTAGCCTACCCTACATGGGTTGTTTCTGAAAAGGCCAGTAGTGTATGGTTTTGTTGGTTGGCGCAAATAACTTTGAACCCGGGTCAGGACACCCTAAGCCAAAAATTGGTTCCCTTGCTGGGACCGGGATCTTCTTAAGGAGATGTGTGATGTCACATCACTAGAATCTGACAAAGAAAGAAGTTGAGAAGTGGTTGGATCAAAATATTCACGAATTCGTGGTGCAAGAAAACAAGAATCCATGCTTGTCAAAAGGGCAGTGGTTAGATAGATATTTGTATACGAAAATACATGAAATTTTCTTCTGCACCTTCCCATCAAATTATACGAGTGGTTAGCCAAGTTTGCAGATGGCCAAAGGAGGTGGAAGCTTGACAATCCAATAGTGTGGACTCTAGAGTTAGTGCGAATATTGGAAGCTTCTGAAGATAAGATCACGCGGGTTGTTGATCACTGGCTCGATTGAATTATAGGAGGATTTTTTATAGAGTTCATGGTTGATACCTTAGTCTACTACAGTGAAGTGGAGCAAATATTTTTCAAAGGACCGCAAGGTAAGTATTTAAGATTTTTAAATACCTAGATTAAGATGATGTCGTGTGAAAAATGGGTTATGCCATTGCCTTGATGTTCGGATCTACGCAAAGTGGACGAATCTTTAGAAATCGTGTAGAATCAAGGCCAAAGTATAGTCCTTTGATTAGACACCCCATGAGTGATGACGAAGGGGCAGAATGAACCCTGTCACGATGCGTTGTTCAGCTAATCACTCAAGGGTTTCCTCAAATATATCAGCCATCCACTCCACTTCCGCCTCCACCTCCACCGCATACACCTTTGCCAACACCTGTGTCTCCACCACCACCATCCACCGTGGCGAACACAAAGAAATTACCGTTTTAAAAGGCATAGGAAGTGAGGATATATAATAGTTTTGGTTTGTTGTAGATGTTGTGTGGACAGCGCAGCAGATTACTGATGACAATATAAAGAAAGTGTAGTTGGTTACCACTTTGTAGGATCGCGCGCTGACTTGGTATATTAATTTTTGTTTCGATCAACTTGTTGCATCACTGGAAGATACTAAGGCAACTTTGAACAAGGAGTTTAGCAAGCCTAAGTCTGATTCATAGTCAGTAGTTGGATTTAAGGAAATCACAATGAGGGTTGATGAGATGCCTTGGGAGTTAGATCAGAGGTTGAAATGTGTAATCCGTGAAGCTAATATGTAGCTCATAGATGGTCAACATCGTGAATGGTTTATAGCTTCACTTCTGCCCCACTTGAGAATTTCTTTGTCACAACAAAAGATAGGAACTCAAGCAGAAGCCCTGGAAATTGCGATGAGATTGCATGCAATGCCTACTCAGGACGCGACATTGTGGGCACAACAGATTCACTCTGACTTGCTGAGCCTCTGCTTGGAATTGCAAAGCTTGAAGAAAGAAAAGGAGACTAAACTAGAGGTGCACGCGGAAGTCTAGTGTCTGAAGTGTAAGAGCCAGGGGCGTGATAAAGACCACTGCCCTATCTTCGTGACTTATATTATAGGAGGGGGACCAATTCCCCTGAAACCAAAAGCCCCTGCAGGGCCAAGCATGGGGGTTGCACTATGGTGTGTTATTTGTCAGGTAGTTGGAAAACATGCAACATATAATTGTCATTTGCTTCAAAAGTTCATTTAGATACCACAATAATTGTTTTGCGAATTCTTTAAATCTGTGGGCCATGATGACTGCCATTGTCATAGCTATGAACTGGTTATGGAAAGAATTCCTACGTACCAAATGCAAGCAGAAACTCGGTCTCCAGATCAGGATGTAGGAGGAGCACATGGAAGGTATCAAGGAAGAGGACAAGGCTGTAGAGGAGGAGGACCTAGTAGAGGTCACGGACAAGTTATTTTCTATAACTGTGGAACGTTAGGGAACTATGCGCAGGAGTGTTAGAATCAGAGACGCCCATCATGTCAATATTGCAGCTAGTTTGACCACACTATAGAAGAATGCCCAGTGTCAATAACTAAGACGCAGGAGAAGAAGGCACAACGTAAGCAACCCACACATAAATTACAAGTGATGAGTGTTGAGCCCCACGAGGAAGATCATAATGTGAATATAGTACTAAGGAGCGGAATAACGAGTGGCGATGATAAAGGAAAAAAACCTAAAGAGGATGAATGGGTCCACAAGGCCCTAGAAAAGGAAGTTGGTTTTGATCTAGAGTGTGTGAAGGAAACCTTTATGGAGGCCAAGAAAGGCTTTGCCGAAGCATCTACCTCAGGAAGATAGAACAAAGTGCAAGAAACCAACACGCCTAAAGAGGTTGATCCCTTTGTCCTTACGATGTTCTTGGAGACTTGCATGAAACTACTACGTGACAACAAAGCTGTGAAAGGCCTATAGGAGTTAAAGAAAAAATGCGCTGGAAAAGAGAATGCCCTTGATGGACACCACGTAGTTAGAAAAATTGGTAAACATAAGGCTAGAACAGGGCGCGAGATGAGGCTCACCGCGTAGATAGCGGATTATGACATGGACCAGGTCATTTTGGTTCTGGGGTATGACGGGAACATTTTCACAAAGAAAACATGGGAAAGGATGGGAAGACCTATGCTACAATGGTCTCCCATTTAGCATAGAATGGTGAACCAGCAGAATATCATCCCTATGGGCCAATTACATGGAGTCACAATTGATATAGAAGGTGCAAGTGTGATGGTTGACTTTGAAGTAATAGAGATCATGGATGACAGTAACGCATACCTTGCGCTCCTAGGAATTGATTGGGCCATTGACATGAATGGGGTCATCAATCTGAGAAAATGGACAATGTCATTTGAGAGGAAATCATTTCGAGTTGTTGTGTCATTGGACCCTGTAGAAGGGTCGTGCTACACTGAACCAGTCCGCAACTATGAAGAAATCATAGATTAAATGGATCAAATCTACAAAATAACACCACGAGACCAGGACTGGATCAATCTGACAGAAGATGGATGGATTGCATGGGACCATGAGAGCTCATGTACCTTTGATTCAAATGGAGAGTTAGAACATTGGCAGAATCGTTTGCATGAAATATCCACATTGCGATGTAATATGATGACAAAATCATTGTGCTGCATCTCGTCAGAGGTAAGGAAATTACCTTAGTATGATGGTTTAACTGACATGAATAAGTTTTTGGATGCATTTGAATGTGAACTCCTTGAGGATCATCGCTTCCAAGCAGTCGATTTGGCACTGTGCACGACGCTCGCACGCTGGTGGGGTACGCACAAGGATAGCTTTGTTGGATGGAGGGATTACAAAAGGATGATGAGGTTGTGGTTCGGTCTCCCTAACACTAGATTGGCTAAGAAATATGATGGAGGAGATGATCCGCGCGATCACCTAGTGAAATGGACTAAAGCATATGGAACATAGCCACAATTGGAGTGGGTGCACTTATTTCGCCATACTTTGGATACAATTCCTATGAACTGGTATTTGGAAACAAAGTTGCACCGTGGCACTGCAGAATGGGATATATTAAGAGAGGGATTCTCATTGACCTTTAGCTTTGAGGATGGCTTCATGAGCATTAATGAAGCACTGCAAGAAATCATGACCATCATCTTTAGAACACTGCAAGAACCTTTGGAATGGGTCCAACCAGATTGGAGCACCCAGCTGCGCCATGCGCTAGAATGTTATAATGTGACCGCTAAAGAGGAGGATGATGATCCTAGAAATATTAATATTCCAGAGGAAAAAGGGCACTATGAAGTCGAAGGTATGCAAATAGAGAACCTGGACATCACTGCATCATTAAAAACAATGCAAGTAAACATTGTCATTGAAGAAAAACTATAGTTTGCAAAAATTGCGGATTATTAGGACGATGACATGGTGGTTAAGTTGCTGAGTTACTCTGCGAATATCAGGATCATTTTCCTACCACGTTTTTGGACCTGAAGGGCATAATAGGTGACTTGGGTGTTATGAAGACCACTCTGAAGCTGGACATGAAGCATATCAAGCAAAGGTTGTACCACCTTAAGTTGAAATAAAAGGAAAAGTTTCATCAGGAGTTGGATAAGGTGCTAGAGGTGCGCATCATAGAACCTCTGGAAGAATCTGATTGGGTGAGCCTAATGGTGGATCACAAAAAGAAACAAATGGGTGAAATAAGGATTTGTGTATATATGAGGAAGCTTAATGATGCCTATGTCCATGACCCGTTCTTGACGTTGTTTACAGATGAAGTGTTAGACAATGTTGGAGGGCAGGAGGCCTACTCGTTCACTGATGGGTTTTTTGGGTACCATAAAGTCAAGATCATGCCAGAAGATAGGAGCAAACCAACCTTCACAATGAAATGGGGTTGTTTCCATTATACTGTGATGCCGTTTGGATTTAAGAGTGAGCCTGTGATATTCTCTCACGTAGTTATAACAATGTTTAAGGAGTTTATTCATAAGTTCTTGGAAGTATACTTTGATGATTGGATTGTGTTTAGTTTAGTGAAGTGCCATGTAGCAAGTCTGCACCTTATGTTGGATACTTGTCGCAGATACCAGATTGCGCTGAACCTAAATAAATGCTTATTCTACGTCCCCTTTGGGATATTCTAGGTCACATGGTATGCAAACAAGGATTGATAGTGGACCCTGCAAAGATCACGATGATAGTAAATTTGGAGGCCCCAAGAAGTGTTAAACAACTGTGCACGACGCTGGTAAATACAAGATATTACAGGAATTTCATCAAGGCTTATGCTAAGACTACCATGCCCATGGAGAGATTGCTGAAGAAGGACGCCACATTCTGTTGGGATGAAGAATGCCAGTGCAGTTTGGACGTATTAAAAGAGAAAATGGCCACTGCACCAACCTTGGTCTTCCCCGATTGGAAGAAGGAATTCCAAGTACATGTCGATGCCTCTTGCATTGGGTTGGGTGCAGTGCTAACACAGGCTGGTGAGGGAGAAATGGAGCATCCTATAACCTTCACGAGTAGGAAATTATTGAAGGCTAAGAAGAATTACTTAACGATGGAGCACGAAGGGTTGGCTATGGTGTACATGCTTCAAAAGTTCAGGCACTATCTGTTGGGTAGACATTTCAAAATGTACACAGATCATTCTACCTTGAAATACCTGGTCAATATGCCTATGTTGGGGGGTAAGATTTGCAGATAATTGTTATTGTTCCAGGAGTATGACTTTGAGGTTATTACAAAACCAGAGAGTTTAAATGTTGGAACTGATCATATGTTGCAGATCGAGACAGGAGAAAATCCCAATAACTTGGAGGAAGGGTTGTTAGGCGTGCAGCAGACAATTATTTTGTAGATATTATTCAGTTTTTGACTACAGGGATGGAACCAGAAGGGTATACAAGTCAGCAAAAGAAGGAACTAGTAGTGCGCATGATAGAATTTTCACTAATTGTGGGACATCTATATAAGATGGGTATAAATGAGATATTGTGAAGATATGTGCTAGTTTTTGAGAGAACTAGAATTCTCGCTGAAGCTCATGGAGGGGCTGTGGGAGGAAATTATGTAGGGAAGGCGATTGCGCAGATGATTTTGTGCATAGGTTTATGGTGTCCTACACTGTGGTGAGCACCAGTATTGTAGCAATAATGCTGCAACTCTTGGGCTACCTACTTTACTCTTATCAACCCAGTAGTTTGTAACAAACTTGGAAGCGACGGTGTTGTATGCACAAGTACTAGTTCTTATTGCAGGTTGTCACTTGGTCAGCCAGTGCAAGATCACTAGGAGCTCAAGCCAACTTATATGGATTCTAGAAGAAGCTCTATATGTGATGAAAGAAAGTAAATATTACTCTACAGAGGCTATTCTAACTACAGAAAGGAGAAAGGCTGAAATGTAAAGCAAACCTAGTAAACCCTAATTAACCAACTAATCCTACTTTTGTAGAAAGCACTATGAAAACCATGAAATGAATGTCATTACCTACTTAAGGAATAAACAACATCTACTCAAGCTATTTCTGGAAGTAAATAAGAAAAAAACATCTTTTTTTATTTTTATGTATTTTTATGTGAATTAACATGCATGTATTTTATTGTGTGTGAAGGTGGAAGAAAATAGGTGGTGTTGAAGGGTGGTTTTATGACTTGAGAGGATATAGGATGGTGTGGATAGGTCTTAGGAGGTCTCAGGTGGCCTTCTAGAGGCTTTTCCCACACTTGGCCTTCAAAAGAAATCCTACAGGAAAATCTACAGGAGGACACAAGGGATCTACAAGAGGTCTACAGGAGGTCTACAGGAGGAGGCCGAGAGCAGTTTTCACTGTTTTGAGGGTGTGAGAGTGGGTGGAAAATGTGGATTAAGGTTTGAATGAGGTGTTAGGGTGCTTAAGGTCTACCAAGAATCACCAGGAGAGAGAAATATGATTGGGTTTGCTCAAGGAGAGAGGAAGAAGTTCTTTGGAAAAATGCAGAAAACTAAGGCAGAATTGAGGAGAGGTTTTGGCGACCTGTAGGGCATGGATCATAGAGAGGTTGTGATGGCTGATAGGTTGACCTATTGCTAGAAGAGATCTGCTACAAAGGAACTGACATTCAACAAATAAGATCAAACAAGTAATGAAATGAGTGCATCTAGAAAAACAGAGTTTTGCATCAAACTAGTCTAAACTATGATCTATGAAAGTAAATGTTGAGGAATGCTGCAAGAAAGGAAATCATGAAAGAAGAATATTGTAAATAAAGAAGTGAGCATGATGGGAAAGATCTAAAGCAAAGTGAAATTGGACTATTAACCTACTAAAAACTGCAAACACTAGAAGTCCTATGAATGAGGAAAATCTGTGTTTTTGGGGCAACAAGAGGGTCTTTGCCTCAATTCATGGTCCCAAAGGGAGGAAGAGAGGCCAAGGCACTATTGCTAGCTTTTTGAATCTTCTTTTTATCACTACTTAACCTGCTATAGAAAGCACAAATGGAAGCAAACTACTGAATCATCCAAAGCAACCTATTCTAAACCATGAAAGAGATACATCTAACAACAACTAATCTACAAACTGAAACAAAGAATACAAATACAAGTAAAGAGGAGCTTGGCTGCTTGGATTGGGCCCTAACCCAAAAGCTTCAGCCCACTGAGGTAACTTAGTGCTAGCTCAAAAAAAAATTCATCTTTATTATCAAAACAATAACAAGATTACATGAAATTGTCGCAAAAATAAGCTCGAAGCTTTAGCAGAGTTTACATAAGAAAAAATACAACAAAAATTTGACCCTAGTGAGGCCCTAGGCATCTCTACTTATACAAATGAAGCTACCAAAAACTTCATTAAAATCAGGGAGGCTTGGCTCCCAAAACTCGAGATAATCACTAGTCATCCTCCACTTGCTCGGTTGCCTCCTCGTGCATTGATTTGGTTGTTTGTACTCTGAGCTAAATGAAGGGGAATTCGAAGTGGGGAGTAATGAATGAGGGGCATTCCCTCCTATAAGTCCTCTCCTTTGTCCACTTTGAGTTATTGCTACCATTTGTCCACTGAATCTTTGACTTTGACCTCAAAATTCAACAATAATCTGCATTAAACACATGTTAGACCACATGGCATCATAACTAACTCAACTCACTCCATAAGCATAAATATAATTAGAAAATCATACAATAAGCTAAGAGAATGGTTGATTTGATTAGGTTAGGAGGTAAAATGAGCCCATATAATTACCCTTTTATGAGGCTCATCATCACCCCCTACTGAAGGTGTTGCTCATCCTCTGAGCAACTTAGTCGATCTCCTCATCTTTTATGGCCCGAGTGAACTACCTAGCATCCCAAGCTTCTGATATTTTCTCATCTTCCTTGTCATAGAATCATGCCTTTCTATCTATCTCTTCCCACTACTCCTACTCTTATTCTTTTTTTCTAACTTCCAACATGCCTAATAGCAGTGGGGGACTCAGTTTGAGGCCAATCCAGTTGACCTGCAACCTCTCCATGGAGTGCTTGTACATTGGCACTCTCCTTAATGCTTCCTTCATCCTCAAGGGGGAATGATATTCCTTGATCTCCAAACCGTGTGGTAAGGTGTTCCATCTCCTCATACATGCGTGCACACAGTCATCACCATGTAGCCTTTCCATATCCTCAAAGTGTGCAATGGCTTGTGCTTGATCACTTATATATCTAGTGTCAATTTGAGGATCATTGGCAAGAAGGTTGTGTGTGCTGATGAGTGCCATGGGATCTGATGGCTCAGCTCTAATCATTAATGGCTCATTCTGCTCTCTTATCATCAATCTTCTTATTTCTGCTGCCCTCAACTCTTCATGGTTCTTTCATGAGGCCATGGCCATTAGTTGTAGGTCCCCTAGCCTAGCATTGGGATCCCACACATTCACGTCTGTGAGGGCCATGTTATATAGGTAGAATTTTGCCATCTTTTCCTTATCTTCTGCTGTGCTTTGGTCACATAGATCCATAAACTGTCTATAATCTTGGAAAGGCATTGTGCTTCTTTGTGCCAAAGTCTTTATCTAGAATTTCAACCATTGGTCCTTGAGATATAAGCAATAGGATTTTGCTGGTGTTCTACATTGCAATGCCTTCATGGATAAGCTGGCCATGCATGCAAGCTGGGTCTCTTTCTCCTTTAGCTGACTCCTTAGCAATTCATTTTCAGTTTCAAGTTGGCTTTTTGTAATTGCTTCCCTATCTCTGAAAACACTTAACTCTCTGCCCATTTCTCTAATTTTGTTTTCCATATGGTCAACATCCTCAACTCCCTTGGATTTGGCTATTTTCATCCACCTATGTGTTCTTATTCTTTCTTTTTCTAATTCAAAGAATAGTGGAATTGAAAATGTTTGTGGGATTATCCTTCCTTCCTCAAGAAGATGGTAATAGGAGGCAAGGCTAGGCTGGGGATCAGGTTCTTGTAGCTCTATAGCTTCCTCCTTTCTCTGTTGTTGTTCTTCTATTCTTTTCTCAAGCTGTTGGGTCTCCTGTACTTTTGACAGTGTCTCATGTAGAACTATTTGAGCCTCCTGTAGCACTATTTTTGGGTCTTGTAGTACTACTTTCTCCTTCCAGGTGGAAGATCTAGGAGTCCCTCTTTCATATGTGATAGGTGTCTTGGAAGTGGATTCTTCCCCTTTGATAGAGGGTGAATCTTCAATTGTAATTGGCACTGTTGAAGATGGCTGAGGTTTGCCTGTTTTGATCCTTGTGCTCTTCCTAGCTTTGAAATACATGGAGGGCTACCTTTTCCTCTTTTGTTGTGGCTTAATTGGTGTAATGAGGGTAGTGAGGGCAGCTGCTCCCTCCCTTTCCAGAGTCTCAGGGGACCCTTCTCCTTGTTCTGCCTTTTCTGCCTCTTTTTCTCCTCCTTCTATTTCCTTATCTATCTCTTCCTGTTTGTTTCTTCAGCTTTTTCCTCTTCTATCTTAGTTCCTTTCTCCTCCCTTTCTTTTCCTGCTAAATCATTAATTGCTTCACCTTCTCCCCCTTGCTGCTCTTCCTCCTCACTACTAAAATGACTGATATCATAGGTTAGGGCCTTTATGTCATCTTCTGTTGTCATGTTTCAGAAGACTTCCCATGCTATAGGGAGTGTGAATGTATGGAGGTCTTCTTCCATTAAGATTTTTATTAACCCATGACATGCTAGCTACTCTGAATTCCCTGCTTGAATCTTAGTGCTGGAGTCAATGAGGGACTACAGGAGGAAATAGGGAATGCTGAGCTTCTGGGGTGTTGGAGTGTCCATGCCATATCTTAATTCATGAAGGATTCTAAAGTGGTAGCCATAGACAATGTTGTACCTCCCCTCACAGGAAATGTATTTGATTATTTGGTAACTAACCTCATCCAAAGGATATGGTATGCTAGCCCTTCTAATGCCATTTTTATCCTCCACAGGGGTTTCATTGTTTTGGAAAAAGTTTTTCTTGGCAGCCTGTCCAATTGGTTTTTCATCTTTGCTCCAAGACAACCCAAAAGGAAGGGTAGTAACCCTACTGATAAATTCAGGGGTTATCTCCATGGAAATACCTCTAAAGGTGACATTGGCATATGTTCTCGAGTGGGGGACCAAAGAGAGGGAAAATTCTTGGGCAAACTCCTCATCAAACCCTCAGAATTTCTCAAAAAAGTTCATCCAATTTGCCCTTGTGAATATTTCCACTACTTGGGGATGTTCATGGAGCCTAGTGGAGTTAGTGGGCTCCTTCCTCATAAATCCTCCTGTTATTTTGATTATACCCCTTTGGAACACCAAATGTGGAGATGGAGACAACCAATTTTGAAGAAAACAGGAAAACAGAGGAAACTATGGTTTTTTTTAAATAAGTAGAAAGAATTTTTGATGTATTTCCTCTTCTCCTACAGACTTAGTTCCTCCTTAAATTGAGACCATTTCTTGCATGTACTGATAATCAATGAGGGCATGCATGGAACCTACCTCCTCAGACCAAAAATCATGCTAAAAACCCGTGTTTTCTCCTTCAAATCAACTCACTGCTCCTCTTGTAGAATTTCTTGTATGTGCTCCTGTAGAAAATGCTGAGAGCAGGAATATGGGAGAGATCGATGGAGAATGATGGTTTCGAGGTTGTGGGGGCACAAGGAGACTGTTGTAGCTGAGTTATGAGGAGAGAATGAAGGAAAAGGTAGTGAGAGCACTCGAGAGGAGTACTTATTACTCTTTTGGATATTTCTGGTGACGGGGGATGAGTTGGCAAAAGTGTACATTGGCCATATTTGGACCATTGGTCCCCACCTGCCTTGTAATCATGGCTTCTCCCCGCAATCATCTCCCATCATTGCATTGGAGTTTACACTTCCTCCACTACCTCTCCTTAATATCTTTCTTGAGTTGATTGTGCGCATGTGTGGGTGTTATCTTTGGATGAGTGGAATCAACTAGATAAAGGTGGCCAAGTTAACTGGCCACCTTTTCCTTGTTCAACCTCAACCATCTCATTGCTATTGCATAAGTTCCAATTACACAAATGCAAACAAAGGAGTGGGTTAGTTACTTACCTGTGATTCGAGTGTATTTGCAATGAGGTGTTGTGGATTTCTCTACTGGGTGCCTTCATTTTCCTTCATGCATGTTGTCTCTACTTACTGATGTGTTGTTGTGTGTTGTTGCAGGTTCTTCTTTTGCTAGAGCTGAGCTGCATGGGCCTTTTCATCCTTCAGATGTGTTGTTCCTTGCTACTGGTGTTGGACTTCTGCAGGATAGTGACTTGTTTTGTCCATATCTCCCAAACAGTAGATTGGATTGACTTGAAACTTTCTAAGCATGTTTCCATCATCATTATGCACCACCCCATAAAATATTTTGGTCAATGGATGCACGGATCTCGAGAAAAACCAAAAATGGCTGGAGGTGATGGAGGCTGATTTCTTGGAAATCGTGCACTAGAATTTGTTGAAATTGCTTGGGCATGTTACCATCATCCATATACATCTCCCCATGAAATAATTTTTTAAATGGATGCACGGATACTGAGAAAATGCAAAAATGGTTGAACGTGATGGAGGCCAATTTCTTGGTAACTGTGCACTGGAATTTGCTAAAATTGCTTGAGCATGTTACCATCATCCATATGCATCTCCCCCCGAAACATCCTAGCAAATGCATGCATGGTTTTCAAGTTATGGAAAAAACAAATTTCTGCTCTATGTATTTCTGTATCCTATCCTGTAGTTTTTTTTTAACAGCAAGGAAAATCATGCTTGGGGTGTGCTGCAGGCTTGGAAATGATGGCGTGTAGGTTTGAAGGTTGTAGGAGAATTTATAGGTTATTCATGAAGCTTCCCTATCCCTCGAACTGCCTTTTATATCCATTTTTGGCTCTCTGTAATTCCTACAGGAGCCCCCTGTAGGAAACACAGAGCCTCCTGTAGAAAACACAATATTTGAAAAAGAAGCACAGAGGGGTGAGAGAAATGTCAAAAATGATAGAGAAAAGTGTGCAGAAGGTAGGATAGGTGCTAGTGTGAGTGTCAAGGTTCCCTTGGCACCTTCTTCTGCTTCTTGTAGTCCTCTTGCAAACCTGCAATGCAAATGAAATTTTTTTTCTCTTTTTCCTTCTTTTTTTGAATACAATTAGGGCGCCTCAGGGAGGTTTTCACCCTAATTTCCTACCCTGGGCGCCACCAAGGGAGGTTTTCACCCAGGGATCTTTTTCTCTCTTTTTTCTTCTTTCCAACGCATTGACCGCCTCATGGAGGTTTTCAATAATGAGCCAATCTGAGGCACCTCCAAGGAGGTTTTCACCTTAGATTTTTATTTATTTTTTCTTATTTTTCATTTTTTATTTTTTTCTTCTTTTTTCTTTCTCTTACCCTACTCTACTTGAAAAACAAAATCACTTTCAAGTATAAGAATATTTCCAATGGAGCCATTTGCACATCAATATGATAGACAGAATTATGTGGAGGCTTGAAATGTATGCTTTGACATGTACCTGGATTTTAGAGACCAAATGATTTGACTTTGAAGGGATCAAGCATAGTTGAGGAAGAGAGTGATGTTGCAACTTACTGACTATCTGGAACCATATTTCAATATAGCTGTGATGTTCTTGGTCCTTTTTCTGATCTGGATCATCCTTCATGTCTTCTTCTACCATGACATTCACATATTCCTCTTTTTGCTGATTTTTCTCTTGAATACATGGAGGATTTGTTGGTAACCATGAGGGAGCTCTCTCGATCTCTGATTTTGATGTCTTCTCTTCATCAAGTGCAGCCCATGGTTATTTGATATTCTCTTTTGAATCTTATTCTTTTGGATGTGGTCCTTCAATGATATCAATATAATCTCTTTTTTGCAATACTCTTCCTAAGCTATGGTGAATACCATTGAGCTCAAGAGGAGTTGTTTGGAAGTGTTGTACCTCAGCATTGTAAATGGGTTGAGCTACTTCAATGTGTGGGTTTGGAAATGGTGGTATAGGGAGTTGAGTGGGAGTGTATATTTGAGATGGATGTGGATGGGGTTGTGGTTGGGTATGTGGTGGAGGCAGAAGAGTGAGAAGAGAGTGGTATTGGGGCCTCCATCCTTAATGAGATGCATTCCACTGAGGTTGCGGCTGGGCATAGGATTGAAATGAATGGGTGGCTGTTTGGGCATGATATTGAGATGTGAAGGACCAAAGAGGAGCCATGGACTAGGAAGGATGAGCAGGGGGCCCCAAGAAGGTATGGAAGTGACTTGGTTGGGGTTGAAGTATGCCTGAGATATCCCTTGCATCCCCTGCCGGTATGGTCTAGGTCCATGTGGCCCCCTTTGGTTTATGTAATAGAACTGTTCAGTGACTCCTGCGGCCCCTTGGTATACAACTTTAAGTCTGGGCAAGGAAGGGCACTTATCTGTAGAATGATCTTCTTCGCAGACTGAACAAACCTCTATAGAGTTCAATGGGCATTCATTCCTAGGATGCCTCCTGGTGCCTCAAGGGCAAAAAATGGCCAAAGCCCTCTTTGCTTCCTCTTGTTTTCTATTGATATGTAAGGTTTCCATTTGCATGGCAAGAATCTGCAGCATCTCACTCTTGAAGTCTTCCAGCATGTTTCCAATTTCACCTTTAATGGATGAATTGGAAGAAGAGGTACTGCCCCCAGCATTTTTGTTTTCAGCCATTGGCTCTAGAGGAATGTTTTCTTCTTCTTCTCCCCTATAGGTTCTTCAAATATGTCTTGTTGTTCACCTAAGAGTTCTTCTTAATCACAGCCAATGAAGAAGAGAGAAGGTTGGCTGTGTGAGGCAGTGGGAGTGTTGGGCAAAAATTTTCCTAAATGATCTCTATTCCTACGAGGAATGAAAGGAAATATTTTTGGTTGGTTTTTGTTTCTTTTTCCCCACATTGATAGTACCTGAAAAACTGAAATTGATTGAACAAAACAAATTGCAACTGCCTGAAATTAACTTGTTGAAATGAAATTTATAGAATTGGAAAGGAAAGTGAGGAAATGCAGAACTTGAAGGGAAAGAAATTACTAGTATACTCTTGTTGAAATGAAATTTGCATAATTGAAAATGAAAGCAAAGAAATGCAGAACTGAAGGAAAAGAAAGGACTAGTCTACTTTTGCTGAAATAAACTATTAGCAGAATGTTGCAATAGGAAATAGAAGAAAGTTGTAATCACAGAATACTCTGATGCTTCCTCGGCAATGGTGCCAAAAGGTGGTGAGAACCAGTATTGCAGCAATAATGCTGTAACTCCTGGGCTGCCTACTTTACTCTTATCAACTCAGTAGTTCGTAACAAACTTGGAAGGGATGGTGCTGTATGCACAAGTACTAGTTCTTACTACAAGTTGTCACTTGGTCAGCCGGCGCAAGATCACTAGGAGCTCAAGCCAACTTCTATGGATTCTAGAAGAAACTCTATATGTGATGAAAGAAAAGAAAGATTACTCTACAGAGGCTCTTCTAATTACATAAAGGAGAAAGGCTGAAATGTAAAGAAAAACTAGTAAACCCTAATTAACCAACTAATCCTACTTTTGTAGAAAGCACTATGAAAACCATGAAATGAATGCCATTACCTACTCAAGGAAGTAAACAACATCTATTCAAGCTATTTCCGGAAGTAAATAAGAAAAAAACATCTTTTTTGGATTTTTATGTGAATTTGACATGCATGTATTTTATTGTGTGTGAAGGTGGAAGCGAATAGGTGGTGTTGAAGGGAAGTTTTGGGACTTGAGAAGATGTAGGATGGTGTGGATGGGTCCTAGGAGGTCTCAGACGACCTTCTGGAGGCTTTTCCCACACTTAATCTTCAAAAGAAAGCCTACAGGAAAATCTACAGGAGGACACAGGGGATCTACAGGAGGAGGTTGAGAGTAGTTTTCATTGTTCTGAGAGTGTGAGAGTGGGTGGAAAAGGTGGATGAAGGTTTGAATGAGGTGCTAGGGTGCCTAGGGTCTACCAAGAATCATCAAGAGAGAGAAAGATGATTGGGTTTGCTGAAGGAGAGAGGAAGAAGTTCTATGGAAAAATATGGAAAACTAAGGCCGAATTGAGATGAGGTTTTGGTGACCTGTAGGGCATGGATCAAAGAGAGTTCGTGATGGCTGATAGGTTGACCTACTGCTAGAAGAGATCTGCTGCAAAGGAATTGACAATCAACCAATAAGATCAAACAAGCAATGAAATGAGTGCATCTAGAAGAACAGAGTTTTGCATCAAACTAGTCTAAACTATGATCTATGAAAGTAAATGCTGAGGAATGCTGCAAGAAAGGAAATCACGAAAGAAGACTTTTGCAAATATAGGGGTGAGCATGATGGGAAAGATCTAAAGCAAAGTGAAACTGGACTATTAACATACTAAAAAATGCAAAGACTAGAAGCCCTATGAATGAGGAAAATATGTGTTTTTGGGGCAGCAAGAGGGTCTTTTCCTCAATTCATGGTCCCAAAGGGAGGAAGAGAGGCCAAGGCACTATTGCTCACCTTTTGAATCTTGTTTTTATCACTGCTTAACTTGCTATAGAAAACAAAAATGGAAGCAAACTACTAAATCATCAAAAGCAACCTATTCTGAACCATGAAAGAGATACATCTAACAACAACTAATCTACAAACTGAAAGAAAGCATACAAATACAAGTAAAGATGATCTTGGCTGCTTGGATTGGGACCTAACCCAATAGTTTTAGCCCACTGAGGTAACCTAGTGCTAGCTCAAAGAGGATTTTATCTTTATTATCAAAACAATAACAAGATTACATGAAACTGTCGCAAAAATAATCTCGAAGTTTGAGCAGAGTTTACATAAGAAAAAATACAACAAAAATCCAACCCTAGTGAGGCGCTATGCCTTTCTACTTATACAAATGAAGCTACCAATAGCTTCCTTAAAATCAAGGAGGCATGGCTCCCAAAACTCGAGATAATCATCAGTCATCCTCCACTTTCTTGGTTGCCTCCTAGTGCATTGATTTGGTTGTTTGTACTCGGAGCTGAATGAAGGGGAATTCGAAGTGGGGAGTAATAAATGAGGGGGATTCCATCCTATAAGCCCTCTCCTTTGTCCACTGTGAGTTATTGCTTCCATTTGTCCACCAGATATTTGAATTTGACCTCAAAATTCAACAATAATCTACATTAAACACGTGTTAGACCACATGGAATCATAACTAACTCAACTCACTCCATAAGCATAAATATAATCAAAATATTATACAATAAGCTAAGAGAATGGTTGATTTAACTAGGTTAGGAAGTAAAATGAGCCCATATAATTACCCATTTATGAGGCTCATCATCACCCCCTACTGAAGGTGTTGTTCATCCTCTGACCAACTTAGTCCATCTCCTCATCTTTTATGGCCTGGGTGGCCTCCATAGCATCCCAAGCTTCTGATGTTGTCTCCTCTTCCTTGTCATAGAATCCTGCCTTTCTATCTATCTCTTCCCACTGCTCCTACTCTTCCTCCTTTGTTTTTCCTTCCAGCATGCCTAATAGCAGTGGGGGACTGAGTTTGAGGCCAATCCAGTTGACCTGCAGCCTCTACATGGAGTGCTTGTACATTGGCACTCTCCTTAATGCCTCCTTCATCCTCATGGGGGAATGATATTCCCTGATCTTCAGACTATGTGGTAAGGTGTTCCATCTCCTCATGCATGCAAGCACATAGTCATCATCAAGTAGCCATTCCATATCCTCAAAGTGTGCAATGGCTTGTGCTTGATCACTTATATATCTAGGGGCAATCTAAGGATTATTGGAAAGAAGGTTGTGTGTGCTGATGAGTGCCATGGGATCTGATGGCTCAGCTCTAATCATTAATGGCTCATTCTACTCTCTTATCATTAATCTTCTTATTTCTTCTACCCTCAACTCTTCATGGTTAATCCATGAGTCCATGGCCATTAGTTGTAGGTCCCCTAGCCTAGCATTAGGATCCCACACATTCATGTCTGTGAGGGCCATGTTATATAGGTAGAATTTTGCCATCTTTGTCTTATCTTCTGCTGTGCTTTGGTCACATAGATCCATAAACTACCTGTAATCTTGGAAAGGCATTGTGCCTCTTTGTGCCAAAGTATTTATCTGGAATTGCAACCATTGGTCCTTGGGATATATGCCATAGGATTTTGCTGGTGTTCTACATTGCAATGCCTCCATGGATAAGCTGGCCATGCATGCCGACTGGGTCTCTTTCTCCTTTAGCTGCCTCCTTAGCAATTCATTTTCAGTTTCAAGTTGGCTTCTTGTAATTGCTTCCCTATGTCTCACAGAGCTTAACTCTCTGCCCATTTCTCTAAGTTTGTTTTCCATATGGTCAACATCATCAACTCCCTTGGATTTGGCTATTTGCATCCACCTATGTGTTCTTATTCTTTATTTTTCTAATTCAAAGAATAGTGGAATTGCAAATGTTTGTGGGATTATCCTCCCTCCCTCAAGAAGATGGTAATAGGAGGCAAGGCTAGGCTGGGGATCAGGTTCTTGTAGCTCTGGAGCTTCCTCCTTCCTTTGTGGTTGTTCTTCTATTCTTTTCTCAAGCTGTTGGGTCTCCTGTAGTTTTGACAGTGTCTCTTGTAGAACTGTCTGAGCCTCCTGTAGGACTGTTTTTGGGTCCTGTAGTACTACTTTCTCCTTCCAGGTGGAAGATCTAGGAGTCCGCCTTTCATATGTGATAGGTTTCTTGGAAGGGGATTTTTCCCCTTTGACAGAGGGTGAATATTCAATTGTAATTGACACTGTTGAAGATGATTGAGGTTTGCCTATTTTGATCCTTGTGCTCTTCCTAGCCTTGAAATACATGGAGGCCTACCTTTTCCTCTTTTGTTTTGGCTTAATTGGTCTTATGAGGGTAGTGAGGGCAGCTGCTCCCTCCCTTTCTAGAGTCTCAAGGGACCCTTCTCCTTGTTCTACCTTTTCTGCCTCTTTTTCTCCTCCTCCTGTTTCCTTGTTTGTCTCTTCCTGCTCTGTTTCTTCAGCCTTTTCCTCTTCTATCTTAGTTTATTCTTGCTCCCTTTCTTGTCTTGCTAAATCATTAGTTGCGTCATCTTCTCCCCCTTGCTTCTCTTCCTCCTCACAGCCAGAAGGACTAATATCATAGGTTAGGGCCTTTATGTCATCTTTTGTTGTCTTGTTTTGGAAAACTTCCCATGCTATAGGGAGTGTGAATGTATGGAGGGATTCTTCCACTAAGATTTTGATTAACCCATGGTGAGATAGTTGCTCTAAATTCCCTACTTGAACATTAGTGCTGGAGTCAACGAGGGACAGGAGGAAATAGGGAATGCTAAGCTTCTAGGGTGTTAGAGTGTCCATGCCATATCTTAATTCATGAAGGATTCTAAAGTGGTAACCATAGACAATGTTGTACCTCCCCTCATAGGAAATGTATTTGATTATTTGGTAACTAACCTCGTCCCAAGGATATGGTATGCTAGCCCTTCTAATACCATTTTTATCCTTTACAGGGGCTTCATTGTTTTGGAAAAAGTTTTTCTTGGTAGCCTGTCCAATTGGTTTTTCATCTTTGCTCCAAGACAACCCAAAAGGAAGGGTAGTAACCATACTGATAAATTCAGGGCTTGTCTCCATGGAAAGACCTCTAAAGGTGACAGTAGCATGTGTTCTCGAGTAAGGGACCAAAGAGAGCACAAATTCTTGGGTAATCTCCTCATCCAACCCTCGAAATTTCTCAA
The DNA here is from genome assembly GCA_031772625.1 of Pinus tabuliformis. Lineage (NCBI taxonomy): Eukaryota > Viridiplantae > Streptophyta > Pinopsida > Pinales > Pinaceae > Pinus > Pinus tabuliformis. The sequence continues at coordinate 407,977,633 of CM062806.1, read as the reverse complement.
AAAATTTCATCCAATTTGCCCTTGCGAATATGTCCACTACTTGGGGATGTTCATGGAGCCTGATGGAGTTAGTGGGCTCCTTCCTCATAAATCCTCCTTTCATTTTAAGTATACCCCTTTGGAACACCAAATGTGGAGATGGAGACAACCAATTTTGAAGAAAACAAGAAAATAGAGGAAACTATGTTTTTCTTAAATAAGCAAAAAGAATTTTTTAAGTATTTCCTCTTCTCCTACAAACTTAGTTCCTCCTTAAATTGAGAGCATTTCTTACATATACTGATAATCAATGAGGGCATGCATGGAACCTACCTCTTCAGACTAAAAGTTGTGCTAAAAACCCGTGTTTTCTCCTTCAAATCAACTCACTGCCCTCCTGTAGAATTTCCTATAGGTGCTCCTATAGAACTTGTAAGAGCTCCTGTAGAAAACGCCAAGAGCATGAATATGGGAGAGATCGGTGGAGAACGATGGTTTTGAGGTTGTGGGGGCACAAGGAGATTGTTGTAGCTGAGTTATGAGGAGAGAATGAAGTAAAAGGTGGTGAGAGTGCTTGACGAGGAGTACTTATTACTCATTTTGGATATTTCTGGTGATGGGGGGTGAGTTTGCAAAAGTGTACGTTGGCCATATTTGGACCACTGGTCCCCACCTTCCTTGTCATCATGGCTTCTCCCGCAATCATCTCCCATCATTTCATTAGAGTTCACACTTCCTCCACTACCTGTCCTTGACATCTTTCTTGAGTTGACTGTGCGCACGTGTGGGTGATATCTTGGGATGAGTGGAGTCAACTAGATGAAGGTGGCCAAGTTAACTGGTCACCTTTTCCTCATTCAACCTCAACCATCTCATTTCTCTTGCATAAATTCCAATTACGTAAATGCAAACAGAGGAGTGGGTTAGTTACTTACCCGTGATCCGAGTGTATTTGTTGTGAGGTGCTATGGCTTTCTCTAATGCATGCCTTCATTTTCCTTCATGCATGTTGTCTCTACTTGCTGATGTGTTGTTGTGTGTTGTTGTAGGTTCTTCTTTTGCTGGAGCTGAGCTACATGTGCCTTTTTATCATTCAAATGTGTTGTTCCTTGCTACTGATGCTATAATTTTGCAAGACAGTGACTTGTTTTGTCCTTATCTCCCAAACGATAGACTGGATTAACCTAAATCTTTCTGAGCATGTTTCCATCATCATTATTCACCACCCCATAAAAATTTTTGGTCAATGGATGCATGGATTTTTAGAAAAAATAAAAATGATTGAATGTGATGGAGGCTGATTTCTTGGAAATCGTGAACTATAATTTGCTGAAATTGCTTGGGCATGTTACCAATCCATGTGCATCTCCCCATGTAACAGTTTTTTAAATGGATGCACGGATATTGAGAAAATGCAAAAATGGTTGAAAGTGATGGAGGCCAATTCCTTGGTAACCGTGCACTGGAATTTGCTGAAATTGCTTGAGAATGTTACCATCATCCATATGCATCTCCCCTGAAACATCTTGGCAAATTCATACATGGTTTTCAAGTTATGGAAAAAACAAATTTCTGCTCTATGTATTTTTGTATCCTATCCTGTAGTTTTTTTTTTTGACAAGAAGGAAAATCATTCTTGGGGTGTGCTGTGGGCTTGGAAATGATGGCAAGGAGGTTTGAAGGTTGTAGGAGGGTTTATAGGTTCTTCATGAAACTTCATTGTCCCTCGAACTATCTTTTATATCCATTTCTGGCTCTCTGTAATTCCTATAGGAGCCTCCTGTAGAAAACACAGAGCCTCCTGTAGAAAACATAGTTTTTGAAAAAGAAGCACAGTGGGGTGAAAGAAATGCCAAAAATGATGGAGAAGAGTGTAAAGAAGGTAGGATAGGTTCTAGTGTGGGTGTCAGGGTTCCCTTGGCACCTTCTTCTACTTCTTGTAGTCCTCCTGCAGACCTGCAATGCAAATGAAAATTCTTTTTTCTTTTTCCTTTTTTTGAAAACAACTACGACGCCTCAGGGAGGTTTTCACTTTAATTTCCTGCCCTGGGCGCCTCCAAGGGAGCTTTTCACCTATGGATATTTTTCTTTATTTTTTCTTCTTTCCAACCCATTGATCGCCTCATGGAGCTTTTCAATCAATGAGCCAATCTGAGGCACCTCCAAGGAGGTTTTCACCTTAGATTTTTATTTTTTCTCTTATTTTTCATTTTTCATTTTTTTTTTCCCCTACCCTTATCTACTTGAAAAACAAAATCACTTTCAAGTATAAGAATACTTCCAATGGAGCCATGTGCACGTCAAGATGGTAGCAAGAATGATGTGGAGGTTTGAAATGTATGCTTTGACATGTACCTGGATTTCAGAGACCAAATGATTTGACTTTGAAGGGATCAAGCATAGTTGAGGAAGAGAGTGATGTTGCAACTTAGTGACTGTCTGGAACCATATTTCAATATAGTTGTGATGTCCTTGGTCCTTTTTCTAATCTAGATCATTCTTCATGTCTTCTTCTACCATTACCTCCACATCTTCCTCTTTTTGTTGATTTTTCTCTTGAATACATGGAGGATTTGTTGGTAACCATCAGGAAGCTCTCTCGATCTCTGATTTTGATGTCTTCTCTTCATCAAGTGCAGCCCATGGTTATTTGATATTCTCTTTTGAATCTTCTTCTTTTGGATGTGGTCCTTGAATGATATCAATATAATCTCTTTTTTGCAATACTCTTCCTAAGCTATGATGAATACCATTGAGCTCAAGAGGAGTTGTTTGGAAGTGTTTTACCTTAGCATTGTAAATGGGTTGAGCTACTCCAATGTGTGGGTTTGGAAATGGTGGTACAGGGAGTTGAGTGGGAGTGTATGTTTGAGATGGATGTGGATGGGGTTGTGGTTGGGTAGGTAGTGGAGGGAGAAGAGCGGGAAGAAAGTGGTATTGGGGCCTCCACCCCTGATGATATGGATTCCACTGAGGTTGCGGTTGAGCATAGGATTGAAATGAATGGGTGGTTGATTGGGCATGATATTGGGATGTGATGGACCAAGGAGGAGGCGTGGACTAGCAAGGATGAGCAGGGGGGCCCCAAGAAGGTATGGAAGTGACTTGGTTGGGGTAGTAGTATGCCTAAGATGTCGTAGCATCCCCTATCAGTATGGTCTAGGTCCATGGTGCCCCCTTTGGTTTATGTAATAGATCTGTTCAGTGACTCCTGCGGCCCCTTGGTATACAGCTTTAAGTCTAGGCAAAGAAAGGCACTTATTTGTAGAATGATCTTCTTCGCAGAGTGAACAAACCTCTATAGAGTTCAATGGGAATTCATTCCTAGGATGCCTCCTTCTACATCTAGGGAAAAAAATGGCCAAAGCCCTCTCTACTTCCTTTTGTTTTCTTTTGATATGTAAGGTTTCCATTTGCATGGCAAGAATCTGCATCATCTCACTCTTGAAGTCTTACAACATGTTTCCAATTTCACCTTTAATGGATGAATTGGAAGAAGAGGTACTGCCCCCAGCATTTCTGTTTTCAAATATGTCTTGTTGTTCACCTAAGGGTTCTTCTTGATCACAACCACCGAAGAAGAGAGAAGGTTGGCTACGCAAGGTAGTGTGGGTGTTGGGCAAAATGTTTCCTGAATTATCTCTATTCCTACAAGGCATGAAAGGAAATCTTTTTGGTTGGTTTTTATTTCTTTTTCCCCACACTGATGGTACCGGAAAAACCAAAAATTGATTGAACAAAAAAAATTGCAACTGACTGAAATAAACTTGCTAAAATGAAATTTACAGAATTGGAAAGGAAAGCGATGAAATGCCGAACTTGAAGGAAAATAAAGTACTAGTCTACTCTTGTTGAAATGAAATTTGCAGAATTGAAAAGGAAAGCAAACAAATGCAGAACTAAAGGAAAAGAAAGGACTAGTCTACTTTTGCTGAAATAAACTATTAGCAGAATGTTGCAATAGGAAATAAAAAAAAGCAATAATCATAGAATACTCTGACACTTCCCGGTAATGGCGCCAAAAAGTGGTGAGCACCAGTATTGCAGCAATAATTCTACAACTCATGGGCTGCCTACTTTACTCTTATCAACCCAGTAGTTCGTAACAAACTTGGAAGCGACGGTGCTGTATGCACAAGTACTAGTTCTTACTGCAGGTTGTCACTTGGTCAGTCGACACAAGATCACTAGGAGCTCAAGACAACTTATATGGATTCCAGAAGAAGCTCTATATGTGATAAAAGAAAGGAAAGATTACTCTACAGAGGCTATTCTAATTGCAGAAAGGAGAAAGGCTAAAATGCAAAGCAAACCTAGTAAACCCTAATTAACCAACTAATCCTAATTTTGTAGATAGCACTATGAAAACCATGAAATGAATGCCATTACCTACTCAAGGAAGTAAACAACATCTATCAAGCTATTTTTGGAAGTAAATAAGAAAAAAATATATTTTTGGATTTTTATGTATTTTTATGTGAATTTGACATGCATGTATTTTTGTGTGTGAAGGTGGAAGCGAATAGGTGGTGTTGAAAGGCAGTTTTGGGACTTGAGAGGATGTAGGATGGCGTGGATGGGTCCTAGGAGGTCCCGGGTGGCCTTCTAGAGGCTTTTTCCACACTTGTCCTTCAAAAGAAAGCCTAAAGGAAAATCTATAGGAGGACACAGGGGATCTACAGGAGGTCTACAGGAGGAGGCCAAGAGCAGTTTTCACTGTTTTACGAGTGTGAGAGTGGGTGGAAAAGGTGGATGAAGGTTGGAATGAGGTGTTAAGGCAGCTAGGGTCTACCAATAATCACCAAGAGAGAAAGATGATTGGGTTTGCTCAAGGAGAGAGGAAGACGTTCTATGGAAAAATGTAGAAAACTAAGGTAGAATTGAGGTGAGGTTTTGGTGACCTATAGAGCATGGATCAGAGAGAAGTTGTGATGGCTGATAGGTTGACCTACTGCTAGAAGAGATATGTTGTAAAGGAACTGACAGTCAACCAATAAGATCAAACAATCAATGAAATGAGTGCATCTAGAAAAATAGAGTTTTGCATCAAACTAGTCTAAACTATGATCTATGAAAGTAAATGCTGAGGAATGCTGCAAGAAAGGAAATCATGAAAAAAGACTATTGCAAATAAATAAGTGAGCATGATGGGAAAGATCTAAAGAAAAGTGAAATTGGAATATTAACCTACTAAAAATTGCAAACACTAGAAGTCCTATGAATGAGAAAAATCTATTTTTTTGGGGCAGCAAGAGGGTCTTTGCCTCAATTCATGGTCTCAAAGGGAGGAAGAGAGGCCAAGGCACTATTAGCTAGCCTTTTGAATCTTCTTTTTCATCACTGCTTAACCTGCTATAGAAAGCACAAATGGAAGAAAACTATTGAATCATCAAAGGCAACCTATTTTGAACCATGAAAGAGATACATCTAACAACAACTAATCTACAAACTGAAACAAAGCATACAAATACAAGTAAAGAGTTGCTTGGCTACTTGGATTGGGCCTTAACACAAGAGCTTCAGCCCTCTGAGGTAACTCAGTGCTAGCTCAAAAAGGATTTCATATTTATTATCAAAACAATAAAAAGATTACATGAAACTGTCACAAAAATGAGCTCGAAGTTTGAGCAGAGTTTACATAAGCAAAAATACAACAAAAATCCAACCCTAGTGAGGCCCTTGATCACTCTACTTATGCAAATGAAGCTACAAATAGCTTCCTTAAAATCAGGAAGGCTTGGCTCCCAAGACCTGAGATAATCATCAATCATCCTCCACTTGCTCGGCTGCCTCCTATTGCATTGATTTAGTTGTTTGTACTCTAAGCTAAATCAAGGGGAATTCAAAGTGGGGAGCAATAAATGAGGGGGATTCCCTCCTATAAGTCCTCTCCTTTGTCCACTTCGAGTTATTTTTTCCATTTGTCCACTGGATCTTTGATTTTGACCTCAAAATTCAACAATAATCTGCATTAAACACATGTTAGACCACATGGCATCATAACTAACTCAACTCACTCCATAAGCATAAAAATAATCAAAAAATCATACAATAAGCTAGGAGAATGGTTGATTTGACTAGGTTAGGAGGTAAAATGAGCCCATATAATTACCCATTTATGAGGCTCATCACGCTGCACAAAGATTCCAATGCGTATTGTAGGGCATGTGATGTATGTCAGAGAACTAGCAGACCATCGCAGAGGGGTGAGTTACCACTGAATCCCCAAGTATCTTTGCATCCATTTGAAAAATGGGTGATTAATCTTGTTGGGCCAATTCATGCCCTAGGGAAGAAAATTTGTGTGCACTATATCATCACCACGATGGAATATCTAACTAGATAGGCAGAGGCACAGCCGGTTAAGGATTGTACAAGGGCTACAACAACATGTTTTTGTTTGAGTATGTATTAACTAGATCTGGCTGCCCGAAAGTGTTGATGAGTGATAAAGGTACACATTTTCTGAATGAAACGATCAGCGTGTTGGAAAAACAATTCCAGGTATATCATCAAAAGAGTACACCGTATCACCTGCAGGCAAATGGAAATGTTTTGGCATTCAACAAGATATTGGAGAACGCACCGATGAAGATTTGCAATACGCAGCGGAATGACTAGGATGTGTGTGTACCTACAGTGTTATGGGCTTACAGGACTACTTGTAAGAAGCTGACAGGGAAGACACCTTTTATATTGGTATATGGTGTAGAAGTTGTAATGCTGATGGAATATATTGTGCCTAGTCTTCACATAGTAGCACTGACGAATATCGCAGATCATGAGGCCTTGGAGAAATGGCTCACACAACTGATGGAGCTCGAAGAGGATAGATTTTTGGCTGGATTTAATCGACAAGTACAAAAGGAACATGAAAAAGCATGGCTCAAACGACACATCAAGCTTCGCACATTCAAGGTAAATGACCTGGTCTTGTTATATGATAGTAAATTCAATAAGTTTCCAGGGAAATTTCAGATACATTGGCTAGGGCCATATATTATCAAGGAAATTATAGATGGAGGCACAGTTCAGCTCGTGAAGCTGAATGGAGATCCTTTTCCGGGAAGAGTGATTGGAAGAAAATTTAAGCTATATATAGGGGATCCTGCGCGATGACTATATGATGGGAGGACAATCTAAGTGCTCTGGGCAATTGCAAGGGAGTATGGGACTATAACTACTCTGCTAGGTTTGGTGGAAAATGGTGAAGTTGCAACATATAACGCTGCGCGTAGGGAGTTGCACCATGAAGGAGGTGTTGCACAGCGTAGTAGGAAAGTGACCATTAGAGTTATTGTTCATGACTTGACAACCAAAAGATGGTTAAGAGGAGCAGGTTGGCAGCATTTAAGGCCAAAATCTTTGAAGATCTGCTGCCAAAACAACATTAATTGTCAGAATTTGGGGGGAACAATTGAATTCGAATACAAAAACTCCTATAAATTACGCATGCCGGGCCAATAGAAAACACTTTTCACCCTTAAAGTTTTCACTGAAATTTGTTGTCTTTCAATGAGCCGAGAGTTTTGGGAGGAATTGTTCTCCCACACAGACATGTCTCTTAAAGCCCGTGAGTTGTTTATGGAGGGGATAGCTGTGATTGTAGCATCCATTTTTATTTAAGTTTTATTTTCAGTTTTATCACAAAATGAAAGAAAAATAAAAAATATCAAAGTGTTAAACCAGCGAGAAGGTCTGGGTCGTCCGATCAATAGGCCACAAATCCGACGAAAATCATGTATTTAACTAGAATGGTGTTCATTTCAGAGATCGGACATAATGGTGTATTAAATACAATTTAATTCGCTGAAGTACAAGCCAATCTTAGCCGTCCATTGAAAGAGATGGGATCCAACGTATATCGGGTCAGATATCGAGTCGGAAAGTAATCAGGTTCTATCTTTGAAATCGGAACCGATAAATCATTAACCTGTAGTTTTTATTTTCTATCGGGTCCATATAACGCCGACGGATATCGAATCCGTGAGTATTTGGGTTTTGCCTTTAAAATTAGACCCGATAAATCATTAAATGGTAGTTTTATTTCCTATTGGGTCCGTATGGGAGTCAAAGGTGCGTTGAAAAGGCGAATGCGACAGGTTATGAACCAGAGTGTTAATTCTTTTAAGTTCCGTGGTAACCAAAGGTTTTTTGTTGTCTAAAGTTCATGCAGGTTCAAGAGGCGTGATCAAGCGATAGCTTGATAAGTACGTTGAGGTGCACTGCGGGGGAGCAATAAGCACGAAGATTAATTAAAGCTCAACCCCCACAGTTGACCGTGACATTAACATGGTTGACCGCAATGTGTGGCCAGAAATTACTGTAGGGGTTCAACCTCGTTGAAGCTCCCATACATTCTTTACCCCTACGGTGAGCTCCCAAAGCTTTCCACCCCACGTCACTCATTCCACATCTTCCACCGCTTTCATCTGTTAATTGCCCATGTCACTCACCATACCCCGCCACTTCATCCACTACTCCATTAATGCTCAACCATCAGCAGAACCACAGGCTCAAGCTATAGATTCTAATAGTGAGCAACAATCTCCCATCATTCTCTGATTTCTATTACTTCTTATTATCACGTTTTCTTGAAATGAATGAGGTGTTTTTACCCTCAAATGTAATATTTTGTAATGATATTTACTTCAAAGCAGTTAGAGGATGGTTAGGTAGTTTGATAGTTTTGGGTGGTTATTAACTATCCTATGATGTATAAAGAGGCAAGATTATAGTAAAAACGGGGTTCAAATTTTGGAGAACCTGGAGACTAGGCCACTGTATTCCTGATACAACTGTTTATTAATGAAAGAAACAGAAGTTTTCCATACATTGTTGGGTATGATTTTTTGACTTCTCTATTATGTGTCATCAAATGTTTTCTTCCTTTAGGTACAGTAATGAAGCTGCAGGTCTTTATTTGCTTATGTAAATGAAGTTAAAATCCCTTAAAAGAGCGCTCCTACACTTGAAGTTCCCACCTCTGCAATTCTCCTAAGTTACAGATAGTAGTTTATGTGTAAGACAACATATTATATTTAACTCCTCCAAGTGTCATAGATAGTGGATTCTGTGTAAAACAACATATTGTCTATGACTCCTGTACTTGAAGTTCCCACCTCTGTAATTCTTTTGAGTTATAGATAGTAGTTTCTGTGTAAGACAACATATTATCTTTAACTTCTCAAAGTGTCACAGGTAGTAGATTCTGTGTAAAACAACATATTGTCTATGACTTCTTCAAGCTTTCTTCATTCATCATTTATATTCAGTAATCAATTGGCATTCTGAGATTTTCATGTCACCTAAGTATTGAGGGTTTAAAACCAAGTCTTCAGGTCCTTCATTTGAGAATACAACATACAATTAAGTGACAAACAATTGACAATAATTATAAACATTAATGTCTCAAGCACAATTCCTACATAGTCAGGAAATTGGTTTCTTAAGGTACAACATTAATTGGCATTGTTGCAGGGGAGAGAAGACAAGAACACTCTTCCCTGGGTTTTCAATATTTTCCTCTGGTTGTTTAGTGAGGAGGAAATATTTGGCTGTTTGAACAAAAGCAATAACTCTAGCTCCAAAGAGATCCCATACAAGGTAAGATACCTCACATCAAAAAGTTCAAGCCCTTTCAAATCCACTTACACCAAGTCCTACACGGTCTGCACTAGGCAGAAGTTCACCACATCTTTCACATTCATCTCTTATTAACCAAGATTCACCTTCTGCATCCAATTCATTTGAAAAACCTAACTGTTACACAATAATTTGTCACCAGCCTCATATCCCCTTGAACAACATCTCCACTGTGTCATACATCAAACAAATATGTCCACATCTTTTATTAATTCAAGATGATTAAACAAGTGCTCTTTGATCCTGAAGATTGACCCTTTTACCCATGTTTCTGCACCGTCGCAGGTTAACCTCATTCTGCCTGCGATGATTCTCTGTGATGAACTATAGCTTTGTGATGCCATCGTAGGAGTACATTTGTTTCCTGCAATGGTTGAATTCTAGGGTTCGATGCAAGTATTCAAAATCACTCTTGTGACGATGACTCTGAATGCATTGCTTCCTTATGCCATCATCATTGAGCCTTTGTGTATGACTTACGACAGACTAGATATGTCAAATTATTTAGAACAAAAAGCTTCTGGGTGTTTCTAGAGCTGGTTGTTGGGTTTGGGGAGTTCGCCTTTCCTCCCTTGGGATGTTTGTTCCAGCTTTTGAGCAACTTCCCTTGAGGATAAGCTCCTTTTCCCTCATTCACGGAGACTCCTTCTCTTATAAAAATCACTTCCTATTGCTATGATCAGGTAGTTCTTGGTTTTTGGATTGAGCAGATTAGCTAGCTTTGTGTGAGTTTGATAGTTTGCAGTGTGAATTGCTGATACTGGAGCAATTGATTGTGGATTGCCTTAGCCTTGCATTAGTGTGTGAGAGAGAGAGAGTCATCATCCATTTGGGAGACCCATCTTGAGAGTGAATGCTTGAAGAAACATGCTGGCTAGACCCTTTGAGGAAGTTTGTAGCGTTAAGGGTTGGTTGTAAGCTTTTCTCTTGTTTATTTTTAATACAATCAATGATGATTTCCTATGTATTGTGTGCAATATACATGATAGCTTATGATTCCTTGACTTTGTAAGTAAATAGATTATTGTTGTATGCTGTCACGTGTTCTGTTGTTCTCTTGTGTTGTTTCAGGTATACTGCTCGTTCAGGAGAAGGAACGATAGTTGGAGCGGTGCAACGAAAGCTTCATCGAACATCGGTTTGAGGTAGGTCCTTACAACGATGTCTGTTTAAGGAAATTGATTATTGTTTTGTCCTACTATGACTAGATGCACTCTAGGGCTAGAGGGTTTGCCTCTGTTCATGGAGGGAACATTTCCTACATCACAAGTTGGCGACTCCACTAGGAATCTTGCTTTTGCATGTTGTCTTTTGTTCACTTTTGATTTGTTTTTGATTTTTAGTGTCTCTTGATTTTGGGGCTGAACCTTTAGTGTTCTAGCTTGCCTGAGTCATTCTGGTAGTCCATATCACTATCTGTGAGATTAATTTGGTTTCTTTTGGTAGTTTTTGTTTTTCTTTCACTCTTAATCAGACCATTTTTGTTTATAGCTTAATAGCTGTGATGACATCACCCCTGTCCTTCTTTGTAAACTTGCACATCGCAGATATCCCATCGTTCAGTTGCAATGATTCTTGAAATCGGGCCGTTAAAGAAGACAGGTGTACACTTGCGACGACGTCGCCCAGTTCCTGACTTTGTGCTTGCGACGATTAGCTTTTCATCCCAAGTTGTTGGTTATAGACCCGCAACAATTCCTGTAGAAGTTTTTTTTACAACTTTACCTCCCGAACTGACTAGTATTGCATGCCCCCCTGCTGTTTCTTGTCTCTCATCATCTTGTTTTACTTGTCCTTGGTTAAGGCACTTCTTTATTGGTTGCATTTTAGTGAGTCTTGTGGTTTCAAGCCATGTGACCTCGATCTGTTAAAGGTTTATGTGAAAAGTCACTTGTTGGTTAACCCGTCCATCCTAGGTTCACCCACAACCATTTGATTGATTTGTTTGAAACTTTGTTACTGCTTGTTTTCATTTTTATTGATCTTTAGTGTATGATTATCAAACCGATTTCATGTATTGATTTGATTTCCACACTTTAAAACATAGATTACATTTGTTGGATTAGTCGGCTTACACTTGCTTGTTTGTCATCAAAATTCCAAAAATCGAAAATATTACATTCATAGAGCATGCGAAAGTGAAAGTGTACTTGCATTACTGAATTTTCATAATCGAGAAACTAGGAAGCAAAGTTCAAATCTTTCATAAGTAGTTGTGAGATAAGTGTTTTGATGCAGTGTGTTTTTTAGTGCTTGCATTTGCTTGTCTTGGTTTGTGTTCACTTGGAAATGAGCTCTTTTACCCTTATCTAGGTAGGTGTTCATCGAATCAAATGATTTTTTACTCATTGTAGCTGCATCCTAGGAATTTTTGAAATACATTCGGTAGGGCCTGAAAACCGAAACTTAATTCAAGATCAACTCTTAAAATTTATTGAATGAATCTAACAACGCATTGGAACTTAATGCACATTTATCTAGAGGTCTAGGCTAGAGATGAGCTCCAGCGTCACTAAACCTAGTCACTATTGTTCTCGCTAAAAGTTGGGTGATTCCTCTTTTTCGAGTTCAGTAGCTACTAGTACGGACTTGTGCTCCTCATACCGTTGAGTATATATCTGGAGACCCCACTAGGTTATCATCCTACCATCCCTAGGAAGCCGAGTCTGCTACCTTACGAACCGTAACACACCGAACACAACATTCGGGAAGACTGACTGCCGTACAGAAAGTCCTTGGTCATTTTTTCTTTCATTTGATCACCAAGGTGTATATGCAGTTTTACGGTTAGTTTGGTAAACCTCTTTTCTAGTTCTCCAGAGTAGTCGCTTTCATTCCTTTTCAACTCCTTAAAGAAAAGGATCATCTGAGCACTTGTCACTTCAGGCTCATTAAACATTCAAAGGCAACTAGTGTCATCTTTTGTCCTTTTTCTCGACTCTTTAAATATGAAAATGTCAAGTTTTGTTCCTATGTCATAAAATTTATTCGACCGCACTCACATTTTTCCTGTTAATCTTGACTGTGTTTTGGTTCACATTAAATTGTGACCCTTATCGATTATCTCTTTTCCCTGAACCTTGAGTTAAGTCATCCTGGTGGAATCACCGATCATCTGACCTCCCACCAAGGGTGTACTCTGGAAATCTTCTTACAAACCTAATGCTCGTGCCGCGTAGCACTATAGCATTATGGAGGACTTATCCCAAGCCCCTTCAGCTATGCCCGTGTTGGAAGTACTCCAGAGTTGTCCCTCTTAGAGGAAGTCTTTGCTATCAGCCATTGGTGGCATTGACCCGGCTAATTTGGACCTTATCACTTTCAATATGGATAATCATGTACCGAGATTGCCTCACCAGATTGCTTTCCTCATTCAAGTAATCATCAACTCGAAGAACATTCATCGTACTATCATTGATGAAGGCGCCTCGACTTGCATCATGTCTGTTGCTTGTTGGAAGGCCATCGGTTCACCAACGTTGAGTCAATCTCCTAATACTTTGGAAGCCTTCGATGGAATAGATTCCTAGCCTTTTGGTATCCTCCCACATTTGCCTATCACCCTAGAGGGAAAATTTGACTTACAACCTTTTGTTAGGATGAAGATAGAGATACGCCATGCGTGATATGGCCTCATCCCTCTTCCGTGTGCTCTGTTTTCCCCACCAAGGGAAGATTATCACGGTTGATCAATTGTCCTTCTTCGTTTCATCCTCTTCGGATGGCAACATTCTGTTTGTGGAGCATACCTCCATCCCTTATGAGAGTGTGCCGCTAGAATTTTCAAAGATCCCATACCTATGGGTGTATTTTTGCTTCCACCTCCCAACATCGCCCCCATTAATATGATTTCTGTCTGCTCTGATCCGTGGGTTCTTCTGCCCACTGATCTAGTAGACTCTTGGGGTGAAATGATGCCATTGAGTCTCGCCAAGCTCAACTATGTTGAAATTGTTTCCGCATCAACTTCATCTTCTAATCCTACTCGATCGAGCAGGCCTCTTGACGCGTATGTACAATCCCCTTGGCTCGGAGATATTGTTTCTTCAGATCCATTACAAGATATTTTTCCTTCTGATGAAGCAATTTTAGAAACTATGTCTTTCGAAGAGCCTCCTTGGTCTGATCATCACCATCATTCTTCTTTTCTCCCAGGCCATGGGGCAATGACTACCTGCCTAGAGAGGTTTGCTTCCTGTATCCCCTCCCATCCACTTCAGGCACCTATTCAAGTTCATGAAGTTTTTTCTGAAGGAAATATGGGGAACATTACACAAACTATGCCCATCAACATCTCTGTCAAACCAGGGATTGTTGAGAATATTCACATTGGAGTTACTTGTACTCCTAAGGAAATTCAGTTGTATACTGACCTTTTCAAAGAGTTTTGTGACATCTTTGCCTGGTCATACGAAGAAATGCCTAGTATTGACCCTAGTATCGTGGTACACGAGATCCCTACGTATCCCTGTGCCAAGCTTGTACGACAACGCTTACGTCTTATGCACCTAAGAAAAGCCGCAGCTATTAAGGGAGAAGTTGAAAAACTTCTCAAGGTAGGGTTTATTTACCCTATCCTGTTGACTGATTGCATTTTGAATATTGTCCCTATGACCAAAAAGCAGGGCACTATTCGGGTTTGTGTTGATTACCGTGACATCAACTGTGCGTGTCCAAAGGATAATTATCCTACTCCTTTTATTGACCAGCTCGTCAACGATTGTGCTGGACGTGAAATTTATTCATTTATGGATAGTTTTTCTAGTTACAACCAGATTAATATCTTCCCGGCTGATCAACACAAAATGGCCTTCATCTACCCGTGGGGTACCTTTGCTTACAAGAAGCTTCCTTTCAGCCTTAAAAATGCTGGTGCTACCTTCCAACGAGCAATGTATTATGCGTTTCATGACATCTGTCACATTATTCAACCCTATCTGGATGACCTGTTGGCTCATTCTACTAAATGATCTGACCATTCGAATCACCTCTGCGAGATCTTTCTTCGTTTTCGACATTACCGCATATGCCTTAATCCACATATGTGTGTCTTCTGCGTCAGATCTGGCAGACTTCTCGGGTTTTTCAGCTCTAAAGAGGGCATCCGTCTCGATCCCTTGACAGTTGAAGCTATACTGAATCTTCCTCCTCCTGCTTCTTTGCATCAGTTGCAGAGTTTGCAAGGCAGAGCCAATTTCCCCCGTCGTTTTATACCTAACTACGCCAAAGTAGCTAAAGGCTATACACATCTTCTTAAGCGTGACACTCCCTTTGTTTGGGATGCCATTTCCCAAGAATCATTCGAGCAACTCAAGACTCTTCTTCTTTTTGCTCCCTTATTGCGTCTGCCTGATTATCATCGTGACTATACTCTTTATCTCGCTGCTACCGATAGCACTATTGGCATGGTTTTGGTTCAAGATGACAACGACGGTTCTAAGAATGTTATTTAATATCTCAGCCACAACCTCCTTGAAATAGAGACTCGATATGCCTATGTCGAGAAGCTCGCCTTGGCAGCCATTCAGGTTGTCCAACGTTTCCATCATTATATTTTGTTGCGCATGACGACTGTGATTTTTGATTGCAACCCAATGACATACATCTTGTCACGTCAATTGTTGGGGGGCAAGTACTCAAAATGCATCGTTATCTTTCAAGAGTTCGACTTGGATTTCACTACTGCCAAGTCTAGGAAGTTCCTCATCTTTACTGAATTGATTTGCTCATTACCGTCCTCTACCGCACCCTCTCGGTAAGAGGATCGCATTCAAGACGATACTCCTTTCTTGATCAGCACCCTCTATCCTTGGTACAACGACATTATCGTCTACCTCCAGTCATCTTCCTTTTGTCCTAATCTATCTAAGGATGCTCGGCGATGTATTCTTCACCATTCTCAGCCTTATTGCATTGTTGGAGACACTTTATACTATCTCGGCATTGATTCTGTTCGCCGTTGTTGTTTGACGTTCGAGGAAGCTGAACGAGTCTTGAATGACTGCCACTCTGGTGCCTGTGGTGGTCATATGTTTGGTTATGCCATTGCCCAAAAAATCCTCCGCGCTAGTTACTTTTGCCCCTCTATTTTTAAAGACTGCATTCTTGCTGTCTGTTCCTGCCATGCGTGGCAAATCTACCAGCGGAAGATGCATGCACCACCATCCCCGTTGCACCCTGTCATTACTGTTGGCCCTTTTGCTAAATGGGGCATAGATTTTATGACCTGTAACCCTCGTTCGGCTGGGGGGAATGGGTATATTATCATTGTCATCGATTATTTTACAAAATGGGCCGAAGCGATGCCTATGTTGACAAATGACGGTAAGACAGCGGCACAATTTTTTATTCAATCATGTAATTACTCGATTTGGAGTCCCTCAAGCTATTGTCACTGATCACGGTTCTCATTTCCGTGGTCATATGATGACTGAGTTAACAACCCAGCTAGGCTTGCGTCACGATAGCTCGATGCCTTACTATCCTTAAGCCAATGGCCAAGTCGAAGCCGTCAACAAGGTGTTGGTCACGATGCTTCAACGTACCATAGCAATGCACAAGTCTAATTGGCATTTGATGTTTTTTTCTGCCTTATGGGCCTACCATACCTTAATGAAGGATGTGACTAGATTCACACCGTTTCAACTCATTTATGGTTTGTAGGCTACCCTTCTGATTGAATGTGAGATACCTTCTCTCAAGTTAGCTGTCGAATTGCTCCCGAATACTACACCTATAGAAGAATATCTTCTTTACCTACAACAGCTAGACGAGACCTGTCGACTTGCTTCTCTAGTTATCTATTTCTAGACGAAGAGAGTGAAAACTCACTTCGATTCAACTGTTAATCCTCGTTCTTTCATTGAGGGAGATTTAGTCCTGCTGTACGATCAAGCGAATGATGCACTGGGGGCAGGAAAATTCGAGCCTATGTGGCATTGGCCTTATATTGTGAAATGCATTTTGCAAAAAGGGGCCTATGAGCTAATTGACTATGAATGCAACCCGTTAGATAAGCCTTGGAATGGGCTTTATCTTAAAAAGTATTATGCATGAGTTTTCGTGCATCTGTTGTGTACATACATGTGTTTTTAGTGTGTGCATGTTTGGCTTGGTGTGTAGGCATTATTGCTGCTTATTGTGTCTTTTTACTTCTTGTGCAGATGTATGTTGCACCTTATATCGGTTTCGCTGATGGTGCCTGCCGCAGCACACAGAATCTTTCCTCTGCAGCATGGGTGATCTATGATCCTTAGGGTGAGTTAGTATACCTTCAAGGTGTTTGTCTTGGGTGTACCACAAACAATGTTGCTGAATATAGCGCTGTCATTGAATTATTAGCTGAGGCTGTTGACCTCTATATTCGTGCATTGGTGGTGAATCTGGATTCTAAACTTGTTGTTCTTCAACTTAATGGGTAGTATTCCGTCAGAAACCCTCAAATATTGAGATTGTATTTGCATGTTCACTTACTAGAAAGAAATTTTGATTCTATTACATATCATGTATTAGACAGACATTTACGCAATTTATAATCAAACCATTATATGCAAGTAAACAAACATAATAAGAAAGCATATATATATATATATATATATATATATATATATATATATATATATATATATATATATATATATATATATATATATATATATATCGTGTGGCGCACCGAGGCGCTCAAAAAATAATAGTGTGTATGTCCAAAAAATAATGTGTATGTTCAGGTCACAATCTGAGACACATGTCTCTCAAAAAATATAGCAGAAAAATAAACCTAGGTGACTACTGTGGTGGGTTATGCTCTCTGTAGCAAACCACCGCCCGGACCACTCACCTGAGTAGTCTATGAACCCGCGGAGACACACCCACAGTGTGTCGCTGGTACTGGCTAGGGACCTCCTCAAACCCTCTATAGTCCAAGATCCCCTCAGTCAAGCCCTCTAAGTTTTGGGCTATCTCCTCTTCTGCATCACTGCCGGGAGCTGGCAGGGCTAACTCTTTCTTCTCCTCCCTCCATGTTGTACTAGCGAGACCCATTGGTCTCTCAGGTCCCATGTCTGCAAGATAAGCATAATAATTATTAGGGCATGTGCACTTAAAATCCAAAAACAATATAAAATGAAAAACTGAAATATAAAAAGTAGTGTAGCAGTCAAACCAAGTGTGTTACCTCTCTCGTCCCATTGCTCCCTGGGCGGGAGCAGCATGTCGGGGTCTCCTGTGAAATTTGTACCTGCATAGGGCCAGTCTTCAACGTATACCTCCTATCGATCCAGCCACTCCATGAAGTCAGGACCCCATGATACTGTCGGACCACCACCCCCCCGTGGCATTACAAAAGGCCATCTGGAGATGCGAGTCTCCCGTAGTCTTGGCAGATTTATGTGCACGTCCCATAGCTGGAGCAAGGGTACCCGCTCTAGCATGAGCGGTACCAGGATGGATCCATATCCAAACTGTTTGGTCTCTCCCCGCTGACAGTTGGTCAGCTGTCTCTTCAGATTCAGGCATACTGCCTCTACCCAATCATACATAGTGGGGTTGAGGAAATCTAAGGCCAACCATAGTTGGGTCTTAGTTGCCTCATGCTGAGCCTGAGAGCCTGCTGCTCTCGTGATCATGAATAGTAGGATGCGTAGTGTCAAGTCCTCCACTATGGGAATCTGAAACTTCCCACTAGTGAGAGATTCGCATGCCCTCGGGCACACTTGTGCAATCAGCATGTCTAGGGACTCTCCAGCGATCCGGACGCCGCCCATGTGGGGTCTTTCCCCACGGAGAGACAATCCAGTGAGAAAATAAATGTCAGTCGCATCAAACTCAATCTCCTGCCCCCAAATTATGAACTTGCCCTCAGTCGGGTTCCATAAGTGAATTAGGAACTCCAGGAAGTCCAGTTGCACTCGTAACAAGGGTGTAAGGAAGAATTTCAATAGCCCGCAGTTATGGAGAGCCAACCTGCATTACGGGTCTGTTGCCCCTCTTTCATCATCTGCATCATGTGTGCGTTCTTGCCACACAAAAACCATTTTAAAACTTGCACATGCGAATGCCAACTAATTAGAACAAGTTCGAACCACTTTCATCCTTTAAAAAGCCCTAAAACATAAAAATTTTGAGTTTACGGTGCTGTCGCAGCTATTTCTAAAACAACTGTGACGGTCCTCTTTCACCATGTATTATTTTTCAGATCGTCACAGGAGTACACGTGTTTCCTGCAACGATGCCGAATCTGATGCATACAAAATCCCCAATTGTCGCAAAACCGCGTGGGATTTCTACGACGACCGCAGAGCGATTTTGGAATAAAAAAATCCTTCCAAAATCGCCTAAAAAGCATGAAATTCAAACTGAAAACAATCAAAATGGAATGATAGGGGTGAGATACTTACTTGGCGAAAGAACAGGACGGAATTGTTGGCCACGAATGAAGAAATCGACCTCCAAAGTTTGCACAGGTACATGGTATTTAGAAATTACCAAGGATGAAAATAAAAACAATGTAAAAATATTTTTACCATAGCCTCTATTTATAGTTTTTCTTGAAATTTTAGGGTTTTTAACTCTACGGTTAGTATTTTACTATAGTAGTTAGGGTTTTTAACCTAGTTTTTTTAATATCGCATGTGTATTTTTGTCGAATGGATCTTATAATTGATTTTCTGTGGAGAAACAGGGGCATCGAATATATTTTCTGGTTCATGAATACTTGATAAATACTGTGAAATTTTCTCCTGAGTCCTCTTCAAGCTCTTTTCTGACTCATAAAACATGAAAAGATTGTCGAGTTTTTTCGTTGTAACTCATTAAAAGAAAATAACAATGGCCGTTTGCTTTTAGCTCTTTTCCGACCGTTTAAACATGAAAGGATAGCCGAGATTTTGTCGTTTTGGGCTCGTTTTGGTTACGAAACATTGTGTTTCCTGTGAGTTTTTTACTTTTTCGGGCTGGAGACACTATGAACAAAAAGTACTCCTTGACCGTAATAAGTCGAGCGGTTCTCTCGAATATTATTTTCTACCTTTTCGGGCTCGAGGGACACAAATTTATGAAAAGGGACCCCCCTGGAGTTTTCTTTTCTGTGTCTTTTTCAAACTCTCTAAACATGAAAAAGACTTTGAGTTTTTCCTATGTCGGACTCGTTAAACCCATATGACATTGGACTTGTCACTATGATGAGACCTGACCTTCTCCTTCCTAGGGCTCATTAAACTTACACTAGGTTGGATTTGTCTGAAGGACGAACTTATATCACAAGCATATGCTATTTCCTTCAAGCTTGTTTTTCAAAAATAATTGGGGTACTTGCCAGCAATGGTGGGGAAAAATTTGGAAATCGTCTATTGGTTCCCTACGGCAGCTCGTCACTCTTGAACATCGACACTTTTGCTTTTCGCCAGGTTTGGGATATCCTCACATCGTCATTAGCCTTTCGGTGTTTGCGTTTGCCATTTTGCCTCATTGCATTTGATCCCTATTGTCTCCATTAGGCCATTGATCCCTTGGTACCAAAATGCTGCCGCACTCCGGAGTCGTGTCACTGATATGTTCAAGAGTATAATCCTTCTGCAATTTTCCCCCTTACCTCCTCCTCTGATTCTCTGCATCATCCATCTTCATCTTATTCCTTGTCTCGTGTCATTGATGGGGGAAACGTTATGGCCCTCCTGCGACGGGTCGCTTCCTATCGACACCAATTCATTATTCAGGAAGTTGATCTAGAGCTTTCCTTTCTGTACCTTGGAGCTTGCACGCCTCAATGGAAATTTCTTTGCACTCGACGACAGGCTTTCATCATTGGTCTTCGATCAGGTGATTCCACAAGTGTTCGACTCCAGATCATTCTTCACACTTTGTGGATTGTACTGGCAGTACCTTGAGAACCATTGACATTACTGGTGGTTTCTCTCGCGCTTGTTAACGGTTTACATCATTGACTGGTAATCAAGCTACTTTCTAGCATGCTCGACTTCAGCACATCTATTCGCATACTAGAGATTGTACTATGATCCATTGGGATTCAAGACCACAGACTAAGATTATGTAAGTTCGGGTTGTGTGGATTGGTTCGTGATTTCACACATGACTCTTTGATTGGATGGTTGCGACCATACTTGAGTATTTCGAGATGGCTGCGTCCATACCTCTATTTATATGGTCTTATCGACTGGGTGGTTGTGTCCATTCCACAGACCAAGTTTATCAGTCTTTTGGATGGCTGCGCCCATGCCTCGACTACATGTATTTCACTATCAGAGATATCAGTTGTACTTGCGCTTGTAGGCTCTCAGTGATGGTGTTCCGGTCCAGTTATGATTTCGTAAAGCATTTCACCCCTCCCACTCTCTCGGCCTTCATGCTTTAGGGGGCATCTGTTACACAGTAATTTGTCACCAGCCTCATATCCCCTTAAGTGACATCTCCACTGTGTCATACATCAAACAAATATGTCCACATCTTCCTATTCATTCAAGAAGATCAAACAAGTGCTCTCTGATCCTGAAGATTGACCCTTTTACCCATGTTTCTGCATCGTCGCAGGTTAACCTCATTCTTCCTGCGACGATTCTCTGTGATGAACTATAGCTTTGCGACGTCATCGCAGGGGTACATCTGTTTCCTGCAACGGTCGAATTTTAGGGCTCAACGCAAGTATTCAAAATCACTCTTGCGACGATGACTCTGAATGCATTGCTTCCTTGCGTCGTCATCGCTGAGTCTTCGTGTATGACTTGTGACGGACCAGATATGGTGAATTAGTTCGAACATAAAGCTTTTGGGTGTTTCTAGAGCTGGTTGTTGGGTCTGGGGAGTTCGCCTTTCCTCCCTTGGGATGTTTGTTCCAGCTTTTGAGCAACTTCCCTTGAGGATAAGCTCCTTTTCCCTCATTCATGGAGACTCCTTCTCTTATAAAAATCACTTCCTATTGCTATGATCAGCTAGTTCTTGGTTTTTGGATTGAGCAGATTAGCTAGCTTTGTGTGAGTTTGATAGTTTGCAGTGTGAATTGCTGATAGTGGAGCAATTGGTTGTGGATTGCCTTAGCCTTGCATTAGTGTGTGTGAGAGAGAGAGTCATCATCCATTTGGGAGACCCATCTTGAGAGTGAATGCTTGAAGAAACATGTTGGCTGGACCCTTCGAGGAAGTTTGCAGTGTCAAGGCTTGGTTGTAAGCTTTGCTCTTGTTTATTTTTAATACAATCAATGATGATTTCCTATGTCTTGTGTGTAATATACATGATAGCTTATGATTCCTTGACTTTGTAAGTAAATAGATTATTGTTGTATGCTATCACATGTTCTGTTGTTCTCTTGTGTTGTTTTAGGTATACTGCTCATTAAGGAGAAGGAACGATAGCTGGAGTGGCGCAACGAAAGCTTCATCGAACACTGGTTTGAGGTAGGTCCTTACAATGATGTCTGTTTAAGGAAATTGATTATTGTTTTGTCCTACTATGACTAGACCCACTCTAGGGCTAGAGTGGTTGCCTCTGTCTGCAAAGGGAACATTTCCTACATCACACCAACTGTTAGGAACACTCTTTAGAGTCTGTTTCTTTTTCAGTATCTACTATAGTTATTCAGCCTGAACCTATAACTACATTACCATCTTTGCACACTCCATTCACTCCTCAGTCATTTGCTGGTAATCAAGGTTTAGTAAATTCGGGAGCAAATATGGCAGCACCTGCATTTTTGATGAATAGGTATGCACCTATTCAATCGCCACAATAGTTGAATCAAATTCCACAAGAATACTTGAAGATTCTTCCTCATTTCATAGGGGAGGATGAATAAACAACAGAGAGTCATATATCAGTATTTTTTAATTTCGTAGAAAACCTAAATGTTGAACACCTGGATGTTGTTCTAAGACTTTTTATCCAATCCTTGAATGGAGAAGCAAGAAAATGGTTTAAAGGGCTTCCTAATAACTCTATTACAACATGGGATGAGATGGAGCGCCTGTTCACCCAGAGATGGGGAGAAAAAAGAGACCATGGGTATTCACTCATAGAGTTTAATGCTAGAAGGAAGAAATCTGATGAAACTGTAGTTGAATTTATCATAAGATTTAATAAATTGTACAATAGTCTTCCAGTGGAGAGTAAGCCCCCTCCTGTTGGTGCAAAGATAACTTTTGCAAGGGCTTTTGAGTCATATTTTGGATTCACATTGAAGGAGAGGAGATCCCCAACCCTTGATCAGATCCAAACAGATGCACTAGAGATAGAAGCAAATTTGGTGGCTGTAGGTAAAACACCAGATGCACAACCTATCCAAGATAAGCGAAAGGCTAAAGTAGAATCCTCTCAAGATCAAACATTAGAGGATATGAATAATGTAATTAGAAATTTGTCTAATAAATTGATTAAATTGGAATTAGAGAGTAAGAATTCTCAGAGACAAGTATAGCAAAATAGAAATTTTAATCCTCAATATAGAAGACAACCTCTGCAAATTTTACAGAGGGAGAGAAAAGATCAAGATCAGATTCAAGCACCATTGTATATAGAGGTAGATCTTGATGGAGTACCAGAGCATTCCAAGGATCATGATGACCATATTTTCACATTGTATGCAGTAGATGAAGATGAACTAGGTGTTGAGGGAGGAGAATATAGTGAAACAGATGTCATCTATGATGATAATGAAATTGATGAATGTTGGAAGCGGTTTTCTGATTTTATGCAGGCAGAACTACATAAGAAATATGACTTGAGATCAAGGAAAAGATATAGAAGTCAAGAGGATGAGGGTGAGCAACAAGTTCCAGCTCCCTTACAAAAGGCAACTCTAAAAGAATAAGAATCACAACCTGCAAAACATTTGAATAAAGGAAAGCAGCAGCAGAATACAAGTAGCAAGACTCAAATTCTTCAAGGTGAGCCTGCTCAAGACAAAAGTGAAAAAACTCCTTTTAGAAAAACTTGTTTCCATTCTACAAGAGATTTCAGTTATGAAGAAAAGTGAAGATGAAGATGAAAAGAACACTAAACAGGGTCATGTGTTTAGTTTAACTAAAGAATTAGAAAAAAATCCTAATTCAAGTGCCCCTCACAAAGTTAGTCAAAACACTAGCTTATCAAAGAGAAATTAGAGAGTTTATCAATCCATCTCAAAATGTGAATATAAATGACATTGTGAGTTTGCAAGAAGATAAAATAGTAGTGGTTTTTGGTTCACATGTAGAGGAGGTAGATTCTTCAACACCTCCTTTCTACATTTCTTTATTGGTTCATGATTTACTCTTGCACAATTGTATGTTTGATTCAGGAGCCTCACATAACCTTATGCCATTATTAGTGATGAAACAACTAAACCTACAAGTTACTAAACCTTACAAAGACTTGTATTCTTTTGATTGACATAAAGTCAAGTGTCTGGGGGGCATTAAAGATATGGTGGTGTCACTAGCCCAGATTCCTGCCAAAAGTTTGGTAATGGATGTAGTGGTAGTAGATATCCCTGCTAGGTTTGGAATTTTACTATCTAGCTCATGGGGATCTAAATTGGGTGGTGTTTTGAAACTAGATTTGTCTTATGTTGTCATACCAATTTTTGGTGGGGAAGAAAGGAGGTTGTACAGAGAAACAAGATTTATTAGAACAATCACAAATAATGAAGAAAGTAATTCACCTGTATATGGCTAGGAAAAAGATGATTTTTCTTGCTTCAAGCTACGCGACAATGCAGAATTGGCTAAAGATAACCAGAGGCAACTTACTTCAGCCTGTGTAAATACAGAGATGCAAATAGAAGGGGTGTGGAAGTGCTTCTTTAATGGAGCCTATTCTAAGGAAGGAACAGGTGATGGTTTCCTTTCACAGGATGAACAGATTCAAGATCACAATATTGGAACTAGAAGGGGCCCAAGCTGGTCAAATTGTTCAAGGAAGTTTCACTTAATTATAAGGAGAGATATATTAAGCTTTTCAGGCAATACACTGATGATTTGGCTTGGTCCTATGAGGATCTCAAGACATATGAGGAATGCATTTTCAACAGACTTGGATGCCCTGTCAAACTCATAACAGACAATGCTCAAGTGTTCTGTTCAAGTAATTTTGTTGCCTTTTGTCAGAAGTATAATGCCATTTTATCTCATTTAACTGCTTATCATCCACAGGGAAATGGATTGGCTGAATCCACTAACAAAACTTTGATGAGAATCCTTAAGAAAACTACTGCAGAGAATCTTGATGGTGAAACTCTACAGGTGCCTGTCAATGGGTAGTACCTCAAGCATTACTTCCAGTTCTAAAGCATAAGCATCCTATCAGTGTAGATACCATAGTGAATTCAGTGTACAAATTCCATAGGATTTGAATTGGTTAAGCAATATATGACTCCATGCCCGAGGTGAAGGCACTGATCTGTAGTTCCTAGTGCTTCCGTAGCAAAATCACTATCCCCAGGTGGAGCCAAATGTTGTAGCATCCATTGTTATTTAAGTTTTATTTTCAGTTTTATCACAAAATGAAAGAAAAATAAAAAAATATGAAAGTGATAAACCCGCAAGAATATCTGGGCCATTCGATCAACAGGCCATAGATCTGACAGTAATTGCGTATTTAATTAGAATGGGGTTTATTTCAGAGATCAGATGCAATGGTGTATTAAATACAGTTTAATTCACTGAAGTTGGGGCCAATCTCAGCCGTCCATTGAAAGAGATGGGATCTGACGAATATCGGGTTGGATATCGGGTCAGAAAGTAATGAGGTTCTATCTTTGGAATCGGACCCGATAAATCATTAACTGGTAGTTTTTATTTTCTATCGGGTCCGTATGATGCTGACAGATATTGGGTCAATGAGTAATCATTGGGTCAGCGAGTAATCAGGTTTTGTCTTTAAAATCAGACCTGATAAATCATTAAATGGAAGTTTTATTTCCTATCGGGTCCATATGGGAGTTAAAGGTGCGTTGAAAAGGCGGGCACGGCAGGTTATGAACCAGAGTGTTAATTCTTTTGAGTTCCATGGTAACCAAAGGTTTACTGTTGTCTAAAGGTCATGAAGGGTCAAGAGTTGTGATCAAGCAATAGCTTGATAAGTACGTTGAGGTGCGCTGCGGGGGAGCAATAAGCATGAAGATTAATTAAATCTTAACCCCTGTAGTTGACCGTGACATTAGCATGGTTGACCGCAATGTGTGGCTAGGAATTATTGTGGGGGTTCAACCTTGTTGAAGCTCCTATACATTCTTTACCCCCGCGGTGAGCTCCCAAAGCTTTCCACCCCATGTCGCTCATTCCACATCTTCCATCGCTTCCATTTGTTAATTGCCCACATCACTCACCATACCTCGCCACTTCATCCACTACTCCATTAATGCTTAGCCATTAGTAGAACCATAGGCTTAAGCTATAGATTCTAACAACGAGCAGCAATCTCCCGTCATTCTCTAATTTCTATTACTTCTTATTATCATGTTTCCTTGAAATGAATGAGGTGTTTTTACCCTCAAATCTAATATTTTGTAATGATATTTACTTCAAAGCATTTAGAGGATAGTTAAGTAGTTTGACAGTTTTGGGTGGTTATTAACTATCCTATAATGTATAAAGAGGCAAGATTATAGAAAAAACAGGGTTCAAATTTTGGAGAACCTGGAGACTAGGTCACTGTATTCCTGATACAACTGATTAATAAAAGAATAAAAAATTTTCCATACATTGTTGGGTATGATTTTGTGACTTCTCTGTTATGTGTCATCAAATGTTTTCTTCCTTTAAGTATGGTAATGAATATGTAGGTATTTATTTTCTTACGTAAATGAAGTTAAAATCCCTTAAAAGAGCACTCCTATACTTGAAGTTCTCACCTCTGCAATTCTCCTAAGTTACTGATAATAGTTTCTATGCAAGACAACATATTATCTTTAACTCCTCCAAGTGTCACAGATAGTAGATTCTGTGTAAAACAACATATTGTCTATGACCCCTATACTTGAATTTCCAACCTCGGCAATTCTTCTAAGTTACAGATAGTAGTTTTTGTGTAAGACAACATATTATCTTTAACTTCTCAAAGTGTCACAGATAGTAGATTCTGTGTAAAACAACATATTGTCTATGACTTCTTCAAGCTTTCTTCATTCATCATTTATATTCAGCAATCAAATGGCATTCTGAGATTTTCATGTCACCTAAGTATTGAGGGTTTAAAACCAAGTCTTTCAGGTCCTTCATTTGAGAATACAACATACAATTAAGTGACAAACAAGTGACAATAATTATAAACATTAATGTCTTAAGCACAATTTCTACACAACCAAGAAATTGGTTTCTTAAGGTACAACAACTGCCGCCAACCCCGCTGAAGTTGTGATTTTGGAAGCCACTATATCCAACACCCCAAGACCCGAAGTATCTAGTGTTGAAGCTACGCCTACTGTGACCACAGTGCCAAGGTCGCCGAGGCTGAGACAATCCATGGCAAAAGAAAAAAAACCTGTAGCACATGAAAAGCAGAAGAAATCGGTGCCGGTATGCGCTTCCCCAAGGAAGGATACCACGACACCAACACAGAAGAAGCATAAGAAACCGGTAAAATTAAAAGAGAAGGTTGTAGACCTAGAGGCGGAAGAAGGCCCAGGAGCGGAGGATATCGACGCTCAAGGCATAGAGGCCTTAACAAAGCTCCCTAAGTATATCCCTCCAAGGAAGGGAAAGGTGAAGATTACTAAAGACCCAGATTCAAAGAAGTTCACCATCTCCATGCCCCTGTTGCCTGAGTAGGTGCCTTTTGAAGGTCCGCGGCTCGCGCAAGTCCCACTATTGAAGATGGAGGATTGGGGTCTCGTGGATCATGCTAAGTTCCCTCACTTAGCGATGGAAAAATACATGAAGAGAGTGTATTATGAAGAAATAGGTGTTACCACGCTGGAAACAAAAGAATGGGTTCGCAATGTTGAGAAATAAGGATTTCTCAACTTGCTATGGGTGTCACATTACCATCGCACCCCCATTAATACAGTTTCCATACACTAGCTTCTCACTTTGGTGCATGACGGGTGTTCATGGCTAGGAAAAGAAGACACAGGTTCTGTAGGAAAAGGACGCTCTCCAGGCACACAATTCACGATTGGAGTCAGCAGTTGAGGAGGCATGTAGAACAGTTCCTGAGCTCCATATTCCCAAGGACGCTAACCAGAAGCAAAGATTAGAAAATTAGCTGCTAGTGTGCGTGAGGCCAAAGATGAGGCTAACCAAGTTCAATTTGAACTCAACATGAAGATCACTGAGATGCAATTGAAGATGCATCCCACAACTCTGCCAGAGGTCCAGAAGTAGTGCAGAGCTACGATCAAGGAAGGACTGGCCACTTTGGATGCCACAGTTGCAGAATGCACAACAATATTTGAGTAAGCTAGGGATTTTGTCACCAATATGCAAGAAGATCCAAACCTACAGAAACTGAATACAGAGATTAGGGAGTTGCAACGACAGTATGACGAAGTAAGGTCAATGGCGTGCTCCATCACACTAGCATAGTGCCTTACCAAATTACAAGAGGGGAAGTAGCTCCTAGCAGAAGTAGAGGCGGCACAGAAGAAGGAGACCCTACTCAAGGCCAGGTTGGAGGCTTGGTTAGAAAAGGCTTATCAAGTAATGACCACTATTGAGGATAAGCTAAACGGCTTGCAGTGAACAATGAGGCTGGTCGCAGACGGACCAACTATAGAGAAGTTAGTTGAGGAAGTGAAGTAGGCAGCAACCCAGAGCACTTCCAAAGTTGTGTGATTTAGGTAGAGCTGGGGGATCTTTGAAGCTAGATTGTCGTGTTAGCTGAGTGACTCGAGGGTGAGTCATGATCTTTGTGTTGGGAGCCTATTGGGATGGTGTCCCCTGGGTCAGTTTTGGGGGTTAAAGTAACCCAAGTTGTGATATATTTTTTTAAATGATGTAAATTCTCCATGATGTGTGGATGTGGAGCACATAGATGATTAGGAGTCAAAGGGGTTTTATCCCCTTGATTATGTAAAATATGAATCAGCTTTATGACATACCCATGGTCCGCGGACCATGGGATTGTATGTAAAAGGGTATAAATAGGTATGTCTTAGAGAGCCTAAGGCATGTCTATGGAGAAGAATGGATGGAGTACTAGAGTGATAGGGTAGAGAAGTGGGTCGGATAGGAAATAAAGGCTCTGCAGCTGAGTGTGCAAAGGCCTAAGTAGATTCCAAAGTTCAGTGCATGGACCCCTACAACTGAGTGCGCAGGGAAGTTTTGAGTTTGTAAATCCAAACTGAAGATAAATAAAGAAAGTTACCGAAGAAATCTTGTGTATATTTATTTACCTCTATTTATTTATGCTTGCAATATATGATGCTAATGAGTAATGTGTTATGAAATATTGATCTAAATGTACACGATCCTATTGAATAATTGTTAACTGATATACACAAGCATGTTTATGTAAGTTCATAAAGAATGTGATGAATTCTGTTATGTTTTCTAATTACTTAAGTAGATATGCACGAGATCTGATCTAGTGTTGTTTTCTGGTGTGCGTAAGTGGATGAATAAACTATTAAGAATCCACAAAGACCGATCATGGACCTTCGCGAAGGTCTAAGGACTATTTAGACGGAGTTGCAGTACCAAGCCCTAAGGGTTTATTGATTTGTGTAAAGGAAGATATAGGGTACTAAAGGACATCACACTAATCTCTGGATGTAGAAACTTGGTTCCAGCATCCCCCCATACTGTTTCGAGTGAGACTTCATCCTGCACTACGCGGGTTGTTGCCAAAAGGGCCAGAAGTGTAGGGTTTTGTTGGTTGGCGCAACTAACTCTGAACCTGGGTTAGGACCCCCTAAGCCAATAGTGAGGGCTTGGATAGGGTTTGGTTTTAGCTAAAAGTTTCACAAATTCGAGGAAAAAGATTTCAACCAGTGGAATTCGCAAAAGGAAATAATTCAATGGTTTAAATTTCAAAATTCAGTCTTCAAATTTGTGGAAGTTGGTGAATTTTCTCCACAGGTGCGCAAAAGTTGAGCTAGATGGTTAAGCTAGAGAAAATGAAAAAAATGGGCCCTCGAACACCTTTTTATACAATAATTCGATGAAATCATGATTATTTCCTCATGACATGGGTCATTTCCACACGATGGGTTGACTAGAATGGTAATTTGGTGTGGCAAGGGGTTACCTGGTTAGATGACATGGACAACTGGAGATAGCTAATAGGTATGGTGTATGCATATCCTATGTGGAGGGCCACATGATGTATTTTGCACAGTTGGAGGCTTGGCGTTTGAATAAATCAGAGTGGTTCAGAGCGTAGATAGGGGTTCCACATGGCTCCCTTTGTAGTACCCTACTCCATTATCCTCCACGTGTCTCCACGATACGAAGTTTCCTAATCCATTGGATGGCTGGGTGCTCTTGTCGTTGGACCCTGACTGTCATGCAACTTCCAGCACTTGTGCCTCTGGCACCCACAACACTATGTGCTTGCTCACTCCCTATTTGTTTTGGTGCCTACTGAGACTTGTTGTTGGATATTTTTCACTAGTGCCCACTAGATAAAGCCCAAAACTTTAACATTTTTTTGTTCCTTTCTTTGTTATATTTTCATTGGAAACATTGAAGAACTTCCCTCTCTAGTTCAAGCTTAGAGGCACCTTTTTTCATATGAAATCCCTTTGGAGAAAATTTCAAGATGGTATGATTTGGTACCAAAATCGGCTCCATGGTGGACAATGGGCCCTTGCGGTCTATTTCAAACTCATGTTTCTAATGCCTTCATCCATTAGGTTATGGATTCTTCTTTAAGATGACTTCTTTGCTTTGTAATTGTATATAACAATGAAAAATTTGAATACCCAAAACGAACTTATGGGAAGTTAATTCTTGAAAGAAAATTCCCCCTTTTCTTATATTCATTTTTTTTTAAACACCGTCGAATAATGTTCATGTGAAAATTTTCTTCAGGAATCCTCCATTGACAAGGATCCTAAGGAAATCTCCATCAAGGGTATCTAAATGATAAATATTATTGTATATAACTTCTTGTACACGGAAGGAACCAAACCAAAGATTATGAAATTTTCCATGCTTGCCTTTATCTACTAGGATTGAGTTCCATTTGAGCACTATATTTCCTACCTGCATGTCTCACTTCTTTGCTTTCTTATAAAAAATAGATTTCATCTTTTTTTGGTGGGCTTTGGTTTGTCTCAAATCTCCCTCTCTTTGTTTCTAGACTTCTATCATCTGATAAGTTATCTTTTGCATCAAGATGGTGTCTAGATCCTCTTGTTGTAGCAACTTCATCACTGGTATGGTAAGATTCATGGGGAAGATAGCATTTATACCATATACCATTTGGTAGGGAGAAGTGTTGATAACTCTTTTAGTACCGATTCTATCTTCTTAGGGTGCGTACTTGAGATTGGCATCCCAACTCTTCTTATTCTTATCCATCATTCTCTTGATGATTCTTGTTAGATTTTTATTTGATTATTATTCCAATCCATTCCCTTGAGGATAGTATGCTACAAAATGTCCCATTTCTACGTTTTAGTCCTAGCAGAACTGCATTTTTAAAGGATTTCAAGGCTTGTGCATTATTTGTGATTAACCTTCTGGGGCATCCATATCTAGAGAGACTGCAATCTTCTAGGAAAGTGATAACCTTCTCATCAACCTTACAAGTCAAAATAAATTCCACGCGCTTAGTGAAATAAATAATTGTTGTCTAAATATACATATGTTGACCACTTTATTTGGGATGTATTTCTCCAATGAAGTTTAGACCCCATTGCTGGAATAGAGCTTGAAATTGTATAAGATTCAATGGTAAAGACTTGAGATTTTTTTTCTTGTAAATGATTGAAATTTTGGACAAGCCCTAACATCAACATTTGTGTCGGGTCCTTGAAAAGAGAAGGTCAACAATACCCAACTCTCAAAATATTGTATATTGTGACCTTCCATGCGTGATGCCCTTCACATACCCCATGGTGAAACTATGAAATGATTTCACATGTTTGATATTCCATGACACAAGTTAGTAGGATGTCAACAGGACATTTCCTTTATAGACCTCTGTCCAAAATGGAATACGTGATTTCTCTTAGCTCTAGGGACCTCCATTTGGCCATGGGTATATTAGGAGGGCATTATAAATTTTACAGGAAAAATATGATGTCATGATACCACATGGAACTATGAAACTTTGATAGACTCTTCTAGAAGGGTTCTTGTGGATTCCTTCCTACTAGATCAAGAGGTTCTTATGGATTCTCTCTTCTACTATGATTATGTTCTTATGGATTCTCTCTTCTACCATGAATAGGTTCTTATGGATTCTCTCTTCTACTATGAATAGGTTCTTATGGATTCTCTTCATCTAGAAAAAAGGGTTCTTTTGGATTCTCCTCTCCACAGATGTTGTAGACATCTTTGTTTGCAAACATCTCAAGTGAATTATGATTTATCTATGTGAGAAACTTAGCTAATCCTTGAATTTTCACAAGATTCATGGTTTTGATCTCCATATCGTATTTTTGAATATTTGCTATTGAATTGCTTCATCTTCCATTGCTAACAAGCTGGGTGAGAATCTCCTTTACAACTACCAATGGTACATATGTTGTCATATTGGAATGCATCACACACTCCCAAAAATCCTTGAATGATTTTACCATAACATAAGATTGTTTTTCTGTAATAATATATTTCGGTTCAACATCTCTTAAAACAAGGTTTAATTTTTTTATGGGATTTTCATACCCTTCTTCATTTATTTACAAAGAAAATCAAACTATTGTGTGCTCAAAATAAAAAGAGAATATTTGGAAAGCTTTGGAAAAGTCGAAACTTGCCAAGACTAGAGATTCCATGATGTCCTTCTTGATCTATTTGAAGGATGCATGTGCCTCAGGTGTTTATATTAGCTCAATGTTCTTCCTAATCATTCCCATAATGAACTTGAGGAGCTCAACAAATTTTGAGTGAATTTGCGTAGAAAGTTTATCTTCCCCAAGAATGATTGGAATTCCTTCTTATTTCAAGTAAGAGAATGTTTGATATAGCCTCCACTCTTTCTCAATCAATCCAGAAACCTTCCTTGGAAACTATATGTCCCAATAAGTTTCGTTCTTGCAAGTCAAAGAATGATTTCTTGGGATTGAATAAAAGACAAAACTTTCTACATTTTAGAAAAGTTTTCCTCTGATGCTCCAAATTCCCTTCATCTAATTTAGAGAACACTATGATGTCATCCATATAAATGACTAAGAACCTATCTCTTTCCCCGACAAATGAAACTTCCATTTCACTTTTCAAAGTGTCTCCTACATTCATCAATCCACTAGGCATTTTGTCATACATGAATGTGCCCCATGGTATTATGAATGCAATCTTATCCTTATCTGTTGGGTGTATTGATATTTGATTATATCCCAAAAATCCATCCATAATTGATATTCTATATGCTCATATGACCTTTTGTAACAAATGGTCCATATTTGGAAATGGATAATTGTCTTTTAGTGAGCACTTTTTCAAGTTTATGAAATCCACACATTACCCGATAGCACAATTCTTCTTTTTTACAGGTACTAGGTTTTCCACCCACTCATAATATCTCAATGGTTCAATGATATTTCCATCTAGTAGTTTCCTAATTTGCTTGTCTATTGTTGGCAAGAAAGTAGGATTAAATATTTTAAGTTTTTGAAAAAAAATGTTTAGAGTTTTATTTCAACGACATTCTATGTTGTATTATAGATGTATCATAAGTTTTCAAATAATCATAACTCTAAGAAAAAACATCTTTAAATTGTTTAAACGATTCAACATACCTCATCTTTCAAGTGGGTTGTAATGACTTGGTGAGCTTTACCTTTTGTGGATTTTCCTCTATATCGAGATTATGTTCTTTGACATTCTTGGGTATAGGATAAAACATGGGTTTGGTGGGCACATCATTATGAAAAAATATCTTCTCAAGTGGGACCAATCCTTTTCAAATGGATTTATTCTTCAATTGTATTATCTAATGACCTCCAATTTGGTTCTAAATATTAGGATCATCCTCTCGCATTTCTATCTCTTATTGATCCATAATGGTAGCTTTCCCTTCAAGGTCTATATTGATGGGTAAGAATTCATCTATAAATTCGAGAAATATTCTTAATTTTTTATCATTAAAAATTTCCAATGCTTGATGTTGTCAAGAATAGAAATTATATATCATATTTATACCTCATATTTCAACTTCAGCTAAGGGGGTGGCTTGAAATTACTAGCCGTTATTGTCAATGCATCTGCATGTTGATTATCTTCCCTGTGCACAACTATGATGTTAAAAGCATTAAAGTAATTTTCCATAATATACCATACTGCATTTCGGTATGATCTCAGCTGAGGGTGTTTGGTGGTGTAATTTTATTTATTTGTTTGTAGTACTACAAATTCAAAATATCTATTAGATGGTGATGCTTTTCACTCCCATTTTCCTAGTTATTTCTAACCCTAGAATCAATTCCCCATATTCAACAACATTGTTGGTGACATCAAATTCTAATTTAAATGATAGGGAAATATTTTAAAAGCATTAAAGTAATTTTCCATAATATACCATACTCCATTTCGGTATGATCTCAGTTGAGGGTGTTTGGTGCTGTATTTTTTTTTTATTTGGAGTACTACCAATTCAAAATATCTATTAGACGGTGATGTTTTTCACTCCCATTTTCCTATTTGTTTCTAACCCTAGAATCAATTCCTCATATTCAACAACTTTGTTGGTGACATCAAATTCTAATTTGAATGATAGGGAAATATTTTAACCTCTAGGAGGTATTAGAAAAAATCTTGCCCACATTCCTTTCTTGGAGTATGCTCTAGCAAAGAATAATTTCCACACTTAATGTAACTCGTGTGGTTGTTCAATCTCAGTGGGTGGCAAATCAACTTCCATTATGGCTTTAGAATTTATGGAAAATCTATAAGAGCCCATCAAATCTTCTATGACATACATAGTTAGGTTTTTATATTTCTTAAAACCACTTATTACATACAAGAGTTTAGCCTCTATGTACAATCTCTAACCTTGACCCCCGAAAATGGGTATGGTTTCATATGATAAATCTATTTGCAGGGTTCCGCCTAAATTCATGGGCCATGCCTTAGAAAGAAACATGTTGTAGGAATCTAGGATATTGACTACCACTATGTCCATGTCTAAAATTTTGTTAGGTATTTGGGTGAGGGATACCACCAAATATTTAATGAGACCAAGGCATTTCACTCTTCTAGAGTCAAATGAGTAAAGGTCATGGTGTAGTTTGGTGATGTCTAATCCTAGTTCCACCATGAGTAACTTGGGCATAAGGTTGTGTGATTCTCCCAAATCCAAAATGTAATTATGAATCAAACTCTTTCTCTTCCACATGTGGTATGCATTCTACATTGGTATCATGATTTTGGATGTTTAAGGTATCATTATGATAAATTGGTTTGGAGGGGCTTATGAACTTTTGTATGTGTGGTTGATACATTGGGTTTTGGGTCAATTCTAGTAGTGGAACTAATACTTTTATCCTGCTCAATTATTGTTTGATTTTTAAAAATGGGGTTATATTTCTTTTGATTTCCTTGACTGGTTGGATTGGTGGTTGAGAAGGAATAGGGTCTCGTGGCTTACTAGCTTCTTGAGATGATTCTGCATTTTGATCATCAATAATATTCCCAATAGAGAAATTTTGAGGTCTGAAATGGGCCTCAAAACTAAAATTTACAACCAAAATCAAATTTATAAGAACCAATAGGATTCAAGATGATGATTTCAACCATCGAGGATGATTCACCATTTTTGGAGTAAAAAAGTAAAAATATTAAAATATAAAAAAATAAAAAAGATACCTTTTCAACTCATATTTTCAATTGATATCCCTATTTTTTTACTCGAATTTCTATAAAGAGCACAAATTGGATGTATAATATTTCTTGTCATCTAAGGAGTACCCATGTTGCATACTTTTGATGGACTCTGCTAGACAAAAAATGAGAAATACATGAAAAATGTGATTGCAATCACGTTTTTTCATGTATTTCTCATTTTTTTTTTGTAGTAGGGTCCATCAAAAGTATGCAACATGGGTACTCCTTGGATGAGGAATTAAATTCCACATCCATAGAGTGCTCCCACTCTAAATTTGAGTAAACCCATAGGGAGATAACTTGAAAATACAAGTTGAAAAAGGTAGATATTTCCTTTTTCCCTCTAAAATTTGATGATGTAATTGAATATTATTTTAATATTTCCACTATTATTTTATAATATTCCTTAGGAGACCCATTTTAGACCTCAAAATTTTGCTAATTCCCTTCTTATGGGGATGCCCTTCTGTTTTCTTTGAAGTTTCGAGAGGTGAGTGACTGGTGTCATGGACCCACTCAGAATTAGGTATAGGTATTGGAGTTTTAGTCTGACGACTTTCCTCAACTAATATACCTAGTTTAGGATGTAAAGCATAGTTCCTCTTAAGTTCAATCATCATTAAGATAATTTTGATATTGGCAATATGAGATTTCATAATCTCCATACAACTCGTAACTCTCTTGCAATGCAACGAAATTCGTGTAATCAGATTCTGTGATATAGAAGGTGGGGTTTTGATCTACTACCCATTTTATCTCTTCGTCTTGGATGTATTCATTAAAGGACTCATATGTTTGAAGGTTCAAATCCATTCTCATAGTTGGTTGTATCAGTTTCTCTTTAGGCCTTCCTTCCCTATTCATCTATTCAGGGGTGAATGACCTACAGATAAAAGTTGGATTTCGAGGTGGTTATTTTTTATTCCTTCTTCGCCCTTCTCACTCAATTTTAGCTATCTTGTTGGACACATGTTTGATCAACTTATTGATCTCCTCAATATTTTATTTAGATGGATCTTTGTTGTAAGTCTCATCATTGGGTTCATCCTTTATATTTTGTTTACCTCTATCCCTATTTCTCCCCTTCTCCTTCATGACACCATATATTTCATCTCCAAATTCGGTTCTTCACAGCATTCTCGTGGCAGTCAAGTTCCATTCTATTTCAACTATGTCTAATTACATATCTACTAGATTTCTAGGTCTTCTTTCTCTTATCATAGAAAAATCAGACGTGAACGCAGTTGCATAGCTTACCATAACAACTGTTAGTGTCAGTATCTTCATCCCTCCATCAGTGATCAAAATTCTCTTTTTGCATGCATTTTAGGTGTGTCATTCGATTAGCTGCATTCCATTATGTCATGGATCAACTGATGGTAGTGGTTCATTATCAAATTTCCCTCATGATCTTTACCTGCTGGCCTATTTTCACAAGTTCAGGTCATTTACAGTCATCTTTTGTCATTACATTTTCAAAAGCCATTTTTAGGGTTTTAGGTCTCATTAGGTCTAGGGTTTACCACCATAGTCATGTGAAATCTCAATAATGGTTAGTAGGCACATGAGGAGGTCTAATAGGGTCTCAAGATCAAAATTTCAATAATGAGATACTCAATAAGTGATTTTTTCCTCAAAACCCTGTTTTGAGGTGAAACAGAGTTTTTATGTTCTATGTATAAAAATTTCATGTAATTTTAATTTTCCTATATGTAATAAGTTCATAATTGCTTCCCTTGGTCACCTTGCCAACTCCAACCACTGCAAGAAAAAAAACAAACATCAAAGCATCAGTTTGTCAAATGATTAAGAAAAGTCAATTTCAATGGAAAAACAGAGTTCAAAACCAAAAGTGACATTAACGTTAGAAAAGTGGGTTTGAGATGAGTGAAAAATTAAAGTCATTCATATTTAAAGCGAAAAGGGTCCTCTTGGTCATTTCATTATGCAAATTTACTCTTGGAGCACCAAAATCGCGATTTGGGAGTCAAAGAAGCAAAAAACCTTGTTTTCAAGGCAACTTGGCCTGGCGCTGTGCATCAGAGGTAGTGCGCTACGCATCAGCAGCAGAACTGCGATGTAAAATTGAACTAGCACTGTGCATCAGGAGGGTGCTACGCATTGGGCTCAGTGTGCTGCACACCAGTCTAGTTTTCTCCAAGTCATCCCAAATCGAGCCAAATTTCTCAACAAACCTCAAAATTTGCTACATTTGCCCTCTACAAGTAAGTACTCATCCTCCTAAGGTTGAAATTGAAATCACATTGGTGTTTTCCATAGATCTTGCATGTGAAGAATGAAACCCTAGTTTCTCTCCATTGTTTGCCATCCAATTGTGCAATTTTCATCCCACCTTCACAAAAAATTCATCAAACCTATTTTCACTCTTTATTTACCCTAATACAGTTTGTTCATCTCATTTTCCCATACCCCACTCCCCTAAAGCAATTATTTCCCTCACCAAACCCTAAATCCCTCACTAAACCCTAATTTCCCAAAATCATTTCCTTCACTCCCCAACTTCATCTCCCAAGAGTAAAATCTCTTCATACTCATCACTATTGTCCTCTTTCATCACCATTTTTCATCATACCTTCATTTCATCATTTTCCCTAAAACAAGCACAATGGCAAGAAACAGTGACTCAAGCTATGAGCAAGAAACACAAAGTGACAGTTCAGGAGACATAAATTTATAGCCTAGGAGACCTCACAAGGGTTGGAATATCATCAGAGAGGAGCCTATTAGCATTGCTGAACTTCTTGCTTGTCCCCTTGCCATCACTTGTTTCAGATACCAATTTTGCTTTGAGTTTTGTGAGATGGTAGAGAGGGTTAAGTATCATCATGAATTGGCTAGGCAATTTGTCATCAACATGGAGGAAAATATGGTACAGCTTGCTGGCATCAACTTCACTCTTTCACCAACCATTATTGTAGAAGCAACTGAGATGCCAGATGTGGGAGAAATATGGAAGTAGAGACAAAATATCAGCAAACAAAACTATGAACCCTACATTAAAGCTAGATATCATAGCCAATTGGGCAGAGTGTTTGCTTTCAAGTTTTTGGAGGACCGGTATGTGCCATTAATGAAACTCGTCATTAAATACTTCACATGTGAGGGAAGGTTCTCCCGAATCTATGCTTATCATATTAGGTTGCTTATACA
The DNA here is from genome assembly GCA_031772625.1 of Pinus tabuliformis. Lineage (NCBI taxonomy): Eukaryota > Viridiplantae > Streptophyta > Pinopsida > Pinales > Pinaceae > Pinus > Pinus tabuliformis. Next base: position 407,938,925 of record CM062806.1, on the reverse strand, counting down.
TTTTACTAGGGTTAAAATGATGATCATACCATACTTCATTTGCAAAAACATACAGAGGATGACTGTAATTGCAAAGAGGAAACCCTATCCACAGCAGCTCAATAGCATATATCACTTTGCTATCATCAAAATTGTTTGTTTGCATTAGTTAACTCAGTTGGGAGTGCCATGGGAAACCTTCATTGCCCATGAGATTTTCAAGGGACCTCAAATGTTTGCAGAATTTCAAGAGGAAGCTGGACCTTCTGGGCAACAAAGAGAGCACGAAAGAAAAAATGAAGAGGCTCACATTCTTGTGTTTATCACTTATGAAAAGGGGACAAGAAGACTTTTTGCAGCTGCAAAATGAGTATTATCTCCACTAGGGGTGGAAGGGGTCTCGTTCTCTTCACCGGACAACAGGAAAATGTTATCTTCACCCGGGGTGAAAGGGGCTTTGCCTTCTTCTTTAGCAAAGCAAGTACAAGATAGAGGAAAGAAACCATTGCATGATGAAGGGCCTTCTGAAGGTCAAGAGAGAGACTTTGTTTTGATTCAGGAGGAGGATACTGATTTGATCTCCCAAAACTCAAGGCTCAAGGAGGTCATTAGAGAACAAGAAGCTGATATCCATGCCTTATCCATCAACCTTGAGAGGGCTAAGTGGATTATTAAATACCTTGAGCAACAAAACAAGCAATTGGAGGATAAACAAATGATCATGGAGCTGCAAACTATCAGGGAAAACCGACAGATGGCAAAAAGGAGGAAAGTCAAGCTGACTCCACTAGAGCAAGAAATAGAGGCTGACCAAGAATCATGGTTGGAAAGAGTGAATGTCGACCTTGAGAAGCTTCTTGACGAGGCTAATAAGGAGAAGAAAATGTTGTGACACGTGGCCTATCACTATTTGGCCCAGAACAAAATTTTTAAGGCAAGAATAAGAAGACTAAAAGTCAAGCTAGGGAGAGCCTTAAAGGCCAAAAAGGAGCAAGACAAACTTAGAATCTTGGCTGAAGGTTTCTTGGCTCAACAAAGTAGTTGATCAACTGGACTAATGCCAATTTTGAAGAAGTTTGGAGAACTTTTTGTCATTTTCAAAATTTTAATTGCAATACACAGGGATTTTCCTCTGATGCGCAATGCCACTGGCGCTGCACATTGAGCTGGTAAGGAATTTTGAGGAATGGCTTACATTTTTGGATTTTTCATGAAAAAATATGAAAACCCAAAAAATTTCATGAATTTTGGAGGAGTTTTGGGTCACCAAAAGGGTAAAAAACACCTCAAAATTGCCCTTTCTACCACTTTTTGGACCCATAGGAAGCAGTGTTGGTAGAACTGATTTTTGGAGGGGCAAATGGACACCAAATTCAAAAATTCCACTTGTCATAGAAAGTATAGAGATAGAATTTTCCAACAAACCAACTTGGAGCAAATTTTGTGAGGGGGAAGGATTCCAAATTTAGCTGGGAAAAGGCACTGCGCTTCAGGCACAATTTGCTCAATTTTGCCAAAAACTCATAATTTTTGCCTAGTTTTTTCTCAGTTTGACTTTTTCTCTGTCATGGTCAAGATCATGATGTAAATTCATGTAAATTAATTTAATTTGATGTAAAAATGATGAAAATTGACTCAAGGAGGTAAATACATCATGAATAGGTGGTTTTGAATTGAATGAATCAATTTCCATAGTTTTAGAGGCAAGTTTTTCCACCGCCTATTTTTCAGTTGCTAGTTTAGATCTAGTTGAAACAGCTCCTAGACTCATGGATTCTACCCCTAAAGGCTAGCATGGGTGGTTTTTTACCTATATCTTCTACTTTCTTTGTCATTTTTCAAGGTTGGACTCTTGTGAATGCTTTGAGCATTATTGTACATTCATCTCTGCAGTTTGGCAAGGAAATAGACCAGGGTTTGCAGCATTTTATGGGATTCTTGTGGCAAGGTGATTTAGTATTGTTTTTCCTTCTGTGATTCAATTTATCATGTGTTTATGTGTACCATTATCTCTCTCTTTTCTGCTTAACTAAATGAATCAAGGATAAAGGTATAAATCATTGATGTTGCAGTGCTCTACCTAGGGTTTGTTTAGCTTTACATGTTTTCTACTATTTGAAGAGGACTCATGACACTTTCATGCTCTCTTCAACTCCTCACTAGTCTTAAGACTCTCCATTTCACTTAATTTCAAAGTACTAAATCATTTTTCTAGCTCGCCACACAGAAACCTCTGCAAGACTGAGTCCATTCCCTAGACCGAAAACTGCCTTTCGCTTTTGATCCAGCAAACCAACATAAAACTCAATCAAACTCCTCTGAGCATATACCTAACCTAAATTAGTCTTTACATCAATCATCTCAAGTCTCATTTGCTCTATTTTCCTGAGATTGACAAGGAGAGAGCCCTCTCCCGACCTTGTAGGGCTAGCTACCAGGTTAAGCGTGGTTTGATGTTACCCTAAACCTGCCTTTCTCAGCCTGAGGTAGATTTAGGCCATAACATATTGGCGACTCCGCTGGGGAAGAAAATTTTGTTTGCTATTGTTCTTTGCTTTATAGACTACAGACGGAGCCTGAAGTTAGCCAAGTAGCTTTCGAACGGCTCTTGCTTTGCAAGTGCATAAGTAGATGAATGTTGCTTCAGTTAATTTCCAGTTTAGTTTATGAACTGAACATCTGAAATGAAAACTATTGCTCCAGTGTATTAAACAATTCTAGACTTTTGGATGATGAGTTTAGAATTTGATAGGCTAACAAATTGGTAATGTCCATTTGATTTTTGGGAATAATTCAACACACTGGCTTCCAAATGATACACTAGGGCCAATCCTGATCCTGATCCTCCTCCGTGTATGAAAACCCAAATCTCATTCCAAAAATTCTCCGATAATCAAGTTCTGTGATTCTCATTCTCAGATCTCATTCATGTCCAGTTGGTTTTGAATACCTTAAAGATCTTGAGTTTGATGAGTATTTTTATCTATCGTTGTTTGAAACTAAATCTGAAAGTGCAGTTGGTTCTACTGTTCTAAATCTAGAATTTGTCAAAGATCTTGAAACTGAAAGGGCTAATAGATCAATTGATGATTACATCTTGAATCTTCAAACTTCTGTTGTGGCTACAAACATTCCTGAGTTCTTAGAATCTGCATCTGCAACTCTTGGTTCATCTGTTGTTGTATCTCATTTAGAAATTCCTACTGAAACTCCTTTTATCCCCACCATTCCTGTGCAGCCCACCATATCTGATCAGAGATCCCCTGTCTCTTCTCCTCCAACAACCCCTTCAACACCTCAAGCATCTCATATTTCCTCCCATCCTTCTACACCTCATACACCCATTACATCGACTGCTATTGTTGTTCCGACTCCTCCTACATCCCCAAGGCCAGTTTCAAATCCACCTAGAGCAATGGCTACCCAATATGCACCTCTCATTTTGCCACAAAACTTGGATGCTATGTCTGCTGATTACCAAAGTAAAATTCCATTGTTTGATGGTACCCAAGGTATCACAGCGCAACAACATGTTGATAAGATGAACGATTTCTTTGACCTTCATGAGATAGATGAAGAAAATGTGACCATGAGATTATTTGTGCAAACTTTTGGAGGTGAAGTGTGGAAGTGGTTCAGAGCATTACCAACTGGGACTATCAATTCATTGGTGGTTCTTCATAGACAATTTCTGGATCATTGGGAGGTAAAGAAAAATCCACTTCAAATTCTTTTTGAATATGAAAACATAAAGAGGAATGTTGGTGAAAGTGTCCAGGATTACTGTGTTAGATTCAATACTGTTTATAATGCAATTCTAGCTGATATAAAGCCACCAATGAGGTTGGCTTTGATTGAATTTCCTAATGGATTTGATCTCGACATGGCATATCAAATGAGAGAAAGAGACCTAGCTACCTTGGAAGATATGGAAAAAATTGCAGTGTGTGTGGAAGAAAATATGCTAGCTAAGAGAGCTAGAATGAAGACCGAGAAGAAGGTGACCATAAAGGAGGAAGCTTCTTCCCCAAATCACTTGCTTCGCAATATTGAAAAGATGTCTAATAGATTAACTATTGTAGATAAGCTCGAGACACAGATCAGAAATCCAAATTTCTGTGGTCAGCAGCAACCACAGTTCAAAATTAAATAACGGGAGCAAAGAGCTCAAGACCAAACATCATAATAGCAAGTTAAAAAACCATTACAGCATAATTTTGTACATGGTCTAAAATCAGATGATGATGAGAATATAATAGGAGAAGAGAATCACTTCTTTACACCAGATGGTTTGCCAATCTATATCACAGATGATGAAGAGTAATCAGAAAGCCCAACTGTACAAAAAGATGAAGATTTTATCTTAGCAAATGAAACAGCCCTAGAAGAAGAATCTGATGAATATCAGAGGGGATACATAAATGCATTGACAGCCCAGCAACAACAATATTCACTCAGGAGTAGGGATGTACCCATCAATCTAATTCAAAAGCAGAAGGAAGCAACACCACCAAAGAATGATTCTCCAAATGTGCAGAAAAAAGGAAAAGAGCCAGCAGATCCTACCATCAGCAAAACACAATCAGCAAATGAAAAGTCAAATAAACTAAATGTGTTGTGGGGAAAAATTCCTATGCAGGACGATCCTATCCACCTAAGGTGTGACAGTGCCTTAGCAACAGACAAGAGCAGCTATCCTAATATCTTTCCTTTATGAAATGAGAACAGAGAGAGATAGATGGACTAACCGGTGTCTTCCGTTTGTCCCTCGATCCAGATCCTCTCCTCTTTGAGAGCTCCCAGCTACTCGCCTTCTCGCTCGCCCAGCTTCAACGGGTTCCTGCAAGATCACAAGAAGGGGACACTACAAAGACAGATTCATATTCATAACTAGCTCAGGATTAGAAGTAAACTAAATACATCAATGCAATCATACATCAAGAATACATCAGCATATAGGAGAAACCAAGATAGCTTTATTGATGAATAACAAGGTTCAGGAGGAGATACAACCCATAGAGTTCCAATCCAGCATCTCACTCCCAGCAAATGAAATTCCTATCTTCACATTCCCTCAAAGCATTAAGCACCCAATGATCTCAGTCTCAAACCAGCAGCAATTCTTTGCAATAACCAAATCCCAGCCCCTAGATCTCATGGAGAAGAGATCTATATATAGATGTTTAGAGTGAAGATGAGTCAGCTTGTGACCTGACTAGTGTCCTCTTTCTCTGTCAGTTCTTACTTCCACTTGGAGGCTAAGAGCCTCTTACTCATCAGTTAGTCGAACTCATCAAGGCAAGTGTCATGGAGGAATCTTCTGGAAGCTTCCACAGTCTTGACACCTTTCACAAGATACCCTGACATTTGTCATTTCCTGCTCAGCGCACCTTGGTAGTGCTTCTACCTGCGTTGCAATGCAGGTAGCTAGTGTAACCTCTGCATTTCAGTGCAGGTAGGTAGTAGAGCTTCTGAATTGATCCTGAATTGACTTGTTTTTGAGCAGTTTCTGGTGGAGAACTTTTGTGAATTGCTGTGGTTTGCTGGCCTTGTTCCTCTAGGAGTAGGAACAACATGTTTAGGGACTTTGGATCCCTTAGATTATGGACATTTCATGCTTATAGCTGCAAGGCACAAAAATGTCTATAATAGTTTCCCCCTAAAGTATGAGGCCATTTATCAGGTGAAATGCTTTATTAGGAGGATCCGAAGTTCTTCCAATGCTGGGAGGAGACCTGTAATACAATACAATACAATACATTATTTTCATACTTTCTCATGATCTAGCTGAAGCGGGCATTCCCATGCTCAGCTTTATAAAGTCATTTTTCATGTACATATAACAGACAATCGTCTGATGATAGACTGATGATTCTGATAGAGCCATCATCCTTTTGGTAGGATGATTATCTGTGCTGCAAAGCTGTACATTTCCATGTCTTTATTTCCAGAATATATATCGCAGCCCGGATGGATGAAACTAGATCCGGGGTCTTCAATCTCGTCCGATCTTCACTCTAAGTACAAGTCGATCCATGTGAGAATTTCTCTGAAGTCGAACATGGAAAGACATCGCTTGATTACCAGTCAATGATGTAAACTATTAACAAGCGCGAGAGGAATCACCGAGAATGATGATGACCCTCAAGGTACTGCAGTACAATTCACGTGGTGTGAATAGAGGACTTGGCGTCGAACACCACGCAAAATCTTTCGGTCGAAGGTCATTGACGTATACCTATCGCCGGAAGTGAGAAACTTGCCATTGAGGCATGCAAGCTTCAAAGTACTGAGGGGGTGTTCCTAGATCAACTTCTTGGATAATGAGCTGATGTCGACAAGAAGCGATCCATCAAAGGAGGGCCTTAATGAATCCCACATTGATGACACGGAATGGAGCTTATGATTTTGATGGAGGTGAAAACGATGTGATGACATATGATTCAGGGTGGCGGTCATGAAAGAGTATAATGTATGGTAGTGGATGGGACACGGGTGACTTCTCTGAACGACTTCTCTTGAACATATGGCGACACTAATGTGATGGATCGGTAGCATTACCCCAAATATGGATGGTATGGCGAGACCATGGTGATGTGACCGGTGAATGAAACAACCCAACCCGATTGTGGTACGGAGGAAAAGTGTCATGTTCAAGAGCGACTTGCTACCATCAAAGTTTCTTGAGTTTCTCCCAATTTTTCCCCAGTCATTGCTGACCAGTACCTCTTTATTTTTGTCAAGCTTGAGGAGGATAACATATGCTTGTTCTATAACCTGCCCTTCGGGCAAGCCCATCGCTATGTTTTAACGAGCCTAGCGATAGGGAAACTCGTTCTCATCTAAAGACAAGTTTGTCGCTATTTAATGAATTTAACGAGTCTAGCGACAAAGACAACTCGGTCCTTTTCATTTTTAGAGAGTCTGAAAAGGTACGTAAAGTTAACTCCAAAAGTCCTTTTTCGTCATCTAATCCCTTAAGTCCGAAAAAGTATAAAACAATACAGAAGGGATGAATTTTCGATCTTCTTTAACGAGCCGAATAAAACAAGCGCTCGATCTTTTTGTGCAATAATCCCTCAGGTCCAAAAAGATTAAAATCTAGAGGAGGGATAGCTCTTCCGGACGCTTTAACGAGCTGGAAGGCCAAAACTCGGCAATCTTTTCATATTTTACGAGTCAAATGAAAAGAGCTTAAATAAGACTCGTCTTTTGAGGAACGAGTGATAAAATGGGTAGCAGCTGATTCCAAGGAAGGATTGGAATTTCCAAATCACGACAGTGTCACAAGGATGGCTAGTGAAATCACTCTTCGCAGCTGTTCCTCAAAATGGGTAAACAATCATATGGAGGTGAATGATCGGCCAATGGAAAAGTGGAGGTGGTGGGCAAACACGACCAAGGCTTTAATGGCTGATTGTCGCTACATTCACGGCGGTTATTTACCGGAATAGTTCATTTTTTAACGAGCTTAAACGTGGGTGGAAACATTTGCTCGATCTTATGTTTATTTTTTAACGAGCATGAACTATGTGCTAAAACTGCTCGGATCTTGCATTTATTTTTTAACGAGCATGAACTGTGTGCTAAAACTGCTCGATGATGGTCTTGTTTTTGAGTTTTACCATAAATAGCTTTGTTCTTTCAACAGATAGTATTGTATCTTCGACTGCTTCATCAAACAAGTTAGAAATAAACAATATTTTCTTGAAAATGAGATAGAAACACTAATATTTTACTTTGAACTACGTGAAAAGAAATTAAAAAGTGTTTTTACCTTTCATTTTACCATTTCATTTGCACTTGGTTTGTTGGAGCTTTGGAGGTGCCTCTTCCTCTTTGATTTTCATCAGCTGATTTCGGGATATTCTGTGGACGATTCTCGGCGCCGTCTGGACTAGATAGGAGCTATACCCTAGCTCTTTCTTTTCATGGTTTCCTTTTTGCATTCTGTGCCCTTTTTCTTGATTTTCTGAGCACCTGGGGTTTCATGAGCTCGTTTTCCAATCAACGCACCCTATACACATCGAAACCTGCGCTGAATGTCAAGTAGTATGAAGGCAGTTTGACATTCAACGCAGGTGAACCACTCCTGCAGGTGCGTTGGGCGAAAAAGAGGAAATTTTTGCACAGTTTTTTGATGAAAATTTTGCCTGCTTTTCATCAAAATCAGGATCTTACTCCTTCTCTTGTTTGTTTTGCAGGGATCTTTGAGCAAAATGACCCTTACATGGTGAGAAGAGGACATGATTGCCCTACATGATCCAGTTACAGTGAACACGCTGAGGAACTGTGGCTTGTCGAAGTTCTTCCGCATCTCTAGCATGAGACAGCAGATCAACCTACTGCAGTATTTGCTCGATGCTTGGGATCCCGACCACCAAGTTTTTCAGATTAGGGGCAAGTCTATCCCCTTGACAGCAGTGGACATCTATTTCTTGACTGGTTTGTCGAGGCGAGGTGCCCCCATCTCTTTGTCAGGTTCGGTCCGGGGGAGCGACTCTGTGAGAGATTATGTTCGCCAGTACTGTAGGGAAGGATCTCAGCCGAGTAAAGACGGCAAGATCGTTATCCGTGATGTCACCGACAGGCCCCTCAGGGCTATCTTGTTTACTTTTGGTAGGATGGCCGGTAGCGCGTCCCTTCATGTAGCCAACAGGTCCTATATGCAGCATGCCTTGGAATGCCTCCAACCGAAATTGTTCAACTGGTGTGATGCAGTACTTCTGGTGATGAAAGAACAGCTGGCCAAGGTAAAGACCGGAAGATTGAAGAACTTCGGGTTCGGTTCTATTTTGACCGCCTTCGCCTTGGAGAGGATACCACTGATGCAGCCTCAGTACATTGCACTTGACTTACCTTCTCCTACCGAACCACGTATGCAGAGATGGGTTGTCCACATGTCACGGCATGCAGGCCAGTCTCAGATTTCGTTTTCTGATACCTTCTTCAGGTGGTTCGATCGTCAGGAGATGTTTTATGCCGAGTATCCATATGTTGGCATGGATTTCCGGGGTGATCCGGATTTAGTACTGCCGGCTGGTGAGCAGTGGGGCGCTATTGGTAAAATCTCTGACCATATCACTGTTTACTATTTTTGCTTATAATGTTCTTGTGCTTTACTCTATCAAGACTCTAATCAAACTCATGTGTACATGCAGATGTCGGTCCTGTCGGCCCAGTAGCCCACCCGAGAGTGCCAGCTGTCGCCCCAGTAGGAGAGGCTGCCGGGAGAGTTGTTCTTCATGATCTCGATGTGGCTGAGACTCTTTCAGCTGTGTAGGAGCAGGTTGAGAGCCTCACTCTCGGTATTCCAGATGTGAGGATTGATGAGTTGCCGTTGCAGCTACAACGACATACTACTGGCGTGCCTAGACGATGGACTCGTCTCTTACGCATGATTGCATAGGTCGTGGCTTGCTATCACGAGCATCATTAGACTAGGGTGCCCCCTAGCATTTTGAGTTTTTGGGTCATGTGACCGATTTTGTCATGGTTACAGAACATTATATGTAAACCGTAAACAGCTATATTTATTTTTGATTTTCGGAGTTTTATTCTGGTTTATGTGATCCATATGTGAAACATTGATGATGTTTTCTTTTTTATAAATTTTGCAAATGTCTATCTAACACATAGTTTGCTAAAGAGTCGGTTAATGTGTTTAAGTTTCTGGAAATGTGTCGATATTGAATAAGATCAAACTGTCTTTCCAAAATCTTAACCCTTAGGAACATGCGATAAATAGCTGGATTTCGGACAGAGTAGATACCAGTGAGTTGTAGTACTACGAGTTGTGAGTCTAGCCTGACAACTAGTCGGCGTATACCATGGGTGATGGCATCAGAGAGTAGTTCTATCAACGCGCTATACTCAGCGATGTTGTTCGTTGATTGACCAATACACACACCTCTGAAACTCAATAACTCGCCACTTGGATCAAAAATGGCCCAGGCTGCGGAGGATAGGTTCCACGAACTACGACTCGCTCCGTCTGCATATCCAACACATGGTTCCAATGGATTTGACATCTGCAATAAATGTAAAAAGTGGATTACTTAACCAAAATAAACACTTTAGCGAAAACAAAAATGTAACAAAAGCATACAGTTTACTATTAGGCATAGTAACGTTTGAGGTACAACCCGTTACGAGGTTGCGCCAGTGGAATTCCGTCATAATCCATTAACTCGTAGGCTCCTTTTGCTAATACCCTTTTAACAATATAGCGGCCCATCCACAAAGACTTAAATTTACCAGCTCCCAATTTATCGGATTCTTCGTCGTAAAGCAAGACCAAATCACCTTCTGAGAAGGCACGGGGTTTGACATTCTTGTCGAACTGTGCCTTGACTCGTTTCTTATGGGCTTCGTTAACCAATGCGGCATCACAACGGGTTTCATCCAATTGGATTAATTCCAAGAAACGAGCCTCTTCTTCCGAAGTTCCGGGGAGGAGATCAATTGCGAGTTTAAGAGACGAAATTTCACACTGGATTGGTAGGATTGCTTCCAGGCCATACACCAGTTGGAAAGGTGTGAATCCAGTTGCATTCCTTACCGATGTTCGGTAGGCCCACAAAGTTGAGTACAGGATTAGGTGCCATCTTCTTTTGTGAACCCCTATCATCCTTTGCAGCATGCGCTTCAGGACTTTGTTGATTGCTTCAACTTGCCCGTTAGCTTGCGGATAATATGGGGTAGAGCTGTCGTGAGACAACCCTAGTTTGGTAGCTAATTCGACCATCATGTGATTGCGAAAATGTGATCCATGATCTGTGACTATAGCCTGTGGTACGCCGAATCTGGCGACTACATGATTGAAAAAGAATAGGGCAGCTGTTTCACTAGTATTATCTAATGTAGGCATCGCCTCGGCCCATTTGGTAAAATAGTCAACTGCGACTATAATATACCCATGCCCCCCGGTCATGAAATCGATGCCCCATTTGGCGAAAGGCCCCACAGCTACAATTGGCTGCAGCGGAGCGGGTGGTCTTCTGGTTTTGCTATCAAAAATCTAACAAGCATGGCAACTTCTGACTGCGGTTATGAAATCTTTGAACATGGTTGGCCAGAAGTATCCTGCTCGTAAGATTTTTTGTGCTGTAGCATATCCAGATTGATGCCCCCCACAGGTGCCTGAATGACACTCATTCAGGGATTTTTCGGCTTCCTCATGGATGAGGCACCTTCTCAGAACCGTATCGACACTACGACGGTAAAGTGTATCACCGACGATCATGTAGTCTTTTGCTTGGTATCGAATACGTTTTTGTTCGGAGTGGGAGGTGTTTGGCCGAAATCTTTGGGTTTGGAGATAAACGATGATATCTCCATACCACTCATCGCTTGTTGATATCAGAAACAAACTTTCGTCCACGATTGATTCTTCGGATGTTTCATCGTTGGACGACGATGGGAGATCGCATAATAATTCTGCGAAAACCAAAGCTTTCTTTGATTTGGATTTTACAAATTCCAGATCAAACTCTTGAAGGATCGCTATCCATTTTGAATATTTGCCCCCCAGCAACTGTCGCGACAGTATATAAGTCATGGGGTTGCAATCTGATAGAATGGTAGTTTTCCGAAAGAGGACATAATGTCGAAATCTTTGTATCGCTTGAATAGCAGCAAGTGCTAGCTTTTCAACGTAAGAATATTTGCTTTCTATATCATTTAAGTTTTTACTTAAATAATATATAGGATGTTCAATTCCATCGACCTCTTCAACTAAAACCATTGCAATGGTCGTATCCGCAGCAGCCAGATATAGGTTAAAATCTCTTTGATAGTCTGGGGCATACATTAATGATGCTTTTACTAGAGAATCTTTCAGAGCATCAAAGGAAGCTTGTGCAACCTGATCCCAGACAAACGGTACATCCTTTTTCAAAAGACGAGTATAACCTTTAGCAAGTTCTGCGTAATTTGGAATGAACCTCCTCAGAAAGTTTTCTTTCCCTTGCAGTTTCTTAATGTCATGGAAGGCATAATTCATTGCCCTCTGAAATGTCGCCCCAGCGTTCTTTAAACCAAAGGGTAATTTTCGATATGCAAATGTGCCCCACGGACAAATAAATGCAGTCTTTGACTGGCCCTGTGGGCGGATATTTATTTGATTATACCCGGAGAATCCATCCATAAATGAAAAGCTTTCACATCCGGCGCATTCATCAATTATCTGGTCGATGAAGGGTGTAGGGTAGTTGTCTTTTGGACAAGCTTGATTTACATCCCTATAATCGACGCACACTCTAATTGTTCCTTGTTTTTTCATAACAGGGACAATATTCGATACCCAATCGGTTAGAGGAACCGGGTAGATGAAACCAGCATGGAGAAGCTTTTCAACTTCTGCCTTAATGGCAGCGGCTTTCTTGGGGTGCACCTGCCGAAGCCGTTGTCTTACTGGTTTGACATCAGGATACATCTTAATCTCATGTTCAACGATACTTGAGTCGATGCCTGGCATTTCATCATATGACCAAGCAAAGACATCTCTAAATTTGCGAAAAAGAGCTTTATATATTTCCAGTTCTGAAGGAGAACAACATTTGCCAACATAAATATTCTCTACAACATCTGTTTTGGTCGAGATATTTATGGCTATAGTCTCTTCAATATTGGATAGGTTCCGCTCGGAATCCACCGTATTTACACTATTTGATAGGAATTCAAAGACTGAAGGATGATAAAGGTCATCTTGAGTATCTTCTTCACAATCCGGAAGAAGGGAATGATGGTGGCTATCATTCCATGGTGCCCCCTCAATCAACATTGATTGTAGGATTCCTTCAGCGGTTCCATGCACTTGTGACCAAGGATCCATTGGGGTACCATATTCTCTAGACCTATCTACCCAGACGCATGACGAGCGTTGATTTGGGTTCGCCTCCCAAGCTAGGAACATTGATTGCTACAATATTTCCGTTGGGCTTGGGGGCAAAACCATTGCATGATCCATGTCAATATCGTCTTCTGAAATCTTTTGCGTCGAAGATATCATGTTGCAGGTTCCTACCAACGCTATGTCTCCTACATAGATGGGAGGCGGAAGCGCGAAAGTTCCCATCAATGTGGGGTCTTTCAGTAGGCCTACTCCGATATTTTGAAGCGAATGGTTGCTTCCATGGATCATTGGAATGCTTCCCGTAACTTGAGAACCATTGGGGAGGAAGTTTTGCTGGTCGACGATTGTAATCCCTCCTTGGAAAGGGAATGCAATCTTTCTAAAATAGGTCGACACGACAGCTGCCATGGCATAGATCCATGGTCTTCCCAGTAGGATGTTGTAGTCAAGGTTCCCATCAATGACTTCGACATCTATTTCTACTGTTTTCCCTCCTAGTTCAACTTTCAAGTTATTCAAAATACCATATGGGGTATACGATCGTCCATCAAATGCCTTTAATGTTGTCGAAGATCGCGACAAGGTCGGAGACCCTAAAGTTTTCCAGCAAATCATCGACATAATACATGTGGATGCCCCCTCATCAATAATCGTTCGATGAACGGTTTTGTTGAGGGCTTTCACTTGAATAAGGAAAGCTAGTTCAGCCGGTAACTGAGGATCGTATCCTTTATGGTCGAAGGATACAAGATTGGAATCCTTAGGGTCAACCCCACCGATAGCCGATAAAAAAGCCTGCCTTTGGGACGGACAATTCTGTAGTACTTCAAGAGTCGACATAGCGGATGGCGATTGGGCCAAATCTTCAACTATGTTATAATGCTGCGCTGCCCTAGCGCGAGGATTAAACGTCGACTTGTGCACTACTCCCTTTGGCGGTTTATTGTTAATTCGGGTATTACTGGTGGCGTTACAACTTCTGTCAAAGTTGTTGTCGAACTACTTGGTTGATCTTTATCTTTGTTGTTCGACAGCTGCAGATTCCCGTAATCTTTGTTCCTTGTCGAGATCAAAGTATCATTTTGTTGTTTTGAAACCGACAGCATTAGCACTTGAGACGAGGAAGCACCTCCACTATCAACCAGATTTGTCCCTGGATTTGGAAATGGATCAGTTAACACTGCTGAGGTTTTAGAACTCTTAAAGAATCTCTTAAGCTCAGCTCTTAACGGACAATCTGTTGTCCTATGATCCTCCTCATCGCATATCTGACACGGATATTTCCTATTTCTAGGAGGGTTTGAAGAAGGTTTCTTAGGTGATGACTCATCCTGTTTCTTCTTCTTCCCTTTGTTTTGCTTCTTCTTGCTTCCTGGTTGTTTGGTTTCTTTGCCCTTATCTGTCGATACAACATTTACTTCCGAAGCAAGAATTTCGTCTTTTGCATTTTGATTCGAAGCCTTACTGGCTTTCTTGGATGCAGCCTTTGTCGGTTTCGAGTTTGTCGTGCCAATCACGCCATCGCCGGCATGAGAGTCATTGTTTGATTTAGGAGGAGGAGGAATTGAAAATTCCGGTCTAGGGGCGTCAGGTATCTTGTCGTAGAGCGTGCAGGACTGGGTATAGACCAAATCCAGATACTGCGCACGAGCGATAACTTACTCTTCTATTACGAATCCCCCCTTGGCCACATCTTCCGTAATGGTAGGAAGTAATGACTTTATAAACCATTCAGCTAACAGCTGATCGGGAACGTATGTTTTCACCATCCTACGACGACGTCGCCACTCATGTATATGATCAGATATGTGAGTGGCCGTTGTTTGTTTAAAGTTGGTGAGGATTTCTGTTCCCGTTTCATACCTTATAGGTAATTGAAAATGGGTTAAAAAGGTAGTGGCTAGGGCGCTGAAATTGTCGAACGAAGCTCTAGGTAATTCAATATACCATTTAGCCGCCGGACCCGTTAACGTCCTCTGAAAGAGGCGAAGCCTTATCGAATCATCATTTAAGGTGTTCGACGAACACCATAGATGAAATGTCATCATGTGATTCGATGGATCTTCACCCGGATTTCCATTAAATTTAGGAATGTCTGATGGAAGTTTGTGTGGAATCGCTGGCCACCAAGGGGCGTAAGCAATTGGATCGTTTGTTAACCGATGTAAATCCGGTAGCTCTAGAGTCGCCACGAATGGTAACTGTTGGTTCAGGTTAGGTGAAGCATACCCAGGATACGATGGGATTGCCTGAGCAGTTGGTCTTTGCATACCGGAATAATGCAGCTGATGCTGGTATGACTGGTAAGGTTGGTGTACAAGACCATTGTAAAATGGTTGATTTTGACCGTTTTGAATATACGGTTGTCCATTGTTCGCAAAGATCCGCTGTTCAGGACCTTGGTATACCTGTTGGAATTGTGGTTGTTGGTATTGCACCAGCCACGGTTGTGAAGCCACGTGTTGTTGTGATATACTAACCGTTGGACCAAGGTGTGGGGTAATTGTACCCATTTGAACCTGTGTCACCCCACTAGTTGGCGATTGCGGTTGAGTCGTAGGGTCAAGGGGCTGTTGCATTACAACCTGAGAAACCTGAGGTTGGCATACAACAGGCATCGCTTGAACTTGCGACACTGTCACGATAGCTGGTGTAGTTGGGATGTTCGACATAGGTACACATTGTTGCATTGAATATACAATCCTTGGTTGTTGAGGTAGCATATGTACCCAACCACTTGAAGCAATTCCAGTGTAACCTGAACTTTGTTGTAAACTCCCATATGGATAACCTCCCGGAGGGGGTAATGAAAAGGCATACTGCCCCCCATATGGTGGTGATCCGGAATTGAAGGGGATTTTTTGCCCTTGGGGACCGGATTGCCCAGATTCACCTCCAAATGGATCAATTTGTTGAGTTTCAACATAAGAGTTGCCGGGTATTATTCCGGAGGAACAAGCGGGAACAGACCATACTATTGTAATTGCCCTTGACTGGGCTCCTTCTTGCGGTTGAGAGCTAGTCGGGACAGATGGTATGCCTGCGAACATTGTCGGAGTGATGGCAGGGAGTTCTGCTGTCGCTGTGGCAGGTGCCACAGTCCTAGATGTTGACGGTCGTTCAGACATTTGTAGTCTATCCAAGAGATTCCCTAGCGATTCTACAGGAACTTCCGTTGGTGGTGGACTAACTTCTGATGAAGGATATAGAGTGACCCCGACTCCAAAGTGAGTTGGAGTACTTGCAGGAGGATCTTCTATAATCTCTTCAATCGCAATCAGACCAGGTGGAAGGGGAAGACCGTCAGGTCCGTAAAATATTTCTGGTGCCGAAGAAGGGGTTGACTCGACAGCGACAGATGTTGGAAGAGTAAGACTCTCCGGACCGGTTACTGGTGGAACTGGTTCGGTAACACAAGTGTTTACTCTCGAACTAGGATCAGTATCACTGTCCCTCTGTGGCTGTTAAACTTCTTCTGTAGAGGCAGGGATTCCAGAAATGTTTGGAGTAATCGGAACCTCCGATGTCGTCGGAACACTTGTTCTAACTTTAAGAGGAGATTTGGAACCGGTTAAACGAGTTCGCTTTGTCCGTACTGGCTTCGATTCCGGAGACAAAGACGGTTGACTCGTAAGCCTCCGCGAATGACGGGGTTTCAATTGACTTTCTTCCACGATTGCAGATTACTCAGTCAACTAAAATAAACAGGGGAAGTATGTTTTCTGAATTGAATGAATTTTAGACGCTTTTAGACACAACTTGCTTTTTCAGTTTTAAAGAGTCGAGAAAAAGCAAAAGATGACTCTAGTCTCCTTCGATGTTTTAACGAGCCTGAAGTGACAAATGCTCGGATGGACTTTTTCTGTTATAGAGTCTGAAAAAGGCCAAAAGGAACTGCTCTGGAGATCTAGGCAGAGGGTGTGCCAAACCAATCACAAAACTGCAGAATACGTTTTACGGTACGGCAGTCAATCTTCCCGAATGCTGTGTTTGGTGCATTACGATCAGTAGGGCGGTCGACACGACTTCCTAAGGATAAAGGTTTAAGCCTATAGGGGTCTCCCAATATATACGCGACGGTACGTGGGAGCACAATCCGTACTGGCACTTTTGGTCCCTCAGGAGGAATCACCCACCATCAGCGAGGCCAACAGATACCAGGTTTTACGACGTCGGAACACGTCTCTAGCCTAGACCTCTATGTTGTGCGTTATGTTACAAAGCGTTATTAAGTTCATTAAGTTTATTTTATGTTGATCTTTCTTAGAAGTTTACCTTTATAGGTTCACCATGTGATGTAGATACAACTTCCTAAATGCAATCTAAAAGATGATAAGCAGCTTTTATCTCTTTTTTAATCAATGAAAATCCTAGCTACAAAGGGAAAAGAAAGACACCATCTTTTCTCAGAGAGAAATCAGCACACTCTAAATGCACTTTTCCTAAATCAAGCATGCAAACTATCAAGATGCAAATGCACAATGCAGGTGTTTTTTTTCCGCTTTCTTAATATGGATGCCTAAAAAGAAAGCTTTTTGCACAACTTTGAATTTGCTTTTAAATGACTAACATAAACAAGTTTACTTTTTCGAAATAAGAAAGGGTAGAAGAGATTACAACACTTTACAACTTTCGAAATGAACACTTGTTTTGACACTTAAAAGAGACAAACTCAAACCAAAAGCAAAAATGAATGCATAATCAATCTGTAAACAGCCAATGAACTCTCTCCTAAGATCACACTCAACAGATCTTAATCAAGGGCTACAGGTCGACTATTTCACTCTTGCAGAAGGAGACTGCAAATGACGCCACAAACACATAAAAACACTCACAGTCTTTTGTACAAAAGGAGGCGGAATCAGAGCAGAGAAAAGTGGTTATTAGAGAGGTACCTATGCTGGTTATAGGCTGTAGAAAACAGAAATCAAAACAAGGCAAAACAGAGCAGAGAACCCCAGCTGCACAAGGCAAAACTGGATCAGCGCACCTGTATAGAAGGGAAACTGAATTTCAGCGCAGGTAGCCTTCACGGGAACTACGTTGAAATGCAAAGTCTCTTCACAGAGCCTGCGCTGAAGAAACAAGAGCTTGTTTCTCTGGGTTCTGGGTCACGGTTTGCTGATTAATCTACGGTTTCAGGCCAAATCAAAGCAACAAACAAGGTACAATCAAAGGGATGCTTTGAGGAAGGGCTAAGATCTATCACAAAGGATCATCAAATCATTTGTGAGTCCATCATTTAGATCATAGACAAATCCAGTGATTGGATCAAAGCAGCAGTTGTCTACTTTGCATCTGAGAATAGCAGATGCAGTTCGATTGCTACTCTTCAGTCTATGAATCAAACAATGATAGAAGCACAAATAAAATGACTAAACAGATTTCCCCAGTGGAGTCGCCAATCTGTTGTGGGGAAAAATGCCTATGCAGGACGATCCTATCCACCTAAGGTGTGACAGTGCCTTAGCAACAGACAAGAGCAGCTATCCTAATATCTTTCCTTTATGAAATGAGAATAGAGAGAGATAGATGGACTAACCGGTGTCTTTCGTTTGTCCCTCGATCCAGATCCTCTCCTCTTTGAGAGCTCCCAGCTACTCGCCTTCTCGCTCGCCCAGCTTCAACGGGTTCCTGCAAGATCACAAGAAGGGGACACTACAAAGACATAGATTCATATTCATAACTAGTTCAGGATTAGAAGTAAACTAAATACATCAATGCAATCATACATCAAGAATAAATCAGCATATAGGAGAAACCAAGATAGCTTTATTGATGAATAACAAGGTTCAGGAGGAGATACAACCCATAGAGTTCCAATCCAGCATCTCACTCCCAGCAAATGAAATTCCTATCTTCACCTTCCCTCAAAGCATTAAGCACCCAATGATCTCAAACTCAAACCAGCAGCAATTCTTTGCAATAACCAAATCCCAGCCCCTAGATCTCATGGAGAAGAGATCTATATATAGATGTTTAGAGTGAAGATGGGTCAGCTTGTGACCTGACTAGTGTCCTCTTTCTCTGTCAGTTCTTACTTCCACTTGGAGGCTAAGAGCCTCTTACTCATCAGTTAGTCGAACTCATCAAGGCAAGTGTCATGGAGGAATCTTCTGGAAGCTTCCACAGTCTTGACACCTTTCACAAGATACCCTGACATTTGTCATTTCCTGCTCAGCGCACCCTGGTAGTGCTTCTACCTGCGTTGCAATGCAGGTAGCTAGTGTAACCTCTGCATTTCAGCACAGGCAGGTATTAGAGCTTCTGAATTGATCCTGAATTGACTTGTTTTTGAGCAGTTTCTGGTGGAGAACTTTTGTGAATTGCTGTGGTTTGCTGGCCTTGTTCCTCTAGGAGTAGGAACAACATGTTTAGGGACTTTCGATCCCTTAGATTATGGACATTTCATGCTTATAGCTGCAAGGCACAAAAATGTCTATAACAAAAGGAGAAGACTGAAAAGAAAGATGCTCCACTCAAAGAGGTAGAGAAAACTATAGCCTTTAACTTAGAGAATGAGATTGCTAAGTTAAAAGTGTCAATACCTTTGACTGAATTAATGAAGAATAGCAGCTATAAAGGCCAAGTGTCAAAGATTTTGAATATAGATCCGTTATCTGATATGGTTAATGTGGAGGATGCCAACCTGAACTTATCTTTGGTCTGGCATTAGAAGTTCAATCTGAGGACAGTGATGTAGCTCCTTTTTACATCAGCCTTAGATTGCATGATTATGTTTTGCACAACGCAATGTTTGATTCAGGAGCATCTCATAATCTGATGCCAAAGGCAATTATGGAAAAATTGGGTTTAGACATCACTCACAAGTACCATGATATTTATTCCTTTGATTCTGGTAGGGTCAGATGTATTGGTCTCATTAAAGATTTGGTTGTCACTTTAGATCAGATTCCAGCAAAGAATGTTCTCATGGATGTGGTTGTGGCTGACATTCCCCCTAGATTTGGCATGCTTCTATCTAGATCGTGGGGCACAAAACTCAAAGGGACATTGTAGTTAGATTTCTCCTATGCCACTATTCCCGTGTTTGGTCAGTTGAGGAAATTATATCAGGAGAAAAAGATGAAGTATATGATCACAAGCAAGGAGAAACCTTTGAATCATCCAATCAATTATGTACATATAGATTTAGAATCTTTTGTTCTTTATTCTGATAGTTTTAATGATGTAAATAGTCAATTAGTTGAAGTTGAAGATATTCTAGAGATCATAGAAAATTTCAGAGCCGTACTTGATCAAGAGAGACAAAGGCTTGATAGTACCACTGAATAGTCAACATTCCGCCAGTAGCAAAAAATGAATGGATAGCAACCAAAAGTAGAAAAGCAGGCTAAATTTCAGAATTTTGAAGACAAAGTCGGTTTGTGGAGTATGGACTTTGATGGAGTAGTAGGTAAGGATGGTGCGAGAATTGGTATTTGGATACGCGGCCCTGTTTTCCTACCAAATAAAGTCCCGAGTAATGTTAGAGTTTGTTCATATAAATTGGCTTTTGATTGTTCCAATAATGAAGCTGAATATGAGGCTTTAATTGTTGGTTTGAAAATCCCCAAGAAGTTAAATTCAAAAAGAATTTCAGTTTATGGCGACTCCGAATTAGTAATCAAGCAAGTCAAGGGTGAATACCAAGCCAAACATCCTCGAATGCGGGCTTACCAGAATGCAGTTTTAGATATTCTGAAATTATTTCCAGATTATACTTTGACATGTGTCCCTTGTGTACAAAATGTTATTGAAGATTCCCTTGCTACAGCTGCAAGTAATTTAAAGATTCCGATGAATTCAAACAATAAGTTTGAAATTCATGTGAAACATCGCCCAGTTGTCCCTAATAATCAAAGATATTGGCAAGTGTTTCAATATGACAAAGAGATTGAATAATTTATGCAAAATGAAGGCAAATACAAAGATACCTCTATCGATGGTGAGCAAGATGATGGCGAACCAGATATGGAGGTAAATCAGATGGAAGTTTTGCAGCTGAAGGGCAATGTCATTCTTAAAGGCCTAATACCTTTAGAGGAGTTGTTTGATCAATATGATGTGGCCCGAAAACCAAGTTTGGCGCCAACCGAAAAGGGAGTTGAGGATGTGAATACTGGAACAACAGAAAGTCAAAAGATGGTGAAGTTGGCAAAGGCATTGCCTCCTCAGGTAAAGGCAAAATACATTAGTTTATTGTCTTCATTTTCTGATGTATTTACATGGGACTATACAGATTTGAAGGAGTATGATAAGAGTATAATTCAGCATATCATTCCGATTAAGCCAAACCAGAAGCCATTTCGTCAAAAGTTGCGAAGGATAATTCCAAAGTTGATGGCATCAATAGAGAAAGAGGTGAATCGATTGTACAAAGCTGGTATAATCGTTCCTATAAGATTTTCAGATTGGATCTCTAACTTGGTGCCCGTGCGGAAGAAGATAGGTGAGATTAGATTATGCATTGTTTTCAGAAATTTGAATAAGGTGTCCTTAAAATATAATTATCCATTGTAAAAAATGGACCACATACTCCAAAGAGTTGTTGGGGCATCTCATATGTCACTGCTCGATGGGTATTCCAGCTATAATAAAATTTTGGTCCATGAGGATGACAGGGACAAAACAACATTCACCACTCCGTGGGGGACTTTCCATTATGCCAAGATGCCATTCAGATTAAAGACTGTTGGTGCAAATTTTCAGTGGGCTATGGATATCGCCTTTGCAAATGAGAAAGATGTATTTTTAGTAGTTTACCTTGATGATTTGATAGTTTTTTCCAATTCAGATGAGGAGCTTCTTTACCATCTGAAAATTGTCTTTCAGTGTTGCAGAAAATATGGCATATTTCTCAATCCCAAAAAGAGCTTGTTTGCCATGGATGAGGGAAAGCTTCTCGGTCACATAATATCCGAGGAAGGCATCCACATTGATCTTGCTCGAGTAGAAGCTATTCAAAAAATTGATTTTCCTCGTAGTAAGAAAGAAATCCAAGCATTTAACGGTAATATGAACTTCTTACATCATTTTGTGCCAAATCTAGCTGAACATCTGAGGGAGATTACAAATATGTTGAAGAAGGATAGTGTGGTCAAGTGGACTGAAGAAGCCATGAAGTCTTTCAACCTGGTAAAGTTGGCTCTTTCTTCAGCTCCGATTTTAATCAACCCGTATTATTCCAAGGATTTCATATTGTTCTCATTTGCTTTCGATCATACTATGGCAACAGTGCTAATGTAGAAAAGGGATCAGCTTGAAAAGCCAATTGCCTTTTTCAACAAAACAATAAGAGATGCAACCTTAAAGCATAACATTATTGAAAAGAAATCTCTTGCCTTGGTAAAATCATTGAAAGATTTCCAGGTATATATTCTGCATTCTCATACTTGCTTATGTCCCACGCAGTTGTTAAATATGTCTTAGTACAAACAGATCCGGAAGGGAGACGAGGCAAATGGATCGTAGCTTTGCTAGAATATGACTTCGAGATAAAGCCAACAAAGCTAATCAAGGGCCAGGGTCTAGCGAAATAATGTTAGTGTCGGTATCTTCATCCCTCCATCAGTGATCAAAATTCTCTTTTTGCATGCATTTTAGGTGTCTCATCCTATCAGCTGCATTCCATTAGGTCATGGATCAACTGATGGTAGTGGTTCATTATCAAATTTCCCTCATGATCTTTACCTACTGGCCTATTTTCATAAGTTCAGGTCATTTACAGTCATCTTTTGTCATTACATTTGCAAAAGCCATTTTTAGGGTTTTAGGTCTCATTAGGTCTAGGGTTTACCACCATAGTAATGTAAAAGCTCAATCATGGTCAGCAGGCACATGAGGGGGTCTAATAATATCTCAAGATCAAAATTTCAATAATGAGATACTCAATAAGTGATTTTTTCCACAAAACCCTGTTTTGAGGTGAAACAGAGTTTTTATGTTCTATGTATAAAAATTTCAAGTAATTTTAATTTTCCTATATGTAATAAGTTTAGAATTGCTGCCCTTGGTCACCTTGCCAACTCCAGCCACTGCAAGCAAAAACACAAGCATCAAAGCATCAATTTGTCAATGATTAAGAAATGTCAATTTCAATGGAAAAATAGAGTTCAAAACCAAAAGTGACTTTAACATTAGAAAAGTGGGTTTGAGATGAGTGAAAAATTAAAGCCTTTCATATTTAAAGTGAAAAGGGTCCTCTTGGTAATTTCATTATGCAAATTTACTCTTCGAGCACCAAAATTGTGGTTTGGGGGTCAAAGAAGCAAAAACCCCTATTTTCAAGGCAACTTGGCCTGGTGCTGCGCATTAGAGGTAGTGCACTGCACATCAGGTAGGCGTTGCGCATTAGAGACATAACTGTAATGTAAAATTGAACTGGCGCTGCACATCAGGAGGGCACTGCGCATTGGGCTCAGTGTGCTGCGCATCAGTCCAATTTGCTCCAAATCATCCCAAATCGTGCCAAATTGCTCAACAAACCTCAAAATTTGCTACATTTTCCCTCTACAAGTAAGTACTCATCCTCCTAAGGTTGAAATTGAAATCACATTGGTGTTTTCCATAGATCTTGCATGTGAAGAATGAAACCCTAGTTTCTCTCCATTGTTTGCCATCCAATTGTGCAATTTTCATCCCACCTTCACAAAAACTTCATCAAACCTATTTTCACTCTTTATTTACCCTAATACACTTCATTCATCTCATTTTCCCATACCCCACTCCCCTAAAGCAATTATTTCCCTCACCAAACCCTAAATCCCTCACTAAACCCTAATTTCCCAAAATCATTTCCTTCACTCCCCAACTTCATCTCCCAAGAGTAAAATCTCTTCATACTCATCACTATTGTCCTCTTTTATCACCATTTTTCATCATACCTTCATTTCATCATTTTCCCTAAAACAAGCACAATGGCAAGAAACAGTGACTCAAGCTATGAGCAAGAAACACAAAGTGACAGTTCAGGAGATAGAAATTTACAGCCTAGGAGACCTCACAAGGGTGGGAAGATCATCAGAGAGGAGCCTATTAGTATTGCTGAACTTCTTACTTGTCCTCCCTCCATTACTTGTTTCAGATACCAATCTTGCTTTGAGTTTTGTGAGATGGTAGAGAGGGTTAAGTATCATCATGAATTGGCTAGGCAATTTGTCATCAACATGGAGGACAATATGGTACAGCTTGCTGGCATCAACTTCACTCTTTCACCAACCATTATTGCAGAAGCAACTAAGATGCCAGATGTGGGGGAAAGATGGAATAAGAGACAAAATATCAGCAAACAAAACTATGAACCCTACATTAAAGCTAGATATCATAGCCAATTGGGCAGGGTGTTTCCTTTCAAGTTTTTGGAGGACCGGTATGTGCCATTAATGAAACTCATCATTAAATACTTCACATGTGAGGGAAGGTTCTCCCGAATCTATGCTTATCATATCAGGTTGCTTATGCATTTTACTAGGGTTAAAATGATGAGCATACCATACTTCATTTGCAAAAACATAGAGAGGATGACTGTAATTGCAAAGAGGAAACCCTACCCATAGCAGCTCAATAGCATATATCACTTTGTTGTCATCAAAATTGTTGTTTTGCATCAGTTGACTCAGTTGGGAGTACCATGGGCAACCTTAATTGCTAATGAGATTTTCAAGGGACCTCAAATGTTTGCAGAACCTCAAGAGGAAGCTGGACCTTCCGGGCAACAAAGAGAGCATGAAAGCAAAACTAAAGAGGCTCACATTCCTGTGTTTATCACTTATGAAAAGGGGACAAGAAGACATTTTTCAGCTGCAAAACGAGTATTATCTCCACCAGGGGTGGAAGGGGTCTCATTCTCTTCACCGGACAACAGGAAAATGTTATCTTCACCCAGGGTGAAAGGGGCTTTTCCTTCTTCTTCAGCAGAGCAGGTACAGGATAGAGGAAAGAAACCATTGCATGATGAAGGGCCTTTTGAAGGTCAAGAGAGAGACTTTGTTTTGATTCAAGAGGAGGATACTGATTTGATCTCCCAAAACTCAAGGCTCGAGGAGGTCATTAGAGAAAAAGAAGCTGATATCCATGCCTTATCCATCAACCTTGACAGGGCTAAGTGGATTATTAAATACCTTGAGCAAAAAAACAAGCAATTGGAGGATAAACATATGATCATGGAGCTGCAAACTATGAGGGAAAACTGATAGATGGCAAAAAGGAGGAAAGTCAAGCTGACTCCACTAGAGCAAGAAATAGAGGCTGACCGAGAATCATGGTTGGAAAGAGTGAATTTCCACCTTGAGAAGCTTCTTGAAAAGGCTAATAAGGAGAAGAAAATGTTGCGACACATGGCCTATCACTATTTGGCCCAGAACAAAATTTGTAAGGCAAGAATAAGAAGACTAAAAGCCAAGCTAGGGAGAGCCTTAAAGGCCAAAAAGGAGCAAGACAAACTTAGAATCTTGGCTGAAGCTTCCTTGGCTCAGAAAAGTAGTTGATCAGCTGGCCTCATGCCAATTTTGAAGAAGTTTGGAGAACTTTTTGTCATTTTCAAATTTTTAATTGCAATACACAGGGATTTTCCTCTGATGTGTAGCGCCACTAGCGCTGCGCATTGAGCTGGTAAGGAATTTTGAGGAATGGCTTATATTTTTGGATTTTTCATGAAAAAATATGAAAACCTAGAAAATTTCATGAATTTTGGAGGATTTTTGGGTCACCAAAAGGGTAAAAAACACCTCAAAATTGCCCTTTCTGCCACTTTTTGGACCCACAGGAAGCAGTGTTGGGAGAACTGATTTTTGGAGGGGCAAATGGACACAAAATTCAAAAATTCCACTTGTCCTAGAAAGTAGATAGATATGCCTTTCCAACAAGATAGATTGGAGAAAATTTTGTGAAGGGGAAGGCTTCAAAATTTAGTTGGGAAAAGGCACTGCGCATCAGGCACAATTTGCTCAATTTTGCCCAAAACTCAAAATTTTCGCCTAGTTTTTTCTCAGTTTGACTTTTTCTCTCTCATGGTCAAACTCATGATGTAAATTGATGTAAATTAATGTACTTTGATGTAAAAATGATGAAAATTGACTCAAGGAGGTAGATACATCATGTATAGGTGGTTTTGAACTGAATGAATCAGTTTCCATAGTTTTAGAGGCAAGTTGTTCCACTGCCTATTTTTCAGTTCCTAGTTTAGATCTAGTTGAAACAACTCCTAGACTCATGGATTCGACCCCTAAAAGCTATCATGGGTGGTTTGTTGCCTATATCTTGTACTTTCTTAGTCATTTTTCAAGGTTGGACTCTTGTGAAGGCTTTGAGCATTATTGTACATTCATCTCTGCAGTTTGGTAAGGAAATAGACCAGGGTTTGCAGCATTTTGTGGAATTCTTGTGGAAAGGTGATTTAGTATTGTTTTTCCTTCTATGATTTAAGTTATCATGTGTTTATGTGTACCATTATCTCTCTCTTTTCTGCTTAACTAAATGAATCAAGGATAAAGGTAGAAATCATTGATGTTGCAGTGCTCTACCTAGGGTTTGTTTAGCTTTACATGTTTTCTACTGTTTGAAGAGGACTCATGACACTTTCATGCCCTCTCCACCCCCTCACTAGTCTTAAGACTCTCCATTTCACTTAATTTCAAAGTACTAAAGCATTTTCCTACCTCGCCCCACAGAAACCTTTGCAAGACTGAGTCCATTCCCCGGACCCAAAACTGCCTTTCACTTTTGATCCAGCAAACCAACATAAAACTCAATCAAACTCCTCTGAGCATATACGTAGCCTAAAATTAGTCTTTACACCAGTCATCTCAAGTCTCATTTACTATATTTTCCTAAGATTGACAAGGAGAGAGCCCTCTCCCGACCTGGTAGGGCTAGCTACCAGGTTAAGCGTGGTTTGATGTTACCCTAGAACTGCCTTTCTTAGCCTGAGGTAGATTTAGAACATAAAAACAACAATGGGGTTAGATTTTATCTCATTTGTAATCATTTTGTAAATCTTATTAAATCACATGATGAATTCCTCCACATGTTCAAAAGGTTTTATTCTTAATCGCAAAAAACTTGGTGAGTTAGTATTGGAAATCTTTCTTCTTTCCCTACTGGAAACACAATTTTATTTCTAAATCATTCCATTAGTGTAGTGAGTTAGCAGGAAGAGTGATAAACCATTTTGGTGCATCTCCTTCCAGGATTTGTACGACAAATCTCATAAACATGTCTTCATCTTCCACCATCAATGTAATAACCCCTCGTTGATTTTCCATGTAAATAAAATAAGAACAAGGTCATAGGACACATATTCAAGCTGAATGGTGGGAAAAACACTTTAATGGGAATCACTGATTGTTTATTTACGAATATCTAAATTGGAAAATACAAGGAGGCAATAAAGGGAACTTATTTATGAAAATAAAGGATAATAGGAGAAAAGGAAGGTGAAGAGACACAAATTTGCATGCAAGGGAAACTAGAGGAAAAAATGAAGGAAAACGTATTAAAATGAGACATCAATAATAAAAAGGAATCAAAGAATCAACTACTAGCTTTTTGCCAGTTTTGAGTTGAGCTATCCTTTCATTCTCTGAATCTCTCGTACTCTTGCATACTTGGAGAATTCTTGAAGAATTCTTGGAGCACTCTAGCATTCACTTAGATTGGATAAATAAAGCAAAGGAAAGAAATGGAGTGCAAGGAGATAGTTGGATTGTCAACTATAGTTGGATTATTTTGTCGGTAATAGGTTGCATGTATTAGTTCCTCGCTGATTTTTTGATGTATAATATATGCATGTGGTTATTTGCTTATGTGTTGTCATTGACATGTAGATTTTCCTAGATTGATAGTGGTTTCAGCCTTGCCTTGCCGTTTCCTAGATAACCATAGTGTAGTGGGTTTCCCACTTGTTTTTTAGATTGGTTCTTAGGCTCCCTATGGATGTGGGTTGGAACAAACTCTCTAGAGCCCTATAACAACTTGGGTTGAGTTACTAGTTCCTGGAGCCTACAAGTTGGTACAAGAACTCTAGAGCCCTATGGTTTGAGCTACTAATCCCTAGAGCCATGGGTTTGAAAAAATGATCTAGATCCCTCATTAGTTGTGCATTGAGTTACTAGTTCCTAGAGCCCTAGACAACTTAGGTAGAGACCAATCTAGTTGATGTTAGTGATTTATGGACTGTATAGGTGAAATCACTTTGCTTGAGGGTTGAGGTGCTCTGGCCTCCAGAATCTCTAGTTGGTTTTGTTTTGGTTTAACCCTTACGATCCTACATTAATTATTGGAATATGGCGCAAGGATGATTGGCTGAGCGAGATTTAGTTTAGCCCAATCTATGTTAATCCACATCCTAATCACCTATACCCTGATGTTGTAGCCTGATCATCCACATCGTGATCACCTATACCCTATTGTTGGAACCTGTGTTGAAGCTACTGGAACTTGTCATCTAGATGTCCTACCTACAAGATTCTCTCCTATAATTCTATCCCATAATAACTCACTATTGCAATGTGATTCAACTATAATCTTCTACTAAGAGCATCTGCAACCCCGTTCTCCTTTCCCTTGATATACTTGATCTCAAAGTCAAACTCATTGAGAGTATCCAACCACCTAGCTTGTCTGGAATTTAAATTAGGTTGATCAAATAAGTACTTCAACCCACTATTCTCACTCATCAAAATGAACCTCCTACCAAGAAGATAATGTCTCCACATCTTCAAGGCATGGATGATAGCTTCCAACTCAAGATCTTGAGTAACATAGTTTTTCTCGTGCTTATTCAACTTCCTTTACTCATAGCATACTACATATCCTTCCTGCATTAAGACTCCACCAAGTCATCTCTTGCAAGCATTTGTACATACCATGAACTCTTTGTCAGGATCTACAATATTTAAAATTGGAGAATTTGCAAGCAAATACTTCAATTTCTCAAAACTAGTTGCACACTCCTCAGTTCATTCAAACTTCTTTCCTTTTCACTGCAAAGTTGTAATACGATAGACAATCCATGAGAATTTCCTTATGAACTACCTATAATAACCCGCTAGTCCCATGAATGATCGAAACGCATCCACATTTCTAGGAGTTTCCCACTCCATGATAGCTCTAATATTTTTTAGGTCCACTTATATACCTTCTTTGGAAAGAACATGCCCCATGTAATGAAATTCTATCTGAAAGAAAATGCATTTACTAAGCTTGGAATAAAATTTATTCTATCTCAACAATTTTAACATTGTTGCTAGATGTTCTGCATGCTCTTCCTCAATCTTTAAATATATCATCAATGAATACTACCACAAGCTTGTCCAAATAAGGATGCAACACACTTTTCATCAACCACATGAAAGTAGTTGGAGCATTAGTAAGACAAAAAGGTACTACTAAAAACTCATAATTCCCATACTTGGTCCACAATGTGGTTTTGTATATGTACTCTTCTTTGATGCGTACCTGATGATATACTGATCTCAAGTCAATCTTTGAGAACAAAGTTTCCCCCTTCAAATGATAAAAGAAATCATCAATATGCAATAAGGGGTACCTGTTCTTGATAATTACCTTGTTCAATTGTATGTAATCAATGCACAACCTGAGAGTACCATCCTTCTTCTTCACAAAAAACACTAGTGCACCCCAAGGTGACACAATTGGCCTAATCTATCCCTTTTCAAACATTTCTTTAAGCTGCAACTTCAATTCCACCAACTCTAGAGTGCTCATCTCGTATGGTGCCTTAGATGTCGATTTTGTTCTTGACATCAACTCAATATAAAATTCCACTTCCCTATGAGGCAGAAACTTTGAAATCTCTATTTGAAATACATCTTGAAACTGGTAAAAAATCAGATACCTCTTCCAAACTTTAGTATCCTCAACATCCTTCCCTTTGTCACTTGAAATATGAACTGAAAACTAGAAACATCCTTTCCTACTACGGCGCTTTGCCTGCATATCTATCACGATTCTCACTAATGTAGGCTTCTTTTTACCACATAATATTCTCCTCTCTTCATCATCATCTAGGCATTCAAGAGCCTTATCCTAGAAATCTAACTTAGTTTTATGAATGTAAAACCAATCCATACCCAACATCATACTATATGATGCTAATGGAAGAACATTTAGATGCATTGATATAGACATACCGTTAAGCTCAAATGCCTAATATGTCACCCAATCATGAATTCTTTTCTTGGTACCTATAGCCAACTGCACCAAATAAGACTTTGCATGCACTTATTTATTCAAGGAACACTTATCCACCATGTCAAGCCTGATATAACTATAGTTAGTTCCAGGGTGAACCAAAATAGAAACAAATTAATCACAAATCTTACCTTCCATCTCGATAACAAATACCTGATGATTATGGTACATATTATCCAAAGTTGCATAAACTTGAGGAATAATCTTTCCAACATCCCCAACTTTCTATTCCCCTTTAGCACTGTAAATATGTGGTTTTCCACCCTAATGTTGTGGATAATATCTCATGCGATGATCCTTGCCACAAGTCCAACACTACAAAGGCTTTCGGTCATCACCCTTTTTCTTCTCCTCAGATTGAAATCCATGTCCTTTGTCAACTCTATTGAACTTCTTGTATGGCCTTTCATTCTCTTTTTTCCCTGCATCTTGAGGTATTCCTCACTTATTATCCCAATTTCCCCTAGTCTTGTCATTACCTTTCCAACTGTTCTTAGGCTTCAACTGCTCATAACAATGTTTTATCTTTTTTATTACTTCTTCCAATCTATGAGGCTCATCATACTCAATATAATCTTTAAATTCTAATTGAAATCCACTAAAGAATATTTGAACCTTTGTCTTCTCATCCTTAATGTAATAGCCCTAGATTTGAAGTTCATGTAATAAAGTTGATAAAGGAAAAATAAGAAGAAGGTCATGGGATACTTATTCCAAGCTTAACGTTGGAAAATTATCCTAGTGGACATAACTTGTTGTGTTTATGGCTAAGGGGAAATTGGAAAAGGAAATGGCAAAGGCTTTGAAAATGAAAAGAGGTATTTTTGGCACTTTATTTATGAAAATAAATGAAATTAGGAGAAAAGGGAGGTTAAAGGTCACAGTTTGCATGTGAGGAGGAAATTGAAGGAGAATTAAGGAAAATGAAGAAATTAGAGGCATCAGGAATAAAAAGACATCAGAGCATCAATTTATAGCCTATTGTCAGTTTAGTTTTGGAGTTAATTGAGAGAGGAGAAGAGAACCAAGAGGAGAAGGAAAAGAAAGCAAGCAAAGGAAGGACAAGAAAAGAAAGGATCAAGCAAGGAAAGGTTGGATCAAGCAGCTTCAACAGGAATACTTGCTGGTAACAGATTGCATGTATGATTTCCTAGTTGGTTTTGGCATGCATGGCATATGCATGTGTGTGTTTGGTTTCTTGTTGTCAGTGGCATGGACTTTGGTAGTGATTTTAGCCTTTCCTTTCCATTTTTGGATAGCCATGGTGTGACGGGATTATTTCTTGGTTGAGCTTTGGATTGATGGAAGGTTTTGGATCTGGGTGATGCGGTCTCAAGAAAATCCCAAGGGTTGGGGGTGGAGATGGTTTTCTCCAAGAAGCCATCAATAGGTGGGTGGAGACAGGAAAATTCTTCAAGGGATGGTGAAGGAATTCTGAGGCATCCAAACTCAGTTGGGTTTTGTAATCTCTAGGTCAGTTAGGTGAGATCATGGAATGACGAGGGTGGAGGTGGTTTAACCTCTCAATTCCCTTGGTTTTTTCTTAATTAGTTTATCCCATGAGATCCCACATTCATGCTTTGAATATGGTATGGGGGTGATTTGGCTTAGCCAAATATATGGTCAAGTGGTACATGGAAGTCCCTGACTTAGTAGGATTTTTCATATGGTTAATAAGAGCTAATTTTCTCTTTCTTTTGATGAGTAAATGTACTTGTTATTATGTGGCTCTTATCACATTTCCATTAATGAATTTCTGGCTAATGAATTCATGACGTAATTGGTATTATGACAACTATTATGAGAAGGCATTGGTCATTCTTGTTTAAACCCAAATAAATTTCATATCCCTATGTTTAATATATGCATTCATGACCTGTAAGCTGCATGTTTACCATGTGTTTGAAGGAATGTTAGTCCCGGTTGGGAGGGGTCAGTTCAAGTCCTAGTTCAAGTTTTGATTTATAAGCTTTGTTTTTATGTGACTCATCATTTATGGAAGTTTCACTGAGTCCTGGGAAGAAGTTAGAGTCCTAGCCCTAAAACATTGGCTCATAATTTGGGGTCGCTAACATAGAACTAACTAGAAAATTCGACAATCACTGGCAAGAAGGCCTATGGGAGTGATTGAGGCTCTAGGTCATTAAAAAAGAGAGTTATCCTAGGGGTTGGACACCTAGAGTGGTTGGGTTGCTCCTCGAGGTCCTGTAGCACCTAAGGGAAGTCAGTAAGGTCTTATGTTTTCAACTCCATTTCCTTAAGGTCATATAGGAGTTTGAGTCTTATCATAGTGACCCCCAGCTCATGTTTACCCTAGATAAGTTGGTGAAAGTAGGAAAATATGAGAGGAGGCGGTTACAGGGTGGTATCAGAGTGGGTTGCACTCTCTTTGGATAAAGTCTCATGGTGCCAAGGTTATGGTAATAATGCATGGGTTCATGGTATACAGTTAGTGTGGTCATGCATGATGTTGTTATGTCGATTTGATTATGATGATACATGCACATGCTAATGTGGATTGATCTTGCAGATGATATAAGCCTCCCCTGAACATCAATGAGGTATGGATTTCATTTTGGTATCTATTTGGTTTATCTAAAATGGTACACTTACAGAAGAGAATCAAATATGACGAGAAAAATGGTAGACTACATTTCCTGTGACTCTCCCTACAGATCAAATGGGAAGGAAGGATGAAAGTATTCTCCTAGTATAGTAGATACATTGAGGAGTTTGAGGGGAAAGATTAGAAGTTGCAAATGAGACAATGACATGTTGATTGAGGCTTAGGAAAGACTTACAAGGGCACATGAGAACCAAGTAGAATTCAATGTAGTGTTTCTTCAGAGTTTGTCAGAGTTGCAGAGATAGGGACAATTGAGGATCAATCAAGAACATGAATAAAAAACTAATGGAGCCTATGGTAGCAGGTCTCAGTCCGGACATAGGTTGGTTAGAGGGGATAAAGTTAGAGGCGGTAGATCATTGGATCCACTTGACAGGAGGACTAGTATGTATGGGAATCATTCTAGTTCCTCATCCAGGAGACATCATCACAGTCATCACCATCATCATCCTTATAGGAGGGGTGAGTACTTTCCTTAGATGTTCAAGAAATTCAAGCCTCCTGCATTTAATGGAGAGATGAAGAAGTCAGAAGATGCAGAGGCATGGTTACTTGCAATAAAGAAATTCTTTAGATTGCATAGCTACTTAGATAACATGAAAGCCAAGATAGCCACCTCCAGTATTAAAGGGAAAGGAAATATTTGATGGGAAGATTTGAAGAATCCCAAGGGTATTAAGGAAGAATACTTTATTTGGGATGAGTTCGAGAGACTCTTCAAGATGAAGTAGTTGTCAGAGAGGTACTATGATGATAGAGATAAGATATTTTATGAGTTGCAGATGGGTTCTATGAAAAATGAGGAGTACACTAGCAGGTTCTTGGAGTTGTTGAGGTATGTGCCTTACCTAAAGGATGAGAAGACTAAGATTTAAAGTTTTATCTGTGGATTTCCACCAGCATATAAAGACCATATTGAGTTTGATGAGCCTAGATCATTGGAGGAGGCCATTCATAAGTTGAAGCATTGTTATGAGCAGTCAAAGAACAAAGTTGAGCCTAAGCGCGATTTGAAGGGAAATGAGAAAGTTAAAGGGAAGTGGCCATCGAAGCGTGGGGAAGACCTCAGAATATAGTTGAGAAAGAAAATGTGGTTCCTTACAAGAATTTCAATGTAGTTGAGAAGGGATAGGGTTTGCATCCTAGAGAGTGACATAATAGAGGTGATGGTAGGAGACTATTGTAGTGTTGGATATGTGGCAAAGATCATCGCAAGAAGGATTGTCCATTGTACTAGGGTGGTAGGCTTGAGATCTATAGTGATCAGGAGGCGCAGGCTATTGGGTATGTTGGTCATAGAATTCCTCATAGTTTTGCATTTGTGGACAACAAATAAGAAGATCACAAGGCATCCCTTATTGAGATGGAAGGTAAGATATGTGGTTAAGTTTTTTTATTTTTTATTGATCTTGGATCTAATTATAATTATGTTAATCCTGACCTGTTGGACATGTGTGGATTGAGAAAATAGGTACATGCAAAGTCTTGGTTGGTGTAATTAGATACATGGACTAAGAATAGAGTTCATCACTGGGTAAGAGCTTGTGCATTTGAGTTGAATGGTATTCCTACAAC
Organism: Pinus tabuliformis; assembly: GCA_031772625.1. Taxonomy (NCBI): domain Eukaryota; kingdom Viridiplantae; phylum Streptophyta; class Pinopsida; order Pinales; family Pinaceae; genus Pinus; species Pinus tabuliformis. The sequence goes on along the minus strand of CM062806.1, from coordinate 407,904,675 downwards.
AACACATCTGAATGTATTGTCATTGGGATCATATAGCATTCTTTTGGGTATGGAATGGTTGTACCTTCACATGACCAAAGTAGATTTCTATGACAAGGCCATTGACTGCTTGAATGATATTTGGGAAAAGAGAATCTTGAAAGGGAAGAATAAGCCTACATTAGTGAGGATGGTCATATCTATGCAAGCTAAACGCAGTTGCAGGAAACTTTGTGTGATGCTTGAAATTCATATTTCTAGTGACAAGGGAAAGGATGTTGAGGATGCAATAATCTTCAAGAGGTACCCTGTATTACAATAGTTTCAGAATGTGTTTATGGCAAAGATTCTAGAGTTTCCTCCTCACAGGGAAGTGGAATTTTCTATTGAGTTGGTACCAGGGGCAACACAAACATCAAAGGAACCTTACAGGATAAGCACTCTAGAGTTAGTGGAATTGAACTTGTAGTTGAAGGATATGATTAATAAGGGATACATTAGGAAAATTGTATTGCCTTGGAATGTACCAATATTTTTGATGAATAGTAAGGATGGTACTCTTAGGTTGTGCATTGATTACAGAAAAATGAACAAGGTGACAATCATGAACATGTATTCATTGTCAAGGATTGATGTTTATTTGACTAGTTGAAGGGAGCAACAATGTTCTTGAATATTGATATGAGATCAGGATACCATCAGGTATGCATCAATGAAGAAGATATCTACAAGACTACCTTTAGGAACATGTATGGATATTGTGCATTTTTTGTAGTTCCATTTAGTTTGACTAATGCTCCAACTACATTTTTGTGCTTGATGAATAGTGTGTTGTATCCTTATCTGGAAACGCTTGTTATTATATTCATTGATGACATTTTGATATATTCTAAGAATGAGGAAAAAAATGCCAAGAATTTAACAATAAGGTTGAGATTCTAAGAGTGCATCAGCTGTATGCTGAGCTTGGCAAGTGTAGTTTCTTTTAGATAGAGGTACATCACTTGGGACAGGTTGTCTCCAAGGAAGGCATAGAAGTAGATCCAAAAAAGATAAGGGCCATCATGGAGTGGGAAACTCCTAAGAATGTGGATGAAGTCAAATAATTCATGGCATCAACAAGTTACTACAGGGGGTTCATTAGGAAATTCAACGAATTGCATATCCTATTACATATTTGCAAAGAAAAGGTAAGAAATTTGAATGGACAGAGGAATGTGCAGCCAATTTTGAGTAGTTGAAATAGTTGTTGACAAACGCTCCAGTTCTTAAGATTGCAAATCCAGATAAATATTTTTGTGGTGTGTACATATTCTTGCAAAAGAGGACTTGGTGGAGTCCATTGAGGTGAAAACTCAACACCCCCATTTTTATCTTATTTATTTCAAATCATGGGGACCCTTTCCATTAATTTTGGTTAAATCGCCTTTTAATATTTTTAATATTTGTTTATGTGTCCTATATTTTTCTAGATTTTCATCTTCTTCAGATTCTTCTTTTAGTTTCTTCATTGCATTCGAATTTTCACAATCTTTTCATCAACTTTCATTTCATCTCATTTGGATGCATGGTTTGAAAATGGCATTTCTCTGAAGTTTGATAATTTTTACTACCAAGGCTAAAAAATGTATATTACGTTAATTGTTGTAAATCATTTGTAAATATTGATTTTTCATTAATTTTTACTAATTAATTCTTTTTTTCACTAACGTTATTACAAAATCACCGCAACCAAATTGTAGAACAATTAAAATTGTGTTATCAAATTTCGAAAGTTAATTCAAATTTCAATTTTAATAAAATTCTGAGATTCAAAATACTTTAATATCAAGTGGTTGTAGTTTTTAATGTTGGGACTTGAATTTACAAAGTGGCTGTAATTTTTTAGCGTGTCCCACTCTCCATGGACCTTATTACACACATCCCCCTAATTCCTTACTCCTTTTTTTTTTTTTTTTTAACAAAAACAGTTAGAGATTTTATTGCCAAAATAGGAGCGAGCTCCAATTACAAGTAGCAATAGCTTATGAAAACTATACTTAATTTCAAAATTACATCAAATACTTTGGTTGCTTTTGATTTCTATCTTGTTTTCTGAATACTGATCCATCTGGCACTGTTCTTGGTGTTTCTTTTGCTGGCTATTCTGTCAACATAATACTTGGCATTCTTGCAAGTGAATTTCTGGAGTCCTGATGTGTTCTCAAGGTGCCACAGTAATTCCTTACTCCTTACCGTGGCACCTCGAGACATTTTTTTATCGTAACATTCTTTTCTCTCACCTCCAAGATGGCTTACTCTTAGAAACTCCAATATTACTCACCACGGATGCCCGACGTCACTAGGACCACCTCCCTCTTTATCTCATGGACCTCAGCACCTTTTTAAACATCAAATCTTTTTCGTAATACTTCTGATATCTGATGGCTCCATTCCCTCGATCTCCCATATTTCACTTGGCCTCTAATATTCCGATATCCATTCTTCCCAAGGTTCTGATGATTCTACGTCACGCTTCCTGATACTCTTCATACATGAGACCTCAGGATTTTGGTCCTTTGTAACTTCATTTTAAAACCTTCGATATCACTTCATCTTCGATGTCCGATGTCCCTCATAGCTTTGAAGGGATTGGTTATAAAATGTTGATTTGTCTATTAAAGTTTGTATAAAGATTCCTTAACACATAGAGAATTCATTTCATATTAGTTATGTAATTGTGTGAATATAATATTATGATAATGTTAAATAATACATTTTCTTAATATAATTTTTAATCATTAAATTAAATTAACTTCTAATTAATATTTTTATTTTGTAAATAATTTAATTCATATGAAAATTATATTTGATTTTGTAATTCATTCAACATTTTTCTTAGTTTGTAATTTAATTTAATGTTTTTAAATAGAATGTATATAATGTATCTAAAAAATTGTGATTAATTACCCATTAATTAATTTTAATTGTATATTTAAATAGAATTAAAATATTAATTATAGTTTCTGAATTTTAACCCTGATCTAAATCCTGATCGAAATTGATATTGGTTTATTTACTTTTAAAAAGTGTTTGCATGTAATTAAATACCACCATTAAAAAGACATAGGAAGACATAGGAAGATTGAAAGGAAATTTCATAAAATAAACAAACCACAAGTGACAAAAACACCAGCACGTTGATAATGAATTTGACTATCTTCAATCCGATGTCTCCAGGCCCAGTCTTGAGTGGGTAGGCCTCTTTATTAAAATGATCAAATTCCTTTAAATAAAAATATGAGTTCCATCTTATCAAACTAATGGTACCAGTGCATTTAGAAGACCTCAAATCCACTATATCGATTGTTTTCATGCTCAAAACGGTCTTGGAATGGCTAAAATAAGGCAAAAACACTTTCAACCACAATATAAAATGAAATGAAACTACATATCAAACAACAAATGACCCTATGGATCAATGGCAGAGTGCCTTGGTTATAATGGTAGAGTTCCACAGTTCAATCTTCATTAATTGTGTTTTGTTTTGATTTAGTGGAGGTCGTTGTATTAAACTTGGCACATATTAAATTTTATAAGGTTTTATGGTGGGGTCAACGAACCCACCACCCCCACACCATATCCAAAATACAATGTATAACATTTATTTTGATGACCTAAGGCCTTTCCAAAATCTAATTCGGTGGAGGTTGTTATATTAAACTTGACACATATTAAATTTTATAACGTTTTGGTGGCAGGGTCAACGAACCCACCACCCCACACCATATCCAAAACACAATGTATAACATTAATTTGATGGCCTAAGGCCTTTCCAAAATCTGTGACTGCTCCATATTATTCTGCTGCAGTATCATATATCCAATCCTAAGGTTGGTGGGCCAACAAAACTAATGGGCTCTGCCAACCTTTCTCCCTACCTATGGTGCCAATATACCTTAAATAAAACATTTCCTCTATATAATAGGTAAAACCATTGGTGCAACGGAAAGGTTCATGATTTAAGTTGAGCAAGTCATGGGATTGAAGTAGGTTAGGTTTGTTGGTTGTTCCAAAAAAAAAATTGACTAGTCCTCTGAGGCCATGTTTCGCTCTCCGATAGGGCCACATGTCACCTCATGATTGGCCTAAAATCAACCAATGAGATTATGCCACTTGTCACAACTTGGAGGTGCCATGCATCAGTAGGAACCATGAGTCTGGAAATTTGACCTCCAGAACCCTATGTTGATTTTTGGCCTGTGTAGCCTTGAGCGTTGACTTTGACCTTTGACCTTTGACCTTTTGCACACTATGAACCCAAACTCTGACTTTGCATAACTTGTTCATATGAAGTCGGATTTTGGTCATTCAAGTTGCATTGGATTTAGAACGATGAAATTTACACAATGGAGCTAGTTTCATGTTTCACTCTTCGATATGGCCAGGTGTCACCTTATGATTGGCCTAAAATCAGCCAACGAGATTATGCCACTTGTCGCAACTTGGAGGTGCCATGCATTAGCCGGAACCATGAGTCTGGAACCTTGACCTCTAGAACCCTACATTGATTTTTGACCTGTGGAGCATTGAGCATTGACTTTGACTTTGACCTTTGACCTTTTGCACACTATAAACCCAAACTCTAACTTTGCATAATTTCTTCATATGAAGTTGGATTTTGGTCATTCAAGTTGCATTGGATTTAGAACAATGAAATTTACACAATGGAGCTAGTTTCAAAAGAATTTGACAAAATTGATGTTCAAGCATTTTCCATAATTTTGAGCCTATTTTGGATCCTCCAGATCACTCCTTCATCATTTCGATTATTCGGATCATTCCTCCCCACTAAGACCTTTGGGACCCCCAAAAGGTTGTATATATTATTTGAAGGTGAGGATAATGTCTCTCTACCTACCCGATGTCTTGGGGCCAACTTGTTCTGAATCTATACCACGTTACTCATCCACACAATCATTAGCACAACATAAAAACTGCGAAGCACACTGTTCCATTTTACATCCATGTTTTCTATTATAACCCACATAATGCTGAAAAGAAGCAAGCTGAATAACAACATTGAACATATTGACATAAATGAAACTGTACCCTACTGAATTTTCATAACTGGAACAAAACTCAACTTACCATGCAATGATACTTGTTGTACAATTTCATATTTCTTAAGCACATTTTTCTAATTTTTATGCTTAATTATCGTTGATGGTACAAACATAGTTTTACTTGCATAAGTTGACCTCTTTCACTGTTCCACTGTTTGAAAAGATTATGTTTCCTTTATATGATGGGATTGCACAACATATTCAATTCCCCTTTCAAACAAATGATATTGACTCTGTTCCATGTAGAAAATTGCCTTTTGATCATATAAATAAGGGCTACCTAAGACCATTCCACATGCATCTAACAGCACTACATCACATGTTACCTTATCCACAAATTGAGACGTGATTGCAAATTGTAAGATACATTGCTTAGTTACTGGAAATTTATGGTTTTTTCTCATCCCATTTAGTGTGTAAGGTCTATGATTCTTTTTAGTTTTTAATCCCAACTACTTAACCACTTCCTCAGAAATTAGATTAGCTTGAGACCCATTATCTAACAAACTGTCAATCTTAGTATGCTTCATAATGACCCTTATATGAAATAATTTTCGTTTTTCTATCTTGCATGAACTATCCAAATCATTGCCATCATAATATTTACCTACCAAACCTACTACAATTTGAGCCTCATCGTCTGATTCTGAACCTAAATATGTTGGCGTTATTGCTGCTGCAACGTTTTCCTTACCCTTCACTCCTTTAAACCACTTTGGTCTTTTGTTAGGGTGTAGTTTCTAACAATATTCTTCATCACGCCCCTCCTTCTTCCAATTCTTGCAAGAGAGCTTATCCTTTTCCATTGTAATGGAATTTGTCCTCTTGGATTTTCCCTTGCCTTTTCCCTCTTTTCTAGACATTGATTCTAATGATACACCAACTATATTTTTTCCTACTTCAATGTAAGTTTCTTGAACAACTACTTCATCTAGGTTAGTAGGACTAAACATGAATACAATATTAGAAATATATGCAGGTAATCCTCCGATATATTTCATTAAATTTTCTTGTGTATGTAAGGGAATATCAATCATTAATGTCTTCTTGCAAAATTCATTTGTGTATTCACGCACTGATTGTCATTTATTAACTTTAAGACTTTGCCATTTTATTAAGGCTTTGTCCTTATATCCCAACAGGTATAATTTCTTTCTAAGTGCAGAAACAAAATCACTCCATGATGGAAAAATCTTATCAATCTATTCAGTCCCATGTTGTAACTTACTTTGGCACCAGATGACTGCAGTGTCTTCTAGACGAAGTGAAGCCAATTGAATCTTGACCACAACATCAGAAATATGCTACACACTACAATACACCTCCATCTCTCTAATCCACCTATCAAGTTTCTAGGCATTGGTTTCAGCATTATACACGGGTAAGTCAAATTTCACATCCAATTTAAGCAAAGGTTTTGGATAAGATGATTAAGGTTGAACACCAAAAAGAGGAGAAAGGATCCTTTTTATCATCTTTAGTTTCTATATATTTACCTAAATTAGATGGTCTTTCATGTTTAGACTTTTCGGAATATGATGTCTCGGTTTCCTCATTTTTGGGTTTATTTTCCTCTTTCACCTTTTCAAAGTCATGGTACATCTCCTCAACCATGGCTCACAAGGTCATGAAAGCATACATAAAGCCTGCATCAGATCCAAAAGGATGATCACCTCTTCCTTCTTCAGCCATATTTTCTCCTTGAGTTATTCTTCTTCTCGAGCCAACTTTTGCATCTCCTTCAACAAGTTCCCCTTGACCATGCCTCAATTTTCTCCTCGTGATCATGCACACTTAAACCAAACTATCAATAACTTGCTCTGATACCAATTGATTTGAATCTCGATCGAAATTGATATTGGTTTATTAACTTTTAAAAAGTGTTTGCATGTAATTAAATACCACCATTAAAAAGAGCTTAATTTAAAAGGCATAGGAAACTTGAAAGGAAATTACAGCAAATAAACAAACCACAAGAGACAAAAACACTAGCACATTGATAGCGAAGTTTAGCTATCTTCAAAACCTATGTCTCTCGACTCAGTCTTAAGTGGGGAGGCCTCTTTATTAAAATCCTCAAATGCTTGTACATCAAAATATGAGTTGTAAATCATCAAACTAATGGCACCAGCGCTCTTAGAAGGCTTCAAAACCCCTATATCAACTGTTTCTATGCTCAAAATGACCTCTGAATGGATAAAAATAGCCAAAAACACTTTCGGCTATAAGATAAAAGGAAATGACACTGCAAGTCAAACAACAAATGAGCCTATGGCTCAATGGTGGAGTGCCTTGGTTATAATGGTGGAGGTCCATGCTTCAATCTTCATTAAGTGTGTTTTTTATTTTATTTTGCGAAGGTTGTTGTATTAAAATTGGCACATATTAAATTTTATAAAGACTTGGTGGTGGGGTCAACGGAAAATACAATGTATAACATTAATTTTATATCCTAATGACTTTCCAAAATTTGCGCCCACTCCAGTTATTCTACTGCAATGTTGTATATCCAATCCTAAGGTTGGTGGGCTGCCAACCTTTCCCCCCATCTATGATGCCAATATAACTTAAATAAGACATTTCCTCTATATAAAAGGTAAAACCATTGGTGCAATGGAAAGGCATGGGATTTAAGGTGAGCAAGTCATGGGACTGAATCCCATTATGTTTGCTGGTTGATCCAAACAAAATTTTGACTAGTCCTCTGAGGCCACGTGTCTCTCTTCGATAGGACATGTGTGACCTCATGATTGACCTAAAATCAACCAACAAGATTACGCCACTTGCCGCAACTTGGAGATGCCATGTGTCAGTCAAAACCATGAGCCTAGAACCATGACAGCTGGAGCCCTGCATTTACAGTTGACTTGTGGAACCTTGGACATTTAATTTGACCTTGACCTTTGAAGGTTTTCCCTGTTTGAACCCAAACTTTTAGTTTGCATAACTTCTTCATATGAAGTTGGATTTCGGTCATTCAAGTTGCATTGGGTTTAGAATGATGAAATGTATGCAATGGAGCTTGTTTCTAAAGATTTTTTTTTTCTTTTTTGGAGCATTTTCCTTCAAATAACTCCTTGATCATTTCGAATTATTCAGATAATTCCTAATCAAACCTAGGCAGGACATTTTCGAGAATTCATATTATTTTGGCATCTCATCTTTGGAGAGGCATATCTAGAGATTTACTCAACCAAATCAAGCCCACAATAGCTTGTTGGAAAGTTAAGACAAAGGAAGATAATATGGGTTCGTTAATTTTATAAAATATCATCATTTAATGACCCAAAAATTCAGCGGAAGGAAAAGTGATGAATTTGAATGAAAAATTAAATTTTTCTGTTAATTTGGGCAAAAGTTATTGGTTGTGGAAAAGTTGTTACTAATTCCTCTTTCAGCATTATTCAAAATTTAATTGGGGCCAACAGAAGCAATGACATATTGAATTTTGTTTGGACTTTAATTAATTTATATTACTTAACAATTTGTTGAGAATGTGTTTTTGTTTTCTATTTTGTTCATCAAATCTGTTTTAATTTCTGAATTTTAATTGATTGTGGCAGGAGAGCAGTTGAGGAGATGAGGAAGAAAATATTTTGATCAATAGAATTGCTCCATTAAGAGAGGAAATAAAATTTTGGTGAATCAAATTATTGGAGCAAATTTATTCTCTAAAAATTCTCTCATTTTAATTCTCTTTTGTTATTATAAATTAGCCTTTTGTTGAATGGAATGGGAGTTCTAGATCTAAAACATGGGGAGGAAATTCTCTACAAAGAGAGCATTTTTTTCACTATTGTAGGAAGCAATATTTTTGTAGAGAATTAGCTAGTTTAGACTATACTTACGGATATTAAAAGAGATGAATTTCATCTCTGGAAATTTCATACTATCATGAAATTTTCTAAGAATTTCATGTACTCAAAGGTTGTAATCAAATATTTAATTCTTGTACACTACTGTCCGAAATAGAGGTTGATTGGTGGCCTACATTTAATAAAAGTTGTGGCAATTATTGATCCAGATAAGTATGTTGTCTTTTGAAGTTTTTCACTATTTTAAATTCATTTAATTACTTGCTTGTCTTAATCATTTGAAATTTATATTTTAATGATGGATATAATTTCTATCAAATCTAATTATGAATTCAAATTGATAAAGAGAACATACTTGTTAACTATTTAGAAAATTCATGTTAAGTTTATCTTTATTTTAATAATTATTATATTATGAGAACTATTTCCTTAAGGCAATCATATCCTTTTAGTTTGAATTCATTTTATTTGAGTTTGGGTGTATGTGCACTAGAGATATGATGACAATTCATTAGATAGTTGAATGCATATATTTGCTTGAACTAGTAATAAGTCTTGGAGCTATTTCCTTGGCTTACTGACTTCATTGTTATTCCAAATTCAAAGCTGGTCCAGATCCCCTTTTTACCTTGCTCTTGGTTGATGGGGACTAATCCTTTTTTCAATAGAGATATATTTATGATTTACTTTTTGTTACTTAGAGTAAATTTTCATTTAGTTTTAATCATAACATGCTAGAAGTCCTATTACATAGAGATGAACTTAGAGTGGTTTGGCTGAGCCATTAATTCAGCTTAAGGATCACTTTCTTGCCTGAGCTCAGCAAGAGGGTTGATTTGTTATCTCTTCTCTATTGGAAACTAATAACACACTATAAGCCAGTAGAGATAGAGAGAAGGTAGTTGGACCTAGTTTAACTAGTTGAAACCACCATTCCAAATGGAAAGGGAACTGATTTAAGCTCCTAATCAGGTGGTCTCCCTTATAATGTTGACATGGTCATTTTTGACCATCAACATTTTTGGTGCTAGAAGAAGGGCCTGACGACTTGTTGTCTTTTGGAGTTTTTGTATTTTAAATTTTTTATTTAATCACAATGGCTTTTCTCAAACTTAAAATTTGGAGTTGTATCTTTGGATGCACATCCATCAATACTCCATCGGAAATAGTAAGACACTTGTGAAAGGTAAAATTTAACGGTAAGAGGAATTTTTTTGCATTTGATCATGCTCTACAGTTTATTAAAAAAATTCCAATTCTACTTTTCATGATATTGATGAAGGTATTTTATGCAGAAATTTTACTCTTATGTTCTTGGGAAAAGCTAGAAGATGGTGTTAATTTCTTCCAGTTGTAGTTGGGATAAATTTATCACAAAGTTCCTTTATTAATTCTACAATTATGATTATGAACATGTATGTGATGAATTTCAATATTTACGAAGGTTTGAAAATGAAACTTTCATATATTTCACTGTTAGATTTCGATTAAATTGTTTAAGATTCAAAGTTGAAGATAAATCTTCAGAGATTGAATTGATGGATTGGTTTAAATATGTTTTTTCTCTTCCTTGCATTCAAAATCCAAATGAGACAATTACAAGCTTTGATGAATCTTCTTCAATCTTTATTAACATAATTGATAATTCCAATATGGAGGTTCATATCAATCATGATCAAGTTTCCTCTAACATGTATGATCAATTCCTTCATTTAGTACACACCTCTTATAGCATTAATAATGATCACGATGTTCTCTCTCATGTTAATGAAACATAATCATAAATCTTGGAAGATTTTTATAATCAACTGCAAGAAGATGCCAACAAAAATTTGGAAGAGCTAGTTGCCATGAAATATGAAAATCAATCTTAAATTAATTCAGAAAATTAGTCATTAAATTAGGAAGCACAAGTAGAAATCAAGGATTACAATAATATGTAATCTTCTATAGAAATTTATGAATTCTTTCATGATGATCAAATTCTAAATTTAGGGAAGTCAAACAACGTTCTACAAGAAATCACAATTACCCAATTGAATGATCTATTCTGAAATTTATTATGAAGAAAACACACAAAAATATACAAACAAAGATAGTTTGAGATTCATTTCTTCAAATTCACATTTTTCCCTTTATCCTGATATTTTTTCTGATAGTGATTTATCTCCTTTTCACATTAATATTGTTTCGGAAAATAAAGAGGATGGTTTAAATGAAATTCCTATTATTTTTAATCATGATAGAGAGATAGTTGATCATTCTTCTAACATTGATAAACATGTGCTTAATATTCCTTCTTGACTTGATATATCATATGGGAATGAAGAGAATCCTAGTGAATGTCATGACATTATTTATGATTATTCTGACATTGAGTATGCTGATCTATCTTCTTCTCAAAATAATCCCCCTGGTCAAATTCTAATCACAAACAAAAATGAAGAACATTCTAACTCAGAAATTGTTCTAAATAGTTCTCATTTTCAAACAATGAATCATCTACATAATTTCATAATTCAAGAATCCATTCTAATTTATGATTCTTATGACAATCAAGTTTTCTCTCTTTTTCGTAATCCAGAATGGTTCTCTCTCCCACATGTTATTACTAATAATCATTCTAATTGTATTATTTTGGATAATGTTTGCAAGAAGGAAATAGTTTTAAATAAATCCCAATTGTCCTATAACATCAATTGTAACAATAGTGTAAACTATGATTTCATTTCATTGTTTTTCCTTCATTTGTTTTGTTTATTTTGCGATTTGTTTTCTAATTTCATTTTTCAATTTTTAGATGTCATTTTTTGACATATTGAGCAATTAAGTGTTGAAAATTCATAATCTGCATTACTAGAAGGTGAAGAGGAATCTCAAAATTTAGATCATGACCATCAAGAGATGATGATCTTCCAATTCCATTTGATGGTTATGTCTTATCAACTTACTTTTCCTTCTAGAGTGCATTTCCAACATGAATCATCGCTTTTGAGTACATTGATTCAATTTGTCTAGCCTCTTAGTTTAACCAATAATCTTTTGATAGATTCAATAATCTCCCATTTGAATTTCATTGATCCATTTCAAAGATGTTTGCAAGCTTCATGTTCATCAAATATCATTAATAGTTTGTTTTATGTACATAATATTAATGGTTGTTTGACCTCTCTCCCATTTGACTTCTTCCTATCTCCAATGAATACTCATCGATATTTTTATGATCCCATAGAGGTTTGGTTGGAAGAATATTTCTAGGAGAGAATGTTTGTAACTAAACCACTTGTAAATAAACTACTTTATGTAAATTTTTTAGCAATAATTGTACATTCTGAATTGAGATTTCTTTCTATTGGTTCAATTGTAATTGTATTTTTGTTACTGATGTGAGACTTGTACATATATATAGGAAATAAAATATTTGATTGGTTACATTGGAAGTATGACTATACCTAGTCATGTTTCATTTCATATAGTTAAGATTAGGAATAGATTAATTTAGATTTAGATTCCTTTCTTATTTGTATTTTTTTCATTATTGCAAATTTTTAATAAACATATGATGAGCCCATGATTCTCCCTTGTATCGTATTCATTCTCTAATGAAGAATGTCCGAAAAGTATGATTGCTTAGATTTCGCTTACGTTGCGCTTGCTTATTTTTCTTGGTGAAGCTTCATCATAATGTTGAAATTTACAAAGAAAATTAGGAATGTTGAAGTTTCAAAGAATTTTTACAATCAAGTGCTTTTGATAAATTCAATTTACAATTCATAGCCATTTCTATATATCACTTTCACGACCCTTGTCCTTCAATATGAAGCAGATGCAAATTGAAAGGTCATTACTTAAGTGTTAATTTAGATTGAATAGTATATGATTTTGAACATATGAAAATTTTGAGAAATGCATGGGAGAACTTGAAGATTCATGAGGTAAACTTGCAATAAATTTTCTTCTAGGTATGCATTCACATGTTCATCTTCATCTGTTGTCAATTTCTCTTTTCATTAGTTTACTTCTTATTTCTGTTTTTCTTCTTTTGCAGGTCTTCATTGGCTTGATCTAGAGACTTGATTTTTATTAATTAGCTTTAGAAATAAGAAAGCAACTAGTCTTTTCAAATTCTCAACATGTTCATGGAAGTATTTGTTTTCTTATTAGAATTTTTGGTACTTTGTATTTTTGCTTCTCTACATGTTTCCCTTTCTTTGCAAATTTAGTGATATGAGTCAATAATCATAATTCTTCCTTTTGTTGATGCAACTGAAATTAAATTCTTCACTCTTTCTTATTCATATTTTCTATAAGAAAAGGAAAACCATACAAATTGATTTTTGTAGCAACTTATAAAATTATCCTATCCATGATTTTATTTCTTCCCATTCCGAATCTTACATTTTCCATGTTGAGATAAACCTTTGCACTTCACTCATTTATCTTACATCCTCTTTAGTCACATTTGCTTTTTCTAGGATGATTCAGAGCCCCTTACAAATCCCAAAATTTCAGACCTTCTGCTCATCAAACACTTGGGTTTATCTTATACCGGAATCATTTTAAAATACTTCCTAAAATTTATCTCTTCGAGATCCATGTGGCCTATTTTATTTCTCTTCCTAATCTCCTCAATCTCTAAGTCTCGTAAAGGTACACTAAATTATCATTATATCTGAGTTTTTGACAGGGAAAATTTTAAGAACCCCCCTAAATTTATATGTATAATAAATGGGCTAATCCCCATGATACATAGGAAAAGTGGGAGGCGATTTTATCAATAATATAATATGTATATATAATTTTTCTGGTAAATCTCTCACCATATTATATTATCTTGTACAGTGATGGAGAATCTTTCACTGAATTATAAAATCTTATAAGATCTTGGCAAATATTTTACTGAATAATAAAACATTGTGGAGTCTTGGCAAATGTTTTGTTAAAGTATGAAACCATATATGATAATAAGAAAACATATTCATTAAACTGTAATATACTAACATACATGTTTGGTAAAAAGAAACATAATTTTCTCTTCCTACAAACAATGTTCCAAGTTTCAGTGGCCGTGTTTGTCAAGGTTCTTACAAAACACTCTCTCATTTCCTTCTATTAGTTTTGATAATATTCCACAAAAAAGTTCTTGTAGGTGTTGATATTGACAACGAGTTCCGTCAAGGTAGGAGAGATTAATCTTTTCTCTACAACTTTTGTCAAGCTACCACTTTTTTCAAGTTATCAAATTTCTTTCTTATTCCATAGACTCCAACTGCGAGATAAAAAAAACACATCAAGTTTGTTTACCCCAACATGCCAACAAGTAGCAAGCCCCAACTATATTATATAAGAAAGTATTAGGTATCCCAAAGGCTTGAAGGGGATCTAATTGAAAGAAGTGACCATTGTGAGAATCCTTCCAATCAATATATGAATATATAAATGTAGATTTATTATTATTTTAATTTTAAATATTCAATTAAATAATAAAATTTAATTACGTCTCTCCCAATCTAAATTGCTTATTAGCATAATTCACTACCCTCATAGGTCTCGCATTTTTTAACAACATTGTAACATGTAGATTAATTTCCTTTTTGGTGAACAATCTCCACCTTTTAGGAAAATATGGTGTAGTGGCTCCAACCCCTATAGATCATTAGGACAAACTAAGAATAGCACAGAAGATGAAAGGTTGTACAAACCAACTTATTTTTCAAACAACTAATCCAACATCAGTACCTAAACATTTTCATGAAGATATCATATTGAGAATGTTTGAAAAATGGTGAGAAATCTTCTGTGAGGGTGATGCGGAAAGAGTGATAAAGTTTCATTGTTTTGAATTTTTTTTGTTAAATCAGAAAAAGTTAAAAACCAATATTAAAGGAGGTATTGGTATTTTTTACTAAATTTTGTGAAGTGATTAAATGTAGCTTTAACCATTCACCTTAATATGTTTTTACAATATAGTTTCCTAAGTCTATTTAATATCTTCATTATCATAAAAACCAACATATATCCATCTTAACTCCACATCTACCACTCTTAGGGGGATGAAATCTATTTATCCCTCTGATCACTTGGTAGACCCAGAATTAAGATGGATCTAAGATGATAGAATTTCCCCTTTAAATAGTCTATGCTCACATAAATACCATGGTATTACCATGGCTCAATACCATGGGTTATCATAAACCTGGAGCTTAAAAATAACTATTAGTAATTTATAAAAATTAATAAAATTAATAATTGATTTTATTTTATTTTTTATTTTAACCAAATTAAAATGTTTAACATACATTAAATTACAACATCCATTTTTACTCTTGATCCACCAATCCCCGAGAGGGATCAAATATTTTTTCACTCTATGCTAGTTTGCATATCACGATATTTGATCCCTCTCGGGGCTTAGTAGATCCAGAGTAAAGATGGATCTATGCTGGTTTAATTCCCCCATTTAAATAGGCTACATTCCATGTGAATACCATGGGTCAATACCATGTGCCATTTTTATTTTTATTAATACTAATATTATGGTTAATAATGTTTTTTTGCATGGTATTAATAATAATCTAGCCCATGGTATTTGGCCCATAGTATTTTTCCCATAGGTTTCACCTAAATATAACTCATTTTTTGAGTGTTCGTAAATATAAGGTGACTTATGGAGTAAATATAAAAAAATGTTTTATTTGTTTACCATACCTCTTGTTTATTTATATTTTTATTAATTTATCATACCTCTTTTACAAATATGGTATTTGGCCCGTAGGATTCACTTAAATAAAACCTCTTTTTTGAGCTTTCATAATTAGAAAGAGGGTTATGGACTAAATATAAAAGGAGGTTTTATTTATTTACCATACCTCCACTTTATTTATATTTTTATTTGTTTACACCCTTGCATGTATATAAGGTGAGTTCTGGAGTAAATATAAAAATTGTTTTATTTATTTACCATACCTCTCATTTATTTATATTTTTATTAATTTACCATACCTCTTTTATAAATATGGTATTTGGCCCATAGGATTCACTTAAATAAAACCTATTCTTGAAAATTAGGGTGAATGGAAGGTTGTAACTCCTAATTTCAATGGCTAGATTTACCTTTTTTACCCTCTCCCTTAAAATAATGTGGGCTATTTGAGGCGATTCTACTATGATACAAAATATTCACCCACTAAAAATTTAAAACCCCTTAATTTCGCCTAAGGGCGAAAATTCGCCCCTAAAATTTTCCATGGTTTTTGATATTATGTTTCTATTCAATAAGTAACCTCAAACATCCTTTTTATCGAAACTCTTATTTAAAGAATTTGCGAGAAATTTTTATGAAGTCCCTTCATATTTTATAACCTTGGTATATCTGGTTATTATCATTAATCAATCGAAATTTCTTGCCAAGATTTCCTTTTCTTCTTAACATCTCATAATAAGTGATATATTGGGATAATATATTCTTGTTCGCTTCTCTTCACTTCAATTCATCCATTACTTATAGTCTGACTTATCATTATACTCACATGGAGTCCTCTTTGATTATTTTTGTATCTTCAAGTCAACTTATACTCACATGGAGTCCTCTTTGATTATGTTTGTATCTTCAAGTCAACTTTCATGTTACTCGACTATTTGAGAACTTGGATGCATTTTTAATTACAATTTCATCAAAACTCAAGAATTAATCTCTCAATATGACTTTGTTACTTTTGGGATGTCTATTCTTCATGACATGAGTACATGGATCTTATCATTGTGTCCCCATTGGACATATAGTTTCACATGGATAGTTGGGCTTCTTTTACTCTTCACGAAAATTTCTAGGCTAATGAGAAGTGCATCACTTGTGGCTTGATTACATTTTCATCTTTATATTACTATTAGATGCTCATTTCATCATCTTGATCATTTATAATGTGCATATGAGTTTTCTTTTCAATAGCATTCTTGAGCAGCCACTATGGTAATGTAATAATTGCTAATGAAATTCAGAACATGCAAAGGTAATAGATCATGAGAAACCCATGTTTGTGTTCTCTTAGTATTTTATTATTTTTTGATATGACGCTTCATAATTATCATGTAAAGATTCAAGTCCTCTCCATACACACAATTTCTACATTGATTGTGACTTTGAATCGATTTCTTAGGATTGTATCAATATTTTGGGGTTGGTATAAATTCAAAAGTAAAAACAAAGAGAAAAATCGTCGATGCAATTCTTAAAGAAGCATCTCTTCATTCTCATTTCTGATGGATTTGGTTTACTTTTGATTCCTTCAAGGTGAGACATCGTTTTATAGTTTTACTTCTCGCCTTAATTTAGATTTGATTAATAATAATTTTGGGCCAATGAAAAGTTCATACAAGGCCACTTCTTCATAATTTAAATTCTAATTAAAAGAAGAGGTTACCTTGTGTTGCAAAAAATTGATCTCTCTTAGGTAAGATTTTAATGAAATTCTCCAAATTGTAAGTTTCATATGCCCTTTTTCATCCTTTTCAGTTTCTTCATTATTGTTTTAGTTTTGTTTTAGATTTTGTTGATATAAAAATTTGTTTTGCAAGTCTCCTAGAATTATCTTGCAATTCTATCATATCAGATTTGGCACTAAGTCTCTTTTGTTTTGTGTGCTTTCAAATTTTTGGAGAAGTAGTAATGATCCTCATCAAATCATCTAAATTGGGGAGTTTTTGAAACTTTAGTCTATTTCTTAATTATTCCTTTTATAAAAAAATGTTAAGATGTTTTTATGCAGAATTTTCTTTGAAACAAGAAAATTTGTAGCAAGTAGAGACTTCCCATTGGGGTTGAATTTTACCTCGTGATTTCATTTCACCTTTTTAGTTTCAGAGCCTAATTGATTATAACATTACAAGATAAAATTCATTAGATTATCCACATAAAATAAACACACACATGCTTATCTTTTCTTACTCTTTTGTTGAGACATTTGTATAATTAGTCTTGTTGGGTTTGTCTTTAATTTGGGCTTTTCTTTCAGCTTTTCCCTTCTCATTTTGACAAGCTTGGAGTTGTTCCTATCCTTTATCATTTCATTTTTTATTTCTTTTTCACCTTTTTTATTGATTATGGTTTTACTTTGGTGACTCCACTAATATTTATATGGAAGGCCTTTTCATCACCCAACAGTGGTTGGTTGGCAGACATGGGAAATATTTACTCTATCAATTTCATGAGTTTCATTTACCATTAAAGGTATATATTTATGGAATCACAAAGCCCTCTTACTTTAAATTATTTTCATGGAGGAACACACATCCTTTACAAGTAACATAGTTCACATTTTCAAGGAAAAAAATTACCTTGAGTTTAACTCAATGGATTCCTACTATCCCTCCACTTTATAAAAACCTATGAATGGATAGTTGCGGGAAACGATTTTTGACTCAACATTATGGAAGCATTATATCCATTTTCTTAAGTCTCTATTGCCATCCCACCTCTTTCACTAGTTTATATAACTGATGTATGCATCGTATCTTCAGATAAAATTATTGTTTTCCATATTTTGTTAAATGAGAAGTTATGAAGCATTTTTATGTTGTTGGATTATGTCTTAAGTATGATAAATTTTATTGTTTAAATATCTACAATGCAATATCAAATTAGAGATATAATGTCTGTTTTATTCAGTGTACAAATAAAGACTTTTGAATTCATTCAGTGATATAATTTGTTCATAATGTCATGTTTTTTTAGTTTTGTGGTTGAAAACATGTTAAATTTATACTTAGGAAAGAAAAATGATATTCTACCAGAAACATTAATGTGTTTTTCCTTAAAATTTAACTTTGTTTGAGACATAAAAAATTGGTTTTATTAGCGTACATCATAAACTAAAATCTCGCAAATGTGCTTATCAAAAGGGTAATTAAAAGAGGAAGCATGGGAAAAATAGATATACCCGTCGAGGCTATGGATGTCTAGAAACGGGGCCATGCTTGTATGGCACAAAAGAAAAGTTCTTTGGGGTATTTTTTAGGCTTGCTGGTAGTGAAGTGATGTCAGAGACCATTCATATCACTGGATATATACTTTATCAAAACACTCCTATCTACACCTTCCTCTATTTTTCATATGAGGTAATCTTAAAATATTTTTTTCCTAAAAATTGGATTCATTAATCTAAACTCAGTCTAATTTCAGTAATTACCTTTTTTGAATCTATATTACTTAATTTATTTAATGTGGAACCCACATGAATTTTGTTACTGTTTGACAGTTTCATGGAATCCATTATTTTTAACCTTTGGGTAAAGTGAAGTTCATCATATTTTAACCAAAGATAATTGGTTCTTCCCCATGTGTCAACGATTGTTGAGGTCAAATGTAACAACCCTCGCTAAAAATCCATGTAAAAATATATAAGGCCACGGTGACGGGACATGTATTCCAACCTAAATGGTGGGTGAAACATCGTAGTCGGTGTTCATTTGGTTTATTATGGATAAGTAAATTGGAAATGGCAATGGCTAAGGCTTTGGAAAGGCTTGAGGCATTAATTGGCATTTTATTTATGAAAATAATGGAAATTAGGAGAAAATTAAGGTGAAAGGTCACAGGTTGCATGTGAGGAGGAAAATGAAGGAAAATAATGGAAATTGAAGAAAATAGAGTCCTCATTAATAAAAAGGCTTCTGAGGATCAATAGGCAGGACTTGTTCAGTTCAATTTTGGAGATCTCTTTCTATTTTCTCTCTCTCTCTCATATTCTTGAAGATGGAATTTTCTTGAAGCACTCTTGGAGGGTGTGGCATACTTAGATTCTTGGAGAAATAAGGCAAAGAAAGAGTAGGAAAGCATGAGACAACATCAGGATCAACAACTACAACGAGATTTGCTTGCATATGCCGAGTTTCATGTATGTTTTCCTCACTAGTTCGGCATGAATGGCACAGGCATGTGGTTTCTTGGTTATGATTTGTCATTAGCATGGAGGATTGTCTAGATTAATAGTGGATTTGCCTAGCCTTACCATTTCCTGGATAGCCATGGATTTTTGGGTTTATTTCCTTGTTTTTTTTTGGTTGGTTCTCATGTTTCCTTTAGATTGCGTTGAGTTAGTAGTTCTTGGAGCCTTGGTTGGACAAACATTCTGGAAGCCCTGTAATGGATTGGTTTGTGATACTAGTCTTGTAGCCTTGGTTGGAAAAATGGTTTGGAGCCCTGTAACAAATTGGTTTGAGTTACTAGTCTCGTAGCCTTGGTTGTACAAATGCTCTGGAGCCTAGTAATAGCTGTGGGTTGAGTTACTAGTCTTGGAGCCTTGTTTGGACAAATTCTTTGGGGCCCAACAACAATGTGGGTTGATTTACTAATTTTGGAAGCTGGGTTGGAACAAATGATCTAGAGCCGTAGAAGGCTTGGATAGAGACCAATCTGGTGTTGGTTGTGTTATGTTCGACCGTGAGTTTGAATCACTATTTGATGGGTTGAGGTAGCTGGCCTCTGGAAGCCCTAGATGATTTTTGATTGATGCGTTCTATGAGATCCCACATTCATTCTTGGAATATGGCATGAGGGCGAATGGCTAAAGAGAGATTTGGCTTAGCCATTCTACGAATGGGTGGAACATGGAAGTCCCATCCTGGGTTTGGTTTTTGCATCATTAATGAAAGGGTATTTCTCCTTATATTTCTATGAGTATTATGATGGATTATATGTGGTGTATATGGTTGTGATTTCATTAATATTTATGTCCCTATTATGTTGGTTATGTATATGTTTTATGACAGTAGATATGTATGGCTCTCATCATGTTTTTATTTGTAAATGAATGAAAAATATATTTATGACCTAATGGATGAAATGAAAGTTAAAGTGATAAAGAAACAATGATTCATGGTGAATCTAAGATAAGTATGAGACCCCTATGCTTAGATATTTTATTTACACATCTAGGTTTCATATTTACTAAGTGTTTGACAAAATGTTTGTCATGGTTAGGCTTGGCTAGGTCAAGCCCTTGATCAAGTTTTATGTTAGAGGATTTGCCTTGGTGTCATTTTTTGTATTGGAAAGTATTATCAAGTTCTATGCATTGGTTTGGATACTAGCCTTGAAAAAGTGGCTTAAATATGACAGTCTTTGACATAGAATTGGCTGAAAGAGATTGTAGTCTCTCCTTTGTAGGCATTTTGGGAGGGGATATAGGGCTCCAGTCACATGCATGCTTTGTCTTGGGAGCGACTGGGGATTTAATTCATTGAAATGCTAGGTTAACTCAGGGGTTGGGCACTTAGAGTGGTGGATTAGATCCTGGGGGTCCTAAAGCACCTGAGGGAGGTCTATAAGGTATTGCTTTGTTGACTTCATTTCCTTAGCATTACCTAGGATGTTGAGTCGTATCATAGTGGCCTCTCGTCACATGTTTACCCTAGATAACTGGTTTCTTGGGTAGATGTGGGAGGAGAGTGCTACCTAGTGGTATCAGAGCGTGGTTGCACTCTCCCTAGGCTATGTGTTGGCCATGCATTCGTGTTGGTTGCATGTGTGTCTCTTGTGTTGTAGGACCAAGCGATTATTTCATTTGCATGGTGTTGATCATGGTTGTTGTGATGTCGCCATGTGAAGGTTGAAGCTGTTGTTGTGGATTATGTCTTCATGTGTGTATGGTTGATTATGCAGTGTTAGGCACGTAAAAATTCACATGTTATTAAGTGCACGTGATGTGGTTGTTGTTGTCATGCATGAGATTTTGGTTTTTG
This sequence comes from Pinus tabuliformis, assembly GCA_031772625.1. Taxonomy (NCBI): domain Eukaryota; kingdom Viridiplantae; phylum Streptophyta; class Pinopsida; order Pinales; family Pinaceae; genus Pinus; species Pinus tabuliformis. The sequence continues at coordinate 407,883,038 of CM062806.1, read as the reverse complement.
TAGTTGATATGGCCATGCATTGATGATTGGACCATAGCTAGAATGATGTGTATATGGTTTCGTACTCATGTTTTATATGTCTATATGTAGTTGTTATACATGTATGGTCTTGGTTATAGTTATGCATGAATGGTAGGTCAAACATGCCTATTTCATGTTTGGAATGTAGATATGTAAGTGTTGGGCATGGAATCCCCCCACAGCATGTTTTGGGGGCTCAAAGCCCAAGTTTTGAGAAATATTATTGTAAATCTCTGCGAATTATGAGTGCGTAGCACGAATTGTATGTCAGAGTCATAGATCTGTCCACCCTAAGTTTTGAATATAGTGTCAGCCTACCCATGGTCTGCGGACCATGGGATTGTATAAATAGAGCGAGGCTCTAAGTTATAAAGTAGTTAACAATCAGATGGAGTCTAAAAGATCGCGAAGCATAGAGCAAGACTCTAAGTGTCTTGGGTCATAGTAGTAGGAAGGGGCTCCGCAGCTGAGTGCACAGAGGCCTAGTAGAGTCCGTAGCTGAGTGCATGGACCCTTGCAGCTGAGTGCGCAGGGTAGGGTCGAGTCTGTAACAGAAGGAAGAAAGTAATAAAGAGAAGTTTCATTTCCAATTTTGTGTATATGTTCTGAGTTATTACATGGTTGATATCACTTGCATTTATACTATTTATTCAATTATAAAGTTTGTTTGGTGAGCGCACTTGTGTTGTGAATATTGTTAAGTATAATTGAAGTGTACAATTAAGTTAAGCAAATCAACTAATATCGGACTACGATTAGGGACTTGGGTAATAACACTGCTTGGCCCCTGAATAAGGTTGCGCAAAGGCAGCATCTCAGGCTGTGTGGTATGACATGCACGCTGGGTCAAACCGCGGACCACTTGAAATCATCAGACATCTCCAGGGTGTAGAAACCTAGTTCTAGCACCCTCTCATACTACTTCGGGTGAGACCTCAGTCCGCGCTCTATGAACTGTTGCCGAAAGGGCTAGTACTACCGGGATTTGTTTCACTAAATAATCTCTAAACCTAGGTCAGGCCCCACTAAGCCAACAAATGGTTCCATTGCCGGGACCGGGATCTGCATAAGGGATGTCTGATTTCTGTCACTGGATTCTGACAAAGAACATAAATTGAAAAGTGGTTGGACCAAAAAATTCACGAGTTCGTGGCACAGGAAAATAGGAATCTGCGAGTATCAAAAGAAGAGTGGCTAGAGCACTATGTGTATACGGAAATCCATGAGACTTTCTTTGCATCCTTCCCCTCTGAGTTGCATGAGTGGGTCGCAAAGCTAGTAGATAGTCAAGGGAGGTGTAGGCTCGACAAACCAATTGTGTGGACTCCGAAATTGGTGCGCAGACTAGAAGTATCAGAAGATAAGATCGTGCACGTTGTGGACCATTGGCTTGATCGGATTATAGGAGGGTTCATCATCGAGTTCGCGGTAGACACATCAGTCAGCTATAGCAAGGCGGAACAACGTTTCCTCAAAGAATCGTGAGATAAGTACATTAAATCTTTGAATACGTCGATTAAAATGCTACTGTCCAAAAAGCAGGTTATGTGAATAAATAAATGTTTGGGACTACGGGAAGTGGGAAGATCTACAGAAATGAAAGTAGCGAAGAATTAGAGACTAGTACTTTGATTTCACCCTTGCAAGAGAGCAAGGAGGAGCTTGCGAAAGTTTCTCAGAGAAGTGCGGTTAGTCTGATAAGGCAACGAATTCCACACATATTGCCCCCACCTACACCGCCACCCATTTCACCGTTGTCACCTCCATCTCTGCCCACACCACTTCCACCATCAGCATAATCTAGTATGGCGAGTGCCATAAAATTACTGATATTCAAAGGAGTAGGAAACGAAGACCCGGATCAATTTTCATTCGTGGTAAAGGCAGTATGGGAAGTGCAAGGGGTTACAGATGACAACATAAAGATGGCAACACTGGTAAGCATGTTGCAGGACTGCGCACTAATGGGGTACATTAAACACTCTAATGACAATCTGAACGTAGGGATCGTAGAAATCCAAGCCACACTAAACAGGGAGTTTAGCAGGCCAAAGTCGAAGATGTAGTCGATTATCGGGTTTAAGGAGATTGCGATGCTTCTAGGCGAAACCCTATTGGAACTGGATCAAAGGTTGAAGGGAATGATTCGCGAAGCCAACATGACCTTGACGGACGCACAACACCGTGCATGGTTTGTAGCGTCACTAATGCCACACTTTAGGACGACGCTCTCGTAGCAGAAGTTATCCACCCAGGCCGAAGCATTGGAGATTGCAATGAGACTGCATGAGACCCCTATACAAGATCCTGGTCTGGGAGTTCAAAAAATCCACGAGCAACTAAAAAATCTATATCTAGAAATGCAGAGTTTAAAACAGGACAAGATGACTCGCCCAGAGGTGTGCGAAGAGGTATGGTGCATCAGATGCAAGGGACAGGGACATGACAAGGATCATTGTCTAGTCTTCGTGAACTATTTGGCAGCGGGGGGGCTGATGCCATTGAGACCAGAGGCACAAGCAGGGCTAAGCATGGTGCCTGCATTATGGTGCATGATCTTTTAGATCAGAGGAAAAGATACTACAAACAATTGTCACCTATTACAGAAATATATGTAGTTGTCCCAACAATTGTTCTATAATTTCTACAGGTCGGTAGGCCATGACGAGCGCACTTGCAGAAGCTATGAGCTAATGATGGATCGAACCCCTGCCTACAGGGTGTAGAATGAAACATGAGCCCTCGATCAAAATGCAGGAATGGCGTGTGCTAGATTTCAGGGTTGCCGCCGTGGTCGAGGTGGAATGGGACCAGGAAGAGGTCACAGATAGTTGATTTGTTACAATTGCCGAGGGCCAGGACATTATGTCCGCGATTGTACAAATCTGACAAGAGTGTCATGTTTATATTGTACTCAGTTCGACCATGAGACAGAGGATTGCCCCACACTGATAGCGAGGTTGCATGATAAGGGAATAATCTAGCCTCCCCTGACTCAGAATCTCCAAATGATGAGGTCTGAGCCACGCGAAGAGGACCCGAATGTGAACATCGTGCTTCGAAGCGGTATCACGACCGGGGATGACAAAGGTAAGAAACCTAAAGAAAGTGCGTGGGTTCACAAGGATCTTGTAAAGGAACCTGAATTTTATTTGGAACGTGTGGAGGAGACATTCATGGAAGCTAAGAAGAGCTTCACGGAGGCCTCCACTTTAGGTAGTAAGGATCAACTAGAACCAGAGATGGATCCTTCAATACTCACTACCTTTCTAGAGACATGTATGAAGCTGTTGCATGATAGCAGGGCTGTGAAAGGACTACAGGAACTTATCACTAGGTGTGCTGGGTCAGGAGAGCCATGCGTAGTACGAAAGCTCAGAAAACATACATCGCGAACAGGAAGGGAATTGAGGTTGACTGCACAAATTAGAGAGTATGAAATGGATCAAGTAATTCCCGATCTAGGATCGAACGCGAATGTACTGCCAAATCAGACATGGGAATGCATGGGCAGCCTGCATTGTAGTGGTCTCCTATTCAATTGCAAATGGTGAACCATCAAAATATCTTACCCATTGGAAGATTGCAAGGAGTAACAATTGATATTGAAGACACAAGCGCACTGGTGGATTTCGAAGTGATAGAGATTGTTGATGATAACAATCCCTATCCCACGCTACTGGGCATAAACTGGGCCACTAATATGAATAGAGTCATAAACTTGAAAAAGCGCAAAATTATTTTTGAGAAAAAGTCACTATGTGTAGTGGTACCACTAGATCCAGTCGAAGGAGCGCGATACACTAAACCAGTTCGCGAGGATGATAGTGATGATGATCTCTATTGTATTTATAAGATAACCGCACGAGAGCAGGATTGTGTGAATCCAACAACAGATGGTAGGATTTTGTGGGAGAGGGACAACTCATGCACTTCAGATTTGGACGAGGAAGTAGAACGATGGTAGAACAAGTTACACAAGGTAACCACGCTAAATTGCAACATGATGATAAGATCATTACACTGTGTAGCAACAGAAGCAAGAGATCTGCCCAAGTATGACAGATTGACATCGGTGGAGGAATTTGTGAACAAATTTGAAAGCGAAGTGCTAGAACAATAGCATTTCGATGCTCTGAAATGGGCACTGCGCGCTACGCCCGCAAGATGGTGGGGTACGCACTAGCAGAGTTTCGAGGATTGGCGCGGATGCAAAAGGATGATGCTTATATGCTTTGGAAAACCACAGCCACCGATGAGAGCCGGTTTTGAGGGGAAAAACAGCTTATGCACCCACCTTTCCAGATGGATACAGGCGTATGGTACGCAGCCCGCACGAACACACACCACTCTCATGATCGAAAATCAGAACAACAAGCAGAAGTAGGAAAGATGAAGCGCACCAAATATTATCCGTGGGGAAGCCTTTGACAAGGTGTGTGAAGTGCTAAACAGGGTCCACCATGTGGAACACACTGACTGGGACCTGCGCGTAGTAGCAGTTCGATGGGCCTATAGGACCATGTGCAAAACCCTGATTGCGAAAGCAATCTCAAAGCTATGGTATGAAGCAGGGACTATAATCTATGAGGAGCATATGGAGTTGAGTCCGCACGTAACAACACCTGTAGATCCGACAGTGCATGAAGCCCGGGATGAAGAAATCACACAGCTATGCAAAGCAGAACATATAAGGCTTTAGGAAGCAATTCGACAGGAAAACTTTAGACTCCGCGAACTTGAAAAGAACTGAGTACGACTAAGGAAGAAAGGCGTTTTAGTGGATGCAGAGGTCAAGAGGCTGGAAAACGAAATAAAGGAAGCATTACTCATCAATAAACCAATGATGGCAAGGCATGGTGCGTACGATCATACTAACTAATTGGACGACTATCACCGGGAATTGGTTAGCCTGCTGCCATGGCTAGAACCGCATATCATCACACATGGTAACGAGGGAAGCACATTGCAAATGGTAAAGCATGTGGTGCCGATCACCACAATGACAGATGAGGATTTTTTGCATACTATGTTGGAGGACGGGATGGAACCCCGCACAGGTGGTGCGACCACCTGACTGGCCATAGGAAGAATAGTCTTAGCACTCCAAGAAGATAAAAGGGAGCGTAGGACTATAAATTACTCTGCCTAGGAGCTACGTGCTCTGAGAGGTGCACGCAAGAGCAAAATGTCATAGGATTCGTGACTGCGCATGGAGGACTGCGCTGCCACATGGGTTGGCTAGACAGTGACCATTGGTGTCACTGTTCATGATGTGATGTTTGATTTGAGGCTAAATGGAGCAGGCGGCAAGAATTTAAGACGCGATTTATGGGCAAGATTTGGGAAAATCTGCTGCCAAGAGAGCATTGATGGCCCTGCATTAGGGGGAACGGTCGAACTTGAATTCAAAAGGTGCTATAAAACTCAAAGGGCTAGCTAGCGGACAACACTTGGTAATTTGAGAATTGAGCAGTTGAGCAGAGCATAGAGTGTTGAGAGTTGAGCGAGAATATAGCCCCTCAGTTGGCGGAAGATAGCAAACAATATAGAAATGATGACGGCCACTAAGGATGGGTTGAGCATTGAAGAAGGAACCATCAACGAAGCCACGCAGACCCCCATGGTATAGGATGTTCCCAAGGTTGTTGGGATGGTCATAGAAATCCCCAAATCACCGCAGATGCCATGGCTGAAGAAGGATAAGCAAACAATGGGACTAGTATGCATGTCCCCAAGGAATCCGCGGCATAGTAAGTTATCAATGGAAGAAAAAGGGAAGGCAATCACAATTGAGATAGATAAGGAGGAAGAAGACCTATAGGCCCTAATTTCCACTGCAAAATAAGAAGAAGACATGGAGGAAGACATCCAACCATTGCGCTCTGCAGAAAAATTGCCCATGTATGTCCCTCCACGAAAACGGAAAACCAAAATATCAAAGGATTTGGATGCAATGAAGAGCGCACTCCAAACCCGCTCCTCCCTAATGGAGTTGTCTTTGAGGACTTGCACGTAGGTCACATGCGAACCATGAAATTTAAGGACTGGGACCTCGCAGACAGCGAGAAGTTTCTACACCTAGAGAAGACGAATCTAATGAAGCAGAATACGGAGGGGGTGGTGATAACATTAGAGCCATGAAAATGGCTGCGCGGTGTGGAAAAGGTTGGGTTGCTACATTTGTTAGGGATACCACATTTCCACCATGCACCTATCACCATTTTCATCATCAGGCAGCTGCTCTGCCTGGTGCATGATCGGTATCTATGGCTGGATGAGCCTATTCCCGTCATGGTAGACCTCATCCACCATATTTCCTGGCTCCCCTATAAGGGAAAGGACCCCACGGCTATAGCTAGAAAAGGGAGTGATTTGGTTCTCATTGAAGCCATGAAGGCAAAGTATAAGCTGGAGAAAAAGAAGAGGAGCTACACCATCTCTGGCATCAAGGACAAGGGGGTGCGCGTAGCAACTCAACTCCTGCCCGGTAAAGTGATGAGAAAATGCCACGCCAATGAAGTACCAGCTTCGGTGGTTGCGCTGGCTAAATAATGCACGGAGGGGGTCCAGTTAAACTAGGTTGAGTTCCTCTACGAGGAAATTTTGTTAAACTGTCACGAGGCCCAGGAGCAGGGTAAGACCTTCCACTACGCATGGTTGCTCTTATCCATCTTGCTGGTAGCGGGAGAGTAGTTGGAGGATAGTTAGTTCCTGAAAATTGATTGAGACTTACCAGAGGCTGCGAAGTATGCTTCGCCTTGGGCCACCAAGGACACAAAATGGATTTGCAATACTAAAATTTCTTGGGTGGTCATGGAGGCGAGCGTCCGAATGTGGATCAACAGGAGGTCACGCCTGTCACCAATGATGCACAATAGTCTGCAAAGTTTTGCATAATTCAAGGCGGATATGCACAACCTATACATCATGGCACGAAAGGATCTAGCACAATAGTGGAAAAAGATACCATTTGTAGCCACTGACGATGCGATCTTTACAATATTGGAGAAATGGCCTCCCAAGTGGCGCGCCCTAGATTTGGTGGAACTAGAGAAAGCAACAGCATAGAAACAGAAGCATGATGCCAAGCTACGAGTCACCCAAATGGCAAAGAGAAGGCAGAATGAAAAAGCAGCATCTCAGGTAAGGGCAGTGCGCGAGGCTGCATAAAAAGCCACAGAGCAGAAGAAGGCCACAAAAGCAGTAGCAACAGCGTAAACTACAGAGGCAGCAACAAAACTGGCAGAGGAGGGCCTAGTAACATCCTTAGGACAGGAGGTAGAGGACACAAAAATAGTAGAAGGGAGTGCGGACCCTGGGACCGCGTCCAAACAGCTCAAACGACCACGCATTGCAGAGAGATCGAGCCCAAGAAAGAAGGTGAAGGCTTCGAAGATGGCCATTGACTCGATCAGCTTAACCGAAGGTGATCTCCATGACATCAGCGAGATGGTTTGCGATGTCACTAGTGAAGTGCTTCAAGATTTTATGACGGAGCACCAGACTGTGTTGCGGGCCCTCAAGGCGCAACTGCAAGAGCTATAGGTGTGGCCCCCTCAGGAAGGTACCCTGTCTATCCACGTTGCAGCAGGCACTTCAGCAGCAGATCAGATGCTACGCGCAAGGATGGCCAACATAATAGTGTTGCCAGAGGGAGCATTAGTATCATCAGATGCGATGGACCAAATTTCGGTTAGAATGATGAAAGGCCTTGGAATTAATCTAGTTTCCTTTCCATGTGAAATGCTCTATCAGCTCCAGGATGGGATCACAACAAAGTTGCAAGCTAGGGAGAAAAGCGCGATCCAAGTTCTTAGTGAATAGAAGATCAATATGGATCAGCTCAGCTTGCAGCATGATGAGTTGGTGTCGCAGAATTAAAGGTTGGTGGAGACAGTAGATGACGCTTGCCGATGCGTCCCAGAGATGGGTATCGCATCAGATCTGCTGGTAGAAGTGCGGATCCACAGTTTGGCAAGTGGAGTCCATGCCGTGAGAGAAGAGATAACAAAGGTTCAGCTGGAGCTGAACCTTCAGATTGCCGAGCTACAATTGAAGGCGCAGCCTTCCACTACCCCGGAAATCAAAGAATAGTGCACCAATGCTATTACCACAGGGATGGAAGATATAGCAGGTGCAGTGCACGACTGCATGAATATGTTGGAAGAGGCACTGGAGGTCCTCACGACCTTACAGGAGGATCCCAATATCCAGCGACTGGAGTCAAAGGCACGTGAACTCCAGGAGCAATATGATAGCATCAGAGGGACTGTACAAAAAGTAGTTCTCACTCAGTGGCTTGCAAGGATGCAGCAAGCCAAGGCATTAAAGGAGCAGGTGGATGCAACGCGCCACAAGGAAGCAGTCCTCAAAGCGCGTGTCTAACCATGGATTGACAAAGCATTCACAATCATGGCAGATATTGAAGGGAAGCTAGTCCAGATTCAGGGGATGCATGCATAGATGCAATGCAGCACACCAGAAACAGAGCTTTTAGAAGAGAGAATGCAGCAGGTTCAACAAGAAACAGCTCAATGCGCTACAGACATCAGGACAGTTCAAAACCAGTTGGAGGGACTTCGCGCCAAGATCACTGCGCCGATAGAGTGACTCGAGGATGAGTCATGATGCTTGTGCTGGGGGCCTGTTGGGCATGGAATCCCCAAAAACATGTTTTGGGGGCACAAAACCCAAGTTTTGAGGAATATTATTATAAAGCTCCACAAATTGTGGGTGTAGAGCGCGAATTGTATGTTAGAGTCATAAGGATGTCCGCCCTAATTTTTGAATGTAGTGTCGGCGTACCCATGTTCCACGGACCATGGGATTGTATAAATAGAGTGACGCTCTAAGTTGTAAAACAATTAACAATCAGATGGAGTCTAAAATATAGCGAAGCATAGAGCAAGAGTCTAAGTGTCTTGGGTCATAGTAGTAGGAAGAGGCTCTACAGCTGAGTGCGCAGAGGCCTAGTAGAGTCTGCAGCTGAGTGCGCGGACCCCTGCAACTAAGTGCGCAGGTTAGAGTCGAGTCTGTAACAAAAGAAAGTAATAAAGAGAAGTTTCGTTACCAATTATGTGTATATGTTCTGAGTTATTACATGATTGATATCACTTGCATTTATACTGTTTAGTCAATTATACGGTTTGTTTGCTACGTGCACTTGTGTTGTGAATAATGTTAAGTATAACTAAAGAATACAATTAATTTAAGAAAAAAACAAGTAATATCAGACTACGAGTAGGGACTTGGGTAATAACACTGCTCAGCCCCTGAATAAGGCTACGCGAAGGTAGCATCTCAGGCTGCGAGGGATGACATGCATGCTAGGCTGAATCGCAGACCACTTGAAATCATCAGACATCTCCAGGGTACGGAAACCTAGTTCTAGCACCTTCCCATACTACTTTGGGTGAGGCGTCAATCCGCGCTCTGCGGACTATTACCGAAAGGGCCAGTAGTACTGGGATTTGTTTGGCTAAATCACTCTGAACCTGGGTCAGGCCCTAGTAAGCCAACAATATGTTAAGGAATGTTATATGAATTAGGTTTATATACATTAGGTTTATGTACATGTCTTTTCATGGTATGGTTACATACATAATAAATGATAGTTGATTAATATAGTCATATGCACATGTGGTGGTTAGTCAAGAATGATAGTAACATGTGGTTGTAAACATTTCTATTGTTAACTTGTGTATGTTATAGGTTAACTTTTGTTGTTTTATGCTAACAATATGATTATTAGGGTTATTACATTAAAATCTTAGCATTATATGTTTCATACTAAGTTGGATTGGTGTATGTAGATGGATATGGTTATGATATTCAGGTATAAGATGACATATTTATAATATGGTGTTGTACTAATCTATATTGACTTTACATATGTTTGAAGGATAATTTTGTATGAGTTATGACTTGAACATTTTAGCTAGCGACTATTTTGGATATTATGACCTTATTTATGTTTGAGTTGATATCTCGTGAAGTTATATCATGCTAAATAGATTGATTGTGCAGAAAAGACAATCTCCCATGAGATACACTAAGGTATGAGTTTGATTATATAGTGTACTTGGTGCTTCATTGTTGCCATATGTCGTCTATTTGGTGTTTGATTTGGTGCATATTATGTCATCTAGTTGATTTATCTGACATGGTACATTTATAGTTTGTTGAATGTTTGATTTATTGCATGATATGAGTATGTGTCTGTAAGGTTGCATGAAGAAACGATCTTGTTTTAAGATGATTTTACTAATACGTATGTGTTGAGACAGTTGATATGTACTTGAGTGTAGTAGGTGATAGTTGTAGCATTATGTCTAAATGACTGAGAGTTGACTATGGATTATGACATGATTGTTAGTCTTGGTAAGGGTTGATTTCAAATTGATAGATATGATTGTCTTGATATTTGGAACATGTGGTTGACATGTGTGGGAAGTTGTAGGAAACATGCTTGGATTAGCATGACAAGGTAATAGTTGAGGTGTTTATATAACTAACAATTGGGTGATGTGACAACACATAATAAGCCTCAATTGCAACAAGGTAAAAGGTAAAAGAAATGGATTGGATAAGAATTCCTTTGGCTATGTTTGGAATCGTTAATTCCAAATGAATGAGTGATTTTCATACAAGAATTCTTCTTACCCTTAATTTTGTCTGGCATTATGTAGATATGTGCTAGATTCATGAATATGTACTTGACAGGTATATTAGCTAGTCTCTAGTTACAGGTGGATCTGTCAAGGGAATTGGAGTCCCTTTAGAGATGGCATGGATGTGATCAGTTGCAAGCAACATGTTTGGCACAACAAGGTAAGGTAACTAGCGTATTGCTCTGTTTATTTACGCACTTACAATTATGTGTTGATGGAAGTATGATGCAAGGGATTACATGACAAAAGAGGCTGCCATAAAATCTTAAAGAAGACTTAAGCTGAGCCTTCCCATGGAGGCTTTGGGAACCATGGGGATTAAGTCATGGTGTGTGTTTCTAGTCTTGTGTTTTTGGTATTTTGGCACTTTTTTGTGCTTGATTGCATTTTTTTTTGCGTCCTGTGCATGGCCATGCCACTTTGATTGTGGTGTGTTAGATTCAGTATTTTCATACTGCCATAAGTGATCAAAATGCCTCTTTTATATCATATTAGGGTCTCGTTCTAGAATTTTTGTCATTCCACCTAGGTCCTCATGCAAAAAAATTACTCGCTGATGGTAGCCCTAGTAAGAAAAGCCCTACCCTCCCTCAAAAATAAATATTTGTTGGCCCACCTTCTTGTGTCTCAGTGAGCATACATTTATCATAAAAGCTCATTTCATCATGTTTTATGTCAGTCCAGTCCACATGGAATCTGGTCATTCATGGTCTCATTAGGTATTTTAGGGTTTTTCAAAGTTTCATTAGGTCATTAGGGTTTCCAAGGTTTCAGTAAAACTCCATTGCATTGCATAAGACCAACAAGTAAAGGGTGATCAAGTAACATCTCTTCACCATGTGAAGATGATTTGTAAAGAGAAATTCTTATTTCATCATGTAATTTCATGTTCACTATATGTAATAAGTATTTTTCCTAAGCTGCCAACTCAATATCTATATGACAACTTCATTAAAGAAAAGTCAAATTCAAAGAGTTCTCAAAGACCATCAAAAGATCAATTTGTCAAAGGAAATAGTCAATTGAAAGGGTAATGTTTCAAAAAGTTAAGTGAATTCCAAAGGGAGTTGTCTTTTCCCAAGGGTTTCCAAATCATCATTTTCCACAAGCACTAAACCCTAATTTCCTCTCCCACTGAGCTAGGGTTGGCTATGGAATCAGAGACATCTGAGTAGAGGAGGCCTAAGGGAGGTCATTTCAGAAAGTATGAGGCCATTCCAACTCATAAACATCATGTCTCCATCATTTTTCAAGAAGTCATTCCAAGGGACAAATTATTTGCCACACATAGGGCTAGTTTTTCTTCAAAGTATGTTTCCAACCAAACAGAGATGAATTTTACAAAAGTGAGAGAGGTTTTTGTCCATAATAGTCCAAAGATTAAAAAATCCTTCTGTTTTTACACAGGTGTTATTTTTTTGGAGAAATGTCAAAATTACGATTGCTACAAGAGAGTTGTTGCACTTCTGGAGTGACCTTGGGAAAACAATTTTTCTCCTAACTGAAGTGTCCAAATGACTTTCTTAATGAGTCAAATGATAACTGGACATAAATATATTTCCAATGAGTTATCATGTGCTCAGTTTAAAGTTTAGAAAGACATCCAAATGTTTCATGCAAGAGAACAATTCATTTTTTCACCCTCATTCTTCCCTTTTTGACCAGTATATTGGGATAAGTCATTTTTGAGGGGCTATAATTGATCATTTTTAGTGCTTGATAGGTCCATTTTATAGTTAAGAGAGTGATCTTTCCAAGACGCTATCATGGGCTCAATTTAGACTTTGGAAAGGCACTCAAAAGTCTATTTTAAGTCAAAATTGTGCACGCATCAAAGGCGTTGTGTATAGAGCAGTCAGGCACTGCGCACACATCAAAGGCGTTGCGCATAGAGCAGTCAGGCACTGCACATGCATCAAAGGTGCTACACACCTGTCGAACTTAATCTGCAAGCTCTCAAAATTCATGTAAGTTCTCCAAAACTTCAGCACAGGGTTTCTTAACCTCCTGTGAAGTAAGTAAGGCCTTATCTATACCCTCCTTACATTTCACAAGTAATAAATTCATGGTATTAAGTTTCTTGTGTGAAATTTTGAGTTTTCAAAACTTGCAAACCCTAGTTTCATTCCCACATCTCAAAATATGTTCCTAAGACCCTATTATCCTTCCTGCATCATGGTGAACCCTATCCCTACCTCTATATTTCTAAATCCATATCCCAAATTTATTCTCCCTTAAACCCTAAGTCCTAGGCAGTGAATTCCTAGGCAGCCATACTGGCAGCAAATTCCGAGATCCATTAAATATTTCAATCCCCTATCACCTCACTAAGTTCCCTAATCGCTTCCCCCACTCCCTAAATTTTTCTTACCCCATTCCCAGTCCCATTTCCTAATCCCTAGGGTTTCAAGACAAAAAGAACAAAAACACATCATGGAGGAGGAAGATAGAGATTTTACAGGGGAAGAAGAGAGAGAAGAGAGAAGTCCACATGAGGAAGGATTAACCAGCATTTGGAGAAGGTCCTAGACAAGGCCAACAAATACAATGACATATGATGAGCCTCGGTATTGCAATAAGTATTGAAAATAACAACAAGAAATGGTAAAAATAGCAGTTTAGGTACTAGTGCTGGACTGAGCAACAAGGAATGAAAAATGGAAGTGCTAAAATAGCATTTCTATTTTTAGTAGGTCGGGATGGATTCCTATTTTAGTCAGTCCCTATACTAAAATAGTGAAGTAAAATTCGAATTTGATCTTAACATCTATTTGTAAAATAATTAATTAATTCATCTTGAGTTAATTAGTTAAGGAAAATCAAACATGTAGTCTATGTGGGGACGTGCAACAGTTTCTCCATTAATTGAGGAATTATCTATTAGTTAAATAAATAAGAGTGAGTTGTAATATTGAGTTGTAATTAGTTGACTTAGTTAACTGAGTCAAGTCTAGTTAGATTAATTCAAACATTTTGTTGGATTAATGTAAGTTCAGTTAGTTAATGCTTGCATGCATGTAATTATTGCACTTCAGATAACTGAGTATTCTCTCATAAATAACTCATGCATGTCAGTTCAGATAGAGACCCAGTTGAGATTAGAGGAGGGACAATGCACTATTAGTTGGATGGATTTTTCCTATAAATGAAACTCATCCATGGAGAAGGATTTATCTCCTTAAGGATTGCACAATTACTAGTGGGCCAAGTGAGCAGTGTGAGGTGGGAATTCACATGTGTGGAAGCATTGGACCCCAAGAAAAATTGCACACGGAAATAGGAGGCTTGGAGGGCATAGGAGAAGGTTGTGAGAGCCTTTAGCTGTTTATGAGCAACATTGTTTGATTGCAGAGAGAGCATGATAGCTTAAGAGCTGATCCTTTTTATAACTTGAACAAGATTTCCACTTGTATGATAATACAGAGTTGGGGTTTTAGGCTGAGGCTTTCCCTATAATATTTGTTCTGTGTTATGTGTGATTGATTTCTCATTCTCAATTATATGTGTTCTCTTGATCTTTCTCAATTCGATTAAGCTTCTGCAAAGTGTTGTAGAAGTAGATCTTGTATTGTGTTTTAGTATATTGCATAATTTGTTGATCGACGGTGGGTATTTCTACATGATATTAGAGCAAAGGTGATCAAGGTGAAGAACTGTATACAAGACGGAGAAGTTCGAAGTTTGTGTTCCTAAATATAGAAATCGAGTTCTTATCACATCTCAATTTCACCTATGGCATTCAGTAGTTTAAGACTCGAGTATGCCCTTGATGGCAGCTCGAATTATATAGCCTAGAAGGATCGCATGGAGGCAGTGTTAGAAGATAATGGTCTAAAGCACTTCATTGATCAAGAAGTCCCCAAGTCAACTGATGCTACTCAACCGGTGGAATGGAAGAAATGTATGACTAGAGCAAGGAGAATGCTCCTAGAGGGAGTTCGAGACCACATTGTCTCAAGCCTCCATGGGAAGGAGACACCATTTTCAATGTGGAAAACACTGAAAGATTTATATCAGAACAACAACGATCAGAGGAATCTGGCGTTGAAAGACAAGCTTCGTAAGATCAAGTATGAAAAGGGCGACACGATCTCTACATATCTGAACAAGCTCACCACCTGCAGGGATGAGCTTGGAAGTGTAGGGATCACGACAACTGATGATGACATGGTGAGTCTTGCACTCCTCAGTCTTCCTAAGAGGTGGCATAGCTACCAAGATTTGGTTAATGGAAGAGAAAAACTGCCAGATTGGGAATGACTTTAGTTGGATCTGTGCAGGAGGAGATAAGAAGAAGCACCAGAGATGGATCTTCTTCATCCAAGTAAGATGAAGAAAATTGTGGCTTAGTGACTAAGGCAAAGAAAGGGAAGGAGAAGGATTCTCATTCCAATTCGAGTTCTTCCCATGGTGGGAAGAAGTTTGACAAATCGAAAGTGTGATGCTTTCATTGTCATGAGGTGGGCCATTTTGCTACAAATTGTCCACTGAAGAAATCCAAGAAGGGATCCTTGGAAGGATCAGAAGGTTAGGCACTTGCCTCATAGTTTGAGTTGGATTTCACACTTTTCGCATGCATGGTTTCATCCATGGTGGGAAATGGTTGGTTTCTTGATAGTGGAGCTTCTTTCCTCATGATCAGTGACAAGAGTTTGTTCAGTACCTTGGAGGAGAAGGATCCCCAGATGCAGATCGTGATGGGTAATAATGAAAAATATGGTGTCTCAAGTGTAGGCAAAGTTGTTTTTCAGAGGGAGAATGGAGCTCACATTACCTTGACTGATGTCAAGTATGTACCAGGACTTAAGAAAAACTTGATGTCGATTGCAATGCTGGAAGAAAAAGGCAATGATGTAGTCTTTAGTAAGGGAAATGTTTTCCTTAGACACGTCAACACGAGACAGGTGATGTAGATCGTTTCACGAGTCAAGAACTTGTATGCTCATGAGGTTAAAAATGCATGCAAAGCCTTGAGGAGCAAGGCAACTCATGGAGACTTGGTGGTTGAGAGGGAGAGTACATTACCTCTCAACATGCAGCCATAGGAGAAGTCTCAGACGATTATGGAGGAGCCATGATTGGTGAAGCAACTTCAGGAGGTTGTGGAGCAGCCACAACTAGGGAAGCCAAGAGGAGATAGAGTGGAGGCATCCACTCATGCAGAGACCTCCAGTAGGGGGAAATTTCGAGCAAGGTGGGTAGAGGGATCACATGCATCCATACCTCCAGGTAGGAGGTGGGGTGATCATCCCAAGAAGGCTGGAATAGGGGCAGGATCCTTGAGGTACCCAACCTCTTTGATTCGAATTTGCTATGGGAGCCCCGATGAGGAGTAGCAAGACTGGCTGACTGGGTAGAGATAGATGGAAATCGAGCGGAAGAGAGAGCTACAGTGCAGGAATCCAAAGATAGTGCAGAGCTAGCAAGCTGCAGAAATGCGAGAGGCACAAGAGTGTTTCACCAGTGCAGGATGGCATAGTGAGGTGTGCAATGGTGTGAGATGCATGGACTGTTGTAGCAACTTAGAGGTTAGAGAGGGAGCACTTGTCAGCGGCAGAGGGAGCTTTAGCATTAGAGTATGTTTCTAGCACAATAGAGAGGTCAGTTGGGAGGTTTTTTGTTTCTAGAGTTGCTGGAGCAACCACACTTGGAAGAAGTGTTGCATGTAGAACATTCCAAAGGTTCAAGATCGGGTTAGAGTTGAAGCCTTTCTTGTTGAGAGGGAGTGTTGAAAATAGCAACAAGAAATGCTAAAAATAGAAGTTCTAAAAATAGCACTGTCATAAATAGCAGTTCAGGTACCAGTGTTGGACTAAGAAACAAGGAATAAAAAATGAAGTGCTAAAAATAACATTTCTATTTTTAGCAGTTCGTGATAGATTCCTATTTTAGTCAGTCCCTATACTAAAATAGTGAAGTGAAATTCGAATTTGATCTTAACAGTTGTTTGTAAATAATTAATAAATTCATCTTGAGTTAATTAGTTAAGGAAAATCAAACGTGAAGTCTATGTGGGGACATGCAACAGTTTCTCCATTAATTGAGGAATTTATCCATCAGTTAAAGAGATAAGAGTGAGTTGTAATATTGAGTTGTAATTAGTTGACTTAGTTAACTGAGCCAAGTCTAGTTAGATTAATTCAAATAGTTTTTTGAATTAATGTAAGTTCAGTTAGTTAATGCTTGTATGCATGTAACTACTTCACTTCAGATAACTGAGTATTCTCTCATAAAAAACTCATGCATGCCAGTTCAGACAGAGACCCCGTAGAGATTAGAGGAGGGACAGTGTGCTATCAGTTGGATGGATTTTTCCTATAAAGGAAACTCATCCATGGAGAAGGATTTATCTCCTTTAGGATTGCGTAGTTACTACTGGGCCAAGTGAGCAGCGTGACGTGGGAATTCACATGTGTGGAAGCACTGGACGCAAATAAAAATTGTGCAAGGAAATAGGAGGCTTAGGGCAAAGGAGAAGGTTGTGAGAGCCTTTGACTGTCTATGAGCAGCATTGTTTGATTGCAGAGAGAGCAGGATAGCTTGAGAGTTGATTCTTTTTGTAACTTGAACATGATTTCCAATTGTATGATAATACAAAGTTGGGGTTTTAGGGTGAGGCTTTCCCCGTGATATTTCTTCTGTGTTATATGTGATTGATTTCTCATTCTTAGTTATATGTGTTCTCTTGATCTTGCTCAATTTGATTAAGCTTCCACAAAGTGTTGTAGAAGTAGATCTTGTATTGTGTTTTAGTATATTGCATAATCTGTTGATCTATAGTGGGAATTTCTGCAACAAGAATGTTACAACTCCCAAGGCCACCGAATTTAATTATCAATCCAGGGTTCGTACAAACTTAAGAGGTATCGACACTATATATGTGGCATAGAATGTGTCCTTCCTTTGCTGTCTTGATGTAATGGAGTGCATGTACTAAAGCCAAATCCTAAACTAATTGCAGAGAATGAAATGTTCGAAATGGAACCTTGACCTATTGCAAGAAAGAAAGTACAAGGAAATAGATTGAAATCAAATGCTAAAACACACCATTTTCTAACTAACTGCTAAGAGGCTTTGCTTCAAAAGAATGCTAAGTTAACATGTATGTTATCCTACTATCCTAAGCATGTAGATTCAAACCATAAAACCTTTTACTACTATTCATCTAAACGAATAAAATAAATATGTTTTTCCTTTTGTCTTTTTTTTTATGGAAAAGTGTGAAAGCTAACCTCTTTTAGTGATGTGGCAGGTGGCTTAGGAATATTGGTGGATGGTTAGAAGGTTTGTGAGAGCCTTAGGTGACCTTGTCTAGCTTCCTAGAGGCTTTTCCCTCAATTCTGCCTCAAAACAGGCCACTATAGGAAAACCTACAGGATGTTGTAAAAACCTACAAGATCCCCTGAAAACCTATAGGATACAGCCGAGAGAAAAATGATGGGTGCTGAAGGTGATGGAAGGCTTAGGGAAGGTGGTTGGTGAGTGGAATGGAGTGAGAAAATGCCTAGGATCACTCAGAACTCAAAACCAAGTTTGGGAGATGGTTGGATTTTCTCAACATGCTTGCAGAAGTTTCCTTGAAAAATGATGAAATTGGTGAGGGTCTTAGTGAAAACATGGAATGATCATGAAGGATGAAGTTGGGAGGAGGTTGTTGACTATGAGATCTCTCTTTGCTTCTAAAACACCTGGACAACATCAAACACTATTATTTGCCTAAAAATCATGTAAACATGAAGAATTTCAATAAGCTAGAAAAACAAAGTTTTAATGAGCTAGTTGTCTACTTCATGCATGAGGAAAATTTGCAGAATAAGATGAGCATTAATGAGATGTATTGTAAGACTGAAGAAGGAAGAAATGGAAATCAAATCCTACTCTTGAAAACTAGCAAAATTCTTACCTAAGTGTGGAGCAAGAGGGTAAAAATGGTATTGATGGCATGAAGGTCAAACAGAGGCCTAATCCTAGCTTCAATGACGATTTTTCTCAATTCGGGCTCAAAACAAGATTTCTTACATGATGCTATAGTGATTTACTACTAGATGTATAGATTTACTATAATCCAT
The DNA here is from genome assembly GCA_031772625.1 of Pinus tabuliformis. NCBI lineage: Eukaryota > Viridiplantae > Streptophyta > Pinopsida > Pinales > Pinaceae > Pinus > Pinus tabuliformis. Next base: position 407,864,275 of record CM062806.1, on the reverse strand, counting down.
CGAATGACCAAGAAAATCAAATCCAAATTGGATGGTACAAATTTTTTTATTAACTAGGATGTCTTAGGTCTCCATTCCAAGTGGAATCACTCAAAAAGACCTCTGTTAAACCATGCTAAAAAATAGAAAAGCATTACTAGTCGAAAAACTAGAAATTCGAGAACTAGTGAGCTAGTAAATCTAAAAAATGCCCAACCAAATAAAGTGAAAATGCAATGGGCTAATTTTTGTTATGAATTAGAATGTCTTTGTGATCTAATGCAAGTGGAACTAACTCGATTGAAGCTTGTTAGCATGATCTAAAAAATAGCAGAAATTTACTGTTCTTTGCCAAAAAAGGAGGTCCAACAATCTGGATTTGGGAATAAGAAGACTAATCCAAGCAGCTCAATGATTACTATGAACTTCCAAAGCTTTTCCAAGGATAAAATAATTCTTGTGATCCTGCAAAAGAACTTACATAAACCATTTAACTCAATCCTACAACAAGAAATCATTAATACTAAATGCAGAAATAGAAAGAAACAAAAACTAGAGATGCACATGAATAAGAAGTGAAAAGAAGGAAAGAAAATGATACAAAAGGGATATGAGACTCCTGGGATGGACAAGACCAAGGAAACTCAGAGACCTATGGAGAAGAACAATATTTAGAGGTTGAACATGACACCAATCTTCATTATTTTCATCAATAGAATTACATCCCTGCAAGAAAATACAATGGAGCTGCAAAAATACAAGCTCTCTCCACAATAACACTAATGAAAATCTCCCCCTAGAGGAAAACTAGACTTGGTACTTATAAAAAATTATTAGGAATCATTCCCCATGAAAGGAGGAAGATTTCCCCACCAAAATCCCTTGATTAGTGGATCTAGTCCCCAATACTAGGAATCTACATTAAATGGCATGGAACACATTCCTAGATTTCTCAATCATTCCCTAGAGGCAAATTCGATTTGGTGCTTATACAAAATTATTAGGAATCATTCCCCATGAATGGAGGAAGCCTTCCCCACCAAAATCCCTTGATTAGTCAATCTACTCCCCAATACTAGGAATCTGCATTAAATGGCAGGGAACACATTTCTAGATTTTCTCAATCATTGGAGTTCCACAATCTGTGCCATAATTCCATGATCTCTTGTTGATTTATTATTTATTATTGATCCTCCTGTAGTAGGGAGAAATTCCCTAAATTATCTCCTCCTCCAAATCTTCATAATATTCCCAATATTCTCATAATATTCCACAAAAATAAATAATATTAGGCACAAATATCCAATTATTCATAAACCTTCCTAATGAATATATTAAAGTTAAAAATAAATTATCTAATGTAGAAAGAGAGGTTTTATGTGTTGAAGGATGGTCATATGCCTTAAATTAATGTTTAACTTATATGTATGGGCCTTAATTATGTCTAATTTAGAGGCCCATCAACATACAGAGGAAGATGGAAAAATATTATTGCCAAAGAGACCAAATAGCAAGGTCAAAACTCAAGAAAATGAAGTCAAAGCTTGAAACCGCAAATATGCAAGAGGAGAATAGAAAACTTGATATCCTTGCTGAGGCCTCTTTCCATGCTTTACATACTCCATCAACAGTTCATGTATCAATTTTGACAAGAAACTGGGTATTTTTTGAATTTTTTGGGTTTCTGTGCAAACTTTGACAGTTTTTGCACAGTTGGACTGTCCTATGCGCAACACCCTAGGCATTACGTACCTTCTAGAGGCCTCCAAATGCATAACCAATACTACCATTGGATTCATAAGGCATTAAGCATGCAATTTTGACTATTGGCACACCAAAATTGGGCACCCTGACAGGGAGAAATGGCCAAAAACACCTCAAAAATCACATTTCTGTCCCTTTTTCACCTAGGCACTATGCACATGAGAAGTATTGAGAGATTGACTTGTTGGAGTGTCAAATCTTATCATTTTTTGGAACCAAGTACATTTCTAGAAACTATACAGGATAGCCTTTCCAATTAGCTATCCTGAGCTCAATTTGGACATCGAGAACCCCTTCAAAACTCAGCTGGAAGATGGTGTTGCACATAGACCAAAGGTGCTATGCATAGACCAATGGCGCTACGCATAGGACCAGTTGCCTGATTTTTCGTTGTTTGTCTCCATATTTGATTTTCATGCTTGGAAATAAAATTTTTACTGATGTAATTGATGTTGTAAATGTAATTATGGTCTTTTTACTATTACCTAGGGTAAATACATTAGGTAAATAGACTCCATCAAGTGTAATGAATCAGTTTCATTGTAATTACAGATGAGTCATTTTGACCACCCTACACTCTAGTTATCAGTTCAGTTTTTGGTGGAACTGCTCCTCCTCTCATGGATTCGACCCCTGAGGCTAGGAGGAGTTTTTGTTTAGGCCTATATCTTGTATTTTTCTATCTTTTCAAAGGTTGGACTCAGTTGGATGTTGTACTAGTGATCAAAGATATTCTTGTATTCAAACTTTGGCATGGAATATATTGGATGAGTTGCATCTATTTTGGTGGGATTGTTGTGGCATGGTATTTTGACATTGTTTCTTCTCCAATTACATGTTTGTGAATGTTTTTTATTTTCCATGATGCATTTCACTTCTAAATATGTTTGATTTTCAAGTATGATAAGCAGAATGCAACTTCTATGCTTTGTTTTGAGAAAATCATCATAATTTGTTTCATTTCTTTAGTTTAAAAATAATCCATGATTTCCATGCTCTTTTTAGCACGTCATCAATCTAAACCATTCCATCAAGATACTACAAAGTGTTCAAGTACTTTCCTACATTCCCCATCAGATGTCTACAATTCTGATTTTCTTTTGCCCTAACCTAATTCACTCATCCAACGATTACCCCAATCAAATCAAACAAAAACCCTGACCTACTATATCTAGCCTAAAATGCTAATCCATCTAGCCCTCTTAGCTGTGATCCTTTGGAGAGAGCCCTCTTCGGCTTGGTAGGGCTAGCTACCAAGTCAAAAGATTAGTCTGTGGTTACCTCAGCTAGACTCTTCCTCAGCCTTGGATATTCGGAGGAGTGATAACATGGTGTCTTATTGTTGTTATTGGGTTTCATTATCTTATCTTATTTTTTATTGGCTTTCCTTTTACGTTTTGAGTCTTAGAGTTGGTTGGGAAAGAGAATAGTTGATGGAGCTTGGAGAGAATTATGTGGTACCTGACAAGTAATGCAAGGCACAGATGAAGCTCGGTGCATGAGAAAGCACAATGGAAGGTAAGCCTATGACATTCAGTTGGACTAGCGAGGTCTATTGTAGTAAATGGACAGTGGCAGTATAAACATGAGAAAGGTAACCATAAAAGGTAAAGTATATGGATCTGAGGTGTTGGATGCCTTGGCTATGTTGGGAAATGTTGTTCTCAATGTCGTGCATGTTGTGTATGAATAAAGGAAGTTCTCTTAACCTTGACCTTGATATCTATTAATTATGTTATGATCATGACTATGTTGATGTTTATATGTTTATACATGTAGTTGTATGTATGTCATGTGTGTATATGTGTGTATGTATGCCATTGTCTCACAAGACCATGATTGTTTTATGCTAATGTTTATGTATATGTATGTATGTGTCCATGTATCTATGTCACTATTTGATAGGGTCATTAGGAATTGTTCTTGTGGAGGAATGATTGCTTATGCATGTGAATGACATTAAGAGGCTCCTAGTTTATGAGGAATCAAGTGGAAGAGTAGTCATGACAAATATATGAGGTCAGTATCATGTGGTTATGATTTGATATTATGTGATTATATTATGTCTATTTTATGGATAGGCTATACCGATGGATACATCAACAAAACAAAAGTGTGGTCTACAACCTGTTGGGATAAGCATGCATAAGACGCTGGAAGCAAGGTTGCTTGGTAGAGGTAGTGTGGTTTTGGATGTGTGGTATTACTATTGTGCATATTTCATACATGTTGTACATGTTGCATCTGTGATGATTCCACACATGCAATATTGTGAATATGTAGTGTGTGTACATGTTGTTTATGCAATATTATGTACAGGGTGTTAGTATAGATAGTGTTGTATGAATGTTGCATATTCAATGTTGGGTATAGATGGTGCTATGTACATGTTAGATATACGATGTTATGTAGATATTGTACTATGTGCATGATGGATATGCGGTGTTATGTGCATATGGCACTTTACGCATGTTAAATATTTGGTGTTGTGTACACATGATTCTATGTACATGTTGGATATGCAGTACTATGTACATGTGGTGTTGCGTGCATGTTGTACATGTGGTGCTATGTACATATGGTGTGGTAAGCATGATTTTACAAGTGGTGTTATGTCCATGTGGTGTTGTGTACATGTTGTATGAATGGCATTGTGTGCAGGTGGTGTTGTGTACATGTCGTGCATGTGGTGACACATACATGTTGTGCATGTGGTACTATGCACATGTGGTATTGTGTACACATTGTACAAGTGGCATAGTGTACATGTGGCATTGTGCAGGTGGCACCATCTACATGCGATGTTGTGCACACCTTGTGCAGGTGGTGCGGTCTACTAGTGGTACTATGTACATGTTGTACATATGGTACTGGTGCACGTGTGGTATTGTTTGCATGTCATACATGACCTGTTGATGCCATGTGGTACTATGTATGTGCATTGTGTAGGTGCATGTATTGTGTGGTGTTGTACATCAAGAATAGATGTATTGTGTTATGCACTGTGTGTAGGTGTATGTGTATGTGTTGTATGTCGAGTGTAGGTGCATGTATTGCATGGAGTTGTATGTCGTGTGTGGTTTTATGTGTGAGATTCACATTTATATGTGCACATGGTTGAGGAGAAGGCATTGGGTGTTTGTTGGATCTGACAACCAATCCGGTGTGCATACAAAATAAGAACAAAGACAGAAGTAAGGATCGATGAAGGATACATATCAGTATTTTATTTCAGCTTATTATGCATGTGATTTATGATTCTGGTATATGATGATGACATGTGATCTATAATTATGGCTTATGTTGGTTACATGTGATTGATGTTGATCTATGCTGGCTGTGCTTTGAGCTAACCTGATGTGACATATTTATACATGATAATTTGGTCAAAGATGCTAGTTTGAATTGTTGTGACACGAAGTAACACTAGTAGAAAATGATGAAATTAGTGACTATGTGACTAAAAAATTTAGTCACCACAACTTTTCCAAGTGAAATACTACCAAAAATGAGCAATCTTAAGTGACCCAACTAAAAACGACCGACATAAATGACCAATTTAGTCCCAGACTAAAATATATGACTAGCTAATATGTAATAAAACTAAAAATGACTAACGTGAATGACTAATTTAGTCTAGGAACAAAAATACAACTACCTAACAAGTACTAAAATAATACAAATTGGTCGTTAATGTTAGTCATTTTAATTGTTCCACTTCAACAATCTAAAATTATAAGTGATAGGGGATTCAAAGGTTTTTATCGATTTTCTAAAAGGTTATACTTCCTTACAAACTTGTTTATTGGATCAGTGGATGATTAGAGTTATGGAGCTGATTAGAATATTCGGGGTTATATCATTTGATAACATTCACAAGGAATTAAATTCAAAGCATTTGTCAAGTGTGCATGCACATGACATCCTTGTGAACCATCAACTTAAACAACGACATCACAGTTCTACACATCATTTAGAAACATTGACAAACAAATACAACAAGGCCAACATCCAACAAAAACCCATGTAATGAAGAATGATATGTAATAAATATTTGACCATAAAAAATACATTATTTATGCTAAACTTACCATAATTCTAAACTCATTATGTTATATTACTCGAGTATGGTGCCATGGAACCATAGTCGAGTAATATAACATAATGAGTTTAGATTTATGGTAAGGTTAGTATTATATATATTTATATATATATATATATATATATATATATATATATATATATATATATATATATATATGGTCAAATATATGTTACAGAAACAATAATAAACACACATGGAATCCTCAATCCTTAGTTTTAAATATTAAGAAACCCATGCAAATGCTCAAATCCACCAAACAAAATATAATGTGGTAATATGAATGAAAAGGGAAATAAATTAGCAAATCGTCAAATCCACTTTGACCCTCACACATAGCACTAAGCATCACAACTATTCCAAATCATCTACAACATCTACAATACTAACGAGTAGAAGCAAAGTTGAGAAATACAAAAAAAATAATAATTACAAAAACCAAGCAAAATCCATCTAATGGTAAACCACAATGGTGATGATTGCAACATCAACCACAAAAAGTCACAAAATAAGAAAGATCCATCCACTTATAGATTGCAATAGGGAGCCTCACAACATCATCTCACCAATGCAAAACCTCCATAAAGTTTTGATTTCTAGGGAGTAAGAGCTAAGTATTTGGCGGCAATATAATTAAATTCAAATTACATTTCAATAAAAAATCGAATTTTTTCATTTCATTTTTTTATAATTTTTTCATTGCATTTTTTTTTATAATTAATCATTTTAAAAAGTGACTTCAAAGATCCTATATGCTCCCTCCGCTCGAATTTTTCAATAGAAACGCTAGAGCTTAGTATTTGGCAGCAATATAATTAAATTCAAATTACATTTGAATAAAAAACGATTTTTTTCATTTCATTTTTTTATAATTAATCATTCTAAAAAGTGACTTTGAAGCTCCTATATGCTCCCTCCACCCCAATTTTGAATAGAAATGTTGGTCATTCACCCTTTGATGAGAATGAAATCAAACTTCAGTTAAATATCATCAACATATCATAATTGATCCTTGAACCATGGGGTTTCCAATCGTAGATATCGTGCCCAGGAACTCAAGTTTTCTGAGATCAAGATGATGAAGATCCCAATGCTACAATGAAGATTTACTTCCCAGATTCAAAAAATTAAGGTGATTCCCTCCTACAAACACAACCACATTTTCTTGGTGGGAGATTCAAAATTTTAGAGTTTCAAATTCTATTTTGACTATCATTTTTGCATTGCGGAACAAGTATCCATCCAGATTTTGTCATGCCTGACCCTAAGGCAAAGCTTATCATCCCAAATGCTTACTACAGTTTCTAGATTTCGATCTAGGGTCTTTATTTTGAATGTGATGGCAATCCACATGTAGGGTCACTTCTTGTTGTTGTGATGAATTCCGCGTGAGTTTATGTTGGGTCCCTATAATACTAGTGATTACCCCATTACTATTATAGTTATACCCCTTATTTATATTGTTGTGCCCCTATTACCCCCTTATTGTTATTTCTGTGCCCCATAGAATCCCTCTATTGTTATTTTTGTGGCTTTATATTATTATTGTTAGGTCGGCTGGATTATATTGTGACTCCTTAGACTCCTATATATAGAAGGAGGTTTTGTCATTTGAATCATCGAAGAATTGTTCATTTATGTAATGTAAAGGAGGTTTCCCCCTCGAAGAGGCTGAATTCTAAGGCATTGATCTATCTTTTCTATCTTTTCTTGAGCTGGTCTCATAACATTTGCTATCAGAGCTTTGGATTCTAGGGTTTCGCTGCTCCAAACATGTCATCGTGGCATTTTCACTATAACGTTTTTTATGTGACGTTTCAGAAGCCGCAAGAAAAACCCATTTGAAAATAAATAGCGCTGAACCTTGGGTCCGAATTTCAGAGCTTTTCGCGCGATATTTTCGGAGATATGATTTGAGGAAGTTGGTCTTTTTGCAGACTCCTGAATTACACTCAAAACAGGTGACCTGGGGAAAATCGTCATAACTTTCTTTCTGAGCATCGGATTGAAATTTCGTAAGAAGGTAGAGAAAGAGGACGGATTGTAGTTTTATTTTATATATTTTTCAGAGTCAAAGGATGAAACAGTGACACGTGGTACTTCATATAAGTTCACTCTACTGAACCAGTCTATAATCAGGTCACTGCGGGAAATTGTGCATAACTATTTCTTGGAGAATCCAATTTGGATCAGACTAGTGGCATTGGAAAGATGACACAGAGGGCTACTACAGTTCACAATTTCAGAACTTAAAGATCCGAAAGTACAGAGTTACAGTCGTTTCAAGGTCGAGCTCCTAAAATCAAGAAAAAGAAAGATGAGGAAGTTTGATGGCAAGGATCCCACCACATGGATATTACAGATGGAGCAGTTCTTCGATCTCAATAATGTGCAAAACACACAAAAGGTACGTATGGAAACTTTATATTTGGAACCAAATCAGTTTGTATGGTATCAATGGCTTTTCTCTCGTAAACAATTTATCACTTGGGCAATTTTTACGGAAGAATTGATAGCACATTATGAGGCTACAAAAAGCAACACTTTTTTTAGCCAATTGATAAGTCTCAAACAAAAGGCTTCAATAATGGAGCACATTGAGGAGTTCCAAAAATTGAACATAAGGGTAAAAGATATTCCAGAGCAGCATAGGATTGACGTGTTCATAGGATCTTTAAAGGATAATATCCAACATGATGTTCGCCTTTGGGAACCTGATTCATTAGAGAAGGCATTCAAGTTAGCAAGAAAAATGGAAAGCAAAATTATGGCAACTAGGAAGCATACCACTCACAACTATAAAGACGGAAGTGTTGTTGCCCCTAGTCTTCCACAACCTACAAGGTTGACACCACAACAATTGGAAGAAAAAAGAGCAAAAGGGCTTTGTTACAATTGTGATAGCAAATACACAAAAGGTCATAAGTGTGCTGAGAAGAAATTATTCTACATAGATTGTGAAGAGGAAGAATAAAAGGAGCAAGAAAGGTCAAAAGAAGAGGATATATTCCAGGAACAAAGCCTAGATGAAGAACAAATAAATCCGACCATATCTTTTAATGCATTGGCGGGAATTACCACTCCTCAAACCATCAAGATAGAAGGACAAATCAAGAAGAAAAAGGTAATAGTGTTGATTGATTCAGGAAGCACCCACAATTTTATTCATTGTAGGGTAGCAAAAGAATTGAATTGCTTCCTATATCCAGCACCGGAGTGTCAAGTGATGATTGCCAATGGAGGAACAATAAATTGCTCTGGAAAGTGCCATAATATCAAGCTATCCATGGGAGAATATGTATTGACTAGCCCAATGCTTTCCATTCCAATGGGAGGTGCCGATGTTGTACTAGGAGTTCAATGGCTACAATCCTTGGGTACAATAGCTTTTAATTTCCAAGAACTTTTCATGAAATTTTCTGTGGAAGGAAAGGAAGTTGAATTAAGGGGTATTGCAGGGAAACCAGGAAAGGTAATCAGCTCTAATGCCATGACTAAGCTTCTAAAAAAGGAGCAAAGAGGTGTAATTGCACAATTATGTTCGCTAGATGTTTCCACATTGGAATCATCTATTTCTCCAGATCTCCAAAAAGTCCTGGACAATCATTCCAAGGCATTTGAGACTCCCAAAGGTCTCCCACCTATGCATGATCATGATCATGCTATTCATCTGATTCCAGGAAGTGTTCCACAAACATCAGGCCGTAAAGATATCCCTATGTCCAAAAAAGTGAAATTGAACGTATGGTTGTAAAAATGCTAGAGGCTGGTATAATTCAACCGAGTCAAAGTTCTTTCTCAGCTCCAGTAGTATTGGTGCACAAGAAGGATGGATCATGGCACATGTGTCCGGATTATAGGGAGCTCAACAAGCTCACTATTAAAGATAAGTTCCCCATTCCTGTCATTGATGAATTACTAGATGAATTGCATGGATCAATTTACTTCACCAAGTTGGATCTTCGTTTGGGATATCATCAAATCAGAATGAAGATTGAAGACATTCCGAAAACGGCATTTAGAACTCATGAGGGTCATTATGAATTTTTGGTCATGCCTTTTGGCCTTACCAATGCACCTTCAACATTTCAAGGTTTGATGAATTCAATTTTCAAACCATTCCTTAGAAAATTCGTGTTAGTATTTTTTGATGATATACTAATCTTCAGCAAGTCTTGGAAGGATCATGTTGAACATGTTGACAGGGTGCTACAACTATTGGAGGAGAAACAATTATATGCAAAAAGATCCAAATGTTTCTTTGGAGTCCAGGAGGTGGAATATTTGGGTCATATTGTATCTCATGAAGGAGTTAAGGTAGACCCTAGCAAAATTAAAGCCATTAAGGAATGGAAAATTCCCACATCCATAAAGCATCTGCGAGGATTTCTTGGGTTGACAGGGTATTATCGCAAGTTTGTTAAGAATTATGGGAGAATAGAAACACCTCTAACAACATTATTGAAGAAAGATTCATTTTCATGGACTCCAAAAGCAACAAAGGCCTTTGAACATCTTAAAGAGGAAATGTGCCAAGCACCGGTCTTAGCTACACCGGACTTCACAAAAACCTTTATTGTGGAATGTGATGCTTCAGGAAATGGAATTGGTGTTGTTCTAATGCAAGATGAAAGACCCATTGCTTTTGAAAGTCGTACAATCAAGGGAAAGTTTTTAAGCAAAGCTATTTATGAGAAGGAAATGTTGGCAATACTCCATGCACTTAAGAAATGGCGACCCTACCTAATGGGAAGACACTTCAAGGTAAAAACGGATCATGATAGCCTTAAATACTTTTTAGAACAAAGATTATCCTCTGAAGAGCAACAAAAGTGGGTCACAAATATGTTGGGTTATGACTTTGAAATCATCTACAAAAAAGGGAAGCAAAATGTGGTGGCAAATGCACTCTCAAGAAAGGATGAGGATGTGGAAGCATTGTTGTGTGCCATTTCTATTATCCAACCAGATTGGATAAACGAAGCAAGGGAGGAATGGAAGAATGACGAAGAAGTGTGGGCACTTATTCGAAAGCTACAACAAGATTCCAGTACTTCTGATACATTTAGCTGGCAAAATGATTCGTTATGGTACAAAGATCGCTTATACCTCTGTAAGAATTCCCAGCTAAAACAAAAGATTCTTATGGAATTGCACACTTCTCCCTTAGGAGGGCACTCAGGATTTTTAAAAACTTACCACAGGGTTAAGAAGGAATTTTTTTGGGATGGCCTTAAATCAGATATTCAAAAGTTCACGGCGGAATGTTTGGTTTTCGAACAAAATAAAGTTGAAACAATTAAGACATCGGGTCTATTACAACCTTTATCCATTCCAAGCCAACGTTGGGAGGAGGTTTCAATAGATTTTATCACAGGTTTACCCAAGTCCGAGGGAAAGAGTGTAATCATGGTGGTAGTTGACAGACTTACCAAGTATGCACACTTTTGTGCATTATCACACCCATTTAAAGCCAGTACAGTTTCTACTGCATTTATGGAAACATTTCAAAAGCTACATGGAAACCCAAAGATTATTGTAAGTGACAGAGATCCCATTTTCACTGGAAATTTTTGGACATAATTATTTTCTTCTCTTGGTACTCAGTTAGCTCATAGCTCATCTTATCATCCTCAATCTGATGGGCAAACTGAGATAGTAAAAAAATGTTTGGAAGGATATCTTCGTTGCTTTGTATCTGATAAACAGACACAATGGGTCAAATGGTTGCCTCTGGCTGAATGGTGGTATAACACTTCCTTCCATACAGCAACAAAAATGACCCATTTATGGCACTTTATGGGTATCAACCACCATCTATCACATCATATTTAAGAGAAAATTCTAAGGTTCAGGCAGTGGAACATCACATCGAACATCAACAACAAGTCCTCCAACTCTTAAAGGATAACCTCATGTTGGCACAAAATAGAATGAAACAACAGGCAGATCAACATCGCAGTGAAAGAAGTTTTGATGTAGGTGATTGGGTATTCCTACGGCTACAACCATATAAGCAAATGTCCCTAAAGCAAGCTAAGAAGGATAATAAACTATCACCAAAGTATTATGGTCCGTACAAGGTGTTGCAAAAGATTGGTACTATGGCATACAAATTGGAGCTTCCTGCAGCTTCTCGATTGCACCCAGTTTTCCATGTTTCATGTTTAAAGAAGGTTATAGGCGACAAGCTCCCAATTCAAACAATATTTCTAGAACTTGACGAGGAAGGAAAAATTATATTGGAACCGGAAGCAGTCATAGAAACAAGAACTCGACAGCTACGAAATCGATCAATTTCAGAGTATCTTATCAAGTGGAAGAACTTATCCACTGAAGATTCCACATGGGAGGATGAGAATTTTATGCAGAAGTATCCAGAATTACTCAAGCGTTGACGACAACACTTTTTTGAAGGAGAGGGTGATTGAAGGGAAAACACCCCTAGGGTCCTTTGGGCTAAGACTCTACCAGACTGAAAATTGCTTATTCAAAGAAACACACACAGAGCCATCATTTTTACTTTTAATCAAATTCTAATGTTAAGGGTACGTACCTAAGGTCCTACGTTTGAGAAGGCCTTTAGGGTCCAAACCCTTCTTGGAGTTCCCTTCTTCTTCCTTTGACCTGCAAGACAAACAAATCAAAGAACACAACAATACATGTACAAATACCTATGTATAAACCATCTTTATGCTATAAATTTAGTTATAAAAATCTTTAAGTAACCACTTGCATAAGAATTCAAGACAAGAATCTCATAAGCATAAAGAAAGATTGTTTCGGGAACAAAGACGTGTTTCTTTATATATAAAGGCAAATAAAGTACATATAATGGAAAGATATCACCTGAACACCTTCAGCAGGCTCCAAGCAAAGCTTCCTCCCGGATTCGTTCCAGCCTCAAGCCTCCAACAAGAGCTCCTTCCAAGTCTTACTCAATGATGATATCAAGGATGAATGATCACCAATACACATGGAAACAAGGGTTTCCTATGCAAAATGGGGGAAGTGCAGAAAGCACCAAGGACTTCAGACCTGGTCTAAGGGAAAAATCTCAGCATAATAATCTTTCTCTCTTTTCTCTCTCCCCTTGGCCTTCCATTTGATGTCTTTTTATACCCTCTCCAAAGTAGTTTTTTAGTTAGGAGTTGGTTGGGAACAGTTGGGCCACGGGCACTAACAGGTGATCCAGCAGGTAAAACCCATGATCTTCGCCCGAAAAAGAGGAATTTATTATTTTTTTAAGTGTTTTAATAGATACACGTGGGTTGGGTATGACAGACCCGCGTGTACACGCGTTTAACTCAGGGCAATGTCGCGTATAGGGAATAAAACACTGTTTTTTTAATTTTTGGACCAGGTCTGGAAGGAGGGGTTGCCCTAGGCCATGAGTGCAGCATCACAAATCATAAGAGTGAGATTTGGAGCTATAACAGATGCCCACTAATGTATGAGGTCAGAAGGGGAACATGATGGCCGAAATATATTAAGTAAGTACAAGGAAAGGAACTCTGCCGAAAAACCGAGGAGGACTTCACCAGAATTCAGCCTGCCAAGCCACCGAAAGGAGATCAGAAAGAAACACTGTCTGAGGCGGGCATACCCATGCTCAGAAAAAGTAAAGCATGTCCGCATATCAAGTACAAGCGGATCCACTAAGTATACAAGTATAAATGACTGGAAAATACATAATGGATCATCTGATCATAATGAGTAAGTACATGTCTGAATATCACATATAAGACTGTCAGTGATGCTGAAAGATGCAAAGGATCACTGATATCAAAGACTGATCCCAAAAAGGTACCAACTGAACATGATGGAATAGGATGGTACTACACTGCAAACTCAGGTGCCAGCATATAGAATGTCGCCATGACTGACTGCAACACATAAGGTGGAGTGGTATCAACCAGCAGCAACAGGAGCAACTGTCAAGTGAACCAATGAATGCTGATACAACCTGAGGTCTTCACCGACCGCCGTGGTACATTTCTACATCATGGGAATAAATGATCTGAAGTCGACCATGTGAGAAATCGTTTGATTACCGGTCATTGATGTATACTGTTAACAAACGCGAGACTACTCACCGATAATGATAATGAGCGTCAAGGTACCCAGTACAATCTAACAAGTGTGAATAGATGAGCTGAAGTCGAACACCTGTAAGAATCTATCAATCAGGAGACAATGATGGTTTCCCACTGTCGATAGCGAGGAATCTGCCACTAATGACTGCAAACCCCAAGGTACTGCCAAATGGACTCTAGATCTTTGCCCCAGAGCAATGAGTCGGAGTCGATAGGGAAATATCCGCTAGAAGGAAGGCATTAAGGCATCCTCCATCAATCTAGCGCGAGTGTAACCCGTAGGCCAATAATGTGGAAGGAATCAGACGAAAAAAGATGTAGTAACCCAACCGAAGTACGTTTCCGGCATACACAAGATGTGGCTAGCGCACGGCAGAAACCCTCTGAACCAACCAATAATGAAAGCCGACACAGAGGCGAGGTATCCACCAATAGGGTCAAATGGAAACCAAGGTACTGCACGAATCCCAATGTGTGATAATGTATGTTGATGTCGAACACAAGGGAAACCACTCAGTCAAAGACCCATGATACTGATCGATGCTGAGCCCAAGGTGACCTATCAATAATGAAAATAGGGCCAGGGTGCGGCTCTAGGCCTGTCCTCAGAGCAATGTGTCGTCGTCGATAAGGACAAGACCCGCCAGCAAGAAGTCAATGGGGACCTTCTCAAACCGGCACGAGTAAAGGACCAATATAACTGATGTGATGATAGACATGACACTGACAACCAGGGATGGCCGACTGAAAAATGAGTCAAGAGACACCGCAGAAAGGCCAACTCAGGCTAACTTCCCTTGAACAAAAGCACGACTCAATGTGACTATGTGGCAGCATATGATGAATCTATATAAGTTCATCATGCAGGAGGCACGAACGAACCCTCCATATGATTGGAAGAGATAACCAATCGGGGGAGAACTGACTCGATAACATGGTTATGGCGTACCTAAGTCAAACTAAATCCCACCCATGCGGAGGAGACTTTGTTTTGAGTGCTTTGTTCAAGGGCGACACGACTGACTCTAGCTGCCAACAATAAATGGAAATAATGTCCCTGTTCCCGCTCTTTTCTGGAATATTTAATTTTTTTGTCTTTTTCTGATAAGCCGGAAAAAGAATAAAAGAATGCTATGGTACAGTGGAAAGAACGAGTGTCGGTGAAACAGATGATCTAGTTCCTAGGAAAGGAACATTCCTATGCTCAATGCAGGGAGGTGAAAAACTGGTCAGTGACACTCATAGGTAAGTTCCTTCCACGGATCTGGGTATGTCAAGCTGCAGAAGTCAAGGGTATGCAAGGTTGATTTTGCAGACGTCATGGTCAAAAGTTGGCTTAAACACGAGTCCAATTGAAGCCGGCTATAGGCCAAAAGGGTGCAAATGGTCAACATGCAATGCAGAAGTACAACTCAACACACATAGGAGCCTCTAGGGTATAAGGCCAGAACGAAGCGAAGAAGCAAAGAGGAATGAGTCTTCAACGCATAAGTCATGGCGAGACTATAGAGGACTCCCGAGCCTACTCAAAACGAAGCAGCATGGGCAACAAATGTCAGTGAGGTGCTAACTAGGATGCCCATGTAAAAGGATGGCTCTACCATCATGTCATGATTTAAAGAATCGGCGAGTGAAAATGGCTTACGAACCATAACATGATGGGGTCGACCCTACGGCAGATGTATCGGTCAAATGGAGGCTAGTATGCATAATGCAACGGAAAAATAGTGTCCCTAACCTATATGCCAGTGAGAACACGATACCAGCCATGACGGGTCAGCAGTCATGGAACCGTCTCGAACCGTCGAAAAATGTCCAAAATGTCCTGAAAAACAACCCAATCTCGACATTCCAAGCTCCCAAGTTAAAAGTGACATGAAACCAAACAAAATAAAATTTTGAAAAAATTTTGCATTTTCAAAACTTATAAAAAGAAATTTTGGACTTACCATTTTCACTATTTGACTTGGAGAGCAAAAATTGTGGAGCAAAAGGAGCAAACTTCCCCGTGACTTATTCAACCGTTCAAACTTGCCGAAAACTTCCAGGTAAGCACTAAACTTGTCTTGCAATTAATTGTGATAGTTTTTAGGAAGTTTAATTAATGTTTCACCGTTAGAATTTTGCAAAAAATCGCTCTGCGGCGTACACACGGGTTGGCTGTATAGGACTCGCGTATACGACGGCCCTACACGCGACTGTATACAAGTGAACCCGCGTGTGCGCAGCAAACTAATTTTATACAAAAAACTAACGGATGAAAATGATTTTTCCTTCCAGGATGACTGTCACATGGCGTGAAAGAGAGCACTCAGCTGTAGATAATGAAGTTATGAACAATGATGAGGCGTTAGATGCCCTACGGGGATGCGGATTGCTAAAATTCTTCAAGTTGCCAAATATGAAAGCAAACGTGCGTCTTCTCGAGAGACTCATTGATTATTGGGATGTCGAGGAAGAAGCTTTTGTGATTGATCAGATGCCACTCAGGGTAGAGGTGGAAGATATATATTTTATCACGGGCCTTTCTCGAAGGGGAGAGGTAGTACACTCCCGGGGCAGGACCCGGAATAGTCTCAGTGTAGACGACTATGTTCAAATTTACTGCCGAGGTCATCGGAAGGTCGGGAGCCAGATCTCTATCCCACAAGTGGCGATTTTGTCACTGCGGATAATCTTGTTCACCATAGCTCGAGTGAACGGATCATCCTCGCTACATCAGGCGTCACGGGTAAACATGAGCGTAGCAGTGGACTGTCTCACCACGGTGTTTGACTGGTGTACTCCTCTACTTGCCAACATGAAGGAACAACTTGCTTCTATCAGGAGGGGACAGACCAAGAACTTTGGGTACGGAACCATTTTATGCACTTTCTTCTTCGAGAAGGTTTCGGCACTCTGTCCCAGGGTAGCAGTTCCCATCAGTAGTCCACGTGATCCACGCATGGGCCGGTGGGCTGACTTGATGAAACGTCTAGGGGGTGGGGAAGTACCTAGGAATGCATTCGACGATGACTTTTTTGCTTGGTGGGAGCAACAGATCATCGCCATAGATGACTACCCCTATGCTGGGCTGGATTTCCGAGGAGATCCTGATCTAGTGTTACCACCGGATGCAGCATGGGGCGAGATTGCTAAGATTTTTTATTTTTAAGATTTTAGGATTTTTAGGATTTTTCAAATATAATGATGAACTTTGAAAAATATTTTTTGATGAGATTCAAATGACTAATATGATGATCATGTTCCAGACATTGGGCCCGTGCGACCAGATGGATTCCCGCGGCATGGACGGCGTGGCCGAGGAGCCGAAGAGGTGGCTGCGGATGCGGAAAGGACCCTCAACAACGTCCAGCGACACTTGGCGAGACTGAGCTGCCAAGTACCGATGGCCGAGATAGAGGACCTTCCTCCAGATATGCAGCGTCATGTGCTTGGGATGCCACGTGATTGGGTTCGCGTCTTTCGGCGCGTGGCCAATGCTATAATTACTTATTTAGTTGCTCATCCAGAGCCGAGGCGTTAGATATGCCTGACATGATTATGGGCATTTGAGTCCCAATTTTGTATATTTTTGGACACACATATGTACACTCGAGACGCTTCGCGATATATATATATATATATATATATATATATATATATATATATATATATATATATATATATATATATATATACAGTTTGACTTTTTGATGCATGATTTTATGATGATGAATGATTGATATGCCAGTCTAATGCTTGATTAGCGATAGAATCAGCTAACCAATTTTGAGATCTTGGAATGTGCAAATAATTAATGTAAATAAATGATCTTTGCAACAACCTCACCCTTAAATATTGGCGATATAATAATGGATCTCTAACCCGATAAATGTTATTTAACTGAGACACTATCAATTGAGAATCAAGATATACTACCAACGAGTCGATCCCATAAGAGATTGCCTCGGATAATAAATTGATAACAGCTGTATACTCGGCCATATTGTTTGAAGCAGGACCGATACACACACCTCTCGATATCATCAACTGACCAGTTGGGTAATAAAGTACCCAAGCTGCGGAAGCAAGATTCCGAGTGTGCCGACTAGCACCATCGGCGAACCCAAAATAAACCCAATCATCCATCAACACCTGCCAAGGCAGACCAAAAAGTGTTGATATCAGAAAACGCTCGATAATATATGTACAAATACACATAAAATACAAAGAAGCCATTGCCTGGTAAAACTAAGCAAAATACTTCTTTAAATAGAGCCCATTTCGGGGCTCCGCCAGCTTGTTTCCTTCGAAATCAATTAACTCATACGATCCTTTTTCTAAGACTCGTTTGATAATGAAAGGACCGTACCACATAAGCTTAAATTTGCCTGCCCCCAAGGTGTCCTTATCTTGGTCATAGACCAAGACAAGGTCACCTTCAGAAAAGACACGAGGACAGACAGACTTATCATACTGAGTTTTAACCCTTTTTTTATGGGCCTCATTCATCGTGGCGGCATCTCGACGCTGCTCATCGAGATGTTCCAGGTGAACTAGGTGCTCCTCGAGAATCGAAGTCTCAGGAAGAAGCTCGACAGCCAATTTTAGAGATGGAATTTCACATTCGACCAGGAAGATAGATTCCATCCCGTAAACCAACTGAAAAGGAGTAAAACCAGTAGCCGTTTTAATGGAGGTTCGGTATGCCCAAAGAGCCGGATACAACATAATGTGCCAATTGGACCGATTTTTATCGATTGTCCATTGGAGTATCGTCTTAAGAGTTTTATTGACCGCCTCGACCTGTCCATTGGCCTGAGGATAGTAAGGAGACGAATGCTCCTGACGGAAACCTAATTTAAGAGCCAATTCGGACATTAGCTGATTTTGGAAATGACTGCCATGGTCAGTGACAATCTCTCTTGGGATACCGAATCTTGAGATAACCTGATTGAAAAGAAACAAAGCTGCCGTGTCACTGTCGTTCTTATAAGTAGGCATCGCCTCAGCCCACTTCGTGAAGTAGTCTACAGCCACGATAATGTACTTGTGATTCGCCGCTGAGGGCGGATTACAAATCGTAAAATCAATACCCCACTTAGTGAAGGGACCGACGGTGACAATGGGAAAAAGGGGAGCTGGATGCGCGCGCATCTTGCGAGTAAAAATTTGACACGAGTGAGAGCGTTTGACCGCTTCCACACAGTCCTTAAAGAGTGAAGGCCAAAAGTAGCCGGCACATAAGATGCGCTGGGCTGTAGCAAGCCCGGATAGATGACCACCACAAGCTCCACTGTGGCAATCATTAAGCACAGACTCTGCTTCCTCTAAGGTTAAACAGCGTCGAAGAATTGAATCAACCCCTCGACGATATAATGTGTCACCAATGATAACATAGCTTTTAGCCAGGTGACGTAACTTGCGACGTTCATCCTTGGAGAAAGTAGAGGGAAACTTCGAAGTCTGGAGATAAACAATGATATCTCCATACCAAGGGTCTTGTGAAGAGATGAGGAATATATGTTCGTCGGGTAAACTTTCCTCATAAACAATATCCTCTCCACAAGGAAGCTCAGAAATTAGCTCCGCGAAAACCATAGATTTCTTAGACTTGGCGGACAAGAATTCGAGATCGAATTCTTGTAAAATGACTATCCATCTATTATATTTGCCCCCAATCACTCGCCTACTGAGGACAAATTGGAATGGATTGACCGCCGCTAAGACAAAAGTTTTGCGTAGCAAAATATAATGACGGAGCCTCTGGACAGCATGGACAGCTGCCAAGGCCAACTTCTCAACCGGAGAATAGCGGAGTTCAGGGCCTATTAAGCCTCGGCTCAAATAATAAATCACGTGCTCAATGAGAGCATCGTCTTCCTGAACTAGAACCATACCAATGGTAAATTCTGCTGCAGCGAGATATAAAAGGAAGTCTCTACCATAATCCGGTGGACTCAAAAGTGGGGCAGAGACTAATGCCTTTTTCAAAGCATCAAACGACCGCTGCGCAAAGTCGTCCCACACAAATGGAACTCCTTTCCGTAGCAAACGCATGAACCCTTTAGTGATCTCGGTGTAGTTTGCTATAAACCGTCTCAAGAAATTGGCCTTCCCTTGAAGACTTTGAAGTTGACGGATTGAGGACGGGGGAGGCAACTAAACTATTGCCTCAACCCTGAAGGGATCAACCCGAATCCCTTCATTGGACACTATAAACCCTAACAACCGACTGGATGTAACCGTGAAAACGCACTTATTGGGATTCAACCGGATTTTATAGAAACGACATCGCTCAAAGACTAATCGAAGATGACTAGGGTGATCTGTTCTCTTTCGAGAACGAGCAGCGAGATCATCTAAGTATGCCTCGATGACATGTTTGATGTCGTGGAAAGCGTATGACATGGCCCGCTGAAATGTGGCTCCAGCATTTTTAAGACCAAAAGGCATCTTTCGATATGCAAAGGTACCCCAGGGACATATGAAGGATGTCTTATGCTGATCTTCAGGACGGATAGAGATTTGATTATAACCCGAAAAACCGTCCATGAAGGAAAAAATTTCATTACGTGCACACTCGTCGATAATCTGATCAATGAATGGCGTGGGGCAATTGTCTTTTGGACAAGCCTTGTTTAAGTCCCTAAAATCGATGCATACATGGATTGTTCCTTGCCTTTTGTCCACCGGGACTGGATTCGAAACCCAATCCGTAAGAGGAACAAGGTATATAAAACCCGCCCTTAGCAGCTTCTCAACCTCAGCTTTGATAGCCGCTGCTTTCCTAGGGTTAACCGGCTGAAGCCTTTGACGAATCGGTTTTGTGTTTTCGTACGTCTTGATCTCATGTTGGACTATAGTAGGATCAATGCCAGGCATTTCCTCATAAGACCAAGCAAATACATCACGATATTCCTTGAATAGGTCGGTATAAATTTGAATTTATTTAGGGGAACACTCAATTCCGATGAAGATATTCTCGACGATGTTAGGTTCCTTAGAGATGTTTATAAGTATCATTTTTGAGAATACCGACATATTACCTTCGGCATGTACGTGTGTTGGAGCCAAAGGGTTTGACACCGTACAAACATCACTATCAACGAGCTCGGAGAATTTAGATTCCACTTCCTGCAACGGAGGAAGAAAATATGAACGATGGTGTAAGTCTTCCCAAGGTCGATCTATACCCATCATTACTTCGAGGATTGCTTCTTCAGAAGGTAGAACCGAATCTAAGCAGTCCAAGGCAGAGTTAGAATCAAAGCTCCAAGCGGGGGCCACATGACCATCTAATTCCTCTTCGGAAAAAGGAGTAGAATGGTTGTCTGCAGAGTCTACGATAGACTGATATCTAAGCTCAGCTGCAGATATAGGAAACGCCATTCCATTCACTTGTCCTTCAACTAATGTGGTGGTAGGTGAAGGCAAGTTCCAAGGGTCAGAAAAATAATGAGTTCGAAAGAACTCTTCTCGAGAAGACTCCTTGGATGATGAAATAGCATTGATTCTTGCAAAAGGAGAGGGAAGATCAAACGTACCCATCAATGAGGAATACATCCCTACTCCTAAATTCTCAGTCGGCGGGCGAGGGTTATCCACCAAAGGAACAGTAGAGTAGCAAATTTTCCCCTTATTGATCAACCTTAACAATTTTCCCCTCATGAGGAAAGCAAATGACACGAAACAGAGTCGATACCACGGCTTCCATTTCGTACACCCAGTTCCTTCCTAATAGGAGATTATAGTCTAGGTTAGCATCTACGACCTCAACTTCGATATTAACGACCTTCCCTCCAACACATATAGGAAAGGTCGGGATAATCCCATGCGGTTTGTGAGAATGGCCATCAAATGCAGTTAAGACGGTTGGTGAAGGGACAGCCGAAGGTGAACCAATAGCCTTCCAACATGACATGGACATGACACATGTGGAAGCTCCTTCATCTATAACGGTGCGAAAAATATTGATTTTCCGGTATGTAGACTTTATCTGAAAAGCCATATGATGAGGGAGTCTCTTTTTGACACTTGACATGTCAAAAGAGAGCACTAAAGAGTTAGCTGGATCGACTGCTCCAATGGCGGAGAGTAAAGCACTCTCTTGAGACGGACACGACTGGAGAACCTCCAAAGCGGACATAGCACACGGGCTTTGAGCCAAATCCTCCACAATGGAGTAATTTTGGGCGGCCCTAGCATTAGGGTTAATCGTCGCGCGTTTGGCGGAACCTTTCGGTATCCTAGGTATAGTCTCAACAGGAGGTCGCTCAATATGAAGGTCATTACCTCCGGGAACAGTTTTATCCTTAGATGTTTCAGCTTCACCATAATCACGTGACCGAGTAGTCACGTTAACGTTTGAACCCATCATAAAAACATTTCATGCTTTTTCCCCTTCCTGGTTGCCCCCTGAGGAGGTCCTAGGATTCGAATTCGCGCCAGCAAGAAGTTGCTGCCCTTGGGGAAACGGGTTAGTTAACACAGCTTGCGAACTAGAAGTCCCTTGCTGTCCTAACAAGCGCTGAGCGTCTTCAATTCTAGGGCAGAGATGAGTTAGATGGTCCCCACTACATAACTTGCAAGGGAATTTAACTTTCTTTCTCGACTCACCTTTACCACCACCAGTGTTGTTGCCGGATTTATTTGCATCGGGCTTCCCATCTGAATTCTTCTTCTTACCACGTCCCTTCTTTTTCCCATTGGAATTTTGATTTCCTTTGGGGTTATCGGATTGGACGGCGTTAATGGAAGAATTTTGGGAAGCGGGAGGATTAGACAATGTGACTTGGTTGTTAGAAGCAGTTTGCAAAGACAATTGCTGAAATTGATTCAACAAGTTCACTGTAGATGTGTCTACAGACCCAACGATACCGTCCGCATGCGGACCTGGCTTCGGCTTAGCTAAATCAACCTTCGATCCAGGAGCATCTGGCAAGTACTTTTGGAGGATCCCAGACTGAGAGTAAATCAGTTCTAACTGCTGGGCCCTGAAAATAGCTTGCTCCTCAGAATAGACCCCAGACATGGAGACATCCTTGGAGATCTCAGGTTGCAAAGACTTCAAAAACCACTCTAGACGGTACTCCGGAGGAATTTCGGCTTTGATGAGCCTCTTTCTCCGTCTCCATTACTGAATGTGATCAGAAATGTGGGTTGCCTTATCCTGGCGAAAGGTGGCCAGAAGTTCAGTTCCGGCATCATAGTGGACATGCAACTGGAAGTGATTCAAGAAGATATTGGCTAAGTCTGCGAACGATGTAAAGCTACCCCCTAGCAACTCTATATACCATTTAGCCGCATTACCAGTCAAGGTGTGCTGAAAGAGTCTCAACCTAACCGAATCTTCGATGAGGGAGTTGGATGAGCACCACAAATGGAATGTGGTTACATGATCGCCCGGATCTTCACCACTCTTCCCTTCGAATTTTGGAATGTCCGAAGGGAGTTTGGTTGGGACCGGAGGCCAGGCTGGATTGTATCTGATAGGGTCGTTCATTAGCTTAGTGAGATCTGGCAAGTTTAACGTTGCCAGAAACGGAAGCCTAGGAGGACCTAGGGGATTCCACCCAGACTGGGCAGAACTCCCAAAGTTCTGAAAAGATTGTCCTGGGATTTGGGAGGCACCAGGCTGCCCGAAGTGACCAATAGAACCGGCTGAACCAAAAGGCAAGCCTTGTGGTCCAACAAAATTCGGAGTTTGACCAACTCCTGCCGTATAACCTCCATAGCCTGCAAAGTTTCCTCCTAAAGAATGGTAAGGAGTTGATAACCCCTGATATGGGTTCCAAGCTGAAGCAAGGGGAGGAATACTTTGAAACATGCTAACCGTGGAATACGGCCTGCTTCCTTGTTGGCCGATAAATGGATTCGCAGTTCCTGCGCTGCTAACCCCAGGGTTATTCCAACCTTGGAAAGGATTGCTGCTTTGTCCTATTGAAGAAAAAGGCATGGATCCTACCGTTGGGTTGGAATGTGGGATATGACCACTTCCAAGAGGAAAACCCTGGAATGAAGCCGATCCGCCCATCATGGACGTAGCGGCACTGAACGGAACCGATGGAATACCCTGTGATTGGGTGCCAAAAAGGAAGGAACCAGTACTAAAAGCATTGGTTTGGGCATTTCCACTCGTGGACGGAATGGAGGTAGACCCCACCAAAGATGTGCTAGCAAACGATCCGAACAAGGAAGCGGAGGGGATGGAAAGGGTTCCTCCCCCTTGCAGCGATGTTGGGGTTTGCATAGTCGCAGCACTCGTAGAAGCCATGCTTCCAGTAGTGATCATAAAAGGTAAGCGCGTAGCGTAACCTGGACTCGCTGGTCTATGTGACGGAGTCCCAACGTATTGCAATACGTCTGGATAACTAGATGGTAGTGGAGAATTTGGAATCACTAATGATTCAGAAAGTTCTTCTACCTCTACGTTATTCTTCGCTTGAAAGCGAACTCGAGAAAGGACTGGAGTGTCCCTCTCTTGCTCAGAAGTGCCAGGCCTTGCTTGGCCGCTAATATCCCCAAGAGGAGGATCAATCCCCGATGCGTCAACCGGCCTGGGACGGACCCCACCGGTAGTATCCCCTCTGCGCCTTCTAGGAGAAGGCTCTAAACTAGGTGGTGAGAGACCACGAAGTCTTGGAGACCGTCTTGGAGACCAGTCAGCCACTTTGAATTTTTTGTTATGATCTAACTAAAGACTCAAAAAATTAAAAGCTAAGCCGACTAGGAGCACAGAGCACACACTATAAAGTTCCTAAAGATACAGCCAGTCAAACAACTTCCAAGTATTCCCGCTCCGGGTGATTAGGACCGGACACCAAAATACGAGAAAGTGAATCAAAGGGCCTTCTGAAGATAGTTTGGGATGATGAGGGCCCAGTCCTATCAGCGAAGGTATCAGAGGAAGTTACGCTGACCTCCTAACAACAGCCTACGCCGGTGCAAGCCCCCAAGCTTCGCAAGGGTCCCCTCCAGTAGTACTGTCGAGAGTGATACAACGTCGACCTCAGGTGCCACGGGATTCCCCTCCGCAGCAACCTATGCAGATCCCTAGGAGAGGCAACTATGGGTACCAACTCGTCGCAAAAGCCAAGTGGAACAGTCGTGAGGTAAGTTCGGACAAGTAGGAGAGGGGGCATCTCTCTTCCCTGTCTTCACAGACCCTCGTGCTTAACTCCCAGATCCGGAGCTTTCCTGGTCTTCCTAACGCTATTGGATTTACTCTCATTATCAGACTCTTATGTTTCACGTTTTATGTGGCCTTGGAGAGTTAACTCTCCACTCGCCTAATCCAAGGCCCTAAAATCCTAGACTTGTTGGTGTAATAACTAAAACAAAAAGTTCTAGTGGATTTTAATTAAGCGCTTGATTTTATTAGGCTGTTCTTTAAGTCACAAGGTAATGGAGGTGAAACTTGTGGTGTTTTTATGGACGCAAAAGAAATTAATAAAACTTAGCTACATGCACATGCACTTTTGTTTTCGATGAAGAGCAATTTCTATGAGGTTCAGAGGTACTTGTAATATAAACAAATTTTCTTTTTCTTTTCAGACTCCACACTCACAAAAACTAACAAAACTAAATATGCCAAAAAAGAGATGCAAATCTTACCCTAATGCAAGAACTATATGTGGATGCAAGATTCAAAGACTACTCTAAAAACAAAGAAGGAAAGTTGCTGCTTTACCAAATTTTGTCTTGCCACTAAAATGCTTAGATAGAAGATGATGTGTTACTAACCATTTCGTCCAAACAATAAAAACAAGTTTTAAGATAAAAACAAAGCACTTTCACTTCGCAAAAAGGAAATCAAATGAAAAGCAAGTTTAAGAAAGCGAAACTCAAAAATTTCAAAAGATTTTCTTTCAATCAAACCAAAAAGTATTTTTCAAAGGAAAGCTCTCAAAAAATACTGACACCAATGATTGATAAATGGGCAACCAAACACTTTTGTGAATCGACACCTTTCAAATGATGAAAACTCAACAAAAATAAATGTGTTTGAAATCGCTTTTGACAATCAAAAGCAGCAATGAAAGTCCAAAATATCAAAAGACAAGTTTCAAGAAAATGGTAACAAACAAATTTCCCGAAACGAAGGAGCAAATGGTCACAAGAATGATTTCGTTAAGCAAACAAAAGTGTCATGAAAGCAAAATGGACACAAAGATTGAACCCAATCTTCCTACTCTGCCGAAATAGAGCAATCAAGATTCTTAAACAGAAACCTTGTGTGTCAAAAATCAATGACGCTTGCAATCAACGAAAACAAGACTAATACTCCTTATGACTAGAGAGAGTTCAGAACAAGATGCCCCCTGTTAAACAGAGAACTGTTACTGAAAAATGACTGCTTGACACTGACCCAAACCACCAGACAAACATTCAGCAAAAAGAAATTTTATAAATCTTGAAATCTATGTAATATACGCGCCTGCAATTATTTGCAGAATGCGTGTACACGCGACTGTAACTAAGGAAACCTGCATATACGCGGGTTCACTTAGTGCAACTTGCGTATATACGCTTTTGTAATCCAGAAAAAGAGCGTATCTGAAGTCTTTCAAGAAAAATAAAAACACACACTGAAAAACTGGAAAAGCTTGGAGTTCAAGAAAAGATCAGACAGCCAGAGCCAACAAACAGAGGGGTTGAGCCTTGATTGGCTTGAAGACTACCCAAACTAGGAACAACAAGAGTGTTGTCCCCAGTGGAGTCGCCAATTCTGATTGAAGGGAAAACACCCCTAGGGTCCTTTGGGCTAAGACTCTACCAGACTGAAAATTGCTTATTCAAAGAAACACACACACAACCATCATTTTTACTTTTAAGCAAATTCTAATGTTAAGGGTACGTACCTAAGGTCCTACGTTCGAGAAGGCCTTTAGGGTCCAAACCCTTCTTGGAGTTCCCTTCTTCTTCCTTTGACCTACAAGACAAACAAATCAAACAACACAACAGTACATGTACAAATACTTATGTATAAACCAGCTTTATGCTATAAAGTTAGTTATAAAAATCTTTAAGTAACCACTTGCATAAGAATTCAAGACAAGAATCTCATAAGCATAAAGAAAGATTGTTTCGGGAACAAAGACGTGTTTCTTTATATATAAAGGCAAATAAAGTACATATAACGGAAAGATATCACCTGAACACCTTCAGCAGGCTCCAAGCAAAGCTTCCTCCCGGATTCGTTCCAGCCTCAAGCCTCCAACAAGAGCTCCTTCCAAGTCTTACTCAATGATGATATCAAGGATGAATGATCACCAATACACATGGAAACAAGGGTTTCCTATGCAAAATGGGGGAAGTGCAGAAAGCACCAAGGACTTCAGACCTGGTCTAAGGGAAAAATCTCAGCATAATAATCTTGCTCTCTTTTCTCTCTCCCCTTGGCCTTCCCTTTGATGTCTTTTTATACCCTCTCCAACGTAGTTTTTTAGTTAGGAGTTGGTTGGGAACAGTTGGGCCACGGGCACTAACAGGTGATCCAGCAGGTAAAACCCACGATCTCCGCCCGAAAAAGAGGAATTTATTATTTTTTTAAGTGTTTTAATAGATACACGCGGGTTGGGTATGACAGACCCGTGTGTACACGCGTTTAACTCAGGGCAATGTCGCGTATAGGGAATAAAACACTGTTTTTTAAATTTTTGGACCAGGTCTGGAAGGAGGGGTTGCCCTAGGCCATGAGTGCAGCATCACAAACCATAAGAGTGAGATTTGGAGCTATAACAGAGGGGCATGTTGGGTCCCTATAATACTAGTGATTACCCCATTACCATTATAGTTATACCCCTTATTTATATTGTTGTGCCCCTATTACCCCCTTATTGTTATTTCTGTGCCCCATAGAATCCCTCTATTGTTATTTTTGTGGCTTTATATTATTATTGTTAGGTCGGCTGGATTATATTGTGACTCCTTAGACTCCTATATATAGAAGGAGGTTTTGTCATTTGAATCATCGAAGAATTGTTCATTTATGTAATGTAAAGGAGGTTGCCCCTTCGAAGAGGCTGAATTCTAAGGCATTGATCTATCTTTTCTATCTTTTCTTGAGCTGGTCTCATAACAGTTTACAGGAGGATTTTATGTAATGTTGAAGTTAATTTGGGAGATGTTTGGAAGGAAATTGTCTGTATATGATGTATTTTTAAATACCCAACTGTTATTATATCAATGATTGGCTTTCACTTGCATAGAATACGATGGATTCAATCTATTCTTGGTAATGGATTTCAACGGGGTTGCTATGTGATCGTCTTCATTTTGGCTGGAGTAGGGTTGTGAAATGGAGCAGTATGGAAAATTGGGGGCGTTGAAGAGTGGAATGGGTCTGGTTATGGCATGGACAGACAAAACTTCAAGTCACTCAATCTACTCAGCCTTATATTGTGAATGTTGGAAGGGAGCGGTGGATGTTGTAGGTGACAATGAGCACTTGTAGAGGTCATTTCCTTCGAATTTCCATGGATCAGTGAGTCATCGATGGGCCATCATTCAATGATTCAATGACCAATACTTCTAGTATCAGGCCTATTTCTACTTCTGCTCCTCTTCCTGCCTCCTCCCCTTCATCCTCATCACTTAGAAGGTTTCAAGGGAAGGATGCGTTGTTTTATGCTAGTATATTGCAATCGAGGAATACTTTTGGAGATGCACTTGGTTTCTATGAAACTAGTATGGAAATAGAGCCTACCAATGTTGAGGCTAGCATTGAAAAATGAATTTGTCTCCAAATACAAAGTCTCATTCCAAGGGAATTTGAATGCTTTACATAAACTATTGTGCTCAATCCCAGAATGCATGTGCTCTCATGCACTGTGGAGTTTTGTACAAGGATGATGCACCAGAGGTTTGTTTCTCCCAACTAACACTGTTTGATTTTTTTTCTTTTTCTTGTGTACTATTTTTTTCGTTACTTATTTTTTTGAGCTTCTATATAGTAGTAGGTGTTTTATAATTGATTTTGAAACCGAATGCATTTCAGCATGTATCTTAAAGAGATAAATTCTTGGTTTTTTAGCTAAAAAAAGTTAGTGTACACCGAGGCGCTAGTTTAGAAGTTAGGTTTAAGTTATGGAGGTGAGCCAACAAATCTGACAATTGGTCTAGAGTTTTATATTATAACAACCAGATTGGCAAATTTTCAAATCTTATAAGATTGGTAATTTGTTACTTTGGTTTACAGGCAAATGGAGTTTCAATCCTAAAGTATGTGACTGAAAGAATAAGTAAATTATATCAAGGAAGTACATCTGAATATAACCCTTGCTTTTGCTTAGCAGATCATAACACTAACCAAACTATGGTGGAAGTTTCACAATTGGATATTCCTGCAGAGAATGTTATTTGGGAAGCAGAAAAACTTGGGCAAGAGGTTCAAAATGTGACTATGGAAGTGCTTGAGAAAGTGACAGAAGAGCTTGGAAAATACAAAGACAAGCTCGAGGAAATGGAGGTTAGTTTAGAAGTTGGGATCTCATTAGAACCTAATAATAAATCTCCTGCAACGGATAAAGATGATAATAATTTGCAGAGTTGTATGCTCCTTCCAAATGTTGATGGGCCTTCTGTTGAAAATAGTGATCTTGTTTAGTCTATAAAATTGCCTTCTGTTTCAATGAGGGGGATGATAAACTAGAGAAGGTTGAGACTGAATCTAGAGATTTAGAAGCCAAGTCTATGTCTCAAATTAGAAATACTTTCACATTTGAGATTGGATAAATAATGTCACCACTGGAGAGGGTATTTATGGCTCAGTTGATTTCACCTAGTCTGGTGAGATAGATAAAAATTTTGGATGCTGGAAACTCTTTCAAACTAGCCATCCAAGAAAAGTGATTCAGGTTTACTTCCATTTATGATATGAAGTTTATTTTTATTATGTTAAAAGAATTGCATTCTTCATGTAGAACAAGTTTTACAAATGAAGCTTATGTTCATTACAATGTCATTTGGAATTATTGAATATGTTGTGGTGATTGAAGCCAGATTCCTTTCTTTTTTCTAAAAGATTTTGATTATTTAATTGCTCAGGTCTTATTCATTTTGACTTCATTGTTTGGACTGGGTTGGAGTGAGTCCTTTCTTTAGCTTTGCAGACTTACAAATAGGGTGTTTATTGAAAATATCTTATTGTTATTGGATTTTGCTGCACAGAACAAGGCTTCTACAACATGCCTAACTAGGAAAGATGAAGCTGAAGCATGTCAAAAACATGCAAATGATAATGTCAATTCTATAGTGCCTGATACAATTTCAATACTCTTGAAGGGCGATTATGCCTTTGTCGAAGCCAAAGCTAAAAATATACCCAGTGGAGAGAAAAGAAGTCATGAAAATATTGTTACAGAGTCAGACAACAAATTTACAAGTCATGACAAAAATGTGGTGATAGTGAGGTGGTAAGTTTATGTACTATGGCCATGATCTGCAGTGCATCAGTTAGGCTAGGGAGCCATTCCTCGAAAATTGAGGCTAGATAGGAACAAAAGCCTTCTAGTATAGATCTTCCTGATATTGGCCCACAATTTACATCATCATGTACCATGCAACTATCAACATTAACATATTTGAATGCAATATTAGTACCAACATCAATGTTGTTTCAACAACTTTTCACAGATTCACAATAAGTACAGTTGCGTGCATAAATTCTTGTGTACTAGTCGCTTATGTGACTTATTCTACCTCAGAACCCACAATTGTTCTTAATTGGGATTTGCATTCTAACTAGCAATGCATGATGTGTTTTGGCAATCAAGGGTCATTACCATATGAGGCATTGATGATAGAAACTTTTTCTAATATAGGGGAGGTGTGTGACCATGTTCTATGCTGAGTTTGTTATCTATGCGGGATGATCATTACTTACATAATATTTCATTTTTATTTATTTCTTGTCTCTCCAATATCTTTAAGACAAACAATTTGTTTGTGTGCTAATATTATGTGTCAGCATCTCAAAATGGTTCCTTTGCGTCAGATGGAAGGAGTATGCGGGAGAATGCTTGGTATATTGTTGCATATCATATTCATGGGAAGGGGTTCTCTAGTACCTCAGACACACCTATTTACACCCCTTGCTCAAGAAAAACATCAACAGTATCTAGAAAAATTGTTGAAGTCATGGAGATTACAACTCTTGCATCAGTTGATGCCCCTAATCCAAGGAATCTTGTTTTAGGAATGAAGTCAGTAGACTTGGTAGTGTCAAGGAGCCATTTATTTCTGACTAGAATGACCAAGGATTCTAACTTAGTGACGGGTGGTAGCTAGAATACCCCTGGAGAAATTATGAGTCTACTTCCCCCACTCACATTGTCACCACCAGTGTGGAGTACTCCAATGAATGAAGGGATGCATGGGTCCACCATTTAGAGGAGTCTACATCTTGAACTCCTTCAAATGATCGTAGTAAGGCATCTCTATCAATCTGTAAAAATTGGACACTACCTACTCTAGAAGTTCTACTCCTTGTATGCCTCACTTACCTTTCCCTGGACCATGGGTGGTGTCTCCTCAAGGACCACCACCAGATTCTGGCTTATAGATTTCTAGTTTTGCAGTTCTAGAAGGAACTCAGGATGCACTTAATAACTGAAGGTATTACATATCACCTTATGTACCATATACGCCAATGACACCTGTGGTTCCTCATTTCCTAAGTATGGTTGGGGCTACTAAAATTCACACTGGTACCTGTTAGCTACCTATACCAATAGGTTTCATATTTCATGATTGGTAAAGAAAGTTCCAAATATGCTCTGCTTTGGTGATGCAAAGATCCCATATTTCCAAGAGAAAACAATGTGTGTACATAGTTTGATGTTGACTCAATTTTGATGGATGGTCCAAAAGCCTAATCTGGATCATGCCATGTTTCAATTTTCTGTTGTAGAATAGAGAAAAAAGTCTGTCCAGACAGTTCAATCCTGGCAGACA
Organism: Pinus tabuliformis; assembly: GCA_031772625.1. Taxonomy (NCBI): domain Eukaryota; kingdom Viridiplantae; phylum Streptophyta; class Pinopsida; order Pinales; family Pinaceae; genus Pinus; species Pinus tabuliformis. Next base: position 407,832,394 of record CM062806.1, on the reverse strand, counting down.
AAGTAGTTAGGTAGAGAAAGAAGGTTCCCAACTGCTTAATCTGGGACCTTGGAAGCAATAAGGGTAGCCTTAGATAGAAAATCAAAAGGAAAAAAGCAAAAGAAAAGAAAAGGCACATAAGGGTCTGCAAATCTAAGTGCACCCTCCATGAAGAAACAAAAAATGCTAGGCAAATAGATGGGTAGGCAGATGGGGTTGCAGAAATGTCATTCCTTACAATTGAATGTGTGGTAACCTGTTCACAAAGGAATATCAGTGAATTGAGAAGGTCCTCTTCTCCATCATGTTGCAGCAAAGCAAAGGAGCATGTCTAACTTCCTATTTTCCCCTTTCACATTCATTACTAACATCCCTTCATCAGTTGAGATTCATGAAATAATTTGAGGTTTTATGGTGGTTCTTATTCCTTCAAAAGCCACATTTCTTGTCTAAAATTCTTTTCATTTTGATCTACTCCCTAAGCTAAGTGGTTTTCAAATAAACTTAGTGATATCACTCCTCATTCACCTTTTCCATCTATATTAACCCCTAACTTCTATTATCTAAATCCCCTATGTTACCCTTTCCCTATTATTATAAACACTATGGTGTATAAACCCCAAGCATTCTATAAATATCCCTTCCCCTTGGCATTATAGCCATATGTTCATTATCAGGGATTAAATTGGCATCTGGTCAGTTTAAGAACCCTAAGTGTTACCCCTCTTTCCCCTTCAAAAGTCATTTAACCCATTTAACCCTTCATTTGCTAAAAAACCTTGTAAAGAACCCCTTTTTCACCCCTAACCCGCTCAATTGCAAAATATACATGAAAACCCACTTTTTCCGATTTATCCAAAGTCTTGGCGCTATGCGCGATTTTATAAAAAACATTGAAAAACCAAGCAAATGCGCCAATTTTCAAAGGTCCCCGCCGGGCACGAATTCCAAAAGATATATTATTTTAATCCCCGCCCATATCCGTATCGACCTGGTAGCTCAATGATCCGTCGACCGTTGGATCGACCCCTTTTCATCCGACGGCCCTCAGCAATTTCGAACCGGCCCCGATGTCCGTGAATTACCTTCCGAAATTTGTCAGAGGGTGACGTCAGGCCTCTACCACGCGTCACCCCCACATCGTATCGGAGCCCCTTCTGACAATTCAGCTTCCGTATAGAAGGCGGTACGATATTAAACCGCTTACCATTTCCGGTTTTGGTGAACCCGCCTTGCCAGCGTCACTGTTACGTCATCGCCGCGTCAGCGCCCCTGTCCGCCATTGCTCCACCTGTCCGCCACCTCACCATCCCCGTGGACCACTCCTAAGCCGCCACGTCACCCGATGACATCATGCTGACGTCATCCGACCTTGACCCCACCTGATGACGTCATGCTGACATTATCCAAAAAAAGCACCAATGTTCAAAAAAATCCATATTTTGGCCAAAAAACCATGTTTTTTGCACTTTTCGCAAAAACGACTGTCGTTTCTTCTGCATGCATTTTACGTCCAAGCTCTAACCAACCTGCTGAATTCGACCGGGAGACCGTTGGCGCGCCAAATCCACCTGCATTTGTCACCATTGCTGCAAGTCACCAGGTATTTATCCCCGTCAATTCCTCCTGCGCCTGGTTTTGTCTGTGAATCGCCGAAAATAACTTAAAACACTGAAAAACACTGAATTCACCGGCAAATCCCTTGAGCCTAGTCTCTATTTGCAACTGTAAGGTCGAAATTCACCTGCTGAGCCTTGTTTACCTGATTTTTCACAAAACCTGCATTCTGTTCGCGCATTCGTGGACTGGGAACCCAAACTGCACCAATTAACCGTAAGGAGGATTGTGAAGACCAAGAATTAGCCCTATCAGTTCTTGTGCAGTATTTCAATTGCTCCTATTGCCATTTTATCCTCTGTTCCTCAGTAAATCACCTTTCTTTTCAAAGAAAACTCTTTTGTGTTGCTCTGCACAGTAACACCAGTTTACATACAACAGAATCCTAAAGCAGCCATGGATGCACTAGTAGCTCCTGTAGCCTTGAACATTGCTCCTTTAAATGCTCCTAAGAGAGAATTGGAATGGCAACCTCTAGCAGACCTGGATTATCAGATATCAGAAGAAATGCTGATGAACACCAAGTTCCACATCCACCTACTAAATGAATTGAAGATTAAACATGAGACTGGAACAGATGTATTGGGCATATGGGACTCTTTTCTCCCTATCTTCAAGCTCCCTCAGGTCAACCAGTTTCCTGATTTAATCCACCTATGTGCTGAATGCTATGACCCTACTCAGAGGGCTGTGCTTGACCCTTCAGGCTCAGTTGTTTTCTATATCACCCCTGAAGCTATCAAAGACATGCTACACTTCAAGACTGAGAAGAAATTGGTCCCTTTATCACTGATAGATTTGATAAATCAAGGAGCTAGATTGACAGATGCTCAGGTCACCAAACTCAATCAGCTATACATTGACTCTGACACCGTGAAGTATCCTCCTCTAAACCAGGTATACCTCAACCAATTGGGCAGAGATCTTGTAGACATGATTAGTCCCATTCTGGGCTATAATTCAGTTGAATTTGTTGATGAAACTGTGCTGGTGATCATGCTCATGTTCTCTCCTGGCAAGTCTCCAATCTGCTATGACTATGCCACCTACATCTCTGACAAAATACATGAGCAATTGATGAATTTGGCAAGAGAAAAGGTGTTCAGATACACCTCCTACATCTACCACTTAATTTTGTATTATCAACATGAGAAATTTCCTTTTGCTGTCAAAAGAGTGGATGCCCAAGGCAATCCAAGGTCAGTGGTTTACTGGTCCTCTGCCTTCCACTGCAGATCTCACTCTCCATATACTTACTATGAGTTCATAGACCTCTTCATCCACCCAGCCATGTCTCTGCTGATGAGCTCACCTCCTCCAAGACTAACTGATGAGATGCAAAGGGTACTTCAGTTGTCTAAATCATACAGCATTGGAGATTGGTACTATTACCAAAACCACACAGTCATCAGGATATATGGGTGTGAATTGCCTCCCTACAGATTGCCCAAATATGTGCCCATGAGATTGTTTGCCCTAGAATACTTCAGGCAATTTGGGAATGCTGATGTGCTACACTTTTCAGGCAAAGGCAAGAAAGCACAGCTCAAGGTCAGGAACCAATTAGGCCACTTTATCTATAACAAAAGGGAGGAGGGTTGGCAAGAGGCAGATAGAATGTTAGAATCCCTTGGCTTGCAAACTAGTTTCCTTTGGAAACCATATGACCCCGGTCACTTCATAAGCCTAAGAAGGGTCAAATATAGGCTGGCCAGTTATGACCACGTAAGGATTCCTCACATAGAAAAATATGCAAATCAAGTAAAGTGGAGGAGAGGAACCTTAGAGGAGCCTGTCACACAAGAAGAATTAAATCAGAGATCAGTAAGAAATCTGAAAAAGATGGCTGACCTAGAGCTTTGTTCACAGGTGTTTGCTCTTCCAAGCACTCGAGTGGGAGCAGCTGCCTCTTCCTCTACAGCAAATCAGCAAGCAGCCAAAGCTACTGAGCAAACCTCTAGCAAAGGCAAAGAAAAGGAGATGGAACCAGAACAGCCACCTCATGAGGAGGTGCAGCAGCAACAACAATAGGTACAACAGCGACAAGAGGGGCCGCAAGAGAAAGAGCAGCCAGTACAGCAAGAAAAGGCAGCTGAGGCCCCAATTTTCACTGAGCAGCAGCCACCACAAATTGTGCCTCCTAGGCAAGAAACAACAACTGAAGCCTCAGTCCTCCAAACCCCACAAAAAGAGGACATAAGTAGAAAGAGGGACAGAGAGACTCCCCTCACAGCATCCACCAATCAGGGAGAGAAAAGACACATAATGAATCCCCTTTCTGAGGAAGAGATGCCTATAGGGCAATCTTTGGGCATGGGCCCACCCAGTACGGAGGCATCTGCAAGTTCCTTCGAGCAGGAACAAGAGAGGACAGTGGGAGGAGAAGTAAGATCCTCAAGCCAGCAAAGAGGAGGTGAACTGGGCATCAAGCAGCAGTTCATTGATATAAAGAAGAGGAATGAGCCCATAAGGATCCAACTATATAATCATCTGTTGAAAATGGCTCCCACTAACCAGCAAAGACTTATGTCTGCGTATGATGTCCAGGAGGGAAAGATGATAATGAGTCACTTTATGCCAGCCGTGTTGCAGCCACAGTCAGCTGCAGATTACATAAGGACCAACCTTGAGGTCCTTGCCAAGGACATCCACCCGATGGATCAGATCGAATTACACAAAAATACAGGTGAGATGGTGTATGCCTCTTTGGCAGACAAAACCTTAGTGAACTACAGGTTAGAAAATAGCCTAAATCACACAGCTGCCCAACTTGAGTTGGAAAGAGAATCCTCTCAAGCAAAAGATAACAGAATCAAAGACTTGGAGGAGATAATTATAGAACTTGGGCATGATCCCAAGGACATCAAAGCTGTCCAGGCATTATTGAAACTAAGGGATGCTGATATGGCAGCACTGAGAAAAATGGTCAAAATACCAGCAACCATTCACCCACAAACTGAAAAAGTTGCTCAGCTGAGACATGATCAAGATGCAGCAGCTATGCTGGTGTCTTTGTACAAATAGCTGATCCAAACACAAGAGAAATTAGGAGAATCAGAGGCTGCACAGGCAGCATTACAGCAAAAAGAAGGAGGTCAAACATCTCAGCCTCCTCCAGAAATAATTAACCTTGAGGAGCCCCCTCAAACTACTGCTCCCCCTACTCAACAAATAGAACAGGCAGCACCTTCTACATCAGCACCAGCACCAACAACAGAGCAGGCTCCAAGCCTGGACATGCAAAAGCTGAGAAATGAAATTCAGGCCTTGGAAGCCCAAATGGCAGAACTGAATGAGGCTAGGGAAAGCCTTGCTAAGCTTAATGAAAGATATGATAAATCAAAGCAAAGTGTTGCTGAGAAAGGGAGAGAGATAAAGGCTCTCAAGGAAAAGATAAAGGAGCTGGAGAAGGAGCTCACACTGGATAAAGTAGTGGCTGAGCTCAAGATAGTACTATGGGCCAATATTGGCCAATCCATCACTGATCAATGGCAATACATTGAGACAATTCATGAGAAAATGGAGCTCATAGCAAAAGCACATAGGGAAATCCAAAGAGCAAGGGAATCTCTAGGCAATATGCCTGAGGTTGCCAATAGAATGATCAATGTGCTTAATAACAGAACAAGTGCTCAGTTGACAACAATGGGAATTTCCAACAGGACTGAGACCATTTTGCTAATAAAGAGGGTCCTAACGCTAAGAAGCCTGGTGCAGACACTAGAAAGAAGGACCCAGGACATGCAGACAAAGGTCAATAGATTCATGGAAAAATTTGTGGCATTGCAAAACAGAGGTCTTCCAAGCTTACTGAACAACGCAGGAAGACTATTTTCACATGAAAACTATGCCAAGAGGGTGAACACCTTTGCCACAAATCAGATCACAGAAAAGGCCAGTACCTCAGAGGAAACAGGGCCAGCAACAGGACAAAGTCTTTACAACAGGGTAGAGAACTTATTTTTATTATGGATGAGATCAAACATCTGTTTGAAGTGCCTCCCAACTTCTACAAATACACAGAGGCAGATGAGACCTTAGAGGAAATTTTGAGACATCAATTGCCCACACAGGAATACTGGACCAAAATGATACGGTTGATATTGTAAACCAGAGCCTGTAAATCAAGTTTTTTATACAAATTCATAAGTGATCATGCACAGGAAAATTTGGTAAAATCAGCATGCATGAAAAGGAAAAGGCTGAGCCAACTCAGCAGAATTATTCGGCCAACAAAGCAAGATTGACAGCTAACAGGTGATAGGGCCGAAAGGCTACAGCACGACAGCGATAAAGGCACATTTTCCAGCATTAAAGCAGAACGTTCAAACCGACTCAGTGGCCTCCAAAGGTCAAAATATCTTCTGACAGACATAAAGAGCACTTATTTTGTATTCAATGATGTAATAACTTTCTCATCTACTATCTTGAAAAGTTGGGGAACGTATTCATTTCTCAGATGACTCAGCACTCAAGATATTTTGTATGACCAATTGTATATATTCCCCCCTCGCATAAGCTTGCAGGGGTTGTTGTTGATTTCTCTTCAAGAGTTTCTTGTGCTGTAAATTTTCAGAAGTTTAATACAAAGGCTGATGGAATTTCCAAAGCTCTGTGTTATCTGAGTCATTGTGGTGTTTTGTTGAATGTTACAGGATTCCTGCGTGTTTCATGGCACAATAAGTCTTCTTCAAACTTTCGTTATGTGTTTTTGTTATCTTTTCATAGCTCATTCATGCTTCTATGTTTTATAGTTAATGGCAAAGAAAAAGAATAGTTCCAGGATTTATTCACAGAATACCCTGAACTCAATCTATGCTATTATAAGTGTTTTCTTCAGTTATAGTCATAAGGTGTAATTCTTAATTGCTGCACCTTCAAACTATATCTTTCACAGTGATTGTTGTTTCAGGAATTCAAGTTTGCTCCTGTGCAATATATCTCTTTTTCACACCCCCAGCTTAGTGCAAAATTCTTAATTGCTTTTCACTGGTTAAACACACCTCATAATCACAATTTCGGATTGTTCCATGAGATACTTAAATGGCCCTGCAGTTTCAGCAACTCAACTCAATATTTCAGACAACCCTTAGCCACAGTCTCCATTGCCCAATGGACTAATACTGCCTGAAGACTTCCACTTTAGATCCAGAAGACATCCCTCAACCAAAACATAAAACCAAAACCCTGAACATCATAGCTAGCCTAAAATACTATCAAAACAGAGACAAATCATAAAGAGAGAGCCCTCTCTGATTACAGTTTGGCTAGAGACTGTAATCCAAAGATTGGTTAGTGGTTACCCCGGCCGTATTCCCTTGGGAGTCAAAGGGAACAACCTGGGTGTTAACATAATTGGCGACTCCGCTGGGGAACTAAGCATATTTTTCAACTGTTGTCTATCCATAGAGAATGGTTCTAAAATCTTTGAGCAGTCCCTCGAAACAGTTCTAAAAATATCATAAAATAACAAAAAGAAGTTCAGAAGTTGGCTCCTAAAAGGGAAACTAGACACACTAGGTCAAATCCTGACCCCAATCCACCAGCTATTTTTGAAAACCCTAATACAATCCCCAAAATCATTAGGAAACAGCAAAGGTAGGAAAATCCTACTGATTTGAGTCCTGAGACAGCTTACCCTGAACCAGTTCCTACTCCAATCAAGGTTCTATTTCGGTCTACCCCTGTTTCCCCCAGTTCACCATCTACATCTCAAAGCCCTCCTTTCACACCTTCATCCACTGCACATATTCCCTTGACCAACACTCTAGTTTCTACCGTTCCCATTACCCCTGTAGTACCCATCGTTCCTGTTATCCTGTTTATCCCTGTCAATCCCATAAACCCTGCAAATATGGCCAATAGGTATGCACCCTTGCAGTTACCTGCTAATGCTGCAGCTCTACCTCAGGACTATCAATCCAAGATCTCATATTTTGACTCCACTGGCCCTTTCACAACAATTCAGCATGCCAAAAGGATGCAAGACCATTTTGAGAACTATGAAATAGATGATGACAGTGTGAGAATGAGAATGTTTGTTCAGAGTCTGACAGGGGATGTAAGAACTTGGTTTAGATCCCTGACTGTAAATACCATCACAACTCCTGATGAGCTTTATCAAACCTTTACTAACAGATGGGAGAAGAAGAAAGATCCCTTGCACATACTTGGTGAATATGATACAATCAAAAGAGGTCCTCAAGAGACCGTTTTGGAGTATTGTGCCAGGTTTAACAATGTATATAACGCAATACCACAGAATTTAAGACCTCCTCTTGATTTAGCCTTGTACAAATTTCCTGATGGTTTTGACCCCGACATGGCATATCAGTTGAAGGAAAGAGCCCCTAAAACCCTTGAAGATGCTCAAAAGGTTGCTGTCACAGTAGAGGCTAACCTGATTTCCAAAAGAAACAGGGCAAGATTGGAAAAGAGAACCACCTTCAAAGAAGAACCCTCAGCCTTTGATCAAAAACTAGATGCAATACTCACTGGTATGAAGAAATTGGGTGACAGAGTAGAATCAGTTGAGAGAAAGTCATCATGGGAAGCACCACAAAATAACCCTGTTAGGAATCCAAATTTTAGGAGAAATCAAAACCCAAATGTTGGCAAGGCCAGTTCTGATCCAGACATAAGACCTCCGTTCCAGGAAAACTATACTGAAGCATCCACTTCAAACGAGCAAACAGATGACACCCACATTAACCTAATGGGCCTGAATGATGAGCAGCAAGTTTTTTTGAGTCAAGAAGATCATAAGGATGATGACATCAAGTAGTTCCAAACCAGGTCAGGTGAGTCGTTTGACTTTAAAAAAGGATATGATACAATTGTTTATGAAGTTCATAAACAGTACCGATTGAGAAGCAGAACTGTAAATATAACACAACCTGAAAAAACAAAGGATATCCCACAGCCTCAGAACGTTATTGTCACAGAACCAAGTGACAAAACTGGTCCAATTACAGATGAGGTAACAATTGAGGAAGTAACTGAAACATCTCCCTCAACTCAAAAACCAGTAGATACAACACCCTTCCAACATCACCCAAGCAACATTTCTCAAAAGACAAGTAAAAAGGATAAGCCTCAAGATCAAAAAGAGAATCAGGAGGAGAGCATCAAGGATTCCATTGAAAAGGAAAAGGCTGTTAACCAAAATATGAAGACTCAACCTGATAAACCTTTTGACTTAGAGGCTGAAATTGGGAAATTAAAGATAGCCATTCCTCTCTCAGAATTGGACAAACACAACATCTACAAACAACAAATCAGGAAATCCCTCCAACTTACTAACAACAAAGATGATGTCAATGTGTTGGATGATACCCCAGAACTACTTTTCAGCCCAGAGGTTGATGGAAAGACAACAGTTGCAGGAATCTTACCTTTTTATCTCAGCCTGCATGTTCATGATAAGATATTACACAATGCAATGTTTGACTCGGGTGCCTCTCACAACCTGATGCCCAAATTAGTCATGGAAAGACTAAATCTGGATATTACAAGACCATATAAATACCTATTCTCATTTGACTCCAGCCAAGTTAAATGTCTAGGCCTAATTAAAGATCTCTGTGTGTCACTTGTCCAATACCCCAATAAGACAATCCTGATGGATGTTGTAGTTGCTGATATCCCACCCAAGTATGGAATGTTGTTATCAAGATCATGGGGGGCTAAACTTCAAGGTTCCCTGCAGTTAGACATGTCATATGCTACTATCTTTGTCTTTGGGAAACCAAAGAGACTATACAAAGAAACACTAATGAAATACATGGTCAGAAGTGAAGAAAAGCCTCAAAATTTTCCCATATATGTTGTCCATTCTGACATAGACTCATACATCCTTTTCAATGATAATACAGGTCTGACAAATAATGATGTTGAAACCAAGACACTCAAACAAGAGCAGGACATTAATGAACAAACTGCTACCCCAGAAACAATGGTTAAGCAATCATTAAACAAAGCTGCTGCTCTAGAAATCAAGCTGATTCAATCAAGTGATGAGACTGTCCTAGAAGACAAACCAGATGAAAAACCAGAACTTCAACTTACAATTCCAGCTCATGGAGAGGTCATTAAGTCTCCCCTAGAACAAGATATCCTATGGTTCCTTGAATTTGATGGGTCAGTCAACAAATTAGGGGCAGGAGCTGGAGTTTGGATACATAACAAACAAAACAGTCATGCAGAAGGTCGAGCCTATAGACTAAATTTCAGATGCACTAATAACATGGCAGAATATGAAGCTCTCTTACTAGGCCTCAAACTAGTAAAGTCCTTAAAAGCCACAAAAGTCTCAATAATGGGAGATTCAGATTTAATCATCCAACAAGTAAAGGGAAATTTTGTCACTAATGACAAAAGTTTGAGGTCTTATAGGTCTGCTGTTGCTGAAATACTAAACTCCTTCACTGAATTCTGAATCACCAAAATTGCTAGAACCCATAATCTTCATGCTCATAGTTTGGCCACATTTGCAAGTACCTGCAAACTGCCTTTTGAACCTAATAATTGCTTTATAGCCGAGATAAAACACAGGCCCTCTATCCCAAACAATGTTAAAGATTGGCAAGTATTTGAGGATGATACACAAATAAACAATTTTTTGACTTTGCAGCAAGAATTTGCAGGATTAAACATTGACACTGAGAGAGCAAGTCAATCACAAATACAGAGTAAACAGAATAACCACCCAATATCACCCAAAACAGCCAACCAAATGCTACATCCAACCATTTTCAACAAAGAAAACATACAACAAATTCAACAAATCAGTTGTGAAGAAATAGCTGCTACAGAGGCTGAAATCATAGAACTAAAAGACAATTTTCTTCCAACAGGCCTAACTCCATTGGAGGACATCTTTGACTCAAATGACATCCCTAGAAAACCAAAAATGCAACCCCTAAATGCTGCCATTGAGGAATGCAACATTGGAACTGTTGAGAAGCCCAAAATAATAAAATTGTCTGCATCCTTACCTCCTGATCAAAAACCCAAATACATTGACCTTTTCAAAGAGTTTCAAGATGTCTTTGCATGGGGTTATGAGGATTTAAAATCCTATGACACCTCTGTTATCCAGCATACAATCCCCCTCAAGCCTAATCAAAAGCCATTCAAGCAGAAATTGAGAAGGATTAATCCCATGCTTCTCCCTTCAATTGAAAAGGAACTGCAAAAAATGTTTAAAGCTGGCATCATAGCACCAATCAGGTTTTCTGATTGGATTTCAAATTTGGTGCCCACAAGAAAGAAAACTGGTGAAATAAGGCTTTGTGTTGATCTTAGAAATTTAAATCAAGTATATCTAAAAGATAATTATCCCTTACCTAAGATGGATCACATTCTCCAAAGAGTGGTAGGAGCCTCAAGCATCTCATTACTTGATGGATTCTCAGGTTTTAATCAAATCCTAGTACACCCTAATGATCAAGAAAAAACCGCATTCACAACCCCATGGGGAACTTTCAAATATGAAAAAATGCCTTTTGGATTGAAAAATGCAGGGGCAACATTTCAAAGAGAAATGGATATTGCTTTTGCCAAAGAGATTCATGACTTTCTTGTCATTTATTTGGATGACCTCACACCTTTCTCAAAATCTGACCAAGAACACTTAAAGCACTTGAGGCAGATCTTCTTAACATGTAGGAAATATGGCATTTCCTTGAATCCCAAGAAGTCTCTATTTGGTTTGGAAGAAGGTAAGCTATTAGGACATATCATTTCCAAGGATGGCATAAGAATTGACCTAGATAGGATACAAGCTATCTTACAAATGCCCCACCCAAGAAACATCAAAGAATTGCAAGCATTCTTGGGCAAGATCAACTTCTTAAGAAGGTTTATCCCAAACCTAGCAGAATTGATTAGATTACTTAATAACATGCTAAAGAAAGATTCAAAAGTGAAATGGATAGTAGAAGCAAATCAAGCCTTTGAAGGTATAAAATTGGCCCTTACCCAAACCCCAGCCTTAACAAATCCTCAATTTGATAGAGAATTCATCATTTTCTCTTTTGCCTCCCAGCATACCATTGCTACTGTTTTATTATAGAAAGATGACCAAGGGAATGAGAAGCCCTTTGCTTTCTTTAGTAGAGCTCTTAGATATGCACCTCTGAAATATCAGATAATGGAGAAACAAGCTTATGCTTTGGTCAAGGCCATTAAAGACTTTAGGATTTACATCCTTTATTCCCATGTTATAGCTTATGTGCCAAGTCCCATTGTGAAAGACATTCTCACTCAAGAAAACTTAGAGGGCAGAAGAGGAAAATGGATTGCCAACATCTTGGAATTTGATATTGAGATAAAACCAGCAAAACTAATAAAAGGGCAAGGTTTGGCCAAATTAATGACAGAAGCAAACTTCCAAGCCTTAGACATAAACCAGCTGGACAATGAACCAGAGCTGGCGACTCCAAAGATCAATGTAGCCTTTGAACAATCCCCTTGGTATTCTGACATCAGTTATGTGTTACAAAACCTGTGTGCTCCCCCAGGATTGTCCAGAACTAAATGTAGGTTCTTAAAAATGAAAGCTTCAAGATTTTGTGTTATGGATGGCAATTTGCTTTGGAAAAATCATGAGGGTATACTGTTAAACTGCTTGATTGAGAATGAGACTAACAATGTCACCAAAGAGTTTCATGCAGGTGATTGTGGTGGACACTTATACTGGAAGTCCACTGTGGACAAAATACTAAGGGCTGGTTACTATTGGCCCACTGTTTTCTCTGATGTCAAGAAGTTTACTACCTCATGTCATAAATGTCAAGTGTTTGAGGGAAAGAGAAAGTTACTACCACTTCCTTTGAGGCCTATTGCAACAGAGAGACCTTTTCAACAATGGGGCTTGGATTTCATTGGGGAAATTCATCCCTCATCTTCAGGCCAACATAGATGGATTCTAACAGCTACAGACTACTTTACTAAATGGATTGAAGTTGTTCCATGCAGACAAGCAAATGATTCCACTATCATTCAGTTCCTTGAGACCAATATCCTTTCCAGATTTGGTTGTCCTGATAAGATAATAACAGACAATGCTGCTGCTTTCAGATCTAAGAAGATGGTGAATTTCTGCCACAAATTTCACATTACCTTGGGCCATTCTACTGCATACTATCCCCAAGGAAATGGCCTTGCTGAATCATCAAATAAAAGCCTTGTAAACATCATAAAGAAGGTGTTAGAAGAAAATAAGAAGAATTGGCATAAGAAGCTTGTGAATGCCTTATGGGCAGATAGACTAACAACCAAGAGATCAATTGGGGTCAGCCCATATGAGTTAGTCTATGGACTAGAAGCCAAATTTCCTTCATCACTAGGGGTTCCTGTTATGAAACTACTTCAAGAAAGTCAAGCTGAACCAAATGATATGCAGAGAAGGATAAATCAAATAATATGTTTGCAGCAAACTAGAGATCAAGTTTACAGCAGAGTTCAAGTTTTACAAGAAAAATTAAAGAAAGCTTTTGATAGAAGGACTAAGGCAGAAGATTTCAATATTGGAGACAAAGTCCTCAAGTGGGATTCAAGAAGGGAAGATAAAGGAAAACATGGAAAATTTGATTCCCTTTGGAGAGGACCATTTGCTGTTCAAGCAGTGCAAGGAAACAATACTTATTTCCTTAAAAGTCTTGATGAAGCTAATTTGGATGAAGGTCCTGTGAATGGCAGGATGTTGAAGCACTATTTTGACTGCTATCCATAAGCGCAGCCTAAGTTTCCCTTGTACATATTCAGGTGTATATATTACTTTCTGTTAACATGTAAAAATGCAGTTTCTCAAGTTTTATAAGTCATCAGCAAAAGGCAAATAAGTTTAGAGTTTTACCAAGATGGGAAGAGCACAATTTTGGGATTTCAAAGAGGAATACTCCAAGTTTTGGTACAAGAAGTCAAGGGCCAAGGCATTCTGACCTACTGTTCTTGGTCTTTCAAATGAAAAACCATCCCCATGTGGAGCCACTGTTAGCTACCTATACCAATAGGTTTCATATTTCATGATTGGTAAAGAAAGTTCCAAATATGCTCTGCTTTGGTGATGTAAAGATCCCATATTTCCAAGAGAAAACAATGTGTGTACATAGTTTGATGTTGACTCAATTTTGATGGATGGTCCAAAAGCCTAATCTGGATCATGCCATGTTTCAATTTTCTGTTGTAGAATAGAGAAAGAAGTCTGTCCAGACAGTTCAATCCTGGCAGACAAAGTAGTTAGGTAGAGAAAGAAGGTTCCCAACTGCTTAATCTGGGACCTTGGAAGCAATAAGGGTAGCCTTAGATAGAAAATCAAAAGGAAAAAAGCCAAAGAAAAGAAAAGGCACATAAGGGTCTACAAATATAAGTGCACCCTCCATGAAGAAACAAAAAATGCTAGGCAAATAGATGGGTAGGCAGATGGGGTTGCAGAAATGTCATTCCTTACAATTGAATGTGTGGTAACCTGTTCACAAAGGAATATCAGTGAATTGAGAAGGTCCTCTTCTCCATAATGTTGCAGCAAAGCAAAGGAGCATGTCTAACTTCCTATTTTCCCCTTTCACATTCATTACTAACATCCCTTCATCAGTTGAGATTCATGAAAGAATTTGAGTTTTTATGGTGGTTCTTATTTCTTCAAAAGACACATTTCTTGTCTAAAATTCTTTTCATTTTGATCTACTCCCTAAGCTAAGTGGTTTTCAAATAAACTTAGTGATATCACTCCTCATTCACCTTTTCCATCTATATTAACCCCTAACTTCTATTATCTAAATCCCCTATGTTACCATTTCCCTATTATTATAAACACTATGGTGTATAAACCCCAAGCATTCTATAAATATCCCTTCCCCTTGGCATTATAGCCATATGTTCATTATCAGGGATTAAATTGGCATCTGGTCAGTTTAAGAACCCTAAGCCTTACCCCTATTTCCCCTTCAGAAGTCATTTAACCCATTTAACCCTTCATTTGCTAAAAAACCTTGTAAAGAACCCCTTTTTCACCCCTAACCCGCTCAATTGCAAAATATACATGAAAACCCACTTTTTCCGATTTATCCAAAGTCTTGGCGCTATGCGCGATTTTATAAAAAACATTGAAAAACCATGCAAATGCGCCAATTTTCAAAGGTCCCCGCCGGGCACGAATTCCAAAAGATATATTATTTTAATCCCCGCCCATATCCGTATCGACCTGGCAGCTCAATGATCCATCGACCGTCGGATCGGCCCCTTTTCATCCGATGGCCCTCAGTAATTTCGGACCGGCCCCGACGTTCGTGAATTACCTTCCAAAATTTGTCAGAGGGTGACGTCAGGCCTCTGCCACACGTCACCCCCACATCGTATCGGAGCCCCTTCTGACAATTCAGCTTCCGTATAGAAGGCGGTGCGATATTAAACCGCTTACCATTTCCGGTTTTGGTGAACCCGCCTTGCCAGCGTCACTGCTACGTCATCGTCGCGTCAGCGCCCCCATCCGCAATTGCTCCACCTGTCCGCCACCTCACCATCCCCGTGGACCACTCCTAAGCCGCCACGTCACCCGATGACATCATGCTGACGTCATCCGACCTTGACCCCACCTGATGACGTCATGCTGACGTCATCCAAAAAAAGCGCCAATGTTCCAAAAAATCCATATTTTGGCCAAAAAACCGTGTTTTTTGCACTTTTCACAAAAACGACTGTCGTTTCTTCTGCATGCAAGTCACCAGGTATTTATCCCCGTCAATTCCTCCTGTGCCTGGTTTTGTCTGTGAATCGCCGAAAATAACTTAAAACACTGAAAAACACTGAATTCACTGGAAAATCCCTTGAGCCTAGTCCCTATTTGCAACTATAAGGTCGAAATTCACCTGCTGAGCCTTGTTTACCTGAGTTTTCACAAAACCTGCATTCTGTTCGCGCATTTGTGGATTGGGAACCCAAACTGCACCAATTAACCGTAAGGAGGATTGTGAAGACCAAGCATTAGCCCTATCAGTTCTTGTGCAGTATTTCAATTGCTGCAATTGCCATTTTATCCTCTGTTCCTCAGTAAATCACCTTTCTTTTCAAAGAAAACTCTTTTGTGTTGCTCTGCACAGTAACACCAGTTTACATACAACAGAATCCTAAAGCAGCCATGGATGCACCAGTAGCTCCTGTAGCCTTGAAAATTGCTCCTTTAAATGCTCCTCAGAGAGAATTGGAATGGCAACCTCTAGCAGACCTGGATTATCAGATATCAGAAGAAATGCTGATGAATACCAAGTTCCACATCCACCTACTAAATGAATTGAAGATTAAACATGAGACTGGAACAGATGTATTGGGCATATGGGACTCTTTTCTCCCTATCTTCAAGCTCCCTCAGGTCAACCAGTTTCCTGATTTAATCCACCTATGTGCTGAATGCTATGACCCTACTCAGAGGGCTGTGCTTGACCCTTCAGGCTCAGTTGTTTTCTATATCACCCCTGAAGCTATCAAAGGCATGCTACACTTCAAGACTGAGAAGAAATTGGTCCCTTTATCACTGATAGATTTGATAAATCAAGGAGCTAGATTGACAGATGCTCAGGTCACCAAACTCAATCAACTGTACATTGACTCTGACACCGTGAAGTATCCCCCTCTAAACCAGGTATACCTCAACCAATTGGGCAGAGATCTTGTAGACATGATTAGCCCCATTCTGGGCTATAATTCAGTTGAATTTGTTGATAAAACTGTGCTGGTGATCATGCTCATGTTCTCTCCTGGCAAGTCTCCAATCTGCTACGACTATGCCACCTACATCTCTAACAAAATACATGAGCAATTGATGAATTTGGCAAGAGAAAAGGTGTTCAAATACACCTCCTACATCTACCACTTAATTTTGTATTATCAACATGAGAAATTTCCTTTTGCTGTCAAAAGAGTGGATGCCCAAGGCAATCCAAGGTCAGTGGTTTACTGGTCCTCTGCCTTCCACTGCAGATCTCACTCTCCATATACTTACTGTGAGTTCATAGACCTCTTCATCCACCTAGCCATGTCTCTGCTGATGAGCTCACCTCCTCCAAGACTAACTGATGAGATGCAAAGGGTACTTCAGTTGTCTAAATCATACCGCATTGGAGATTGGTACTATTACCAAAACCACACAGTCATCAGGATATATGGGTGTGAATTGCCTCCCTACAGATTGCCCAAATATGTGCCCATGAGATTGTTTGCCCTCGAATACTTCAGGCAATTTGGGAATGCTGATGTGCTACACTTTTCAGGCAGAGGCAAGAAAGCACAGCTCAAGGTCAGGAACCAATTAGGCCACTTTATCTATAACAAAAGGGAGGAAGGTGGGCAAGAGGCGGATAGAATGTTAGAATCCCTTGGCTTGCAAACCAGTTTCCTTTGGAAACCATATGACCCTGGTCACTTCATAAGCCTAAGAAGGGTCAAATATAGGCTGGCCAGTTATGACCACGTATGGATTCCTCACATAGAAAAATATGCAAATCAAGTAAAGTGGAGGAGAGGAACCTTAGAGGAGCCTGTCACACAAGAAGAATTAAATCAGAGAGCAGTAAGAAATCTGAAAAAGATGGCTGACCTAGAGCTTTGTTCACAGGTGTTTGCTCTTCCAAGCACTCGAGTGGGAGCAGCTACCTCTTCCTCTACAGCAAATCAGCAAGCAGCCAAAGCTACTGAGCAAACCTCTAGCAAAGGCAAAGAAAAGGAGATGGAACCAGAACAGCCACCTCATGAGGAGGTGCAGCAACAACAACAACAGGTACAACAGCAACAAGAGGGGCAGCAAGAGAAAGAGCAGCCAGTACAGCAAGAAAAGGCAGCTGAGGCCCCAATTTTCACTGAGCAGCAGCCACCACAAATTGTGCCTCCTAGGAAAGAAACAACAGCTGAAGCCTCAGTCCTCCAAACCCCACAAAAGGAGGACATAAGTAGAAAGAGGGACAGAGAGACTCCCCTCACAGCATCCACCAATCAAGGAGAGAAAAGACACAGAATGAATCCCCTCTCAGAGGAAGAGATGCCTATAGGGCAATCTTTGGGCATGGGCCCACCTAGCATGGAGGCATCTGCAAGTTCCTTCCAGCAGGAACAAGAGAGGACAGTGGGAGGAGAAGTAAGCTCCTCAAGCCAGCAAAGAGGAGGTGAACTGGGCATCAAGCAGCAGTTCATTGATATAAAGAAGAGGAATGAGCCCATAAGGATCCAACTATATAATCATCTGTTGAAAATGGCTCCCACTAACCAACAAAGACTTATGTTTGCGTATGATATCCAGGAGGGAAAGATGATAATGAGTCACTTTATGCCAGCCGTGTTGCAGCCACAGTCAGCTGCAGATTACATAAGGACCAACCTTGAGGTCCTTGCCAAGGACATCCACCCGATGGATCAGATAGAATTACACAAACAAACAGGTGAGATGGTGTATGCCTCCTTGGCAGACAAAACCTTACTGAACTACAGGCTAGAAAATAGCCTAAATCACACAGCTTCCCAACTTGAGTGTGAAAGGGCATACTCTCAAGCAAAAGATAACAGAATCAAAGCCTTGGAGGAGATAATTATAGAACTTGGGCATGATCGCAAGGACATCAAAGCTGTCCAGGCATTATTGAAACTAAGGGATGCTGATATGGCAGCACTGAGAAAAATGGTCAAAATCCCAGCAACCATTCACCCACAAACTGAAGAAGTTGCTCAGCTGAGACATGATCAAGATGCAGCAGCTATGCTGGTGTCTTTGTACAAACAGCTGATCCAAACACAAGAGAAATTAGGAGAATCAGAGGCTACACAGGCAGCATTGCGGGCAGCATTACAGCAAAAGGAAGGAGGTCAAACATCTCAGCCTCCTCCAGAAATAATTAACCTTGAGGAGCCCCCTCAAACTACTGCTCCCCCTACTCAACAAACAGAACAGGCAACACCTTCTACATCAACACCAACACCAACAACAGAGCAGGCTCCAAGCATGGACATGCAAAAGCTGAGAAATGAAATTCAGGCCTTGGAAGCCCAAATGGCAGAACTGAATGAGGCTAGGGAAAGCCTTGCTAAGCTTAATGAAAGATATGATAAATCAAAGCAAAGTGTTGCTGAGAAAGGGAGAGAGATAAAGGCTCTCAAGGAAAAGATAAAGGAGCTGGAGAAGGAGCTCACACTGGATAAAGTAGTGGCTGAGCTCAAGACACTACTATGGGCCAATATTGGCCAATCCTTCACTGATCAATGGCAATACATTGAGACAATTCATGAGAAAATGGAGCTCATAGCAAAAGCACATAGGGAAATCCAAAGAGCAAGGGCATCTCTAGGCAATATGCCTGAGGTTGCCAATAGAATGATCAATGTGCTTAATAACAAAACAAGTGCTCAGTTGGCAACAATGGGAATTGCCAACAGGACTGAGACCATTTTGCTAATAAAGAGGGTCCTAACACTAAGAAGCTTGGTGCAAACACTAGAAAGAAGGACCGAGGACATGCAGACAGAGGTCAATAGATTCATGGACAAATTTGTGGCATTGCAAAACAGAGGTCTTCCAAGCTTACTGAACAGCACAGGAAGACTACTTTCACATGAAAACTATGCCAAGAGGGTGAACACCTTTGCCACAAATCAGATCACAGAAAAGGCCAGTACCTCAGAGGAAACAGGGCCAGCAATAGGACAAAGTCTCTACAACAGGGTAGAGAACTTATTTTTTATTATGGATGAGATCAAACATCTGTTTGAAGTGCCTCCCAACTTCTACAAATACACAGAGGCAGATGAGACCTTAGAGGCAATTCTGAGACATCAATTGCCCACACAGGAATACTGGACCAAAATGATACAGTTGATATTGTAAACCAGAGCCTGTAAATCAAGTTTTTCATTTAAATTCATAAGTGATCATGCACAGGAAAATTTGATAAAATCAGCATGCATGAAAAGGAAAAGGCTGAGCCAACTCAGCAGAACTATTCGGCCAACAAAGCAAGATTGACAGCTACAGGTGACAGGGCCGAAAGGCTACAGCACGACAGCCATAAAGACACATTTTCCAGCATTAAAGCAGAACGTTCAAACCGACTCAGTGGCCTCCAAAGGTCAAAATATCTTCTGACAGACATAAAGAGCACTTATTTTGTATTCAATGATGTAATAACTTTCTTATCTACTATCTTGAAAAGTTGGTGAACGTATTCATTTCTCAGATGACTCAACGCTCCAGATATTTTGTATGACCAATTGTATATATTCCCCCCTCGCATAAGCTTGCAGGGGTTGTTGTTGATTTGTCTTCAAGAGTTTCTTGTGCTGTAAATTTTCAGAAGTTTAATACAAAGGCTGATGGAATTTCTAAAGCTCTGCGTTATCCGAGTCATTGTGGTGTTTTGCTGAATGTTACAGGATTCCTGCGTGTTTCATGGCACAATAAGTCTTCTTCAAACTTTCGTTATGTGTTTTTGTTATCTTTTCATAGCTCATTCATGCTTCTATGTTTTATAGTTAATGGCAAAGAAAAAGAATAGTTCCAGGATTTATTCACAGAGTACCCTGAACTCAATCTATGCTATTATAAGTGTTTTCTTCAGTTATAGTCATAAGGTGTAATTCTTAATTGCTGCACCTTCAAACTATATCTTTCACAGTGATTGTTGTTTCAGGAATTCAAGTTTGCTCCTGTGCAATATATCTCTTTTTCACACCCCCAGCTTAGTGGAAAATTCTTAATTGCTTTTCACTGGTAAAACACACCTCATAATCACAATTTCGGATTGTTCCATGAGATACTTAAATGGCCCTGCAGTTTTAGCAACTCAACTCAATATTTCAGACAACCCTTAGCCACAGACTCCATTGCCCAATGGACTAATACTGCCTGAAGACTTCCATGTTAGATCCAGAAGACATCCCTCAACCAAAACATAAAACCAAAACCCTGAACATCATAGCTAGCCTAAAATACTATCAAAACAAAGACAAATCATAAAGAGAGAGCCCTCTCTGATTACAGTTTGGCTAGAGACTGTAATCCAAAGATTGGTTAGTGGTTACCCCGGCCGTATTCCCTTGGGAGTCAAAGGGAACAACCTGGGTGTTCACAGTACCAATGTTAGTACAGATGTTCCAAAAACAAGTGTGGTAGTTGGTCGGCAGTCCAACAATGAGCAAAAACCTAGAAAGAGGAAAAAGAAAAGTGTTTTAGAAGAAATTGTTAGAAGTAGTGGCTTGCAAGTGACATCTAGTGTTCCTAAACACCCTACTGAACCCACATCAATATCTTTCCTTGGGTCATTAATGATTTTCTCAACTACTTCAAATACTGTCATTGCATAAGGTACTAGCATCCTGGGTACAACGTTTGTTTCTCATTACCAGGTAATAAGTAGAGGAGAAACTGGACAAATAATTATATTTTCAGAGGAAACAACAAATTGTATAGAAAAGGTGAAATTGAATGTTGAAGATGTTGCTTCTATTGCAGCTACTGTGGTTAGGCACAACCAGGGAATTTAGAGTTAGTTAGTGTAATTTCTCAGTTACATTTCCCTCTTAAATTAAACATTGTAAATAGGTTGAGTTAGGGACATGGGTTCCAGGGATGAGGAAGACTTTGTGTGGGGAAAAATGGAAAACAAGGGGCAGGTGGCATCATAGGGATTGGCTTGCAAGACTTGGAAAGAAAACATAAGTAAGTCAGCAATGACAAGGCTAACACACACAAAAATCTAGAATAAGATGGACAACTAGGAAGGATTAGATTGGCTTGCTTGTTTTGTGCTAGGCTGGAAACCAACAGAAAGGGGCAGATATTTTTTTCTTAAGCAGCAGGAGCAGGGGTGTTGAAAAGGAGAAGAGAATAGCACAGAAGAGGAGCATGGAGAGGGGTTTGGTTTCCGCTATTGAAAACAATGCCAGGAAGGAACTATTGGGTTGCATGCATAGAAGGAAGGAACAAGGAGAACATTGCACGTCCTTGTGCATAACTCAAGGCCTGTAAATTCACTGAAGGGTGGAGGGAATCAATCCCTTAGAGTCCCTACACCAACCACCTATTTTCAATTTAATCCTTGAGAAATTTCTCCCCCAAGCCCTAGAATATGGCTTGGGGGTGATTGGGTTGTAAGAAAAACAACATTTTGGTGTAGGCCAGTCTACATATGTGTGGAGAAGTCTAGTCCCTAACTCAGTTTCCATACCTGGTTTAGAGATAAGTATTTCCACCATTGTTGATTTTAAGTTATATCTCCTGAAAAACATCATTACAAGAACAATCACATTTACATGATGCTACGTTGTTGGGAATTTAATTGTTTCCATTGCCATACTTATTATTTCATGCATATCTTGATATGAGGCTATGGGGTGGTACAGGAAATGGGTTTGTCTATTATACATGAGGTGAAAATTATTCCTGTGCAGAAATTTATAATAGGTTGTATGTAGGTTACGTTATGTCTACATAGACTGTTCCTGAAGGGTATGAGTAGAAAACCACACCTCTAACCAATGTATATATTCACCTTTTCCCACCACTGATAAGTAAAAACAAAACGAAAGGGTAATATGCAAAAGATGCCCTATTTCTCATCGAGGAGCTGTAAAAACTTATTAAAATATTACTACAACAATGCCGCTGGAAAAACTGCATTCATTATCGATGAAGGATGAAAAATATCTATCACTCCTTAAGGTTGAGTGACTGAATTTTCAAGGAACATTCGATTCTTGTTAGATAAGCGAGTCAAATCCTCCCATTAGTTTGATCTACAACTTCAACCTTGGAAGTGGTAGACTTCAGTCCTATAGGCGGTGTTAATTTTAGCTTGACATGTTCATTGCTTAGGACAATTACTTCAACGTTCCGTCTTATCCCATTTATCAATCCATTTTATTTCCATTAGAAATAACATGAATCATTATCACATCAGTAGTAATTGATGAAATGATATAAACGATAAATGTAGAAGACAAGCCAATATAAGAGAACACAAGTATATGGCTCAAGCCAGGGAAATCCCCCAAGATGGGGAAAACAATTTACTAATTATTCTTACTATTAATATCAAATGTTCAAGAGAGAGAGAGTACAATAATTCAAAATCAAAATGACATGGAAATTTTAAGATCTAGTATCACTTCCTTTAGAGAAGTAGATGGCCCAATCAAAATTGCAATTTCAACACTCTATTAACAAAATACAAATTGTGCCCTATCTAATGGTCAACGATGGTCATGTAATCAACAAAACAATCCCTCTTGAGCTCAGAATTCTTTAGTAAACTGAATCTTGGTTAGGGCTTAGATCGTTGTAATAACTCCTTTTCTCAACTCCAGACTTCCTTCAAGATATTCGAATCATCCTTCTAGAGTCTAGACTAATTCTAGCCCTCAAACATGCCTCAAGACCCTTGTTCTTCCATAACACAAGGTTTGCAGGTTGCCTGGGTTGTTACCTACCTTTTCGGTCCCTTGTCCAAGCTCTATTAGGCTTGTGACCTTCCCGATGAAGCGTCCTAGTGCTGATGCCTACCTGAAGAAGAGAGACCCCACACAAAATAGTCCCAACACACATTCTGAACTACCCTGAAGTCTGTAACTGCCTTCTTGTAGGATCTCACCTACAAAATAGGGTAAATAATGCCAAGAACATGCATCAAATTAACCCAGACTTTCTCCTAATAGCCTCAACCTCCTGGCTAAGGAACTTGGCCCATCAAACAACCCAAAACAACCTTGCCCTTCCTCATTCGGTGGAGACATATTATTTCTTTGACTATTTCAAAGAGGAGAAAATAAGAGATTTCTATGTATAAAATGAGGTTGGAGGTCACTTCCATTTATAGGAGATGGAGAGGGGTTCAACTTGGTTAATTAACCCCAAACTGACCTTGCTAAGTTACACATATGCCGGCTTGAATCCAAAAACATATATCTCCTTATCCAAATTTGGGGATCTTTAGGTCAATTTTGGTCCTCTCGAAAATATGAATTCAATGCCACAATTATCTTCTTCAAATAATATTCCCAAATTGAAATTTGGCCCTAGTGTCCAATTTTAACATTGTCTCAATTAGTGAGAATTCCACCTGCCAGTCCATCCATCATCATGCCATCCTATCATCATGAACTATCTCTATATCCCTTCTCAACTCTGTTGAACACTGATATAGATAATGAAGAAGAATTGATCGAGAGTGAGTCACAAGACCTTGCCACTTTCCATTGACAAAAATCAATCCACATAACCACGGGTAGAACCCTAATCGGGATTTTTCCTAGACCAAGTTTTTAAACACAATGCATCTTATTCAAAAGGCGTGTCCAACTGCAATGCTATCGTCCCTATCTACTTTTCCCAACTCATTGGCCAGATGAGAGGTACTTCCTATGAGTCCCAGACTACATGGGTAGGATGTATGTTGGGGCATCTGCAGGAGAAGGTGAACCACTCATCATGCCTATATGCCATAGGAGAAGGTGAACCACTCATCCTATGAATCGTAGGGGAAGGTGAACCACTCACCCTATACATGTGTCATCATACTAGGGTATATTCTCACAGGGGAAGGTGAACCAGTCACCCTGTACATAATGAACCAATAGGGGAAGGTGAACCACTCACCCTAAAGTCGTACATAGCTCTAAGAAGTACCCCAGGCCCCTAGGAGCTCCCAGAGCTCAATGTTCAACCAAGGCCCTCATAGTAGGGTCTTTCCATGACTCCCAACCTCTCTTTGAAGGAAGGTAAACTTGACCTTACCAAGAGGCTTTGAGGGGATGCTCATAACCTGCACATCCATCTTGCAATGTTGGAGCTTGATTTCTCCCCATTGTACCATATCCAAAATAAGGTGGTACCTAATACCAATATGCTAGGAAAGGTTGTGGAACACAAGATTCACTGAAAGGAAAATCCCACTCTGCAACAATGGTTTCCAGTATGTGCTCAAATGGCTCACTGAAGAGCTTCCTCAACCAAATGGCTTCATAATAATCCATGCTTACTACTTTATACATTCAGCCTCAATGGTGCTCCTAGAGTAACAAAATTCAGTCTTTGATTTAGTCACGAAATAAAGGTGGTCCCCAAGAGATATGGCACTTAGATGTGCTCTTTCCATTTACCACACTTCCAATCCAACAATTCTCAACAGTGTATTTCAAATCATAATTAATCTTAATGAGAAACTATCCAATATATGAGTCTTAACCATAAATTGTCTCAGTGTCTTAGTATTATGGGCCATTGCATACACCAGTGTCCTCACAAGTTGTCTATAACTAGATCAACAACGTCTCCATCTTATTAGACCTTTAAGCTTAGGCACAAAGCTAGGTCTCTCATCTTGATTTTAAAATTCAACTCCCTCTTACATTGATAAATGAGAGGATCATCATTTGTTGGGAAGAAATCATCAATAGTTTCATCCAAACATCATATCTCCCTCTGAATATTGGGAAAGTAACTTTGTCCAAAACATAACCATTGAGCTATCTGCAACCTGATATTAATCCTTTGGACCATGTACCAAAATCATCCAATCATAGTCATGCGGCTTCTCAAGTAACAAAGATTTATCAAATCATCATTAGAGAATTATCACTTGTCATGTCTTGCCTAATATTCTTTGACATGCTCATCCTTCTTGAAATAATCATTGGGCAAAAGGATTCATCAAGACATTTGGCTAGGGATTATATAGCTCCCTCTGAAGTCTTACATTAGTTAGTTATCCAACCTTCATCAATCTTCTCCTCATCTTTAAGATGAGACATTGTCATGCTACATCAATTGTACCTCAATATTACCTATATCACAAGTACTTTTGACTGTATGAGGATACCAAGGACTTGTTATGAATTTTTCCTTTGAATGATCTGCTCTGTTCCTTTTGAAATATCTGCTTCAATTCTGAATCCTGATTATGCTAGGGTGTCTAGCCCTTATTAACATTGCTCCAAACATATTCTGCTATACTTTAGATAGTTCAAATAGAACCCAAACAATGAATATCATAGATTGAATCAAGTTATGCCAATTTACTTCTTAGCCACAAATTTTTAAACTTCAAAACATGTTATCATAGGATAGTTTCATAAGGTCATCAATATGCTTAGAATATATATAACTATTGATGTACTAGATTTATTCAAAGATTCAGTTTTGTTACAGAAGAATGTGGCAAATAGATAATGCACTTTAAGCTTGTTGTTGAAAAATTGACTTCTTCCCTCAAGGTTCTGATACTTGCCATTGATTGTTGAAGATGAAAAATTGTGAACACTTGTTGTGGCCCAGATACAATGTTCATCACGTATTGCAATATAACTTTCACTTTATTTCTCAATCCAATTTAGGTTATCTGCTATATAATGTATGGTGAGAAAGAGAAGTGATCTCAACCATATAGAATATTAGTGGCATCATAAGCTCATAATCAACAATGATGCAAAGTTAACCAGCTGCTCATCAAGTCCTCAGGTCTGTCGATGTGCTACTATAATCCCTAAAGATGTCTATTGTTGCAAAATGTGCCACTTGTGTATTTTAAGATGCCTTCCAAGTATATCACTAACAATTCCCTCAAGTTTGGTGATCCACACTTCACTGTACACCTCTTTGCCACAACTATACAAGCCTGAGATTATCCACAATTATTTTGAAGATCCCTCAAGGTATTTTCATACTGATTGTAAGGATATGCTTTAATCAACAAAAAAATAGCCTTAATCTCATACAAATTTTCTCAGCTTCAGTCTTTAGTTCATTTATGCCACAGACCTTAATAATATTTTGCAATATAAATAGACCTTCATGCTCTAGACCAACTTTAATGCCTATAATCGGTCATACCTTGAGTGATGTGTCATTTATCTGTCAATAGGAGTGCCTGAAGTTTCTTTTGATAGCTTTCTTCCTTGTGATGAGGATTCATGCTTCACACTGTCCACTGGCCCTAATGTGTTGTCACTGAAACTGCCTTCACACATGCCAAGTATGAATGCCTTAAGTCTGCTACTGAAATTTTTGCTCACAATTGTCATTGAACTGATTATCTTTTGTTAATTTTCTTTAGAGAGGAGACTCCCAACAAGATGAAGAAAAAATACTCATATTAAAACCTTACTGATTCAATTCAATGTTAATGTTTTGCTTCAGATTTTTTTGTGACTAAACCCTCTTAGAGTTCAAATATAGGCAAGCCACACTTGTCTTAATTAAATTCAATGTAACTCTTATTCAGATTAAGACTTTAAGAATTTATTGAAGAACATATATGATTGTATTAAAGTCAAAAATTTCTACACATATCTGCAACCTCATAAATCGACCTTCAACTGTAGACTTCAATAAAGATGCTAGAGTGAAACAATGATTTAAATCTCAGATCACATAACCATTAGTTTCAGATCAAATTATTCATGGTAAGTTGTCCTTGAGAGGGTTTCCTTGATTCTGTCATAAATACAGAGGTTAGGGTATCTGAATTTTTCAGATTCAACATATACCTTTGAATGAGGTAGAAATATTCCTTGATGTACTAGGTCAATGAATTTTTAGCCTGTATCTTGTACAAATTGTTGATATAACTCTTCCGTATTTGTCTTGAACAAAAGCAATGAGGCTGCCTTAAATAGGTTGATTGCTTGCTTCAAAATGACTTGTCAAATAATGCTAAGAGGTATACCATAGCAAACCCTTATACCAGGCCTCAAAAACCCTTTGAACAGTCACAAAACTAACCTTGATAATGTGTAAAAGACCTCAAGAAAGAGGTTCAAGATCAGGTTATAAAATTCCATGGAAAATTGCCTAAATAGAGCTTGGATTACCTTCAAACTACTTTAGAATAAGCCAACAAATACCAAGAGATTACTTCCTGTTCAAGGGAGAGATTTGATCTATATTGAGATTGACAAGACTCCCCTGGACGCAGAGCTATATCACATGAAGAAATCACTCTTTCAGCTTAGCTTGAAAGGCCTTCAATAAACTCAGACATGGTTGCTTCCTTTCTCAAGTGAGAGGATAACTTCAAAATGTTTTCCAAACAAAAATTTAGATAATATATTCAGTGAGTCTGAATTTCAAACCTATGAAGAAACTCAGAGAATTCAGTCCTCCTAAATTGATTTCAGACCTCATATGGTGTGCCCGTTGTTAACACCTAGGTTGTTCCCTTTGACTCCCAAGGGAATACGGCCGGGGTAACCACTAACCAATCTTTGGATTACAGCTCCTAGCCAAACTGTAATCAGAGAGGGCTCTCTCTTTATGATTTGTCTCTGTTTTGTTAAGGTTTCAGGCTAGCTATTAGGCTCAGGTTTTGTTTTATATTTTGGTTGGAAGACTTTCTCTCAATACTTAAGGTGTAATGTTCAAACAGTTATATTCCATTGGGCAATGGAGTCTGGAGGTGTGAAGTGCTTGGAATGCTTTGAAATGGAATGTTTAGCCTGCAGGGCCTATTGGTATCCAACAAAACAATTTAAACTTTGAGTGATGAAATATGATTAGCCCATGGAAAGCAGTTAAGAATTCTCCATTAAGCTGGTGATGTGAAAGTGAAATATGTTACCCAGGAGCAAGGTTGAATTCCTGAAAACTATGATCACTGTGAAAGATATATCCTGAAAGTGCAGCAATTAAGAATTACACTTATACAGATTATAGCTGAAGAAAAAACATTCATTAACAAACATAGATTGAGCCCAGGGTATTCAATGAATAAATCCTGAAGGCTATTCTTTTTCTTTGTTGTTAAACATTTATAATTTCAGAAACATACATGGATTGCTAAAGATTTAAACACATAACGAAAAGAGTTACAGAGAAACTTATTGTATTGTGAGATGCACAGGAATCCTGCAGTATTCAACTAACACCAGAACGCATTCAAACGACTTCAGGCCTTGAGAAATTCCATCACTTTTCTTTATTAACTCTGAAAAGATTACAGCAGAAGAATTTCTTCAAGAGAAATAAACAACGATCAACCAACCCCTCAAGCTTCTGCGAGGGGCAAATATATACAAACAGTATTACAAAATATCTAAGGCGTTGAGTCATCTGAGAAATAAATGTTTTACTAACTTTGTACAGAATGGTAGATAAGAAGTTATTGCAGCCTTTAATACAACATAAATGATCTTTCAATCTGTCAGAAGATATTTTGGCTTTTGGAGGCCAACAAGTCGGTTGAAATGATCTGCGTTAATGCTGAAGAACGCGCTTTTGGAGCTGCTCTGCTGTAGCTTCTCGGTCTGGACACCTGTAGCTTTTCATCTTGCTTTGTTGGCTGTAGGTTCTGCTGAGTTGGCTCAGCTTTCATCTTCAATGCATGCTGGTTATATTAAACTGTCCTGTGCATGACATTTTGTATTTTATCAACAAAATTTGGTGAATGGCTTACTGTTTATAAAATCATCTGAATTGCCTTGGCCCACTAGTCCTGTGTAGGCAATTGATGCCTGAGAATTGCATCCATAGTCTCCTCTGCCTCTGTATACTTATAAAAATTTGGAGCCACCTCAAACAAGTGTTTGATTTCATTCATTATAAAGAATAAACTTTCTACTTTGTTGTAGAGAGTCTGTCCTGTAACTGGCCCTGTTTCTTCTGAGGTGCTGGGCTTCTCATTGATCTGACTTGTGGCAAGAGCATTTAACCTTTTGGCATATTGTTCATGTGTGAATAGTCTCCCTGCGCTGTTCAGTAAGCTAGGGAGCCCTCTGTTTTGCAACACCTGAAACTTGCCCATGAACTTGTTCACCTCAGTTTGCATGTCTTGGGTTCTTCTTTCTAATGTCTACACCAAGTTTCTCAAAGTAAGAACCCTCTTGATTAATTGAATGGTCTCAGTTCTGTTAGAAATTCCCATGGTAGATAACTGAGAGCTTGTTCTATTGTTCAACACATTAATCATCCTGGTGGCAACTTCAGGCATATTGCTCAGGGCATTCCTTGATCTGTGAATTTCGGCCTGTGCCTTTGGAATGAGCTCTAGTTGCTCATGGATGGTTTCAATATACTGCCATTGGTCAGTAATGGACTGGCCAATATTAGCCCACAGCACTGTTCTAATCTCAGCCACAATCTTATCTAACTTGAGCTCATTTTCTAGCTCTTTGATCTTATCTTTGAGGGCTTTTACTTCCCTGCCCTTTTCTGCCACAGCCTGCTTTGATTTGTCATATCTATCATTGACTTTGGCTAATTTCTCCCTGGTCTCATTTAATTCTGTCATTTGAGCTTCCAGGGCTTGAATTTCAGTCCTTAGCTTTTGCATATCTAAGCTTGTGTCCTGCTCTGTTGTCGGTGGTGCTGAAGTAGATGGTGTTGTTTGCTCAGTCTGTTGAGGAGGAGGAGTAGTAATAGGAGCAGCTTCCTCAAGATTAATGATTAGAGGAGGAGGCTGGGAGGTCTGCCCTTCTTCTTTTTGTTTCAATGTTGCTTGTAATGCTGCTTGTGCAGCCTCTGATTCTCCCAGCTTTTCTTGAGTTTGAATGAGCTGCTTGTAGAGAGACACCAGCAAGGCTGTGGCATCTTGATCATGCCTTTGTTGAGCTACTTCATCTGTCTGAGGGTGAATTGTGGCTGGGAGTTTGATCTTTCTTCTTAAGGCAGCCATATCAGCATCCCTCAACTTCAATATTTCCTGTATTCCCTTGATATCCTTGGGATCATGCCCAATCTCAATAATTATATCTTCTAAGGACCTTATTCTGTTGTCCTTTGCCTGGGATGATGCTCTCTCCAACTCTAGTTGAGAGGCCGTATTATTAAGGCTATTTTCTAGCCTATAGTTATCCAATGTCTTGTCTGCCAAGGAAGCATAGACCATCTCACCTGTCTGCTTGTGCAATTCAATTTTGTCCATTGGGTGTATGTCCTTGGCAAGGACCTCCAAATTGGTCCTCAGATAATCAGAAGGGGACTGTGGCTGCAGAGTAGTTGGCATGAAATGACTCATGATCATCTTGCCCTCACTAACATCAAATGCAGACATTAGTCGCTGCTGGTTGGTGGGAGCCATTTTCAACAAATGGTTATATAGCTGTATTTTTATTGGCTCACTCCTCTTCTTTATTTCAATGAACTGATGTTTGATGCTCAGTTCACCCTCTCTCTGCTGGCTAGAGGAGCTGACTTCTCCTCCCATTGTCCTCTCTTGTTCCTGCTGGAAGGAACTTGCGGATGCCTCCATGCTGGGTGGGCCCATGCCCAAAGATTGCCCTATAGGCATCTCTTCCTCTGAAAGGGGATTCATTCTGTGCCTCTTCTCACCATGACTTATTGATGTAGTCAAGGGAGTTTCTCTGTCTCTTTTCCTGCTTATGTCCTCCTTCTGTGGAGTTTGGAGGACCGAGGCTTCATTAGTAGCTTCTTGCCTAGGAGGCACTATGTTCTGAGCCTGCTGCTCAGTGAAAATTGGGGTATCAACTGCTCTTTCTTGCTGTAGGGGCTGCTCTCTGTCATGCTGCCCTTCTTCTTGTTGTGATTGTTGTTGTTGTTGTTGCTCTACCTGTTGCTGTTCCACTCCTTTATCTGTTTGCTCTTCAGTCATGGGAGGTGGCTGTTCGGTCTCCATTTCCTTTTCCTTGCCTTTGCTAGATATATTTTCAGTGGCTTTAGTGGTTTACCGGTTTGCAGTTGAAGAGGATGCAGCTGCTCCTACTCGTGTGCTTGGAAGTGTAAACACCTGTGAACAAAGTTCAAGGTCAACCATTTTCTTTAAATTCCTCACTGCTCTTTGATTCAGCTCTTCTTGTGTAACAGGCTCTTCTAAGGTTCCTCTCCTCCATTTTACTTGGTTTGCATATTGTTCAATGTGAGGAATCTTTACATGATCATAGCCAAATAACTTATACTTGAGCCTTCTCAAGGTAATGAAGTGATTGGGATCATAAGGTTTCCAAAGGAAACTGGTTTGAAGGCCAAGGGACTCAAGCATCCTGTTTGATTCTTTCCAGCCTTCTTCCCTCTGGTTATAAATAAAGTGGCCAAGTTGGTTCCTGACCTTCAACTATGCTTTCTTGCCTTTGCTTGAAAAGTGCAGCACATCAACATTGCCAAACTGCCTGAAGTATTCTAAGGCAAACAACCTCAAAGGCACATATTTGGGAAGTCTGTAGGGAGGCAATTCACACCCATATATCCTGATGACGGTGTGGTTCTGGTAAAAGTACCAGTCCCCAATGCTGTATGATTTGGACAACTAAAGGATTCTCTGCATATCATCAGTGAGTCTTGGAGGGGGAGAGCTCATCAGCATAGACATGGCTGGGTGAATGAAAAGATCTATAAATTCACAATAAGTATAAGGAGATTGAGATCTGCAGTGGAAAGCAGAGGACCAATAGACCACTGATCTTGGATTGCCATGGGCATCCATTCTTTTCATTGGTAAGGAGAACTTCTGATGTTGATGATATAAGATCAAGTGATAAATATAAGAGGTGTATCTGAACACCCTTTCTCTGGACAAGTTCATCAGCTGCTCATGCATTTTGTCGGAGATGTAAGTGGCATAGTCATAGCAGATTGGAGATTTGCCCGGGGCGAACATGAGCATTATTACCAGCACAGTTTGATCTACCAATTCCACTGAGTTGTAGCCAAGAATGGGACTGATCATATCTACCAAGTCCCTGCCCAACTGATTGATGTATACTTGATTCAAAGGGGGATATTGCACAGAGTCAGGGTCAATGTATAACTGATTTAGTTTAGTGATTTGAGCATCTGTCAATTTAGCCCCTTGATTTATCAGGTCTATTAGTGACAAAGGGACCAATTTCTTCTGAGTTTTGAAGCAGAGCATCTCTTTGATAGCTTCAGGGGTGATGTAAAAGACAACAGAGCCTGAAGGATCCAGCACAGCCCTCTGAGTAGGGTCATAACATTCAGCACATAGATGGATTAAATCAGGGAATTGATTAACCTGAGGGAGCTTGAAAATAGGAAGAAAAGAATCCCATATGCCCAGCACATCTGTTCCAGTTTCATGTTTGGCCTTTAATTCATTGAGCAGGTGGATGTGGAACTTGGTTCTCATTAGCATTTCTTCTGAAATCTGATAGTCCATGTCTGCCAGAGGTTGCCACTCCAATTCTCTTTGAGGGGCATTCAATGGAGCAATGTTTAGTGCTACAGGAGCCACTGGTGGATCCATGGTTTCTCCTAGGTGTGCAAATGGATGTTACTATGCAGAGTAACACAAAGGGGCTCTTTTTAACAGAGGAAACTGAATTGTTCAGGAATGAATGATGAATAACCAGGTGCAGCAGTTGAAATACTGCTTTGGAGTGCAAATAAGACCAATGTCTGGTCTCAATCTGTCTCTTATAGCAGGTATATACAGTTTGACTAACTGGTTTCACGATTGCGCGAACAGTGTGCAGTTTTCGATGGAAATTCAGGTAAACAAGGCTTAGCTGGTGTTTTTCGAACTCTCAGTTGGAAATAGAGGCTTTGCAGAGGGAATTTGCCGGTAAAATGATAAGTTTCAGTGTCTTTTGAGCTTTCTGAAGGAATTTACAGACAATTTAGGCGTATGGAGGATGAACGAGGAGAAATACCTGGTAAACAGCGAGCGACGGTCACGAATGTGGGTAGAATTGGTGCGCCGGAGGTCTTCAGATCGATTCCAGCAGGGTGGCGCAGGTTTGGACGTAAAAGACCATGCAGCGAAAGCAACAGCAAATCGGTAAAAAGTATGAAAAAACGTGAAAATTGGCCAAAATATGGACCTTTTGGCATTTTGGCGCTTTTTTCGGATGACGTCAGCATGACGTCATCGGGTGGGGTCAAGCTCGGATGATGTCAGCATGACGTCATCGGGTGAGGTGGCGAGCTGCTATTGGTCCATGGGGATGATGCGGTGGTAGACACATTGGCACAGGGGCGGACAAAAATGTTGACGCAATGGCGGGGTGGCAATGACGTGGGGATGATGTTGGATGAGTGGATCGACCGAAACCGGAAGCGGTTAGTGGTTTTATATCGCACCGCTATAGCTACAGAGGTGGAATGTGTCAGGCGTACCTCCGATGCATTGTGGGGAAGGCGCGTGGCGGGCGCCTGACGTCACCTTTTGATAGATATCAGAAGGTATCTGTCGGACGTCGGGGCCGCTCCGATATGAACAAGGGCCGTCGGATCACATGGGTCCGATCCGACGGTTGACGAAAGAGCGATGTGAGCGGACAATACGGATGGGGGGGCGGGATTAATTTATTATTTGTTTTGGGATCTGTGCTCGGTGGAGAACTTTGGGTTATGATGTTTTGCAATGGTTTTTCAATGTACTTTTGGGATTTAAACGATGCGGGCGGAAACTTTTGATAAGCGGTGGAAAGTGGGTTTTTTGGGTTATTTCACAATTTCAACGGGGTTTATGGGTAGGAGGGGGTTTTTATAAGGTTTTTCTTTACAAACGAAGGTTCAATGGGTGGAATGACTTGAAAGAAGGGAGAGGAGAGAGGTTTAGGTTCATCAAAGTGACCAGATGTCATTTTGATTCCTTTTAGAGAACATATGGCTATAATGCCAAGGGGAGGGATATTTATACCATGTTTGGGGTTTATACACCATGGTGTTAATAATACTAGGGAAAGGGGTAACATAAGGGAATTACATATTAGAGTTAGGGGTTAATATGAATGAAAGAGTGAATGAGGGGGAAATCACTAAGTTTATTTGAAACTTACTTAGTTTAGGGAGTAGATCAAAATGAAAAGAATTTTTACACAGGAAATGTGGCTTCCAAAAGAATAAGAATCAACATAAAACCACAACTTCTTCCATGAATCTCAACTGATGAGGGGATGTTAGTAATGAACTGGGGAAAAAAGGGGAAGAAGGGAGGTTAGACATGCTTCTTTGCTTGCTGCAACTTGATGAAGAAGAACACCTTCTCAATTCATTGATTTTGCTTTGGTAAACAAAGTTAACACACATGCAATTGTAAAAATAACCTTTCTGCAACCCCAACTGCCTACCCATCTATTTGCCTAACATTTTTTGTTTCTTCTTGGAGGGTGCACTTAGGCTTGCAGACCCTTATTTGCCTTTTCTTTTCCTTGGCTTTTTTCCTTTGATTCTCTATCTAACTCTACCCTTATTTCTTCCAAGGTCCCAGATTAAGCAGTTGGGAGCCTTTCTTTCTCTACCTAAGCTACTTGTCTGCCAAGGTTAAACAGTTTGAAAAGACTTCTTTCTCTATTCTACAACTGGAAATTTAAAACATAGCATGGTCCAGGTTGAGCTGTTGGGCCATCCATCAAAATCAAGTGCTCATCAAGCTATATACATACCCTGTGTTCCTTTGGAAATATGTGATCTTTGCATCACCAAAGCAGAGCATATTTGGAACTTTTATAGCCAATCATGAAATATGAAACCTATTGGTATAGGTAGCTAACACCCGTGATTGCGATTTCTTTGACAAATAACTCGACTTTGTGTGTGGGCTATTAGATTAGCCCCTTAGTCTTCTAGATTAGGGTTTATATGCCCCTCAAAAGTCTTATCTCTTCGTGATTAGGTTTTTGTCCTAATCATAGTGACTATGGCTTGAGGTCATGCCAAAAATTTGACATAATGCCATAAGGAGCTTGGTCCTAGGTATGTCTCTGTCTTTTGATGTGATGAAGCCTTTATCTTTAGTGATTTTTTTGTCTCTTTCTTGGACTTGTCTTCACCTGAGCTCTGAAACCATGTTAATTTTAGCTTAACATGTTCTTTACTTAGGACAGTTACTTCAATGTTCCATATTAGCCCATTTATCAATCCACTTTGTTTTCATTAGCAATCACATGAATCATTATCACATTAACAGTAACTGGAGAAAGAACATAAATGATAAATGTGTAAGACAAGCCAAGACAAGAGAACATAAGTATATGGCTCAAGCCAGTGAAAAACCCCAAGATGGGGAAAGCCCTTGATCAATTCTTCTTATTATTAATGTCAAATGTTCAGTAGAGAGAGAGTGTACAATAATTCAAAGTCAAAATGACTTGCCAATTTGAAGATCCAATACCACTTCCCTTAGACAAATAGATGGCCCAAGCAAAACTTCAATTCCGGCACTTTGTCAAAAACAGACAAATTGTGCCCTATCTAATGGTCAACGATGGTCATGGCATCAACCAAACAATCCCTCTTGAGCTTGAAGTTCTGTAGCAAAATGAACCCTAGTTAGATCACTGCAATAACTCCTTTTCTCACCTCCGGACTCCTTTCAAGGGCTTGGTCCTTCCTTCTATCAATTCAAATCATCCTTCTAGATTAATTCTAGCCCTCAAACATGCCTCAAGACCCTTCTGCTTCCATAAGACAAGGTCTATGGCTTACCTGGGTTGTTACTAACCTTTTCAGCCCCCTGTCCAAGCACTATTAGGCTTGTGGTCTACCTAATGAAGCCTCTTAGTGTTGCGGCCTACCTAAAGAAGAGAGATACCACACAAAATAGTCCCAACACACATTCTGAACTACCCTAAACTCTGTGGCTACCTTCCTATAGGATCTCAGCCTACAAAAGAGGATAAACACTACCCAGAACATGCATCAAATTAACCTAGACTTTTTCCTAACAACCTTGGCCTCCTACCTAAGGAACTCGGCCCATCAAACATCCCAAAACAACCTTTCCCTTCCTCATTCACAGGAGACATCTTCCTTTTGTGACTATTTCAAAGAGGAGAAAACAAGAGATGTGTATGTATAAAATGAAGTTGGAGGCCACTTCCTTTTATAGGAGATGGAGAGGGGTTCAGCTGGATTAATTACACCCAAGCAAACCTTATTAAATTACACATGTGTGGGCTTGAATCCAAAAACATATTTCTCCTTGTCCAAAATTGGTGATCTTTAGGAAAATTTGGTCCTCTTGAAAAGAGGAATTCAATGCCACAACTACCTTCTTCAAATGAGCTACCCAAAGTGGAATTTGGCCCTAATTTCCAATTTTAACATTGGTGAGTTCCTCATTAATAAAATTCCTTCCTACCATAGAATATGTAACAAAGTTGAATATCTCTTCAACTGTGGCACTAGGAGACTGCTCTCACATTCCATATCGTAAGCAATGGATTAATTTATTCTTGAACACTAATGGAAGCATTGAAATATGGGATTGGCATCCCATGCAGAATAGCATACAAGTATTACGCTACTCGCAGGCTCCCAATGTCTAGTCTAGGTTACTGAGAATTTCATCAACGATGTATTAGTCCTCACATACCTAACTGATCATGGTAACAAGATTTCACTGTTGTATGTTTAGGCTTGAACAACATACATGCTTCAATCAAATCTTATACAAATCACCTTGATATAGGCATCCTCAAAAGATCTCATATGATCTAGCTGCATTAACCTAATTAGTAAATTATATCTACAAGTTTTTTTGCTTACGAAACTTTAATTAGCATGGTATCTAGTATGACATTGTGGTGATTCTCATAGTCACACAACATTGTTTGTTTGCATGGTTTTGTGCACCAGTCATGAAAATTGAGTGTTTTTCTCAGGTACACCTTGCTACTACATACACATTCCCTAGTATTATTTCCATTTGAGCATATGGTAACAATAACATGCAATTTCCTGAGTCAAAATAAGTATATTATCACCTGTTGTAGTCCAGCAGCGTGCTGCATCCCATCACTTATTTAATCCCAATGTATATATCCATTGTCAAGGAAATCTTTCCATCTACTTGCATTGATTCATTGTACAAGCATAAGGTCTTGTGGCACTATACAGTTAAATATAGGTCTCCACTCTGCACATGAATATCTGTTTTTAAATCCAAATCCAGGGTTTTTAAGTCTACCTTCCCTTTAGGTTGATATGAAATGAATATTGTTTAAGTGTTCTGGCATATTTCTATCACTGAAATTTAATCACCGAGGATAGTTGGATCATTAAAGAGATTAGGAAATAAGCTCCATGCCAAGTTCATTGGTTTATTTTGGGTCCAGTTCCCCTGCTTTGGTACAGAGTGTGTATGTGTTAATGGAAAAAGTATGCTTTTCCTAGACTTTGCTGGTGATATGAAGAATAATATTCCAATGCCTCAATTACTTTTTACAGGAGTGAGTTTGCATTAGGTTTTCGTTCCATGGGGAACAATTTACATGGTGGATTGCAGAGTAAACATACAAGAAATAAAATAAAAATGATGATATCAAAAGTAGGGTAACAAATAATTAATTCAAGCAAAAGAGATAAAAAGGATTAAAAAAAACATGTAGAATGTTGTGAATGATGAACTGTAAAGGGTTCCCCACCTATGCATTGTAATTTCCTACTATTTCTCTATAGTATATTGTGGAGAATCAATTATGGAATGAAGTTGTAACTACTCCGCCTTATCTATTTTTTTTAAGGAAAACTTGTGAATTTTGATGCTTGATTATTTTTTATTTGGAAGGATAGGGGCCTGTGGTCAATGTTGACCATGCCACCCACAAAGTGGTTGTCTAATTCATTGGGACAAAAATGCAGATTCAAAAGGCATATATTTTGGCCTATTACTATGTATTGCTACCATGGTGGATCTTTGTTATGCTAGCCCCTATTTTGACAAAGGATAATTCAAATGATAGAAATTTCCTATCTATTATTGTCAATTGTGTACCTTTTTCTGTGGCCATTGCAACATTCCTTGGTTCAAGCATGTCCAATTTCCTAACTCTTTATGTAGTTGATTGTTGCTCATCTTATCTAGTACCTTTATTTAATATTTTTTTAACTATGAACTCTTGAGTATTCATGGAAAAATGATCTTAAACAAACCCCATTTCTATGAGTGAAAGGAATGTGCCTCATTCATTCAAGGATATTGGAGAAGCAAAATCTTAGTGTCTTTATTTCATATCTCACCTTTTGTCTTGACAAAGTCAAGAGTACCATATTGCATCTTGGACCTGCTAGAATATGGTATTATGTTGGCATGCAAGATGATGGTGATGATTATTGAGAAATCTGGTTTTTTGCAATGGTTGTCATTCATATCTCTTTGAGCCCCCACTCCTTAGATCCAAGCATGTAAGACTTTTTTTATAGGTGTTATAGACATTTTTGTGCCTTACAGCTCTAAGCATGAAATGTCCATAATCCAAGGGATCCAAAGTCCCTAAACATGTTGTTCCTACCCCTAGAAGAACAAGGTCAGCGAACCACAGCAATTCATAGAAGTTCTCCACCAGAAACTGCTAAAAAAAAAGTCAAATCAGGATCATTTCAGTGGCTCCACTAGCCACCTGCGTTGCAAAGCACCCCAGTACACTATCTAGGTGCATTGCAACGCACCCAGATGCACTACCAGGGTGCGTTGAGCGGGAAATGACAAATGGCAGGGTCCTTGTGCGAGGTGTAAAGACTGTGGAAGCTTCCAGAATCTTCCTCCGTGACACTTTCCTTGCTGAGTTCGACTAAGTGATGAGTAAGAGGCTCTTAGTCTCCAAGTGGAAGCAAGAACTGACAGAGAGAGAGGACACTAGTTAGATCACAAGTTGACTCATCCTCTCTCCAAACATCTATATATGGATCTCTTCTCCATGGGATCCAGGAGGCTGGAATTTTGTTATTGCAAAGAATTGCTGTTGGTTTGAGATTGAGATCATTGGGTGCTTTATGCTTTGAAGGGAGGTGAAGAAAGGATTTCATTTGCTGGGAGGTAGATGCTGGATTGGAACTCTCTTGGTTGTATCTCCTCCTGAACCTTGTTATTTCATCAATAAAGCTATTTGAGTTTCTCCTACATGCTGATGTGTCTTTGATGTATGATTGCATTAGTATGTTTAGTTTATTTCTAATCCTGAACTAGTTATGAATATGAATCTATGTCTTTGTGTAGTGTTTCCCTCTTGTGATCTTGCAGGAACTTGGTGAAGCTGGGCGAGCGAGAAGGCAAGTAGATGGGAGCTCTCAAAGAGAAGAGAAACCGGATCGAGGGACAAACGGAAGACATCGGTTAGTCCATCCAATCTCTCTTCATTCTTAATTCATAAAGGACGAATACTAGAATAGTTGTTTCTGTTTGTTGCTAAGGCACTATCACACCTTAGGTGGATAGGATCGTTCTGCATAGGCATTTTCCCCACAACAAATTGGCGACTCCGCTGGGGAGATCTGCTTAATCATTTTATTTGTGTCTCTATCATTGTTTGTTTCATAGACTCAAGAGCAACAATCGAACTGCATCTACTATTTTCAGATGCAAAGTAGACAATTGCTGCTTTGATCCAATCACTGGATTTGTCTATGATCTGAACAATGGACTCACAAATGATTTGATGATCCTTTGTGATAGCTCTTAGCCCTCCTTCAAATCATCCCTTTGATTGTACCTTGCTTGTTGCTTTTATTTGGCCTGAAACTGTAGATTAAACAGCAAACCGTGACCCAGAACCCGGAGAGAACTCTCGTTTATGCTCCAGCGCAGGCTCTGTGAAGAGACTCTGCATTTCAACGCAGTTCCCGAGAGGGCCACCTGCGCTGCAATTCAGTTTCTCTGTTATACAGGTGCGCTGATCAGCTTATGCCTTGTGCAGCTGGGGTTCTTTGCTCTGTTTTGCCTTGTTTTGATCTCTGATTTTTGTAGCCTGTAACCAGCATAGGTACCTGTCTGATAACCCCTTTTCTCTGCCTTAATTCCGCCTCCTTTGTACAAAAAGACTATGAGTGTTTTTATGTGTTTGTGGCGTCATTTACAGTTTTCCTTTACAAGAGTGAAATAGTCATACTGTAGCCCTTGATTCAGATCTGTTGTTTTGATCTTAGGAGAGAGTTTATTGGCTGATTGACAGTTGATTATACGTTCACTTTTGCTTTTGGTTTGAGTTTGTCTCTTTTAAGTGTCGAAACAAGTGTTTATTTCGAAAATCGTAAAGTGTTGTAATCTCTTCTACCCTTTTTTGATTTCGAAAAAGTGAACTTGTTTGTATTAGTCATTTAAAAGCAAACTCAAAGTTGTACAAAAAAATTTCTTTTTAGGCATCAATATTAAGAAAGAGAAAAACAAACACATGCATTGTGCATTTGCATATTGATAGTTTGTATGGTGATTTAGGAAAAGTACATTTAGAGTGTGCTGATTGCCCTTTGAGAAAAGATGGTGTCTTTTTTTTCCCCTTGTAGCTAGGATTTTCATTATTGAAAAAGAGATAAAGATTTTCTTATCATCTTTTAGATTGCATTTAGGAGTTGTATATACATCTTGTGGTGAACCTCAAAAGGAAAACTTCTAAGAAAGATCAACATAAAATAAACTGAATGAACTTAATAATGCTTTGTAACATAACGCAAAACATAGAGGTCTAGGCTAGAGACGTGTTCCGGCGTCGTAAAACCTAGTATCTATTGGCTTCACTGATGGTTGGGTGATTCCTCCCGAGGGACCAAAAGTGCCAGTACGGATTGTGCTCCCACGTACCGTCGCGTATATATTGGGAGACCCTTATAGGCTTAAAACCTTTATCATTAGGAAGCCGTGTCGACCGCCCTACTAATCACAATGCACCGAACACAGCATTCGGGAAGATTGACTGCCGTACCGTAAAACGTATTCTGCAGTTTTGTGATTGGTTTGGCACACCCTCTACCTAGATCTCCAGAGCAGTTCCTTTTGGCCTTTTTTAGACTCTATAACAGAAAAAGTCCATCCGAGCATTTGTCACTTCGGGCTCGTTAAAACATTGAAGGCGACTAGAGTCATCTTTTTTTTTTCTCGACTCTTTAAAATTGAAAAAACAAGTTGTGTCTAAAGCGTCGTTAAAATTTATTTTAAACGGAATAATAAATCACCCTTATTCCTGCGTTGATCTTTCAGTTGAGAAAATGGAGCCCTCCAACCAAGGAATTCCCCTTGGTGGAAATCCTAGTCCCTTCTCCTCTTGGGGAGATGTTGGAGCGCCCCATATGGCCACATTGTCGCTTCCAGGACTGACAATCGGCTTGCCTGTCTGGCTCTTCTCAACCAATGTTGTTCAAAACACCACTATTCCTGAACAATCGAATCAACAGTTAGACCAGTCCAGGGCTGCCCACCAACCTTCCACTTCCTATAATTCTTCCTCTCCTCCTTCCTCTTCGCTTAACGGAGCTGGCAAAGCCAAAAGCCAAGCTCCTAAGGAGAAGAAGGAGAAGAAGAAGAAAGAGAAGAAGAAGAAGGAGCCAAAGGCGACTGGGGGCAAACGAATGGCGTCTAACGAAAATCCACACACTGCACTGACCAGGCCTAAATCGCCATGTGTCATATGCAAGGGATACCACTTCCATAGAGATTGTCATTGCATCCCTCAAATACTAAGGGACTGGTCTCCCCGCTTGCACAATCCGGTGGCGTCAACCTCTGATAGCCATGTTGACAGCACACCGTCAACTAGTGAAAGTGAAGCCACAGGATAGAGAGGGAAAGCTAGATTTCCCTGGAAACTATGTGAAGGCAACCATGCCATCCACCGTTGTCCCTTCTTAGACGAGGCCAAAAGAGTTTTGGAAGATCGCCCGGTTTTACCAGTGCGACTTCCTCCTGGATATCAAAAACTCCTGCCATGTCCTTCACCAGTTGAAAATCCGGTTGGCCCACTCAGGTGGTCAGCCGAAGCACCTACCATTGAAGATAGACCGTCTGAATCCATACCTGACGAAAGTCAAAAGGTCGAGGCGACAGTTGACCCGGTCTTGCCTTCAGAGGTTCTATCTTCGAATGATACCATCACAGAAGAGAATAAAGACGACACCGTCCAAATTCTCTTCATCAACACAGACTCCGACGAACATGGGGGAAATTTGCCCATTCCTTTATCGCAAGAAGGAACTTCGTCAGATCCATACTCACCCATATACTCAGTCCCACCTCCAAGCAACCTAGTTGTATCCTTTGACTGGAATCAACTAGGCAGACCCCGTTTACCAGCAAGCATACCATTCAGAATTATCGTTCAAATATATAGAATGGTTATGGCTGGTACCATCATTGATGAGGGGGCTTCTGTGAGTATCCTTTCCTCTACTGCTTGGAAAGCGCTTGGTTTGCCATCGCTTTTGCCTGAGATGAGAAATCTGACAGGCTTTGATAAAGGAACCAGTCGACCTTTAGGGATTCTTCCCAATGTGCCCATAACATTGAAAAGGAAGACCGTTCAAATGAACGTGATGGTCATTCAAGGACCCTTGGATTATAACCTACTCCTTGGACGAGACTATATTTATTGCATGGGAGCTATAGTCTCCTCACTCTTTAGAGTAATGTGTTTTCTGCATGAAGGAAGAATGGTCAAGCTCGTGGACCAACTTTCACTCCCCGGATCATGCATCGCAAATAGTCATATACCATCCCTAAATGGTCTCTTCACTCAAGAAATGTCTCAACTCACGGTCTGTTCTCCCGATGAGCGCGAGTAATCCGGAAGGATATGACTGGAACCCAGGGGGCATGCGTCCTGGTCTGCTTCGGTAGGAAAAATTTGGGTATAAGGTAGGTTTCCGCGGGAGAATATGACTAGTCTGTACCCCATCCGTGGGGAAGAGGGGTTATTCTGGAATAAGATTCTCTTGTCAAAGTTATGTGAGTTGGCGGGTATCGTCACTCACCTTTGTTTGTTTCGAGAAACATCGCCAAAGAAGTGTTTTGTTTACGTTGTAAATAGAACAATCTTTGGGTAGCCTGAAAGAGGTAGGCCTTTCCCGATAGAACAAGTGTTTTGTCTGCAAATTGAGGGGTAACCTTGAAATCATATTTTATACCTGGGGGCATGCAAACCTTTTTGAGTGCAAGCAAAGGGCAACTATTTATTTTTTAAATTTTTAGGTCCTCCCTTTAAACTCGTAGGATTAGTCGTTTCCTAACTTGCATAAAGAAAGGATGTGGGGCAACGCTCGAAAGATTGCCTAGTTTTTTATATGAGACATTCTTATCATATGACTGGATTATCGAGCAGTTTTAGCACACAGTTCATGCTCGTTAAAAAATAAACGCAAGATCCGAGCAGTTTTAGCACATAGTTCATGCTCGTTAAAAAATAAACATAAGATCGAGCAAATGTTTCCACCCGCATTTAAGCTCGTTAAAAAATGAACTATTCTGGTAAATAACCACCGTGAATGTAGCATCATCAGCCGTTAAAGCTTTGGTCGTGTTTGCCCATCACCTCCACTTTTCTATTGGCCGATCATTCACCTCCATATGATTGTTTACCCATTTTGAGGAACAACTGCGAAGAGTGATTTCACTAGCCATCCTTGTGACACTGCCGTGATTTGGAAATTCCAATCCTTCCCTGGAATCAGCTGCTACCCATTTTTATCACTCGTTCCTCAAAAGACGAGTCTTCTTTAAGATCTTTTCATCTGACTCGTAAAATATGAAAAGATTGCTGAGTTTTGGCCTTCCAGCTCGTTAAAGTGACCGGAAGTGCTATCCCTCCTCTAGATTTTAATCTTTTTGGACCTGAGGGATTATTGCACAAAAATATCGAGCGCTTGTTTTGTTCGGCTCGTTAAAGATATCGAAAATTCATCCCTTCTGCATTGTTTTATACTTTTTCGGGCTTAAGTGTTAGATGACGAAAAAGGACTTTTGGAGTTAACTTTAT
Source organism: Pinus tabuliformis (assembly GCA_031772625.1). NCBI lineage: Eukaryota > Viridiplantae > Streptophyta > Pinopsida > Pinales > Pinaceae > Pinus > Pinus tabuliformis. The sequence continues at coordinate 407,788,177 of CM062806.1, read as the reverse complement.
GTACCTTTTCAGACTCTCTAAAAATGAAAAGGACCGAGTTGTCTTTGTCGCTAGACTCGTTAAATGCATTAAATAACGACAAACTTGTCTTTAGACGAGAACGAGTTTCACTATCGCTAGGCTCGTTAAAACATAGCGATGGGTTTTCCCGAAGGGCAAATTATAGAACAAGCATATGTTATCCTCCTCAAGATTGAAAAAAATAAAGAGGTACTGGTCAGCAATGACTAGGGAAAAATTGGGAGAAACTCAAAGAAACCTTGATGGTAGCAAGTCGCTCTTGAACATGACACTTCTCCTCCGTAGCACAATCGGGTTGGGTTGTTTCATTCACCGGTCACATCACCATGGTCTCACCATACCATCCATATTTGGGGTAAATGCTACCGATCCATCGCATAAGTGTCGCCATATGTTCAAGAGAAGTCGTTCAGAGAAGTCACCTGTGTCCCATCCACTACCATACATTATACTCTTTCATGACCGCCACCCTGAATCATATATCATCAGATCATTTTCACCTCCATCAAAATCATTAGCTCCGTTCCGTGTCATTGATGTGGGATTCATCAAGGCCCTCCTTTGACGGATCGCTTCTTTTCGACATCATCTCATTATCCAAGAAGTTGATCTAGGAACACCCCCTTCGGTACTTTGAAGGTTGCATGCCTCAATGGCAAGTTTCTCACTTCCGGCGATAGCTATACATAAATGACCTTCGACCGAAAGATTTTGCGTGGTGTTCGACGCCAAGTCCTCTATTCACACCACGTGAATTGTACTGCAGTACCTTGAGGATCATCATCATTATCGGTGATTCCTCTCGCGCTTGTTAATAGTTTACATCATTGACTGGTAATCAAGCGATGTATTTCCATGTTCGACTTCAGAGCAATTCTCACATGGATCAACTTGTACTTAGAGTGAAGATCGGACGAGATTGAAGACCCCGGATCTAGTTTCATCCATCCGGGCTGCGATATATATTCAGGAAAATAAAGACATGGAAATGTACAACTTTGCAGCACAGATAATCATCCTACCAAAAGGATGATGGCTCTATCAGAATCATCAGTCTATCATCAGACGACTGTCTGTCCTATGTACATGAAAATGAATTTATAAAGCTGAGCATGGGAATGCCCGCCTCAGCTAGATCATGAAAAAAGTATGAAAATAATGTATTGTATTGTATTTATTACAAGTCTCCTCCTGGCATTGAAAGAACTTCGGATACTCCTAATAAAGCATTTCACCCGATAAACGGCCTCATACTTTAGGGGGCAACTGTTATAGACATTTTTGTTCCTTACAGCTCTAAGCATGAAATGTCCATAATCCAAGGGATCCAAAGTCCCTAAACATGTTGTTCCTACCCCTAGAAGAACAAGGTCAGCAAAACATAGCAATTCACAGAAGTTCTCCACCAGAAACGGCTCAAAAACAAGTCAAATCAAGATCATTTCAGTGGCTCCACTGGCCACCTATGTTGCAAAGCACCCCAGTACACTAGCTAGGTGCATTGCAATGCACCCAGATGCACTACCAGGGTGCGTTGAGCGGGAAATGACAAATGGCAGGGTCCTTGTGCGAGGTGTAAAGACTGTGGAAGCTTCCAGAATCTTCCTCCATGACACTTGCCTTGCTGAGTTCGACTAAGTGATGAGTAAGAGGCTCTTAGTCTCCAAGTGGAAGCAAGAACTGACAGAGAGAGAGGACACTAGTCAGATCACAAGCTGACTCATCCTCTCTCCAAACATCTATATATGGATCTCTTCTCCATGGGATCCAGGAGGCTGGAATTTTGTTATTGCAAAGAATTGTTGTTGGTTTGAGATTGAGATCATTGGGTGCTTTATGCTTTGAAGGGAGGTGAAGAAAGGATTTCATTTGCTGGGAGGTAGATGCTGGATTGGAACTCTCTTGGTTGTATCTCCTCCTGAACCTTGTTATTTCATCAATAAAGCTATTTGAGTTTCTCCTACATGCTGATGTGTCTTTGATGTATGATTGCATTAGTATGTTTAGTTTATTTCTAATCCTGAACTAGTTATGAATATGAATCTATGTCTTTGTGTAGTGTTTCCCTCTTGTGATCTTGCAGGAACTTGGTGAAGCTGGGCGAGCGAGAAGGCAAGTAGCTGGGAGCTCTCAAAGAGAAGAGAAACCGGATCGAGGGACAAACGGAAGACACCGGTTAGTCCATCCAATCTCTCTTCATTCTTAATTCATAAAGGAAGAATACTAGAATAGTTGTTTCTGTTTGTTGCTAAGGCACTATCACACCTTAGGTGGATAGGATCGTCCTGCATAGGCATTTTTCCCCACAACAATAGGTTGCCCCAGTCAAACTCCAAATTTAAACCTTTTGATATTCTTTCACCCAAATGTTGTAGAGGATCTATGATAATAATTTGGCATTGTTTCCAGACTTACTGCTTCTTAAATGTTGTTATTGGCACAAGAATGTCCCCTATGAATGGATCAATAATGAAAAATCAAATCAGCATTGGTTGAGGAAGGAACGAGAGAAATTCCTCTTCTCGGGTGGAGGTACAATGTTTCCCAATGGAGTTGGTGAATATGTGGATCATATGGAAGAGTTGGTCCCAGGAATGAAAGATGGAACAGTCTGAACTACACTTGATATTGGATGTGGGGTGGGTAACATTCTGACTAGTGTCAATAGTTTTACCAAAATGAATCTAGTCTTTGGTACCATTCTGAGTTTATATTGTCCATCACATGACGTAGTCAGGTTATGAAGGAAGTATACTCCATAAACAACAACAAGGAATCTAGAGTCAAGCTAAACTGATGGATGCACCATCAACGCACATGGCTGATCCACTTATGATGTTCACTATACCTCAGAGTCTGAGACATCCAGATTATCAAAAGAAAGCTAACAGAAATTTTCATGTCAGAAGCAAGAGGATTAATAGGAATTGATCTAAAGTTATTTTTCTATGCATCATTTTACTTTACATAACATCTAAACCTACTCTTGATCTAAGTTTAATAGTAAACATTCTGTTAGAGAGACATTTCTCTTCCCTCCTACTAGTTGTGACAAGGTGGATTTATACAATTAGGCCTTAGTGAACATGTTGACATGGTACTTAACAAAGAATAGCTGCAGAATTACAGGTCTTTTCTAGAAGTTGATTCTCAGATAGCCTTACATCGAGTATTCATTAATCTATCTGTAATTTCTATTGCTTGCTATGATATGTATATTTTTGTATCTTACATGATAAAGATCAAAATAATTTACTTAATGTAAATGTTCATAGTTATGTTATTTGAATATGACTTGTGAGATCTACTATATAAGTATACATGTCCTTGTTTATATAAGAGAATACTTTCTGTTTAGGTTGCCAGTTGGGGTGGTGATTTGCTGGATCATGGAATTATTACAATGTCACTAGCGCCCAGAGACAATCATGAAGCGCAAGTGCAGTTTGCACTTGAATAGGGTATTCCTGCAATGTTGTGTATCATCTCTACACAGCGGCTTCCTTATCCATCCAATGCATTTGACATGGCTCACTACTCTTAATGTCTCATTCCATGGAAAAAATTTGGTATGTTTGATGATACCTTCTAAATTTTCGTTGTGTTCTAGATTGTGTAATGGCTTAGAAGTACTCAAATTAACATGGATAAAGTGAGCACAGCAATTTGCAAATCATTACTTGGTAAAAATAAATATAGTTTCATTCTTATTGCACAATCAATATGAATAACCAATGGTGAGAGTATAAGTGCTACTACAACTAAGTGTAGGGGACTTCCACCCAGCTCCCAATCAGTTTCTTATTCTTATTCTTCAATACTTTCCCAAATGAAAAATATTTCATTCCCTTTTCCTTATTTATTAAATAGAAATTTTCATATTCACTTTTGATTTGATTGTTATAGTTTAGGAAGGTGTACATACTCTGTTTCTTTGGATTTGAAGTAGTGATTTTTTATGAGAAAACACATGTTCTTAACCATTAACCCCATACTAATTATTTAATTAAAGTACTTACAATTATTTTAATTTCATTTATTTATTTCGTTTTTAGTATTTATTTCAATTCAATCAAATGTTATGGCTATGAAGCATTTTAGATTGATATTCCTATTCAGTTTAGTGGGTTTTGTTCACTGATTTAGTAAGAGAGTGATTTTATGAAAAAATTAATTTCCCTAGAAGACATAGGGAACATGATCCAACTAAGGTGTTTGAATTAGTTTCATTTTATCAAAATTATCCTTGATTGCTCTTCAATTCTTTAACTTTTATGGGATCTTGGTAGCTATTTGTTGAGTGAAGTTCTATTGATGCAGGTAGAGCCTACCTTATGGAAATAGATCAAGTACTGCAACCAGGAGGCTTCTAGGTCCTATCTGGAGCACCAGTAAACTATGAAAATAGATGGCATTGATGGAACACAACTATAGAGGAGCAGAAGGCTGACTATGATGCCCTTCAAGGTATTTTGAACAAGATGTGCTATAAACTATACAATGAAAAGGATGAAATTGTTGTATGGTAGAAATCTTTGGACAATGGTTGCTACACTACCCATGAAAAAATAGTTTACCCCCCTAAATGTAATGACAACAATGAATGTTAGGTCCCTATAATACTAGTGATTCCCCCATTACTATTGTCGTTGTATCCCTTATTGTTATTGTTTTGCCCCTATTGTCCCCATATTGTTATTATTGTGTCCCATAGAATCCCACTATTTTTATTTTTGTGCCTTTATATTACTATTGTTAGGTCAGCTTGGTTATATTGTGACCCCTTAGACTCATATATATAGAAATGAGCTTTTGTCATTTGAAACATCCAAGAATTGTTCATTTGTGTAATGTAAAGGAGGTTGCCCCCTCAAAGAGGCTAAATTCTAAGGAATTGATCTATCTTTTCTATCTTTTTTTGAGCTGGTTTCATAACATTTGGTATTAGAGCTTTGGATTCTAGGGTTTCACTGCTCTAGACAGGTCATCGTGGAATTTTCGCTATAACTTTTTTCTGTGAGGTTTTAGAAGTAGAAAAAACAAACCCATTTGAGATGAAATCTCATTGAACCTAGGGTCTAAATTTCATATCTTGTCTTGCTATATTTTCGAAGATATGATTTGAGGACGTTAGGGTTTTTGCAAGCTCCAGAATTTCATCTAAAATAGGTCATCGTGGAATTTTCACTGTAACTCTTTTGCTACAAAGTTTCAGAAGCTAAAACAAAAACCCATTTGAGAGGAAATCAGTTTGAACTGAGGCTCCAAATTTCAGATACTGGCTCACTATAGTTTCGGAGATATCATCTGAGGAAATTAGGGTTTTTGCAAACCCCTGAATTACATTCCAAACAGGTCACCTTGGGAAAATCGTGATAACTGTTTTTCTGAGCATCAGTTTTAATTTTCATAAGAAGTTACATAAAGAGGACAGATTGTAGTTATTTGGGTACCATTTCCAAAACCTAAGGTCAAAACAATGACCCGCGGAACATCGTACAATTTTACTCTACTGAACAAGTCTATACTCGGGTCAATGTGGGAGATTTGGCATAACTCTTCATTGGAGAATCCAATCTTGATCAGACTTGCAGAGTTAAAAATATTACTCAGAGGGTTACAACAGGAAGAAATTTTAGACCTTGGAGATAAAAAATTACAGGGATACATCAAATTCAATATCGAGCTCCTACAAAGTTAAAAAAATTGTGTAGTTTTGTTTTAAATTTTTGCATAAGCTTGGTTTGAAAAATTAGTTTGAAGGAATTCAAAGGGCATAGTGAAGCATTATTATCGGTAATTGATGCCCCGAAAAAAGAAAATGGAAACACCTAGTAAGCAACCTGAAATCTCTAGCATGACTCATGAAGAAGTGGATGAAAGGAAACATGATATATCAAAATTACGAGACCAAGTGCAAGAAATGTCACTCACACAAAAAGTAACAGAATCTAAGATGGATGGTTTAAAGAAAGATGTAGAAGCTAAGATGTATGGTGTGTAAGCTAAGATGGATAGTTTAAAGAAAGGCATGGAAGCTAAGATGGATGGTTTAAAGAAAGGCGTAGAAGCTAAGATGGATGACGTGGAAGCTAAGATGGAAGCTAAGATGGAAGGTGTGGAAGCTAAGATGGATGGAGTGGAAGCTAAAGTGAATTATTTAAAGAAAGACATGGAATATTTGAAGACAAATTTGACAAAGATTCTACAAGAAATGCTTACTAATGGCGAAAGGGTAGTAAAGGAAACTCATGACGAGAACAAAATAAATGTTAATCATGATTTCATAGACTTTAATGTTGGATTGAAGAACCACCATGTTTCAAAGATTGATATGAGGAAGTTTGATGGCAAGGATCTCGGAACATGGATACTACAGATGGAGCAATTTTTCGATCTCCATAATGTGAAAAACACACAAATGGTACGCATTGCAACTTTATATTTGGAACCAAATCAGTTTGCATGGTATCGATGGCTTTGCTCTCATAAACAAATTGTCACTTGGGCTATTTTTACGGATGAAATGATAGCAAATTATGAAGATACAAAAAGCAACACTTTTTTGAGCCAATTGATAAATCTCAAACAAAAGGGTTTAATGATGAAGCACATTGAGGACTTCCAAAAATTGAATATAAGGGTAAAAGATATTCTCGAGGAGCATAGGATTGATGTGTTCATAGGGACTTTAAAAGATAACATCCAACATGAGGTTTGCCTTTGGGAACCAGATTCATTGGAGAAGGCATTCAGGTTGGCAAGAAAAATGGAAAGCAAAATTATGGCAACAAGGAAGCCTACCACTCATAATCATAAAGATTGAAGTGGTGTTGCCCCTAGCCATCCACAACCTACAAGGTTGACACCACACCAATTGGAAGAAAAAAGAGCAAAAGGGCTTTGTTACAGTTGTGATAGAAAATACACTAAAGGTCATAAGTGTGCCAAGAAGAAATTATTTTACATACATTATGAAGAGGAGGAAGAAAAGGATCAAGAAATGTAAAAAGAAGAGGATATCCACCAGGAACAAACCTTACAAAAAGAAGAAATGAATCCGACCATATCTTGTAATGCATTGGCTAGAATTACCACCCCTAAAAATATCAAGATCGAAGGGCATATCAAGAAGAGAAAGGTAATAATGTTGATTGATTCGGGAAGTACCCATAATTTTATTCATTGTAAGATAGCCAAGGAATTGAATTTCTTCCTATATCCAGCACCAGAGTGTCAAGTGATGGTTGCAAGTGGAGGAACCATAAATTGCTCAGGAAAGTACCATAATATCAAGCTATCCATGGGAGAATATGTATTGAATAGCCCAATGCTTTCCATTCCAATGGGTGGTGTTGATGTTGTACTAGGAGTCCAATGGCTACAATCCTTGGGTACAATAGCTTTTAATTTTCAAGAACTTTTCATGAAATTCTCTTCAGAAGGAAAGGAAGTTGAATTAAGGGGTATCGCAGGGAAACCAAGAAAGATAATCAGCTCTAGCGGAATGAAAAAGCTTATAAAGAAAGAACAATGACGAATAATTTCACAATTATGTTCACTAGAGGTTCCCACATCGAAATCATCCATTTCTCCAGATCTCCAAAAAGTCCTGGACAACCATTCCAAGGTATTTGAGACCCCCAAAGGCCTCCCACCCATTCATGATCATGATCATACTATTAATTTGATTCCAGGAAGTGTTCCTCCAAACATCAGGCCTTACAGATATCCCTATGTCCAAAAGAGTGAAATTGAACGTATGGTTACATAAATGCTAGAGGCTGGTTTAATTCAACCTAGTCAAAGTTATTTCTCTGCTCCACTAGTATTGGTTCACAAGAAGGATGGATCATGATGCAGGTGTCCAGATTATAGGGAGCTCAACAAGCTCACTATTAAAGATAAATTTCCAATTCATGTCATTGATGAATTATTGGATGAATTGCATGGATCAATTTACTTCACCAAGTTGGATCTTCATTTAGGATATCATCAAATTAGAATGAAGACTAAAGACATTAACAAAACAACATTTAGAACTCATGAGTGTCATTATGAATTTTTGGTCATGCCTTTTGCCCTTACTAATTCACCTTCTACATTTCAAGGTTTGATGAATTCCATTTTCAAACCCTTCCTTAGAAAATTTGTGTTAGTATTTTTTGATGATATACTAATCTACATCAAGTCTTGGAAGGATCATGTCCAACATGTTGACATGGTGCTCAAATTATTGGAGGAGAAACAATTATATGCAAAAATCTCCAAATGTTTCTTTGGAGTACAAGAGGTGGAATATCTGGGTCATATTGTATCTCATGAAGGTGTTAAGGTAGACCCTAGAAAAAATAAAACCATTAAGGAAAGGAAAATCCCCACATCCATAAAGCATCTACGAGTATTTCTTAGGTTGACAAGGTATTATCGCAAGTTTGTTAAGAATTATGGGAGAATAGCAGCACCTCTAACAACATTATTGAAGAAAGATGCATTCTCATGGACTCCAGAAGCAACGAAGGCTTTTGAACATCTTAAAGAGACAATGTGCCAAGCACTAGTCTTAGCTACATTGGACTTCACAAAAACCTTTATTGTGGAGTGTGATGCCTCAGGAAATGGAATTGGTGATTTTTTAATGCAAGAAGAAATACCCATTGCTTTCAAAAGTTGTCTAATCAAAGCAAAGTATTTACACAAAGCTATTTATGAGAAGGAAATGTTGGCAATACTACATGCACTTAAGAAATGGCGACCCTACCTAATGGGAAGACACTTCAAGGTAAAAATAGATCATGATAGTCTTAAATAATTTTTAGAACAAAGATTATCTTTAGAAGAGTAGCAAAAATGGGTCACAAAGATGTTGGGCTATGACTTTGAAATCATCTACAAAAAGGGAAGAAAAATGTTGTGGCCAATGCACTCTCAAGAAAGGATGAGGATGTGGAAGCATTTCTTTGTGCCATTTCTATTATCCAACCAGATTAGATAAATGAAGCAAGGGATGAATGGAAGAATGACGAGGAATTTCGGGCACTCATTCAAAAGATACAACAAGATCCCAGTACATTTGATACATTTAGCTGCAAAAATGATTCGTTATGGTATAAGGATTGGTTATACCTATGTAAGAATTCCCAACTCAAATAAAAGATTCTTCGGGAATTGCACACCTCTCCCTTAGGAGGGCACTTAGGATTTCTAAAAGCCTACCATAGGGATAAGAAGGATTTTTTTTGGGATGGCCTTAAATCGGATATTCAAAAGTTTGTGGCAGAATGTTTGGTTTGCCAACAAAATAAACTTGAAACAATTAAGACTCGAGGACTATTATAAACTTTATCCATTCCAAGCCAACGTTGGGAGGAGGTTTCAATGGATTTTATCACGGGTTTACCCAAGTCCGAAGGAAAGAGTGTTATCATGGTAGTAGTTGACAGACTCACCAAGTATGCACACTTTTGTGCATTATCTCATCCATTTAAAGCAAGTAAAGTTTCTACTACATTTATGGAGACAATTCAAAAGCTACATGGAAACCCAAAGATTATTGTAAGTGACAGAGATCCCATTTTCACTAGAAATTTTTGGACATAATTATTTTCTTGTCTTGGTACTCAGTTAGCTCATAACTCTTCTTATCATCCTCAATTTGATGGGAAAACTGAGATAGTAAACAAATGTTTGGAAGGATATCTTCGTTGCTTTGTATCTAATAAAAAAACACAATGGGTTAAATGGTTGCCTCTTGCTGAATGGTGGTATAACACTTCCTTCCATACTGCAACAAAAATGACCCCATTAATGGCACTTTATGGATATCATCCACCATCCATCACATCATATTTAAGAGAAAGTTCTAATGTTCAAGCAGTGGAAGATCACATCGAGCATCAGCAACAAGTTCTCCAACTCTTAAGGGATAACCTCACCTTGGCGCAGAATAGAATGAAACAGCAAGCAGATCAACATCGCAGCGAAAGAAGTTTTGATGTCGGTTATTGGGTATTCCTACGGCTACAACCATACAAACAAATGCCCCTCAAGAAAGCTAAGAAGGATAATAAATTATCACCAAAGTATTATGGTCCATACAAGGTGTTGCAAAATATACGTACTATGGCATACAAATTGGAGCTTCCTGCAGCTTCCCGAGTGCACCTAGTTTTCCATGTTTCATGCTTAAAGAAGGTTATAGGTGACAAGCTTTCAATTCAAACAATATTGCTAGAACTTGATGAGGAAAGAAAAATCATATTGGAACTAGAAGTAGTCAAAGAAACAGGAACTTGACAGCTACGAAATTGATCAATTTCAGAGTATCTCATCAAGTGAAAGAACTTACCCATTGAAGATTCCACATGGGAGGATGATAATTTTATACAGAAGCATCTAGAACTACTCAAGCGTTGAGGACAACACTTTTTTGAAGGAGAGGGGCATGTTAGGTCCCTATAATACTAGTGATTACCCCATTACTATTTTCGTTGTATCCCTTATTGTTATTGTTGTGCCCCTATTGTCCCCATATTGTTATTATTGTGCCCCATAGAATCCCACTATTGTTATTTTTGTGCCTTTATATTATTATTGTTAGGTCATCTTGGTTATATTGTGACCCCTTAGACTCCTATATATAGAAAGGAGGTTTTTTCATTTGAAACATCCAAGAATTGTTCATTTTTGTAATGTAAAGGAGGTTTCCCCCTCGAAGAGGCTGAATTCTAAGGCGTCGATCTATATTTTCTATCCTTTTGTGAGCTGGTTTCATAACATTAAACCAGATGCTGCCTGGTATGCTCCCATGTGGTCTTGTGTAGTAAAACCAAATCCCAACTTCAAGCAGTTAGGAGTAGGATAGACTCCAAAGTGGCCACAACATTTGAAGGTAGCCCCAAAGTGGGTCCATACGTTTTTTTGGGTAGTGATGGTGCTTTCAGAAACGATACAACTCAATGGGTGACACGCATTAACCATTACAAGATAGTGGTCCTTGATCTTGGAACAGATAAAATAAGAAATGTTATGGATACAAACACTCTTTATGGGGTTTTGCTGCAGCACTGATAGATTATCTTTTGTGGGTCATGAATGCAGTTTCCTCTTATGGTATAAATTCCTTGAATGTTGTTTATGACTGAGAACTAATTGGTACATATAATGACTGGTAAGTTTCTTTCTGTCGATGGTTTGATTAGGCAATATGGTGTGCTCAGCACCATTATCTTCACTAATACTTAAGGCTTGTTTTGTTTAGGTGTGAGGCATTTTCAACCTATCCAAGAACATATGATCTCCTACATGTTGATGGTATTTTCAGTGCAGAAAGTCACAGGTAGGTACAAAATTTTCTATCAAGTGGTGCTAAATGTTGGTTTTTTAATCCTGATGACCTTGAATGAGGAAAAAGTACATTTGATTATTGATTATGTGTATTTTGTGAAACATATATGAGATGAAATATGTGTTGTTGGAAATGGACCGTATATTAAGACCTGTTGGCTATGTCATAATGCGTGAATGACCCCATTTTGTCAATAGTGTCAAGAATCTAGCCACATGAATGAGATGGAATTGCCACTAGAGGGACATTGAGGATGCTAAGAATGGGGATGAAAAACTTCTCATTTTTCAAGAAAAGGATTGGAGGTCTTCAAAAGCTACTTCTGAATGATAAATCAAACCTTAAAATTTCAAGGCCTCTATTCCTATTCTATCCAATCAATCTGGCATTAAAGTGAGTGCGTGGTTGTGAAGGTATCTGTTGATAGGATGCATTTGCTAGCCATTATATATCATGTCAGTGAAATTTAGTGATCCATTTCATTTTCCCAGGATGCCAAGTTATTTATTCCCCTAGTATTTGGGAGGCCTAATACTGAAGATTAGAACTACTATATTGAATCAAATCCATTCTTTTTATCTTGAAGCTCTAAGGTGGGTAGTTAGGTGTTATTTATATTTGCAGTTTTCATGATGGAGGGATTTTGTAATGCCAAAACCCTTTGCGCTGCAGTGTTTTAGAACTCTTTTATTACTTTCATTTCTTGTGTCTTATGATACAAACAGATGCCCAGTGATGCGTTGTAAAAAGAGCAGGCCATGAAAGTACTTATTAGAGCATTTTAATGCCTAGCTAGCTATAGGAAATGGACTTGCATGAGTAGAGTATGAAGCCTGAGGTGATTTTCAAGGTAAAGGGAGGGAAGAACTAAGAGCATCATCTGAGAGGGATGAATTTGGTCTTCCACATTAGAGCTTTTCATCTTCTTGGTAGTCTAAGGCTCTCTGGAAAGATTAAATATTATGCCCTTCATTTTGAGCTCTTGAATACATCTACTCATAGCCCTAGAAGTAACCCTGTAATTACCATTTTCCCATTCTACAATGAACTTGGAATTATCCTTTATCCAAGAAAAGTTTATACCACTTTCAATAATAATTTTTAGCATCAACAAAGTGAAAATATCTCTACTCTGTTATTAGTCTCAACCCCGCCTGCTACCTTTAAAGAAACAACATGGTTGTCTCCAATAATTATATTGTATCCTCCTCCATATTTTCCAGGAATACCTTGACAAACTCCATCAAAATAGCTCCATGCCTTACATTTATCAATCTCATAGTTTTTCAAATTTCATTGGTTGTTTGTCTTTATAGGTTTGCAAATACCTCGATAGGCATATCTGACATGATGAACTCATGATACCCAACTAATAGGTGATATTTATGATATCCACTCAAAGATCTCCTCTTGCTAGCACAACAAAATTCCTATTCTATTTTCCTAAACACTAGAGCAAAGAACACACATCTAACATTCTACCACCTGATTCTGCTCAAATGAAAATTTGAGCCTTGAGGAAAATTTGGCTACAACATGTAACTTCATTCAATCTTCACTGAAGCATAAACAGTCTATAAAAACTAGAAGCATGTGTAGAAACCAACTGTACTTGTCAATACAAAGAAAGCATATGAGATAATTGTCATGTAGCCGAAGTACAGAATACCAAAGACAAGGTTCGTAATCTCCATCTTGGTGAAGAAGTAGAATGTAGCCTATAGGAATAGGTAAAGTGCAAATGAGCCTGAAGTTAGATAAGCTCTCCACCACTAGTGGTAGTCCTCACTACACAACTGAAAGTACAGAGGACAATAGTGATCTTTGTAGAAGTAACAATAATGATAACAAAGACAATGAACAGAAACCCAAAAATGTTATAAAATTGATGTAGCCAAATAGATGTTAAGATGAAGAATAATTCAATGAAAACTACACCAAAGGGTAATATGCCTCCAATGAGTACTAAGAAAACTAGTTGCATGTACCATGCCTGCTCTGGAATCTACCTGGGAATTTTATTTGTCTTAACAATATCTTCAATTATAGGTTTCTTATAGCCAAAGTAACTACCAACAAATACCAAAGACACATATATCACAAACCATAAAAATACCAAAGTAGCCATTGTCCCAATTGGTAGAGCACTAGAGGGCTCTTCACCTTAGATCAGTGCATTGAGGACAAGGAAAATGCCAAAAAAAAAATTCCAGTGAAGATGAGCGTAGTCTTCAGCGTGATTATTTTCCATTTTGTCCCCTTGAACTCTATATTGTGTCTATGAAGTTGAATTATTTTCCAATTGGGAAAAATTTCTTGATTAAATAAGAAAACATACAAAAACTAGGATACAAATTCTGTAAAAAGGGACGTAAATCTTCTGGTGCACTCTTGGATATTTGGTGAATACAGTGGCCCCTTGGGCATTAGAGAAATTCAACCTACAGGTTTCAAAATTCCAACTCTTTGCAAAGTCTTCAATTCTGTCCTTTATCCCCTCTTGCATTCTAAGTTCCAGTCTTCTTTAGTGTAACTGCTTTCCAAGAAGAGAAAGGCAGATGAGGTGTCTTGAGGAGGTTAGTCACCTTAGGTATGAAGGGTCTCAATTGTCTTAGAAAATAGTGTACTTTTTTGGCATTAATTTTCCATGAATTCGTACATTTATAATAATTTTTCCTCTGTCTTATCTATAGTCTTAAAGTGAAGATGCTATTATTCTGTTTCCAAGTATTTATTCTAAATGCCATTTGTCATTCTGAAAATACTAACCACTCAATGAATGTATCAACATCCATTCATAAATTGATTGATGGAATGATTTATGAAGCAAATGACAAATGTTTTTCATATCTTGTTTTTCCATATGAATGCACCTTTGCTGCTCATCTCGTCATTTTAATTTGGAGCTACTGCCCTTGATCTTTCTTTTTGTTTCTGCATAGGATATACCAACACTGAAGCTTGAAACAATAGAATTTTTTTTTCCTTTTTCTGATTCTATTTATTGTTATTAATATGGCCCTCATAGGTTCAGTGGCCAGATGGACTTGGAGCATTGAGTGAGGCAGGAGTTGCAGATCGGGAGCCAAAGGACCAGGTAGGTATAGGGTACAACCGAGAGGAGCTGAGGGAGAATGCGACAGCAAAATGGTCAGAGTATCTTGTCTTGTACTAGTGGATGTATGAGGGCCATTATCCCTGGTATAGGAGCCCTAGACTTTTATATTATATGTTGTTAGTATAACAAAGTTGGGTTGAAAAATTAAAAGGTTGTCTATGTTCTATGCATATGTCATTTACTGCTTTATATTTCTGCTGTGCAAAGTAGTTTATGGTTGAGATTCTTGGTTTGGTAGTGTCAGTTATTTTAAGCCTCTAACCTAGACCCAAGTTAGTGGAAATTCGATAGTGAAATGCTCTGCACTAAGGCAAAATATTTTGTCATAAAAATCCCATATCAGATATTTCTTCACAATTGAACAGACCACTTAGTCCTTGCATAATCTGTCTGTAGCTAAGCATTTTGATTTTTTTTGTAAGTTTACTATTTCTAACATCTCAGTGTACTGAGCACTGAGTCTCCTCTTGTAAGATCAATTGGCTTGTCATTCTGAAGTTAGAGGAGTGGATCTTGATGAGTTGCCTTATTTCTTATGATTAATCTTCCATCCATTAAAATACAGAGTGGTCATTTCCCTGTGAATATACTTTCTTGATGCCTGACACCAATCCTAAGAGAAGGAAGGATAAGGATCTGACATACTTCCTTCTATATATTGTCCATCAGGAAGAGTTGCAGAATATTTAGAAATGAAAATACAAAAAACCATTCAATAGGTCGCTTCCATCTACATTTGCTACTGTGGAGCTAACTGACATGATAAAAACAATCTTCTCCAGTATTTGATGGTCACACCCTTTTGTATACAAGAATATTGATGCTCATCCTTGCCACAAGATTGTAGGCCTCTTCTTGTCTTGACATATGAACTATGATATTGATTTTCTGTCTTGCACATTAAACTTTGAATAAATCATAATTAGAGCTCATGGTATAGGGACAATGAGGAGTGATGTTCCTTCCATTTGTAACTAGTTTTCTAGCTTGTAGGAAAGATGTTGCATTTGTTGAGTGATCTACCTTCTGGTTTAGTCCTCTTAGCACATGGTATAAATCAATGAAATCAAACCTTTTTTTCCTATCATTTGATTCTTGAGATTATTCTTGCATGATTAAGAACCACTGGATTGGATAAATTTGGCATGTATCTCATAATAAGAGAAGAATCTCCTATGATGACCATTTGATCAATTATTTGATGCCTCCCTAGACCCCACCCACAATTGTTTCTATTTCCCCCCCAGGATCAAGCACATTCCCCCCCCACACTAGTCAGTGGATTGCCCTATAAGTCTATTGAGAAAGAGTATTTTTTCTGAGATCTATCATTTTTTGGATTCATCCTCATCCATTCAAAATTGCAATAATTAAAGGTATTATTATTGTTATTAGTGTGTTTTTTTAACTAGTGACACTCATGCCTCAACCATAACTCCATGCTTCCCACTTACTCTGTTGCATGGGAGTCCAAAATGGCCATTTGTGCAAGCTGGGGCATTCCTTAAGTTTTTCCTCTTATTACAGGTGGACATGTATTTAAAGCTTATTGAATTTCCTTTGATGTCATGGAAAGGGTGGTGTACACTATACTTACAACAATATTTGCTCATTTATCTTGAGACAACCATTTGTGAAAGATGTAATAATATTTTTTTCATAAGATGATGGCTTGACTTCTTAAAGCTTTAGAATCATGGGATTTAGCAATGTTTATATAGCCATTGGTCATAAGACACTTTTGCTTGTTATTAATATTCTTGTCAATGCTCAACGTGTTGGTTGTTTTGTAAATATGAAACTACTACCATGCTATGATTTCCTCACCTAGAATCCAATGAATCCAAATGGATTTATGGGTGTTATTGTCACTTCCCATAAATATTGTTGCCCACATATGGATAAATTCTAGAGCCCACCATGTGGCACAAATGATAGTCTCCTTGTAATTATGTTGGAAGATGATAAAGTGAGTATTCTATTCTTAAAAACATCATATTATGATGTAGTTACTTTGCAATTTGCTTGTTTTGAAATTCATTTGCTAGTCTTTTACACAATTTTTTATGTATGAATTTTGAAATTTCTACCATGATATGAATTTCACGAATAAAGGATTTCTTATTGTTGTTAAATAGATGACTGTGCAAGAACTACCTCCAAATTCAACTATGGAGGATTTGCTTGACAAAATAGCTTACAGAAGTTCATTTTTTACATTATATGGTTTGCCACTACAAGAGGAGCTAAGGCATTTGAGCCATATACTTTGGAAATGTTTCTAGTAGGGATTCCTATAGTTTTTAATGTTGTGATTATTTCACCTCATGGTTATTTTGGGCAAGAAAATGTTTTAGGAATGCTAGAAAAAACACTGGTGGACAGGTAAAATAATGTATCCCTACATTTGAATCTTGGGAAAAAAGCATATGATTGTTATCATTTAACTGATCCATATCTCTTGGAGCCCAAAAATCCATTTTCTTTGGATAAGCTTTATCTATAGCCTCAAAATAAACACTATTATAAGATGAAGGACCATTATGTCCTCTTGAGTCTTCAAAAAGTACGATGGAATGAAAATAGGTGAGGACTAGATCCAAATTTACCATGTCAGAACCTAGGTTCATTAAGATGACGATCTTGGTTTGAATATATCCACTATACAAAATAGGACTACCGATACTTATCGTTGCCATCTCTTTTTCATCATCAATACTAACATACTGAGGACTTGTAACTTGTGGAGACCCATGGCAGTCATTGCAATGCAATTTATTAGAATACATGTCATGTCCACAAGTTTTTATATTTAATCTTTGCATCCAATTTGGAGATTTCTTATTATGAGATTTACCACATCCGAAAATGGCATCATTCACATCATTTTGAAGAAGTCTACAAAGGTCAACATAATTTCTTTCACATTTACAAGTTCCCTCACATTTGTTGGTTTCTAAAGCTCAAACACTTTCATAACAAAACAGGAAAAGTCAAGTAGCAAAAATGGACCACTCCCTTTTCATCTACTGATATTAGAATGAAGTTTTATTAGAGGCATTGTTTGTTTGCTTTTTTTGGTTAGAAAATGGTTTGCTCTTGGTTTTATGTGACTTTCAATTTATCATATGTAACATGTTGATAAATGGGAAAGAATAATGTGACATTTATCTTGCAGAAATTGATTTTGAATGAAAGGATACAAAGTTTAACCTAGCTATAGTTCACTTTGGTAAAGGCGGGGGAACATCTTAAAAAGTTGTCTAACAATACACCATATACATAGTTTGAACATAAGAAATATATGGATTTTTCTTTTGTAGATATGTTCTCTTTTCTACCCAAGATATCACAACAAGAAAAATATTGATATTGTAGAAATTGTTTGAGGACCTCATTGAGGTCGATTTTTCTGATGTCATGCTTAATTGATACCTTCTCATATGTTAGGAAGACTTTAAATATAAATTAATATGTTCCTGAAACAAATTAGATTCAAATTTTATAGATATAAAAGATAAAAACAAATGTTAATTCTTTCGTTTGATTGTTACTTGAATTTGCTATGGGTAGGTTACAAGAAATGTGATTCGAAAAAGGATGGGGAGACAATGTAGAGCATGTCTTGGATATGATTCATTTTCTATTAAAGATCCTTCAAGAACTTGAGCTATCGACTTTGGAAATTTTTCTATTAGGGATTCCTATGGTTTTTAATGTTGTGATTCTTTCACCTAATGGTTAGTTTGGGCAAGCAAATGTTTTAGGAATTCCAAACAAGACATCAGTGGATAGGTAAACAGATTTTTTATAATTGCAATCTCCATTCCATGATATCCTCTCTTTATTGTTTGATTATATTTTGAACGTTTATTTTGATTTTGTTTTGTCCTTTAACTATGAAATAGAAAATAATTTGTATCATGTCCATTTAAAAAACCACCAAATCTTTAAGATGAAATTAGTATTACACAATATTGATTGGAACCCTTATAGCTATTTCGTGTTTAAAAAAGTTCATGACTATAAAAAAGTTTGCTTTCATGTTGTTATTTGAGCACATGTTGTTTATATACTTGACCAAGTTCATGCATTAGAAAATAAAATGTTGTTGTGAATAAAATGACAAGAATTAAACATCACACCTCAAATTATTTGTTTTCACAAGTTATTTACAGCTTGAGTTTTTTAGATGTAACTTAGTTGGCATGACTGTGCTTAATATTTCCTTGAAGGTTGAATACTAAGTTACTAAGGTGTTATTTTATATGGTGACATTTTATTTGCTTTGTTTGTACAAGTCAGCTAGCTACATTATAGTGGCCACTATCACCCAACTGAAGAAAACTTGTTCGAGTTCCTTGCTTGTATGGGGAAAAATGGCTTTGACATTGCTGATGTTGAGGTATATGTCATATAAAATCTTTATATTATACTTTAGTTTATATTCTAGTGTTCACTGTATTTAATGTCTTACACACTGCATTGCATATTCTTTTGTTTTCAGAAAAGGAACTCAGTATTGATGGTAAGAAGCAGGAATTGAAGAAAGAGGCTGAGAGAAATAACACTGGAGTGACAAATGAAAAAAGAGAGAGATAAGAGAGCTAGTCTAGTGATACCATCAGAGTCAATATCCCACATAAGACAAACTCATAGAGACTGATGGTCAAGTTTTCAGAGTTGGCGAATTCACCTGCAATGCCTTGGAAACACAATGATAATGCTTTGAAGTGATGAAACATCATTTCATGTGTAAATTGTAGTCCAACCAATATTAAGTTGGAAACTCATGTTGTAATACTTTAACATTTCATACAATAAAATTTATGTGTTTGAAATTATTCATAGTTGCACTTGATATTGTTTAGTATTGTAATTAACATATGCAACTTTGCTTTTTCATATTAGATGAACGTGCAGATTGTATGATATTTTTTTAATTTAGTTAAAAAATATACTAATTGATTTATGTTGATTAATAATGAACACATAAAATCAGTCTAAAACCACTAAATTAGTAGGTTATATTGATTAATGATGAACACAAATAAAATGAATATATGACTAAATTAGTCATTTATAATGATTATTAACGAAATTAAATGAAATGGATATAAATTACTAAATTAGTAGTTTATATAATGAATATGAAACTACCGAAAAAAGATAAATGACTACTGCAAATGATAAATTTTTAATTACAAATGAAGACTAAATTTTGCATATATATGACTATTAGTAGCTAATTTACAGTATCTTATAACACGACAAAAATTTCGTCATATTTCTCAGGTCATTAATTGGTTTCAAATGATGACTAAAATTTGCATATATATGATTATTAGTAACTAATTTACAGTATCTTATAACACGACTAACATTTTGGTCATATTTCTTTGATCATTAATTGGTTTTCTCGAGTGATCATATAGTAATATATTTTGTTGTATATTTGGTCATTAATTGTAGCAATTAATGACTAAAGCAATGACTAAATTAATCACTAAATTTAAGACTATATATACTACTAGACGATAAGATTGAGACAACCAATTAATGACTAAGCTAAAAACGACTAAAAGTTAGTCGCATTATAAGATACTGTAAATTAGCTACTACTAGTCACCAACTAAAAAATAGTCGTTTATATGCAAATGTTGTCGTTATTTTAGTAATTAATTAGCCATTTTGTACTAGCGTAAATAGGATTGCGAGTGTACATTATTGACAAGCTACCAATAAGGTATGATGTGAATTTATTTCAATTTATTTAAATCTAATGGAAGGTATGTGCTTCATACAGGAATGCATAAACATTCTCGGTTGGGTGGTTGAAATCGACTGCAAGAAATTGCAACAACAAAATGAATTTGAACATGCAACAGTATGATGGTAAAGCACTTCAGGAGTAGGGCCATTGTGGAACATTGGTACCCAATAGTGACCATTTATTTCCATGAGCATGCTATGGCCACTATGATGATTTTAAGGATGGGATATGCCTTAGTTTTTGTATCTTCCAATGTGAGGAAGCCTTGCCAAGGGATGGACTGCCCGAGATGGGGGTGCCAACACAACTTGGAAGGTGAGTGAATGTGCAAAAGGGGTGACTTGATTTCCCAAGGAACTATGTAGCAGAGAAGGGAAGGTCGGGATCGATTTCTTTTGGTCAATAAAATTTCCAGATGGAATCACATGCACATTGGGAGTGTGTCCTGAAATAATGAGCTGCTAACTGTTCACTGAGAGGACAAGTGGCACATGATTGTAGCATTAGTCATTGGATGTAACTTTGAGTTTGACAGTGGATTCTGGACCTGGTATTACTTTGAGGGTGGAGGTGTGAGCTTCTGGATTCCCTTGTTGTAGATGCAACCATCGTATCCTATTATTTGTTGGTTGAGAAAATGTGCATGTGTATATGTGTGTATTATTGTAAATACTATATCGAGCTGGATTTATAAAGGTCCATAGAAAGTATGATTATTTGCTGGGTGAAGCAAATGTGTATGTGTGTATATGTCATTATTATTGTAAATATTGTAATGAGTTGTGTTATAAAGCTCCAAAAAATGATATGTTTTTCAAGTTCATTGTAAATACAGCAATGAGCTCTCTTATAAATCTCCATGGGTAATATGTTTTGTTTTCAGAAATATTGTTGGTTATAAGTTTCATTTAACACGAAGGACAGTGTTCCCCCAAGGGGGAGGGTTCTATAATAGCCCTAGTTAAAAATACGTGTAAAAATATATAAGGCCACAGTGATGGGAAACATATTCCAAGATGAATGGTGGTTAAAAAATCCTAGTGGGTGTTCATTGGTTTTATTATAGCTAAGAAAATTTGCAAAGGCAATGAAGGCTATGGAAAGACACGAGGCATTAATTGGAATTTTATTTATGAAAATAATGGAAACTAGGAGAAATGGAAGATGAAAGGTCATATGTTGCATGTGAGGAGGAAAATGAAGGAAAATAATGGAAATTAAAAAAATAGAGGCCTCATTAATAAAAAGGCTTATGAGGATTAGTGGGAATGACTTGTTCATTTTAGTTTTGGAGTTCTCTTTCTATTCTCTCTCCCTCTCTCATATTCTTGGAGAGTTAGAGTTTTCTTGGAGCACTCTTCAAGGCTGTGGCATACTTGGATTCTTACAGAAAAAAGGAAAATAATGAGCAGGAAAGTGTAAGAGGACATTGCGATCAGCAACTATAGTGAGATTTCCTTGTAGATATTGAGTTTCATGTATGTTTCCCTCACTAGTTTGGCATGCATGGAACATGCATCTGGCTTTTTGGTTATGACATGCCATTGGCATGGAGGATGCCTGGATTGATAGTGGATTTTCCTAGCCTTGCCAGTTCCTGGATAGCCATGGAGTTTGTGAGTTTATTTCCTTGTTTTGTTTTGGATGGTTCGCATGTTTTGTTTAGCTTGGGTTGAGTTATTAGTTCCTAGAGCCTTGGTTGGAAAATCTCCTTAGAAGCCCTGTAACGGATTGGGTTGAGTTACTAGTCCCATAGCCTTGGTTGGAAAACACCCTAGAGCCTTGTAATAGCTTGGGCTCGGTTACTAGTCCCGTAGCCTTGGTTGGAAAAATGCTCTAGAGCCTTGGTGGGTTGAGTTACTAGTCCTGGAGCCTTGGTTGGGAAAATGATCTAGAGCCCTTGGTGGGTTGAGTTACAAGTCCTGGAGCCTTGGTTGGACAAATTCTTTGGAGCCTGGTAAAAGTTGTACGTTGAGTTACTAGTCGTAGAGCCTTGGTTGGACAAATGCTCTGGGGCCCGTCAGCAGCCATTGGTTGAGTTACTAATCTTAGAATTCGGGTTGGAAAAAACACTCTGGAGACATGGAAGACTTAGATAGATACCCATCTGATGTTTCTTTTATGATGTCCAACCGTGAGGTGGAATCACTATTTGATGGGTTGATGTGGATGGCCCTTGGAAGCCTTGGATGAGTTTTGATTTATGTGTTCTATGAGATCCCACATTCATTCTTGGAATATGGCATCGGGGTGAATGACTGAAGGGAGATTTGGCTCAACCATTCTACTGTCGGTTGGAATGTGGAAGTCCCATCCCAGTTTTGGTTTTAGCATCGTTAATGAAAGAGTATTTCTCCTTGTATTTCTATGAGTATTATGATGGATTATATGTGGTGTATATGGCGGTGATTTCATAGATACTTTTACCCCTATTATGATGGTTATGTATATGTTTTGTGACAACAACTATGTATCGCTCTCATTATGTTTTGACTTATAAATGAACAGACAACGTATCTATGACCTAATGGATGGGATGGTAGTTAAAGTGATAAGGAAAGAATGCTTCATGGTGAATCTCAAATAATTATGAGACCCCTATGCTAAGATCTATTATTTACACCTGTAGGTTGCATATTTACTAAGTGTTTGACAAAATGTTTGTCATGGTTAGGCTTGGTTAGGTCAATCCCTTGATCAATTTTTGTGTTAGAGGATTTTTATTGGTGTCATTTATTGTCTTGGAAAGTCTCATCAAGTTCTAGGCATTGGTTTGGAGACTAGCCCTGAAAAAGTGGCTTAAATCTCACAATCTCTGGCATAGAATTGGCTGAAAAAGACTACAGTCTCTCCCTTGCAGGCATTGTGGGAGAGACTATAGGGTTCCAGTCACATGCATGCCATATCATGGGAGCGAATATGTGTTTAATTCATTGATATGTTAGGATAACTCAGGGGTTGGGCACCTGGAGTGGTGGATTAGCTCCTGGGGGTGTCAAAGTACCCGAGGGAGGTCTGTAAGTTCTTGTTTCATCGACTCCATTTCCTTAAGGTTACCTAGGAGGTTGAGTCTTATCACAGTAGCCTCTCATCACATGTTTACCTTGATTGACCGGTTGCTTGGGTAGATGTGGGAGGAGGGTGATACATGAAAACTCAACACCCCCATTTTTATCTTATTTATTTCAAATAATGGGGACCCGTTCCATTAATTTTGGCTAAATTGCTTTTAATATTTTTAATATTTGGTTAAGTTTCCAACTATTTTGCTAGATTTTCATCTTATTCAGATTCTTCTTTTGATTGTTGCATTACATTTGAATTTTCAATGACTTTCACTTCATCTCATTTGCATGCATGGTTTACAAATGGCGCTTCTCCAAAGTTTGATAAATTTTTCTTGACAGGTCTAAAAAATGTATAAAATGTATATTATGTTAATTGTTGTAAGTTATTTGTAAATATTTATTTTTAGTTATTTTTTACTAATTAATTTATATTTTCACTAATGGTCCTACAAAATCACTGCAACCAAATCGTATAACAATTAAAATTGTGTTATCGGATTTCGAAATTTACTTCAAATTTAATTTTTAATAAAATTCTTAGATTCGAAATACTTTAATATCAAGTGGCTATAGTTTTAAATGCCAGGCCTTGAATTTGCAAAGTGGTTGTAGTTTATAGGTGGGTCCCACTCCCCATAGACCTTATTTCACACATCCCCGTCATTCCCTACTCCTTACCGTGGCACCTTGGGACATCTTTTATCATAGCATTCACCTTCGATATGGCTTACTCTCAAAACCTCCAATATTACTCACCTCTGATTCTTGACATCACTGATCCCACCTCCCTCTTTATCTCATTGAACCTCAAAACTTTTTAAACCTCGAAGCTTTTTCATAATACTTCTGATATCTAATGGCTCCATTCCTCTGGTCTCCTATGGCTCTATTGCTCCGATCTTCGGTATTTCACTTGCCCTCCGATGTTCTGATATCCATTCTTCCCAAGGTTCCGATGAATCTACCTTATGCTTCCCGATACTCTTCATACATCAGAGCTCGGTAATTTCGTCCATCATAGCTTCATTTTAAAACCTTTGATATCACTTCATCTCTGATGTTAGATGTCCCTTATAACTTCGATGTGCGCGGTTATAAAACGTTGATTCATATATTAAAGTTTGTATAAAGATTTATTAACACAGAGAATTTATTTCATATTAGTTATCTAATTGTGTGAATATAATATTATGATACTGTTGAATAATGTATTTTATTTATATAATGTTTAATAATTTAATTTAATTAATTTCTAATTAATATTTTTATTTTCTAAATAATTTAATTCATATGAGAATTATATTTGATTTTGTAATTAATTCAACTTTTTTTTAGTTAATAATTTAATTTAATGTTTGTAAATAGAATTCAGATTCTTTTGACACCTCATCTTTGGAGAGACATATATGGAGATTTACTCAACCAAATCAAGCCCAAAATAGCTCATTGGAAAGCTAAGATAGAGGAAGATAATATGGAATGATTAATTTTAGAAAATATCATCATTTAATGACCCATAAATCTAGCGGAAGGTAAAGTGATGAATTTGAATAAAAAATTAAACTTTTATGTTGATTTGGGAAAATCTTGTTGTGTTTGGAAATATTGTTGTTACTAATTCCTCCTTCAGCATTACTCAAAAGAAAATAAAACCCAATAGAAGCAATTACATCTTGAATTTTGTTTGGATTTTTATTTATTTTTATTTTTTAACAATTTGTTGAGAATGAGTTTTTGTCTTCTATTTTGTTCATTAAATTTGTTTTAATTTATGAATTTTAATTGATTGTGGTAGGAGAGCAGTTGAGGAGATGAGAAAGAAAATATTTTGATTAATAGAATTGTTCCAACAAGAGACAAAATAAAATTTTGGCCAATCAATTTATTGGAGAAAATTTTTTCTGCAACAATTCTTTCAATTTAATTCTCTTTTATTATTATAAATTGGGCTTTTGTTGAATGGAATGGTGGTTCCAGATCTGAAACTTGGGGAGGAAATTCTCTGCAAAGAGAGGGGTTTTTTCACTATTGTAGGAAGCAATAGTTTTGTAGAGAATTAGCTATTTTGGACCATACTTATGGAGACTAAAAGAGATGTATTTGAGCTCTGAAAATTTCATGCTATCATGAAATTTTCTGAGAATTTCATCTACTTAAAGGTTGTAATCAAATCTTTAATTCTTGTACACTATTGTTGGAAATAGAGGTTGATTGGTGGCCTACATTTAATAAAATTTGTCGCAATTATTGATCCAAATAAATATGTTGTCTTTTGAAGTTTTTCACTATTGCAAATTCATTTAATTACATGTTTGTTTTAATCATTTGGAAGTTATCTTTTAATGATGGATCTAATTTCTATCAAATTTAATTCTGAACTGAAGTAGATAAATAAAACATACTTGCTAACTATTTAGAAAATTCATGATAAGTTTATATTTATTTTAATAATGATTGTTTTATTAGAACTATTTCCTTAATGCAATCATATACTTTTAGTTTGAATTCATTTTATTTGAATTTGGAGGTATGTGCACTAGAGATCTAATGACTATTCATCTGATAGCTGAACTCATATACTTGATTGAACTAGTAATAAGTCTTGGAACTATTTCCTTGGCTTATTAACTTCATTTTTAATCCAAATTCAAAGCTCGTCCAAATCTCCTTTTTAACTTGCTCTTGGTTGAGAGGAGGACTAATCCTCCCTTCAATCGAGATAGATTTAGAATTTACTTTCTGTTACTTAGAGTAAATTTGTTTTTTTTCTAATTATAGCATGCTAGAAGTCCTCTTACACAAAGGCAAACTTTAGAGTGGTTTTGCTAAGCCATTAATTCATATTAAGGATCACTTTATTGCCCGAGCTCAGCAAGTGGGTTGATCTCATGTCTCTTCTCTATTGGCAACTAATAAACACATTACAAGTGAGTAGAGATAGAATGAAGGTAATTGGACCTAGTTTAACCAGTTGGAACCACCATTCCAAACAGAAAAGGGACTTATTCAAGCTCCTGACCAGCCGGTCTCCCTTATAATGTTAACATGATCATTTTGGACTAGAAACAGAGCCCTGATGCAAGAGGTACAATTGGTTTGCTACGAGTCTAGGAAACTGAATGAGCATGAGCATAACTATATAACTCATGATCTTGAGTTGGCATACATTATTCATGCCTTGAAGATGTGGAAACATTATCGTCTTCGTAGGAGGTTTGTATTGATGAGAGATCACAGTGGGTTGAGATATTTGTTTGACCAACTGAATCTAAATTCCAGGCAAGCTAGATGGTTGGACACCCTTAGCGAGTTTGACTTTGGGATCAGATACTTTAAGGGATATAAGAATAGGGTTGTAGATGCTCTCAGTAGCAGAATGCAGATGAACCAAGTTGCAACAATGAGCTCATATGCGATGGATTTACAAGATCAAATCTTATAGGTAGGACAATAGGATGATAGGTATAGGGCACTTAGGCATAGGTTACAATAATAGGGTAGAGGTGATTAGGATGTGGACTATCATCTCAAGGTAGATGGCTTGGTGAGATTTAGGGATAGGATCTATGTGTTAGGTGACAGTGGGATCAAGAATCTTATCTTGACGGAGTTTCATGCTAAGCCATATTCAGGTCACCCAGGATATCAGAAGACGTTGACAATAGTGAATAAGTTCTACTATTGGCCGAATCTAAAGAAGGAAGTGGCAGAGTTTATGGCTAGATGTTTGTATTTTCAGCGGGTGAAAGAATCTAGGTGGGTTTATTCAGTTTATTTTGATTCCAGACTGGAAATGGGAGGTATTTTCCATGGATTTCATTACAGGTTTTTTGAGGACATTGAGGCAGCATGATTTTATCATGGTTGTAGTCAATAGGTTAAGAAAGGTAGCTCACTTCATTCCAATGAAGACTACTTATTCAACTACTGAGGTGGCAGAGGTCTTCTTCAGGGAGATCATGAGCTTCCATGGTGTTCCCTAGAAGATTGTGTCAGAAAAGGATGCTAATTTCACTTCCAAGTTTTTGAATCAGTTGTTTTTAAGATTGGGGATAGAGTTGGCCTTCAATACAACTTATCATCTACAGCCAGATGGACATATAGAGAGAGTAAACAAGATTATAGAGGATAGGCTGAATATTTATGTCATGCACCAACAAAGGGATGGGATGAGTGCCTTCCATGGTTGAGTTTGCATACAAAATTGGTTATCTGGGCTCACTGAGGATGAGTCTATTTGAGGAACTCTATGGGTGGAGTTGTAACACTTCCATCAACTAGAGTGATCTAGTGAATAAGGTACTTGTTGGACCATATATGTTGGCAGAGATGGAATAGGAAATACATGGATTTTACTAGGTTTATAGTGGTTTTAGCCTTTCCTTTCCATTTTCAAATAGCCATGGTGTGATGGGATTCTTTCTCTATTGAGCTTTGGATTTCCAGAAGGTTTTGTATCTACATGAGGTGGTCCCAAGAAAATCCTAAGGATTGGGTGTGGATATGGTTTTCTCTAGGAAGCCCTCAACAAGTGGTTGGTGATAGGAAAATTCCTCAAGGGATGGTGAAGGAATTTTGAGACATCCAAGCTCAATTGGTTTTTCTAATCTCAGGGCAAGTTAGGTGAGATCATGATATGGTGAGGGTGGAGGTGGTTTAACATGTAGATTCCCTTGGTTGTTTATGGATTGGTTTACCCCATTAGATCCCAAATTCATGTTTGGAATACGTCACAAGGGTGATTGGCTAAAAGAAAGATTTGGTTCATCCCATATATGGTCAGGTGGTACATGGAAGTCCCTTACTTTGTTGGTGTTTGCATATGGTTTATGAGAACTAAGTCCGTCCTAATTTTGATCAGTAAATGTATGTGTTATTATGTGGCTTTAATGGTTCATCTCTCATTTTTATTTATTGGGTTATATGTCGGTTATAAGCATGGTTATTTGAAAGTTCTAATTGTGGCTCTTATCACATTTCAATTATTGAATTTCCAGTTAATGAATGCATGACATAATTGGTTTTATGACAACTATTATGAGAAGGCATTGGTCCTTCTTTTTTAACCTCAAATAAGCTTTATATCCCTATGTTTCAGATATGCATTTATGTCCTGTATGTTGCATGTTTACCATGTGTTTGATGGAATGCTAGTCCCAATTAGGAGGGGTCAGGTCAAGTCGTGGTTCAAGTTTTGGTTTATAAGATTTGTTTCTATGTCACTCATTATTTCTGGAAGTTTCACTAAGTTCTCGGTAAAGGCGTGAGTCCTAGACCTAAAACATTGGCTCAGAATTCGAGGTCTCTAGCATAGAACTGAATGGAAAAGTCCACACTCACTATCAAGTAGGTTTATGGGGATGACTAGAGTCTTACAGTCACTTGCATTCCTTGGCAAGGGAGCAGTTGAGTCTCTAGGTCAGTAAAAAGGAGAGTTATCTAAGGGGTTCAACACCTCGAGTAGTTAGGTTGCTCCTACAGGTCTTGTAGCACCCGAGGGAAGTCTCGAAGGTCTTAATGTCGACTCCATTTCCTTAAGATCATATATGAAGTTGATTCTTATCATAGTGATTGTTAACTCATGTTTACCCCGAGGAAGCTGGTGAAAGTGGGTAAATGTAGGAGGAGGAAGTTACGCTTAAGGTAAGGTGCATACCTCAATAGTTCCAAGAACTTAGTTGTAAAATCTTCATCCCTCATATATCCCATCTTCAACTCATAGAAATCCTTAGACTTACCTTCGTAGTATCTCTTTGATAAGTATTTCTTCCTAAAAATTCTTTCGAACTCATGCTAACTCAACTACTCTATCTTGATGCCTCTTACACACTTCACATCTTCCCAACAGATGTTCACTTTTCCCTTGAGATTGAAAATAATTATCTTGGCCTTCATATTTTTTGTATAATCATGCAACTCAAACAAATTATTCATCCCAAGAAATCATGTCTCTGCATCTTTCAGTTTCTTCAGCTCTCCACCAAAGGTAGGAGACTTGGCTTTCCTGAACTCATCTAGTAAGTACTATTTCTCATTCCCCCTATAAGGATGATAGTGGTGATGACCATGTTGTATCTCTAATCTAGAACTAGAATAGAATCCATAACCACTACCTCTCCTATTAGGGGTATCCATCCATCTACCACCTCTAACTGTGTCATCCATATATGACGTGTGCCTTTCGTGAGATCTACTACCATATGCCCCACTTTTCCTGTCCTCCTGTCCATACCTAATCCATGGTTATACCTATCTCTATAAATATGATAAGCTTTGAAGAATCACTACAATGACCTTTGCTTTTTTTCCTATGCCCTAGCAAGTCTTTCCTGTGACTGAATGATTTTGTCATTATCTGTGCTTACAACTTCAGATCTTTGTCTTTAAACTTCTCAACATATGTGCTATTTTAGGAGAGTACTCATCTATTTGTTCCTCATATGATATATAGGGAGAGTCATGTGAATTGAAATCCATCATTTTTCTAGTCATCTTTGATCTTTTACTTCATGCAAACATACCATATCAGATAACAAAATATAAACATAATCAAACATACCTTAGTGAAGTTCAGGAGAGGCTATCTCATCTGAAAAAGCCAACCCAGATTAGCATAATATATATATATATATATATATATATATATATATATATATATATATATATATATATATATATATATATATATATATATATATATATATATATATATATATAGATATATATAGATATATAGATATATATATGAAGTCGCCACAACTATGAAATGGCCATCACGAGTAATAACCAACATGCATGCATGATAAACACTTAGTAAATTGGGCATGAATACATAACAATCACATCCACCCCGAGGTCCGATGTTGCAAGCTAGATTTTATACCAATATGTAACCACCCACTTCCACATTTACTTAATTTCACTAGCCTACTAGGGTAAACATGAGACAAAGAGTTACTATGACATGACTCGACCTCCAAGCTTCAGTTATGAAAGTGAGATCGACAACTGACTTCTCACAAACATCACTTGGGGCTACAAGACACTCATGGGCCAAAGGACCACCCAATGTGACTAGACCCTCAGCTGGGGTTGTTTTTATCACAACTTAAACCCCAACCACATGCACAACAAGGGAAGGGTGTAGTTATAGGGCTCCAACTACATGCAGTAGACTCTATCCATGGGATTACAGCTCAAAATATCCAATTAAGAGGGTGTGATCCCGAGATCTACGCCACATTTCTAGGCCAACCTCTAGACCACTACCCAGAACTACTTGTGACTTTCCAGAATCATTATTGACATGATGAAAAATCTAAAAATTCAATCTTTAATCAATAACTTGACCTATACCTCCTATAGCACACTAGATATTTCATCAAACATATGGAAAACATAGAAGCTGCAGGTCATGAATGCATATCTTATCATAAGAGTTTGAGATTCATCTCAGAATTCCCAAGAAGGCTTTATGCCCTCTCTACATAGCTGCAACAACATTTATTATTCCATATATTCATCAATAAATCCACATCATATAACCAACATATAAGTAGCAAATAACCAACAAGTACACATCATAAATGGCACAAATCATATAACCAAAAAATAGCCATCATGTACACCATGGAAACTCAGCCATAATACACCAATATAATACTACAAATGCTCATTGATCATAATAAGGAATTGTCTCATATTAACATAGAAAAATACCAACCAAGTCAGGTAGTACTTTCATGTGCTATCTGACCATATATTTGGCTAAACAAAATCTCTCTTTCAGCCAATCTTCCCCACATCATATTCCAAGCATGAATGTATGATCTCATGGAATAACAAAGAAAAAACCAAAATAGGGATTCCAAAGGCCAAACCATCTCAACCCTCAACCACAATGATTCCACCTCCACGACTGAACATCATTAACACCAACCAAGTCAGACTCGACCCAAGATGTCGAGGGATTTAGGAACTAGTATCTCAACCCACATCCTTCTGGGGATCCATAGCATTTGTCCAACCCAACTCCAGGGAATTGTAACATAGCCCACCAAGGGCCCTAAATCGTTTGTCCCAACCTAGGCTCCAGGACTAGTAACTCAACCCAAGTTGTTCTAGGGCTTCCAGAGTGTTTGTTCCAACCCACATCCATAAGGAACATGAGCATCAATCACGAAAACAATCAAGTGGAAAATCCACAACACCATGGCTATCTAGAAGAGGGCAAGACAAGTTTAAAACCATTGTTAATATACGCAATCCTCCATCCCAATGACAACACATAACCATATAATCACATGCATATACGATGCATCCATAAATCAATAAGGAAATCAGACATGCAACCTGTTATCTGCAAAGAAATATAGTTGTAGTTGTTAATACATTTGTTCCCTTGTGATTTCCTTCTTTCTCCAATCCAAGTGAATGCTAAAGTGCTCCAAGAATTCTCTAAGTGTGCAAAAGTATGAGAGAATGAGAGAATGGAAGAGAGCTCCAAAATGGAAATTGGAAAAAGCTTCAGGTGACAAAAATTGTGAATTGATCCTCATAAGCCTTTTTTTATCATTTATGGCTCTATTTTCTTCATTTTCCTTCAATTTCCCTCTCATGCAAATATGTGCCTCTTCACCTTCCTTTTCTCCTATTTTCCTCTATTTCATAAATAAAATACCAATTATTTCCACGTTTCCTTTCCCAATGCCTTTGTAATTTTCTATAACCATTAATTAATCACTAGTGATACCCATCGCTATGTTTTTCCCAACATTCATCTTGGAATACATGTCCCATGACCTTGGTATTATTTTATTTACATGGAAAATAAACCCAACCTTGTTTACATGGAAAATCAACCAAGGGTTGTTGCAAACCCTTTGTCATTCAAAATTTCTAACATCCATTTTCTTTTGAGGGACAAGGACCCTTTTGATAATGGAAACCTTGTTAGGGTCAACTTGGATCCCTTCCTTGGAAAGGAAGTGACCTAGGACAATCCCATCATTCATAAAAAAATCACACTTTTTGGGACTTAGTGAATGATTCATTTCAATGCATCTCCCCTAGACCTTCCACAGATTGGAAAGAGCTCCTTGGAAATCATTTCTGTAATGGGTGAAGTCATCTATGAATATTTCAACAATGTAATTCATGAGATCAACAAAAATACTCAAGACTTACCTTTGGAAGGTAGTAGGGGAATCGCACAAACCAAATGGGAGGTCCATATAGGAAAGGTTACCCATGGGCATGTAAAGGTGGTCTTGTCTTGATCATTAGGGATGATATAGATTTGATTGTATCCAATAAATCCATCTAGGAATGAAAATAACTTCTTCCTTGCAATGTCATCCAGGACATGATGAATGAAAGACAGAGGGAAATGGTCCTTCATTGTAGTTTTGTTGAGTTCCCTTTAGTCAATGCAAATACTCCACTTCCCATTTTTCTTAGGTACAATGACAAGAGGAGACACCCAATCACTATCTAAAATGGGGTAAATGAACCCTACATCCAACAACTTTTGCAACTCCTCTTTTACAATATACTTAAGAGCGGGATTCATCCTCCTATGGGGTTGGCACACAGGTTGGCATCCCTTCTTGATGTAGATATGATGAGTACAAATTTAGGGATGTGTTGTAGTGACTATAACACCCTCCAAAATTGTGGACCTCATCCAATTTCGAAGCCTTCCTTGGGTTTTTCCTTGATGTTTTCAAGCACTTGGGCTCATCTTGTGAGCTCGTAGTGAGTCTTTGCAACCTCCTCACTTGATCGTTCAACGGAAATCTTTTTGCATGTTGGTTACAATGTCATTCTTACAGCCATGTTCTCGTCACACACAAGATCCCACTTCATGTGCACAAGTTTTATTCGCTATGTAAACAACCTTCACACTTACACATGAAGTTGTATGCACTATCACACAAGCGTCATCGCGATCATTCAATGATCTATCACAAGTGTCACACTTGTCACTCACACCATCAATCAATCACACCGAGCATATGTTGTCTTGATGGTGTGAGGCATCTTGTCATCGATTCATGTTGAGTGTGTATTCACAATGTCTCGTATGCACAAGTTCACTCACCCACACACTTAGTCATTTTGTTGAAGTTATGATGACCAGATCACCCTCCAACAGTCTGACTTACACCCTAGAATTGACTCAACAGACTATCATCCAGGACAACCTATAAGTGTCAAACAAGCCAATTCAATTTGTGTTTCCCTCAAGCACATCAGCCAAGCCTCCGGCTAGTCAACTAGAGAGTTTGACCACGTAGGACCCCAGGACTCACTCCCCTAAAAAATTGTGCAAAATCTAACAAGAATGCCCGCTCCGCTGACTGAAGATACTGCGCAGACAGGCCAAACAAACACCCAATGTCTGTCACTATCTCCCTCAAAAAATTGCGTAGTTTTTCCAGCCGGCCACTTAGTCAGTCGGCTTGCTTCTTGCCCAAAAAACTGTATAGATTTCATGAGCATTCCCTCAGCATCCCTCTCAGCTCAGAAACTATGCAGAGGTGTTTAGTAGGCTAGCCTCCTAGCAATTACGCAGTTTTTGTCACCAGCAATCTAGCAGTTGGCTATTAGCTCCATGAAAAAAATGCGCATTTTTTCCCAGCAAGCCTCCTGTAGCCTACTACCAGCTCCTCGGAGGAATTGTGCAGTTTTTGCTGCCAAGCCCCGCTACTGCCTGCACTGCTTCCCTCAAGAAATTGTATAGATATTCCCTCTAGTCAATCCAGAT
Organism: Pinus tabuliformis; assembly: GCA_031772625.1. Taxonomy (NCBI): domain Eukaryota; kingdom Viridiplantae; phylum Streptophyta; class Pinopsida; order Pinales; family Pinaceae; genus Pinus; species Pinus tabuliformis. The sequence goes on along the minus strand of CM062806.1, from coordinate 407,754,082 downwards.
CTCACAAACAATCACAGCTAATCTGGATTGTCCATCTTAGTCTCCCAGTCACTTCTGCAGAATTTTCAACGGAAGTACCCAGAGCCCACATCCCAACTTGAAATATGCCTTGCACAGTTTCATAGCCTTGTCCTCTCTCCCGATCACTTGCATCCAAAAGAAAATGACAATGCATAATGGTAGACTAGGAGGTTATTGGATTTGATGTCGTATCATCATGAGTGATTGCAGATCCAAGTACATGGATGAGACATGACGTGACAACGAATAGGATGAACTAGGAGAGCACATGCGAAGAGATTTGTTTGGGAATGGATGATGCATGAGAGAATATTTTTTCGTGAATGGACGAACATCTGAATCATGCCAAAGCACAAGAAAAGGATAGACGTGCACATGCGACATCAAGCGAGCACCAAGACCATTGAAGACTCTGCACACCTTGTCATACGAAGATGAAGCTATGATGAAACAAGAGCACATCCATCACTCAACAGCACTCTAGCTTGACATGGACACCACCAACAGCATGAACATACCAACACTGTCATGTCAAGTCGTGTCATGAATTATCTCGGCCACATTACTACTATGGGCCATACTGTTGTAAATCAATGTAATGTAACGTGGAAGTCCAAGAGACCCACATATAATCTGAAGAGTCATGTAATGTTGAAAAGTCATGAAAGTCAAAAAGTCATGAGGGAAGTTAAATAGTCACAAGGGCCAGTTTTACCCTTGGCTATAAATACCCCTCATTTGTACATGCAAAATACTTTTCACCTTGTCTCGTCCCACATTGCCTTGAGAGTCTATAGTCTTTCCTTTGAGGAGCTAGTAGTGGCTCCAACGCCCCTTTCATGGGGTTAGTAATGTATGGTGTACCGATATGTCTTGGAACTTTTTCTTAATTCAGAAGCATGATAACATGCCAATACATTTTCACACATATATTGTAATTGTTTGTAAGATTAATCTTGGAACAGTTGTAATGCATGTTTCTTTAACTTGTGTTAAAGCATTTGAACTATTTCGGTTGTCTAATACATATATTTATGAAAATGTGTTGTATAAGTTGTTAATGTTGTCTAGCCTGCGTGGGTTGCCTCACTCGACATCAGACCAAACATTTCCCGTAAACCTGTTATAATGACTGTCGCACTCGCGTGAACTACTTCGTTTACTGGTGTACGTGCTATCCCTCCTTGTGTGTGTGACTGTGACATCTATGTGGACTACTTCGTAAGAAGTTGTGCATCTCCTGGCCTGTTGTGTGTCTCTGATAGATTTGGGACTCTTCCCGTTCGACTGGAGATTCACTTCCACCCTCTCTCTATGTGATGAAAGAACCTTGACACAAGTAACACTAGCACTCACTAGGCACGCGAACCTTAAAGACAAAGCATACCACTCTCATGTGCTGACAAGCAAGAGCTAAGGAATACATTTAAGATAATGGAAACCAGGACATCATACTGGATGGGACTCCTACAACAAATGATGTGAGGTCTATTTGGGACTTCATATTGGGAAGATCCCATAATTGTTAGTGGGTCAAGCACTGTCAACATTTCTAGCGCTAGGAGGGCCGCCAGTTGTTTATGGCTGAATGTCCTCTCAACCCCACTCATTAATCATCTAGTCAAGGAAGTAACTTGCACTCCATCTCACGCATGCATGACTCTAAAGTTGGTTACTCCTCACATCCCATATGTGAGCATGAAATTTCACATCAACAACTCCACTCCGTCTGTCCCATCACCCGTCATTTTGCGAAAGTAGTCAGATTGATCCCCGCAATACAAGGGTTGTTGTATCGTCGGTGGAAGAAGAAGTTCTCTCCACACTTGAAGGTCTGGCAAAAGCTGTTGAGAATGGAGAGGAACTTATGGTCTTCAAATAAGGAGAACAAGACACCCTAATGATTTTGGGCTCAAATTCTGGTACACGAGGTGGACGGGAAGGCAGTGGAGGAGGCAGAGGCGGAAACGAGCCAACAGACTCAGAGCTGGAACTATCAGATTATGAAGAAGAGGACGAGAATGAAGAATAATAATACATGGCTGACCAAAATCTGGAATGGATGACTCAGGGACCATTGGCTCTCCTGGGTGTTTTGCACAAGATTCTAAAGCATTCGAAGAGAATGCTCACAAGGCATGACCCTAATAGAGAAGTGAGGGTAGAAGATAATTTTGACAACTTCTACCTACAGTTGCAGACACTTGAGGTACAATACGATGACGTTGCATGCAGATTGTTTCCATGTACCTTGTATGTTCGCACAACAGTATTGTATCACAGCCTTCCTGTCAGCTCCATCCATAGTTGGGGTACGTTTAAATGCATGTTTCTGGAAAATTTTGCTGATGATAAGACCCCAGCCATGTTACTCAAAGAATTGGGAAGCCTGAAGATGGAGGGGAAATAAAAGGTAAAAGATTTCAATCAGAGGTTTCTGCGCATATTGAATAAGTTTGCAGTGGACATGAAACCTCATGACTCTATCACTATTGATTACTACATGTCTGTGCTGCCAACCTGCATTGCACAGTTCGTCAAGTGAGCTGTGAAACTAGAACTATTAGAAAAGTGCGAAGAGGCAATTGTTGTAGAGAAGGACCTGTGTGTGATTGGAGTTATTGAGGATGATGAACCAACGAAGGACTCCAGAGATGTGATCAGGAAGCCCCAAGCTGCAATGAGAAAGCATAAGGATAAGGAAACTAGTGATATTGAAACCCTTACTTGTTTAGTAAAAAAATTGACAACAGAAGTATCTGAGATCAAAAAACAAATAGTTGACACATATGCGAGCAAACGACTGCCTAGAAAGAGACAAGAAAGTATGTCATCAAGCATGAATCACTTCCCTACTAAAACTGCATAGAGCTCCAGCTCAATGTTCCAGTTCGAACAATGCAAGGAAAACAAATTTTGTTCATTTCATGAAGATGATCACCCGGAAGGGTCTTGTTCAGACTGGAAATTACTTTGATGCTTAGTATGCAATCACATTCCAAACATGATGAGGAGTGCACAGGGATAGCTGGGAGACACAAATGGTGACGAAGATGTTGCACCTGATGAGGCATCAAGCGCTGGGCAGGTGGTGAACATGTATCAGTGCTTGCAAGTAGCGTAGAAGACAAACACCGAGAAGTAGCCCCAAAAGCAAAATGGTCATTACAATCTCAGAAGTCAAGGGGATCCCACTACACTTGGGGAGATGCAACAAAGGCTTGAACTATTGAGGAAGTTTGATCCACCAGCCATCCAAAATCAAAAAACACAAAGAAAACTCAAGAAGATAATGGTGGACAAGAGTACCACCATGAGCAAAAAACTGCAAAACACTCCATCGGACAACACGAACACCAATCTTACCTCGAACATCTCAATGATTCTACCCACTCTAGATTACAACACTGTGGAAGACATGAAGAAAAATATCTCAAACATCATTTTTTTCGAGTTGGCTAAGATTCAGAGTCAGTGGGACATCTTGTTGCATGCACTGTGGTAGACATTTAAGGACGACGTAGTCTCTACCAGGAAGGGAGAAAGCACACCTCCCGGATCACTTTCAATTGTGCCAAAAAAACTCTAGATGGAATAAGAAAACTTTTTTTCCCTCCTTTCATGCTCTCATTTCAAATCTTTAATTGTAATGTTCACAATTGTTTGGTTGATTTTGGCGTGGAAGCCAATGTCATTCCACTCTCCATTACCAAAAATATCAATGCGCAATGGAGCAATACATTTATGCAGATCATCCAACTCAATCAGACATTTGTACCAGCCATTGGTCAACTTCAGGATGTGATCATCCGACTATCTCATGATAGCCAAGTTCACTAGTGCATAAACATTGTTGTTGTGGGCATACCAGAAGTGTACGTCTTACTACTCAGTAGAGACTGGTCCAACGAGCTGAATAGATACTTTTCTACAGATTGGTAGCACATGTGGATTCCATACAAGGGAAAAAACAATAAATTCTAGGTGTTATCTGAGAGATGCATGAGGCACAATGTCACTCTCATCAATGGTAAAAATAAACAATTGGCCTTTCCAGAACTCATGTTCGGAAACTTCCTCTTGGAAACAATGTTGGGGTGTTATCCCGCACGACCAGCTCCAACCCCAACATACATGTAGTTGGGTCTCCTTCCTTTCCCAACTAATGGAAATAAGACATGTATAGTGCATTGTAACATTAGTAGCGGTAGCAATAGTGATCACAGTAGAAGTAGTGCAATCGCGTCGACCGGTCCATGTATAGACGAGTTGTGGACAATGTACTTTGAAGGATCAAAGGCACATGATGGATCAAGAGCTGGGTGTGTCTTGATTGACCCAAAACATAGGAAACATTTGATTTCAAGCTGCTTGGACTTCGAGTGCAGAAACAACATTACTGAATATGAAGCACTCGTGTTGGGCTTGCAAAAATCCATTAGCCTCAATGTGGTCGCACTCAAAGTGGTAGGTGATTTGGAAATAGTGGTGCAACAGGTACATAACACCATACATTATTTATCATCTCATCTCAAAAGTTACCAACAAGAGGTATGGAGACTGATCTCTAACTTCCAAGAACTTAATATCACTGATGTACCAAGAACGCGTAATGCAGTTGCCAATGCTTTGGCAAACTCAACTTATAGAATGCCACCACTTAGGGATAGATTTACTATTGATTTTTGTATAGACCTTCTATCCTGGATAACATAACTAATTTACGTGTGTTTGATGATGATCAACAGACGCTACATTTCATGGCCAGTGCTGATATCTCCAAGGATGCAGCAATAAATGAAGATGAGCATGAGCAATCTTTGCAAGATGGGGGAAGATAACAAGAAAGGCCACCTCATCCCAAAGGGTGTGGTATCTTTGGAAAATCACTATGACTTGCAATAACACTTTAACGGGCCAAGTAACAACAAAACCCACAACTCTACCATGATGCACAAACTGATTAACTTGGGGACAGAACAAGATCTGAAGTTCGTCAATCTGTGTATGTGTTGCACACAGCAGCAGCGACAAGCCTTTGTCCACTTGTTCAAACCGTACTGGGATGTGTTCACATTGACATATAATGATCTTCAAACTTATGACACATGAATAATCCAACACATCATTCTAATCTAAGAAGGGGTCAAGCAATATCAGCAGATGCTAAAGAAAGTACATCTTTCACTTGAACCCCTCATACAGAAAGCGTTCACCAAGCTATTGGATGCATGGATCATATACAAAGTTCATCACTCCACATGGGTTTCAAACTTTGTTCCTATATGTAAGAAGTTTGGGGAAATTCGCTTGTGTGTTGATTCCCAGAACTTGAATCGCACCTTAGACAACGACAACTACCCTGTGCTGTCTATGGAGCACATTTTGCAGACAGTACCTGGGGCACAATTGTTTTCCTTACTTGATGGGTTTTTAGGATATAATCAAGTCCTAGTAATGGAACCTGATAGACTCAAAACTACCTTCTGTACTAAGTGGGGTATGTTCACATACATATGAATGCTATGGGCTCATGAATGTAGGCGCAACCTTTCAGCGCGCCATGGACATCACCTTCTATGTACTCATCGAAAAAAGTGTAGTGGTATACCTCGATGATGTGACTCCATTTTCAAGAAAACGAGAAGATCACATATACCATCTAATTTTTTTTTTTTGAGTGATCTCGGAAATACAGGATTTCCTTGAATCCAAAAAAGATCATATTTGCAGTGTCTAAGGGTAACCTCCTTGGGCACATTGTTGCCAAAAGTGGATTAAGGTTGATCTAAATTGGGTCCATACTATTACAAAGATCCCTCACCCAACCAATAAGAAAGCAATAACCCTTCTTAGGAAAGATAAACTTCCTTTGGAAGTTCATCTCAGACTATGCAAAAATAGTAAACCAATGCAAGACATGATCAAGAAGGATGCAGTCTACAGTTGGGGCAAGAGGGAAAAGTACCCATTCACCCGTATCAAGTAGTCTATTGCAGAAGCACCTGCACTCTACAACCCAGATTTCAACAAATACTTCATGTTATACACCTTCACCTCCACTAAATCACTTATTGCAGTACTCAATCAGAAGGATTAGTTGAATGACAAACGCTCGATCTCCTTCATGAGTGCAAGAATGTAGGGACCCAAACTCAACTATCCCACCATTGACAAACATGCATATGTAGTATACAGGGTAGTGAAACAATTCAGACCCTACTTGCTCAAGAACCATTGAATAGTGTATGTGCCTCACCCAACAATCATCTCACTACTCATACAACAAGAGATGGGTGAATAACGTGCGAACTAGATGACATGCTTACAAGAGTATGATCTTGACATCAAGCCAGTTCACACTATCAAGTTTGATGGTCTCTGTAAACTCATAGTTGAGGCAGTACATGCACAAGAGGAAGAAGTAGAGCTCGCCATTTGGGAGTAGGAAATTGAAATGTATGATGTAATGCAAGCACCACCCACTGCAAGTGGAAACACTTGGTACGAAAATGTGTGCCAGTACATTGATCATGAAACCATACCCTCTCACTTTTCCATGAGATAGTAGATGTCACTGCACCTTAAATCTTCAGCATATCAGTTGGTGCATGGAGTGCTTTACAGAAAGCATAGTAACAGAATCTTTCTCAGGTGCCTAGAGGCACATGAAATAAAGAAGGTCTTTCAAGATCTGCATGACTGACCAGCTGAGGGTCACTTTGTGGGAAATACCATTGCACACAAAGTTATGTGAGCCAATTTCTACTAACCCACATTATTCAAGGATTCACATGCTTACACCCACAAGTTCCCGATCTATTAGTGACGTATTGACAAAACACGAAGGTCAACAATCCCACTACACCCCATTGTTGTAACTTAACCATTCCAATAATAGGGCCTAGAAATCATTGGGGAAATTTTCCCACATTCGTTGAAACAACACCACTACATTTTGACAACGACTGATTATCTCACGTGGTGGATAGAAGAAGTTTCGCTCAAACAAGTGAACGACCAGGAAGTCATCAGCTTTGTCCAACAGAACATCATCTCATGCTTTGGCATCCCGATATCACTTGTGTTTAACAATGCAATGTACTTTTCATCTTTAAAGCTTTATGATTTTTCATTGCAAAATGGTATTGTGTTGAAACACTCATCTAACTACTACCCACAGGGAAACAGTCTCGCAAATTCCATGAACGAAACCCTTATCCGTATAATAAAAAAAACCGCTTACTCTGAGCAGCATAACTGACACTCTAACTTGATGAATGCTTTATGGGATGGCCATGTAACACCCAAACCCTCTCTGAATACCTCCCCATACTTGCTGGTCTATGGTAAAGAATCCATCCTACCTCCTAACATCTACTTGCCTGTGCTTCAGTTTTCTCAAGAATCCCAAGGGAAGCCTTGTATGCTAGTTTAGCGTTGGATGGATACACTTCACAAACTATAGGAAGAAAGGATGAAAGAAAAATAAAAGCTTACACTCCACCAGAACCATATCAAGAGATGGTTTGACAAGAAGTTTGCAGGGAAATATAACTTTGATGTTAGTGACCGAAATCAATGCGGTGAATTATGTCTCTCCCCGAAGTTGGTTATCCACCTCCCATTTCGTTCTAGGATTTTTCTTATTCGTAGGTCATTTGTGGCATGCGGGAAGGGCTCGTGCAGCCGCAGCAGGATTTGAGAAAGGGATTGATCGTGATTTCGAACCTGTCCTTTCCATGACTCCTCTTAACTGAAACAAGTCTTGAAATGGGATAAACCCCATGAAGACAAAGGAAAGCATACGAAGTTCTTGTCCCTATGCATTGGTCCATACACAGTCCATGATAAGCTTGGCCCACACACATACCATCTGGAATCACTTGATGGGAGGATTGACAACCTCCTTGTCAGTGGCAAAGATCTGAAGCATTACTTTTAGTAAGTTGGGGCTACACCCCGCGCTATGTACATAGTCTATTTATTGATTATTGTTTTTCTTTTCCATTTTTCTTACTATTATTGTTTCGTTTTGTTTTGTTTGTTTAGTATCCTACTATTTTTGAGTTTTGTAAATAATTGCTGACCCTTTACTGAGTTCTGGCTTTTGAATGAGTATGTGGCTGAGATCTAAAGAGTCTAGTGACACTACAACACTTGGCCTTTCCTATTTCCGTCTTCCTTGTGCTTGGTTGTAACCATTAGCTGATGAAGTCTTGACAGAAAATACGAGCCGTTTACTAGGGAAGCTTGGGTCCAACCATGAATGTCCACACTGGGAAACCCCATTCCTATACTCATCCTTCTTCTTTGTGTGATCAAGCTCATCCAACTCATAGAAACAGAGAAGGGGAAAATCTAAACAAGAAAACCTATGTCAAAGGTCTTACATGCTTCTTTGAAGGAACAACCTCTTCTGTTCTCAATAAGTCGAGATCCCTCTTCCACCCCAAAAATAAATAAGTGCCTATGCACAATCCTCTTAAAAATGCAAAGGTGAAAGAAGATAAAGGCTTCCTAGGCAGAGAGGTGAAGTATGCAACTCCACAGGGGTACTGACGAGGCTCCCTGGCAGTGGAGAAATGCATGTGTTCCCATGTGACTTTGTTGGGGTACTCTCCACACCTGCTGGTAGCAGAGAAACACTAGAGATGAAAACTTATACTCTATTTTTTTTAACTTGCGAGCCAAACTACCCTTCCCAATTTCGAAACATTGTAATAAAGTTGAAACTTGTTTTTTTGTTCGAATTAGTTGGTGAAAGGTGAACCACGTCTCTCCATGGGGTAAGTGGGGAAGCCAAAGTAACCCACTGAGTGATTTAATACTCCACGAAAGACCAAGGACCTGTGCTGTCAATGGACCAAAATAGATAATCTGGAGTTCAACCAGTCTGTCGCCAAGTGTTGTAGTGGCTGCAAAACCCTCGAAAATTTTTGCTTGCATCCAATTTCGGATCCGTCCTTGGGTTTTTCCTTGATGTTTACAAGAACTTGGGCTCATCCTGTGAGATCATAATGAGTCTTTGCACCCTCCTCACTTGACCATTCAATGAACATATTTTTGTATGTTGATTATAATGTCATGCTTGTAGCCATGTTCTGTCCACACACAAGGTCCTGCTTCATGTGCACAAGTTGTATTCACTATGTAAACAATCGTCGCACTTACACACGAAGTTGTATGCACTATTGTGCAAGCATCATCACAGTCATTCAATGATCTATCACAAGTGTCATGCTGGTCACTCACATCATTGTTTAGTCACACCGAGCATATGTTGTCTTGATGGTTTAAGGCATCTTGTCATCAAGTCATATTGAGTGTGTGTTCGCAAGGTCGCATATACACAAGTTCACTCACCCACACACTTAGTCATTTTGCTGAAGTTCTGACAACCAAATCACCCTACAATATTTAGACTTCCATCCTAGAATTGACTCGACCGACTGTCACCCAGAACAATGTAGAAGTGTCCAACAAGCCATTTCAATCTGTGTTGCCCACAAGCACATAAACCAAGATTCCTACTGGTCAATGAGAGATTTTTACCAGGAAGTGACCCTCGGAATCACACCGCTCAAAATTTGCGCAAAATCTGCCAAGAATCCCCGCTCCACTGACTGAAGAAACTGTATAGACAGGTTTGATAGACACCTAGTGTCCATCACTTTCTCCCTCAAAAAATTTCACAGTTTTTCGAGCCAGCCACCCAGTCAGCCGGCATGTTTTTCACCCAGAAAACTGCATAGATTTCATGAGCAGTCCATCCGCTACCTAGCATCATGCTCATCTTAGAAATTTTGCAGAGGTATTCAACAGGTTAGCCTCCCAACAATTACGCAATTTTTGTCACCAAAAACCCTGCAACCCACTACCAACTCTCGAAAAATATGTGTGTTTTTTTCGAGCAAGCCTCCTGTAGCTCGCTGCCATCTCCTTGGAGGAATTTCACAGTTTTTTCTGCCAAGCCCCTCTTCTTCCTACACTTCTTCCCTCAAGAAATTGCGTAGATCTTCCCTCCAGCCGAGCTAGATCCCGCGGACAGTCACTACTGATCTAGATTGTCCATCCTAGTCTCCTAGTGACTTTTGCACAATTTTCACTGGTAGTGCCCGGAGCTCGCATCCCCACTTGAAATATGCCTTGCGCAATTTCATAGCCTTGTCCTCTCTCTTGGTTACCTACATTCGGAAGAGAATGACAATGCATCATGGTAGACTAGGAGGTTTATGGATTTGATGTCGTCTCGTCATGAGTTATTGCAGATACAGGTACATGGATGAGACATGACATGATGATGAACATGATGAACTAGAGGAGCACATGCAAGGAGATTTGTTCGTGAATGGACAATGCATGCAAGGAGATCTTTTCGCAAATGAACGAACATGTGAAGTAGGCCAAAGTACAAGCAAAGGAGAAACATGCACATGCGACATTAAGCAAACACCAAGACCATCGAATACTTCACACACCTTGCCATACAGAGATTAAGCTATGATACACCAGGAGCACATCCATCACTCAGCAACACTGCAGCTCGAGATGGACACCACTAGTAGCATGAACATACCAGCACTGTCATGTCGAGTCATGTCATCAGTCATCTTAGCCACATCACTAATGTGGGCCATACTATTGTAAATCAATGTAATGTAGCATGGAAGTCCAAGAGACACACATGTAATCTGAAGAGTCATGCAAGGTTGAAAAGTCATGAAAGTCAAACAGTCATGAGGGAAGTCAAACAATCACAAGGGCTAGTTTTGCCCTTGCCTATAAATACCCTTCATTTGCACATGCAAAAGACTTTTCACGTTGGCTCCTCCCACATAATCTTGAGAGGTTGTAGTCTTTTCTTTGAGGAGCGAGAAATGGCTCCAATTCCCCTTTCATGGGGTTAGTGATGTATGGTGTACTGATGTGTCTTGGAAATTTTTCTTAATTGAGAAGCCTGATAATAGGCCAACACATTTTCACACATGTATTGTAATTGTTTGTAAGACTAATCTTGGAACACTTGTAATGCATGTTGCTTTAACTTGTCTTAAAACATTTGAACCCTTTTGGTTGTTATAATACATTTGTTTATGAAAATGTGTTGTATAAGTTGTTAAAGTTGTCTTGCCCACGTTGGGTACCTCACTGGACATCAGACAAAACCTTTCCCATAAACTTGTTATAACGACCGTGGTACTCGCGCGAACCACTCCATTGAGTGTTGTACGTGCTATCCTGCCTTGTGTGTGTGACTGTCGCATCCGTGTGGACTACTCCGTTGGAAGCTGCGCATGTCCTGTTGTGTTGTGTGTCTCTGACAGAGTTGGGACTCTTCCCGTTTGACTGGAGACTCACTTCCAACCTCTCTCTATGCAGTAAAATAACAGTGACACAAGTAACACTAGCACTTACCAGGCACATGAACCTTGAAGAAAAACCAGACCACTCTCATGTGCTGACAAGGAAGAGCTAAGGCAAACATTTATGATAATGGAAACCAAGCCATCATACTTGATGCAACTCCTACACCAAATGGTTTGAGGTCTAGTTGGTACTTCATACTCGGGATATCCCCTAAATGTTGGCAGGTCCAACACCATCAACATGATGCATGCCTTTCATTTCCTTATAGTCCCAAGTAAAGGAATCAAGATGTTTCCTTAACATAGTGAATAGTTACTCTTCTTTCTCATCTAAGAAGGAAGGGTTGATTTTTAGATTGGATGGATTAATTTCCAAAAGCTTGGTATGATCTAGGTTAGAGTCAGTAGAGAACAGTTCATCCCATGGATTGTTCTTAGGTTTCTATAAGAATTTCTCCACTAGCTCATCAATTGGTCTGTCAGTAGGAGGTTGATTATGCAAGAAGTGATTAATAAGGTCATCCTCATCTAACTACCTACTTCCTATAGTGGTGTCTAATGGACAAACTAGGTAGAGGGATGACTTATAAAAGTATTCTTCTTCCTCTTCCTCGACCCACAAGTGTAAATCATGCTCAACAAAGGGTTGAGCAAGGGAATATAATATAAGTTATTTTAAGAGATTCCCATTCTTAATGGTCATTTTCTTATCCCTGCAACTAATGTAAGCATCAACCATGGTTAGCCAAGGTATCCATAAAATGAGAGGGTACCCATTAAACTTGGTTTGGGCTGGAGGACAAGGAAATCTATGGAATATTCACAGGAGTCGATGGAGACCATCACATCCTCAATAAGTCCCTTGAGGGATATTGTGGACGTATCTGTAAGCTACAAAACCATAGTGGTCTTCCTCAAGGCTCCTTAGAGGTTGAGCTTCAGCATGGTTTCCTTGGTCATCTCATTGATTGTAGCCCCAACGTCAATCAAGGTATTGGGGACTACAATACTATTAATGTGCACATCCACTACTAGGCTACGAAGATCCAATTACTTTTTGGAGATTACACTACCCACTGTCAGATAATACATCTACCCAACAACATTGATAGTGGGGGAATCTCTTTTTCTTCTCCCATGCCTATTGAAATATTCTTCCCTGATAAGATTGTTTTAAATGGGGACATATTTAATGTTCTAGAGAAAGGGTATCTTGGCACACATGTTCTTCAATTCTCCCAGAATTTCAGCCTCTTCTGGGGTGCGATGTTTAGGTTGGGCCAACTGTTCAAGATAAGGAGGTATATTGGCTTGAGGGGTACTATATTCCTTCTCTTATTCAATATCTTCAGGTGGATAAGGTGGGTGAGAATCTAGAATTACTTTCCCTACCTAAGGTTGATCTCTTGGATTTCCACAACATAAGCCTAATAGGATGTTTCCCCATTGTAGACCTGTTGTGCCTACTAATTGTTTAGGTTAAGATTGGGTTGGGTAGGCATATGAGATTTCTCGGGTGGGTTATTATAGGGTATTTGCGGTGAGATGGAGGAGGAGGCATTAAGGTAGGAGGTTGGGCCTCCTGAGGCCTCCATTCTCGGGAAGGGTTGCCCCATTGAGGAGGCTGAGGTTGATAAGGCTGGAAAGGTGGATTGAAAAGATGAGGAGGGTATTGATGAGTATGGGACTAAGGGAAGGGCATGGACCAAGATGAGTGAGCTAAAGGATATCAAGGATGGAAGGGTGCATTTTGATTTGGATTGAAAGAAGGATATTCTGCACCCTCCATGCCTTATTTGTATGGCCAAGGGAATTGTGGACTCCTTTCGTTGATGAAGCAAAGTTGCTCCAAGCCATTCTCTACCCCTTAGTATACAAGCCTTCAGGCTTATAAGAGAGGGTAATTTATCGATTTCATGGTTTTCTTCAAAAGAGGAGAATAGATTTATGGTATTCAATGGACACTCATTTCTGGGGTGCCTCTTGGTGCATATAGGACAAAAGATAGCTAGTGCCCTTTCTGATTCATCTTAATCTACATAGTACCCATATATAAGGAAAAATTGTACAACATATCACTCTTGAAGTCTTCTAACATATTCCCTATCTCTTGTTTGATTGTTGAGGTGTAGGGAGAAGAGTGGACCAAGCCTTGATTGGACCTACCTCTCTTCCTTTTAGCCCTAGAATGATTCTTGAACACAGTCTTGATGTACCCATAGGTCAACTAGTAAATATCCCCACTAGACAACATATTGAGGGTCTCCATTACATCTTCCCTAATCCCTAAGACGAGTACAAGATTGAGTGATTTAGGGTCAAGGGTATAGTTATCCCTTCTATAGTTGAGTTGGAACCCTTCCTCATAATCCTCTAAGGACTCATTTGGCCCTAGGGCCATCCTAAATATATATTATTTTGTCTCCTTAGAGCTATACTAATCCCTATATTTTTCATTAAAGGCTTGTTACATTTATTCCCAGGTAGTGATGTTGCCTCTAGGAAGGCTCATGAATGAGTGCAGGGATGTATCCTTGAGGGTGTAGGGGAACAACTCCAACTTTTGTTCATCAAAGGTCTAATCATAAGTCCTACAAACAATAAAAAAATTGAAAATGAACATGTCAGGTTCCTCAAAGGCTAGGCCATGGAAATGTGGGAGAGGAGTGGGGTTTATATTATTCATCTTGTCCTCCCCATTGGTATCTCAAATAGGAAAGAGCTCATTCTACCTATTCTCAACCATGTTTTGGATAGGTGATAGGAGCTCTTCCTCCCATATGGGTTCTTCAAAATGTTATAGTTTCTCACCCAAAGGATTCTATAACTCCCTTGTGGTTAGAGTGGGAAGATCAAAGTCACCAAAGAAAATGGATGGTTGAATTCTTGAAGGGGTGGAGGTTTCTGGTAGAACATTTCCTTGATTATCCCTACTCCTACGAGGCATGAAAAAATTTGTTATTTGTTAGTTTTTCTCTATTTTTTTGTACTTTTTCAAATGAAACAATGTTGATGCAAAGAAAAAGAAAAAAAGACAACTTCTAAGTAGAAACAACACCTACTTGGAAGCCTCCCTAGAAACAATGCTAAAAAATGGTGAGCCCTATATTGCAATAAGAGTGTTGCAACTCCCAAGGCTTTAAGTTGTAATTATAAACTTCGGGTTCATACAAACTTAAGAGGTGACAATGTTATATGCACAATAGGTTAAACTCTACTCATGCCACCTTGTAGCATTGGACCAAACCAAGGCATACAGAGAGAACTCTCTCAGCTAAATCTAGATTCGAAAAGAATAAATTGCATGAAAGGAAATTTCTATTCTGATTGTAGAAATGTAAATATTACTCTTTATGTGCAAATGAATGGAAATTTTGTATAGTCAAAGGTAAATGCTAACCCTACTTTGCAGGAATGTAAAGGCTATACTACTTGTAGAAATGCAAAAAATTATTCTAGTTGGAGAATGTAAAGTATATGCTACTTGCAAGAATGTAAACATTATCCTAATTGCAGAATGCTAAAGTCGCATTGAAAAGGAAATTTAACCCATGCAATGGAAATGACAATGCTTGCAATTGAAACCCTAAAACAAGTTTAAATCTAAGAAACAATCCTAGTCTACCTGGCATACTAAACGAGCATATACAACCTTTAATCACTATGTTCAAATAGATAAAATTTAGTGAAAATTTTCATTAGGAATTTCATGAGGTAGTCAAGAAAACCATCACAATATCTTTAAATTCATAAATTTGTCCACTAACCCTAATTGTAGAAATGTGTTGTAGTGAAGAAAAGAAAGTCCTAAGTGGTCTTTGGTCTTACTCAATCATGGTTTCGAACCACAGGGGAAATTATTCAAGGCTAAGAGGAAAAAATCAAGCTTTTGGATCAAATCTAGCCAAGTTTACACGATGCTACAAGATTTCTATGACTTGCTACAAGATTTCCCTATTTTGCTACAAGATTGGATCTGTGAGCACTCTAACGGTGGAAAAGTTGATCTAAAGGTGGGAAAGGGTAGATGAACGTGTATTAAGGTTATATAAGGCTTTTTGAAATCTTAGTACATCTCGAAGGCCTATATTGCAGAAAACAAATGCACATGGTGGCCTTCAATGACACAAAAATGTAATTTTGGTGGCAAAGTGTTGAGGGCAATGTGGGGTGAGGAGAAAGAGGTTGATGATGGCAAGGGGAGTGTGGATGACCATGCCAACCATGCAAGTCAATAGTGTTACCTTCACACTAGAAATATAATCATTTTGCAACTTGAAATGAATGGAAAACTAATAACCAAATTGCAGCAAAATGGAACCAAATGAGAAAGGATGGGTTGAATTTTATAAAAATGAATAAGAAAGGATGAGTTTAATTTTATTTGAAATATCTCTACTACATCAAAATATAGTCTAGCTTGCAACATTCATATGATGTAGATCCATGAAATCTTAAAGAAAATCACTAGTTAATCCATGGGTATGCAGAAAACAAAGTATGTAAAAGAGCACTAATCTAAGATCTAACAATTTGCAAGGGAAAGCAACCATATGTTTTTGGATTTCTAACACATACTCCTCAACCAAAATCCCCACAAGAGAGATGGTGTATATACTTGTACCAACAACGTTTATAAGAAAAATTATACTAATATAGGAAACACATGTTATTATGAAATACAATGCATGGATAAAATAGACAAGAGAGACTAGAGCCTCTGGGTTAGGCTCTGACCCAAGGGGACTCATGCCTCTAAAAAAAGTTGGATGGAAGATAAAAATAATTGTTTCATTAACATAGAATAGAGTTCAAGTACATCATGTAAAGAAATGGAAATGAAAATATTAGGCTCCTAGCTCTTAGTAGCTCCTATCTACTCCAAAATTTTAAATCCTACTAAGCCCTTAGGCTTTCTTATTTATAGAAATATGACTGAGGGGAAGCCTCCTTCAAAAGAGGATTGATTCCCTCCAAAATATCTAAAAAGGTGGATCTAGCTCCCTAAGATCCTCACAATTCCTTGAGTGCGTCGACTGCTAACATATCTTCAAGTTGTAGGTGAGTGGTTATATGGATAATGTTGATTTGTAGGTAAGTAAATGTAAGGGACAAGCCTCATACATCTCCTCTAGCTGCCTCCAATGTACCTTTTCATATAAAGTCACTCAAATGCACCTTTTTCCTACACATTAATCACATTAAGCCATGAAATATGGAAAACATCCTTTAGTCTCCCTATTAAGCATATTATAGTAAAAAATAAGTTAATAAATGCGAGAAAAGAGGAAATTATAGGCTTGAGTATGGAAAAATGGGCCTTATGATATACCTATTAATGAGGCCCATCAAGATCAGTGAGTAGTCTATGATTATATTGAATCTTTAATTGCTAAAGAAAAACAAACTTCATCAAGTAAAAGAACACAGAGAGAATTGAAGATGCTAGAAAAAAAGAAGAACATTTCTATGTGGAGGAAGAAAGGTCACCAAGTGCGGAAGTAATTCAAAAAACATTAAAAAAAATTCCATAAAAAGACAAAGATAAATCTCCTATGGAAAATTTAGAAGAAACTATGAGAAAGAAGAAAAGAAAAAATAACGCTTTGACAAGAAGAATAGGAGAGATGAAGTCCGGGAAAGGATATATCAGGACACATAATGAACTCCTTACAAAACACATCATGACTATTTGTTTATACAAATTTCCTATGTAGTAAAAAAATACTTTTGACCCACAAGTCTACCTATGGAAAATGACAAATAGTGTTCTATATATATATTCAACCCTAAAATAAATGACACATATGCATGATAAAAGTAAACAAGAATAAGATGGAGAGTTCACCTTAGGTTGGAAGGTGGATATTCAATGTATTACATAATATAACTCCTCCAAGTATTAGCCCTTGAACCCCTCACACCCATAATCTAGACACAAACAACACAAACCATTATCTCTACATTCCTGCAAGCCACGTTAGCATTAACATCATAAACAAACCAAGAAAATACATTAGTAATTATATGAAAAATATATCTGATTGTGGGAAAATGCAAGATCCCTTTATTATACCAATGAAATATTACAATGATGTACCCTTTGCAATCATTGCTCCTGGCTCCTTCTCTCACAACAACTCACAATCAGGCTTCAATGTGTTCTATATATTATCACAAAGAGAAGTGGTTTGTCATTCCAACAACATTTTCTTATATGTCTCTTTTTTATTTCTTCTCCATGGAGAGAATTTCTTTTATAGATGGGTTTCAAGAGTAATTAGATGTATCTAGACACTTTGTTGACCATGTTTGATATGGTCCATTCATCCTTATATTTGAAATCTAATCAATTTTTACCATTTCCAACCTTATCCATTTTCTCTACCAACCGTAGCCACTCCAACTCCCTTTCGTTGAGGTATCATAGCATTGCAACTCCCTTTGCTAAATCATGTAAATCATTACAACTCCCATTCCTAGTTTACTAGGGGCAATGAGAGGAAGATTGATGTTTTGGGAGGGTTTCCATAAATTTTATCTTGCATTGTATATTTCATCTTGATTTTGTTCTCTAATAGACCCAAGGGGGGTCTCAATTTGAGATATAAAACTATTATGGAGGAAAATAATAATTTGAAAGAAGAAAATAAAAGGCTCCAAGAGGAAAATATGAATATTCTCGAGGGAGCTCACCAATCTTATCAATAAAAAAAGTTAATCGAAGACAGGAATACACCTTTGAAGGTTAAATTTTTTATTTATAAATCAATATAGACAGTTAGAGATAAGTAGTAGTACAATTTTTTGTATGAGGACATGCAACACCTTCTCCTTGGGGGAGATGTTGGGTCCCAATTTTGTAGAAAATAGCCATTAAGTAAACCTCATGCTAGCTGAAATAAACACAGTTTCCATTACTTTTACTCTTGTTTAATTCCATTTTGAGCACTAAAACCATTCCAAAGGAACTTTAATAATTTTTTCTAATTTTTTATTTTAGAAAATTTTACCTAGTGTTAAATTTGTTTTCCATATTTTTACAAGAAGAAATTTTTTTTTCTAATTACTAGTCCATTGAGGTATATACATGAAAATTGGGAAAAGAAAAAAACATGGAATTTTCTCCTTGGTATCTACAAATGGATCATTTCCCATTTGATTCGTTAATGATGCCTCACACAAGCCCAATTAACGTAATTAGTTAGGTAAGGAAAAACACATTTTTGGAAGAAATCCAAGCAAAATTCGTACCGACATTATTTTCCTTGATTTGGGACTTTGCGAAAATCAAAATTCATCAAGAAGGTTGACTAAAATAGAAATTCGTTGGTTTGGAATAGATTTATCAACAATTAATATTATTTATAATGTATAAATATGGAATCAAGTGGATTTTGAAGGGTAACGATTAAATCTTGAGCTTTTATTTCTATTTGTAATCCATATTCAAAAGAATTTGTGACTAAATCTCTATTTCAAACTTAATTTTATTAATATATTTATCCATTGTGAGTTTATTCAGGTATTATTTTATAAAGTGTGTGAGTTGAGGCATGGATGGTGTTGGGATAGGGTTCCTAGGGTTAGTTTTGGTGTTAGTTAACCCAAATTTTGTAAACATTTTCTAAAAGATGTAAAGTCTTCTTGAAATGTGGATGCAGAGCACGCAGGTAGATAGGAGTCAAAGGGCTATTAGCCCCTTGTTTGGATAAGTAAATAGGTTGGTTTTGAGGCTCACTCATGGTCTGCGGACCATGGTATCGTATTGAAGAAAGCTATATATAGTTGAGCCATAGCGAGTCTAAGAGGTAGAGAAGGATAAGTAAGTCTAGATAGAGATTGTTTTGGGCAAGTTATAAAGCAGGAAGGATCTGCTTCCTATACTTAAGCGAATGGGGAAGGATCTTGTAGTTGAGTGCGTAGGAGGCCTTGTTAAGTCCTCAGCTAAGTGCGCAAACCCCTGCAGCTAAGTGCGCAAGGTAAATGAGTATGTAATATGAACGTTGAAGCTTAATAAAGACTGAATCTGAAGAAATATCATGCATGTGAGTACTATTGTCTATTTTGTTTATGTTATGACCTGTCGCTTTATAATATGTTCTCTGTGGAAAAATGTATAAATACTACATGAATTTAATGAACCTATCATATTTATGCATGTCTTAAGTAATTATTCGTGTTCGCGAAGCTAAGGGTTAATTTTGTTATGATTTTTGATGACTGGATAGATCTGCGTGAAGGAAGATCTATGGTTTTTGATTAGCACATGGAAGTAGAGAGACTACTTCCTTAGGATCTATAAAGACTGGTTGCAGAAATTCGTGAAGGTCTAGAAGTTGTTTTACATGAGTTACAATATCAGGCCATAGAAAGATACAAATCTGTGGGAAGGGAGACCTGAGCTATAAGAACTTAAGACCGCTTATCACATTGTATCTGGATGCAAAAACCTGGTTCTAGCATCCCCCAATACTACTTCGGGTGAGACCGCAGCATGCACTATGCAATTTGTTGCCACAAGGGCCAGCAGTTAGGGTTTTGTTGGTTTGCACAAATAAATCTGAACCTGGGTCAGGCCCCCTTAAGCTAATAAATGGTTCTATTCCCGCGACTGGGATATATCTAAAGAGATGCGTGATAAATGGTTCCCTACGAAGAAATAGATTGACAAGTGGATTGATTGAAATGTGCAAGCATTCATGGCTCAAGAGAATAGAAGTCCTAAATTCTCTAAGGAGCAATGGTTGCAGAGATTTTTATACATAGATGAGACTGACACTTTCTTCATTTTCTTCCCTGAAGAACTACACAAGTGGTTGTCTAAATTCACTGATAGTAAAGGGATGTGGAGGCTTAATGGTCTTATAGTGTGGTCTCCTAGGCTGGTACAACGTCTAGAAGCATTAGAAAAAAATATCATGTGGTCTATGGATCACTGGTTTGATTGCACATTGAGAAGATTTGTGACTTATTTCGTGATTGATAGGAATATTAGTTATAGAGAAGTGAAATGAAGTCTCTTTAAAGGACAACGAGGTAAGTATCTGAAGTCATTAAAGACCGTGATTAAAATGTTGTTATGTGAAAAAATGGTTATGCATTTACCTTGACGTTTGGGGCTACATGAAGTGGGAGATTCTTTAGAAGCAATGGAGGATCCAACCCAGAATATAGTCCGCTCATTGAACCCCCTTCAAGCCATGATGAAGGTACAATGTTGGATATTCCACGAAGTACAGTTCAGTTAATTATGCAGGGTATTCTGAGGATACCTCATCCATCCACTCCACCTCCACTTCCACCTCTGCCTCATACACCTACCACTTCACCATGCCTCCATTTCCACCATTAAACATGGTGAATGCGATGAAGATACTGATTTTTAAGGGATCAGGGAGAGAAGATCCCAAACAGTTTTGGTTTGTTGCAGGTGTTGTTTGGACAACACAACAGGTTATGGATGATAATATTAAGAAAGTGCATTTGGTTATAGCCTTACATGATCACTCATTAACATGGTATATCATGTATTATATGGATAACCCCAACGGGACGTTGACGGATACCCATCTAGATTTGAACAAGGAATTCAGTAAGCCTAAGTCAGAGGCGCAGTGAGTAATTGAATTTAAGGAAATATGATATAAAATAGATGAGACACTTTGGGATTTTGATCAGAGTTTGAAGTTCCTGATCAGGTAGGCAAATATGATAATCTTAGATTCCGAGCACCGCAATTGGTTTATAGCATCGACCTTGCCATATTTAAGAATACATTTGTCACAACAGAAGATAGAAACACAAGAGGAAGCCTTGTAGATCACGATGAGGCTGGATGCCTCACCTATCCAGGATACGAACCTTGGAGTGAAACATATTCATTCACTGCTGGAAAGCCTGCATTTGGAGTTACAGAGCTTGAAGAAAGGAAAGGAAGCTAAGCGAGAGGTGTGCGTTGAGGTTTGGTGTCTGAAATGTAAGAGCCATGGACATGATAAGGGTCATTTCCTGCTCTATAAGAACTATATTAAAGGGGGAGGGCCTATTCCACTAAAACTAAAGTATAATGTTGGGATAAGCACGGGAGCTATGCTATGGTGTGTATCTGTCAGGTTACAGGACAACATGCTACTGGTAAATACCATTTATTTCAAACTTTTCTATAGATCCCTCAACAATTGTTTTGTAATTTCTATATGTCTGTAGGACATGACGAACACCATTGTAGAAGTGATGAGTTGATGATGGATAGAACCCCTACTTACAAGATGTAGGCACAGAACCAGCCTCAGGATCAAGGCACAAGAGCTGCGTATGGAGGATTCCAAGGCCGAGGAAGAGGAAGAGGTGGTGGACCAGGTCGAGCAAATGGGAAGGTAATATGCTATAACCGTTGTTACATAGTAATTTGTCACCGATTGTCACCATCCCTATTTCCCCTCTCCCGTACATTGGAGGACTCATTCGGGGACTTGTGAGAAGTGACATAACCTGAAACCACTTGCATTATATTCCTCTAAGTGTGAGCTTCATATGCCCTGAAGACATCTCCTGCAGAATACCCATAAAAAGACCTCTTTTTGCATTGGCGCGGTTCCACAGTGTACTGCTCGCGCCAATGGGGGAAATCCTCTAAAGAGGGCGTGCCATTGGCACTCTGTCTCAGAGTCGCACTCGCACCAACCCAGTTGGGTAAAGTTTTTAACAAACAAACTTCTGAAGGTTCTCCTTAACCCATTCACCAACTGAATCCGTGTTGAGTTAGGATGGTTTGGCTTCGAATCTCCATAGAAGGGAAGTGGTTTGCCACCTTTCATGGAAACTTCTAAGTAATAAAGCCAATCTCATGGATGTTCTGATTGATCTTATCTCCTTCCCTTCTATCTATAAAATCTTGTCTCTATGCCTTGGGCAAGCTAGTGCTGGTGGTAGTAAGAATTCCAGGAGATCAAGAGATTGAAGTTGCAAGAGCCTTCTTTGTATCCATAAGGCCAAACCTAAGAGAGGATATTCTTGTCACCAAGGAGAGAGAGGCTTGTTTCCCATCCCAACAAGCTTTGCAAGACTTGTGTAGCTGATTACCCAGCCAAAGGAGGATTTGACGTCAGAACTATGGTTGTATTCTTCTTTGTTGTTCAATAATAATAGATGACTATCATTATGGTTCCACTCTCATTGCCTTTCGTAATGATTGATGTTGAGTTATATCTTTTCTGACTGATATATAATTGCATCTATTGGATTTTATGCTTGTATTTGTGTTGTTCTTTGCATGTGTAGGTGTCCATTCACGGAGATCGTGGAGATCGTGACCGGCCGAAGCAAAGGAACGAGGGTGACGTCTCTTCTATGAATATTAGCATTGGAATCCAAGTAGGTTCTCATCATCCACCTTTAATTTGCAATTAGGAACTTGCGTGATAGCATTGTTTGATTGTTGCTAGACCCGGTCTGGGCTAGTAGGGATCGCCTATGTCCGCAGAGGGGATTTACCTCCACAACAATTTGGCGACTCCACTGAGGAGTTAGCTTGTTGTTTGATTTGTAAACTTTAGACGGAGCCTGAAGTACGGCCAGATAGCCTTCGAAATGCTATTGCTTTGCATTAGCGAAGTAGATCAACGCCACTTCAGTCAATCTCCGGTTTGGTTTACGAATTAACTAACTTGGAGTTTGTCTTGTCTCTTTGGTTTCTCTTATTTTGATTGCTTAGATAGCTTTCTGGGTTGGATGCTCTATTGTCTCTTGCTGCCTGGTCTGTCTGGATACTGTCGACCAAGCCTTGGACTGCTTGTTTTTATTTTTAAGCTAGCACACTTGATTGGCGCTCTTTTTTACATGACAGTCACGCCAATTAGCGCAACTTTCCAGTGTACAGCCTGTGCCAATCCTCAATTGGCGCTAGTTTTCCGCCTGATAGTCGTGCCAGGCCTGTGAAATTTTAAATTGTTGTGGAGGTAAATCCCCTCTGCGGATAGAGGCGATCCCTACTAGCCCAGACCGGGTCTAGCAACAATCAAACAATGCTATCACGCAAGTTCCTAATTGCAAATTAAAGGTGGATGATGAGAACCTACTTGGATTCCAACGCTAATATTCGTAGAAGAGACGTCGCCCTCATTCCTTTGCTTCGGCCGGTCACGATCCCCACGATCTCCGTGAATGGACACATGCACATGCAAAGAACAACACAAATACAAGCATAAAATCCAATAGATGCAATTATATATCAGTCAGAAAAGATATAACTCAACATCAATCATTACGAAAGGCAATGAGAGTGGAAACATAATGATAGTCATCTATTATTATTGAACAACAAAGAAGAATACAACCATAGTTCTGACGTCAAATCCTCCTTTGGCAGGGTAATCAGCTACACAAGTCTTGCAAAGCTTGTTGGGATGGGAAACAAGCCTCTCTCTCCTTGGTGACAAGAATCTCCTCTCTTAGATTTGGCCTTATGGATACAAAGAAGGCTCTTGCAACTTCAATCTCTTGATCTCCTGGAATTCTTACTACCACCAGCACTAGCTTGCCCAAGGCATAGAGACAAGCTTTTATAGATAGAAGGGAAGGAGATAAGATCAATCACAACATCCATGGGATTGGCTTTATCACTTAGAATTTTCGATGAAAGATGGCAAACCACTTCCCTTCTATGGAGATTCAAAGCCAAAACATCCTAACTCAACACGGATTCAGTTGGTGAATGGGTTAAGGAGAACCTTCAGAAGTTTGTTTGTTAAAAACTTTACCCAACTGGGTTGGCGCGAGTGCGACTCTGAGACAGAGCGCCAATGGCACACCCTCTTTAGAGGATTTCCCCCATTGGCGCGAGCAGTACACTGTGGAACCGCGCCAATGCAAAAAGAGGTCTTTTCATTGGTATTCTACAGGAGATGTCTTCAGGGCATATGAAGTTCACACTTAGAGGAATATAATGCAAGTGGTTTCAGGTTATGTCACTTCTCACAAGTCCCGGAATGAGTCCTCCAATGTACGGGAGAGGGGAAATAGGTGAAAAATTACTGTGTAACAGATGCCCCCTAAAGCATGAGGCCCGAGAGAGAGAGGGGTGAAATGCTTTACAAGAACATGCGTAACTGAAAACACTGCCGCCAGAGAACCTGCGTAAAGAAGTACAACTGATATCTCAAGTACATGATATATGCGGTATGGGTGTAGCCATCCATAACAGAGCATAGAAGAATCTAGATCCAAGGTATGGGCGCAGCCATCCAGTGAGGATCGATAAATAGACTCAGGCATGGTCACAGCCATCTAGTGAATGAGTCATGTAATGATCATAATAAGCCACAAATCACACCTTGGATTCCAACAAACAAAATACAGGGTCTTGCACTCCATCTCGACCCGAACAAAGTACAAGTTCAAGCATATGAATATGAGGGCTGAATTCGAGCATGCAAGAACATCATGTGATTACCAGTCAATGATGAAAACTGTTAACAGACGTGAGAGGTACCACCAATAATGACAATGGTCCTCAAGGTACTATAGGTACAATCTGCTGTGTGTGAATCAATGAACTGGTGTCGAACACCCGTAGAATCATTCGATCGGAGGCCAACGATGAAAACCTCGCGTCGAACACGAAGAACCTGCCATTGAGGCATGCAGGCTCCAAGGCACCGGAAGGGAGTCTCTAGATCAGCTTCCTGAATAATGAGCTGAAGTCGACAGGAAGTGACCTTGATCAAAGGTGGGCCATAATGTTTCCCACATCATTGACACGAGACAGAGGAAGAATGTTGTGGTGAATCAGAATCATGTGAGGTATCAGAGGGAGGTTGTAATCTTGTAGAGGTCAACTTCTCTTGAACATATCGGCGGAACAACAGTGGGCTTGGCAGTATTTGACATCAACGGATCAAAGGTCATAGTGACGAGGCAATGAGTAGATGAGAGGTCAAACAGGATAACCCAAACCCACGGAGGCTAGTGTAAAACAAGATGAGATGTCCCCACCTAGACACGAAAGCAGACAAGTGCCATGTTCAAGAGTGACATACTGCCGACACGACAATAATTATGGGTCCATTTTCCCCACCATTTCTGGCAAGTACCCCAGTTATTTTTAACAACAAGCTTGACGGGGATAGCATATGCTTGTGAGCGTCATTTCAACAGAATCCGATGTCATTAGGTTTTAACGAGTCTGACAAAGGAAGAACTCGACGTCTTTTCATGTTTAGAGAGTTTGAAAAGACAGTAGAAAAGTAAACTCTAGGGGGGTCCTTTTTCGTAAAGTTCTGTCTCTCGAGCCCGAAAAAGTATAAAACAATGCTCGAAAGAACCGCCTGACCATTACGATCGAGGAGTACTTTTCATATGTAGTGACATCGACCTAAAAAAGTAAAAAAGCGATCGATATCACGTCGTTTCGTAACCATTAACGAGCCTGAAATGACAAAGACCGGACAATCTTTTGTTTTTTACACGGTCAGAAAAGAGTTTAAAGACGACCGCCTCTTATTTCCATTTAACGAGTCAAGAGGGAACTCGGCAATCTTTTCATCTTTAAACGGTTGGAAAAGAGTTGAAAGCAAACCTCCATTTTTATTCTCTTTAATGAGTCAAAAAGGGAAAAATACTCGGCAAACTTTTTATCTTTTACGAGTCAGAAAAGAGCTTAAAGGAGACTCGTCCTAGAGGAACGAGTGGTATAAAGGGTAGCAACTGGTTCCGGTAATGGTGGAACTGCTCAAAACATGTAATGGTCAAGAGGCTGGCTAATAAAACCACTCATCGCTGCGGTTCCTCAGGAAAGGAAAAACAACCAAGTGAAAGCATATGATCGGCCAAAGAGATGGCGGCGATGGAATGAAAACAACCAAGGCTCATCTAGCAGAATTCAGCGGATAAAAATGGCAATCACGAGATGTAAATCAGGTATGGGTTCATTTTTACACAAGCTTGAACCATGGAGAACTTTTCTTGGATTCTGTTTCATGTTTACACAAGCTTGAAACGAAAAACTATGCTTGTTATAAGTTCGCATGCCCCCAGCATAATGACGCAAAATGAGGTACATGCCCCCCAAGCTTCATTGCATTCAACAAAGTGGATGGAATGAAGGTTCACTCTCGAGATCTATGAAAGACTCGACTTGTATTTTACGAGATCTTAATCAAAGACTCGATTTGGAAAGGGAGTTGTTTCATTTTTTAATGAGGTTGACACAGTAGAAGAACTATCCTCATAACCCTTGTTTCATTTTTTAATGAGCTTGACACAAGATCAGGAACTATGCTCGAACACCTAGCCTAGTTTCATTTTTTAAGGAGCTTGACACCGGAAAGGAACTATGCTCCAATGGAACTTCACCATAATGAATGGGAAGTTGAGGCTCCCAAGAGTGCCACTCCTGATGGAAGGCAAACATCTTGGAAGTCAGGGCCCAATGCCTCCAGGACACTATGCATGACGGCGGCATCACTGGATCCAGGCACGGGATAGGTGGCCACGTAGTTGATCTGTGATGGGGCAGATGCAACTGGTGGATGAAAACCAGGAGGGGATGACAACTGCGCAGGAGGCACCCAGGGACGGACGAACGATAATTGATCTATCGTCACTATTCTTCCATCGTGTGGAAAGCAAACCACCCGGAAAAGTGAAGAGACCAGGGCCCCCATGGCATAAACATAGTCACGGCCAAGGAGAAGACTGAAGTCTAAAGCACCTTGGGTAACCGATACGTCTATATAGACGGTCTTGCCTCCCAAAGTAATAGGGAACTGTGGAAGGATCCCTAATGGTTGACTAGTTCCTCCGTCAAAAGCCGTCAGATTCGGTGTGACTGGCACAAGCTGTGGGGAACCCAAGGCTTGCCAAGTAGTGGCAGGCATAAGACTAACCGATGCTCCCTCATCCAACACAGTGCCAGGTAGCGCCTTATTATAGGCATGTACTGTGACCCAGAAAGGCACATGGGATGGAAGGTGGGAGGTAGTCAAATGACTCCAGTCGAAGGAAACGACTGAACTACTTGGTGGGGGAATCATATGATTGCCCCCCTGCTCTAAAGGAACTGAAGCAGGACTCTCGGGAGCAACTGGGATAGGAGAGTCATTTTCGAACTCAGGAGAATCTGAGGAGACGAGAAGAACATGGGAGTGATTTTCTTCCGAAACAGAGGGATCGATGGGTGGTGAACTCGAGTCGACACTCTTGCCGACCAATGGTTGGTCTGGAACAGGCTGGGCACAGCCAGGCTCGGGAAGAGGAGGCTAGACAAGAGAAGAATATGAATCAATATCTTTGTCAGCAGGGGAACGATCTGCGGCTACAGAGAGACGTTGATAACCAACGGGAAATTGGGGTGAAGGAGCTGTAAGACTTTCCAAGACAACGGAGGCTTTATCCATGAGTGGACAAAGGTGAAGGGGATGATTTCCTTCACAAAGTCTACAGGGGATTTGAATCTTCCCTTTTCCCTTACCATTCCCGACTGATAAGGTAGCATCGCCGTGAGCTTCAGAGGACGATGAGGGGCGGGCCGGATCGCGAGACCATACTTCTAGTACCCTGGGAATGCCAGGACAATCGCGAAGAAGATGGTCCTCCTTGCATAATCGACAAGGAAACTTGACCTTCCGCGGAGGAGTGGAAGTGGGCCCGACTTCAGGTATACTTGAGGGGGTAGCTGCACTTGTAACCTCTCCCTTAGGATCCTTCTTCTTCTTCATTTTCTTCTTCTTATTCTTAGCCACCTGGTTACTCGAATCTAGACTTTCACCAGGCGAAGTAGAAGATGAGGACGTAGAAGTAGGCGTAGAAGGGGAGAGGTCCACCTTAGAATCAACATGGTGTTGTTCAGGTGGAGGGACTGATTGACCAGAAGTTGAGACGGCAGGGACCAAAGAGGTTGGGAACAACCAAACAGGCAACCCAACAGTTAATCCCGGGAGGGACAACGTCGCCATATAAGGAGCACCAACATTTCCGAGAGGAGGGAAAGGACCAGGATTCCCGTCAGAGGGGATCCCTGGGTTGGTGAACCCTGGAAAGGTTGCCATTGAAAAAGAAGCCTACTCAAGCTAACACAAACAAGATCTAACCGGGTAAATGTGAATCATGGCCAAATAAATTTTTAAGACAAAGGAACTGAACTTGACCTTTTCATGTTTTAAGAGTCGAGAAAAGGACAAAAAGGTGACTCTAGTTGCCTTCGAATGTTTTGTGAGCCCGAAGTGACAAACTGCTCAAGTGATCCTTTTCTTTTAAGGAGTCCGAAAAGGATCAAAAGTGACTACTCTAGAGAAACTAGGCAAAGGGTTTACCAGACAATCCGTAAAACTGCATATACACCTTAGCAATCATATGAAAACCAAGGACTTTCCGTACGACAGTCAATCTTCCCGAATGCTGTGTTCGGTGCGTTACGGCTTGTAAGGCGGCAGACATGGCTTCCTGTTGATAAAGGATGATAACCTAGTGGGGTCTCCCCATATACTCAATGGTACATGGGAGCACAAATCCGTGTTAGACCACTTGTTGCTTCACGGAAGGAGGAATCACCCATCCTTAAGTGAAACAAAAGTTACTAGGTTTAACGACGCCGGAGCACGTCTCTAGCCTAGACCTCTATATGTTTGCGTTAAGTTCCAATGCGTTATTAAGTTTATTCAGTTCATTTTACGGTTGATCTTTGATTAGGTTTTGATTTCTAGGTCCTACCGTATGTAATCTCTCACAATTCCCTAAATGCAAGCTATATGCCAAAAAGTATCATTTCGTTCGATGAACACTAACTATGAGAGAGTTGAGAACTTTTTAATCAAACAAAATGACCATAGACAATCAAGAACCACTCTAATGCAGCTAATGGCAATAAACAAAACTTTTCTTTAAAGTCACTAATCAATGAAAAGCTCTAATTTCCATTAACTAATTCAACGCAAACGAGACTGTTCGTTTTCTTTTCAATGGCAAAGTTCACTAAACAAATTTTGAGAGATAATAACATCGAGTAAAAGAGACAAATTTCACTCAATGAGAACGCAATCAAATCCCCAAAACACCAAGGCAGTCCTTCAAACCAAAAAGAAAACACGAAGACCTCTATGAGCTATGTGATCTAAGCCCAAACGAAGCCAAGCGAAATCCAAGCGAAAAGAAGAGAATCACTCGAATAACGCAATAAAAAGTTTAACAATCATTGAACAAGTGCAAGAGAGTAACAAAAAAGTTGACTGGACCAAGAGAAGACCAAAACTCCTATGGAAGGCTCAATGCACAAAGCCACTAGATGCCCTAGGGCTAAAATGTGAAATCGGTGGAAAATGGCAAACACCCAAAGTATGCAAATGTAATCTATGCACACTTTTCATTCATATCCTCAAAATGAGAATTCTAATTATGCAAGTGTGATCTATACAAGAGAATTCTCAAACACACGATGATTCTAATGTAATCTAAGAACCAATCAAGTGCAAATCAAGAAAAACGGGTGTGAGTTCCAAAGATCATAAACTAAAAACACTCAAAGGCGATTAACACTCATACACTGAAAAGACTGAGACAAACCTCCAAGTAATGATCAAAGGAAATCAAATTAGTAATTTGCCAAAAAAACTCAAAACCAGTCAAACAAGACTCTGACACACTCAAGGTGATTGGAAGGCTGCAAACAAGCAAACTGGAAAAGTTCACAGGCCTAGTGCGACTGTCAGGTGGAAAGCTAGTGCCAATTGAGGATTGCCGCGGGCTGTACACTGCAAAATTGCGCCAATTGGCATGACTGTCATGTAAAAAAGAGCGCCAATCAAGTTTGCTAGCTTAAAAATAAAAACAAGTAGTCCAAGGCTTGGTCGACAGTATCCAGACAGACCAGGCAGCAAGAGACAATAGAGCATCCAACCCAGAAAGCTATCTAAGCAATCAAAACAAGAGAAACCAAAGAGACAAGACAAACTCCAAGTTGTTTAGTTCGTAAACCAAACCGGAGATTGACTGAAGTGGCGTTGATCTACTTCGCTAATGCAAAGCAATAGCGTTTCGAAGGCTATCTGGCCATACTTTAGGCTCTGTCTAAAGTTTACAAATCAAACAACAAGCTAACTCCCCAGTGGAGTCGCCAAATTGTTGCAGAGGTAAATCCCCTCTGCGGACAGAGGCGATCCCTACTAGCCCAGACCGGGTCTAGCAACAATCAAACAATGCTATCACGCAAGTTCCTAATTGCAAATTAAAGGTGGATGATGAGAACCTACTTGGATTCCAATGCTAATATTTGTAGAAGAGACGTCGCCCTCGTTCCTTTGCTTCGGTCGGTCATGATCCCCACGATCTCCGTGAATGGACACCTACACATGCAAAGAACAACACAAATACAAGCATAAAATCCAATAGATGCAATTATATATCAGTCAGAAAAGATATAACTCAACATCAATCATTACGAAAGGCAATGAGAGTGGAACCATAATGATAGTCATCTATTATTATTGAACAACAAAGAAGAATACAACCATAGTTCTGACGTCAAATCCTCCTTTGGCTGGGTAATCAGCTACACAAGTCTTGTAAAGCTTGTTGGGAAGGGAAACAAGCCTCTCTCTCCTTGGTGACAAGAATCTCCTCTCTTAGATTTGGCCTTATGGATACAAAGAAGGCTCTTGCAACTTCAATCTCTTGATCTCCTGGAATTCTTACTACCACCAACACTAGCTTGCCCAAGGCATAGAGACAAGCTTTTATAGATAGAAGGGAAGGAGATAAGATCAATCACAACATCCATGGGATTGGCTTTATCACTTAGAAGTTTCCATGAAAGGTGGCAAACCACTTCCCTTCTATGGAGATTCGAAGCCAAACCATCCTAACTCAACACGGATTTAGTTGGTGAATGGGTTAAGGAGAACCTTCGGAAGTTTGTTTGTTAAAAACTTTACCCAACTGGGTTGGCGTGAGCGCGACTCTTACACAGAGCGCCAATGGCACGCCCTCTTTAGAGGATTTCCCCCATTGGCACGAGCAGTACACTGTGGAACCGCGCCAATGCAAAAAGAGGTCTTTTATGGGTATTCTGCAGGAGATGTCTTCAGGGCATATGAAGCTCACACTTAGAGGAATATAATGCAAGTGGTTTCAGGTTATGTCACTTCTCACAAGTCCCGGAATGAGTGCTCCAATGTATGGGAGAGGGGAAATAGGGACGGTGACAAACGGTGACAAATTACTGTGTAACAACCGTGGCTAAGCAGGGCACTTCGTGCGAGATTGTAGAAATCCCACGCGTCCATCATGTCAGTATTGTCGACAGTTTGACCATGTCATAGAGGAATGTCTGGTCCTTATGGAAAAAATGCAAGAAAAGAAGGCACAACCATAATGACCTACACAGAACATTCAGATGATGAGGGATGAGACCTGCAAAGAAGATCAGAGCATAAATATCGTGTTGAGAAGTGGTATAACAACTGGTGCAGCTAAAGGTAAGCAACTCGAGGAAGACAGATGGGTGCACAATGTTGCTGAGAAGGAAGTAGATTTTTACCTTAATCAAGCTAAGGAGATCTTCATGGAAGCAAATAAGAACTTCGCTCAGGCCTCCACCTCAAGATGTCAGGAGAAAATGCCAGTGACTAGTGTGATGTAAGATGTAGATCCTTCACTACTAGATACTCTTCTAAAGACTTTTATGAAGTTACTACGTGATCAGAAATTAGTAGAAGTATTGCAAGAGTTAATAGACAAGTGCGTAAATAAAGAAAAGACTCTCGCTAAAAATTGCATAGTAAGAAATATCGGTAAGCATAAGACACGAACAGGGAATGAGATGAGGCTAACTGCGCAAATAGGTGAATATGAAATGGACCAGGTAATCTTGGATCTGGGTTCTGATGCAAATGTCTTGCCCAAGTAGACATGGGAAAGGATGGGGCGACCTATGCTGTAGTGGTCTCCTATTCATCTGTGCATGGCGAACCAACAAAATATTATTCGAATGGGGCGCTTATATGATGCAACGGTGGACGTTTGGGAAGAAGTCGCTCATGGTTGTAGTGCCATTAGACCCTGCAGAAGAAGTGTGTTATACTGAAACTGTTCATGACTATATCAAAAGTGATGATGATCTGGATCAGATATACAGGATAACAAGGCGAGATGACGATTAGATCAATCCTACAACCAATGGATGAATTGCTTGGGACATGGATAGTTCCTCTGTCTGAGATTTGGATGAATAACTTGAGCACCAAAAAAATCGGTTACATGAAGTATCTACACTCTGCTGCAATATGATGACCAAATCGCTAAGGTGTGTCTCGATTGAGGTAAGAAAAATTCCTCATTATGATGGTTTGACTAACGTGGAACAGTTTTTCGATGAATTTGAAAGTGAAGTACCAGAAGAGCATCAATTCCAGGCACTGAAATTGGCACTACACTATTTGTATCCTAAATTGCCCTATTTTCTACCCCATTTCCATCAATATCAACCTTTGTTTTATCTTAATAAAAGACCCTTCTTTCCTGCACTAGTACAATATGGTTACCCTTTTCCTGCACATGCTCATATTTTATATTAAGATTTATTACAACACTTTATTAATCTTTTTATATAGATTTCGTGCCTATTTACATATTTCTTGTAACTCATATGATTTCCTAGAGTAATCATGGAACTTAATGTTAATGATGAATGAGTTGACTAGTGCAGGAAACTTCATGCATCGCCACTGTCTGATATTTCTGAGAAGCTATCTTCCACTATCATGGATCTCGATCTTCAACTCTGAGTCTAACTATTGATGAGCTAAAGCAGGATAATAGGTGGTGCGCATTCATGGATTTTTCTCCAAAGATAGGTTACTACCAAGCAAAGCTCGTGTGTATTATAACCACTGGCCAAAGTTGTAATTTCGGGTTTCTAAGTCTGTTCGGTTGAGAAGCTTGAACAAGAATTATCTATAATTAGTGTAAACATCCTAGAGGCAAAAGGATATATATGATGTAGATCATAGATAGGAAGCTAGCGAACCATCGACTATCATTTTGGTTTATGTAATCTGGTTATCGCCTCGTACTGGGGCTAGACTTCTCTATAATGTAATTTGACAAATCGAGTAATACAGGGAGCCATTATGATTTGCATGTGCAACGTTTAAATTTGTCTTTGATGTACCTTTGAAGTGCTGATCTCTTTCGTTCCTTAGAAGGGGAATGAGCTAGTTGGCTAGGGCCCAGCCAACCCAGCTCATTTACCCCTCTCACTTTCGTTATTCAGAAAGATGGTGTGGTTATTTCTTTTGCAGTTGTGTGATGTAATAGTTTAATTTCTAATATTTAAGTTATGAATTAAAATATCTTATGTAGCCTGTGTGTGAAGCGGATCCGTGGTTTGAATGGTAGTTGCGTTTATTTTTCTTATGAAATATCTTTCTTGCATTTCCTTTACTCTTCTCTGTTTTAATTCATTTTCAAATGGATAGTGCAAGGAACTCCTTCCTGCACCAGTGCAAGCTCTTACCTGCACATTTGTTTAGTCTCTCGTTGCAGCAAACATTTAATCACTTATCTGCATTTTACTTTCAGTTATTTCACAAGCGAATGAATCATTAATTTAGTAATTGTTCTTGGTATTTAAAGTTCATCTCTAAGAGATCTAGAAGCAATTATATCGAATTACCACATTATATTGGCAAAGAATATCATCATTGTGGGTAAAGAACCAATGTTGATTAACACATGCCAAGTACTTTGGCTACTGTTTGATTCTTTTAAAGTGCTTTTATTTCATGAAGTTTATTTCCTCTACAAAGTTTAATGAGTTGAAGCATTCCTTTTTTTTACAGATAGTTTACTTCAAAATTTCATTTACAGTTGCAATTTTTTTCTAACACATCTTTTAGATTTCGAAAGTAATTTGGGAACTGAGTAAAAGGAACTCTGTTTCGATGCAAGAGCAAGTCTCTTGACACAGAAACAGAGTGCTCTAAGCCATGAGTCTTAGAGCACCTTCACTCAGACATAAGTCTTCAATAAGGAAGGTTGAATATACTCTTACACAGGAATACTGTACCTGCACTAGTGCAAGAAGATTGCAATGGTGCAAGGACAGGTTGTTTGTGTGAAAGGAAGATCAGAAGGAAGACAAGATTTTGCAAGGGCCTACTTGTTAGACTGTTTACCATCCATCTAAAGATGAACATAGAATTTCATTCCAGCATTTAAGATTGTTTCCATTTTGCAGGATTTCTTTACTTTATTTACTTGCAAATTGTCTTTTACATTCCAGCACTAGAGTTGCCTTGGTGTTAATTTCCCTTCCAATTGTTTTCTATCTGATTCTACAAATCATTTCCTTTAAGAAGTAGGATTAGAAATAGGAAAATTTCATGCCATTTCTAGCATTGCATGTGCTTCATCTCTATGTTTACGAAACCATCGGGTTGAAAATTAAGTGTTGAGGAGTTTTCTCAAGCACAATTCCTACACCCAACATTTTGGTGCCGTTTCTGGGGAGGTGATTTGAATTGGTAATAATTTTCCATTCTTTGCAATAGGGGTAACTCTGCTATTATCTTTTTCTGTAGTGTGCTTCTATTCTTTGAAGGAATTTATAGGTTCCAATTTAGTTTTTAACTTGGAACTTTTATTTGAATTTCATTTTGTCATTTTTTGAAATGAATGCCTAAAAGAGGTAAGGGTTCGAAGCCCTCTAGGGGCCAAAGAAACATTGATAAATATGAAACCAAAACTCATATTAGGCCTTCTTTTGCAGGCAGAAAGTCCAAACAGACTCAAATTCATCACGTAGGAACAGTCCACCTAGGCTCTGGTAGTAGCAGTTCTAGTGTGACACAACCCATAAAGGGGAAGAAGGGGACTGTTGGAATCCATAGTCAACCTTCTCAACCTGTTAAGAGTGGTTTGTGTGGAAGAAAAACAATGGCAGATTTGGAATACCATGCAGAAGGAAGTAGTGGCAATCAGGTAAATGAGGAACAATCTACTTTTGGATTCTGATTGTGAATCCTAACATACAAGTGCAAATGAAAAATATTCCACCATAAATGATATGAAAATGGGGCTCTTAGTCTTCTTGTCTAACTTACACTAACCTCTCCCACTTCCAAAGCTTTAAATTTTCCCAAGTCTTATTGATTAACCAATGCGGAATTAAGAAATTCTTGAAAATATAGGTGTATGCTAGTATTTGCTTTTAACTGACTACATGCTTTAAAATATGTTGTTTGTGCTGATATGTGAATGTGCTTAAACTGATATATAAATGCATATAATAGTGAATAATGCAGCAGTAAAAACAAACACATAAGACAACAAATTAATTAGGAGTTCACCCACAACTCTTGGGCTACATCTCCATGAGCTCTAGTCAACTCAACTAGGCTCTCTAGGATTATGGTATAAGTCTTTTTTACAAGCTCTTGGCTTAACTCCTGCTATTTTACACATAAACAGTGGGTTTAGACACCATTTTATCCCTTGGCTCTTAAGATTTGGCTCTTGGCTCTGGCTCTTAGCTCTTGGTTCTAGCTCTTGGCTCTGACTTGGGCTCTTTGGCTCTTGGTTCTGGCTCTTGGCTCTGACTCTGGCTCTTTGCCTCTGGCCCTTGGCTCTTGGCTCTTCACTCTGGCTCCTTGGCCCTATACAACCTTCAGCTCCTTGGGTTTTCATTTGAACTTCAAGTGACCCAAAAGCTCTCTCAGTTGCTTAGCGCAAAAGCTCTTTGGCTCTCTCGGCTTTGCTACTACTTTCGGCATTCTGCTTCCTCTCAATTGAGATCTTTGCAGCTATCGGCTCTTTGCAGCTATCAGCTCTCTCGCTCTCTAGCCTTCAAGATCTCGAGATCTTGTCCCTTCTCTTTCTATTCCTTCCTCATCTTGAGGACACATCCTTTGCAATCACCCCAACCTCTGGTGGTTTCTGCTTCTATTCGGCTTTTTGCAGCTAAGGATGTGACCGTGTGAGCTCTCGCTCTCCACTTTTGGTCCAGCACTCTGGCCGCTACATTTTTGTTAGCCTCCCTCTTCTGCACTGTCGGCTCTCAGCCTTTGAGGAATCCTCCCGGCTCTGCAGCTCCCTGTCCATTCCTCTTCTTGCAATCATGAGGAAGCATTCTTTTGGCAGCTCTGCGTCTCTTTGACTGGCCCTCTGTCTTCCTCTCTGTGCAATCATCCCTTTGTCTTTGTGTCTCTTTGACTGGCCCTCTGGCTCACTGGCTTTGTGGCTCTACGTGTTACATAATGCATTCATGTTCAAAACGTATCATTGTGTCACAATGCTCGCTTATAGTGTGGCACAATGGATGGAGTCCGTTACAAAGAAAATACACAGGCAGCGTTTCTTCGGGAAAATTCCTGAAAACGGACAAAATTCCAATACAGAGAGATATTCAAAATTACACAGGAAAATATGAGTGAGAAGACTTAAGTCGGATCTCAAAGGGATATAGATATGCATATATAAGATTTTGGGTCGCCGCGTATCGCATATCGCATGTTGCTAAGGCTTGGTGCTCCCCTTTGCATTGTTGCGATTTGATCGCTGATTGCCGATGGCATATTGCATGTCACAAGGTCCCTTTGTATTATGGCATGTTGATTCACTGATCATCGATCGCTGATCGGCGCTATCGGCCCATTGCTTATCGCATGTCACAGGGGTCTCGGTGCTTCGCTCCTCCAATCACTGATCTCCAATCTCCACTTGATCAGCCCATTGCACATCGGCAAGTCAAATGGTCATGGGTCTTGGTCCTTTTCCTTTGGATTTAAGCGATGTGATAAAGCGCAATCGCATATCGCAAGTCCTCATGCCTGTGGTTAAGTCCTTCCCTTTGGTTATATGCGATGCGATGAAAGTTTGCGATGCAATAAAATTTAATGGACTTTATGTTTAAAAAAACATTTTCCCGTAAGTCCCATTTAATAAGAAATTGCCTCCTTTTCAAAGGACAGTGGGTAAATTTCTTTTTACAATAACTCCTTCATCCGAAGTCCATTTTTGCCCATTCAAATTGCGTTAGATTCAGAATGAAGAGATCTATGAAATGAGACTTTTTCTGAGAGTAGCCTGTGACTTTCATTTTCCTTTGATTTACAAAGGATGTGTGCCATTTGGCACCTTTCACCTCTTATATGAAGTCTTTTAGACTTAGAGGTTTATCCAGGATCCATTTTTGGATCACGCCTTCCCACTAAAAGAACTTTTGGTCTCCAAAAGACTAATATACTGATCTGAACAATAAATGAGAGTGACTCACCCTCTTCTTTCAGCCTCCCTACACTTGCCTTGCATAGTGCCTTTAACCAAAGTTTCTGACCACTTCCCTTCTTGGATGGGCTGGTCTTCTTGGGAAGAATTGTCTTCCTCCTTGCCTTTATGTAGAACTTCTGCTGAACTAGTCATAGAAGGTGGTTTGAACTTCTTTGCCTTGATCATTGATCCAAGATGGCTAAAACAAATGTGAAGTACATCTGCTCCACAGAAATTTCATTTGTACATGTTGGACAAGCTGTCAACAACAACTGTTAACAGCAACAGAAACACAAACAACAACTGGATGGCCTAAACTCCTGCTTCAACAAAAGAAATAGATTTCACATGTTGTTAACACCTCCATGTCTTACATCTGCATACAAATGATGGACTAGATAACAAGCCCACAAAACATGCCTTTAAAACAAATGACTCTTTAAGTCAAGCATGTATAAAAAGACCATTAGGACTCTTTTTCAAAAGATGAAACACTTCATCATTATCTCCATTTGGAGAGCAAGTTAACTTCTTCCAAGTCAATATGGCATCACATGCATGTCAAAGCAATCAACTCTGCAATTTAATTACACATACATGTTCAAAAACAAGGAAACCATCAACATCCCTGTGTTCATGCATCTCAAGCTCATGCATGCATTTCATCTCTCAGCTTCCACTTAAGCACACTGTACTTTCGAAGCTAAAATGAAATATACGGTTTGATCCTTCAACTTTCGCTTAAGTACACTGTACTTTCGAAGCTAGAATGAATATAATGTTGTAGAAATAAAGTGAGTCTACCTACTCAACTTTCCCATTCTACAACTTGCATCTCATTAGCAAAGAAATGAAATAAATCAAAATACAAGCATCCTTTTGCAAAAAACCTCTTGTGCTTCAATGATTGTCTTGAGGTCCTTCGGGATAAGGAGAACGCCTTCAGCCCTTCTTCCTTCTTGTCCTCCTCTGGACTTAGCTATCAGTAGCTTTCCCTTCACCTTTGCAAACTCAAACAATAGTGAGTCTGCAACAAGCATACATCAATTAGACAATCAATCCTTGACTACCCAAACACCTTTCAGACAAGCAGTCTTTGCTCTGTCAATCAAGCATTCTGATATAACCTTCTTTAAAGGTGTGGTTAACCAAACTTAAGCTCTGGTACCACCTGATCTGAAAATGGGGCTCTTAGGCTTCTTGTCTAACTTACAAGAACCTCTCCCACTTCCAAAGCTTTAAATTTTCCCAAGTCTTATTGATTGACCAATGCGGAATTAAGAAATGCTTGAAAATATAGGTGTATGCTAGTATTTTCTTTTAACTGACTACATGCTTTAAAATCTATGGTTTGTTTTGATATGTGAGTGTTCTTAAACTGATATTTAAATGCATATAATAGTAAATAATGTAGCAGTAAAAACAAACACATAAGACAACAAATTAATTAGGAGTTCGCCCACAACTCTCAGGCTACATCTCTGTGAGCTCTATTCAACTCAACTAGGCTCTTTGGGATTGCAGTATAAGTCTTTTTTACAAGCTCTTGGCTTAACTCCTACTATTTTACACATAAACAGCAAGTTCAGACAACATTTTATCCCTTGGCTCTTAAGCTCTGTCTCTTCACTCTGGCTCTTGGCTCTTGGTTCTAGCTCTTGGCTCTGACTCTAGCTCTTTGGCTCTTGGTTCTGGCTCTTAGCTCTGACTCTGGCTCTTTGGCTCTGGCTCTTGGCTCTTGGCTCTTCGCTCTAGCTTCCTAGCCCTCTACAACCTTCAGCTCCCTTGCTTTTCACTTGAACTTCAAGTGATTGCAGAGGTCCCTCAGCTGCTTAGCACAGTAGCTCTTCAGCTCTCTCGGATCTGCTACTACTTCCAGCATTCTGCTTCCTCTCAATTGAGCTCTCTGTAGTTATCACTCTCTAGCTCTCTGTAGCTACAAGTTCTCTAGCTCTCTGACCTTCAAGCTCTCAAGCTCCTGTCCCTTTGCTTGTTGTCCCTTCCTCATCCTAAGGACACATCCTTTGCAATCGCCCCAACCTCTGGTGGGTTCTGCTTCTACTTGATTT
Organism: Pinus tabuliformis; assembly: GCA_031772625.1. Taxonomy (NCBI): domain Eukaryota; kingdom Viridiplantae; phylum Streptophyta; class Pinopsida; order Pinales; family Pinaceae; genus Pinus; species Pinus tabuliformis. The sequence goes on along the minus strand of CM062806.1, from coordinate 407,714,364 downwards.
TTTGCAGCTAAGGATGTGACGGCGTGAGCTCTCGCTCTCCGCTTTTGGTCTAGCACTTCCGCCGCTACATTTTTGTCAGCCTCCCTCTTCTTCACTGCCGTCTCTCGGCCTTTGAGGAGTCCTCGCGACTCTGCGGCTCCTTGTTCGTTCCTCTTCTTGTAATCATGACGAAGCATTCTTTTGGCGGTTCTGCGTCTCTTTCACTAGCCCTCTGTCTTCCTCTCTCTGCAATCATCCCTCTGTCCTTGTGTCTCTTTGACTGGCCCTCTGGCTCACTGGCTCTGTGGCTCTGTGTGTTACATAACACATTCTTGTTCAAAATGCATCATTGTTTCATGACACCTGCTTACAGCATGGCACAAGGGATGGAGGTCGTTACAAAGAAAATACACAGGTAGCCTTTCTTCGGGCAAATTCTTGAAAACGGACAAAATTCCAATACACAGAGATATTCAGAATTACACAGGAAAATATGAGTGAAAAGACTTAAGTCGGATCTCAAAGGGATATAGATCCACATATATAAGATTTTGGGTCCCGGCGTATTGCATATCGCATGTCGCTAAGGCCTAGTGCTCCCCTTTGCATTGTTCCGATCCAATTGCCGATTGTTGATCGCATATCGCATATCACATGTCACATGCGCCCTTTGTATTATGGCATCCCGATTCACCAATCGTCGATCACTGATCGGCTCTATCAGCCCATCGATTATCACATGTAACAGGGGTCTGGGTGCTCCACTCCTTCGATCTCTGCTTGATTGGCCCATCACACATCAACAAGTCACATGGTCATCTATCTTGGTCCTTTTCCATTGGATTTAAGCGATGTGATAAAGCGCAATTCAATATTGCAACTCCTCATGCACATGGTTAAGTCCTTCCCTTTGGTTATATGGGATGCGATATTTAATTTTTGATTATAACATATATATTTGCGATGCGATAAACTTTAAGGGACTTTATGTTTAAAAACACATTTTCCCTTCAGCCCCATTTAGTAACAAATTGCCTCCTTTTCAAAGGATAATGGGCAAATTTCTTTTTACAATAACTCCTTCATCCGAAGTCCGTTTTTGCCCATTCAAATTGCGTTAGATTTAGAATGAAGAGATCTATGAAATGAGACTTTTTCTGAGAGTAGCCTGCGACTTCTATTTTCCTCTGATTTGCAAAGGATGTGTGCCATTTGGCACATTTCACCTCTTATATGAAGTCTTTTAGACTTAGAGGTTTAACCAGGATCCATTTTTGGATCAATCAACTCTTCCTCATTTCTATGGTAAGGTACATGAAGATCCAAACTCTTTCCTATTTGAGTTTGATATTTTGTGTAGAAGTTATGATTACTCATTTGATGCCCAAAAGTTAAAGTTGTTTACTGCAACTCTCAAGGACGCAACACTTCGCTGGTCCATGCGAATAGGAGGAAACACTATAAATTCTTTGGAACAAATGAAGAGAGTTATTTTATCAAAATATCAAGAATATTGTAAAACTAGGGATATTCAAGATGAAATCTTTACTATTGTGCAAAACGATGATGAGATGCTAGAGGACTACTTGGAGAGATTCATGTACATCCTCCAAGGTTCAATGCACAAATTTGATCTAAGTACTGTTAGAACCTTGTTCTTATGTGGGCTTACTGATGATGCTAGGAATAATTTAAATATGTTGGGACAAGGGGATATTGCTCAAAAACCTTTTGATCAAATATGTGACTTGTGCGGGAAATTCTTGAGGAACCAATACAGATCCGGTAAAGGAATTCGTAATAAAAACGGGAAAACCGAATCTGTACTATGATTATCGGACTACAAAACAAAATGGATAATATGAAAATTGAAATAATGAATATTGTTAGTAAACATATAGACTCTTTGAACTTTTAGCAAAAACATGTAGAAGAGCAAGACATATTATCTATTTTCTATCCTAAATGTAGAAGTAAGCATCCTTTAAGAGAATGTCGTCTAGATATTAAAGAAACTAATAAATGTGCAATTTGTATGGATAAACATGCTACAGAAAAATGCCCTCCATACCTGGGCTGAAAGTTGTACTCAAAATGAGACAACCTAAAGCTGAATCATTGCATGCTATGGGAGAACGAAGGAATTGGCCTCAAGTAAGTGCAAGTATGGTTCCTAAACCTCCACCACATTTTTTTTGTTATAATGTTATAATGCACACTCGTATTCCTATCCTAACACTGGTCACTCTCAGCATTGGCAACATGGGAATCAATATCAATATCAATATGGACAACCCTCCCAATCTTGGCAACAACGATGGAGAGGGCCAAACCATTCACATCATTCACATAATTCCTATCATGCACCTATGCAATCATATCCTCCTACATATGCACCTTACCCAATGCCTCAACCATCATTACCTCAGTTAAGTCAACCTATGCCACCATTACCTTTACCTCCACCGTTTCGACCTTGTCAGTTGCCTGCTCAACCTTTACCCAACCCCAATAATAAAGCGATACAAATGATACATTCTATGACCCCGCTTTCTTCATCCAGATTTCAGACTATGGCAGTTGAAGTTAATGATCACCAATTGAGATCAGGGAAAGTGCTAACTTCATAAAATCAAAAGCATCCCATGGTTGTTTTGGAGAATTTAGAATCTACGAATAAATACTAATTCCCTAGATAAGTAGCTGTATCTAGAAAAATAGTTTAAAGTGTTTTAGACTTTTCCTATAAGCAATAAATGTGATGAGAAGATAGAAGACCTACTTGTAGTTCCACTTGCCTCTCATCTCCCTTGTATCGATTCCGTCACTCCTTCCTGTATTTAATCCACTTGAGAAGTACCCTCTAAACACAACAGAAGACACAAATTGATCAAAGCATATGACCTATTGAATATAAGTGAAAGGAATTAGATACAATTCATAGACATAAGCATTATGTAACAATACAAACATATGGAAAAAGGTTCAAACACTTTATTAGATAGAAGAAGGAACTACAACCGTTGGTGTCTGATTCAAAGCCATTCCTCCAACTTGGATCCCCTCCACATCACATTAAAAGCATGACAAACTTGTAGCATTACAATACTTGCTTCAAAGCCAAATCTCATGGCAGCATTATCTCCTTACAATTCAACATGATGCAGCCCCTGATCACTTAGATGAGTGGTAAATTTATAGGAAGATGAAGGAGGTTTTGTCATTAATGGTGGCATTGAATGGCCTTCCATACTTAGAATTAGTTCCATGGAGGAAGGGATGAGAGGATAGGATGCGCCTTAATTCATTCCTCATCCATTTTCGAGCTCATAGGAGTTGATAAGTGAGGGAACCTTCTAGATGACTCCAAAAGATAAGAATATTCCCCAAACCCTATGTGAATTTCGCTCATTCTCACCCAGTGTAGGTGAAAAAAAGCCTAAGTGCTCTACTGAGTACCCTGGTAGTGGACTCAACTACTTTGTAGTGCACCCTCATAAGGGCTTACTTGTGCTGGTCCGTCTAGAGGCCATTTTTGGATGTCTTCAAGTCATGAAACTGTCTGGGAAGGAGGCATTCAAAGGGGTGACTTTTTTACGGCATAAAACAACTGAATTTAGGGTTTGATGAGCCCTAAACACTGATATGGATGTTGGGGTTTGATGTACCCAAATGGATCTATAACAGTTGCCCCCTAAAGCATGAAGTCGAAAAAATGCCAATGTCGAATGAAATTCTTTACGATGTGATGAGGAGGTATTTAAGTGGAAGGTGACCTGCATCAATTACAATACATATATCATGATATCTGATTTTTACATGAATTGCTGAGGGAAGGCATACCCATGCTCAACTTATAAACTTTCATTACATGTACATAAACAGTCGTCTACAGATATAGACCCATGATCAGAATGACTATCAATGTAAAGCCATTGTACATATGATTTAGTACTCTTGAAATCACAGCCTGGATGGATGAAACGAGATCCGGGGTCTTCAATACCGTTCAAATGTTCACTCAAGTATGAGTCTAACCATGTGAATATGTGATCTAAAGTCGAACATGGGAGGAAACCATTTGATTACCAACCAATAATGTAAGTTGTTAACAGATGCGAGAGAAATCACCAATGATGATAATGATCCTCAAGGTACCGTAGTACATTCTGCATGGTGTGAATGGATGATTTGATGTCGAACACCATATAAAGCCTTTCGGTTGAAGGACATTGATGTATGCCTATCACTAGAAATGAGAAACTTGCAATTGATGCATGCAAGCCTCCAGGTACTGAATAGGTGTTTCTAAGTCAATTTCTTGGATAATGAGATGATGTCGACAAGAAGTGACTCATCGTAGGAGGGCCTTGATGTATCCCACATCAATGACATGAAATGAGTGTAGTGATTTTATAGATGGAATTTGACTGATGACACAAGGTTCAGGAATGGCGGTCATGAAGATGAAGGTTTATGGTATTGCAAAAGATGAATTTTGATGGAATGACTTCTCTTGAACATGTCGGTGACACTAAAGCGAATTGGTATCATTGACCCAAAACAAAGTGATGGATGGTATGATAGACCAACGGTGTGATAACCTTCAAGCTAATAACCCAACCCAAATAGTCACGGTGATGGAGTGAAAGTGTCATGTTCAAGAGCGACCTGTTACCATAAAGTGGTTTTCCCCTTTTTCCCATTTTCCACAGTCATTGCTGACCAATACCTCTTTATTTTTATCAAGCTTGAGGAGGATAAAATATGCTTGTTGTATAATTTCACCTTTCAGGTGAATCCATCACTATTTGATGTTTTAACGAGTCTAGTGAAGGTGAAACTCGGTCTTATCTAGATGGACCAGTTTGTTGTTATTTGATGTTTTAACGAGTTTAACGACAAAGATAACTCAGTTCTTTTCATGTTTAGAGAGTTTGAAAAGGGACAAAAAGAAAAATCCACAAGTTCTTTTTCGTAAAGTAATCTCTCCAGCCCACTGGCTAATAAGACCACTCATTGCAACTGTTCCTCAAAAAGGGTAAAACAACCGAGTAAAAGTGTATGATCAGCCAAACTGATGGTGGCGATGAAAACAACCAAGGATCATCTGATGAAAAAGGCTGATAGAATGGCAATCACGAGGGTTAAAATGGAAATGGGTTCATTTTTACACAAGCTTGAACCATGGGAAACTATGCTTGGATTCAGTTTCATGTTTACACAAGCTTGAAATGAAAAACTATGCTTGGATTCAGTTTCATTTTTACACAAGCTTAAAATGAAAAACTATGCTTGAGATTAGTTTACATGCCCCCAGCATGATGAAAGGGAGAGTCTCCTGTAACCAGATGGAAGTCGCTGCGGTGAAGCAGGATGGTTATCCAACACCTTTTTGGCTTCGTCCAAATAGGGACAAAGGTGAATGGGGTGATTCCCTTCACATAACCTATAGGGAAACTTAACTTTACCACTAGGCGCATGCCTCCCAAGCTTCATTACATTCACCTAAGTAGACTACTCATGGCTATCAGGTGGATGGAATCAAGATTCTTTTACGAGATCAAGTGAAAGACTCAACTAGGGTTTTACAAGATCTAATCAAAGACTCAAATTGTATCTTTGCTCCAGGGGACCTTGTTTCATTTTTTAATGAGCTTGACACAAGGCAAGGAACTCTGCTCATACACTTTATTTCATTTTTTAACGAGGTTGACACAAGACTAGGAACTATCTTCATATCCTTGGTTTCAATTTTTAATGAGGTTGACACAAGACAAGGAACTATCCTCATGGGAGCTATTTCATTTTTTAATGAGGTTGACATAGTAAAAGAACTATCCTCATAGACCCTTGTTTCATTTTTTAATGAGGTTGACACAAGACCAAGAAATGTCCTCGTACTCCTTGTTTCATTTTTTAACAAGGTTGACACAATACAAGAAACTATCCTCATATCCTTCGATCATAATTCATAAGAGGTCATGAAGGAGAGATCTGGTTCCAATGCCCCCAGTACATGATGTACAACATCACTTAATTGATTGTCGGTTGGTGTAGGTATGGAATGGGTTGCCACATAATTGACCTGTGATGGGGAAGATACCATTGGTACAAAAGGACAAATTAGAGAATATGGTTGACTAGAAGCCATATTTGGACTGGGAAATGAAAGTTGGTCAACGGTGACAATTCTGCCTTCATGCGGGAAACAAATCACTCGAAAGAGTGTTGAAAAAATAGCTCCCATGTCGTAAACATAGTCGCGCCCAAGAAGTAAATTGTAATCTAAAAGGCTTGGGACTACCATCACATTCAGATAAACAATTTTTCCTCCCAAAGTAATAGGCAACTGAGGAAGGAACCCTAATGGTTGACTGGTTCCTCTATGAAAAGCCAACAGATTATGGGTAACAGGCGTAAATGGCAGTGAACCGAGCGCTTGCCAAGTAGTGGAGTAAAGGATACTTACGGATGCACCTTCATCTATAATAGTGCTATATACAATCATATTACAAACCTATACTATGATCTAGAAAGGAACATAAGGAGGAAGATGAAATCCTGCAAGTCGGTTCCAATCAAAGGAAGTGACTAGACTACTTGGAGGGGGTACAGTAGAAACAAGAGAATTAATCCCTTGAGTTACGAGAGCGGGAGGATTTTCCTCCTATATTGATGGAACAGGAGGACTGCCCTCAAGCTCATTAGAATGTGAAGAAACAAAATGAACTTGAGTGGTATCATATTCACTATCTTCGAGAAAAGTATGATTAGCTGAAGGTGAAATCGGGTCAACTGTTACCTCAACCTATTGATTTGGGTCAGGTATACTCATAGGATTCACTTTCAGAGAGAGTGGGTGATCTAAAAATGATCCTAGATGACTTTTTAGTCAGAAATTAAAGTCAAAGGATGCTTCTGAAAATAGTCCCATTGCATAGATCCTTTCATTATGAATCTATTGCAATTTGAATGGGCTAAAATGGACTTCGGGTGAAGAAGTTATTGCAGAAATAAGTTTGCCATGGTCCTTTGAAAAGGAGGCAAACTCTTATAAAAATGGGCTTAAGGCCTTATATGGAGAAATCGCATCGGAAAAATCCAAAGGAGGACTTAAAGTGAGGGGAGAAGGACCCCCTGATAGCGATCTCTGACATATTGCATCGGAGGTAGGCCTTCACACGATATCGGAGCCCTGGACAGTGCGACAAGCGATTACGATATCGGCGGATCAACGATCAGAGCAATCCATCAGATGTTGTATAGGCCTCAGGCCGTTGCGATTGTGATATGCAATGACGTCGATCAACGATAGCGCCAATGCGATGGGGCCGATAGCGATATGCAATGCACTAATAATGGCGATCGGCGATCACAACCACATAAAAGGGGTCGTTGACATACACGACATGTGACTGCTACTTGTGATAAAGAGTGGACCCGATTTGGTTTATGGACACGATTGCACATAATTTGAAATCTGGAATTTTAGATTTTCTATGTATTTCTCGTGTATTGATGGTTTTGACCACCCGCCTGTGTGATTGCAATGTTGCGACCAAAGGTAGGCCTGATGGGATTATAAACACTAACTTCATATTATTTGAAGTGAGGGATTAAGGCCCATGATGTGTTTTCGTGCATTTTTTATGTATTTCCATTAGGAACCAGGAATGCATTATTTCGTGGATTTTGGCCTGGAAAGAGACTGCTGATTCCTTTCTGAACTGTCCCTCTTCTCGAATCACCTATGCCACGCTGTAAGCGGGCATTTTGGTAACATGAATGCGTTATACGCAGATAGCCATAGAGCCACAGAGCCAAATGGCCAGACGCAGAGCCACAAAGCCAGAGCGCCAGAGGGCCAGATGCAGAGCCACAGAGCTGGTGAGGCAGAGGGCCATTCGAAGAGCTGAAGAGCCACAAGGGAATGATTCCTCATGATGAGACATAGAGGAATGGCTAGGGGAACTGCAGAGTTGAAGGATGCCTCATAAAAGCCAGAGAGCACAATTGACAAAGAGAGATTTTTTGTCCCTTTAGAGAGTTAAAGGTTGTCGAGGTCGCTTGGAGGTTGAGCGATCCCAGAAGCTTGTGAGAGACAGAGCCAGAGCCAAGAGCCAGAGCCAAAGCCAGAGTGAGAGCTAGAGTGAGAGCTAAGATCCAGAGCCAGAGCTAGAGCTGAGAGCTACAGCCAGAGCGAGAGCCGAGAGCCGAGAGCCAGAGCCAAAGCCGAGAGCCAGAGCCAAAGCCAGAGCCGAGAGAACAACAAAGAGATCAAATGATCAAGTTGTTGCTGGTGTCGAGAGTGTGCTGAAGGCAGAAGAAGGAGTCCAGAGATAGTTAAGAGAATTCTAAGGTAGTCATAGAAGCCAGAAGCTTAAGAAGCTCAAAGCACTGACTGAAGGAGTCAAGTCCAAAGAAGCCTAGATCTATCTGTAGAGTGAGGACAACCAGTGGGATAAGATGGTATTCTAAACCCATAGGTTCAGTTATAAACCAATGGAGTTGAGTGTGGAACTTGTAAAAGAAATATTACCATAATCCCAGAGAGCCTAGTCGAGTTGACTAGAGCTCATGGAGATGTAGCCCAAGAGGTTTGGGTGAACTCCTAATTATATTGTTGTCTTATGTGTTTGCTGATTTGCTGTTTTATTTACTGTCATGTGTGTTTAAATATCAACATAAGAAAATATACATAAGCACTTGAACAGTTAAAAGCAAACAAAATCATACACCCCTTTCAAGTTATTTAATTCCACATTTATCAAGCATAAGCATAGGTCTTGGGAATATATAAGCTTTGGAGTGGGAGAGGTTCTTGTAAGCTAACAAGAAGCCTTTAGTGCCCCATTTCAGATCAGTGGGTTTGACCGAATGTTGATTTTCATCAGTCAATTCATCAACTAGTGAAGGATTTAGGGAGAGTTTCCTGTAACCGAATGGAAGTCGTTGCAGTGAAGTAGGATGGTTATCCAACACTTTTTTGGCTTCATCCATATAGGGACAAAGGTGAATGGGGTGATTCCCTTAACATAACCTACAGGGAAACTTGACTTTGCCCTTCTTTCCATGAACTTTACTACCACTAGTTGATTGTGTGTCACTAGCATGATCTCGAGAAGTTGATGACACAAGATGATGTGAAAGAGAAGACCATTCTTCTAAGATATGAGGAATATCAAGACAATTTTGAGGAAGATGGTCTCCCGCACAAAATTTGCATGGATATCGAACTTTGTGAAGCTTTATGGATAGTTTCTCATTAGATGTTACATTCAAAGTAATGGTTGCTTGGTTGCCCCTCTGCTGAATTTGATTCTTCTTCTTCTTCTTCCGTTTGTTCTTCTTCTTAGCCACCTGGTTACTAGTACTAATACTTTAACCAGGCGAAGAGGAAGAAGGGGATGAAGAAACAACTGAGGAAGAAGGAAAAGGGTCAACTTTAGGATCAACTGGAGGTTGATTTTGTCCAGTTGGAGGTGTACTCAATTGCGGAGAAATCATGACATTTTGAACCAAGGAGGTTGAAAACAACCATACTGGCAAGCCAATGGTAAATCCCAGAAGGGACAATGTAGCCATATAAGGAGCACCAATATTTCTGAAAGGAGGAGAAGGACTAGGTTTCCCATCAAAAGGAATTCCTTGATCGGTGGATTCTGGATTTGTCGCCATATTTTTCAACCTAAGATCAACTAAAGAGTGAGCATGGAGGATGTTATCCACCATAAATTAAATTTATTTTAATCAAAGTAATATAACAAAACAAAAGAGGGATAATCTAGGAAAAATTTTTACCAGGCAACTGTGAACTGCAAAATACCTCCCGATGAACTAAGTACGAGCAGGCAATCTCCCCGAATGATGTGTTCGGTGTATCACTATGTAAAAGGCGACCGACTCAATTACCTAAGGATGGATAGCAACCTAGTGCTGTCCTCCCATATATATCCGAAGGTACGTGTAGGCCCAATCCGTATAAGCGATGTCTAATGCAAAACTGTACAATGAGAGCATTCCCATATACTTTACGTACTGTAACACTACCGTATATACTCGAAGTTACGTGGACGAGCTACAATATAGTCACGTATGTGGAATGAGGTATCACACTCAGGATGTATTGCAGACAAGTTAGCGATAGCTGCTTTGTTTTACGATGCCAGAACATGTCTCTAGTCTAGACCTCTAAATGTTTTTTGTTAGGTGACAATGCTCCATTAGGTAAATTCAGATAAATTTTAAGCTGATCTTCTTTAGAATTTTCCTTTCAAGGTTCACCTCGTGATGTATTCTAAAATTCCTATGAATGCAACTATCACGATAAGCATTCTTTCCATTCAATTTAATGATGAAAATCCTAGCTACTTAGGGATAGAGCAATCAGATTTCTTTCGATCAAAGAGAAAAGTGCACAATCTAAATGCAATTTCCCTACACTATTCCTATGAACACACACAAAATTTTTCAATGCAACATGCATGTATTTCTTTTTTATTTCCTTAATGTGAATATGAACAAAGGAAATATGCACATACAATCAGTCAATCTTTCATAAGCACGAAGACTTTTACAACAATTCTAATTCAAAGGAAGAGAAGACTTTACAACACTTTCATTTGAATGAAGATTAATCGATTATATCCTAACTTTGACTACTGATCGATAATGACAAAGAAAACATTAAGAAACATTAATCAATCCAATCAAAGTTGGGCTAGACCAGGAGATACAAACTCATTTTCTGAGACATAACATTCATTAATCAATCAACAAACAATCAAATAGAGAAAGTTGGAAAAAATTCTTTCCAAAGGTGGAAAACTGATCCTAGGAGGATCAGCGCAGCCGAGAGTGGGAGACAGTGTGCTTCAGAGCACTGTCCCTAAGCCAGGGGTGCTTTGCAGTGCATTGTGTCCTTGACGAGCCTACGTTGGAGATAGTAAACCATTTCAAGAGGCAATTTGACACAGTTTTGACCAATTTTTCAATGTAAACAATTGAATTACAATCTATGAACACAAATAAGGTCTACAAGGATGTCTCAGGAGGTGGATAAGCTACTAGGAAAGAGGATTCTTCCCTAGCAGAGTCCCAATTTGTTTTGGAGAATTTAGCATCTACGGATAAATACTAATTCCATAGATAAGTAGCTATATGTAGAACAATAGTTTAAAGTGTTTTCGACTTTTCATATAAGTAATAGATAAGATGAGAAGATAGAATACCTACTTGTAGTTCTGCTTTCCACTCGTCTCCCTTGTATCGATTCCATTGCTCCTTCCCATACTTAATCCACTTGAGAAGTACCCTATAAACACAACAGAAGACAAAAACCGATCAAAGCATATGATCTATTGAATATAAGTGAAAGGAATCAAATAAAATTCACACACATAAGCATTATGGAACAATACAAACATATGGAAAAAGGTTCAAACACTTTATTAGATAGAAGAAGGAATTACAACCATTGCTATCTGATTCAAAGCCATTCCTCCAGCTTGGATCCCATCCACATCGCATCAAAAGCATGACAAACTTGTAGCATTACAATACTTGCTTCAAAGCCAAATCTCATAGCAGCATTATCTCTTTATAATTCAACATGATCTAGGCCCTGATCACTTAGATGAGTGGTCAATTTATAGGAAGATGAAGGAGGTTTTGTCATTAATGGTAGCATTGGATTGCCTTTCATACTTAGAATTAGTTCCATGGAGGAAGGGATGAGAGGATAGGTGTCATGCGGAAAGAGTCAATTTTCTGGACAAAACCGACCTCCTTAGAAAACAAGGCTTTTCTAGTGACAAACAAAACAATCAAGCACTATCTTTCCCTAAATATGCATTTAGAATAAAAGAAACTAGGTGTTTAAGGCTTACCTCTAGTCCAACGCTGTTTGTAGCAGCCAAGCCTCTTCGATCCAGATGAGCTCCTTCTCCTTGAAGCCTGCATTCACTAACAAGCAAACGATTACATAGCACCTGAATAACTCATATAATAAAACATATTCATCATAAAGACCAAGGAGTTTATGAAACAAATTATATATAACAACTTGTTGAGAAAAATGAACTTAATTGTATTAATTGGAAACAAAAGAAACCTTACAACCAGTGCCTTGGTGTTGTGCAGGTCCCTCCCAGGGTCCAGCAAGAGTTCTCCTCTACTTTGATCAGCTCACCCACTTCCAAATGAAGCTAAGAAAGGATTGGGATCTCTCCTCTCAAGCTCTATACGGGAGTCCTAATTTCAGCAGCATCTACCCTTAGGAATGTTCAGCTTTCAACCTCTTTTGCCTCTGGCCCAATGCCTGTATTTATAATGCCTTGGAGGAAGTTAAACAGGTCCACCATCAATGGGATAAGTCCCTCTTTCAAAGGGATAGCTCCCCTCTTCATGGGATAAATTCCTCTTTCATTGGGATGCATGAACCATCTGGAGGCGCTCAATCCACGTCAAACCATCTTCTAGAATGCTCTAGAATCGACCGCAAGTAAGCTTTTTGAAGTAAAACTTGCGCCTTTTGACTTTTATAGGGGTACGCACCCACCCCTTTACAGACAGAGCATACAAGTACGCAGGTATTATGTACTTGAGGTGCGTACATGCAGGTAAGAGTAAGAGAAAGTGCGGAACCAGAGTTATATTGATTTTTTAAAGGCTTTCTCTCTTTTTTGGAGTTTGACATGAGGAGCAGAGGTATAAGACTTGCCAAGGAGGACAGTATGGTTATTGATGGAGCCATACTGACTACAAATAGTCATGGTGACAAATTTTAGTGTAACAGATTGCCCCCTAAAGTGCGAAGCCTGTAGTAGATTAGGGTTTTATATCATCTAGGAAGGGTGAAGCACTTTATCATTTCGAGGATTATCTTGTGGAGAGCCCAGTCGGAACCTACAAATATTCAACACAAAATACATATATGAGATCATATCATCGCTGAGGTAGGCATTCCCATACTCAGATCAAAAACTTAACTAACAAACTAACTACTGCTCTGATATAGGAATGATTTTGCAACACATCATAATCATAGACACATGTAGACACAGTATGGACGCAGCCATCTGTTTATAATTAGTCTACTGTATAATGAATACAAAACTCCTCGCAGCCTGGATGGCGGAAACTAGATCCAGGGTATTCATTTCTGCTTCCTGAAATAGTACAATTCTATCCATGCGAATAAATGAGTTGATGTCGAACATGGTAGAAACCACTTGATTACCAGTCAATGATGTAAACTGTTAACAAGTGTGAAAGAAACCACCAGTGATGTCAATGGATCTCAAAGGACCCAGTACAATCTGTGAGATGTGAATGAATGTGTTGATGTCGAACATGTCACAGAATCCCTTGATCGAAAGTCAATGATGTAAACTATCGTCAAAGGCGAGAAACCTGCCATTGAGGCATGCAGATTTCAAGGTACTGATGATTCCTAGATCATATTTCTAGATAATGTGCTGATGTCGATAGAAAGCGATCCGTCGTAGGCAAGCCCACAACACGAAATCATAGATCAAGTTGAAGAAATTTAGCTGTAAGGACTGACTCAAGGATGGTCAAGATGGATGACAGATATTTTGCAGATGAATGGTTTATTTGCAGTGACCTCTTGAACACATAACAACACAACAGATGGCTTGGTGACAATTGACCCAAAGTTAATACCCAGAAACCAGCTGAAGACTTTCAATGTGGTTTGATCAACTATTAGGCAAAGGATTTCCCAACCCAGGTGAATGAAAAAGTGTCGAGTTCAAGAGTGGTGATAAGGTTTTTTCGAGACATAGTATAACAAATAGGCTCATTTTTCTCTCTTTTCCCCCACCATTTCTGGCAAGTACCTCTTTATTTTTTACAAGCTTGAGGAGGATAACATTTTCTTGATTATAAGCTCATCCTTCGGATGAGTCCAACTTAGTTTAGATTGGAACCCTAAGAAGGAGTGGTTCGTTCCTGTTTGTAATTGAACAGGTCCTTTACTGTGAAATTTTAACGAGTCCAGTATAGGAGAAACTTGGCGTTTTTCAATTTTAGAGAGTCTGAAAAAACTTAAGAAGACTCCAGGGTTGACCTTTTTCGTAAATTTGTGTCTCCCAAGCCCGAAAAAGTATAAAATAATACTTGAGAGAACTTCTTGATCTTTATGACCAAGGAGTACTTTCATGATTAGTGTCTCTGATCTGAAAAGTAAAAAGCGATCAAGGACACGTCGTTTTATTTCCAATATCGAATTTGAAAGGACAAAAATCCGGCAATATTTTCGTGTTTTTTACGGTCAGAAAAGGGCTATAAGAGGACCGTCTTTTAATTCCGTTTTAACGAGTGTAAAAGAAATGATCGGCAATCTTTTCATGTTTTAGGAGTCAGAAAAGGGCTTAAATATGACTCTGATGTTTTTGTTTGTAAAAAATGACAATTTTCCCTGAAAATCCTTTATCCTGCACAAAAACCAACACATTACTCATACCTGTTGAAGATAGATAAAAATACTTTGAAAAATACCTTTTCATGGTGAAAAATAAACAAATTTACCATTTATTTACCCAAAAAACCTATAAAAAGGGCTTTTACCAATTCATTTTTACCATTTTACTGTTGAGGAGAGAAAAAGGGCTTTTGACAAGAAACTTCCCGTGGACATTGCGGAGAATCCGACCGTCGAAATCGAACGCCGTCTCTTCTAGGTAATTTTCAACATCCTCGTCTTCAATTTCATCCATTTAGAATTCTTTTTAAGGCCCCAGATTTCATTTTTGGGAGGTTTTCGGGTTTCAAAGACCGCCTCTCGGGGTACGCAGGCACCACACTAGGGACCCACGTACCCCGACTCGGGAGTACGCACCTTGCCTTCAGGGACCCTGCGTACCCACACTCTGTTCCTAAAGGTGGGGTGCGTACTCTGCGCAACAAGTTTTTAAACCCCAAATTCTCCAAAATGGACCAAATTTTTTTGATTTCATGGAATCTAATGGATGTTTCATGGTATGTAGATTGTTCACCATGCTTGATTGGTGCGAGCGAGAGCACGAAGATGTTGATTTGGCCGCCATTAATCATTAACCGTCAATTGATGCTTTGAAGGCATGTGACCTTTATAAATACTGGGCCATACCTGGCATGAGGGCCCAAGTGAGCTTTCTAGAGTGCCTGGTAGAAAGATGGAACGTTCAGGACCAGTGTTTTTATATTGGAGGGCACCATCTTGAGATGGAGCCGGCAGATATCTACTTTCTCACTGGTTTGCCCAAGAGAGGCGAACACTTGACTCTGTTCGGGACTAGGGCAGGTGGCCAGTCTATCGCTAGTCTCCGACTAGAGTGGTGTAACACTCAGTCTCAGGAGAAGGGGATAGAGATCAAAACTATATCCCGTCTTGAACTTATGGTGATTGCCTTTACAATTACCAGACTTTGCGGTGCTACCTCTTTACACATTGCCACTGGATCCCAGATGCAGATGGCTATTGATTGCTATCGAGGTACCATTTTCAACTGGTGTGATGCTGTGTTGGCCAATGTAAAGGGCCAACTGACTAGAGCCAAAAACGGACAGCTAAAGACCTTTGGTTATGGGGCTTTAGTTGTGAGTTTTGGCTTAGAGAGGGTTCCGATGCTGATCCCACAACAACTCACTATTGAGGTTGGGCTTCCTCGAGATCCCAAATTGATGCGATGGGTTGCGGTTATGGCCCGTCATCCTGATGAGGGGACGGAGGCTGTCCGATTTACTCCGGAGTACTTTCGCTGGTTAGAAGACCAGGTCTTTTCTATACAGGATTTTCCTTATGCCGGAGTTGATTTTCGTGGAGATCCGGACATGGTTCTTCCACCGGGAGAATAATGGGATGATACAGGTAACTTCATTTTCACAAGTTTTTTAAACTATCTATTATTTTTGTTTGTTTTATATCGTCTCAAAACTGATAGTAATAATTTTCAAAATGCAGATGTAGGCCCACGACGTCCAGCCAATCTCCGACCTTACGAGAGGAGACTACCAGTTGCAGTGACACCGGCCCCACAGGACGAGGCAACAGAGACTTTGGCTGAGTTGGAAAGTGACCTGGAGCATCTTACAGCAGATATACCGAAGACTACCATAGATGACATTCCAATCCGGCTTCAGCACTATGTATTCGGGGCCCCAGGACCTTTTAGGAGTTTCTTGTGTAGGGTGGCCCGTGCAGTAGTGTCATATAGAGATCATCACCAGTGATTGGATGGTCGTTTTGTAGACACATGTGACATTTTGGTTTTTTGTACTTATCATTTTTGCCGATCATAAGGTGTTTTTCAACCTATGATCGAGGACGATGTATTTTTTGACACACTCCTATATATATATCATTAGTACCGGCTTATCTTGTAAATCATGTTATGGAATGGTTTTAAATTTACATGTATGATTATTGCAAATGTCTATTTAACATTCGAGAAGCAATTGCATCTGCTAATGTATTTAAAGACCTTGGAATATGCTGATATTCAATGTAATCAAACTCACGTTCCAAGAGACACACTCTCAAAAATAACCTTAATAACACTGGATTTCTAATGGCATACACTATATTTAGCTGTAATACAACAAGTTCAGAATCTAACCTCACTATCAAACTCCGAATCCCAAATGAAATAGATTCAGACAATAAATCAATCACTACACTGTACTCGGCAATGTTGTTTGTTGTTTGACCGAGGCTTACCCCATGCATAGAAACTAACTCGTCAGAGGGCGAATAGATAACCCAAGCTGTGGAAGACATATTCCATTACTACGACAAGCACCATCAGCAAAACCAATGTATGTTTGGAGAGGCGTCAACATCTGCAATATCAAGAGTAAAACCAAGATAAGCCAGAATAATGATGGAAAACACACTCTCTAAGCTAAGCACACTGTCTAAACTAACAAACACACCAGCTAGAAAGAAAAACTAACCTAACTAAAAAATCTCCATACCCATTCTTTTAAGCATAATAGCTCTTCAAGTAAAGACCATTTCTGGGTTTACCTAAAGAGTCCCCTTCAAAGTCTACCAACTCATAGGCCCCTTTTGCTAGCTTTCACTTGACAATATAGGGCCCATGCCACATAGGAACGAATTTTCCAGCACCTAATTTATCATTAGCTTGATCATATAATAACACTAGGTCTCCTTCCGAAAAATTTCGAGGGGTCACATTTCGATCATACTGAGCTTTCGTATGTTTTGCGTGAGTCTCGATTGCCAATGCAGCATCATGTCGATTCTCATCTAATTGAGCTAAGTATAATAAACGCTTTTCTTCTTCAGAAGTAGCTGGAAGTAACTCGATGGCCATTTGCAGTGACGGGATTTCGCATTCAATGGGTAGCACAACTTCCAAACCATAAACTAGTTGGAAAGGAGTGAACCCTGTTGATGTTTTCACTGAGGTTCGGTATGCCCAAAGCACTGAAAATAACATGTTGTGCCAATTCGACCGATGAATACCAATGATTCGTTGGATCATGATAACTAAAACTTTGTTGATGGACTCAACCAGACCATTTGCTTGTGGATAATAAGGAGTTGAACTATCGTGACACAAATCAAGCTGGCCTGTAAGTTTTGTCATCATAACGTTTCGAAAATGGCGCCCATGGTCAGTGATTATCGCTTGTGGGACACCAAACCTAGCAATTATATGATTGAACACAAAAATTGCAGCTGTCTTGCCGTCTGCCTCGAATGTAGGCATCGCCTCGGCCCACTTAGTAAAATAATCTACCAAAAGGATGATATACGCATGCCCCCTCGCCGAGTGAGGGTTACATGTAATAAAATCGATACCCCATTTGGCAAAAGGACGAACGGCAATTATAGGGTGGAGAGGAGCAGGTGGAGCGCGCATCTTTCGATCAAACACTTGACAGTTGTGGCATTTTCGGACCGCAGTAATACAATCTTTAAACAAGGACGGCCAGAAGTAGCCAGCACGCAAAATCTTTTGGGCTGTGGCATACCCAGACATATGACCGCAACACGCTCTAGAGTGACAGTCATTTAGAACCCTTTTAGCCTCTTCGTGAGTTAAGCAACGTCGAAAAATAGAGTCCGCCCCACGGCGATAAAGAGTATCTCCAATAATTTTGTATTATTGGGACTGGAATCGAATTTTCCCACGTTCCAACTTTGAAACTTCAGGCCGAAAGGATTGGGTCTAGAGATAGACGATGATATCCCCATACCACGGATAACCCTGTAGGAGTTCGGCGTAGTTAGGAATGAATCGTCATAAAAAGTTTACTTTCCCCTGCAAACTTTGGAGTTGGCGATGACTCGAAGGAGGAGGCAATTTGATGATAGCTTCGACCTTCGAGGGATCGACGCGAATGCCGGCTTTTGAAACTACAAATCCTAGCAATCAACCCGCTTCTATACAGAAGACACATTTGTGTGGGTTCAACCGAATACAATAATGCCTACACCTCATGAAAATTGCTCGTAAATGGACAAGGTGATCAGCTCGATGTAATGAATGAGCAGGCAAATCATCGAGATACGGTTGCACAATGTGTTTGATGTCATGAAACGCATAAGACATCGCCCTTTGAAAAGTTGCTCCGGCATTCTTCAGCCCAAAATGTAATTTCCAATAAGCAAATGTCCCCCATGGACAAATGAAAGCCGTTTTTGGTTGATCGGCAAGTAGAATATTGATTTGATTGTAACCAGAAAAACCGTCCATAAAGGAAAATATTTCGCTACGGGAACAATCATCAATGATTTGATCGATATAGGGAGTTGGGTAGTTTCCTTTTGGACAAGCTCGATTAATGTCCCTATAGTCGATGCATATTCTTACTGTTCCCTGCTTTTTGTTAACCGGAGCAATATTCGATACCCAATCCGTTAACGAGATCGGATAAATGAAACCTGCTTTCAACAGTTTCTCAACTTCTGCTTTAATTACTGCAGCTTTTCGTGGGTGAATCTGACGCAAACGTTGCCGGATGGGTTTAGCATCCGGGTAAGTTTTGATCTCATGAATAACAATCGCGGGATCAATTCCTGGCGTTTCCTCATAGGACCAGGCAAACACGTCGCAAAATTCTTGAAATAGGGCCTTGTATGTCTGAATTTCGTCATCTGTACACGAGGCACCTATATGAATGTTCTCAACAATTCCAGGCTTAACCGAAATGTCAATGGGAATAGTTCGAGAAATGTTTCCCAAATTCAGCTCTGAATTAGGATGTTTCATGGGATTCTGAGCTTCCTTGACATATTTAGCTGTAAAAATTGATGAGAAATCATTTTCAAAACGATCATCCTCAGGTAAAAATGAAGATCTGTGATGGAGATCCTCCCATGGTAAATCATCTATACATAGGATTTCACGAAGTTGCTCGTCAGATGAAACAACTTCGGGAAATGCTACTAACTCCGAGGTTGATGTGAAAAGTGATTCCTCACGGACCACATTCATTAGGTCGATTTTGGTTGAACATGGGTCGGTAAAAGACTGCACAGCTTCATAGGCAATTTCATATGGACTTAAAGGCATAAAATTACCAAATGAGTCTATTTCAGATTCAGAAGGAACGATCCAAGGATCGTCATAATAAATAGTGTCTAATGTAATCATATGAATGGTTGCAAATGAAGATGATGCGTTGATTGGAGGAAAAGGAAAAGTTCCCAGTAAACCGACATCTTTAACTAATCCTACTTCAACATCCTTATATGGGATAGTCGTTCTACCGACATGCTGAATACTCTCTGAAGAGGTTGGGTCGGATGAAAAGTAAGCCAACTGATCTATTGTTACAATCTTTCCATTATGTGAAAACTTTATTACTCGGAAGACCGATGAAACGACCACTGTCATAGCGTATGACCAACTTCGACCCAAGAGAAGGTTGTAGTCTAGAGGGGCATCAACCACCTCCACATCTAGACTAATGGTTTTTCCTTCAACCCCTATAGGCAAATCCTGTAGAATGCCAAAAGGATGAAACCCACGGCCATCAAAAGCCTTAAGAATCATCGGGGATTGATTTAGTGAAGGAGAACCAAGTGATCTCCAACACTGTATCGACATAATACACGTTGAAGCTCCCTCATCAATTACAGTCCGATGAATAGGCCTGTTTTTTACTATCACTGGGATCTGGAAAGCCATTTGATGAGGCAAACGCGGTGTATTATTTCCTAGATCAAAGATTATTAGGTTCGGGTCCTGAACATCAATAGCTCCTATAGCCGACAAGAGTAATTTGCGTTGTGCTGGTCATGATTGCAGCGCTTCCAAAGCCGACATTGCTGAGGGTGAAACAGCTAAGTCCTCAACAATGTTATAATTTTGGGCCGCTCTCACATGTGGATTGAAAGTAGACTTTCGAAGTATACCCTTGGCGGACAGTTTGATTACTAAGTCTGGATTAGGCTTCTCGATCTGTAGTGGATTGGAACCGGGAGCTGAGGTTGATGGATTAGAATAAGAAGATTCTGCTTCTTTGCCATCAACAGGACTTTTACTACCATAATCTTGCGATCGAGTCGCAATCCTTACATGGGACATCATCAATATGGGTTCTTCATTGGCACTTGAGGAAGAACCTATCATCTTGCTATCTTTCGGAAATGGATCCTTCAAAACAGCAGGAGTTTGGGAACCTTTGACGATTTTCACAACCTCTGCTCGATGAGGGCAGTCTCTTGTAAAGTGTTCCTCTTCACAAATAAGACATGGATAATGAGGTTTTCGCTTTTCATCATTGGATTCCGCTTTTTCAGTTTTCTCCTTTGGAGTTTTGTCTGCTTTATTCTTCTTTTTTCCTTTCTTCTTTCCACCGGATTTTGATTTAGTCATAGATGACTCTACAGCATGAATATCGGCGGAAACCTCTAGAGAAGAATCTCCTGTCGGGGAATCAGGCAAGGTTATGATAGGAGAAGAATTCTTGGAAGACTTCTTCTTACTTTTAGTGTTAACCGTACCAATCATACCATCAGCGGCATGAGATCTCGAAGGAGCTGAAACGATTTGATTTGACTTGGGAAGATCGGGGATCTTTTCGTGTAATGTACCTGACTCAGTATAAACTAAGTCAAGGTACTGTGCTTGAGCAATCACTTGTTCCTCAGGAACTACTCCAGCCTTAGCTATGTCTTCAGTAATCTTCGGTAACAATGATTTAACAAACCATTCAGCTAAGATCTGGTCCGGGATAAAAACTTTCACTAATCGCCTTCGACGTCTCCATTCATGAATATGATCGGAAATATAAGTGGACGTCGATTGCTTTAATGAATTTAGTAACTCCGTGCCATTATCATATCTGACCGGCAACTGAAAATGAGTTAAAAACGAGGTAGCTAACTGGCTAAAGTTATAAAAAGAGGCCCGTGGTAACTTAATGTACCACTTGGCCGCAAGACCAATGAGAGTGCGCTGGAAAAGACGTAAGCGGATCGAATCATCCAAGATGGAGTTAGACGCACACCAGAGGTGGTAATTCATCACATGGTTCGACGGGTCCTCTCCAGATTTACCTTCGAACTTGGGAATGTCACTGGGCAACTTATTCGACATTGGCGGCCAAAACGGAAGATAATTAATTGGATCGTTCGTTAGGCACGACAAGTCTGGTAAGTCCAAATTTGTTGATAAACGGTAGCTTCCAATTAGGATCCCTAAAACTCTGAGTCATTATACCAGCCCCAGGAGGAGGATATCCAGGATAACTAGGAACGGGAATCGCGTTCGGGATATTGTATCCTCCTGGAAAACCAGGATTAACCAGACTGTATTGGGGTTGTTGGGGTTGTTGATAAGTGTACCCAGGATATGGTTGATACTGATAAACTGGCTGCTGGACAGTAGGACCGAATTGGTACTGTCCCTGGTACAGTTGATAAGTGAATTGTGGTTGACTTGTGACAACCGTACTTAAACCAGGTTGTCCTACAGGCATCTAAACCGTAGTTTGAATCGTGGATCCAGACGGTGGTAAAGATGTCTGAGGAGTAGATACATGAACAGTAGAAACCGGAGCTATCGATACTCCAGAAGTAGGTGGGGTAGATTGAACAGATGTTGCGGCAGTTGCCGCAGTCGTTTGAGATGGAGTACTAGGCGCAATAGGCCCAGACTGAGAAACTACCGAAGGTACAGAAGTTTGAATATTAGACTGGACTGGTTGCTAGGGTGAACCAGAAACAAAGGGTTGTCTAGTTTGAGATGACAACTGTACATTTGGCTGCAACACCTGTTGAATTTGTGATGGATCCCACACTATGTTCATTCCGGGGTACTGACCCATAACAGGTTGAGAATATTGAGATCCAAAACCAGGTTGAGGGTAGGATTGATAATTGAAAGGTACATTTCTCGTTCCTTGAACATAAGATTGACCTTGGGGTGGTTGGAAACCTTGGTTCGAGTACTGACCTTGGGGTAGATACCCTTGAGGTATGTACTGATACTGGGGTTGACCTTGAGGTATAAATTGATACTGGGGTTGACCTTGGGGTACATATTGAGTCTGGGGTTGACCTTCAGGAATGTATTGTACCGTAGGCACGTACTGTCCTTGAGGTTGCCCCCCAGACGCAAATTGTGTACCTTGAGGTTGCCCCCCAGGCATTAATTGAGGTTGCCCCCCAGGCGGTAACTGGCCACCTTGAGTTTGAGAATTGGGAATAGAACCTGACATCATAAGAATGTCTTCTACACTCAACAGCTTTGCACCATTGCTTCCAGTGAATAACCCTTGTTCAATGGGTTGAGGAGATGCTCTCGAAAAAGTACCAGAAAGTGACTGATACCCAGAGGGAACTGAAGGACCGCCGTACAAAAAATATTCAGGTGATTGAGTAAACATGGACGACTGACCTGACATATTTACGGGAGTATAAAAACCCCTAGGTGGATAAGGAGCACGAGGTGGTGAAAAACTTAACCCTGAGTTGTCCAAATAATTAGTTAAAGAAAGATACCAGGTAGTACTTCTAGGTGGACTGTAAAAAATTGATTCACGCTCCCTTAGATCAATAGTAGGTTGATTTTCAGGGATAGGGATGCCTATTTCTTCTTTCGGAGCAAGTTCTTCAATAGCTATCAAACCAGAAGGAAGATTTTCAGTGATTACTCTTTCTACCCTAGGTGAATTAGGAGCACTAGAAGTTGGAGAGACAAACCCCGATGTTGGAGTAATAGTTTCAGATATCTCAGGTTCTTTGCCTATATCACTAGTAGATGAAAAACTACCAGAAAGTTTAGAAACCGAAATAGCTTCAGGATTATAACCTGTTTCTAGAGTTTGGTAATCAGGATGAAGAACCAACGAAGACTCTCCTTCTGCAGGTGACCCTACTTTACTGCCACTAGGAGTTACGAGGACTTTCAAACCTTCATAATGGCCTGGGACGTCTTCAGGAGGTTGGCCCCGAAGTCTACGGAACTTCCTCAACAAATCAGCCACGGTTACAACCTCAGGAGACTGGCCCCGAAGTCTACAGGACTGTCTTGGTAATTCAACCACAGCTAAAAACTTTTAACTACTGCACACGCAAACAAAGTAAAATCTCAAAGAAAACCACCTAAAGTCTCTAAAGAACCAAACAAATTCCAATCACACGGCTAAAGAATCTAGGGCGTCAAACCACACACAAACAGTAACTTTCCGGACCGAAAACACTAGTTGGTGATGAAATCCAACATCGAAGAATTCAATACAGAAATGGCGGGTGGAACAGTTACTCCGGCAACCTGCTTAATGAATAGACTGGACCAAGTTCCTCCACTTTAACCGTCTCGAGTGAAGTGAACCCCCCAGAAAATCCAAGTGAGTCTAGCCGACGTCTGCTCTAGGTACAGTGGGATCTTCCCTCCACCGTCACCTTAGGAAGAATCCTAAAGATAATAGTCACTAAGGTCACCAACAGCAACAAATATACCTGGGGGAACAGTCTACGATCCGATACACACACAAGGGCAGAGCAACAAGCTCAATCCCCTTGCCGGCTCCTTGACAATAATCCAAGGTTTACCGACAAGTGACCCCAGGCTCCTCGACAATGGTTAATCCGAGGTTTACCGTTTGTAGTACGTGCTTATCTGGCTTCGTTCCCAATGAAGGAGGACTGATCCCCTCACTGGTTCGGACACGATCTCGTGCTTCTCCTTTAAGAGGAGCTTTCCCAGAGCATAAATGAAACAATTGGATTTATCCTACCGCAAGATAAGCTACTTGTTTTTTTTTACTGTCTTGGAGAGTTAATTACTCTCCTACTCCAAGACACTAGCTTGATCTATGTTGGTGTATCAGAGCCCTAGTAAATAAAAAGTTACTAGGTGAATTTTACTTTAAGCGTTAATTTTTATGGCTTTTCTTTAGGACAAAAGGTAGCGGAGATGAAACTTATGATGTGTAGACTCGACTCAAATCCACTACAATGATGCACCTAAGATGATTTAAACAATCTTTCCTTTTCAATGAATTCCCTAGCTAAGAGAGTTGGAGAATGCAAAATTTATAAAGACAATTTTCTTAGCAATGAAAATCAAAGAAAAAATCTCTTTATCTTTTCCAAAGCACACAACACATGACCACTAATTATTTCACAAAAACTTCCTTTCTCTTTTCAAAGCCTTCAAACGCTACTAAAACAAACTTTCTTCAAAAGATATTTTGTATTTTTTCTATTTTAACAAAGCATGTAAAACTACTTAACAAAAATCAATTTTAAGATATATGAAAATCTAAGAGAAATTTACCTAAAAGCAAATCTAATGAGGTAAAAGCCTACAAAATATAATTCCAGGTTGTTTTACTCAGTTACAATTCAACCAAGGACTAATTCATGCAGAATCATAAATCAGTCAAAAACAAAAAATAAAAAGATTTTGTTCTTTTTCTTAAGAATGAAATTCACAGCTTAACAGACAAGCCTTCTCGAAATTCCGCAAAGGGACAACACAACGGTAGGTTTCTCAAACAAAGGTGGATTTTACGAATGGTCTAACTTCTAAGAAGACTGAAAAGACTAGGGATATCCAAGGTTTTTACAACTTCTAAATCCAGAGTCACTACAAGACCAATACAAAAATCTAACCTAGGGCTAGAATTTCTATGAACTTCACTAAAACCCTTGATGCTAATGAAACAAGTATAGATGAAAACTTTTGACAGGTAACCAGTGTATCTGGGCAGCAATAAATAAGCTATAAACAAGATCTAATAGGTTAAAAAGGAAAAAATTGAAATTTTCTAAACTTTTGACAGGGTACGCAGGCAGCCTGTTTGCACAGGTGCGGCCACGCTCTGTGTACAAAGCAGAAGTGCGTACAGGTACGCACTGTGCTTAACGCAGAGGATGTGTACTTCTCTAAAAAACAAGAAAAATAAAAAACTAACTCAATCCTAAGCTATTTCACCCAAATTCACAGTCAATCAGTCAAAAACTAGAAAGAAATCAATGTTTCTCAAATCAAAGTATCAATCAAAAGAGAAATCAATCAAATCCATGGATTCCCCAGTGGAGTCGCCATTTTGTCATGCGGAAAGAGTCAATTTTGCGGACAAAACCGACCTCCCTAGAAAACAAGGCTTTTCTAGTGACAAACAAAACAATCAAGCACTATCTTTCCCTAAATATGCATTTAAAATAAAAGCAACCAGGTGTTTAAGGCTTACCTCTAGTCCAACGCTGTTTGTAACAGCCAAGCCTCTTCGATCCAGATGAGCTCCTTCTCCTTGAAGCATACATTCACTAACAAGCAAACGATTACATAGCACCTGAATAACTCATATAATAAAACATATTCATCATAAAGACCAAGGAGTTTATGAAACAAATTATATATAACAACTTGTTGAAAAAAATGAACTTAATTGTATTAATTGGAAACAAAAGAAACCTTACAACCAGTGCCTTGGTGTTGTGCAGGTCCCTTCCAGGGTCCAGCAAGAGTTCTCCTCTACTTTGATCAGCTCACCCACTTCCAAATGAAGCTAAGAAAGGATTGGGATCTCTCCTCTCAAGCTCTATAAGGGAGTCCTAATTTCAGCAGCATCTACCCTTAGGAATGTTTAGCTTTCAACCTCTTTTGCCTCTGGCCCAATGCCTGTATTTATAATGCCTTGGAGGAAGTTAAACAGGTCCACCATCAATGGGATAAGTCCCTCTTTCAAAGGGATAGCTCCCCTCTTCATGGGATAAGTTCCACTTTCATTGGGATGCATGAACCATCTGGAGGCGCTCAATCCACGTCAAACCATCTTCTAGAATGCTCTAGAATCGACCGCAAGTAAGTTTTTTGAAGTAAAACTTGCGCCTTTTGACTTTTACAGCGGTATGCACCCACCCCTTTACAGACAGAGTGTACAAGTACGCAGGTATTATGTACTTGAGGTGCGTACACGCAGGTAAGAGTAAGAGAAAGTGCGGAACCAGAGTTATATTGATTTTTTAAAGGCTTTCTCTCTTTTTTGGAGTTTGACATGAGGAGCAGAGGTATAAGACTTGCCAAGGAGGACAGTATGGTTATTGATGGAGCCATACTGACTGCAAATAGTCATGGTCACAAATTTTAGTGTAACAATAGGATGTACCTTAACTCATTCCTCATCCATTTTTGAGCTCATAGGAGTTGATAAGTGAGGGAACCTTCTAGATTAATCCAAAAGATAAGAATATTCCCCAAACTCTATGTGAATTTTGCTCATTCTCGCTCAGCGCAGGTGAAAGGAAGCCTAAGTGCTCTCAGCACAGTGGACTCAACTGCTCTGCATTGCACCCTCATAAGGGTTTACCTGCGTTGGTACCTCTAGAGGCCATTTCTATATGTCTTCAAGTCATGAAATTGTCTGGGAAGTAGGCATTCAAAGGGGTGACTTGTTTAGGGCATGAAACAACTGAATTTAGGGTTTGATGAGCCCTAAAACACTGATCTAGATGTTGGGATTCGATGTGCACAAATGGATCTATAACAATGGTGATTATTGATGAGAATGGAGAGGAGGAAACTCCTAACCATTCTGAAAAAGGTGACACCATTCAGCCTATCCCTATACATTATGAGCCCTTGTCATCTTCTCCCAACCGACCTCCCTATCCAGAGAGGTTAGTTATGGAGAAGAAAGACCACATTCATGAGTCTAGCCTGGCTCCTAATCTTAGGAACCTTTTCATAAGGGTACCTTTGCTCCAAGCTATTAAAGAGATCCCCATTTGTACAAAAATCATTAGTGAACTTTGTCTGAAGAAGCCAGGAAGGAGAAGATTGGAACCCCAAACCATTCAATTTGTTGGTAGAGTAGCAGAGTTGATGACGGGATGTATGCACATGGAAAAATATACTAACCCCAGAAACCCTATTGTCTCTGTTCAAATAGGTGATGTCCTTGTCTCCAATGTAATTATAGACCTAGGGGTAGCTATTAATGTTATGACCAAGAAAACCATGGATCAACTTGGATTGGTCCATATTCGTCCTACTTCCACTATGCTTGAATTAGCAGATAGATCTAAAATCAAGCTGAAAGGAGTTTTGGATGATGTGGTTGTTTCCCTAGATTCTTGGGAATATCCCGTAGATTTCATTATGCTTCAGCCAAAGAATCCTATGGGAAGGCATCTCTTGATCTTGGGGCAACCATGGCTTGCTACGGCCGATTCTTATATCAGATGTCGTTCTGGTGATATGTATATTTCCCATGGAGATTCCAGAAACAAAGTCACCTTATATCCACCTGTTAGATCCATTCAGGAGCTCTGAGACACTTTATGGTTAGAAAAAAGTAGTGATACAGAGACGCAACCTATTTCCTTGATACATTAGAATGCTGAGTCCTCACAGGAGGGTGAGATTCAAGACTTCCTAAACAATCTAGACACCGTGCCAAATTTCGAATGATTGAGTTAGATTTTCAGTCTAGATTTTCAGGAAGGATATGACTCTCTACCTCCATCATCACCATCTCTATCGACAGATTTGTGTGCTATTGAGCTTGACACTACTCTTGTTGAGATTAGTCTAGGCAAATCCTTGTATATCAGTTCAGACTTGGATCCTTCTCAACGAGAGCAACTTGTGAATTTGTTATGGAACCATCTTGATGCCTTTTCATGGGGTTATGAAGATATGAAAGGCATCCATCATTAAACTTGTACAAACCATATCTATATTTAGGATGGGGCTTGACCTGTCCAACAACCCCAAAGGTGAATGAACCCAGCTCTCAGAGATATTGTAAAAGAAGAATTGCAAAAACTCTTAGATGTTGATTTTATCTACCCCATTCTTTATAGCCAGTGGGTCTCCTCATTAGCATTAGTCCCAAAGAAAGATGGGAGATAGAACATTTGTATTGATTACAGATAATTGAATAAAGCCACTCTCAAAGATTACTTCCCCCTTCCTTTCATCGATCAAGTACTCGATACCCTTGCTGGTAAGAAGTACTTTTATTTTCTATACGGACTTAGTGAATATAACCAGATACAGATAGCACCCAAGGATCAAGACAAAACCACTTTTACATGTCCATGGGGTACATTTTCTTATCGAGTGCTTCCCTTTGGGCTATGTAATGCCCTGGCTACCTTTCAAAGGGCAGTCTTGGCTATTTTTGCTGACCTTGAATGTGTAGAAATCTATATGGATGATTTCTCTGTGTTTGCTGATTCATTTAAGGAAGTCCTCAAGAATCTAGAAAAAGTGCTTCTTCGCTGCCAAGAAGCCCATCTCTCCTTAAGTGACAAGAAATGCAGATTAATGTGCAAGGTAGGAGTAGTTCTTGGCCATCTTATTTCTGACAAAGATATCCAGGTTGACCCTGCAAAAATAGAAGTCATGTCGAGTCTTCCTATACCCAAAACTCAAAGGGAAGTGAGAGGTTTTCTAAGACATGCGGGCTACTATAGGAGATTTATTGTGAATTTCTTAAAGATAGCTACCCCCGTTTTCCAACTTTTAGCTAAAGATAGTGAGTTTTCTTGGTCTAAAGCTTGCCAACAGTCCTTTGAGACATTGAAGGAAAAATTAGTTCAGGCACAAATTTTGAGAGGACCAAACTGGTCCCTGCCATTCCATATTTCCTCTGATGCCTCAGATACTGATTTTGGCACAACTTTAGTAAAAGAAGAAGACAAAGAATCTTATGTTATTTATTTCATTAGCAAAAACTTGTCGCCTGCTGAACTCAATTGTACTGTTACTGAGAAAGAGTTTTTAGCTGTAATTTTTTCTATTAATAAATTCAGAAATTATATTACAGGATATGAAGTCTTTGTACATACTGACCATTCTGTTATAAGATATTCGATGAATAAACCATTAAAAATCGGTAGGGTAACTAGGTGGTTGCTATTATTATAGAAATTTAATATTACTATTGTTGATAGACCAGGGAAATCCAATGTAGTAGCAGATTATCGTTCAAGATTAAATAATCCTGGTGACGCAATTCTTGTTGACGATTATTTTCCTGATGAACATCTTTTTTTTGTGTCAACAAAATCTCCATGGTTTACTGACATGTCTAACTATTTAGTCACCATAAAATTACCACCTCACTTATCTGCTCGTGAAAAGCGGAATATCATTCAGAAAAGTGTTGCATATTCCTAGATCCAAGGAGACCTCTTTTACACTGGAGTAGATCTCATTATCCATAGATGTGTAATAGAGGAAGAGGTGTTTGATATCTTAAAATCTACCCATGATGAACCTTGTGGAGGTCACTTCGTCGATAAGAGGACTGCATACAAAGTGTTACGAGTTGGCTATTTTTTGCCTTCCTTGTTCAAGGATGGCAAACAATATGTCAAGCGATATGATAGCAGTCAGTGAATTAGCTAGCCTAATCAAACCAATGAAATGCCTTTATGTCCTCAAGTTATGATTAAGCCTTTTGAAAAATGGGCTATTGATTTTGTAGGACCAATAAATCCCTCATCATCAAATAAAAAGAATATTTTGGTTTGTACAGATTTTGTTACAAAATGGGTAGAAGCTAAAGCTGTTTCTTTTGTTACTGAAAGAGTTGTTGTTGATTTTCTTTTTACTGAAATCTTTACTAGATTTGGTGTGCTTAGATAAATTGTTTCTGACAATGGATCATAGTTTATTTCTAATCTGGTACAGTGTGTGATGGACCAGTATAAAATACAGCAGAGGAGATATACACCACATCACCCGCAAGCCAATGGTCAGGTGGAGTCCACAAACAAGGTAATTGAGTCCATCCTCACAAAGATGGTAAACATGCACAGAAAGGATTGGGCTGACAAATTACTGAAAGCATTGTGGGCCTATTGAACCACCTGGAGAAATAACACAGGACACACACCATATGAGCAGGTGTATGGGAAACAAGTCCTCTTGCCGATAGAATTCCAAATCAAGACTTTCAGGACTGCAATCCAATTGGCACTAGATCTTTCTAAAGCACAACAGTATTTCCTTCTACAATTAAACAACTTAGATGAAATCCAAAGGGATGCTATTCATCAGAACATCTTGGTTCAATAACAGTGCAAGAAGTGGCATGACAAGTCCATTAAAAAAAAGTTGTTCCAACCAGGTGATTCGGTACTCCTTTATGATTCAAGATTCAAATATTTTAAAGGAAAATTCCATACATGCTGGATGGGACCCTATGAGGTGGTCAAAGTGTTCGAAAATGGAGCAGTAGAAATCAAAATTATTGATGGGTGGAATTTTGTGTTCCTGGTAAATGGGCATAGATTGAAGGTATATTTTCAGCCCCTTACTAAAGGAGATTTTATGCAGCAAGTCTAACATCCATGTGAAAAGGAGTTGGTAGGTGATAATACCGACCTATTGAAGAATTGATTCCTTCTTGTCCTTATTAAAAAATAATCAAAGAAAAATAAAAAGAAAAAATGACAAAAATAAAAAGTATAAAAAGAAAAAATTTCCTGTAATTGTGAAAATTAGTTGACTGACATGATTGCAGAAGGATCAACCTAAAAGCCAACATGCTAGCAGGAAGATCAAAATTCTAATAAAAAGGGAATGATTACCTCATTTTTAGATATGCTGGCTGCCACCAAGAAGAAGTTGGTTCATGAAACCAAGCACTTACCCAAGTTTGGGGTAACTGGCATGGACATTTTTATCCAAGTAAACACTTACTTCCTACTGCAGTTATTTTTTCCTGCACTAGTGCAAGCATATTTCAAGGTAAAAATATTGTCTTTCTTCTATTTCCCATTTCAAAATTTCCCACTAAGTTTCTTTTCTAAATTCCCCATGAATTACCTTCCTTTTCTTCCAAGAAACTACCCTTACCCGATTTCGTAGAATCCCTCTTTTCCCTTGATTTTTTTCCACATCCCGTTTCATTTATCCCTCTTGGTGATATTGTTTCTGAAATCCCTGTTGTAATATTCCTTCCCATTCTAAAATTTTTACCCCTTTCCCACTTCTTTATTCCCTCATAAGTTGATTGCAGAATTTGATGCAGTCATTCAGAAGGCATGTCAACAAGCACCAAAGGATGGAGAATAATTTTTTCTTGTATAATGAGGAAAAATTTTTAAAAGTCCAGCTACTGAAGTATGTCCTATTAGATTCTTGTTTGGTAAAAATCTCTGGGGCAAGCACAACGAAGTGCAAGCATAGCACAGTGCAAGCACAACAATACAAGCAGGTCTGATGCAGAAATATAGTTGATTGTGAAAGAAATTTACACAGTCCTGAAATGGTTTATGAAAGATTTATGGGCCTGTTTTTTTCTACACATGTGTTGATATGTTATCTCACTCCATGTTTTAATTGATGCTTTGTTTAATTAATTACTAGTCTAGGAACAAATATTTAAAGTGGAAGATGTGTAAGGTTGAAATCTAATCTTTTTTTTAATAAATGCTAAAATATGTATGATTGAATTATGATGCTGACTCTAGAAGGGTACTATTGTCCGATAACATGCACTCAACCTCCTTGCAATTATTCTACATTACCTGACCATCATTAACCTACCCGTGATCCGATCATTCTAGCCTATGCATCACCCCTGCCTATACCGCCACTGCATCCAATCATCACGATTCATCTGTAACAAGCTGACATGAATCTACACCCAATGTGGAGGGCATTGTTTGATCATAGCCGAGTGAGTGCATCTAAAAAGATCGAGGGCAAGGAACCTTGGGCATAAAATTCTCAGTGAACATTGGAGTTGCCCTTAAATTTTTTGAGTGTGTGATTAGTGAAGTGGAGGAGGTTCGAAATGGCACCTGTGAGGAGTGAACCACTATCGCTATAGGAGATTGAACAAACCACTGAGTATAGGAACAGTCTTGCACTATTGCAAGAATCGGGGTTCCTACCATTCCTCCAAAATTTTGATGGGTTCAACATGGCCATAGTGGTCGAGTTGGAAAGGACATTCAAAGAAGGCCAAGTCAGGGTCGGGTCCTTAAAGTTTAAAATTACTGAAGAATTCATTTCACAAGCCATAGGCCTACCACTTACAAGGGAGTGTTGGTTTAAAAAGGAGCGGTTGGTGAAGAAGCATTGGCACTAGTTTGTGGTCAATAAGAAGATTAAGGTCAACCGGCAAAAAGGACTTCCACGGACCACCATGGTCAAGAAATGGTGAGATTTACTGTTTATATTACAGAATTTTGTCACATGTGAAGGAAATTATACCCTGCCATTTGTATACCACCTTTGATTGCTGTCACATTTCGAGGTAGGGAAACTGATTAATTTCCCTCACTTCTTGCTCAGGAGCCTTTAAAA
This sequence comes from Pinus tabuliformis, assembly GCA_031772625.1. Lineage (NCBI taxonomy): Eukaryota > Viridiplantae > Streptophyta > Pinopsida > Pinales > Pinaceae > Pinus > Pinus tabuliformis. The sequence continues at coordinate 407,681,614 of CM062806.1, read as the reverse complement.
GATGGTGAAAATTATGCAGAGAAAAAGTGCAAGCCAGGTTGCAAACAAACTCTCCCATCATGGACTCATTACGATGCTGGTCGAGAAGAAGTTAGAAAAAAGGGAATAGTGTGGGAGTCATTTCTGAAAGAATTTCGAGTGAAGGGTGCAGAAGAACCTGCTAGCACAAGTGCAAGTAACAACAGGAAGGCAGAGACATTGTCTCCTACCAAGCGGTGAAGTAAAGGCTCACTAGTGCAAGAAGAGAAGACGGTCGTTGGAAACACTCCACCTACAACAAAGAAAAGGAAAATTAGGACCTCAGTGAAGAGGAAAGTTGTCGGCCAATGAACGAATCAATCAGGTTCTCTAATTGTAATCAATGACTCGCCCCAAGTCTCCCCCATATTTCATAATCTCTCGGTGCTCGCAGATGTAGTGGCACACACTATGGAGGATGAGGAGAATGCATAAGACGATGTTCCATTGTCAATGTTTGTCAGCAGGCTAAGGAGCAGAAAAACAACATTGACACTGAACATCGGTGAAGTCCATGTAGAGGAGGATGAAGAGAAACAGCATGAAGAGCCTCCTGAAAATTTCAGCGAACCGGATGTGGAGATCCTCAATGATTTTGAGGAGTAAGGCATTGAAAACCCTATGGTTTTTGAAGGTCAGGGCATTGAAGGCACTATAGTTTTTGTAGATCAGGGCATTGAAGATGCTGCGGTTTTAAAAGGGAAAGGTATTGAAGACCCTGCGGTGTTCGAAAGAAAGGATATTGAAGTCTCGACAATGGTAGAAGAACAGGGAATTGAAACCCTATTGATTTGGAAGGACGGGGTGTTAAATCCCCTAAGAAACCGGGAGAATAAAGTGCTAAGAGCCTAGAGGAATTAGGTGCATAGAGTACTAAAACCCATGGCATAGAGATTGGTGAGAACATCCAAACCCTCAGTGACAGCAAGACCCCAAGCATAGAAACCCTCGATGATGCCATAAGGCAAACTTTCGATAGCCTCGACCTTGATGATGAGTTTGTGGCATAAAAGGCGTTCACACCTGAAGACCTCAGCACAACACTGTCCACTCTCTTCCTCAATAACATAATAGTGGACCTAGAGCAATAAGTCCATGACTTGGAAGCTTTGAACCAAGTCATGAAACAGCAGAGTTGGAAGAAACAGAGTGAGGTCGAGTTGTTGGCAGAAGTAAAGAGGTAGAAGTAGCAGGTAAAGGTATGGAAATACTAGGCTTCTAGATGCTATAGACGCTTGAAGAAGGTGACTAAGCAGCTGCGAAAAACTTGAGACAAGAAGCCAAAGATAGTAAAGACATGAATAAACATTGAAGTGTAGAATTGAGGAGCTGGCCATTCACTTTTGAAGGTTTTTTACAGAGGTAAAACATTGTGTGAGGACACACAACAACTTAGGGATGGGAGGATGTTGGTATCCTAAATTGCCCTATTTTCTACCCCATTTCCATCAATATCAACCTCTGTTTTATCTTAATAAAAGACCCTTCTTTCTTGCACTAGTACAAGATGGTTACCCTTTTCCTGCACATGCTCATATTTTATATTAAGATTTATTACAACACTTTATTAATCTTTTTATATATATTTTGTGCCTATTTACATATTTCTTGTAACTCATATTGATTTCTTAGAGTAATCATGGAACTTAGTGTTAATGATGAATGAGTTGACTAGTGTAGGAAGATTCTTGCACTGCCACTGTCCGAGATTTTCAAGAAGCTATCTTCCACGAGGACGGATCTCGATCTTCAACTCCAAGTCTAACTGCTGATGAATTGAAGCAAGATAATAGGTGGCGCACATTTAGGGATTTTTCTCCAAAGTTAGGTTACAGCCAAGCAAAGTTTGTGTGTATTATAACCACTGGCCAAAGTTGTAATTTCAGTATTCTAAGTCTATTTGGCTGAGAGGCCTAAACGAGAATTATCTATAATGATTGTAAATAGCCTAGAGTCGAAAGGATATATATGATGTAGATCATAGATAGGAAGCTAGCGAACCATCGACTATCATTTTGGTTTATGTAATCTAGTTATCGCCTCGCTCTGGGGCTAGACTGCTCTATAATGTAATTTGCCAAATCGAGTAATACAAGGAACCATTATGATTTGCATGCACAACATTTAAATTCGTCTTTGATGTATCTTTGAAGTGCTAATATCTTTCATTCCTTAGAAGGGGAACGAGCTGGTTGGCTAGGGCCCAGCCAACCCAGCTCATTTACCCCTCTCGCTTTCGTTATTCAGAAAGACGATGTGGTTATTTCTTTTGCAGCTGTGTGATGTAATAGTTTAATTGCTAATATTTAAGTTTTGAATTAAAATATCTTATGTAGCCTATGTGTGAAACGGATCCGTGGTTTGAAGAGTAGTTGTGTTTATTTTTCTTATGAAATATCTTTCTCACATTTCCTTTACTCTTGTTCTCTGTTTTAATTCATTTTCAAATGGATTGTGCAAGGAACTCCTTCCTGCACCAGTGCAAGTTGTTACCTACACCTTGGTTTAGTCATTCATTGCAGCAAACATTTAATCACTTATCTACATTTTACTTTGAGTTATTTCACAAGCGAATGAATCATTAATTGAGTAACTGTTCTTGGTATTTAAAGTTCATCTCTAAAAGATTTGGAGGCATTTATATCGAATTACCACATTATTCTTGCAAAGAATATCATCATTGTGGGTAAAGAACCAATGTTTATTAACACATGCAAAGTACTTAGGCTACTGTTTGATTCTTTTAAAGTGCTTTTATTTCATGAAGTTTATTTCCTCTACAAAGTTTAATGAGTTGAAGCATTTCCTTTTCTTACAGATAGTTTACTTCAGAATTTCATTTACAGTTGCAATTCTTTTCCAGCACATCTTTCAACTTTCGAAAGTAATTTGGGAACTGAGTAAAATGAACTCTGTTTCGGTGCAAGAGCAAGTCTCTTGACACAGAAACAGAATGTTGTAAGCCTTGAGGCTTAGAGCACCTTCACTCAGACATAAGTCTTCAGTAAGGAAGGTCGAATATACTCTTACACAAGAATACTGTACCTGCACTAGTGCAAGCAGATTGCAACAATGCAAGGACAAGTTGTTTGTGATAAAGGAAGATCAGAAGGAAGACAGGATTATGCAAGGGCCCACTTGTCAAACTGTTTACCATCCATCTGATGATGAACATAGCATTTCATTCCATAAATTAAGATTGTTTCCGTTGTGTGGGATTTCTTTACTTAATTTACTTGTAAATTGTCTTTTACATTCCAGCACTAGAGTTCCCTTGGTGTTAATTGTCCATCCAATTGTTTTCTATCGGATTCTGCAAAGCATTTCCTTTAAGAAGTAGGATTATAAATAGAAAAAGTTCATACCATTTCTGGCATTGCCTGTGCTTCGTCTCTAAGTTTATGAAACCCTCGGGTTGATAATTAAGTGTTGAGGAGTTTGCTCAAGCACAATTCTGGCACCCAACATGCGCACTACGCCTACCCATTGATGGGGTATGCACAAGGAGAACTTTGCTGGATGGAAAGAATATATGAGAATGATGAAGTTAAGGTTTGGATATGCTAATACTAGAAAAATAAAAAAATACAGTGGGAAGGATGATCCGTGCGATCATTTGGCATGATGGACTAAGGCTTGGGGAACAGAACCACAACCAGAATGGGTGCATATTTTCTGTCATACATTAGATATAATCCCAATGAATTGGTATATGGAGATAGAAATTCGCCATGGAACAACTGAGTGGGACATTTTAAGGGATAGTTTTCTATTAACTTTTAGTTTTGAGGATGGTTTTGAGATCATTAATGAGGTGCTACAAGAAATAAAAGCAATTATATTCAGAACACCAAAGGAACTAGTCGAATGGACTCAACCAAATTGGAGTACATAGCTACGCTATGCGCTAGAATGTTATAATGTCACTACTGAAGAAGAAGAGAGAAATAGAAGGACAATGCGAAGTTGAAGGACCAAAGGTGGCAAACCCGAATGTCTTAGAACCTTTGAAAACTTGACAAGTAAAAATTGGCTCTAAAGAAGAGCCTAATTTCTCAAAGTTAGGAGACTATTGGGATGAAGATATGATTGATAAGGTAGCTGAGCTACTGCGTGAGTACCAGGATTTGTTCCCAACGAAGTTTTTATATTTGGAAGGGATCAATGGGGATTTAGGTGTTATGAACATCACATTGAAGCTGAATGCAAAGTTTGTTAAGCAGTGGCATTATCGGCTAAATCCAAAATATAAAGAGAAGGTGCGCCAGGAATTGGATAAGATGTTGGATGTCGGTATTATTGAGCATGTAGAAGAATCAGATTGGGTAAGCCTAATGGTGGTCCAAGAAAATAAACAGAAAGGAAAATTCTTCATATGCATAGATTTGCGGAAGTTGAACGATGCCTGTGTGCATGATCTGTTTCCAACACTGTTTACTGATGAAGTATTAGAGAATGTTGGCGGACATGAGGCATATTTGTTTACTGATGGTTTTTTGGGATATCATCAAATAAATATCATGTCAGAAGATCAAAGAAAAAAACCTTCATGACTCAGTGGGGGTGCTTCCAATATACAGTTATGCCATTCGGATTGAAGAATGCGCCTTTAATATTTTCTCGGGTTGTGATCACAACATTCAAGGAGTTTATTCATAAATCCCTGGAGATGTATTTTGATGATTGGACTATGTTTGGCTTGGTGAAGTGCCATGTTGCAAGTCTACGCCTCATGCTGGATACATGTCGAAGGTATCAGATCACGCTGAACTTGAAGAAGTGTATATTCTGTGTGCCCTTTGGGATTTTTCTCGGCCATGTTGTATGTAAGCAAGGATTGATGGTGGACCCTGTGAATATCATTGTAATTGTAAATTTGGAAGCTCCTAGGAATGTGAAACAACTGCGTGCGACATTGGGGCACACTAGATATTACAGGAAGTTTATCAAAGAATATGCTCAAATAACCATGCCGATGGAGAAAATATTAAATAAAGATGAAATGTTTTGTTTGGATGAAGACTGTCAGCGTAGTTTGAATGTCTTGGGGGAAAAAATGGTGACAATGCCTATTTTGGTGTTTCCAGACTGGAAGAAGGTGTTCCATGTGCATGACGTTGCATCTTGTATTGCACTAGCAGCAGTATTAACATAGGTGGGTGAAGGAGAGACTGATCATCTGATAGCCTTCGCGAGCAAAAAGTTATCCAAAGCTAAGAAGAATTACTCCACTATAGACCGCGAAGGGTTGGCAATGATCTATGCACTGCAGAAGTTCAAGAATTATTTGTTGGGTGGACACTTTAAAATGTATACAGATCACTCCGTGCTGAAGTACCTGGTCAATAAGCCTGTGTTGGGGGGGAACATATGCCAATGGTTACTATTGTTTCAGGAATGTGACTTTGAAGTAATTGTGAAGCTTGGAAGGCTAAATGCAAGTCCAGAAAATCTATCTAGGATTAAAACAAGTGAGGAACCAAGTAGTTTGGAGGAAGGACTACTAGATTCACAACTCTTTGTGGTGTGCATCACAGACAATCATTTTGCCGATATCATTCAATTTTTAACAACGGGAATAGCTCCAGAAGGTTATTCCACTCAACAAAAGAAGGAGTTAGTAGTTCATGCTATGGATTTTTCAGTGATTTTGGGTCATTTGTATAATATGGGAATGGATGAGATACTGTAAAGGTATGTTCCAGATTTTGAACGCGCTATTATCCTAGCTAAAGCCCATGGAGGAGTGGCAGGAGGTTACTACGCAAGGAAAGCGACTGTGGAGAGTATTTTGTGTGTTCGATTACGGTGGCCGACATTACACAAGGATTCTAAGGCATACTCCAAAGCATGCGATGCTTGCCAAAGGATGAGGAAGCCTTCATGAAGGGATGAATTGCCCTTAAATCCTCAAGTTTTGTTGTAGGTATTTGATAAATGGGTTATTGAATTTATAGGCCCAATACAACCACCAGGAAAGAAGACAGACACATGATATATCATTATTGCAACTGAGTATTTAACCAGGTAGGTGAAAGCGCAACTAGTAAAGGATAGGGGTACATATTGATGAGTGATAGGGGCACACATTTCTTGAATGAAAGAATCAAAATGATGCTTGAAGAACTCGATGTGTATCATCAGAAGAGAAAACCCTATCACCCACGAGAAAATGGAATGGTGGAAGCATTTAACAAGATTTTGGAGCATGCATTGACGAAGATCTGCAATGCGTAGAGGAATGACTGGGACATGCACATACCTATTGTTTTATGGGCTTATAGGATGGCCTACAAGAAGATGATAGGTCAAACACCATTTAGAATGGTCTATGGGATTGAAGTAGTAATGCCTATTGAATATATTGTCCCAAGTTTACGAATTGCAACATTAACAGAAATGGCAGATCCCGAGACCTTGGAGAAATGGCTTGTGTAGATCATGGAGTTAGAAGAAGACCTATTTCTTGCTGGATTTCACCAGCAAGTGCAAAAGGAATTGATCTAAAAATGGATCCTAGATAAACCTATAAGTCTAAAGGACTTCATATAAGAGGTAAAAGGTGCCAAATGGCACAAATCCTTTGTAAATCAGAGGAAAATGAAAATTGCAGGTTGCTCTCAGAAATAGTCTCATTGCAGAGATCTCCTCATTTTGAATCCAACACAACTCAAATGGGTGAAAACAGACTTCAGATGAAGAAGTTATCATAAAAAAAGTTCCCCTTTGTTCTTTATGAAAGAGGCAAAAATCTGAAGAAATAAGGCCTATCAAAGGATTAAGTCAACAATAAACAGGAGCCGTCGGATTTGGCCGATCAACGTTCCAGATCCGATCGGCAATCGTAATCGACAATGGTAGTCAGTGGATATCGGCACATGATATATGTTTAGTGTGATCGTGATATCGCAATCGGTGGCTACAGTGGAGCGCATATTAAATGAGTGGGGTATGTGTGATTGCGAAAAGTCGCATCACAATATCGCATTGGCGAAACACCAAAGGCAAGGCTTACGGAGACCGGAGACCAGGCGACTTGCGATTGTGATTTCGCAATATCACATCAGATCATTACAGAGGAGAGGCTATATGTTATATATATATATGCGATGTGGTTTTTCGGACCAAATAAGATTATAAACGGTATTCCATATGTTTTGAGATCTGCCCAACAGCAGTCTTGTGTGTATTTTCAATATTTTTAATGTATTTCTAAAATACAAAGGAAACCTTGGAACAAGGCTAGAGCGACTTGCGATAGCAATTGCAGGCATACCCAATAGTGTTATAAAGCGCATTTACGAAAGTTTGAAGTCCGGGGAATAGTGTTCTCTGCAGATTTTTCCTGTGTTAGTGCATTTTTCCTGTGTAAGCTGAGAATGCCAAAGTTTGGGGATTTTAAGTGCCAATTGCCCCTTTCGTTACAGAATAGGTGGCATCCATCCCTAATGGCATTTGGCAATGATCACTAATGCTCAAATAAGGGATTTGAACGGACAAAGGGTGGAAGATAGGAAGCCCGAAAGTGAAAATGAACAGGCAGCACCGATTTGGCTTACAAAGCCACAAAACAATAGAACGAGGGGATTGTTGGTTGCTAAGGGTGTTTTTGGTGGTTTTTTTGCTGAAAGTGAAGCCAAGGAAGGAAGCCAAGGCAAAGGAGGCAGCGCAGAAGCAAAAAGGAAGCCAAGGGAGTCACTTGGAGTTCAAGTGAAAAGCCCAGAGAGCTGTAAATGGATAGAGGGTAGAAAGAAGCCAGAGCTGAAGAGCCAGAGTCAGAACAAAGAGCCAAGAGCTAGAGCCAAGTGCCAGAGCTTCAAGAGGCAAGGAATAACATGGTGTTTGAACCCACTATTTCTATGTAAACAACAGGAGTTAAGCCAAGAGCTTGTAAAAAAGACTTATGCCATAATCCCAGAGGGCCTTGTTGAATTGGCTAGAGCTCACAGAGATGTAGCCCAAGAGTTGTGGGTGAACTCCTAATTAAATTGTTGTTTCTGTGTGATTGTTTATTGTTGCTCTATTTTCTGTTACATGTATTTATACATTAGTTTCAACACATTAATTTAAAGCATATAATCAATTTAAACAAATACCAACATACACCAATAATTTCAAACATTTCTTAATTCCACATTGGTTAATCAATAATACTTGAGAATATTTAAGCTTTGAAAGTGGGAGAGGTTCTTGTAAGTTAGACAAGAAGCCTAAGAGCCCTATTTTCCGATCAGGTGGTATCAGAGCTTAAGTTTGGTTAACCGCACCTTTAAGAAGGTTATATGAAAATTCTTGATTGACAAAGCAAAGACTGCTTGCCTGAAAGGTGTTTGAACAACAAGAGGCTAATTGTATGCTTGTTTTGTAGACTGACTATTTTCTAAGTTTGTAGAAGTAAAGGGAAATCTGTTGCTAGCTCAGTCCAGGAAGAACAACAAGAAGAAGGGCTGAAGGCATTCTTCTATCCCAAGGACCTCAAGGTAGTCCTTAAAGCACATGAGGTTTGTTGCAAAAGGTCGCTAAAATAAGTTCTTTATTTATCTTGTTGAAGTTTTTTTGTTCATTGGCATAATGACAACTTCTACAAGTGGATCTTCAAATTTTTCATTCTTCACAAGATTCTTTGATGAAGAAATGAAGCAAGAATTGTCCACCATGATGGATATGGTGAGAGAAATGTATGAGGATGGAAGGAAGAGCAGCATGCTTAGAAAGCAGTTGAATTCTGTGGAGGAAGAGAAGCAGTTTCTTTCTGACAAATTGTAGGAAATGGAAAGGCAACTTCATATTGCAAATATGAACCTGGAAAGGATGCATGAGTTCGAGACACAGCTCTTTGCCTTGCTCAAGTATCAGCTTGAAGAAGAGGTAAGCCATTCTAGTTTATCTCAAAATTCCTTTAAGGATGCTTATATTAGTTCTTTTGAAAAACATACTAGAGGCATAGGTTCCAGGCTAATGTCCAAGATGGGATATGAAGGAAAAGGCTTGGGTAGACATGCACAAGTTGTTTTGAGCCAATAATAATTGAAGAAAGGCCTAAGTATTTGGGTCTTGGTTATGGACAAGCTTATGGTAAGGCTGCCATGAAGGCCATTAAAATAGCTCCAAGAAGGAGTTTCATTACAGAGTGTGAAGATTGTATTCAGGAGGAATGCAATAGCTTGAAACATCATTTGTAGGATGCAAGTGTTTAGAAGCACAAACTTGAACGAGAGAGTTGGGGAGACTCCAACAATCTTGAAGAGATTGATGGTGTTCCAAAGGGAGTCATTTCTTCATTTGCTTCACCTCCTCATGAAGGCAATAAAGGTGAAAGAGGCAGGTATAAATCTGGTTCCAAACATTTTCCTTTTGATTTTGCAAAGAATGATAAATTTCCACATGGATATGGGAAAAGAATTGCTTTTTCCTTTTGTGGTTTGGATAACCATAATGTTTCTAGATGTTGGAAGAGAATGGCCACACACAAGAAGCTTTTGAAGGAAAAGAAGCAAGAAGCCAAAGGTCCATTGGACAAGGCAAATCATGTTGTCAAGAGGATGCACATGCAGTGCACTTACTACCATAAGCAAGGACATCTTGCCGCAAAATGGTGGACTCTGAATCCAACAATGCTTCCACAAAAGCTAAACAAAGTGGAAAGAGAAGATGTCATAAATGGAAGTGAAGATGCCATGAATGATGTGCCTCAGAATGATTCACATGATGATGTTGATGTGCAGATAAAGGTAGTACCTTTGAAAGGGATTGGTAAGGAATGGTTAGACCTCTTATCTGATTGAGAATGCATGTCTATTGATGCATCTACATTATATTTCATTTCAACTTCCAAAGTATAGTGTGCTTAAGTGAAAGTTGAAGGATGAAATGCATGCATGAGCATGAGATGCATGAACACAGGGATGTTGATGATTTCCTTTTTTTTGAACATGTATGTGTAATTAACTTGTAGGGTTGATTGCTTTGACATGTATGTGATGCCATGTTGACTTGGGAGAAGTTAACTTGGTCTCCAAATGGAGATAATGATGAAGAGTTTCATCTTTTGAAAAAGAGTCCTAATGGTCTTTTTCTACATGCTTGACTTGAAGGGTCATTTGTTAAAGGCATGTTTTGTGGGCGTGTTACCTAGTCCATCATTTGTATGCAGATATAAGACATGGAGGTGTTCACAAGATGTGAAAATTTGTTTCTTTTGTTGAAGTACGAATTAGTCCATCCAATTGTTGTCTGTATCCCTGTTGTTGTTAACAGTTGTTGTTGGCAGCCTTTCAAACAAGTACAAATGAAAGTTTTGTGGAGCAGACGAACTTCACATTTGTTTGAGCCACCTTGGATCAATGATCAAGGCAAAGAAGTTCAAACAACCTTCTATGACCATTTTAGCAGAAGTTCTGCAGGAAGGAAAGGAGGAAGACAGTTCTTCCCAGAAAGACCAGCCCATCCAAGAAGGGAAGTGGTCAGAAACTTTGGTTCAGAGGCACTATGCAAAGGCAAGTGCATGGAGGCTGAAAAAAGAGGGTGAGTCACTCTCATTTACTATTCAGATCAGTATATTAGTCTTTTGGAGACCAAAAGTTCTCTTAGTGTGAAGGCGTGATCCAAAAATGGATCCTGGATAAACCTCTCAGTCTAAAGGACTTCATATAAGAGGTAAAAGGTGCCAAATGGTGCAAACCATTTGTAAATTAGAGGAAAATGAAAATTGTAGGCTGCTCTTGGAAACAGTCTCATTGCAGAGATCTCCTCATTCTAAATCCAACACAACTCAAATGGGCGAAAACGGACTTAAGATGAAGAAGTTATCATAAAAGGAAGTTCCCCTTCGTTCTTTGGGAGAGAGGCAAAAATCTGAAGAAATAAGGCTTATCGGAGGCTTAAGTCAACAATAAACAGGAGCCGTCGGGTCTGGCCGATCAATGGTCTAGATCCAATCGACAATCACAATCAGCGGTGGCAATCGGTAGATATCGGCACATGGTATATGTTTAGTGTGATCGCGATATCGCAATCAGCGGTTATAGTGGAGCGCATATTAAACGGGTGGGGTATGTGCGATGTGCGATTGCGACAAGTCGCATCGCAATATCACATCGGCGAAACACCAAAGGGAAGGCTTATGGAGACCGGAGACCGGGCGACTTGCGATTGCGATATCACAATATCGCATCGGCGCATTACAGAGGAGTGGCTATATATATATATATATATATATATATATATATATATATATATATATATATATATATATATATATATATATATATATATATATATATATATATATATATATATATATATATATATATATATATACATACATATATATATATATACATATATATATATATATATATCTATATATATATATATATATGTATATATATATATATAGATATATATATATATATATATATGTATATATATATATGTATGTATATATATATATATGTATATATATATATATATATATATATATATATATATATGTATATGTATGTATATATCTATATATATATATATATATATATATATATATATATATATATGATGCAATTTTTCAGACCCGATAAGATTATAAACAGTATTCCATATGTTTTGAGATCTGCCCAACGGCAGTCTTGTGTGTATTTTCAATATTTTTAATGTATTTCTAAAATACAAAGGGAAACCTCGGAACAAGGCCAGAGCGACTTGTGATAGCGATTGCAGGCGGACCCAATAGTGTTATAAAGTGCATTTATGAAGATTTGAAGTCCGAGGAATAGTGTTCTCTGTGGATTTTTCCCGTGTTAGTGCATTTTTCCTATGTAAGCTAAGAATGCCAAAGTTTGGGGATTTCAAGTGCCGATTGCCCCTTCCATTACAGAATAGGTGGCATCCATCCCTGAGGGCGTTTAGTAATGATTGCTAACACTCAGAGAAGGGATTTGAGCAGACAAAGGCTGGAAGACAGGAAGCCCGAAAGGGAAAATGAATAGGTAGCGCTGATTCGGCTTAAAAAGCCATAGAACAATAGAATGATGGGACTATTGGTTGCTGAGGGTGTTTTGGGGTTTTTGTTGCTGAAAGTGAAGCCAAGGCAGGAAGCCAAGGCGAAGGAGACAACGCAGAAGAAAAAAGGCATCTAAGGGAGTCACTTGGAGTTCAAGTGAAAAGCCCAGAGAGCTGTAAACGGATAGAGGGCAAAAAGAAGCCAGATCCAAAGAGCCAGAGTCGAAGAGCCAGAGTTAGAGCCAAAAAGCCAGAACCAAGAGCCAAGAGCTAGATTCAGAGCTTCAAGATCCAAGGAATAGCATGGTGTCTAAACACATTGTTTCTATGTAAAATAACAGGAGTTAAGCCAACAGCTTGTAAAAAAGACTTATGCCATAATCCTAGAGAGCCTAGTTGAATTGACTAGAGCTCACGGAAATGTAGCCCAAGAGTTTTGGGTGAACTCCTAATTAAATTTTTGTTTCTGTGTGATTGTTTATTACTGCTCTATTTTTTGTTCCATGTATTTATACATCAGTTTCAGCACATTAATTTACAGCATATAATCAGTTTAAACAAATACCATCATACACCTATAATTTCAAACGTTTCTTAATTCCACATTGGTTAATCAATAAGACTTGGGAATATTTAAGATTTGAAAGTGGGAGAGGTTCTTGTAAGTTAGACAAGAAGCCTAAGAGCCCCATTTTCAGACCAAGAACGTGAAAAGGCATGGAATTATTGGAATATTAAGTTGCGCACATTCAAGGTAGATGATTTAGTGTTGTTAGATGATAGCAAGTTCACAAAATTTCTAGGAAATTTTCAAATGCACTGGTGGGGGCGATATGTTATTAAGGAGATCATAGATGGTGGCATAGTTCAGCTCGCGAAGCTGAATGGGGAACCATTCCTTAGAAAAGTGAATGCCAGTAGGCTGAAATTTTACACAGGGGATCCTGACCCTACACAATAACTATATGGAAGTAGGACAATCTTTGTAATCCTGGCAGTTGCAAGGGATTGTGGGACTATAAACTATGTTGCCCGACGAATTGAAAAAAATGGTAGGGAGGCTGCTCGATGGACAACATGAGTGTGATAGGTTAAGCTGCGCTGGAGGAGTTGCGCCATGGAAGATGGCACCACACAGATGGGTCCAAAAGTATCCGTTGGAGTTACTATTCGTGATTTGATGGCCAAAAATCAGTTAAGAGGAATGGCTAGGCACCATTTATTATGAAAATATTTGGAGATCTACCGCCAAAGATGCATTAATGATCAGAAAATGGGGGGAACTATCAGATTTGAATTAAAAACCTCCTATAAATTGTGCATGTTGGTCCACTGAAGAACACTTTGCATTCTGATAATTTTTTGGGCACTTTGATGTTTGAAGCTTATGAGTCATCAATTATGGGAGGATTTCGTGTCAAGCCCAACATTTGCAGCCTTTCCTTAGTGGAACCAAAAGGTCATTCTCCAGCAAATGACTTCCACAAACCCTGCAGAAGACGTGAGTTTTGAAGCTTCGATCTCTGACACGACGACCCCTGAGATATCAAATATGGAAGCTACAACCCTTGTGCCTATGACATCGAGCTTGCCTAGACCAAAGCAATATGTTGCTAGAGAAAAAAAGAAGAAGCCGATGCTAGTGAGACAGTCACCGTGGAAGAACCAAGAGGTACGACAGAGGGAGAAAAAAGATAAACAACTGGAAAAGTCATTGATTTGGAGGAGGAAGAATTCCAAGGCATAGATGAATTGGATTCCAAAGAGGTCAAGCCTATCTTGCGGCTCGCCAAGTATATCCCTTCGCGGAAGGGAAAAATAAAGGTTACCAAAGACCCTGATTTTGGGAAATTTACGGTTTCGACAACCTTGTTGCCTGAATAGGTGGAATTTGAAGGCACAACATTAGCATGCTTTCCAGTGCTAAAAATTGAAGATTGGGACCTCACGGACCACAAAAGATTACCACATTTGGAAACTTGCAAGTATATGATGAAAATTTGCTACGAAGAGACTGGGGTTATGTGGTTGGAACCCATGAAGAGGGTCAGAGGTGTTGAGCAGGTGGGGTTGCTTCACATGCTCTGCTTACCACATTTTCATATATCTACCATCAACATGGTGTGTGTGTGTGTGCTAGCTCCTCGTGCTGATGCATGATGGGTGTTTATGTCTTGGGGTGCCCATCCCAATCACAGACATGTTAATTCATCGAATCACAAAGCTGCCATACAAAGGGGTGAACCCTGCCAAGGAGTTTGGAGGGAAAAGTGGAGAGAAATAGTTAGCGATAAGATGAAGGTGGAATATGGTCTAGTTAAGAAGTTGCGCGGATATTATATCCACTCAATTTAGGACCAGGCATGCAATTCACTATCCATATTCTTGCAGAGAAAATCATGCGGAAATGTCACGCAGATGAAATTTCAGTGCCGATAATATCATTAGTTGTCCAGTGCATAAATGGAGTTAAATACAAATTGGTGAAGTATCTATGTAAGGAGTTCCTCGCGAACTATCGTGAAGCTCAAGAAGAGAGCAATTCATTCCACTATGCGTGGCTTTTGTTGTCTATTGTATTAGTAGCATGCAAGTTACCGGAGGACAACTAGTTTCCTCTACAGGCGGAAGATTTACCAGAAGCAGTGATGTTTGCTTCGCTGTGGGCCACAAAGGATCTAGAAAGGATCAAGGAGTTGAAATTTTTTTGGATCTTGATGGAGATGGACCTTCGAATGGTTATCATTCAGAGGCAAAGGTTGTCCCCAACCTTGTTCAAGAAATTGATGGCCTTCATGGAGAACAAGGAAGATTTCCACAACGTGTCAATCAGGGCGCGGAAGAACCTAAAGCACATATGGAACAAGCTATCATATTTGGTATCTGAGACGGATATATAAGATATCGTGGGGAGTTGGCCAATGGAGTGGTGTGAACCCATGGAGCCTGGTGTAGGTACAAGAAAAGGTGCAGAGAGCTCTGTTGCATAGTCAAATGCTGCACAAAAGCGTAAGGAAGCAGCTCAAAAGGCTGCATGAGCTTTGGATGAGCAGAAGAAGAAGGAAGTTGTTGGTAAGGCAACTACAAAGAAAGATCACACTGCAAAATAACAAGCTAAGAAAGAACGCCCGGACACAGAAGAAGTTGAAGAATTGACTTTGAAACACATAGATGAATAGGAACTTTCCAAACATGAAGGAGGCAGTGGAGAGGAGGAAAGCACTCCCTTCATCTTGAAGATGTGCGGAAAGGAGTAGATTTGTGGGCAATGTAAAAAGCATAAGTCAGATAAGCAGACGCACATCGACCCAATGGTCCTCACTGAAGGGGATCTCAACGAGATTGGCAATAAGGTCCATGATACCACAACCGAGTTGTTGCAGTAGTTCAGGCAACAATATATGAAGACGTTGGGGAGTGTCCAAAAGGATCTGCACAAGCTGCAGATCCAAATTGGTAGGATTGAAGCGAGCATTGGGCAAGTGAGTGGGGTGCAAGTGAGCCTAGCGCAAGGAAGCAGAACAATAGATGAATTGGAACAGACTCTAGATGTCAGAGTGATACCTTTTCGAGAAGGATCTATTTGCATAGAGTCAAAGGAGGAATGCATTGTGCTAGGTACAGTGAAGGACATGGGAGTCAACTTGGCCATGCTGCCACTTCAGTCCCTCCATGCATTGCATCAGGGGGTTTCACAAGAGTTAAGGATCAGATAGCAGCGTGCCCTCACCGTCATAAGTGAGTTCAAGGGTAATAATGATCAGATGTTCATGGAGAAAGATCAGGCTCTGAAAGAAAAGGAGGATCTGTAGACACAAATTTAGATCCTGGAAAAAACCATAGAGAAGGCTTGCAAGATAGTTCCGGAATTGAACATCTCAGAGGATGCCACAGCTTCAGCAAAAGTGAGAAAATTGGCTATTGCGGTTCGTGCATAAAAGAATGAGATTGGCAAGGTTACTTTTGATTTTCAAATGAAGGTCTTAGAGCTCTAGTGAAATTTTTAGCCAACTACTCCACCAAAATTTTGGGAGCAACGAGGAGTAGCGATCAAAGAGAATATGAATACATTGGATACCGCAGTCATCGACTGTCCAATGATGTTTGACCAAGCCATGGAATTATGGATGAACTTGCAGGAGGACCTGAACTTGTAGAGGCTAAACACCGATGCCAGGGAGACACAATGGAAGTATGATGAAGTTTGAGCGACTGCATGCACTTTGGTGCCAGTACAACGCCTTGCGATGTTACAGGAAGGCAAGTAGATGCAAGAACAAATAGAATAATTGCAAAGAAAAGAGGCCCTTCCAAAATCTAGACTACAACCATGGCTAGAGGAAGCCTACCATCTTACTCTCTCGCTTCAAGAAAAGCTAAAGGTGCTGCAACAGACACAGAGGACAATGCGCCTAGCAATGGAAGGTCCGATAATAGAGAATTTGGTAGAAGAAGTGCAGCAGGCCACAGTGTAGAGCGTTGCTGAAGTTGCAGCATTACAGGTCAAGCTAGGTGGTCTCCGCAGCAAGATCGAGGTGCCAACTGAGTGACTCATGGGCGAGTCACGATATTTGTGTTGGGGGTTTGTTGGGATAGGGTCCCTAGGGTCAGTTTTAGAGTTAGTTAACCCAAATTTTGTAAAAGTTTTGTAAAAGGTGTAAAGTCTCTGCAAAATGTGGATGCAGTGCATGTAGGTGTCAAAGGGGTCTTAGCCCCTTGTTTGGATAAGTAAATAGGTTAGTTTTGAGGCTCACCCATGCTCCACAAACTATGGTATTGTATTGATGAAGTCTATATATAGTTGTGCCAAAGTAAGTCTAAGAGGTAGAGAAGGATAAGTAAGTCCAAATAGAGATTGTTTTGGGCAAGTGCTAAGGCAGGAGGCACTTCCTGTATCTAGAAGAAAGGGGAAGCCTCCTGCAGCTAAGTGCGCAGGAGGCCTTGGTAAGCTTGCAACTAAGTGAGTGGACCCCTGTTGAGTGCACAGGGTAAAGGAGTCTATAATCTAAACGTTGAAGCTTAATAAAGACCGATTCTGAAGAAATATCGTGTATCTGAGTATTATTTTCTATTCTTTTTATGTTATGATCTATCACTTTATAATATGTTCTCTACGGAAAAATGATAAATATTGCACAAATTTAATAAATGTATCACATTTATGCATGTCTTAAGTAATTATCTATGTTTGCGAAGCTAAGGGTTTATTCTATTATGATTTCTGATGAACTAGATAGATTTGTGCGAAGGCAGATCTAGGGTTATTGGTTAGTGCACGAAAATAGATAGAATACTTCCTTAGGGTCTATAAAGACTTATCATAGACCTTCACGAATGTCTAGAAGCTGTTTTACTTGATTTACAGTATCATTCCATAGAAAGATACAGGTCTGCGCGAAGGCAGATCTAAGCTATAAGAGCTTAATACCACTTATCACATTGTCTCTGGATGCAGAAACCTGGTTCTAGCATCCCCCAATATTGCTTCGGATGAGACTGTAGTGTGCGCTATGCATGTTGTTGCCGAAAGGGCCAACATTTAGGGTTTTGTTGGTTGGTGCAAATAAATCTAAACCTGGGTTAGGCCCCCTTAAGCCAACAGAGGGCCCCCATTTCCTGACATGTTCAGTTTCCTTTTTCTTTGTGCATAATTGTAGATTATTGTAGAGTAATTACTAGTAAATACCCCTTTGTTTCATTCTTTATTTTCAAACTTCAACGGACAAATGCATAATTTTGAATATGAATTTTTTATTTACTTAATACCTCCTTGAATTAAAAAGAGATTATATCTCAAACTTCAAGTTTATAGAACTATATTTGCTTTCACAAATTCAAGTCTAATAATGCTTGGTTAGTGTTATCGCTATGACAACCATCCAACATTTTTTTCCTATGTCGATTTTGGAGTCTACACTAACTGTATTTTTAAGCCCCCATGCATCATCATGTGGTTTGATTTGTTATTTGTGTGTTTTCTCCTAGTGTCGCACCCTCCTAATTCAGTGTTTCCTAAGTGTCGTCACTTAACCATTTGAAGTGTTTGAGTTAGTAAGTTGGTGGTTAGGCGAATTCACAATTTTTGTTGACTTAGAAAATTTCCTTCTGGCCATGCACACACTCAAAAAGCACACACAAGCAGGAAAAAGAAAGCAAAAAGCAAGAATATATTTTATAAAAGACAAAGTGCACTTTAAGTTGACAAAGGCTCACACTTGAGGTGAGTGCACTCCTTCGGGTTGAAGAACTGTGCCCTACCTGGGTGCATTCATTCATTTTTTGAAAGTGTGCCCTACCTGGACACACTCGTTTATGATGAAGAATTGCACCCTGTCTAGATGCATGCTAACCCAAATTGTTACATGAGGGTGCACTCCTAGAAAATAGGAACCACCTTAAACACCTCTTAATCCTTTCATGCGATGAAAAATGGAACTAATGCATCAATTAGTTTTGCATGTCAAATTCTTTAAATAAACTCAATTAATTATTATTTTGGTCATCATTTCATTAAGATGAGTGCACAACTAGAGAATCAAGAAGTCCTTCATCAACCAGTGTAGCAAGTGAGTTTTCATGTTCAATCTTTTACGATTTTTCATGATTCCACTATCAAATATTGCTTTGTTTGTTGTAAATCACTTATTTTGAAGTTTATTTGTTGGAATTTTAGTTTAATCCTCATCTTGCAAGTGTTAATACATTTTCACATGCAGGAGATTTTTCATATTCTTGAAACCTTCCATATTACACCATGCATACGACAACAACTATAAAACCTTGCAAATCATTCTTGTCCTCATCATAGCATTAAATCCTGTCAATTGAACTTGTTTCTGAGATTTTTACAAGAAGAGCGCAATTCTTGAGCTTGAAGTCCCTTCAGCCTCGAAAATTGCTCGTTATTTAACCTAGTTTTCTTCCTAAGAGTATAGGTGCATCACGAAGGCATGAAGCCTTTCCCTTCATCCCTTTGGAGTGCTACAGTGCACCCCCTTTGCCTTAGTTTTCATGAGTGTATAATGAAGGAACGAAGCTCCATTCATTAAGCCCTTTAGCATGCAACAATGTGCCCTCCTCTTCCTTGAGTGTATAGATGCAGTTTGAAGACCCGAATCTCCGTTTTCCTCATCCTTCGTTAGTTCAGAGTGAAGTAGTGTGCCCTCCTTGTCTCCCATGGCACATGGTTGCACAGGGAAAACCTACAGTCCTTTTCTCCCACCCCTTCAACCCTTCAAGATGTGACAGTGCACCCTAGTTGATTTTAGCCTCTTTATTGAGTGCATGAATGCACTACGAAGCTCCAAAGTGCCATGCATGTCTTCTTCGTGCTTTGAAAGTGCGCCCTCCTAATTTTCACATGTACTTTACTTGCATTTAAGTTTTTTTTGGCTATCATTCATTATTTTTCATGATCTATTATCAGTGGTGTCTCTTTGAATGTGATTTACAAGTATTGTTCCATAATTAGTTGTTTTAAGGTGATCTCGTCATTGTGAGTGTGGTTCCACAAACATGCTCTTGTGCGACAAGTATTATCACTTTGTCATCATTTGTTGGAGATGTTTCACCTTGTAAAGGAACCTCTAAATATATTTCACAAGAATGAACTGATGATCCTATCGAAGTTGCAAAGCCAAGTATTCCCATATACATAGATACTCAATGCTTTATTGATAAAGATACAAAGGTCACATGGAGAAATATCTATAGAAAATTCATGCGAGAGAAGTTTCCCGAGGACTTAGAATATGTTCATTCATACATCAATATTAAGAAGTCGAGAATGCATAGGACTGCATGTAGATACCCAGTTATTCCATGTGCAGAAGCTATTGAATGGATCATCACACACATGGATGAATCTCACCTTGTGCTTCACAGTTAGTGGCAGTGATCTCACCACCTATTATGGGGAGGATATGCAAACATACTATAAGATTCCCAAGCCCACTATATATGAAAACGATAAATTCTACATGAGAGGGGCTGCCCTTGACACAACTAATGTTATCAAGTCATGGTGTTGAGAAAATGCCAAGTTTCACCATCACCCATTTGCAGTGTATCTGAAAAATATTTTGAGCCATGTATATAATTATTTGATATCTATGTATTTTCAGATATTTGGGATTAAAAATATTGAGGTGTTCCAAGAGAATTGGATATAAATTCTCAATCTAATAGTGACATGTGGAAGGGATTTCAATTGGGTAGATATATTATCATATGAATTGTAGTGTCAAGTTGGGCAGGCCAAAAAATCTTTACAGGAGAATCGAAAACCAGAATTTTACATGTTCGTATTTCTCATGGATGGAATCTATGCACGACATGTGTTTCCAAAACTATATTGGAACTGGACTCCTGAAGAGAAGTTCCTAGTTTATTTACATTGCATGGAGTTATTAGAAGATCTGAACCTTCAGAGGTGTATATAACGTACTGGTCGACCATTTCTTTGCAGCCATCTTCCATCTAATATTTAAGACCGATACACCGTGCATGGCCCAGAAAGTGGAGGAGTCACTTCAAGATATTACAGACTAGTTTGCATCTCCTAAGGGAACATACGTCAAATTATTTGGATGCTAAAAAGCCCTTTATCTTATGTCGCAATATCTAATGAACAAGGTGGTCATGTAGGAAGTGGAAAATCAGTTGGACAAGGGAATATCAGGAATTCTTCACACGAGGAAGAAATCACCTTGGCCTCTATTTCTATTAAGAATCAAATTGTATGAATTGAAGAGTCAAAAGATTATGAATGTAGAGATAAACAAGTTGGATCACCAAAACTTCGCCACTAAATACTTCCATGCATATGATCCCAAGTGAATTGTTAGGCAACATTGTCAGAGGATCAATCATAATACAGGGTATTCATCAATGTCCAAACAAGAAGATGAAAAGAGAAAGAACTGGTACACTGCTAGAATGAAGGCACATCCAACTATGAAGACCAGTTCACCCCATGATCCACCAACTCAACACTTGTAGGAGAAGGAGGAAAAAGAAAAAACATCTCAAGTAAAGAGAGTAGCTCCTAAGAAAAAGATCAGGTATTAATCAGGCCAGAGCACTAGAAAATTAAAGGTTGATCCTTTAAACAAAAGAGCTACCCAAGAAGGGTCAGAGAGGATAAAAGATGAATAAGAATAAGAAGAAGAGGAGAGAAGGAAGTAGGATGAATTTCTGTAAAAGCAACAGAAAGAAGAAGAAAAGAGGAGACAAGTAGAGGAATAACAAAAAAGGCAGTCTCTTTTGGAAGAAGAGGAGTCGACTCATGATATGTGATCCAAGATCTTTTTCTTATAAATGTATTAAATAATTACATGGATAAATTGCAGGTTAACAATACAAATTTAATGCGCACATGAGAGAAGATGAGAAACACATAAAAGCATGAAAGAAGACAAGAGACTTGATAACGAAGTTCGTCCAATTTGGAATATGTCTCCGAGCCCTACTCAATCAATGGGAAGGCCTTCATTCATTAAGTGGCATGAGAAAGAAGAAGTATAATCAACATTTACAAAAAGGATTCTTATACCTCCACTATCGAAAACAGCCGAAAAATGGAGAGCACTATTGCAGAAACTGGCATCACCATTGAGTTTCTTTCGCCAAGGGGTGCAAAATCGATATAAAACTTGCCCAATTATGACACTGGACCAAAACTGACCCCTGGAAAATGTGCTCAGGCAAGGTTCTAGCCCCCTGTCACAGGCCTGCACACGGTTCCACCACCTGCAATTCATATGTCTCAAAGTACGTGCGCACTCTTCCTCCCCGAGTGCACTGTGCAAATAGGGTTGATATATGGTTTGGTTGGCAGATTACCCAATGAAGTTGTTGGGCGCATTGGTTAAAAATGTAAAACGGTTGAGGAGGGGTCGGGGGATCAAATCCCACCCCTCAACATTTAGAATACCATATTTTGTTAGTTATTTTTTTTATTTAATTTGGGTGGCGGGTCTGCCATTTTGGTGGCCTGCTCTCCCATCTCCGCCATATGTGTGTCGTGGCATAGTAATGTGGAGGGGCGGCAGGGTTGACTACCTACCCCCCAGCACTGTTTAAAACACATTGTTGTGGTGGATACTAGGGGTGGCAGGGTCATGGTTGCCTGCCACGTCTAGATATATATATATATATATATATTGATTTAAAAATAACGATTCCATTAGCCTTTTCAAAATTTTCCACCTTAGGCATATTAGACAAATTAACGGACCCACAATTTCACCCAGAAGACTGGTCGGATTCTGGTGCCAGATTCTTTCCAAATTATGCCCTCCTTAAGCCTACCACATGGGTAAGTCAACCCACAATTTTGATTGCTTCTATCTTCTTCATACAAACTCAGATTGGAGTGTTGTTCACGCCGTTGGAATCAGGGCGATGAGTAGTTTGATCTGATGTCAAGTTAATAGACTTTTAGCCACTTTGAATTTTGAGCCTTTTTCATGCCCTTGGTGTCTGGAGATCCACCTGGAACAATCCTCCCCATTGAGGAGATTTTGGACTGCCAAAATCTTTATCAGTCAATTGGCAAGTGAGGGAATTGTTCCCTCACTCTTTCTTTTTCCAACCATTTTGCCTTGCTAGGGTGTATCCTTTGAAACCAACTCAAAGGTATTCCACATCTCCCCGTCGTGAAGTCCTGGTTCTTCTGTCAAGGATGATATCTTTAGGCAACTCATTGAGATACTCTAGTGCAAAATCATCAACTATAGGAACTGATCCTGTAGAATTTCCCATTGTAGATCAACAATTTATGCAATATACTAAAGCAAAATACCAGATCTACTTCTACAACAAACTTGCGAAAGCTTAATCGATTATGAGCAAGATCAAATAGAACACATATAACTGAGAATTAAAAAGCGATCACACATGAACACAGAAGAATACTTTGGGGAAAGCCTCAGCTAAAAACCCCAATATTTGTAATATCATACAAGTGGAAATATGTCCCGGTTACACAAAGCTTTAGCTCACAAGCTATCCAGCTCTCAGTACAATCCTGTAATATGGCTCATAGACAGAATAGACACAACATATGCCTTCCCTTAGCCCTCCAAGCCTCCTATTTCCTTGCACAATTTCTCTTGGGGTCCAATGCTGCCACCTGTGTGAATTGGCCTCATCACACACTCATCAAACTCAAAGTAACTGCGCAATCTCCAAGGAATGAATTCCTTCTACATGCAAGAGATATCCTCCATGGAATATTCTTGCAACTGATAGTACACTGTCCCATCACCTAATCTCAATTGGGTCTTTGACTGAATTGACATGCATGAGTTATTTATGAGAATATTCAGTTATCTGAAGTGCAGCAGTTACATGCATGCATGCATTAACTAACTGAACTCACAATCAGTTCCACAAACTGTTGGAATTAATCTAACTGGACTTAATGCAGATAACTGAGCTAACTAATTACAACTCAAAATACAACTCATCCTGATCTCCTTAATCAAGGGATAACTTCCTCAACCAATGGAGAAACTATTGCAAGTCTTCACATAGACTTCATGTTTGATTTCCTACAACTAATTAACTCAAGATGAATTAATTAATTATTTTACAAACAGCTGCTAAGATCAAATTCGAATTTTAATTCTCAATTTTAGTTCAGGGACTAACAAAAATTGGAATGTATCCCGAAATGCTATTTGTAGCAGTGCTATTTTTATCACTTTTATTTTTATCATTTATTGTTGCTATTTTCACCACTCCATCTCAACAAGAAAGGGATTATCAATAACCCCAATCCTGTCTCTGTGGAACTCGAGCTTGCATTTTGACAATGCCTTAGTCAAAATATCTGCATCCTCTTCCTCGGTTGAAACATAGAGTAACAACATGATCCTCTTCACCACACAGTCTCAAAGATGATGGTACCGAATATCAATGTGCTTGGACCTGTCATGAAATACTGGGTTCTCATAGAGTTTGATACAACTCTGATTATCGCAGTAGATCACAGTTGGATCCATCCTCTGAGAAAAAAATCCCACTAGAATCTTCCACATCCAAATGGCCTCGCATGCTGCTTGACTAGTAGCCATGTATTCAGCCTCTACTGAGCTAAGTGCAACTGACCTATGTTTCTTGCTGTACCAGGATACTACAGTTGAACCAAGGTTGAAGATTCCTCCAGAAGTGCTCTTCTGGTTTGATGGAACCCCTGCCCAATCTAAATCTGTGAAGCCATGAAGCTTCACTCCCTCTATCTGTCTATACCATAATCCATACTAAGATGTGCCTCTAAGGTATCTCAACACATGCTTTGCTACCTTCCAAAACAGCTTGGTAGGCTGAACCATAGCTTGAATCAGCTGGTTCACCGCAAAGCATAAGTTTGGTCGCGTGTTCAATAGACACATCAGTGAGCCCACACGCTGTCGATAAACAATAGCAACTACTACCTCACTTGAAGTAGCATCCTCATTCCTCCAGTTACTAGCTAGAGCAGTATGCATGGGCTTGCACTTCTCCATGTGGAACCGCCTGAGTATCTCATTGGCATACTTGCCTTGAGACACAAACACTTTCCCATCCTTCTACCATACTTCCATGCCTAGAAAGTAGTGCATAAGACCCATGTCTTTCATCTCGAACTCTCTTGCAAGGTCCTCCTTGCAATACTTGATCAATTGATCATCACCTGCCAAAATTAGATCATCGACATAAAGAACAATGATCAATGGCTTACCTTCTACCATGATGTGGTAAAGGTTCGCATCTGCTTCACTCTTGGTGAAGCCCAACCCGGTGAAATAGCTGTCGATCCTGGTGTACCAAGCATGAGGTGCTTGCTTCAGACCGTAAAGAGCCCTCTTGAGTCGGCACACATGTGACTCACGATCGTAGGTCTCAAAACCTTCCGGCTACTCAATGTACACCTCTTCCTCAATCTTCCCATTGAGGAACGTTGTCTTCACATCCATCTGATGGATCTTCCAACCCATCTAAGCTCATAGTCCCAACATCGATCTGATAGATGAGTACCTTGCTACAAGAGTGAAAGTCTCATCATAGTTGATCCCCTCGACCTGTGAGAAACCACAGGCAACAAACCTTGCCTTATGTTTCTCAACACTGCCATCAGTTGCCTACTTTACCTTGTAAAGCAATCTAGAACTCACCACTGACATGTCCTGAGGTCTTGGGATAGCATCCCAATCATAGTTCCGAACGATGGAGTCGTAATCCTCCACCATTGCATCAACCCAGACTGGTTGCTGCACTGCCTCCTCGAATGAAGAAGGTTCTGACTCTACACACTCCCCAACCAGGGCCATGTAAGCAGTGTACCTCTCAGGTGACCTCCTTTGTCTGCGCTGAGAATATGGTTGTCCCACATTCTCTAGCACGTCAAGAATCAACCTATCAACTTCCCTTGAGTGTTTCTACCCATCTCTGGAAGACTCAGCATGAGTGGATGTCTCCACTCCCAGATCCTCTGCATGTGGCTGTTCCACATCAATATGAGGCTCCTCCTCCTTAGGAACTGAAAGTTCCTCTTTTGCATGCAACTTGAGCTCCCTCTCAAGTGATACTCGCATGGCTTTCTGCTCATTGAACTTCAGATCTCTGTGTACCACTGTCCTCTAACTAGTAGGCAGGAACACTTGATAGTTGTGGGGTGTATCAGTGTACCCCACAAGTATCCCCAACTCAGTTGTTGGATCTAGCTTCTTCCGAGCATCTTTGGTCACATGGAAATAAACCGATGATCCAAAGATCCTGAAGTGACTCACATCTAGTCGCTTCCTGAAAAGGGCCTCCATAGGTGTCTTCATTCCCAATATACGGTGTGGGCTTCTATTCTACAAGTATATTGTTGTACTGCATGCCTCAGCCCACAAATGAAGTGGTAGGCTTTGGTCATTTAACATCGCTCGAGCTACTCCCACAATCGATCTGTTCTTCCTTTCGGCCACCCCATTATGCTGTGGGTTATGGGGTGTCGTCAACTCCCATTTAATTCCATCTATTGCGCAGAAGTCCTTAAACTGTTGGGAGAAATACTCTCCACCATTGTCTCTATGAAAGGCCCTTATTTTCTTTCTAGATTCTTTCTCTGCCAAGGCTTTAAACTCACAAAACCTCAAGAAGGTATGATCCTTCTTTTGCGTAAAGCAGATCCAACATCTACGAGAAAATCATCAATAAAAATAACATAGTACCTTTGTTTAGTGGTGGAGGCTGTAGAGAATGGTCCACAAACATCTGTGTGAACTCACTCCAGGATTGTTCCAGCTCTATTGTCTCAATCTTGAAAGGAACATTTTGCATACTTACCCAAGGTACAACCTTTGCATGTATTTGTTTGCTCCAGTTTTCCCTTGGGAAGTCTAGTAGAAATTTGCTGCATGATCTTCAAGGCCCCATGGTGAAAGTGGCCCAATCTTCTATTCCATAAATCGCCAACATCTTGGCTCTGCACCAACTCAGCTTTGGAACTCAAAGAAACACAGTCGTCTACCTCCAGCTTGTGGAGATTCTTTACTTGAATCCCAATCCTCTCAGTTTGTCCAGTGCCGATATGCCTCGGGAATACCTTTCCTTTACTAAAGACTACATCATAGCCTTTATCTTCTAGCATAGCAATGGACACAAGATTCTTCTTTAGACCTGGTACATACTTTACATCAGTCATGGTGAGATGAGCTCCATGCTCCCTTTGAAACACAACCGTACCTTCACCTGAAACATGGTACTTTCCATCATCACCCATCTCGATCCGCATCTGGAGATCCTTCCCCTCCAAGATACTGAAAAGATTCTTGTCATCGTTCATGTGGAACGAAGCTCCATTGTCCAGGTACCAAACACATCCCACCATGGATGAAACCATGCATGTGATGAGAGATAAATCCAACTCAAACTATGAGGCCAGTGCTTCACCATCTGATCCCTTCAAGGATCCCTTCTTGGATTTCTTGTGTGGACAATTCGTAGCATAATGGCCCACCTCTTGACAATGAAAGCATCACACTTTCTATTTGTCAAACTTCTTCCCACTATGGGAAGAATAGGATTTGGAATGGGACGCCTTCCCTTTCCCTTTCCTCACCTTACTCGCTAAGGCTAGATTTTCTTCATCATCTTGCTTTGATGAAGATCCATATTTGGTGCTTCTTCTTATCTCCTCTTACATCAGATCTGACCAAATTCATTCCCAATCTGATAGTTTCTCTCATACATTTACCGAGTCTTGGTAGCTATGCCAGCTCTTAGGAAGACTAAGGAGAGCAAGACTCACCGTGTCATCATTGGATGTCATGATCCCTACACTTCCAAGCTCATCCCTGCAGGTGGTGAGCTTGTTCAGATATGTAAAGATCGTGTTGCCCTTTTCACACTTGATTTTCTAAAGCTTGTCTTTCAACGCCAGCTTCCTCTGATTCTTACTATTCTGATATAGATCTTTAAATGTTTTCCACATTGAAAATGATTTCTCCTTCCCATGGAGACTCGAGACTATGTGGTCTCGAACTCCCTCCAGAAGGATTCTCCTGTCTCTAGCCACACATTTCTTCCATTCCGCTAATTCTGTAGCATTAGCTGCTACTGGCTTGGGGACTTCTCGATCAATGAAGTCCTTTAGACCATTGTCCTCTAATACTACTTCCATGCAATCCTTCCAAGCTATATAATTCAAGCTGCCATCAAGGGCATACTCGAGTCTTAAACCGTTGAACGCCATTGGTGAAATTTGCTATATGATAAGAATTCGATTTCTATAATTAGGAACTTCAACCTTCAAACTTCTCCCTTCTTCGTATATTGTTCTTCGCTTTGATCACCTTTGCTCTGATACCATGTAGAATTTCCCATTGTAGATCAACAGATTATGCAATATACTAAAGCAAAATACCAGATCTACTTCTACAACAAACTTTCCAAAGCTTAATCGATTATGAGCAAGATCAAATAGAACACATATAACTGAGAATAAGAAATAAATATCACATGAACACAGAAGAATACTGTAGGGAAAGCCTCAGCTAAAAACCCTGATCTCTGTAATATCATACAAGTGGAAATATGTCCAGATTACACAAAGCTTTAGCTCACAAGCTATCCAACTCTCAGTACAATCCTGCAATACGACTCACAGACTGAATAGACACAACATATGCCTTCCCTTAGCCCTCCAAGCCTCCTATTTCCTTGCGCAATTTCTCTTGGGGTCCAATGCTGCCACCTATGTGAATTGGCCTCATCACACACTCATCAAACTCAAAAGTAACTATGCAATCTCCAAGGAATGAACTCCTTCTTCATGCAAGAGATATCCTCCATGGAATATTCCTACAAATGGTAGTACACTATCCCATCACCTGATCTCAACTGGGTCTCTGACTGAACTAACATGCATGAGTTATTTATGGGAGAATATTCAATTATCTAAAGTGCAACAGTTACATGCATGCATGCATTAACTAACTGAACTCACAATCAGTTCCACAAACTATTGGAACTAATCTAACTAGACTTAACCCAGATAACTAAGCTAACTAATTACAACTCAAAATACAACTCATCATCATCTCCTTAATCAAGGGATAACTTCCTCAATCAATGGAGAAACTATTGCATGTCTTCACATAGACTTCATGTTTGATTTCCTACAACTAATTAACTCAAGATGAATTAATTAATTATTTTACAAACAGCCGCTAAGATCAAATTCGAATTATAATTCTCAATTTTAGTTCAGGGACTAACAAAAATTGTAATGTATCCCGAAATGCTATTTATAGCAGTGCTATTTTTAGCACTTCTATTTTTAGCATTTCTTGTTGCTGTTTTTAACAGATCCCACCTCTTTAGTGTCCATAATCAATGGTGGCTCATAAAGCTTTAATTTTCCCACATTCACTATGGAATACATTTGCATATATGTCAGAAAATCGAGACGATAGGCATTGTCTCCAATCTTCTCCAAGATGGTGAATGGACCATACCACATTGGTCGCAACTTCTTCCCTTCTCCCTTCACTCTGTCCTTGCTGATATGGAACCACACTTTGTTGCCCACCTAAAATTGATGGTTGACTCGGTGTTTGTCATGTTGAGCCTTGTACTAGGCTTCACTTTTCTCCAACTGCTCCTGTACTACTTGGTGAATCAACTGGATCTGCTGAATGAACTGTTGTGCTTTGTCCCTGTCATCACATCCACTGGAGTAATCTTCTCTTCCAAAGACCATATCAAAAGGATCTTTGTGTAGGAAGCCAAAACATGTCTCAAAAGGTGAATGATGCATAGATGAGTGCACTACTCGATTGTAGGAATGTTGCACATATGGAAGATGTTGATCCCACAACTTAGGATGTTTTCCACAATAGCCTAACAACAAGTATACCATAGTGCGGTTGACAACCTTTGTCTTTCTATCAGTCTATGGATGAAATGTCGTACTTCTTTTCAAATTGGTGTCCATCATCTTCCATAAGCTAGTCCAAAACACTCAGAGAAAGCAAGAGTCCCGATCTGACACAATCGATGTGGGAAACCCAAAATGGACCCAAACATGCTGAAAGAAAAGATAAGCAGTCTGTTCTGCAGTGATCTTATTTTTACAAGGCATTAAAATACACATGTTACTAAAACATTCAACAACGACATACAAATAGTCATGACCTTTTCTAGACAAAGGAAAACCTCCTACAAAATCCATCGCACACATTTTCCCATGGACGACTTGGAATAGGAAGTGGTGTGTAGAGCCTGATATTTATATTAGAGGGCTTTGAAATAGAACACATCACACATCTCTTTACATAGAAAATCACAATGTTCTTCATATGAGGCCAAAAGAAAAATATTTGTACATGACATAAATTTTTTTCGACACCAAAATGACCAGACACAAGGGAGGTGTGGGCCTCTTGGATTACATGTACCCTTTCCCCTGTGGGTATGCATAATTTGCCAAGGTGATACAACAGTTTCCCCTGTAAGTGATAGTTGTCCACCTGTGAACCATGGGCTAGTTTTGCATAAATATCCTTAAAGCCATCATCATTAGCATATTGTTCAGCATAACTCTTAAAAGATAACAAAGCATTATGTAAAATAACAAAAGCAGAAATAGGAGGACGAGATAGCATATTGACCACTTTGTAGCTAGTGCCCTTCTTATACTTTATTACCAGATGAAACTGTTGAAGACAACCCATCCACCTGAGATGAAGAGCCTACTACAACTTGGTTTGTGACTGAAGATACTACAAGGGCTGATGATATGCATGGATGATGGTCTCCTTGCCGATCAGGTAGTGTTTCCAATTTTTCACACTCTAGACCAACGCATATAGCTACTTGTCATAAGTGGAATATTTTATCACAACCTAAGAGAATTTCTCTGAATGGTAACGGCTTCTTCTTCTGCATCAGTACAACACCCATGGCGTATCCACTAGTATCCGTCTCAATCTTGAATGGCTGCTGGAGATTTGGTAAGGCCAATACCAGTGTGGTGCTGATCTTTTCTTTCAATGCTTCAAAGGACTTCTGCTGCTTTCCTCCCCATTGAAAGACTTGCTTTACACTTTTCACTATGTGTAAAGGTGCTGCAATAATAGAGAAATTGGCAATAAATCTCCTCCAATATTGTACTGCACCCAAAAAGTTGTGAACCTCGATTACACTAGTAGGCTTAGGCCAATTTAGAATTGCTTCAAATTTAGAAGGATCAATTTTTAACTGATCATGACCAACAATATGACCTAGGTAAACCAAAGAGATTTTCCCAAACTCACACTTTGACAATTTTATATAGAGTTTTTCTTTTTTCAATAAATCAAGCACTTTCTTTACATGGCATACATGTTCAATCCAACTTTTACTAAAGACAAGAATATCATCTAGATATACAAGAACAAATTCATCAATGAAAGGCCTAAAGAGATCATTCATGACCCTCATGAAAGTGGCTGGAGCATTGCAAATTATGAATGACATCACCATCCATTCGGGCATCCCCTATTTGGTCATGAAGGCGGTTTTCCACACATCTTGCTCTACAATTCGGACCTGGTGATAACTGGTACGCAAATCCAATTTGGTGAAATAGATAACATTCTTTAATTGATCTAGTAAATCATCAATGTACGGGAGAGGGTAACATTTTTTCACCGTGATTTTGTTTAGTGATTAGTAATCCACACACATCCTCCATGTACCATATTTCTTTAGCACTAAGACAATTGGTGAGCCACACAGAGAAGTGATCAGTTTGATGACCCCTTGGTTCAATACTTCCTGCACCTGATTTTTGATCTCCTCCATCTCAATAGTCGACATCGTGTACATGCCAATATTTGGTAAAGGAGCACCATGCTACAAATGGATCTCATGTTGGATTTCCCTCTTGGGAGGTAATCCCCTTGGTTCCTAAAACATCTCATCATAGTTAGAAATTAATTCACATAATTCCTTTTTATGCACATGATCACAACCATGGAAAGCATTGGATAATTTTGCATCTTTCCCCCTTACAACCATAAGCATGTAAACCTTACTGGAATTCACCAACCTCTTCATTTGTCATACACTTACAAGGATGGCATTGATTTTAGTTTGATGAGCCCTTACAATATATTGAACCACATATTTTGTGATTTGGTATTTGTTTTCATGACAAAAGAAGACTGGTTTTCTATCATATAAATATGGGCTCTCTAACACCAATGCCACATTTTTCCAATGGTATCACATCAAGTTATACCTCATCCACTAACTTATAAGCAATCACAAATTTAACCTTGCACTGCTTTGTTACATTCAATTTTTCTTTATCATGTATACATCTAAGTGGGTAAGGTTTTGGATGTAGTTTGGTTTCTAAGCCTAGCTTCTTCACCAAGGACTCTAAAATTAAATTTGCTTCAGATCCGGTATCAAATAGAGTTTCCACTTTTGTTTGATTTTGACAACTCTAATATGAAATAACTCAATCCTCCTTTGTTCATTAGGAAGAGACTCACCTATTGAAGTAGAGCCTTCATGTGATTCAAAATTAACATGAGGTGTAAGAGTGCCTTTTTTTCCTATTGCCATGATCAATGCTTGATCTCTGGAATTAGATCCAAGGTCTTACTGCATAGTTGCCACTGTCTTCTACTTGCCTTTTCCTCCATACATCTTTGGTCTATTTTCTGGGTACAATTTCCAACAATGATCATCGTCATGACCTTCCTTTTTGTAGTGAGTGCAATAAGGCATTTCTCCTTCATCTTTCTTGGTTGATGTCGTCCTCTTATCCTTCCCCTTTCCTTTCACTTTGGGTTTTCCATTTGGAGGTTTGAAAGTTGGTTTATTTTAATGATCATTTGTTTCATTTTTGCCACTGTTCTCAAGATGAATCGCCTTTACACTGGCTAAGTCAATAGTAGTTGGTTCAAACAATAATAATTAATGTCTAATGTAACTATGTCATCATCCAATATACTTAGTTACTACTTCAGGTGAGTCAAGTGCAATTCCCAAATTAAGTGCTTGTTTTCTAAACTCCTCGGTAAAGCTTTGAACATCCTGACCTCTATCTTTCCTTAAGTATTTCCAATCCATTAAGGCTTTTTGCTTATAACCCAAGGGATAAAATTGTTGCTTTAATGCATAAATAAAACTGGGCCATGAGGAAAGAAGATTACCTGCACTCTTACTACTTCACAATTTGCTCCCCCACCAGACGAGAGTGGTGCCACTCAACTGAAGAGAGGCCAGCTAAATCTTTGCTTCGTCCTCTTTGATCTACTGAATCCTGTTGAAAATAGCAACAAGAAATGCTAAAAATAGAATTGCTAAAAATATCCCTTCTATAAATAGTAGTTCAGCGTGTGTTGATCTTAGCAACAATTGATTGAAAATTGGAAGTGCTAAAAATAGCATTCTATAAATAGCATTTCGAGATACCTTCCTATTTTAGTCAGACCCTATACTAAAACAGTGAAGTAAAATTCGAATTTGATCTTAGCAGCTATGTGTAAATTAATTAATTAATTCATCTTGATTTAATTAGTTAAGAAAAATCAAACATGAAGTCTATGTGGGGACATGCAACAGTTTCTCCATTAATTGAGGAATTTATCCATCAGTTAAAGAGATAAGAGTGAGTTGTAATATTGAGTTGTAATTAGTTGACTTAGTTAACTCAGTCAAGTCCAGTTAGATTAATTCAAACAGTTTGTTGAATTAATGTAAGTTCAGTTAGTTAATGCTTGCATGCATGTAACTACTACACTTCAGATAACTGAGTATTCTATCATAAATAACTCATGAATGTCAGCTCAGACAGAGACCCGGGTGAGATCAAATGGAGGGCCAGTGTACTATCAGTTACTAAAATATTCCATTGTGAATATTCCTTGCATGCAGAAGGAATTCTTTCCTTTTGGATTGCACAGTTAGATCAGAGGTTTAGTGAGTATGATGAGGCCAATTCACACATGTGGCTTCACTGGAAGCCAAGAAAAACTACGTAATGAAATAGGAGGCTTGGAGGGCTTGAGGAGGACATATACCATGTCTATTCAGTCTATGAGTTATATTGTTTGATTGTAGAGAGAGTGGGATAGCTTGAGAGCTGATTCTTTTTGTAACTTGAATAAGATTTCCACTTGTATGATAATACAGAGTTGGGGTTTTAGGCTGAGGCTTTCCCTGGGTTATTTCTTTTGTGTTATGTGTGATTGATTTCTCATTCTAAGTTATATGTGTTCTCTTGATCTTGCTTAATTCGATTAAGCTTCCCCAAAGTGTTGTAGAAGTAGATATTGTATTGTGTTTTAGTATATTGCATAATCTGTTGATCTACAGTGGGAATTTTACATGGTATGAGAGCAAAGGTGAACAAGGTGAAGTGGCTGTATACAAGAAGGAGAAGTTCGAAGTTTGTGTTCCTAAATATAGAAATCGAGTTCTTATGACATCTCAATTCCACCAATGGTGTTCAGTGGTTTAAGACACGAGTATGCCCTTGATGGTAGCTCAAATTATATAGCCTGGAAGGATCACATGGAGGTAGTATTAAAGGATAACAGTCTAAAGGACTTCATTGATCAAGAAGTCCCCAAGCCGATTGATGCTACTCAACTGGCGGAATGGAATAAATGTGTGGCTAGAGCAAGGAGAATCCTCCTGGAGGGAGTTCGAGACCACATTGTCTTGAGCCTCCATGGGAAGGAGACACCATTTTTGATGTGGAAAAAATTGAAAGATTTATATCAGAATAGCAGCAATAAGAGGAAGCTAGCGCTAAGAGACAAGCTTCGTAAGATCAAGTGTGAAAAGGGTGACACGATCTCTACTTATCTGAACAAGCTCACCACCTGCAGGGATGAGCTTGGAAGTGTAGGGATCATGACCGCTGATGATGACATGGTGAGTCTTGCACTCCTCACTCTTCTTAAGAGATGGCTTAGCTACCAAGACTCAGTTAATGGAAGAGAAAAACTACCAAATTGGGAAAGACTTTGGTTGGATTTGATGTAGGAGGAAATAAGAAGAAGCACCAGAGATGGATCTTCATCGAAGCAAGAAGATGAGGAAAATATAGCCTTAGCGAGTAAGGCGAGGAAAGGGAAAGGGAAGGCATCCCATCCCAAATCTGATTCTTCCCATGGTGAGAGGAAGATTGACAAATCAAAAGTGTGATGCTTTCATTGTCATGAAGTGGGCCATTTTGCTACGAATTTTCCACAGAAGAAATCCAAGAAGGGTTCCTTGAAATGGATCTAATGGTGAGGCACTGGCCTCACAGTTTGAGCTGGATTTCTCACTTATCACATGCATGGTTTCATCCATGGTGGGATGTGTGATCCAGGTGGATATTGGTGGCCACCTGCCAAATCCACCTGGACCCCCACCATTGTCTTTCTTAGCATTTTTAGTTTCCTTAATTGTAGCACAACTTACTATTTTTAGCAGTTTTTCGGGTCCTGAACTTCCGGAGCCGTTTTGAGGCCCTAAACGACGTTTTTTGGGGAATCTGGGGGCAACACGAGTCCATGGGATGGACTGGTGTTGCCCGTTCCAACAATGACAGTGCTCGGATAGATCTTTCTAATGAGCTATTGTACGCGTCAAACAGAGATCATATGCCAAAGTTACGACCCCGGGAAGTTGATGTACCAACTTACCCCCAAACGGGGCCCACAGTTTGGCGTTTCATATCCTAGGGTTAGGTTTTGGAATGTTAAGGGTTTTTCCATTGTTTCTCAATAATAAATAGGCCTTCGAGCCTCATTGTAACACAATTCAGAGGCATGTAGCCATCACATCTCTTCTCAGAGATAAGCTACCATCGCCCTAGCTAGTTCATTTCCATTTCTGTTTGTAAGCATATTTCAGTATTTTCCATTAATGAAACGAAGTATTATTTCCGCTGCATCTTTGTGTATATGGTTATCTCTGTAATTTGTTGCGTTCCTGTTTAAATCCGGATTAGTGGTATCAGAGCGGTCTGCTTTTTCTCTGTTTTTCTTTGCATGTCCCCAACAAGGTCGGGATATAAGGAGTTAGGGCTTGAACTGGTTGAACCTTTGCAAGACTAGCCTCGCAAATCCCGACGGCCTCCCATGGAGGACGAGAAGAAAGACGAGGGGGCAGGAGATCCCATCAAAATCTTGCTCGAAGAAGCGCTCGAGCGACAACGGAACGCGATGATGGACAGCTTTGCGCAGATCCTTCAGCGGCTACCCAGAAGCAGCGCATCAGCTTCCAGCAGCTCCTCTGGAAACGCCACACCCTTTAAGGTACAAGTTAATTTTGAAATCCCCATATTCGAGGGTCAGATAGACGCCGATGCCGTAGATAAATGGTTAAATCTGCTAGAGGGTTATTTTTCTGTTCATGAATTTTCGAGTTGGGAAAAGATTGTTTTTGCTCTTCTCAAAGCAGCCCCCCACGTCAAGGACTGGTGGGAAACCTACTGCGAGCAGAAGGATGAAAGTACTGGCTCACTATTTTCAGCCGCACCCACCTGGGATTCGTTCCGGGATGCCATCAAGGAGCAGTACTACCCTGTCGGAAGCTATGAGGATGAATACATAAAGTGGACCACGCTGCGGCAGGGAAGGGACCAAGACGTGCCGGAGTTCACCAATCTTTTCCATACCCTTCGCACAAAGTTGGGTATCAAGGATTCGGAGCAACATTTGATACTCAAATATCGTGGCTGCCTGCACAAGTACATCCAGGAAGAAATACAGTTCCTAAACATCCCCTCGCTCGGCGCAGCATACCGGTATGCCGTCAAGGTCGAGCAGAAGTTTAAACAAAAGAAGCGAGACTTTGGATCTGCGAATCCAAAGCAGGGGAAAGGTGCCCCTAAACCACAGAACAAAGGACAAAGCCAAGGCGGGACAGCCCAAGACAACCAGCCGAAGCTGCAAGCAAAGAGCAACGCCGCGAAGCCGAGAAAGGACACTGGAAAATGGTGTGAGTTCCATAAGAGCTCCACTCACAACACAAGTGAGTGTCGGGCCAAGCAGTCACTGGTGGCTGAGCTAAAGGTTTCAGAATCAGATGCATGTTCCGACTCTGAGTCAGAACCCGATAAGGGGTATGAAAAAGGGAAGCAGATCATTGATGCGGATCCCAGCGCCACTGTTGCTACCACAAAGATCCAGAAAAATGAACCCGAAGATCCAGAGGAGGAGGAGCGTCTCTTCCACTCCTAGATGTGGGTAAAGGGCTCCCCGATACAGTTCATTGTTGATAGCGGGAGTCAAAAGAACCTCATTTCGGCAGAGGTCGTGAAGCGGTTGGGTTTACCGACCACAGCACATCCACAACCATACACCATTGGGTGGCTTCACCAAGGGCGAGATCTCCGCGTGAGCCAGCAGTGTCGCCTTCCATACAACATCAAGCCCTTCACGAATGAGGTATTGTGTGACATTGCTCCCCTTGAAGTTTGTGATGTATTACTAGGACAACCATACTTGTGGAAGCGACATGCTGTGTATGAATCAAGGCCCCGTGCTGTTATTATTACATTGGGAAATAAGTTGTTCAGGATACCAGAGGTAGCACCACCTGCCGCCATCTCTTTGATTACTGCAAAACAATGCAGTAAGATCATTTCCAAAACCAGGAAATTTGTTTTCCTGATGATACACCCTCAAGGGAAGAAGAAGACAGTGGCCGCGGCCTCCAAATGGGGTCCCTCTGCACAGCAGCTACAGATGGAAAAGATTGTGGAGGAGTAAGAAGACATCTTCACCTCCTCGGCAGGGGTTCCTCTGCACTGTCAAGTCAAGCACTCCATCGATCTGAACCCAGGTGCGCCGCTACCCAATGGACCAATTTACCGGTGCTCCGTTCTGGAGAACAATGAAATCAAGAGGCAGATTCAGGAGCTCCTGCAGAAAGGTCACATCCGTCCGAGTTCTTCGCCCTGTGGGAGCCCGATAGTGTTGGTACAGAAGAAGGATGAGACGTGGAGACTCTGTATTGACTATCGGGCACTGAACAAGATCACTGTCCGTAATAGGTACCCGATCCCGCGGATTGATGACCTCCTAGACCAACTAAAGGGGGCGAAATATTTCAGCAAGATCGATCTGAAGTCAGGATATCACCAGGTACCAATTGAACCCTCAGATGTGTGGAAGACTGCCTTCAAATCCAAGGAGGGCCTCTTCGAATGGTTGGTCATGCCTTTCGGATTGACGAATGCTCCTGCAACCTTTATGAGGCTAATGGATGACATCTTGCGGCCATTCACCAACTCCTTTGTAGTAGTATACTTGGATGACATTCTGATATTCAGCCAGAGTTGGGAAGAGCACCTCCACCACATCCGACAGGTTCTCCAAACACTGCAGCAACACAAGCTATGTGCCAATTTGGAGAAATGCACTTTTGGCATGACCGAGGTTCAGTATCTGGGATACATCATTGATGAACAGGGGGTGCATGTCGATCCAGCCAAGGTCCAAGTCATTCGGGATTGGCCCTCTCCAACCACTCTATCAGAGCTCCGCAGCTTTCTAGGTCTTGCCAACTTCTACCGCAGGTTTGTGTTGGAATTTTCTCATATTTCTTGGCCCTTGAGTCAAGTCACCAAGGGCGAGGCGAAAGCAAAATTCTTTTGGTCTGAATCTCAACAGAAGGCATTCAGGGAGTTGAAGGATCGCCTCTGCATGGCACCAGTGCTCACGTTACCAGATTTACAACAACCATTTGAGGTCGAGACAGATGCCTCTGACTATGCTATTGGGGCAGTCCTTACTCAACATGGACATCCAGTGGCATATCACAGTGAAACACTTTCAGACACAGTCCGGAAGTACCCCACTTATGATAAAGAGATGTATTCCATTGTACGGGCCTGCCGACAATGGAAGCATTACATTTTGGGGAAGGAAACGGTCATCCACACAGACCACCGACCTCTGCAGTTCATACAAACCCAAGGGAAATTGCAGAATGATCGCCATCAGAAGTGGTCTACATACCTGCAACAGTTTCACTTGAATATCAAGTATAAAAAGGGCAGCACCAATAATGTTGCAGATTGCCTCAGTCGACCACCGATCATGGCGCTAACCACCGTGCTCAACTCTTGCGGGCACGAGACTTCTGATTGGCCACTTCTCTACAAAAGCGACCCAGAATTCGGCCACACATACCAGACACTCTTGGAGGGTTGGCAGGTTGCAGATTTTCACCTCCAGGATGCCCTATTAAGGCACCTCGGTCACCTTTGTGTTCCTTCAAGCGAGCGTGCCAAGATGATTTAGGAAGCACACTACAGTCGGGCTGCTGGGCATTTAGGGGTCGAGAAAATAGTGGCAGTACTGAAAAACTATTTCTATTGGCCGAATCTTCGACAGGATGCTGGGAAGTACATCCGATCATGTACTGCCTGTGCCATTGCCAAACCGACCATTAAGAAGCAAGGCCTCTATACCCCGTTGCCTACCCCTAGTCGACCTTGGGAATCCATCTCCATGGATTACATATCAGGCCTTCCTTCCACTAAGCATGGAAATGACTGTGTTTTTGTGGTCGTCGACAGGTTCTCAAAGATGGCCATTATGATGGCCTGCAAGAAGAATATCACAGCAGAAGCCACTGCTAAACTTTTCTTTGAACGAGTGTGGGTGCACTTTGGGATCCCACAGTCTATCATCTCAGATTGGGACAGTCGGTTTCTCAGCACCTTTTGGTCCAGTCTCTGGTCAATGTTGGACACCAAACTCACGAATTCCACAGCCTTCCATCCTCAAACTGATGGCCAGACAGAGGTTGTCAATAGGATGATTGTGCACATTCTGCGCATGTATAACTCAAAGCATCCATGCACATGGGACGAGAGCCTCCCCTATGTTCAGCACAGCTACAACCGAGCTCTTCACAGCTCCACTGGCCATAGCCCTTTTCAGGTGGGTTTGGGATTCCAGCCACTATGCCCCATTGATGTGGCCATGCCACTTGCAGCTACTCACATGAATTCAGCTCATGTCCAGTCCGAAACAAATAAGGCCACCAGCTTCATTGAGCGCATCCAACATATTCGCCAGCATGTCCATGACATTCTTGAGAAATCAAATGCCAAGTACAAGAAGCGACATGATCAACATCGGGTGCCACACAAGTTTCAGCTGGGCGACAAAGTCTGGTTGCATTTGCAAAAGGAACGCCTTACTGGAGCCTATCGGAAATTGAGACCACTCCGATATGGTCCTTACACCATTACTAAGGCTATGGGAGACAATGCATTTGAGCTCAGCATTCCCCCATTCCTTGGCCTGCACCCAGTATTCAATGTGGACCGCCTTCGGCCATACTTTCCACCATTGCTAGACACATCTGACATTGCAGAATAGCTCAAACCCACAGAATTAAATCCAGATTGCATGGAACAAGCTGCAACTGATCGGATCATGGGCACACAGATCAAGAACACTCACCAACAGAATATCCAACTGTATCGAGTTGTCAAAGCGGCCAACTCCTTCAGCAGGGCAAGTGGCTCACCAGGGAACAAGTTCAGCAGAAGTTTCCTCATCTCATGGAGGAGCTCAACGCAATGGGGACCATTGCTTCCTAAGGGGGGAGGAATGATCCAGGTGGATATTGGTGGCCACCTGCCAAATCCACCTGGACCCCCACCATTGTCTTTCTCAGCATTTTCAGTTTCCTTAATTGTAGCACAACTTACTATTTTTAGCAGTTTTTCGGGTCCTGAACTTCTGGAGCCGTTTTGAGGCCCTAAACGACGTTTTTTGGGGAATCCGGGGGCAACACGAGTCCATGGAATGGACTGGTGTTGCCCGTTCCAACAATGATAGTGCTCGGATAGATCTTTCTAATGAGCTATTGTACGCGTCAAACGGAGATCATATGCCAAAGTTACGACCTCGGGAAGTTGATGTACCAACTTACCCCCAAACGGGGCCCACAGTTTGGCGTTTCATCTCCTAGGGTTAGGTTTTGGAATGTTAAGGGTTTTTCCATTGTTTCTCAGCAATAAATAGGCCTTCGAGCCTCATTGTAACACAGTTCAGAGGCATGTAGCCATCACATCTCTTCTCAGAGATAAGCTACCATCGCCCTAGCTAGTTCATTTCCATTTCTGTTTGTAAGCATATTTCAGTATTTTCCATTAATGAAACGAAGTATTATTTCCGCTGCATCTTTTTGTATATGGTTATCTCTGTAATTTGTTGCGTTCCTGTTTAAATCCGGATCAATGTGTGTGGTAACTGGATAGTGGAGCTTCATTCCACATGTCAGGTGACAACAATCTTTTCAGTACCTTGAAGGAGAAGGATCTCTAAATGTGGATCAAGATGGGCGATGATGGAAAGTACCATGTTTCAGAGGGAGCATGGAGCTCCCCTCACCCTGACTGATGTAAAGTATGTACCAGGTCTAAAGAAGAATCTTGTGTCTATTGCTATGCTAGAAGATAAAGGCTATGATGTAGTCTTTACTAAAGGAAAGGTATTCTTGAGACATATCGGTACTGGACAAAGAAAGCGAATAGGGATTCAAGTCAAGAATCTCTACAAGATGGAGGTAGACGACTGTGCTACTTTGAGTTCCAAAGCTGAGATGGTGCAGAGAAAAGATATTGGAAAGCTATGGCATAGAAGACTAGGCCACATGCACCATGGAGCCCCGAAGATCATGTAACAGATTTCTTCTGGATTACCCAAGGGAAAAATTGAGCAGACGACTACATGCAAAGGTTGTACCTTGGGTAAGTATGTGAGATATTCCTTTCCGAATCAAGACAGTAGAGCTGGAGCAATCCTAGAGCAAGTTCACTCAGATGTTTGTGGACCCTTCTCTACAACCTCCACCGCTAAACAAAGGTACTATGTTATTTTTATTGATGATTTTTCTTGTAGATGCTAGATCTACTTTATGCAAAATAAGGATCAGACCTTCTTGAGGTTTTGTGAGTTTAAAGCCTTGGCAAAGAAAGAATCTGGAAATAAAATAAAAGCCTTGCGTAGCGACAATGGTGGAGAGTATGTCTCCCAATAATTTAAAGACTTCTGTGCTGCAGAAGGTATTAAACGGGAATTGACGGCACCCCATAACCCACAGCAGAATGGGGTGGCCGAAAGGAAGAACAGATCAATTGTGGGAGCAGCTCGAGCGATGTTGCATGACCAAAGCCTACCACTGCATTTGTGGGCTGAGGCATGCAATACAACAGTATACTTGCAGAACAGAAGCCCGCACCATATACTGGGAATGAAGACACCTATGGAGGCCTATTCTGAGAAGCGACCTGATGTAAGTCACTTCCAAATCTTTGGATCATCAGTTTACTATCATGTGACCAAAGATGATAGGAAGAAGCTAGACCCAACAACTGAGTTGGGAATACTTGTGGGGTACACAGATACACCCCACAACTATCGGGTGTACCTACCTTCCACTCAGAGGATTGTGGTATGTAGGGATTTGAAGTTCGATGAGAAGAAAGCCATGCAAGTGTCACTTGAGAGGGAGCTCAAGTTGCATGCAGAGGAGGAACTTTTAGTTCCTAAGGAGGAGGAGCCTTAGATTGATGTGGAGCAGACACATGCAGAGGATCTGGGAGTGGAGACATGCACTCATGTTGATACTTCCAGAGATGGGTAGAAATGCTCAAGGGAAGCTAACAGGTTAATGCTGGATGCATGGGAGAATGTGGAACAACCATCTTCTCAACGCAGATGGAGGAGGTCACCCGAGCAGTACATTGGGTACATGGCCCTTGTTGAGGAGTGTGTAGATACCAAACCTTCTTCATTTGAGGAGGCAGTGAAACAACCATTCTAGGTTGATGCAATGGTAGAGGAGTATGACTCTATCATTCAGAACAGTGTGTGGGATGTTGTCCCAAGGTCTCAAGGCAAGTTAGTGGTGAGTTCCAGATGGCTTTACAAGGTAAAGTAGGCATCTGATGGTAGTGTTGAGAAGCATAAGGCAAGTTTTGTTACCCAGGGTTTCTCACAGGTCGAGGGGATTGACTACGTTGATACTTTTTCTCCCATAGCAAGGTACTCATCGATTAGATCGATGTTGGTACTATCAGCACAAATGGGGTGGAAGATCCACTAGATGGATGTGAAGACAACATTCCTCAATGGGAAGATTGAGGAGGAGGTGTACATTGAGTAGCTAGAGGGTTTCGAGACCTTCAATCATGAGTCGCATGTGTGCTGACTCAAGAGGGATTTGTATGGGATGAAGCAAGCACCCTGTGCTTGGTACACTAGGATCGACAACTATTTCACCAGTTTGGGCTTCACCAAGAGTGAAGCAGATGCAAATGTTTACCACATCATGGTAGAAGGTAAACCATTGATCATTGTTCTTTATGTCGATGATCT
This sequence comes from Pinus tabuliformis, assembly GCA_031772625.1. Lineage (NCBI taxonomy): Eukaryota > Viridiplantae > Streptophyta > Pinopsida > Pinales > Pinaceae > Pinus > Pinus tabuliformis. Next base: position 407,638,721 of record CM062806.1, on the reverse strand, counting down.
GATTTTGACAGGTGATGATCAGTTGATACAATCTTGCAAGGATGACCTTGCAAGAGAGTTCGAGATGAAGGACATGGGCCTTATGTACTACTTTCTAGGCATGGAGGTGTGGTAGAAAGATGGGGAAGTATTTGTGTCTCAAGGCAAGTATGCCAATGAGATACTCAGGTGCTTTCACATGGAGAAGTGCAAGCCTATGCAGACTCCTCTAGCTAGGAACTGGAGGAAGGAGGATGCTACTTTAGGTGAGGTAGTAGCTGCTACTAGGATCGACAACTATTTCACTGGTTTGGCCTTCACCAAGAGTGAAGCAGATGCAAATGTTTACCACATCATGGTAGAAGGTAAACCATTGATCATTGTTCTTTATGTCGATGATCTGATTTTGACAGGTGATGATCAGTTGATACAGTCTTGCAAGGATGACCTTGCAAGAGAGTTTGAGATGAAAGACATGGGCCTTATGTACTACTTTCTAGGCATGGAGGTGTGGCAGAAAGATGGGGAAGTATTTGTGTCTCAAGGCAAATATGCCAATGAGATACTCAGGCGCTTTCACATGGAGAAGTGCAAGCCTATGCAGACTCCTCTAGCTGGGAACTGGAGGAAGGAGGACGCTACTTCAGGTGAGGTGTGGTATGTTGTCCCAAGGTCTCAGGGCAAGTTAGTGGTGAGTTCCAGATGGCTTTACAAGGTAAAGTATGCAGCTGATGGCAGTGTTGAGAAACATAAGGCAAGTTTTGTTACCCAGGGTTTCTCACAGGTCGAGGGGATTGACTACGTTGAGACTTTTTCTCCCGTAGCGAGGTACTCATCGATTAGATCGATGTTGGTACTATCAGCTCAGATGGGGTGGAAGATCCACCAGATGGATGTTAAGACAAGATTCCTCAATGGGAAGATTGAGGAGGAGATGTACATTGAGTAGCAAGAGGGTTTTGAGACCTTCGATCGTGAGTCGCATGTGTGCTGACTCAAGAGGGATTTGTATGGGCTGAATCAAGCATCTTGTGCTTGGTACACTAGGATCGACAACTATTTTACCGGTTTGGGCTTCACCAAGAGTGAAGCAGATGTAAATGTTTACCACATCATGGTAGAAGGTAAACCCTTGATCATTGTTCTTTATGTCGATGATCTGATTTTGACAGGTGATGATCAGTTGATACAATCTTGCAAGGATGAACTTGCAAGAGAGTTTGAGATGAAGGACATGGGCCTTATGTACTACTTTCTAGGCATGGAGGTGTGGCAGAAAGATGGGGAAGTATTTGTGTCTCAAGGCAAGTATGCCAATGAGATACTCAGGCACTTTCACATGGAGAAGTGCAAGCCTATGCAGACTCCTCTAGCTGGGAACTGGAGGAAGGAGGATGCTACTTTAGGTGAGGTAGTAGCTGCTACTATCTATCGGAAGCTGGTTGGTTCACTTATGTATCTAGTGAACACACGACTCAAGTTATGCTTTGCGGTGAACCAACTGAGTCAAGCTATGGTTCAGCCTACCAAGTTGTTTTGGAAGGTAGCGAAGAATGTGCTGAGATACCTCAGAGGCACATCTCAGTTCCGATTCTGGTACAGACAGAAATAGGGAGTGAACATTCAGGGCTTCACAAATGTGAATTGGGCAGGGAGTCCATAAGACCGGAAGAGCACTTCTGGAGGAATCTTCAACCTTGGTTTAGCTATAGTTTCCTTGTACAACAGGAAACAAATATTAGTTGCAGTTAGCTCAGTAAAGGCTGAATACATGGCTGCTAGTCAGGTTGCATGTGAGGTCATTTCGATGCGGATGATTCTAGTGGGATTGTTTGGTCAGAGGATGGATCCTACAATGATTTACTGTGATAACCATAGTTATATCAAACTCTCTCAGAACCCAGTTTGTCAGGACAGGTCCAAACACATAGATATTTGTATCACCATCTTCGAGACTGTGTGGGAAAGAGGATCATGTTGTTGCTGTATGTTTCGACCGAGGAATAGGATGTAGATATTTTTACAGAGGAATTGTCAAAATGCAAGTTCGAGTTCCACAGAGAGAGGATTGGGGTTACTGATAATCCCTTTCTTGTTGAGAGGGAGTGTTGAAAATAGCAACAAGAAATGCTAAAAATAGAATTGCTAAAAATAGCATTCTATAAATAGCGTTTCGGGATACCTTCCTATTTTATTTAGTCCCTATACTAAAATAGTGAAGAAAAATCGAATTTGATCTTATCAGTTGTGTGTAAATTAATTAATTAATTCATCTTGAGTTAATTAGTTAAGAAAAATCAAACATGAAGTCTATGTGGGGACATGCAACAGTTTCTCCATTAATTAAGGAATTTATCCATCAGTTAAAGAGATAAGAATGAGTTGTAATATTGAGTTGTAATTATTTGACTTAGTTAACTTAGTCAAGTCCAGTTAGATTAATTCAAACAATTTGTTGAATTAATGTAAATTTAGTTAGTTAATGCTTGCATGCATGTAACTACTGCACTTCAGATAACTGGGTATTCTCTCATAAATAACTCATGCATGTTAGTTCAGACAGAGACCCAGCTGAGATCAGATGGAGGGGTAGTGTACTATTAGTTGCTAGAATATTCCATTGTGAATATTCTTTGCATGCAAAAGGAATTCTTTCCTTGAGGATTGCACAGTTAGATTAGAGGTTTAGTGAGTGTGATGAGGCCAATTCACACATGTGGCTTCACTAGACCCCAATAAAAGCTGCGCAAGGAAATAGGAGGCTTGGAGGGCTTGAGGAGGACATATACTATGTCTATTTTGACTGTGAGCTATATTGTTTGATTGCAGAGAGAGCAGGATAGCTTGAGAGATAATTCTTTTTGTGACTTGAACAAGATTTCCACTTGTATGATAATATAGAATTGGGGTTTTAGGCTGAGGCTTTCCCTGGGTTATTTCTTCAATGTTATTTGTTATTGATTTCTTATTCTCAGTCATATGTTTTCTTTTGATCTTGCTCAATTCGATTAAGCTTCCGCAAAGTGTTGTAGAAGTAGATCTTATATTGTGTTTTAGTATATTGCATAATCTATTGATCTACAGTGGGAATTTTACAAATCCTTCAGTAGATTTCAATCTGCCTAATCTAGTTATTAAGCTTTTCTGCATTACTTTCACTGTTATACATTGGAAGATCAAATTTGAGATCTAATTTAAAGAAAGGTTTCTTAGACGCATCCCTTGAATTTCTATGATAATGGTGATGAGATGAAGAAATATTTTGACACATGGAAGGAGAAGGAGGGGGTTCTTCTCCACCATTTCGATGCATTGAACCTTGTTCTTCTAGATTTCTCTCTTCTTCTATCTCCAATCTTGAAAGCAACCGATTGACCTTTTTTGCCATTGTACAGAAGGTTTTGCGGTAGTTGTGCTCCTCTTCATAACAAGCCTCTTCATCTGCCATGTTTCTCCTTCGATGTCCATGCTCCACTTCGAGATCGAAAGACTTTAGTTTCCCTTCACCTCTGCAGAGCCTATTTCTTGTTAGCATACAAACATGCAATTCACATCTATAAAGACCTAATATGGTACCACTTGATCCAAGATCTTTTGCTTATAGATGTATTAAAGAAATACATGGATAAATTGCAACTTAGCCATAGAGATTTAATGTGCACATGAGAGAAGAGGAAAAACACATAAAAGCATGAAAGAAGTCAAGAGACTTGATAATTAAGTTCGTCCAATTTGGACTATGTCTCCGGGCCCTACTCAATCAATGGGGAGGCCTTCATTCATTAAGTGGCATGAGAAAGAAGAAGTACACTCAAAATTTACAAAAAAGAGTCTTACACCTCCACTGTAGAAAATGGCCGAAAATTGGAGATCTCTATTGCATAAACTAGCATCACCATTGAGTTCATGTTGCCGAGGGGTGCAAAATTGATATAAAACTTGCCCAATTCTGACACTGGACCAAAACTGACACCTTGGAAAATGTGCTCAGGCAAGGTTCTGCCCCCTGTCACAAGCCTGCTCACAGTTCTGCCACCCACAATGCATATGTCTCGAAGTACATGCACACTCTTCCTCCACGGGCACAGTGTGTAAAAAGGGTTGATATATGGTTTGGCGGGCGGATTACCCAATGAAGTTGTTGGTCGCATTGGCTAAAAATGTCAAATGGTTGAGGAGGGGTTGATGGAGCAAATCCCGCCCCTCCCAATTTAATATACCATATTTCCTTGGTTATTTTTTTTTTATTTAATTTGGGCGGCGAATCTGTTGTTGGCCCACTCCCCCATCTTCGCCATATGTGTGTCATAGCATGATAATGTGGAGGGACGGCGAGGTAGACTACCTGCCCCCCAACACTATTTAAAACAAATTGTTGCAGTGGGTACTGGGGGTGGTGAGGTCATGGCCACCCACCCTATTTAGATAAAACTTTGTTATGGTGGTTCCAGGGGCGGAGGGGTCATGGTTGCTCGCCCCGTATTTCTATATTTATATCTTTTTTATTTAAAAATAACGGTTCCACCAGCCTTTTCTATTTTTTCCAGAACCTTAGGCATATTAGACAAATTAACAAACACAAAATTTCGCTAGGAAAACTGGCTAGATTCCAGTGTCGGATTCTTACCAAATTTCCCCCTCCATAAGCTTGCCACATGGGTAAGTCAACCCAAAACTTTAACCGCTTCTATATTCTTCATACCGACTCAGATTGGAGTGTCGTTCACACCATTGGAATCAGGGTGACAAGTACTTCGATCTGATGTCAAGTTAATCAACTTTCTGCCACTTTGAATTTGGATCCTTTTTCATGCCCCTAATGTCTGGAGATCAACTTGGATCAATATGGAAGAGGAATATTTTGACACAAAAGATACCATCCATCCCATGGATGATGAGCATCTTACTCCATATGGACAACCATTCACAAGAGTACATCTTCCTTTCGCAGAGATGGGGATTACACCTCCACCAATATACCGAGTCATGGATGTATGCAACGTAAAATTTGATCAGCTAAAGAAGAGGATCATGTAGCAGTGGCATAGGTGCTTTCCCAAAGTTCCTCAAAACCCAGTCTCAATAGTGACAGAAAAGGTGATCACATCCAACACTAGAATAAATCCAAGGGCATTCATTGTGGCAAATGATGCATTTGCTATAGTAGCACAGGATAACTTAGAGTACTTGTTGAATGATAATTTTAGGTTAAGAAGAGACCTTGTTACAGTGAAGAAACAAGTAAAGCATCTTGCGGTGGAAAAATAGTGGTTGTCATCAAAAAACTGCAATACTACATAATGGAAGTAAGCCATGCAATAAGAAATAGGACCAATGGAGGATACTATTACGTGACTATATGATGAGATAATAATTATATAGCAGGTCATGGCTCCTCTCATTGGAATTCAGAAGAATGCACAAGAAGTGGTGAAACTCTCGAAGGTAGCAAACAAAGTAGTTGATCAGATGTAGGAGTGGGGTGCCAAATATACAAATGCTCCAAAACATTTGGAAAAAAATAGAATATCTCCATCGAGATATACAGAGTTCAATTGAGACTTCAGCTACAAAATCATTCTCATCTTGGATCATGTTGGTTAATACTATGGCTCCATACAACTAGATACATAATGGGTTTTAGTCTCTAACACAAAAGCATACGATGCCCTCCATTAGAACCCTTGAAGCAATAAGAGGTAGGGAGGTCATCTTCTAGGAGATCAGGAGTTACATTGAACAAATCAAACAAGCAACTAAACAGGAATGCTTGGAGGTCATTTTTGTGTCACTCAATAACCCACATTATAAATAGATAAGTTAACTTAGACATAATGGGGACCCTTTAAAATATTTAGGATAAAACACTTTAATAATTAAATAAACCAAGATTCCTAAAAAACCCAAAAAATATGCTATTCGCACTTAGGCTTTCAATCTATTTGGAAATCAAATAACTTAAGAAAAACAGTAATAGGAATCTTCACATATCACATATCAAAAATCACATATCAAAAATCACATAGGTTAGAGAATAGCAGGCCTTTAAGTAAAAGCGCAATGCGATTTTCCCAAGACTCAATGAATTAATGATAGGTCTTATATATCTTTAATGAAGAGAAAACCCTCCATGTTCACAAAGTTTAGAATTGACCCCACTAGCAAGCCACATCATCATCGCAATTAGAACAACACAAATGTATATCAGCATTTTCCATTTGTTACCACAACTCTGACCTCCCAATAAAACTTTCTCCAATATTGTGAGAAGTACTCTATCATAGTTTTCATTTCACAATACTCATATTGCATCGCAAAACTCAAGACGACTCTTGCCAAGGGAACTTCTGATGTGATAATTCCCCTTACATGCCTTTTTATCATATATCTTAAAGGTTGCTCCACCACTTATCGGAAAAAGGAAAATTTTGCAAATTAGAAATTATGTGTGCCAAAGAAACTTACGATGCGAAATAATCCAGCAGGGCGCTGACCTATACAAAGAGCGTGTGAACCCACGATTTTTCATTTATAATTAGTTATAATGATATTAATGGTTATCATTAATGTAAATGATTTGATTGATCCCATTTAGTGTTTCAAGATTTTGTGTTAAATGCATATTTACATGATATTTCACAATTCTCACCTTAAGTTTCTAATTCTAAGTTTTGCTCCTTATTTTTTACATTCTCTCTATTACAGGGTAGTCCTCATAAACAAAAGTCAGGAAAAATGTCGAGAGTTGTTAAGAGGAACAAGAAACCAATAGTGCCACCACAATTAACTCCACATACTATAGAGGTTACTGAGATGCCTCCATTGTTCTTTGATATGACATGCACTACAGACTCCAGGTGTTCTTCTTGGGAAGAAATATATAAACTAATTGAAGAAGAAGAACAGAGAGTCGTGTCGAGACAATTCATGGTGCCATATGACACTACATCAACTTTAGAAACCACCTGAGAAGATGTCACCAACTCACATCTCCATCTAATTTCGGTTCAACCAAACATTATGTCATATAATGTTTTGGTCAAATGAATTATTGCTGATGTGAACATCGTAGATAGAACCTTCATAACCCTAAGGACAAGGACACTAATTGGGTCATTTAAAGCTGAAGATTTGAGAAGGCTGTATCATCTACCAAAGCCATAGAAAATCTATAATGCATAGTTTCTTCAAAATTCTGCCGCAAAAAAATGAAATTCAGTCAGACCCGATAAGGCAGTGGAAGCACCCTGAGCAAGCACAAACATGAAGACAATGGTATGTATTCTCTAGCCTCCTTTGCTGGTCCCCATTGTCACATTGCTACTCTGATTTGTAGACTATTCGGGAAACCTAATACACAAAAGTTCACAATAGAATGGGTTCCCCTAATGGAGGCTACCTATGAAGCCTATATTATGGATTGGGCCACTATCCTATCCAACAGTCTAATCTCCCAAATTATAGCCTACCGAAGAAAGAACAATATTACTACAAGGACCATCCCCACATTCTACATGAGTGCTTATATTATGGGAATAACGTCTTTCACCTCTGATTTTCCATCTATGGGATGGAAATAGACCCTTGAAGACCCTATATCGATCCATATTTACCATAAAATCCTCTAGGAGTCCAATTACTAGCCCAATTTTTACAAAATATGTCATGGAATGATGTTACCCTTATACAAAGTCCTTTTTGATGAAAGACCTCCAAGGTTTTCAAGAGAAGCTTTGGATGACCTTACAGCTACAGGAAAATATTTTGGAGAGGAATTATTCACCTATGTGAGTATTTCTGGAAGCCTAGTAGCCCCTCATGACCTCCCTCTTTATGTACTCGAGAAACTCCTAGCTTGAGAAGTCGCATATCAAACTGTGGGCAATGGCCTCACCAAATCCCTTAAGGAAGCCAAAAAATCTATCTGGCCATCTTTTCCTATCAGTTGTGGAGTTTTTACTTCAAAGAATTTCAGGCATGAAATGCTTGAAAATGATAATATACTTTATATTAAATTTCACATTGTTCAGCCTAGGCAATATGATCTAGCCAAGGTAGCCCAAAATTTCACATCTCAGGTTAAGGTTCGGCAATTTCAGCATGAGCCTAACGATTTCAATGACCTATTTGAAAAAATGCAAGACTATAAATAGGTAGAAATGTTAGCCAAAGCTCACTTGAAATACGAAGAGTTAATCAAGTTCAGATAATATAGGAGTTCAGGGTTGGAGAATCACCCTGTGGATACATTTGTAATTTTTCAACAAGAACAGGTTACAGCCTAGGTTTCAAAAGATCCTAAGGTCAATTACAAAAATAAAGAAAGCACAACATCGACACATCAGACTGAGGAGTCACCATCTACGAGCAAGCTAGATAAAATATGGGAACAATTTGATAAACTTGTTAATACAACATCAAAGGAGACACATACCTCATCGCCAAAGGAAACTCTTAAGACTCCTAAAATTACAAAGAAGAAGAAGGTCTTACTCACTCTTGAGCCTTCAGATAAAGTGGTCAACATTGATGACCTATAAACCATTCCGGCTCACTCTACATTTGAAGTTATGTTCCATATAGAAGAAATCCATCCCCTAGATGTATTTTACAGTCCAAAGCACAAGGTTGTCATGAGAATAAAGAGGAAGAGGAAAAGAAATTAGCAGTCCCAGGCCATAGTTTCAGGACATCTACCATTGGATATTGTTTGGAAGGATCCACAAATTGACCCTGCCAATGATTTAACAAAACTATTGTAGTTCGCAGGGGCATATGCTACAACCACTATGGGTAAAGCCTCTGAAGTACAACAGTTGATCAAGGAGAAGGATGACAAGATCCTCTGATTAGAATATGCATTACTCAATGCAAAACAGAGTATTGATGAGGGATGGTAGGAAAAAGTAACTCAGTTGCAGAAAATCTTTGATGCGATGAAGCTTCAGCATGAAGTTGATATCGTCAGCAAAAATTATCAATTGCAACAACTCCAACTCAGGATTGATCAAATAAGAGATAATCCTAAGCTTAAATATTTCAAGAAAGAAGCAAGGGAACTTAACATGCTCCAAGCTCAGCAACAAGTTGTTTTCTACCAGAAGTTAACAACAGTCAATAACCTGTGTAGGACAAGTGATTCATTGATGAATGAGTTGTTCGACTGAGGACATACTTCGATGACGTTGAAGAAAATATTTTTGACTATATTTCCTAGCTAGGCAAGGGAGATGGCATAGCAGTTGATCCTCCAAGAATTCATGATTCACAGAAGGAAATCCTTTTTAAGGACTTGGATATGAAAATTAAATAGACGGAGGAAACCATCTTTATTGTAAGGGACGTCACAAACAACCTCACCGAAACCATTCACAAGAATATTTTCAACGCCAATTTGATTCAAGAATGCCTTATAGACACATTTCACGATGTCAAAACACTAATGAAACATTAACAAGATTGGTCCAAGAAGAAGGAATATAACCTCGAAAAGTTATCCAAATTAACTATTGAGCATTATTGGCAACACTTGGTTAGACTGCATAGCCAATGGCTTATGTTACGATGCTTAACCAATACAACCACCCATATGCTCCCAACACTCTCTCATGTTGTTAATGTGGGACATTTTCAATTAAACCTAGTCCATCTCCTAGAATTAAAGCCCATGATAGATATTTATGAACTCAGGCATCAAATGAAAGCACAATAGGCTTCTCATTCTAGATGATTTGCTATAACAGACTCTATTTTTATCTTTTAGTTTTATTTTAAGGATGGTTTGTTTAAACCTCCTTAGCATTTCAAGAAATTCTTTTTAATTTTTAGAGTTAATCCTTTTATTATAAATACCCTTTCATGTCTTTTAGAAATGGGTTTTGAATTTTTGTAAGAAGACTTAAGAGAGTTACACTATTGTACGTTTTGAATCATCTTGATAGGAAGGTTGAACCAAGACTGTTTTTCTTATGAGTGGAGCACTCATATATCGGGTACTATTATCTTTGTGTTATTGTTGTGTATATCTAATTAATAGTTACACCTTTTCTTTACTATTTTTCTATGTATGATCTTATATGTAGCTGAATACATATTCATTATTGAAGAGTATGAAGTTGTTATCTTTGAATGCATTGTGAAAACCACGAAATATTATATGTGATATGTATAAACAATTAATTTGATTAACTATTTAATCAAACTAATTATCTTTCTTTCAACTACTTCTTGAATCGCTAGATGATCTATATTGTTTTTCATATTAAGAATATTTCAATCGCACATACACAGATAAGTTAAATCCCAGGAAATAGATAACTAGTAATACATATATGTTTGTAATCTTGTATTTATATTCATTGCAATCATTTCACCCACATTATACTTACAATTCCATTATATACTCTTAAAGGGAAATTGGTCCCATTATCCCCAGTTGAACCCGCTATTCCAAATGTAAAAGGAACGACTTTCAAGTTCCCAACTGGGTGGTTATCCCCAATGTTGAGGCAGCGACATATCGAGCCTTAAACATTTTTGCTGCTAGAAGGAGGGTCCCAACTATGAATTGAAAAAAGGTTAGATCCTAAATCAAAAGGCCATTAAAGAGTCACTCCCCCTCAAGAAATCCCCCAACTTTTAGATCTCATTCCAAATCACCTACTCCTAAACCAGAAGTTGTGAGAACAACCACAAAGTCTCCTATCACACTATATAAGTCATCTGATCAACCTCCTTCTCAGGAGATACCGAAATTCAAAATTTAATTCAGAAATTAGAAGGAATTTCTATTTTGGAGGAAAAGCAATAGCAATCTGAGTTGTCTGAAAGTAGTGTTTCCTCATATTTTCAATCTGCTCACATTTTGACTCGTTCCCAAAGTGAGAAACTTGGGGTTACTCCATTTGAGTTTCCCTTACCTTCCCACTAAAGAAAGATGAAAAGGTATGAAGCTCAAACATCCACTAGCAATATTTTATCATCTACTCCACCTCAAAAACCTTCATTTCATACCTCATCACCACTTTTCTCTCCTTCGCTTAATCCTCCCTTTCATTCTCCCCCTTTTAAATCAATTGTTTTTTATTCAACCAACACTAGTATATGGGCTACTTATTCTTCCCAATAGTCAACCTCTTCTACTATTACAACTCCTTCTACTAAAGTTCCCATAATGGTAGGTAGGAAACAAAAATCACCAGCAGCTAGACCACAGAATAGTCCTAGATCTATTCAAATGAGAGCACCTCTACATCCTCTACCTAAGCATCATGAAAGATGGTTACCAAAGTTTAATCCTGACGATGGACTCCCTGCTGAAGAACATCTCCATAATTTTATGCTAGCCATTAATCTCAATGGAGTGGTAGAAGAAGACTGTGTAGTAAGATTATTTTCCTACACCCTTGAAGGATCTACAGGTTCGTGGTACTTCTCATTACCACTAGCATCTATCACTAGCTGGGATATATTTGAAGAACAACTTTTGGCTAAGTTTTGTGATGATTATACAACTGCTACTCTAATCAATGATATCTCCAATCTTAAATCCAATCCCAATGAGAAAATCAAATATTTCAATTCTAGGTTTAATAAATTGTTAAACAAAATTCCAAATACCTCTAAACCTAGTGTTGATGTCCAAATCGAGTGGTATATTTATTCTCTTCCTTCCAATATCACAATTTTTGTAGATAGGGCTAATAGAGCCACTTTAGTAGATAACATGAAAGAGTCAATATCTATAGAAAAAAAGATTCTTTCCTTAGAAAAGAAAACTTCTCAAGAAGAAAGAAAACTAAGAAGGTTACCTTCAAAGAATAACCAAAGAAGAAAACTCCCAAAGATCCTTTTGATCTAGAAGGATTACAAAAGGTCCTTAAATGAACGTCGAATGAGATGGTAGAAATAAAAAAACAAGTAGCTGAGTCTTCTGAAAAACTTTTCATGTCTTTTAGGAGAATCCAAACATGAAATCCTCAGCCTCCTAATGTTATATCAAATGTTGAATTTGATCTAGAGGAGGATGAAGAAGAAACAACATTATTTGTCTTTGAATCCCAAGATGAATAAACAACTAAGCTTCAGTGATTATGGGACTTTATTCTTCCTACATTGGATAATGAAGAATAATATGAATCTTTTCTAGTTAGTACAAGGAGTAAGGGTCCTGCAGACTCATCCCAGTCAACCCAAAAGCAAAAATATTCTATGTTATGAAACCAGCTCACAAAAAGATAGAAAAGAGAGATCCACGCCTTAGAATTCAGCCTCTTCGAGGGGGCAACCTCCTTTACATTACATAAATGAACAATTCTTGGATGATACAAATGAAAAGACCTCCTTTCTATATATAGGAGTCTAAGGGGTTATAACATAATCAGAGCCGACATAACAATAATAATGTAAGGGCACAATAATAACAATAGTGGGCTTCTATGGGGCACAATAGTAACAATATGGGCACTACATGGGTACATCAATATAATAAGTGGGTTATACTAATAACAATAAGGGGTTACACTAGTAGTATAGGGGCCTAACATGCCCCTCTCCTTCAAAAAGCGTTGTCCTCAACGCTTGAGTAGTTCTTGATGCTTCTGTATAAAATTCTTGTCCTCCCATGTGGAATATTCAGTGGGTAAGTTCTTCCACTTGATGAGATACTCTGAAATTGATCGATTTTGTAGCTGTCGGGTTCTTGTTTCTGTGACTGCTCCAGGTTCCAATATGATTTTTCCTTCCTCTTTAATTTCTGGCAATATTGCTTGAATTGGGATCTTTTGCAACTTTTGAATAAGTGGCCATACTTCTTCGTCCTTCTTCCATTCATCCCTTGCTTTGTTTATCCAATTTGGTTGGATAATATAAATAGCACAAAACAATGCTTCCACATCCTCATCCTTGAAGAGTCTTCCCATTCGGTAAGGTCGCCATTTTTTAAGTGCATGTGGTATTGCCAACATTTCCTTCTCATAAATAGCTTCCTTGAGATGTAGCAGTAAAAATACCCAATCACCTACATCACAGCATTTTTCACTACGATATTGATCTACCTGTTGTTTCATTTGATTTTGCACCGAAGTGGTTTTATCCTTTAAAAGTTGGAGAACTTGCTGTTGATGCTCGATGTGATCTTTCTCTGCTTGAACCTTTTTCTTCTTGATATGTCCTTCTATCTTTTGAGGAGTGGTAATTTCTTCCAGTCCTTTACAAGATATGTTCGGATTCATTTCTTGATGCTCGATGTGATCTTTCACTTCTTGAACATTTTTCTTCTTGATGTGTCCTTCTATCTTGATAGTTTGAGGAGTGGTAATTTCGTCCATTGAATTACAAGATATGGTTGGATTCATTTCTGCTTTCTCGATGTGATCTTTCACTTCTTGCACCTTTTTCTTCTTGATATTTCCTTCTATCTTGATAGTTTGAGGAGTGGTAATTCTTGCCAATGCTTTACAAGATATGGTCTGATTCATTTCTTCTTTCTCTGGGGTGGTGTCCTGGCGTATATCCTCTTCTTTTGATGTTTCTTGATCCTTTTCTTCCTCCTCTTCATATTCTATGTAAAATAATTTCTTCTCAGCACACCTATGACCTTTAGTGCATTTGCTATCACAATTGTAACAAAGTCCCTTTTCTCTTTTTTCTTCCAATTGTTGTGGTGTAACCCTTGTAGGTTGTGGAAGGCTAGGAGGAACAACACGTCCATCTTTATAGTTGTGAGGAGTAGACTTCCTTGTTGCCATAATTTTACTTTCAAATATGTCACAAAGCCCTTTTACTCTTTCCAATTGTTGTGGTGTTGCTCTAAAGAAGGTGTTTCTCTTTGTATCCTCATAATGTGCTATCATTTCCTCCGTGAGGATTGACCACGTAACAAGCTTTTTACGAGAACAAAGCCCTTTATACCATAAAAATTGATCCGGTTCTAAATACGAAGATGCAATACATACCTTTTGTAACAGTGGTACACCATGTAGATCAAAATATTGCTCCATCTGAAGTATCCAATTTTCCGGATCCTTACCATCAAACTTCCTCATCTTGCTTTTTCTTGATTTTAGGACCTCGAACTTGAAACGACTGTAACTATGTACTTGCGAATATTTAAGTTCTAAAATTGCTTCCTGTATTAGCCCTATGTGTCCTCTTTCCAATGCCACCAGTCTGATCCAAATTGGATTCCCCAAAAAAGAGTTATGCACAATCTCCCAAGATGACCTAATTATAGACCTTTCCAGAAGAGCGAACTTGTATGAAGAGCCACGTGTCACTGTTTCAACCTTTGACTCTGAAAAATATATAAAAAAAAACTACAGTCCGTCCTCTTTCTGTACCTTCTTATGAAATTTCAATCCGATGCCCAGAAAGAAAGTTATGGCGATTTTCCCCAGGTCACCTGTTTTGAGTGTAATTCAGGAATCTGCGAAAAGGCCAACTTCCTCAGATCATATCTCCGAAAATTTCGCGCAAAAAGCTCTTAAATTCGGACCCAACGTTCAGCGCGATTTCTTCTCAAATGGGTTTTTTTTGCGACTTCTGAAACATCACAGAAAAAAAGTTATAGCGAAAATTCCACGATGACCTGTTTGGAGCAGCGAAACCCTAGAATCCAAAGCTCTGATACCAAATGTTATGAAACCAGCTCACAAAAAGATAGAAAAGAGAGATCCACGCATTAGAATTCAGCCTCTTCGAGGGGGCAACCTCCTTTACATTACATAAATGAACAATTCTTGGATCATACAAATGAAAAGACCTCCTTTCTATATATAGGAGTCTAAGGGGTTATAACATAATCAGAGCCGACATAACAATAATAATGTAAGGGCACAATAATAACAATAGTGGGCTTCTATGGGGCACAATAGTAACAATATGGGCACTACATGGGTACATCAATATAATAAGTGGGTTATACTAATAACAATAAGGGGTTACACTAGTAGTATAGGGGCCTAACATTCTACTCCTACTACTAAGGAAAATGCTACACCTAATAAATCCACTTCTACATATTCCAATTCAATTCCATCTTCTTCCTATTCTCTATCTACATCTAAAACTCTGGTATTTTCTAACACCATAGAATATAACATAATTGAGGATATGAAGAAGGTCAAGGCTAGCATTTCCTTCTATGAAGTAGCTAAACTAAAGAAACAACATAATTTTTTACATAAAGAATTAAATGCAACCCCTGCATCCCCTTTGTCGATTCTTGTTACTTCTAAAGCTTCTAAAGGAATAGCAAAAACCCCCATTGATCCTTCAGATAAGATTGGTCACAGTGATGCCATCCTAATTGAAGATAGGTAAAACTCTCATACTCCTCCTTTCCTTCTGACCTTTGAAATCTTCAATAAAAATGTGCATAATTGCTTCATAGACTCTAGGGCATCCTCAAATGTATTGCCTTATTCATTTTTTAGTAAACTGAATATTGAACCCCAAAAGTCTACTATACATATTGTTCAACTCGATAGAACCAAAGTCAAAGTGTTAGGGGAAATCAATTATGTTCTCATTAGACTTTCTTATAATGCTAAAGTTTGTTAAATTATTAATGTTCTAGTTGCTGATAGTCCTGACTTTTACAGTTTAATTATAAGAAGAGATTGGTTAGAGAAGTTACATGGTTATTTCACTACTAACTAGTCTCATATGTGGCTTCCTTACAATGGTAAGCCTAATCAAATTCACATTGACCGAGAAAAGCACATGAAATACTCAGTAACTAACTTGGATGAGGAAAATGAACTAGCAGTTTTCACCAATAACATTCTTGGGAACTACTATTTAGAGTCATTCTTGGGTAGTTTCAATGCACAAGAATCTCATTCGAGAGTGATTCTATCACCTCTCAAGTTGAAATTTTTTCACAGACAAACTCATCCAGATGTGTAAATATTGTAGATAAACCAGTAGTTAAATCTTTGTTTTGGACTTTATATTTTGATGGTTCTCGATCTAATGATGGTGTTGGAGTAGGATGCATTTTAATAAATCCTGAAGGAGAGAAAATAATGATAGCATGTAGATTAGAGTTTGAATAAACTAATAACATTTTTGAATATGAAGCTCTGGTTCAGGCTTTGTACAAAGCAATAAGTCTTAATGTCAAATACCTTCAAGTGTATGGAGACTCTAAAATTGTTATTAAATAGGTCAGAAACACCATGAATTGTGCATTAATCCACTTAAAACATTATCAATCACTCATTCAAACTCTTACTTATCATTTTCTTGCATTTAATATCTCTCCTATCCCAATAATTCAAAATGGTAGTGCTCATCTGCTAGCTAATGTCACATCTAGATTGGTTGCATGAGAGGATTATTGTCCAGATAGATTTTCCATTGAATTGATTTTTCACCCTTGAATTCCTGACAATCTCACTAATTGGCGTGTGTTTAATGATGATGAAGACATTGTAAGTTTATTAACATCAGAAGGGTCATATACTGATGAGGTAATAAATGAAGACGAACATGAAAAATAGATGAAACAATCAATTGAGGAAATTCCTTACCAAATTCTATGGTCAAGATTGATATTTGTATGATTTAAAGGACATATTTAAAAAGGTCACTAATTGAAAACTACAGAGTTCAACCTTGAGGTTTGAATTGATAAACCTTGGATCTGATCTGAAACCTCAAAACATTAATTTAGGGCTGGGACTTTCACCAGATAAGAAATTGGCCTTTATTCACCTGTTAAAGAAATAAAAAAATGTTTTCTCTTGGAATTATGATGATTTGAAAACTTACTATTCCTCTATCATTCAACATATTATCCCAATGGTACCTGATGCTAAGTTTGTTCTACAAAAGTTAAGGAAGATTCATCTCAATATTGAAACTTAAATCAAGAAGAAACTTAGCAAACACCTCAAGGCAAAAATCACTTTTCTAGTCAAGCACTCTAAGTGGGTTTCAAATTTGGTACCTGTTAGGAAAAAGAATGGTGATATTCACATTTTCATCGACATTAGAAATTTAAATAAACCCTGTGAGAAAGACAAATTTCCACTTCCACCCATGGAACAAATATTGTAGTCAGTAGCAGGTTCTGAACAAATGTCTTTTCTGGACGGATTCCCAAGGTATGACCAAATCCTTGTTCATCCAGATGATGGATTAAAAACTACTTTCAAGACTAAATGGGGAACTTATGCATATCAAAAAATTCCTTTTGGATTAATAAATGCAGGAGAAACCTTCCAAAAAGCTATGGACATTGCCTTTAGAGGTGTGATAAATAAAACTATTTTTGTTTTCTTCGATGATATTACTCTATATTCCAAGAAAAGGAACAATCATTATCATGATTTAAAATAGATAGTTGAAAGGTGTATTAAATATGGGATTTAATTAAGCCCCAAGAAGTCATACTTTTCACTTAGTGAAGAGAAACTTCTAGGATTTATTATATCCAAGGACAGAATTTGCATAGGTCCTAACAGAATTAAGGCCATTTCTGATATTTCTTTTCCTCATAATAAGAAATCAATCCAATCTTTCCTAGGATAGATTAATTTTGTGAAAATATTTGTTCACATTTTTTCTCAAATTGTGTTGCCTCTACAAGTTATGATCAAGAAAAAATCAATTTTTAAATTGGGATATAATTAAAGAGAATCATCTGAGTTAATCAAGAAAACTATTTTTTATGCTCCCTCTTTAATAACTCTAAATGTTTCTGATCAATTCATTTTGTATACATTTACTTCCGATTTATCCTATGATGTAGTTCTAACACAGATCAATGATAAAAAAATAGAGGCCCCTATCTCCTTCTTCAGCTCCAACTTACAAGGAGAAGAGCTCAACTATTTAGAAGTGGAGAAACATGCCTTTTCATTTTTTAAGTCCGTTAAACACTTTAGGCCTTTTCTTTTGAAAAATCATACTAAAGTAATTGTCCCATTTCCAGCAGTAAGACAATTGCTTGTTCAAAAAGAGTTGGGAGAAAAGAGAGAAAATTGGGTCACTGCTCTGCAAGAATATGACATTGAATTTAAACATGCTAAAATTGTAAGAGGTCAAGGTTTTTGCAGACTGATTACTGGAGCTTCTAATATATCAGCTGATGAGGAATCAGGTAACACTATCTAGATATCTGAGGTATGTCTTACTGATACTGAATCTCAATACATTGATCTCATATTTTATTTAAAGAATGGTTATGCTCCACCCGAACTCAATTAAAAAAGTAAAAGTGATTTAAGGCTAAAATCCAATCAATATGAGCTCATTGATAATGTGTTATTTAGAAAAAAATATGATTCGATTTTGTTATGGTGCTTAGAAAAATCTGAAGCACAAAGGTTTTTGCAGGAATTACATGATGGACCAACTGGCAGACACTTTGGAGGAGATACCACCACTCACAAAATCTTGCATGGTGGATAATAATGGCCAACTCTTTTTAAGGATACACATGCCTATGTCAGAAAGTGTAAAATTTTCCAAACTACTGCAGGAAGATAGAGAAAACCAACCTTAACCCTTCAACTAGTCAACATTGAATAACCCTTAGAACAATGGGGATTGGATATTATTGGTGAGGTTGTTCCACACTTTTCCAAGAAAAATAGGTTTATCCTTAATACTACATATTATTTCACAAAATGGGTGGAAGCGATACTGCTTAAAGTAGCCAATTCTGACAATGTCATTAAATTCATTGATCAATGCATTATTTCCGAGTTTGGTCTACTCAATGCACTCATTTTTGATAATGTGTCTTAGTCTTCAGGAAATAATATGACTGAGTTTGCTTTAAAAATAGGATTTAAACTTAAATACTCTGCTAATTATTATCCCTAGGGAAACAGTTTAGCAGAATCAACAAATAAAGACCTCATTAGGATTATTAAGCGGACTATTGAACAAAGCCAAAATAATTGGCATAAATCTCTGATTTTTGTCGATGGGTTGATAGAATAATTAAGAAGTCCTCCATCGGTACTTCTCCTTTTAATCTAGTATATGGGAAGGAGGTCATTCTCCCTCCTAATCTAGTTCTTCCCTCATCAGCTTTGGTACAATTTATCGAAGAAGAACCTTCTTCCTCTCTGCAATTAAGAATATCACAAATACTCAAATTAGAAGAAGAAAGGGAAAAAGCCAAACAAACTCATGCTCACCATCAACAACTAGTAAAATATTCCTTTGATACAAGCTCAGTTGATAAGAAAAATTTTCAAATTGGAGACTTAGTCCTGAAATGGGACAAGGCACATGAAGACAAAGGAAAACACACTAAATTTCAAAACTTGTGGCTTGGACCATTTCAAATTGTTGAGCAATTAGGCCCATCAACTTTTATTTTGCAAGATTTACAAGGAAAGAGGGATGCTCTTCTTGTTAATGGGTTAATTCTCAAAAAAATATTTTCTCAGAGGAACATTGATTATAATGTAAATATGTAAATATTCGCATATACATACCATTGTTTATAGTAATAATAATGTTAAGTAACATACAGATGGATTTTTAACATTATCTCTAATTGTTCTATGATTTTTGACTTCTCAAAGTATATATTCTTTAGGAAATAATTACGAACTTGAAGAATTGGGTAATATTATAAAACTTTGAAATCTTTTTCCATTGAAATTGAAACCTCTTTTGACCTAAAGACACTTATAAAATCTTCGATCTAGTTATCAGTCAGGAAAAGTTTTCTTTAAAAAAGTAAAGACTATTTGGAGTTTTAGCACCTTAAACTTCAATTGTCATCCGATACTCTTAAGGAGTTAATGAACCTCCCCATCCAATAGTCATAAATTTTTAGAGTGTAATTCAAAAATATAATAAATTTAAAAGATAAGAGGTCTCATCAAGAGCCTACTTACCATGATCATGGGAAAATAATAGGTTGACATTGTCACTACTGGCCACCAAACCAGGATAATGGCTTATGGTTATATAATCATAAGACAAGGAGTCTCATCACGAGCTAGCTTGATCAACTTTATTACAACCTATGAATGGCATTGTCATCATCTGGCTACTAAACCAGGACAATGGCTTTTAAAATATCTTCAAAAGTGTTTTGTTTTTTTATATATATTTCCTCCAAAGATTACAACTAAAGTGGATGGGATCCTAGTTCATTATTGGCTAAAAGGTAATCCTGATGAGGCTATGGATGCTTGCTAGAAGAAGTGGCTCTATGTGTGACAAAGAAAGTTCAACTTAAAAGCTAAGCTTCAATAGCCCCCTGCTTTATCTTTACAATTGATTAATGACTGATGCAGATAGTGAAGATTTTCATCTATAAAAGGTTGTAAGAAAGTTACAATGAAATGAGTTTTTTTATTTAGAGTAATCTTATATAACTAATATATGAAAAGAGTTATTCTTTCCTAATCATTTTTTCTTCTGATTAAGTTTAAATTTCATTATATATATATATATATATATATATATATATATTATATATATATATATATATATATATATATATATATATATATATATATATATATATTATATATATATATATATATATATATATATATATATATATATATATATATATATATATATATATATATATATATATATATATATATATATATATATATATATATATAGATATATAATGAAATTTAAACTTAATCAGAAGAAAAAATGATTAGGAAAGAATAACTCTTTTCAAATATTAGTTATATAAGTTTAAATTTCATTATATATATATATATATTTCTCAGAGATAACTTGTTCTTCTAGTGAATCGCCAATTTTTGTGTCACTCAAAAACCCCCATTATAATTGGATAAGTTAGCCATAATGGGGACCCTTTAAATTTTTCAGGATGAAATATTTTAATAATTAAATAAAACAAGATTCCTAAAAATCCCAAAAAATATGCCATCAGGGCTTAGGCTTTAAATCTATTTGGAAATCAAATAACTTAAGCAAAAAGTTAATAGGACCCTTTGCATATCACATATCGGAAATCACATAGGTTAGAGCATAGTAGGCCATTAAGTAAAAGCGCGATGCCATTTGCCCAAGACTCAATGAATTAACGATAGGTCTTATATATCTTTAATAAAGAGAAAACCCTCCACGCACTCAAAGGTCAGAATCGGACCCGCCAGTAAGCCAAATCATCATTGCAATTATAACAATACAAATTTATATTGGCATTTTCCCTTTGTTACCACAACTCTAACCTCCTAATAAAAATTTCTTCGATATTGCGAGAAATACTATATTGCAGTTTTCGCTTCACAATACTCATATCGCATCACAAAACTCAAGATGAATCTTGCCAAGGGAACCTCTGATTCAATAATTCCTGCTACAAGTCTTTTTTCCGTATATCTTAAATTTTATTCCATCGCTTATCAACAAAAGGAAGATTTCACGATTTAGAAAGTACGCACGCTAAAAAAACTTGCGATGCGAAATAATATAGCAGGGTGTTGACCTATACAAAGAGCATGTGAACCCACGATATTTCATTTATAATTAGTTATAACAGTATTAATGGTTCTCGGTAATGTAAATGATTTGATTGATCCCATTTAGTGTTTCAAGATTTTGCGTTAAATGCCTATTTTCAAGTAATTTCACCATTCTTTCCTTAAGTTTCTAATTATAAGTTTTGCTCCTTATTTTTTGCATTCTATCTGTTATAGGCTAGTCTTGATAAACATAAATTAGGTGAAATGTCTAGAGCCACTAAGAAGAACAAGAAACCAATGATTCCACCACAGTCGGCTCCACCTGTTGTAGTGGTTACTGAGATGTCGCCATTGTTCTATGATATGATATGCACTACAAACTCCGGGTATTCTTCTTGGGAAGAAATATATAAACTATTTGAAGAATAAGAACTCAGATTAGTTATGAGACAAATCAAGGCACCACATCAACTTCAGAAACCACCTTGGCACACGTCGCAAATTTCCATCTCCATTGAAGTGCGGCTCAGCCAAACATTATGCCATACATTGATTTGGTCAAATGGATTATTGAT
This sequence comes from Pinus tabuliformis, assembly GCA_031772625.1. Taxonomy (NCBI): domain Eukaryota; kingdom Viridiplantae; phylum Streptophyta; class Pinopsida; order Pinales; family Pinaceae; genus Pinus; species Pinus tabuliformis. The sequence goes on along the minus strand of CM062806.1, from coordinate 407,616,736 downwards.
GATGTGAACATCATAGATAGAACCTTCATAACCCTGAGGACAAGGATGCTAATTAGGTCATTTAAAGCTAAAGATTTGAGAATGATGTATCATCTGCCAAAGCCATAGAAAATCTATAATGCATAGTTTCTTCAGAAACTTTCACAGAAAATGAAATTCAGTCAGACCCGATAAGGTAGTGGAGGTGCAAGTCGAGCAAGAACAAACAAGAAGAAAAGGGTATGTATTCTCTACCCTCCCTTGTTCGTACTTATTGTCACATTGTTGCTATGATGTGTAGACTGTTTAGGCAACCTAATACACAAAAGTTCACAATAAAATGGGTCCCCCTAATGGAGGCTGCCTCTGAAGCCTTTATTATGGATTGGGCCACTATCCTATCCAACAATCTAGTCTCCCAGATGCTAGCCTACCGAAGAAAGAACAATATCACTATGAGGATAGTCCCCCCATTGCACATGAGTGCTTGTATTATGGATGCAGTGTATTTCACCTCTGATTTTCCATCTATGGGATGGAAATGGACCCTTGAAGACCCTACCCCGATCTATATTTACCATAAAATCCTTTGGGAGTCCAATTACTAGCCCCATTTTTACAAAACCTGTCATGGAATGATGTTACCCTTGTACCGAGTCATTTTTGATGAAAGACCTCCTAGGTTTTCAAGAGAAGCTTTGGATGACCTTACAACTATAGGAAAATGTTTTGGAGAGGAATTATGCATCTATGTGAGGATTTATGGAAGCCTAGAAACCCCTCATTTCCTCCCTCTATATGTACCTGACAAACTCGTAGCCCGAGAAGTTGCCTATCAAACTGTGGGCAATGGCTTAACCAAATCCCTTAAGGAAGCCAAAAAATCTATCTAGCCATCTTTTCCTATTTGTTGTGGAGTTTTTACTTTATAGAATTTTAGGAATGCAACGCTTGAAATTGATAATATATTGTGTATGAAATTTCCCACTGCTTGGCCTAGGTAGTATGATCTAGCCAATGTAGCCCAAAATTTCATAGCTCAAGTGAAGGTTTGACAATTTTAGCACAATCCTGACGATTTCAATGACCTTTTTGAAAAGGCCTAAAACTATCAACAAGTAGAAATGTTAGCTAGAGATCACTTGAACTCCAAAGAGTTAATCAAGTTTAGAGAATATAGGAGTTCAAGGATGGGTAATCTCCCCCTGGCTATATTAGGGATTTTGCAATAGGAATAAGTTACATCCCAGGTTTCAAAAGATCATGAGGTCAATCAAGGAAATAAAGAAAGCACAACATTGAGACATCAAACTGAGGAGTGACCATCAACCAATGAGCTAGACAAAGTATAAGAACAATTTGATGAAAATTTTAGTATAGCCTCAAGCGAGACATAAACCTCATCACTAACGGAAACTCTTAAGACTCGTGAAATTACAAAGAAGGTCCCGCTCGCTATTGAGTCTTTAGATAAAGCAGTCAACAGTGATGACCTAGAAATCATTCCGGCTCACCCTACATCTGAAGTTATGCTAAAGATAGAAGAAATACTAATGTATTCTACAATCCAAATAACAGGGTTGTCATGAGCAAACAGAGGAAGAGGAAAAGAATTGAACAGTCCCAGGCCTTAGTTTCGGGAAATATGCCATTCGATATCGTTTGGAAGGATCCATAAATTGACCCTGTCAATGATATAACAAGGCTATCGTAGTTCATAGGAGCATATGCTACATCCACTGTGGATAAAGTCTCATAAGTACAAAAATTGATTAAGGAGAAGGATGACAATATCCTTCAATTAGGAAAGACATTACTAAATGAAAAATAGAGTAACAAGTAAAACAATTGTAGAAAATATTTGATGCAATGAAGCTTTAGCATGAAGTTTATATTGAAAGAAAAAATGATCAATTGCAACACATCCATCTCAGGATTGATCAACTCAAAGATAATCCTAAGGTTGAATATTTCAAGAAAGAAGCATGGGAACTTAACGCTCTCCTGGCTCAACAACTAGATTTTTTCCACCAGAAGTTAACAACAATCAATGATCTGTGTAAGACAAGTGATTCACTGATGAATCAGTTGCCCGATCTGAGGACATACTTCGATGACATTGAAGAAATTATTTCTGACTATATTTCCTAGTAGGACGGCGTGATGGCATAACAACCGATCCTCCAAGGATTCAGGATTCACAGAAGGAAATCCTTTTTTCAGGACTTGGATATGAAAATGAAATAGGAAGAGGTGGCCATATTTAATGCAAGGGACGTCACAAAAAACCTCACTGAAACCATTCGCGAAAATATTTTCAACGCCAATTTGATTCAAGAATGCCCTATATATGCATTTCCCGATGTGAAAACACTAATGAAACACTAGCAGGATTGGTCCAAGATGAAGGCAGATAACATCAAAAAGTTATCCAAGCTAACTTTTTAGCATTATTGGCAATAGTTTGTCAAACCACATAGTCGATGGATTATGTTATGGTTCTTAACCAATAAAAACGCCCATATGATCCCATCACTCTCCAATTCTGTTTATGTGAGACAGATGCGATTAAACCCAACTTGTCCTCCATAATTAAAGCCTGTGATAGATATTTATGAACTCAAGTAACAAATGAAAGGACAACAGGCTTCTCATTTGGGATTATTTGTTCCAACAGACTCTATTTTTATCTTTTAGTTTTATTTTAAGGATGGTTTGTTTGAACCTCCTCAACATTTCAAGTATTTTCTATTTTTATAGTTAATCCTTTTATTATAAATACCCTTTCATGTCTTTTAGAAAGGGGTTCTAAATTTTTGTAAGAAGACTTAAGAGAGTTGCACTAGTGTACCTTTCGAATCATCTTAATAGGAAGACTGAACCAAGACTTTTTTTCTTATTAGTAGAGCATTGATATATCGGGTACTATTATCTTTGTGTTATTGTTGTGTTTATATATGATTAATAGTTACAAATTTTCTTTACTATTTTTCTATGTATGATTTTATATCCAGTTGAATACTTATTCATTATTGAAGAGTATGAAGTTGTTATCTTTGAATGAATTTTGAAAACTATGAAATCTTGTATGTGATATGTATAAACAATTAATTTGATTAACTATTTAATCAAATTAATTATCTTTCTTGCACTTATTTCTTGAATCGCTAGATGATCTATATTGTTTAGCATATTAAGGATATTTGAATTGCACATACAAAGATAAATTAAATACTGGAAAAAAAATATATCTATATATATATATATATATATATATATATATATATATATATATATATATATATATATATATATATATATATATATATATATATATGTATGTATGTATGTATATGTTTGTACCCTTTTATTTCTATTCATCGCAACCATTTCACCCACATTATACTTTAAATTTCATTCTATACTCTTAAAGGGAAACTGGTCCCATTATCCCTAGTCCAAACCTCTATTCCAAATGGAAAAGTAAAGATATTCAATTTGACCTCACCAAGTGGTTATCCCCAATGTTGAGGCAACGACATATTGAGTCTTCATTAGTCATCAAGGACATTATTTAGCAGTATGCATTTGCACCAGTCAAAGCACATATGAAGCTATATTGGTTGTGGAATAATGTACAATCAACCTCCAAGAACATGTTGTCAAAAGAATTGGAGGTGAATATGCACTACAAAGGGGACTTTCTAAATTGGGTCAATGACATCTCAAAGGAGTTTAGAGCATGGAACACCTACATCACAATAAAATCCATGAAGAAGCGAATGATTTGTCCATTTGAATATATTTTTCCTTTTGAATTTTCATCTTATTAAGCCAACATCTTATTTCTAAATTGTCTTATGTAATCAATGTCATGAAATGAATTCCAAGGAACACATGTGGAATATGAAAAGTCACACATTGGAATGTAATGAGTCATATTAGGATATGAATAGTCAAAGAAGTGAAAGAGTTGCGAGGAAGTTCAAAGGTCATTATATTTGTTATAAATAGCTCCTCATAACTCAAGCAAAAGGATTTTTGGATCCGTGGCTTTTCCAAGGCCTTAGGTTCGAGAGTTTTTGCCTTGCCTTTTGCTTAAGGCATAGGAGATAGATCATTCTTTGGAGAAGCAGGTTGTGGCTTTGCCTTCCACTATTGGATTTGGTGATTCCTCTATGTAACAATCTACTTGGGATCTTACACTTTTAATCGAGATCTCATTAAGCCAACATTATTTCATACATGTATCATAGATGTAGTTGGACTATTCTAGTTATGTGTATTGTATATCTTGCTTTATTCACATACTAAGTTAATGAACTAATTTGTTTCTTAGTATCGTATATCTTGCTTTATTCACATACTAAGTTAATGAACTACTTTGTTTCTTAGTTATGGATATTATTGAATGCATGGGGTTATTTTTTAACGGTTTTTGTTTACTATGTGGACTAATCTGCAAGTACTCGGAAAGACTTTCCCTTTATCTCTAGGTCCCCCTTTAGAATAGTACTACTAGTTTTCTAATTTGTGGCTTGCTTCTCTCACCATCCATGGAAGTTTCCCTCGTATACCTTGCATTGGATGTCTCACAAAGCTCAAATTATTGCTCGACCAAAGTAGCGTGTTTTCTCTTGTGTTGGTCAATACCCAAGGAATATCTTTAAATCATTCCAACGGTGGCCATAATGTATGACTGGATGGGACTCCTACACAAAATGATGTGGGGTCAAATTGGGACTTCACATTGGGGATATCCCCTTACAATTTTGGTAGAATCCAACATCATAAAAAAATTTGGTGCTAGAAGGAGGGTCAGATGATGAGCTGATCTTGTGAATTCTGTTTGAATCTCTTATCTTTCAATGGCTTCATCCCAAACCACAATCCCGATGTGTTTTACAAAAGATATGAAACTTTCAATTCCCATGGAATTTCTGCATGGCTTGTTGCAACTTAAATTCAATGGTAAGGGTACAGCCATCCTTAGTTACAGTATTGAATTTCTTCAATTTTTCTTCTTAAATGGTTTTTATTTAGAAGAAATCATTGCACAAGAATTTATGATTCTTAATCTAGATGTCAAGAAAATATTTTGAATTAGATTCATCATGTCCTCCTAATCATGAATATTTTAAACATCGGAGGAAGATCCAGGTATGATTTTTGTACCATGTCCTCTTGCTTTTGATGTTCTGTATGTTGGACCTAGACCAATCATTCAATCAAAATATCATCTTAAACATATCTCATCCAATGGTGATTAATTTGACCTCGTCAATCAACCATCTGTAAATTTTGATATTCCTCTCGTCAATCCTTCACCTATTAATAAAGATGAACCCTTGGATGATCATGGTCCTGATGATTTTCTTCTTTCTGAATTATATTGTAACGGTCATTCAAGTAATTTGGATGAACATTTATTCCTACATGAAGATTTGGATTTGCAAGAATTTCGAATGGATTCTGACACAATTATTGAAGAATTTATGTCAAGTATATATCCTTTTTATCAAGAAGATGACACGCTTATCATTGATGACTTTTGTAGTAGTCTTGAATATCTATCTTTTGTTGAATATCATGAGTTAAATATTGCATCCTGTTTTAATAATCAGGAGTAGGGCACTTCAACTAAGGCTAATGGTTATGTCAAGTCCCTATCACCATGGAGGTATGTGTCATTTTGCTTATCTTCTTATTTTTCTACATAACCTTTTTGTCGATGTTAGCACATGGGATGATGATAACTTCCTGAGGGATGCTTCTTATATTAATATCAATTGTTTCAACCCTTAGGGAAGGATATTTAATTTGACTATTGATCTTCTACCACATCATCCCATCTCAAGAAAATCTCAAATCTGTAATGTAGAAACATATGAGATTTTTAATGAGTCTCTTAGATCATGTTAGCTTCCAAACCTAACCCATTTGTTTATGTAATAATCCCAATGGGCCAAGTCAGAGTCATAGTTAGTTAGAGAGTTAATAAATCCTGCATTAATAATTGTAAGTGGTTGACCCACATTAGAGAAAAGGGACCACAATTAGTTGTAAAGAGGCCATAATTAATAAATAAAGTGGCTAACAGGTGTTATGCAAGGGACCTCTAGTAGTTAGGGTTTTGGATGTCCTTTAGATATAAATAGTCTTATCTAGTAAGGGAAAGATCATCGAGTCTTATTGAAATTGATCTTTGCCTTGTTGGAGGTTTCCCCCTCGAAGAGGCAAGTGAACATTAAATCTATTTACGAATAATAAAATCCTTTGCCATTTTTCTCATTTCATGTGACATTTTTGTGTTCTGGCTATATTTGTTTGTATTTCTAGTATACTGGATTTCTCATAGGTCAAGAGCATAAAAAGGGGTATTAGAGCTCTTTCAAGGGCCAGTTATACTTCCAATTTTCACAAAATTATTTTTAGGATAGAGACATGTTCCAACATCTTTAAACCATAGGATCTCTCATTGAGCACATAAACCTACGGATTTGGGGAGGCATGCACACAGGAACTACAAGAGGTGGTCATGCTTGTTGGACTCCCTTATAACCCCTTCAGGTACCCCTTCGAGTAGTAGATCATTAGACAAAACCACACACAAACTACAATTCCACGTACCCTTGTGTATATTGGAAGCCTCTTAGGATCACCTGAAACCTAATCTTAGATAAGTCATCTTCCGTCTTGTTGCTACAATACATTGAGAACAACACTCGGGAAGATTACTCACACTTATAATAGGGTATTCTGGTAGTACGGCTAAGGATACTATTGTTAGACCCTTGCGTATATTATGATATGCAGCACCTAACACTCCTTTGTGACCATAGTTCCCTCTGTTATCTAAAGATCGCCCTCTACCTTATCTTCCATATAAGATCTAGCAGTTGGGATCCTATCACCGTCATACAATTCAGATTCAAAAGTTGGAGTTTTCATAGTGAAAATCAGACTCTTTATGCAGTGATGGTTTTGGTTGCCATGGTCCGGATCAGATCGTCGCAACACATTCGATAGTACCAAGAAGTTGGGGTTTATGTTACTACATTGTAGGCCTGATTTACATAGGATATTGTGTAGTATCAAGCTTTCTAGAATTTGGCCACTAGAGTATTGATCAACGAGGAGTAAAACTCCTTTCAGAGTATTAAAAAAAATGAGTTAGAAACCATCTCGGGACACTTGCAAGAGACCTAGCCGATAATATTCAAGATGACGAACTGGTCGCAGTGGTACCATTCACCTGTAATCCCCCAATTTTTCAGTGGTCCCAATTTTTTTCCCAACGAGATTACAAGTGACCCACGTCATTACACTAACAATATTTCCCTCTTTCCAATAAGACTACTCTTAAGTAAGCTCAAAAACATTGACCAGGATTGGTGTATGTTGGGTTCCAGATCCCAAGTGATGGTTGTGGAAAAGGCAATCAAGAGGGTCACCCACCTTCAAGACAAGATTGATGCATTCGAGGACAATATTACCAAACATCTCTCAGAACCAACAACCCTTATAAGAACGCCTCGCAGAGAGTAGCCTAGTGTTCATGCACACATAGAAGGAGAATCCATCCATCACATGCATTTCCATGGCAATCACCACTCTTCCAACCATCGGACACCCAAGCTAGACATGTGCAAATTTAATCACACTAGCCCTACAGTATGGGTAGCACAAATGGAAAAATATTTCTCCCTTAATGATATATGCAAAGATGAAACTAAAATACATGTGGAATTCTTTTAATTTTACCAAGAGAGATGGAAGTGGTGGAAGTGGCATCATAAATTTTATCTAGGGAGAGAAACTTGGAACATGTTCTCAAAAGCCATATGTGATTACTTTAACCGAGAATCTAATATTTTTGGGTCATCTCACTAAGCTATGACAAAAATGTACAGTAAAGGACTACATTGCAATCATTGAGAAATTGGCCATCATAAATGGTGGTCTAGGAGATGACTTCTACTTGGAATGTTTCATCAGTGGCCTAAAAGAAGCCATCCAAGCCCATGTCTAGACACACCACCCAACTACTTGGTTGGACGCATGCCACAAGGATCTAAATGTGGAAATCACTTTAAATTTCCATTCCAATCATCCAAATTTTGGAACCAGGGCATGTCTTACCTAGGCTTAGCGCCCCACCCAAACACTTAAGGTTCCAAAGGTGTCACTAGCAGAAATGATCGAAAGAAGAAAACAAGGATTGTGCCACTACTATGATGACAAGTACTCCCCTAGACATAAATGCAAGGAACCAAAAATATTTCAAATTGATGTTGCTGATAACAACTCAGCAAGTGAAGGTCCATCCCTTGAGGTGCCTGAGGAAGAAGAAATGGAAACCCAAACCGAAAATTATCTCACAGCTATACCAGATGAGTCAGTTATATCACTACAGGCCTTGGTGGGCATTTCTTCTCCTCAGGCTATCAAAATTAGAGGCTTTATTAAACATTGACTAGTAGTGGTATTGATTGATAGTAGTAACACTCATAAAATTATCCATAAGAGAGTTGCAGAAGTTGTTCATTGCTTTGTGCAGGTGGTATCTAATTTCCAAGTCCATATCGGTGATGGGGGACAGTGAAATGTGAAGGCCGTTGTGGAATTATTAAGCTTCAGATGGGAGAATCCTGCCTAAAGGCCCACATGTTTGCTATTGAAATGGGTGGTTGTGACATTGTCTTGGGTACTGAATGGAATTACACACTCGACCCTATCACAATGGATTTCCAGGATTTATATATGAGCTTTATGTAGAATAACCACATTCATACATTAAGGGGACTCGAGGGAGGTTCTCCTACTATAATTAACTCGCATCGAATGGAGAAGTTTTAAAAGAAGGATCATCTTGGATTAGTCACCTATATTAATGTCATTCAGGTCATTGAATCCACTACTCCTCATATTCATCTTAAGATGAAATGAGTATTAGATTTCCACCAGCAAGTCTTTAACAATCCTAAAGAGCTTCCACCCTCTAGGGGTGAACATGGTCATAACACCCCTTTGGTCCTAAGTGCCCAACTGCCGAATGTCTACCCATATCAATATCCTTTTGCCCAAAATAATGAAATTGAAAAAATCATCAAGGAGCTCCTCGTAGATGGTGTTATCCATCCCAACATTAGCCCTTATTCATCTCCAATGGTCATGGTTCTAATGAAATATGGAGAATTATGCATGTGTACAAACGTTGGAGCCCTCAACAAGATCACTATCAAGGAAACATTTCATATTCTGGTTGTTGATGATCTACTTCATGAACTGCATGGTGCTCAATTCTTTACCAAGCTAGAACTCCATCCGGGCTATCACCAAATATGCATGAATTAAGTAGACATTCCCAAGATTTCTTTCCGAACTCATGAAGGCCATTATGAATTCTAGGTCATCCCATCTAGTCTCAGTAATGCTCCATATAATTTTCAAAGCCTAATGAACCACCTACTGAAACCATATCTCCAAAAAATTGTCCTAGTCTTCTTCAATGGCATTCTTATCTACAACATAACCTAGGACAAACATCTTCAGCATGTACACTGGATATTGCAAATGCTCAGAGGTCACAAACTATTTGTCAAATTATCGAAGTTATCTTTTGGCATGGGATGAGTCGGGTATTTGGGACACATTGTGAGTCATAAAGGAGTGAGGGTTGATCCGAAACATATTCAAGCAATGCAATATTGGCCCCAACGAAAAACCTTGAAGAGTTTGAGGGAATTCTAGGGTCTCACTGAATATAATCACAAATTTGACCGCGATTATGGATGTATTTCTATACCCCTCACTAATATTATCAAGAAAAAATCATTTCTCTGGATTCATGTAGCTCAGCAGGCCTTCTTGGCTCTGAAACAATCCATGTGCTCCACTCCCATATTGGCCCTACCTGACTTCACCAAATCTTTTGTGATTGAATGTGATGCTTCAGGTACATGTATTGGCATTGTATTAATGTAGGAAGGTAGACCATTGGCTTTCACCATCTAACAACTCAGTGGAAAACATTTGGGTCGATCTACTTATGAGAAAGAAATGATGGTCATCCTACATGTAGTAGACACCTGGTAGCCATACTTTTTGGGGAAACATTTCAAAATCCATACGGACCATCAAATCCTAACATATCTTGTGGAGTAGCATCTATCTTCACCACAAAAAAATAAATGCTTTCCAAAAATTTTGGGTTATGATTATGAGATAGTTTACAGTAAAGAGTGTGATAATGTAGTGGCTTATTCTTTATCGCGCCAATTTGAGGATGAAAGCACCCCACTATCAATCTCTCTACCATACCATATTGGATTGAACAAGCCCACAAGGAATGGTTCTCCCACCCCTCTCTTTCCAAACTTATTAATAACTTAAGAGACTATCCTAATTCCTCAGTACAATACTCTTGAAAGCATGAGATTCTTCACTACAAGGATCGAGTCGTTATATCACCGAACTCCACCCTGAAAACCAACATCTTGGATGAGCTGCACTCATCTCCAATTGCAGGACATTCATGCTTTCAAAAGACTTATTCTCGCGTGCGACAATATTTCTTTTGGATTGGCATGAAAAACGACATTCTTACTTTTGTAGTTGAATGTGATGTGTGCCAATACAACAAAGGGGAAACAATCAAGTTATTGGGTACCTTACAAGCATTTCCACTCCCTGCTTCTGTCTGGTCGAATGTTTCCAGAGATTTCATCACTGGTCTCCCAAAGTTAGGAAACAAATCAACCAACATGGTGGTTGTGGACAAAGTTTCTAAATATGCTCATTTTTGTGCTCTAACACACCCATTTACCCCCATTTTGGTGTCTCAAGTTTTCTTGAACCAGATCTTCAAACTCAATGGCATGCCAACTTCCATTTTGTTTGATCGCAACCCCAATTTCACCAGCAAATTTTGGTAGGACCTTTTCAAGCTACAAGGCACGCAATTCCAACTAAGTACCACATATCATCCCCAAACCGATGGTCAAATATAGGTAATCAAAAAATGTTTGGAGACCTATCTAAGGTGTTTCACTTTAGAAAAGAAACATTACTGGGTACAATGGCTACCTTTAGCTAAATGTTGGTATAATACTAACTATCATGAAGCCACGAAGACGACGCCATATGAGGCAGTGTATGGCCAACTCCCACCTTCACCTATTTCTTATATCCATGGATGTTCTAAAGTACGTGTAGTTGATCAAATCCTATAGAAATGTGTTGCCATGATCACTCATCTCAAAGATAATCTACATCAAGCTTAGAACTGAATGAAGCAGTAGGCTCACCAACATCGTTCTGAGTGCTCATTTCAGGAAGGGGATCAGGTATTCCTGTGACTCCAACCATATAAGAAAACATATCTTAAATAAAAGGGCTCTCAGTCAATTGCACCAAAATTCTATGGGCCTTATCAAATACTTTAGCGCATAGGAGAAGTCACCTACAAACTAACCTTGCCACCTACTTCAAAAATCCATCCAGGCTTCCATGTATCATGCCTCAAGAAAGTTCCATGGAACAATTATAGACTACAAAGAAGTATACCCAAATTGAATGAAGAAGGCTCACTTTGGCTCTAACTAGAACAGGCCCTCGATACTCGTGAAATACATCTCCATGTCCACACAATCAAGGAAGTTCTCATCAAGTGGAAAGACACCACTCTAGTAGATGTGACCTAGGAACCAACCACTATTCTTCAGTAGTTTTTGTAGCTTCAACCTTGAGGACAAGGTTTCTTTTGATAGGGGAGGGCATGTTAGGGTCCAACCTGAACCCGTTTATTTAGAGAATGAACCCAATGGGCCAAGTCAGAGTCATAGTTAGTGAGAGAGTCAATAAAGGCCACATTAATAATTTTAAGTGATTGACCTCCATTAGAGAAAAGGGACCATAGTTAGTTGTAAATGGACCATAGTTAATAAATAAATTGTTAACCTATGTTATGCAAGGGACCACTATTAGTTAGGGCTTCGGATGTCATTTATTTATAAATAGTCTTAGCTAGTAAGGGAAATATCATCGAGTCTTATTGTAATTGAGCTCTTCCCTATTGGAGGTTTCCCCCTCAAAGAGGCAAGTGAACATTAAATATGTTTCTGAATAATAAAATACTTTGTTGTTTTTCTCATTTCATGTGATAATTATGTATTTTGCGCTATATTTATTCATATTTATGGTATTATGGATCTCTCGTAGTTCAAGAGCATAACAGATCACGCATAAAAAATCTTACATGAATGACAACTTAGATTTTGGTCAACCTGATGATAAGTTTTATGACATGGATTTTTCCTTGTATAGTCTTCCTTGTATGTAATTCCTTAAAGGTTGTGTCCATCATCCTATTGCAGGCTCATTAGAAGAATCTTATCAGTCTAGACCCATGTCTCATGGTTTGCGCTTTCATTTTCTTCGTCTAGTGATATATGGTCATAGGCCCAGTGATTGTTGTTGTTAATGTTTACATATTTTTGGGGGGTAGGCTCTGTGATTGAGATGCCAAAATTTCTTCCACAATAGACATATTTGAATGTCGACGTTTTGAGCCTACAAAAATATCCATCGTGAGGACAAAGGTCGAGAAAAGCATAAAAGAAGGAGAGGTATGAATAGAGCAATAAAAACAAAAGAAATGGACAACATATTTTATTTTATTTTTTTATTTTTTTTATAATCTGGATGAATTTTACAAATAACTTTTTTTTAATTTAATATTTATTTATTTCATATATACTAATATTTCAATGTAACTTATTATGTTTTATTTAATAAATTAATATATTTGATTAAAAATATATTAATATGTTTACATTAATTAAATATATTAATATAATTAAATATATTAATAAGTTCAAGAGTTATGAATATAATTTTGATTTAATCAATAATGGACTAAATTAATGATAATTAAAATAAACCATATCAAAGAGACCTAGAACAGTCGGTGAAGGAGCACGCTGTTAAGGCGCTCCATAAGCAAAGGTCACCGGTTCTAGTCTCGCCGATACCAAAAAATCCAGCATGGTTTCCGCTGGTGTGGCTGAGGCCGGGTGCGATCCCCGGGTGACTTTGACGGCTTAGATGCCCATGAGTCATGGCCTCTCAGCCACAGGGTAAGCGTGATTTTCAGGATTCACCCACTTATCAATAAAAAAAAAAGATAATTAAAATAAACCATCAATAGTTTAAGAAATTTTATTTTAATTAATCATTCCTTGATTGTTGTTATTAAAGGTTAGTGATACTAATGGAGGAATGAGGGGTTAGCGGGAAGGATTAAAGGTAGAAGTGGATTTTAAGGGTTGTATTTTTGTGTAAGTATAGGTAACCAATTTTTCTAACCTCAATCCCCTATCTCTGTTAAGATTGTTGGGGTGTTTTATGATTTCCAGTGCCTCATGCATCTTCCTCTTGTAGTAATGGTTCTCTTTGGATAGTAATTCCACATCCTCCAGGAAAATATGATGACTAGTCTTCATAGAGTGTTTTGCAAGAGTTGAGGACTTGGTTCTTCCATTCTTGATGTCAGCAATGTGCTCCTTGAGTCTAGTTTTGAAGGCTCTTCCAGTTTCCCCAATGTAACACTTACCACATGAGCACTTGATTTTGTAAACTCCTTTTTGCTGAAGGTGATCCAATCTGTCTTTCACAGATCTCATCTATTGTCTAATACTATATAAGGCTTTGAACAAGGTTTGTATGCCTTTATTTCTAAGATTTTTTTTCTATTTTTTCAGTGACACCTTGGATGTATGGAAGATGTGCCTTTCCAATAAGGGGAGTTTGGGAGAAAATTGAGGTGGTACTAGTGGTGGGTCTAGATTGGGCTCTTTTGATTTCTTTGTTGATGTCTCTGATCTTTTAGCCAGTGTTCAATAACACCTTCTTTGGATACTCTATTTCTTCTTTTACATGTTCCTTATCAGAAATGATTAATTCTCTTGTGAAGAGTGTGTTGAGAACCCTCATATTCTAGGTTGGATGGTGATGTGAATCAACATGAAGATAGTTGTCTCTGTGTTCCTTCTTTTTGTACACCTTATGAGCCAATGATCCATAATTTTTTTCTTAGAAGAATAATGTCAAGGAAAGGAATGAAATTGTTATCTTTAGTCTCCAAATATATATAATAATAATCTTTTTCTATATATAATAATAACAATCTTTATCTACATGTAGTAATATATTTTCTCTACCAAGAAAAATATATAATATCAATATTTATATACGTGCAATAATATATTTTCTTTACCAAGAAAAATATATGATCACAATCTTTATCTACAGGTAGTAACATATTAAATTACCCATACTGAGATTATTCAAGTAAAAACCCTCCTCTTTTCCTGCACTCTACTCATTCATTGAAAGAGAGAACTAGACATTGGAAAAGGTGAAATACTAATTATTTGTTTTGCAATATTTTAAACCATTAAAAACTAAAAGCATTAAAACTTACTTCTATATCATAAATTGTCATAATGCGGCACCTCGAATTACAAGGCACCATTGAATCCAAGGGTTTTCAAGGAAAATCACCATTGTGAACAACCACAAAACATCATCATTTTCTCTATGGTGTTTGTTGTCAATCCCACGCTTGGTGTTTGTTCATAGTCCCCCACACAAACAGTGGTATGCCTAGTGATGTCTGGTGTTTCCCATGCTTGGTGTTTATTTTCAGTCTCACGCAAACCTCTTCTTCAATGATTGTCGAGTGAATGATAGATATAAGTCTAATTCTCCCACGATTTTTTCTCTTCCCCCTTTTCTCCTGTAAGAGATATAATGTGAATAAATAATGTTAAGGGCAGTTATCAAGAAATGAAATCTAATTAAAACGGTTAAAGATGAACTTGATTAATAATATTCTATCTATATTGAAATTTCAAATAATAATATTTTATTTCACTTAAGTTTTTACATGAGTATTTACAGTAGGGATATTACATACTCCCCCCCTTAACGAGAACACCATCCTCGGTGTTCATCTCTCGTTGGAACTTAGGTTCTACTCATGATATAACCATCTAAACCACAGAAAAAGGGGATCCTTCCTCTTTAAAATGAAAGATTTCATTCCAAGAAATGACAATAAACAAAAATTGTAATGTTATAACATAAGAAAACTCAACAATCATAAGAATTTATAACTGCAAAAATATGCAAGTTCTAATTTCCATCACTATTCAAATTCATAATATATAAAACCAAATATCTATATCAACTTGCCATTACTTACCAATTACTCTTGAAAATCATAATCATTTTCACGTAAGAACTATAATAGTGATTGGACGACCCATCAACACTCCATGGTAAGTAACCTCTAATGTATGACTAACAAATTTAATCACATTAGTCACAATATTTTGGATCAAATGTATTCCTTTTAATTATCAATCAATTATACAATGTTTGGTGATATTTAAATCACAGTACTTGTACAAGTACTTAGAAAGCATTAAAACTCTAATAATCAAAATGTTAAATCACTGCACCACATGCACATTGTCTTAACTCCCGCTAAAGACATCGACACAATAATTCTAGTGATTAGAGAACCTAGCTCTCTAATCACTAAAATAGTCAATAACTACACCAAGTGCAAATTGTCTTAGCCCCTACTAAGACACTCACAAGATTGGTAATACAATAAAGGTAACTAAAATTCCAATAATTCCTTACTGAACACTAAACTCCTTTCGTGTTAAAATATGCATGACATCTTTTACACAATTATATATAAAATACATTTTTAACACAACACATAACTAATTAATTAATTTGTTCTCCTATGAGAACCATAATGGAAAAAGAATGCTCCTCCCAACCCATGGGAATTAGTTTCCACAACTAGATCGTGTCATTTTCACATCCAGATAGTTCTTTGACATAAATCATACCAAGTCTACTGTGGAATTCCATTGGCCAACTAGCTCAATAATTCCAATGACCACATAGGGTCCAATATAGGATTCCTCTTGGCAGCATCCTACCTATTCCTATGACAATGTCCTTCCTATGAGGAATTTTGGGCCTCCTCCAACAGGCTCCAAATCAACAATGTTTCCTCAAGATTTTTACCATCTTCAACATCTTGGCCAACTCTTTTCCCTTATTGAGATCATTCATCTCTAGGGAGAGGAAATCCAGGTAAGAAAGTACTATCAACCCCTCCAGGTAGGCAAGTACCCTCAACCCCTCCGGGTAGGCAACAACCATCAGCCCGAGGCCTTGTAGCCTTTCACAAATGTCTGGCATGTTAAATTTCTCTTTTAGCACTGTTTCCCAAAGTAATTTACATAATGAAACATATGCACATTATCATTAATTAAAAAAGCATTCATTTACACCATGCATTTACACTTAACCGTCAACGTGGGTCCACAATATCTAGATTGACAGGAAAGATAATTGACATACATGTTGTATACATTTTGATTTTCCAAGTAACACAATCATGCATATAATATAACATTATACTTTCTCATTTATGATTGCATTTCACATTTCAACGTTTTACCTTGACAAGTTTTCTTGTTGCCATTAAGCTACTACTACTTAATCCCATCAGCAATGTTAGTCATAAATATGCATCATTTAACAAGTATTCACTTTCCAAATTATTTCCAATTTCCACAGTGTATTGTCATTAACAGACCGATACATGAAGTAACTACCATAATCACTTGTTTATGAATTTTAATAATCTTAAATCAAATTCAATTGATGCATATAAGTTATATTAGTTATTCATGAAAAACTTACCAATCACATCTACAGACCATCTTAATGCAGCGATGACAAAACTTCACCAGCAATTAGTTATTACAATCAAGTCTCAGTACTTGACTCATTGTTTATTTCAATACCTAAAAGGGTTCTGCCAATGCCATTTTAAAACACTCTATCATCTTATTCAAGGATGTTCCCTATATTTTACATTCATGCATTCACTCATTAAAAGTAGTGCATTGTAAATTCAGCCATGTTCATTAAATGTCTCATTAATATTTCGATATTTGCAAAAGTTGGTAGTTGATTATCACTTTCCTTAGTGAGTGTTCAAAGTTATTCATAAGTGTGACAAAGGTTTTATTGTCTTTTATCCTCATCAAGATTCAAATGTCATGAACATAGTTTTGAATTAGATTTTATTACTTACTACTCTTTAATGTGGTTATAAACATGAATCACACATCTCAAGTCAAAAGTAATCTACCGTATATATATCAATATGTAGATTGTTAGAATCGTACCTGAGCTAATGCCCACTGGTGGCATACATCGATTTCTTTTCCGCTTACCAATTCCCAAAGGTGTCAGTGCTACAACCTTTAGCTCTGATACTACTTGTAACATACCACTGTAACCTCACGTGAAAATACAGGGACTTATAATTTTTTTTTACAAAAATTACCCACAAGTAATTATTCAAATCACTATCCGAGAATCCCCATTAACCATTAGATAGGATGTTCATTAGTACATAAAGTAACTTTAATAGAGGAATAGTAAGCTACATAACCATTAACAACCACTCTTGTAGTATATTAACGTAAACTATATGATATAAACTTGCATCCATTTCATGACTTATTTACCCACATTAATTAATCACATACTTGACATTATCAACATCAGATTATGCAAAGAATCAGCATCACCAAATAAAAAAAAATAGGAAATCACATCATTGAACACAGATATACCCTGGAAACCCTATAGGGTGAAAACTAGCAAACATTTAATTTTATTATTAAACGTTCGTGATGATGTTCACCCCTCACTCAATGGATTATAAAGGAGTCCATCCTTTATCCATTGTTATAAAATATTACAATGAAATATTATTAAAATGCCACATACCTAGCTAAAATCTATTACAATTGTCATGAAACCATTTACCCACATATCACCACTCTCTACATCCTTGTGGCATGATTGTTCCATCAGTGGACCATCCTGCAACTCGTACTCATCAACATGGCCCATTAGTTCTTATCTTCCACAATGTTAGACATAATTTGTCTTTTTCACAAATCACTACCATTTCGTGTCATTGTCACTAGTACAAAATGGCTAATCAATTACTAAAAAAATGACTAAAATTTGCATATAAATGACCATTTTAAAGTGGGTGATGAGTAGTAGCTAATTTACAGTATCTTATAACGTGACCAACTGTTAGTCATTTTTAGCTTAGTCATTAATTGGTTGTCTCAATTTTACCGTTTAGTAGTATATTTAGTCATAAATATGGTTATTAATTTAGTCATTGATTTAGTCATTAATTGCCACAATTAATGACCAAATATACAACAAAATATATTACTACATGATCACCCAAGAAAATCAATTAATGACCAAAGAAATATGACCAAAATGTTAGTCGTGTTATAAGACACTGTAAATTAGCTACTAATAGTCATATATATGCAAATTTTAGTCATCGTTTGAAGTTAATTAATGACCAAATAAATATGACTAAATTTCAATAATGTTATAAGATACTGTAAATTAGCTACTAATAGTTGTATATATGCAAAATTTGGTCGTCATTTGTAATCACAAATTTATCATTTGCAGTAGTCATTTATCCTTTTTTGGTTGTTTCATATTAATTATATAAACGACTAATTTGGTAGTTTATATTCATTTCATTTAATTTCATTAATAATCATTATAAACGACTAATTTAGTCGTATATTCATTTTATTTGTGTTCATCATTAATCAATATAAACTACTAATTTGATAGTTTTAGAGTGATTTTATGTATTCATTATTAATCAACATAAATGGCATACAATGTGCATATTCATCTGATATTATGACACAAGTTACATATGTTAATTACAATACTAAATAATATGAAGTGAAACTATAAATAATTTCAATCACAAATTATATTATATAAAATTTAAAGTATTACAATATGAGTTTCCAACTTAATATTAGTTGGACTACAATTTACAGATGAAATACTGTTTTATCACTTCAAAACATTATCACTGTGTTTTCAAGTCATTGCAAGTGAATTCACCAACTCTGAAGACTTGACCATCAGTCTCTATGTGTGTCTTATGCAGGATATTGGCTTTAAGAGTATCACTAAACCAGTTTCTTCTCTCTCCCTTTTTACATTTGTCGCTCTAGTGTTATTGTTCTCCTCTTTCTTCAATTGCTATTTCTTACCATCAATATTGATTAGTTCCTCTCCTGAAAACAAAAGAAGATACAATGTAGAGTATAAGACATGAAGGACGATGAATACTAGAATATAAACTAAAGTAGACTATAAAATATTTATACAAAATATACCTCAACATCAGTAATGTCAATGCCATTTTCCCCCATAAAAGTAAGAAACCCAAACAAGTTTTCTTCAATTTGGTGATAGTGGCCACTATGTGGCTACATGACCTATAGAAACAAAGCAAATAAAATGTCACCATAGAAAAAAAAACACCTTAATAACTTAGTATTTAACCTTCAGAGAAAGCTTAAGCACAATCATGCCAACTTACATGTTAAAAAACTCAGGATGTGGATAATTTGTGAAAACAAATAATCTGAGGTGTGATGTCTAATCCTTGTCATTTTATTCACAACAACATTTCATTCTCTAACGCATGAACTTGGTCAAGTATATAGACAACTTGTGCTCAAATAACAATATGAAAGTAAACTTTTCTAATAGTCATGAAAATATTTTAACACAAAACAACGAAAAGGATTTCAATTAATATCATGTAATACTAATCTCATCTTCAAGCTTTGGATGTTGTTTAAATGGACATGATACCAAGTATTTTCAATTTCATAGTTAAAAGACAAAACAAAATCAAAGGAAACATTCAAAATACAATCAAATAAAAAAGAGAGGATATCATGGAATGGACATTGCAATTATAAAAAATATGTTTACCTGTCCACTGGTGTCTTGTCTAGCATTCCTAAAACATTTGTTTGCCCAAAATAACCATGAGGTGAAAGAATCACAACATTAAAAACCATAGTAATCCCTACTCGAAACATTTCCAAAGTCAATGGCTCAAGTGCCTCAGCTCCTCTTGTATTGGAAAACCATATGATGTACAAAGTGAACTACCATAAGCTATTTTTTCTAGAAAATCCTTCACAATTGAATTTGGAGGTAGTTCTTGTAGAGTCATATATTTAACAACAATAAGCAATCATTTATTCATGAAATTGATATAATGGTAGAAATTTAAAACAACATACATAAAAAAATCGTGTAAAAGATTAGAAAATGAATTCAAAAACAAGCAGATTAGTTACTAATGGAAGCACAATATGAGTTTTAAAACATACATATTAGCAAATGAATTCACACTATGTTACTAATGGCTAATGAATTTCAAAACAAGTAGATTAGAAAATGAATTCATACTGTGTTGCGAAGGCATTGTTCTCCTCTTTCTTTAATTCTTGCTTCTTCCCATCAATACTGAGTTCCACTTCTGAAAATGAGAGAGGATACAATGCAAAATATAAGATATGAAAGACAATGAACACTAGAATATAATCTGAAGTAGACTATATATATTTTATAATAGCGAATTGTCAAGAAAATTATAAAGATAAACATAGTCAACAAATTAATGAAAATCTCATTCATATGTTGAGTCCCATATAGCCTTGCATTTTACAATGTCCAAAATAGCCTCAGATTAATTGGCTACTCAAAAATCAAAAGCAATAAACTTTGTGTTATAGTCATTAAGAGTTTCCAACATAGGGATAAATTCCACTGAAATTATCGAAAAAGTGCTTAACCTACTTTATTACAAACATTGCCACACTTAGGGGCTAACCTTTTCCATGATATGTATCTCGTTGTCCTCATATGTAGAGGGTGTTGGTAGTTATGTAGGTTGTATTTGTACATAAATGAACAAAAGATGCCAAAAATGCTTGAAATTAACTAACTTGCAAGGTATTTTTCCTATCATTAAAAATTACAAGTGGTTTTATTTATTATTATTTTTTCTTTATTTTTATAAACAAAGGCATAATCAACAAATAGCAGTGTTGTAAACACCTCTATAGGTTGGAAATAGAAGTATGTGCTTTGGAAACATTTCTAGTAGTTTTTGAGGCATTTCTAAGGTGTTTTAGTTTACATTTCTAATGGTGAAATATTAGTGGGGGAGTAGTTTCCTACTAATTAGTTGTTGAACAATGAATTCCCTCCTATCTTAGAGGTTTTCTTATATAAGCTTGCTTGGAAGGGATGTGTTGGATTGTCAGTAATATTTTCTTAAGTCTTCTTTTTACTAAATTTGCACACAACACACACACACAAAATTATTGTAGAGTGTGTGTCTGCGAGACCATGTTTGAGAATTTCAGGAAGGAAGTTGGAGGCACTTGACCATGACTCTCTTGAAATTTGAGGTAAAGGAAAGAGCTCATTGATCACATATTGGTTCCTTGGGGGAGGGTAGTGATGGGGAAAGATACTAGCTTGTGCCAAGAGTTGTGGAGAGATGAGGTTCATGGTTTCAGTGATCTACATTTGGAAATATGTGAGGTATTTGCCAAAGATAGAAGCATATACATCATGATAAGTGTTATGAAACCAGCTCAAGAAAAGATAGAAAAGAGAGATCAACGCCTTAGAATTCAGCCTCTTCGAGGGGGCAACCTCCTTTACATTACATAAATGAACAATTCTTGGATGATACAAATGAAAAGACCTCCTTTCTATATATAGGAGTCTAAGGGGTCATAACATAATCAGAGCCGACATAACAATAATAATGTAAGGGCATAATAATAACAATAGTGGGCTTCTATGGGGCACAATAGTAACAATATGGGCACTACATGGGTACATCAATATAATAAGGGGGTTGTACTAATAATAATAAGGGGTTACACTAGTAGTATAGGGGCCTAACATGCCCCTCTCCTTCAAAAAGCGTTGTCCTCAACGCTTGAGTAGTTCTTGATGCTTCTGTATAAAATTATTGTCCTCCCATGTGGAATCTTCAGTAGGTAAGTTCTTCCACTTGATGAGATACTCTGAAATTGATCGATTTCGTAGCTATCGGGTTCTTGTTTCTGTGACTACTGCAGGTTCCAATATGATTTTTCCTTCCTCTTCAATTTCTGGCAATATTGTTTGAATTGGGATCTTTTGCAACTTTTGAATAAGTGGTCGTACTTCTTTATCCTTCTTCCATTCATCCCTTGCTTCGTTTATCCAATCTGGTTGGATAATATAAATAGCACAAAACAATGCTTCCACATCCTCATCCTTGAAGAGTCTTCCCATTCGGTAAGGTCGCCATTTTTTAAGTGCATGTAGTATTGCCAACATTTCCTTCTCATAAATAGCTTGCTTGAGATGTAGCAGTAAAAATACCCAATCACCTACATCAAAACATTTTTCACTACGATGTTGATCTACCTATTGTTTCGTTTGCTTTTGCACCGAAGTGGCGTTATCCTTTAAAAGTTGGAGAACTTGTTGTTGATGCTCTATGTGATCCTTCACTGCTTGAACCTTTTTCTTCTTGATATGTCCTTCTATCTCTAGAGTTTGAGGAGTGGTAATTTCTTCCAATCCTTTACAAGATATGGTCCGATTCATTTCTTGATGCTCGATGTGATCTTTCACTTCTTGAACATTTTTCTTCTTTATATGTCCTTCTATCTTGATAGTTTGAGGAGTCGTAATTTCGAACAATGAATTACAAGATATGGTTGGATTCATTTCTTCTTTCTGGATGTGATCTTTCACTTCTTGCACCTTTTTCTTCTTGATATGTCCTTCTATCTTGAGAGTTTGAGAAGTGGTAATTCTTGCCAATGCTTTACAACATATGGTCTGATTCATTTCTTTTTTCTCTCGGGTGTGGTCGTGGAATATATCTTCTTCTTTTGTTGTTTCTTGATCCTTTTCTTCCTCCTCTTCATATTCTATGTAAAATAATCTCTTCTCAGCACACTTATGACCTTTAGTGCATTTGCTATCACAATTGTTACAAAGCCCTTTTTCTCTTTTTTCTTCCAATTGTTGTGGTGTAACCTTTGTAGGTTGTGGAAGGCTAGGAGAAACAACACTTCCATCTTTATGGTTATGAGGGGTACACTTTCTGGTTTCCATAATTTTGCTTTCCACTATGTTACAAAGCCCTTTTACTCTTTCCAATTGTTGTGGTGTTGCTCTCAAGAAGGTGTTGCTCTTTGTATCCTCATAATGTGTTATCATTTCCTCCGTGAAAATTGACCACGTAACAAGTTGTTTACGAGAACAAAGCCATTTGTACCATAAACATTGATCTGGTTCTAAATATGAAGATGAAATACATACCTTTTGTAACAGTTGTACACCATGTAGATCAAAATATTGCTCCATCTGAAGTATCCAATTTACCGGATCCTTGCCATAAAACTTCCTCATCTTGCTTTTTCTTAATTTTAGGAGCTCGACCTTGAAACGATAGTAACTCTGTACTTTCGGATCTTTAACTTCTAAAATTGTGATTTATAGTAGCCCTCTGTGTCCTCTTTCTAATGCCACCAGTCTAATCCAAATTGGATTCTCCAAGAAAGAGTTATGCACAATATCCCAAGATGACCTGATTATAGACTAGTTCAGTACAACAAACTTGTATGGCGTGCCACGAGTCACTGTTTCAACCTTTGGATCTGAAAAACTCATACAAGAAACTACGGTCCGTCCTCTTTCTGTACCTTCTGACGAAATTTCAATCCGATCCCAAGAGAGAAAGTTATGACAATTTTCCCCAGGTCACCTGTTTTGAATGTAATTCAGGAGTCTGCAAAAAGACCAACTTCCTTAGATCATATATCCGCAAATATAGCACGAAAATATCTGAAATTTGGACCCGAGGTTTAGAACGATTTCTTTTCAAATGGGTTTCTTTTTCAACTTCTGAAACATCGCAGGAAAAAGGTTATAGCGAAAATTCCACGATGACCTATTTGGAGCAGTGAAACCCTAGAATCCAAAGCTTTGATACCAAATGTTATGAAACCAGCTCAAGAAAAGATAGAAAAGAGAGATCAACGCCTTAGAATTCAGCCTCTTCGAGGGGGAAACCTCCTTTACATTACATAAATGAACAATTCTTGGATGATACAAATGAAAAGACCTCCTTTCTATATATAGGAGTCTAAGGGGTCATAACATAATCAGAGCCGACATAACAATAATAATGTAAGGGCATAATAATAACAATAGTGGGCTTCTATGGGGCACAATAGTAACAATATGGGCACTACATGGGTACATCAATATAATAAGGGGGTTGTACTAATAATAATAAGGGGTTACACTAGTAGTATAGGGGCCTAACAATAAGAGATACTCATCTTCATCATAGAGAGACACTCTCAAGGTCACAATAGAAGCAATAGTGTAAGTGGAGGAGGAAGCTGAAGGCATCTCTTCCAAGCCACCATTGATATATAAGGAGGCAATATGCATCAAGGATGTGTTTTTTTAGGTTGAGAAGACTATCAATAACAATGTCTTGGTTTGGAGCTATTATTGTCTCTTCCATTAGAAAATAAGATCATTTCCAATAATTTTTATAGATACTACTACCTCTCCTTTGATTAACACTTCCACATATCTAAGAAACATATCTCACCTCCCAAAACCCTTCACATTCAACTCATCTCATAAGGGCACTAAGATTACCATTTTTATTTGTAATTTATCTTTTCTCACTTTTCTCCTTAGCACACCTTCTACATGGGGTATTTCAATTTTGATAGCATTATATTCCAATGAAATTATCACAAACTATTTGAAATTTCTTTGTACGAAAACCCTACCATTTACCATTTATGTGCAATTATGGATTTAACTCAAAGTTCAAATTGAAAACATATTTCAAGTTTCAATAAAAGCTATATATTTGAGAATAAATGCTAACAATACATTTTCTCTTTATTTTTGAGATCAGTTTATTCTTACCTATTCATAGTGTGATCCCAAAAAAGTGGGCAACATCAAAATTATTTGAGTGAAGGGATCCTAGCCAACAATTGAAACTTGAGATAGGACCAATTCTCCATGCAAGTATTAATACAACTTCCATCATCCAGTCTATGATATTAATCTTTGAAAATTACAAAATACCTGACAAAATTGCTAAAATTAAATAAGGACAAAACACCCATCAAAATTGCTCAAAATAAACCAGGACAAACACCCATCAAAATTGCTAATAAAAGGGAAACATGGTGCTACAAATAATGATGAAAATGAACTCAAGCTTTACTGATTTTGTGCTTTACCATTTGTTCCAACATTCAATACAGTTGGGCTTCAATAAAAAACATAAATGAAATGCATTTGGGATTTTTAAATCACTAAAACTCCATCATTAATGTTCTAGAAATTTTATTCAAAGAAACTTCAATATAACTGCAAAGAGTTCATGGAAAATATAGAGAAAAATGTGATGAAACTTCAATGTGACCGCAAAGAGTCCATGGAGAATTTACATAAAAAAATTGGGAATTTATATTGAGACTATAAACTAATATTATTGAAGCTCACTTCTAAATTCTACTAAGCAGCCGACCAGGGAAAGAAATACATAGTGGAGGAGTTTATCCAAGCATTGTATCCCTTACATTTCATCTGTGTAGTGATAAGTTTACATAAGTATATCACCTAACTATATGTGATGTGTCTCTCTTAAAATTAAACACACCAGTTGGTTTAGATGGGTTACATGTAATAATTACACGACGTAATGAAATATTAATGCAATTCCAAAAGAAACAAATTCTCAAAAATAATTTTTGAACATAGATGATTTGTGATCTATGATGGCCAATCAATCATATTAAACATATTTTATGGTCAAGATGATTTTTTCCAAGGTCTTTTCTTCTCATTTCTGCCATTAGTGGTTCTTTACTTGACACTTTTGAGGTACTAAAAGTCTCACTATTGAGAATTATAGCTCGGACATGAAATTTTGCACATGTTTAGTGTGAACATAAGAAGTAGTTTGAGAGAATTTTCAAAAAATAATTCTATTTTTGGAAAAGTAACTTTATTTTGTAATTCACTTTAGTAAAAAAAAAAGTGAATTATATTTAGCAGTTGAGCCTAAGATTGTATCTCATGCATAACTTAGACTAGGAGGAATCTTAAAAATAGATTCTCTACTAAAATTATATATAGGGAAAGGTAGAGGCTTTCAACACACTTGGGAAGTTGACTAGGTTGAGAAACATAGAGGGAGAGAGAGCAGGTAACTAGGAAAGAGATGTTGCCAACAATACTCAGTCCCATACGATCACCTGGATAATACAATATAGATTTGTACAGTCATAAAAACAATATTGTTTGGATCCATACAATTATATATATAATACAATCCATACATGTGTCTATACAGTTTGTATGGGCAGGCCAAACATATATATAACAGTCATTTTTCTTAGTCCAATGTGTGTTTGGTATCCATACACATGTCTATACATTTCGTATGGGCAAGATAGATCTGGCCAAAGTTTGATCAGATTTGTAACTCAATATGACCTAAGGAAATAATAACAACCAAAAATTTTAGTCAAAAAAAATATAAGAGGGAAAAATAAAATCATCTTTAAAATGAAATGAACAATGAGTACAAGAGCGACATGAAATGAGATAAACATAGATGTACAAGAGTGTTGTCCCAGAGAAACAAAACCCTAGAAAGTGAAGAAGGAGTAGTAAAAGAAGAATTGTCTCAACTAAGGAGCCACTACCACTAGTGGAGGTAGACAATCCTTCTCATCATCCAATGTAATGGTATGGACATCAACACCACATGTCTACCGAATAATTTCCTCGAGAAAGATACCTGGACTAATAGGGTTATGGCGAGTAATCTTGGTTGACATCAAACTGCTCTTGATTATTGGTTGAGGTGGAGGTGAAAGAAGAAGTAGAGCCACTCCTCAAATACAGGGTTGAAGAACTCGTACTATATGGGGAGAAACTGGTAATTCTTCTCTGAGTAGGCATTCTGCAGTGGTGGTGATTTTGAAAAGCTTTGTTTCTCATAGGTGCCCTCAACATGGAACAATATAGAGCCGTGGTGGTGTGGGCCAAGGATCAAAATTGGATGGTTCTTGCATTGTCCAACCAAGTGTCATGAAGAATTTCAATCCCCCATTGTCCTGGATTTGATGAAAAGAGGAGGTGATGTGGGTAGCTGCTCTAGAATTTCTCTGAAATAGGCACAATCTGAGAGAAAATGTATCTCTAATTTGCAAGGAAAGGCATTGTTGATTGAAGTGTTTGAAGAATGTTGATAAAATTCTACCCAAGTCCCTATAGATGCAATAAAATCTCCCTCTTATCTCATTTAGACAGGAGATTTAAACATAAAGTGCTCCTTAGTCTCTACCTTAGGCAAAGAGAAAAGTTTGCAAATCATTTCTATCAGGGGAAGATGGTGATCTATCTCAACCCTCAACTGATGTGAGCACATATGAAGTTGCCGAGAGGAAAGGGAAGCCCAACAGATGGAATTGGAGATAGTATGGCCAAACAAGGGAGAGAATTGTGCCTTTTGTTGTTCAATTCTTGTCCCATATTTCTGACAGATAAGTGATTAAATATGTATAAAGGAGAGAACTACACCTTTTTATATTCACTTCTTGTTCCATATTCCCAACTCATTCCTACTCGAGCAAGACATTTATTCTGTCTCATGATTACCCTGATAATCGTGACTGTGATATTGCATTAGTGCCACCATACCCAAGCCTTCTTGCTGCTATCTATTATAAGTTATGATCTGGTTTCAGTTGATGGGGCTCCCATCTCATGGGTTGTTGAAACTAACTTTGCATTCATTGTCTAGTCCTTTTCTATAAGATCCATTAGAATTGATAGGCTATCCACTTTGTCCTCCATGCCAACTTTACCTCTACTACCCACATCTCCCATTGGGCATCAATGCCCAAGCTAGTAGGTGGAATTTTCCAACTAGTGTTTGGATAATAATTGCATGAAGTCATCATGAACAATCCATGTTTAGGGAAGCCTAAATCTAGGTACATGGAACCAAATCAATCGTCACTTGGAAAGTCCAGTTTAAAGTTTAAACATTGTGATTCATAACTTGGAATGTAAACATGTTGTCTCATCTATATCAAACTACAATCAAGATAGCTATTCTTTGTGTTTACATGGACTTTGTCATTTGATTCCAATGAACTGTAGGATCCCCTAGTATTTTCCTTTTGCAATTTTTAGAAAACATAGTTGTTGGGCACAAAGAAAATGACATAGAATGTGCAAAAAATACACGAATTCCAAGAAGATCCACTTTTTCCTCCATGCCAACTTTACCTCTACTGCCCACATCTCCCATTGGGCATCAATGCCTAACCTAATAGGTGGCATTTTCCAACCAGTGTCTGGATATGAATTTGCATGACGTCCTCAATACCAATCCATGTTGAGGGTAGCCTACATATAGGTACATGAAACCAAATCAATAGTGACATGGAAAGTCCAGCTTAAAGTTTAAACACTACGATTCATAACTTGGAATGTAAACACATTGTCTCATCTATATTAAACTGCAGTCAAGATAGCTATTCTTTTTGTTTACATGGACTTTTCCATTTAAGTCCAATGAACTATAGGGTCTCTTGGTATTTTCCTTCTGTGTGGATAGCACAATACAGATTTGTACAGTCATACTGATTATTCATGTCCATACAATTATATAGACAATCCATACATGTGTCCATAAAATTTTTATGGGCATGCCAAACATATATATAGCAGTCGTTTTTCCCAATTTAATGTGTGTTTGGTATCCATACGTGCTTGTACAATTCATATGGGTAGGATAGATCTGGTCAAAGTTTGATTAGATTTGTAACTTAATATGACCTAAGGAACTAGTGACAACCAACAATTGTAGCCAAACAAAAGATAGGAGGGAAAAAGAAAAGACCCTTGAAAATGAAATGAAGAATGAGTACAAGAGCAACATGAAATGAGACAAACATAGATGTACAAGAGTGTTGTACCGAGAAGGAAAACCCTAGAAAGTGAATAAGGGCAGTAAAAGAAGCATTGCCTGAACTAGGGTGCCACTACCACTAGAGGAGGTAGAAAGTTCTTCTCATCGTCTAACTTAATGGTATGGGCATCAACACCACGTGTCTGCTAAATATTTTCCTCTAGAAAGATGCCTAGACTAATAGGGTTGTGGTGAGTAATCATTGCTAACACAAACTACTCTTGATTACTCGTTGAATTTGAGGTGAAAGAAGAAGTAGAACCACTCCTCACATACAGGTTTGAAGAACTCCTACTATATTGGGAGAAGCTGGTAATGCTTCTCTGAGTAGGTGTTCTCGAGTGGTGATGCTTCTGAGAATCTTTCTTTCTCATAGGTTCTCTCAGTGTGGCACAATTTGGAGCCTTGTTGGTGCGAGCCAGGGAGCAATGCTGGATGGTTCTTACATTGTCCAACCAAGTGTCATGAAAAATTTCAATCCTCCATTATCTTAGATCCGATGAAAAGAGGAGGTGTTGTGGGTAGTTGCTCTAGAATTTCTCTGAAATAGGCACAATCTGAGAGAAAATGTTTCTCTAATTTGCAAGGCAAGGACTTTTTGATTGAAGTGTTTAAATAATGTTGATAAAACTCTACCCAAGTCCCTATAGATGCAATAAAACCACCCTATTATCTCATTTAGATAGGATATTTAAACATAAAGTGCTCCTTAGTCTCTACCTCAAGCAAAGAGAAAAGTCTACAAATCATTTGTGCCAAGGGAAGATGGTGATCTTTCTCAACCCTCAACTGATGTGAGCACATATAAAGCTTCTGAGAGGAAAGGGAATACCAACAGATGGAACTGGGGATAGTATGGCCAAACAAAGGAGAGAATTGTGCCTTTTGTTGTTTAGTTCTTGTCCCATATTTCTGACAGATAAGTGATTAAATGTGTATAAATAAGAGAATTACACTGGTTTATATTCACATCTTGTTCCATATTCCCAACTCATTCCCACTCGAGAAAGAAATTAATTTTGTCTCATGATTACCCTAATAATCATGACTGTGATACTGCATTAGTGCCACCATATCCAAGCCTTCTTGTTGTTGTCTATTATAAGTTATGGTTTGGTTTTAGTTCATGGGGCTCCCATCTCATGGATTGCTGAAACTGACTTTAGATTCATTGTCCAGTCCTTTTCTATAATATCCATCAAAATTGATAGGCTATCCACTTTGTCCACCATGGAAACTTTACCTCTACTAGCCACATCTCCCATTGGGCATCTATGCCCAAGCTAGTTGGTGGAATTGTCCAACTAGTGCCTGGATATGAATGAAATATGATCAATGTGATCCACCCTGCAACTTTGTTTGAGTCTTCTATTTTTTGCATTTGATAAAACTTTGGATGCATTATTTTTTATCCCTTGTTACCCTCTCTCTTTTCCATAGCATCAAAAGAAATGAAGAAGCTTATAGATTGGGAATGAGAATTTTTGCGGCCCATAAGGAAAAATGAGAATGCTACTTGCTCATGACAATGAAGATAAACATAATAGACATAAATTTATAGACAAGAACGGATGTTTGAGATTTAGGCCACTTCCTACATAATTATGTAATTTGTATTTATGACAGGAACAACTATCAACACTCTAGAGCCAATAATTAAGTTTCAAAATCAACTTTGGATTACAAGCGTCATAATATTCCTAACCAACAAATGGTCTCAAACTCTTGTTTGCAGCAAATGTACTTTTATTTTTATATGACAACCAAAAAGGGACATGACATTTTTTTAAATGAAAGGTCCAGTGTGATGTGTCAACTATGTTCTGACTAGACATGGTTAAATGCACCGGACATTATGTCTATAGGCTGTGTCTGCATATATATCTTATTTTAACAACTACTTTCAAAGATGGTTACTAGAAGCATACTCTGTTTTTACATACATGAAACCATGTATAAAATTATACTCCAAATGAAACATTATACTTACTCTAGGGCTACTGCATGGACATTTTATTATTATTGACAACTTTACAAGAAATAAAGTGGTTCAAAACCTACACACTAGATTATTTTTGCAAACTTATTTTTGACTATCATGAGGATTAGACAGTTAGTCAAAGCCTGTAAAATAATGCCTCCTTTACTTATATCAAATGACGCTACAATTTAGTGCCCTTTGTTATGTGCATGACCCTATATTTCTACCTTTTTTATAATACTATTGTGTTGTTGGAGTTATCAAAGTTTAAGAACATTGGTTTTCCAAACCTAAGTTGATTAACGACCTAAGGAACTAGTGACAACCAAAAATTGTAGCCAAACAAAAGATAGGAGGGAAAAATAAAAGCCCCTTTAAAATGAAATGAATAATGAGTACAAGAGCAACATGAAATGAGATAAAAATAGATGTACAAGAGTGTTGTCCCGAGAAGGAAAACCTTAGAAAGTGAAGAAGGGGAAGTAAAAGAAGTGTTGCTTGAACTAAGGTGCCACTACCACTAGAGGAGGTAGTCAGTCCTTCTCATCATCCAACTTAATGGTATGGACATCAACACCACGTGTCTACTGAATAATTTCCTCTAGAAAGATGTGTGGACTAATAGGGTTTTGTTGAGGAATCTCGGCTGATATCAAACTGCTCTTGATTACTGGTTGAAGTAGAGATGGAATAAGAAGTAGAACCACTCCTCATATACAAGGTTGTAGAACTCCTAATAATGCGGAGAAACTGTAATCCTTCTCTGAGTAGGTGTTCTGGAGTGGTGATGCTTCTGAGAATCTTTGTTTCTCATAAGTTCCCTCAACGTGGCAGAGTCTGGATCCTTGGTGGTATAGGCTAGGGAGCAATGTTGGATGGTTCTTGCATTTTCCAACCACATTTCATGAAGAATTCAATCCCCCATTATCCTAGATCTGATGAAAAGAGGAGGCATTGTGGGTAGCTACTCTAGAATTGCTCTGAAATAGGCACAATCTGAGACAAAATGTATCTCTAATTTCCAAGGAAAGGCATTGCTGATTGAAGTGTTTTAAGAATGTTGATAAAATTCTACCCAAGTCCTCGTAGATGCAATAAAACCTCCCTCTTATCTCATTTATATAGGAGATTTAAACATAAAGTGCTCCTTATTCTCTACCTCACGCAAAGAGCAAAGTTTGCAAATCATTTCTACCAAGGGAATATGGTGATCAGTTTCAGCCCTGAACTGATGTGAGCACATCTGAAGCTACCGACAGGAAAGGGAAGCCTAACAGATGTAACTATAGATAGTATGGCCAAACAAAGGAGAGAATTGTGTCTTCTGTTTTTTAGTTCTTGTCCCATATTTATGACAGATAAGTGATTAAATGTGTATAAAGGAGAGAAATACACCTATTTATATTCACTTCTTGTTCTAGATTCCCAACTCATTCCTACTCGAACAAGACATTTATTCTGTCTGATGATTACCATAATAATCATGATCATGATACTACATTAGTGTCACCATACCCAAGCCTTCTTGTTGCTATCTGTCACAAATTATGATCTGGTTTCAATTTATGGGGCTCCCATCTCATGGGTTGCTAAAACTAATTTTGCATACATTATCTAGTCCTTTTCTATAATATCCATCAAAATTGAGAGCCTATCCACTTTGTCCTCCATGCCAACTTTACCTATACAGCCCACATCTCCCATTGGGGATTAATGCCTAAGCTAGTAGGTGACATTTTCCAACTAGTGCCTAGATATGAATGAACTATGATCTATGTGATTTTCCTTGCAACTCTATTTGAGTCTCTTATTTTTGGCATTTGATAAAACTTTGGATGGATTCTTTTGTTTTTCCCTTGTTACCCTTTCTCTTTTCCATAGCATAGAAAGCATTGGAGAAGCTTATAGACTTAGAATGAGATTTTTTGCAGACCATAAAGAAAAATGAGAATGCTACCTATTGATGACACTAAAGATAAACATAATAAAAAGAAATTTCTAGACAAGAACAAGTGTTTGAGATTCAAGCCACTGCCTGCACAATTATGTAATTTGTATTTATGATAGGAAGAACTATCAACAATCCAGACCCAATCATTGAGTTTACAAATACAACTTTAGGTGGTAGGCATTATAATATTCCTAACCAACAAATGATCTCAAACTCTTGTTTGTAGCAAATGTGCGTTGCCTTTTATATGACAGCCAAAAAGGGACATGACATTTTGTTCATGAAAGGTCTAGTGTGATGTGTCAACTATGTTCTCACTAGACATGGTTAAATGTATGGGCCATTACGAATATAGGTTCTTTCTGCGTATATATCTTATTTTAACAACTACTTTCAAAGATGGTTGCTGGAAGCATCCTATCTTTTTACATGCATGCAACCATGTATAAAATTCTTCTCCAAATGAAACATTGAACCAACTGACTCTAGGGCTACTGCATGGACATTTTATTATTCTGGACAACTTTACAAGAAAAAAAGCGGTTAAAAACCTACACACCAGATTAATGTTGCAAACTTAGGTTTGACTGTCATGAGGATTATAAAAGTATTCAAAACTTGTAAAATACTACCTCTTCCTTTACCTATATCAAATGATGCTACAATTTACTGCCCTTTTTATCTGCATGACCCTATATTTCTTCCTTTTTTATAATATTGTTGTGTCGTTGGTGTTATCAAAGTTTAAGAACATTGGTTTTCCAAAACTAATATGATTATTGACCTAAGGAACTAGTGACAACCATCAATTGTAGCCAAACAAAAGATAGGAGGGAAAAAAATAAGCCCCTTTAAAATGAAATGAATAATGAGTACAAGTCAAACATGAAAAGAGATAAACATAGATGTACAAGAGTGTTGTCTCGAGAAGGGAAATCCCAGAAAGTGAAGAAGGTGCAATAAAAGAAGCGTTGTATGAACTAAGGTGCCACTACCACTAGAGGAGGTAGATAGTCCTTCTCATCATCCAACTTAATGGTATAGAGTCTGGACATCAACATCGTGCGTCTGCTGAATAATTTCCTCTAGACAGATGCCTAGAATATAGGGTTGGGGTGAGTAATCCTGGCTAACATCAAATTTCCCTTGATTACTAGTTGAAGTGGAGGCAGAAGAAGAAGTAGAACCACTCCTCACATATAGGGTTGAAGAAATCCTACTAGATGGGGAGAAATTGGTAATTCTTCTCTGAGTAGGCATTCTGCAGTAGTGATTCTTATGAGAAGATCTTTTTCTCATAGGTTCCCTCAACGAGGCACAGTCAGGAGCCTTGGTGGTGCAGGCCAGAGAGAAATATTGGATGGTTCTTGCATTGTCCAACCAAGTGTCATGAAGAATTTCAATCCCGCATTCTCCTAGATCTGATGAAAAGAGGACTCACACATGGTTACAAAAGGATAATAGTGACCTGGTTATCTGCAATAAATTAAAAAATATTTCCTGAGGATGCCCAACCTTCCCGGTCACATCCTTAGCTCTCTGACACAAATCTTCTTTGGTCTCCAATCTCACAAATTCCAAATATATCATTGCTCTAATACATTTTTGGGAGATAAAGTTAGCAAATCAAGAAACAATGTGACGCCTAATTGTGCAAAAATAACCTATAAAGGAACTAGAATAAGAAAGGCGAACCTAGAAAGACTGAACTTAGTTACACTTTCCAACATCATGGTGTTTGATCACATATTGTAGCTTTAAATGGGAAATCAAACCAATGCCAAACATAGAAACAATATTAATAAAGGAATTTGGAACATAGAAGGGACATTTTTAAAGGGGGAATTGCATAGAAAGGAGTGAATCATTTCAGACCATTATTTCAAGACCCTTCAAAAACTAACAAAGCATAAATCCTAAAGGTCATAACCCTCTTATCCTAGATTTCTTGATAAACAAAAAAATTAAGATTTGAATGCGGAGGTAAGTAAATATAAGCTTAAAGTAGTCCTATAGTCATTTAAGAAATAAAATAGTATACATCTAGATGGATGTAATGTAGAATTTTACTTGGGGTTTTACGATTTTTTGGAAGATGAACAACTGAGGGATATTGAAGAGTCAAGAACATTAGGGAAGATAATGGGGGCTCCAAATACTAATTTTATAGCCTAAACCCAAGAAAAATAAACTTGGAACTTATGATGATTATAGACCCATTTCACTGTGAAACTCTGTGTACAATATATTTAAAATATACTAGCCAACAAACTAAAAGAGGTCTTTTTAGAATTTATATGAAAAGAACAGTTTGGCCTTTTTCATAATAGAAAAAATCATGATACAATGTGAAAAACCTGAGAAGGATTGAATTCAGTAAATGTTAAAAAGATCCCAGATATGGTGATGAAATTGGACCTAGCAAAGATTTGAAACAAGTCAATCAGTTGTATCTGAGACAACTGATTATTCAAATAGAAATGAAAGTCCAAGTATTAGACTGGATGGGTCTTTGTGATAAGCCAATTTTTCAGTATTGATAAATGGCCACCTTTAAGATTCTTCTATGCTACAATGGAGCTGAGGGAAGGGTGTCCCATGTCTCCTTTTATTTTTTACTGGTAGTTATAGGGCTAAGCAGGATGATAAAAGCCTGTACGAGAGAGGTCTATGTGATAGTTATATGGGAACCAGTTAATTTTAACCCTCTTATAGTTATTACTTGTATACGAGTTGATACTATTCCATACAGGACTAGTAAAAGAAGTAATGAAATTTAAGGAAATTCCAGGGTTGTCTAGTAAATTGACAGTGATGGAGGTGAATACCCATTGTTTTATTTAATGGACTTGAAGACGATATAGAAAGAGAGTCTCATCAGATTTTATCTTTCCCATCAATCCCCTTTCAACAGAGTCTAATATACCGCGTATTTATCTAAAACCTAATAATTGCAAGTTAAGATATTGGGTTTCATTCAATGAGAAAATTTATGGAAAAGTGACAAACTGGTGCCATAGGAGACAAAGGTTGAGATGGGTGAAACCAATATTGGAAGGAATCAAAGCCTATTGGTTATCCTTAGCTCATAAAGAAATCTTGGAAAAGATTAGAAAGAAGTGTTTAAGTTTTTTGTGAACAGGGAAGGGAGAGAAAGAAGGTATTCCTCTGTGGAAGAGAGGGGAAAATAATAATCAGCATTGCCAAAGAAGTTGTAGGGTTGGGCAGTAAAAATATTCATCTGTTTGGGCAAGCTCTAGTTTCAAAGAGTATGTGGATATTGATGCATAACGAAGGATTGTGGGGAAGGTGATGATAACAAAATATATAACTCTTGGACCTTTGAAGCACTAGATCATAAAGGAAGAAAAATGCCATGGAGGGGCTTTTGTAGTTCAGAAAACAATGAATGTTTTTCTATTGGTGGCAAAGTGGCCAGTATGGAAAATAGGATGAGGTAACAAAGTGAAAATAAGGGAGGACCCCTAATCATGGGGCCTCAAAGCTAGTTATAGACTGTGCAAAGGGTATCCATAATCAAGAGAGCTTACTGTTTTCCCCAATCATGGAAAAAAATGAGGTAAGGAACAGGTTTCAAGAGGTCTTCTTTCTGCATGAATATAGAGAGCTTAGTAAGAAAGATAATAGGATTTCAACAGAAGCCATAAATCTGCAAGAATTCCTATAAGATTTATATCAAATTGATGAAAGGGGTCCTCTTCCTGAGACACCAAATCTCTATATTTAGATGAAGTTGATTGAAAGAAATTTTTATTGTCATTTTTCATTAAAAGAAAAATTTGTGTTTTTGTTGTGATATTTTGTAAACTGGAAAAGCATGCTTAAACCTTTGAAGTGGACCATATTTTCAGACCTAAATGGACTTTAAACGTTGTTACAGGAACTTTATGCCTAAGAGAAGGCCAAGGTCTAACTAGAAGACTATCATAACATACTCTCTTTAGACAGGTTTCACATTTGTGTTTGAAAAAGCAGTAAAGTGATCAGATCCTCTACAATGCCAAGGCAGAATGGCATGTATCTTTTTACTTCTCCTTGAAATATCAAATATATAGTCATTGATAAAAAAAAATCATAATGTCAGTCAAGAGTAAAGGGATATCTTGCCCATTATATTCCTAGAACAAGAAGTTGTTCTTTAAAGCAACTATAAAAAGATGCTTAAATTCCCAATATATGCCTGTAAAATATCTGGCCATTGGATACTAGAAATACTAAAGTTTCCCATTACATAACACCAACCAAATTAGCATCTAGTTCATACATTCTAGAAAAGCAAGTACTTGATAAATAGTGTTGTAATTTCCATCAAGATTTAACAGACATTATGCCCTTCACATTTTGGAAACAATTGAAAACTCACCCTTAAAGAAGAAAATGAAAAAAAAAAAGCCCAAAACTTGAAAATGACTAATCATTCATTGAGGGAAACTAAAAATCTATACAGAAACAAAGAACAAAAGGATAATAGTGACCTGGTCCTTGACATATGTCATTGTACTTGCAATAAATTAAAAACTATTTCCTTAGCATGCCCAACTTTCTCAGTCTCATCCTTAGCTCTCTGACATAGATCTTGTTTGGTATCCAATATCATAGATTCGAAATATCTTATTGCTCTAATACAATTTTGGGAGATCAAGAAACATTGTGATGCCTGATTGTGCAAAAAGTAACCTATAAAGGAACAAGAATAATAAAGGCAAACCTAGAAAGACCGAACCTAGTTACATTTTGCAACATCATGGTGTATGCCCACATACTGTAGTTTTAAAGGGGAAATCAAGACAATTTCAAACATATAAAGAATATTAATAAAACAATTTGGAAGATAAGGGTGGGGGGGGGGAGTTTTAAAGGGGAAATTGCAGAGAGAGGAGTAAATCATTTCAGTTCACTATTTCAACACACTTCAGAAACTAGCAAAGCAAAAATCCTAAAGGTCATAACCTTCTTATCCTAGATTTCTTGATAAACATAGAAATGAAGACTTGGATGCTGAGGTAAGTAAAGAGAAGCTTAAAGCATTCCTACATTCATTTAAGAAAGCAAAGAGTCTACATCCAGATGGATATAATGTAGAATTTTACTTGGGGTTTTACAATTGTTTGGAAGATGAACAACTAAGGGTTATTGAAGAGTCGGGAACATTAGGGAAGATAATGGGGGCTCCAAATACTACTTTTATAGACTAAATCCCAAGAAAAACAACCTTGGAACTTATGGTGATTATAGGCCCATTTCATTGTGCAACTCTGTGTACAATATATTTAAGAGATACTAGCCAACAAACTAAAAGGGGTCTTTTCAGAATTTATATGAAAAGAACAATTTGTAATTTTGCATAATAGATAAATTCATGATACAATCGGAACAACCTGAGAAGCTTTTAATATAGTAAATGTTAAAAAGATCCCAGAAGTTGTGATTAAATTGGACCTAACAAAAATTTAAAATAATGTCAATCAGTTGTATCTAATACAATTGATGATTCAAACAGAAATGAAAGTCTATGTATAGGACTGGATGGGTCTCTATGATAAGCCAGTTTTCCAGCATTGATAAATGGCCACCTTCAAGATTCTTCTATGTTACAATGGGGCTAAGGCAAGGGTGTCCCATGTCTCCTATAGGGCTAAGAAGGATGATAACAATCCTATAAGAGAGAGGATTATGTTATAGGTATATGGGAAACAAATAATTTTAACCCTCTTATAGTTATGACTTGTAGATGACATCATACTATTCTGTACAGGACTAGTAAAAGAAGCAATACAATTTAAGGAAATTCTGGTGTTGTCTAGTAAACCGATAGTGATGGAGGTGAATGCACATTGTTTTGTTTGAAGGACTTGAAGATGATATAGAAAGAGAGTCTAAGCAAATTTTATCTTTCCCATCAATCCCCTTTCAACAGAGTCTAATATAATTAGGTTTCTATCTAAAACCTAATCATTTCAAGTTAAGATATTGCCTTTGATTC
Source organism: Pinus tabuliformis (assembly GCA_031772625.1). Taxonomy (NCBI): domain Eukaryota; kingdom Viridiplantae; phylum Streptophyta; class Pinopsida; order Pinales; family Pinaceae; genus Pinus; species Pinus tabuliformis. The sequence goes on along the minus strand of CM062806.1, from coordinate 407,577,735 downwards.
TATGAGAAAGTGGATGGAAAAGTGACAAACTAGTGCCATAGGTGACAAAGGTTGAGACTGGTGAAACCAATATCGGAAGGAATCCAAGCCTATTGGTTATCCTTAGCTCATAAAGAAATGTTGGAAAATATTAGAAAGAGTTGTTTAAGTTGATTGTGAAAAGGGAAGAGAGAGAAAGAAGGTATTCCTCTGTGGAAGAGAGGAAAAAATAATAATTAGAATTGCTAAAAGAAGCTGGAGGGTTGGGCAGTAAAAGTATTCATATCTTTGGGCATGCTCTAGTTGCAAAGATTATGTGGATATTGATGCGTAATGAACAATTGTGGGGAAGGTGATGATAGAAAAAAAATATATACCTCAGATATCTTTCCAACTATCGGTGGGAGGAAAATACCAGGGTTGTGACCGATCATAGAGGCTGTCCACCATGAAAGGACATACAAGGGGGAGCTCCACTCCCTCCTTCAAGCAGGAAGTGGTTAGTAGGGGGAAAAAGCCCATGGAAAATGACAGAGAGTATTCAAAAGGAAAAGAGAGAAGCAACGAAGAAGAGCAAGAGGGAACCAAAGCAAGGGAGCATAATGAAACATTGGAGAATGTGGAAGATATCAGGGAGAAAAGCACTAAAGACAAAGCACACATGGGACCATGCAAACCCAAAGCAGTGGTAATTCCCAGAATCATTTTAAATGACCCAGCACTGTAGGCGCACAGGGATCATATGCAAACATATGCAATCATTTGTAAATTCATGGGGCTGTGGCCCACTAAAAAAGCTTTACAAATGTGGATTAAATACCACTGGAAACCAAAAGGCAGCATTGACCTACATCTTGGATCCAAGGGTTTTTTCACTGTAGTTTTTGCTAATATTGAAGACAAAGACAGAGTGTTTGAAGGAGGCCCTTACTTCTTTGCTGCTGCAGGCCTCTATATGAGGCCGTGGATCATGAACTTTGTTCCGGAACGTGAAACTTTCACCTCAGTCCCAGTCTGGGTAAGACTCTACTCTCTACCCCTTGATTACTGGCAAACGGAATCTCTATCAGCCATAGGAAACAAGTTAGGGCGTTTTGTCAAAGTTTCTGAGGCCACTAGAAGGGGAAAGTATACCTCCTTCGCTAGAATATGTGTGGAGATGGATCTCTCTGGAGCGTTGCTGGATGAGGTTATTCTGGAGGTGTTTGATGAGGAATGGACACAAACAGTAGATTACGAACACATTCCTTTCAGATGTCGCAAATGTCACGAGCATGGACATCTGGTCAGAGACTGCCCCCTCAATAAGATAGAGGATAAAAGTAAAGCTAATATAATGAAGGATCCAGAAAGCTTCTTCAAGGTGGTACACAAAGGAAAAGGGAGCAAAAGAGGACTAAGAACAAGCAAAGCCAAAGAGCAGCATGTTAACCAGAACAGGTTCCAAACCCTCGAAGTAGACGCAGATCCTACAGACACTGATAAGGCAGAAGCGGGAAACACAAGGGAGGAGGAGAAAGAAAAAGAAAAGGAGCAAATACAAGAGAATGACAATATAAAAGAACTCATGATGAGTAATGCTGAGCAGGCGATGGATCTTGACATGACCCAAAGTGAGACAGATATGGAGGACCATGATCTCCAGGAAATCCTTGAGAAAGAAAACCTAGATTTAGAAAGTTTTTTGAATCAAGGAACCAAAGAAGGGCTAGACTCATTACCTGCAGAGGAATTCAACAGGGTTCAGCAACTGTTTCTGTGGAGGACCCAAACTAAAGGATTGAACAGACTCAATCACAAAGAAAGACAAGGCAATGAAGGAGTGAAGATGATGAAAAATATGGCAGGACTAGCACCCAGAATCCCAGGAAAGAAGAGGGGTAGAAAAAAGCAGAATGAGCTGTTGATGGAATGCGGAAAGCTAATGATAGATTCAGGTAAGATGAAAGACCTATCCAGTTACTCCTTTACTAATCTTTAATTATGAAGTTCACTTCTTGGAATATCAGAGGTCTAGGTAGTAGAAGAAAACAAAGATTACTGAGTAATAGAATGAAACAAGCATCTCCGGATGTGATTTTCATACAGGAGACCAAGTGCTCCATTCAGAAGATAAGAGAGATGCATAGTAAATGGCTCAATAAATTTGAGTTTCTGGAAGTCAAGGCAGAGAATACAGCAGGAGGTATTCTCACTCTGTGGAATCCACAAAAGATTGACTTAATAGATGCAGAGGCATCTAGAGATTATTTATCTGCAATTTTTCAACCAGTAGGAGTTAAGGAAACCTATCTGGTTACAAATGTCTATGGCCCACAGAGATTGGAGGCTAAACTAAGGCTTCTTAATTCTCTGGAGACTCTCAGAAACAGACATGCAGGAATACCCTGGATCTTAGGGGGTGATTTCAACATGATTAAGTCACTCACGGAAAAAAAAGGGGGAACCAGAGTTCTAGGCAAAGACTCTGTGGCTTTTCAAACCTTTATTGATGAAATGAAGCTGGTGGACATTGAAATGCACAATGGCATCTTCACATGGAACAATAAAAGAGGAGGAGAGTCTCAAGTAGCCTCCAAATTAGACAGATTCATCATCTCAGAAGATCTTATGCTCAATGACAAGGAAATGGTAGCTGGAGTGCTACCCTTTGGGGGTTCTGATCACTGGCCGATACAAATGGAGGTGCAGGGCATTGGTAAACCCAGGAATAGACCTTTTAGATTTGAAAATATCTGGCTATCCCACCCAAATTTCATCAACAATGTAACCAAGTGGTGGGCAGAGGATTTAAATATTCAGGGTTCCAAAATGTTTATCCTTTAGAGAAGATTAAAACATATCAAGCTACAGCTCAAGGACTGGAACAAGACTGAATTCGACAATATCTTTGAAGAGAAAAAGATGATTGAAAGTAAACTGCAGGAACTTAACCAAGGCCTCATTAAAGAAGGCTATGACAAAGCTCGACATGATCAAGCCACCAGATATCAGCAGCAATGGGAGAATTTATGCAGTCAAGAGGAATTTTTTTGGAAACAAAAATCTAGAATCCAATGGCTAAAAGAAGGTGAACGCAATACCAGATTTTTTCACAAATCCACCATGGAAAATAGAGCACATAATAGAATTGCTCTGATTAAGGATGAAAGAGGAAACAATCTCAATTCTCATGAAGAAATTGAGGCAGTGCTACTCCAGCACTTTAGAAACATAGCTCAGGAAACCTGTTATGACAGAGAACACTATATCTAGAAAATCACCAAGAACATTCCCAGGATAGTCTCTAGAGAGGACAATGTTAACCTTTACAAGCCTGTGACAGAAGAGGAGGTTAGTGGGGTTCTCAAAGAAATGCAGAATGGTAAGGCACCAGGCCCGGATGGTTTCAATGTCAATTTCTTTAAATCTTGCTGGAATATAGTTAAACTAGACATTCTGTAGGTAGTGGAAGACTCCAAGAAGCATAGAACCATTTTGAAAGCTCTGAATTCCTCCTTCATAGCCCTGATCCCTAAATAGGAGTAGGGTCAAACCCCATATAGATTCAGGCCAATAGCTCTATGCAATGTGGTTTACAAGATAATTTCAAAGGTGGTTGCTAACAGGCTCAAACCCCTCTTACCTGCATTAGTTTCGGGGGAACAATCAGGATATGTGGAAGGAAGGAAAATTCTTAATAATATCATCCAGGCTCATGAAGGGGTGCACTCACTGACTAGTAAGAAAAAAGTTGGCATGATCATGAAACTCGATATAGCCCAAGCTTATGATAAACTGAATTGGAATTATATCAGGAAGGTTATTATTGCTTTTGGGTTTGATCACAATTGGGTAAGATGGATCCTGGCTTTGATCGCTTCTAGTTTTTCAATTCTTGTCAATGGCTCTCCCTCGGAGACTTTTACCCCATCCAGAGGCCTCAGGCAGGGTGATCCCCTTTCTCCCTTTCTCTTCATTCTTATGATGGAAGGTCTAGGTAGAGCCATAAAGGATGCTAATGATGCTGGTAAGGTCAGGGGTATACAACTCTTTGACAATGGTCAAGCCTTAACCCATCAACAATTTGTCGATGATACCATGCTGCAAGGAATACCCACTGTCAAAGAAGCTCTTGCCTACAAACAAATCCTTAAGGACTTTGCCAAGGCCTCTGGCTTGGAAGTTAATCTTTCCAAATCTAAGATCTTCTTCTTTAATACTCATATTTCCATTCAGAGGAACATTTCCAGAATTCTGGGTTTCCAAAGAGACTCTCTCCCCTCGAAATACCTGGGGGTGCCTTTCACTGCCAAACTACTTCCCAAAAGTATTTGGGAATCGATTATCAGTAAGCTACATGACAAAACTAGGAAATGGACTATAAGATCTTTAAATTTGGCTGGTAGATTGGTCCTCACAAAGGTTGTGCTTCAATCAATCCCAATCTTTATGCTTTCGGCCATCCCTGCTCCCAAAGGTATTCTGCATCAAATGAGAAACATACAAAGAGACTTCCTTTGGGGCAAGGGGGAAGATAAGAAGAAATGGGCCTTAGTTTCCTGGGACAAAATTTTCAAACCCAAAACCCACGAGGTTCTTGGATTAGATGATCCTAAGATTCTTTGTAAGGTTCTAGGGGCTAAACTTTGGTGGAGATGGATAAAGGAACCAGAAGCACAATGGGCCATTACTTGGAAAGAAAAATATGCAAGTACTTGGACTGTTAATGAACGCATAAGGATGGATGGGAATATCAGAGGATCTCATATTTGGAACAAAGCCTGGGACAACAGAAGATTGATTCAAGACCATAGCTTCTGGGAAATTAGAGAGGGAGACTTGGCCTTATTCTGGGAGGATAGATGGAAACAAGAACCTATTCTCTTACAGGAGGACTTGAAGGACCTCAAAGCAGAGACTGATGCTAAGGAGCTCACCCAAGTCAGGGATTTTTGGGATCAAACCAACAGTGCAGGGAAGTGGAGAAATTGGCGAAAATTAGACCTCCGAGAGGACAGGCATCTTTTAACCAAAGCTGAAAGACTGATGAAAATGTTGGAGCAAAGGAAAATTCTGGTTTCTAGGGGGCATGACCAACTGAGATGGGGCAACAACAATGAAGGGAACTTCAATCTTAAAGAGGCTAAATTCATTCTCCTTGAACTCGATCCCCATGCTCCTAATAGGCTCTGGAAAAACCTTTGGAAGCATCTGGGTTGGATGAAAATTAAACTCTTTTTGTGGCTGGTTCTTCAAAGGAAAATCCTGACTTGGGATAATATAAAGAAAAGGGGATTCCTAGGGCCTTCTAGATGCCAGCTCTGTGAGGCCCAAGAGGAAACCATTGAGCATCTTCTCAACAATTGCTCTTTCACCTCCGGATTATGGGATTCTTTTGCAGTTATCTTCCAACAATCTGACAGAGATATGGGAAGCCTTTTCAACACTCTCACCAAATGGAGAAAGAACTTTTCGGATAATGAAGTTCTTGGTTCTGCTTGGGCTCTTACTCCAAGTTTCATAATCTGGAATGTTTGGAAAGAAAGGAACAACAGGATATTCAAGAATGTTAAGAACTCTTCCCAGAACATCTTTGATAGAATCCTAAAACAGATTAAGGAAACAGTTAGTATCACCATCAGAAATCTTCCCTCGAACCCCCCTTCAGCCATAGACTGGAGGATTCTCTGCAGGCTAGATTTGCAGGGACTGGTTCCTCAGGGCTCTGTCAGGAATGGGTCAATGGGGGACCCGGAACTTGACTTCTGGCATCCTCCCCCTAAGGGCTTTCTCAAATTCAACATCGATGGGGCCTCCAAAGGTAATCCGGGCAAGGCAGGCCATGGAGGGGTGTTAAGAGACGACAAGGGAGATATTCTTTTTATCTTTTATGGAAACTTAGGAAAAACCACCAACAACATGGTGGAGTTAATGGCCATGGAGCAAAGTCTTGAGTTCCTGGTTCAGGGAAATCGGCAAAACACAATCATTGACACAGACTAGGAAATCGTCATCAACTCTGTTAGAAGAATAAGCTGGGGAACAAGACCAGAAAGCCTCTTCAAATTGGAGGCTTATTCAAGTCTTCCAAAGGATTCATAATCATCTACAGAGCCTGAGAACAATCAAATTTTCACATGTGATAAGAAAAGAAAGGCCAACAAGCTAGTGGATTGGCTAGCTAATCAAGGAGTTGTCTGCACAGATAATAGGGCAGTGATGAATTGGTTCGATTCCCGTAATAACAGACTAAAAACGGACTGTGAAAACCAAGCTATTGAAGACAGTACAATGTTCCTTAAGAGAGTAATGGAGATGGGTATGGTCAACCAGCAGGGGCCGGCTCAAAGGCATGCTCACAATGGGGTTTTTTTATTCTAGTTCGGATAAGATAACCAGGGTTTCCCTGTTTAAGGGATGCACAGAGATTTACAGGTGTTTTGACAAGGATAAAGGTGCTTCAAGGGAAGCTGAAAGGTAAGAGTTGTATGCTTAGCGCTTCGGGTCTTGAAGGGTCTTCGTTGTGTATGTCAGGGAGCAAATGATTCTTGTTGACCGTGAAACCAGTGTTTCCTTTTCCTGGTCTCTCTTTCCGCAGCCTGGGTGGTTTTCTGTTGATCGCGGCTCGCTCAAGTGGAAAGTGGTTTCTGCTTTTTGGGAGCGATCCCACTCAGGCAGTGCCACGTGGTGTTGGGGTCGGGTGGATTACCACCGTTATCGCACGCTAACTTCTGGGTTAGTTGGTAGGTGCGATATCCTGCTCCACCGTCAGATCTCTTCAAGGCATTTCAACGGTGCTGATTGTTCGACTTTTGGCGAGCGGTTTTCTCCTGCGGCTTGGGTCCATAACCGTCAGATTGTTTGGACATGTTCCATGGTCGTGTTTTATAGAGGACGGGCCAGTCATTCGGTGACGGTGTTCGTCGGGGGACAAGAGATTCTCCTCCCGGGCTTTAGTACTCATTTCTACGCTTTCGGGCGGGTTTTTGGCCGTTTCTGGTGCTTTTTCAGGGGTTATTCTCGGTCCAACTCCTTTTTCTTCTTTCCTACTTTGGAGGTTTGTTTTTTGTTAAGATAGGGACAGTGTAAAGATGTTTTGCAGTTTCCCTTTTTTCTCAGAGTTTGAGAATTTTGTACTACTCTCTGTACTTTATTTTGTAATTAATGAATAGAAGGTACGACTCTTGCATTAGAAAAAAAAGATGATAGAAAAATATATATCTCCTGGACCTTTGAAGCACTAGATCAGAAAGGAAGAAAAATTCCATGGAGGGGATTCTATAGTTTATAAAGTAATGAATGCTTTTCTATCGGTGGGAAAATGGTCAATATGGAAAATAGGATGAGGTAACTAAGTGAAAATAAAGGAGGACCCCTAATCATGGGGGCCTCAAATTTGGTTATAGACTGGCAAAAGGGTATCAACAAGATGGAGAGCTTACTGCTTGCCCCAATCATGGAAAATAATGAGGTGAGGAATAGGTTTGAAGGGGTCTTCTTTCAGTATGAATATAGAGAGATTAATCAGAAAGTTGATCAGCTTTCAATAGAAGCCCTAACTCCACAAGAATGCCTATGAGTCTTATCTCAAATTGATGAAAGGGGTCCTCTTCTTGAAGAGGCCAAAAATCTGTATTTATATGAAGCTGATAGGAGGAAAGTTTTTTTGTCATTTTTCATTTAAAAGAAAAAATTGCATTTTTGTTGTGATATTTTGTAAATTGGAAAAGAAAGATTAAACCCTTGAAGTGGACTGTATTTTCAAACCTGAATGGACTTTAAAGGGTCTTCCAGGTACTCTATGCTGGAGAGAAGGACAAGGTCTAACTAGAAGACTATCATAACATACTCTTTAGATAGGTTTAAGATTTTTGTTTGAAAAATAAGTAGAGTGATCAGATCCTCTATGGTGCCAAGGATATTCTTGAAACATATACTCCTTAACTGAGAGAACAAGGAAAAAACCAATGAGATTTGAATTTAAGTGAGCCTTAATACTCATTATTGCAGAGGCCAAAACTCTCACCTTTCAATCCAACCACAATGCAATACCAATGATAATCAATCCAACTTCAGGCTTGGATGTAGAATGGGATGGAAGAAGAATTCTTGAATTTTTTAGTGAGTTTGATGGGTTAAGTATTACTCTCAAGAAACCCGATGGTCTAAATATGAAAAATCAAGATGGACACTCCCTCTTGGTATATTATTTTCAAGCAACTAGGGAACACCATTAAATAAGGAAAGCCCTCAAGTCTTCGTCTTCATCCCTTCTCTCTGATAAAACTATATGTAGCAATTGTTGGCCTCATCAAGAGTCCCTGAAGCCTATCACTCATATGTAAGTGTTGCGAGTTCAAGCTCACCACTAGACTAGATAGGATGAGGTAACTAAGTGAAAATAAGGGAGGACCCCTAATCATGGGGGCCTCAAAGCTGGTTATAGACTAGGAAAAGGGTATCAACAAACTGGAGAGCTTATTGATTGCCCAAATCATGGAGAAAAAAGGAACAAGTTTGAAGAGGTCTTCTTTCAGCATGAATATAGAGAGCTTAATGAGAAAGCTACTAAGCCTTCAATAGAAGCCTTAAGTCTACAAGCATTCCTATGAGGGTTATCTCAAATTGATGAAAGGGGTCCTCTTCCTAAAGAAGCCAAATCTCTATATTTAGATGAAGCTGATTGAAAGAAAAAAAAATTGTCGTTTTTTATTTATAGGAAAAAATTGCATTTTTATTGTGATATTTTGTAAACTGGAAAAGCAAGCTTAAACCTTTGAGTGAACTGTATTTTTAGACCTGAATGGACTTTAAAGGGTGTTACAGGTACTTTATTCCTGAGATAAGGCCAAGGTCTAGCTAGAAGACTATCATAACATACTCTCTTTAGTTAGGTTTGAGATTTTTGTTTGAAAAACAGGTAGAGCTATCAGATGCTCTGCGGTTCCAAGGGTATTATTGAAACCTATACTCCTTAACTTCGATAACAAGGGAAAAACCAATGATATTTGACTTTGAGTAAGCCTTAATCCTCATTATTGCAGAGACCAAAACTCTCACCTTTCAATCCAACCACAATGCAATACCAATGCTAATCAATCCAACTCTAGGCTTGGATGTAGAATGGGATGGAAGAAGAATACTTGAATTTTTTAGTGAGTTTGGCGGGTTAAGTATTACTCTTAAGAAAACCAATGGTCTAAATATGAAATATCAAGATGGACACTCCCTATTGGTATATTATTTTCAAGCAACTAGGGAACAAGAATGAATAAGGAAGGCCCTCAATTTTTCATCTTCATCCTTGCTCTATGATAAAACCATATGCAATAATTGTTAGCCTCATCAAGTGGACTTGAATCCTATCACTCATATGTAAGTGTTGCAAGCTCAATCTTACCACTAGACTAGATTCTTAGGATGAGGTAACTAAGTGAAAATAAGGGAGGGCCCCTAATCACAGGGGCCTCAAAGGTGGTTATAGATTGGGAAAAGGGTATCAAAAAGATGGAGAGCTTCCTACTTGCCCCGATCATGGAAAAAAATGAGGTAAGGAATAGGTTTGAAGAGGTCTTCTTTCAGCATGAATATAGAGAGCTTAATGAGAAAACTGATAAGCTTTCAATAGAAGCCCTAACTCTACATGAATGCCTATAAGTGTTATCCCAAATTGATGAAATGGGTCCTCTTCCTGAAGAGGCCAAATCTCTATATTTAGATGAAGGTGATTAAAAGAATGTTTTTTTGTCATTTTTTATTTAAAAGAAAAAATTGCATTTTTGTTGTTATATTTTGTGAACTGGAAAAGAAAGCTTAAACCTTTGAAGTGGACTATATTTTCAGACCTGAATGGACTTTAAAGGGTGTTACAGGTACTTTATGCCTGAGAGAAGGCCGAGGTCTAACTAGAAGACTATCATAACATAATCTCTTTAGATAGGTTTGAGATTTTTGTTTGAAAAATAAGTAGAGTGATCAAATCCTCTGTGGTTCCAAGGTTATTCTTGAAACCTATACTCCTTAACTTCGAGAACAAGGAAAAAATCAATGAGATTTTAATTTGAGTGAGCCTTAATCCTCATTATTGTAGAGGCCAAAAATATCACCTTTGAATTCAACTACAATGCAATACCAATGCTAATGAATCCAACTCTAGGCTTGGATGTATAATGGGATGGGAGACGAATACTTGAATTTTTCAGTGAGTTTGATGGGTTAAGTATTACTCTGAAGAAACCTAATGGTCTAAATATGAAAAATCAAGATCGACACCCCCTCTTGGTATATTATTTTCAAGCAACTCGGGAACACCAATGAATAAGGAAGGCCCTCAATTCTTTGTCTCCATCCTTTCTCTCTGATAAAACTATATGCAACAATCGTTAGCCTTATCAAGAGGCCTTGAAGCCTATCACTCATATGTAAGTGTTGCGAGCTCAAGCTCATCGATAGACTAGATTCTTAGCAATGATATATTTATCAATGAATATTACAAATCTTACTTTCAGTTGTTTTTTGAAGAATAAGATCACTTAGCCTTATATATAAATAGTTGAAAATTAATCTATGAAACTTGTTACTAAGACAATATGAGAAAACCTACTCCTATGCAAGCTTGCCTAAGGCCCCTATCCTTATCCACCAAGGAGAAACCTAACAAGGGTCTCTTCACCAACCAACTTTCATGTTATCTTAAAGATGAACACCATTAGCCCTAGCCTACTAGTTTATGTATCACAAACAACAAGCCAACCATAGCTAAATGGACCCACATCACTATACCTAGAGCGAAAATGATGGGAATAGTATTTCGCGGGTGTTGGCCATTTTATTAATGAGGTATGAGGGCATTATTTTTTCTACAACCCCCAATATGACACCCAATATTATCTTTTTTTCGACATGACATATGGGTTGGGAAAACCCAAGTGAGATGGGACCCTTGTAAGGAAGGCCTCGTACTTCGTTGAACTCAACAGTGAGGCGAAGCCTTGTTGGCTCTATAGATCTACTAAAATAACAAATTTTAAACCCTATAAGATCTTTAAATCCCTAACACTTGCAATAGTACCCATGCTAAGAAGGCTTGAAATTTGAAATAGTTTACGATCAATAGTGCCTTTTTTATTAGTGTGATTCAACCTCTCTGCAGGAAACAAAATTGCAGAAGGAGGCTACGAATTTATTAACAGACATGCAACAGTGGGTTGTCCTCCCAATGTTATTAGATATAATACACTCATTGATGGTCACTACAAGACAGGTATAGTTGGAAAAATGTATAAACCAAAAGAGATTCTTAATGAAATGTTGGTGAAGGGATTATTTCCTACCCAGGTTACTTACAACACTCTCATTGATGGTTACCGCAAGGAAGGAGACACGACTGTTGCATTCAAGATGCTTGAGAAAATGAAGGAAAATGGAATTTTTCCCAATGTTGTCACTTACAATGCCCTATGAACTTGGCTTAAATTATCTAGATCAAGCACTTACCTCCTCACATAGGCTTGTTTCACCATGGTTGTCTGGGATTCGAGGAATGCCACTTTCATTGGCAAGGGAATCCCTAAAATTGACATCTTCTAAATTTCCTTCTTCATTCTGAAAGAAAAGTTAATTACCAAATGCAATCATTAGACCATCCCATCAAGGTATAACCAAAGAAAAAAATCAAGGAATTTAATGTTCCATTTATTGTTTGTTGTGTTTATTCTGCAAACTTCACCTCCATTTGAGGCATCTCCTTCAAAGGTTCATCTTCTTCCTCATCACCATCTGAAAGGATTTTATGATGAATTTCCTCTGAAAGGTCCTCAGAAGATATATCATCCTCAGAACTTTGCAACACTCCATTGGATCCCTTCCCAACCCTACTTCAAGTCATCAATCAAAATTGTTGTCAAAAACAAACCTTTTAATCTAATTACCCACTAAATCCTCTTTCCTGTCAACAAACATATAACATTTAAAGTTGTGAAAGATAAAAATTGAACATGTAAGTCCCACTTTTGTTCAAGCTGGAGTTTTTGAAGAGGGATCTTCTCCAATACAGATAAAATTTATTTCCCAACAATTGGCTATGTTTAAAAGAAGCATTTGGTGTTTCTAACACAAAATAAATAAAAGTTATGCATATGCATTTTAAACACATCGCGAATTATTGCAACCTAAAAGAGTATCTAGGCCAAAAGAGGTAACAAAATGACAACAATCAAGAAAAACGCGTAAAATATATTGGGATTTAGGATGTATTTCCTCAAGGTTAGATTTATTTTTCTGCAAAGAAAATGGGTACCCACATTGAAATAATATGTGAATCAAAGCCTATCAAACACATACAACAGACTATTCATGTAATGATCTGACTTTTTGTCTTTTTTCTTTTCCACTGTATTCAAAGATTCAAAATATATTTTGTATTTTCCTTGTGAACCCTCCTCCTCCTCCTCCTCCTCCTCCTTCCTCTTCTCCTCCTCCTTCTCAAGGGAGCATGAAGTTGTTATGAGCAAGTCATATAATGATTCTGCTATGAACTCATCTTTGCTAATTGGGTTCTTCTTTAGCTTCTTACTTTGTTGTTCTTATTCATGAATGATTTTCCTGGATTTGTTTTTGTTTTGAGTGATTCATTTCTACGTATTTATTAGAAACTTGATTATCTTATGTTGTTTCCCTTGTATGCTCATTTATAGAAGCATGGCCTTTCAAGTTTTCATCATCTTTGTCGCTTTTAGAAGCAGAGTATTTCATGGATGTGTTTATGGTTTGAAGAATGCTAGTTACAGTGTGGACATTATCAACTTGATGATCTTTTTTATCACCCTCCTTGTCCACTTCACATAAGAGATTGCAAAATTCGTTTTGGGAAATTCATTGTTCCTCTGCATGTTGTATTTTCTCCAAACTAGTAGTAAACCCTTGACCATTACTCACGAACTCACTAGCATTCACGTAGTCCATGAGATCACTGTCATCAACAATCTTATTTTGATAAGTAAGAGGAAATTTCCTTCTATCATTACCAAGGGCTCACCCTGATCTCTTCAACCTTTTCAACTTTCCCTTCTATCATTACTGGTTAATGGTCCTATTTGCAGTAACACTCAGATCAAATTTGAGTCAGACCATATTGACACTCCGCTAATTATTTGTAGCACTAGGTGAAGAAATAAGATGAGAAAAGCTTAAAATAGAAATCCCGCACTAAAATATCTTAGCAGACCTATAATGAAAACCCTAGAAGAGAAACCCTGGAAAAAACATAGACACAGAGGAGTGCTTGGGAAAGTAAAAATCCAAATACTTCAATGTCAAATGGGTACTCTACAAGGCATATATTTTCAGTAATAGATGATTTGAAACATTGTAATCAATAGGAAAAATAACATATGAAATAGCTTTGCGCCCATCATATATACCATTACAATACAAAAATATCAAAGACATAATGGAATGAAAGGTCCATACATTTACAATTTATCGGTGGACTCTATCTCTCCAAAGATGAGTGAGCGTCAGATGTGAGTGTTGAAAAACGAGAATGGTGGGATACGATGATCCATAAATTGATTGAATGTGTTGCAAGGTCCAATAGTAGCATCAGACATACAAAGATGCCTCTAGGAAATTCCAGCGCCAAAATTTTGTCGAAAACTTTGATTTGGTTTAAATGTAGAGAATTTACCACAACATGGGCCAATTTAGCGATATGCGTGGGCTCTCGCCAAAGTCTCATTAGATGTTGGAAATGAAATTATAGGTCCCATTCCAATCCCATAACTTTGTAAAGTGCTAGTTAAAGTAGGCATAAAACAATTATGAGAATTTGGAGCACTAAGGATGAGTGGGCTCCTTGAAATAGCCTACTTGTTATGTGAGCTTATCCTCGGTAGAGCGAAGGGTTATTTTCCTCATTAATGGTGAAGAAATCATTGAAGTAACAAAATTCTATATTCATAGCCTTTTAGAAATCACACTAAATGATTAGGATGGTGATGGAAGCAATTTGTTTTAAATTAAAAGTATATTATGATTAAGATTGTGATGGTGGTAATTTGTTTTAAATAAAAAGTATATTAATTATATGAATAGAAGTGTTAATATAACTATTTTTTTGGTTTATTAAATATGTGATTTTTGCGTTAAGAGTTATTTTATAACTCTAGGGTAGAGATGTAATGTAATGTTTTGTAAAGATTTTGGCTCAGTCAAATTACATAAAAATAAATATAAAATTTATAATTATAATTATTAATAAAACATTTAGACTAGGTTAAATTACATAAAAATATGAAAAGCCATTTTAGAGTGAAAAGGGATTCGATCGCTCCTTGTGTCGGGTAGATCCAGAGTTAAGATGGATCTAGGTTGGTTATATAAGGTATGATATTTTTTATTTGAATAATTTAGTATGATTATGATAAGTTTATGTTTCAATTTTAATGTTGTCCACTCTTTAAAATAATAGCTAATGTGTTTTCTAACTCAAAACATGAAGAGGTAGTGACCTTTCTTTTTTTTTCCTTCTTTTAAATGTGTTTCCATTCAACCTAGTGACCTATGACTTTTGGAGAAGACACTAGCTCTAAATGCCTTAGTACTTCTATGTTGAATGGTGAACTTAGATATTTTTTGATGGTATTCCTATTATTGATGTCAGAAATGTGGATCTGAGGGATGTAAGAACACAATAGATAAACATGAAAATATATGAAGACTTGTAAAAATGCATTAAGATAGGAAAGATATAAACCCAACTAACCCGTGATATCAACTCCAAAGTTGCAGGCTTCAACTAGGAATTAGTTTTTTCCCGCCTCTAAATTTAACACTGCAGATGGATTCAAAGAAGGGGGTCTTTGAATCTATTCGCAGTGTTAAACTTAATTTAGAGACAAAAGGGTATTCGTAATTTTAACACTGTAGAAAAATTCATAGACCCCTTTGTCTCTAAATTTTAACACTGCAGATAGATTTGGAGACCCCTATAGTGAAATGTAACACTTTGGTATCATTATTAATTTTGTCATTTATTATCTAGTCATATATTTTAGTCCTAGACTAAATTAGTCATTTAAGTTAGTCATTTTTAGTTTAGTCACTTATTATCTAGTAGTATATTTTATCCCTAGACTAAATTAGTCGTTTAATTTAGTCATTTTTAGTTCGGTCACTTAAAATTTCTCAAATTTAGTAGTAATTCACTTGAAATAATTGCAGTGACTAACGTTTTTGGTCACCTAGTCATTCATTTCATCATTTTCTACTAATGTATTTCCGTCAACAATCTTTGGCAACATGATTAGATAAAGTATTAATCAATCAATAATGATTCTTTAAAAGTGATGTTTTAGCAGCTATTCATGTGCAAACATTAGATGTAAATATAATATCACGACATGCTTCTTTTAACAACATTTTTCATGTATAAAAAATTATTATCAAGCATGTCAAAATAATTACCCCATTACTATGATCATTCTCACACCAACACACGTTCATATCCAAAGGAAACCACTGTAACCATCCATTTCACCTAAAAGATACTAGAAAATTATCTTTATTTTTCATTGCATATAATTAGATAAACACTTATTCCAAGAGAGCTAGCCCCTTAGCTTCTTCTTTGTGTATGTAACTAAGTAATATTTCCAATACAGTAAATGTTCCCATCCATTTCACCTAAAATATACTAGAAACTTATCTTTATTTTTCATGCATGTAATGAGATAAGAACTTATTCGAAGAAGAGAGCTATCCCCTTAGCTTCTTCTTTGTGCATGTAACTAAGTAATATTTCCAATACAGTAGATGTTCCCTTCTAAGGGGAACCTAAAATTATGTAAATGTAAGTCCCTTTTCGAAAAACATCTTTTCCAAGATAGAGATATTTACAAAATCTATTATATGCACAAAGACATGCATTGTTCTAAACCAGAACGAATGTGTTAGTCACTATTTCTTGCATGCAGATATATGTATTTTACAAAGGAAAGCTAGTACATTTATTCCTAGTAACTACTTGTTTTACTTTCCATAATACTTTCTCTTTTCTGCACGCAAATCCATATTTCTCTTTAAAAGATCTAACACAATAGTTCTACAAACCCATGTTTCTCTTTAAAATATCTAACACAATAGTTTTTTTCCCAAAAGAAAAATAGTAATTTTATTAATGAAAATAAAATTACATGTTGCATATGTTGTGATGCATTTCATCGGAAAGTCAACAACAACTGATCACAAATTCAATGAAAGAAAAAAATAATGTACAAATGGGGAGAAAATCACGATTTTCTCCTTTTTTTTCTTCTCAACCATGCGCCACTCCCCTTGAGTTGGCAACAAAGATATAAGTGCAAGCGAAGTGTCAGCCTCAGGTGGAGGGTTATCTTTATCAGAATTAGAGTTGTCTGATGTATGTAGTCATTTGGATCGACTGGTATCCATTGTATCTGGTATATTTTCCAGCTGTGATTCCATTGGATCTTGTCGATTTAATTCCTCTAATTCTGTCTCTTTTTTCATCTGATTGTTCTCGTTCGGTATGGCATGTTCCACATCAGCTTCCTCCACCTCATCAGAGACTGGTGGCGGAAATTTCCATCCCTTGGGTTGTTTCCCTGTTTTATTTTTTCTTTAGGTATCGTTTTTGGCTTCAGGGCACGTATTTTGTAGGTGTCATGTTTGTCGGGATTTCTGCATCTAAAGGTTGTATTTTCATAGTCTAGTATCTGTATCTAGCACCTCTATTTGTGTTTTAGTTGTATGCGTCTAGAAAGGCTTTGCTGAGTCTACTTCCACACAAATTTGTGCGAATGTGAAAATTCTTTCCTCCGGTCTTTGTGTGTCCATTTTAATGTATCGCCCAATGGTATTTCCTATACTGGTAAGGACTTGTTGGTTCCAAAGATGTAATGGGAGATTTCGCAAATGAACCCAAACTGGCATCTTGGAAACAACCATAGTATTTACATCAAATTCTGGAAACCATGGTGTGATGAAGAGACTCGTGGACCCCAAGAACCATGGTCCTTCCCATAATATAATGTCTCTAAACTCTATTGAAGAATTCACAATGAACAACCCCTTGGAACAAAGGTGAAATTCATAGTGAGTAGTCCAGTTTGTGAAAATCCAATGAAAAAGCTCAACAGGTTTTGGCCAAAAAGAGTGGAATCGATAAATAATAGATTGTTTTTCTAATGTATTACAATGCTCATCTGTTTCTAGTATATCTATGTTTAATTCTGGGATATAATTTAGTTGCTCCACAATATATGGACTGGGTTTGGTTGCAGCTTGCTTTGGTGTCGATGAAGGTGTATTTCTCCCATGGAGGATGTTCTTGAAAAAAAATCATCCATTTTTGTGCTTCTGATGTGTTTCTGTATTTTTTGTTGAACTGATCCCAATGCCTCCTACTATATGATTTGTTTTACTGTAGTCTGTTACACCACCTCTCAACGTCAAATTGGGTTTTATAGTAGACACAGGAAAAATATTGTAGTTTGTGAGGGGTCTAGGGACCTGGAGTGCTCTGCCCCAGAAATCAGATGTTGTAATCCAACAGGATATCCAATATGATGGAAGATGAGATTCTTCAAATGTAACACAAAGTCTGTTGCATGAACCAAAACCAAAAGTGACATCCCCAAAGGGGTTTTAATAAAAAATTAAAATCGAAGAGAATTTACCAAAGGTGAGGGTTTTGTTTTTGTCTGGAGATGGCTAGGCCGAGCAGCGTCAGGTGCATCGCATTGTATTGAGGTCTCTGTCAACTACTTCTGGAATATATTGCCCTGTTTCTCGTAGCGAGTCTCCCTTTTATGATCAATAGACCACCCAAAGAAAGGTAGCATGAACAACGCAGAAGGCCCTGGTGATTACGTGATGGTAGGGAGCATTATTTGTTCCCCCACATACAGTCTGTAAAGTAGGACCGACCAAGGCACACGAGTATGTTTGATCTTGAAGCACTGAAATAGTCAGTAGTCCTGGTAGTTGACAATTGCAGGGAATTTAGGGAAATACCAGCCGGATGATCCAGCCTCCACCTTGGCACTGCAATCCCAAAGATCCATCCATTGAATCCCACCCTTGGTTGATCCATTCCCCCTTACAAAGCCTTCAGTCAAAGGCAAACCACAATAGGGGAGCATTTCACCAATGCGACAACATTCAAATGCTTTGTGCCTGGAGGAAAATATAGTCTTCGCTAACCATAAAACCATCCAACACAGCTGTGGTGGCCAATCTATCCTAAAGGATCTAACATCTATAGGCTGAGAGAGATAGCAAAATCATCTGTGGTAGAGCAGCCCTATTTATTCCCACCAAACTATGTTGGGTTGTGTTATATTCTTTCCACGACTAGCCCACATAGTTAACCAGGGGGTTAGAAGGGGGGCGGAGCTCCCCCTCCTTTGCGCCGATTGCGTAGCGAGGGGAGTCACAGGGGGTTTGAGGGGTGTAGATAGCCCCACTCTATGGGGTCCGGGGCAGTGCCCTGGAAAATTTTAGTTTCGGACCCTATGTTAGGTTGGGCGGACCTACCTATGGTTTTGTGCATGATTTTCGCACATGGTTTTGGATGCGATGGTTTTCGGTCCATGGTTTTGGATGCGATGGTTTTTGGTCCATGGTATTGGATGCTTCGGCATGTATAAATATGTATTGTAACATTGAAAAGAACATAATGAAAAATCAAGCTGGTAGTCCCGATTTTGGGATCAAAGGGAAAATCTCTGTGTATATGTGTTTTATGTGTTATGCTCTCGCATTGTTTATTTTTTGTGTTTTTGAATTCGTATGCAGGTAATTTTTGTATAGGGTTAAAACCTTTGTTTTATATCAGTGTTGTTTTGGCTTCAAGGGGATGCCTTTGTTGCTGAGGGGTTTCACTCGGGCCTGTGGTAGACCCTGTTCAGTGGGAGATCTGCGAGATAGATTCTGGTGGTGAAAGAAGATGGCGAGCAGTGGAAAGATAGAGATCGAGAAATTTAATGGTGAGAGTTTTGAGTTGTGAAAACTCAAGATGGAGGATCTGTTGGTGGATAAAGATCAGTGGATCGTGGTAGATCTAGGTACTAAACCAACAGGAGTGTTTGATGAAGAATGGAAGAAGTTAGATCGGAAGGAAAAGAGCACAATATGATTGTGTGTCTCAGATTTAGTATTTTTGAATGTATCGAGGGAAGCTACGGCTAAGGATTTGTGGAACAAGTTAGGGACTTTGTACCAATCTAAGTCTCTGGTGAATAAATTGTTCCTGTGAAAAAAGCTGTATAACCTAAGGATGAAAGATGGAGACTCAGTGAAAGAGCATCTGAACGCATTTAATATTGTGGTAAGTCAGTTATTATCTGTTGATATTAAAATTTCAGATGAAGATAAGTGCATCAGTTTGTTGTGTTCTCTACCAGATTTGTGGGAGGGTCTGCTTATTGCAATAGGTAGCAATACAACTGCCTTGTAGTTTGATGAAATAGCCTCATCCTTGCTGACAGAATAGATGAGACGGAAAAATATGGAGAGCCAGAATGGTGATGCCTTGTCTGTACGAGGACGGTCCCAGAACAGAAACAAAAATAAGTCATCAAGTGGGAGATCTAAATCTAGAGGGATATCTAAATCTCCAAGAAAACTTGTAAAGGTGGTGTGTTGGAAATGCAGAAAGGAAGGGCACTACAAAAGGGACTGTAAATCTAAAGCTGCTGATAAAGGAAAGGGATCTGATGATGCTCCTTCTGCAGAGGCAAAAACCACCTCAGATGAAGGTGGGGATATTTACTTGGATTATTCAAGTACACATGTAGATCATGAGGCATGGTTGATTGACTCAAGTGCATCCTTTCACTTCACTTCCCATAGAGAGTGGTTCTACGAGTATGAGAAATACGATGGTGGTGATGTCTTCTTAGGCGATGATAAGAAGGCTAGAATCATTGGTCGCGGAAAAGTAAAGCTGAAGTTGCAAGGTGGAAGGGTTAGAATAGTTCTGGGTGTTCGACATATTCCTACATTAGCTAGAAATCTTATTTCTATAAGAAAGATGGATGATGCAGGTGTAAAAATAGTGTTTGAGAAGGATACCTGCAAGATGGTTTAGCGGGCACTGGTATTAATGCGGGGATCTCGAATTGGAACTCTGTACAAGCTGCAAGGTAGCACTCTTGTTGATGGGTGCAACAGTTCCATGGTTCCTGAAAGTGGAGCAAAAAATCTAGTGGTCTCTGGCGAGAAGACCATGTTGTGGCATCAAGGGCTTGGACATATTGGAGAGAAGGGCCTTCGAATACTTCATGGTAAAGGTATGGTAGAAGGTATGAGTAATAGCTCTCTGGATTTTAATTTTTGTGAAAATTGTGTATATGGGAAGCAGAATCGAGTGATTTTTTCCTCTGGTGGTAAGAGGGCGAAACAGATATTAGAGCTTGTGCACAGTGATGTGTTTGGACCTGTGAAGGTTCCATCATTGGGTAAGTCTGTGTACTATGTATCATTTATAGATGACTTATCAAGGAATACATGGATATATTTCCTTAAGAAGAAATCTGAAGTCTTTGATAGGTTTAAAGAATTTAAGGCTCTAGTGGAAAACCAGACAAAGAAGAAGATAAAGGTGATGAGGACAGATAATGGTGGAGAGTTTTGCAAAAAGGAATTTGAAGAATTCTGTAAGAAATGTGGTATAGCATGAGAGAAGAGTACTGCATATACACCTCAACAAAATGGAGTTGCAGAAAGAATGAACAAGACGTTGATGGAAAGGGTAAGAACCATGCTTATTGGTACCAGGTTAGGACAGGAATTCTGGATAGGGGCGATGGAGACATCATGTTACCTAGTCAATAGATCACCTTCATCAGTGTTGGAGGATACGACTCCACAAGAGGTATGGATTGGTAAGAAACCCTCTCTTTCACATCTGAGGGTATTTGGATGTGATGCATATGTACATGTTCCAAAGGAGAAACGAACCAAGTTGGATAGTAAATCTTTGGAACCCAGTAACAAGGAAGGTTGTGTACAACCGAGATGTGGTGTTCAGAGAGGTAAAAGATGTTATTAAACATGAAGTCCAACCAAAGGAACCTAAGAAGATAGAGTTTATGCTAAAGGAGGAAGAATCAGACTCTACAACAGAGGAGGAATTAGAAGACGAAGAGCCACAAACTCCAATTGTGAGAAGATCAGTTCGAGAAAGAAGGTAGCCATAAAGGTATAGTCCATTTACTTTCTGTTCAAATTTTTCTTTATCTATTACTGATGATGATCCTAGAACTGTGAAAGGAAGCAGTAGATTCATAGGATGGAAAACTCTGGAAAGAGGCCATGGTTGATGAAATGGCATATTTTCACAAAAATTTGGCTTGGGATCTGGTGGAGTTGTTGGCTGGAAGGAAACCCATTGGCAACAAATGGGTGTTCAGGAAGAAGACAAATGTCGAAGGAAAGGTGGAGAAATACAAAGCTCGGTTGGTAGCAAAAGGTTATTCCCAGATTTCGGGAATTGATTTTGATGATATTTTTTCTCCTGTTGCCAAGGTAACTTCTATTAGATTACTTTTATCTATTGCTGCTGCTTTTGATTTTGAGGTAGAACAGATGCATGTGAAAACAACATTTTTTCACGAGGATTTGGAAGAGGAGATCTACATGAAGCAACCTGAAGGCTTTGCGGTGAAGGGTAAGAAAGAACTGGTATGCAAGTTAAATAAGTCTCGGTATGGGTTAAAACAGTCACCAAGGATGTGGTATCAGAAATTTGATACATTTATACGGGGACTTGGCTTCACCAGAAGCAAAGCAGATCACTGTGTGTATTTTAAATTGATTGCTGACCGTGTTATTTATCTGGTCTTGTATGTGGATGATATGTTGTTGGTTGGAAAGGACAATGAAATTATCCAGGATTTGAAGACCCATTTGTCCTCCAAATTCGACATGAAATATCTTGGTGCTGCAAACTATATTTTGGGCATGGAAATTAACAGAGAATGAGAAAAGAGGAAGCTCTGGTTAAACCAAAGAAAGTTTGTTGAGACAATATTGCAGAGGTTTAATATACAGGATAGTAAACCAGTGAAGGTTCCTATTCTCGTAGGTGTAAAGTTATCTATTGAATAGTGTCCCAAGACACAAGAAGAGGAAGAGGACATGTCCCATGTTCCATATGAAAGTGTAGTCGGTAGCCTGATGTATGTGGTGGTCTATACTAGACCGGACATTGCACATGCAGTGGGAGTATTGAGTAGGTTTATGTCAAAACCGGGGAATGAGCACTAGACAGAAATGAAGCGGGTTTTTAGGTATTTGTGTGGCAATAGTGATTATGGTTTGTGTTACCAAGGAAGACAAGGATTGGAAAGAGTGTTGGATATTCGTGGCTATGTTGATGCAGACTGGACTGGAGATCTGAATCAGAGAAGATCTACAAGTGTGTATGTGTTTAACCTATTTGGAGGTGTAGTCAGTTGGATGAGTAAGAAACAATCTGTAGTGGCACTATCAACTAGAGAGGCAGAATACATGGCATCCACTTATGCAAGCAAGGAAGCAGTTTGGTTGCAGAGATTGTGTTCAAATATGGGGTTAGTACAGGGAGATATAAGGATAGACTGTGACAGCCAAAGTGCAATTTTCTTGGCAAAGAACCCTGCATATCATTCAAAGACAAAGCACATTGATGTTCAGTATCACTTTGTGAGGGATATGATAGAAGACAAAAGGGTGTTGTTGGTAAAGCTGGATACTTTGAAGAATACTACAGATGCATTGACAAAATCTGTGAGCTCTGAGAAGTTCTCTTCGTGTAGAGAAACAATGGGCATTACAGGGCTAAATAAATGACTAAGCTCTCTTGTGGCCCCCTGTGGAAAGAAACCAACAAGTGGGAGAATGTTGGGTTGTGTTATATTATTTCCACAACTAGCCCACGTAGTTAACGAGGGGGTTAGAAGGGGGGCAGAGCCCCCCCTTCGTTGCGTCGATTTCGTAGCAGGGGGAGTCACAGGGGGTTTGAGTGGTGCATATAACCCCACTCGATGGGGTCCCGGGCAACGCCCCAGAAAATTTTGGTTTTGGACCCTATGTTAGATTGGGCAGACCTACTTATGGTTTTGTGCATGATTTTCGCACATGGTTTTGGACGCGATGATTTTTAGTCCATGGTTTTGGATGCGATGGTTTTCCTTCCATGGTATTGGATGCTTCGGCATGTATAAATATGTATTGTAACTTTGAAAGGAACATAATGAAAGATCAAGCTGGTAGTCTCGGTTTTGGGATCCAGGGGAAAATCTCTATGTATATGTGTTTTATGTGTTATGCTCTCGCATTGTTTGTTTTCTGTTTTTTAGAATTCGTATACAGGTAATTTCTATATGGGGTTAAAACCTACAAACTGGTTCCCCAGATAAACCCCATCCGGGAATCACGAGCCACCTTGGTCCTAGAGCATTAGCATCCCTGCTGCCCAGCAAGTTGTCCAAGGGATAAAATATGGCAATGGTGCACCAAACCCCATTGTTGAACAAATAAACCCTAGCTTTGTTTTCCATTTTTCCATTTTTCCAAAAGTAGGTTATCAACACAATAGTTATATCTTCACACTATTATTTCTATGCTTCTGCATATGTGTTCTTTTCACATAGTTATTTTCAAGAACCCAACATAGTTTCTTTATCATTTATCTACAAAGTTATTATGCATTTGTTTCCAATAAAGTATCATAACAAAGTTCTCATGCATTTGTTTTCAAGAAAGTATCATAATCAACTATTCTTTTGGGCGAAAATCATGTAAGTTTGAAAATGTGTTGCCTTGTGGGAGGACGGGCGGGAGCTGCGGGGGAGCGAGGTGAACGAGGGTTTGGACCAATAGGGGATTATTGATGGTAACCATGGAGGGGCGAGGAGGGGGGAGTTCCACTTGCTCCCACGGTCATGTAGTTGCGAACAGAAGCAAGGAAGCTAATTCGAATTGCTTCAAGAAACCAATGGAGGCAGAACTAGAGGGTATTAGCACAGAAAAGTTGGAAAACATCAGTTCTCATGAACAGGAAGAGAATCATGAGGAAGTCAGAGGAGAGAAGAGAACAAGAGGAAGCAGTCAGAGAACTAAGCATAAGAGTGTGACAGGACTCTGTAAACCCAGGTCAGCCATTAAACCTCAGGTTGTTTGAAATAATCCAGCGCTACAGTAACACAGGGATCACATGGTGGCATACGTAGTTATATGTAAATTTATGGGGATATGGCCAATAGAGAAGGCTTTTCACGTATGGATAAGAAACCACTAGAAACCAAAGGGGGAAATAAACCTTCACCTTAGGTCCAAGGGATTCTTCACAGTGGTGTTCACAAACCTAGAGGACAAAGACAGAGTGTTCGAAGGAGGACCATATTTTTATGTTGCGGCAAGCCTCTACATGCAACCATGGGTGATGAATTTTGTCCCGGAACAAGAAAAATTCACATCAGTACCGTTATGGATAAGACTCTACTCCCTACCTTTAGATTACTAGCTGCCAGAATCCTTAAAAGCCATAGACAATAAATTAGGTCATTCTTTTAAAATATCAGAGGTGACTCTGCGAGGAAAATACACCTCCTTTGCCCGCATATGTGTAGAAATGGACCTATCGGGAGCACTTCCGAATGAAATCATTCTAGAAGTATATGATGACGAATGGGTGCAGGCAGTGGACTATGAACATGTCCCATTCAGATGTCGTAAATGTCATGAACACGAGCACCTCTTCAGATTATGTGCCTAGCAGTCTCTGAGAAAAAGGTGGCAACATAGGGTGGGATATCTGTAGGAGTATGGCAATCTTCAATGATAAAATTCTTGAAGATTTGCTTAATTTTCACCTGGTCTAATGTGATGTATAAGTCCAACAGGTGTCCAACGGATAGAGGGGTTCAATTGGGGCTAGATTGGATTTGAAGCATCTAGTTAATTGACTCAGGTGCAATGGTGAATAATAACTCATGGTTTGGGGCAACAATAGCTCTTTGGCTAGGGACACAACAGGGATGACAATAATGTAAAATATCTAGGAAAGGGTGAACTTTTGGGAATGTGTACTTCGGAAAATTGAATTCCCAAAGGTTGATGTCATTAGCATGGTTCAAAAATTTGTCCTTACTCCAACAATGGAGCTTCAGAAGGTGGGTTGGATTTGTAGTGTCTTTTATTTGGAAATCCCTCTATGCTAGGGCCAAATGGTCAATGTCTAGATGAGGGGTTGAGACCGGTCTGACATCTAGAGAGGTCTAAGCAGCCATCTTGAGGATAAAATGTGGGAATTAGGCTTGTACAGACTGTATAAGTAAATATTTGAATAGATTTGTACAAAGATAGGGTATTGGCAATTTGCAGGATAGGGGTTTGGGTATTTCAGAGGGGAAATATTCTCAATTTAGGGGAAATAAATTAAATTTAGTTAATTATTTTTTGCATTCACTGTACGTTTTTAAACTGAGAGGGCCATTCTGGTTTTTTGTTAAAATACCTGGAAATGGTGGTATAGGCTGCAAACTAGTGTGAATGGTTGTTGCAGAGGGTGTTGTGGCTTCAATTGTGCGTTGGAGGGCTGAACTGGGCTTCCAGAGTGTGTTCGGGAGGCAATTGGTAGTCAAATCTAGTTGCAGAGGCTCAGGGTGGCGCAGGAAAGCTTAGGAGGTTTTCACAGAGCAAATGAGCAAAAAAGGGTGAAAAAGGGCATCTTTTTCCTTTTAACCGGCAATGGTTAGAAATTGGTAGGTAATTTCATAATGAACAATGATGGTTTTAGGCTTATGCGGGGAGGTAGTTTCATTGCTCATCGCACCGCTTTTGGGAGTGGGGTGGTATTTTCTTGAGAGCACGTGAGTTAACAAGGATATTCCACATAGCCAAAAGGGGCCCGAGCAAAACTACGAATCTCGTGTGATCTCGGGCGGGTAAGGGTCAGGAGGTGAATGAACGTGATATGGATGCCTGCCATCAGATCTGGGGGTGACAGATCTAACGACTGTCACGTGAAGAAGTTGGGCGGTGGGAGCAGTGGCGGAGATTTGCGGGGCCCCGGTGTAATTAATTACACTAAACTATAAGTAATTAATGAATCACCAGGGTTAGGTGTATAATCAATGGGTTATATGTAGCGGGACTGAGGTTAAAATATAGCGGGGAACTTGTCAACTGCACCAAGGTGGTGGGTTAAAAGGTTTATAGTCAGGGAAAATGTGAATTGTGGAGTTAGTTAAATAATGTGGGGGGGGAGATAAAACTTAGGATAAAGGGGGTTTTATGGGTTTTCAAGGGAAATTAATAAGGGGGAAATGATCTTTTCAAAGGGAAATGGGTTTCACACTAGTGAAAAGGGGTTTTGGGTATGGGAATGAATTATGGAGGGTAATTTGCTAGGGAAAAGTGTAAAAGCATGGGGCAAGGGTGAAAATGAAGGGAAAAAGGGTATTTTCTTAGGAAATGATGGGATAATGTGGAAATTAGTAAGTATGTAGTGGGGGGTGAAATGGAATGAGGGGAAGTAAGCCAAATCAACTTGTGAACATACTTTCACTTTCATAAATGCTCCTGCACACTGCAACATATGATTAAGCATAATAAACGTGCTTTTGCTTCAATCAACTTTGTATTTCTGCAACCTTTCTTCTACTTACCCTTTACTTACCCTAACATTTTTTCTTCACTTTATTGGGTGAATTTAAGCTAGCAGACCCTTTCTTTCCTTTCTCTTTTGAAAAGTAAACTATCTAATTCTAACCTTATATCCTCAAATGGCTCAGATTAAGCTTATGAGCACATTTTATTTCTCTACCTAACTATTGATATGTCAATATTAAACAGTTTGGCAAGATCTTTTATTCTCTAACTATAAACATGAAATTTAAAGCATGAAGTAGTCAAGATTAAACAATTTGACTATCATGGATTGTGGCATTTATGACAAGCTGCACACAACCATTATTTTGTACAGTAAAGTAAAAAGTAGTGGCACTTAAAATTGCACACTTTCATGATCTGTTTTTGTTTGGGGTTCATATTTTTTCACTTTTTTGATCTTTTCTTATTCTTTTTGTCCTTCGATATTTCCTTTAGGACATACCCTCTTTACATTTTTTAATTTTTTAATATGGAAAACATTTGTAGAAAAGTAGAGGTATTTACAGTATTAAAAGATTAACTATATCCCATTCAAAATTATGAATCCTATTAATATAGGACTCTAATAGTGGCTCCACATGGTGCTGTCATTTCCAGGTGAAATGTGAAGAACTCTAAAGATTAGTAGCCTTTGAATTGGGACTGAAGTTACCTTGTAAACTATTCTTCTGTGATTTCTACTTTCTTGATACTTATGATGGCGAACCCTTCAAAGCTCAGGGCCTTCTCTTCGGGCTTCAACTTCAAAGTATTACCATCCAATCCAATCTACACTCTGCAATGTTATGTACAATGATGCAAAGTAAAGTGAACTATGGTTGATCAATGGAAAAGTAATGCTTCAGTGTTGTACCATTGACAGGTCCTCCTAGTAGATCTAATCCATCTATCTCTCTCAAGAAAAAGGCATTGTCACCCCTGTAACCATAAATGACATAAGGCCCTTGACATAAGAAGTCAAATTTGACATGTTTGCCTTTGTCTTCCCTTCTTGAATCCCACTTAAGAACTTTATCACCTCTGTGAAAATCATCGGATTTGGTCTTTTTCTCAAATACCTTTTTGATTTTGTCCTGGATTACCTGTGATTTTACATATACTTCTTCTCTGGTCAGCTACAGGTGTATGATCTAATTTATCCTTCTCTGGATATCGTTTGGTTCCACCTGTAATTCCTTGATGATCTTCATCACTGTCACTCCCATTGAGGATGGAAAAATAGCATCCATCCCATATACTAAATAATAGGGAGATGTGCCAATGGCTTCTTGGTAGTTAGTCTGTCTGCCCATGAGGCATTGACCAACCTTTTGTTCCATGTCTTTTTGTTGTCTTCTAGTAATTTCTTAATGATATTGACCAAAATTTTGTAAGAGGATTCTGCAAGTCCATTACCTTGATGGTAATATGCAGTGGAGCGGCCAAGGGTAATGTGGTATTTGTTACAGAAGTCTATCATTCTCTTGAATTTAAAGGCAACTGGATTATCAGTATTGAGCTTCTGGGGGCATCCAAACCTTAACATGATATTATTTTCAAGGAAGGAGATAATGACAGTTTCTGTGGCTTGTCTAGAAGGGATGGCTTCTATCCATTTGGTAAAATAGTCAGTGGTTGTCAGAATCCACTTCTGCTGGGCTGAGGAGGCCAGGTGTATTTCTCCAATGAAGTCTAACCCCCATTGTTGAAATGGCATTTCAATAGAGATTAGTTTAAGAGGCAAGGGTAAAAGTTTTCTCTTTCCCTCAAATATCTCGCACTTATGACAGAAGGTCACATGTTTCTTAACATGGGCCAATAGAAACCAACCCTCAAAATTTTGTCAGCAGTAGTCTTCCAATACAAGTTTCCTCCACAATCCCCCGCATGAAATTCTTGCATAATTTTATTAGCTTCATTTTTCAGTTAACAGTTTAAGAGAATACCACTAATGTATTTCCAAAACAAAGCATTATTTATAATACAATATCTCAATGAATTCATTTTCAAAAATCTAACTTTAGTTCTTGTTAAACTAGGAGGAGCTTGTAAGTTTAGTAATACAAATATAATATCTTCATACCAAGGTGAATCAGTAAAAGGTACACTAATTTGTGGAGTCGCCATCTCTTCCTGATCATCAAGGGCACTAATGAAGTTTATATCTAGGGCCTGACAGTTCGATTCAACCATGAGTTTGGCTAAACCTTGGCCTTTGATAAGCTTATTAGGCTTTATCTCTATGTCATATTCCAATATTGTGGCAATCCATTTTCTTCTCTTTCCTTCAGACCCATTTTGTGTCAAAATGTCCCTAACTACTAAGTTTGGAACATAAGCAGTGATGTGAGAATACAGAATGTAGACTCTGAAATCTTTGATGGCATTTACTAAAGCTAATGCTTGTTTTTCCATAATATTGTATTTGAGTGTGGAATATCTTAAGGATTTATTAAAAAATGCAATTGGTTGTTCATATCCTTGGTCATTAATTTGTAGCAAGACTGCTGCAATGGTGTGCTCTGAAGCAAAAGAAAAATTATAAAGTCTTTCTAAAAATCAGGACTTATTAGGGCTGGAATTTTGGTTAAGGCTTCCTTGATGGCTTCAAAGGACTGTTTGGCCTCCACTGTCAATTTAAGTGTTGAGTCCTTTATTAGCATGTTATTTAGTTCTCTAATCAATTCTGCTAAATTTGAAATGAATCTCCTAAGAAAATTTATGTTGCCTAAAAATGAATGTAACTCTTTAATGTTTCTAGGATGGGCAATGGTCAAAATGGCCTCTATTCTAGCGGGATCTATTCTAATTCCATCTATGGATATTATATGTCCCAATAGCTTTCTTTCTTCTAAACCAAAGAGTTTCTTTTTGGGATTTAAAGAAATCCCAAATTTTCTACATTTGATGAAAACTCTTCTCAAATGGTCTAGGTGTTCATTATTAGATTTAGAAAAGACAGTGATGTCATCTTGGTATACTACTAGGATGTCATGGATCTCCTTGGAAAAAGCTATATTCATAGCTCTCTGAAATGTTTCTCCTACGTTCATTAATCAAAAAGGCATATTAAAATACATGAAGGTGCCCTAAGGAGTAGTAAATGTAGTTTTGGCTTGATCCTCTAGTTGAACTAAGATCCGGTTATATCTAGAGAATCCATCAAGAAATGAAATCCTAGATGAACCTACTACCCTCTGAAGGATACGGTCCATTTTTGGTAGAGGATAGTTGTTTTTTAATGAGACCTTGTTTAAATTTCTGAAATCCACACAAAGTCTGATTTCTCCAGTCTTTTTCCTTGTAGCGACTAAGTTTGAAATCCACTCTGAGTATCTAATGGGGGCTATAATTTGGGCATCATACATTCTTTTAACTTCTTTCTCAATCGATGGCATAAGAATTGGGTTAATTCTCCTAAGTTTCTGTTTGAAAGGTTTATGATCCTATTTGAGAGGTATTTTGTGTTGAATTATGTCGGTGTCATAAGACTTCAAGTCTTCATAACACCATGCAAATACATCTTGGAACTCTTTAAACAGATTTATGTATTTTACCTTTTCCTCTGGAGGTAAGGATTTTGATATTTTAATGAATTTTGGTTTTTCCTCAGTCCCTATGTTACATTCTTCTATATCTGCTCTTAAAGGCTTTAGTTTCGGTTTTCTAGCTACATCGTTGGAGTTAAACAAATCCTCTAAGGGGACTAATCCCTCATGCAAGATATTATTTTTAAGATTAAGAATTTCAGGATCATCATTCATTATTTCTTCTCTCTACATTTTCTAAGTTATCTACTTCTAATCTAGTGAAATTAGTAGGTTTAGCTATATCTAAAATATTTACATCTGTGTCACTATCTACGTTATTTTCTACTGTACATTCTGTATCTATTTTGCAATTCTGAAACTCACCTTTAGTATTCATGAAGTTATAAATCTTAGAATCCTGGGAGAAAATCTGCCAATACTTCAAGTTGTCTGGTATAACAGGCCTATGTCTCACTTCTGCAGTGTACTGATGGTTGGGTTGAAAGGAAAATTTACAGGTACCAGCAAAACTGGCAAGACTAAGGGCTTGCATGTTTTGTTTTCTGGCAATGGTAGCAAAGTTTGTTTCCAGGAGGTCTTTAATCAAATCTAGGACAGTCTCCCTATATTGACTAAGTCTGGGATTGTTTACAGAGTATTTTCCATTAATTTGTTTAATAATCAGTTCTGAGTCTCCAACTATAGAAACTCTTTTGGCTTCAAGTTTTCTAACCAGTTGTAACCATAAGATCAGGGCTTCAAATTGAGCCATGTTATTGGTACACTTGAATTTTAATCTGAATGCATTTCCCTCAAAATGATTATTCTCCATATTATGGATCCACACTCCTGCACCAGCCCCTAAACTATTCATGGATCCATCAAAATCTAGATTCCATAGGGACTCATGAAAAATGTTCTCACTATCAGTTGTTTTGTATTTCAGTTCTTTAGCTGTGATTTGATTATTATCATGTTTTGAATTGTACAAGATGAAAGAGTCCATATCAGAATGCATGGAGTATATGGGAAAGTTTTGTGGTTTTTCATCACTACTCACCATGTGTTTCATCAAGGTCTCTCTATATAATTTCCTTTGCTGGCCAGAAACAGATATTGTGACATAAGACATATCTAATTGCAAGGATCCTTGAAATTTTTCTCCTCATGAGCGAGATAACAACATTCCATATTTGGGTAGGATGTCTGCAACTACTATGTCCATTACAATACTTTTTACTGGGCATTGGACTAGAGTTACACATAAATCTTTGATCAAAGCAAGGCATTTAACTTGGCTAGAATCAAAGGAAAACAAGTCCTTATATGGTCTGGTGATGTCTAAGTTTAGTCTTTCCATAATTGCTTTTGGCATCAAATTATGGGATGCCCCTGACTCTAACATAGAATTATGTAATATTCTGTCATGAATGTTTAGGCTAATGTAGAAAGGAGGGATTCCCCCTTGCTGATGGGTACCATTACCCCCAGGGCCAAAAAATAATTCAGGTTGATCATCATTCAAATTGATAGCATCTTCTCCCTCTCCTATATTTAAAATTTCAGTTATATGTGATCTATAAGATTCATTCTTTACTAGTTTGGTCAAAGGAACTAATATCTTTAGTTTTGTTATTTTGGTTTTGATGTTGAAAGGGAGTTGGGCTTTGTTTGTTTGGGTGAGATCCTCCTTAACAAATGTTGTCTGTGTGTTTTTATCCTGTTTCTCAATACTACGAATTTCAGTCTGTATTTCAACTGTTTTGCCTTGATTTCTCTTATTTGGAATGTTTTCAGTGATTGTTTCACGTTGGGTTTCAATGGAGGTTATATCTACAATTTTTGAGGTAGAAGTGTCCAGTGTTCCCCTAGGGAGGTTTTGTAAAATTTTAGTGACAGGAGCTTCTGTTATTTTCTTAGTCTAGGTCTGGATTGATCTCTTAATGGGAGCTTCATTGTTATTTTTACTTCTTAAGCTATATTGTTTGTGTACCTCATATATAGTTGACTCATATCCTTGTTTAAAGTCAAAGGATTCACCAGATTCTAACTGCAACTATTGCAACATGTATAACTCTTGTTCTTCTTGACTAATAAAAACAACCTCTTCGTCTTTGGTTTCTTGTAATTTTATCTGGGTATCATCCTCTCCTTCTTGGTCCTATGGACCCACTGCATAGTTCTCCTGGAAGGGAGGCCTAATCTGTTGATCTAGTATAGCATTCTTTCCAGTGTTATGGTTTTTCCTAAAGTTGGGGTTTCTTATTGGGGGTGCTTGTTGATTCTCCCATTGAGTTTTCCTTTCCATGTTTTCTAATCTATCCATTATTATCTCTACACTCTTGGCTAAACTATCTAGCTTTCCATCAGAAGTGGAATTTTCCTCTTTAATTACAAATCTCTTTTCATTTCTCATTCTGGCTTTCTTGGCTAATAGGTTGGCCTCTACACTAACAACATTGCTTTGCATTTGTTCCAATGTTTCAGGGTTTCTTTCCCTTAATTGATATGACATGTCAGTGTCAAAACCATTAGGGAATTTAATTAACGCTAGGTCAGGTGGAGGCTTAATATTAGCTGGGATTGCATTGTAGATATTACTGAACCTAGTACAATAATCCTAGACTGACTCGTTAGGAGCTCTTCTAATGTTTTCATATTCAGAAAGTATTTGCGGAGGATTTTTCTTTCTCTCCCATCTATCAATGAATAATCTATGAAAATTAGCTAAGTCTGCAATATGGTGGGCAGGTAAATCTTTGAACCATTTCTTGACATCCCCAGTTAATGTTTAGGCAAACAACCTCATTTGGACATCTGATTCATCTATATCATGCAACTCAAAATAGTTAGTCATCTTGTTTACATGCTGTTGGGCAGTGTACTGACCAGTGGCGTCAAAAAAAAAAGATTTTTCTCTGATAATATTGGGGCATGGCATGGAGTTGTGTAGGTAAAACCAGAGGTGCATATCGGTCTGCCATGGCCTAGATTCTGGCTTGACTGGGGGTACAGTGCTGCTAGTTGAGGAAGGGCTTGAACTGGATGGAGATGAACTAGATGATGGTGAGGATGGTTGATGAATAACTGGTTTAGGGAATTGGATTATGGTGGATACTATTGGTGAGGTTATGGTAAAATAAGGTGTATTTACAGTGAGTGAAGACTGTGCAGAAATTTCAGAGGCAACAGTAGTGAGGGCAGCTAGTTCAACAGATTGTTGAAGGTAAGAACTATCTATATTGCTTATAAATGTAGAGGTCAAAGCTTCTAACTTGTCAAAAGCATATAAGATAAATTTATCTAAATCTAGATGGATAACCCTTTTTGATTCAATGATTTGAGTAAACTGAGGGTCTAACATTGTTTCATGGATGGTATTCTTAGATTTAGTTCTAGATAATGAGAGGTCAAATGACAAATCAAAAGGGATTTCCTCTAAATTTGACAACTCCTCAGGGAGTGAAATTAAATTGACTAACTGGCTTTACATTTTTTTATTTTCTTAGAATTCTATCTGGGTCATCAACTATAGCAGTAGGGTTTGGATCTGGGTTTGCCCTGGTATAGTGAGTCTTCTTAGGAGCCAAAATTCTAATTCTTTTAACTATTTTTTATGAAACTTTTCAAAAACAACTTGATAAAAATGACCTTAAGGGGGTTAAGATTAAATTTAAGGTTTCCTTAAAGTTTTATGAGACTGAGTATTGAAGTCACCAGTAGAGTGACAAATGATGTTATCACTCCAAAATTTCTTCCAAGTTATCAGAAAAAGAAATGATAGAGGTAAGCACTAACCACTTTTGGATATCAGGACCTAGCCTTCCTAATCTCAGAGAGGGCTCTCTCTTTTTTATTTAACTTTGTTTTAGTTAATTAATTTTAGGCTAGTTATGATTGTTCTTGGGTTTTGATTTGAATTTGGGTGGTGGGATTAGTTACTTAGATGAAAAATGATTGTCTTTTACCATTGGGCTTTGGGGTCAAATGTCAGACAAACAAGACCCTATATTAAGTTATAAAAACAGTGTCTAGAGAGAAAGATAGAGGAGTTATTGTAGGTCTCAAAGGCTAGAAGGTGAGATGGTTTCCAATCGGATCTAGGGAGAAATTAAGGGTTCCCTAGGCTGGATCATGAAGAGAATGAAAGAGATCAACCGGGATGGGAGAGCAATTAAGGGTTCTCAAATCTGGGTATCAGAGGAAAACATATAAATGACTAACTGTGCAAAAGAGAGTGTACTTAAACAAATTCCAAGTGATATTTCGAGTTAATTCATTAAAATTTAGAAAACAATTAAGTTTATGAAACACATAAGAAGGTAACAAAATTAGACAAAGAAGATACTTCACTATAATAGCTCATCTCATGAATCCTCTAGTGCAATCTTTTTATTACTTGCTCCAGTCTGTTGACTTGAAAAATGGTACAATCACCCTTAGGTTTAAGATCAAAATAAATATACAAATGTATAGCAATCCACCCTCAATACTTCGAATTCTGAAGTATTTATACAAAAAGAATTTACAAAATATCTCAAACTGCATTGAGAACTAATCTAGGAAAAGGAAATATCTTCATGCAAGAAGATAGAGACAGCTATTGAACTACTGTTTGTTGTCCCTTTTATTTAAGTTCTATTGTCTTTTAGTCTTCGATATTTTTCCCTTTAAGCTGCTTGGTTGTTTGTTCTTCACGCTAGATGTCATTTTTACTTATGACCTTTCATCTTATACACTTTCATCTGATACTCTTTGACCTTGCTGACCTGTCAATATCCTTTTACTGTGTTCTTTCACTTTTTACTGTACACTTGAATTTTTACTGTGTATTTTACTACAATAAATCATTCATTTTTCCCATCTTTCCTCATCTGGTAATTGGATATTGAGCATCTTTCTATATATTTCATCTACCTCTGTGTATTTGGAAAAAGTAGGCTTCTTGACAAAAAGGTGTTTTAACTCATGCTGGAGGTAAAAAAAGTTTTCAAAAGTTTGGTAAAATACTTTGCCTGTCGGTATGCCCTTCATGGATGAAGTGTTTACTTGATATCTAGCCATTTCTCTGATATTCTTATTGTAATCTTCCTGTGTCATTAGCTTATCATTTATAACTAAGGGATTTGGTAATCCCTTTTGCCTCAAAAGTTCGAACTTAACCATGAACCTATCAATGGCCAGTTGCATGGTTTGACACTTATCCTCCAAGTTCAACATCAAATTCCTCTTAGTGAGGACTCTTCTAACTTCCAAAATTGTACCTGTCATGTCAGGTATCTCTAGTTCTTGCAGCTCATACTTGTTCTTGGAGTTGAGGAAGTGGATGATTCTTGCTACCTCCTCTGGCATATCTCCAAGTTCTTCTTTGTCTTTCTAAATGGCTTCTGTAGCTTTCTTTATCAATTCAATTTGTTCAAAAATGACCTAAATGGATGGCCAAATATCATTGAGAGAGTCAATGATATTGGCCCATAGTTGATCCTTATCCTGACCTAGAGGCTCATTCAGTGTCAACTCTTTCTCCAGGTTTTTGATTCTTTCAGTCATTCTTGTGGCCTTCTATTGTTCTTCTGTGTGCATGATTTGGGCCAATCTATAATCTGTCTCCAGGCTAGTGACTTTCTCCTTAAGTATGTTCATCTCAGTGGTATGAATGGACAACTCTTCCATTTCTTTGACTAGCCTGTTTGCTTCATCACATGCGGATCCTGTTGTTGATGTAGTTGTCGGTAGTGAAGTGGCCATTGGAGCAGTGTGAGATAAGGATGCTGCCAGAGTAGAAGGTATAGCAGTGGTAGCTGTTGGAATGATAGTTGCAGGAGCATTATCCAAACAAGCTTGTTTGAGCTTCATCAAGCTATCCAGTTCTTTCTCCATCTCCTTCAACTG
Organism: Pinus tabuliformis; assembly: GCA_031772625.1. Taxonomy (NCBI): domain Eukaryota; kingdom Viridiplantae; phylum Streptophyta; class Pinopsida; order Pinales; family Pinaceae; genus Pinus; species Pinus tabuliformis. The sequence goes on along the minus strand of CM062806.1, from coordinate 407,541,691 downwards.
ATCATTTAGTTGCAGCACTAGGTCCATCATCTTCATGATTTCTCTGACATTCCAAGACCTCCTTTGTCTATGGGTGCTGTAGATGAGGTAATTTCAACTATCTCTTGAGGGCTACTATGTCCTCGTTCTTCTTCTTGATTAATTTCTCTGTGGCATTAACATCACTTGGGTCATGGCCCAGTTCAATGACCAAGTCCTCCAAGGACTTTATTCTATTGTATTTGGCCTGTGAGGAGTCCTTCTCCAATTTGAATTGGGTTCTCACATTATCCAATGAATCCTGCAGCCTGTGGGCAGTCATAGCCTTTCCTGTAAGGGTGGAGTATATCATTTCTCCAGCCTGCTTGTGGAACTCTATCTGATCAATGGGATGAAAATCCCTAGCCAACACCTCAATGTTTGTCTTCTTGTAATCCGTTGAGGTCTTTGGTTGCTGTATAGTGGGCTGCAAAAATGATACCTGCATTTTCCCTGCTTCGATGTCAAAGGCTGACATCAATCTGGTCTGGTTTGGTGGTGTAAGCTTGAGTTATTGGGCATATGTCTCTGCCTTCAATTTTTCATTCCTCATCTTTATCTCTTTGAATCTATCTTTTATATCCTTTTCCTTGTCAGTTGGCCTGACAAAGGAAGAAACCTCCATACTTTGTTGTCTCTCTATCGTCTATGTGTTGGAGGTTGATGGTTGTTCTGTTTCACCTGATGCAGCTATTTTTTCACTTTTCTGCCCCATTGCCTCATTGTCAGTTATTTCCTCTAATGAAATGCTCTCCTCCTATTCAAAGACAATATTCAACTTGGGCCTTTTTCTTGGTGCAAACATCTCATCAGTAGTCTCCATGGCAGAGCTAGATGCCTCCTCGTTGTTCCTCTTAGGATTCTTCTCTTCATTGGTTGGGGTCTGAAGGATAGGAGGAATGTTCATTGGCTCCTCTTGTTCTAGAACCTGCAAGAAAGAGTTGTGATCAAATTGTCTTTCAATATCAATGAGTGTGTTCTCTACATCCACAACAGTGTTGTCCATATCAATCAAGGTTTTCTCCACCCACTCATCCTGGTTAGAAAATTGTTCAATTTCAGGTCTTGGGTGGTGGATGTATGCTCCCAACTTGACCTTGAGTCTAAGTTTAGCTATAACCCCCTGAGGGCATACTGCCATATGAAGTTGTCTCTGAACTTCATCTTTTGTAGTAAACTGTCAGCCTCTGATCCAGCCTCTCTATTATTGCAAATGAATGGGCCCAATTAGTTTTTCACTTTGAACTGGGTTTTCTTCTTATACACTAGGAAGTGGACCTCATTAGAGTTGATGATTTTTCTAAAGTATTCAAGACCAAATATGCTCATAGAGTGGTATTTGGGCAACTTATAGGGACTTAATTGGCAACCATAGATTCTGATCTCAATGTGGTTCTGGTAGAGGTACCAGTCTCCCACCTTGTTGTTCTTTGCCAATTGTAGCACTCTCTTGATCTCTAGGCTGATTCTAGGCTAAGTCTTAGAAGTCAACGTGTTCATGACAGGGTATACAAAGGAGTTTATAAAGTCTCTGTAGGTGAATGTTGTGGAAAACTTGTGGACCAAGGGTGTCCAATAGATGACTGATCTCTCCTTTCCCTTGGTATCTAGCTTCTAGATGCTCAAAGGGAACTTATATGTCTAGTAATACAAGAAAATATAAAACAACACTGAAGAGCATTTGAAAACTCTTTCTGTGGGAAGTCTAGTGAATTTTTCATGAATTATGTTTGCAATGAACTGAGCATAATCAAACATGATAGCAGGAGGCTTGCCTGGAGTAAAAATGTACAAGAAGGCCAAGATGACCACATCCAAATGCTCATCTATGGTATATCCAAGGATGCATGAGAGCATGGTGATTATGTGCCCGGAAATCTTTGAGAAAAAGGTGGCAGCATAGGGTGGGGTATCTGTAGGAGTATGGCGGTCTTCAATGATAAAATTCTGGAATATTTGCTTGATTTTCACCTGGTCTAATGTGATGTATAAGTCCAACAGGTGTCCAATGGATAGAGGGGTCAGATTGGGGCTAGATTGGATTTGAAGCATCTAGTTAATTGACTCAGGTGTAATGGTAAATAATAACTCATGGTTTTGGGCAACAATAGCCCTTTGGATAGGGACATAACATGCATGACAATAATGTACAATATCTAGGAAAGGGTGAACTTCTGGGAATGTGTACTTCGGCAAATTGGATTCCCAAAGGTTGATGTCATCAGCATGGTTTAAAAATATGTCCTTACTCCAACAGTGGAGCTTCAGAAGGTGAGCTAGAGTTGCAGTGTCCTTTATTTAGAAATCCCTGTCTGCTAGGGCCAAATGGTCAATTTCCAGGTGAGGGGTTGAGACCAGTCTGGCATCTAGAGAGGTCTGGGCAAGCATCTTGAGGATCAGATGTGGGAATTAGGCTTGTACAGATTGTATAAGTGAAGCTTTGAATAGGTCTGTACAAAGATAGGGTATTGGCAGTTTGCAGGATAGGGGTTTGGGTATTTTAGAGGGGAAATCAATTAAATTCAATTAAATATTTCTTACATTCACTGTACGTTTTTAAACTGAGAGGGTCGTTCTCGTTTTTTGTTAAAATACGTGGAAATGGTGGTATAGGCTACAAAATGGTGTGAATGGTAGCTACAGAGGGTACTATGGCTTCAGTCATGCACTAAAGGCCTAAATTGGGCTTCCAGAGCATGTTCGAGAGGCAATTGGCTGTCAAATCTGGTTGTAGAGGCTCAGGATGGCGCAGGAAAGCTTAGGAGGCTTTCATAGAGCAAATGAGGCAAAAAGGGTGAAAATGGGCGTCTCTCGCCTTTTAACTAGCAACGGTTAGAAATTGGTGGCAAATTTCATAATGAATAGTGATGGCTTTTGGCTTACGAAGGGAGGCAGTTTCATTGCTCATCGCACCGCTTTTGGGAGTGGGGTGGTATTTCCCTGAGAGCACATGAGTTAACAAGGATATGCCATGTAGCCAAAAGGGGCCCAAGAAAAACCACAAATCTCGCATTCTCTCGGGTGGGTAAAAGTCGAGAGGTGAATGAACACTATATGGATGTGCGCTGTTAGATCTGGGGGTGATAGATCTAACGGCTGTCACGGAGTGAAGTTCCGCGGCGGGAGCAGAGGTGGAGATTTGCAGGGCCGGGGGGAATTAATTCCGCTAAATTGTAATTAATTAACGAGTCAGTGGGGTTAAGCATATAATGAACGGGTTATATGTAGTGGGACCAGGGTTAAAATACAACGAGGGACTTTTTAACCGCACCAGGGTGGTGGGTTAAAAGGTTTATAATCGGGGAAAATGTGAATTGTGGAGTTAGTTAAATAATGCACCGGGGGGGGAAGAGAATGAAACTTAGTATAAAGGGGGTTTTATGGGTTTTTAAGGGGAATTAATAAGGGGAAAATGATCTTTTCAAAGGGGAATGGGTTTCACACTAGTGAAAAGGGTTTTTGGGTATTGGAATGAATTTTGGAGGGTAATTTGCTAGGGAAAAGTGTGAAACCATGGGGCAAGGGTGAAAATGAAGGGAAAAAGGGTATTTTCTTAGGAAACGTTGGGATAATGGGGAAATTAGTAAGTATGTAGTTGCGGGTGAAATGGAATGAGGGGAAGTTAGCGAAATCAACTTGTGAACATCCTTTCACTTTCAAAACTGCTCTTGAACACTACAACATATGATTAAGCATAATAAATGTGCTTTTGCTTCAATCAACTTTGTACTTCTGCAACGTTTCTTCTACTTACGCTTTACTTACCCTAACCTTTTTTCTTCACCTTATTGGGTGCATTTAATCTAGCAGACGCTTTATTTCCTTTTTCTTTTGAAAAGTAAACTATCTAATTCTGACCTGATATCTTCGAATGGCTCAGATTAAGCTTATGAGCACATTTTATTTCTCTACCTAATTATTGATCTTCCAAGATTAAACAGTTTGGAAAGATCTTTTATTCTCTAACCATAAACATGAAATTTAAAGCATGAAGTAGTCAAGATTAAATAGATTGACTATCATTGATTGTGGCATTTATGAAAATCTGCACACAACCATTATTTTGTACAGTAAAGTAAAAAGTAATGGCACTTAGACTTGCACACTTTCATGATTTGTTTTTGTTTGGGTTCATATTTTTTCACTTTTTTTCACTTTTTTTCACTTTTCTTAATCTTTTTGTCCTTTGATATTTCTTTTAGGGCATACCCTCGTTTCTTTTTTTAATTTTTTAATATGGAAAACATTTGCAGAAAAGCAAAGGTATGTACAATATTACAAGACTAATTATATCCCATTCAAAATTATGAATCCTATTAATATAGGACTCTAACACTAATAAACAATTTTATTATGGATGGCATTATCTTCTGCTAACATTTTATTTTACATGTCAAGATCTGTAATATATTCTCTTCAAAATCTTATTCGTTTTGAGTGACAGTTGATATCGATTTATGCTACATGCCAAGATCTGTAATATATTATTCCCTTCCAAGCTTATTCATTTCGAGTGAAAGGTATGTCAACTAGATGTTGACATACTGTGAGAACGTTGTAGAGCCTCCCTCGATGCTTTAAGTTGAACGCTACCACCATACTAAAAAATATCCTCACATATCTTCAAATATCTTCACACATATTCAATGAATTGAATTGATCTCAATTGCCTGCCCGTTTCATTTGGAATTTCATATGGCATCTTAAAATAAGATAATTACTCCTATATGTGGAGTTGGCTAAACATAGAGAGTCAATTAACCGAGTGATTGAGTGGTGGAGTGTTTGAGTGTTGAGTCAAGTCGAGTTAAGTGATAAATGACTTTGAGTGTGTGGTTGCATGTGGTTGCATGTCAATATATTTTAGGCAATTAGCTAGTTGGAAAAGGTTAAATACACTTCATTGGGTTCATTGTGATCATCATGTTTTGTGCGATCAATAGAAGAGCAACAACTCATGTTTTATGTGTGAATTATTTTTGTTTTGTCTCCTCTGCCTTTCCAACAAATTAGTATCAGAGCAAGGCGAGCAAGGTTTGAGACAGAGAAAATCTGCAGCTGCAGCTTTAAGAGTCGCATTGTGTGAGTTATAAGAGAATCAAAATTTTCTCAGTTGTCGAGCTTGTTTGGTTCGCAGACGGCGTAGAAAACTCACCTATTTTGAAAAAGCAGCCGCAGCTTTCATGAACACCCATCACCATATTAGGCTGCAGATCCCCTGCTCAATAGCCATCGATTTCATACGATAGCTGGACTCCTATACACGGAGGTTTTTTGGCTCGGTTGAAGAACGTTAAGTTTTTGAAAAAGAGTTTACATGAAGGGTGTGTTATACAAAGGTTATTGTTTTTATATATAAATATTTTTTTATTTTTTTTTCTTTTTTATATAAAAAAATGTATAATTAAGAGTTTTTCAAAAAGGTATTTTGCAAAAAGATTTTTTTTAAGGATTTTTTCAATAAAAAATTTAGGGTTTTATTGAAAGAGGCTTTTTTTTTTAAAAGAGCCTTACAAAGGAGAAATTTAAGGTTTTTTTTTCAAAAAGGTATTTTTGGAGAAAGATGGCTTTCTCAAATTTCCAGCCCTAGTTCCCACCATTTACAAGGAAGGATTATGATGTGTGGGCCATTAAGATGGTGACCACGTTGCAGGCACATGATGTTTTGGATTATGTCAAGTTTGGGTTTTCAGAACCTAAGAACGAAGAAGAAGAACAAGCTCTCAATAATACAAAGAGGGAAAAATGGAAGAAATATAAGAAGAAGAATGCACATGTGTTGCAACTTATTCAGTAGGGAGTGGACCGAGTAGTGTTCTAGAAGATTATGATCACATATTCAACAAAAGTAGCATGGGATACTTTGGTGACAAACTATAAAGGTATGGCCAAAGTCAATATTGTTAAGTTGCAGAATACTAGGAGAGATTTTGAAGGTCTGTAGATGAAGGAGACAAAGGACATCGATTCTCTCATGAATCAGATCACAACTATCATAAATCAGTTAAAGATTTATGGTGAAGATATAAAATATCAAAGAGTAGTTCAAAAGGTCCTCCAATCTTTCTCTACCCAATTTGATCTTGTGGTAGCAGCCATAGAAGAAGCCAAGGATTTGACATCATTGACAGTTGATGAGTTGATGGGATCACTTCTATCGCATGAGGCAAGCATAGATAGAAATAAGGATTCCACTTTAGAAACCACTTTCAAAAGCTAGGTTTCTATTTCAAGAGATAGAGGTCGAGATAGAAGTAGATCGAGAGGCAGAGGATGAAGTGGAAGATATGGTGGTCAGAAAGATGGCTGAGAAGAGCATGAACATGCAAGTGGAACTACAGAAGCTTCAACAATAATCAAAGAGTTGAAAAATCAAAGGTGGGATGTTATTATTGCAATAAATTTGGTCACAATGCTCATGATTGCAGGAAGAAGATAGCTCATCAAGGGAACCAAAGAGCTAAAGTCACTACAAAGAGTTATAACTCCATCTTCTTAACTTGTCATGCCATGCATGAACCTTATGCTAGTGTGTGGTTGTTAGACAGTAGTTGTAGTAACCACATGACAGGAAACATAGATTTGTTTACGAATTTTGATTAATGTGTGAAAACAGAGGTAAAGTTTGGGACTGACAAGACTGTGGAAGTAGATGGCAAAAGAGTGGTCAACATTCTGACCAAGCCAGGGGAGCTAAAGACAAGCTCAGAGGTATATTATGTTCCTAGTCTCAAACATAATGTGTTAAGTGTTTGTCAATTAACACAGAAAGGATACATAGTTATATTTCAAGGTTAGGAATGTGTTATATATGAAAAGCCCCCAAATAAGTAGCTGATAGCAAAGGTGCAGATGACAAGGAAAAGACTCTTTCCTCTAATTTTGAATTATAGTGGTCAGGTGAGTTCTTTTATAGTTGCATGTTCTGATGATTATTGGTTATGGCACTTTTGATTTGGGCACTTTCACTTTTCTGGTTTAAGATTGTTGCAGTAGAAATAGATGGTCAGAGGATTACCTCCCATCAAAGAGCCTGCTAGTACTTGTGAGTGTTGCATCTTGGGAAAACAACACCGTGAAAGTTTTCCAAAGGGAGTTGCATACAAAGCAAAGCAACCTCTTGAGCTAGTGCATACAGACTTGTGTGGACCTATGAGGATGTTAGTGTCAGTATTTGCATCCTTCCTCAAGTGATCAAACATGCTCTTACAAAGTGATTTTAAGGTGTCAAGGTCAAATTTTGTCATTTCAGTGAGTCTTCAAGCAAAATCTGGTCACTAGGCATTAGGTCTAGGGTTTTCTTTTACTCCTTTCAAAGTTGTCCAAATGTCGGTCCATGTCACCATTCAGAGGTTGTCATCATCATGTCAAGTTCCACTGGGTCATTTTACATCTTGTTCATGCTTCAGTTGTGCCTAGGTAAGGTTCATTTCCCTCTCCTAGGGTTTTGGAGGTAATTTCTCTTGGATGGTCAAATAATCAGTAAAACTTGTATCCTGATGTTCATATACCTTCCCCTATCCATAATGTACCTTATTAAACATTTCCCATCACTGAGATCCATCAAATTCTTCATTTTTGCACAAACCCTAGTTTCTTGCTACAACTTGATAATTTCCTAGGTTGGGCCTGTGTTTAGCCCTTTTGGACCCCTTCCCCTCACTCAATCTTTGAAATTACACTTTCCCCTATTTCCTAACATCACTCCCTACTTCATAAAATTTCCTCAAGAATTTAGAAGCCCCCTATCCACTTCATTTCGGTTCATTTCGACAAATCCCCTGTTCCACACATCGGGATAGGTTTCACTCAAATGATGTTTTTGAGCAATAAAAGATGAATTTGGGAAACATGAGAGAGATTTTTGTCCAAAATAGGCCAAGGAAGAAAACCCTCCTTCACTTCTTACACAGGTGTCATGGTTTTATATAAATGTCAAAAATACAGTTGCCTCAGGAGGATTGATGCACCTCTGAAGTGACCTTGGGAAAATCAAGTTTTCTCCTAGATTGGTTGGCCAAATGACTTTCTTGATGAGTCAAATGATAACTAGACATAAGGAGATTTCGAATTAGCTATCATGAGCTAAATTTTGAATTGAGTAAGACCTTCAAAAGTTGACCGCAACAACACTCTGCCTTGAGGCAGCCTCATTTGGCACATTTTGACCAGTCATGGGAGATTTGATTTTTGACAGAGAAAATGAACTCAAAATTCAAAAATTCTAGTTGAGTTGGAAAACAGACTCAAATACCTTTCCAACGAGCTATCCTGCATCCAATTTTGACACCGGGAAGGCCTCCAAAAGTCTCCTACAAAACAGGCGCGGCACATAGAGAATCAGGCGCGGCGCATAGAGGAAAAATTGCCAGTTTGACCGAGTTTTGCTTTGTTTTTCGCCCAGCTTCACCTAGTTTGACTTTTTCACTTTCCAACGAGAAGTCTGCAAAAATTTGGCCTCATCCCCGGACCCAAATTTTCCTTTCCCTTTTTCCAACAAAAAACCCCCAAAAAATCAAATCAAATCCTTGCACTTCATACCTAGCCTAATATTAGTTGTTAAATCAGTCATCTCAAGCACCATCGATTATCTTTTGCTGAGATTGACCCGGAGAGAGCCCTCTCCTGTCCTCGTAGGGCTAGCTACGAGGTTGAGCATGGTTTGATGTGGACCTAGAATCTTACCTTTTCAGCCTGAGGTAAATCTAGGCTCTAACAGAGGACACAGTCGATTGGTGGAAGTTGCTACTTCCTCACTTTCATTGATGACTACAACAGAAAGAATTGGGTTTACTTCTTGAAGAAGAAGTCTGAAACTTTTGCAAAGTTAAGAGAATTCAAAGCCTTAGTAGAGAACCAAAGTGATCAATAGATCAAGGTATTAAGGTCAGATCGTGGTGGAGAATATAACTCAAAGGAATTCCATGATTACTGCAAACAAAATGGGATTAGAAGACAGTTTACAATCAGGTACATATCGCAGTAGAATGGTGTAGCAGAGAGAAAGAATAGGACAATTATGAAGCATGTTGAAAGGCAGAAACTTGTCTAATGAGTATCGGGTAGAAGCAGTTTCATGTGCTATTTATGTGGTCAACAGATCTCCTACAAAGAGTGTAATGAACAGAGTACCAGAAAAAGCATGGGCAGGTATGTATTACAGGGTATCTCATCTCATAGTATTTGGATGTGTAGGTTATGCACATGTGCCTAAGGAACGAAGAGGCAAATTGGATGATAAAAGTGAAAAATGCATATTCATTGGTTATAGTGAGCAATAAAATTCTTACAAATTGTATAACCCTGTCACAAAGAAGACCATAATTAGCAAAGATGTTGTGTTCAAGGAACAAGAGTCACAGAATGGAATTGTAGACAAAACAGTTGATGAACAAGTGCCACTGATGGAAGAAGATGATGTAGCAGAAAAGAAGGAGCAAGAATCATAGGTAAAGACACCAAACAAAGACACACCAACAAGGAACCCAAAATTTTCAGAGCAACATGGATCCTCAAGCAGATCAACAGATCAAGATTCTCCCACCAATCAATCAGGTGATGAATCAAGCTAAAATGGTAAGAGAAAGATGAGAAGTTTGAAAGATAGTTATGATGATTTGGTTGTTAGTTCAAATTTTGCATTGTTGTCATTCCAACCTTCTTCGTTTGAAGAAGTAATCAAAGATGAAAATTGGTTGCAAGTCATGGATGAAGAAATTGAAGCTATTGAAAAGAATGATACATGAGATTTGGTTGATTTTCCAAAGGACAAAAATCTCAATGGTGTGGAGTGGGTCTACAAGACAAAGTTGAATGAAAAAGGTGAAATTAACAGATTTAAAACAATACTTGTAGCAAAAGGATTCTCGCAGCAACCGAGAATAGACTTTGGAGAAATGTTTTCTCTGGTAGCCAGATTGGATACTGTAAGAGCAGTTATATCCACATCAACTCAAAATAAGTGGAAAGTATATCAGATGGATGTGAAATTAGCCTTCTTGAATGGAATTCTAGAAGAAGAAATTTATGTGTAGAAACCTCTAGGATATGAAGTTGAGAGTATTGAAGAGGAAGTTTACAAGTTGAAGAAAGCGCTCTATGGACTGAAGCAAGCACCTAGAGCTTGTTATAGCAGAATCGACAACTACATGATGAAGAATGGATTTTGCATAAGCAACATTAAGCCTACCTTATACACAAAGGTAAATGAGCATGTACAAATTTTGATTGTTTGATTATATGTTGATGACATGATTTTTACAGGTGATTTTGAGATAGATGAATTTAAAGCAGCCATGATGAAATAATTAGATGAATTTAAAGCAGCCATGATGAAATAATTTGAGATGATAGATCTTGATCTCATGAAATATTTTCTTCGCACAGAAGTTGAGAAATCTGAAAAGGGAATTTTTATTTTTCAAAATAAATATTCCAAATATTTATTGAAAAGATTCATGATGGAAAATTGCAAACATATCCCTACACCAGTTGCAACATGTACAAAGTTAAGCAAGGATGATGAAGGATCATATGTCAATCCAACTCTATTCAAAAGATTGGCTGGAAGCAAGACCGAATATCATGCAAGGAGTGAGTTTCATTTCCAGGTTTATGGAGACTCCAAAAGATACACATTGGAGTGCAGGAAAAAGAACTATGAGATACATAGCAGGAACTAGAGATTGTGGCATTATGTATGCAAGCACATTAAAGAAGGATTTGATTGGATACACAGATAGCGATTTTGCAGGAAGTTTGGATGATAGGAAGAGAACTTATGGTTTTTTGTTCCACCTTGGTTCAGGTGTGATTTCATGGGAATCTAATAAGTAGCCCATTGTGACACTTTCATCAGCAGAAATAGAATATGTAGTAGCAACATTAGCATCATGTCAAGCAGTGTGGTCAAGAAGAGTATTTGATGGACTCAAGCAGAAACAACAAGGTTCAACCGTAATATATTGTGACAACACCTCAACGATTGCACTATCCAAGAATAGTGTGTTTCATTAGAAGAGAAAGCGTATTGATACTAGATATCACTTTATTAGAGAACTTGTGAGCAATGGAGAGGTTCACTTGAAGCCTTGTAAATCTAGTGATCAGTTGGCGGATATATTTACTAAGTCATTAGCACAAGATGTGTTTGAGTTTTATAAAATAAACTTGGGTGTTGTAAGTCTAGCTAAGGCATAGACCGGAAGGCATGTTTGAGTTGTCATGAGTCATGCTTTAGTTTAGCAGTCGTAATTAAGGGGGAGTGTTAAAATAAGATAATTAATCCTACATTTGCAGTTGGCTAAATATAGAGAGTCAGTTAACTGAGTGATTGAGTGGTTGAGTGTTTGAGTGTTGAGTCAAGTCGAGTTAAGTGATAGACAACTTTGAGTGTGTGATTGCATGTGGTTGCATGTCAAGATATTTTAAGCAATTAGCTAGTTGTTGAAGGTTAAATACCCTTCATCGAGTTCATTGTAATCATCATGTTTTGTGTGATCAATAGAAGAGCTGTAGCTCGTGTTTTATGTGTGAATTATTTTTGCTTTGTCTCCTCTTCCTTTCCAACAGGGCATCCAGAAATCTGTTGGTAATCATGGCTTCGTCCAGATTAACTCGTGTTTTCGTGGGGTGCCTGAAGAATTATCCATTTACACAAGTGTGTGTAGACATTCCTATGCCCTGTCTCCCATGGTAGCCCTTCAGCACCACATCGCAAGCCATTTCATCTCTGGCATCTCCAGTTTCTACCAAATATGTTGATTATCTTGCTATAAATATTATTTTCTTTTTGCAGATCCATGACTTTCCAGACGCAAAATATGTTATTGAAGGATTAGGTAATGTGGTCCAATCCTTCCTGAACAGGATTATGTAGGTATGTGAGCTACGCAAAACATGATTTCTTCATTTCTTCATATAAAATCCTAAACATGATTTCTTCATTTGTTCATATAAAATTCCAATGTTGATGTCTGCGAGCAACTCAAAACATGATTTTTTCATATAAAATTTTAATTCGTATTTGGTAATTATGATTACAACAAAAAACAACAAATAAAAAGGAAATGTTTGAGGTTGAGCTTCCTCTAAACTATTTCTTCATATAAAATTTCGATGTTGAGCTTCATGTAAACATGATTTCTTCATATAAAATTCTGATGTCTACGAGCTACTCGGAACAAATTTTTTTCATTTTTCCATATAAAATCGTCTAAACATGATTTCTTTATATAAAATTATGATGTCTGCGAGCTACTCAAAACAAACTTTTTTCATTTTTTCATATAGAATAAAAAAAATTGATTCAAACTTGGTAACACATAAAACTCAAAGAAAACTGTAACTATGATTACAACACATAAAAATCAAAGAAAACTAAAACCTCGATGGTGAGCTTCATCTAAACTATATATTTGATATATTTGAAGTTCATGTAGATTCATACATGGATACACTGAAAGAAAATGAACTAGAAGCCATACCTTTCTGAATATATTAAGGGAGATACAGGGCCAGAAAACGTTGAAGAGTTGTACAAGAAGTGTGTGTTACATGCATGCGGCCAAGGGAGCAGACTCGACAATGAAACACATAGAGAAACATTTCCCTAAAGTGAAGAAGCATTACTTGACAAAGAAATAAAAACTTTTATAACACAATGATCTCTCCCATTAATAACTAGAATCAGAAATTGGAAACCCAATGGCTTTTCCATAAAAACAAGATTGTGATATTGGGAACCACCCTGTCCAACCCAGTATGTTAGGAGACACCCCAATAAATTTAATTTGAAAAAATAAAAAATAAAAAACCAATAAAAGTGTGTTTTTTACAAAGCTCTTCCATAAATAACAAAAAAATGTTTTTTTCTTTTTTTGTAATTAATAACTGGACTGTCTGCATATGGCGTTGCTATCATCCACAACTATATAGCGTTACCATTAGTTGTTGCTAACATTGTTAAACTAACATTGTTCTCTTGAAATTTTTGGTTCATCATCCTTTACTTTTGTTTTAATAACTTCTCACACAATATTGTCGACCAATCGCCCCCCATCACTAAAAAAAGAACATTAACAAAGAAATTACCAGTAAGAAACGCTTACCAAGATAAATTGTGATATACCACTCGTTCCAAAAAAATTGAAAGGGATAAAACGAAGAGGGATGTCAATGTCTCACCCATCATATGTCTCAAGGTTCAAACCCTCTCTCCCTGTAACTTCCATCAGAGCCTTTTTCCATTTTTCAATACTGTCGAACTTGTATCGTGCCTTCTCTTGATGAGTTTCATGGTCAAATATTTTTTACTCTTCGAGGATGCGCAGAGCCTCAACATAGAGTCCATTTCTTCTGTCCAAAGGATTCCACCACATGTTTGTAGGGTTCACATTGTAAAAGACAGGGATAATAATTGACCCAGATTCGATCATAAGTAGAAGCTCATCCATACACCATTCTCATTGTGGGTTTAGTAAGTGACAGAGCAACCCAAAACTCCATCGTACTTCATGTTTTAGGCAATACAAAATATTAACTTATGGGAAGAGATTGAAGATAGAAGCCATTTTGGGGGAATTAAACTATGGGAAGAGGTTGAAAATGAAAACCATTTTTAAGGAAATTAAACCATCTCAAGAGACATCTAAAATTAACGTAACCTTATTATATAATAAGCCAAAAACACCAATATATATCTATATATATAGATAAGAAACGTTTTCATACTCGTTTTGAAAAAAAAAAAACAAAAAACCAAAAATAAAACTAACACTAATCCATCCATGTGATTTCTCATGTTATCCAGTGGACTTACCCACCCTAAGCTGCCCGCTCAAAACCACATATTCCTAAGGCATGAAAAAGTGCCCTACTCCTCTTTTGACATTCTCGAGCGTCAAATATTTTCTCCTCTTCCAGCCTACGCAGGTCTTCACAATACTCTATTCCACTTTTTATTGTTGTCCACTGGATCATGTTGTCAACTAGTACTTTCCAGCCTATGTTATACATTTATTGTTATTATCATCTAATAACCTGCCCAGAAAAATAAAAATTCCTTCATATTCAATAAGCATGTCATTTTCATATGACTCCTCCTTCTTGTATAAAACAGAATTTCCATCACAATTGTCAGATTCAAAATAACTATAGTTTTCAATCTTCATAGATAATTCTGCCATCAAATCTTTATACTATCCTTCTGCAAAAGTTATGAAACTATCATCAATTCTCATTCCAATACTTTCTTCTGCATTACACAGTGTTCCTTGTTCTGACACAAGACTATCATTCCACAGTTCAATAGCTAGGATTTCTTGGAGAATATCATTATGAAGTACCCTTTCCTCTTCTATACTTATAATATTGCAACAACATGATGTTGTTTTATATTCTCCTACAACATAAACAAAATTATGGTTTTCTGAAGCTTCTTCATGGTTTACAGATTCGTAAAAATAATCCACTTTAAAATCACAGAATTCCTAAACTTCTGCATCTATCAACATCATCATATATTCCTTCACAATTTCTATAATACTTTCATTTTGATTCTCTACTGAAGATATTTCATTCTAGTTATCATCACAAACTTTCATTTTCTAATCTTTAGCCTCTTTAATCATGACAATTTCCCTGTCAATACCATCATTATCAAAATTATTAAATACATGCTAAAAATATCTTTATGTTTCAGCCATCTCTTCTAGTAATCTCACTTCTTCATCAACATGCATAAGCACATTGTTGAATTGTTGTCCATCACATGTCAAACCTGAAAATATACACAACATGTCAGTTTCAAAATTACAAGGCTCTTCATTTGAAGCCTCAATGATCAGATCCTCATGCTTCTCTAAACTATTCTGACAGTTCACTAAGTTATTGAGAAATTTTTCCTCAACATCTCTGATTTCTTCCTCATCAAAGAAAACTTCTGGGACTGCAGCTTCTTGACTATGCTTGGTGATGTAGGAGCATCTGGCTGACAGGACGAGATAAAAGGAAGGTTGTTTGGTCTCTGAAGGGGACGGAGGAGTAAATTTGCTGAAGGGATAATGTGTTTGTTTTTTTTTCTCTTTTATTTGATTAAGCTGTCTAAGTCAAGTAACTGAACAGTAATTAGGAACGGTAGAAATTATGATTTGTTAGGATTAGAGTTTTAAAACAGCCAATTTTGTCTTTGTGTTAATGACGAACGACAAAGAAAAAGTTCTGAACAAAACTGATGTAACTAATCAAAACATAACCGACAGCGGTTGAAAAGAAACTGACAGTCACCTAATAGTTGTTAAAAGGGAAACAGAACACAGTAGTCCTACTTCTTCGATTTTTTGGGTAATGAAAAAATTGATTGTTACAAAAATTCTGTGCACTCTAGCCTCTCCGACGTCTCTAGACTGTTTTGAGTTGTTATACAATATAGCATCCGTTTTTCTTTTATGTATAGTATAGTTCTGTGTGTGACATAATTCACAGGTGTATGGTTGTATGTGAATCGAGCTACGCTAGTCCAACGAGAGAATTAAGTCTGGACAGCACACGAAAGAACCCCCAAGACGAGGGATGAAAAGCCACTTACAGTTTACAAGAAATCTACAGGCAGAATTATCAAGACCCGACCCAAATTAAACGACAAGCGAGTAATTAATCTCAGGCATTGCCAGGTATGCACAACAGATGAATATTCATAGCTCTGTGCGTTTAAATTTATACAGAAGAGAAAACAGTAATTTCTGTGCATTTATTTCATATATATCGGTCAAAACCAAAACCGTTCAACAGTTACAAATTCCATGCCAAATTCCTTGACAAGTTGGGGCAAGATACCACACGGGGTTAGAAACCCTCAACGCAATTACAGACACCAAATAGAGAAGTAGCAATTGTAAAGCCTACAGCTGAGGCCGTAACTGTCAGCGGCGCAACAAGCCATTGACACACCAACTTGACAAAACCCGACCAGACTTGAACAAAAAAAAAACAAAAGCGACCAGAGCATAGAAACATTGCTACCCGTGACAAGCTAGGACAACCAAGCCGCCAGGCTTCGAATCACTTCGAGTAGCCAACCAAGCCGCCAGGCCCCGAATCCTTTTGAGGAACCAGACCTGCAATCACAAAACACTGTCATAAAAATAAGAAATGGTTTGCAAGGAGGGACGAAGCATATAACAGGATGACATCAAATATCCGTAAGTGTTTACCTGACATTGGCGAGCCGTGGCCGAAGCAGTTCCACCAGAATACCCTGCTCACAAAGGAGCCGATACATTAGCTAGCTGAGAGAAGGAAATGCCAAAGCTGATAGCATAGAACCAGAGAACATACCTTGTGAGTGACGAAGGCGCTGGAGAAAGTTGACACCATATCCTGCCTGAGAACGAGGAGGGATGAACAGAACCCTGAGGACGGACATCTGAAGCAGCTCCCACCAGTAATCGAATACAGTGACAAAGAGAGGAAAACCATAGGCATTAATACAATTATTTACAGGAAGCACAGAGACGCAACCACGGACCATAGACATCCAGTGAACAGTCAGGGACAAGAATGGAACAGGGGAGATCGGACCTTGCTGAGTCGACATTGTCAACAGACCAGGAGGAGCAATGTTTGGGCAACATTCTGAGTCAGAGGACGAGCAACAGAACCCCAGGTTGAAACCTCCAGAAACCACCGAGCATGCAGAGCATACAGAACCCAAACGAAATGTGCAAACCAAACGACCAAGTGAGGGTTTGATTGCCCATACCTAGGCGGGACGAGAAATCTGAGGGAGGATAGTTGGCAATCAATGGAGGGCAGAGGTACCAATCATCTGTATAGGTACAAAGGACAATTACAGTATCCATAAATTCAACCACCGACGAATCGACTTATATCCAAAAGAAATCTGTTGTTCATTATTAACTGCCACGTAATTCCCACATTGTTGTTCATGGAGAAGGGCTACGTGGGCTGGGACCATCAAGTGGTATCAGAGCAGTTGATTGAAAGAATCAGGATATGGAGGTTCAGAGACGAGGACGTGGAAGAGGTGTGCACAGAGCAGCCGATGAGGGCTTGAGGGAAGAAATAAGGACCCTTACTGCTCGCTTAGAGGCATTGGAGGCAGGAAGGAGAAGAGACCCAGAACTTGGAGATGATAGCGAGGAGGAGGCAGTAGCTGCTGCAGACAGATCAGATGAAGAAGCCCCAAAGATAAAGCTATTGAGATTGGTATTGCTAGCCAGCAGCAAACCTAAACCGAAAATTCCTAACTATGATGGCAGTCTGTCCGCAGATGTTCTGCTGGACTGGATAAGCGAGTTAGATAAGTATTTTGAAAACGAAGAGATTAGTGAGGACAAAAGAGTCAGATTTGCTGCAACCAAATTAAAAGGACACGCTGCCTTATGGTGGGATAGTGTCCAGGCAGACAGAAGGAGAATGAATAAACAACCGATAAAGAAGTGGCCAAGGATGGTGGCAAAGCTGAAGGGCAGATTCCTGCCTAAAGATTATCAGGTTGAGCTTTACCGATGGGTACAAAACTTAAGACAGAAGGGTATGACCGTAAAGGAATACACGGAAGAATTTTATCATGTAAACCTGAGGGTTGGTTATACTGATGATACTCCAGAGAAGACAGCACGATACGTGAACAGTTTGAGGATGGAAATCCTGGATGAGATTAGTATTCTTTCTCCGCGGAACATAGAAGAAGCCTTTCAAAGTGCTATAAAGGTTGAAGGAAAGATTAACAGAAAACAGAATAATAGGATAGGACGGGGAAATGGTAGAGGAAGAGGACAGTCCTATGGCAGAGGGAGAACTGCCAGTAACAGTGAAGAAGGCAGTAGCTCCAAGGCTTCAGGAATAGCAGAGAAGGGAGATAGCACGAGAGGAGGTCGGCCATATCAGCGAGGAAGAGGGAATGGCTAAGGAAGGTGAGCTAATTTCCAGTGCTACAGGTGCCACAAGTGGGGGCACAGATCCTTCGAATGCCTGGAAGCAGAGCACGCTAGCCAGAGGGGAACATTTGTTGCACAGCCTGAGGAAGCTGAGGCACCGCCCCAGGAGGTGGAAAATGTGGTAGAAACAGCAGAGGCTTTGGTTCTAAATAAAGTATTGTTGACGCCAACCAAGGAGACGGCTGAGCAGACCCAACAAAAGGCACTGTTCCGAACAGTTTGCAAATCACATGGAAAGTGTTGTAAATTGATCATAGACAGTGGGAGTACAGACAATTTGGTTGCCACCGAGATGGTGGAGAAGCTGGGATTGAGGCAACTTAAGAACCCTACACCTTACAAGGTGTCATGGTTGTAGAAACGCCACCAGCTATTAGTTGATGAACAGTACGAGGTTGAATTTCACATTGGCAAGTACCAGGACAGGGTTGTCTGCGATATCATGCCAATGGACGTGTGCCATATACTGCTGGGAAGACCGTGGTAGTATGATCAGAAGGTGATGCATGATGGGAAGACGAATTGTTACAAATTTGTGAAAGATGGAGTCAAGCATACGCTTGTACCCATCAAAGAAGAGGATACAACAGAAGCAAGTGGAACAAAAGCATTATTGGTAGGAGGAAAATAGTTTATTAAACAGATTGAGGAAAATGAAGTGAATTATGCGGTCGTGAGGAGAACTAAGATTGTGTTGCCGAACATAGAAATGTCTGAATTTCCTGCAGAGATTCAGGAGAAGTTAGAAGAATTCAAGGACATTTTATTTGATGACTTACCGGACAAGTTGCCTCCGAAGAGGATCATCAACCATCATATCGATTTCATACCCGGAGCAAGCCTACCAAATAAAGCAGTGTATCGAATGAGCCCAAAAGATAATGAAGAGATTCGCAAACAGGTGCAAGAGCTACTGGACAAGGGGCTGATCAGAGAAAGCTTGAGCCCTTGTGTTGTACCAACAGTACTCGTGCCTAAAAAGGGTGGAGAATGGTGGATGTGTATCGACTCACGAGCTATTAATAAATTCACCATTCGATACAGATTTCCCTTACCCAGAATGGATGATATGATGGATTGTCTCAGTGGGGCAGCTTATTTCACGAAGATTGATCTGAAGAGTGGTTATCATCAGATCAGGATCAGAGAAGGAGACGAGTGGAAAACAGCCTTCAAGACCAATGAAGGGTTGTACGAGTGGCTAGTCATGCCATTTGGTTTGAGCAACGCTCCTAGTACTTTTATGAGGTTGATGAATGAGATGTTAAAAGAATTTATCAGTAAGTTTTTGATAGTATATCTTGATGATATTTTGATTTTCATCAGAACGAAAGAAGAGCACCTTCAACATGTTCGAAGAGTGCTAAAGAAGTTACAGCAGAAAAAACTGCTGATAAACCTGAAGAAATGTACTTTCCTGCAGAAAGAAATAGTTTATTTGGGGTTTGTAATCACAGAAAATGAATTGAAGATGGATCCAGAAAAGATCGCAGCAATTGTCAATTGGTCGTCATCGAAGAGCTTGTTTGAGTTACGTAGCTTTCATGGGTTGGCAAGTTTCTACCGCAAGTTTATACGAAATTTTAGTGAAATCTGCGCGCCAATGCTAGACACCATCAAAAAGGCCAGTCAGCCTTTTTGTTGGACCAGAGCAGCAGAGAACAGTTTTCAGCTTTTGAAGTGGAAGATTACAGAGAGGCCGATTTTAAGGCTACGATGCGATGCAAGCGGAACAGCCATTGGCGTTGTGCTCAGACAGGAAGATAAAACTGTGGAATTCTTTAGTGAGAAATTGAACGAGAGCAAGCAGAAATATTCCTCATACGACAAGGAATTTTATGCCATGGTCCAAGCTTTAAAGAATTGGAGACACTACCTGCTGGGCAATGAGTTTGTTTTATTTTCTAATAATTGAGCACTGCAATATATAATGCAACAACGCAAATTGAACCATAAGCATGCCAAATGGGTAGAGTATCTGCAGAGTTTCACCTTCGTGCTAAAACACATCAGTGGGCAAGCCAATAAAGTGGCAGACGCCTTGAGCAGAAGAGCTTTGCTCTTACAGGAAAGTACAATACAGGTGATGGGGTTCGAACACCTAAAAGATTTGTACCAGGCCGACACGGACTTCAAGGAAGCCTTTGAAGCCTGTCAGAATCCCGTGCTGAGAAATACAAGTCCATGGTTGGACTACAATTTACAGGAAGGACTATTATTCAGAGGAGGACAGTTATGTATCCCGGACTATTCGATGAGGGAAAATATCATACGGGAGAAACATAGCGGGGGTCTAGCCAGTCATTTCGGCATAGACAAGACTTTGGAGCAGCTCAGACACTTTTATTACTGGCCCACAATGCGCAGGGATGTACAGCGGTATGTGAACAGGTGTAAAGTATGCCAACTAGCAAAGGGACATAGTCAAAATACTGGACTTTACACACCACTACCTGTTCCAAGTAGGCCGTGGGACTCAGTCAGCATCGAATTTGTCTTGGGACTGCCTAGAACACAGTGAGGATATGACTCAGTGATGGTGGTGGTAGAAAGATTTTCAAAAATGGCGCATTTTATTCCGTGTCGAAAAACTAGTGATGCCACTCATGTAGCTCACCTGTTTTTCACAGAGATTGTTAGATTACATGGCCTACCCAGATCTATCATTTCTGACAGGGACGTAAAATTCACAGGACACTTTTGGCGCACCCTGTGGAAAAAGTTGGACACACAGTTGAACTTTAGTTCTGCATATCATCCGCAGACTGATGGACAAACGAAAGTGGTGAACAGAAGTTTGGGAAATTTGTTACGGAGTTTGACTGGGGAAAATTCACGGTTATGGGATCGTGCTCTCGCTCAGGAAGAATTCGCTTATAACGATTCACCAAATCGTAGCACCGGACATAGTCCATTTCAAATCTTATACGGCATGCATCCTCGAGGGATACATGAACTGCGAGATTTGGGAAAGTTGGAGCAGAGCAGTGCCGACGGAGAAGACTTTGCGGAAGCAATGAGTGAACTACATGAACGGGTGAAGCTAAAGCTACAGGACAGCGTGCAGAGATACAAACAACAGGCAGATTTAAAGCGATGGGAAGTCCAATTCAATATAGGCAACGAAGTCCTTGCACACTTACACAAAGAATGGTTTCCTAAAGGCGCATATAACAAACTGAAATTTAAAAAGATTGGCCCCTGTAAAATTTTGCACAAGTTCTCAGCCAACGCTTATGAAATTTAGCTGCCACCTGATATAGGCATATCACCCATTTTCAATGTCGCAGACATGTTCCCATATACTGCCAACTCAGAGGACGACAGTGTGGTACGGCTAGAACGAGACACCCAAGTTGGAGACAGTTCTTGGATGAGGCACATGCCTTCGGTTCAGCCCCATGAGATCGAGAAGATTCTCGATACCCAGGTAGCCAAGAAGACTCGCAGGAAGGAGTATCTACGATACCTTCGTCAAGTGGAAAAACCGTCCAATCGAGGACAGTTCGTGGCTCGACACGGCGCAGATACAGAAGGCTAGTTATTATGTGGAGGAGCTTATGGAATGGAGCAATGACTTTTTCTTACCCCGGGAGCCTGATGCAGGAGCATCTGGCTGACAAGACGAGATAAAATGAAGGCTGTTTGGTCTCTGAAGGGGACGGAGGAGTAAATTTGCTAAAGGGATAATGTGTTTGTTTTTCTTTTCTCTTTTATTTGATTAAGCTATCTAAGTCAAGTAACTGAACATTAATTAGGAACGATAGAAATTATAATTAGTTAGGATTAGAGTTTTAAAACAGCCAATTTTGTCTTTGTGTTAATAACGAACGACAAAGAAAAAGTTATGAACAAAACTGATGTAACTAATCAAAACATAACCGACAGCAGTTGAAAAGAAACTGACAGTCACCTAACAGTTGTTAAAAGGGGAACAGAACACAGTGGTCCTACTTCTTCGATTTTCTGGGTAATGAAAAAATTGATTGTTACAAAAATTATGTGCACTCTAGCCTCTCCGGCGTCTCTAGACTGTTTTGAGTTGTTATACAATATAGCATATGTTTTTCTCTTATGTATAGTATAGTTCTGTGTGTGACATAATTCACAGGTGTATGGTTATATGTAAATCAACCTACGCTGGTCCAACGAGGAATTAAGTCTGGACAGCACACGAAAGAACCCCCAGGACGAGGGACGAAAAGCCACTTACAGTTTACAAGAAATCTACAGGCGAAATTATCAAGACCCGACCCAAATTAAATGACAAGCGAGTAATTAATCTCAAACATTGCCAAGTATGCACAACAAATGAATATTCATAGCTCTATGCGTTTAAATTTATACAGAAGAGAAAACAGAAATTTCTGTGCATTAATTTCATATATATCGGTCAAAACCAAAACGGTTCAACAGTTACAAATTCCGTGCCAAATTCCTTGACAAGTTGGGGCAAGATACCACACGGGGTTAGAAACCCTCGACGCAATTACAAACACCAAACAGAGAAGTAGCAATTGTAAACCCTACAGCCGAGACTGTAACTTTCAGCGACGCAACAAGCCATTGACACACCGACTTGACAAAACCCGACCAGACTTGAACAAAAAAAAAAACGAAAGCAACCAGAGCATAGAAACGTTGCTACCCGTGACAAGCTGGGACAACCAAGCCGCCAGGCTTTGAATCACTTCGAGTAGCCAACCAAGCCGCCAGGCCCCGAATCCTTTCGAGGAACCAGACCTGCAGTCACAAAACAGTGTCATAAAAATAAGAAATGGTTCGCAAGGAGGGACAAAGCATATAACAAGATGACATCAAATATCCGTAAGTGTTTACCTGACATTGGCGAGCCGTGGCCGAAGCAGTTCCACCAGAATACCCTGCTCATGAAGGAGCCGATACATTAGCTAGCTGAGAGAAGGAAATGCCAAAGCTGATAGCATAGAACCAGAGAACATACCTTGTGAGTGACGAAGGCATCGAAGAAAGTTGACACCATATCCTTCCTGAGAACAAGGAGGGATGAACAGAACCCTGAGGATGGACATCTGAAGTAGCTCCCACCAGTAATCGAATACAGTGACAGAGAGAGGAAAACCACAGGCATTAATACAATTATTTACAGGAAGCACAGAGACGCAACCGCGGACCATAGACATCCAGTGAACAGTCAGGGACAAGAATGGAACAGGGGAGACCAGACCTTACCGAGTCGACATTGTCAACAGACCAGGAGGAGCAACGTTCGGGCAGCATTCCGAGTCAGAGGACGAGTAGCAGAACCCCAGGTCGAAACCTCCAGAAACCACCAAGCATGTAGAGCATACAGAACCCAAACGAAATGTGCAAACCAAACGACCAAGTGAGGGTTTGATTGCCCATACCTAGGCGGGACGAGAAATCCGAGGGAGGATAGTTGGCAATCAATGGACGGCAGAGGTACCAATCATCTGTACAGGTACAAAGGACAATTACAGTATACATAAATTCAACCGTCGACGAATCGACTTATATCCAAAAGTAATCTATTGTTCATTATTAACTGCCACGTAATTCCTGCATTGTTGTTCGTGGAGAAGGGCTATGTGGGCTGGGACCATCACTCGGCAACTTCATCATAGGTTTCTAGAATACCTTTCTATTCTACACAATTTTTCCCAACACTCAATCTATCCAAAAAAGACAACAATGCCTCCTCCTCTTCTATGATAATTCTTTGATCTTTCAAAGATTTCCTTGACTTAAATTCTTCAACTAAGTTCTCTATGTCAACTTTTCTTCTCTTCACTTCATAAATCTGCAATGCATCTGTTTCCTTTCCTTTTTCCATTTCCCATTAGTCTTCTATCCATGCTAAAATTCCTTCAAATATGATCCAATATGATTTTACTAAGAAAAGACACAACCATTCAGCCATACCTTTTAATTTACTCCACCAATTGAAGTCTTGAAAGTCTTTATGCATCTCCTTTTGTGGTTTTCTTGCCTCTACCTCTTTCATCTTTTCATAGACATGTTCAAATTCATTAGGCTGCATACCTACAATTTTACATTCACAGAAATAGTTAATCCCAAAAATATGAGATCCTCTTGTCTGTAAGGATGCTACCAGCACATTCCTCTCATTATGATCTGCATAGATTAGTTCTTCACCATTATCATCATTGTCTTCACTGTCTCCTTGCCCAAGGAGAGATCCTTTCTCTGGTTCACAGATGTATTCTACTCCTTCATTCTCAACTATTCGGAGTATTAATTTTTCAGCAAACAATTCTCTGATAGGCCATTTAACTCTTTTTCCCACATAAAATACTTATTTCCACTTTTCTCTAATTCCTTCAATACCAACTTCTTCAAATGACTGATTTTTGTCTTCATTTCAGCCAACTCTATGTTCCTTTCTTCTTTACTCATTCCTTTGAGTCCAACTGCTTCAGCACTCTTTTTCCTCTACTTTTTACTTTCCTCTGTACCCCTGCCATGACTAACAATAGTCAGTTCCATTTCTTCCTTTGGTGAACTTTCATTGTTCACTAGTGAGCTGCAACTAGCCTTTTTCATTTCACCTATTACAAGTCTCCTTCATGCCTCACCAAACTTTCCTGAGTTTAGCCTTTTGGCATCTATTGGTTCTTTCCTTGAACCTTTCACTGACTAAAAATTCTACCCAGCTCTCCTCTTGCTGGATTTGTTACCTTCTACCCACAATCATAATTGTGGAGTTGTCTCACAACTTCTACCCAACCACAGTTGGAAGTTGTTCTCATCCTCTCTCAAACACTCCTTGCTTTAGGCTCTGCATCTTCAATTGCTCACTTCCTTCTTTCATTCAATAATTTCATTTACTGTTGGGTACTGTCACCTTTATTCATCTGAGATTTCTTCTTGCTCTATCTTCTTTAACATAGCTCATATGCTATGATGCTCGTACAACTCATTCTACCTTTCAACAATTCCATTGACTTGCACAATATTATCTCAAGATACATCAAAGTACCTTTCAAACCTGCAATATTTCGTCAAAGATGTCTTAAAACTAATTCCCATTCCATCAGTTAAATCTTTGCCAAATGATTCATCTTTTCACTATTTCCTTTAAAACTTCCATTCAAAAGCCTTCATACAGTCAACAACTATTTTTCCTCTTACTTTTCACAATGGACTCTTCAGCTTTCAAGATAAATTAAGATTAGACCTAAATTTCAATAATATTTACCAATTCATGATAGACACTATCAATTCTTTCTGATAACATGTTTGTAAGAAAATCCTGTCTTGCTTCTATAAATTCCAAAGTTCATTCCTTGTAGTGGTTCTTCTTTCAGTCCTATTAAACCTAATCTTTGTTATTTCAATCATCAATATCATTGCCTTCAACAATACTTTGAGCAATCTTCATTCACTCTTCAATTTAACTTTAAATTCTAAACCTTTCACTCCAATTTACCTTTTAAATCAAATCAATCATGCAATCAACTTACACAGAAATTTCATTTTCCTGAAATGAAAACCTCTTCTCCTTTGAAATTTCAATCCCTTGTTTCTCTCTAGACGTTCAAAACACATCTCTACAAAACCATCAAAATAAACATTCTTACCAGATCTTCATCAGAGATTCATTACTTCCCCCATTCTGATATCAGTGTCCTTTGTAGTCTGATCCCCATCTATATCGATCCACTTCCGTGCAAATTATACAGATGCTAAGATTTGAAATTCAGTTTCCAAAAAAATGTTTACAGAGCTGAGCTAGATCTGATACCACAAATGACATAGGAAATGGGTGAATACACATAGAGTACACAGATCATGCACAAATTCTATTATCCCCAGCAATTTTAACTCTCTAAGGAGTTAAATCTTCAATACTTAATGGTTTAAGGCCCATTTCAGAAATCCCTATGCATAATGCTTTATTAAGCCCCAATTATAATCTAACCCTTCATTCACTTTCTATCGGGACTTATAACTCAACATAACCTTCTTTAACTTTGATACCGAAACTCATTCACCCTTATAAACCTTTGTTTATGCTGCACATATAACCAATTCCCACACTATAGCTTTGATTATCCCGGACTTAACCACAAAACCCTCTATTGTGCTTTAATCTATTTATAAAAGAATACACATAGACATATGTGAACTCACCTTTTCCATCTTTTCCAAAGCCTTTGCACAGTTTCCGAGGCTTTAGCTTTATTGCTAATCGCAATTGCTCCTTCGCGATCATACTACTCATGAACCCTTCCACTTTTGATTTGCAATAACACCAGCTTGTAAACTCAAATATTATAAACCCGCATCTATAACTTTGTCGGGTCCGCTCCCTGAAGCCTTTCCATGCGCTGCTCCTTTACATCCCGATCTCCGATCTATCACTATCGGCTTTCACTTAATTGACCCATTGCAACATTTCATGTCTGCATTCCATTACCACTGTCACTTAACTTACCCAATATGCGATCGGCGATTTGATCTCCTTTGTGGATCAACTATGTGATCCAACGGTCCATGCTTCATCGCATTATCACAATCGCTCAGGCTTGGCCCTGGGGTTCTTTGTTCCCACTACTTTCCTCCGATGCGATATTAAACTTCGCTCCGCTCTTGTGATCTAATCCTGACCATTGAGCGTAAATATCCAGTGGTTGATGAGCATTAGTGCTTCACTTCTCTTCGCTTGGTTTTTATGCCACTCTTCAATGATTTCTCTATGGTTTGGTTTATTTTGGGTTTCCTCGTCCTTCCGCCATTATGCGATGTGACTCCCTCCTGAGCTTAACTTTGTAGGTTCTTTAATTAATGTCCCTCCAAAACATTACTTGTTTCTTCAAATGGATTCAACGATCCATCTCATTCCTTTCTATTCTTCTCCTCCATGTTTCTCCCGGACTCTGCCTGCACACATATATTATATAGAATACTCCGATCCCTACATAATTTTAACATTCAATACATGAATTTCACACTTATACAGTTTAGAACCAATCACTGTATATATATATAAACACCTAGTTATACAATTTCTCTATCTTTGGCATGACCTTCTCATGTAAATGGCCTCTGATTACAATCTACTCATAAGCTTAGAATCACACCCCTACTCTTCTAGCTTCTCTCTCGCTAACTCCTGAATTATACAAAAAGATCATAGTTTATATAAAGGTGGATTCGTGAACCAATTATGGTTCAAATCCAGAAATCTCTCACTCTCTCCTAAAAAATATCTTCAACTCCACACTTTTCTAAACAAATGCTAAATCAAGCTTTCAAATCCCTCATATCCTATTGAAACCAAACAAATCTAACTATTTGGCCTGATCTCCACACAGGGAGGATCAATCAGCCACTATGCCCTTTTCTCATATTTGACAATAAATAAACACTCTGACACATTTAAATAAATAAAATTAACTAATCCCTTATCTTCCAACCCCTTGTTAGTTAGAACATGTGATCATTCCATCACATTGCTGACTAGGTCTAAATGCTCCTGCATAATTATGTGCATGTACCTGTTCAGAATAGAAAAAAGTTAGATGCAAAGAGTGAGTTATGTATTTTTATTGGGTATAGTGAGACAAGCAAGGCTTATAAATTGTATAATCATCTAAATAACAAGCTTATTGTCTCAAGAGATGTGATTTTTTATGAAGTGGGAGTTTATGGTCATCAAAAAGGGCATGTTGAGAAGACAAAATCTATTTTGAATGATGATATAATTGTTGATAATGATCATGAGCAGCCAACTAATGTTTCTGTAGCTAGTGGGTTAACTCCACCAACCAGCCCTTCATCACTTTCTTCAACATCAAGTTCAATTCCAACTTCTTCTCCAAGTTCTACAAGGAAGGTAAGAAGATTGAGTGATATTTATCAGAGGACTGCAAATCAAGCACATGATGAAAGCCCAATAGGTGAGATAGTCAATTTTGCTTTATTAGCCAAGGCTGATTTTGAACCACCATGTTTTGAAGATGCATATACTAATGAGGTTTGGATGCAAGCCATGCAAGAAGAGATGGATTCCATTCAAAAGAATGAAACTTGGATGTTGACAGAACTTCTACATGACAAGAAAAAGAGTGGAACCAGATGGGTCTATAAGACTAAATTTAACTCTGATCGGAGTGTTGAAAGACACAAAGCAAGATTAGTTGCTAAAGGATTCACACAGAAGTATGGAATTGATTATGAAGAGACATCTGCACTGTAGCAAGATAGGAGACTATTAGAATGTTGATTTCATTAGCAGCTCAGAAAAAGTGGAGCATATATCACATGGACATGAAAAGTGCCTTCTTGAATGGGTACTTAGAAGAGGAAGTATATGTGGAGCAACCACAAGGTTTTGAAGTGGAAGGAAAGGAGAATAATGTCTACAAGTTGAAGAAGGCTTTGTATGGTCTTAAGCAAGCACCAAGAGCATGGTATGTTAGGATTGCTCGATACTTTCAGGAAAATGGCTTCCAGAGAAGTAAGAGTGATCCTACCCTTTACTACAAATAAGAAG
Source organism: Pinus tabuliformis (assembly GCA_031772625.1). Lineage (NCBI taxonomy): Eukaryota > Viridiplantae > Streptophyta > Pinopsida > Pinales > Pinaceae > Pinus > Pinus tabuliformis. The sequence goes on along the minus strand of CM062806.1, from coordinate 407,513,194 downwards.
GTATTGATATTCTAATCATAAGTTTGTATGTAGATGATCTATTGTATATGGGTAGTAGTTCTAAGATGAATGATAAATTCAAAGTTGCTATGATGAATGAATTTGAGATGAAAGATCTAAACATCATGAAATATTTTCTAGGAATGGAGGTTTGTCAAAGTAAGGATGAGATTTTGATTTGTCAGACAAAGTATGCACATGATATGCTAAATAAATTTGATATGCTTGATTGTAATCCATCCCCTACTCCAAGTGCTCATGGAGAGCTATTATGTAGAGATGATGGTGATGATTTAGAAGATGAGAAAATTTACAGAAGTATTGTGGGGAGCTTGATATTTCTAACCCACACAAAGCCTGATATTACATATTCAGTTTCACTTGTTTCAAGGTATATGAAAAATCCATCTGAAATACATATGAACGCAGCCAAGAGGACTTTAAGGTATGTGAAAGGCACTCTAAATTTTGGTATTCTTTACGACTCTTTTGAAAAGTTCAATCTTGTTGGATTTAGTGATTCAAATTCGGGAGGTAGTATTGATGTCCGTAAGTCCACGTTTGGAAATTGCTTCTCTTTATATTCTGGTTTGATTACATGGAGCTCAAGAAAACAAATCATTGTTTCCCTCTAATCCACAGAAGCGGAATATGTTGCAGTTACCTCAGTAGGTACACAAGTTGTTTGGCTCAAAAAAAATTTGGAAGAAATTGGATAAAAACAAATTCAACCTACAATAATTTATTGTGATAATGTAAGTGCCATCAAGTTAGCAAAGAACCTTGTTCATCATAGCAAGACAAAGCATTTTGACATGAAATATCACTTCATTCGAGATTTGGTGCAGAAGAAGGATATTGAATTGAAGCATACAAATACTTAGCATCAACTAGCAGATATTTTCACCAAAGGAGTTGCAAAAGCTCAATTTTTGGCAATACAAGATAAGATAATAAATCCTCATTAATCATTAAGGGGGAGTGCTGGGAATAATTCTTAATTTTGTTATGTAAATCGTTGACAAATTAGTCAGCGGATTTTGTGTTCTCTCTGCAAAATTAAGGCAGCAAATTGTTAGGGTGGTTAGTGCTGGAAATTAGCTACAGCGTCAATATGTTTCAGAATTGATTAATAATCATTTTAGTAATAATTTTACTACATAAAAATGTAGTTAATAGTTTAATTAATATATGAGATTTATAACAGATTTGAGCTCACACATTAACTTTGTTTTATTTATTCATTTTTTTTATATGAATTTTCCTTCATCGTTATGTTAAATTATCAACCAACTTGAAAACCATTTCATATTCTAGGAAACCAAATTATATTGAAACACTCATTTCCATTAACCTCGCCAACGGCGATTTGTCACTCTTGAAGCCAGAAAGTTAAAGCCCGACTTTAAAATATCAAAAAGAAAATGGCAATCCGATGAGCACTCGATCAAATGAGAATAGTGTTTTATTTTAATAATGGTAGCTAAACGGCATAAAATGGATTAGCTAAAAATAATTAACCAAACTTACAAGTAGTAAAGAAAAAAAAAAAAGTGAGAATAACAGAAAAATGAGATAATAAAAATTACATACTATATATTTTACATGGTGCCATAATAGTGAAGTCAATCGACACCTAGTTCGTGTTAAATGGTGATTAGTTAACTGATTTTTGTAATTGAAGATAAATAAAACCCCATGCATATGGTTGTGAATTTTTTTTTTATTAAATTGAAGATAAATAAAACTTAAAATCACAGTTATTAAATTCGAATTTGATACGGGAAAAATTGACTCTATGAAATTAATTTGGAAAAAAATCAACATTATATATCTTACAAATATTTAAATATATTTATTTTATTTATAAATTTAAATAAGTGATTATTATATTCAAAATTTTAATGAAAATAAAAAATTATATAAGTTAAAGTTTTTCCAAAATAGAAGTTATTGTTTTTTATTTTTTATATATGAGTTATTGATTTGCAACTAATTTACTATTTTATTATTTTTTGTAAAATAAGAATTATCTTTTTTTAATTGCAATTTTCTATTTTATAAAATTTTCTACTATAGAAATTACCATTTTTTTCTATTTTCTATAAAAATTATCCATTTTTTTATATATATTTTTTTCCAATAAGAATTACCAATTTCCTAGTTCTTACAAGAAAATCTATAAAAGCTAATTGATCCTATCATTAGTTGTCTTTCTCTGCATTCCTGTATTATTTATATAATCCTTGTTGAGGTCCAAACTTGTATTCTTTCAATGCATCTACTAAGCAAAGTTGGAATTAAAAATTTAGGTGTGTCAAATAGATGCTATGGTTGCTTAGTTCACTGGCCTATTTTCACTAAGGTTAGGCAGTTAAAATTTGTATTCTTCGGATGCATCAACCAAGCATAGTTGTAAATAAAAATTTACCTCTCTCAAATAAATGTGATTTCTATTCAATGAAGGGTAAGTTCTTAAGTTATTGAGGTAAAGTCTTAAATTAGTGAAGTAATCTTAAATTTTAATAAAAAAAAAAAATCAATTATAAAATGAAGTATAAGTTAAGTTATTGAGGTAAAATCAATTATAAAATGAAGTATAAGTTAAGTTATTGAGGTAAAATTCTAGGTTATTGAAGTAATCCAATATTTTAATCAAGAAAGAAAAAAAAAAGGGAGATTATAACTTACTTATGGCCATTGTACTCATTGAAATCACAAAATTCGTACGGCATTGAAAATTGTTACATAGATGCCCTGACGAAGCACATTATGTATTCGTGTTAAAGCACAAAGCACATTCAAGTTAAAGCATAGTTACCAAGTTCGAATTCAAATTGGAATACGAATTCGATTCGATACGAAAAAAAATCGACTTTCAAAATTCAATACGAAAAAATTCGCCAATATACATCTTACACTATTATTAATAATATTTTTTCTTATATTTGAATAATCTAAATTAACAATTTAATTATATTTTAGAAGTTGCAAATAAAATTAGACATTGAAATTAGTAGAAACAATTCTTCTTCAATGGAAGGTGAATAAGATACAATGGGGAGAACAAACTCTTTAACATTGAAAAAAAAGGAACTCTTAAAATTGTAAGTTGGTCAATCAAAAGATAGTAACTAATGTTGTAGTTTTTAATGATAAAATATTTAAGCAATTTCTTAATTATTAAAATAAAATAAAAATAAAAAATCATCAAATTAGAACTATCAAGAATCATCAAATTAGAATTCTTGTTTTTTCCCTAATTGTTCAAATAGAAGTGAATGAGATATTGGAATTAGTAGAAACAATTCTTCTTGGTCAATCAAAAGATAGTAACTAATGCTGTAATTTTTAATGATAAATATTTAGACAATTTCCTAATTACTAACTAAATAAAATATAGATAAAAAATCATCAAATTAGAACTATTTTGCTATTTTCCTAATTGTACCAAAAGATAGTAACTAATCCAATAATTTTTAATGATGAATATTTAGACAATTTCCTAATTACTCACTGAATAAAATATAGATAAAAAATCATTAAATTAGACCTATCAAGAATCGTCAAATTAAAACTATCTTGCTATTTTCCTAATTGTTTAAAAGATTTAGAAACTATATTATATTTCCTTACAAATTTCTTAAAAGAAAAAAACTAAATTACAACTAATTTTATTATGAATAAATAATTCTAATTACACTACTCACTAGCCAAAGAATTATAAAAAAATTAAAACTTCAAAAGAAAAAGCAAAAACATATTTTATCATGAAAATATGAAATAAAAATAAAAAACAAAAAGAAAAAAATTATTTTATTGTGAAAATAAAAATTTAATATAAAAATTATTTATTTAATTTTTATATATATTTTTAGATTTTTTTTTTTTAATATAAAAATTAAGCAAACATTAAACCAACCATCTAAAATCAAATTTACTAACCCATCAAAACAATTTTGATATAAATAGGAATATGAATCTTTTAATCATTAATCACAAAAGTGGTGCAGAACAAACGGGGTCATTAATCACAACAGTAGTGCAGAACAATCAATATTTTTAATCATCTATACAAACAGAGAATTACGATCAACCATTAAATATTGCCGTAGTCTTTAACGCGACTTTTTGAAAGCCTTTCCGGCGATTTTTTCCGGTGAAAATCCGGCAGTGATTTATGGAAATCCAAGTTTGATAACTAATTTCTGCACAATGAAACTGTCCCAGGGGTTTTTCAGGGTGCTGAATCCGAATATGCAGTTAAAAAACCATTTTAACTGCAACAAATCATGATTTCAGGTCAATTTCTTCCGCCGGATTCCGTCACCGGAATCTCAAAAAGTCGCATTATAGACAACTCCTTAAATATTTACAACTGCATGACGAAACCAAGGCACAGAAAATGGAGTACGAACTACTTCTTAAAAAACACAAATTAAAGAAAAATTTAAAAATAAATTTGGGAGACTGATGTGTCCGAACCGAATTTCATTGTATTAATGGCCGAATCGGACCGAATGGCCGAATTTTCGAATTCTTCAGCCCGATTCGGCCGAATTTGGTAACTATGAGTTAAAGCACGAACTACCCTGAATGTTGGAGACAGCGACCCTCGAAGAGGTACTGTAATTCCCCGAATTAATCACCGTACTGAACGGAACTGATGAATTAACCTAATTTTTTCTGTGTACGGCCGAACCTAATAAATATGCTTGAAACTCAGCAGTTGTCTATAACGTGACTTTTTGAAAGTCTTTTCAGTCGGTTTTTCGGTGAAAATCTGACAGCAATTTATTGGAATCGCAAGTTGATAGCTAGTTTCTGCACAATAAAAGTGTCCCAGGGTTTTTCAGGGTGCTGAATCCGAATATGCAATTAAAAAACCATTTTAACTGCAACAAATCATGATTTAATCTCAATTTCTTCTCCAAAAAATCGCATTATAAACAACTCCTAAAACTCATACATACGATTGTGAAACTTTTCTTCCTGATAATAACAAGATTGCATATGCATAACTCCACTCTACTACCTAAGTAGAGCAATATGTAATATCTCCTATAGTTTTAAAGAAAGGTCTTAAACCCCTTACATGTAATAATGTTATTACGAAATTACAGAATTAGCGTCAGTTTTCTCCCCTTAGCATGGGAAATATGGCTCGCCTTCTACATGGCTGTCAATAAATCTCATGTTATCGGGCCATAAATGAATGGCGGGTGTATATGCCCACCGTTCGATTTTTCTAAGGCCGAAATCAAATGGTGGGCATATACACCCGCCGTTCATTTATAACCTGATAGCATGGGAAATATGGCTCGCCCTTCTACATCTCCTCCTTGTCAAAAGAGACTCGCAACCCAAGATGACGAAGACGATAGTACATATTGCTGGCCAGAGTGTTCTTAACATCCTTGCCACGATGGTTGAGGAACACATCGTAGTAATGTATGGGTGTTTTTGGTACACGTTTCATACTCAACACGTGTTTAACGATATCATGGATCAGCCGTCCCTCGTCACTGAAATTTTCCCACAAATTATTTTTCCCGTTAGGAAAATTATTTAAACAAACTAAAGATTTAAGATGTCATTTTCAAGTACAACTTGAGCTTCAGCTTGAGGAAAATGTGCCATTCATTCTTAATTGACATACAGTTAACGCACGGTTTATAGATATAAACACACTAAACATAGAGCTTAATAAACTAATTACAGCTTGAGTTTTAATAATTACCACTTGAGTTTCCACTTAAGGAAGGAAATTTATTTAGACAAATTAAAGAGTTAAGATGTCATTTTCACAGTAGAGCTTGTGCTTCAGATTAAGGAAAATGTGTCATTCTTTCTTAATTGACATACAATTAACACACGGATTATAAATATAAACACACTAAACATAGACCTTAATAAACTAATTACAGCTTGAGTTTCAGCCTAAAGAAAATGTGTATATGTTCACATGATTTATAAATATAAACAAGCTAATATACAATGTAACAAAATAATTACAACTTGAGTTTCCAGTTAAAGAAAGAAATTTATGTAAACCAACTAAAAAATTAAGATGTCATTTTCACAGTATAGCTTGAACTTCAGATTAAGGAAAATGCTGGACCTACAGTTAACACACGGTTTATAAATATAAACACACTAAACATAGATCTTAATAAACTAATTACAGCTTGATTTTCAGCATAAGGAAAATGTGTAATATTTTCACATGATTTATAAATATAAACAAATTAACATAGAGTATAACAAAATAATTACAACTTGAGTTTCCAATTATGGAAAATGTGTAATTTTTCCTTAGTTAATATAAATTTTACTCGAGTTTTCACTCAAAAAAAATGTGTAATTTCTTCTTAATTAATATAAATTTAAAAATGTGTAATTTTTTCTTAAAAATAAAAATTATGGTTAAAACATTTTAATGATGATGTGTTACTTATTACGAGGGAGATGGTTTGTGTATGTGCATGTCATGTGGAGATAGAGATAAAGGCTCTTAAGCTGAAAACTTTTTCTAAATTGAAAACTCTTGAGTAAGGACTTTTATCCATTAAGAAAAATTTAAAGTTGGTGTGCTCTATCCTCCACATTTTGTATAATGATGATGTGTTACTTAATATGAGGGAGATGGTTTGTGTATTTGGATCTGTCATGTGGAGATAGTGATAAAGTTTCTCAAGATGAAAACTTTTTTTAAATTAAGAAATCTTGAGTAAGGAATTTTATCCATTAAGACAAATTTAAAGTTGATGTGCTCTATCCTCCACCTTCTGTATGTGGAGATTTTATCTTTTATTTGTATAATTGCAAATTTTATAGTTTAATAAGCTGAAAAGAATTCTAATAAACTTAATAGAGAAATTGAAGAGAATACAATAATTCAAGACATGTTTGAAATGATATAAATAGAATATGTACAATATCATGGCTTGGGTAGCACAATAACATGTTTTCGTTGTGGACAAACACTTTTTAATGAGTGACTAATATACTATATGTTGCATTAGAGGGAAAGAAAAGGGGGGATGTATCTTCAATCTAGAATCCTCTTTCTCCTACGAGGAAGTGGATTTGTATTTCTCTCACCAAGGAGCAATTACATAGGGAAATTTGGCATGACTAAGAGAGGAAATTATAATTTGAGACTTGATTTTGTTTTGGAAGATTTGGTCATATCGTACATGACTTGGAGAAAGAGGAGACTAGATTGGAAAAAATTGGTTTTGGATCGCCCTTAGAGAAAATGAACTTTGAGGGAATGGAGGAAGTGAATCGATGATTCACTGTAGTAAACATTAATGCAATGTTTCAACAATGATTATGGTTCAACTGGAGTGCTATGATTAGGGTTTGGTTTTGTTTCATTGTTCTATGGTTTTCAACATCATTTCTTGGATTTTATGATGTAAACACCATGTTTCATATCTTTTGTTGGTTTTTATGATATAATAATCCTTATGTTGTAGTCCAAGCCTATTCTCATACCCTTCCACTTATATTTTTTGTACTACAAGTGGTTTATATGTGTATGTTTTGTGAACTTAATTTATCTATATCCTAATAGAGGAATTCATAAGCCAATATTGTCAATTTTCAAAAATGGGAATGCTATATATGGTGGCGTATATATAATGGTGATAGTTGTTTTAATGGAGAATCCTTCAACATTTATTGACTTATACTTTCTAAATAATTCATTCCCTAGCCTACTTTGTTGTGTTTTTTTTCGTGCTCCAAGTCTAGGTCCTTTTAATGGAGATTACATTACACATTTGGACAAGGAATTAACAAATCTAGCCATCATAGGTTAGACAAGGTTGACATCACTATCTACAAATGAAGAGCTTGGTAAACATTGAGTAAAAAAGTGGCTAATAGGTTTTGATATTGTGGAATTGAGGATTTGATATTAAAATGTTAAAACTAACTTTGGTTAAGGAAAAAGGTTAGAGAGGAATTATGAAGTCATGATGAGGAAGGTTAGGAATCTTCATAGAAAATTAAGGAGGAAGTGATGGAATTTTTGGAGGATACATTGGAATGCTAGTAGATATAGTCCAATATAGTGACCAGTTTTCATGAATATGTACCTTTTCCTTCAACTAAAATTCAGATGAGACCATATCCATTAGAGGAAGAAACCATGGAAATTCCCAATGAGTTGGTGATAGCAAATTCAGATGGTTGCACATGTCATGACATTAGCTTATGTGAAGGGTATTTATCCCAAAACAAGATATGACTTGTGGGGAGCCAATTTGAGGAAAGGGCTTTGACAATAAATTACATCTTGACCAATGTAATGAATTCTGGAACTTAATTTCTCTCTACATAATCGAATAAGGAGTTACCATCGACACATGGGATAGTTATTTATGTCGTATATTTCCCCACCAAAATTTAACTAGATCTGGCATTCAAGATCATCTAAGTGAACTTTTCATTTCAAACATCGAAATGTTGGTTATTTCACGAGGTCAATTTTCATTGGAGCTATACTAAATCAAGATCTAATCAGCAAGATATATCATCCTTTGAATCAAATGATTTAGTATTTTAGGATTTGGAGTGTTTGGGACCAGGAAAGGATAGTAAATCAAGGAAATGATGTATGTGCATTTAATGAGGAAGTAGGAACTAATAAACCTACAATTGGGTGAAAATATAAAAATTCATGAGATTATGGATTTAGAGGACTCAACATTAGCGATTTTCTTCCCAAAAAAAATAATGAGGAAATACTTTAAAGGACTAAACAAAAAAAAACTTTGAAGTGGAGGTAGGAAACACTCCTTGAATCTTCGTTTTGGTAAAAAGGTGCATTATATGGACATTTTGGTCTATTATAGAGGTTGATAAAATTAGATAGAACTAGTGGAGTGGAGGTCACAACCTCTTTTCTGAATACAATGGTACTTGGATTTTGATGCCAAATTAGTTGGGTCAACCTTTGTGAAGCATTTCCAAGTCTAGATAAGACTTGCATGGTTCCCCCTAATTTTGTGGTTAGATGATGCTTTTAGGGAAATCAATAATGCTTTAGGTATCTTTTATGAGGTGGATAAATCTTATTATGACTTTTGGTATACAAGGGTGGTTCAAATCCTAGTAGGAATTTATTTTACAAATAGTTTGGTAGATTTTACTACAATTAAAAGGGGAACTAATATTTTCTATCAATCCATTGATTATGAAGGAATTTCATTTAACTATGGAAAATTTCATGTTCATGGTTATCTAACGTTTGATTGTCCATTTCCAAATAGAAGCTTTGGGTATGAAAGGAGCAATAAGGTGACAATAATGAAGGTTTTAAGGGTGTTGCATAGTCTTCAATGGTTAAGGTGACCACCAAGTAAAATTTGAACAATAAACTAGTCCAAAGGGATACTCTTTGGCAAAATTTAAAAACCTTCATGGACGCTATATTATTCAAGTGGTAAATTTCGAACACTAAAAATTCCATAAAGAAAATTGTTGAAAATGCAACAAGAAAATCTTGACATAATTTTGTCCTCGAATTAAATTAGGAATAAAATTGTAATTCCACGTCTCATGACAACTTGTATTAGTTAACTAAGTGAATTTGACTTAGTTGTGTTAGTTAATTCGAGTTGAGGGTCTAACTTGAGTCATTTATAGTGTCTCCTACATTATAGGATCCATGGTTGAGTTTGTTTTGAGTTGTAATTAATTAATTCAGTTTAACTGAGTTAAAGTTAGTTAAACTAGTTCCAACTATTGGAGAAACTAGTGGGGGGTCCAGTAGTGTAGTGTTGCCTACAGTGTACTGTGGTACAACTTGTAGTGATCAACTAGTAAATTGATGATTCACTGATAAAATAACTCATGCATGTCAGATCTAAGAGTTGCATAGTTGATATTGGAGTTCGGGGACAATGTACTATCAGTTGTATAATCATGCAAATTTTACACGTGGTGGATGTAGTGAGAGGAAGGCCTATGAGGATTGTGCAATTCCAATTAAGGAATTTCCCTAATTAATTGGGAGCTAATTTCAAAGTAAATAGCACAAGCAAATAGGGACTTGGGAAAGAAAAAAATTGGTTAAGTAATGGCCTAGGCTTGTCTACGAAGTTGTGAGATAGATAGAGATAATGCATAAGTTTCTCGGGCTTGAGCAAAGCATTGTAATATTCTAATATTTTCTTACTAATGAAATATACATATAGCAAGGGTTTTAACTATGCCTTTTCCTAGGAAATCATTGTTTTATGTGTTGACTGAATTCTTTCTCTCGTGTGCTTCATGATTTCACGATCATTTAATTGTTTCTAGTGATGAGAAGAGTAGTTTCAAGTCTATTGTTTTAGCAAATTACAATTAACAGTTTGAATCTACAAGGAATTTCTACATGGTATCAGAGCAAAAATCACTATAGAAGGAGAATATGAATTTGTCTTTTGTAGGTGAAATCAAATTTGCAGTATCATCCTTCAGATCTAACAGGATGTCGTCCTACAGATTAAGACTCGAATATGACCTTGAGGGTAGATAGAATTGTATTGCTTGGAAGGACAGGATGGTGGCAGTGTTGGAAGACAACAAGCTTAAGGAATTCATAGATAGAGATATTCTTAAGCCTCTAGTAGCTGATGCTAAAGATCTGGTGGAATGGATAAAATGTGTTAGAAAGGTGAAAAGGATTATCATAGAAGGAGCTCAAGATCATATTATCTCGAACCTTCATAACAAGGAGACTCTAGATGCAATGTGGAAGGCCTTGAAATGGCTATTTCAAAAGAACAGTGAACACGAGAAGTTTTCACTGAAGGACAAGCTCAAAAAAACCAAGATGGAGAAGGGTGACACAATACCAAAGTACTTGAACAATTTCACCCAATGTCAATATGAGATTGGAACTATCGGTGTTACAATTGATAAAGATGATTTGATCATATTAGCACTTCTAGGCCTTCCCAAGAGCTAGAACAACTACTAGGACTTGGTAAATGGGAGGGAGAAGTTACCAGAGTGGGAACATTTGTTGTCCTACTTGGTGCAAGAAGAGATTTGGCGGAACACCAAAGGTGGATCCTCATCCAAGCATGATGATGAGGAGAACTGTGCCATAGATGGAGAGGTGAAGAAAGGGAAAGGGATTCATCCCATTCCAAATTATATTACAGTCAAGGCGGCAAGAAGAAGGACATGTCGAAGATTGAATGTTTTCACTAGCACGAGCTAGGATACTATGCCACGAAGTATCTGCACAAGAAGGTCGGCAAGAATGGCTCAAGAGGAGCCGTAGGTGAAGCTCTTGTTTCATAATTGGAGTTGGATTTCACCCTCATCACTTTCATGGTGACATTGGTGATGGGTAGTGTGTGCTATTTGGATAGTGGAGCCTCATTCCATATGACCTACAACAAAGAATTCTTAAAGTGACTCGGAGGAGAAGGAGATGATGGGAGATATAGCATGATCAAAATGGGAGATGATGGGAGGTATAGCGCGATCGAGATAGGTACTGTTACCTTTCAAAGGGAGTTTGATTATCCTCTCGCATTAAAATATGCCATGTATGTTCTAGGTTTGAAGAAGAATTTGGTTTCAGTTCCCATGTTGGAGGACTGTGCCTACGATGTGATATTTAGGAAAGGAAAGGCTTTCCTTCATCACATAGCCTCAGGACAAGTGAATAAAATTTGGTTTCAGGTGAAGAACCTCTACAAATTGGATGTAGAAGATTGTGTTGCTTTGAGAAAAAAAGTAGAGAAGGTATAGAATCGAGACATCGATGAGTTGTGGCATAGAACATTGGGTCACTTGCACCATGAAGCTTTGAATATCACGCAGAAAATTTCTACAGGACTTCCCAAGGGTACACTAGAAAAAGGAGACACATGCAAAGGGTGTACATTGGGGAAGTACACCAAATCTACCTTTCATGATAAGGACAATCAAGCGCAATATATCATTGAAAGAGTTCACTCAGATGTGTGTGTACCGTTCTCGACAACCTCCACGAACAAGCACATGTATTATGTAATATTTATAGATGAATTTTCTTATAAGTTAAATATTTTCTTCATGCAAAAGAAAGATCATACATTTGCTAAATTTTGTGAATTTAAAGCACTTGTTGAGAAAGACAATGGTGGGAAAGTTAAATCTCTTAGGAGATATAACGGTGGAGAATATGTTTCGAATGAATTCAAGAAATTTTGTGCATGAGAAGGAATTCGACAGGAGTTAATAGCACCCCATAACCCACAACAGAATGGGGTGGACGAAAGAAACTACAAAAGTATTATGGGAGTTGCACGGGAAATGCTACATGATCATGGCCTATCATTGCACTTGTGGGTTGAAGTATGCAACACAACTAAATATGTGCAAAACATGAGTCCTCATCGAATTCTCGGGATCAGTACACCAGAAGAAGCTTTTTCAGGTAAGAAACTAGATGTGGCACACTTCAGGATCTTTGGTTCATCAGTTTACTACCATGTTACCAAGGATGCAAGGAAAAAGCTAGAACCAATAAATGAGTTGGGCATATTTGTGGGGTACATTGATAGGCCTGACAACTATCGGGTGTACCTGCCATCTCACAAGATGAAAGTGGTTCGTAAAGATGTGAAGTTCGATGAAAAAAGGCCATGACATGTTCCCTTGAGAGGGAGCTTCATTTGCATGGAGAAGAGAAGCTTTTAGCTCCAAAGGAAGAAACTCAAGATGATGTGGAGTAGCCACATGCAGAGAAGCAGAGAGTGGAAACACCCACTCATGCAGATACTTCCAAAGATGGATGAAAGCACACTAGAGTAGCTAACATATTGATTCGTGATGCTAGATAGAATGTGGGAGCACTCACATCACAATGCAAGTAGAGGAGGTCACTAGATCGGTTCACTGGCTACATGGATCTCATCAGTGAGAGTGTAAAGATTGAGTCATCCTCATTGGAGGAAGCAGTGAAGAAACCAATATGGGTTGATGGAATGGTAGAGGATTATGACTCCACTATCACAAACAATGTTTGGGAAGTGGTCCCAAGACCAACAAACAAGTCAGTGGTGAGTTCCATATTGCTTTACAAGGTAAAGAAAGCAAAAAATGGGAGTGTGGAAAAACACAAGGATGGATTTGTGGCGAGAGTGTTGTCTCAGGTGGAGGGAATTGATTACGAGGAGACCTTTGCTCCAGTAGCAAGGTAATATTCAATCAAATCTATTCTAGCACTTTCAGTGCAGTTGGGATGTAAGATACATTAAATGGATGTGAAGACAACATTCCTCAATAGTGTGATTGAGGAAGAGGTGTATATTGAGCACCCAAAATGACTTGAGACCTTCAACAGAGAGTCACATGTGTGCAGACTCAAGAAGCATTGTATGTATTGAAACAAACACCTCATGCTTGGTACACCAAGATTGACAAGTATTTCACCAAGTTGGGATTCATCAAAAGTGAAGCAGATGCGAACCTTTACCATATTGTGGTTGAAGGTAAATTGTTTATTACAATATTATATGTCAATGATTTAATTATAACAAGTGATGAGAAACTAGTAAAATATTTCAAAGAGGATCTTACAAAACAATTTGAGATGAAGGACCTAGGGCTCATGTATTATTTATTTGTCATGGAAGTATGGAAAGGAGATGAGGACTTTTTTTCTCTCAGGGAATGTATGTCAATGATATATTGAAGAAGCTCCACATGGAGAGTAGCAAACCCATGGAGACTCCTTTGACAAGAAACTGGAGGAAGGAAGATGCTACTTCAAGTGAAGTAGTGGAGGCTACTATTTACACGCAGATTGTCGGTTCAGTTATCTATTTGGTGAACACATGAACAAACATTTTTTTTTGGATTTAACCAACTTAGTTAAGTAATGGTGAAGCCAACCAAACTCTATTGCAAGGCAGTTAAACATGTGTTGAGATACCTCAAAGGAACAACTCGTTTGGTCTTTGGTACATACACAAAAAGGGAGTGAGACTTCAAGGCTTCACAGATGCAGATTGGATAGGGAGTCCATCTAACAGAAATAGCACATCAGGGGGAATCTTCAATATTGGGTAAGCAACAGTTTCTTGTTATAACACGAAGGAGAGATCATGTTCACTCAGTTCGGAAAAAGTAGTGTACATGGTTGTTAGTCAAGTAGCTTGTGAGGCTATCTGGATGAGGGAGGTCCTTGTTAGGTTATTTAGTCAATAGATGGATCCTACAATGATTTACTGTGAAAATCATATTTGTATCAAACTCTTTGAGAATTTCGTTTTTCATGATTGGTCCAAGCATATCGACATTCGGTATCAAAATCTACAAGATTGTGTGAAGAGTATAATCATGTTGTTGCAATGCATTCCTATAGAGGAACATCATGCAGATATTTTGACAAAGGCATTGTCAAGATGAAAATTCGAGTTTCATAGAGACAGGATTCAGGTAGAAAATAATCATTTTCTTGTTGAGAGGGAGTGTTGAAAATGCAACAAGAAAATACTGATATAATTTTGTCCTTGATCCGGATTTAAACAGGAACGCAACCAATTACAGAGATAACCATATACACAAAGATGCAGCGGAAATAATACTTCATTTCATTAATGGAAAATACTGAAATATGCTTACAAACAGAAATGGAAATAAACTAGCTAGGGCGATGGTAGCTTATCTCTGAGAAGAGATGTGATGGCTACATGCCTCTGAACTGTGTTACAATGAGGCTCGAAGGCCTATTTATTGTTGAGAAACAATGGAAAAACCCTTAACATTCCAAAACCTAACCCTAGGAGATGAAACGCCAAACTGTGGGCCCCGTTTGGGGGTAAGTTGGGACATCAACTTTCCGGGGTCGTAACTTTGGCATATGATCTCTGTTTGACGCATACAATAGCTCATTAGAAAGATCTATCCGAGCACTATCATTGTTGGAATGGGCAACACCAGTCCATTCCATGGACTCGTGTTGCCCCCGGATTCCCCAAAAAACGTCGTTTAGGGCCTCAAAACAGCTCCGGAAGTTCAGGACCCGAAAAACTGCTAAAAATAGTAAGTTGTGCTACAATTAAGGAAACTGAAAATGTTGAGAAAGACAATGGTGGGGGTCCAGGTGGACTTGGCAGGTGGCCACCAATATCCACCTGGATCATTCCTCCCCCTTAGGAAGCAATGGTCCCCATTGCGTTGAGCTCCTCCATGAGATGAGGAAACTTCTGCTGAACTTGTTCCCTGGTGAGCCACTTGCCCTGCTGAAGGAGTTGGCCCGCTTTGACAACTCGATACAGTTGGATATTCTGTTGGCGAGTGTTCTTGATCTGTGTGTCCATGATCTGATCAGTTGCAGCTTGTTCCATGCAATCTGGATTTAATTCTGTGGGTTTGAGCTGTTCTGCAATGTCGGATGTGTCTAGCAATGGTGGAAAGTATGGCCGAAGGCGGTCCACATTGAATACTGGGTGCAGGCCAAGGAATGGGGGAATGCTGAGCTCAAATGCATTGTCTCCCATAGCCTTAGTAATGGTGTAAGGACCATATCGGAGTGGTCTCAATTTCCGATAGGCTCCAGTAAGGCGTTCCTTTTGCAAATGCAACCAGACTTTGTCGCCCACCTGAAACTTGTGTGGCACCCGATGTTGATCATGTCACTGCTTGTACTTGGCATTTGATTTCTCAAGAATGTCATGGACCTGCTGGCGAATATGTTGGATGCGCTCAATGAAGCTGGTGGCCTTATCTGTTTCGGACTAGACATGAGCTGAATTCATGTGAGTAGCTGCAAGTGGCATGGCCACATCAATGGGGCATAGTGGCTGGAATCCCAAACCCACCTGAAAGGGGCTATGGCCACTGGAGCTGTGAAGAGCTCGGTTGTAGCTGTGCTGAACGTAGGGGAGGCTCTCATCCCATGTGCGTGGATGCTTTGAGTTATACATGCGCAGAATGTGCACAATCATCCTATTAACAAGCTCTGTCTGGCCATCAGTTTGAGGATGGAAGGCTATGGACTTCGTGAGTTTGGTGTCCAGCATTGACCAGAGACTGGACCAAAAGGTGCTGAGAAACTGACTGTCCCGATCTGAGATGATATACTGTGGGATCCCAAAGTGCACCCACACTCGTTCAAAGAAGAGTTTAGCAGTGGCTTCTGCAGTGATATTCTTCTTGCAGGTCGTCATAATGGCCATCTTTGAGAACCTGTCGACGACCACAAAAACACAGTCATTTCCATGCTTAGTGGAAGGAAGGCCTGACATGTAATCCATGGAGATAGATTCCCAAGGTCGACTAGGGGTAGACAACGGGGTATAGAGGCCTTGCTTCTTAATGGTCGGTTTGGCAATGGCATAGGCAGTACATGATCGGATGTACTTCCCAACATCCTATCGAAGATTCGGCCAATAGAAATAGTTTTGCAGTACTGCCACTGTTTTCTCGACCCCGAAATGCCCAGCAGCCCGACTGTAGTGTGCTTCCCAAATCATCTTGGCACGCTCGCTTGAAGGAACACAAAGGTGACCGAGGTGGCATAATAGGGCATCTTGGAGGTGAAAATCTGCAACCTGCCGACCCTCCAAGAGTGTCTGGTATGTGTGGCCGAATTTTGGGTCACTTTTGTAGAGAAGTGGCCAATCAGAAGTCTCGTGCCCGCAAGAGTTGAGCACGGTGGTTAGCGCCATGATCGGTGGTCGACTAAGGCAATCTGCAACATTATTGGTGCTACCCTTTTTATACTTGATATTCAAGTGAAACTGTTGCAGGTATGTAGACCACTTCTGATGGCGATCATTCTGCAATTTCCCTTGGGTCTGTATGAACTGCAGAGGTCGGTGGTCTGTGTGGATGACCGTTTCCTTCCCCAAAATGTAATGCTTCCATTGTCGGCAGGCCTGTACAATGGAATACATCTCTTTATCATAAGTGGGGTACTTCCGGACTGTGTCTGAAAGTGTTTCACTGTGATATGCCACTGGATGTCCATGTTGAGTAAGGACTGCCCCAATAGCATAGTCAGAGGCATCTGTCTCGACCTCAAATGGTTGTTGTAAATCTGGTAACGCGAGCACTGGTGCCGTGCAGAGGCGATCCTTCAACTCCCTAAATGCCTTCTGTTGAGATTCAGACCAAAAGAATTTTGCTTTCGCCCCGCCCTTGGTGACTTGACTCAAAGGCCAAGAAATATGAGAAAATCCCAACACAAACCTGCGGTAGAAGTTGGCAAGACCTAGAAAGTTGCGGAGCTCTGTTAGAGTGGTTGGAGAGGGCCAATCCCGAATGACTTGGACCTTGGCTAGATCGACATGCACCCCCTGTTCATCAATGATGTATCCCAGATACTGAACCTCGGTCATGCCAAAAGTGCATTTCTACAAATTGGCACATAGCTTGTGTTGCCGCAGTGTTTGGAGAACCTGTCGGATGTGTTGGAGGTGCTCTTCCCAACTCTGGCTGAAGATCAGAATGTCATCCAAGTATACTACTACAAAGGAGTTGGTGAATGGCCGCAAGATGTCATCCATTAGCCTCATAAAGGTTGCAGGAACATTCGTCAATCCGAAAGGCATGACCAACCATTCGAAGAGGCCCTCCTTGGATTTGAAGGCAGTCTTCCACACATCTGAGGGTTCAATTGGTACCTGGTGATATCCTGACTTCAGATCGATCTTGCTGAAATATTTCGCCCCCTTTAGTTGGTCTAGGAGGTCATCAATCCGTGGGATCGGGTACCTATTACGGACAGTGATCTTGTTCAGCGCTCGATAGTCAATACAGAGTCTCCACGTCCCATCCTTCTTCTGTACCAACACTATCGGGCTCCCACAGGGCGAAGAACTCGGACAAATGTGACCTTTCTGCAGGAGCTCCTGAATCTGCCTCTTGATTTCATTTTTCTCCAGAACAGAGCGCCGATAAATTGGTCCATTGGGTAGCGGTGCACCTGGGGTCAGATCGATGGAGTGCTTGACTTGACAGTGCAGAGGAACCCCTGCCGGGGAGGTGAAGATGTCTTCGTACTCCTCCACAATCTTGTCCATCTGTAGCTGCCGTGCAGAGGGACCCCGTTTGGAGGTCGCGGCCACTGTCTTCTTCTTACCTTGAGGGCGTATCATCAGGAAAACAAATTTCCTGGTTTTGGAAATGATCTTACTGCATTGTTTTGCAGTAATCAAAGAGATGGCGGCAGGTGGTGCTACCTCTGGTATCCTGAACAACTTATTTCCCAATGTAATAATAACAGCACGGGGCCTTGATTCATACACAGCATGTCGCTTCCACAAGTATGGTTGTCCTAGTAATACATCACAAACTTCAAGGGGAGCAATGTCACACAATACCTCATCCGTGAAGGGCTTGATGTTGTATGGAAGGCGACACTGCTGGCTCACGCGAAGATCTTGCCCTTGGTGAAGCCACCCAATGGTGTATGGTTGTGGATGTGCTGTGGTCGGTAAGCCCAACCGCTTCACGACCTCTGCCGAAATGAGGTTCTTTTGACTCTCGCTATCAACAATGAACTGTATCGGGGAGCCCTTTACCCACATCTGGGAGTGGAAGAGACGCTTCTCCTCCTCTGGATCTTCGGGTTCATTTTTCTGGATCTTTGCAGTAGCAACAGTGGCGCTGGGATCCGCATCAATGATCTGCTTCCCTTTTTCATACCCCTTATCGGGTTTTGACTCAGAGTTGGAACATGCATCTGATTTTGAAACCTTTAGCTCAGCCACCAGTGACTGCTTGGCCCGACACTCACTTGTGTTGTGAGTGGAGCTCTTATGGAACTCGCACCATTTTCCAGTGTCCTTTCTCGGCTTCGCGGCGTTGCTCTTTGCTTGCAGCTTCGGCTGGTTGTCTTGGGCTGTCCCGCCTTGGCTTTGTCCTTTGTTCTGTGGTTTAGGGGCACCTTTCCCCTGCTTTGGATTCGCAGATCCAAAGTCTCGCTTCTTTTGTTTAAACTTTTGCTCGACCTTGACGGCATACCGGTATGCTGCGCTGAGTGAGGGGATGTTTAGGAACTGTATTTCTTCCTGGATGTACTTGTGCAGGCAGCCACGGTATTTGAGTATCAAATGTTGCTCTGAATCCTTGATAGCCAACTTTGTGCGAAGGGTATGGAAAAGATTGGTGAACTCCGGCACGTCTTGGTCCCTTCCCTGCCGCAGCGTGGTCCACTTTATGTATTCATCCTCATAGCTTCCGACAGGGTAGTACTGCTCCTTGATGGCATCCAGGAACGAATCCCAGGTGGGTGCGGCTGAAAATAGTGAGCCAGTACTTTCATCCTTCTGCTCGCAGTAGGTTTCCCACCAGTCCTTGACGTGGGGGGCTGCTTTGAGAAGAGCAAAAACAATCTTTTCCCGACTCGAAAATTCATGAACAGAAAAATAACCCTCTAGCAGATTTAACCATTTATCTACGGCATCGGCGTCTATCTGACCCTCGAATATGGGGATTTCAAAATTAACTTGTACCTTAAAGGGTGTGGCGTTTCCAGAGGAGCTGCTGGAAGCCGATGCGCCGCTTCTGGGTAGCCGCTGAAGGATCTGCGCAAAGCTGTCCATCATCGCGTTCCGTTGTCGCTCGAGCGCTTCTTCGAGCAAGATTTTGATGGGATCTCCTGCCCCCTCGTCTTTCTTCTCGTCCGCCATGGGAGGCCGTCGGGATTTGCGAGGCTGGTCTTGCAAAGGTTCAACCAGTTCAAGCCCTAACTCCTTATATCCCGACCTTGTTGGGGACATGCAAAGAAAAAAAGAGAAAAAGCAGACCGCTCTGATACCACTGATCCGGATTTAAACAGGAATGCAACCAATTACAGAGATAACCATATACACAAAGATGCAGCGGAAATAATACTTCATTTCATTAATGGAAAATACTGAAATATGCTTACAAACAGAAATGGAAATAAACTAGCTAGGGCGATGGTAGCTTATCTCTGAGAAGAGATGTGATGGCTACATGCCTCTGAACTGTGTTACAATGAGCCTCGAAGGCCTATTTATTGTTGAGAAACAATGGAAAAACCCTTAACATTCCAAAACCTAACCCTAGGAGATGAAACGCCAAACTGTGGGCCCCGTTTGGGGGTAAGTTGGTACATCAACTTCCCGGGGTCGTAACTTTGGCATATGATCTCCGTTTGACGCGTACAATAGCTCATTAGAAAGATCTATCCGAGCACTATCATTGTTGGAACGGGCAACACCAGTCCATTCCATGGACTCGTGTTGCCCCCGGATTCCCCAAAAAACGTCGTTTAGGGCCTCAAAACGGCTCCGGAAGTTCAGGACCCGAAAAACTGCTAAAAATAGTAAGTTGTGCTACAATTAAGGAAACTGAAAATGCTGAGAAAGACAATGGTGGGGGTCCAGGTGGACTTGGCAGGTGGCCACCAATATCCACCTGGATCAGTCCTTCAATTAAATTAGGAATAAAACTGTAATTCCACATATCATGACAACTTATATTAGTTAACTAAGTTAATTTGACATAGTTGTCCTAGTTAATTCGAGTTGAGGATCTAACTTAAGTCATGTAGAGTGTCTCCCACATTATAGGAGACCTGGTTCAATTTATTTTGAGTTGTAATTAATTAATTCAATTTAACTAAGTTAAAGTCAGTTACACTAGTTTCAACTGTTGGAGGAACTAGTGGGAGGTCTAGTAGTGTGGTATTTCCTACACTATAATGTGGTGCTACCTGTAGTGATCAACCAATAAACTGATGATTCACTCATAAATAACTCATGCATGTAAAATCTAAGAGTTATCCAGTTGATATTGGAGTTCAGGGACAATGTACAGTTGTATATTTATGTGAATTATATAGGTGGTGCATGCAGTCAGAGGAAGGTCCATGAGGATTGCGCAATTCCAATTGAGGAATTTCCCTAATTAATAGGGGGCTAATTCCCAAGGAAATAACGCAAGGAAATATGGACTTGGGCAAGCCAAAAATTGGTTAAGTATTGGCTTGGGCTTGTCTAGGAAGTTGTGAGATGGATAGAGATAGGGCAGAGGTTGTTTAGACTTGAGAAAAGCATTGTAATCTTCTCATATTTTATGACTAATGAAATATAGATATATCGGGGGTTTTTAGTTTTGGCTTTTCCCAGGGAATCATTGTGTTATATGTTGATTGAATTCTTTCTCTTGAGTGCTTCATGACTTCGAGATCATTTAATTATTTCTACTGATGAGTATAGTAGATTCAAGTCTATTATTTTACCATATTACAATTAACAATTTGAATCTACAAGGAATCTCTACAAAAACCTTAAAGGCATCAAAAAGTGTAAAATTTCCCTACGCCCTAATAATTCAAAAACTCTAAATATTTTTATTTTTATCTTTGAGGGTAGGTTAAGATAATGGGGAACAAGACCAAATCAATGATTTCCTCCCTAGTTTGTTTAGGATAAAAACCCATAAGTCTTCTCGTTATATACATTTGAAAGGGTTAATATGGACTCAAGCCAAAAGGATGTCCTCATCTAGAAAATATATGAGTACAATTAAGGAATAATAAGGCCAAAGAGCCCTTTATGAAGCTCAATCTTCAAAATAAGAAAATACAACCTTGAGCTAATAGCTAAAGTTCTTCATTTTTCAAGAGGGGTAATGGGACTTAGTATTTTTAAAAGAAAATGAATGAAAACCTTCCCAAAGAGGAGAAAAAAACCTATATTTATCAGACATAATAACAAACAAATATTGAATTCAAGATTGGAAATCAATTGTTATTTTTTAGGTCTTGCTGTCGCTGCGACAAACACCCTCCAAAATTTTTCCTACACTTCGATTCTAGAGTCTACCGAGAACCTTGAAATCGATCATTCTGTAGTCACTTATTGGTTGGTTGATGCCTTGAGCTCGCTCTTGGATTATAAGTGTCCAAGTCACTTGCTCACACATGTCCAGTCTGCAACAAGTTCATGAGAACATTCTTTTATGTAAGGTTGCACGGGAATAACACAATCCATCAAGCCTGTGCCTCTATATTGATCAACCCATGCTAACAGTCAGGGCACTCTTTCATTGATAGTCTTTCATTGTTGGTTGTGATTGTACTTTTGTTTTGGTGAGGTTTCCAAACTTTCGCTTCTGCGCACCTTCACTTTTTTGAGTGTCTCTTTGATGTTTTTAACAGTTTCCTTTGCTTGAATTCATCTTAATTAGTGGCATTTTCATGTTATCTCAACTCTGGCATGTGTTGTTTTTACTGTCGTTCGCATATCACAAGTTTCATTTGAAATTTCTCTTTATATAGAAGATGTCGTCTTTTAGCATGGGAAGTGTTGCTTATCATGTAAAATGGATTTTTGGTTTGTTTAAATGGGTAAATTTGGTGTTGATGAGTCCTACTAGTTATGTAGACATGGTTTACACTCATTCCCAAAGTTTCATGCATTTCCAAACAAGCGTTGTCACCTTCGTCACAAAGTGTATCTTTTGTGTCGCACTTGAAGAGATATGTTACATTGTGGTTGCATTGAGGGCATCATGTTGTTATTATTTTTTAGTGATTAATGTTGTGTAGTCAATTATTCTAAGTGTGTGATCATGATCTTGTTTATCTCTACTCACTTGAGCCCCTTATCCGAAAAAATTTGTTCCCGAGCAACTTGACTTCACTCAACCTTCCTGAACTACACATTATGCAATCTCAACCCTCAATCCTTTAACTTCACTCTTGGAATTGTGAACTGCACAATCTCAATGCTCAGTCCGAGTCCTTGAGCTCTAGAATTATGCAATCCTTGCCTCCAACTAGCCTTCTCTACGTAGTGCATAGTCTCAAGCCTCAAGGCTCAGCCTTAAGCTCTTGAATTGCGAAACTGTGTAATCACTTGGCCTCTCTCCCTCCACAATTATGCACTGGGAAAATCCATTCTTCAAGCCTTAAGCTTGACCTCTTTACTTCCTCAACTGCGCAGTCACTCAGCCCAGGCCTTTAGAACTGCACACTTCTCTGTCTCAAGCCTCAAGCCTCCAGCTTGAGTCCTTGAGTCCCTCAACTACGTAGTCCCTCTACCCAGGCCTCCAAAATTACACATTACATAATCTCAAGGCTCAAGGCTCCATCTTGAGTCCTTGATTACATCAAATTTGCAGTCCTTTGACCTTGGCCATCCTGATTTGTGCAGTCTCAAGCCTTAGTCCTGGACCTTGGGCTCTGGAACTACACAATCTCTGAGTTATTCACTCAAACAAACACTAGCTCTGACCCTAACAAGTTATTTCATGAAGAATATTAGGCTATGGGTTTATTGTACTAAGGCCATCTTGTTGTGGGTGGATTGTAGTCGCAAGTATTCTATTATGTCATGACAAGATGATGACGAAGGAGATGGGGAAGGAGACCATACTAGAAGACACCTAACGAGCTGAGAAGATAAGATGATCATCAGGAAAGAAGACGAAGGAACATTGGATTACAATAGAAGACCACATATCAGGACCGCTTGAAGACTTCACCTAATTCACAACCCTTTAGATCGAATATATGAAGAACAAATCATATCTCCCATGAAGAAAAAGTATTGGATACATCTTTTAATGAGGAAAAAGTGTTAAGAAGGATAACCTAGAATTGCCACATCATCATGCAGTTCATTTCATTAATGTCATGTCATGTGTGGTCACGAGTCATTATTTTACACATCATTTGTTGATTATGTAAATTCAATATTGGATAAATGTAATGTAAATTGGAAGTTCAAGAGTCATCCATGTAATACGAAAAGTCACATAAGAAGTTGAAAGGTCAATGGGAAGTCATAGTGACGAGGGTAGTCCAAGAGTCACAAAGGAGGTGAATGGTCACCCCATTTTTTATATATACACTCTCATTACTCAAGTAAATGAATTTTCACCTTCACTCCTCCTACCAAGAATTAGAGAGAAAGATAGTTTTTTTGGAGGAGTGAGTTACTACTCTAATACTCCAGTATTGGGGCTAGTGGTTTTCATTGTCTTGATGTATCTTGGAACTTTTACTTAATTCAAAAGCTCGTTGAGCCAACACACTTTCACAAATATGCCATGAATATTGTAAGACTAATGTTTAAATGTTTGTGATGTCTGTTATTTTCATCTGTACTAAGGAAATCAAACTATTTCGATGGCTTTGGTACTTATTTATTTGAAGATGGGTTGTATTTTCTTTAACAATTGTTGCTTCCTTGTGAACTATTTTGTTGGTTTATCAACGATTCATTCATATGTATATGCTTGTGAGCCTTTCCTATACTAGTATTATTACTTATCTTTAAAGGACCCACTTTTCTCTTCCTTTTCGGTACAAGGACCTTGATATTATTCATAGCTAAACATTTCATAAGGCATACTCACTTGTTGATTCGAGATTACCTGTGCATTACTCTCTTGTGCTAAACTTTGTAGCCAAGGAAAATCTATAAGAATATATGGCAGTCGGGTTGATACCTCGGATGGGGCTCCTATTCCAAATGGTGTGAGGTCTAATTAGGACTTCACATCGGGGATACCCCCTTGGTTGACGGATTTCTAAACTTGTATCTTGTCACTTTATAAAAAATTGGAGGAGGTGAGTTGGAAATCAAACATGCAAAATTATTTTGTACTTGCTAAAACAAGAGAATAGTAAATACTTGCATTACAGAAAGGTGGGATCATTTTTTTGTCTCAAAAAAGTTTCTTGAATAATCCATAATAATTCATCAATGGGTTTCCGCTAGGGGGGTCTCATATTGGAAGTGGCTTCAATCCCAAGAAAACCAATCATATCATTCAACATGAATCTAGTTGTTAAAAGAAGAAGAATTTATGAGCAGGATAAAATAAGGTTAAGAAACTTTCAATGCTTCATTGAGAGAATAAACCGCTATTCATCTTCATTATAAATTAAAGAGGACAAAGCGGGTTGTAGGTTGTAGAGGTATGGTCAATAGTAAAAATGTAGAGGAATGACTAAACTCCAAAGGAGGTGGAGGAAAATATTAGCATCGAATTATGATAATGAGGGATTTGGTTATAATTTAGAGAACCAAAATCATAAATATAATATCTAGAACATAAAAAGAGACAAATACTTCTAGACAATGTTAAAGAATGGAGACTAAAAATTAGGTCTATTTAACTCTATGTGGGTGATGAAAACACTAAGTTTTTCATAGGTATGGAAATTGTTGGAAAGACATAAAATATATATGGAAGATTGAGAAGGAAGATAAATCATGGGGGGTGGGGGGGGGGCGAAATTCTAATGATATGGCAACAAAAGGTGTTAACTTATTTTAGGCTAAAAATAAAGCTACAATAACAGAGGTAATTAGATTGTCCACTTACTTCCCAAACTTCATTAATCTAGGGGGCAATTAAGCTTTGATGAAAGAAGTAAGAAAGGATGAGCTACAAATGATACTTAAATTCTTTCAAAAGGATAAAAGATTATGTCTAGATGAGATACTAGTGGAATTGTTCTTGGGGGTTATATGCATGAAGATGAGTTACACTTTTCAACCAAATGTGGTGATAAAATTTTAAAATTATACTCTTTTATCGAATTGAAGCCCTCAAAAATCATATAAGATTTGTGAATTCTGATTTCGAGTAAAAAGGAAATTTATGAAGAATTATTTTGTTTTCCCAATGATATTTTTTGTAAAAAGTATTAGGTTCATATAATCTACAAGTTTTCGATTAAGTTAAATGCTTGTCCTTGCAAATTTTCACACATCTTAACAAGTATACATGTGTTCATATGCAATAACTTAGTCTAATATTAATATATATATATATATATATATATATATATAGAGAGAGAGAGAGAGAGAGAGAGAGAGAGAGAGAGAGAGAGAACTAAGTTATGCATATTGAAACTTCCTTTTTTGTACAAAATTATATTTTTTAAATTATTTTCAAAGTTGGAGAATTAATATTTGAATTTCATTTCTCAAACACATGCATTCATGCAAGATGTTTTTCTATTATTTAAATAAATTCAAAAACCAAGAGTACCATTTTGAAGAGAACTTGTAAATAAAGGTGGTATTTTTTGAAATAATTTCATTTTGTATATTTTATGTTAATGATTTTTTACTTAGCCCCTTTGAAACTATCAAAAAAGAGTTCAAGCTTGACATTTAAAAGAAATAACTTGAAAAATATCATACGAATTTGAACATGTCAAACTCATATTCCATTGGATAAAGGATTCCTTCATGAATCTAGCGTCATCAACTCTGCCACATAAGGATAAGTATTGCCTTGAGTTCACCATGCTACAAGATGGTGTTGTAGAGAAATCTATAGGAGGGGATCTAAAACTCTATTTTTAGGCCCTTAACGGCTCAATCGAGCATTTAAGATAAAATCTGAAATAACTCAATCGAGGGCTTAACAAACCCTCAATCAAGATTTTGACATAGATCAAGCTATAGCTCGATTGATCCCTTCCAACCATAAACTCCCTTATGTGTTTTGGGAAACAATTTAAAACAAAAAATAGCTCAATCAAGCTCCTATGTAATCATGGATAGCTCATATCTAATCATGGGTTACATACAATATCGATCAAGGGCTTATTTTAGATCTCGGTCAAGCTATATTTAATCCCTCAAATAGCTTAATCAAGGGCTAAAATATTGCTTGATCGAGCTGCTTTCCCCCCTCCCTACCTGTGTGCTTTCCAAAATGTGTAACCAAGCTTCACACATTCACCCTGGTGTTATCATTTCATTGAAGAGGATTTGAGGATGGTTGATTCATCAAGAACCATTGTGAAGTTATGACACCTTTCAAAAAAATATTCATACCCACTATTATCGAGATTATTAATTTGAATAGGCTTCAAAATTCCAACCAATATCATCGTGTAATTGTTTATGTAACATTAGATAAAATATTATTACTAGAAATTTGAAAGGTATCTTATCTCAACAAATCTCTCATGAACAATTTGGATTATAGAAGTGAGAAAATTTCATGAGGCATTAGGAGTTGCACAAGAAGGATTACATTTTATTAAGGAAATTTAAAAGCTATTGTAGTAAAAGCGGATTTATCCAAAGTGTATACCAACATGAGCTAACTCCAAAGAATACCAATCCATATTCATATTGATTTTATCCTCTTTTCATTGATGGGGTAAATTCCTTCTATCATCTATGTCTCTTTTTTTGTCCTTATAAATGGTGCAACATCTCCCACTAAAGGCTATAAATAGGGCTTACATAAGGGCTCCCATTATCCCCCCTCCTTTTCTTTATAGTTGCAAAAGGTATAAGAAAATTGTTAAAAGGTGGAATAGAAGCTTTGAAGGGATAAATGTTAGGAACTCTTGTTATGTCACCCTCCCACTCTTTGGGAATAATATCCTTATCTTTTGTGAAGGTTCTAGAAGAATGGTTGTGAAGCCCAAAGAATTAATTATCCCCTTTTACCATGGTTATACACATGAATATAAACTCAATCAAATGAAAAATAACCTTTTGGGGTATCTTTAAGAGGGACAAAATATTTAACAACCAATTGTTTCCCTTGAAGTTGATTGAATTAGATTTTGGTTTGAAATATTTGGTGCTTCAACTAAAAGGAAACGTGTATAAAATGAGACTAGAAATTATTGACAACAAAGGTGAAGAAAAACTAAATACGTGGTGTAAGTAGTGGCTATGCAAAGGCATAGTTTCAATGAAAGTAGTGCTAGAAGTCATTTCAATTTATTAGATGTCATTTGCATGAATACATAAAGGACTATTGGAAATATAATATGTTTAAGTTAATTTTTATTTTGGTTATGAGAGCTTAGGAAAAGGAATTGTTCTAGTTTCTTGAAAAATATAGTAATAACAAAGGCTCGAGGAGGATTTAAATTAAAGAATATATTCATTTTCTTTAAGGAACTGGTTGCAAAGAGTGCATGGAAACTAATTAAATTTTTGGGATATGATCTTAACTCGTTAAGAACAAGTACATAGCTTAAAATATGGCGGAGAAATGAGTGCGAAATAATGTTAAAAGAAAACCAAAGTGCCTCAATTATATGGAATGTGATAATTACATGTTTTCCATTAGTTGGGAATTTGTTGGTGTGGAGCGTGGGAAAGATAGATAAAATCCAAATTATGGTAAATCCATGGAATTGAAGTAAGGACTTCCATAGGTTACCTTGACAATTTATTTGTGATCTAAGAGATGGGGGGTTTTACATGCTCAAGCATATTGCTAGATGGGATAGAACAACTACATGGGAACAACATTGTCTATCCTAGAGGGAGATCAATGTAACATCTCTAACACCCAACCCCCACTAATCTTATAATTGTAACTAATTATGATATTGATCCTTGTGTGGGAATGTAAATGTAAATGGGAAAAAGTCCTCAAATAGTTGTAATCCTAATTTAATATCAAATGATGAAGAGTTTCAACCCTCATACATACTGTGAGGAGCCATGGGAGGATGGAAGCCATCAAAGAGGGTATTTATGGAATCGTCCCTTTCCCAATAATTATTGGGTTGAGATAATATTATTATATTTGTTAATTGTTCCCAAGAAAAAATCAAATGAAAAGGTATAGTAGTAATTACCAACACTAATGAGAAGAGTGGGGCCACAACCCAACTATCTTATCCAAAATGTGGGATAGTGGTACGAAACTTCCAAATGATATGGACTACGTAACATCTATTATGGAGACATCTAACCACCCACATAATCCCATCGAGGAAGAAACTTGAAAAAGTAGAAGAGGAAAGAGGGAAGAATTCTCTGAGAAGCAAGAGAGGCACTCGTGTGCAAGATTAAGAAGAGTAGAGTACATAGAAAAGAAGAGAAAGAAGAGGAGGATCTCATGTGAATTGGAAGAAAACCCTATGCATGAAGCTAGTAAACAAGAGGTAGACAATAACACAGAGAGATAGAAACCAACACTTGTGGGAGTGCAAGAATAGAGTAGAATGATAGACAAATAGGTAGAAGACTAATGTGATGAACAGATGAATGATATCAACATTAGAACTCCACCCTATGTAGTTGAGAAATTTTTTGTCATGGCTTCTTAATTTGGCTCGAGGGTGGCTAATTGCAAGAGATATTGCAGTGCAGTTGAGCCTATGGTAGCGTGGAATGTGACTCGCCCTTTGTCAATTGCATACATCATTTCTTATAATCAGATAAGTGACCTTGCAAACTAAAATCTATAATGTAAACAATAATGAATGAAATGGAAATAATGTTGATAGACTGTTTATCTATGAGTTGTTTGCTAAATGGTTATCATAGCTCATGTGTTGCTTGTTCATTATATAAATTGGTAAATTTGTTGGTGATTCCCAGATGAAATAGTAAATCTAATTTTAAGGATTGTGGTTGCCTCATAATGTTCACATTTCTTCTTGTAAAATTTATGTTTTCTTATGTGTATGGTTAAGAATCAAGAATAGGATTAAAAAATCTATAGTCCTAGTTATTACGAAGCTCTTGGCTAATACCAACTTCAACCAAACAAGAAGTATGACTGAGTAATTGAGGGAAATCATCCCCTTAGTTGATTGGAGAAACGAAATGGTTGGTTAGTTCCAAGAGACTCCCAAGAAGTCTTAAATAGAACTCTCATCTTCCTTAGAGAGATGAGAGAGGCTCTAAGATTTTTTTGTAAAGAATATGGCCTCGTTGATGATCTTAACTTGGAGTTAGGTGCAATAGACTTGACAGTAAGGTGAGGACCTAGATGAAAGATGTTTTCCTAGAACATATGATGACAAGTTTTATAGAGTTCATTGAAGAACTCTTGACTGGTTGGAGAGTATGTTGAAGGGCTTGTTGTAGGTTGGGAGGTACTTGGTGATTGTACTGGCCTTACTAGGCCAGCTTAAGGATTCAACAACCATGATGTATTTCTATTTGGATTAGTGATCAATGGAAATGTTTTCCTAGTCGAGAGAAGAGATATGAAGGCCGCAAAAGAGTTAAATAATGTGTAACAACCTCTCTAGCTTCATGTGAGAAGTGATTGGTTAACTGACAAAGAGATGGAGTACCTAGTTTTTTTCATTGTTTATGATGGTCTCTATATATTTATAAGTCTTATGGGTTGTTCAATGCCTTGTTAAAGTCCCTTCCAATCCTAAAAAAATTGGCTAGAATCACTTTATCAGAAACCACAATGAATTTGGGGACTAATCTATTTGCTTGAGATTGTTTGGAAATTTGGGGTTTGAAGGCCCTAACATCAACCCCTAATTATGTGGCCAATAAGAGGGGTTATGACAAGAGCTAGAAAATAAGGGGATTATTGGGTATTAGGTGTTAGGAGTGTACCTACTACTTATATTTCCAAACTCTCAATGTAGAAAAAATCTAACAAGTCATCTACTAATGGGAGTTTGAAATCATCAAAATATAGGAATTTGGCAATCAATTATTGAGTGTTAGCATATATATTTCGGTGATTAGGAGTGCATTGACGTCCATTGAGTGGAAACTATTGATGTAAATAGAACCTAAACTCTATGTGACCTAATAGAAATTTTGCGTGCCATCAATTGCCGAGACCAAGTCTCAAGCATATAAAACATAGATATCATACTTTTCCTAATATTTCTAAAGCATAATAAGGGCCTTGGTGTGGCAGAGGCTGACATGGTGTGGATGTGGTGTTAATGTGGAGATGATGTGGCATCAACATGGACCTGACATGGCATTAACGTAAAGATGTTGTGGCATTGACATGGAGATGATGCGGTGTTGATGTGAGGATTACATGGCTAAATGATGTGGCAAGGTGACATGGATTAAAGTGCACAATGATGTTAAGGTGGCAACTAGATGCCAGCCATGGTGGTAAGTGAAATGGATACCAAATGTCAGGAGATCGCCTACTAAGAAGTTTGGACCTTGCATTGTGTGTATCCTCCTAAGGGTTGGGCACCATTAATTAATGGTTCATTATCAAATAAGTATAATTATAAGTGTTTGACTATGTAACTTCGGGTTCTAAGGGCTCATAATAATATAACTTTAAATTACATTATAAATTTGTCCTTAGAACCTCTTAGTGTATGATGAAATGTATATCTTTAGAAAGCTCTCAATGATCAAAAGATGATGGTGATATCAGAAATATGATTTGAGGTGATGGAAGAAAGAGGAAATTGGATAACTCCATCTTCATAATTATTCTTAAAGGTAAGGTTTAGATAAACCCCACAACCCTAATCAGGCACTAGGGGTTTGGCATGTTACAATTGATCTAAGGGAGGATGAAGTTACATGGTAAAGGTACGTTTAACCTTTATGAGCCTATTATGCTAGATTAAGAGATGATGAATATGGGATTATTCAGTCATTAAATCCAAATAGGGACTATGTGCAAGGCATTGGATATGAAACTTTAACTACTAAGGGAAGATAATGTCTCTTGGTTTGGTGGTGGAAGCAAGTTTGGAAATTTAAGTGTCTGGAAAAATCTAAACTATGGATGTGGCTACTCTTGAATAACAAAACTCTAACAACATAAATAACGAATTATGTGAATAAGTTTGAATGACAATATTTACATTTTATATATATATATATATATATATATATATATATATATATATATATAAAGTATTCTACACTATAATGCGTGTGTGTATATATATATATATAAAAAAAAGCTAGATGGCCATAGCAGATATTCCATTCATGATGTAGTAACATACTACACATATGTGGTTAAACTAATAAACAAAAAGTATAATATAATGCCAATAGTGGAATGTTTTGCCTTCTAACAATGCTTACACAAATATAACAATTACTAAATTATTTTTCATCCTAACAATGCCTCAAATTTTAGTATAAAAAAATAATTTCAATAAAATAAAAAATCAATAACATTATTAATATTACTATTATATACTATAATACATTAGACTTCAGTGTACTTAGTAATTTAACCATTTGAAAATCACAAAACTCATCCACTAGTATGTGTAACAAAACACTTCAATATGTTATGGCATAAGCTATTATGTTAGCAAATCCCATAGATAAATAAAATTTAAAACGATAAAACCACACGAACGAATTTAAGAAACTACAAAAAAATCACATAGTGTAATTTAGTGGATAAGCATCCTTGGAAAACACGTGTAAGAAAAAAATGACAAGCTTTATTAACTTCTCGCAAATTCTCATATTGTTGCTCACAATGTTCAGATGACCAAATCGTGAATACCTTCACTTTCAACCCACATAAGGCGATGAGAGTAAGATATCAGGTCTGGGTTGACATTTTAAGGTGGAAGGGGAATAAATTAAATTAAGGCCAAAATATATATCTTGCTACTCTCATTTTATTATAAAAGCATTCATTTCATCGTTATTTTATGTTTTTCTTAATATCTTTCTATTTTCATTCTCATCTTATATTATTATAAATGTAATAATAATATTTTGATGAATAAGAAAAAGTTTTAGTTCCTATACTTATTTAGTATTTGTCTTCACCAAAATTTTAAAATTGAAGGTAAAATAGGTATAACTTTGTTTTAGAAAGTGAATAAAAGAAATTTTACTTCGTAGAATTTATTAAAATTTTAAAATTAAATTATTATAATATATATTATTATTTTTTCCATCTATATATATATTATTGAAACTTTTAGAAATTGTGGATCTAGGGAAAGATCCCTTTAGTTGTTGAAAAGATCAAATATAATTTCATATGGTCCAATAATTTAGTTAGAGATTACATAACCTAATATCCTTTTAGTTGTTGAAAAGATTAAATATAACTTCATATGGTCCAATAATTTAGTTAGAGATTACATAACCTAATATAGTTTAGTAATTAACTTTGAGAGATCTAGATTTCAAGAGTAAAACTAGCCAATTCAACTTGGTTGCTACACCTTTACAATGGTTAAGGAATAGCTTGATAGAATTAAATGCACTAAATTTCAAAAAATGATTATAGATATTTAGATATTATCTCTTACTTATCTTATTATTATTGTGTAATATTGATCATTTTAGAATAAGATTGTGAATTAATTAAAAGTAACTATTATATTAATATATAATTCATATACTCTCCCACCTCAATAAATTATGTAGTGTAGCTAAAGTAATTAAATTATGTATTCTAAGAAAAATTTAATATATTTATGTCCAATATTATTGATTAAATAAAAGATTTGTGTGCAAAAATTTTATATATCTCGAGTGTCACTGTCGCCTATGGGTTCTGTCACATTCCTTCAAAGTTCCCAAATAGGCAAGTCCCATCAAAGTTCTGACATTGAGGTTCTGAAACACTAACGTAGACCATAGTTTGGCCTCCACGTCTATTTCAGCCTTCTACTTCTACATCTTTTCTAGATCTTCCCTTCCGTACGAGGATTATGCAGTAGAGGCATGATGTTGTCCACATTAATCGTTGCTGCTTGTAAAGCAGATGGTAAATTAGAAACTTTGACAAATACCTTATCAAGACTGAGATCGATGTGGTCGATAGGAGTATGCCTGAACTCATGAAGTGATTTTACAGTTTCCTCAATTCCCTCTTATCCTCTACATAGGAGTGTTATGCCATAATCTTTTTCTTATAGAATCCATGTTTTGTTTCAAATAGAAGAAAAAAGGCTTTTATTGAATAAACGAAAGTTACATATGCTATTATCTGAGTGTGTCTATTAGCCTAATTTTCAATGAAAATAGAGTAAAAGAAAGCATGTAGGAACATAAAAGGGATAGAGCCCGAGTCAATGGAGCAATACTTCACTACTTCACGGGAGAAGCTTGAATCCAAAACAAAAACAATTGAAATGTGTCTGAATTCATTATAAAAAGATCTAAATAAAATAATAATAATATCCATTTTTTTTTCACAAGAGAAGCCTGAATCCAAAACAAAAGGGTCGAAATGTGTCTTAATCCATTATAAAAAGATCCAAATAAAATAATAATAATAATAATATCCATTTTTAAGGTCATAGCCATGCCAGACACCAAATTGGTGTATGAGACCCCTTTGATTTGACTACTAAGTCTACGAAGGCAGACATACTCTACCCCTTCTGGTTTTGAACCTATGACCTCTTAGGAGGAAACACATGTTCTCAACCATTAGGCCCACTCAAGATGTATAGCCATACCAAAAAATAAAATGAATAAGTAGCTTTGCAGGCAATCGAGTAAATTGCAAGATCAAGAGCCAACCAGAACAGGCAAAAAACCAAAAAGACAAAGATCAAAGCCATGATTAGAATAAAAAAACCCTGAACTAGTAATAAATCCATTGGCGAAGAGCTCGAACTGAATTTGACCAAGAGTGACAGAAGTCTCTTTCTTTGAAAGAAAGTCTACCAAAGATTTCTCCTCCTGATGCATGTGGCAAAAAGATATAGAGGTGAAAGTATCCATCATAGACTTAATTTGTTCCAGCTAATGTAATAATGATGGCACTGTCAATGATGAATGGCCCTTGGCCCAGTCAATTATAGTCCTCGATTCTCTTGCTATCAATATCTCATCAATTTCTAGCCAAGATGCACAATGAATTACCCCCCATAATGCCAGCACTTTAGCTCTAATATTGGTACCATAACCTATTGACTAGAAAAAATGAAAGGCTAGTGAAGGTCTGAGGATGACGGAAGCCCCACATCCACACCCTCCATGCATAGAGGCTCCATTAAAATAGCCAACAGGGGAGATGTTGTCAAGGTGCTTGAGCATCCATATCCATTTATGACACATAGGCCTCCATAGCCCAATTCCAAAGAATAAAACCACAATTTTTAGGAGAGTGGACCTCAAATATAGTGCTTTATTTTAAAAAAATGCATTCATTCCTACAACACTAGATGCCCCAAAATATATATAATGGAATAGTCTTGAATTATGGGTAGTTATACACCTAGTTGAGGAGGCAAGACATAATTGAAGACCTGTCCACTATTGAATTGAATTTAAGAGCACTAGATACCTCATCCTATATGGATATAACAAAGGGATAACATAAGAAGTGAGTATACGGTTATGAACCACTAACAAGGTGAAGCATTTGAGTTTCGTTGGAGCCTCCCATATCCACATATGAGCTAGCCATATAGAGTAATGATCAGCCATATATTGATTGGAGATATATTTATATACCTCTTTGGCAAATATATCATCACCATGTGAGAAGCTTCCCCAAATGAGCTTATCATATTTCTCATACATCGCAACCCTTACATGGTAAAGATTATGTTTGTAGGTTTCCCATTCAACAACATGTACGGGTGGAAGAACCAGCTCGTCAACAATAGGCAAAATAAAAGAGGGAAACCGTTCTCTTTATGGGCAACCGATATCTACTAAAGTGAGAAGACCACAATCATTAAGCAACTAGAAAAGTGGGGGAGAGAGGATATGACTCCCCACCATACCAATCATAATATCTAGACTAATAGATATTTTGTTAACTCTGTCAACCATCCAACAAATATTACCACACATCCAATGTTTCAATTTAATCAAGCTACACCAAATGAGGGAGATTTTATTCTTGATCGACGCACCAACAAATATCCAATCCTCCAAACAATGATAATTAAGGTATTTCTCACTTATGATATAATTCCAAATACTAGGACACCTAAAAGTCCTCCACGGATTCATGGAGAGCAGAGCTAGGTTGAATTTATTGGTATTTTTAATGCCCCAACCATCTTGTTCAATAGGCCTGCAAATAGACTCAAGATTAGTGAGATGATACTTTGATTTCTTACCAATGCCAACCCAAAGAAATTCAACAATAATAGAATTAATTATGCAAGTGATCGACATGGATAAATGGAACAAGTGCATCCAATAGACTCAAATTTCTTCTAACACAACCTTGATCATAATCATCTCACCTCCTAATGCCAACCATTTATTTTCCCATATAGTCAATTTCTTTTCAATTTTCTCAGTGAGCTACATCCATTCCCGCTTCTCATATTTGGTAGGATTCAGATGAAATCCCAAATACTTGAAACCATCACTAAGAGATCTGACTCGGATGCCAAATAGATCAACAATTTGCTTAGCCTCCTCTATCTTTGTATACCCTGAGTTAAGCTTTGATTTGTCTTTATTAAGGATAAGACCAGATGCATTCCCAAATTTGGTGATAATTTGGTGGAAGGTTTTCCATTCATAAATCTTGGTCTCTCCAAGGGACATCATCAACAAACATAACATGATACAACTGTATGTTGTATGTAACCCTACAACCTGCAATTATCCAACCCCTTTAGCGCTTCTTGATCCTCTACTAAGCCCATCCATAACCAAGATAAATATTAATGGAGAGAACACACAACCTTGCCTATCCTTTGAATATACGAAAAAACTCTAGGGCGCATGCCATTTATCAACACCTCTAAGTTTGTCATTATGAAACAAGCCATGATCCAATTGATGTGTCTGCAAGGAAACCCAATTTTATGAAGAATCAACCTAAGAAAGTCTCAATCAACTCTATTGTGGAGTTTGATAAGGTCTATCTTCAATAAGTAAACCATCAATTTGTGGGTCTTTATAGAATGTATGCATTCTTGTGTTATCCCAATAAAGTCACGTATCCTTTTGTGCGTAAGGAAACCAAACTTTTCCAAAATAATATGATCAGGTAAAATCCACCTAACTCGATTAACAATAAGCTTAGAAATCATTTTATATACCATATTAAAAAGAGAGATAGAGATATTGGTCTATGATTAGAAAAACACGAGGCCTTGTAAACTACTCTTCCACCATCTCAATGAGATCTGATCCCATCGTGTCAAAGAAGAAAGTGAATAGTTCCACTAGCCATCCATTGAACCTAGAAATTTATCCTTGCAAGTTCTTTCAATACCCCTTGCAATTCCTCTCAGGTGATGGGCCTACTTATGCATTCAATGTCTTCATCATTGACCATAGAGGGGAATAAATTAACTAGATCTAATTGATCTTCAATGTATGAAGCAACTGGTGCTGCATATTGCTTTTGAAGAAAAGGACAACCTCCTCTTATATATCTTTAAGAGATGTTAGGATTATGTTTTCTGCATTACGAATATACCAAATCGTATTTAAGCTTTTCCTATTAGATGCCCCTTGTGGAAAAAATGGGTATTCCTATCCCCACCCTGGACGCAAGCCATTCTGCTTTTAACCCCTGCCAAAACCTGTTAGAATGATTCCAACAAATGATTTATATGGCATAAGAGAAAATAGCGTGGGATCCCACATTGCTGCTAATCCCCTTGAATTGCCGTGAGCATTGGTTGCGTAAACAGCCCAATTTGAGCAGATTATCGAAAGAGTATCCAGTGTTTTCTTCTTATCTATCATAGTTTCTTGAAGCATTACGAAAGCAAGTTTTTTTAGAGGATATGATTTTGCGAAGAGTTCGTCTAGACTGTAACAAACCCAGTGCTTTGATATTGTAAAGACATGATTATCATTTGTAATAGGTACAAGCGGTTAGGTCTGCTCTAAGGACCCACATTTCAGAAGTTATTATGAGCCTCTACAGCATCCTCTTTCCTCACCTAATCTCCGATACATGGTGAACCTGCATCCTAAAACTTCTATTCCAACCCCACAACAATATTTAGGCCGAGGGCTTCGATCCC
The DNA here is from genome assembly GCA_031772625.1 of Pinus tabuliformis. Classification (NCBI taxonomy): domain Eukaryota; kingdom Viridiplantae; phylum Streptophyta; class Pinopsida; order Pinales; family Pinaceae; genus Pinus; species Pinus tabuliformis. The sequence goes on along the minus strand of CM062806.1, from coordinate 407,475,570 downwards.
ACGACAAGCTCAAATAATATTTTCTTTAATTGCCACAAAATAATGAAAATACAGTGATAACAATACAGTAACAACTTGCCTTTGTATCTTTGATTTTGGTTGTTTTCTTTACTGTGAATCGCGGGCGGTTGTCTTCTGCTCATGCCTCCTGAGTTTTTCTTCCCGAAAAATTGTTTTAAAATGCAATGTAATAAATCTTTAGTTCTTAATAAGAAAAACTTTAAAAATAATAGGACTAGAGGTACCTATTAAGCTTCTCTTTACATATTTCTGTAATGATATCCGCTCACTTTCTTTTGAAGACGTTCTTTCGAAGTATGCTATGCAACGAATTTAAAAGATCCCCGAGCTGCGTTTTATTTCGCCTCAAATAAAAGGCGAGATCTATTTTATTGTAATATTTAATGTCCCTCTAAATTGATCTTCTTTAGAGGCTTACACCATCCATCATGATTTCCATTAGTTCACGCCAAAAGTTGAGGGTGTGTTGAGAAAAATCACTCCATATCTCAGGAAATTCTAGAATTATAATGAAAATTATGAAGCAGCAGAAAAGTAAAAGTAATTGTGATTTTAACACAAATATCTATTAATCCACTGATTGAAAACTAGAGTTGAGGATGTGCCTGTGAAAGACAATTACAAATACTAAAAATCATTATGGAAACGGAGAAAAGTACTATGCTCATTTTCATGGTATAAAAATGTGAAACTACTAGGATTATCGAAAAAATAATGGATAGATTCTTCAAAATGAGTATATATATATATATATATATATATATATATATTTGATAAATTAAAAGTCACAGCTTCCTCCAAATTAGTATTTATATTTAAATTTATTTGTATTTTGTTCCTAGAAAAAATAAAAACTAAAAGCCTGTTAAACAACTCTAGATCGAAACCTATTGTGTCTACAACAATTGGGCTACGTGCAGCTTCGTCGATAGGAGGTTACAAAGCTCACCTCGTCGGTTCCCGATCTTTGCTACAACGTTGTCTACGGAGAGGTCAATTTTGGCAAGATGGCTAAAAATCATCCCATGTCCGTCTGATTGCCGAATATTCGGTGAATCAAATAAGCAAAAACGGGGTTGAAAATTCAAGAGAGTTATTTTCCCCGTAAGACAAGCGGTGCCTGCGTCCGCTCTGCAACGACTGAATAGATTCTTCTGGTAATTCCGTGATCTATTTCACACGATACCTTTGTGTTACCTTCTCAAAAACATCGTTTTGTGCAAAAAGATGGCGTATCTATTACTGTGAAGATAACCTCATCTAATTTGCACGATAGCGTTATATTGCCTGCTCTGCACAATGATGCCTTGCGCAGAAAACGACCGTGTGATGGAGTGCCACTAAAATGAAAAAATAACATTGAAGATGTATAAGAGACATTAGGTATGTGCGCTTCCCCATCCGCTCATCTCCAAGTTGTTTTCCGGCCTTTGCTACTCTGGGCGCAGTCTAAGGGTTTTGTATTTTCAGTATTTTTGTTTTGTATTTTCCGTTAAAGTTTGGTAATATAATTTTTGAAGAGATTGTAATTTGTTTTGGAGTCTCGTGATATAATTTGTGTTCTGTATCTTCCTTTAGCTTTTGATAACATAATAATTTTGCTATATATCTTCACTTGAATTTTGATAATAATTGTAATTTTTGGTTATTTAAATTATATTTTTTTTTTATATGTCACTGGATTCAAACGCACTAAAATTGTATTTACATAATTGTATTTTTTCGTTAGCCCAGAACATTCCCATTTTGCAGTTAAGTTTATATTGGGAATAATGTAAACCTTGTTTACTTGGTCTAGAATCGTTTGTAACAGCAATCTTGTTAATATATACAAGTTTTGTTTGTGTGCAAAAAAAAACTCTATTTCCTGTGTTAAAAACAGAGTATTATTCTCTGTTCATTGTTGTTTTGGAATTATCAGAAATTCCCAACTTGGTATCAGAGCTTGTCCAGGCTCTTTGAAGGTGTCAAAGAAGCTGAAGGAAGGATTTCTTGTTGCAGCAGCTTCTCTAGTAGAGTGAAGACTCAGTGAAAAAAGAATCCAATAGTGCAGGAATCGTTGGAGCCAGCACTAGCATGGGTATCTGTAATACTCAGCTCCCACAATTTAATGGGAAAAACTATGACTATTGGGCAATAGCTATAAGAGCTTTTCTTGCTTCCCAAGACTTATGGGAATTTGTTGAGGATGGTTTTGAAGAACCAGTAGATGAAGATGAGTTTAATAATTTAACTCAGGCAGAGAAAGAACTGTTGACGAGCAATAAGAATAAGGATTCTAAAGCCCTCTACTTTTTGTATCAAGCAGTGCATGAGAGTGTGTTTCCAAGGATAGCAGCAGCCAAGAGATCCAAAGAAGCATGGCAAACTCTCAAGATAGCCTATCAAGGCCTGGAGAAAGTGAAGACAACAAAACTACAGTTGCTGAGGAGAGATTTTGAGAATCTCTGCATGAAGGAGTCAGATAATATTAACTCATTCTTCACACATGTGATTGGTCTGGTCACACATATAAGGTCTCATGGAGAGATTCTTGAAGAAAGGAGGATTGTGGAGAAATTATTGAGGATCCTACCTCAAGGTTCGATGTGATTGTCACCACCATAGAAGAGACAAAGGATCTCACAAACTTCTCAGTTGATGAACTACATGCATCACTGATGACACATGAGCAGAGATTGAGTAGAAATGAAAACTCATCTCTAGAGCATGCCTTAGAGACCCAGATGTTCTTTGGAAGAGGAAGAGGTCAAGGCAGAGGAAACAAGAGAGGAAGAGGCAGAAGCCAAAACAGAGGTGGAAGAAATAGTCTAGCAAATGCTCAAGGAATAGGCAGCAATCCAAATCAGAACCAAGGCCAAGGCAACAGCCAACAAAGTGGACAACATCATGCTCAAGGACAAAGGTATGATAAATCCAATGTCCAATGTCACTATTGTAAAAACTATGGGCATTATGAAAATGAATGTAGGAAGAAGCAACATGATATGAGTAATAGAACTAGTGCAAATTTCACTAGAGAAAATATCAGCCAAGATAATTTGTTTTTAGCCTATAATATGGCTTAAGCAAAGAGTGAAGATGTATGGTTTCTAGACTCCGGTCGCAGTAACCATATGACAGGAAACATAGCCCTGTTTTCTATGTTAGATCAGAGTGTGAAGTCACAAGTCACACTAGGGACTAATAGTAAAGTTTCTGTTATGGGAAAAGGAGAAGTAAATGTCTTAACAAGAAAAGGTGAAAAGAAAACCATAGCAGATGTTTATTATGTTCCTGGAATGAAATGTAACCTCATAAGTATTGGACAGCTTATTCAAAAGGGGTACAATGTTTTCTCTGTGAATGATGTATGCACCATCATGGATAAAACACCCAGCAAACAATGTATTGCTGAAGTGAAGATGACAAGGAACAGGATGTTCCCTCTTAGAATGAAAGTAGATTTAAAAAATGGAGAAGAAATAGCAGCAGTGACACAAGAGGCTTTCCAAAGCGAACCAAAAGATGAAAATTGGTTGTGGCACTTGAGATTTGGACATCTCAACTTTGGAGATCTTAACTTGTTGAATAGAAAAGGAATGGCAAGAGGATTACCATTGATATCTAGAAACTAGACAGCCTTTGTGAAGGTTGTATCTTGGGGAAACAACACAGAGAAAGTTTTCCATCAGGGAAAAGCATAAGGGCAAAAGCACCCTTAGAGATTGTCCACTCAGACTTATGTGGACCGATGCAAACTTCATCACTTGCAAGCAGCCACTATATGCTAACATTTATTGATGATTTTACTAGATAAACTTGGGTTTATTTCCTGAAGAACAAAAGTGAAGTGATTGAAAGATTTTGCAATTTCAAAGCACTTGTAGAAAACCAAAGTGGGATGCATATCAAAGTTTTAAGAATTGATAGAGGAGGTGAGTATATCTCCAAATAATTTCTACATTTTTGTAGAGAAAATGGAATTCATAAGCAGTTTACCACTAGGTACACTCCGCGCAAAATGGAGTTGCCAAGAGGAAGAAAAGGACAATCATGGATATGGCGAGGAGTATGTTAAAGGCAAAGCATTTTCCAAATGATTATTGCGCTGAAGCTGTACACTGTGCAACGTATATTTTGAATAGATTCCCTACAAAAGCAGTCATGAACAGAGTGCTAGAGAAAGCATGGAGTGGGACAAAGCAAGGAGTCACCCACATGAAAGTTTTTGGATGTGTGGCTTATGCACACATTCCAGATCAACTAAGGAAGAAATTGGATAGCAAAGGGGAGAAATGTATTTTCATTGGATACAATGAGGAATCCAAAGCTTATAGGTTGTATAACCCATCCACCAAGAAGCTTATTGTGAGTAGAGATGTTCAGTTCATTGAGGAGGAAGCTTGGGATGGAAGCATAGAGAAAACAGTGAATGTTAAAATCTCTTTGTCACATGATGAAGATTATGAGGAGATGGCTGAAATACATCCCCAAACAGCAGCACCAACACAAGGGTAGCAAGAGACACCATTGAGGAGAAATGAAAGTGCTTCTCCAAGCACACCACAAGGAGGAAATTCAAGTGCTTCTTCAAGCACTTGTACACCAAATGAAAGAGGTAAGAAGTTCAGAAATTTAAGTGACATTTATGAACAAGAGGCAACAAATGAAGGGATGAACTCTTTGTTTGCTTTATATTGTCATGTTGATGACCCTGTTTATTTCGAAGAAGCAATTAAGGATAGAAAATGGACAGAACTTATGGATGAGGAGATCAATGCCATAGAAAGAAACAAGACATGGGATTTAGTTGAACTACCAAAAGGAAAGGAAGTCATTGGAGTTAAATGGGTCTACAAGACCAACAGTAATGCTGAAGGCAAAATAGAAAGACACAAGGGAAGACTTGTTGTAAAAGGATATAAGCAGCATTATGGGAGAGATTATGAGGAAACTTTCGCACCGGTTGCTAGAATGGAAACCGTGAGAGCAGTGTTGTCCATAGCAGCACAAAACAAGTGGAAATTTTACCAAATGGACGTGAAACCATCATTCCTAAATGGAGTGTTAATGGAAGAGGTTTACATTGAACAACCTCTAGGCTATGAAAAGAAAGGCCAAGAGCACAAAGTGTGCAGATTGAAGAAAGCTCTTTATGGGCTAAAGTAAGCACCAAGAGTGTGGTACAGTAGGATAGATTCCTATCTACTGGAAAATGGATTTGAAAAGTGTGAGGGAGAACCCACCCTCTACATCAAAGAAAATGATGGTAAAATACTAATTGTTGTGTTATATGTTGATGATATTATTTTTACAGGTAATGATGATTACCTTATTGAAAATTGCAAAATAGTCATGAAAGAAGAATTTGAAATGTCTGACATGGGTTTGCTGAGATACTTCTTAGGAATAGAAGTATAACAAAATGGAAATGGGATTTTTATCTCACAAGTGAAATATGTTAATGAAGTGTTGGAAAGATTTAATATGCAGGAGAGTAAACCAACAATCACTCTCACGGTGATGCGATTAAAACTCAGCAAAGAGGACAACAACAAGGATTTTGATCCTAGTTTGTACAAGAGCATAGTAGGCAGCCTCATGTATTTGACTACAACTAGGCCGGATATAATGCATGCTGTTAGTTTGATTTCCATATTCATGGAGAGGCCAAAAAAATCACATTGGCAGGCAGCAAAAAGGATTTTGAGGTATGTTAAAGGTACTAAAAGGTTTGGCATTTTATATACTGCTTCAGAATGTTCAGATTTAATTGGATACATTGATAGTGATTGGGTTGGAAGTGTAGATGATCGGAAAAGCACATCCGGTTATGTTTTTCACATGGGTTCAGGAGCCATTTCATGGGCTTCTAAAAAACAGCCTATTGTAGCATTGTCTACAGCAGAGGCAGAATATGTGGCAGCTACAGCAGTAGCGTGTCAAGCAATTTGTATGAGAAGGATGTTAAGGAGTTTATGCCAAGAGCAAGCAAAAGGAATTGTGATTTTTTGTGATAATAGCTTAGCGATTGCATTATCCAAGAATTTTGTGTTCCATAAGAGAACGAAACACATTGACACAAAGTTTCATTACATCAGGGAATTGGTAAACAATGGAAAAATTGTTTTAAAACACTGCAGAACTCAGGAGCAGGTTGCAGATATTCTGACCAAACCATTGGGGCAGAAAAGTTTTGAGTTTTTGAGGAAATGTCTGGGTATGATTGATAACCCAGCAGTTGAAATTAAAGGGGAGTGTTGAAATGTTACTTTCAACTGCAGCGTCAAAACCGCCAGTTCCCCGCACCGCTTTTCATGAAATGGTGGTAATTCTCCAGGGGCAGCGAGCACATTCATCAGCCGACACGTGTTCTGAGTGGTTTTTTCAATACAACCTTTCCCCGGCATGTAAATTTCAGTAAAAGAGGTCGTGCGATATTGGTGAAGTAATTAATGTAAAATTCATTACGGTTGTTGAAATAGGAAACTTTACACGGAAGATATAGTCATCTCTGTTTTCGAAGGAGAAATGAAAAGCGCCTCCGTTCACATTACAATTTTTTCTTAGAGCTCTCTTTAGGCTTGCGTACTGGTAAAGGGACAGTCACGTTTTGCAAAGAAATGTGAATGGAAGTTCTTTGCTATTAGAACTGTTTCCATTAGCCACAGTACTTCCCCTGACTCCGGCTGCAACATTTTTCATGGGAGAAGACCTCACCATCGATTCATATATTTTCTGTTGTTTATCACTAGTTAAAAACTGATTGTTGTGTCCAGGCCTGCGTGTGCCACAGTATCATAGTGGAGGGAAACTTTCATTAGGTGTGCAACAAGATTGCAGTGCCGGTTTTCCGTTAGCCCAGAACATTCCCATTTTGCAGTTAGGTTTATATTGGGAATAATGTAAACCTTGTTTTACTTGGTCTAGAATCGTTTGTAACAGCAGTCTTGTTAATATATACAAGTTTTTTTTGTGTGAAAAAAAAAAAACTCTGTTTCTTGTGTTAAAAACAGAGTATTATTCTTTGGTCGTTGTTTTGGAATTATCAAAAATTCCCAACTTCTGTTGTATTTTCGCCACGAATATTCAAAACGGGGGTTAAAAATTTAAAAGAACCATGTTCCCTGTAAGGCCTTCCTCTACATTCATAGATCCCCTTTGGTTCGTCCATATCTGCGCGTTTTCCTCCTCTGATGGTAGTTACAAGTGGTGCTGCGTCAGCTCTGCAACGAGTGAAATATCTTCTTCTCGTAATTCCAAGATCTATTTCTCATGAGACCTTTATGTTTCCTGCCCAACAAGATCGTTTTGTGAAAAAACACAGCGTGTCCATTCATGCGAGGAGTTGCCTGCCCAACAAGGCAGTTTCGTGCAAAAACTCGGCGTGTCCATTCATGCGACGAGTTAACTGCCCTACAAGACCGTTTTGTGCAAAAAAACGGCGTGTCCATTCATGTCAAGTGCTGCCTGCCCAACAAGACCGTTTTGTGCAAAAACACGGCGTAACCATCCATGCCAAGAGAAGAGTTGCTACCCAACAAGATCGTTTTGTGCAGAAACACGGCGTATCCATGCGAAGAGTTGCCTACCCACAACAATCGTTTTGTGCAAAAACACGACGTATCTATCTGTGCTGATAGATGCTTCTCTCGAGGAAATGGAACACAAACATGCCGATATTATTAGCCTTCGCCTCCATAGAATTATCCATCTTCTCTCTTGAAAGAAATGGGAGCATAAAAGCCTTCCTCTCGATAAAGAAATGGTAACGCAAAATGCCAATATTATTCTTTTAAACTTATTATTTTCTGTGAACTCATTTCACAACACTCTAATTATCTACTATGTATATCCTATCTTTATTTAAAATGTCATCATAATAATGCCTCTACATTCATAAAGCTGAATAGTCCAATTCCTGTTGAAATTATAATTCGCAACTGCCGCGTATTAATTCCGAAAAACCACCATGGATTTCCCCGCACCGCTTTTCTTCTACGCTGGTATTTCCCGAGACGGCTCCGATCACACTCACCTGTTGACGCGTGTCCACGAGAACTGTTCCAAAACAGTCATTTCCCCAGAAGGTAAAGGTCGGTAAGAAGAGGGCTTTCGATATTGACCACAACCGTCCAATTTTTTGAGGGCAGATCAACGGTTGATGTACAGCGACAGACCTGCAAATGAATATTGCGTGAAGTGAAAGTCTTTGACCGCCAGTAAAACAATAAATGAAATTAATTGTGTTCGTAGGATGGTTGGTAAAGCTTTTTAATTTTAATGTTTTTAAATTGACAGAAGTATGGCACAAGAGTAATGGTAATATCATTATGTTGTTTTCGTTTTTTTTTTTGAATATGTAATGCAACACACAGTAGTGTTGACTAGGTATTGTGAAACGCATGGCAGTGCGAATATAGAAGAACAGGGGCAGCGTGGAATTTTTTTTTGGTTGATTGTAATGCAATATAGCGCAGCAGTGCATGGATGTTTTTTTTTGTTGAAGTATAATGTAACGCACAGCAGTGCGAGAGTAGTTTTGTTGATTGTTCATTGAATGCAATATGCGTAGCAGCGCGAAGCATATGTAAATCTTTTTACTGCAGTGAATGTAAAGAAAATACTTACACACGCAATAGTGTAAAATTTTCAGAAAATACAAAGTAATTTTTTTTGTGGAAGTTCTTGGAGAATCCCTCTCGCAGAGGAAGAATTTGTAACAGCAATTGTCTTTGATTAATGAATACAAGTTTATTTTGGTGTGTGAAACTCTGTTCTCCAGCAAACAATTTTTTTATGCTTCCCTGTGTAAAGATCCTGTGCAAAACAAAGCATTTTCTCGTTCAGTTTTTGTTTGAAATTACCAGAAATTTCCAACATGGTATCAGAGCTAGTCCAGGAGGTGTCAAAGAAGCTGAAGGAAGGGTTTCTTGCTGCAGCAGCTTCTCCAGCAGAGTGAAGACTCAGTCAAAAATCCAAGGTATTTCTCAAGCTAGTTTTTGTGTCACTGTTGAAGACAGTCAGTGATTTTAAATACACAGTAAAGTATTTTGAAGAATGAAAGAATGGCTACCTCAAGCACCAGCACTAGCATGGGTATCTTTAATACCCAGCTCCCACAGTTTAATGGGAAAAACTATGACTATTGGGCAATAACTATGAGAGCTCTGTTTGCTTCCCAAGATTTATGGAAATTAGTTGAAGATGGTTTTGAAGAACCAGCAGATGAAAATGAGTTTAATAGGTTAACTCAGGCAGGGAAAGATCTATTGAAGAGCAATAAGAAGAAGGATTCCAAAGCCCTCGTATTTTTGTATCAAGCAGTGCATGAGAGTGTATTTCCAAGGATAGCAGCAGCCAAGACATCCAAAGAAGCATGGAAAACTCTCAAGACAGCCTATCAAGGCATGGAAAAAGTGAAGACAACAAAACTACAGTCACCGAGGAGAGATTTTGAGAATCTATGCATGAAGGAGTCAGATAACATTGACTCATTCTTCACACATGTGATTGGTCTGGTCACACAGATAAGGTCTTATGGAGAGATTCTTGAAGAAAGGAGGATTGTGGAAAAACTATTGAGGATCATATCCTCAAAGTTCGATGTGATTGTCACCACCATAGAAGAGACAAAGGATCTCACAAATTTCTCAGTTGATGAACTACATGCATCACTAATAACACATGAGCAGAGATTGAGTAGAAATGAAAACTCATATCTAGAACATGCCTTCAAGACCTAGATGTCCTTTGGAAGAGGAAGAGGTCAAGGCAGAAGAAACAAGAGAGGAAGAGGCAGAAGAAACAAGAGAGGAAGAGGCAGAAGCCAAAACAGAGGTGGAAGAAACAGTCCAGCAAATACTCAAGGAAGAGGCAGTAATCCAAATCAGAACCAAGGCCAAGGCAGCAGTCAACAAAGTGGACAACATCATGCTCAAGGACAAAGGTATGAAAAATCCAATGTCCAATGTTATTATTGTAAAAAATATGGGCATTATGCAAATGAATGTAGGAAGAAGCAGCATGATATGAATAATAGATCTAGTGCAAACTTCACTAAAGAAAATATCAGCCAAGATAATTTGTTGTTAGCTTGTAATATGGCGGAAACAAAGAGTGATGATATATGGTTTCTAGACTCCGGTTGCAGCAACCATATGACAGGGAACATAGCCCTGTTTTCTAAGTTAGATCAGAGTGTGAAGTCACAAGTCACACTTGGGACTAATAGTAAAGTTTCTGTTATGGGAAAAGGAGAAGTAAAAATATTTACAAAGAAAGGTGAAAAGAAAACCATAGCAGATGTCTATTATGTTCCTGGAATGAAATGTAACCTCTTGAGTATTGGACAGCTTGTTCAAAAAGGTTACAATGTTTTCTTTGTGAATGATGTATGCACCATCATGGATAGAGCACCCAGCAAACAATGTATTGTTGAAGTGAAGATGACAAGGAACAGGATGTTCCCTCTCAGGATAAAAGCAGTTTTAAAAGATGGAGTAGAAATTGCAGTAGTTACTCAAGAGGCTTTCCAAAGCGAACCAAAGGATGAAAACTGGTTGTGGCACTTGAGATTTGGACATCTCAACTTTGGAGGTCTTAATTTGTTGAATAGAAAAGGAATGGTAAGAGGATTACCATTGATAGAGAAACCAGACAGCCTTTGTGAAGGTTGTATCTTGGGGAAACAGCACAGAGAAAGTTTTCCATCAGGGAAAAGCATAAGGGCAAAAACACACTTAGAGATTGTCCATTCAGACTTATGTGGACTGATGCAAACTCCATCACTAGCAGGCAGCCAATATATTTTAATATTCATTGATGATTTTACTAGAAAAACTTGGGTTTATTTTCTAAAGAACAAAAGTGAAGTGTTTGAAAAATTTCGAAATTTCAAAGCACTTGTAGAAAACCAAAATGGGCTGCATATCAAAGTTCTAAGAACTGATAGAGGAGGTGAGTATATCTCCAAGGAATTTCTACATTTTTGTAGAGAAAATGGAATTCACAATCAGTTTACCACTAAGTACACTCCACAGCAAAACAGAGTTGTTGAAAGGAAGAATAGAACAATCATGGATATGGCAAGGAGTATGTTAAAGGCAAAGCATTTGCCAAATGATTATTGGGCTGAAGCTGTACACTCTGCAGCGTACATTTTGAATAGATGCCCTACAAAAGCAGTCATGAATAGAGTGCCGGAAGAAGCATGGAGTGGGACAAAGCAAGGAGTCACCCACATCAAAGTTTTTGGATGTGTGGCTTATGCACACATTCCAGATCAGCTAAGGAAGAAGTTGGACAGCAAATGGGAGAAATGTATTTTCATTGGATACAGTGAGGAATCCAAAGCTTACAGGTTGTATAACCCATCCACCAAGAAGTTTTTTGTGAGTAGAGATGTTCAGCTTATTGAGGAGGAAGCTTGGGATGGAAGCATAGAGAAAACAATGAATGTTAAAAATTGTTTGTCTCATGATGAAGATGATGAGGAGATGGCTGAAATACATCCCCAAACAGTAGCGCCAACACAAGGGCAGCAAGGGACACCCTTGAGGAGAAATGAAAGTGCTTCTCCAAGCACACCACAAGGAGGAAATTCAAGTGCTTCTTCAAGCACTTTCACACCAAATGAAAGAGGTAAGAAGTTCAGAAATTTAAATGACATTTATGAGCAAGAGGTAGCAAATGAAGGTATGAATTCTTTGTTTGAATTATATTGTCATGTTGATGACCCTATTCATTTCGAAGATGCAGTTAACGATAGGAAATGGATAGAAGCTATGGATGAGGAGATTAATGCCATAGAAAGAAACAAGACATGGGATTTGGTTGAACTACCAAAAGGAAAGGAGGTCATTGGAGTCAAATGGGTTTATAAGACCAAGAGTAATGCTGAAGGCAAAACAGAAAGACACAAGGCAAGACTTGTTGTCAAAGGATACAAGCAGCAGTATGGGAGAGACTATAAGGAAACTTTTGCATTGGTTGCTAGGATGGAAACCGTGAGAGCAGTGTTGTCCATAGCAGCACAAAACAAGTGGAAAGTTTACCAAATGGACGTGAAGTCAGCATTCTTAAATGGAGTGTTAATGGAAGAGGTTTACATTGAACAACCTCTAGGCTATGAAAAGAAATGCCAAGAGCACAAAATGTGCAGATTGAAGAAAGCTCTTTATGGGCTGAAGCAAGTACCAAGAGCGTGGTACAGTAGGATAGATTCTTATCTACTGGAAAATGGATTTGAAAAGTGTGAGGGAGAACCCACCCTCTACATCATAGAAAAGGATGGTAAATTACTATTTGTTGTGTTATATGTAGATGATGTTATTTTCACAGGTAATGATGAATATCTCATTGAAAATTTTTAAGCAGTCATGAAAGAGGAATTTGAAATGACTGACATGGGCTTGCTGAGATACTTCTTAGGAATAGAAGTAGATCAAAATGAAAATGGGATTTTTATCTCACAAGCAAAATATGTTAATGAAGTGTTGGAAAGATTTAATATGTAGGACAGCAAGGCAGCAATCACTCCAACAGTGATGGGATTAAAACTCAGCAAAGAGGACAGCTGCAAGGATTTTGATCCTAGTTTGTACAAGAGCATAGTTGCAGCCTCATGTATTTGACTGCAACTAGGCCAGACATAATGCATGCTGTTAGTTTAATTTCCAGATTCATGGAGAGGCCAAAAGAAGCACATTGGCAGGCAGCAAAAAGACTTCTGAGGTATGTTAAAGGTACTAAAAGTTTTGTCATTTTATATACTACTTTAGAATGTTCAGATTTAATTGGATACATTGATAGTGATTGGACTGGAAGTGCTGATGATCGGAAAAGCACATCTGGTTATGTTTTTCACATGGGTTCAGGAGCCATTTCATGGGCTTCTAAAAAGCAGCCTATTGTAGCATTGTCTATAGCAGAGGCAGAATATGTGGCAGCTACAGCAGCAGCATGTCAAGCAGTTTGGATGAGAATAATGTTAAGGAGTTTATGCCAAGAGCAAGTAAAAGGAACTGTGATCTTCTGTGACAATAGTTCAGCTATTGCATTATCCAAGAACGCTGTGTTTCATAAGAAAACGAAACACATTGACACAAAGTTTCACTACATCAGGGAATTGATGAACAATGGAGAAATTATTTTAGAACATTGCAGGACTCAGGAGCAAGTTGCAGACATTCTGACCAAGCCATTGGGCCAAAAAAGTTTTGAATTTTTGAGGAAATGTCTGGGTATGACTGATAACCCAGCAGTTGAAATTAAAGGGGAGTGTTGAAATTATAATTTGCAACTGCCGCGTATTAATTCCAGAAAACCACCATGGATTTCCCCGCACCGCTTTTCTTGTACGCTGGTATTTCCCGAGACGGCTCCGATCACACTCACCTATTGACGCGTGTCCACGGGAACTGTTCCAAAACAGCCATTTCCCCGGAAGGTAAAGGTAGGTAAGAAGAGGGCTTACGATTTTGACCACAGTGGTCCAATTTTTTGAGGGCAGATCAACGGTTGATGTACAGCAACAGACCTGCAAATGAATATTGCGTGAAGTGAAAGTCTTTGACTGCCAGTAAAACAATAAATGAAATTAATTGTGTTCGTAGGATGGTTGGTAAAGCTTTTTAATTTTAATGTTTTTAAATTGACGGAAGTATGGCACAAGAGTAATGGTAATATCATTACGTTGTTTTCGTTTTTTTTTTTTTTGAATATGTAATGCAACACACAGTAGTGTTGACTAGGTATTGTGAAACGCACAGCAGTGCGAATATAGAAGAACAGGGGCAGCGTGGAAATTTTTTTTGGTTGATTGTAATGCAATATAGCGCAGCAGCGCATGGATGTTTTTTTTGTTGAAGTATAATGTAATGCACAGCAGTGCGAGAGTAGTTTTGTTGATTGTTCGTTGAATGCAATATGCGTAGCAGCGCGAAGCATATGTAAATTTTTTTACTGCAGTGAATGTAAAGAAGATATTTACACACAGTAGTGTAAAATTTTTAGAAAATACAGAGTAATTTGTTTTGTGGAAGTTCTTGGAGAATCCCTCTGGCAGAAGAAGAATTTGTAATAGCAGTTGCCTTTGATTAATGAATACAAGTTTATTTTGGTGTGTGAAACTCTGTTCTCTAGCAAACAATTTTTTTATGCTTCCCTGTGTAAAGATCCTGTGCAAAACAGAGCATTTTCTCTGTTCAGTTTTTGTTTGAAATTACCAGAAATTTCCAACAATTCCATTCCTACTGTCCTCACGCTGAACCATCTAAATTCACTTATAAGTAAGTGCTTTCTATTCTTCATCCAAATTTGAGTTAGATTTATTTATGTATTTATAAATTATGCTAATAACAAATACTATATTCTAACCAAAAATTATTTCATTAAATTCTAATTAAAAAATTTAAAATATTAAATAATTAAACAATACCCATTTTATGAGGAATTCAGGTTAATGGTTTGGCTGTTTCCATACATATCTTAGTTCAACATGCTCACAATTTAGCCAAGAGGGCAAGCTGGGATTTTCTGAGAAAATGTGATCACGAGAGTGCTTCTTAAAGCTTGATAACCATAATTTATATTTTAGAAAATTTCAAACAAATTTTGTCCAAATCTTTTTTTTTTTTTCAGAAGAAAAAACGAGATAGATTATATTAAGGAAATATAATGATCTAAATACAAACAGAATGTTGTATGATAACCAGTCCAGCAAAGAGGCTATCTAAATATTGATCCATATGAAAAAGAGAGGATGATAAGCATAAGAAGCCGTATATAATGAAAAAGTCCAGATGTTGTCCAAATCTTACCTGAATTTCTTTCTTTATATTATTTTCCAGACACATTATAACCTAATTAAACCTATTTTCATCCGAAGGGCCATCGAAGCAATTGAAGAGTGCACTGGCCATGTATCTGTACATCTATAGCCTCTTTTAATTGGTATTCCCGATTATATATTGGAGCATTCCGATTACAGATTCATGTTATTTGAGGGAGTGACAATGTCAACCGTTGACATTTGCCCCAACTCTCCCATGTAAACCAGCGAATTTACAGTCAAATTAATTTTTAGAGTTTTGGTCAACCATGCATAGATCAGAAGCGGAACAATACTGGTGATTCACGTGGTCTCATGACCTATTTAGAAACACTCTCAAAATGTGAACATGGTCATATTTTTTCTTAGCACTGTAGAGTAAGTTAATTATGGCTTTTCAATACTATTTAATTAACAAATTTATTCAATAATTTAGATGGTAAAGTGTATAAAAATGGTTGAACAGAAATAATATAATATTTTATTGACAATAATAAAATGTAATAAACCAATAACTGACTTTCTACATGGCAGATAATTCACTTCCTACATAGTGGCTAATATTTATGTAAAGTGTACCTGTTCTTCCACACAATATGATATGTTATTGTCTTCTTGAAAGTGTTTAGTGACGACAAAATCCGCCAAGCTCATTTTTCTGATGGGCTTCTTGAACAAACGAATTTAACTGATGTCCGAACTTGTATGCAATTTTGCTAATTGTTGAGCTCTTTGGATGTTGGCAGTGGGATTTCAAGAGATCTACTTTTGTTCTTTAAAAATCATCCACCAAAGACCAAGACAATTAACGCAATGGCAAATAGCACAAAAACCGCGACAACCATCTAATTTGCCAATGTTGTGCATGTTCTTCGAAGGGGGCATTCGGTTCTGAAAAATAGGGGCGGTGAAGTTGTGGTCGGGGAATGAAGGTATAATTTCAAAAAGTATGGAGTTTACTATTCTTGGAAGAATCAACGTACTTCTATGGAATCTGTAATTTTTATCTTGGGGATCTTGGTTACTGGTTTTGGAACGTTTACCAAAATTTGTGGGTTTTGGTGTAACGGAAAACCTCTTTATGGTATCAGATAGCCAAGTTTGATTCCCCCGAGTTGGGTTTGAAGGAGGTATTGGAAGAATCACCGCACCTCTATAGAATCCGTAATTTCCACACTTGAGATCCTAGTTACTGGTTTAGAACATTTACCAACACCTAACCGAAAACCTCTTCAACGACATTGAAATTCTTGAAATTCTTGATGCTTAGGAACCGTGACATTGGCCATGAAATTTCTTCTCTAAGTTTATTACCATTTAGGGTGGAGGACATTGAGATATGTGCAGTTATGAGGTTTGACAGTAATAGGTCCTGTAAAAGAAGCCAACTCCGCCTTTGAAAAAGCGAAATTTGCAGCACTTTGTTATCGTCGTTGTACCAGATCGTGATTCTCATAAACTTGCAAATGAATCCCTTGTTAGTGATCTCAAAATTCCAAAAGCAGAAATTTAATATCATCTTATGTAAAACCAAGTATACGGAGTATTTAATCCTCTGCAACTGAGTTAGGGTTATGTCCATGGTTACCACCTGAAACATTTTCCAACAAAATTCACAAACCCACAACACCGAAAGAGAAGATGGTTTTTTAATCATTCAATTCATCCTCTAAACCTTCATCATTAACAAGTGATATGGGATTTTCCTGAAGATACTCTTTACTGCATTCTTCATCGGCTTGAGCTTCACAAAATCATACATACCTTGATGAGGGAACACATTGTTATAGTCTACAAAATCGATTGAAATGTTTCTTCTATTTCAAGAATAGAATCAATTATACCTGAACAAGGGAACATATCATTATTATCTGGAAGCTTGGCTCGTTTAATTTGTTCTAGAATTATTGCAACAGATCATTAGTGGCTGGGTTGTGTTTCATGGAGTAAAAACACTTATAAATGTGGAGAAAACACATCATTACTATAAATACAGAGGAAACCCATATTTTTTCTTGAAGAATAATACCTGAACAAGGGAACAAATCAGTACTGTCTTAAGAATTGATTTTATTTTGAACAGTCTCCTCAGCCGTGACTTCTTTTTCAAGAACAGATTCATCCATAACTGAACAAGGAACACATCATTACTGTCGGTAAGGTTGGGCTTGTTTAATGGAGTATTGAAATCATTATAGCAAAGGGAACACATCATTAATATTAATACTAGGGGAACTAGAACAGAGTCAAGGCATTCTCGAACTAGTGAACACATCAATACTACCTTCAAAACTGTTTGAAGAATCAACAATTTCCTGAGCCGTGTCTGGTTCTGTTTCTTTATAATTACACGAACAATTAAATTTCTGCTTTGAAGTATCGCTCTCTATTTGTGTGTAGACATGAATCCAATCAACCTTGTAATGAGATGACTCACCTGCATGCTGGGAAACACTAGGCATTGGCTCATACATACTACAGACAATGTCCACTTTTGAACCATACAATTCATCAAGGCCATAAAATTGTTTGTCATTGTTTGGACTCTGAATAATGAAATTTGTCTTCATGAACTTCATCCTCAATAGCTGAGTTATGAGGTTGCAGACCAACATCTCAAACTTGAATATTCTCATAAGCTTCTTGAGGTTCATCGTATGATGAATGAATCAGTTGATGATCTCCAAATTTCAAAGAAACTGCATTAGACAACATGGGACAACCATCATTTTGACTGTTGTTATAATTCTTATGTGATTTTCGTTCTTCATCATCGTGAGTTTCACTTTTGTAAACCTGTTCAATTTGCTCTTCTTTTTCAACTACATGATCTTGATATCTTTCAATTGCATCTGAATTCTTAAACCCATACTCGTGAGTTTCATTATTAACAAGTGAGATGGGATTTTCCTGAACAGAAGTAGCTGAAATGTATTGTATGGTGCATTCTTCACCATCTCGAACTTCATTGGATGATGCCTCCTTTCTAAATAACAATTCTTTCTTGTCAATGAAAAACTATCTCCTTTCTAATTAAGACAAGAAAATGAATTTTCTTTATGTATCCCATGGAGTATAACCTTTTATATGCAATTGTGTCTTATAACATGATAGTGTTGCACCCTAACCCAACATACAACATTGTAACAATCCTAGTTCCTTTGGGTGTGTTTTGAGAAATGAGGTCATCCTTTTATGAAAATGCATGCCCCATTGGCTCATTGTTATATATTTCAACTTCTGTGCAATAAATGGCCACATTGAGTCACTTGATATCTACCATTCTAGGAGATGCACTGGGATGATCTTTTGCTTGGATATGTGATCATGTGTTTGGCACTATACTCTAATTCGTTAGCATGAAATAGGTTCTAGAGGGGTGTTATGGAAATATGATTGATTCTCCTCTGAACATCTCAAATCTCCACAAATCTGCGCATAAGTATAATACCAAGCCATGATATTTGTAGCTTGGGTCTTTGAGAAGTATGAGGCATGAAATTGGCATTATTTGGTTTAATCCCACACCAACATTTACTCATGAATTGATGAAACCAAAGCTCATGGGCATTCACTGCATTGGCATTCATTTGAATTCACTTATTCCATGTGTGGTTAACTATATTGGAGGGTTAAACATAATTCTGGGTTTTTATACCCTCTTTGCCACCAGTACTCTACATTATTTTATGTCTTTTCATTTTCCAAGCATATTTCAGGGTTCTTTATTGCATACTGGTTCTCTTATAAGGTAGCACACCTTTATGTATATGGAGACATAAAGGTAGTGGGTCGCCATGTGGTCTTAAGTGGAGATTACCCATACTCTAACAATTAATCAATACTCAAGCACAGATTTAGTGGCTGGGTTATGTTTCATGGAGTAAAAACACTTATAAATGTGGAGAAAACACATCATTACTATAAATATAGATGAAACCCATATTTTTTCTTGAAGAATAATACCTGAACAAGGGAACAAATCAGTATTGTCTTAAGAATTGATTTTATTTTGAACAGTGTCCTCAGCCGTGACTACTTTTTCAAGAACAGATTCATCCATACCTGAACAAGGAACACATCATTACTATCGGTAAGTTTGGGCTTGTTTAATGGAGTATTGAAATCATTATAGCAAAGGGAAAACATCATTAATATTAATACTAGGGGAACTAGAACAGAGTCAAGGCATTCCCGAACTAGCGAACACATCAATACTGCCTTCAAAACTATTTGAAGAATCAACAATTTCCTGAGCCGTGTCTGGTTCTGTTTCTTTATAATTACATGAACAACTTAATTTCTACTTTGAAGTGAATTTGTTTTAAAAAGTCCATGAATAGGATGAACATGGTGAAGAATTTAGTTTCTACATTTTTAGCAGATTCTCAAATGTAGAACTTCGAAATTTATTGATGGAAGTAAAATCTAGGTAAAAATAAAATATGTTATTTTAAGTTTAAAAAGACTATTGGAGTGACAACATTCAATTACATTATCATTGAGAATCATTAATGTTTATGCCACAATGTTTGAGTGATTTAACGTCATCTATTGTGATTCATTGTGCATGAAAAATATATTGTTGCAATATTAATACTAAGATATTTCCTTTATTTTCTCTCTCCACCTTCTGTGGATCCTATTTTCCTATAGTTTGAAGGGCATGCCGACTAGAATCAAGTTTTGATTCATCCGTGAAGTCATAATTATGATTTAGGAAAGGCAAGGGGAGAAAAGAAAGTAATAATACGCTACAGAGGATATCCTACAGGATAAGGATGTCTAAAGCGTTTATTGACATTGTAAATTAAAATATGTTTCCTTAGGCTATATATGAAATCCACGCGTCAACGATATCAAGAAGACTAGTCCTGTGGTAAAGCTTGTTCGTGCAAATCCATAAGTTGATATTCTTAACTTGATAGGAATACATTGAATTTTTATTAAATTTCCACATGATTTGGATCATTTGTGTATATGGTTGAGGCCCTCGATATATAAACATGGTGAAACACTTCATTTTCAATGAATTGTCTTCCATGACAATCAGAGGAGATTTCTTTGTCTATATAAAGATTGTCGAGGTTACTTGCTACTTTGTTTTGCTATCCAACCCATAGGTGTTTGGTCTTATGAGATTGATCATCTCAAATCTATGACATTGATCACCACCTTTTTCCAAATTATCTTAGCAATTGGGGTGTTGAGTTACCAATAAACACATACAAAGGTAGATCTATGATGCAATGTTTGCTCAAATAGGTGACCATAAAGACACCTCCACTTACTAGTGCAAGGCCCCATTGGCAAGGGATTTCCACCATTCAAAGTCCCCGACTTAGTTCACCTCAACATCTCACATCAACAGTTCTAATTCTTCCTTAAGAGAACCATTTCCTGTGCCAAAAATCTGAAGTTGTGGAGGAATTATTTGGGCAATTTCAATGGTTGCATTTGCCTCAAGAAAGGCCTCACTATCACACATTTACAGTCATGACCAGATCAGAATTTTTTTAGAGATTATCTCGAGGCAAGAGGCAAGAGTTTCACAACTGTGTGGGGCCTCTAGTGACCTTGTTACCTTGCTGGAGGCATCCATTTAGTTGGATGTGTGACCTGTGCAAAAACAAGGAGCAAAACCATGATTCCAAGGGGATATTTCAGTGAATATTGGAAGCCAAGCACCCTGCTATTTGTACCACTACTGCTGATTGTGTATGCCATCATTTCATGGATTGAAACTAAGTTTTGGGCAGTGTATTCATTCCTATAGGATTGTAGGAACTATCTCAAAGGCGGATTGATATTTACACAGGGAAGTGACAGAAGGTTGAAGGAATTCTTCCACTTTTCACACGGGTTTGCATAAAGAACAAGACTGCTTGCTGCCTTGGAATTTCGCCGTGTATTTTAGGTTCCCTTTATCTCATTTATTGTGTCTATATCGTTGAGTTAAATGCAAACTCTGTTTGTACTCAAATCTGATATCAGTCTATAATGCAGCTCCAGATCAATATACATCAGATTAGCATGTTGATATTCTTTATTTCTGATTTATGCATGGTTATAAAGTGAAATGCAAGCTCTATTTTTACTCAAATATGATATTAGTGTATAATGCAACTCCATATCAATACACATCAGATTAGCATGTTGAAATTCTTTATTTCCCATTTATGCATGGTATTGGTTTGTTTGGCAATGAATTACTAAAGAAACACCTACAACACATTTGGGGTGTTGTGTTGGTTCATAGACTCACCACTGTGTAAAATGCTTAATTTGCATGGAATGGTAACCATTGAATGTGTACTCATTGTTGAAGTTTAAATCTGAAGCTTATCTTGCTATTTAGTAGAGTGTGGGAGTGCCTTGCGAGTGCTCTAGTAATGCATTTTAAATTAAATGAAGAAAATGTACCTACAACCATATGCTCCTAAACTATTTAACGAAACTCATTAAAGACAAACACAGTGAACCACAACAAATCCAGGGGCAGAGAATTTTTTTTTCCAAAAGGGAAATATTACATTGTTGTACCCTGAGATAACAGATGCCAAAATCCCTCATTAGATGTGTTTTCTTTTTTCTTCACCTTATGAGACTACCGCACAATATTGCAGTCCACTCACCTCAATCCCTGAATTCTAGATGCAAAAATTCAGCTCTCTATACACCGCAAAATCTTTAGTTTTGTAGTAATCTAAATTATCTCAAAATATC
This sequence comes from Pinus tabuliformis, assembly GCA_031772625.1. Lineage (NCBI taxonomy): Eukaryota > Viridiplantae > Streptophyta > Pinopsida > Pinales > Pinaceae > Pinus > Pinus tabuliformis. Next base: position 407,454,008 of record CM062806.1, on the reverse strand, counting down.
TATATAGTGCCTAATCTTCTAGAACTTGCAGTGTAAGGCCTCAAAACCTCAAACCCCAACCTTATACCCTTTTCACACACACCACAAAAAAAAAAAACACCCTGATCTGCCAGTGCCAGTCCCAGAGAGAACCAGAATGACCACCAGAAAGGTATCTGAAAGCAATTAAAAGCTAATTTCGCTGAGTCCTAGACCCCACTCACTCCATTAATCCATCATTAATTTACCTTTTGAACAAAAAACTGATAGACGCATTTGTTGAGAATGATCTGTGATTGGTTTCAAATATCCAATAGAATGTTCTCTATCTCATTCATGCCTATTAAATTTTGATGATTTGATATGGTCATTTTAAAAGGCCTAGTTTAAAAGATTTATGAATTAGTCCTTTTATGATCGACTACTTATCCAAATCATTACATGTTTTGGTGAGAAGAACCTACTCTTCCAAATTGTGTAATTGTTTCTGTGTTGATCTGGACTTAAACCGGAACACAACAAATTACAGAGATAACCATAAACACAAATATGCAGTGGAAATGATACTTCTTTTCATTAATGTAAAATCCGAAATATGCTTACAAACAGTAATGGAAATAAATCAACTAGGGCGATGGTAGCTTATCTCTGAGAAGAGATGTGGTGGCTACATGCCTCTGAACTGTGTTACAATGAGGCTCGAAGGCCTATTTATTGTTGAGAAACAATGGAAAACCCTTAACATTCCAAAACCTAACCCTAGAAGATGAAACGCCAAACTGTGGGCCCCGTTTGGGTAAATTGGTACATCAACTTCCTGGGGTCGTAACTTTGGCATACGATCTCCATTTGACGCGTACAGTAGCTCGTTAGAAAGATCCATTCGAGAACTACCACTTTGGGAAGGGAAACATCGGTCCATGGACCCATGTTGCCCCCAAATTTCCCAAAAAAACGTCGTTTAGGGCCTCAAAATGGCTCCAGAAGTTCAAGACCCGGAAAAACTGCTAAAAATAGTGAGTTGTGCTACAATTAAGGAAACTGAAAATGTTGAGAGAAACAATGGTGGGGGTCTAGGTGGACCTGGCAGGTGGCCACCAAGATCCATCTAGATCATTCCTCCCCCCTTAGGAAGCAATGGTCCCCATTGCGTTGAGTTCCTCCATGAGATGAGGAAACTTTTGCTGAACTTGGTCCCTAGTGAGCCACTTGCCCTGGTGAAGGAGTTAGCTTGCTTTGACAACTCGATACAGTTGGATATTATGTTGGCGAGTATTCTTGATCTGTGTGTCCATGCTCTGATCAGTTGCAGCTTGTTCCATGCAATCTGAATTTAATTTTGTGGGTGTGAGCTATTCTGCAATGTCGAATGTGTCTAGCAATGGTGGAAAGTATGGCCGAAGGCGGTCCACATTGAACACTGGGTGCAGGGCAAGGAATGGGGGAATGCTGAGCTCAAATGCATTGTCTCCCATAACCTTAGTAATGGTGTAAGGACCATATCGGAGCGGTCTCAGTTTCCGATAGGCTCCGGTAAGGCATTCCTTTTGCAAATGCAACCAGACTTTGTCGCCCACCTGAAACTTGTGTGGCACCCGATGTTGATCATGTCACTGCTTGTACTTGACATTTGGTTTCTCCAGAATGTCATGGACCTGCTGGCGAATATGTTGGATGTGCTCAATGAAGCTAATTGCCTTGTTTGTTTCAAACTGGACATGAGCCGAATCTATGTGAGTAGCTACAAGTGGCATGGCCACATCAATGGGGCATAGTGGCGGTGAAGAGCTCGGTTGTAGCTATGCTAAACACAGGGGAGGCTCTTGTCCCATGTGCATGGATGCTTTGAGTTGTACATGCGCAAAATGTGCATAATCATCCTATTGACAACCTCTATCTGGCCATCAGTTTGAGGATGGAAGGCTATGGACTTAGTGAGTTTGGTGTCCAGCATTGACCAGAGACTGGACCAAAATGTACTGAGGAACCGACTATCCCGATCTAAGATGATAGACTGTGGGATCCCAAAGTGCACCCACACTCGTTCAAAGAAGAGTTTAGCAGTGGCTTCTGCTGTGATATTCTTCTTGCAGGCCGCCATAATGGCCATCTTCGAGAACTCGTCGACGACCACAAAAACATAGTCATTTCCATGCTTAGTGGAAGGAAGGCTTGACATGTAATCCATGGAGATGGATTCCCAAGGTCGACTAGGGGTAGGTAACGGGGCATAGAGGCCTTGCTTCTTGATGGTCGGTTTGGCAATGGCATAGGCAGTACATGATCTGATGTACTTCCCAACATCCTGTCGAAGATTCGGCCAATAGAAATACTTTTGCAGTACTGCCACCATTTTCTCGACCCCGAAATGCCCAGCAACCTGACTGTAGTGTGCTTCCTAAATCATCTTGGCACGCTCACTTGAAGGAACACAAAGGTGACCCAGGTGGAATAGCAGGGCATCCTGGAGGTGAAAATCTGGAACATGCCGACCCTCCAAGAGTGTCTGGTATGTGTGGCCGAATTCTGGGTCGCTTTTGTAGAGAAGTGGCCAATCAGAAGTCTTGTGCCCACAAGAGTTGAGCACAGTGGTTAACGCCATGATCGGTGGTCGACTGAGGCAATTTACAACATTATTGGTGCTTCCTTTCTTATACTTGATATTCAAATGGAACTGTTGCAGGTATGTTGACCACTTTTGATGGAAATCATTCTGCAATTTCCCTTGGGTCTATATGAACTGCAGGGGTCAGTGGTTTGTGTGGATGACTGTTTCCTTCCCCAAAATGTAATGCTTCCATTGTCGACAGGCCTGCACAATGGAATACATCTCTTTATCATAAGTGGGATACTTTTGAATTGTGTCTAAAAGTGTTTCACTGTGATATGCCACTAGATGCCCATGTTGAGTAAGGACTGCTCCAATAGCATAGTCAGAGGCATCTGTCTCGACCTCAAATGGTTGTTGTAAATCTGGTAACGCGACCACTGGTGCCGTGCAGAGACGACCTTTCAACTCTATGAATTCCTTCTATTGAGATTCAGACCAAAAGAATTTTGCCTTCGCTCCTCCCTTGGTGACTTGACTCAAGGGCCAAGTGATATGAGAAAACCCCAACATGAACCTGCGGTAGAAGTTGGCAAGACCTAGAAAGCTGTGGAGCTCTATTAGAGTGGTTGGAGACGGCCAATCCCGAATGACTTGGATCTTGGCTGGATTCACATGCACCCCCTGTTCATCAATAATGTATCCCAGATACTGAACCTGGGTCATGCCAAAAGTGCATTTCTCCAAATTGGCACATAGCTTGTGTTGCCTCAGTGTTTGGAGAACCTGTCGGATGTGGTGGAGGTGCTCTTCCCAACTCTGGCTGAAGATCAAAATGTCATCCAAGTATACCACTACAAATGAGTTGGTGAATGGCCGCAAGATGTCATCCATTACCCTCATGAAGGTTGTAGGAGCATTTGTCAATCCGAAAGGCATAACCAACCATTCGAAAAGGCCCTCCTTGGCTTTGAATGCAGTCTTCCACACATCAGAGGGTTCGATTGGTACCTGGTGATATGCTGACTTCAGATCGATCTTGCTGAAATATTTCACCCCCTTTAGTTGGTCCAGGAGGTCATCAATCCGCGGGATGGGGTACCTATTTCGGACAGTGATCTTGTTCAGCACCTGATAGTCAATACAGAGTCTCCAAGTCCCATCCTTCTTCTGTGCCAACACGATCGGGCTCCCACAAGGCGATGAACTCGGACAGATTTGACCTTTCTGCAGTGGTTCCTGATTCTGCCTCTTGATTTCATCGTTCTCCAGAATGGAGCGCCGATAAATTGGTCCATTGGGTAGCGGCGCACCTGGGGTTAGATCGATGGAGTGTTTGACCTGACAGTGCAGAGGAACCCTTGCAGGGGAGGTGAAGATGTCCTCGTACTCCTCCACGACCTTTTCCATCTATAGTTGTCATGCGGAGGGGCCATGTCTAAAGGCCATGGCCACTGTCTTCTTCTTTCCTTGAGGGCATATCATCAGGAAAACAAATTTCCCAGTTTTGGAAATGAGCTTACTGCATTGTTTTGCAGTAACCAAAGAGATGGTGGTAGGCGGTGCTACCTCTGGTATCCTGTACAACTTATTTCCCAATGTAATAATAACAGCACGGGGCCTTAATTCATACACAGCATGTCGCTTCCACAAGTATGGTTGTCGTAATAATACATCACAAACTTCAAGGGGAGCAATGTCACACAATACCTCATTCGTGAAGGGCTTGATGTTGTATCGAAGGCGACACTGTTGGCTCACGCGAAGATCATGTCCTTGGCGAAGCCACCCAATGGTGTACGGTTGTGGATGTGTTGTGGTCAGTAAGCCCAACCGCTTCACGACCTCTGCCGAAATGAGGTTCTTTTGGCTCCCGCTATCGACAATGAACTACAGCGGGAGCCCTTTACCCACATCTGGGAGCGGAAGAGATGCTCCTCCTCCTCTGATCTGCTTCCCTTTGTCATTCCCCTTGTCGGGTTCTGACTCAGAGTCGGAACATGCATCTAATTCTGAAACCTTTAGCTCAGCCACCAATGACTGCCTGGCCCGACACTCACTTGTGTTGTGAGTGGAGCTCTTATGGAACTCACACCATTTTCCCGTGTCCTTTTTCGGCTTCACGAGGCTGTCCTTTTATTGCAACTTTGGCGGGTTTTCTTGGGCTACCCCACCTTGGCTTTGTCCTTTGTTCTGTGGTTTAGGGGCACCTTTCCCTTGCTTTGGATTCGCAGATCCAAAGTCTCACTTCTTTTGTTTAAACTTTTGCTCGACCTTGACGACATATCGGTATGTTGTGCCGAGCGAGGAGATGTTCAGGAATTCTATTTCTTCCTGGAATTACTTGTGCAGGTAGCCACAGTATTTGAGTATCAAATGCTGCTCCGTATCCTTGATACCCAACTTTGTGTGAAGGGTATGGAAAAGATTGGTGAACTCCGGCACGTCTTGGTCCCTTTCCTGCCACAGTGTGGTCCACTTTATGTATTCATCCTCATAGCTTCCGATAGGGTAGTACTGCTTCTTGATGGCATCCCGGAATGAATTCCAGGTGGGTGCAGTTGAAAATAGTGAACCGGTACTTTCATCCTTCTGCTCGCAGTAGGTTTCCCACCAGTCCTTGACGTGGGGGGTTGCTTTGAGAAGAGCGAAAACAATCTTTTCCCAACTCGAAAATTCATGAACAAAAAAATAACTCTCTAGCAGATTTAACCATTTATCTACGGCATCTGTGTCTATCTGACCCTCGAATATGGGGATTTCAAAATTAACTTGTACCTTAAAGGGCATGGCGTTTCTAGAGTAGCTGCTGGAAGCCGATGCGTCACTTTTGGGTAGCCGCTGAAGGATTTGGGCAAAGTTGTCCATCATCACGTTCCGTTGTCGCTCGAGGGCTTCTTCGAGCAAGATTTTGATAGGATCTCCTGCCCCCTCGTCTTTATTCTCATCTGCCATGGGAGGCCGTCGGGATTTGCGAGGCTGGTCTTGCAAAGGTTCGACCAGTTCAAGCCCTAACTCCTTATATCCTGACCTCGTTGGGAACATGTAAAGAAAAACAAAGAAAAAAGGAAGACCGCTCTGATACCACTGATCCGGACTTAACAGGAATGCAACAAATTACAGAGATAACCATAAACACAGATATGCAGCAGAAATAATACTTCATTTCATTAATGTAAAATACTGAAAGATGCTTACAAACAGTAATGGAAATAAACCAGCTAGGGCGATGGTAGTTTATCTCTGAGAAGAGATGTGGTGGCTATATGCTTCTCAACTGTGTTACAATGAGGCTCTAAGGCCTATTTATTGTTAAGAAATAATGGAAAACTCTTAACATTCCAAAACCTAACCCTAGAAGATGAAACGCCAAACTGTGGGCCTCGTTTGGGTAAATTGGTACATCAACTTCCCGGGGTCGTAACTTTGGCATACGAACTCTATTTGACACGTACAATAGCTCGTTAGAAAGATCTATCCGAGAACTACCACTTCATGGACCGATGCTACCCCCAGATTTCCCAAAAAAACGTCGTTTAGGGCCTCAAAACGGCTCTGGAAGTTCAGGACCCGAAAAAACTGCTAAAAATAGTGAGTTGTGCTACAGTTAAGGAAACTGAAAATGTTGAGAGAAACAATGGTGGGGGTCCAGGTGGACTTGGCAGGTGGCCACCAAGATCCACCTGGATCATGTGTGTAGTTCATCCAAACGATGCCAACCAGACAACCTCTCAAGTCTCAACTCAAATATTGATATAAGTGTAGTATGTTTAGTAGATTCACACGTTAATATCACCGCCACCATCTTCCCTCTATTTCAATTGTTTTCAAAAATAGCAAGCTCATTTGTTTTGAAGCATTGCTATGGTCTATCATTGGCCGTCCCTCCTCTATTTCAGTGTTTTCAAGAGCTATGGGCCCATCTTTCTTGTGTTTGGATTAGGCCTAGCCAAGTTGGAGAAGCAGATTATGTGCATGTGTTGAGGTGTAATTTCTCTGTGAACAGGCCCAAATATCTTCTGTGTATTGCAACACAACCCTGGAACAGTTTTGATATAAAGGCCGAGTTGTAGCACAGGAGTAGAGGGCTTCTAGAGGAGGATTTGCATAGGTGTTTGAGGACTGTTAGGCGAAGTTGGGGCAGCACTGTAGCTTTTATAGGGAGCCCTAGGGAGGGTCAAAATCCTTAGAAGATATTATGCACAGGTCCAAGTATTTGAGGGCAGATGATGACGTCCTAGAGAGGTATCTTGTATGTCTTTCATGTTGATTTTTTGCTAGGGATTGTAGGTCTACTTTTGGAAAGTTTTGAAGCAGCCTAAGTACAGTGGTTAGAGGACTGTTAGTGGTTGTTTGGGTAACCCTAAGTGTTGTGGACAAGTAGCAGATTTGTCACAACAAGAGGGTTATTGAGTGTATGCCCTAAGAATTGACTTTTGGAGAAGGGTAATCAAGACGGCTAGTTATTAGGCCCTAGTTCTGTGATTGACAGTGGGCCAAATTAGAGATAAGAGGGCAGGTCCAAGCCCTAAGTCTATTCATCTTTGGAGCAGGAGAGAGGAAAGAAGTAGATAGTGGTTAAGACTCTAAGAGTTGGCACTCTTGGAGGAGGATTTGCGTAGGTCTTTGAGGATTGTTAGACCAAGTTGGGGCAACACTGTAGCTGTTACAGAAAGCTCTAGACAGGGCCAAAAACCTTAGAAGATATTGTGCACAGGGCCAAGTATTTGAGGGCAGATGATGGCGTCCTAGAGAGGTATGTTGTATGTCTTTCATGTTGATGTTTTGCTAGGGCTTGTAGGTTTGTTTTTGGAAAGTTCTGAAGCAGACTAAGTACAATGGTTGGACTATTAGTGGCTATTTGGGTGGCCCTAAGTGTTGTGGACAAGTGGCAGATTTGTCACAACAAGAGGGTTGTACATTTTATGCCCTAAAAATTGACTTTTGGAGGAGTAAAAGGGCAGTCAAGAGGGCTAGTTCTTGGGCCCTAGTTCTGTGATTTGACAGTGGGCCAAATCAGAGATAAAAGGGTAGCTCCAAGCCCCAAGTCTGGTTTTCTTTTCATGGTTTCTTTGTGCCTGCATATCAAGGATCATGTTTATCGAGAAACCAAACCCATTTCTCACATAAACAAGCACCCAAAAATAGATACAACGTTTCTTATATGTTTCTTGTAAGTAGAATATATTTCACGCAAACTTGATCCCTCGGAATCAGATCAGCGATGACCTCGTTGTGAACTAAAGAATAACCGCATGACCTCTCTGTGAACTAAATAATAACCGCATGAGTGTGTCTCTAAACTCTGTAGGAAGCCTCTCTGACTCTAAAACTGCTATTCTATCTCTATATTGGTCCCCCGGTATACAATTCAAGCATCCGAAAGATTGAAATATTGGCAAGTCGGTGCTAGAACTATTGACTAGAATATTAAGAAACCTACCCATGAAAACTTTCAAGAAGTAACCAGTAAGAAATACCTTTTCCTTTGAATAATGATTTCTTCCCAGAGCATTAGTTGCCATAATGGTCTTTCCCTGCTCTTCTCACTCGGTGCCAAGAGAATGGTTACAGTATTACGAGAGAAACATCTCCATCCCAGCTTTAGTAAGCTGGAAAGGGTTAAAAAGGTTATGGAGGCATAAACCTCTAGCTGGTTAAAAAAATCTGGGATGCTACTTTAGGTCTTTTTTCTGTTAGCATCAATTTTTTCCATTTTAATTTAATGGGTTTACGGACAGACTAGACATTAACATCATTTAATACAATTAATTTGCAGAGCTTTGAGCAAATTATAAAAGGAAACATAAATCCCAAATCCCAATCTCAATTCAAGACTAGTATACCAACATTGTAGATAAGGACACTATTCCACACTTACAGCAACACACATCCTTGAATTTTAGATTCTCCCCTGTTGGCAGAACACTGGTATTTTTGAATCTCTAGCCATTTTCATGTTTTCAGAATCCACAGTTGTTGTAGCTCTAGAGAACTGCTGCGAGTATAGAAGAAATATACTTCCTTGTGGCATTATTTCTCAGAGATAAACAAGGTGCAGAGTCTTTAGAAGAAAGATACTTCTTTGTGGGATTATTTCTCAGAGATAAACAGGGTGCAGAATTTTTCTGCATTCAGAGCTACGATTTCTTGAGTTTCTAGGATGAAAATGACCATCCAAAGTCAGTTATATTCTCTATTTCTACTTGCGGTAATAGTCTGCCTTCAAATCTTGGCTCCAAATTGTTCTGTGATAAAAACTCATTGAATTGTGGAAAACACCATGGGTTTCCCTAGAGGGTACCCCACTATACAAGCAATAGGGCAGACAAGACAACAGAAACGTAATTCTTCTTTTTCAGTACAGAGTCCTGAACAAGTAGTTAAATCGGTCCATAAGTGCGTGCCCCATTTAAATTTTTTCAATCTCCAACTATATATTTGAAAACGATGAGAATGACAACTATACTAATTGATTGCAATTGAGTATCTAAAATGCAGAGTATTTCTTATGAAATTTTACTGATTTTATGCATGGGAATGGCGTGTGATGCAGAAGTATCAATGATTCTTGAAGACAGCTGACCTATTTGTCCTGTGGAACCAGTAATCCAAAAGATGATTGCTGGCGCTGTAATCCAAATTGGCAAATGAACAGGCAAAAGCTTGCAGATTGTGCTATTGGCTTTGGCCGGAATGCCATGGGAGGAAAGGGCAGTCAATACTATGTAGTAACCTATTCCAGTGACAATGATGCTGTGAATCCTAGACCTGGTACTCTCTGCTACGCTGTTATTCAAGACGAGCCGCTCTAGATCATATTTGAGAGTGACATGGTCATTCAGCACAAAGAAGAGCTCATCATGAATAGTTTCAAGACCATTGATGGCAGACGTGTCGATGTCCATGCCAATGGTGCCTGCATAACGATACAGTATGTAACCAACATCATTATTCATGGTATCAGCATCCACGACCGCATTCAAACGGGCAATGCCTTCGTGAGGGATTTCCCTGAGCATTATGGTTGGAGAACGCTGGCAGATGGCGATGGCATTTCAATTTTTGGAGGACGCTATATCTGGATAGACCACTGTTCTCTTTCCAACTGTAACGACAGCCTAATCGATGCAATTATGGGATCCACTGCCATCACCATATCAAATAATTACTTCACTCACCATAACGAGGTCTCATACTGCCATTGGATTCCTTTCAACGAATTTACAGTTCTATCTATTAATCTCTGTCAGAGACAAAAAGCTGAAATGGTAATTTCTATGCAGGTCATGCTTCTGGGTCACAGTGACAGCTATGTTCAATATGTAATAATTCAAGTGATGATCGCCTTTCATTACTTTGTAAAGGCCTTATCCAGAGGATGCCTAGTTAAACTCTCTTCCCCACACGAAAGCAACTTCTCTGAATCTCTGTGATGTCATGGTATTGCCATAATTGCAGAAGGATTTCACAAGGTTACATTGATCATATTAGGAATGGAATGGTGCATTTCACAACATCTGGTCGTCTTTGGAGCAGTGGAGAGGGAAGAAGTGGACAATGGACTTCACATTCTTCACCATGTTCATGCTATTCATGTTGTAGAAACTTAAGTTCTGCTTTGAAGTGAATTTGTTTTGAAGTGAATATATTTCCATGTAGTGAATTTTTAACATACTATTCTAGACATCCAAAAATTGTATGCTTCAAGTAAAGTCTGGTCAAGATTTCCTAGCCTTTTGTATGCACTAGGGACGACTTTAGACAACTTGTCTTCATCTGAATATTTTGGGGAATTGGTTTAAGTATGTAAGAGGACATAGATATTCAGTACTTTCTAGCTCTTTTATTGCTTTCTGGTTGGAAAGCATACTACATATCAACTGGTGCTTTAAACATGTATTTCAAGCAGATTCGTTAAGCATATTTACCGCTTCAGGTATGAGCACATGGGTATTATCTGCGGTATAAGAATAATTTCTTGCATTCAAAATTTTATAAATAAAGAAGACACTGTAAGCCTCTCTTGTTTAACATAACTGTTTTTCCTTCTTTATACCATTTCTCTAACCATTCATGAATTCATTTTTAGTGTATCAAGAGGTTTGTGATTTGTACATGGAGATGTTGTTCTGGACATGTACAAGTCTGACATGGAAAGGGTAATCTTCTCAGGTAAGAGTAGCGAATATACTCTGTACCATAATGATTTTGTTGTAGGAATAAATTGTTACATTCCTTGCAATTCAAATAGGCAGAGGTATTCATTCTATTGATCTATCATTAAATGGGTTTGTGCTGACAATCTTAGCCTTTTTGTTGACAGTCTTTCTTTTGTTTTGTATTTTCAGAGTCCAGATGGGTACACTGTTGCATTGGCTGTAGGAGATGAGACTCTTAGGTTTTGGCAAGTCTTTGGAGCTCTTGATACCTTAAAGAGGACAAAGCGTAAAGATGCGGCTGGTGCTTTTAACATGTATCTCACGCATATTTGTTAAGCAGATTGTCTTCCTTCAGGAATGAGCATAAGGGTATTATCTGCTCACATTGATTTAGCCAGAACTAGCTGACCTTATGGAAATATCCATATATGGTTAAGATAAGATAGCTTTACAGGTCACACGTCTAGAGTGATGCATCTGGCAGAGGTATTCATTGTATTGATCTAACGCTAAATGGATTTTGTGTTGAAAGTCTTTGTTTTTTTGCTGACAGTCTTTCCTTTGTTTTTGTGTTGACACAATGACACCATTTCCTTTGTATTTGGTAAGTCTTTGGAGCTCTTGATACCTTAAAGAGTACCAAGAGTAAAGATGTGGATGGCGTGTTAAACATGTATTTCAAGCAGATTTGTTAAGAAGATTTACCGCTTCAGGTATGAGCACATGGGTATTATCTGCGGTATAAGAATAATTTCTTGCATTCAAATATTATAAATAAACAAGACACTGTAAGCCTCTCTTGTTTAACATAACTTTTTTTCCTTTTTATACCATTTCTCTAACCATTCATAAATTCATTTTTAGTGTATTAAGAGGTTTGTGATTTGTACATGGAGATGTTGTTCTGGACATGTACAAGTCTGACATGGAAAGGGTAATCTTCTCAGGTAAGAGTAACGAATATACTCTGTACCATAATGATTTTGTTATAGGAATAAATTTTTACATCCCCTGCAATTCAAATAGGCAAAGGTATTGATTCTATTGATCTATCGCTAAATGGGTTTGTGCTGACAGTCTTAGCCTTTTTGCTGACAGTCTTTCTTTTGTTTTGTATTTTCAGAGTCCATATGGGTACACCGTTGCATTGGTTGCAGGAGATGAGACTCTTAGGTTTTGGCAAGTCTTTGGAGCTCCTGATACCTTAAAGAGGACAAAGCGTAAAGATGCGGCTGGTGCTTTTAACATGTATCTCACGCATATCCGTTAAGCAGATTGTCCTCCTTCAGGAATGAGCACAGGGGTATTATCTGCTCACATTGATTTAGCCAGAACCAACTGACCTTATGGAAATATCCATATATGGTTAAGATAAGATAGCTTTACAGGTCACACGTCTAGAGTGCTGCATCTGGCAGAGGTATTCATTATATTGATCTAACACTAAATGGATTTTGTGTTGAAAGTATTTGTTTTTGTGCTGACAGTCTTTCCTTTGTTTTTTTGTTGACACAATGACAACCTTTCCTTTGTATTTGGTAAGTCTTTGGAACTCTTGATACCTGAAAGACTACCAATAGTAAAGATGTGGATGGTGTTTTAAACATGTATTTCAAGTAGATTCATTAAGCAGACTTTCCGCTTCAGGTATGAGCACATGGGTATTATATGCGGTATAAGAATAATTTCTTGCATTCAAAATATTATAAATAAAGAAGACAGTGTAAGCCTCTCTTGTTTAAAATAATTGTTTTTCCTTCTTTATACCATTTCTCTAACCATTCATGAATTCATTTTTAGTGTATCAAGAGGTTTGTGATTTGTACATGGAGATGGCTAACATAAGGAAAACATAATAAACATTGATGACTTTGCCATTCAACCACCCTTTTCTAGGAGTCAATAATTATTTTTATGTAAGATCAGTAAAATAGTTTTGTATTGTTTATTTTTTGTTTTATTAATTTATGATGTTTTTCAATATAAGGTTTTTATATAAGATTAATTTAATAATATTTTAAAGATTAATTTTAAAACTATACACTAGACCAATCACTTTTCTAATTGCTTGTATTTTTTAATGAGATTTTGGAAAAAAAAAATATTATTTATAGAATTTATTTTTCTCATTTCATCTTAGTTTTATTTATTTTTATTTTCGGCAATTTTTATTTTTATTTTATTGATGGGATGAAAAACAAATCATTACTCTTTTTGCTTAATATTTAAATACATTTTTAATGTGATGATTTTAGAGGAAGAATCTTGATGGTGAAATCAAAAACTTGAAATTAAAAAATTTGTAAATTAAAAATAAAATAATATATTAAAAAATATTTATTTAATTTTCAAAAATAAATAAATTATCAATAATTAAAATTATAGGGGAAGAGTTACTCTAATTAATTAATTAATATATAAATTAATTCCATCATCCTTAAAATGTTATTACTTCCCACCACTTTTATTTAATTACATAATTGATATTTATTTAAATTCAATTTTATTATTATATATACTTTTATCTATGTAGAATTAAATTCAATCCCATTATATATATTTCCAACCCCATATGCATATGTATAGAGACGGGGAAGGATTAGAATTTAAATTTTGTTTACACACACTAAATATAATTCTCCCCACATTTAATGGATTGGTGGGACATTTTATGGATTGGTAGGAAATTTGAGTGGACCTTTATGCTATTCAATATATGAGTGTCCATTAGAATTCAGGGTTTTTGACTTTTTAGGTGTGGTCTCTATCATCCAGATAAGATGGGTTCCATTGGTTAGTTAGACATGACTTTTATTGTTTTGATCATGGCCCCACCCAACCAAATAATTCATTGCATCTAACCCCACCCAACAAAACCTGACCTTACCTTTATGATTTATATTCAATATATAGCTGTCTCCCATTACAATTCTCCCCTACCTTTTGGACTTACCAACCCGACGCCACTCACCCATTAGTCGTGGGTATGCGTCACGTTAAGCGTTTACACGCAAACTCCAAAATGACGCGTCAAGAAAAAACAATTTAAAAGGTATGGAATATCTCGACGGAGTCACACTGTAAGGCCGCGTGCAACATCATAATACTAGTTGAAATTCATGAACAAGGAGGCTTAGAATTTTAAAAATTAAATTTAAAATATAAAATATAAAGTTATGGTTAAAATAATTACAGAGGGCATGGTCATAAAGAAGAAGTTTTAGCAAAAAATAATGTTGAGGAAAATTGAAATAAAAAACCATCCACATGTGCAGCCTAACAAAATAGGACATCTATATTTGTCAGTTTGCTTTTTAAATCAAAATCCTATCCGAAATGAGGAATATATATTTAAAAAGTAAAAGGTGGTCCCCACCATTTATTAAATGATATAGGTAAATACAAAGAAAAGGGGAACAGTCACACCGTTTATCAAAGGATATAGGTGAATATAAAGTAAAGGGGTTCGTAATGCTTGTAGGGGACTTAATTGAAAGAATATGAAATTTTTCAAAGCTTGAGTTTTACAAAAAGTGCACTCCTTATGGTTCATTGAAGATGGGGATTCAAAAAGGAAATTAATAAATGTTAATAGGGACAGGACTAAGAGATTTATATTTATACAACGGAAAGAATTAGAGAAGGTTACATGTTATATGCATAATGGTAATATGGAATTTTCAAATCTCGAGTATAATGGTAATATGGAATTTTCAAATCTTAAGTGTAAAAAAAAGTGCACTTTTTATGGTTCATTTAAGATGGGATTCAAAAAGAAATTAATAAATGTTTAGAAAAAAACAACGTATTTTGGTTAAGAAATTTTATATTTATGTAATGGAAAGGATTAGAAAAGGTAACATGTTTTTTTTTATTGGTGGGAAAATTTATCATAATTGAATTGTCAAATTAGTAGAGAGGATAATCATCTTTAGTTGTTATTCGCAAATGTAGACTAACTCATCACCATTATCTAAGGAAAACCACGCCACTTGGAATAACCCGTTGGTGCTCACCACTTCTGGATGCCTCTCGGTCTTGGGTTGTTAACCTGTTTCCTTACATCTGAGGAGGACGAACTCTTAACAAAGTAGAAGTAGTTTTAGGGCATACTTCAAGTGCAAAACTACATGTTATATGCACAACTGTAATACATAATTTTTCGAATCTTGAGTTTTACAAAAGTGTGCACTCCTTATGGTTCATTAAAGATGGAGATTCGAAAAGAAAATTAATAAATGATAACGAGAAAATGACATATTTTGGATAAGAGATGTTATATTTATATAACTGAAATAATTATAGGAGGTTACATGTTATATACATAATGGTCAAATTGTATTAGATTACATAATTATTTTAGTGAGCATAATGGATAAGATGGTAACATTCACAATCCACAATTGTTATGAGGAAATGTTGACGAACTATGGTTTATTGTTGGTAGAAATTAAGTTTAAATAAATGATGTTGTGAGAAATAATGAACCAAGACCTAAGACCTAAGCACTTTAGAGCATGAATTTTATGAACCACCTCCCTACTCAGTTTCATTAATCAAACAACATGTTTATGGAAGGAGGTAATTGAAGAATAGGCAATTTCAAACTATTTGCAAGTGAATCCATGGTCTAACAAAGAATGGAAGGTGACAAGGGAATGCATAAGAAATATAAGGCAAAAGATATTCTTGTTATATATAAGTTGATTATGAAGAAGCAAAAAGGTAAATTTGCAAGGTTAAAGCAACAACAACAAAAAAAATTATAATGGTGAAGAAAATCCCAAAAGCCTTTTGGAGCGCACTCTAAATCCAAAAATAAGGGGTAACTAATGATCTCACACAAGTCCTAATGGTTTATCTCATGTGAGAAATTTGTATGAAAACCTAACAAAGAGAAAGAAAGCATCAAGAATCAAGATAGAGAAAGTCGTCATGGAAGAAGATGTGCACATACG
Organism: Pinus tabuliformis; assembly: GCA_031772625.1. NCBI lineage: Eukaryota > Viridiplantae > Streptophyta > Pinopsida > Pinales > Pinaceae > Pinus > Pinus tabuliformis. Next base: position 407,438,361 of record CM062806.1, on the reverse strand, counting down.
TATTAAGAAGAATGGCCTTGGGAAAAGAAAAAGACATTGAAGGAATGTAATCATAATACTAGAAATGAGGAAAGGATTCTATCATCCAACATATCACAACCATAATTAAACTAGAACTATAAATATTTGCTACTAGATTTTATTGAGAAGTTGAGTTGAGGCACATGATTAAGAAAAAAACTACATCTATAGTGGGATTTATTCTTCATTTTGCAAAAAATGAAGTAGGACAATGGAAGTTTAGCACTAGTGAGTACTTTAAAACACTCATAATCCCAAAGACTCTTTTATGGATGGAAAGTGTTGATACTATGTAGATCTAGAAATAAATGAAATCATATTGAGAAAATCCAAAAAAAATTGATAAACATTTATGCAAGAGTTAAACACACCACCCCTTATATGATATTCATAACCCAAACATGGCTATATCTAATAGAATTAGAGGCACCAAAAATTGATTATTGTTCGAATTTGAACAGGAATCATTTTAATGAAAGATCCTGTCTTTCGTGCTTTTGTTGGAGTTGTCCAAGATCATTTCGATTACCTTAAATATAAAAAATGACATCCATGTACAATGAAAATAATTTAGTGAAATTTAGTGAAGATGAGCTAAAAAGGATGAATAAAGCATTGAACTAATAGTTCAAAAATATGTATGAAAAGTGGGACATAGAAGAAAAAATACACCCATTGAACAAAATGTGTTGAAAATCTATGTAAAAGATTGATATAAGAGGTCAAAAGTGAAAAAACAAATTAAAAGAAAACATCAATATGACATAAACAATTTGAACATACACGAGTATATCAAAGTGAAAAACTACTTGAAGCTTAACATCCTATGGCATGAGAAATTTGTAATAGCACAACTAAGAACCAACTCGCCCATGTTGAGATGTCGTATAGGAAGAGGGGAGTAACCAAAGGAGCTATAGGGGGGAAGTTATGTGAAGTATGTGGAAGTGGGGGGTTTGAAATTTAGCAGCAATATCTCCTACACTATGTAGCGTGCTCTTTGTGTAGCGATCCTTAACCCTTAGACTAGAATCACAAACAAGTATTCAGAGAATGTAAATGCAGAAAAACAAATAAAAGAGAAAAATAAGATGCAATATGTGAAATGTACATCTGTATAATTAGATAAAAACTTATTCGAAGAAGAGAGCTATCCCCTTAGCTTCTTCTTTGTGCATGTAACTAAGTAATATTTCCAATACAGTAGATGTTCCCTTCTAAGGGGAACCTAAAATAATGTAAATGTAAGTCCCCTTTGAAAAACATCTTTTCCAAGATAGAGATATTTACAAAATCTATTGTATGCACAAAGACATGCATTGTTCTAAACCAAAACTAATGTGTTAGTCATTATTTCTTACATGCGGATATATGTATTTTACAAAGGAAAGCCAGTACATTTATTCCTAGTAACTACTTGTTTTAATTTCCATAATACTTACTCTTTTCTGCACACAAATCCATATTTTTCTTTAAAAGATCTAACACAATAGTTCTACAAATCCATGTTTCTCTTTAAAATATCTAACACAATAGTTTTTTTCCCAAAAGAAAAATCGTAATTTTATTAATGAAAATAAAATTACATGTTGCATATGCTGTGACGCATTTCATCAGAAAGTCAACGACAATTGATTACAAATTCAATGAAAGAAAAAAATAATGTACAAATGGGGAGAAAATCACGCTTTTCTCTTTTTTTTTCTTCTCAACCATGCACCACTCCCCTTGAGTTGGCAACGAAGATATAAGTGAAAGCGAAGTGTCACCCTTAGGTTGAGGGTTATCTTTATCAGAATTAGAGTTGTCTGATGTATGTAGTCATTTGGATTGACTGGTATCCATTGTATCTGGTATCTTTGCTAGCTGTGATTCCATTGGATCTTGTGGATTTAATTCCTCTAGTTCTGGCTATTTTTTCATCTGATTGTTCTCGTTCAATATGGCATGTTCCACATGAGCTTCCTCCTCCTAATCAGAGACTGGTGGGGGAAATTTCCATCCCTTGTGTTGTTTCCCTATTTTATTTTTTCTTTAGGTATCTTTTTTGGCTTCAAGGCACGTATTTTGTAGGTGTCATGTTTGTCGGGATATTCTGCATCTAAATGTTGTATTTTCATAGTCTAGTATCTGTAGCCAGCACCTATATTTTTGCTTTAGTTGTATGCGTCTAGAAAGCCTTTGCTAAGTCTACTTCCACATAAATTTGTATGAATGTGAAAATTCTTTCCTCCAGTCTTTGTGTGTCCATTTTAATGTATCGCCTAATGGTGTTTCCTATATCGGCAAGGACTTGTTGGTTCCAAAGATGTAATGGGACATTGCGCAAATGAACCCAAACTGGCATCTTGGAAACAACCATAGTATTTACATCAAATTCCGGAAACCATGGTGTGATGAAGAGACTCGTGGACCCCAAGAACCATGGTCCTTCCCATAATATAATGTCTCTAGCCTCTGTTGAAGAATTCACAATGAACAACCCTGTGGAACAAAGGTGAAATTCACAATGAGTAGTCCAGTTTGTGAAAATTCAATGAAAAAGCTCAACAGGTTTTGGCCAAAAAGAGTGGAATCGACAAATAATAGCTTGTTTTTCTAATGTATTACAATGCTCATCTGTTTCTAGTATATATATGTTTAATTGTGAGATATAATTTAGTTGCTCCACAATATATGGACTGGGTTTGGTTGCAGCTTGCTTTGGTGTCGATGAAGGTGTATTTCTCCCTTGGAGGATGTTCTTGAAAAAAATTCATCCATTTTTGGGCTTCTGATGTGTTTCTGTATTTTTTGTTGAATTACTCCCAATGCCTCCTACTATATGATTTGTTTTATTGTAGTTCGTTACACCACCTCTTAACTTCAGATTGGGTTTCATAGTAGACACAGGAAAAATATTGTAGTTTGTGAGGGGTCTGGGAACCTGGAGTGCTCTGCCCCCAAAAATCAGATGTTGTAATCCAACAGGATATCCAATATGATGGATGATGAGATTCTTCAAATCTAAAACACAGTCTGTTGCGTGAACCAAAACTAAAAGTGACATCCCTGAAGGGGTTTTAATAAAAAATTAAAATCAAAGAGAATTTACCAAAGGTGAGGGTTCTTTTTCCCTCTGGAGATGGCTAGGCTGAGTAGTGTCAGGTGCATCGCATTGTATTGAGGTCTCTGTCGACTACTTCTGGAATCTATTGCCTTGTTTCTCGTAGCGAGTCTCCCTTTTATGATCAATAGACCACCCAAAGACAGGTAGCATGAACAGTGCAAAAGGCCCTAGTGATCGCGTGATGGTGGGGAGCATTATTTGTTCCCCCACATATAGTCCATAAAGCAGGACCGACCAAGGCACAGGAGTACGTTTGATCTTGAAGCGCTGAAATAGTGCGCAGTCCTGGTAGTCGACGATTGCAGAGAGTATAGGGAAAGACCAGCTGGATGGTCTAGCCTCCACCTTGGCACCACAATCCCAAAGATCCATCCATTGAATCCCACCCCCGATTGATCCATTCCCCCTTACGAAAGCCTTCAGTTAAAGGAAAACCACGACAGGGGAGCATTTCACCAATGAGGCGAAATTCAAATGCTTTGTGCGTGGAGGAAAATATAGCCTTTGCTAACCATAAAACCATCTAACACAGCCGTGGTGGCCAATCTATCCTAAAGGATCCGACATCTATGGGCTGAGAGAGATAGCAAAATCATCTGCGGTAGAGCAGCCCTATTTATTCCCACTGAGTTGTGTTTTGTTGTGTTATATTCTTTCCACGACTAGCCCACGTAGTTAACCAAGGGGTTAGAAGGGGGGCGGAGCCCCCCCTTCGTTGTGCCGATTGCATAGCGAGGAGAGTCACAGGGGGTTTGAGGGGTGCAGATAACCCCACTCTATGGGGTCCGAGGCAGCGCCCTGGAAAATTTTGGTTTTGGACCCTATGTTAGATTGGGCGGACCTACCTACCGTTTTGTGCATGATTTTCACATATGGTTTTGGACGCGATGGTTTTCGGTCCATGGTTTTGGATGCGATGGTTTTTGGTCCATGGTATTGGATGCTTCGGCACGTATAAATATGTATTGTAACATTGAAAGGAACATAATGAAAAATCAAGCTGGTAGTCCCGATTTTGGGATCAAGGGGAAAATCTCTGTGTATATGTGTTTTATGTGTTATGCTCTCGCATTGTTTATTTTTTGTGTTTTTGAATTCATATGCAGGTAATTTTTGTACGGGGTTAAAACCTACGTTTGATATCAGTGTTGTTTTGGCTTCAAGGAGACGCCTTTGTTGCTGAGGGGTTTCACTCGGGACTGTGGTAGACCCTGTTCAGTGGGACATCTGCGAGATCAATTCTGGTGGTGAAAGAAGATGGCGAGCAGTGGAAAGATAGAGATCGAGAAATTTAATGGTGAGAGTTTTGAGTTGTGGAAACTCAAGATGGAGGATCTGTTGGTGGATAAAGATCAGTGGATCGCAGTAGATCCAGGTACTAAACCAACGGGAGTGCCCGATGAAGAATGGAAGAAGTTAGATCGGAAGGCAAAGAGCACAATACGATTGTGTGTCTCAGATTCAGTATTGCTGAATGCATCAGGGGAAGCTACGGCTAAGGCTTTGTGGAACAAGTTAGGGACTTTGTACCAATCTAAGTCTCTAGTGAATAAATTGTTCATGTGGAAAAAGTTGTATAACCTAAGGATGAAAGATGGAGACTCGCTGACAGAGCATCTGAACGCATTTAATATTGTGGTAAGTCAGTTATTATCTGTTGATATTAAAATTTCAGATGAAGATAAGTGCATCAGTTTGTTGTGTTCTCTACCAGATTCATGGGAGGGTCTGGTTATTGCAATAGGTAGCAATACAACTGCCTTGCAATTTGATGAAATGGTCTCATCCTTGCTGACGGAGGAGATGAGACGGAAAAATATGGAGAGCCAAAATGGTGATGCCTTGTCTGTATGAGGACGGTCCCAGAATAGAAACAAAAATAAGTCATCAAGTGGGAGATCTAAATCTCCAAGAAAACCTGTAAAGGTGGTGTGCTGGAAATGCAGAAAGGAAGGGCACTACAAAAGGGACTGTAAATCTAAAGCTCTTGATAAAGGAAAGGGATCTGATGATGCTCCTTCTGCAAAGGCGAAAACTACCTCAGATGAAGGTGGGGATGTGTACTTGGCTTCTTCAAGTACACATGTAGATCATGAGGCATGGTTGATTGACTCAGGTGCATCCTTTCACTTCACTCCCCTTAGAGAGTGGTTCTGCAAGTATGAGAAATACGATGGTGGTGATGTCTTCTTAGGCGATGATAGGAAGGCTAGAATCGTTGGTCGCAAAAAATTAAAGTTGAAGTTGCAAGGTGGTAGGGTAAGAATAGTTTCGGGTGTTCGACATACTCCTACATTGGCCAGAAATCTGATTTCTGTAAGCAAGCTAGACGATGCAGGTGTAAAAATAGTGTTCAAGAAGGATACCTGCAAGATGGTTTAGTAGGCACTGATATTGATACGGGGAGCTCGAATTGGAACTCTGTACAAGCTATAAGGTAGCACTGTTGTTGATGGGTGCAACAGTTCCGTGGTTCCTGAAAGTGGAGCAGAAAATCTAGTGGTCTCTAGTGAGAAGACCATGCCGTGGCATCAAAGGCTTAGAAATATTGGAGAGAAGGGCCTTCGAATACTTCATGGTAAAGGTATGGTAGAAGGTATGAGTAATAGCTCTCTGGATTTTGATTTTTGTGAAAAATGTGTATATGGGAAGCAGAATCGGGTGAGTTTTCCCTCTGGTGGTAAGAGGGCGAAACAGATATTAGAGCTTGTGCACAATGATGTGTTTGGACCTGTGAAGGTTCCATCACTAGGTAAGTCTGTGTACTATGTATCAATTATAGATGAATTATCAAGGAATACATGGATATATTTCCTTAAGAAGAAATCTGAAGTCTTTGATAGGTTTAAAGAATTTAAGGCTCTGGTGGAAAACTAGACAAAGAAGAAGATAAAGGTGATGAGGACAGATAACGGTGGAGAGTTTTGTAGAAAGGAATTTGAATAATTCTATAGGAAGTGTGGTATTATAACATGAGAGAAGACTACTGCATATACACCTCAGCAAAATGGAGTTGCAGAAAGAATGAACAAGACGTTGATGGAAAGGGCAAGAAGCATGCTCAATGGTACCGGGTTAGGACAAGAATTCTGGTTTGAGGCGGTGGAGACAGCATGTTACCTAGTCAATAGATCACCTTCATCAGTGTTGGAGGATAAGACTCCATAAGAGGTATGGACTGGTCAGAAACCCTTTCTTCCACATCTGAGGGTATTTGGATGTGATGCATATGTACATGTTCCAAAGGAGAAACGAACCAAGTTGGATAGTTAATCTAAAAAGTGCATCTTTATTGGGTATAAGGATGGTTTAAAGGGTTATAATCTTTGGAACCCAGTAACAAGGAAGGTTGCATACAACCGAGATGTGGTGTTCAGAGAGGTAAAAGATGTTATTAAACATGAAGTGCAACCAAAGGAACCTGAGAAGATAGAGTTTGAGCTAAAGTAGGAAGAATCAGACTCTACAACAAAGGAGGAATCCGAAGATGAAGAGCCAAAAACTCCAAGTGTGAGAAGATCAGTTCGAGAAAGAAGGCAGCCATAAAGGTATAGTCCATCTGCTTTCTATTCAAAATTTTCTTTATCTATTACTGATGATGATCCTAGAACTGTGAAGGAAGCAGTAGATTCAGAGGATGGAAAACTCTAGAAAGAGGCCATGGTTGATGAAATGGCATATTTTCACAAAAATGAGGCTTGGGCTTTGGTGGAGTTGCGACTGGAAGGAAACCCATTGGCAGCAAATGGGTGTTCAAGAAGAAGACAAATGCAGAAGGAAAGGTGGAGAAATACAAAGCTTGGTTGGTAGCAAAAGGTTATTCCCAGGTGCCGGGAATTGATTTTGGTGATATTTTTTCTCCTGTTGCCAAGGTAACTTCTATTAGATTACTTTTATCTATTGATACTGCTTTTGATTTTGAGGTAGAACATATGGATGTGAAGACAACATTTCTTCACGGGGATTTGGAAGAGGAGATCTACATGAAGCAACCTGAAGGCTTTGCGGTGAAGGGTAAGAAAGAACTGGTATGCAAGTTAAAGAAGTCTCTGTATGCGTTAAAACAGTCACCAAGGATGTGGTATCAGAAATTTGATACATTTATAGGGGGACTTGGCTTCACCAGAAGCAAAGCAGATCACTGTGTGTATTTTAAATTAATTGTTGACCATGTTATTTATCTGGTCTTGTATGTGGATGATATGTTGCTGGTTGTAAAGGACAAAGAAATTATCTAGGATTTGAAGACCCATTTGTCCTCCAAATTAGACATGAAAGATCTTGGTGCTGCAAACTATATTTTGGGCATGGAAATTAAAAGAGATCGAGCAAAGAAGAAGCTCTAGTTAAACCAGAGGAAGTATGTCGAGACAATATTGTAGAGGTTAAATATACAGGATAGTAAATGGTGAAGGTTCCTATTCCTGTAGGTGTAAAGTTATCTGCTGAACTGTGTCCCAAGACACAAGAAGAGGAATAGGACATGTCCCATGTTCCATATGAAAGTGTAGTCGGTAGCATAATATATGCAGTGGTCTATACTAGACCAGACGTTGCACATGCAGTGGGAGTATTGAGCAGGTTTATGTCAAAACCGGGGAAGGAGCACTAGACAGAATTGAAGTGTGTTTTGAGGTATTTGCGTGGCACTAGTGATTATGGTTTGTGCTAACAAGGAAGACCAGGATTGGAAAGAGTATTGGATATTCGTGGCTTTGTTGATGCAGACTATACTGGAGATCTGGATCAGAGAAGATCTACAAGTGCATATGTGTTTAACCTATTTGGAGGTGCAGTCAATTGGATGAGTAAGAAACAATCTGTAGTGGAACTATCAAATACAGAGGTAGAATACATGGCATCCACTCATGCAAGCAAGGAAGTAGTTTGGTTGCAGAGATTGTGTTCAAATATGGGGTTAGTACAGGGAGCTATAAGGATAGACTGTGACAACTAAAGTGCAATTTTCTTGGCAAAGAACTCTGCATATCATTCAAAGACAAAGCACATTTATGTTCAGTATCACTTTGTGAGGGATATGATAGAAGACAAAAGGGTGTTGCTGGTAAAGGTGGATACTTTGAAGAATACTGCAGATGCATTGACAAAATTTGTGAGCTCTGAGAAGTTCTCTTGGTGTAGAGAAACAATGGGCATTGCAGGGCTAAATAAATGACTAAGCTCTCTTGTGGCCCCCTGTGGAAAGAAACCAACAAGTGGGAGAATTTTGGGTTGTGTTATATTATTTCCATGACTAGCCCATGTGGTTAACTAGGGGGTTAGAAGGGGGGCCCAACCCCCCCTTCGTTGCGCCGATTGTGTAGTGGGGGGAGTCACAGGGGGTTTGAGGGGTGCATATAACCCCACTCTATGGGGTCCAGGGCAACGCCTCGGAAAATTTTTGTTTTGGGCCCTATGTTAGATTGGGCAGACCTACCTATGGTTTTGTGCATGATTTTCGCACATGGTTTTGGACACGATGATTTTCAGTGCATGGTTTTGGACGCGATGGTTTTTGGTCCACGGTATTGGATGCTTTGACATGTATAAATATGTATTGTAACATTGAAAGGAACATAATGAAAGATCAAGTTGGTAGTTTGGGTTTTGGGATCCAGGGGAAAATCTCTATGTATATGCGTTTTATGTTTTATGCTCTCGCATTGTTTATTTTTTGTGTTTTAGAATTCGTATGCAAGTAATTTCTATATGGGGTTAAAACCTACAAACTAGTTCCCCAGATAAACCCCATCCGGGAATCACGAGCCGCCTTCGTCCCGGAGCATTAGCATCCCTGCTACCCAGCGAGCTGTCCAAGGGATAAAATATTGCGGCAGCGCACCAAACCCCATTGTTGAACAAATAAACCCTAGCTTTGTTTTCCATTTTTCCATTTTACCAAAATTAGGTTATCAACACAATAGTTATATCTTCACACTATTATTTCTATGCTTCTGCATATGTGTTCTTTTCACATAGTTATTTTCAAGAACCTAACATAGTTTCTTTATCATTTATGTACAAAGTTATTATGCATTTGTTTCCAATAAAGTATCATAACAAAGTTCTCATGCATTTGTTTTCATGAAAGTATCATAATAAACTATTCATTTGGGCGAAAATCATGTAAGTTTGAAAGTGTGTTGCCTTGTGGGAGGACGGGCGGGAGTTGCGGGGGAGCGAGCTGAACGAGGGTTTGGACCAATAGAGTATTATTGCTGGTAACCATGGAGGGGCGAGGAGGGGGGAGTTCCACTCCCTCCCACAGTCATGTAGTTGCGAACAGAAACAAGGAAGCTAGTTCGAATCGCTTCAAGAAACCAATAGAGGCAGAACCGGAGCATTTTGTAGGATAGGGGTTTGGGTATTTCAAAGGGGAAATCAATTAAATTCAATTAAATATTTCTTACATTCGCTGTACATTTTTAAACTGAGAGGGTCATTCTAGTTTTTTGTTAAAATACCTGGAAATGGTGGTATAGGCTACAAAATGGTGTGAATGGTAGCTACAAAGGGTATTGTGGCTTCAGTCGTGCACTAGAGGCCTGAATTGGGCTTCAAGAGCATGTTCGGGAGACAATTGGCTGTCAAATCTGGTTGCAGAGGCTCAGGGTGGCATAGGAAAGCTTAGGAGGCTTTCACAGAGCAAATGAGCGAAAAAGGGTGAAAATGGGCGTCTCCTGCCTTTTAACCAGCAACGGTTAGAAATTGGTGGCGAATTTCATAATGAATAGTGATGGTTTTTGGCTTACATAGGGAGGCAGTTCATTGCTCATAGCACCGCTTTTGGGAGTGGGGTGGTATTTTCCTGAGAGCACGTGAGTTAACGAGGATATGCCACGTAGCCAAAAGGGGCCCGAGAAAAACCATGAATCGCATTCTCTCGGGCGGGTAAGAGTCGAGAGGTGAATGAACGCGATATGGATGCACGTCATTAGATCTGGGGGTGACAGATCTAATGGCTATCATGTGGTGAAGTTGCATGGCGGGAGTAGGGGAAGAGATTTGCGGGGCCCGAGGGAATTAATTCCACTAAATTGTAATTAATTAATGAATTAGTGGGGTTAAGCGTATAACGAACGGGTTATATGTAGTGGGACCAGGGTTAAAATACAACGGGGGACTTTTTAACCGCACTAGTGTGGTGGGTTAAAAGGTTTATAATTGGGGAAAATGTGAACTGTGGAGTTAGTTAAATAATGCATGGCGGGGAGAGAATAAAACTTAGTATAAAGGGGGTTTTATGGGAATTCAAGGGAAATTAATAAGGGGAAAATGATCATGTCAAAGGGGAATGGGTTTCACACTAGTGAAAATGGTTTTTGGGTATTGGAATGAATTTTGGAGGGTAATTTGCTAGGGAAAAGTGTGAAACCATGGGGCAAGGGTGAAAATGAAGGGAAAAAGGGCATTTTCTTAGGAAATGTTGGGATAATGGGGAAATTGGTAAGTATGTAGTGGCAGGTGAAATGGAATGAGGGGAAGTTAGCCAAATCAACTTGTGAACATCCTTTCACTTTCATAACTGCTCCTGCACACTACATCATATGATTAAGCATAATAAATGTGCTTTTGCTTCAATCAACTTTGTACTTCTGCAACCTTTCTTCTACTTACCCTTTACTTACCCTAACATTTTTTCTTCACTTTATTGGGTGCATTTAAGCTAGTAGACCCTTTATTTTCTTTTTCTTTTGAAAAGTAAACTATCTAATTCTAACCTTATATCTTCGAATGGCTCAGATTAGGCTTATGAGCACATTTTATTTCTCTACCTAATTATTGATCTGCCAAGATTAAACAGTTTGGAAAGATCTTTTATTCTCTAACTATAAACATGAAATTTAAAGCATGAAATAGTCAAGATTAAATAGATTGACTATCATTGATTGTGGCATTTATGAAAAGCTACACACAATCATTATTTTGTACAGTAAAGTAAAAATTAATGGCACTTGGACTTGCACACTTTCATGATTTGTTTTTGTTTGGGGCTCATATTTTTTCACTTTTTCGATCTTTTCTTATTCTTTTTGTCCTTTGATATTTCTTTTAGGACATACCCTCTTTCCTTTTTTAATTTTTTAATATGGAAAACATTTGCAGAAAAGCAAAGGTATGTACAATATTACAAGACTAATTATAGCCCATTCAAAATTATGAATCCTATTAATATAGGACTCTAACACTAATAAACATTTTTATTATGGATGGCATTATCTTCTGCTAACGGTTTATTTTACATGTCAAGATCTGTAATATATTCTCTTCAAAATCTTATTCTTTTTTAGTGATAGTTGATATCAATTTATGCTACATGCCAAGATCTGTAATATATTATTCCCTTCCAAGCTTATTCATTTTGAGTGAAAGGTATGTCAACTAGATGTCGACATACTGTGAGAACATTGCAAAGCCTCCCTCCATGCTTTAGGTTGAACGCTACCGCCATACTAAAAAATATCCTCACATATCTTCAAATATCTTCACACATATTCAATGAATTGAATTGATCTCAATTGCCTGCCTGTTTCATTTGGAATTTCATCGAGCATCTTAAAATAAGATAATTACTCTTGTATGTGGAGTTGGCTAAACATAGAGAGTCAGTTAACTGAGTGATTGAGTGGTTGAGTGTTGAGTCAAGTCGAGTTAAGTGATAGATGACTTTGAGTGTGTGGTTGCATGTCAAGATATTTTAGGCACTTAGCTAGTTGGAAAAGGTTAAATACACTTCATCGCGCTCATTGTAATCATCATGTTTTGTGCGATCAATAGAAGAGCAACAACTCGTGTTTTATGTGTGAATTATTTTTGTTTTGTCTCCTCTACCTTTCCAACAAATTAGTATCAGAGCAAGGTGAGAAAGGTTTGAGACAGAGAAAATCTGCCGCTGCAGCTATAAGAGTTGCATTGTGTGAGTTATAAGAGAATCAAAATTTTCTCAGTTGTCGAGCTCGTTTGGTCCGCAGACCTCGTAGAAAACTCACCTGTTTTGAACACCCATCACCATAGTAGCTTACAGAGCCCCCACCCAATAGCCATCGATTTCCTATGATAGTTGGACTCCTGTACACGGAGGTTTTTTGGCTCGGTCAAAGAACGTAAGTTTTTGAAAAAGAGTTTACATGAAGGCTGTGTTATATAAAGGTTATTGTTTTTATATATAAAGATTTTTTTTAATTTCTTTTTTATATAAAAAAAATATATAATTAAGAGTTTTTCAAAAAGGTATTTTGCAAAAAGATTTTTTTTAAGTTTTTTTTTTTAATAAAAAATTTAGGGTTTTATTGAAAGGGGTTTTTTTTTTTTTTTTAAAGAGCTTTACAAAGGAGAAATTTAAGGTTTTTTTTTCAAAAAGGTATTTTTGGAGAAAGATGGCTTTCTCAAATTTCCAGCCTTAGTTCCCACCGTTTACAAGGAATGATTATTATGTGTGGGCCATTAAGATGGTGACCACGTTGCAGGCACATGATGTTTGGGATTATGTCAAGTTTGGGTTTTCAAAACCTAAGAAGGAAGAAGAAGAAAAAGCTCTCAATAATATAGAGAGGGAACAACGGAAGAAAGACAAGAAGAAGAATGCACATGTGTTGCAGCTTATTCAGCAGGGAGTGGACCAAGTAGTGTTCTAGAAGATTATGATCACGTCTTCAACAAAAGTAGCATGGGATACTTTGGCCAAAAACTATAAAGGTATGGCCAAAGTCAATATTGTTAAGTTGCAGAATACTAGGGGCAATTTTGAAGGTCTGCAGATGAAGGAGACAAAGGACATCAATTCTTTCATGAATCAGGTCATAACTATCGTAAATCAGTTAAAGATTCATGGTGAAGATATAAAATATCAAAGAGTGGTTGAGAAGGTCCTCCGATCTTTCTCTACCAAATTTGATGTTGTGGTAGCAACCATAGAAGAAGCCAAGGATTTGACATCATTGACAGTTTATGAGTTGATGGGATCACTTCTATCGCATGAGGCAAGCATAGACAGAAATAAGGATTGCACTTTAGAGACCACTTTCAAAAGCCAGGTTTCTATTTCAAGAGATAGAGGTTGAGATAGAAGTAGATCGAGAGGCAGAGGATGAAGTGGAAGATATGGTGGTCAGAAAGATGGCTGAGAAGAGCATCAACATGCAAGTGGAAGCAACTACAAAAGCTTCAACAATAATCAAAGAGTTGACAAATCAAAGGTGAGATGTTATTATTACAATAAATTTGGTCACTATGCTCATGATTGTAGGAAGAAGATAGCTCATCAAGGGAACCAAAGAGCTAAAGTCACTACAAAGTGTTATAACTCCATCTTCTTAACTTGCCATACCATGCATGAACCTTACACTAGTGTGTGGTTGTTAGACAATAGTTGTAGTAACTACATGACAGGCAACATAGATTTGTTTGCAAATTTCGATCAATTTGTGAAATCAGAGGTAAAGTTTGGGACTGAAAAGACCATGGAAGTAGATGGCAAAGGAGTGGTCAACATTCTGACCAAGTAGGGGGAGTTGAAGACAAGCTTAGAGGTATATTATGTTCCTAGTCTCAAACATAATGTGTTAAGTGTTGGTCAATTGACACAGAAAGGATACATAGTTATCTTTCAAGGTTAAGAATGTGTTATATATGAAAAAAGCCCCCAAATAAGCAGTTGATAGCAAAGGTGCAGATGACGAGGAAAGACTCTTTCCTCTAATTTTGAACTACAGTGGTCATGTGAGTTCTTTTACAGTTGCATGTTCTGATTATTATTGGTTATGGCACTTTTGATTTGGACACTTGCACTTTTCTGGTTTAAGATTGTTGCAGCAGAAATAGATTGTCAAAGGATTACCTCCGATCAAAGAGCCTGCTAGTACTTGTGAGTGTTTCATCTTGGGAAAACAACACCGTGAAATTTTTCCAAAGGGAGTTGCATACAGAGCAAAGCAACCTCTTGAGCTAGTGCATACAGACTTGTGTGGACCTATGAGGACACAGTCGATTGGTGGAAGTTGCTACTTCCTCACTTTCATTGATGACTATAGCAGAAAGACTTGGGTTTACTTCTTGAAGCAAAAGTCTGAAACTTTTGCAAAGTTAAAAGAATTCAAAGCCTTAGTAGAGAACCAAAGTGATCGATAGATCAAGGTATTAAGGTCAGATCGCGATGGAGAATATAACTCAAAGGCATTCCATGATTACTACAAACAACATGGGATTAGAAGACAGTTTACAACCAGGTACACATCGCAGTAGAATGTAGCAGAGAGAAAGAATAGGACAATTATGAAGCATGTTGAAAGGCAGAAACTTGTCTAATTGGGCAGAAGCAGTTTCATATGCTATTTATGTGATCAACAGATATCCTACAAAGAGTGTAATGAACAGAGTACGAGAAAAAGGATGGTCAGGTACCTATTGCAGGGTATCTCATCTCATAGTATTTGGATGTGTAGCTTATGCACATGTACCTAAGGAACGAAGAGGCAAATTGGATGATACAAGTGAAAAATGCATATTCATTGGTTATAGTGAGCAATAAAAATCTTACAAATTGTATAACCCTGTCACAAAGAAGACCATAACTAGTAGAGATGTTGTGTTCAAGGAACAAGAGTCACGAAATGGAACTGTAGACAAAACAGTTGATGAACAAGTGTCGCTAATGGAAGTAGATGATGTAGTAGAAAAGAAGCAGCAAGAATCATAGGTAAAGACACCAAACGGAGACACACCAACAAGGAATCCAAAATTTTCAGAGCAACATGGATCCTCAAGCAGATCAACAGATCAAGATTCTCCCATCAATTAATCAGGTGATGAATCAAGCTGAAATGGTAAGAGAAAGATGAGAAGTTTGAAAGATATTTATGATGATTTGGTTGCTAGTTCGAATTTTGCATTGTTGTCATTCCAACCTTCTTCGTTTGAAGAAGTAATCAAAGATGAAAATTGGGTGCAAGCCATGGATGAAGAAATTGAAGCTATTGAAAAGAATGATACATGAGATTTGGTTGATTTTCAAAAGGACAAAAATATCAATGGTGTGGAGTGGGTCTACAAGACAAATTTGAATGAAAAAGGTGAAATTGACAAATTTAAAACAAGACTTGTAGCAAAAGGATTCTCGCAGCACCCGGGAATAGACTTTGGAGAAACTTTTTCTTTGGTAGTCAGATTGGATACTGTAAGAGCAGTTCTAGCCACAACAACTCAAAATAAGTGGAAAGTATATCAGATGGCTATGAAATTAGCCTTCTTGAATGGAATTCTAGAAGAAGAAGTTTATGTGTAGCAACCTCTAGGATATGAAGTTGAGAGTAATGAAGAGGAAGTTTACAAGTTGAAGAAAGCACTCAATGGACTGAAGCAAGCACCTAGAGCTTGGTATAGCAGAATCGACAGCTACATGATTAAGAATGGATTTTACATAAGCAACATTGAGCCTACCTTATACATAAAGGCAAATGAGCATGTACAAATTTTTATTGTTTGCTTATATGTTTATGACATGATTTTTACATGTGATTTTGAGATAGATGAATTTAAAGTAGCCATGATGAAATAATTTGAGATGATAGATCTTGGTCTCATGAAATATTTTCTTCACATAGAAGTTGAGAAATCTGAAAAGGGAATTTTTATTTGTCAAAATACATATGCCAAATATTTATTGAAAAGATTCATGATGGAAAATTACAAACCTGTCCCTACACCATTTGCAACAGGTACAAAGTTAAGCAAGGATGATGAAGGATCATATGTCAATCCAACTCTATTCAAAAGATTGGTTGGAAGCCTCATGTATCTCACAACTACAAGACCAGATATCATGCAAGGAGTGAGTTTGATTTCTAGATTTATGGAGACTCCAAAAGACACACATTGGAGTGCATGAAAAATAACTATGAGATACATAGCAGGAACTAGAGATTGTGGCATTATGTATGCAAGCACATTAAAGAAGGATTTGATTGGATACACAGATAGCGATTTCGCAGGAAGTTTGGATGATAGGAAGAGAACTTATGGTTTTGTGTTCTACCTTGGTTCGGGTGTGATTTCATGGGCATATAATAAGTAGTCCATTGTGACACTTTTGTCAACAGAAGTAGAATATGTAGCAGCAACATCAACATCATGTCAAGCAGTGTGGTCAATAAGAGTATTTGATGGACTCAAGCAGAAACAACAAGGATCAACAATAATATATTGTGACAACACCTCAACGATTGCACTATCCAAGAATAGTGTGTTTCATCAGAAGAGAAAGCGTATTGATACTAGATATCACTTTATTAGAGAACTTGTGAGCAATGGAGAAGTTCACTTGAAGCCTTGTAAATCTAGTGATCAATTGGCGGATATATTTACTAAGTCATTAGCACAAGACGTGTTTGAGTTTCATAAAAGAAACTTGTGTGTTGTAAGTCTAGCTAAGGAATAGACCAGAAGGCATGTTTGAGTTGTCATGAGTCATGCTTTAGTTTAGCAGTGGTAATTAAGGGGGAGTGTTAAAATAAGATAATTACTCCTGCATGTGGAGTTGGCTAAACATAGAGAATCAGTTAACTGAGTGATTGAGTGGTTGAGTGTTTGAGTGTTGAGTCAAGTCGAGTTAAGTGATAGACGACTTTGAGTGTGTGATTGCATGTGGTTGCATGTCAAGATATTTTAGGCAATTAGCTAGTTGGAGAAGGTTAAATACCCTTCATTAGGTTCATTGTAATCATCATGTTTTGTGTGATCAATAGAAGAGCTGCAGCTCGTGTTTTATGTGTGAATTATTTGTGCTTTGTCTCCTCTTCCTTTCCAACAGGGCACCAACAAATATGTTGGTAATCATGGCTTCGTCCAGATTAACTCGTGTTTTCATGGGGTGCCTGAAGAATTCTCCATTTACATAAGTGTGTGCAGACATTCCTATGCCCTGTCACCCATCGTAGCCCTTCAGCACCACATCACGAGCCATTTCATCTTTGGCATCTCCGATTGCTATCAAATATGTTGATTATCTTGCTATCAATATTATTTTCTTTTTGCAGATCCAGGACTTTCCAGACGCAAAATATGTTATTGAAGGAATAGGTAATGTGGTCCAATCCTTTCTGAACAGGATTATGTAGGTATGTGAGCTACGCAAAACATGATTTCTTCATTTCTTCATATAAAATCCTGAACATGATTTCTTCATTTGTTCATATAAAATTCTGATGTTGATGTCTGCGAGCTACTCAAAACATGATTTTTTCATATAAAATTTTAATTCGAATTTGGTAACTATGATTACAACAAAAAAAACAAAGAAAAAACTAAGGTTTGAGGTTGAGCTTCCTCTAAACTATTTCTTGATATAAAATTTTGATGCTTCGATGCTGAGCTTCATGTAAACATGATTTCTTCATATAAAATTCTGATGTCTACGAGCTACTCGGAACATAATTTTTTCATTTTTTCATATAAAATCGTCTAAACATGATTTCTTCATATAAAATTCTGATGTCTGCGAGCTACTCGAAACATACTTTTTTCATTTTTTCATATAAAATAAAAAAATTTGATTCAAACTTGGTAACACATAAAACTCAAAGAAAACTGTTACTATGATTACAACACATAAAAATCAAAGAAAACTAAAACCTTGATGGTGAGCTTCCTCTAAACTATATATTTAATATATTTGAAGTTCATGTAGCTTCATACATGGATACACTGAGAGAAAATGAACCAGAAGCCATACCTTTCTGAATATATTAAGGGAGATATAGGGCCAGAAAACGTTGAAGAGTTGTACAAGAAGTGTGTGTTGCATGCATGCGGCCAATGGAGCAGACTCGACAATGAAACACACAGAGAAACATTTCCCTAAAGTGCAGAAGCATTACTTGATAAAGAAATAAAAACTTTTATAACAAAATGATCTCTCCCATTAATAACTAGAATCAGAAATTGCAAACCCAATGGCTTTTCCATAAAAACAAGATTGTGATATTGGGAACCACCCTGTCTAACCCAGTATGTTAGGAGACACCCCAATAAATTTAATTTGAAAAAATAAAAAATAAAAAACCACTAAAAGTGTGTTTTTACAAAGCTCTTCCATAAATAACAAAAAAATGTTTTTTATTTTATTTGTAATTAATAACTGGACTGTCTGCATATGGCGTTGCTATCATCCACAACTATATAGCGTTGCCATTAGTTGCTGCTAACATTGTTCATTTGACATTGTTCTCTTGAAATTTTTGGTTCATCATCCTTTACTTTTGTTTTAATAACTTCTCGCATGATATTGTCGACCAATCGCCCCTCGTCACTAAGAAAAGAACATTGACAAAGAAATTACTAGTAAGAAATGCTTATCAAGATAAATTGTGATATACAAATCGTTCCAAAAAAATTGAAAGGGATGAAACGAAGAGGGATGTCGATGTCTCACCCATCATATGTCTCAAGGTTCAAACCCTCTCTCCCTGTAACTTCCATTAGAGCCTTTTTCCATTTTTCAATATTGTCGAACTTGTATCGCGCCTTCTCTTGATGAGTTTCATGGTAAAATATTTTTTACTCTTTGAGGATGCAGAGAGCCTCAACATAGAGTCCATTTCTTCTGTCCAAAGGATTCCACCACATGTTTGTAGGGTTCACATTGTAAAAGACGGGGATAATAATTGACCCAGATTCGATCATGAGTAGAAGCTCATCCATACACCATTCTCATTGTGGGTTTAGTAAGTGACAGAGCAACCCAAAACTGCATCGTACTTCATGTTTTGAGGCAATGCAAAATATTAACTTATGGGAAGAGGTTGAAGATAGAAGCCATTTTTGGGGAATTAAACTATGGGAAGAGGTTGAAAATGAAAACCATTTTTGAGGAAATTAAACCATCTCAAGAGACATCAAAAATTAACGTAACCTTATTATATAATAAGCCAAAAACACCAATATATATATATATATATATATATATATATATATATATATATATATATATATATATATATTTCATACTCTTTTTGAAAAAAAAAAAACAAAAAAACAAAAATAAAACTGACACTAATCCATCCATGTGATTTCTCATGTTATCCAGTGGACTTACCCACCCTAAGCTGCCCGCTCAAAACCACATATTCCCGAGGCATGAAAAAGTGCCCTACTCCTCTGTTGACATTCTCGATGGTTAAATATTTTCTCCTCTTCCAGCCTACACAGGTCTTCACAATACTCTATTCCACTTTTTATTGTTGTCCACTGGATCATATTGTCAATCAGTACTTTCTAGCCTATGTTATAAATTTATTGTTCTTATCATCACCATTACAAGAGAATCATAAATTACAATTATAAATCGTTTCTCTGATAATTTTCTAAACTCTCCTTATTGCTACTAGTCTCGTAGCATGGTCATTTATAATCATAATGGATATGAAACATTTTCTATATGCTATAATCTATAACATCTTAGCTTGCAATCTGTGATTGCTTTGCTTTATTATGTTTCACTGTTAAGGAGTTCTTCAACATCTATTTGGTCATAATATCCTTTTTTCACTATATTTAAAAGCGGCAATGCATTCTGAGAATTGTTTATGGCCAATACTAAAAGTATTTTGATTTTGAAATACATTTTGATACGAGAAATTGTTTCCAAAAGCCTGGAAATGCATCAATGGTTTCTTGCAATTTCCTGTTAGCTTCCGATGTTTTTGCATTAATTTTTTAGAGGTTGTAGTTGAAAAATTAGAAAGAAGGAAATAAAGGGTTTTCTAATCCTTCCGTAGCTCACTAAATCAAAAGCGATATCTCTAAAATATGAAAGTTCAAGTAAAACAAATAAGATATTTTATGGGAGGTGAAGGGAAATAACTTCAATGAAAAAAAATTCTCTTCACCTTTTTCAAAATTGTTTCCTCGCATTACCTTGTAGTTTCCTAAAAATATCTATCCTGAGTGTTCTTGTTTATAGAAACTCATTTCCTTCCCTTTGTTGGTTTCCATCTCCAATACTTGGGGATAGATAGAAAAATGTGTATCTTTTACCCTCATTTTCATATATGTCTAGTATAGGTTGAATTTTCTCTAGTGATACTTATCGATGCCAATCTCCATGGTTATCTGAAATTCTGTCAGAAATTATGATGTGGGAATTGTTGTTGCAGACTTTAGATTGGATACAAGGGAAGAATGTGATGGTGTTGATTGAATCGTCCTTAGACGGATAATATGCAAATGAAGATGCAACTGAACTAGCTGGACTAGAATCAAGGTGCTTGCAGTCTGAACCTCGACTAAATCCCAGTACTGAACTTATTCTCGAAACTCCTCACAAGACTAAGTAGCATAACATGAGCTTGGTGATGCCAAATACCTAGTAGAAAGAGTAGGTATTATTCTCTTCCACCTTGAGTTATGTTTTAGATGTTGATGATGTTTTGCTTCACCATTAGTGCATAAAGAGCTACCAAAAATAAAATATCATCATGCCTATATTATTTGCAAAGTTATTGGCATATTTGTGTTGCAAAGGTTTTTATTGTTTTATTATTTTGGGTCCAACTTTAATGTAAATCTAACCATTGTGTTTTCAACCATTTCATTCAAAAGTATTATTTTCAATTTACTGATATTTGTGACCGCTTTGTAAAGTGGTTTTATTGAATTTATTTTGAGAATGATTTTGATATAATTTTAGTTGTTGTGATTTTAATTTAGATGCATTTTTGTTTAATAACTCTCACATAGTTCTTTAAAGGGTGCTAGCTTAATGGAAGAGTACCTGGTGGTTTGATTCCACTGTCTCCTAATATGAATTAATCAATGATATTGTGGTTTATTTTTAATTAAATACTTTTAATATTGGTTTATTTCAATGGTGAGATATTTTTCTTGATTCATTATTTTATATAGTCTCTAAAGAGACAAAAGTGATTTTGTATTATTTTGAATGTAATTTTTTATTGTATCTAGAGAGACAATAGTTAGGGTCAAAGACATTGTCCCTTTAAAGGCAATATGTCTTTAACCCCAACTATTCTCTCTAGAGAGACAAAACTGAAATTCTCTTCGGAGAGACAAAAATTTATAGAGACAATATTTTAAGACAATTTAATTTGAGACACCCGCTTAAAGACAATATTTAAGACAATACAGAAGTTTTCTTTTGTTTCAAGTTAGAACAATTTACCCAAAAAGTGTCTTAAATATTGTCTTAAAACCCCCCTTTGTGTTGTAGTGATATGGTATGGGATGAAGGGTGGGATGAAGGGTTTAGACTCACGATGGATGATATCACATCTCCGGTTTTTCCAAAAAGTAGATCACTCCAAAATTCAGTGCCTATTATTGGTAGGTGGGCTAATTTTCCATGCTTTTTCACAAAACAACTTTGCTAATGTTTATTTTTTCTAAAACTGATTATGCTAAATTTTATATACATAATTAATTTATTATTTCATTATTACAAAATTTAAATGTTTTATAATTAATTTAATTTTAATTTTAATAATTATTAATATGCATATAAACAAATTTTGAATTTAGAGTAAGTTTTAAAGCTGTTTTTGCTTAGTTCAAAGCTCATTTTACTTTAATATAAAAAAATAAATAAAAAATAATTTTTAATGAGCTAAAAACTCATTTTATTTAAATGTAAAAAATAAATAAACTACTCAAAAACCAAAAGAATTATAAATTAAATTTTCCCATCATAAAAACTTGTACAATAATTATTATCTCGCTTATTATATATGTTTTAATTGTGCATAGTTAATATATTTGTATAACTTTTAATCGTTAAACCCATTCTTTTTAAATTACATATTAAGAAATTAATATAATAATTTTATGTATTAAAAAAAATAAAAAATCAATTTAAAATGTGTTGACAGTGCCGCGTCACATCTCGAAATCTTCTTCTTGATTTTTATAAATTTATTATTAGTGAAATCTTCAATGCAATGCAAAGAAATGACAAAACTGCATTACATTTATTGCCGTGTGGAAGATATTGGTGTAATATGAATTATTTAGTGACTTACAAAGTTTGCAAGTCAATAATCTTTTGATTTTGATAAGACATTTATTGTTTGGGAAGAAAGAATTGAGTCACCAGACATGTTAAAAAGCGGTATACTTAAATACGTGTGTCCATAGGAAGGTGGGTGTTCACTGCACAAACAACATTTTTATTGGGCAATGGCCTACCAAGACCACTTCTTTATAGTTGGACATCTTGTCTTTTGTTTGCAATTTGCAATGGCCTACCAAGACTATTACTTTATAGTTAGACATCTCGTCTTCGCATGCAATTTCCATAGGAATGTGGGTGTTCACGGCACAGACAACTATTTTATTCGGCAATGGCCTACCAAGACCACTTGCTTTACATTTGAACATCTCGTCTTTTCGTAAGCAATTTCCACTCCTTAAAGTGACCGTCGGGATAGGTTAAAGTGACCGTCGGGATGGGTTGCAGCAGCTTTTAGGGAATCATGAATGTATCACCCTTTCACAGAAGCTGCAGAAAATAGGGCTGAAGGGTTTAGCTTATATATATACATTATATCTCTGCACTCCAATATTTTTCATCGCAATCTTTCCATGGTTTCTCTGCGCTTCTCAAACTCCTAAATTCATATAATACCAGGCAATTTGCATACCTTTCCATCGGCCCCCATTTCTCTCTATACACATCAATTGCAATTGCCAATGGCATCTGCCTCCACCTCTACTGCTTTTGATCCCCCCACCAAATCTCGCTACGATGTCTTCATAAGTCATCGTGGCCCTGATACAAAAAATAATTTCGCCAGCTATCTATACCGTTGCCTGGTTAAAGATGGAATCCGAGTCTTTTGGGACAAGGAGGAAATGCAAGTGGGTGATTCTTTAACTTCTCAGATACAAGACGCTATTAAAACCGCATCCGTCCACGTGGTTATCTTTTCTCCCAGATTTGCAGAGTCAGAATGGTGTCTCAATGAGCTCCTCCTGATAGTGGAGTCAAAGGCTCCCATTATTCCCGTGTTTTTCGGTGTCGAGCCCACTGTGGTTCGACAGACACGTGGGAAAGGACTGTATGCTCAAGCCCTACGCTATGACTCTCAACCGCGTTACAGCTCCATCACCATTGAAAATTGGAGGACTGCTCTCTCTACTGTTGCAGGAATGAGCGGGCTAGAGCTGCAGAAGTTTAACGGGTAAGAAGTCGAACTTCCGCTCTACTGATGCAATATGTAAGATTTTTTTACCTATTGTTTCATTTGTTTTCTAATTATTAATTTATTTATTTTCTTGTGACTCACTAGGGACGAGGGGGAGCTGCTCGAGAATGTCATTGATTGTGTGTCGCAAAAGATGATAAAACCCCGCTTCGAAGTGGCAGAATATCCAATTGGTTTAGATGAAAAGATTAACGATTTTGAAAATAATCTGCAGCGGCAGCAGACTGACAAACCTCAGGTTATCGGGATTGTAGGGATGGGTGGTATAGGAAAGACAACGTTGGCTAAAGAACTTTTCAATAGAAAAGTTCACAGTACAATAGATCTTACATGTTATTTGATGTAAGAGAGAATGCACATAAAAAATCTTTAAAATCACTGCAGAAAAAGCTTCTTGAGGGCTTAACTGGAAAAAAAGAAAAGATAGAAGATGTTAGTGAAGGAATACAAATGCTTAAATCCCGTCTCTTATCTTCTCAGGCGTTGGTAATTTTAGATGATGTAGATCATGTAAATCAGTTAGATGCACTTCTCAGGCCAATTCGAGATGTTCTTCAATCCAACAGTTTAATATTGATTACATCTCGAGACACAGGTGTTCTCAAAGGGTCGAGAGTGGAAGAGTCATCAATTTATACCTTAACTGGCCTTAATCCACAACAGTCCCAGGAGCTCTTTTGCTTGCATGCCTTCACCGAGCCACATCCACTCCCAGGATTCGAGCATCTCGTTGATAAGTTTTTAACAGCGTGCGATCGACTGCCTTTGTCTTTGAAGGTGTTTGGAGGTCTTCTTTATGGAAATCGTGAGAAGCCCTTTTGGGAAGACCAACTGGAAAGACTTGAACAAATACTCCCGGAAGACATAAAAACCCGTCTACAAGTTAGTTACGATCTTCTTCAAGATGACGAAAAACAGATATTCCTAGATATTGCATGTTTTTTCATCGGCGAGAGAAGAGATACTGCAATAAGAATATGGGACAGATCGGGCTGGAAAGGCTCGCTGGGGTTTCGAAGTCTGCAGAATAAGAGTCTTGTGGAGGTAGACAGTGGAGTGAATCGTTATGATAGGACTAAAATTAGGATTAAAATGCATGATCATCTCAGAGATCTGGGAAGAGATCTTGCCAAGAATCCAACTCTGCCTCGTCGGATTTGGCGGAATGAGGATCTTGACGATTTGTTGCGACAACAATCTGTAAGTAGTCAATCATTATATTTGCAGTGGTTTGTTAAATAGAATCTGTGTACAGCTTTTGATTGTTTGTTGTTTTTCAAACATGTGCAGGGAGTAACCCAAGTGCGGGGAATTAGCATGCGCTGGACAAATTGGATGGCTCCATCATTTTCAGGCTGCATAATGAATAACTTGCAACTTCTTGATGTTCAAGGTTCTATCTACTCATGTGATAACACGGAAGTAACTATGAATGAAGTAATTATGAATGCACTACAGTCATCGAATCTCATATGGCTTCGCTTAGAGCGCCATCGCTTCTTTTCATTGCCTTCACGGATTCCATCGATGAAGTTGACGGTTTTAGAAGTGGACAGCTACCATTCATTCTCCCTGATCTGGTCAGCGTTGGTGCAGGAGGAATCGCAGGTAAATTGAAATCGATGACTTCAGTAAAACACATTTATTTTTTTGTTATAAAATATACATTTATTTTTTATCATAACATAGCACAACAGGTTTCCAATGAATTCGAAAAAGGTATTTATTTATTTATTTTTAATACTTAGGGTAACAAATGAGATGACAATCATCCATATCTATAGACAGTAGATTAAGCTGGAGAAAATTTTGCTACGAAAATATAGATTTTTTCAGTTAGTCTTTGGAAAAATATGTGGAAAATTTAAGTTTAACTATAGATTTTTATCATAATTTTGCAACAATTTCAATAAAAAAAAGTTAGCTTAACCTGGACCACTCCATATCCAGTGAGTTTAAGTAGATTGCTGATTCTCCAAATGAAATTCTTTTTGGACATAGGCGTGGTAGGTCAAATACCGTCAGATTCCCAAATATTCAAAAAAATCAGCCATCGACTTAAGGATGCCCCTCCTTGTCGGGTCGCTGCACCACTCCTCCGTTTAGATATTTGAAACATGTGAACATTTTTGCGGTCGCCTCGCTACACAACACCTATCTTTAGATATTTGAAACATGTGAAACGGCTTTTGATATCTCCAATTAGTGGATAATACTGTTGAAACATCTGGAACGGCTTGTGATATCTCCAGATTGGAATTTAGAAAACGCGCTAGAAGACTTTTATATCTCCTTTCGTTGAAATACTTGCAGATTTCGTTCTCTGGAATAAGATCTTTGTCAGACCCCTTCAGCAATCTAGCAAATCTGCAACACATTAACATGTCGAGGTGTCGGGGATTAGAGCAGCTTCCAGATGGCTTGGTCAATCTAGCAAATCTGCAACACATTGACATGTCGGTCTGTCGGAAATTAGAGCAGCTTCCAGATGGCTTCGGCCATCTAGCAAATCTGCAACACATTAACATGTCGGGCTGTTGGCGATTAGAGCAGCTTCCAGATGGCTTCGGCAATCTAGCAAATCTGCAACACATTGACATGTCAGGCTGTTGGGGATTAAAGCAGCTTTCAGATGACTTCGGCAATCTAGCAAAATTGCAACACATTGACATGTCGGACTGTTCGGGATTAAAGCAGCTTCCAGATGGCTTCGGCAATCTAGCAAATCTGCAACACATTAACATGTTGGGCTGTTGGGGATTAAAGCAGCTTCCAAATGACTTCGGCAATCTAGCAAATCCAAATCTGCAACACATTAACATGTCGAGCTGTTGGGGATTAAAGCAGCTTCCAGATAGCTTTGGCAATCTAGCAAATCTGCAACACATTGACATGTCGGGCTGTTCGGGATTAAAGCAGCTTCCAGGTGGCTTCGGCAATCTAGCAAATTTGCAACACATTGACATGTCGCGCTGTTCGGGATTAGAGCAGCTTCCAGAAGACTTCGGCAATCTAGCAAATCTGCAACACATTGACATGTCGGGGTGTCGGGGATTAGAGCAGCTTCCAGATGGCTTCGGCAATCTAGCAAATCTGCAACACATTGACATCTCGGGCTGTCTGGGATTGAAGCAGCTTCCAAATGGCTTCGGCAATCTAGCAAATCTGCAACACTTTAAGATGTCGGGCTGTTCGGGATTAAAGCAGCTTCCAGATGCCTTCGGCAATCTAGCAAATCTGCAACACATTAAGATGTCGCGCTGTTCGGGATTAAAGCAGCTTCCAAATGGCTTCGCCAATCTAGCAAATCTGCAACACATTGACATGTCGGGCTGTTCGGGATTAAAGCAGCTTCCAGGTGGCTTCGGCAATCTAGCAAATCTGCAACACATTGACATGTCGGGCTGTTCGGGATTAGAGCAGCTTCCAGCTGACTTCGGCAATCTAGCAAATCTGCAACACATTGACATGTCGGGGTGTCGGGGATTAGAGCAGCTTCCAGATGGCTTCGGCAATCTAGCAAATCTGCAACACATTGACATCTCGGGCTGTCTGGGATTGAAGCAGCTTCCAAATGGCTTCGGCAATCTAGCAAATCTGCAACACATTAAGATGTCGGGCTGTTCGGGATTAAAGCAGCTTCCAGATGCCTTCGGCAATCTAGCAAATCTGCAACACATTAAGATGTCGGGCTGTTCGGGATTAAAGCAGCTTCCAAATGGCTTCGGCAATCTAGCAAATCTGCAACACATTGACATGTCGCGCTGTTCGGGATTAGAGCAGCTTCCAGATGACTTCGGCAATCTAGCAAATCTGCGACACATTGACATGTCGGGCTGTTGGGTATTAAAGCAGCTTCCAGATGGCTTCGGCAATCTAGCAAATCTGCGACACATTGACCTGTCGAGGTGTTGGGAATTAGAGCGGCTTCCACATACCTTCGGCAATCTAACGAATCTGCAATACATTGACCTGCCGGCAGGGTTGGAATTTGACGGGCAAAATGCCCGTCATAAGGCATTTTGATCGTATTTTACGTTTAAAAATTAAAAGAAACCGTTTTTTGCCATGAGTTTTGAAAGTTATAAAACCTATTTTTGACGGTTCACTTTTTAACGAAAATTTCATTACTACCCTCTCAAACCGCTGAAAACATGCATGGCAGCAGTTTTGGAATTTGATCGCACATATTTACTCGTAATATATTTTATTGACTTATCAATAATTAAGCCTTGTAATATGTGGTATTTGGAATTTGTGCCATAATATTTGTTTTTATGGAAATAAATTAAGTTCATATTATTTAAAGTTATAGGTGAATATTTGATGATCAATAATTTAAGTGTTGTAATATTTCGAATTTACATTAATATATTTGTTTTTATTTAAATAAATTAAGTTTATGTTATTTATATTTAAATAAATTAAGTTCATGTATTGTGTTGGTTTTATTAAAAATTCAGTTTTTAGGTTAATTCCATGTGATTATGATGGTGGAGAGGAATGTCAAAAATAGTTTTGGTCAATTTCAAAGTCTTTGAGATGGAAATTTATGTTTGGGAAGTTTTATTGGTTCATATTGGTGAAATAAATCCGCAACATTTAAATTATCTAATAGAAATCCAAATTGAGAATATTGAAATAGGAATGATTGCAATAACAATTAGTTGGGTGTGAGTAAAATAGATTTCTAGATATACCCATAATTTTTGTATCATGTCTTTGGAAGAATAACTCATAAGTGGAATCTGGATGATATGGGAATTGTAGATCCCATCTATGAGTAAAACAACCTTCATGATTCAACAAATCATTTAGTTATGGTTATGTTTTTTTTCTTTTCTTATTATAAATCTGTGAGAAAAATTAACATAGTTGTGTGACAGAAAAGTATTTTTTTAATTAAAGCTTTATTAATGAAGGGTCATTTTTTTATCAAAACATTATGATTGAAGGGCAAAATTTTAAACATAACGTTCCTTTACGGTTAACATAAAGACCCAAAGCCTCAAAAAAAAAATTGTTTGACGGGTAATGAAAAATCCAAATTCCAACCCTGCCTGCCGGGCTTTCGAGATTAAAGCAGCTTCCAGATGGCTTCGGCAATCTAGCAAATCTGCAACACATTGACATGCCGAGCTGTTGGGGATTAAAGCAGCTTCCAGATGGCTTCGGCATGACATGTCGGACTGTTCGGAATTAGGGCAGCTTCCAGATGGCTTCGGCGCTAGCAAATCTGCAACACATTGACATGTCGGGCTGTTAGGGATTAAAACAGCTTCCAGATGGCTTCGACAATCTAGCAATCTGCAACACATTGACATATCCGGCTGTTCGGGATTAAAGCAGTTTCCAGATACCTTCAGCAATCTAACAAATCTGCAACACATTAACCTGTCGAGCTGTCGGGGATTAGAGCAGCTTCCAGATATCTTCGGCAATCTAGTGAATCTGCAACGCATTATACTTTCAGAGTGCTTGGACTTAGGGCAGCTTCCACATACCTTCGGCAATTCAGCAAATTTGCAATACCTTCACCTGTCAAACTGCTGGCAATTGGAGCAGCTTCCAGATACCTTCGGCAATCTAGCAAATATGCAACACATTTACCTATCAGGCTTTACGGAATTAAAGCGGCTTCCAGATAGGTTCGGCAATGTGACAAATCTGCAAAGCATTGACCTGTCATACTGCTGCGAGACATTAGCCCGTCAAACTGCTTGCTTTTAAAGCAGCTTCCAGATACCTTCGAGAATCTGAGAGGACTTCAATATTTTGATTTAAGTGGTTGCAACCATTCAACTATGTTGAACGTGCCTTCACATCTTCAACGCTTATGCTTATTAACGGATGATGAAGAATAATAATAACAGGAGCCACCTGGGCATGTCACTGTGTTTTCGCAAAAGTGGATTTTGGGCATAAAACAGATATAAGAATGCCTCTTGTTAATGTGCAATATATAATGCTACCAAATATTTTATTTTAAAGGTCACCTAAACGTATATTTCGTAGGCATGTAATTAAAAATTTGTGTGTTTTTGCTTAAAAATTAAAAATTTGTGTGTTTTTGCTTAAAAATTGAAAATGAGTATAGTTAGTATTATTAATTGGGGATAGATATGTTATTCACTGTAAGTTATTTTCAAGTATTTTATTTTTGGATGGTTTTCTTGTAAAATTTTAAAATAAAAAATCACTACACAAATCTATAATCATATTTAAATTTAAAAATAAAAAATCACTACACAAATCTATAACCATATTTAAATTTAATTAATAAGCATATAATAACTTAGAATTTATAATAAGTGGCAAAGGTGGAGGGCAGAGAGAGAGAGAGGGATGTGTAAAAGAGAGGGAGATACAAGAATGAAGAGAGAGAGGAGGGGAGGGAGATATGGAGTTAGAGGGGGAGAGAGGGGGAAGGGAGAAAAAAGTCAAAGAGATAGAGGTAGAGAGAGAGAGAGTGACAAAGGAGAGATGGAGAGAGAGGGAGAGAAGAGAGAAGGGAAGACAAAGAGAAGTGGAGAGAGAGAGGGAGAGAAAGGGAAGACAAAGAGAAGTGGAGAGAGAAAGGGAGAGAAAGGAAAGAGACAGAGAGTGACATAGTGATGGAGGGTAGTAACCACTTGTAAGTCTACACACACAATTTTACTCCTACATAATTTATGAGGAAAACAAAAATAATGGTGGGAAGTAGCTTTCATAAGTATATTTTTTACATCTCATTCTATCTATTTTTTATGGGAAGACTTGCGTAAATTATGGTGGGAAGTAATTGATGATAGATATGTTATTTACTTGAATATAAGTTATTTCCAAGTATTTTGTTTTTGGATATTCTTCTGCAAAGCATAAGAATAAAAAATAACTGCACAAATATCTAATAATGATTCCATAATCATATTTAGATTTAATTAATAAACACACAAAAATTAATACTTATAATAAACATACAATATAACAAGTTTCTTCACTATGTATATCCACCCCCACTTTACCATGAATATTATTAACTTGTAAACAAGTTTTGCTACAATACAATGGGCCAGTACTATGACTTACCAATACTATATGTGAGAAAAAACATAAGTCATTTCACAATAAAAAGTTAAAATGTAAAATATTTTAGACATTAGATATAGCATTGATTGCATAGAGTGAAAATTCTCTATCATACCAATGGAGGGGGAAAGAGAGGGAAGGAAAGAGAGAAAAATAGATTGGGGAAAGAGAGGGAAGGGGAGAGAGAAAAATAGATTGAGTGAGATAGAGCACGGAGAGAGGGGGGCAGAGAAGGGGAGAAGGAGGTAGATAGTAACACAAAGAAAGAGAGAGAGTGATGGGGAGGAGAGAGAGAGAGAGGGAAGTGTAAAAGAGAGAGAGATAGAGGAATGAAGAGAGAGAGGAGCCGAGGGAGAGGAGGGAGAGAGAGGGTGAAGGAAGGAAAAATACATAAAGAGATATAGGTAGAGAGAAAGCGGGTACCAAGGGAGAGATGAGAGAGGGAGATAGGAGAGGAGGGAAGACAAAAAGGAGAGGAGAGAGGGGGAGAGAAAGGGAAGAGAGAGGGGGAGACATAGAGATGGAGAGGGGAGAAGGAGGCAAAGAGAAGGAAAGAGGGAGGGAGATAGTGATAGAGTTTGAGTCTAGAGAGAGAGATGAAGGAGAGAGACACATGGAGGTGGGAAGAAAGGAAGAGGAAGGAAGAGAGATAAGGAGAGAGGGAGGGAGAGAGTAGAGCAGGAGGAGGGAAGAAAGATCGAGAGAGTGAGAGATGGATCCAACCGAGATATGGTATGTGTGTATATAAAAACAAACCTAGATATATCTTAACCCTAGATCTATAAAGGGATGAGAGGGATCAAATCTCTTTTCACTTTAAAAGAGGTTTTTATTTCAAGAAATTTGATCCCAAAAAAGACTCGATCCCTCTCGACCTTGATAGATCCGAGATTAAATGAATTTAGATTAATTTATTTTTATTCTTAAATTTTATCTTAATTACTACCATATCTTTATTTTAAACAAATACAACATCATTACCTAAAAATAAATAATTTATAAATCTAATTATTTTACAATTAAATTATTATTTAAATTCTCAACGCATCTAGCTTTCAAATTTTGATTTTTTTTTTTAAATATTCAAATAAATTTAAAATAAAACAAAACCTATAAAACACTGTTTTACAACCAAGAAAACTCCAATTTAAAATAAACCAAAACCTGTAAAACAATGTTTTACAACCCAGAGAACCCCGCCCCGCCCCTCCTCTCCCCTCCCCCCCAAATTTGGAAAAATACAAATCATTTTTACCCCACCACAAACTCTATTTTTCACCATAAAGAAATATGTTAATCACATGCTTAAACTATTCCCTAAAAATAAAAGCGCAACCTAACTATTATACTAAAATAAATAAATACATTTTCTTTAGAAATCCTAAATAAAATACAAGATTTAGTCTGTGTAGTAGATGCATTAAAAATAAAAAATAAAACTATTGTTCAAATTCCAACACGGATTGGTTAAATGGGAGGTTCCCTTACCGGCTCAGCCACGCAACACACGAAGTGATTAATATCTATCACCGACCAGAATCTTACTTTTTACTCGTGACGTGGCTTCCTGGTGGCTGATCCAATTGCCTTCACCGCCGGACTTGACATCATCGCCGAAGGTGTGGAAGAACCCAACAACGGGTAAAGAAGCCATGGAAGAAGCAAATGGATGGGGGCTGGCTAAGCTCTGAAAGAAGAATAAAATAGGAGAGAGGAGGTTAAAGCAGGGATTAATTGTAATTGTCAAAATAAAATTGAAATATTGAATGCATTGCTGGTTTTAAACATCCAAACACAATTGCAATACGGAATAAGTACTCGTGGTACAGAATCAAAACAAAATGTGTGGCATACTTGGGTATATGTTTCCCCTCCCCTCGCCTCACAGCCATATAAGAAATAGCCAAGCAAGCCATCTAGAGAGGCGAGAAGAGAGTGCCCTGTAGCATAGGCAAGAGAGGAAGAAGGGTGGGGTGCGGTTGGGGTGAAATAAGCTAGAAAGTAATAACAAAATAGATGCCATAGTGGACTTTCCTTCCTCAGAAATTGAATAAATAATTAGTGGTAAGTAGTTAAATAAATAATTAGTGGTAAGCAGTTAAAATTGGTCTGAAATACTAAATGAATTACTGAGGTAGAGTATGTCTTAGTCCTAAATATCATAAACAATCAAAGATATGGAAGTCAATGTTCAAAATTGATCTTCTTGTAACTATTTTTTGATCCATAAATTTTTCTAATAAAGGATATTACAAAAAAAGATTTATATTATGAACTTTGTAATAAGTTGGCTGATTTGATAAATGTTACGTGAAAATTTATTTATTTTGCAAATAAATGTAAATGATTTTGTAATTTCCGCCAATAAAGATGAATGGTAACTTCTACGCTTGCTCCAACAGCTAGGATTTTATCTGTCGCAATCAATAGCTCACACACATTACAAGACCCCAGCACTCCCAATGTTTAACGAGTGGGGCGCAAAGACTGCGATTTTATCTATCGCAATAGACAGCTCACATGCATTACAGGACCCCTGCACTCCCAATGTTTAACGAAAGGAGGGGGGTTTATTCCACCAAATCTATCCCTCTACTATCCACTCCGTCAAAATATCTCTGGCTATCTTTTCCACTACTTGTCGATTCATAACAATCAAATCTTGCAATTAATTACCACAAACATTCTAAGAGTCTGTTAAACACTTAGGTCATTAAAATCATCAACAAAGACTTTAATTTTCTCTAAAAGCAGAGTTTGCCCAAATTGTCCGATCATTTTCTCAAGTTTCCAGTGTTCGCAGAATAATTAATTGGCAAAATAGCTTCCTAGTACACACAGGGGCTTCTCCCACCGTCTTCAGTCCTCTTGGTATTCCAATTTTTCTTTTTGCTGTTCAACCTCAAAATGAGTACTTCTAAAGGAAAAAATAAGTCACAAATTGAGAATCCCATGCTTCCCACAATCGTGAATTTAGATGAGCTATCATTGGTAGCTTCAATTTCAAGATTATAGAGACCAAATGAGACTTTTATTTGTATGAATTGCATAATTGGGCTTTTCATAAAGTTTGAAGATGCTAATGATGATTTTAGTTTTGGGGAATCCATGTTACCCCAGTGTGTTTTTGCTTAGACTCATCATTTTCTCGAGTTTGTCCCCTGGTGCAAAATATTTACCTAATTAGAGAGTAGTAGTAGCAATAAATGGTAAATTTTTATATTATATAACACAAGAGTCTATTCTTCAAGATTTACAAATCAATCTTCCAAGTTCCTTGCATTCCTTTTTAGTTGACTCATTAATGGAAATTTATCAGAAGCTTACATTTCAAGAGAGAGCCCATATTTTTGAGTCATTTTTACTAGAAGGACTTGAATTTTCGTGTCATAATCTGCCTTATTCCTCAGCCATATTTCCTGAAATGTCCAGAAAAATAATTTCCATGGTTTGTTGTCTTTTAGGTTATCAAAGTGATGAATGGGTTGATGAGGTTATTCTAGGATTCTTGACTATATTTTCATCTGGGAAAAAACCTTCTGTCCTATTCAATTTTAGCTAGTTTATCTCAGATAACATTCATGAGTAGTTCTTCAAATTCAGTGCAGAAAGAGTTGTCAAACATCAATTTGTATTAGTTTACAGATTCTTAGACCATCAAGATGAGAGGTTTGATATGCCACTATAGAACTTGGAGTCATAGGAGAGACCATAATTTGTTATTCACTACACTTCATTAGTAAAAAAGAATTCAAATGAGTATTTCAATCAGTGATTTAACCAATTTATGTATTTATCACTCTGTCTTCTTAGTAGTGATGTAGTCCCAAGGATTTTAGCTGAAATTAAGAGAATTTTACATTTAAGTGAGAAAACAAAGGTAGGATATTGGCATCTATGTCATAGCTTCAAAGAGATCAGGATTTATGGTTGTGAATTGTCAGCTTATAAGCTACCAATATTTATTTCAATGAGGATTTTTGCTTTGGAGTTCATAAAGGAGAGCCTAAATGTAGATGAAGTTTATTTTGTGTCCAACAAACAAAAAGCTCAAATTGGCCCCTTCATAGAAAATACCAGGGCAACTGATAAAGAACCAGCGAATTTGTTAATTCAAATGAAGTTTAAAATGAGGTTTAGTTGGCCTTATGATCCTTTGGAAATAATTTCAGCTATCAGAATTGAGCAGAAGTCAACTCCTTATACTCATTTTTCAAAACCAGAAATTGAGCAATATGATAATCAGGATGCTTGGGAAGAAAACACTTTATAGGAAGTTGAAGAACAACTGTCAAGTCAAACAACATTGGAAACACCTCTTCCAAAAGAAAAGGAATTGAAAAGAACAAGTGAAAGCATTTCTCCTCGCATTTTAGGATCTAAGTCAATAGAGTTTAGAATTGTCAAAAGAAGGAAGACCAAGGAAACAAAAGAAGAATCATCTGAAGCTAGGAATATAAAGGTTTCAACTACAATGATGGTGTCCAGTGATCCTGTGTTTACTCTACAATAGATGGAAGAAACAATAACTGATACATCTACTTCTCCTTCTTCTAGTGGTCGAAGCACTTTTGCTAAATTCAGAGAAATGAAGAAAAATAATCGGCTTCTAAAAACTACTACATATTCTTAGTTTTGGAAACAGAAATCCTTTTCCCAAAATATATTTTTATTTGCAGTAGATGACGATAGGGGGTAGTTCAATTGGGATTTCTTGAGCGAAAAGTTCTATTCCCAAAGACTGTAGAGGACTACAAAAATTCTTTATTATCTTTTGATACTAAACAAATTCACCCTATAGACTAGATAGATCTACATAAGCAAGCAGGTGACATGATCTACTCTTCTCTAAAAAGTTCTTCTATGGTTGTTTCAAGATTAAAAACTTCTTTGAGTAACATTCATTCACAGTTTAAGTTAGAAAATATGTCATCATTGGAAAAATATACAAGGATAAGAGCTTTAGAAGTTATTGTTATCAAATTAGGATTGGATCCCAACGATGTTGATGCAACTCAGGAGATCATAATAAAAAGAAATGCATATATTTGAGCATTGCTAAACAAATTAAGATTACCAATAATAGAGCATCCTAAAGCTCAAGAAGTGGGAGAAATTGAGAAAGAAAAGGAAAACATGCTGCATACGTGTTGGGCATAGCCCAACTTGGCTAGATTTTGGGCAAGAAATTCGAGTTTTGTGGAGCGCACAATAGAAAATATGTTGTAGAGTACGAAGTGGACCACAATGCAGAGCAATGGATCATAATGAAGACCACGCAGTAGATTCACCGTGCAGCATAGGGGCTTCACAGCGAAGCCCCTCCCCGTTAGTAAAAATCATAAAATATTGTAAAAGTTGATGGTTTTGGACCATAATCCCTTGTATTTTGGAAACCATGGTATGAGGTCCTTGGTAATGTGGCAATATAATCCCTTAATGTAATAGTATATATAGGGATCAATAATAAAGAAAAGGATCATCTTGGGATCAAATCATGTATTGAATGGTTGACTCTTTGTGACTAGGTTTTGTGGCGAAGGAAAGGCTCT
Source organism: Pinus tabuliformis (assembly GCA_031772625.1). Taxonomy (NCBI): domain Eukaryota; kingdom Viridiplantae; phylum Streptophyta; class Pinopsida; order Pinales; family Pinaceae; genus Pinus; species Pinus tabuliformis. The sequence continues at coordinate 407,402,401 of CM062806.1, read as the reverse complement.
TTAGCTGAGTGCGTAGAGGCCTAAGTCTGCAGTTGAGTGCGCAGACGACTTGCACCTCAGTGTGCAGGTCAAGAACTGTTTGTTGTACAAATTTTATATTATAAGCAAGAGTTCTTGTGGACGTAGTCCCAAATTGGGATCACCCATGGTAAAATCCATGTTGTCATGTGTTTTTCTTATTATCTGCACTTTATTTCAATATTGTGAAGCTTATGTATGTTTATGATATGTTTAAGTGATGAATGTAATTCTGCAAGTAATATATAAGTGTGAAGTAGTTGATATATTCAAGTAGTTTATAAGTATTAAAGCATAAATAAAATACAAAAGTGCCACATCACAACATCCTCCAGGCTGCAGAAACCTAGTTCTGCAACCTCCCATAGTCACTTCAAGTGAGAGTGTGACTTGCTTGTAGGTCATTACTGAAAGGGCCAGTGATTGAGGGTTTTTTTGGTGTGCAGTAAAGAATCGAACCTGGGCTAGCCCAACCTAATCCAATAGTATGATTGTGGAGGAGAATTTGCAAATAAAAAAAATGGAGGGAGAGATGGAAAAATTATTAAAGGAGAAGGAGAATATGTTAGTGCAAGAGTATCAACAATGAACACAAGATCCTCAAGTCATGATTCAACAAAACAATTATCCAAAGCAATGGATGTTCTATCTTTGAGAAATGTAGAAATCGAAAATTTAAAGGCATCATTTCAATCCATGGTTTCCATACACCATGGAAACTTACGTGGCAGGTACACATGCATTGCGCACCCCCCATGTCCCAAAACCACATACCGCCTACCGCCTTCCCACTAGCCATTATTCCTGCCAAATCTATCCCTCCACTATCCACTCCGTCAAAATATCTCTTGCTATCTGCTCCACTACTTGTTGATTCATAACAACCAATTTTTGCAAATAATTCCCACAGACATTCAAAAATCATGTTAAACACTCAGGTCATTGAATTTATCAATGAATGTTTAAATTTTCTCTAAAAGCAGAGTTTTCCTAAATTGTCCAATCATTTTCTCAAGTTTGTAGTGTTCGCAGGACAATTAAGCAACATAAGAACTTCCTAGTACACACAAGCGCTTCTCTCACCATCTTCAATCTTCCTCGTATTCCAATTTTCCTATTTTCTGTTCAACCTCAAAATGAGTATTTCTAAAGGAAAAATTAAGTCCCAAATTGACAACCCCATGCTTCCTATAGTCCTGAGTTTAGATGAGCTATCATTGGTAGACTTAGATTTCAAGATTGTAGAGACCAAGTGTGAGTTCCATTTGTATGAATTTCATAATTGGGCTTTTCAGAAGTTTGAATATGCTAGTGATTATTTTAGTTTTTGTGAATCCATATTACCAAGTTTGTTTTTCCTTAGACTCATCATTTTCCTGATTTTGTCTCCTAGTACAAAACTAGATATTTACCCAGTCAGAGAGCAGTAGTAGCGAGAAATGGTAAATTTTTGTTTTATATAGCACCAAAGTCTATTTTTCAATATTTACAAATATATCTTCCAAGTTCCCTACATTCCTTTTTAGTTGACCCATTAATGGAAATTTATCAGGAGACTTACATTTCAAGAGAGAGCCCACATTTTTTAGTCAATTTTACTAGAAGGACTTGAATTATCACACCATAATCTGCCTTATTCCGCAGCCATATTTCCTTAAATCTCCAGACAAATAATTTCCATTTCCTTTTGTCTTTTAGGTTATAAAAGTGATGAATGGGTTGATGTGGTCATTCTAGGATTCCTCACTGTCTTTTCATCTGGGAAAAAACCTTCTGTCCTATTCAATTTTAGCCAATTTATCTTAGATAACATTCATGGGAAGTTCTTAAAATTCAGTGCCGAAAGAGCCATCAAACATCAGTATGTATTAGTTTACCCATTCTTAGACCATCAAGATGAGAGGTTTAATATGCCACTATAGAACCTAGATTCATAGGTGATACTACAATTTGTTATTCACTACAGTTAATTAGTCAGAAATAATTCAAAAGAGTATTTCAATCAGTGATTTTGTTAACCAATTTATCTATTTATCACTTTTTCTTCTTAGTAGTGATGTATTTCCAAGGATTTCAATTGAAATTAAGAGAATCTTACATTTAAGGGAGCAAACAAAGGTAGGAGATTGACATCTATATCATAACTTCATAGAGATCGGGTTATGGTTGTGAAGTTATGATAAAGCATAGCCTAAATGTAGTTGAAGTTCATTCTTTTCCCACAAACAGAAAGGTCAATTTAAATTAAAATCTCAAATTGAACCCTTCATAGAAAAAACTAGAGCAACTAATAAAGACGCATAATTTTTTTTTTTTTAATTCAGATGAAGTTTAAAATAAGTTTTAGCTAGCCTTATGATCCTTTGGGAATAATTTCAGCTATCAGAATTGAGCAGAAGTCAACTCCTTATATTCATTTTTCAAAACCAGAAATTGAACAGTATGATAATCAGAAAGCTTGGGAAGAAATAACTTTATACGAAGTTGAAAAACAATTGTCAAGTCAAAGAACATTGGAAACATCTCTTCCAAAAGAAATGGAATTGAAAAGAACAAGTGAAAGAATTTCTCCTGGCATTTCAAGGTCTAAGTCAATAGAGTTTAAAATTTTCAAAAGAAGAAAGACCAAGGAAACAAAAGAAGAATCGTCTGAAGCTAGGAATATAGAGGTTTCGACTATAATGGAGGTGTCATGTGATCCTGTGTTTACTCTACATCAGATGGAAGAAACAACAACTGATACATATACTCCTCCTTCTTCTAATGGTCAAAGCGCTTTTGCTAAATTTAGAGAAATGAAGAAAAATAATGGGCTTCTAAAAACTACTACATATTCTTAGTTTTGGAAACAAACATCCTTTTCCCAAAATAGATTGTTAGTTGCACTAGATGATGATAGGGGGATATTTCAATTGGCATTTCTTGAGCCAAATTTTCTAGTCCCAAAGACTATAGAGGACTACACAAATTCTTAATTATTTCCTTTTGATACTAAACAAATTCACCCAACAGACCAGATAGATCTACATAAGAAAGTAGGTGAAATGATCTACTCTTCTATAACAAGTTCTGCTATGGTTGTTTCAAGATTACAAACTTCTTTGAATAACATTCATTCTCAGTTGAAGTTAGAAAATATGTCATCATCGGAAAAATATACCATGATAACAACTTTAGAAGTTATTGTTATAAAATTAATATTTTTTCCTAACGATGTTCATGCAGCTCAGGAGATCATAAAAAAAGAAATGTAGATATTTAAGCATTGCACAACAAATTAAGGGTACCAACAATCCTCAACCTCAATAAATGGGAGAAATTGAAAAAACATGTTGCGTATGATTGTGGGGCACAATTTACAAATTAAAAAAATGGATGGAGAGATGGAAAAATTATTAAAGGAGGAGGAGCAATATGTAAGTGCAAGAGTATCAACAAGGGAGACAAGATTAGCAAGTCATGATTCAATAAAACAATTATCCAAAGCCATGGATATTCTATCTTTGAGGAATGTAGAAATCGACAATTTGAAGGCATCATTTCAATCCATGGTTTCCATACACCATGGAAACTTACATGGCGGGCGCAAGTACATTGCACACCCCCCATCTCCCAAAACGACATACCGCCTACCACCTTCTCGCTAGCCATTATTCCTGTTAGCCTCCTGCCGCAGCAGGTTAATCATCTTTCATGATCGACATTTTTACATGCCAAATATGTTGTTCTATGCATGCTGCAATGCTCCATATTTGCTACAGATGGCCAAAGAATTGTCCATGAAAGCGTGCTAGTCTAAATGCCACTGCTGTGTTCCAATTTTTGGTAAGCAATTCATTTTTGGTTTGAGGCAGTTTTTCAGTTGGAGGACTTCAAGCGAGGCATGTCTAACTCCTCCCTTCTTCCTTTTTCCCTAAGTCACTCACTAACTGTAGGAATTTACAGGGTAAGTTCCTCAGAAAGAACACCAAAAGGACACCGCTCACAACCAGATCTCAAATCAATACACCAGTATTTTTGACGTGGTTAAAACCCTCAAAGTGCAAGGAGGGAAACAGTCCACGGCCTGTCCCAACGTGGGTACTACAAGCAATTTATTAATCAAAGAATGAAAATTTACATAGCTTCTCTCATGCACGGATTACTCGAACAATGACCCTCCATGCGCTTTAAATAGAACTCATGGACCAATCGGGTGTCAAGCCACGGATCAAGTGTCGGTAATACCGAGGAGAGAATGAACCGTCGGATCACTACATATCGTGACCGTCGGATTGTAAGTTACAATATGTACAACGGTAAAGAAACACACTTTACCTAACTCTATACCTAACTCTAAACTAGACCAAGTTGAACTTAACTATATCCTATGTGTCGGAATATCCTAACATCCCCCCTCAAGAACAACTTGGGATAGGATTGAAGGATTACAAATATGGCACAATAGGAGAAGGAAGGAGGCACTAGAGCCTATCCCCCCTTAGTGACAACTTCCTGAACTCCAAGCATATATCGAAGTTTAGTGAACTTCGCCTCTGTGATAGCCTTTGTGAAGATGTCTGCAACCTGATCCTCTGTTGGACAATATTGCACTTCAAGAACATGGTCATGAATGAGCTTTCTGATGAAGTGCATATGTAGTTCGATGTGTTTGCTGCGCTAATGCTGGACTGGATCTTTGCATAGCTGAATGGCACTTTGATTATCACACCAAAGTGTGGTTGGATGCTGCTGCTCAAAGCCAAACTCTGATAGGATCTGACAAAGCCACAAGGCTTCCTTACTAGCTTCCACGGCACCACGATACTCTGCTTTTGCTGACGAAAGAGAAATGGCACCCTGTTTCTTACAAGCCCATGTAATAGGTCCTGAACCAAGAGTGAAAACATAACCGGCAGTAGACTTCCGATCATCAGGGTCACCAGCCCAATCAGAATCAGTGAAACCAACCAATAGAGGAGCTGCTTCGGCACTGTAATGAATCCCAAACTGAACTGTACCTCGAACATAACGAAGTATTCTTTTAGCTGCTTTCCAATGAATTTCACGGGGGTTTTGCATAAACCGAGCAACAAGGCCAACAGCAAAGGAAAGATCAGGACGAGTATGGGTTAAATACAATAGTTTTCCTACAAGTTGACGGTATAAGGTAGCATCAACTTCAGGAGAAGTACAAGAGACTGAAAGTTTGACTCCAGACTGAAAGGGAGAAGGGGCGGGCTTACAGTCTTCCATGTGAAAATGACAAAGAATATCACAAGCATACTTGGACTGGGAAAGGAAAATACCCTCCTTGGATTGCAAGACTTGAAGACCGAGAAAATAGTGTAAGTGTCCTAAGTCTGTCATTTCAAATTTCTTTTTAAGGCTGGACTTCACATGGTTTATAAGGTTGGGATCACTACCAGTAAGAATAAGATCATCAACATAAAGAACAAGGATGATAAGAGAGTTGCCCACTTTCTTGGTGTAGACAGTATTGTCAGAATGACACCTAGAAAAGCCAGATTCTAAAAGAAAGCTATCCATTTTGGCATACCAAGCCTGAGGAGCTTGCTTGAGGCCATAAAGGGATTTCTTAAGTCGACAAACAAGGCTGGAGTCTGTTTGTATGAAGCCAATGGGTTGTTCCATATAGATTTCTTCCTGCAAGTCCCCATGCAAGAAGGCAGATTTAACATCCATTTGATGGACTTCCCATTTTAAAGAGGCAGCAAGGGAAAGAACAAGGCGGACAGAGTTCATTTTGGCAACAGGGGAGAAGGTTTCAGTGTAGTCAATGCCTTCAACCTGTGAAACGCCCTTAGCAACGAGACGAGCTTTATGTTTATCAATTTTCCCATTTGGTCCATACTTGGTTCTGTAAACCCATTTACATCTAACAAGTTTGCGTCCCTTTGGTAGAGGAACAAGATCCCATGTATCATTTGTCATCAATGAATGATATTCTTCATTCATAGCTACTTCCCAATGTGGATGGCCTGAAGCTTCTGCAAAAGTGTCAGGATCATGATTTACTGGAGCTTGAGCCAGTAAAGAAGAGGCTCTTTCAAACTGAGAACGTGTACGTCGCTGATCTGTAGGATCACCGGCAAGATCACCTGCTGCATCCCGAGTAGCTCGGACCCATCTTGGAAGTTGAGGATCCTGAGAAGGTGGGGGAGGATTATCATCCTCGCTTTCATCATCTGAAGAAGAAATGTTTTCAAAAGTAGAAGAGATAGGAAGAGGTGGCACATCCGCCAGACTAGGCTCGCAGGCCGATTTATTTTCATCAAATTTTACATCTCTTCTAATGATAACATTTTTGGACTTAAATGGAATAAGTCTATAACCTTTTACATCTTCAGAATATCCAACAAAAGTACATTTCTCACTCTTAGGTTCTAAAGCTTTATGCTTTTCATCTGGAATATGGGCCCATGCTTCACTTCCAAACACACGAAAGTGACTTACATCTGGTTTAATGGAACTCCAAGCTTCTTCTGGAGTGATATTCTCTAGAACCTTAGTAGGAGTGCGATTGATTATATAATTTGCACAATTAATTGCTTTGGCCCAAAAACTAATACTGAGTCCTTTAGATTGCAGCATACAATTAGCCATTTCCTTTAAGGTGCGATTTTTCCTTTCAGCTACACCATTTTGTTGTGGAGTGTATGGAACAGTATGTTGCATTTGAATTCCATTTTCGGTGCAAAAGTTGATGAATGTGTTTTTAACATATTCTCCACCATTATCAGTTCTTAGCTTAAGAATTTGATGTCCAGATTGTTTTTCAACAAAGGCTTTGAAGGCCAAAAAAGTGTTAAATACTTCGCTCTTGAGTTTTAAGAACTATACCCAAGTGCGTCTGGAGAAATCATCAATGAAAGTTAAGAAGTACTTGCAGCCAGAGAATGAAGCAACAGGAAGAGGACCACATAAATCACTGTGCACAAGCTGTAAAGGGGCTGAGGCGTGCCAAGAGGCACGTTTGTCAAAACTGTCCCGATGATGTTTTCCGAGTACACATCCGGAACAAACACCATCTCTGCAAGATACCGTAGGAAGACCTGTCACCATATTTTCTTTACATAGATGCTGAAGGGAGTGATAGTTTAAGTGACCAAATCGCTCATGCCAAAGTTTGCTCACTTCATCATTATGAGCAAAAAATACTGAGGGAAGATTTGATGACCCAAAGTTGTGAAACTTATACAACCTTGTGGAATCATCAGCAAGACCAGTAGCTAGAATCTGTTCAGGATCTTTTAGATCCTTGATTACAACATCATGAGGTGAAAATTCAACAATTTTACCTTCACCTGAATGAGTTATCTGATAGACAGATAGAAGGTTGCAGGATAAGGTTGGAACACATAATACATCATTAAACTGACCATTGTCTAGATGAACAGTTCCAGTCCCTACAACATTAAGAGATCTATCATCACCAACATATATATTTTTGGTGTTACAATCATTTAAAGAAGAAAACATGGCTTGGTTTTTGGCCATGTGATAAGAGGCTCCAGAATCAATGAGCCACTCATGAGAATGAGAAGAAGAAGAAGATACATTTAATGCATAACCAGACTGAGATGATTGACAACGACATGCAGAAAGTGCCATTCCGGAAGTTGAAGTTGAAGTAGGCTCCACATGGATGTTATGTTTCTTCATTGCGGCTTTCAAGGCTTCCATCTTCTTAAAGCATTTAGATTCTAAGTGGCCATCTCGATTACAAAAGTTACAATGTCTATCAGTCTTCTTCCATTTGTTTTTATTGGTCTTATCATTTTGCTGAAATGATCTTTCATTTTGAGGCTGAGTTGGTTTAGGACCATTCTTTTGAGGATATGACTTCTTAGGATTCTTTGAATTTGGTTGCTGCTGGGCGGCTAACGCTTTCGTGGAAGAGTTTCCAAGGTTAAGAAGACCAAGGTGTAAGAGTTTTTCTTGTTCTCTTATTAAGGAATCACAAAAGGAGTCAAAGGAAGGGGCCTTGTAGTCTTTTCCTTGACAAATGAAAGCTTCCCTTGTAGAATGGAAAGTGGAAACAAATACAGAGTAGGCTGGTCCCAACTTAGTAAGGATGGAATAAATAAGGTTACCATCTTCTTTCTTAACTTTAACACCTTCCAAGAGATATCTAAGGGTCTTGAATTTTGACAAGAAATCTTCAATGCAAGAAAAATTATTAGGATCCAAAGTAAGCAACTCATTTTCAAGTTGATGGGCTCTAATTTCATTTTTAATGCCAAAAACTTTAGCGAGTTTTTCTAATGCTTCATGAGGAGTTTCAAGTTCTGCAATGTGGAATCTAAGATCAGGAGAAATAGACATCCCTATCAAACCACGTGTTTGATCTTGTCTATTTTCCCATTTTGCAGCCTTGTCTTCATCTTTTGGTTTCTTCTCTTGGTCTGTGGCTATTCTGAAGAGACCTTTACTTCTAAGTAAATCTTCCATGTAGGCTACCCATTGGAAGTAGTTAGTGCTGCCAAGAATGACTTGGCATGGACTTTCCATTTAAAAAAAAACTGAAGCTGAAGATGCTAAAAGTAAGTGATCCAATGGATAGATCTCGAAAAAATAGGCGGTTTTAAAAAAAACGGCTCTGAAAAAGGCTTCCGGATGAAGAAGTTATGGCTTTTTAAAAAAAAATTGTTGACGTTGCCGGCAAAGTGCGCGAATGTGCGGAAATGAAAAAATCCGCCCCCACATAATGGAGACTTGAACCCAAGACCTCTACTTTCTTAAAATAGCTTTGAACCAATTGATCTATACAAAAAATTTGAGAGAGAGAGAGAGAGAGAGAGAGAGGGGGGGGGGCCTTGGTTTGCGTGCTTGCCTTGAGAAAGCTCTTTTTCCCTACAAAACACAAAACACAAAACCAAACACGAATATGAAAAGAAAAACGAACCTTGCGGCTCGAAGTTAGCTTTAGCCAAAAAACTAGAAATTTAAAAAAAAAATCTCAAAGTTAGCTTTAGCCGAAAAACTAAATATTTTTCTCAATGTTTCTGATTTTCCGAGATCACACTAAGGTGCAGGGAAAAGAGCATACGCATGAGAAAAATCCTTCCTTTCTGTTTCTGATTTGCCCAGATTGCACAGAGTCGCAGGGCAAAGAGCATACGCAGAAATGAAAGGTATAGATCCGGTTAAAAAAAAATCTAAATAAACCGAAACCGAAATAAGCAGAGAGAAAATAACAGTAAACTGCAAAAAACACTGTATACCTCCCGATCTGAAAAATGACGGAGCTAGGGCTACCAGAAACCTTTTCGCGTGAAACGAAAGGGGTTTCTCACTGGAACAGATGCTCCGAACGCAACAGAGCAGTCCTCTCGGCCCGAAAGCAGTCAGAAACAGCAGATCTAGGAAACGACAGCCGCATGCAGTTCTACCGGCTTCAGATTTGGATTACCAACGGACGCGGCCCTTAAATAGCTCTGATACCATGTAGGAATTTACAGGGTAAGTTCCTCAGAAAGAACACCAAAAGGACACTGCTCACAACCATATCTCAAATCAATACACCAGTATTTTTGACGTGGTTAAAACCCTCAAAGTGCAAGGAGGGAAACAGTCCACGGCCTGTCCCAACGTGGGTACTACAGGCAATTTATTAATCAAAGAATGAAAATTTAAATAAGCTTCTCTCATGCACGGATTACCCGAACAATGACCCTCCATGCACTTTAAATAGAACTCATGGACCAATCGGGTGTCAAGCCACAGATCAAGTGTCGGTAATACCGAGGAGAGAATGAACCGTCGGATCACTACATATCGTGACCGTCGGATTGTAAGTTACAATATGTACAACGGTAAAGAAACACACTTTACCTAACTCTATACCTAACTCTAAACTAGACCAAGTTGAACTTAACTATATCCTATGTGTCGGAATATCCTAACACTAACTTCCCCTAAAGAGGTCAAGATCTACTTGATACCTCTTAGTTTCATCATTCTCCATATCATTTGCCTTGGTGAAGATCTGCTTCACTCAAGGAATGTTCACACTTCTTCTATCAGTCATTTTCCCCCATTTGATAGCCTAAGACATCATACTTAGCGTTTTTCTCATCATTGTCATATTAACTATTAACTTTACTATGTAGCTCCCTATCTATTTCCCCTTCCCCTACTAAAGTTATGTATATTACTCCCCTATATACTTATCGTCTCCCCCTGGTTGAAAGATAACCATATACATCCTCGGGAATTGCTAAGTTTATCAGAAACTCAGCAAGAACCCACACTGCCCTCTTCTAACCATCTCCCAAATGCATAAGGACTCATTCCTTTGCATAGTTTTAGGATATTCCGACACATAGGAAATAGTTAAGTACAACTTGGTCTAGTATAGAGTTAGGTATAGAGTTAGGTAAAGTGTGTTTCTTTACCGTTGTACATTTTGTAACTTACAATCCGACGGTCACGATATGTAGTGATCCGACGGTTCATTCTCTCCTCGGTATTACCGACACTTGATCCGTGGCTTGACACCCGATTGGTCCATGAATTCCATTTAAAGCACATGGAGGGTCATTTGTAGGGTAATCCGTGCATGAGAGAAGCTTATGTAAATTTTCATTCTTTGATTAATAAATTGCCTGAAGTGGTCGTGTTGGCTCAGGCTGTGGACTGTTTCCCTCTTTGAGGGTTTTAACCACGTCAAAAATACTGGTGTATTGATCTGTGATCTGGTTGTGAGCGGTGTCCTTTTGGTGTTCTTTCTGAGGAACTTACCCTGTAAATTCCTACATGGTATCAGAGCTATTTGAGGGCCGCGTCCGTTGGTGATCCAAATCTGAAGCCGGTAGAACTGCATCCGACTGCCGTTTCCTAGATCTGTTGTTTCTGACTGCTTTCGGGCCGAGAGGATTGCTCTGTTGTGTTCGGAGCATCTGTTCCAGTGAGGAACCCCTTTCGTTTCACGCGAAAAGGTTTCCGGTAGCCCTAGCTGCGTCATTTTTAAGATCTGGAGGTATACAGTCTTTATTTGCAGTTTGCTGTTATTTTCTCTCTGCTTATTTCGGTTTTGGTTTATTTAGCTTTTTTTTAACCGGATCTATACCTTTCATTTCTGCGTATGCTCTTTGCCCTGCGACTCTGTGCGATCTGGGCAAATCAGAAACAGAAAGGAAGGATTTTTCTCATGCGTATGCTCTTTTCCCTGCACCTTAGTGTGATCTCGGAAAATCAGAAACATTGAGAAAAATATTTAGTTTTTCGGCTAAAGCTAACTTTGAGCCGCAAGGTTCAATTTTTGAAAATATTTAGTTTTTTGGGTAAAGCTAACTTCGAGCCATAAGGTTTGTTTTCTTTGCATGTCCGTGTTGGGTTTTGTGTTTTTTGTTTTGTAGGGAAAAAGAGTTTTCTCAAATCAAGCACGCAACCCAAGGCCCCCCCCTCTCTCTCTTTCTCTCTTTCTCTCAAATTTTTTGTATAGATAAATTGGTTCAAAGCTATTTTAAGAGAGTAGAGCTCTTGGGTTCAAGTCTCCATTTTGTGGGGGCGGACTTTTTCATTTCCGCACATTCCCGCACTTCGTCGGTAACTTGAACAACCTTTTTTCAAAAAGCCATAACCTTTTCATCTGGAAGCCTTTTTCAGAGCCGTTTTTTTTAAACCAGCCTAATTTTTCGAAATCTATCCATTGGAACACTTACTTTTAGCATCTTCAGCTTCAGTTCCTGTTGAAATGGAAAGTCAATACCAAGTTACCCTTGACAGCACCAACTACTTCCAATGGTTGTCCTACATGGAGGATTTACTTAGAAGTAAAGGTCTCTACCGAATAGCCACAGGCCAAGAAAAGAAACCGAAAGATGAAGACAAGGCTGCTAAATGGGAAAATAGACAAGATCAAGCACGTGGTTTGATAGGGATGTATATTTCTCCAGATCTTAGATTCCATATTGTAGAACTTGAAACTCCTCATGAAGCAATAGAACAAATCAATAAAGTTTTTGGGATTAAAAATGAAATTAGAGCCCATCAACTTGAAAATGCGTTGCTTACATTGGACCCTAATAATTTTTCTTGCATTGAAGATTTCTTGTCTATGTTCAAGACCCTTAGATATCTTTTGGAAGCTGTTAAGGTTAAGAAAGAAGATAGTAACCTTATTTATTCCATCCTTACTAAGTTGGGACCAGCCTACTCTGTATTTGTTTCCACCTTCCATTCTACAAGGGAAGCCTTCATTTCTCAAGGAAAAGACTATAAGCCTCCTTCCTTTGACTCTTTTTGTGATTCTTTAATAAGAGAACAAGAAAAACTCTTACACCTTGGTCTTCTTAATCTTGGAAACTCTTCCAAGAAAGCGTTAGCCGCCCAGCAGCAACCAAATTCAAAGAATCCTAAGAAGTCATATCCTAAAAAGAATGGTCCTAAACCAAACAAGGGTCCTAAGCAAACCCAGTCTCAAAATGAAAGATCATTTCAGCAAAATGATAAGACCAATAAAAACAAATGGAAGAAGACTGACAGACATTGCAATTTTTGTAATCGAGATGGCCACTTAGAATCAAAATGCTTTAAAAAGATGGAAGCCTTGGAAGCAGCAATGAAGAAGCATAACATCCATTTGGGGCAATCTTCAACTTCAACTTCATCTTCAAGAATGACACTTTCTGCATGTGGTTGTCAAGCATCTCGGTCTGGTTATGCATTAAATGTATCTTCTTCTTCTCATTCTCATGAGTGGCTCATTGATTCTGGAGCTTCTTATCACATGGCCAAAAACAAAGCCATGTTTTCTTCTTTAAATGATTGTAACACCAAAAATATATATGTTGGTGATGATAGATCTCTTAATGTTGTAGGGACTGGAACTGTTCATCTAGACAATGGTCAGTTTAATGATGTATTATGTGTTCCAACCTTATCCTGCAACCTTCTATCTATATATCAGATAACTCATTCAGGTGAAGGTAAAATCGTTGAATTTTCACCTCATGATGTTGTATTCAAGGACTTAAAAGATCCTAAACAGATTTTGGCTACTGGCATTGCTGATGATTCTACAAGGTTGTATAAGTTTCACAACTTTGGGTCATCAAATATTCCCTCAGTATTTGTTGCTCATAACGATGAAGTGAGCAAACTTTGGCATGAGCGATTTGGTCACTTAAACTATCGCTCCCTTCAGCATCTATGTAAAGAAAATATGGTGACAGGTCTTCCTATGGTATCTTGCAGAGATGGTGTTTGTTCCGGATGTGTACTCGAAAACATCATCGGGACAGTTTTGAAAAACGTGCCTCTTGGCACGCCTCAGCCCCTTTACAGCTTGTGCATAGTGATTTATGTGGTCCACTTCCTGTTGCTTCATTCTCCGGCTGCAAGTATTTCTTAACTTTCATTGATGATTTCTCCAGACGCACTTGGGTATACTTCTTAAAACTCAAGAGTGAAGTATTTAACACATTTTTGGCCTTCAAGGCCTTTGTTGAAAAACAATCTGGACATCAAATTCTTAAGTTAAGATCTGATAATGGCGGAGAATATGTTAAAAACACATTCATCAACTATTGCACTGAGAATGGAATTCAAATGCAACATACTGTTCCATATACTCCACAACAAAATGGTGTAGCTGAAAGGAAGAATCGCACCTTAAAGGAAATGGCTAATTGTATGCTACAATCTAAAGGACTTGGTCTTAGTTTTTGGGCAGAAGCAATTAACTGTGCAAATTACATAATAAATCGCACTCCTACTAAGGTTCTAAAGAATATCACTCCAGAAGAAGCATGGAGTTCAATTAAACCAGATGTAAGTCACTTTCGTGTTTTTGGAAGTGAAGCATGGGCCCATATTCCAGATGAAAAGCATAAAGCTTTAGAACCTAAGAGTGAAAATTTTACTTTTGTTGGATATTCTGAAGATGTAAAAGGCTATAGACTTATTCCATTTAAGTCCAAAAATGTTATCATTAGAAGAGATGTAAAATTTGATGAAAATATATTGGCCTGCGAGCCTAGTCCGGCGGATGTGCCACCTCTCTCTATCTCTTCTACTTTTGAAAACATTTCTTCTTCAGATGATGAAAGTGAGGATGACAATCCTCCCCCACCATCTCAGGATCCTCCTTCAGCTCCTGAGCTTCCAAAATGGGTTCGTGCTACTCGAGATGTAGCAGGTGATCTTGCTGGTGATCCTACAGATCAGCGACGCACACGTTCTCAGTTCAAGAGAGCCTCTTCTTTACTGGCTCAAGCTCCAGTAAATTATGATCCTGACACCTTTGCAGAAGCTTCAGGCCATCCAGATTGGGAAGCAGCTATGAATGAAGAATATCATTCATTATTGGAAAATGATACATGGGATCTTGTTCCTTTACCAAAGGGACGAAAACTTGTTAGATGCAAATGGGTTTACAGAACCAAGTATGGACCAGATGGGGAAGTTGATAAACATAAAGCTCGTCTTGTTGCTAAGGGCTTTTCACAGATTGAAGGCATTGACTACACTGAAACCTTCTCCCCTGTTGCCAAAATGAACTCTATCCGCCTTGTTCTTTCCCTTGCTGCCTCTTTCAAATGGGAAGTCCATCAGGTGGATGTTAAATCTACCTTCTTGCATGGGGACTTGCATGAAGAAATCTATATGGAACAACCCATTGGCTTCATACAAACAGAATCCAGCCTTGTTTGTCGACTTAAGAAATCCCTTTATGGTCTCAAGCAAGCTCCTCGGGCTTGGTATGCCAAAATGGATAGCTTTCTTTTAGAATCTGGCTTTTCTAGGTGTCATTCTGACAGTACTATCTACACCAAGAAAGTGGGCAACTCTCTTATCATCCTTGTTCTTTATGTTGATGATCTTATCCTTACTGGTAGTGATCCCAACCTTATAAACCATGTGAAGTCTAGCCTCAAAAGGAAATTGAAATGACAGACTTAGGACACTTACACTATTTTCTCGGTCTTCAAGTCTTGCAATCCAAGGAGGGTATTTCCCTTTCCCAGTCCAAGTATGCTTGTGATATTCTACGTCATTTTCACATGGAAGAATGTAAGCCAGCCCCTTCTCCCTTTCAGTCTGGAGTCAAACTCTCAGTCACTTGTACTTCTCCTGAAGTTGATGCTACCTTATACCGTCAACTTGTAGGAAAACTTTTGTATCTAACCCATACTCGTCCTGATCTTTCCTTTGCTGTTGGCCTTGTTGCTCGGTTCATGAAAAACCCCCGTGAAAGTCATTGGAAAGCAACTAAAAGAATACTTCGTTATGTTCGAGGTACAGTTCAGTTTGGGTTCATTACAGTGCCGAAGCAGCTCCTCTATTGGCTGGTTTCACTGATTCTGATTGGGCTGGTGACCCTGATGATCGGAAGTCTACTGCCGGTTATGTCTTCACTCTTGGTTCAGGACCTAATACATGGGCTTGTAAGAAACAGGGTGCCATTTCTCTTTCGTCAGCAGAAGCAGAGTACCATGGTGTCGTGGAAGCTAGTAAGGAAGCCTTGTGGCTTCGTCAGATCCTATCAGAGTTTGGCTTTGAGCAGCAGCGTCCGACTACACTTTGGTATGATAATCAAAGTGCCATTCAGCTATGCAAAGATCCAGTTCAACATCAGCGCAGCAAACACATTGAACTGCACATGCACTTCATCAGAAAGCTCATTCACGACCATGTTCTTGAAGTGCAATATTGTTCAACAGATGATCAAGTTGCAGACATCTTCACAAAGGCTCTCACAGAGGCGAAGTTCACTAAACTTCGATTTATGGTTGGAGTTCAGGAAGTTGTCACTAAGGGGGGATAGGCTCTAGTGCCTCCTTCCTTCTCCTATTGTGTCATATTTGTAAATCCTTCAATCCTATCCCAAGTTGTTCTTAAGGGGGGATGTTAGGATATTCCGACACATAGGAAATAGTTAAGTACAACTTGGTCTAGTATAGAGTTAGGTATAGAGTTAGGTAAAGTGTGTTTCTTTACCGTTGTACATTTTGTAACTTACAATCCGACGGTCACGATATGTAGTGATCCGACGGTTCATTCTCTCCTCGGTATTACCGACACTTGATCCGTGGCTTGACACCCGATTGGTCCATGAATTCTATTTAAAGCGCATGGAGGGTCATTTGTAGGGTAATCCGTGCATGAGAGAAGCTTATGTAAATTTTCATTCTTTGATTAATAAATTGCCTGAAGTGGTCGCGTTGGCTCAGGCCGTAGACTGTTTCCCTCTTTGAGGGTTTTAATCACGTCAAAAATACTGGTGTATTAATCTGTGATCTGGTTGTGAGCGGTGTCCTTTTGGTGTTCTTTCTAAGGAACTTACCCTGTAAATTCGTACACATAGTTTCCCTTCATATGTATAAAAATCATCCTTTTGGCCTTGTTTTACCTTTTTAAAGCACAAACCCTTTTAAAGGCCTAAAATCCTTCTCAAATCCATTTGAAATCCTCCCAAGTGCCTTTGGAATCCTTCCAAGGCATGAATTCCTCCTTTTTGGGCCATCGGACCCCTTCCAATGCCTTATAAGCCATTTAACATGCCAAAGGAGACCCCTTCGAATTCATTTGCCTTGCTTTTTTATAAAAAATTGCTCCGATGTAAAAAGAGTCTTTTGGACCCCCTCCGATGCAATATCGCAGTCGGGAGGGAGGTCTTGTGTTGAAACAACAACATTTTTTGCATGTCCGATCAACAATGGTCGATGCGATATTGCTTATCAGCATATCGCAAATATTCGGGGTTATAAGGCATGGGTTATAATGGGACGCCGATCGCCGATACAGTGACCAAATCTCAGCCGTCCATCACCCCCGCCGATCCAATGGCCTGGATCATTTCGGCGATCGCCCGTTTCGGCGATCGCAATATGTAAAGGCTGTGCCCTCCACCCCGCCGATTGTCGAATCCCCGAATTAATCACAGCCATCCATTTTTGGGCCCCAGATCAACGGCCCATATTATATCGGTGATCACCCCATGTATATGGCTCCGACCAGCGGAGCCAAAATATTATAAAGGCGCGGCTTATAAAGTTTTCGGGTCCGTAAGGGCCCCTAGTGCAGCGAAAAGAAGGCTCCCGACGGGCCGGAGCCGAAATGGTATATAAATGCAGTGTTAAGGGTTTTCGGGTCCGCGGACCCGCTTCAATTGTAAATCCGCCGATATGCGGGTCCCGATGGCTCGGACCCGAAAAGAGATAAAGTGGGCCTGTAAAAGCATTTCGGGTCCGATGATTTCGGGGAGCTTATGTTTTGTTCCGCCGATTTGAATTCGCCGATGGGCCGGACCCGATCTCCATAAAGAAAGAGCCTATAAGCATTTCGGGTCCGCTTATCATTTTTATTAAAATCCGCCGAGTTGGGTTCGCCGATGGGCCGGACCCGATCTAAATCAAAAGGGAGCCTATAATGCATTTCGGGTCCGCGGGGTTCATCGCTCATTGGAGGCATTACAGTTTGGGATCCTCCGATCCGCCGATCGCCGATTTAGCGCCAGTCGTTGGATCTGCCTTCGCGCGATCCAACGGCCATGATTTAATAGAATGCACAGTGTTGCGGCAGTGCCAATTTTCAATGAAAATTCATGTTTTTTAAGCATTCGCGCGTTATAAGGAAAGGGGCATTTGTTAAAGTTTTGTTTATACAGCGCTCCCGCCCGCCACAACTGCAAAGGAACGATGCTTTCCTTGGCTATTTTGAAATCGCTTCATGCCCATAATACATCCAAACGCATGGTTTTGCCTCAGCAATCTATTAGCATGCATTTCTCCTCCGTTTCACAGCATTTTTTGAAGATTTAAGCATCATTTTTGATCGGCCAAGTGCCGATAGCATCCCAAAGGCCACGGAAGCATTTGCAGCAGTTATTCTTGCATTAAATTGGCAGATAAAGGGGCGATTAGACAGTTAAAGAGTATCAGAGAGAGAAAGTGGCCTGATTCAGTGTCAAAGTATATCAAAGGAAGCGACAAAGAGTATCAGATCAAAATATCAGCAGCCCGAAGCAGCAGAACATTAAAGAGGCCCCCATCAAAGTCAATAAAGCAGCTTAGAGCCATCAAAGCCCACCAGATCACAGTTATGAGCATTAAAGCCACTCTACAGCAGCAAAACCGCCTAGAGGGGCAATTCAAGTGTTTAAAGCCCAGATTTTGCAGAGACAGTGTACAAAGACACATATGAGCAGCGCAACAAGTTCCAAGGCACAGTTATTGCAGAAGTGCCAGCGCATTGCTCAAAAGACCAATAATTTATTCATTCTTATGGCTGCAGTCCCTGCGCAGCTGGTAGATAGGCATTCTTTCATTTGTTTGCAATAAATGTTAGGTTAGAAGCATTCATTTCTCCAGATCTGCTGTCAGATCCGCTGTTGTAGATATTTTGTAGATATTTTCTCTATTTATACCACCCTCTGGATAGTGTAAAGGGTTGGTTGGTTGTATTTCTCATTCCAGACTTGCGCTATAAGCTTAAGAACTTTTGTAATCAAAGATTGCTGGAATATTTGGATCTGAACTGGCTGGTTGTGCTTTCAATGGCCGAAGAGCTTGATATGGAATTCTCGTGCTTGCTCATGGTACAATAAGTCTTTCCTCCCTCTATTGTCAGCTTATATGTATTTGTATCATCTATATATCATAATCTAAGTTGCAGGAAGAAGGAATAGTTCAAAAATGGTTTTCATGCCCTCTGTGCTCAATTCTTGTAACTTTTCTATGTTTTCCTCCGAATTAGTGATGAATATGCATACTTAATTGATCATGTTTAAGCTATTTCCTTCACATATGAATGTTGTTTAGGAATCCTTCATTGCTCCTATATAGTCTTCATCCACTTTCCCTCTTTGGCTGGATGAGAGATCCTTAATTGCCTCTCATCCCCTAACTTCCATTTCATCCTTGTTCCAGCATTGAATCATTGTGCCATGCATAGCTATCCTGCTCCATATTCCCCTCTTCTGCCAAGGAAAACACACCCTTCAGTTCACATTCATAGACTCGATGCCCAATGGTTTGAACTTCTTACACTTTGCATGCCAACTCTACTTGAATAGATCAACCATCCCACCAAACTCAAACAAAACCCATGTGCATCATATCTAGCCTAAAATCATCCCTTAAACAAAGCTAAATCCTAAAGAGACAGCCCTCTCTGACTGCATGTAGGCTAGACCTGCAGTCCAAAGATTGGTTTGTGGTTACCTCGGCCGTATCCCTTTGGGAGTCAAAAGGGACAACCTGAGTGATAACATAATGGCGACTCCACTAGGGACCTGAAATCATTTGTTTATTACTGTGTACCCCCAATTTTGATTAGTTTGCCTTGTTTTCTGGAGAAAGTGTCCCTTTTTCTTCAGAGCTTCTCATGTTTAGCTCTGATCTGTGACGGTGGACAGAGATCAGGCACTTCAAGGTTAATTCACCCACCTGGTGACTCCACTCAGAATAAAGAATCCACTGGAGAAATGAACCCAAAAGAGATATATGAGCAGATCAGGCTTTTGACCTGGATTACTATCCAAGAGGTCATGTTTTTTCTCCATAAAGTTTTGCTGTGTATATTGTATTTTAAAGACGATTCTATATCAGATTTTTATGATTTTCCTTTGGAAAATGTTGTTGAAAAGCGTCCTTGCACATTAGAGCAGCAGTCTTCAAATGCTGTTGAAGATCATCATACAGCCAAGGAGGAACCAAAAATAGAGCCCAGTCTTACAGTTCCTGTATATACTCTTGTTTCTCGTAAAGTTCCTGATAGATATAAGCCTCTCATTTTGCCTCCTATGCTTAATCCTCTGCCTGAAAATCATCCTGAGTATCTCCCTAGATTTGATGGAGAGTATGGTATTACTGCCCAGAAACATATCCAGGATTTTGAAGACTATCTTAATATCTTTGAAGTGGAAGAGGAAGATGTTAGTCTTAGACTGTTTTCCCTTTCTTTGCAAGGCGAAGTTAGGACTTGGTTTAAAGCATTGCCTGAGGCCAGCATCTCTAATCTTCAGCAGTGTTCCAAGCTCTTCCTTGATAGATGGATGATTAAAATCAATTTCCTCTCACTCATCGAAGAATATAATCAGTTAGAAAGGCGTCCAAATGAATCTGTTCAGCAATTTTTTGATCGATTCAGTCAAGTTTATCTTTCTATGCCTTTGAATATAAGACCTCCCCCTGATTTAGCTCTATTGCAATATCCAAGAGCTTTTGACCCAGAGATGGAATTCCGTTTGAGAGAAATATGCCCGTCCACTTTGAAACAAATGCAGGACATAGCAGTGGGCGTGGAGGCAAATCTGAAGATGAGGGAAAAACAGCGCAAGACAGAGCAAGAAGAAAGACTTCATAACGTGTTACAAAAGTCAGAGGAAATGATGCAGTTGATCACAATGAAAGTTGAATGCTTAGAGCACAAGAACACATCTGTTGTGCAAGAGGAAAGTAGTGACATTCACGAAAAAACCTACCACAAATCAGATGACATATTCATACAGCCTAATGTGAAGGAGCAATCTCCTTATATACTATGTGAATATGGCAGCTTCTCTTCTTTCAACTGCTTGCCAAAATATGATGAGTATGATGATTATTATGAGCCTAACGACCAAATCAGCCTTGCAGAGGAATCAGATCCTATTTTGGCAGGAAGCAAAGTTCAGGCTCAGTAACTTGAATGTAATGATTAGCTTGCCCAATTCAGCTATGAAGTAAAGGAGGAAAGCGTAGAAAATTTTGATATCAACGAAGGAACTTTACCTTTCTGTTTTGAATCTTTTCAATTTATTAAGGAGAACTATCATGCAATTAATAAGCATTTGTCAGCAAGTCTTGTTATTGACTGCCTGGAGGATGATCAAAATATTGTTCCAGATGCATCGCCTCTAGTTTTGCAGCCCCGAAGAGCCATCGAATATCAGATTGAGGAAGACTCGGCAGCAGCACCTGAGCAAATAAATCGATTCCCTTCCCTGCCGCTTTGTTTTCAGCCATCTCAGGTATTTGAAGAAGAAGAGGAGCAGCCTGCGCAGATCAGTCAGGTTCCAAATGAGCCTGTATGTAATAAAGTGCAGCCACCTTTGCAAGTTTTGAATGACCCATCTACTGGCAGGCAGAATAATGAAAGAGATCAGCGCTCTTCTCCATTAGCAGGCTGCAAGGCTCAGTATCAAGTTGTTAATGATTTCTCTATTTCAAAGCATGATAGTTGTCCCAAACTTTTGTACAGTTCTTTATTTCGGCCCAGCAATTGTATATATATGTTGCAGGACAGTTTTGTACAGTGTTTAAACATAGCGAAGGAGGTCAGTAGCTTCCTGATCTTCTCAAAGATTAACAAAGCCATATCAAATTGCAAGATCTCAGTTGGTCTCACCAGCAAGCACAAGCAGCAAAGCCCACTCATGTTTTTATTGCTTAAGTGGCTGCATTGGCTATTTCACTTCACCTAACAGCAAAGTAAGTGCTGGTTAGGGTAGGTAGGTAGGTAGGATCAATAAGGCAGCCAGCCAAGGGAATTTTGTAGAACACAGCAACAATTGAATACAAGGCAGTCTGACCTACTGTTCTTGGCTTTTCACAAGGAAAAGCCATCCCTAAGTGGAGCCACTGTTAGCCTCCTACTGCAGCAGGTTAATCATCTTTCATGATCGACATTTTTACATGCCAAATATGTCGTTCTGTGCATGCTGCAATGCTCCATATTTGCTACAGATGGCCAAAGAACTGTCCATGAAAGCTTGATAGTCGAAATGCCACTGCTGTGTTCCAATTTTTGGTAAGCAATTCATTTTTGGTTTGAGGCAGTTTTTCAGTTGGAGGACTTCAAGCGAGGCATGTCTAACTCCTCCCTTCTTACTTTTTCCCCATGTCACTCACTAACTTCCCCTAAAGAGGTCAAGATCTGCTCGATACCTCTTAGTTTCATCATTCTCCATATCATTTGCGTTGGTGAAGATCTACTTCACTCAAGGAATGTTCACACTTCTTCTATCAGTCATTTTCCCCCATTTGATAGCCTAAGACATCATACTTAGCGCTTTTCTCATCATTGTCATATTAACTATTAAATTTACTATGTAGCTCCCTATCTATTTCCCCTTCCCCTACTAAAGCTATGTATATTACTCCCCTATATACTTATCCTCTCCCCCTGGTTGAAAGATAACCATATACATCCTCGGGAATTGCTAAGTTTATCAGAAACTCAGCAAGAACCCACACTGCCCTCTTCTAACCATCTCCCAAATGCATAAGGACTCATTCCTTTGCATAGTTTCCCTTCATATGTATAAAAATCATCCTTTTGGCCTTGTTTTACCTTTTTAAGGCACAAACCCTTTTAAAGGCCTAAAATCCTTCTCAAATCCATTTGAAATCCTCCCAAGTGCCTTTGGAATCCTTCCAAGGCATGAATTCCTCCTTTTTGGGCCATCGGACCCCTTCCGATGCCTTATAAGCCATTTAACATGCCAAAGGAGACCCATCCGAATTCATTTGCCTTGCCTTTTTTAATAATAAATTGCTCTGATGTAAAAAAGAGTCTTTTGGACCCCCTCCGATGCAATATCGTAGTCGGCAGGGAGGTCTTGTGTTGAAACAACAACATTTTTTGAATGTCCGATCAACAATGGTCGATGCGATATCACTTATCGGCATATCGCAAATATTCGGGGTTATAAGGCATGGGTTATAATGGGCCGCCGATCGCCGATACAGCGACCAAATCTCAGCCGTCCATCACCCCCGCCGATCCAATGGCCCGGATCATTTCGGCGATCACCCATTTCGGCGATCGCCCATTTCGGCGATCGCAATATGTAAAGGTTGTGCCCTCCACCCCGCCGATTGCCGAATCCCCGAATTAATCACAACCATCAATTTTTGGGCCCCAGATCAACGGCCCATATTATATCGGCGATCACCCCATGTATATGGCTCCGACCAGCGGAGCCGAAATATTATAAAGGCGCGGCTTATAAAGTTTTCGGGTTCGTAAGGGCCCCTAGTGCAGCGAAAAGAAGGCTCCCGACGGGCCGGAGCCGAAATGGTATATAAATGCAGTGTTAAGGGTTTTTGGGTCCGTGGACCTGCTTCTATTGTAAATCCGCCGATATGCGGGTCCCGATGGCTCGGACCCAAAAAGAGATAAAGTGGGCCTATAAAAGCATTTCGGGTTCGATGATTTCGGGGAGCTTATGTTTTGTTCCACCGATTTGAATTCGCCGATGGGCCGGACCCGATCTCCATAAAAAGAAAGAGCCTATAAGCATTTCGGGTCCGCTTATCATTTTATTGAAATCCGCCGAGTTGGGTTCGCCGATGGGCTGGACCTGATCTAAATCAAAAGGGAGCCTATAATGCATTTCGGGTCTGCGGGGTTCATCACTCATCGGAGGCATTACGGTTTGGGATCCGCCGATCCGCCGATCGCCGATTTAGCGCCAGTCGTTGGATATGCCTTCGCGCGATCCAACGTCCTTGATTTAATAGAATGCACAGTGTTGCGGCAGTGCCAATTTTCAATGAAAATTCATGTTTTTTTAAGCATTCGCGCGTTATAAGGAAAGGGGCATTTGTTAAAGTTTTGTTTATACAGCGCTCCCGCCCGCCACAACTGCAAAGGAATGATGCTTTCCTTGGCTGTTTTGAAATCGCTTCATGCCCGTAATACATCCAAATGCATGGTTTTGCCTCAATAATCTATTAGCATGCATTTCTCCTCCGTTTCGCAGCATTTTTTGAAGATTTAAGCATCATTTTTGATCGGCTAAGTGCCGATAGCATCCCAAAGGCCACGGAAGCATTTGCAGCAGTTATTCTTGCATTAAATTGGCAGATAAAGGGGCGATTAGACAGTTAAAGAGTATCAGAGAGAGAAAGTGGCCTGATTCAGTGTCAAAGTATATCAAAGGAAGCGGCAAAGAGTATCAGATCAAAATATCAGCAGCCCGAAGCAGCAGAACATTAAAGAGTCCCCCATCAAATTCAATAAAGCAGCTCAGAGCCATCAAAGTCCACCAGATCACAGTTATGAGCATTAAAGCCACTCTACAGCAGCAGAACCGCCTAGAGGGGCAATTCAAGTGTTTAAAGCCCAGATTTTGTAGAGACAGTGTACAAAGACCCATATGAGCAGCGCAGCAAGTCCCAAGGCACATTTATTGCATAAGTGCCAGCACATTGCTCAAAAGACCAATAATTTATTCGTTCTTATGGCTGCAGTCCTTGCGCAGCTGCTAGATAGGCATTCTTTCATTTATTTGCAATAAATGTTAGGTTAGAAGCATTCATTTCTCCAGATCTGCTATCAGATCTGCTGTTGTAGATATTTTGTAGATATTTTCTCTATTTATACCACCCTCTGGATAGTGTAAAGGGTTGGTTGGTTGTATTTCTCATTCCAGACTTGCGCTATAAGCTTAAGAACTTCTGTAATCAAAGATTGCTAGAATATTTGCATCTGAACTGGCTGGTTGTGCTTTCAATGGCTGAAGAGCTTGATATGGAATTCTCGTGCTTGCTCATGGTCCAATAAGTCTTTCCTCCCTCTGTTGTTAGCTTATATGTATTTGTATCATCTATATATCATAATCTAAGTTGCAGGAAGAAGGAATAGTTCAGAAATGGTTTTCATGCCCTCTCTGCTCAATTCTTGTAACTTTTCTATGTTTTCCTCCGAATTAGTGATGAATATGCATACTTAATTGATCATGTTTAAGCTATTTCCTTCACATATGAATGTTGTTTATGAATCCTTCATTGCTCCTATATAGTCTTCATCCACTTTCCCTCTTTGGCTGGATGAGAGATCCTTAATTGCCTCTCATCCCCTAATCTCCATTTCATCCTTGTTCCAGCATTTAATCATTGTGCCATGCATAGCTATCCTGCTCCATATTCCCCTCTTCTGCCAAGGAAAACACACCCTTCAGTTCACATTCATAGACTCGATGCCCAATGGTTTGAACTTCTTACACTTTGCATGCCAACTCTGCTTGAATAGATCAACCATCCCACCAAACTCAAACAAAACCCATGTGCATCATATCTAGCCTAAAATCATCCCTTAAACAAAGCTAAATCCTAAATAGAGAGCCCTCTCTGACTGCAGGTAGGCTAGGACCTGCAGTCCAAAGATTGGTTTGTGGTTACCTCGGCCGTATCCCTTTGGGAGTCAAAAGGGACAACTTGAGTGATAACAATTCCCACCAAATCTATCCCTCCGCTATCCACTTCATCAAAATATCTCTTGCCATCTCCTCCACCACTTATTGATTCATGATAGCCAAATTTTGCAATTAATTCCCACAAACATTCAACAAGCATGTTAAACACTCAGGTCATTAAAATCATCAATGAATATTTGAATTTTCTCTAAAAGCAGAGTTTGCCCAAATTTTCCGATCATTTTCCCAAGTTTGCAATGTTCGTAGAAAAATTCAGCAATAAATGAACTTCCTAGTATACATTGGCACTTCTCCCACCATCTTCAATCTTCCTGTTATTCCAATTTTCCTATTTTATGTTCAACCTCAAAATGAGTACTTCTAAAGGAAAATTTTGTCACAAAATGAGAACCCCATTCTTCCTACTGTCTTGAGTTTATATGAGCTATCATTTGTAGACTTATATTTCAAGATTGTAGAGACCAGATGTGATTTTTATTTGTATGAATTACATAATTAGGCTTTTCAAAAGTTTGAAGATGCTAGTGATGATTTTAGTTTTTGGGAATCCATGTTACCCCAATTTGTTTTTCCTTAGAATCATCATTTCCCGAGTTTGTCTCCTGGTGCGAAAGCAAATATTTACCCAGTGAGAGAGTAGTGGTAGCGAGAAATGGTAAATTTTTGTTTTATATAACACCAAAGTCTATTCTTCAAGATTTACAAATAAATCTGCCAAGTTCCTTGAATTCGTTTGTAGTTGACTCATTAATGGAAATTTATCAAAATCTTACATTTTAAGTGAGAACCTATATTTTTTATTTAGTTTAACCAGAAGGACATGAATTGTTGCGTCATAATCTACCTTATTCCTCAGCCATATTTCCTGAAATTTCTAGGAAAATAATTTCCATGGTTTGTTTTCTTTTAGGTTATCAAAGTGATGAATGGGTTGATGGAATTTTTCTAGGATTCCTGACTGTCTTTTCATCTAGGAAAAAAACTTTTGTCCTATTCAATTTTAGCCAGTTTATCTCAGATAATATTCAGGAGCAACGCTTAAAATTTAGTGCAAAAAGAGCCGTCAAACATCAATATGTATTAGTTTACATGTTCTTAGACCATCAATATGAGAGGTTTAATATGTCACTATAGAATCTCGATTCACAGGAGAGACCACAATTTTTTATTCACTGCACTTCATTAGTCATAAAGAATTCAAAAGAGTATTCTGATTAATGATTTTGTTAACCAATTTATGTATTTATCACTTTGTCTTCTTAGTAGTGATGTATTGCCAATGATTTCAACTTAAATTAAGATAATTTTACATTTAAGCGAGCAAAAAAAGGTAGGATATTGGCAACTATACCATAGCTTCAAAGAGATCAAGATTTATGGTTGTGAATTTTCACCTTATAAGATACAAATATTTCTTCCAATGAGGATTTTTGCTTTGGCATTTATAAAGAAGAGCCTACATGTAGATGAAGTTCATTTTGTGTCCAACAAACAAAAAGCTCAGTTTAAATTAGAAGCTCAAATTGGCCCCTTCATAGAAAATTCCAGAGCAGCTGATAAAGAGGAAGAAAATTTGTTAATTCAAATGAAGCTTAAAATGAGGTTTAGTTGGCCTTATGATCATTTGGGAATAATTTCAGCTATCAAAACTGAGTAGAAGTTAGCTCCTTATATTCATTTTTCAGAAACAGAAATTGAACAGTATGATAATCAAGAGGCTTGGGAACAAAAAACAATTAGGAAGTTGAAGAACAACTGTCAAGTCAAACAACATGGAAACATATCTTCCAAAATAAAAGGAATTAAAAAGAACAAGTGAAAGAATTTCTCCTCGCATTTGAGGGTCTAAGTCAATAGAGTTTAGAATTTTCAAAAGAATAAATATCAAGGAAACAAAAGAAGAATCATCTATAGCTAGGAATAAATAGGTTTTGACTACAATGACGGTGTTAAGCGATCCTTTGTTTACTCTACATCATATGGAAGAAAGAACAACTGATACATCCACTTCTCCTTCTTCTAGTGGTCAAAGCACTTTTGCTAAATTCAGAGAAATGAAGAAAAATAATGGGCTTCTAAAAACTACTACATATTCTTAGTTTTGGAAACAAATATCCTTTTCCCAAAACATATTTTATTTGCAGTAGATGATGATAGGGGGAAGTTTCAATTGGCATTGCTTGAGCCAAAAGTTCTAGTCCCAAAGACTGTAGAGGATTACAATTTTTTTTTTATTTCCTTTTGATACTAAAAAAATTCACCATTTTGAGCAGATAGATCTACATAAGCAGGCAGGTGAAATGATCTACTCTTCTCTAACAAGTTATGCTATGGTTGTTTCAAGATTACAAACTTCTTTGAATAACATTCATTCTCAGTTGAAGTTAGAAAATATATCATCATTAGAAAAATATACAAGGATAAGAGCTTTAGAAGTTATTGTTATCAAATTAGGATTGGATCCTAACGATGTTGATGTAGCTTAGGGGATCATAAGAAAAGAAATGCATATATTTAAGCATTGAAAAACAAATTAAGCTTAACAATAATAGAGCATCCTCAAGCTCAAGAAGTGGGATAAATTGAGAAAGAAAAGGAAAACATGTGTATGATTGTGAAGGAGAATTTGCAAATAAAAAAAATGAAGGGAGAGATGGAAAAATTATTAAAGGAGAAGGAGCAATATGTTAGTGCAAGAGTATCAACAATGGAGACAAGATAAACAAGTCATGCTTCAACAAAACAATTATCCAAAGCAATGGATGTTCTATGTTTGAGAAAATTTGTAGAAATCGAAAAATTGAAGGCATCATTGCAAAAGGAAAAGGAAAATAAAAATAAAAGCAGACAATGCATAAATTTCATAAGTGCATAATAATTTCAAGCTTACAAAGTAGTTTGAAAAATATTTAGATGAGTTAGTTAGTGCACAAAATTTATCAAAAGCTAAAGAGTGGATTTGGATAGACATAAATTCTATAGTTTCTGATTAATGGTATTTATAGAAATAATTCTTGAACAAGAACAACTCTTCGATAAATCTAAAGGGCCATTTAAGATATCAAAGCAAAGTTGGATCATATACCTAGAGAGGCAACTAGAATCATAAAAGTCTTCAATTTAAAAAATAGGGAGGAGCTAGAAGAAATGGGAATTGAACATAGAACAAATGCAGTCCCTGAAGTGAGGAAAGAATTGACTAAGATGGATTTAATGCTACAATTGGAGAAAAAATGTAAAAACTTAGAAGTTCAAATCAAGAGTTTTCATAAAAAAGTCTCTATTCTTCAACAGAAAGGACTCCCATTATTGAGGGATTCTCATGGTCAATTGATTTAGCATGAAAGATATCAACAAAGACTACATGTTTTAGCAACAAACAAATTAAAATTCACCAAAATTAATGGAATTATTAGTGGTAAAATTTTTCTTCAAGGTATAGCTGATGATTTGTTTATTTCACATGACATTCATAATCTTTTTGTCACTAAAATAACTTTTGAAAACTATAGGAAGGTAGATGAAGCGTACAGAAAGAGGATAAAGTTTTCATGCCCATATCATGATCAGTGGGATTAGTTGAACAAGAAATAGGTTTCGGGGCAATACTTCAGCAAGGAGAAGAAACTTCAAGAGTACAATCATTAGAATGCAGATTTAAAGCTAGCAGTTAGCAACAAGGTCCTCGAATAGTGTGCAGTTTTACTCCAATAGTTCGAGGACTTCTATTTTGAGTTATTCTGATTAGGATTATCCAAATTATATTGGATAAACATTTAATTTTTCATAAAAAAAGTTGTAATAAGCTAGAGATTTTTATAAAAATTCTATATATACTTTGTAATTTGAAGTAAGAAGGGTTGATACGTGAAGCATATTTTTGGAGTGATATCACTGTAATATTTTCATCTTGAAGATAATAAAAAAATTATGGTTTCCATTTATGTATCACTTGTGTGCACGTGAGCATTTTTAGTGACCTTCATAGTCCATTTCTACATATTTTTTAGATAGTGTAGGACATCAGGAAGGGTGGGACTGAATATCAGCCTCCTCGACATCCCTATGTAAGGCCATTTTCTATATTTTGTTATAATTAAACAATCTATTTAATTTGATACTCAAAAATTAATACATTATTGCTTCTATGATATACTTAAATGTAACTACCCCTCCCACATTTACCCACTTTCACTGGCCTATCGAGGTAAACATGAACCGAGGGCTACTATGACAAGACTCGATCTCCTAAGTACATTTAAGGAAGTGGAATCAATAAACTAGAACCATACTGACCTTCCACATGAGCTACAACACACCCACGAGCCAAAATACCACTCCCATTGCTCAAACGTTGAGCTAGAATGTTTTTTCGATGATCTAGGCTCTAAACCACATGCATGACAAGGCCACAATGCAGTTGAGGGCCTTCATCCGCATGCACAAGCCTACCAGGGTGAAATTATGACCCAAATTCCTTAGTTGAGAGGGTGTGGGCCTGGATTCTAAGCATAAATTCTTGGTTAGTTTCCAAATCATTGCCCAAAACATCCTAAGACTTTCCAGAATGATAAGTAACTCAATTTCAAGGCTAAAAAGACAAACTGGAATCATAAAATTGACCTAACCAGGCCTAACCATGATAGTGATTTTGTCAAATGTATTAAGAACATGTAATATACAAGTCATGAATGCATATCTGAATATAGGGATCTGATACTTATCTGAGAATCATCAAGAAGGTCTAATGCCCTCTCATAATAGTTGCAACAACCTTTTTTAGCTCATGCATTCAATAAGCATTCATCAACTTATCAAAACATATCAAGAGCCATAGTTAGAACTTGTATGAAGCCATGCTTATAACCAACATATAACTAGAATAATAACCATGATAGAACATGCATCAAAGCCACATAATAACAAGTACAAGTCCTCATGAAATACAATCAGAGAGAGCTCTTATTAACATATGCAAAATCCAACCAAGTCAGGTACTTCCACGTACCAACTAACCATATATTAGGTTGAGCTAAATATTTATTTTATCCAATCAATCTTGTGCCATATTCTAAGCATGAATGTGGGAAGAAAAAAAATACGAGGGATACCTGGAGATTAAACCACATCTACTCTCATGCTCTCACTATCTCGCCAAAACTAGTCAAGAGATCACCTAAGAAAACCAATACATAAATAACCATGGAGTTTTGGATATTAAACCTCCTCCACCCTCAGGCTTTACTGCAATTCTGCCAAAAATGGTCAAGGGATTACTAGGCCCAAAACAAGCTTGGATGCCTCAAAATTTCTTCACCAATACCTTGAGGAATTTTCCTACCTCCACCCTCAGGCTTTACCATAACGCTGCCAAAACTGGTCAAGGGATTTCTATTCCCTATGGAAATTTTCCTGAGACCACCTCACCCAGTTCTAAAATCATCCGACAATCCAAAGCTCAACGAAGTAAAAGAACCCCATCACACCATGGAAATCTAGAAATGGCAAGGAAAAGTTGAAACCACTATCACACTTAGAGAAACCCATGCCCATGACAACAAGAGAACAATATACACACATGCATGTACCACACACGCATAAACCAGATAGAAAACCACACATGCAACCTATTACCTGCAAGTATTCTTGCTGAAGCTACTTGATTCAAATTTCTTTGCTTGTCCCTTGCTTTCCCTGCCCTTCCTTTTCATTCCTTATCCTTCTTTCTGCAATGCTATAGTGCTCCAATAATTCTCTAAGTGTGAAAGAGTATGAGAGAATAGAGAGAGATCCAAGATAAAATTGAAAAAATGTTGTGAGCTGATCCTCATAGGCCTTTTTATCATTGAGGCCTCTATTTTATTCATTTTCCTCTATTTCTCCTTCAATTTTCCTCTCATGTAAATTTGTGACCTTTCATCTTCCTTTTCTCCTAATTCCCTTTATTTTCATAAATAAAAATACCAATTGATGTCTCTTTCCTTTTTCAATGCCTTTGTTAATTTCCTTAGCCATAATAACCAAAAGTGATAGCCATTAGGATGTTTTTCCCAACATTCAGTTTGGAATAAGTGTCCCATCACCTTGGTATTATTTCTCCTTTATTAACTTTATTACATGAAATTTTAACTTGGGGCTGTTATAGAACCCTCCCCCTTAGGGGAACACCTTCCTTGGTTTTCTATGACACGTATGACCAACAAAACCATTGAAAACAAAAATATATTTCCCATGGAGCTTTATAACTTAGCCCAATTCAGTATTTACATTGATCATCCTACTAAAAATAAAAACCAACATGAAAAACATGACAACATGAAAACCATATTGCTCATTGGAGCTTTATAACACAACTCATTGCGGTATTTACAACAAAAATCATACTTGAATATATACATATAGAAAAACCACTTTACCTCAACTGACAAACAATGAAGGATACAGAGCCCACATCTAATCAACCATCTACCATGTAGCTTCATTTGGCCCAAAGTGTTTCCACTGCATTTTAACTCACTCAATCGCTCAGTTCGGAAGCATGAGTTGTTTCCGCTGCAATATGCACTGAGGTTCCAACTGAAATTATCCTTCTAGCTCCACCTGCAATACATACCATTCAGTCACATGATCAACATCCTTTACATATAATTTAAGTAATGAAAAATAAAAAACATCATGGATATTCACTGTCAGTAGTAGTGCAAGTCTGTAGGCCACTGGTCAAATCCTCTCAAGGATCTCGAAAGGCCTGCAATGCTGAGGTTGTTGGGTCCCTATATTACTAGTGATTACCCAATTACTATTGTAGTTGTACCCCTTATTAATATTGTTGTGCCCCTATTATCCCCATATTGTTATTATTGTGCCCCATAGAATCCCTCTATTGTTATTTTTGTGGCTTTATATTATTATTGTTAGGTCGGTTGGGTTATATTGTGACTCCTTACACTCCTATATATAGAAAGGAGGTTTTGTTATTTGAATCATCCAAGAATTGTTCATTTATGTAATGTAAAGGAGGTTTCTCCCTCGAAGAGGCTAAATTCTAAGGTGTTGATCTATCTTTTCTATTTTTTTCTTGAGCTGGTTTCATAACATTTGGTATCAGAGCTTTGGATTCTAGGGTTTCGCTGCTCCAAATAGGTCATCGTGGAATTTTTGCTATAACTTTTTTTTCTGCGACGTTTCAGAAGTTGCAAAAAAAACCCATTTGAGAAGAAATCGCGCTGAACCTTGGGTCCGAATTTCAGAGATGTTAGTGCTATATTTGCGGAGATATGATCTGAGGAAATTGGTATTTTTGCAGACTCCTGAATTACATTCCAAACAGGTGACCTGGGGAAAAGCGTCATAACTTTCTCTCTGGATATCAGATTGAAATTTCATAAGAAGGTACAGAAAGAGGACGCACCGTAGTTTTTTGTATGCATTTTTAAGATCCAAAGGTCGAAACAGTGACTCATGGCTCGTCGTACAAGTTCGCTCTACTAAACTAGTCTATAATCAAGTCACTATGGGAGATTTTGCATAACTATTCCTTGGAGAATCTAATTTGGGTCAGACTTGTGGCATTGGAAAGAGGACACAGAGGGCTACTCCAGGTCACAAATTCAGATCTAGATGATTGGAAGTATAGAGATACATTAGAGGCAATATCGAGCTCCTACAAAGTGAAAAAAGGTGTAGATTTTCTTAAATTTTTGCTTAAGCTTGGTTTGAAAATTTATTTTGAAGGAATTCAAAGGGCATAGTAGAGCATTATTATCGGTAACTGATGCCCTGAGGAAAGAAAATGCAAACACCTAGTAAGGAACCTGAAGGCTCTAGCATGACTCATGAAGAAGAGGAAGAAATGCAACATGATATATCAAAATTACATGACCAAGTGCAACAACTGTCCCCTGCACAAAAAGGAACAGAATCTAATATGGATGGTTTAAAGAAAGGCGTAGAAGCTAAGATGGATTGTTTAAAGAAAGATGTAGAAGCTAAGATGAATGACGTGGAAGCTAAGACGGATGATTTGAAGATAGATTTGAAGACAGACATGGAAGAATTGAAGATAAATATGAATAAGTTGCTACAAGAAAGGGTCACTAATGGTGAAAGGGTAGTAAAGGAAACTCATGATGAGAACAAAAGAAATGTTAGTCATGATTCCATAGACTCTGATGTTGGATCAAAGACCCACCATATTCCAAAAATCGATATGAGGAAGTTTGATGGCAAGGATCCCGCAACATGGATATTACAGATGGAGCAATTTTTCGATCTCAATAATGTGCAAAACACACAAAAGGTACGTATTGCAACTTTATATTTGGAACCAAATCAGTTTGTATGGTATCAATGGCTTTGCTCTCGTAAACATTTTATCACTTGGGCAATTTTTACGGAAGAATTGATAGCACATCATGAGGATACAAAAAGCAACACTTTTTTTAGCCAATTGATAAGTCTCAAACAAAAGGGTTCAATAATGGAGGACATTGAGGAGTTCCAAAAATTGAACATAAGGGTAAAAGATATTCCAGAGGAGCATAGGATTGATGTGTTCATAGGGTCTTTAAAGGATAATATCCAACATGATGTTCGCCTTTGTGAACCTGATTCATTAGAGAAGGCATTCAGGTTAGCAAGAAAAATGGAAAGCAAAATTATGGAAACCAGGAAGCATACTGTTAGCGCTTGAAATTTCACCTCAGGCTGAGAAAGGTAAACCTCAAGGCAACATCAAATCACTTAGCCTCGTAGCTAGCCCTATGGGGCGGGAGAGGGCTCTCTCCAGTCTATCTCAATAAAGATCTTCAATGGGCGAGATAACCAATAGGGTAACACTGATTTTAGGCTAGTAAACTGATGGTTGATTTGGAATTTTTAGGGTTTTTGGTGGCAAATTGAGGAGTGGCAATTTTGGGTGCGGGGATAGGACACAGTTTCTGCAGGGGGTTCTTTGGGGCGAGATAGGATACAGTATTGATGCCTTAGATTGAGGTGAATGGATGAGAAAGATAGGTGAGGAGCTAAGGAGAGCAAACAAGAACTTTGAATTCTCCTTAAACAGCAGAAAACATTGAAATTAAACAAACTTAAAAGCAGAGCATGACAATCATGAATTCTACTTTAACACTTCATTTATTTAATGTGCAGAAGGAAAAGTAAGGAAATGATTCACATAACACACTTACAAGTACATAGAGAAACACAACATCAATACATGTAACCACAAGAATCCCAAAAAGGACTGCAAAACCTTGGTCTTCCTTAGCCAAAAATTGCAGAGATACAGTGAATAATACAATGATAGATTTTCCCTCAAGAGTCCAACCATGAAAATGAGAAAGAGAGTACATAATATAGATCATATAACATCTTTCCCTGCCTCTAGGGGTCGAGCTCACTATCCTAGGAGCTGTTTCAACCAATTCTAAACTAAGCACTAAAAACTAGACAGTCAAAACAACTTGCCTCTATAAACTAGGAAACCAATTCATTCATTTAATTTTCACCTATCTCATGAATGAATCTTCCAGAAGAGATAAATAAGTGTAAAAGTGTCATAAATTTACATCATTTACAACAAGAAGGATAAAAATCAACTCCAAAAAGTCACACAGTCAAAACTGCGTTTTGCTGAGCTGTAGGCTGAAATCCTGAGCAATTTGCCTGACGGGTCGCGTGCCTTTGATAGAACTTTTGGGGCACTTTCAGGTGTCCAAATGAGGCAAGCGTAGGCTTTTTGGAACGGTCTATGAGTCTACTTTCCAACCCAACTGGAATTTCTGAATTGGGTTGTCATTTGCCCCTCCAAAATTGCAATCTCCCAAGACTGCTTTCTGTGTGTCAAAAATGTGGCAGAAAGTCATTTTTTGCTTGTTTTTTGACTTTCTGGAGGCCCAAAACTTCATAAAATCTCTTGGAAATGGGTGATCATGTGTAACTTTTCATGCCAAATCTAGAAATGCTGAGTTTTTTGAAAATAGAGTTGCCAAGTGAAAGGGTCGCGCGGGGGGTGAGACCCGTCAAGCGGAAAAACCTGTTTTTTGCCTTAACAACCAAAAATCACCCAAAATGCTCAAAATTTCTTGGAATTTGTGCTGGGGCTGAGCTATTTAGTGCCATGCTCCTTCAAGGAAGCCTCGGCCAAGATGTGGAGGGGATCGGGCCCTTTTCTCCGTTTTTGTGCTTTGACCAACCGCCTTTGGAGCACCTTCATCTTTGCCTTGCACACGTGCATCTGTGCCCAATAATGATTCTTCATGTTTCTCAGCAATTTCTTATCTTGGTTGGCTTTAGCCAACAGCCTCTCTAAATGAGCATTGAGCCGGATAAGCATAGCCTCTTGCTCAACTGTCACTAAATCACCGGGTCTTCTTCGATTCAAGTTGCGGTCACTACGAATCCTCCACAACTCATCAAGAGTTTGCTCATCCTCCAACTGCTTGTTGCGCTGTTCTAGATATGAGATTGTCCATAGTGCCCCTTCTAATCTCTTCTGCAATGCATCATTTTCAGCTCTAAGGTGCTGAATGGTCTCCTTTGACTCTAGGCTAGGAGAACTGACATCAAGATCAACAAGCTCTATATCTGGAACACTTGATGGCCCCTCATCAATCCTGGGCTGTTTGCCCCTCTCTGATACCTGTGTTGGTGTCGGAGACGAGGCCCCTTCCACCTGGTGTGGAGATAACACTCGTGGTGCTGATGAAGAAGGCGAGACCCCTTCCACCTTTGTGAGGCCTCCTATGTATCTCAAACTCTGAAGCTGATGCATGGTCATCACTTTGCTCATAATTGGTTTCGGTTTCTGACATTGTTTTAAGAGCAAAGTGGCTGAAATGTACTGCTGTTTCTGCTTTGTAAACTGCTGATTAAAATGTTGTTTCAAGGGGACAAGGAGCACGAGGGAAATGTTAGGGGAGGGATACTTTAAAGGGAAAACGGGAATAATAATAAAACAGGGAGTTTAGGGGAAGAATTATTGCATATACATCATTATACAATTTGATTTACAAGGATATTATGAGAGGTAGGGTTAGGGTTTAATTTTTCTTTCTTAGGGAAGAGGGGTAGGGTTTAGGGCTCTTCACAAATTTGGAAGGGAAATTTACATAGAATGATAAGGAATATGAAATGGGAGATGGGAAAAATTGATAACAATGGGATACCTCAAAACAACATCATAAACCCTAGCAATTTTTACAACTTCAAACCAAAGCACAATGGAGTTTTTCACTTGCAAATGGAGACTTTTACAAATACAATCATGACTTTCTTGAACTGTAGCAAGCAATAATTTTTCATGATGGAAGGCCTACCTTGCAAAATTTGGCAATTCGTGGTTCCTTGGCAAGTTTGTTGGCTGTTTTTGCAGAGAGAGCGTTGATGGGTCACGCGCCTCTGACGGGTCGCGCGCGTTGTAAATTAACACTGGCGGAGGGTGCCTGACGGGTCGCGCGCCTGTTTCAACGGGTCGCGCGCCTTCCCAACACACAAACTTCGCTCAAACTCTCTTGCAATCAGTTGTTCTATCACTTGGATGCATAATGAGGCTTGATAGAGGGAGATTAGGGCTTTTATAGCCTTGTTTGAATTAATTTCATATCATAACCCACTTTATAATGTTTTTTCCATGACACTTTATAAACTTGACTTTTTTGGTTTCCTTTTGTCCTGAAATTGATTGATTTGATGCTTTTCTTTGATAATTTTTGTAGGGATAGCATCTGAGGGATCTTGGCAAGGGAGCCAGGGTTACATGCTGTCCTTTGAAGCCCTTTGAATTTTTACAATTTTTACAAAATTTTGAGAAATAACCTTGGCTTTAAAAATAGGGTTTTTAAATCCAAGGTGAAAATTAACTGTACAAGATAGAATCTTTCAAAGAAACACTTTGAAAATCATCCCTCTGGCTTGCTGGGCACCTATTGACCTTCAGAAACATGACCTTGAAGACAAACTTGAACAAAACCCTAGACCTAGAATTTTGCTCTCAAGACAAGACAAGTAACTTTGAAAAAGTTTAATGACTGAAACAACTTGATCCAGCAGTGCCAAGAGGGGAATAAAGACACCAGCTCCTCCATCAGGGTTATGGCATGCCTAATGGAATGCAATAAGATGACACTGATGAGACACCTACTTATGCAAATGCAAAGAGCTTTGATCGCTGGTGGAGGGCTACTAGACCGACTCTAACACATACCACTCACAACTATAAAGACGGAAGTGTTGTTGACGCTAGTCTTCCACAACCTATAAGGTTGACACCAAAACAATTGGAAGAAAAAAGAGCAAAAGGGCTTTGTTATAGTTGTGATAGCAAATACACTAAAGGTCATAAGTGTGCTGAGAAGAAATTATTCTACATAGATTGTGAAGAGGAAGAAGAAAAAGAGCAAGAAAGGTCAAAAGAAGAGGATATACTCCAGGAACAAAGCCTAGGTAAAGAAGAAATGAATCCGACCATATCTTGTAATGCATTGGTGGGAATTACCACTCCTCAAACCATCAAGATAGAAGGACAAATCATGAAGAAAAAGGTAATAGCGTTGATTGATTCAGGAAGTACACACAATTTTATTCATTGTAAGGTAGCAAGAGAATTGAATTGCTTCTTATATCCAACACCAGAGTGTCAAGTGATGGTTGCAAATGGAGGAACAATAAATTGCTTGGGAAAGTGCCATAATATAAAGCTATCCATGGGAGAATATGTATTAACTAGCCCAATGCTTTCCATTCCAATGGGAGGTGCTGATGTTGTACTAGGAGTCCAATGGCTACAATCCTTGGGTACAATAGCTTTTAATTTTCAATAACTTTTCATGAAAGTTTCTGTGGAAGGAAAGGAAGTTGAATTAAGGGGTATTTCAGGGAAACCGAGAAAGATAATCAGCTCTAACGGTATGACAAAGCTTCTAAAAGAAGAACAAAGAGATGTAATTGCACAATTATGTTCGCTATATGTGTCCACAGTGGAATCATCTATTTCTCCAGATCTCCAAAAAGTCTTGGACAATCATTCCAAGGTATTTGAGACTGCCAAAGGTCTCCCACCTATTCGTGATCACGATCATGCTATTCATCTGATTCCGGGAAGTGTTCCTCCAAACATCAGGCCGTACAGATATCCCTATGCCCAAAAGAGTGAAATTGAATGTATGGTTGCAGAAATGCTATAGGCTGGTATAATTCAACCAAGTCAAAGTTCTTTCTCTGCTCCAGTCATATTGGTGCACAAGAAGGATGGATCATGGTGCATGTGTCTGGATTATAGGGAGCTCAACAAGCTCAGTATTAAAGATAAGTTTCCCATTCCTATCATTGATGAATTGCATGGATCAATTTACTTCACCAAGTTGGATCTTCGTTCAGGATATCATCAAATCAGAATGAAGATTGAAGACATTCTGAAAACAACATTTAGAACTCATGAGGGTCATTATGAATTTTTGGTCATGCCTTTTGGCCTTACCAATGCACCTTCAACATTTCAAGGTTTGATGAATTCAATTTTCAAACCATTCCTTAGAAAATTTGTGTTAGTATTTTTTGATGATATACTAATCTACAACAAGTCTTGGAAGGAT
The DNA here is from genome assembly GCA_031772625.1 of Pinus tabuliformis. Lineage (NCBI taxonomy): Eukaryota > Viridiplantae > Streptophyta > Pinopsida > Pinales > Pinaceae > Pinus > Pinus tabuliformis. Next base: position 407,363,638 of record CM062806.1, on the reverse strand, counting down.
CATTTTGAACATGTTGACAAGGTGCTACAACTATTGGAGGAGAAACAATTATATGCAAAAAGATCCAAATGTTTCTTTGGAGTACAAGAGGTGGAATATCTGGGTCATATTGTATCTCATGAAGGAGTTAAGGTAGACCCTAGCAAAAGTAAAGCCATTAAGGAATGGAAAATTCCCACATCCATAAAGCATCTGCGAGGATTCCTCGAGTTGACAGGGTATTATCTCAAGTTTGTTAAGAATTATGGGAGAATAGCAGCACCTCTAACAACATTATTGAAGAAAGATGCATTTTCATGGACTCCAGAAGCAACAAAGGCATTCGAACATCTTAAAGAGGCAATGTGCCAAGCACCGGTCTTAGCTACACCGGACTTCACAAAAACCTTTATTGTGGAATGTGATGGTTCAGGAAATGGAATTGGTGCTGTTTTAATGCAAGATGAAAGACCCATTGCTTTTGAAAGTCGTCCAATCAAGGGAAACTTTTTACACAAAGCTATTTATGAGAAGGAAATGTTGGCAATACTCCATGCACTTAAGAAATGGCGACCCTACCTAATGGGAAGACACTTCAAGGTAAAAACGGATCATGATAGCCTTAAATACTTTTTAGAACAAATATTATCCTCTGAAGAGCAACAAAAGTGGGTCACAAAGATGTTGGGTTATGACTTTGAAATCATCTACAAAAAAGGGAAGCAAAATGTGGTGGCAAATGCACTCTCAAGAAAGGATGAGGATGTGGAAGCATTGTTGTGCATCATTTCTATTATCCAACTAGATTGGATAAACGAAGCAAGGGAGGAATGGAAGAATGACGAAGAAGTGTGGGCACTTATTCGAAAGTTACAACAAGATTCTAGTATGTCTGATACATTTAGCTGGAAAAATGATTCGTTATGGTACAAAGATCTCTTATACCTCTGTAAGAATTCCCAGCTAAAACAAAAGATTCTTATGGAATTGCACACTTCTCCCTTAGGAGGGCACTCAGGATTTTTAAAAACTTACCACAGGGTTAAGAAGGAATTTTTTTGGGATGGCCTTAAATCAGATATTCAAAAGTTTGTGGTGGAATGTTTGGTTTGCCAACAAAATAAAGTTGAAACAATTAAGACACCGAGTCTATTACAACCTTTATCCATTCCAAGCCAACGTTGGGAGGAGGTTTCAATGGATTTTATCACAGGTTTACCCAAGTCTGAGGGAAAGAGTGTCATCATGGTGGCAGTTGACAAACTTACCAAGTATGCACACTTTTGTGCATTATCACATCCATTTAAAGCTAGTACAGTTTCTACTGCATTTACAGAAACAATTCAAAAGCTACATGGAAACCCAAAGATTATTGTAAGTGACAGAGATCCCATTTTCACTGGAAATTTTTGGACATAATTATTTTCTTGTCTTGGTACTTAGTTAGCTCATAGCTCATCTTATCATCCTCAATCTGATGGGCAAACTGAGATAGTAAAAAAATGTTTGGAAGGATATCTTCATTGCTTTGTATATGATAAACAGACACAATGGGTCAAATGGTTGCCTCTAGCTGAATGGTGGTATAACACTTCCTTCCATAAAGCAACAAAAATGACCCCATTTATTGCACTTTATGGGTATCAGCCACTATCCATCACATCATATTTAAGAGAAAATTCTAAGGTTCAAGCAGTGGAACATCACATTGAACATGAACAACAAGTCCTCCAACTCTTAAAGGATAACCTCGTGTTTGCACAGAATAGAATGAAACAACAGACAGATCAACATCGTAGCGAAATAAGTTTTGATGTAGGTGATTAGGTATTCCTACGTCTACAAACATATAAGCAAATGTCCCTCAAGCAAGCTAAGAAGGATAATAAATTATCACCAAAGTATTATGGTCCATACAAGGTGTTGTAAAAGATTGGTACTATGGCATACAAATTGGAGTTTCCTGCAGCTTCTTGCTTGCACCCAGTTTTCAATGTTTCATGTTTAAAGAAGGTTATAGGCGATAAGCTCCCATTTCAAACAATATTGCAAGAACTTGAGGAGGAAGGAAAAATTATATTGGAACCAGAAGCAGTCACAGAAACAGGAACTCGACAACTACGAAATCGATCAATTTCGGAGTATCTTATCAAGTGGAAGAACTTATCCGCTAAAGATTCCACATGGGAGGATGAGAATTTTATACAGAAACATCCAGAACTTCTCAAGTGTTGAGGACAACACTTTTTTGATGGAGAGGGGCATGTTGGGTCCCTATAATACTAGTGATTACCCCATTACTATTGTAGTTGTACCCCTTATTAATATTGTTGTGCCCCTATTATCCCCATATTGTTATTACTGTGCCCCATAGAATCCCTCTATTGTTAATTTTGTGGCTTTATATTATTATTGTTAGGTCGGCTGGGTTATATTGTGACTCCTTACACTCCTATATAAAGAAAGGAGGTTTTGTCATTTGAATCGTCCAATAATTGTTCATTTATGTAATGTAAAGGAGGTTTCCCCCTCGAAGAGGCTGAATTCTAAGGCGTTGATCTATCTTTTCTATCTTTTTCTTGAGCTGGTTTCATAATAGAGGTGCCAACTTGGCTCATGACCCAATACTTAAGGAGCTCCTCTTAGGCTTGATGCACAAGTACACATGATCCCCGACTTGAAACTACTTAAACAACATATGTTGATATGCATAACTCTTCTATTTATCATGTGCTACCTTTAGATTCTTCTTGATAACATGCATTTCCTGTTCCATATCTTCCAACATGTCTGGTCTGATTAATACCCTGTTCACTGGATCACTCCAGTTTATGGAAGTATTACAAATCCACCCATAAAGTGCCTCAAATAGAATCATCCTCAATGAATCTTGATACCCATTATTATACATAAACTCTACCAGTGGAAGATACTCCTCCCACCTCCTCTGTTGGTGCATGATGTAGATTCTCAACATGTCCTCTAGAATCTTGCTGACCCTCTCTGTTTGTCCATATGTCTTTGGATAATAAGTTGTACTGAAGGCCAAATTTGTACCCAAACCAAAAAATGACTCCTTCCAACACCTGGAAGTGAACTTTGCATCTCTTTCAAATATAATCTTCTTAGGAATACCATGCAATCTCACTATCTCTTGAATGAAGATCTGAGCTACCTCACTAGCTAAATAAGTAGACTTCACTGGAATGAAGTGAGCTACCTTGGTCAACCTATCAACCACGACCCTAAATGAATCATGTTATCAAGATTTCTTGGACAAACCTGTAATGAAATCCATGGAAATGACCTACCATTTCTATTTTAGAATCAGAATCAATTGTAGTAAACTACTTAGATTCTCACACTCTTCTTTTACCTGTTGACAATCCAAACACCTGCTGATGAACTCAACTACCTATTTCTTCATATTCGGCCAACTGTAGAACTTATTCACAGTTGTTAGAGTCTTCTAATATCCTAGATGACCTAAATATGACTTAACATGAAATTCCCTCAAGATAAGCTTCCTGAGCTCATTGTTGTCCAACACATAGATCTTGTCCCTAAATCTCACCAAACCATCTGCCATGAGATGATAATCCAAATCATGTTCACCTGTACCCTACTATTGTAACCTGTGCCTAAGCTCCCACCTACCATCCTGTTGTCCTGCCTGTAAAATCTGATCCTATAAATTTGTCCCTATGAACTCATAGCTGCAATGTGATTCACCTGCACTCTTTTGCTAAGAGCATCTACAACCCTATTTTCCTTTACCTTGATGTAACTGATCTCAAAGTCAAACTCACTTAGCATGGACAATCATCTAGCTTTCCTGACATTCAGATTAGGTTGGTCAAATAAGTATCTCAACTCACTATGATCACTCATTAATAGAAATCTCGTTCCAATAAGATAGTGCTTCCACATATTTAAATAATGAATAATCATTGCTAACTTAAGATCATGTGTCACATAATTATTTTCATGTTCATTTACTTTCCTTGACTCATAGCATATCATATGTCCCTCCTACACCAGGACTCCACCAAGTCCTCTCTTTCAAGCTTATGTAAATACTACAAACTCTATATCTAGATCTGTAGTCTTTAGAACTTGAGCATTTGTAAGTAACTACTTCAACTTCTCAAAACTAGTTGCACATTCCTCTATCCATTCAAATTTCTTTCATTTCCCTTTCAATGATGTAATCGGATATGTGGAAACCACATGTTAAAAGTTCATGTAACAAAAGTTAATAAACGTAAAATAAGACCACGGGTAAGTGACACTTATTCCATGTTTAATGTTAGGTAAAATATCCTAGTGGGCATCACTTGATGTGTTTATGGCTAATGGAAATTCACAAAGGAAATGGCTAAGGATTTGGAAAGGCAAAAAGGTATTTTTTGACACATAATTTATGAAAAAATTTGAAATTAGGAGAAAAGGAAGGTGAAAGGTCACAGGTTTCATGTGAGGAGGAAAATGAAGGAAAATAATGGAAAATTGAAGAAATTAGAAGCCTCATTAATAAAAGGACCTCAGAGCATTAGTTGGTAGCTTTTTGTCAATTTAGTGCTATAATTTGTCTCTGAGAGGAGAAAGAAAGCAGACAAGCAAAGATAAGAAAAGGAAAGGAAAAGAAAAGGAAAAGGAAAGGAAAAGAAAGGAAGGACAAGGAAAGTAAAGGAAGGCAAGGATCAAGTAGCTTCAGTGAGAATACTTGCAGGTAATAGGTTGCATGTATAATTTCCTAGTCGGTTTTGACATGCATGGTATGTGCATGTTGGTAGTTGGTTCTTTTGATGTCATTGGCATGGATTTTGTTAGGTTTCAACAATGGATTTTAGCCTAGCCTTGCCATTTCTGGATAGCCATGGTGTGATGGGATTGTTCTTAGTTTTAAGCTTTGGATTGCTGGAATAATTTGGATCCAGGTGAGGTGGTCTCAAGAAAATTCCCAAAGGCCTAGGAATGCATTGACCGAGAATGGCGGGGTACACGGTAAAGCCCGAGGTTAGAGACGAGAAAATTGATCAAGGCATTGGTGAAGAAATTATAAGGAATCCAATTTCATTTTGGTTTTGTGATCTCGGCACTAGTTTAGGTGTGATCATGGCATGGTGAGGGTGGAGGTGGTTTAACCTCTGTATTCCCTTTATTGCGTTTGGATTGGTTTATCCCATGACATCCCACATTCATCCTTGGAATATGGCACAAGGGTGATTGGCTGAAATAAATAATTGGTTCAACCAATCTATGGTCTGGTGGAACGTGGAAGTCCCGAACCTGGTCGGTATTTGCTAATGTTTAATAAAAGCTAAGTTTCTCTTGATTTGATAAGGAAATGTGATGGTTATTATGTGGCTTAATGATTGTTCTTTTATTGCTATTTATCTGGTTATTTGTTGGTTATAAGCATGGTTATATGATAGATCTTAGTCATGGATCTTTTCATGTTTTCACTTGTAACTAAATGAATAATTAATGCAAGACCTAATTGGTGTTATGACAGCTAATGTGAGAAGGCAGTGACCCTTCTTGTTAAACCTCAGATAATTTTTCAATCCTTTATGTTTAGACTTGCATTCATGACCTGTAGGTTGTATATTCTCCAAGTGTTTGAAAGAATGTCAGTCCTGGTTAGGGATGGTGAGCTTAAGTCCTAGTTTTTGTTTTCGGTTTACAATCATTGTGTCTATATCATTTATCAAATCTAGGAGTTTTACTGAGTTCTGGGTAGAGACCCGAGTCTTGGCCCTAAAAAAGTGGCACATAATTCATTGTTGATGACATAGAATTGAGCAGAAAAGTTGATAGTTGCATGGAGGCCAGCTTATGAGTGAGACTTGGAACCCATAGTTTCATGGATGCCTTGGTAACGAAGCGAATAGAGATCTAGGTTAGGGAAAAAGTGAGTTGTCTCAGGGGTTGGAAGCCTGGGGTTGGGTTACTCCTTAAGGTCTTGTGGCACTTAAGGGAAGTCAGTAAGGTCTTCAGTTTCCCCTTCCATTTCCATAGGGTCACATAGGAGGTTGAGTCATATTATAGTGACCCTCAGCTCATGTTTACCCCAGGCAAGCTGATGAAAGCGGGTAAATGTGGGAGGATGCAGTTACATGATAGACAATCCGTGAGAAGTTCCTGAAGAACCTCCTATAATAACCTACTAGCCCCATTAATGATCTGAGCTCATCCATATTCCTAGGATATGCCCATCCCATCATAGCTTTGATATTTTTCAGATCCACTACTATGCCTTCCTTGGAAGCAACATGTCCCAAGTAATGTACCTCTTCCCAAAAGAAGTTGCACTTAATAAGCTTTGTATACAACTAATTCTCTCTTAGCAATATCAATATTGTTGCTAAGTGTTTGACATGGTCTTCCTCATTCTTAGAATATATCAATATATCATCAATGAATAAAGTCACAAACTTATCCAAATAAGGTTGCAACATAATATTCATTAAACACATGAATGTAGCTGGAGCATTAGCCAAACCAAAAGGACCTACAACAAATTCATAATGCCCATACCTGGTTAGAAAAATAGTCTTGTCAATTTCCTCTTATTTGATGTGTACCTGATGACATCATGATCACAAATAAATATTTGAGAACGTTGTTTCTCCCTTGAATTTATCAAACAATCCATCGATCATCGATAACATATTTATTTTCTTGATCGTCACCTTGTTCAACTTCCTATATTCAATGCACAACTTGACAATACCATCCTTCTTGTTCACAAACAACACGATGAACCCGTCAACTTGGCCTACTGTATCCCTTATCAAGAATTTCATTCAACTGCAACTTTAATTCCACTAGATATGGAGTGCTCATCCTATAAGGTTGCTTTGATGTTGGTGTTTCTCCTGGTACCAACTCAATAGAAAATTCCACTTCCCTGTTAGGTGCCAAATATGAAATCTTTGTTGGAAATGCATCCTGAAACTACTACAAAATCAGATACCTCTTCAAGACTTCTACATCCTCAACATCCTTACCTTTATCACTAGAAACATGCATTGAAAATGTTCCACAGTGTTTCCTGGAACTATGCTTAGCCTGCTTAGTTGTAACCATTCTCATTGATGTAGTATTCTTCTTACCCTGCAATATTCTCTTCTCTCCATCATCATATAAACACTACATAGCTTTCTCGTAATGATCCGCCTTAGTCCTGTGAAGGTACAATCAATCCATACCCATAAGTATATTGTATTATCCCAATGGAAGCATAATTAGATGCACCGATGTAGGCATATCGTTCAGCTCAAATACACAAGCTCTTACATAATGATGAACTCTTTTCTTAGTATTTGTTTGCCCAAAATAACCATGAGGTGAAAGAATCACAACATTAAAAACCATAGTAATCCCTACTCGAAACATTTCCAAAGTCGATGGCTCAAGTGCCTCAGCTCCTGTTGTATTGGAAAACCATATGATGTACAAAGTGAACTGCCACAAGCTATTTTTTCTAGCAAATCCTTCACAATTGAATTTGGAGGTAGTTCTGGAAAAGTCATCTATTTAACAACAATAAGCAATCATTTATTCACGAAATTGATATAATGGTAGAAATTTAAAACAACATACATAAAAAATTGTGTAAATATTAGCAAATGAATTTAAAAACAAGTAGATTAGTTACTAATGGAAACACAATATGAATTTTAAAACATACATATTAGCAAATGAATTCATACTATGTTACTAATGGCTAATGAATTTAAAAAAAAGTAGATTAGCAAATGAATTCATACTGTGTTGCGAAGGCATTGTTCTCCTCTTTCTTTAATTCTTGCTTCTTCCCATCAATACTGAGTTCCACTTCTGAAAATGAAAGAAGATACAATGCAAAATATAAGATATGAAAGACAATGAACACTAGAATATAATCTAAAGTAGACTATATATATTTTATAATAGCGAATTTTCAAGAAAATTATAAAGATAAACATAGTCAACAAATTAATAAAAATCTCATTCATATGTTGAGTCCCATATAGCCTTGCATTTTACAATGTCCAAAATTAGCCTTAGATTATTTGGCTACTCAAAAATCGAAAACAATAAACTTAGTGTTATATTCATTAAGAGTTTCCAACTTAGGGCTAAATTCCACTGAAATTATCGAAAAAGTGCTTCCCCTACTTTATTACAAACATTGCCACACTTAGGGGCTGACTTTTTCCATGATATGTATCTCGTTGTCCTCATATGTAGAGCGTGGTGGTAGTTATGTAGGTTGTATTTGTACATAAATGAACAAAAGATGCCAAAAATGCTTGAAATTAACTAACTTGCAAGGTATTTTTCCTATCAACAACAATTAGGGGAGTTGTAAACATGTCTACAGGTTGGAAAGAGAAATATGTGCTTTGGAAACATTTCTAGTAGTTTTTGAGGTATTTCTAAGGTGTTTTGGTTTACATTTCTAATGGTGAAATATTAGTGGGGGAGGAGTTTCCTACTACTTAGTTGTTGAACAATGAATTCCCTCCTATCTTAGAGGTTTTCTTATATAAGCTTGCTTGGAAGGGATGTCTTGGATTGTTAGTAATCTTTTCTTAAGTCTTCTTTTTACTAAATTTGCACACAACACACACACACACAAAATTATTGTAGAGTGTGTGTCTGTGAGACCATGTTTGAGAATTTCAGGAAGGAAGTTGGAGGCACTTGACCATGACTCTCTTGAAATTTGAGGTAAAGGAAAGAGCTTAGTGATCACATATTGGTTCCTTGGGGGAGGGTAGTGATGGGGAAAGATACTACCTTGTGCCAAGAGTTGTGGAGAGATGAGGTTCATGGTTTCAGTGATCTACATTTGGAAATATATGAGGTATTTGTCAAAGATAAAAGCATATACATCATGATAAAAGATACTCATCTTCATCACAGAGAGACACTCTCGAGGTCACAATAGAAGCAATAGTGTAAGTGGAGGAGGAAGCTGAAGGCATCTCTTCCAAGCCACCATTGACATATAAGGAGGTAATAGGCATCAAGGATGTATTTTTTTAGGTTGAGAAGACTATCATTAACAGTGTCTTGGTTTGAAGCTATTATTGTCTCTTCCATTAGAAAATAAGATCATTTCCAATAATTTTTATAGATAGTGCTACCTCTCCTTTGATTAACAATTCCACATATGTAAGAAACATATCTCACCTCCCAAAACTCTTCACATTCAACTCATCTCATAGGGACACTAAGATTACCATTGTTACTTGTAATTTATCTTTTCTCACTTTTCTCCTTAGCACACCTTCTACATGGGGTATTTCAATTTTGATAGCATTATATTCCAATGAAATTATCACAAACTGTTTGAAATTTCTTTGTACGGAAACTGTACCATTTACCATTTATGTGCAATTATGGATTTAACTCAAAGTTCAAATTCAAAACATATTTCAAGCTTCAATAAAAGCCGTATATTTGAGAATAAATGCTAACAATACATTTTCTCTTCATTGTTGAGATCAATTTATTCTTACCTGTTCATAGTGCCATCCCAAAAAAGTGGGGCAACATCAAAATTTGAGTGAAGGGATCCCAGCCAACAAATGAAACTTGAGATAGGACCAATGCTCCATGTAAGTATTAATAAAACTTCCATCATCTAGTCTATGATATTAATCTTTGAAAATTAGACAAAATACCAGACAAGGTTGCTAAAAATAAACAAGGACAAAACACCCATTAAAATTGCTAAAAATAAACCACGACAAACACCCATCAAAATTGCTAATAAAAGGCAAACATGGTGTTGCAAACAATGATGAAAATGAACACAAGCTTTACTGATTTTGTGCTTTACCATTTGTTCCAACATTCAATATAGTTGGGCTTTAATAAAAATCATAAATGAAATGCATTTGGGATTTTTAAATCACTAAAACTCCATCAATAATGTTTTAGAAATTTTATTCAGAGAAACTTCAATATAACTGCAAAGAGTTCATGGAAAATATAGAGAAAAATGTGATGAAACTTCAATGTGACTGCAAAGAGTCCATGGAGGATTTACATAAAAAAAATTGGGAATTTATATTTAGACAATAAATTAATAGTGTTGAAGCTCACTTCTAAATTCTGTTGAGCAGCTTACCAGGGAAAGAAATACATAGTGGAGGAGTTCATCCAAGCATTGTATCCCTTACATTTCATCTGTGTAGTGATAAGTTTACATAAGTATATCACTTAACTATATGTGATGTGTCATCTCTTAAACTTAAACACACCAGTTGATTTAGATGGGTTATATGTAATAATTACACGGCGCAGTGAAATGTTAATGTAATTCCAAAAGAAACAAATTGTCAAAAATAATTTTTGAACATAGATGATTTGTGATCTATGATGGCCAATCAATCATATCAAACATATTTTATGGTCAAGATGATTTTTTCCAAGGTCTTTTCTACTATTGTTGCCATTAGTGGTTCTTTACTTGACACTTTTGAGGTACTAAAAGTCTCACTATTGAGAATTATAGCTCGAACATGAACTTTTTCACATGTTCAGTGTGAACATAAGAAGCAGTTTTAGAGAATTTTTGAAAAATAATTCTATTTTTGGAAAAGTAACTTTATTTTGTAATTCACTTTAGTAAAAAAAAAGTGAAATTCTTATATTTAGCAGTTGAGCCTAAGATTGTATCTCATGCATAACTTAGACTAGGAGGAATCTTAAAAATAGATTCTCTACTAAAATTATATATATAGGGAAAGGTAGAGGCTTTCAACACACTTGGGAAGTTGAGTAGGTTGAGAAACATAGAGGGAGAGAGAGCAGGTAACTAGGAAAGCGGTTTTGCCAACAATACTCAGTCCCATACGATCGCATGGATAATACAATATAGATTTGTACAGTCATACAAACAATATTGTTTGGATCCATACAATTATATATATAATACAATCCATACATGTGTCTATACAGTTTGTATGGGTAGGCCAAACATCTATATAGCAGTCGTTTTGCTTAGTCCAATGTGTGTTTGGTTTCCATACACGTGTCTGTACATTTCGTATGGGCAAGATAGATCTGGCCAAAGTTTGATCAGATTTGTAACTCAATATGACCTAAGGAAATAATGACAACCAACAATTTTAGTCAAAGAAAATATAAGAGGGAAAAATAAAATCCTCTTTAAAATGAAATGAGCAATGAGTACAAGAGCAACATGAAATGAGACAAACATAGATGTACAAGAGTGTTGTCTTGGAGAAACAAAACCCTAGAAAGTGAAGAAGGAGTAGTAAAAGAAGAATTGTCTCAACTAAGGAGCCACTACCACTAGTGGAGGTAGACAATCATTCTCATCATCCAACGTAATGGTATGGACATCAACACCATGTTTCTACCGAATAATTTCCTCGAGAAAGATTCCTGGACTAATAGGGTTATGGTGAGTAATCTTGGTTGACATCAAACTACTCTTGGTTACTGGTTGAAGTGGAGGTGAAAGAAGAAGTAGAACCACTCCTCAAATACAGGGTTGAATAACTCCTACTATATGGGGAGAAACTGGTAATTCTTCTCTGAGTAGGCATTCTGCAGTGGTGATGATTTTGAAAAGCTTTGTTTCTCATAGGTGCCCTCAAAATGGAACAATATAGAGCCTTGGTGGTGTGGGCCAGGGATCAATGTTGGATGGTTCTTGCATTTTCCAACCAAGTGTCATGAAGAATTTCAATCCCCCATTGTCCTGGATTTGATGAAAAGAGGAGGCGATGTGGGTAGCTGCTCTAGAATTGCTTTGAAATAGGCACAATCTGAGAGAAAATGTATCTCTAATTTGCAAGGAAAGGTATCGTTGGTTGAAGTGTTTGAAGAATGTTGATAAAATTCTACCCAAGTCCCTATAGATGCAATAAAATCTCCCTCTTATCTCATTCAGACATGAGATTTAAAAATAAAGTGCTCCTTAGTCTCTACCTTAGGCAAAGGAAAAAGTCTGCAAATCATTTCTATCAGGGGAAGATGGTGATCTGTCTCAACCCTCAACTGATGAGAGCACATATGAAGCTGCCGAGAGGAAAGGGGAGCCTAACAGATGGAATTGGAGATAGTATGGCCAAACAAGGGTGAGAAATGTGCCTTTTGTTTTTCAATTCTTGTCCCATAATTCTGACAAATAAGTGATTAAATATGTATAAAGGAGAGAACTGCACCTTCTTATATTGACTTCTTGTTCCATATTCCCAACTCATTCCTACTCGAGCAAGACATTTATTCTGTCTCATGATTACCCTGATAATCGTGACTGTGATACTGCATTAGTGCCACCATACCCAAGCCTTCTTGCTGCTATCTATTATAAGTTATGATCTAGTTTCACTTGATGGGTCTCCCATCTCATGGGTTGCTGAAACTAACTTTGAATTCATTGTCCAGTCCTTCTCTATAAGATCTACTAGAATTGATAGGCTATCCACTTTGTCCTCCATGCCAACTTTACCTCCACTACCCACATCTCCCATTGGGCATCAATGCCCAAGCTAGTAGGTGGAATTTTCCAACTAGTGTTTGGATAAGAATTTGCATGAAGTCTTCATGATCAATCCATGTTTAGGGAAGCCTAAATCTGGGTACATGAAACTCAATCAGTAGTCACTTAGAAAGTCTAGTTTAAAGTTTAAACACTGTGATTCATAACTTGGAATGTAAATATGTTGTCTCATCTATATCAAACTGCAATCAATATAGCTATTCTTTGTGTTTACATGGACTTTGTGATTTGATTCCAATGAACTGTAGGATCCCCTAGTATTTTCCTTTTTCAATTTTTAGAAAACATAGTTGTTGGGCACAAATAAAATGGCATAGAATGTGCACAAAATACACGAATGCCAAGAAGATCCCCTTTTTCCTCCATGCCAACTTTACCTCAACTGCCCGCATCTCCCATTGGGCATCAATGCCTAACCTAATAGGTGGCATTTTCAAACCAGTGTCTAGATATGAATTTGCATGACGTCCTAAATACCAATCCATGTTGAGGGTATCCTACATATCGGTACATGAAACCAAATCAATAGTCACATGGAAACTCCAGCTTAAAGTTTAAACACTACGATTCATAACTTGGAATGTAAACACATTGTCTCATCTATATCAAACTGCAATCAAGATAACTATTCTTTTTGTTTACATGGACTTTTCCATTTGAGTCCAATGAACTATAGGATTTCCTGGTATTTTTCTTCTGTGTGGATAGCACAATACAGATTTGTACATTCATACAGATTATTCATATCCATACAATTATATAGACAATCCATACATGTGTCCATACAATTTTTATGGGCATGCCAAACATATATATTGCAGTCGTTTTGCCCAGTCCAATGTGTGTTTGGTATCCATACGTGCTTGTACAATTTGTATGGGCAAGATAGATCTAGGAAAAGTTTGATCAGATTTGTAAGTTAATATGACCTAAGCAACTAGTGACAACCAACAATTGTAGCCAAACAAAAGATAGGAGGGAAAAAGAAAAGACCCTTGAAAATGAAATGAAGAATGAGTACAAGAGCAACATGAAATTAGATAGACATATATGTACAAGAGTGTTGTACCGAGAAGGAAAACCTTAGAAAGTGATTAAGGGGCAGTAAAAGAAGCGTTGCCTGAACTAAGGTGCCACTACCACTAGAGGAGGTAGAAATTTCTTCTCATCATCCAACTTAATTGTATGGGCATCAACACCACGTGTCTGCTAAATATTTTCCTCTAGAAAGATGCCTAGACTAATAGGGTTGTGGTGAGTAATCATTGCTGACAAAAACTGCTCTTGATTACTCGTTGAAGTTGAGGTGAAAAAAAAGGTAGAACCACTCCTCACATATAGGTTTGAAGAACTCCTACTATATTGGGAGAAGCTGGTAATGCTTCTCTGAGCAGGTGTTCTCGAGTGGTGATGCTTCTGAGAATCTTTCTTTCTCATAGGTTCCCTCAACGTGGCACAATTTGGAGCCTTGGTGGTGCGAGCCAGGGAGAAATGCTGGATGGTTCTTACATTGTCCAACTAAGTGTCATGAAAAATTTCAATCCTCCATTATCCTAGATCTGATTAAAAGAGGAGGTGTTGTGGGTAGTTGCTCTAGAATTTCTCTGAAATAGGCACAATCTGAGAGAAAATGTATCCCTAATTTGCAAGGCAAGGAATTGTTGATTGAAGTGTTTAAAGAATGTTGATAAAATTTTGCCCAAGTCCCTGTAGATGCAATAAAACCTTCCTATTATCTCATTTATATAGGATATTTAAACATAAAGTGCTCCTTAGTCTCTACCTTAGGCAAAGAGAAAAGTCTGCAAATCATTTCTGCCAAGGGAAGATGGTGATCTTTCTCAACCCTCAATTGATGTGAGCACATATAAAGCTTCCGAGAGTAAAGGGAATCCCAATAGATGGAACTGGGGATAGTATGGCCAAACAAATGAGAGAATTGTGCCTTTTGTTGTTTAGTTATTGTCCAATATTTCTGACAGATAAGTGATTAAATGTGTATAAAGAAGAGAACTACACTGGTTTATATTCACTTCTTGTTCCATATTCCCAACTCATTCGCACTCGAGAAAGACATTAATTTTGTCTCATGATTACCCTAATAATCATGACTGTGATACTGCATTAGTGCCACCATATCCAAGCCTTCTTGTTGTTGTCTGTTATGAATTATGATCTAGTTTTAGTTCATGGGGCTCCCATCTCATGGATTGCTGAAATTGACTTTACATTCATTGTCCAGACCTTTTCTATAATATCCATCAGAATTGATAGGCTATCCACTTTGTGCTCCATGGAAACTTTACCTCTACTACCCACATTTCCCATTGGGCATCTATGCCCAAGCTAGTAGGTGGAATTTTCCAGCTAGTGCCTGGATATGAATGAACTATGATCTATGTGATCTACCTTACAACTCTGTTTGAGTCTCCTATTTTTTGCATTTGATAAAACTTTGGATGGATTAATTTTTTTCCCTTGTTACCCTCTCTCTTTTCCATAACATCGAAAGAAATGAAGAATCTTATAGATTGGGAATGAGAATTTTTGCGGCCCATAAGGCAAAATGAGAATGCTACTTGTTGATGACAATGAAGATAAACATAATAAACATAACTTTATTGACAAGAATGGATGTTTGAGATTCAGGCCACTTCCTACATAATTATGTAATTTGTATTTATGACAGGAACAACTATAAACACTCTAGACCCAATAATTAAGTTTCAAAATCAACTTTGGATTGCAAGCATCATAATATTCCTAACCAACAAATGATCTCAAACTCTTGTTTGCAGCAAATTTACTTTGATTTTTATATGACAACCAAAAAGGGACATGACATTTTTTAAATGAATGGTCCAGTGTGATGTGTCAGCGATGTTCTGACTAGACATGGTTAAATGTATCGGCCATTATGACTATAGGTTGTGTCTGCATATATATCTTATTTTAACAACTATTTTCAAAGATGGTTAGTGGAAGCATACTCTGTTTTTACATACATGAAACCATGTATAAAATTCTACTCCAAATGAAACATTGAGCTTACTCTAGGGCTGCTGCATGGACATTTTATTATTCTGGACAACTTTACAAGAAATAAAGTGGTTCAAAACCTACACACTAGATTATTTTTGCAAACTTATTTTTGACTGTCATGAGGATTATACAATTAGTCAAAGCCTGTAAAATAATGCCTCCTTTACTTATATCAAATGACACTACAATTTAGCGCCCTTTGTTATGTGCATGACCCTATATTTCTGCATTTTTTATAATACTACTGTGTTGTTGGAGTTATCAAAGTTTAAGAACATTGGTTTTCCAAACCTAAGTTGATTAACGACCTAAGGAACTAGTGACAACCAAAAATTGTAGCCTAACAAAAGATAGGAGGGAAAAATAAAAGCCCCTTTAAAATGAAATGAATAATGAGTAGAAGAGAAACATGAAATGAGATAAAAATAGATGTACAAGAATGTTGTCCCGAGAAGGAAAACCTTAGAAAGTGAAGAAGGGGCAGTAAAAGAAGTGTTGCTTGAAATAAGGTGCCACTACGACTAGAGGATGTAGTCAGTCCTTCTCATCATCCAACTTATTGGTATGGACATCAGCACCACGCGTCTACTGACGAATTTCCTCTAGAAAGATGTGTGGACTAATAGGGCTGTGTTGAGTAATCTCGGCTGATATCAAACTGCTCTTGATTACTGGTTGAAGTAGAGGCGGAAGAAGAAGTAGAATCACTCCTCATATACAGGGTTGTAGAACTCCTAATAGATGCGGAGAAACTGGTAATCCTTCTCTAAGTAGGTGTTCTGGAGTGGTGATGCTTCTGAGAATCTTTGTTTCTCATAGGTGCCCTCAATGTGGCACAGTCTGGATCCCTGGTGGTGCGGGCTAGGGAGCAATGCTGGATGGTTCTTGCATTTTCCAACCACGTTTCATGAAGAATTCAATCCCCCATTATCCTAGATCTGATGAAAAGAGGAGGCACTGTGGGTATCTACTCTAGAATTGCTCTGAAATAGGCACAATCTGAGAGAAAATGTATCTCTAATTTCCAAGGAAAGGCATTGCTGATTGAAGTGTTTGAAGAATGTTGATAAAATTCTACCCAAGTCCCTGTAGATGCAATAAAACCTCCCTCTTATCTCATTTATATAGGAGATTTAAACATAAAGTTCTCCTTATTCTCTACCTCACGTAAAGAGAAAAGTTTGCAAGTCATTTCTGCCAAGGGAAGATAGTGATCGGTTTCAACCCTAAACTGATGTGAGCACATGTGAAGCTGCCGAGAGGAAAGGGAAGCCTAACAGATGTAACTATAGATAGTATGGCCAAACAAAGGAGAGAATTGTGTCTTCTGTTTTTTAGTTCTTGTCCCATATTTATGACAGATAAGTGATTAAATATGTTTAAAGGAGAGAACTACACCTATTTATATTCACTTCTTGTTATAGATTCCCAATTCTTTCCTGCTCGAATAAGACATTTAGTCTATTTCATGATTACCCTAATAATCATGACCGTGATACTACATTAGTGTCACCATACCCAAGCCTTCTTGTTGCTATTTGTTACAAGTTATGATCTGGTTTCAGTTTATGGGGCTCCCATCTCATGGGTTGTTGAAACTAACTTTGCATACATTATCCAATCCTTTTCTATAATATCCATCAAAATTGACAACCTATCCACTTTGTCCTCCATGCCAACTTTACGTCTACTGCCCACATCTTCCATTGGGCATCAATGCCTAAGCTAGTAGGTGACATTTTCCAACTAGTGCCTAGATATGAGTGAACTGTGATCTATGTGATTTTCCTTGCAACTCTATTTGAGTCTCTTGTTTTTTGCATTTGATAAAACTTTGGATGGATTCTTTTGTTTTTCCCTTGTTACCCTCTCTCTTTTCCATAGCATCGAAAGCATTGGAGAAGCTTCTAGATTGGGAATGAGATTTTTTGCAGCCCATAAGGAAAAATGAGAATGCTACTTGTTGATGACACTGAAGATAAACATAATAAGAAGAAATTTCTAGACAAGAACGAGTGTTTGAGATTCAAGCCACTGCCTACACAATTATGTAATTTGTATTTATGATAGGAACAACTATCAACAATCCAGACCCAATCATTGAGTTTGCAAATCAACTTTAGGTGGTAGGCATCATAATATTCCTAACCAACAAATGATCTCAAACTCTTGTTTGTAGCAGATGTACTCTGATTTTTATATGACAGCCAAAAAGGGACATGACATTTTGTTCATGAAAGGTCTAGTGTGATGTGTCAATTGTGTTCTCACTAGACATGGTTAAATGTATGGGCCATTATGAATATAAGTTCTTTCTGCATATATATCTTATTTTAACAACTACTTTCAAAGATGGTTGCTAGAAGCATCCTATCGTTTTACATACATGCAACCATGTATAAAATTCTTCTCCAAATGAAACATTGAACCAACTAACTCTAGGGCTACTGCAAGGACATTTTGTTATTCTGGACAATTTTACAAGAAAAAAAGTGCTTCAAAACCTACACACCATATTACTGTTGCAAACTTAGGTTTGACTGTCATGAGGATTAGAAAAGTAGTCAAAACTTGTAAAATACTACCTCCTCCTTTACCTATATCAAATGACGCTGCAATTTACTGCCCTTTTTATCTGCATGACCCTATCTTTCTTCCTTTTTTATAATACTATTGTGTTGTTGGTGTTATCAAAGTTTAAGAACATTGGTTTTCCAAAACTAAGTTGATTATTGACCTAAGGAACTAGTGACAACCATCAATTTTAGCCAAACAAAAGATAGGAGGGAAAAAGATAAGCCCCTTTAAAATGAAATGAACAATGAGTACAAGTGAAACATGAAATGAGATAAACATAGATGTACAAGAGTGTTGTCTCGAGAAGGGAAATCCTAGAAAGTGAAGAAGGGGCAATAAAAGAAGTGTTGTACGAACTAAGGTGCCACTACCACTAGAGGAGGTAGACAGTCCTTCTCATCATCCAACTTAATGGTATAGAGTCTGGACATCAACATTGTGTGTTTGCCAAATAATTTCCTCTAGACAGATGCCTAGAATATAGGGTTGTGGCAAGTAATCCTAGTTGACATCAAATTTCCCTTGATTACTGGTTGAAGTGGAGGCGGAAGAAGAAGTAGAACCACTCCTCACATAAAGAGTTGAATAAATCCTACTAGATGGGGAGAAATTGGTAATTCTTCTCTGAGTAGGCGTTCTGCAGTAGCGATTCTTATGAGAAGCTTTGTTTCTCATAGGTTCCCTCAACGAGGCACAGTCTGGAGCCTTGGTGTTGCAGGCCAGAGAGAAATATTGGATGGTTCTTGCATTTTCCAACCAAGTGTCATGAAGAATTTCAATCCCTCATTATCATAGATCTGATGAAAAGAGGACTCACACATGGTTACAAAAGGATAATAGTGACCTGGTTATCTGCAATAAATTAAAAACTATTTCATGAGGATGCCCAACTTTCCTGGTCTCATCCTTAGCTCTCTGACACAGATCTTCTTTGGTATCCAATCTCACAAATTCCAAATATCTTATTGCTGTAATACATTTTTGGGAGATAAAGTTAGAAAATCAAGAAACAATGTGATGCCTGATTGTGCAAAAATAACCTATAAAGGAACTAGAATAAGAAATGCAAACCTAGAAAGACCGAACTTAGTTACACTTTCCAACATCATGGTGTCTGATCACATATTGTAGTTTTAAAGGGGAAATGAAACCAATTCCAAACACAGAAACAATATTAATAAAGGAATTTGGAACATAGGAGGGACATTTTTAAAGGGGAAATTGTAGAGAAAGGAGTAAATCATTTCAGACCATTATTTTAAGACCCTTCAGAAACTAACAAAGCATAAATCCTAAAGGTCATAACCCTCTTATCCTAGATTTCTTGATAAACAAAAAAATTAAGAATTGAATGCCGAGGTAAGTAAATATAAGCTTAAAGCATTCCTACAGTCATTTAAGAAATAAAATAGTCCATGTCCAGATGGATGTAATGTAGAATTTTACTTGGGGTTTTACGATTTTTTGGAAGATGAACAACTGAGGGATATTGAAGAGTCAAGAACATCAGGGAAGATAATGGGGGCTCAAAATACTAATTTTATAGCCTAAACCCAAGAAAAATAACCTGGAACTTATGATGATTATAGACCCATTTCACTGTGCAACTCTGTGTACAATATATTTAAAATATACTAGCCAACAAACTAAAAGAGGTCTTTTCAGAATTTATATGAAAAGAACAGTTTGACCTTTTTCATAATAGAAAAAATCATGATACAATGCGAACACCTTGAGAAGGATTGCATTCAGTAAATGTTAAAAATATCCTAGAAATGGTGATGAAATTGGAACTAGCAAAGATTTGAAACAAGTCAATCGGTTGTATCTGAGACAACTGATTATTCAAATAGAAATGAAAGTCCAAGTATTAGACTGGATGGGTCTTTGTGATAAGCCAATTTTTCAGTATTGATAAATGGCCACCTTCAAGATTCTTCTATGCTACAATGGGGCTAAGGGAAGGGTGTCCCATGTCTCCTTTTATTCTTTACTGGTAGTTATAGGGCTAAGCAGGATGATAAAAGCCTGTACGAGAGAGGTGTATGTGATAGTTATATGGGAACCAGTTAATTTTAACCCTCTTATAGTTATTACTTGTATATGAGTTGATACTATTCCATATAGGACTACTAAAAGAAGCAATAAAATTTAAGGAAATTTCGGGGTTGTCTAGTAAATTGACAGTGATGGAGGTGAATGCCCATTATTTTATTTCATGGACTTGAAGACGATATAGAAAGAGAGTCTCATCAGATTTTATCTTTCCCATGAATCCCCTTTCAACAGAGTCTACTATACTACGTATTTATCTAAAACCTAATCATTGCAAGTTAAGATATTGGGTTTCATTCAATGAGAAAATTTATGGAAAAGTGGCAAACTGGTGCCATAGGGGACAAAGGTTGAGACGGGTGAAACCAATATTGGAAGGAACCAAAGCCTATTGGTTATCCTTAGCTCATAAAGGAATGTTGGAAAATATTATAAAGAAGTGTTTAAGTTTTTTGTGAACAGGGAAGGGGGAGAAAGAAGGTATTCCTCTGTGGAAGAGGGGAAAAAATAATAATTAGCATTGCCAAAAGAAGTTGTAGGGTTGGGCAGTAAAAATATTCATATGTTTGGGCAGGCTCTGGTTGCAAAGAGTATGTGGATATTGATGCATAATGAAGGATTGTGGGGAAGGTGATGATAGCACAATATATAACTCCTGGACCTTTGAAGCACTAGATCATAAAGGAAGAAAAATGCCATGGAGGGGCTTCTGCAGTTCATAAAACAATGAATGTTTTTCTATTGGTGGGAAAGCAACGAGTATGGAAAATAGGATTAGGTAACAAAGTGAAAATAAGGGAGGACCCCTAATCATGGGGGCCTCAAAGCTAGTTATAGACTGTGCAAAGGGTATCAATAAGTAAGAGAGCTTACTGCTTGCCCCAATCACGGAAAAAAATGAGGTAAGGAACAGGTTTGACGAGGTCTTCTTTCTGCATGAATATAGAGAGCTTAATAAGAAAGATAATAAGATTTCAACAAAAGCCATAAATCTACAAGAATTCCTATAAGTTTATATCAAATTGATGAAAGGGGTCCTCTTCCTGAAGACACCAAATCTCTATATTTAGATGAAGCTCATTGAAAGAAAGTTTTATTGTCATTTTTTCATTAAAAGAAAAATTTGCATTTTTGTTGTGATATTTTGTAAACTGGAAAAGCATGCTTAAACCTTTGAAGTGGACTGTATTTTCATACCTAAATGGACTTTAAAGTTGTTACAGGTACTTTATGCCTGAGAGAAGGCCAAGGTCTAACTAGAAGACTATCATAACATACTCTCTTTAGACAGGTTTCAGATTTGTGTTTGAAAAAGCAGTAGAGTGATCAGATCCTCTACAGTGCCAAGGCACAATGGCATGTATCTTTTTACTTCTCCTTGAAATATCAAATATGCAGTCATCGATAAAAGAAATCATAATGTCAGTCAAGAGTAAAGGGATATCTTGCCCATTATATTCCTACAACAAGAAGTTGTTCTTTAAAGAAACTATAAAAAGATGCTTAAATTCCCAATATATGCATGTAAAATATATGGCCATTGGATACAAGAAATAGTAAAGTGTCCCATTACATAACACCAACCAAATTAGAAGCTAGTTCATACATTCTAGAAAAGCAAGTACTTGATAAATAGTGTTGTAATTTCCATTAAGATTTAACAGATATTATGCCCTTCACATTCTGGAAACAATTGAAAACTCACCCTTAAAGAAGAAAATGAAAAAAAAAGCCCAAAAATTGAAAAAGACTAATCATTCATTGAGGGAAACTAAAAATCTATATAGAAACAAAGAACAAAAGGATAATAGTGACTTGGTCCCCAACATATGTCATTGTACTTGCAATAAATTAAAAGCTATTTCCTTAGCATGCCCAACATTCTCGTTCTCATCCTTAGCTCTCTGACACAGATCTTGTTTGGTCTCCAATATCATAGATTACAAATATCTTATTGCTCTAATACAATTTTGGGAGATCAAGAAACATTGTGATGCCTGATTGTGCAAAAGTAACCTATAAAGGAACAAGAACAATAAAGGCAAACCTAGAAAGACCGAACCTAGTTACATTTTCCAACATCATGGTGTATGCCCACATACTGTAGTTTTAAAGGGGAAATCAATACAATGTCAAACATAGAAAGAATATTAATAAAACAATTTGGAAGATGGGGGGGGGGGGTTTAAAGGGGAAATTGCAGAGAGAGGAGTAAATCATTTCAGATCACTATTTCAACACACTTCAGAAACTAACAAAGTAGAAATCCTAAAGGTCATAACCCTCTTATCCTAGATTTCTTGATAAACATATAAATGAAGACTTGAATGCTGAGGTAAGTAAAGATAAGCTTAAAGCAGTCCTATAGTCATTTAAGAAAGCAAAGATTCCACATCCAGATGGATATAATGTAGAATTTTACTTGGGGTTTTACAATTGTTTGGAAGATGAACAACTGAGGGTTATTGAAGAGTCAGGAACATTAGGGAAGATAATGGGGGCTCCAAATACTACTTTTATAGACTAAATCCCAAGAAAAACAACCTTGGAACTTATGATGATTATAGGCCCATTTCATTGTGAAACTCTGTGTACAATATATTTAAAAGATACTAGCCAAAAAACTAAAAAGGGTCTTTTTCAGAATTTATATGAAAATAGCAGTTTGGCATTTTTCATAATAGACAAATTCATGATACAGTGGGAACAACCTGAGAAGGTTTTAATACAGTAAATGTTAAAAATATCCCAGAAGTTGTGATGAAATTGGACCTAACAAAGATTTACAATAATGTCAATCAGTTGTATCTAAGACAATTGATTATTCAAATGGAAATGAAAGTCTAGGTATTGGACTGGATAGGTCTTTATGATAAGCCAGTTTTGTAGCATTGATAAATGGCCACCTTCAAGATTCTTCTATGTTACAATGGGGCTAAGGCAAGGGTGTCCCATGTCTCCTATAGGGCTAAGAGGGTTGATAAAAAGCCTATACGAGAGAGGATTATGTTATAGGTATATGGGAAACAAATAATTTTAACTCTCTTATAGTTATGACTTGTAGATGACATCATACTGTTCCATACAGCACTAGTGAAAGAAGCAATACAATTTAAGGAAATTCTGGTGTTGTCTAGTAAATCGATAGTGATGGAGGTGAATGCCCATTGTTTTGTTTAAAGGACTTGAAGACGATATATAAAGAGAGACTAAACAGATTTTATCTTTCCCATCAATCCCCTTTCAACAGAGTCTAATATAATTGGGTTTCTATCTAAAACCTAATCATTTCAAGTTAAGATATTGCCTTTGATTCTATGAGAAAGTGGATGGAAAAGTGACAAACTAGTGCCATAGGTGACAAAGGATGAGACTGGTGAAACCAATATCGAAAGGAATCCAAGCCTATTGGTTATCCTTAGCTCATAAAGAAATGTTGGAAAATACTAGAAAGAGGTGTTTAAGTTGATTGTGGAAAGGGAAGAGAGAGAAAGAAGGTATTCCTCTGTGGAAGAGGGGAAAAATAATAATTATCATTGCCAAAAGTAGCTGGAGGGTTGGGCAGTAAAAGTATTCATATGTTTGGGCAGGCTATAGTTGCAAAGAGTATGTGGATATTGATGCATAATGAATGATTGGGGGGAAGGTGATGATAGAAAAATATATATCTCCTGGACCTTTGAATCACTAGATCAGAAAGGAAGAAAAAGGCCATGGAGGGGATTCTGTAGTTTAGAAAGCAATGAATGCTTTTCTATGGGTGGGAAAGTGGCCAGTATGGAAAATAGGATGAGGTAATTAAGTGAAAATGAGGGAGCACCCCTAATCATGGGGGCCTCAAATTTGGTTATAGACTGGGAAAAGGGTATCAACAAGATGGAGAGCTTACTGCTTGCCCCAATCATGGAAAAAAATGAGGTAAGGAATAGGTTTGAAGGGGCCTTCTTTCAGTATGAATATAAAGAGCTTAATCAGAAAGTTTATCAGCTTTCAACAGAAGCCCTAACTCCACAAGAATGCCTATGAGTGTTATCTCAAATTGATGAAAGGGGTCCTCTTCCTGAAGAGGCCAAAAATCTATATTTATATGAAGCTGATAGGAGGAAAGTTTTTTGTCATTTTTCATTTAAAAGAAAAATTTGCATTTTTGTTGTGATATTTTGTAAACTTGAAAAGAAAGATTAAACCCTTGAAGTGGACTGTATTTTCAAACCTGAATGGACTTTAAAGGGTGATACAGGTACTCTATGCTGGAGAGAAGGACAAAGTCTAACTAGAATACTATCATAACATACTCTTTAGATAGGTTTAAGATTTTTGTTTGAAAAAGAAGTAGAGTGATCAAATCCTCTATGGTGCCAAGGATATTCTTGAAACCTATACTCCTTAACTAAGAGAACAAGGAAAAAACCAATGATATTTGAATTTAAGTGAGCCTTAATCCTCATTATTGCAGAGGCCAAAACTCTCACCTTTCAATCCAACCACAATGCAATACCAATGATAATCAATCCAACTTCAGGCTTGAATGTAGAATGGGATGGAAGAAGAATTCTTGAATTTTTTAGTGAGTTTGATGGGTTAAGTATTACTCTCAAGAAACCCAATGGTCTAAATATGCAAAATCAAGATGGACACTCCCTCTTGGTATATTATTTTCAAGAAACTAGGGAACACCATTGAATAAGGAAGGCCCTCAAGTCTTTGTCTCCATCCTTTCTCTTTGATAAAACTATATGCAGCAATTGTTAGCCTCATCAAGAGTCCTTGAAGCCTATCACTCATATGTAAGTGTTGCGAGCTCAAGTTCACCACTAGCCTAGATTCTTAGGATGAGGTAACTAAGTGAAAATAACGGAAGACCCCTAATCATGGGGGCCTCAAAGTTGGTTATAGACTAGGCAAAGGGTATCAACAAACTGGAGAGCTTATTGATTGCCCCAATCATGGAAAAAAATGAGGTAAGGAACAAGTTTGAAGAGGTCTTCTTTCAGCATGAATATAGAGAGCTTAATGAGAAAGCTACTAAGCTTTCAACAGAAGCCTTAACTCTACAAGAATTCCTATGAGTGTCATCTCAAATTGATGAAAGGGGTCCTCTTCCTGAAGAAGCCAAATCTATATATTTAGATGAAGCCGATTGAAAGAATTTTTCTTTGTCATTTTTTATTTAAAGGAAAAATTTGCATTTTTGTTGTGATATTTTGTAAACTGGAAAAGCAAGCTTAAACCTTTGAAGTGAATTGTATTTTCAGACCTGAATGGAATTTAAACGGTGTTACAGGTACTTTATGCCTGAGATAAGGCTAAGGTCTAGCTAGAAGACTATCATAACATACTCTCTTTAGTTTGGTTTGAGATTTTTGTTTGAAAAAGAAGTAGTGATTAGATGCTCTGCGGTGCCAAGGCTATTATTGAAACCTATACTCCTTAACTTCAATAACAAGGGAAAAACCAATGATATTTGAATTTGAGTGAGCCTTAATCCTCATTATTGCAGAGGCCAAAACTCTCACCTTTCAATCCAACCACAATGCAATACCAATGCTAATCAATCCAACTCTAGGCTTGGATGTAGAATGGGATAGAAGAACAATAGTTGAATTTTTTAGTGAGTTTTGTTAGAGCCTAAATCTACCTCAGGCTGAAAAAGGTAGGATCTAGGATAACATCAAACTACGCTTAACCTGGTAGCTAGCCCTACCAGGTCGGGAGAGGGCTCTCTCCTTGTCAATCTCAGCAAAAATGATCAATGAGGCTTGAGATGACTTGATGTGAAAACTGATTTTAGGCTAGGTATGTGTGAAAAAGAGTTTGATTGAATTTAATGATGTTTTGTTGGCTCAAATGGAAATGCAGATTTTGGGTCTGGGGAATGAGGCTCAGTTTTGCAAAGATCTCAATGGGGCAAGGTAGGCAAATGATTTGATACTTTAAATTGAATGAAATGGAGAGCTTTAGATAGATGAGGAGTTGAAGAGGGCAAGAAAACCTCAGGGATCCTCTTCAAACAACTGAAAACATAAATAACTAAGCAAACCCTAGGTAGAGCACTGCAATTTCAATGGATTCTACCTTTATCCTTGTTCGTTTTATTTAAGATGAAGCAAAAGAGATGATGGCATACATAAAACACATGTAAACTTACAATTACAGACAGAAACACAATACCAAAGCAATATGCCACATGAATCCCATAAAGTGCTGCAAACCCTGGTCTATTCCTTAGCCAAAACTGCTGAAAAATGTATACAATGAAGCTCCAAGCTTTCTCAAAAGTCCAACCTTTTCCAATGACTGAAAAATTACAAGGTATAGGCAACCAACAACTTATCTTAGCCTCTAGGGGTCGAGCTCATAAGTTTAGGAGCTGTTCCAACAAATTCTAAATTGAGAACTAAAAAGTAGGTAGTGGAACAGCTTGCCTCTAAAAACTAGGGAACTGATTCATTCAGTTGCAAACTACGTTTTCATGGATGAATCTACCTCTATGAGTGAAAATTTAGCATAATTACATCAAAATCCATCAATTCACATTAAATTACATCATAAGTTTGACTATTAGAAAGAGAAAAGTCAAACTGTAAGGAAACTAGGCGAAAAACATAGTTTTTTTACTAAAATGAGCAAAATTCCTCCAATGCGCCGCGCTGATTTCCCTATGCGTAGCACCTGTTTGCAGCTGCTTTTGGAGGCCTTCTCGAAGTCCAAATTTTCTCCAAGTGTGCTTGTTGGAGAGGTCAGCCTGTATACGTTCTAGAACAAGTGGAATTATTTAATTTTTCCTCCATTTGCCCCTCCCAAATTGATTTCTCCCAACACTGCTTCTTGTGTGTCCAAAAAGGGGCAGAAAAATCATTTTTGGGGTGTTTTTGACCTTTTTGGGGGCTCAAAACCTGTAAAAATTTCTTGCCCATTTGTGGGCATGCATATTTTTTCATGAAAAAACCAAAAATGTTGTGTTTTAATCAAAAGGAGACCCCCATCAAAAGCGAGCGCCAGGTGGGGCGGCGCATTGGGCAGAAAAACTTGTGTTTTCGCCCAAAAATTCCAAAAATGCAAAAAGTGTCCCAAATTTTTTGAAATTTGGGTTGAGTTTTCTCCATAAAGTGTTGTGTTGGGCCAAATAAGCCTCAACCAAGATCTGAATTCTATCTTGCTCCTTTTGCTTCCTCGATGCCTTCTTCAACTTGGCCTTCAAGTTCTTGATTCGTGCCTTACAACTTTTGTTTCTCGCCAAGTAATGGTAGGCCATGTGCCTTAGCATATTTTTCTCATTGTTGGCCTTCTCTAGCATCCTTTCTAGGTGCATGTTTGTTCTCTCAAGCCAAGATTCATGATCAGCTTGAATTTCTTACTCAAGTGTGGTCAATTTGCTTTTCCTCCTCTTGGTAGCTTGCCGATTTTGCCTTCATGTTTTTGAGCTCCATGGATGAGTGGGACTAATGAGGGGAGGGTTTGATGTTAGCTGTAGTGTTTTAGGGAATGAAAGGGTTTAGGAGATGATATTTAGGGTTTGGGATGGAAATTAGGGTTTGGGGGATATTTGATTAGGGATATGGGAAATGTGGAATGGGTAGATGAGAATGTAAAGAGAGGGAGAAAATGATTGAGGTAATGAAGGAGTGAGGGAGTGAGAAATGGCTAGTAGTGGAATTAGCAGCAAAACATACAATTTGCAAACCCTATGCAACTTATTTTGGCAAGAAATGTAAAGAGGTAGGGTTTTGATTTCTCATTAAATCACCATAAACACCAAGGTAACTCATTCATTGGTCATGGAGCGATGTTAACTTACTTGGGAAATGAAGAATTTAGCAATTTGAGAGTCTTTGGAGGAAGATTTGAATGGATTTCAGGATTTTTAGCCCAATGCGCTGCGCCATCTCAATGCGTCGCGCCAGTTCATTTTTTACATTGCAGAGGGCTGCCCAATGCGTAACGCCATCTCAATGCGTAGCGCCTTTTTGCAGGAGACTTTTGGAGGCCTTCCTGGTGTCCAAATTGGGCGCGGGATAGCTCGTTGGAAAGCTTACTAAGTATACTTTCCAACCCAACTTGAATTTTTCAATTTGGAGTTCATTTGCCCCGTCAAAAATCAAATCTCCTAAGACTGGTCAAAATGTGAAAAAAGAGGCTACCTCAAGGAAGAGTGCTGTTGCAGCCAACTTTTTGAAGGTCTTCCTCAACCCAAAATTGAGCTCATGATAGCTCATTGGAAAGCTCTTTGTGTCTAGTTATCTTGACTCATCAAGAAAGTCATTAGGCTAACCAAGCTAGGAGAAATCTTGATTTTTCCAAGGTCACTTCAGAGGTGCATCAATTCTCCTGAGGCAACTGTATTTTTGACATTTATCTAAAACTATGACACCTGTGTAAAAAATGAAGGAGGTTTTTCTTCCTTGGCCTATTGTGGACAAAACCTCTCTTATTTTTCCCAAATTTATCTTTTCTTGCTCAGAAACATCAATGGAGTAAAACCTATACCGATGCGTGGAATGGGAGATTTGTCGAAATGAAGTGAAATGAAGGAGATAAGGGGCTTCTAAATTCTTGAGAAAATTTTGGGAAGTAGGGAGGGATTCTAGGAAGTAGGGGAATGTGGAATTTCAAAGATTGAGTGAGGGGAAGGGGTCCCAAAGGGATTTGAGCGATATCAGTGATGGGAAGTGTTTAATAAGGTAAATTAAGGATAGGGGAAGGTGTATGAACATTAGGATACAATTTTTGTTGATGATTTGACCATCCAGGAGAAATTACCTTCAAAACCCTAGGAGAGGGAAATGAACCTTACTTAGGCACAACTGAAGCATGAAAAAGCTGTAAAATGACCCATTGGAACCTGACATGATAATGACAACCCTCTGAAAGATGGTACACTCAGCTGAATGGTGAAATGGACCGACATTTGGACAAATTTGAAAGGAGTAACAACAAACCCTAGACCTAATACCTAGTGACCAAATTTTGCTTGAAGACTCACTAAAATGACAAAATTTGACCTTGACACCTTAAAATCACTTTGTAAGAGCATTTTTGATCACTGGAGGAAGGCTACAAAGACTGACACTAACAAGTTTGATGGGTTAAGTATTACTCTCAAGAAACCCAATGGTCTAAATATGAAAAATCAAGATGGACACTCCCTCTTGGTATATTATTTTCAAGCAACTACGGAACACCAATGAATAAGGAAGGCCCTCAAGTTTTCATCTTCATCCTTGCTCTATGATAAAACTATATGCAATAATTGTTAGCCTCATCAAGTGGACTTGAATCCTATCACTCATATGTAAGTGTTGCGAGCTCAATCTCACCTCTAGTCTAGATTCTTAGGATGAGGTAAGTGAAAATAAGGGAGGACCCCTAATCATGGGGGCCTCAAAGGTGGTTATAGATTGGGAAAAGGGTATCAAAAAGATGGAGAGCTTACTACTTTCCCCGATCATGGAAAAAAATGAGGTAAGGAATAAGTTTGAAGAGGTCTTCTTTCACCATGAATATAGAGATATTAATGAGAAAACTGATAAGCTTTCAATAGAAGCCCTAACTCTACATGAATGCCTATAAATGTTATCTCAAATTGATGAAATGGGTCCTCTTCCTGAAGAGGCCAAATCTCTATATTTAGATGAAGGTGATTGAAAGAATGTTTTTTTGTCATTTGTTATTTAAAAGAAAAAATTGCATTTTTGTTGTGATATTTTGTAAACTGGAAAAGCAAGCTTAAACCTTTTAAGTGACTATATTTTCAGACCTGAATGGACTTTAAAGGGTGTTACAGGTACTTTATGCCTGAGAGAAGGCCAAGGTCTAACTAGTAGACTATCATAACATACTCTCTTTAGATTTTTTTGAGATTTTTGTTTGAAAAAGAAGTAGAGTGATCAGATCCTCTACGGTTCTGAAACCTATACTCCTTAACTTCGAGAACAAGGAAAAAACCAATGAGATTTGAATTTGAGTGAGCCTTAATCCTCATTATTGTAGAGGCCAAAAATATCACCTTTAAATTCAACTACAATGCAATACCGATGCTAATCAATCCAACTCCAGGCTTGGATGTATAATGGGATGGGAGACGAATACTTGAATTTTTTAGTAAGCTTGATGGGTTAAGTATTACTCTGAAGAAACCTAATGGTCTAAATATGAAAAATAAAGATCGACACCCCCTCTTGGTATATTATTTTCAAGCAACTACGGAACACCAATGAATAAGGAAGGCCCTCATGTCTTTTTCTTCATCCTTGCTCTCTGATAAAACTATATGCAACAATCGTTAGCCTCATCAAGAGGCCTTGAAGCCTATCACTCATATGTAAGTGCTACGAGCTCAAGCTCATCGATAGACTAGATTCTTATGAATGATACATTTATCAATGAATATTACAAATCTTACTTTCAGTTGTTTTTTGAAGAATAATATCACTTAGCCTTACATATAAATAGTTGAAAATTAATCTATGAAACTTGTTACTAAGAAAATATGAGAAACCTAATAAGGGTCTTTTCACCAACTGATTTTCATGTTAGATTAAAGATGAACACCATTAGCCCTAGCCTACTAGTTGATGTATCACAAACAACAAGCCAATCATAGCTAAATGGACCCAAATCACTATACCTAGAGCGAAAATGATGGGAATAGTATTTCTCGGGTGTTGGCCATTTTATTAATGAGGTATGAGGGCATTATTTTTTCCAGAGCCCCCAATATGACACCCAATATTATCCTTTTTTTGACATGACATATGGGTTGGGAAAACCCAAGTGAAAATGGGACCCTCGTAAGGAAGGCCTTGTACTTCGTTGAACTCAACAGTGAAGCGAAGCCTTGTTGGCTCTATAGATCTACTAAAATAATGAATTTTAAACCCTATAAGATCTTTAAATCCCTAACACTTGCAATAGTACCCATGCTAAGAAGGCTTGAAATTTGAAATATTTTACGGCCAACAGTGCCTTTTTTATTAGTGTGATTCAACCCCTCTGCATGAAACAAAAATTGCAGAAGGAGGCTACTAGTCTATTAACAAACATGCAACAATGGGATTGTCCTCCCAATGTTATTAGATATAATACACTCATTGATGGTCATTGCAAGACGGGTATAATTGGAAAAATGTATAAAGCAAAAGAGATTCTTAATGAAATGTTGGAGAAGGGATTATTTCGTACCCAGGTTACCTACAACACTCTAATTTATGGTTACTGCAAGGAAGGAGACACGACTGTTGCATTCAAGATGCTTGAGAAAATGAAGGAAAATGGCATTTTCCAATGTTTTCACTTACAATGCCCTATGAACTTGGCTTAAATAATCTGGATCAAGCACTTACCTCCTCACATAGGCTTCTTTTACCATGGTTGTCTGGGATTCAAGGAATGCAACTTTCATTGGCAAGGGAATCCCTAAAATTGACGTCTTCTAAATTTCCTTCTTCATTCTGAAAGAAAACTTAATTACCAAATGCAAAATCATTAGATCATCCCATCAAGGTATAACAAAAGAAAAAAAATCAATGAATTTAATGTTATATTTATTGTTTGTTGTGTTTATTCTACAAACTTCACCTCCATTTCAGGCATCTCCTTCAAAGGTTCATCTTCTTCCTCATCACCATCTGAAACGATTTTTTAATAAACTTCCTCTAAAAGGTCCTTAGAAGATATATCATCCTAAGAACTTTTCAACACTACATTGGATCCCTTCCCAACCCTACTTCAAGTCATCAATCAAAACTGTTGTCAAAAACAAACTTTTTAGTCTAATTACCCACTAAATCCTCCTTCCTATCAACAAACATATAACATTTAAAGTTGTGAAAGATAAAAATTGAACATATAAGTCCAAATTTTGTTCAAGCTAGAGTTTTTGAAGAGGGATATTCTCCAATACAGATAAAATTGATTTCCCAACAGTTGGCTATGGTTTAAAACAAGCATTTGGTATTTCTAACACAAAATAAATAAAAGTTATGCATAGGCATTTTAAACACATTTCCAATTATTGCAACCTAAAAGAATATCTAGGCCAAAAGAGGTAACATAATGACAACAATCAAGAAAAACACGTAAAATCTATTAGGATTTAGCATATATTTCCTCAAGGTTAGATTTATTTTTTTGCAAAGAAAATGGGTACCCACATTGAAATAATATGTGAATCAAAGCCTATCAAACACATACAACAAACTATTCATGTAATGATCTACCTTTTTGTCTTTTTTCTTTTCCACTGTATTCAAAGATTCAAAGTATATTTTGTATTTTCCTTGTGAACCCTCCTCCTCCTCCTCCTCCTTGCTCTTCTCCTCCTCCTTCTCAAGGGAGCATGAAGCTGTTATGAGCAAGTCATCTAATGATTCTGCTACGAACTCATCTTTGCTAATTGGGTTCTTCTTTAGCTTCTTACTTTGTTTTTCTTATTCATGAATGCTTTTCCTGGATTTGTTTTTGTTTTGAGTGATTCCATTTCTGCGTATTTATTAGAAAATTGATTATCTTATGTTGTTTCCCTTGTATGCTCATTTATAGAAGCATGGCCTTTGAAGTTTTCATCATCTTTGTTGCTTTTAGAAGCAGAGTATTTCATGGATGTGTTTATGGTTTGAAGAATGCAAGTTACAGTGTGTACATTATCAACTTGATGATCTTTTTTATCATCCTCCTTGTCTACTTCACATAAGAGATTGCAAATTTCGTTTTGGGAAATTCATTGTTACTCTGCATGTTGTATTTGCTCCAAACTAGTAGTAAATCCTTCACCATTACTCACGAACTCACTAGTATTCACGTGGTCCATGAGATCACTATCATGAACAATCTTATTTTGATAAGTAAGAGGAAATTTTCTTCTATCACTACCAAGGGCTCACCCTGATCTCTTCAACCTTTTCAACTTTCCTTTCTATTATTACTGGTTAATGGTCCTGTTTGTAGTAACAGTCGAATCAAATTTGAGTCAGATGATGTTGACACTCCGCTAATTATTTGTAGCACTAGGTGAAGAAGTAAGATGAGAAAAGCTTAAAATAGAAATCCCACACTAAAATATCTTAGCAGACTTATAACATAGACCCTAGAAGAGAAAACCTGGAAAAAACACACACACAGAGGAGTGCTTGGGAAAGGAAAAATCTAAATACTTCAATGTCAATTGGGTACTCTACAAGGCATATATTTTCAGTAATAGATGATTTGAAACAATGTAATCAATAGGAAAAATAACATATCAAATAGTTTTTCGCCCTGCATCATCTATACCATTACAATACAAAAATATCGAAGATATAATGGAATGAAAGGTCCATACATTTACAATTTATCGGTGGACTCTATGTCTCCAGAGATGAGTGAGTGTGAGATGTGAGTGTTGAAAAACGAGAATGGTGGGATACGATGATCCATAAATTGATTGAACGTGTTACAGGGTCCAATAGTAGCATCAGACATACAAAGATGCCTCTAGGAAATTGCGGTGCCAAAATTTTGTCGAAAACTTTGATTTGGTTTAAATGTAGAGAATTTACCAAAACATGGGCCAATTTAGTGATATGTGTTCTCACCAAAGTCTCATTAGATGTTGGAAATGCAATTATAGGTCCCATTCCACTCCCATAACTTTGTAAAGTGCTAGTTAAAGTAGGCATAAAACAATAATGAGAATTTGGAGCACAAAGGATGAGTGGGCTCCTTGAAATAATCTACTTGTTATGTGAGATTATCCTCGGCAGAATGAAGGGTTATTTTCCTCATTAATGGTGAAGAAATCATTGAAGTAACAACCTTATATATTCATAGCCTTTTAGAAATCACACTAAATGATTAGGATGGTGATGGACGTAATTTGTTTTAAATTAAAAGTATATTATGATTAAAATTGTGATGGTGGTAATTTGTTTTAAATAAAAAGTATATTAATTATATGAATAGAAGTGTTAATATAACTATTTTTTTGGTTTATTAAATATGTGATTTTTGCGTTAAGAGTTATTTTCTAACTCTAGGGTAGAGATGTAATGTAATGTTTTGTAAAGATTTTGGCTCAGTCAAATTACATAAAAATAAATGTAAAATAATAAACATAAAATTTATAATTATAATTATTAATAAAACATTTAGACTAGGTTAATTATAATTATTAGAGTGAAAAGGGATTCGATCCCTCCTTGTGTCAGGTAGATCCAGGGTTAAGAAGGATCTATGTTGGTTATATAAGGTATGATATTTTTTATTTGAATAATTTAGTATGATTTTGATAAGTTTATGTTTCAATTTTAATGTTGTCCACTTTTTAAAATAATAGTTAATGCGTTTTCTAACTCAAAACATGAAGAGGTAGTGACTTATCTTTTTTTCTCCTTCTTTTAAATGTGTTTCCATTCAACCTAGTGACCTATGACTTTTGGAGAAGACACTAGCTCTAAATGCCTTACTACTTCCATGTTGAATGGACCTTAGATATTTTTTGATGGTATTCCTATTATTAATGTTAGAAATGTGGATCTGAGGGATGTAAGAACACAATAGATAAACACGAAAATATATGAAGACTTGTAAAAATGCATGAAGATAGGAAAGATATAAACCCAACTAACTCGTGATATCAACTCCAAAGTTGCAGGCTTCAACTAGGAATTAGTTTTTTCCCGCCTCTAAATTTAACACTGCAGATGGATTCAAAGAAGGGGATCTTTGAATCTATCTGCAATGTTAAACTTAATTTAGAGGCAAAAGGGTATTCATAATTTTAACACTGTAGACAGATTCAGAGACCCCTTTGTCTCTAAAATTTAACACTGCAGATGGATTTGGAGACCACTATAGTGAAGTGTAACACTTCGGTAGCATTATTAAGTTTGTCATTTATTATCTAGCCATATATTTTAATCCTAGACTAAATTAGTCATTTTTAGTTTGGTCACTTAAAATTTCTCAAATTTAGTAGTAATTCACTTGAAATAATTGCGGTGACTAACGTTTTTGGTCACCTAGTCATTCATTTCATCATTTTCTACTAATGTGTTTCCGTCAACAATCTTTGGCAACATGATTAGATAAATTATTAATCAATCAATAATGATTCTTTAAAAGTGATGTTTTAGCAGCTATTCATGTGCGAACATTAGATGTAAATATAACATCACAACATGCTTCTTTTAACAAAATTTTGCATGTACAAAAAATTGATTATCAAGCATGCCAAAATAATTACCCCATTACTATGATCATTCTCACACCAGCACATGTTCATATCCAAAGGAAACCACTGTAACCATCCATTTCACCTAAAATATACTAGAAAATTATCTTTATTTTTCATTGCATATAATTAGATAAACACTTATTCGAGGAAGAGAGCTAGCCCCTTAGCTTCTTCTTTGTGTATTTAACTAAGTAATATTTCCAATATAGTAGATGTTCCCATCCATTTCACCTAAAATATAGTAGAAACTTATCTTTATTTTTCATGCATGTAATTAGATAAAAACTTATTTGAAGAAGAGAGCTATCCCCTTAGCTTCTTCTTTGTGCATGTAACTTAGTAATATTTCCAATACAGTAGATGTTCCCTTTTAAGGGGAACCCAAAATGATGTAAATGTAAGTCCCTTTTCGAAAAACATCTTTTCCAAGATAGAGATATTTACAAAATCTATTGTATGCACAAAGACATGCACTGTTCTAAACAAGAACTAATGTGTTAGTCACTATTTCTTGCATGCGGATATATGTATTTTACAAAGGAAATCTAGTACATTTATTCCTAGTAACTACTTGTTTTACTTTCCATAATACTTGTTGGGTTATGTTATATTCTTTCCACGCCTATCCCACGTAATGAATCGGGGGGTTAGAGGGGGGGCGGAGCCCTCCCTTCGTTGCGCCGATTGCACAGCGGGGGGGTCACAGGGGGGTTTTAGGGGGGCGGGTAGCCCCCCTCTACGGGGTCTAGGGCAGCGCCACGGGAAGTTTTTTTTTGGATCCTATATTAGGTTGGGCGAACCTACCTATGGTTTTCGGTCCATGGTTTTGGACGCGATGGTTTTTTCGGTCCATGGTATTGGATGCTTTGGCATGTATAAATATGTATTGTAACATTGAAAAGGAACATAATGAAAAATCAAGCTAGTAGTCCCGGTTTTGGGATCCAGTGGGAAAATCTCTGTGTATGTGTTTTATGTGTTGTGCTCTCGCATTGTTTATTTTCTATGTTTTAGAATTCGTATGTAGGTAATTTTTGTATGAGGTTAAAACCTTCATTTGGTATTAGAGCTATTTTGGCTTCAAGGGGACGCCTTTGTTGCTGAGGGGTTTCGCTCGGGCTTGTGGTAGGCCCTGTTCAGTGGGAGATCTGTGAGATCGATTCTGGTGGTGAAAGAAAATGGCGAGCAGCGGAAATATAGAGATCGAGAAATTTAATGGTCAGAGTTTTGAGTTGTGGAAACTCAAGATGGAGGATCTGTTGGTGGATTAAGATCAGTGGATCGCGGTAGATCCGGGTACTAAACCAACGAGAGTGTCCAATGAATAATGGAAGAAGTTGGATCGGAAGGCAAAGAGCACAATACGATTGTGTGTTTCAGATTCACTATTGTTGAATGTATCAGGGGAAGCTACGACGAAGGCTTTGTGGGACAAGTTATGGACTTTGTACCAATCTAAGTCTCTGGTGAATAAAATTTTCCTGCGGAAAAAGCTGTATAACCTGAGGATGAAAGATGGAGACTCAGTGACAGAGCATCTAAATGCGTTTAATACTGTGGTAAGTCAGTTATCATCTGTTGATATCAAAATTTCAGATGAAGATAAGTGCATTAGTTTGTTGTGTTCTCTACCAGATTCGTGGGATAGTCTGGTTATTGCAATAGGTAGCAATGCAACTGCCTTGCAGTTTGATGAAATGGTCTCAGCCTTGCTGACGGAGGAGATGAGACGAAAAAATATGGAAAGCCAAAATGGTGATGGCTTGTCTGTATGAGGACAGTCCCAGAACAGAAAAAAAAAAAATTCATCGAGTGGGAGATCTAAATCTAGAGGGAGATCTAAATCTCTAGGAAAACCTATAAAGGTGGTGTGCTGGAAATGCGGAAAGGAAGGGCACTTCAAAAGGGACTATAAATCTAAAGCTCCTGATAAAGGAAAGGGATCTGATGATGCTCCTTCTGTAGAGGCGAAAACCACCTCAGATGAAGGTGGGGATGTGTACTTGGCTTCTTCAAGTACACATGTAGATCATGAGGCATGGTTGATTGACTCAGGTGCATCCTTTCACTTCACTCCCCATAGAAAGTGGTTCTGCGAGTATGAGAAATACGATGGTGGTGATGTCTTCTTAGGGGATGATAGGAAGGCTAGAATCATTGGTCGTGGAAAAGTAAAGTTGAAGTTGCAAGGTGGAATGGTTAGAACACTTCTGGGTGTTCTGCATATTCCTGCATTGGCCAGAAATCTAATTTCTGTAAGCAAGTTGGATGATGCTGGTATAAAAACAGTGTTTCGAGAAGGATACCTGCAAGATGGTTCGGGGAGCACTGGTACTGATGCGGGGAGTTCGAATTGGAACTCTGTACAAGCTGAAAGGTAAAACTCTTATTAATGGATGCAACAGTTCTGTGGTTCCTGAAAGTGGAGCTGAAAATCTAGTGGTCTCTGGAGAGAAGACCATGCTGTGGCATCAAAGGCTTGGACATATTGGAGAGAAGGGCCTTCGAATACTTCATGATATATGTATGGTAGAAGGTATGAGTAATAACTCTCTGGACTTTGATTTCTGTGAAAATTGTGTGTATGGGAAGTAGAATCGGGTGAGTTTCCCCTCTCGTGGTAAGAGGGCGAAACAGATATTAGAGCTTGTGCACAGTGATGTGTTTGGACCTGTGAAGGTTCCATCACTGGGTAAGTCTGTGTACTGTGTATCATTTATAAATGACTTCTCAAGGAATACATGGATATATTTCCTTAAGAAGAAATCTAAATTCTTTGACAGGTTTAAAGAATTTAAGGCTCTGGTGGAAAACGAGACAGAGAAGAAGATAAAGGTGCTGAGGACAGATAACTGTGGAGAGTTTTACAGTATGGAATTTGAAGAATTCTGTAAGAAGTGTGGTATAGCACGGCAGAAGACTACTCCATATACACCTCAGCAAAATGGAGTTGCAGAAAGAATGAACAAGACGTTGATGGAAAGGGCAAGAAGCATGCTCAGTGGTGCCGGGTTAGGACAGGAATTCTGGGTAGAGGCGGTGGAGACAGCATGTTACCTGGTCAACAGATCACCTTCATCAGCGTTGGAGGATAAGACTCCACAAGAGGTATGGACTGGTAAGAAACCCTCTCTTTCACATCTGAGGGTATTTGGATGTGATGCATATGTACACGTTCCAAAGGAGAAACGAACCAAGTTGGATAGTAAATATGAAAAGTGCATCTTTATTGGGTATAAGGATGGTTTAAAGGGGTATAAGCTTTGGAACCCAACAACAAGGAAGGTTGTGTACAACCGAGATGTGGTGTTCAGAGAGGTGAAAGATATTATTAAACATGAAGTCCAAGCAAAGGAACCTGAGAAGATAGAGTTTGAGCTTAAGGAGGAAGAATCAGACTCTATAGCAGAGGAGGAATCAGAAGATGAAGAGCCACAAACTCCGGGTGTGAGAAGATCAGTTCGAGAAAGAAGGCAGCCAGAAAGGTATATTCCATCTTCTTTCTGTTAAAATTTTGCTTTATCTATTACTGATGATGATCCCAGAACTGTGAAGGATGTAGTAGATTCAGAGGATGGAAAACTCTGGAAAGAGGCCGTGGTTGATGAAATGGCATCTTTGCACAAAAATGAGGCTTGGGATCCGGTGGAGTTTCCGGCTGGAAGGAAACCCATTGGCAGCAAATGGGTGTTCAAGAAGAAGACAAATGCAGAAGGAAAGGTAGAGAAATACAAAGCTCGGTTGGTAGCAAAAGGTTATTCCCAGGTGCCGGGAATTGATTTTGGTGATATTTTTTCTCCTATTGCCAAGGTAACTTCTATTAGGTTACTTTTATCTGTTGCAGCTGCTTTTGATTTTGAGGTAGAATAGATGGATGTGAAGACAACATTTCTTCACGGGGATCTGGAAGAGGAGATCTACATGAAGCAACCTGAATGCTTTGCGATGAAGGGTAAGAAAGAACTGGTATGCAAGTTAAAGAAGTCTCTGTATGGGTTAAAGCAGTGACCAAGGATGTGGTATCAGAAATTTGATACATTTATACGGGGACTTGGCTTAACCAGGAGCAAAGCAGATCATTATGTGTATTTTAAATTAGTTGGTGATTGTGTTATTTATATGGTCTTGTATGTGGATGATATGTTGCTGGTTGGAAATGACAAAGAAATTATCCAGGATTTGAAGACCCAATTGTCCTCCAAATTCAACATGAAATATCTTGGTGCTGCAAACTATATTTTGGGCAAGGAACTTAAAAGAGATCGGGCAAAGAGGAAGCTCTCGATAAACCAGAGGAAGTATGTCAAGACAACACTGCAGAGGTTTAATATGCAGGATAGTAAATCGGTGAAGGTTCCTATTCCTGTAGGTGTAAATCTATCTGCTGAACAGTTTCCCAAGACACAAGAAGAAGAAGAAGATATGTCATGTGTTCCATATGCAAGTGCAGTCGGTAGCCTAATGTATGTAATGGTCTGTACTAGACCAGACATTGCACATGCAGTGGGAGTGTTAAGCAGGTTTATGTCAAAACCAGGGAAGGAGTACTGGACAACAGTGAAGCGGGTTTTCAGGTATTTGCGTGGCACTAGTGATTATGGTTTGTGCTACCAAGGAAGACCAGGATTGGACATAGTGTTGGATATTTGTGGCTTTGTTGATGAAGACTAGGCTGGAGATCTGGATTAGAGAAGATCTACAAGTGGGTATGTGTTTAACCTATTTGGAGGTGCAGTCAGTTGGATGAGTAAGAAACAATCTGTAGTGGCACTATGAACTACAGAGGCAGAATACATGGCAGCCACTCATGCAAGCAAGGAAGCAGTTTGGTTGCAGAGATTGTGTTCAAGTATGGGGTTAGTACAGGGAGCTATAAGAATAGACTGTGACAACCAAAGTTCAATTTTCTTGGCAAAGAACCCTGCTTATCATTCAAAGACAAAGCACATTGATGTTCAGTATCACTTTGTGAGGGATATGCTAGAAGACAAAAAGGTGCTGCTGGTAAAGGTGGACACTTTGAAGAATACTGCAGATGCATTGACAAAATCTGTGAGCTCTGAGAAGTTCTCTTGGTGTAGAGAAACAATGGGCATTTTAGGGCTGGAAAAATGACTAAGCTCTCCTGTGGCCCCCTGTGGAAAGAAAACAACAAGTGGGAGAATGTTGGGTTGTGTTATATTCTTTCCACGACTAACCCACGTAGTGAATCGGGGGGTTAGTGGGCGGGCGAAGCCCCCCATTCGTTGCGTCGATTGTGCAACGGGGGCGGCGGCAACCCCCCCTGTCCGGGGGGTTTGAGGGGGGCGGGTAGCTCCCCTCTAGGGGGTCCGAGGCAGCGCCCCTGGAAATTTTTTTTTGGACCCTATTTTAGGTTGGGCGAACCTACCTATGGTTTTCGGTCCATGGTTTTAGACGCGATGGTTTTTTCGGTCCATGGTATTGGATGCTTCGGCATGTATAAATATGTATTGTAACATTGAAAAGGAACATAATGAAAAGTCAAGCTAGTAGTCTCGGTTTTGGGATCCAGTGGGAAAATCTTTGTGTATATGTGTTTTATGTGTTGTGCTCTCGCATTGTTTATTTTCTATGTTTTAGAATTCGCATGAAGGTAATTTCTATATGGGGTTAAAACCTTCAATACTTACTCTTTTCTGCACGCAAATAAATGTTTCTCTTTAAAAGATCTAACACAATAGTTCTACAAATCCATGTTTCTCTTTAAAATATCTAACACAATAGTTTTTTTTCCCAAAAGAAAAATCGTAATTTTATTAATGAAAATAAAATTACATGTTGCATATGCTGTGACGCATTTCACCGGAAAGTCAATGACAACTGATCACAAATTCAATGAAAGAAAAAAATAATGTACAAATGGGGAGAAAATCATTCTTTTCTCCTTTTTTTCTTCTCAACCATGCGCCACTCCCTTGAGTTGGAAACGAAGAGATAAGTGCAAGCAAAGTGTTAGCCTCAGGTTGAGGGTTATCTTTATCAGAATTAGAGTTGTTTGATGATGTAGTCATTTGGATCGACTGGTATCCATTGTATCTGGTATATTTGCCAGCTGTGATTCCATCGGATCTTGTGGATTTAATTCCTCTAATTCTGGCTCTTTTTCATCTAATTGTTCTCGTTCGGTATGGCATGTTCCACATCAGCTTCCTCCTCCTCATCAGAGATTGGTGGGGGAAAT
The DNA here is from genome assembly GCA_031772625.1 of Pinus tabuliformis. Classification (NCBI taxonomy): domain Eukaryota; kingdom Viridiplantae; phylum Streptophyta; class Pinopsida; order Pinales; family Pinaceae; genus Pinus; species Pinus tabuliformis. The sequence goes on along the minus strand of CM062806.1, from coordinate 407,322,034 downwards.
TTCCATCCCTTGGGTTGTTTCCCTGTTTTATTTTTTCTTTAGGTATCTTTTTTGGCTTCAGGGCACATATTTTGTAGGTGTCATGTTTTTCGGGATATTCTGCATCTAAATGTTGTATTTTCATAGTCTATTATCTATATCCAGCACCTCTTTTTGTGCTTTAGTTGTATGCGTCTAGAAAGCCTTTGCTGAGTCTACTTCCACGCAAATTTGTGCAAATGTGAAAATTCCTTCCTCTAGTCTTTGTGTGTCCATTTTAATGTATCGCCCAATGGTGTTTCCTATACTGGCAAGGACTTGTTGGTTCCAAAGATGTAATGGGAGATTGCGCAAACGAACCCAAACTGGCATCTTGGAAACAACCATAGTATTTACATCAAATTCTGGAAACCATGGTGTGATGAAGAGACTCGAGGACCCCAATAACCATTGTCCTTCCCATAATATAATGTCTCTAGCCTCTGTTGAAGAATTCACAATGAACAACCCCTTGGAACAAAGGTGAAATTCACAGTGAGTAGTCCAGTTTGTGAAAATCCAATGAAAAAGCTCAACAAGTTTTGGCAAAAAAGAGTGGAATCGATAAATAATAGCTTGTTTTTCTAATGTATTACAATAACAATGTAAACTTTGAAACGGAAACTATAAACTCAAAACGGGAACTCTAGCCCAAAAACCCCAAAAAAACATCAAAAATAGTGCTAAAAACGAAAAGTTTGTATACTGGAACGATGTTTTTATTTTTTAGGCGTAAATTTTGAACATGTTTTAAAAATGGCAGTGAATACGAAATTTACTATGAAATTTATGTGCAAATAATAGCTTCAAAATGAAAGTAATGATACTAGAACAATGATTTTTTTTTTTAGGGTCAATTTTCGAAATTTTTAAAAATGCTAATAAAACCAAATTTTTATGTCTCAAACAAATTTATTTATGAGGAAAAAACACATTAATGTTTTTGGTAGAATATCATTTTTCTTTCCTAAGTATAAATTTAACATGTTTTCAACCATAACATGCTAGATACAAAAGAAATTGAAAATTTTTCAACTATAAAATTAAGAAACCATGACATTATGAAAAAATTACATCACTAAATGAATTCAAAAGTCTTTATTTGTATACTAAATAAAACATACATTATATCTCTAATTTGATATTGCATTGTAGATATTTAAACAATAAAATTTATCATACTTAAGACATATAATCCAACAACATAAAAATGATTCATAACTTCTCATTTAATACCATATGGAAAACATTAATTTTATTTGAAGATACGATGCATACATCAGTTATATAAACTGTCTTAAACAATTATTCAAAATCACTCATATTTTCTTGCACACCATCAGAATTCACATCTTCAGATGAGTGACTGGAGGTTGACGAAGATGTTCCATATTCTTCTCTTTCATCAACTAGTGCCCCATCTGAGTCCACATGCATGCCGAACATTCCAGGTTTCAAATTTCTTCTAGATCTAAGACTGGTTTCAGCAGACTCCCATGTCAACACTGTTCCTTCTGGTAACAACCTTTTCAGAATCTCTATCGTCTTGAAGCAAAGAGTTCCTCTCTTTATTAAATTGAAGTCATAAACAAGTATGTCAACATCCTCCAATTGTAATATGTCTGTGCGGCGACGATTTATATTTGTACCCTTTCTTTTTCTTTTTCCGCCATTTTTTTGTCAGCTACCATCTCTGGCTTATACACACCATTGAATGGGTGTGTATTTGTGGCATACCAATGTACTTCAACACCTGTAACATCCTCATTTTCTGTAAAGACCTTTATAACTTTAGCAACCCAAAATGGATAGCCATTGGGATCTCCATCTGCTAGCACTGCAATCATGCAACCCTCCTTAATATCCTGTACTGAACCCCTGTAAAGGTCATCCATGGCTTCACGTTGTGCACGAGATCTTCTGGAACCAATATACATCTCTCTTTCCATTGCCTGTGAAGAATTAATAATACCTTGACTTTGTTGTTGTTCAACAATGTTTACTTCCTCATGTTCATTCGACACATTTTGTGGCCAACTAAATGGATTTTTCAAAGGTATATCTTCATTTTTTGTTGTTGAAATGATATCACTTTGATTATTGAAAAATGATTCCCACCAAACTGAATCAGCAATGTCAAAGTACTCATATGTATATCTAATACATTTTTTAATTTCTTCCAGGCAATCAGAATAATTTATATGTCTATTATGTCTGCATGCATTCTGAACTTCACCAACTGATTGTAATAACAATATTTTTGATGCAAATATTGGACGATCTGGAATGAACTTCAAAAATTGCAAACCTGATGACGGTGCCCATTCTGTAGTAGTTGAAAACTTCTTGCCCCATATTAGTGTTTTCCCAACAATTTTTTTGATACGAAATTGATGTTGGAAGCTAATGTCATTAAGTTGTTCAATGCATTTCCCCTCACCATATGATCCCAGAATAAACCTTCGCATGTCAACAGTTTCTTCCAACACATCAAATGTAGGCTCTGGCATGTATGATTTCTTAATACATTCAATTAGTGATGGAAAGCTCCCAACTTCCTTCCTCCTCAATGTGACTGAAAAACGACTGAACATCTGATCAATATGGTCATGAGTGTGCCCAACAAGAAGGAAACCAACCTTTACCTTTTGAAAAATTCTCAATTCAACAAGCATGTTTAGATATCCAAAAACAACCTGATTTTTGTTTTCACGGAAAGTGTTGTCCAATTGTAGATACAAAACTTCAGGAAGATTACCAGACCAATGAGAAATCACATCATGAATTATGGTTATGGTCAGATTTGCATCATTATGAATATTTGGAGCTGCGAAGTACACCCTTGGCAACATTTTCCCATTGAAGACCATACAACCGACCAAGTGAAACTGAATAAAATTTTCCTCTTGTAAATTTTTGGGTGTGCGAACAAAATGTGGTAAAAGTGTTTTCTTCTGGTCCATACCATCAATTATCAAACCCAAATATTTATTCGGATTATCATAACACTTCTTTCGTTGCTTGAACAACTTCTTCCTTTCATTTGTTTGTTGTTCGCGATGCTCCTGAAGTTCTTTGACAATTAAATCTACACAACATAAAAGAAATTCATTAAGAAATATGTTTTCATAGTTGATGACTATACAATTTTAAAAGTTAAAGTTATGAACGCTTACCTCTTTCTGAGCCTCCGCATTTGTCCCTTTTTGATTTAAGAGAAGCACATGTACTGCAAATCCCCATCCTTGTCTTCTTAGGAATACGGGCAGTATTGAATTCTTTCTTCCATATCTTCACAAAATATTGATATGTAATAAATTGGCCATGTCCCTCAGCACCTTCTGCATATTCTTTGTATAAGTTGTAGATTTCTCGTCTTGAAAAATTATCTGGAATATGTATTGTCTCTCTATTTGGCATACACTCTCCATGCTTTGAAAAGAAATCTTTCATCCATGACATTGCAGTGTTTGATAATGGCCCAAACTGTCTTTTATGACGTACTTCTGAATAAAATGTGGGATCCTTTTCCAAATTTTCTTGAATTCTCGAGAGACGAAAATTCCCAATCGAATGAAACATTTTGAAAGCTTTTCTACACAATAATAAATTCCTAATATGATAATCATAACCTGACAATGTAGATTGCATGCATCCAACTAAATATGAATTTTGCATGCTTTTATTCATTGACAAATATCTCTTCCTGCTTTCTAATGCAAATGTGAAATCCATATGTTTCAAGCAATTTTTTTGGCAACATTCACTTGAAATGACAGCACTGATAGAACTTCTTCTCATCAGATATTCTGCTCTACCCCTTGTATAACTAGAACAGCTTGCATTTATACGAAAAGGTCTCCTCCTACTACTCGATACAATATTTCTGGGCAACATCTCCATCATTGGATCATCATTTTTATAAGGATTTCCATCATCATTAAGAGGAATGTTATCCACACTATCATCAGCTCTACTTTTCAGATATTGACTTAGAGGATACTCTTCATCTTCGCCTTCTTCAGTGCCACTATCATAGTCTTTAGAATTCGGACTGAACAGAAAATTTGACTCAATGTTTAATGGATATTCTTCCTCATGTGCATTGTGAGTGCTACTCTCATAGTCCATAGAATTAGGACTACGTTGAAAATGAGATTGTTTACTTATTGAAGATGCTACATCCTGTCCTTTGTCACTGCTACCTTTATAATCATTAGAATTAGGACTAACTGCATGATCGTGTCCTTCATCACTGCTGCTCTCATAGTCCTTAGAATTAGGACTAAGAGGACACTGTGACACTCCAATCTTTTGAAATTCATCATCCCGCGCTTCATCACTGCTGCTCTCATAGTCCTTCGAATTAGGACTAAGTGGACACTTTGACACTCCATACTTTTGAAATTCATCACCACGCTCTTCATCACTGCTGCTCTCATAGTCCTTAGAGTTAGGACTAAGTGGACACTTTGACACTCCATTATTTTTAAATTCATCACCACGCTCTTCATCACTGCTGCTCTCATAGTCCTCAGAATTAGGACTAAGTGGACACTTTGACACTCCATTTTTTTGAAATTCATCACCACGCTCTTCATCACTGCTGCTCTCATAGTCCTCAGAATTAGGACTAAGTGGACACCGTGACACTCCATTCTTTTGAAATTCACGCGACCCTCTGCCCCGCCCGACCGGCGGGTGGTCGATTCCGGGAATCGACCGCCGCCGGTCGGGTGGGGCGGAGGGCCGCGACGAGGGAGATGGGGAGCGGCGGGGAGAGGGCGCGGGGGCCAGGGAGGGGGGAGGGGGGGCCGTGGGCCAGGGGGGAGGGGAGGGGTAGGGGCGGGGGCACAGGTAGGGGTTAGGGGGGAGGGGAGGGGTAGGGTCGGGGGCACGGGTAGGGGTTTGGGGGTGAGGGGGGGGGGCACGGGTAGGGGTTAGGGGGTGGGTGGGGTGGTAGGGGTAGGTGGGGTGGTAGGGGTTAGGGGGTGGGGGGGTAGGGGTTAGGCGGGGGCCACGGGTAGGGGTTAGGGGGGGTAAGGGTTGGGGGGGGGGCACGGGTAGGGGTTAGGGGGGGGGTAGGGGGTGGCATGGGTAGGGCTTAGGGGGGGTAGGGGTTAGGGGGTGGGGGGGGGGGTTAAGGGGGTAGGGGTTGGGGGGAGGGGTAGGGGGGTTAAGGGGGGCACGGGGTAGGGGTTAGGGGGGGGGGGGCAGGGGGTGTGCAGGGGAGTTAGGTGGGGGGGTGAGGGGGGGGGGTAGGGGAGTGAGGGGGGTGCGCCGGGGTGGGGGGGAGTTAGGGGGGCCATGGGGGGGAGGCTGGGTAGGGGGACAGGTCGGTTGGATAGGGGGTTGTGGGGGGCGCATGGGTAGGCGGCTCGCCCTCACTTGCCTAGCAGTCTACTTAGCTTCGTCGTCCCTGACCTGAGCTCCCGCCCACCCATTAGAGGTGGCTGGGCCATTTTGATTATACAAATAACAAATTTATGGTATATTTTCGTTGTTAATTTAAGTTGATATGATTTTTTTTATTTACTAATTTATGTGTTTTCATTTTTTAGGAAAATGGCATCAAGGAAAATTTCTGTGAATCTTTCTGGACCAAAGACTCTTAGAGGTGCATCTTCGAAAAACATTGGTGAACGAACTCCACCTGAGCTCATGGCTACAAATCATTCAAGTGCCTTAAGTGATAAGAAGATAATTTCAGACTGGAAAACTTCAAAAGAGCTTAAATTTTCATCAAGGGCCTGGTATGTGAAAGAAAGAGAGAGCACAAATGTGAATATATATCTATATATTGATACACCCTATAATAATGAAAATTTGGAGGTGATGGGAAGAGTCATAGATATGTGTTCGGTACCGAACACTGAAGTTGTTTACGTACTTACAAAAGCTCCCAAGTCACATGAAAGGATTAAATACCGACTATCATATTCATTATATGACACGAGAGAGGTATCTACAAAGTTGTGTAAACAAATCGTAAACGAGATGACACAAAACATCGTAAGTATTGTTATTTGTATTTTTATTTTGCGTTCTTGAAAGTGTCTCGCTATATTTTTTTAATTTTGTTTTTATTGACATATGATATTTTGTTTGGTAGAATTTTGTTGAAAGTTGTTCAATTAGGTTGGGAGGCATTCATTTCATAGAGCATGATATCATGAAAGTTTTCAGCCATTTTTACTCAGTGTCAGAAGAAGATATGGAAAACATGGAAAATGTAGTAATTGATGATGCTACAAAACTACATCCAAAGAATCAGAAAAAAAGGTCTCTGGTGGATAAATCTAGCAAGGGTAAACAAGTTACTTTTGAGGACGATGAAGTTGAAATTGACAGTGAAGCATATGTTGCCATTACTGAAGATGACATTGGAACTGAGAAAAGTCGTAAAAGACCAAAAGTAACAATGCCCAAGAATAAATCTATTGAGAATGTTATGACGAAGAAAAGTAGAGTTGAAGATCTTGAAGTAGTCATTACCAGCAGTCAAGAACCTAGTGAAACTTCAAAAGAAAGTAGAGAAATCATTACACCAGGAGCTGATTTAGATGATGGCATTATCAAAACAAAACAAAATGCCATTCGACAGAACTTGACAAAAAGAAACTTAATTGATGGTGGTCGTACATTTCAGCTAAATGTCAGACAAACCTATAAGGCAAGTGAAGGACAATGCCAATATCAAGTCAGAAAGCCACATCATCTGCATGTTCACATCTTGAAGACATTGATGAGGTACAATCCATATGCTCATGTGGTTAGTTATGTGCTTCTTGTTGATCCACTTCAAGTTCCCAACAAAGAAGCATTTGATAAGTCAAAATGTTTTGAATACAATTATTATGTGCTTGGGGGGAACCATTCTGTAGAAGCTCAAAGACAATTGATGGAGGAATATCCTAATAATCCACGTTTTGAAACAATGAAATGTATCATTTATGTTGGTTTAAATGAAACAGAAGCAAAGTTAGTAGCATCAGACCATAATTCAGATAATGAATATAGGATGTTTATGACTTTCATCCAAAGGGTTAGATTTGTTCATAGTGAATTTCAAGAAAAATGTGGTGGGGATAGGATACATGTTACTGCAAATTTCCGAAAGGAATCTTGCATGGAAATAGGCTATCAAATTGAAGAGAAAACTAATTCAAAAGGTGGAAAAGACAACAGACATAGTGATTTATTCAGAGGTGTTGATAATATTTTCCAATTGGCATTTAGAACTGGAGATGTTTGGAAGTTGATTGATGAGATTTTTACCATGTGGGAAGACATTGGCATTAAAAACCAGAGGGTCAAAAAATCTAAGCCATTGATATGTAGAAACAGTATATCAGCTCCTGAACTGAAGCAACTTCCAGACGATATGACCATCACGCCTTGGAGGGCGATGCAAGGAGTGAAAGATGAAAATATTGTCAAAACAATATTATCTCGTGTGAGGTCAGGGGAATTATCATTGGAAGAAATGTCTGAAGAATTTCAAAAGTAAGTTTGCTGAATTATTTTTATTTATTTCTAGGATTATAGTTATCTTTTAAATAAAACATGTTGTTCTTGGTACTATTTGTTATACATATCATTATATTAACTTTTTGTTACTTTATCTATGCAGTCACAAAGTTTACATGAAAATTCAGGAACAAATGGTTAGATTGTTGAATGAAGATAGTTGGGATGATGTTGTACGCAACTATCCAGATTCAAGTTCTACATCAACATTAAAAGCTTTTTATCTTGCATTTAAAAAGGTATCTTGATTTATACATTCAGTTTTATTCATCTGTGTACTATTTTTAATTTAAAACTTACACATATATTTGTTTATTTGATAAAAGATGAGGAAGGAAGATAATGGAGCACCAGATAGTTTCAAGACTTTTATTGAAAAAATAAAGATTGAAAGACTGAGGAAGCAACATATTAAGAATGTTGAACTTGATCCAACTCTTAATCATTTCATTTGGAATGGGCTAGACACTATTCAATATCAAGTAATACAAGGCAACTGTGAAGACATTGCTAAACTCATACCAAAAAGGGATTATGCCCTAGTTATTGCAGATATTCCCCATGGTTTCAATATTCCAAACATTTACTATGATAGTTACCCTTATACTTATCAAGCTTTTAATAAAGTGGTTGCGGGATTTGTAGAGGTGACGTCATCACCATTATGGAGATTTGTGACATTTCATTCAGACACACAATTGGCAATGATATTGTCAAGCTTCAAGGGGAAAACAAATTCAAGGATGCAGCTTACATGGTAAGACGTTTAATAGGTATATTTGATTAATGTTGAAAAATTCATTTATGTACAAGTTAACTGAACTTTTACTATTTCATGTTACAAGCAAAAGTCAAATCTTGTTAACAATGAAGATCAACAATTTATAAATGACTGTGAGTTCATTCATATTGATAGTTGGGCAAAAGATGATAGCCATATGTCTATGATTTTTAATCGGGTGGACGAAAAGAGTCATAGCCAAATACTGACTTATGATGCTGTTGTGAGAAAACTAACATATGAAGACAAAGAAACGAAAGGAGAGATAGTTAACATTTATCAAAAACCACAATTATTGATTAACTATCTTATAGACATATGTTCAAATGAAGGAGATTGGGTTCTGGATTTATTTTCTGGCTCAGGTAGGTTTTGCTATATGGAATTGAATTTCAATATGTTCTTTTTTTAATTAATATGTCACTGTGCTAATTTACTTCATTATTTTTTTTGTGCTTGATAATTAGGTACAACATTAGCATGCTGCCTTCAAAAAGAAAGAAATTGCATTGCAATTGAGAAAGATCCATTACAATGCAATTTCATTAAGCAAAGAATTAATGCTCTTCAATTTCTTCCAGATGCAATGCAAGAAATTGGGTTGCAGAAAGGAGACTTTAGTGAATCACATGTGGCAAAAAAGGCAAAGGAACCCCAACCACCATTACATGGTATGTTTGGAAAGACATACATTGGGAGATTCGCAGACATCAAAGACCCATTAGAAGAGGAAAATGCGCAAAATGAAGCAGAAAATATTATGGAAGAAGACAATGATGAAACTCTAGAGGACGAAGAGTTTGGATTACGTGACATTGTTGATTAAATTTAAGTTATTCTTGGAAATCAAGTTTTGCAATGTTTTGACTCTGACATTTTATGAAAAGAATAATCAATCAATTAAAGTTGTTATGTGTTCAATATTTGTAATTTGTGATTTTCGCATTGATTTTTAAGTTAATTATTATTTTTTGAAAAAAAATGATTATTGTTATTTTTTTGACATGAAATTCATTAAAAAAACTATTATTTGACCATTTTTAGTTAAAATTTTTGTATAAAAATTGTGATTTTGACATGTTAATTCTAGCAAAAAATTATCAAAACGTGTAGTTTTTTTGTTATTTTTATGTTAAAAATGGTTATTTTTATGTTAAAAATGGTTATTTTTATGTCCATTGTTAAAAAATATTGTTTTTTAGAAACAATTATTTCATGTGGATTGAAAAATTAATTAAGGATGTATAAATATGTAGATTATGTAAAATTCAAACTATCGACTTTCTAATTTAAAAATGCAAAACAATAAAAACCCCACTACAAAAAAAATTAAAATTAAAATAGAAAACAAGAAAATATGAAGAAAACAACCACTTCAAAAACTATCAAATTTAGAAAATAATTATTTACATTTCATACACTAGAAAATTTAAAGTCAAAAAATAGGTCTTTTAAAAAAAGGGTGTGATGCAGAATACTCACTTTTTTAAATCAACATGAAAATCACTACCATTCTAAAATGTAATGCACATGAAAAAATTAAAGTTCCAAAAACTATGCTCTAAAAAAAACATGTGTGTTCTGCATCACCCCTTTTCAAAATCAGGTCATTTTTTTGCTATCTCTACGAAACGGGTAACAGTATCAGTTCCCGTTTCAAAGTTTACATTGTTCAATGCTCATATGTTTCTAGTATATCTATGTTTAATTGTGGGATATAATTTAGTTGCTTCACAATATATGGACTGGGTTTGGTTGCAGCTTTCTTTGGTGTCGATGAAGGTGTATTTCTCCCTTGGAGGATGTTCTTGAAAAAAATTCATCCATTTTTGTGCTTCTGATGTGTTTCTGTATTTTTTGTTGAATTGCTCCCAATGCCTCCTACTATATGAATTGTTTTACTGTAGTCTGTTACACCACCTCTCAACGTCAGATTGGGTTTCATAGTAGACACAGGAAAAATATTGTAGTTTGTGAGGGGTTTGGGGACCTGGAGTGCTCTGCCCCCAAAAATCAAATGTTGTAATCCAACAGGATATCCAATATGATGGAAGATGATATTCTTAAAATGTAACACATAGTCTGTTGCATGAACCAAAACCAAAAGTGACATCCCTGAAGGGGTTTTAATAAAAGATTAAAATCAAAGAGAATTTACCAAAGGTGAGGGTTTTGTTTCCTTCTGGAGATGGCTAGGCCGAGCAGCATCAGGTGCATCACATTGTATTGAGGTCTCTGTCGACTACTTCTGGAATCTATTGCCTTGTTTCTCGTAGCGAGTCTCTTTTTTATGATCAATAGACCACCCAAAGACAGGTAGCATGAATAGCGCAAAAGGCCCTACTGATCGCGTGATGGTGGGGAGCATTATTTGTTCCCCCACATATAGTCCGTAAAGTAGGACCAACCAAGGCACAAGAGTACGTTTGATCTTGAAGAATTGAAATAGTGAGCATTCCTGATAGTCGACGATTACAGAGAGTTTATGGAAATACCAGCCAAATGGTCCAGCCTCCACATTGGCACCGCAATCCCAAAGATCCATCCATTGAATCCCATCCCCGGTTGATCCATTCCCCCTTACAAAGCCTTCAGTCAACGGCAAACCATGACAGGGGAGCATTTCACCAATGCGGTGACATTCAAATGATTTGTGCCTGGAGGAAAATATAGTCTTCACTAACCATAAAACCATCCAACACAACCGTGGTGGCCAATCTATCCTAAAGGATGCAACATCTATGGGCTGAGAGAGATAGTGAAGTCATCTACAGTAGAGAAACCCTATTTATTCCAATGAACTGTGTTGGGTTGTGTTATATTCTTTCCACGACTAGCCCATGTAGTTAACTAGGGGGTTAGAAGGGGGGCGGAGCCCCCCCTTCGTTGCGCCGATTGCGTAGCAGGGGGAGTCAGTTATTATCTGTTGATATTAAAATTTTAGATGAAGATAAGTGCATCAGTTTCTTGTGTTCTCTACCAAATTCGTGGGAGGGTCTGGTTATTGCAATAGCAATACAATTGCCTTGCAGTTTGATGAACTAGTCTCATCCTTGTTGACGGAGGAGATGAGACGGAAAAATATGGAGAGCCAGAATGGTGATGCCTTGTTTGTGCGAGGACGGTCCCAGAACAGAAACAAAAATAAGTCATCGAGTGGAAGATCTAAATCTAGAGGGAGATCTAAATCTCCAGGAAAACCTATAAAGGTGGTGTAATGGAAATGCGGAAAGGAAGGGCACTAGAAAAGGGACTGTAAATCTAAAGCTCCTGATAAAGGAAAGGTATCTGATGATGCTCCTTCTGCAGAGGCAAAAACCACCTTAGATGAAGGTGGGGATGTGCACTTGGCTTCTTCAAGTACACATGTAGATCATGAGGCATGGTTGATTGACTCAGGTGCATCCTTTCACTTCACTCGCCATAGAGAGTGGTTCTACAAGTATGAGAAATACGATTGTGGTGATGTCTTCTTAGGTGATGATAGGAAGGCTAGAATCGTTGGTCGCAGAAAAGTAAAGTTGAAGTTGCAAGGTGGAAGGGTTAGAACAGTTCCGGGTGTTCGACATATTCCTGCATTGGCCATAAATCTAATTTCTGTAAGCAAGTTGGATGATGCAGGTGTAAAAATAGTGTTCAAGAAGGATACCTATAAGATGTTTTAGCGGGCGCCGGTATTAATGCGGGGAGCTCAAATTGGAACTCTGTACAAGCTACAAGGTAGCACTGTTGTTGATGGGTGCAACAGTTCTATGGTCCCTGAAAGTGGAGTAGAAAATCTAGTGGTCTCTGGCGAGAAGACCATGCTGTGGCATCAAAGGCTTGAACATATTGGAGAGAAGGGCCTTCGAATACTTCATGGTAAAGGTATGGTAGAAGGTATGAGTAATATCTTTCTGGATTTTGATTTTTGTGAAAATTGTGTATATGGGAAACAGAATCAGGTGAGTTTTCCCTCTGGTGTTAAGAGGGTGAAACAGATATTAGAGCTTGTGCATAGTGATGTGTTTGGTCCTGTGAAGGTTCCATCACTGGGTAAGTCTGTGTACTATGTATCATTTATAGATGAATTATCAAGGAATACATGGATATATTTCCTTAAGAAGAAATCTGAAGTCTTTGATAGGTTTAAAGAACTTAAGGCTCTAGTGGAAAACCAGACAGAGAAGAAGACAAAAGTGATGAGGACAGATAACGGTGGAAAGTTTTGCAGAAAGGAATTTGAAGAATTCTGTAAGAAGTGTGGTATAGCATGAGAGAAGACTACTGCATATACACCTCAGCAAAATGGAGTTACAGAAAGAATGAACAAGACGTTGATGGAAAGCACAAGAAGCATTCTCAGTGGTACCGGGTTACGATAGGAATTATGGATAGAGGCGGTGGAGACAACATGTTACCTAGTCAATAGATCACCTTCATCAGTATTGGAGGATAAGAATCCACAAGAGGTATGGACTGATAAGAAATCCTCCCTTTCACATCTGAGGGTATTTGGATGTGATGCATATGTACATGTTCCAAAGGAGAAACGAACCAAGTTGGATAGTAAATCTAAAAAGTGGATCTTTATTGGGTATAAGGATGGTTTAAAGGGTTATAATCTTTGGAACCTAGTAACAAGGAAGGTTGTGTACAACTGAGATGTGGTGTTCAGAGAGGTAAAAGATGTTATTAAACATGAAGTCCAACCAAAGGAACCTGAGAAGATATAGTTTGAGCTAAAGGAGGAAGAATCAAACTCTACAGCAGAGGAGGAATCAGAAGACGAAGAGCCACAAACTCCGAGTGTGAGAAGATCAGTTCGAGAAAGAAGGCAGTCATAAAGGTATAGTCCATCTACTTTCTGTTCAAATTTTTCTTTATCTATTACTGATGATGATCCTAGAACTGTGAAGGAAGCGGTAGATTTAGAGGATGGACAACTCTAGAAAGAGGCCATGGTTGATGAAATGGCATATTTTCACAAAAATGAGGCTTGGGATCTGGTGGAGTTGCCGGTTGGAAGGAAACTCATTGGCAGCAAATGGGTGTTCAAGAAGAAGACAAATGTAGAAGGAAAGGTGGAGAAATACAAAGCTCGGTTCGTAGCAAAAGGTTATTCCCAGGTGTCGGGAATTGATTTTGGTGATATTTTTTCTCCTGTTGCCAAGGTAACTTCTATTAGATTACTTTTATCTGTTGCTGTTGCCTTTGATTTTGAGGTAGAACAGATGGATGTGAAGACAACATTTCTTCACGGGGATTTGGAAGAGGAGATCTACATGAAGCAACCTGAAGGCTTTGTGGTGAAGGGTAAGAAGGAACTGGTATGCAAGTTAAAGAAGTCTCTGTATGGGTTAAAACAGTCACCAATGATGTGGTATCAGAAATTTGATACATTTATACGGGGACTTGACTTCACCAGAAGCGAAGCAGATCACTGTGTGCATTTTAAATTAACTGTTGACCATGTTATTTATCTAGTCTTATATGTGGATGATATGTTGCTGGTTGGAAAGGACAAAGAAATTATCCAAGATTTGAAGACCCATTTGTCCTCCAAATTCGACATGAAAGATCTTGGTGCTGCAAACTATATTTTGGGCATGGAAATTAAAAGAGATCAGGCAAAGAGGAAGCTCTGGTTAAACTAGATGAAGTATGTCGAGACAATATTGCAGAGGTTTAATATACAGGATAGTAAACCGGTGAAGGTTCCTAGTCCCGTAGGAGTAAAGTTATATCCTGAACAGTGTCCCAAGACACAAGAAGAGGAAGAGGACATGTCCCGTGTTCCATATGCAAGTGTAGTTGGTAGCCTGATGTATGTGGTGGTCTGTACTAGACCAGACATTTCACATGCAGTGGGAGTATTGAGCAGGTTTATGTCAAAACCGGGGAAGGAGCACTAGACATAATTGAAGCAAGTTTTCAAGTATTTGCGTGGCACTAGTGATTATGGTTTGTGCTACCAAGGAAGACCAGGATTGGAAAGAGTGTTGGATATTCGTGGCTTTGTTGATGCAGACTGGACTGGAGATCTGGATCAGAGAAGATCTACAAGTGTGTATGTGTTTAACCTATTTGGAGGTGTAGTCAGTTGGATGAGTAAGAAAAAAATCTGTAGTGGCACTATCAACTACAGAGGCAGAATACATGGCATCCACTCATGCAAGCAAGGAAGCAGTTTGGTTGCAGAGATTGTGTTCAAATTTGGGGTTAGTACAGGGAGCTATAAGGATAGACTGTGACAGCCAAAGTGCAATTTTCTTGGCAAAGAACCCTACATATCATTCAAAGACAAATCACATTGATGTTCAATATCACTTTGTTAGGGATATGATAGAAGACAAAAGGGTGTTGCTGATAAAGGTGGATACTTTGAAGAATACTGCAGATTCATTGACAAAATCTATGAGCTCTGAGAAGTTATCTTGGTGTAGAGAAACAATGGGCATTGCAGGGCTAAATAAATGACTAAGCTCTCTTGTGGCCCCCTATGGAAAGAAACCAAGAAGTGGGAGAATGTTGGGTTGTGTTATATTATTTCCACGACTAGCCCACATAGTTAACTGGGGGGTTAGAAGGGGGGTAGAGCCCCCCCTTCATTGCGCCAATTGCGTAGCAGGGGGAGTCACAGGGGGTTTGAGGGGTGCATATAACCCCACTCTATGGGGCTACCTCGGAAAATTTTGGCTTTGGACCCTATGTTAGATTGGGCAGACCTACCTATGGTTTTGTGCATGATTTTCGCACATGGTTTTGGACACGATGATTTTCGGTCCACGGTTTTGGACGTGATGGTTTTTGGTCCATGGTATTGGATGCTTCAGCGTGTATAAATATGTATTGTAATATTGAAAGGAACATAATGAAAGATCAAGATGGTAGTCTCGGTTTTGGGATCCAGGGGAAAATCTCTGTGTATATGTGTTTTATGTGTTATGCTATCGCATTGTTTATTTTCTGTGTTTTAGAATTCGTATGCAGGTAATTTTTGTATGGGGTTAAAACCTACAAACTGGTTCCCCAGATAAAACCCATCCGTGAATCACGAGCCGTCTTCGTCCCGGAGCATTAGCATCCCTACTGCCCAGTGAGCTGTCCAAGGGATAAAATAAGGCGACGGTGCACCAAACCCCGTTGTTGAACAAATAAACCCTAGCTTTGTTTTCCATTTATCTATTTTTCCAAAATTAGGTTATCAACACAATAGTTATATCTTCACACTATTATTTCTATGCTTCTGCATATGTGTTCTTTTCACATAGTTATTTTTAAGAACCCAACATAGTTTCTTTATCATTTATGTACAAACTTATTATGCATTTGTTTCCAGTAAAGTATCATAACAAGGTTCTCATGCATTTGTTTTCAAGAAATTATCATAATCAACTATTCTTTTGGTCAAAAATCATGTAGGATTGAAAGTGTGTTGCCTTGTGGGAGGATGGGCGGGAGCTACGGGGGAGCGAGCTGAACGAGGGTTTGGACCAATAGGGGATTATTGCTTGTAAGCATGAAGGGGTGAGGAGGGGGGAGTTCCACTCCCTCCTACAGTCATGTAGTTGCGAACAAAAGCAAGGAAGCTAGTTCGAATCGCTTCAAGAAACCAATGGAGGCAGAACCAAAGAGTATTAGCACAAAAAAGCCAGAAAACATTAGTTCTCATGAACAGGAAGAGAATCATGAGGAAGTCAGAGGAGAGAAGAGAACAAGAGGTAGCAGTCAGAGAACTAAGCACAAGAGTGTGACAAGACACTGTAAACCCAGGTCAGCCATTAAACCTCAGGTTGTTTTAAATAATCTAGCGCTACATTAGCATAGTGATCACATGGCGGCATACACAGTTATATGTAAATTTCTGGGGATATGGCCGACAGAGAAGGCTTTGCACATATGGATAATAAACCACTGAAAACCAAAGGGGGGAATAAACCTTCACCTTGGGTCCAAGGGATTCTTCATAGTGGTGTTCACAAACCTAGAGGACAAAGACAGAGTGTTCGAAGGAGGACCATATTTTTATGTTGCGGCAGGCCTCTACATGCGACCATGGGTGATGAATTTTGTCCCGAAACAAGAAACATTCACATCAGTACCGGTATGGATAAGACTCTACTCCCTACCTTTAGATTACCGGTTGCCAGAATCTTTAAAAGCCATAGGCAATAAATTAGGTCATTTTTTAAAAATATCAGAGGCGACTCTGGGAGGAAAATACACCTCCTTTGCCCACATATGTGTAGAAATGGACCTATCGGGAGCACTTCCAGACGAAATCATTCTATAAGTATATGATGAAGAATGGGTGCAAGCGGTGGACTATGAACATGTCCCATTCAGATGCCGTAAATGTCATGAACATGGGAACCTCTCCAGAGAATGAACTTTAAAGAAACTGGAGGACAATATGAAAACCAACACAGGAAAAGACCCTGAAGGCTTTACCAAGATGGGAGGCAAAGGGAAAGTAGGAAAAAAGTACCAAAGGAAAACTAACGAGGATAAACAACCAAGTCATAATAGTTTCAAGATTTTAGAAGAAGAAGGTGGGAACAATGCAATGAATGAAGCATCGCAGGATAATACTGCAGAGAAGGAAAAAGATCCCAGCATGGGGGATGTACCTGAGAACAACAAACTAAAGGAAGATCTGCCAAGCATCATGGAACTTGGCAGGGACCATGAGATGACCCCAAGTGAACTTCGAATGGAGGACCACAAACTACAGGAGATTCTTGAGAGGAAGAATCTCGATCTAGAAAAGTCGCTGGAGCAGGGAACCACCAAAGGGGTTGATTCTCTACCACAAGAGGAGTTTGATAGAGTGCAACAGCTCTTCCTCTGGAGATCTCAAGCAAAGGGTTTTGGATTCAAAAGAAACCATGACAGCTAGGAAAATAGACTGGTTAAAACGATGGAGGTAACATTAGGACACTCTTCCAAGAACCCAGGGAGGAAAAGACAGAATAAACTGCCAACAGAGTGTGGGAAATTCATGATTAACTCAGGTAAGATGAAAGATCTTACTAGTTACTCATTTACAAATCTTTCATAATGAAGCTCACGACCTGGAACATTAGGGGTCTAGGAAGTAAAAGGAAACAAAGAAATCTTAGCAATAGAATAAAAGAAGAAAAACTAGATATGGTGTTTATCCAGGAAACAAAATGTTCAATAGATAAAATCAAAGAGATACATAGAAAATGGCTCATTAAGTATGAGTATCTAGAAGTCAAATCAGACAAAACGACAGGAGGGATTCTCACACTCTGGAATCCACAGAAACTTGGAATCCTGGATAATGAAGCATCCAGGAACTACCTTTCAATGGTGATCCAACATTTGGTGATAAGGAGATATATATGATCACAAATGTCTATGGTCATCAAAAAATTGAAGACAAACTCAGGCTTCTCACCTCACTAGAGGAGTTGAGAGAGAGACATTCTGTTATGCCCTAGATTCTGGGGGGGGACTTTAATATGATCAAATCTCTTATCAAAAAAAAAATGCGGGACCAGAACACTAGGAAAAGACTCCATTGCCTTCCAGAACTTCCTAAACGACATGAGGCTAGTGGACATGGTGACAATAAATGGTACCTTCACCTAGAGCAATAAGAGGGGAGGGGCTTCTCAAGTTGCTTCTAAACTAGATTCATTTGTAATCTAGGAGGACCTCCTTCTCACTGGCCTTGACTTGACTGCATTAATCCTTCCTTTTGGAGGCTCATATCACTGGCCTATCCAACTTGAAGCTTCTTTTATAGGTACTCCGAGGAACAAACCTTTTAGGTTTGAAAATATCCAGCTCACCCACCCTGACTTCATCAGTAATATTGGTAAATGGTGGGTGGAAGATTTGTCTGTTCAAGGCACTAATATGTTCCTACTATAATAGAGGCTAAAACACATCAAACTCAGGCTTAAAGAATGGAAAAAAAAGCAGTTTGGCAATATTTTCAAAGCCAAAAGAGAAGTTGAACAAAAACTACAAGGAATTAATCAGACCGTCATCACAGATGGCTTTACCGAGGAAAGAAAAATGCAAGCTGACTCTCTTCAACAGGAATGGGAAGACAGATGCTAGCAAGAGGATATCTTCTGGAGATAGAAATCGAGAGTGCAATGGCTTAAAGAAGGGGAAAGAAACACAAAGATTTTTCACAAGTCAACCGTGGATCACAGGTCACATAACAGGATTTCAAAACTCAGAGATACTCAAGGGAAAGAGCTCAGTACCCACAAAGAAATGGAATGTGTTCTAGCACAAAAATTCCAAAGCATAGCAGAGGAGCCTCTTGTAGATAGATCACAATTTATCAACAACTTCACAAAGTACATTCCAAAGCTTGTAACCAGGGAAGACAATTACAATCTTAACAGGCCAGTGACTGAAGAGGAAGTTAATGAAGTCATCAAAGAAATGCAAAATGGGAAAGCTCCAGGACCGGATGGGTTCAATGTAGACTTCTTCAAAGCATGCTAGGAAATAGTCAAACAAGATATCCTTGATGTTGTGGAGGACTCGAGAAGATCCAAAACAATTTTGAGGGTGCTTAATGCTTCTTTCATAGCTTTGATTCCAAAGGAGGAAAAAGCTATGACACCAGATAGATTCAGACCCATAGCTTTATGCAATGTGGTGTACAAAATTATTTCCAAAGTAATTGCAAACAGACTCAAACCCCTTCTTCCAAAGCTTGTGTTTGAGGAGAAAACTGGATATGTGGAAGGGAGGCAAATTCTAAACAACATCATTCAAGCTCACAAGGTGGTTCATTCTCTTAAGAGAAATAAGCAAGTGGGTATGATCATACAACTTGACCTAGCAAAAGCTTATGACAAGCTAAACTGGTCGTACATCAGGGAATCAGTAAAAGCGTATGGCTTCGACCACAACTGGATAAGATGGGTAATGGCCCTTGTTACTACAACTAATTTTTCAATCCTGCTTAATGGCTCTCCATCCATAACCTTTAGGCCTTCGAGAGGCCTCCAACAAGGAGATCCGCTCTCCCCCTTCCTCTTTATTCTCATGATGGGAGGATTAGACAAAGCGATTAAATCTGCCAATATAGAAGGAATAATCCAAGGTCTCAAACTCACCACGAATGGGGATGCCTTGACTCATCAACAATTTGTGGATGACACTATGTTGCAGGGTACACCCATGGTCAAGGAAGCTAAAGCATTCAAACAAATCCTGAATGACTTTGCTATGGCCACTCGTACAGAGGTAAGCCTCACCAAATCAAAGAGTTCCTTTTATAATAATGACATTGCTATTCGGAGAAACCTCTCTAGAATTCTTGGCTTTCAAAGAGATCAGTTACCATCCAAATATATGGGAATACCTCTCACTGACAAACCTCTGAGTAAGGAAGTTTGGGAGCCAGTGACTAATACAATGTAGGACAAAATTAGGAAATGGACAAGCAGGTCTTTGAATTTAGCAACGGCTAGTGCTTACAAAGGCTGTCCTGCAAACTATTCTCACCTTCATGTTTTCAGCTCTTCCTACCCCTAAAGGACTTTTGCAACTCATCAAGAATATTCAAAGATATTTTCTTTGGGGAAAAGGGGAAGAGAAAAAAAATGGGGTTTGGTAGCTTGGGATAAGCTCTGTAAACCTAATACCCATGGGGGTTTGGGAATTCATGACCCTGAAACCCTTAGCAAAGTCTTGGGGGCAAAACTTTGGTGGAGATGGATAAAGGAATCAGCAACCTAATGGGCCAAGCTCTGGAAACAAAAGTATGCAAATAATTGGCAAGAAAGGGATCATATTCAAATGTCTGGGCGCATCAAGGGCTCCCACATTTGGAACAGTTCTTGGGAGAATAGAGCCATAGTTCAGAAGCAAAGTTTCTGGAAGATCAGAGATGGAAACCTAGCCTAGTTTTGGTAGGATAACTAGTAGCAGGAACCTAACCTATGTAGAGTAGAATTAGCCAATCTTAAGAATGACACTGACAATAAAGGTTTACTCAGGGTAAGAGACTTCTGGGATCAAACAAGGAACAAGGATAAATGGAGAACATGGAAGAACCTGGTATATAGTGAAGAGACCCCTTTGAAGGCCCAAGTAGAAGCTCTTGCAGTTATCTTGGAACAAAGAAAGATTTTAACATCTACATCATCTGACCAACTAAGATGGGGAAGAAACAATGAAGGCAACTTCAACCTCAAAGAAGCCAAAAGAATTTCCATTGGGCTTGACTTTCCAAACCCTGATAAGGTATGGAAGGACCTATGGCAGAACTCGCACTGGATGAAAATCAAACTGTTCATGTGGTTGGTGCAACATAAAAAAATTCTGACTTGGGAAAATCTTCGGAAAAGAGGTTTAGTTGGTCCATCTAGATGCCAGTTATGTGGTCTACAAGAAGAAATGATGGATCACCTACTCAACCTCTGCCCATTCACCTCTACCTTATGGAATTGGGTAGCCTCAATATTCACGAAAATTGACAGGGACGCATCCATCATTACTGGCACTTTAAAGAATTGGCGTAAAGACTTCTCAGAAAATGAAACAGTCAACAAAGCCTGCACTCTGGTTCCAGGTTTTTGATTTGGGATGTTTGGAAAGAACGCAACAATAGCATTTTCAAGAACAAAAATGGCTCAATCCAGAGCATCATAGCTCAGATTATAAGACAACTCAAAGAAATTGTGAGTACCTTTCTAAAGAAACCCCCCGAAAACCCTCCTCTAAACCAGGATGCACATATACTTTTGCAATTGGGTCTCCAGTTGCCGATTCCCCCAAGGCATAAGCAAGATCGTAAGCCATACAACAATGGGTAATGAATTTTGGCAACTTCCTCCACATGGTTTTCTGAAATTTAATATAGGTGGAGCCTCTAAACCCATGAGTGGCTAGTTATGGCAGAGTCATAAGAGATTACCAAGGATACATACAAGCCATCTTTCATAGTCATTTGGGGAATGCCACTAATAATATGGCGGAACTCATGGCCTTAGAGCAATTCCTAGAAATCTTGATTAAGTCAGATTTCCACAATGCTACCGTAGAAGTAGACTTTAAATTGATAATTAATTTAGTCAAGAAGATAGGCAATGGTACAACACCATAAAAAGTGTCAAAACATTGGCAGTTATTGCAGGTCTCAACGTATACAATCCCACCTGAAAGCCCTGAGAACACTCAAATTTGTTCACGTATGCAAAACAACCAACAGGTTAGCAGATTGCTTGGCAAATGAAGCAATGCTCTATTCAAGAAGTAATAGAAGATATGCTTGGGCGTCGACACCCTCAAGGAAATTGCACGAGGACTGTCATAGACAGGCGATCAAAGATAGGGAGTATTCTCAAAGTATGAAAATTAAGCAGTGAAGAGATTGATGGAAATAGTAGAAAATGGACCTATCACAAGGGGTACATAGCGGGCTAGTTGGCAGGTAGCTGACCATAGATTGCCATGAGCTCCACCATCCTATGGATTTCGGGCGGAAAACCACATGGAGGTTAAAACTTCAAAAGGACCTGAAAAGCAATAGTGAGGCAATTTATGATACTCATCAGATCCGTAAGAGAAAATAAAGTGTGGGCAAGTTGATGGCCCGAAATTAGCTATTGATCTTAAGTTTTTCGAGGGTAGGATCGCACGGTGATCGGGGTGAAAATCTGATCGAAGGTTAATCCTCAAGCACACCCGAAAAATATATTGAGCGGAGGTTTTGTTTCTCATCGGGTTTGTAAGATAAATTAAAGAGTGGGAATGTTGATGGCCGAAATTAGGTATTGACTGTCGGATCTCCGAGGGTAGGATCGCATAGTTTTCAGGTTGTAAAGACAACCAATGGTTAAGGATTGTGTTTAAGACACAGGAAAATGCATTGTAGGCCTTCGGTTATGTGGGCCCTCGACATCAAGGGCTTTCGGGTTCGTTGATGAGCGAGACTTATGACATTTAGCGGACCCGAGAGAACCTCTGAACCTTTTAATCTCTATTTCGGGTTCGGAAAGCAGGTTTCGTGTGTGCTGGTTATCCAAAGCGCCGCTCTGAGGATGGTTAGATAGATGGGGCTGATTCTTTGTACTCTCTATTGGACAGAATGTTTTGACAATAGTCCTGTTGTAGTTTTGTTTGAGTTAGGCTCGGGGTTGAGTCAACCCAGCTGTCTGTTGAGTGTTCACAGAGCTGGTGTTGCTATTGTACAATATGTATTTTTTCTTGACTAATGGAAGGCTCCACTCTTACTTGATAAAGAAAAAACTATTCTTTTGGGCATAAGAACTAAGATAATTATAATGATAACCTTTTATGCATTAAACCATGCAATTAAATCACACTATCCAATATGCAACACACAATTCATTTACCTTTTTTCTCACCAAAACATGTAACTTTTGTAAATCTTACAAAGGAATTAACAACATTAAACTATCTTTCACACACAAGAAAAACATCTTTCCAAAGAAGATTCCTATGACTTATATTATCTTTGTTCATTTCATCTATACATAGGTTATTTTATCTTCTCATATAAATTACCCTCTTTAATCTATATTCACTTTGAGGAAACAGAGTACTAAATCCGCATGCATCCTATTTTTTCTTACATAAAAGGCACATGTGATGTTATATAAAGACAAGAAAAATTACTTATCTTTTAATGTTGCAAATATATATAATAACAATATTTTTTTATATATTAATAGCAATCTTTTTCTATATGTAGTAATATATTTTCTCTACCAATAAAAATATATAATAACAATCTTTATCTACATGCAATAACATATTTTTTTACCAAAAAAAATATATGATCACAATCTTTATCTACATGCAGTAATATATTTTAGTTGCCAAGAAAAATATATAATAAAAATCTTTAAAATATATTTTATTTATCCAAAAAAATATATAATCACAATCTTTATCTACATGTAGTAATATATTTTCTTAACAAAAAAATATATAAAAATCAATCTTTATTTACATATAGTAATATATTAAATTACCCATACTGAAATTATTCAAGTAAAAACCCTCCTGTTCCTCCCAAAGCTAGAAATTGAAAAAGATGAAATACTCATTATTTGGTTTACAATATTTTAAATCATTAAAAAATAAAAGCATAAAAACTTACTTCTATCATAAATTGTCATAACTGCGGCACCTCCAATTACAATGCACCATTGTGAACAACCACAACACATCATTTTTCTCTGTGGCGTTTGTTTTCGTTCGTTGTCAGTGTCATGGTTGGTGTTTGTTCAAAGACCCCCCAGCAAACAGTCGCCTGCCCGGTGTTTATTTTCAGTCTCACACAAACCTCTTCTCCAACGATTGTCGAGTAAATGACTGAGGGAAGTCGAATTCGCCAACGGTTTTTCCTCTTCCCCTTTTCCCGTAAGGGATCTAAGATGAATAAAAAAGGTTAAGGGCGGTTATCAAGAAATGAAACCTAACGATGAACTTTATTAATAACATTCTACCTATATCGAAATTGCAAATAAAAATGTTTTATTTTACTTAAATTTTTACAGGAGTATTTTACAGTATCTACCCTGAGGTATGTTTGAGATTGAAGAAGATATGTTAAATCTACCTTAAATATAGAGTTGGAATTATCATAGAGGAAAATTCCTTATATCATCGGGCCTATGGAAAAAATATAAAGTCTAAGATACATTGGGAATGCAAGTCAAAAAAATTCTAAACAATGTTTTAATATTAAAATTCGACATTCAATTTTATTCGTGAAGTAAAAAAATCAATATTTTTGTTTGTTTTTTTTTTTTAAATACATTTTTTACATATAATTAAGAAATCATATATTTTATGTTTATATTTAAATGTAGTTTTATTCATTTTCAAAAAATTAAAACTTTATATTTAAAAAAATAGAAATATTATTTCCATTTTAAAAATTAAATTCATAACTATAATCGCATTGAAAATAAAAATATAAAATCTTTTAAATAATCAAATAACAATAATTTTAAAAATTAAAAATTAATTGATGCACTTTATCTTGAAAATAAAAAATTGTAATTTATTTTATTTTTTTACAAAAATTAAAAGTGGTAATATAAAATTATGTTAATGTAATAAATAGAATAATTATATCAATAAACACAATGTGTTTATTTTGGAATCTGATTTTTATAAATTTAGTTTAATTATTAGTAAATATTAAGTGGATGGTAGTGATTTAACTTTCACAAAAAAAATTTAGAATAATTTTAGTAGTAGTTACATATCAAAAATGGATATTTATCTAAAAAAATAGTTATGTCATTTCTATCTTTTTAATTGAATCAATTAATAAAAAAAAATGTAATATCAATATTTGTAATAGTTTTTGGGCATTTGGTATTAGTAAACCATGATATTGTAACAGTGTCTCTTTACATGTGAAAAATCTCCATAATAAACTGGGAATGAATCTTCATTGTTAAAAATCTCATTACATGTTTATTTAAATGTATATATGTTTAGGTCATAAATTAATTCATTTATAATAATAATAATAAAGTTAAAATTTAGTTAATTATTATGATTTTTTTTCTTTGCTAATATAAAGTGTATCAGGAACTAAGTGTTTTCATGTAAATCAACACTTATCAATTACTACACTGTAAGGTGTTTCCCTCTCAAACCGACTCCCTCCCGTGTCATCGTGTCTCGTTGTGGGCTGTCAATATTTGTGTTAGATGATTAGAAAACTTTGCGTCGTTGGATCATCACAAGCCATGGAACTTCCCACAAGAATTAGGCACTAACTGCCTCCAATGATTACGTTATGGTTTGGAACGACTATACCTGC
The DNA here is from genome assembly GCA_031772625.1 of Pinus tabuliformis. Lineage (NCBI taxonomy): Eukaryota > Viridiplantae > Streptophyta > Pinopsida > Pinales > Pinaceae > Pinus > Pinus tabuliformis. The sequence continues at coordinate 407,296,910 of CM062806.1, read as the reverse complement.
CCCTTTACGAATGGACCATCTTCCCCTTGCTGCGATTTAAATATGGCTATAAGCCTAGTTCCTTCATTATTTTTTCCAGTTTTCGCTGAGGTGGGGCAGTTACAGCAATTAGTTACAACAATTCGAGGTGTTGGAATCGACTCTTGTGCTTGACTACATAACAGTGAACGACACAACAACTGCAACACTGAATTTCATTACTCTAGGCTTCAAGATTTCAGAGGGATTAATGGATATGCCATCATCTGGTTTAGAAGTCGTGGCTTTTGAGGATGATATTGATAAATATCAAGATGAAGTAGAATAATTAATCATTTACGAACTACCATATATTTTATATTCGTATGTTGTTTCTTTGCTCGGTATGGTGTCATTTTGACCTTTGTATTATTTGTCAATTCAAACATTGGTTGAATAGCTTCAGCAGAGAGTAGTTCTTGATGGACTGCTTAAAAATAACAGGCAGTTAGCATATTGTCTTATTGTGAATTCCAATGTTGACGTTAATACAAAATATGAGAAGGAAAAGGCCAATTGTTCCTTGCTTTTAGCAAAAATAGTAATCACGAGAAGGAATCGAAACACAATGCAAAATGATTTTGGTTGTAGTGGGAACATACAACTACCTGATTCGGCAACATCTAGCCCAAGCTCCATGACTCACAGTGAGGATTTAAGTGAAGTAGAGGAGGGTCTACAACGATGCTCGTTGCTACATCTAGCATGCTATACTAGTGATCTAGGCATGGTATAGCTACTACTGTGGTATGGTGCTATTCTGAATACTCCTGACTATTGTGGAAGAACTCCACTTCATCTTTGTATCTCTAGGAGGATGATCCCATTTGCAAAATGGTTATTTTCTAGGTGCTCAAATATTTTTCCAAGTTTCTTTTTGTGTTATATATCTACCTTTGGCTGTGTTAAGGTTTTGTATGATTTATTTCTCTCTAAATTTTAGTTATAGTCTCGTTTGTTTTGTACGGGTGCCAGTACAATAGTTTTGGATGGAGATGGTAAAACCCCATTACAAAGATTAAAGGAAATGGGTATTACTGCAAATGAGGAACTATTTGGTCTCTTGTCTGAACCCAACAGATAGGTTCAGATAATCTTAACCGTGTTACAATCATTGTGTATGTGAGATGCAGGGTTGTCCATTTCTTTGATGTATTTAGTACCCATTCTTGGTCCAGAGTACAGGTTGTCGAGTTCTTCCAAGAATGCTCATCGAAAATAGTTGGGTGATGGTCTTATGATGAACTTATTACAATGTTTTCCTTGCTTTATCATTAAATTTGTTCATACAACTATAGAGAAAGTTATAGAGCTGAAAAGTATGTTCTCCAGCATGTATAATCCAACATTTCTTAATGCCTCCTCCCTTTATATCCAACTTTTTTTCACACTATAATTTGTGCTTCGTTTGTTTCTACACACAACATTCTACAAAATTATAGTTTGTTTGTTTCTAATTGTAATTGTACGCCATACTCTGCATTCCTTTTCTATACGGGAATTAGAGTTGAAAAGATACAAAATGTTGAAAATCCTAAAGGATATATTGTGCTTGAAAAAAGTGGTTAGCTTACTTTCAATAATATTGTATCTCAATCTTGGAAGTATTGATGCCATGTCTCTAAATATTTGTTTTTGCCCAAGTTTGTCTCCTCAGAGGATTTGTTTATGCCCAAGTTTGTCTCCTCATAGGGTTGGTTCAAATACACGAATGATTGGTTGAATTCCATACAATCATTGGTCAGCTCTTTTGTGTAATTGATAAAGCGGGCTTCATTTACTTTTACTAAAAATCAACATTAGATACTTCATGTGTATAAAAACTATTGTGCCAATAGTGCATGTGTATTTTCTCGGCTCAAGTAGGAGTAGATTGCTGCTTTAAATTGATTTTTGGACACATGTTCCTTTTTTGTGGCTTACAAGGCTGTTTCATTGGTTTATAGTTCTCCCTGGTAAGAACTTAGTTAATGCAATAAAGATTGATTCTTTTTAAAAAAAATTGTCAAAAGAATGAAGGCTTCCAACAAAAAGATTATGTAACAGTCACTTTTTATACATTTAAAATAACATAATACATATAGAAAGGAAAATTTTATTTAATACGAAACTTGGTTATGGACATATATATATTATTCTGCATACAATCATTAGTATGGATTAACGCTAACATAATACTGGACAACTCACAGGTATAACTCGTATATGCTTAATATCTGCACAGTTGAAAATGCTTCTATGGTGGTTAGAGTTAATTTTTCACATGGAGTACTTTAGCATTTACTGCCCAACCTTGGCTTAGCTGATCCTCGTATGCTAGGACACGCGGTGTGATCTCAACCGAGGATGTTGAATGCAAATTCCATCTTGTTCTGCATTCCTGTGCCATTTGTCTCGCCTTATCTCCGACAATTCTTGTCCGTTGATCCAACGGTGGTGTGGGTCTAGGGTTTTACCATCTAACCACTTTCTCGTGCCCAACATTCGGTGAGTTTAGTGTTACCATCGACTCGAGGCTTCTTGATGCTCTGCAATGGTGGTTTGATTTGTTGAAGGTTGCAATATGGTAGTTACTCCTCCTGGGGCTTGCCCTAGTTATGATGTTTAGTCTATTGAAATCTAATTTCAACGCAGCTGCCAGAAACCAGTCAGCTAATCCGCCGGAAAGCTCTCGGGTTGATTTCAGGCAAAGGTACTTTTCCGATGTTTGAACCCGAGAAATTTTGGTGATGACACGTGGTTCAGCCCTGACGTAACGCAACGTAAGAATCTCGGGGGTTAATGTTCAGCACTTGTTGGCCTTCCGATATTCTCCTCCTCCGTTCGATCTACTCCACCCTTTTCGTCCGTTGATTGCCCAAACCTGCATATGAACATACATTAATGACTTTGCATGGAGTGAATTTCATTTTTGGTTGACCGCGGTAAAATAATTAATGAATTAATTGTTACCGTAGAGAATAGGTAAGGTGATTTAAATTTTAATGTTTTTATATGTATCGGAGGTATGGTGGTGCATTTAAAGAAAGGCATGGGTGTTAAAAATACTTACGGCACGTAAAAGTAATTGTGTTTTTTTTATTTTGTTTTGTTTTCAAAAAAATGAAAAGGGCTCGTGCATTGACTATTGTAAAAAAAAAAAGAGAGCAGTAAAAGAAAAACACACAGCAGTGTGTAAAATGAGAAGAACCAGGTGATGTAATTTTTGGAGTTGGAAGAAAACCATGTGTGGTTTTTGCACAAGCAGTGCATAAAGAAAATGGTGAAGTTTTTTTTGTAAGTCTGTGTGAATTTTGTTTACAGCAGTAAACTTATGTAAACTTTTATTACAGCAGTAAGTTGTTTTCACTGCAGTGAATGTAAAAAGGGATTTACAGCAGTTAACCCAGTAATTTCTCAGAAATCTTTTATGGTGTTGAAATACTCTGTCTCTCAGTGAATTTTTTTAAGTCTTCTGTGCACAAAAGGATCCTGGAGAAAAGTAAAAACAGAGCATTGCCTCTGTGTGTTTGTTTATTTGGTTTTTGGTATTTTTCCCCATCAAAAATACCCAACATTGGTATCAAAGCAGACTTAGGCTCTTTGAAGGAGACGAAGAAGCTGAAGGGAGAAGGTTGTTGCTGCAGCAAAACTTCTCAGGCAGACAGAAGACTCAGACAACAAAGGATTCAGGTATTCTTCATAGCTATCTTGTTTGTTATTGAAGAGACAGTCAGTGTTTTAAATACACAGTCAAGGAATGGCCAGCACAAGCACTGGTATGGGTTTGTTTAACACCCAGCTACCACAGTTTAATGGGAAGAACTATGACTACTGGGCAATAACCATGACAGCCCTGTTTGCCTCTCAAGACTTATGGGAAATAGTTGAGGAAGGTTTTGAAGAACCAGCAGATGAAACTGAGTTCAATGCACTAACTCAGGGAGAGAGAGATCAGCTGAAGAGCAATAGAAAGAAGGATTCAAAAGCCCGTATGTTGTTGTATCTAGCAGTAGACCAGAGTGTGTTTCCAAGGTTAGCAGCAGCTAAGACAGCAAATGACGCATGGCAAACCCTCAAGACAGCCTATCAAGGCATGGAGAGAGTGAAGACAGCAAAGCTACAATTGCTGAGAAAGGATTTTGAGAACTTGAACATGAAGGAGTCAGATAACATTGACTCATTCTTCACTCATGTGATTGGAGTAATCACACAAATGAGAACTCATGGAGAAACCATTGAAGACAGAAGAATTGTGGAGAAAATATTGAGGGTCTTACCCTCAAAGTTTGATGCCATAGTCACCACCATCGAAGAGACAAAGGATCTCTCAAGTTATTCAGTTGATGAGCTACATGCATCACTGATAACTCATGAGCAGAGGTTGAGTAGGAATGAAAACTCATCCCTTGAGCAAGCCTTCAAGACCCAGATGTCCTTTGGAAGAGGTAGAGGTCAAGGAAGAGGAAGCCGAAGAGGAAGAGGCAGAAGCCAGAACAGAGGTGGAAGGAACAGCCCAACAAATACACAAGGAAGAGGCAGCAATCCAAATCAGAAACAAGGTCAAGGCAGCAGCCAACAAGGAGGACAACATCATACTCAAGGACAAAGGTATGATAAATCTAATGTTCAATGCTATTATTGCAAAAAGTATGGACATTATGCTAGTGATTGTAGAAAGAAACAGCACGATATGAACAACAGACAAAATGCAAATGTTACAAGAGAAAACAGCAGTCAAAATAATGTCCTGTTAGCTTGTAACATGGCTGAAACACATAGTGAAGACATATGGTTTTTAGACTCAGGTTGCAGCAACCATATGACAGGGAATATAGCCCTCTTTTCAGCCTTAAATCAGAATTTGAAATCAGAGGTCACACTAGGAACTGATAGTAAAGTGTCTGTTATGGGAAAAGGGGAGATAAAAATATTTACAAAACAAGGAGAAAGGAAAACCATAGCAGATGTCTACTATGTCCCCGGAATGAGATGTAACCTATTGAGTGTTGGACAGCTTATCCAAAAGGGTTACAATGTTTACTTTGTAAATGATGTGTGCACCATCATGGACATACCACCCAGCAAAAGATGCATTGCTGAAGTGAAGATGACAAGGAACAGGATGTTCCCTCTCCGGATCAGGGCAGACATGAAGAACAAAAGGGAAATTGCAGCAGTCACCCAACAGGCCTTCCAAAGCGTGCCAAAGGATGAGAACTGGTTATGGCACTTGAGATTCGGGCATCTCAATTTTGGAGGTCTAAATTTGTTGAGTAGGAAAGGAATGGTAAAAGGATTACCATTGATAGAGAAGCCGGACAGCCTTTGTGAAGGTTGTATATTGGGCAAACAACATAGAGAAAGTTTTCCATCAGGGAAGAGCATAAGGGCAAAGACACCCTTAGAGATTATCCACTCAGATTTGTGTGGACCAATGCAAACTCCATCATTAGCTGGCAGCCTATATTTCTTGACATTCATTGATGATTTTACAAGAAAGACTTGGATATATTTCCTCAAGAACAAAAGTGAAGTCTTTGAGAAATTCCAAAACTTCAAGGCACTTGTGGAGAACCAAAGAGGGCTGCACATAAAAGTATTGAGAACTGATAGAGGAGGTGAGTATATCTCAAATGAATTCCTAAAGTTTTGTAGAGAAAATGGAATACATAAACAGTTCACAACTCGGTACACCCCACAGCAAAATGGAGTTGCTGAAAGGAAGAACATGACCATCATGGATATGGCGAGGAGCATGTTGAAGGCAAAGCATTTGCCAAATGAGTATTGGGCTGAAGCTGTACATTGTGCAGTTTATATATTGAACAGGTGTCCTACAAAAGCAGTCATGAACAAAGTGCCAGAAGAGGCATGGAGTGGGAGAAAGCAAGGAGTCACCCACATGAGAGTTTTTGGGTGTGTGGCCTATGCACACATTCCGGATCAGCTAAGGAGGAAGTTGGACAGCAAAGGGGAGAAATGCATCTTCATTGGATACAGTGATGAATCCAAAGCCTACAGGCTGTACATTCCATCTACCAAGAAGTTCTTTGTCAGCAGGGATGTTCAATTCATTGAAGAGGAAGCTTGGGATGGAAGCATAGAGAAAACAGTGAATGTCAAGAACTGTTTGTCTCATGATGAAGATGAAGAGGAGGTGGCTGAAATGCATCCCCAAACAGCAGCGCCAACACAAGGACAGCAAGGAACACCATTGAGGATCAATGAGAGTGCTTTTCCAAGCACACCACAAGGAGGAAATTCAAGTGCATCTTCAAGCACTTGCACACCAAGTGAAAGAGGTAAGAAGTTTAGAAATCTAAGTGACATTTATGATGAAGGAATGAATTCCTTATTTGCCTTGTATTGTCATGTTGATGATCCTATTCATTTCGAGGATGCAATCAAAGATAGGAAATGGATAGAAGCTATGGATGAGGAGATGAATGCCATAGAGAGAAACAAAACATGGGATTTGGTTGAGCTACCAAAAGGCAAAGAAGTCATTGGTGTGAAATGGGTCTACAAGACCAAGAGCAATGCTGAAGGCAAGATAGAAAGGCACAAGGCAAGGCTGGTTGTCAAAGGCTACAAGCAGCAGTATGGGAGAGATTATGAGGAGACTTTCACCCCGGTTGCAAGAATGGAAACCGTGAGAGCAGTGCTGTCCATAGCAGCTCAAAACAAATGGAAAGTCTACCAAATGGATGTGAAATCAGCATTCCTAAATGGAGTGTTAATAGAAGAGGTTTATGTGGAACAGCCTCTCGGATATGAGAAGAAAGGAGAAGAGCACAAAGTGTGCAGATTGAAGAAAGCTCTTTATGGGCTGAAGCAAGCGCCAAGAGCATGGTACAGTAGGATAGATTCATATCTATTGGATAATGAATTTGACAAATGTGAAGGAGAACCCACAGTCTACATCAAGGAAAATGATGGTAAGATTTTAATTGTTGTTTTGTACGTTGATGATGTGATTTTCACAGGTAATGATGATCAGCTCATTAAAAATTTTAAATCAGTCATGAAGGATGAATTTGAAATGACTGATATGGGTTTCTTGAGATACTTCTTAGGCATAGAAGTAGAGCAAAATGAAAAAGGAATTTTTATATCTCAAGCAAGATATGTAAATCAAATTTTGAGCAGATTTAAGATGGAAGAATGCAAGGCAGCCATCACTCCCACAGTAATGGGATTAAAGCTCAGCAGAGAGGACAGCAGCAAGGATTTTGATCCTAGTTTGTACAAGAGTATTGTAGGCAGCCTTATGTATTTAACAGCAACTAGGCCTGATTTAATGTATGCTGTTAGTTTAATTTCCAGGTTCATGGAGAGGCCAAAGGAGGCACATTGGCAGGCAGCAAAGAGAATTTTGAGGTATGTGAAAGGTACCAAAATGTTTGGAATTTTATATCATGCCTCAGAACATTCAGATTTGGTTGGATACACAGACAGCGATTGGGCTGGAAGTGTAGATGATCGGAAGAGCACTTCCGGTTATGTTTTTAATATGGGTTCAGGAGCCATTTCATGGGCTTCTAAGAAGCAGTCCATTGTAGCATTGTCTACAGCAGAGGCTGAATATGTGGCAGCTACAGCAGCAGCATGTCAAGGAGTGTGGATGAGAAGAATGTTGAGAAGCTTAGGCCAAGAGCAGGCAAAAGCGACAGTGATCTTTTGTGACAATAGCTCTGCTATTGCATTGTCAAAGAATTCAGTGTTTCATAAGAGAACGAAACACATTGATACAAGGTTTCACTACATCAGAGAATTGGTGAACAATGGAGAAATTGTCCTAGAACATTGTAGGACTCAAGAACAGGTTGCAGACATCTTGACAAAGCCACTTGATCAGAAGAGCTTTGAATTTTTGAGAAAGTGTCTCGGTATGACCGAATGCCCAGCTGTTGAAATTAAAGGGGAGTGTTGAAATCTAATTTCAACGCAGCTGCCAGAAACCGGTCAGCTAATCCGCCGGAAAGCTCTCGGGTTGATTTCAGGCAAAGGTACTTTTCCGATGTTTGAACCCGAGAAATTTTGGTGATGACACGTGGTTCAGCCCTGACGTAACGCAACGTAAGAATCTCGGGGGTTAATGTTCAGCACTTGTTGGCCTTCCGATATTCTCCTCCTCCGTTCGATCTACTCCACCCTTTTCGTCCGTTGATTGCCCAAACCTGCATATGAACATACATTAATGACTTTGCGTGGAGTGAATTTCATTTTTGGTTGACCGCGGTAAGATAATTAATGAATTAATTGTTACCGTAGAGAATAGGTAAGGTGATTTAAATTTTAATGTTTTTATATGTATCGGAGGTATGGTGGTGCATTTAAAGAAAGGCATGGGTGTTAAAAATACTTACGGCACGTAAAAGTAATTGTGTTTTTTTTATTTTGTTTTGTTTTCAAAAAAATGAAAAGGGCTCGTGCATTGACTATTGTAAAAAAAAAAAAAGAGCAGTAAAAGAAAAACACACAGCAGTGTGTAAAATGAGAAGAACCAGGTGATGTAATTTTTGGAGTTGTAAGAAAACCATGTGTGGTTTTTGCACAAGCAGTGCATAAAGAAAATGGTGAAGTTTTTTTTGTAAGTCTGTGTGAATTTTGTTTACAGCAGTAAACTTATGTAAACTTTTATTACAGCAGTAAGTTGTTTTCACTGCAGTGAATGTAAAAAGGGATTTACAGCAGTTAACCCAGTAATTTCTCAGAAATCTTTTATGGTGTTGAAATACTCTGTCTCTCAGTGAATTTTTTTTAAGTCTTCTGTGCACAAAAGGATCCTGGAGAAAAGTAAAAACAGAGCATTGCCTCTGTGTGTTTGTTTATTTGGTTTTTGGTATTTTTCCCCATCAAAAATACCCAACATAGTCCGGAGAAGGCAAGTATTATTAGCCATATGAATTCAAGGAAGGTCGATAGTTTCTCCTGTTTCTATGTGAATGTGGAAATATTGTTTGATGTCGAGACTCATAGGCTATCGCCTCTGTCCAGGATATATCGAGAGTATCTCAAAATGATTGGAAAACGTCTGCTCTAGGATTTGGAATGTAAGCTCATAAACCCGAAGATATTCACGAGTTGTTGATAAATTTATGAGCTCAGAACTATTTATTAAGGGTTTTGATGTATTTGCAGGTGGTCGTTTGGTAAGGAAACCCTCAAGGTTTAGGTATAACACCTTCCTATTACTGATTTACATGTTTTGGTAATTTTCTCTCTATTATATAGCCTTATAATAATTCCATACCTGATTGCAGTTAATGGCAGGTACTTTCCCCTCTCCGCTCTCCTCGCACAAGTTTGGAACATACCCTTCGAAGTTCAGTGTCTTACGATTTTATTGGTCATTTCCAGGTTGGAATTCTGATCCACAATAGTTTAGTTTATGAAGGGTTTAATGCTCCGTGGAGCCGAGCTCAATATGTTACTTAGATTTCTTTTACTTCTTATTTAGTTGGTCGTTTATGAGAGTCCGCATCCTCGGTGCATGCTTTGAGAAATTTGGGGAAAAAATACCAGTCCCTGAGTCGAGGTTTTATGAACATATTTTTGTTGTATCTTGCTCTTTGTTTTGATTAAGATATTAGTTAAAAGGACTCTGCGGTTTTGGTCATATCGATCCAATAGCATCATTCTGGAACTACAACTATTTTTGCAGTAGAACATGCATATTTATAAATAGTGCATTTCCAATTTTAACTGATATTCTGGTTATTTTGTTTCATATTTAGTAATGGGCCAGAATGCCTCTATTCTAAATCTCAGAGTATTAAGATTTATCGATTGTTGCTTGGTCCTTGTGGAATAATTGGTTTAGTGAGGGTTTATACCAGGAGTTTGTTCTTAGATAGGCTTATAGTCTTTATGCCTTCTATCCCTGCCATAGACTAGTAATTTTTTGCATGGATGATAGATGAGGATGAACCTATGCTCGTTTGGCATTTCCGAACAGATTCTTACTATGTTTGAAAGTTATACAGTTTAGCTAGATTCTTATTATGTTTGAAAGTTATACAGTGTAGCTAGATTATTGTGCGTTAATCGATATATGTTTAATTTGAAAAGCATAATACGAAAATGAATTTGGGTGGCATTCCCAAAGGGTTTTGCACAGTTCGTTCTATTGTTTATGGAATGAAAAATACATTGAATATTTAAGAGTGTAGGCTTATTTTTGTACTATGTCAGGTCCTACTTTATTCTAAAATTACTTCTTGTGTCTTTTGCATATTATCATCAGATATTTTCTACTGTTTTCAATTGTTATGCATGAAATTTCTCTAACATTAAAACGAATAATATTTTCTACTTTGTCAATTAAGTCATTATTCTATAGTATAGTACTAACTCTTAATAAAACGTTAACCAATAGTAAACAATCCTCTTTGGAAAGTCTCTCCTCCCACACTCAAGTACCTTGGGTCTTTGGACTCCTATCTTGCCCCCAAGTCCTGTACTCTTTTGCTCCCTTCTAAGTGTCTTTGTAATTGTTTCTTTTAATTAATGTAAATAGTTTCTATTTTTTGTTAGTATCATTACCAATCATTTAGGTAACCACGATTTATTTTTCTTAGCTTTCCAGCCTCACTCACTTATTGTATTGTTTAGCAAAATACTGTAATAAAACTTAAAGTAACAGATAATAAAATTAACTTAGTAACCTTAGTAATTTTATGCATTTTGGGGTGTTAGTAATTTTATGCATTTTGGGGTGTTATGGATTAGCTATGGATGGTTTACAGTTCTCCCTACTAAGAACTTAGTTAATGCACTAAAGCTTGATTCTTTTTAAAAAAGGTTCGCAAAAGAATGAAGGCTTCTAAAGAAGAGATTAGTTAGCTATGGATTAAGAGGGTCAACTTTAAAGTGGGTATGTTAGTACTCTAGTGCATATGGCTTTAAGGGGTGTCTTTGGCAGTTTTTAGCTGGAAATTTTGATGATTTTAGTTTTAAATAGAAATATTCACAGGTAGGTGTGATAAATTATGATCAATTTTTTCTTTGAACAAGGCATTATCTTCAATTTGTATTATTAGTTTTTTACTTTTTTTGTTTTTTTGCTTCAGAATAAATATCCATGGGATTTGAATAAGGTAATCTCTTGGCATGAACCTCTTGGCATGAAACATACAGAGTAAACAATGAAACACAATGAGTAAACAAAACACACTGAGTAAACAATGTAACACTGTAATTATAATTCTATAAATTTATTGAGTAAACAATGTAACACTGTAATTATAATTCTATAAATTTATTGAAAAAATATTTTATTAATTGTAATCATAATTTACTATGTTTATTGCATTAATATTCCTTAAGAAGACCTCTTGGCATGAAACAAACTGAGTAAAAAATGTAACATGACCTCTTGGCATGAAACACATCAAGTAAAAAATGTAACACGGGCTCTTGGCATGCATAAAATACACTGAGTAAAAAATGTAGCACTGTAATTATAATTCTATAAATTTATTGCAAGAATATTTTATTAATTGTAATCATAATTTACTATGTTATTGCATAAATATTCTATTCATTATTATAGAGTAATCTCAAATGTTTGATATTTTGGAAAGTGAAAACCATTTGATATATATAATGATTGTTGAGTTTCATTATAAATGTCAATCAATCAAGAGATAGTTACACCCAATATGGAAATTATGATTTTACATTTATACCCTTCTTCCACATAGAGAATTCTACCCAAGATGGAAATGGAATATTGTTTGATATTTTGGAAAATGAAAATCATTAATTTTATTATATATAGTGATTTTATTATTAATAATTTCATTATAAATGTCAATCACTAAATTTATTGCAAAAATATTCTATTAATATTATCATAATTTTATAAATTTATTGAATAGATATTATATTCATTATAAATAGAATATTTATAATGAATATTTGATATTTTGGAAAGTGAAAATAATTTACTATAAATAGTGATTGTTGTACTTCTTTTAAAATTTTATTATGAATATCAATCAATCAAGAGATAGTTACAACCAATAATTATTATGAATATCAATCAATCAAGAGATAGTTACAACCAATAGAGAATTACAAAGAATATAGAAATGAGATATTGTTTGATATTTTGGAAAACAAAAATCATTAATTTTATTATATATAATATACTATGATCCTATAGAGTGTTTAAATGAGTTTGAATTGGGGGAACAATGCTGAATGAAAGCCAAAAGAGTTATATCAATTGCAAGAAATCTTGACTCCCAAATAACATTGGTGTATTCAAATCAACATTTGGTGATATCATCATGGAAGAGTAACAATTTAATGTTACTATTTCTTAAGCTACCACTTTACGGCTTTTTCTTCGCAACATTTAGTGCAATTGCTTATTTAATTTATATAATTATCTGAGTAGATTCATTATCCTTGTGTTGCCAATTTTAATTACTTTTTAATTACTTCCAGTGTAATAAATAAAATTTCATATGAGAAATAAATTCATCAAATAATTTTTGAAAATAAGGAGAAATTAATGTAAATCCAGAAGAAATAGATTTGTCGATCTAAGAGATGATATTCCAGCATTATTTAGCAGAGATAATAAAAAATGACGGTAGACGTAACTACTTCTAGTATCTTATATAGCTGTGTACTCTGATAGAGCCATTTATTTATATAGCTGTGTACTCTGATAGAGCCATTTATTTATAGAAAGGGAAAGCTCAAGGAGCCATGAAACAATCCTTAAAAATAGTTTGTATAACAGTAGATGGTGCATAGTTTGATGTTGGTGAAAGAATAAAGGCAGGAATAGATATATCTCCATATCCTCCCATATATCTCCATATCCTCATAGTAAGGATTTGATTTTTGTCCTACCTCAGATATCCATGTATGTATCCTCCCATATATCTCCATATCCTCCCATATATCTCCATATCCTCATAGTAAGGATTTGATTTTTGTCCTACCTCGATAGTATTATTATATATAGGGGCATCCACAATAATTACGATCTCATGCATTTATGAATTCTTATTCTACAGTTATAAATTATTATTGTTAAAATTAATGGAAAAATGTATTTTTGGAGCGAGTTAGTTTATTAATTTATGAATTTTTATTCTGCAGTTAAATTATTAATAAGTTAAATTATTAATACTTTAAAGTTTAATTTAAAGTTAAAAGAGAAATGTATTATTTGGAATGAGTACTTAATAATTTAAAGTTAAAAAAATAAATGTATTATTTGGAATGAGTCACTTCATTACTTACATGTGAGACATGTGAGACTTGGATTAGGATCATATTTTTCTATCCTAACCTCTCTATTTGCTTTTGCTTTATTCATAGCCATTGCTTTATTTATAGCCATTAATAATGAATAGTACCCTATTTTCTTTTGCTTTATTTATAGCCATTAATAATGAATAGTACCCTATTTTCTTTGTTCGTAGTCATTATTAATAATGAATGGTAAAGCATTCTGCCAGAAACAGCGTCTAAATAAAACCAGAAAACTGCTCAGTTTAATGAATAAAATATGTCTTCCATTTTCATTTTTATTATGGATTGCATTATCTTCTGCTAACGGTTTATTTTACCTGGCAATATACTGCTCGGTTTGTTTTACATGTCAAGATACTGCTCCGTTTGATGAATAAAATCTGTCTTCCATTTTTATTATGGATTGCATTATCTTCTGCTAACGGAAATGGATTGCATTATCTTCTGCTAAAGGTTTATTTTACATGTCAAGATCTGTAATATATTCTCTTAAAAGCTTATTCATTTTGAGTGACAGTTGATATCGGTTTATGCTACATGCCAAGATCTGTAATTTATTATTCCTTCCAAGCTTATTCATTTTGAGTGAAAGCTATGTCAACTAGACGTCGACATACTGTGAGAGCATTGCACAGCCTCCCTCCATGCTTTAGGGTGAACGTTACCGCCATACTAAACAATATCCTCACACATCTTCAAATATCTTCACACATCTTCAATGAATTCAATTCAATTCAATTGCCTGCCATTTTCGTTTGGAATTTCGTCGGGCACAAAGGAATCAGCTGGTAATCATGGACGTTTCGTCCAGATTGTCTCGTGTTTCCGTGGGGTGCCTGAAGACTGCTCCATTTACACAAGCGTGTGCAGACATTCCTGTGCCCCGTCTCCCATGGTAGCCGTTCAGCACTACGTCACTAGCCATTTCATCTCCGGCATCTCCGGTTGCTACCAAATATGTTGATTATCTTGCTATCAGCATTATTTTCTCGACGCAAAATATGTTTTATTGTAATGTGGTCCAACCCTGTCTGAACAGGATTATGATTTCTCCATTTCTTCATATAAAATTCTGAACATGATGTCTTCATTTGTTCATATAAAATTCTGATGCTGATGTCTGCGAGCTACTCAAAACATGATTTTTTCATATAAAATTTTAATTCGAATTTTATAACTATGATTACAACAACAAAAAAATAATAAAACTCTGATGCTGATGTCTGCGAGCTACTCAAAACATGAATTTTTCATATAAAAATTACTCAAAAAAACATGAATTTTTCATATAAAAATTACTCAAAACATGATTTTTTTTATATAAAACTACTCAAAACATGATTTTTTTCATATAAAAATTACTCAAAACATAACTTTTTTCATATAAAAACTAATGCTGATGTCTGCGAGCTACTCAAAACATGAATTTTTCATATAAAAATTACTCAAAACATGATTTTTTTTTTTATATAAAACTACTCAAAACATGATTTTTTTCATATAAAAATTACTCAAAACATGACTTTTTTCATATAAAAACTACTCAAAACATGATTTTTTTCATATAAAAATTACTCAAAAACATGATTTTTGCGTATAAAATTAACATGATTTCGATTTGAATGGGGTCACTATGATTACAACCAAAAAAAAACAAACTAAAGCTTTAAGGCTGAGCTTCCTCTAAACATGATTTCTTCATACGAAGCTCTAAACATGATTTCTTCATACATGTTTTTGAGTATAAAATATAAAATTTCGATTTGAATTTGGTAATTATGATTACAACAAAAAAACAAACTAAAGCTTTAAGGCTGAGCTTCCTCTAAACATGATTTCTTCATATAAAATTCTAAACATGATTTCTTCATTTAAAATTATGATGTCTGCAAGTTACTCAGAACATAATTTTTTCATATAAAATCGTCTAAACATGATTTCTTCGTATAAAATTCTGATGTCTGCGAGCTACTCGGAACATAATATTTTCATATAAAATAAAAATTTCTTCATATAAATTCTGATGTCTGCGAGCTACTCGGAACATACTTTTTTCGTTTTTTCATATAAAATAAAAATTCTGATTCAAACTTGGTAACTTACAACACATAAAACTCAAATACGATTACAACACAGAAAACTCAAAGAAAACTGTAACTATGATTGCAACACAGAAAACTGGAAGAAAACTAAAACTTCGATGCTGAACTTCATCTAAACTATATATTTGATATATTTGAAGTTCATGTAGCTTCAGACATGAATACACTGAGAGCAAATGAACCAGAAGCCATACTTTTCTGAATATATTGAGGGAGATACTGGGCCTGAAAACGTTGAAGAGTTATACAAGAGGTGCGTGTTGCATGCATCCGGCCAATGGAGCAGACCCGAAAATGAAAGACACAGAGAAACATTCCCCTAAAGTGCAGAAGCATTACTTGACAAAGAAATCATTACCATAAAAGCTTTTATAACATAATGAGCTCTCCCATTAATAATCAGAATCAGAAATTGGAAACCCAATGGCTTTTCCATAAAAACAAGAATGTTATATTGGGAACCGCCCAGTCTAACCCAGTATGTTAGGAGACACCTCAATAAATTTAATTTAAAAAAATAAAAAATAAAAAACCGCTAAAACTGTGTTTTGTACAGATCTCTTACATAAATAACAAAAAAATGCTTTTTTATTTGTAATTAATAACTGGACATGGCGTTGCTATCATCCACAACTATATAGCATTCCCATTCGCTGCTGCTAACATTCTTCATCTGACATTGTTCTCTCGAAATTTTTGGTTCATCATCCTTTCCTTTTGTTTTAATAACTTCTCGCACGATATTGTCGACCAATCGCCCCTCGTCGCTGAAAAAAGAAATATTCACAGAAATTACAGTAAGAAACGCTTACCAAAATAAATTGTGATATACCACTCGTTCCAACAAATTGAAAGAGACAAAACGAAGATGGAGGTGGAGGTCTCACCCATCATATGTCTCCAGCTTGAAAGCCTCTTTCCCTGTAACTTCCATCAGAGCCTTTTTCCATTTTTCAATGGCGGAGGACTTGTATCGCGACCTCTCTCGATGATTTTGAGGGTCAAATGTTTTTTCCTCTTCGAGCAACCGCAGGGCTTCAGTGTATACACCGTTCGTGCCGTCCACAGGATTCGACCACATCTCTGTAGGGTTCAAATTGTAAAAAACTGGAATAATGATCGACCCAGATTCGATCATAAGTAGAAGCTCATCCATACACCATGCTGATTGTGCATAGCCTGCAGAGAAAATGGCGATATGAATAGAGGCGACGTTAATGGCGCTTTCTAGCACGGAATTTATTCGGCTTCCCTTCTGCATCTCCTCCTTGTCAAAAAAGACTTGCAACTCGTGATGACGGAGACGATAGTACAGATGGCTGGCCAGAGTGTTCTTAACATCCGTGCCACGATGATTCAGGAAAACATCGTAGTGGATGGGTGTTTTCTGTTCTTCAATACTACCGACACGTTTAATGCTCAACACATGTTTAACCACATCATGCACCAGCCGTCCCTCGTCACTGAAATTTTTTACGACAAATAATTTCGTTAGAAATGTCCTCAATTCAATGAAATGACATGTGTTAATTAAACGCAAAATCAGTTAAAAAAAACGCATAGTTTAACTAATAGAATTTTAAAAATTAAAAATTTAAGTTCTTTAATGTTAAAGATTAAGTCTCTCATTGTTTGTTGTTTGTTTTTTTCGGTTGTTAAATTTATTTATATATTTAAAAAATGTGAAATTTCAATTTTATTGAAAATTATATTTCTAAATTTTTTCTCAAAAATAATTTCATAAGAATGTAAAATTTTTAAACAGAGTAAAATTTATATATAACATTTTTAAGTGGCAATTGCACTAGATGTTGAAAAGGAAATGCTCTAAGTGGATAGCATATGAAAGAAGAGCATAGCTAGCATATGGAAATATAGCTGAAGAGAGAAGTGATATGTTATGGGATGAAGATGTTGCCTAACTTGCAACTATTTCTTTTGCAACTTAAATCACTGTCTCTAATAATAGCTAATAAATTAACTTAACATTACGACAAGTTTACCTGGCCCTACATGAATGGACACCCCAATTTGATGAGGTATGTGCCCTGTGATCATCCTTTGTATGATATGTCTAGTTGAACTAACATCAAACACTTCCCCAGAGTTATAGGTATACTACCTAAGAATTGGTTGAGAGCAAGATTTAATTTTTCTAGTTGATGGAAGTGGCAAATGGATTTGGGGATTCCTCCAAAGAGATTATAATTATTCTATTTAAATACTCTATTCTTTTTGTGATGACATTGAGATTGAGATGATTTCTTTAAAAGAGATCCTAGAAGCAGAGATTTCTAAACTAGAGAAATCCTTACCCTTTTCAATAGAAAGACATGCCACCAGTTGTTTTGTGCCATGCTAAAAGAAAACCTAGAAGGGTCATGGTTGAAGCAACATTTCATGTTTAGCCCCAAAAGAGCTAAGCAATCTTCACCGACCAGGAAAAAAGAAAATTTGAAGGCATTTGTGATGCAAGAAAAAACGAATTTTCTTGCTAAGTTCAACTTCTCAATCTACATTACATGCCCAGATTTCATTATATAGTCAATTAACTATTATTTAGCACATCTCAAAGCATTTAAAATAACACACAATAATACAAAGAGTCATACACAATGACTTTGGTGAATCTATGTTTCCATTAAATAAAGGAAAAATATACATGCGTAAACTCATAATCATGCATAAATTATTGGCTTGATTCTATATTCATTTGTCCATTTGTTTTCCCTTTAGGTTTACAATAATTATAATAACATATACAAACAAAATAAATTTTCCTATATCCATAAATCAATCCACAAATGACTTGCTTTTGCCTTATTGACAAAATCTTGCCTATCTATAGCTTTTCTAAATCCTAAAAGCACCCGCAATAGTTTCTAAGATTACTAAACATTTTCTTATCCCAACAACTTACTCATTGCTAACAAGATTTTTTCTCCTACAACCTCTCATGATTTATCTCCTAAATTTTTCATGCCTTAAAAGCATAGTCTTATTCTAAAAAATATTATCTACTAAACCTTATCCCTATCTATAGTTCTCTAAGAAGTAAAGAAATTAAAACTATTTACAATAAGGAAAAATAAATAATATTCCATGTTAAAACCCGATTTGGAGCTTTATCCACAAAAAGAAAAAAGCTTGGTGACTTGGAAGCTCGAATTCTCTTGCATTAATTTGACTAACCACCATCTTCTACTTGATACAAAATCTGACACTACAATGAATATGACATGTCAAAAATCTACCAATTCGCCACCAACGCTGCAAAGAATTCCCATGTGTCATTTGACATGCATATGTTAAAAAATAAATAAATAAATAAATAAATCTCACAAGTGATTTCATTCACTTAATTTGAAGCATTGTTCTCCAACATGGAATGTAATGTCTACATTTTCAACAGGTCATGAAATACCTATACTAAAGAACAAATCTTGCAGAGACAAAGAAAACATCCTTGAAAAGTTGGCATATGTGAAATTTCAACTTCTGAGAAAAAATGTTCACCAATTATGCCCACTATAACTAAATTACTCAAATCAAGATCTCTATTCACAAGAAATATAGGTAACGTGAATGGGGAATCTCAATCTATCAACATGTTGGATATGGAGACAATAATATATTATGATTGCAAGACATGATTACAAGCCTCAACAACAATTTCAAAGCTTCCACCAATTACAGATGTTCCAAATCCTGATAACGAGAATTTTCTTCTTAGAGATACAATTATTTCCAGTAAGATTGAAGTTATGAAAAAGGATCAATTAAGCTCAAATTTCCAACATGATAAACAAAATTCCAGATTAGATTCTTTTTCCAGAAAGACAGAAGAGAACACAATTTCCATGAAAAGGAAAATTATAGGACATCCCAGTGAAAGTGAATATACACAATTTAGTTCACCAAAGGTTTATAAGGGTTATGAACTACATTCTTGTGTTATTTTCAATTCAGAAGGAAGAGGATATTCTGAATATAATATGGAATTTTTGACTTCTCCTATAAGGCATTGTCAGTGGCCATCCATGGCAAAAAAATTCACATCAAAATGAATTGTTTTTCAAGCTCTCCATTTTTGGATTTAGAAGCTAGTAAGGAGTGGGATATTAGCAACTCCAGTTCACCATCAAACAAAAGCCAATCTAGAGGCAGTGGCTTGCAGTTGATTTGTTTGAACTCTTCTCCAACCTCTTATGCATTTGGGTTGTGCTTTATCAAATGTTTGAAATTCAATTGTTGTTTGAATTTATGGGATAGTAACTTGGTTTTGGTGAAAACACAGAGATGGTAAATTAGGTACATTGTCAACCATGACTTTTATAAACTGGAAAAGTCTTTTCCCTTCTCAATAGAAAGGCATGCCACCAGATGTTTTGTGACCTGCTAAAAGGAAAACCTAGATGGGCCATGGTTGAATCAACATTTCGTGTTCAACGCTAAAACAATTAAGCAATATTGAGTAGCCAAAAGAAGAAAATATGAGGGCATTTGACTAATCACCATCTTCTACATGAAAAAAAATATGAACCTACAAACGATATCACATGACAAATCTGCCAATCCACCACCAATGCTATGAAAAATTCCCATGTGTCATTTGACATGCATCTGGTAAAAAAAACACTAAGAATCTCACAAGTGATGTCATTCACTTAACTTGAAGCACAATTGTCCAACATGGACTATTGGATGTCAACATTTCAATGGGTTATAAAATACCTATACTAAAGAGCAAATTTTGCAAAGGAAAACACTTCCTCGAAAAGTTGGCATGTGTGAAAGTTCAATTTCTATGAAAAAACATTCACGAATTGTGCCCATCATAACTAAATTATTCAAATCTACATCTCTGTTGATAAGAAAGTTAGGTACTATGAATGAGTAATATCAATCTATTAGCATGTTGGATATAGAGACAAGAATATATTTTGATTGCGGGACAAGATTACAGGACTCAACAAAGACTTCAAATATTCCACCAATTATAGATGTTCCAAATCTTAATAAAAAGACTTTTTCTTCTTAGAGATGCAGTTATTTCCAATAAGAGTGAAGTTATGAATAAGGATCAATCAAGCTTATATTTTCAACTTAATAAACATAATTCCATATTAGAGACTTTTGCCACAAAGATGGAAGAGAAAGCAATTTCCATGAAAAGAAAAATGATAGGAGATCCCAGTGAAAGTGAATATACACAATTCAGTGCACCAAAGGTTTTTGAGGGTGATCAAATCCATTCTCATGTTATTTTCAATTCGATACGAAGAGTATATTCTAAAGACAATCTGGAATTGTTGACTGCTCCTACAAGGCATTGTCAGTTGCCATCCATGGTAGAAATTTCACATCAGAATGAAATGTTTTTCAAGCTTTCCATTTTGGTTTTAGAAGTTAGCAAGGAGAAGGATATTAGAAACTCTAGCTCACCATCAAACAAAATCCAATATACAGGTAGTAGTTTGTAGTTTATTTGTTTGAACTCTTCTCCAGCCTCATATGCCTTTGGGTTGTGCTTCCTCAAATGTGTGAAATTCAAGTGTTATTTGAAATTATGAGATAGTAAAATGGCCTTGGTGAAAAAAAAAGACATGGAAAATTGGGTGCATTATCAACCATGGCTTTTGGTTTTGAAATTCAATACCCTAACAATTAGATCTTGTTATACTATAAGATAACATTCACCTACTGTCTCCACAAATAATAGAAACCTAGATGTAGATGATAATGAGTCTATAATGGATTAGTGTTACAGGTCTATTTGGGCACATCACTCACGACATTCATATCATTACAATTAGTGCTCATCAAACCCTAATTCAGTTGCTACATGCCCTAAAAAAGTCATCACATTGAATGCTTCCATCCATGAAAGTTTCCTGGCCTTAAGCCCTCTTGAAATGCCTCCTTGGCACACTAGCACAACATTGGTTAGGGGTAACTACACAGCAGAGCAGGTAGGTCCATTCAGGTCTGATCTGCAAAGCACTTAGGCCGACTTACACCCACGTTGGGCGAGAATGAGCGAAATTTGCATAGGGTTCTGGGAATATTCCTTGGTTCTAGATCATTCTAGAAGGATCCTAGCTCTCATCCCATTATATAAGCTTGAATTCGGATAGGATATGGATCAACTAACATCTTATCCTCTCATCCCTTGCTCCATGGAAACAAACTCCAATTTTGAAAAACCATTCAATACCCTCATTTATGACAAAACCAACTCCATTTCCCTATAAATTGACCACTCATCATAGTGATTGTTAGGTCCCTATACTACTAGTGTAACCCAATAATGTTATTAGTACAATTGCCTTATTATATTTTTGTGCCCATTTAGTCCCCATATTGTTATTATTGTGCCCCATAGAAGCCCATTACTGTTATTATTGTGCTCTTCCATTATTATTGTTATGCCGGCTCTGATTATATTATGACCCCTTAGACTCCTATATATAGAAAGGAGGTCTTGTCATTTGTATCATCCAAGAATTGATCATTTTTGTAATGTAAAGGAGGTTCCCCCCTCGAGGAGGCTTATTTTGAAGGTGCTTATCTATCTTTTTGTCAGCTAGTTCCATAACATTTGGTATCAGAGCTTTGGATTCTAGGGTTTCAATGTTCCAAACAGGTCATCGTGGAATTTTCACTATAACTTTTTTCTGTGACGTTTCAGAAGCTAAAAAAAAAAAAAAGTTGAGAAGAAATCTTGTTGAACCTCAGGTCCGAATTTCAGATCTTGTCTCACTACATTTTTGGATATATGATCTGAGGAAGTTAAGGTTTTTGCACGCTCCAAAATTTCATCTAAAAGAGGTCATTGTGGAATTTTTGCTATAAATCTTTCACTACGAAGTTTCAGAATCTAAAACAAAAACCCATTTGAGAAGAAATCGGTCTGAACCTCGGATATGAATTTAAGATCTTGTCTCGCTATATTTTCGGAGATATAATTTGAGGAATTTAGGGTTTCTGCAGACCCCAGAATTACATTCCAAACATGTGACCTTGGGAAAATCGTCATAAATTTCGCTCTGAGCATTAGATTGAATTTTTGTAAGAAGTTATAGGAAGAGGATGGACTGTAGTCTTTGGGGCATCGTTTTCAGAACCTAAGGTTGAAACAGTGACTCGTGGCACGTTATACAAGTTCTCTCTACTGAACTAGTCTATACTCAGGTCATTGTGGGAGATTTGGCATAACTCTTCATTGGAGAATCCAATATTGATCAAACTTGTATGGTTAGAAATATTACTCAGAGGTTTACCGGAGGAAGAAATTTTAGACCTTGGAGGTGCAAAATTACAGAGATACATCAGATTCAATATCGAGCTCCTACAAAGTGAAAAAAGGTGTCTAGTTTTTTTTAAATTTTTGCATAAGCTTGGTTTGAAAAACTAGTTTGAAGGAATTCAAAGGGCATAGTGAAGCATTATTATCGGTAATTGATACCTCGAAGAAAGAAAATGGAAACACTAGTAAGCAACCTGAAAGCTCTAGTATGACTCATGAAGAAGAGGAAAAAATGCAACATGATATATCAAAATTACGAGACCAAGTGCAACAAATTTCACTCACACAAAAAGTAATAGAAGCTAAGATGAATGGTTTAAATAAAGGTGTAGAATATAAGATGAATGACGTGGAAGCTAAGATGGATGGCGTGGAAGCTAATATGGATGATTTAAAGAAAGGCATGGAAGATTTGAAGACAGATTTGACAAAGTTTCTACAAGAAATGCTTACTAATGGTGAAAGGGTAGTAAAGGAAACTCATTATGAGAACGAAATAAATGTTAATCATGATTTCATAGACTCTAACATTGGATCAAAGAACCACCAGGTTCCAAAAATCAATATGAGAAACTTTGATGACAAGGATCCCGGAACATGGATACTACAGATGGCGTAATTTTTCGATCTCCATAATGTGCAAAACACACAAAAGGTACGCATTGCAACTTTATATCTGGAACCAAAGTAGTTTGTATGGTATTGATGGCTTTGCTCTCGTAAACAAATTGTCACTTGAGCTATTTTTACGGATGAAATGATAGCAGATTATGAGGATACAAAAAGCAACACTTTTATTAGCCAATTGATAAATCTCAAACAACAGGGTTCAATGATGGAGCACATTGAGGACTTTCAAAATCTGAATAGAAGGGAAAATTATATTCCAAAGAAGTAGAGGATTGATGTCTCCATAGTGACTTTAAAGGATAACACTCAACATGAGGTTCATCTTTGGGAACCTGATTCATTGGAGAGGGCATTTAGGTTGGAAACAAAATAAGAAAAAAAAATTATGGCACAGGAAGTCTACCCCTCACAACTATAAAGATGGAAGTGTTGCTTCTCCTAACCTTCCACAACCTACAATGTTGACACCACAACAATTGGAAGAAAAAGGAGAAAAAGAGCCTTGTTACAATTGTGATAACAAATACATTAAAGGTCATAAGTGTTCTGAGAAGAAATTATTTTACATTGACTGTGGAGAGGAGGAAGAAAAGGATCATGAAATGTTAAAAGAAGAGGATATACACTAGGAACCAACCCCGGGGAAAGAAGAAATGAATCTGACCATATCTTGTAATGCATTGGCAGAATTTACCATTCCTCAAACTCTCAAGCTAGAAGGACATATCAAGAATAAAAATGTTCAAAAAGTGAAAGATCACATCGAGCATCAAAAAATGAATCTGGCCATATCTTGTAATGCATTGGAAGAAATTACCACTCCTCAAACTCTCAAGATAGAAGGACATATCAAGAAGAAAAATATTCAAGCGGTGAAAGATCACATCAAGCATCAACAAAAAGTTCTCCAACTTTTAAAGGATAACGCCACTTTGGTGCAGAATTGAATGAAACAACAGGCAGATCAACATTGCAGTGAAAGAAGTTTTGATGTAGGTGATTAGTTATTTTTATGACTACATCTCAAGCAAGCGATTTATGAGAAGGAAATGTTGGCAATACTACATGCACTTAAGAAATGACGCCCTTACCTAATGGGAAGACACTTCAAGGTAAAAAAGGATCATAATAGTCTTAAATACATTTTAGAACAAAGATTATCTTTAGAAGAATAGAAAAAATGGGCCACAAATATGTTGGGTTATGACTTTGAAATCATCTACGAAAAAGGGAGAAAAATGTTGTTACAGATGCACTCTCAAGAAATAATGAGGATGTGGAAGCATTGTTTTGTGCTATTTCTATTATCCAACCATATTGGATAAACGAAGCAAGGGATGAATGGAAGAAGGACGAAGAAGTGTGGCCACTCATTCAAAAATTTCATAAGATCCCAGTTCAAACAATATTGCCAGAACTTGATGAGGAAGGACAAATCATATTGGAACCTAGAGCAGTCATAGAAACAAGAACCCGACAAGAACCCAACAGCTACAAAATCAATCAATTTCAAAGTATCTCATCAATTGCAATAACTTACACGCTAAAGATTCCACATGAGAGGACAAGAATTTATACAGAAGCATCAAGAACTACTCAAGCGTTGAGGACAACACTTTTTGATGGAGAGGGGCATGTTAGATCCCTATACTACTAGTGTAACCCCTTATTGTTATTAGTACAACCGCCTCATTATATTGTTGTGCCCATGTAGTCCCCATATTGTTATCATTGTGCCCCATACAAGCCCACTATTGTTATTATTGTGCCCTTATATTATTATTGTTATGTCGGCTTTGATTATATTATGACCCCTTAGAATCCTATATATAGAAAGGAGGTCTTGTCATTTGTATCACCCAAGAATTGTTCATTTGTGTAATGTAAAGGAGGTTGCCCCCTCGAAGAGGCTTATTTTGAAGGCGTTTATCTATCTTTTCTATCTTTTTGTGAGCTGGTTTCATAACAATGATCAGGGGTTGGAATTTGAAGATTGTAAAGAAATATTGTTGGTTTGAGATTTGAGTTCATGTCAAGGAATGTTATGCTGCTAGATTGTTGTGCTTTTGGTGTGACGAGGGTTGGATTGAAGTTGGATGAGTGACGAAGGATCGAACTGCATTGGTTGTAACTCTTCCTTCTACATCAATAAAGTTGTTTGTTCTTTTTCCCATATTCTTGTTCATATCTATGATGCATATATGTTTCAATGTTGTCTATTCCATTGGTTTAGAGTAGATAGATCATGTATTTTGATCATTGTCATCTTTTGTTTCTGAATATAGGTACCAATTGAGCAGATTCAGTTCAAGTGGGAGCGACGAGAACAATTCAAAGGAGATCAAGTGGATGATTACAAGTAAGTTCCTTCATCTCATCTATCTATTATAGGAAAAGGTTAAACTACTTTCTTTTTATTGTACTAAGTGAAACTACCCACATAGGGAAAATGTGTTTATCCGTAGATACAAATTCCATATAACAAATTGGCGACCATACTGGGGAACGCCTGTCGTTCTTGGTAGTTTACCCTCATCATATTACAACCTAGTAGACTTTACTTGACTTCATTGATCTCTTTTCAGTCATTTTGAAGTGCCTTTAGTCAAAAAGGTGTGTTTAAATGTCTCTTGATTATGATCTCTGGCACCAACGCAGTGTTGGTCTTGACATAGTGCATTGCAGAGTAGCCTTACCTTAGAGACAGTTCTCTGCAGCGCATTGTCTCCCACTCTAGCCTGCATTGATCCCTGTTAGGCAAAAAAACCCACCTTTTTGCTTGATTTTTCAAAATTTGCTTCTGAAGTTGTTTGCTGAATGATCAATGTTTTCTATGTTTCTGAAATCAATTTGAATTTCCTCTCCTAGCCCTAGTTTGACCTTGATAGTTTAGTGTTTCTTAAGGGATTTCTTTATCATTATCAATTCATTGTCAAAGTTAGTTTATATCAATTAGTCTTTTTTGAAAAGGAAGTGTCATAAAGTCTTAATTTCTTTAAAAAATAAACTGTCGTAAAGTCTTCGTTTCTTATGAAAAGCATTGATTGATTGTTTGTGCATTTAGTTTCTTTTATGTTCATATAAACATTAAGGAAACGAAAAGAAAAACATGCATCATGCATTTAGAATTTTTTGTGTGCTTGTAGGAGTGGTTTAGGGAAAGTTGCATTAGATGTGCTCTATGCCTTTTGTTAAAAGATTCTGATTGCTCTATCCCTACTAGTTATGGTTTTCATCATTGAAATCAAATGAAAATAATGTTTCTCATATTAGTTGCATTCTAGGAGTTTTAGAACCATCACGTGGCGAACTTGAAAGAAAAACACTTAAACAAGATCAACTTAAAAGTTATCTCAATTAACCTAATGGAGCATTGTAACTTAACGCATAACATTTAGAGGTTCTAGGCTAGAGATGTGTTCTGGCATCGTTAAACATAGCAGTTGTCATTAATTGTCTGCGATACACTATGAGTGTGATACCTCGTTCCACGTACGTAAGTATATCGTAGCTTTTCCATGTACCTTCAGGTATATAGGGCGGTGTTATAGTACGAAAAGTATAAAGGAATTCTCTCACTGTGCGGTTTTGCATTAGACAACACTAACACAGATTGGGCCTCCACATACTTTCGGGTATGTATGGGAGGAATAAATTAGGTTGCTATCCATCCTTAGGTAACTGAGACAGCTTCCTTGTCCACTGTGATACATCGAACACAACATTCGAGGAGATTTCCTACATGTATGTTAAGTCGTTCGTTTACTAAGGCAGTATATTGCAGTTCACAGTTACTTGGTAATCATTTTGCCTAGCTTACCCTCTTTTTGTAATAAAATAAATTAGCAAACATGGAAGAAAATCAACCTTTACCCCGTCATTCGTGGAGGACAGTGAGTAAACCGCCTTTACTGCCTGAAGCTACACCTAGTTGATCAAAGCAGTCTCATTTAACTGAGCCTAGTACATCACAAACTTATGGTTCTTCATCTGATTTACCAGAGTTACCTATACTGGTACGTATTGCGATTCCAGTAACTCCTACTATTACTGGTATATCTGCTACTGAAGTGGAACCTTTACAATTACCTGAGGACACTAAAAGTGAACATAGTGAAACGGAAACTAAAGTTGTCCAAAAGTAAGTTGATCCTCAACCCAAATTTGTTCAACAAGAAACTACTTCTAAACCTGAATCTGTTCAACCGAAAGTTAATCCTGAACCTATCATAGTTCAACCAAAAGTTGTTCAAGAAAGTCACCCTAAACCTGTTATTCTTTTACCAGAACACTTGGATCTTGAAGTTGAACAATAAAAATATGTTGTTGTACCAGAAGATGATCAACCGGTTTATCCTCATACATCTGTAACTATTGAGACTTCTCTTCACCATAGAGTCAAACACCAAAAATCTATTACGGACCTGAGGGTGAAATCCTTCCACCTGGTTTGATTTCTATTGAAGAGGAATTTGAAGAGTCTCCGCCTGGAACTCTAACTCGTTTTGGGCCAGGGCTTTATCTTTATCCTTATAATCTTCATTTTACTACTCCTTTTGATCCTGTTTACTTTCAAACTCTCGATACATTAGGACATTTATTAGGTCATTTGACTATGTCTCAACCAATATCCCAGACTGTAGCATCTGTTACAACTGCGGCAGAATCTACTGTCGCTACTTCTTCGATGTTTACAATGACACCTGAGTCACATCTATATGGTGTTCTGTCCATCCCACAGGGTTACAAATCATTATCTGGAACTCACTGAGGTGTTGCTTCTAGTTCGTGGTCTTCATCCATGTCCTTCATTAGAATTTTACCTAGTTCTTCACTTATGGATACTAAGTAGTGTTATCCATCGAGTCAATATCAAGTTGGTTCATCTAGTTACCATCCAATGTATCCACTTTACACTGGATTACCTCCATATGGAGAACAATATGCCCAATCTGCTTATACTCCATTTTCTGGGGGGCAATCATATGTCAGTATACTGTCATCTTTAGGTCGGCCCGAAATGACTATTTGTCAATGGTAACCAACAATGCCCATTCAACCAAGGCTTGTGTATCCATCACAACCAATGTAACTTGTTTCATCCATACCTACTACGCCTGTCGTTACAACTTTACCACAGTCGCAAGCTTAGTTAATTGAATCTAAACCTTTGCAAGTTAGTCCTTCAACCTCTTACCCTCAAGTTTCAAGTCTACAGGCTTAGTCTTCTCAGGCCATTTTACAACAACTGTTTCTATCTGGGATCCAATAACCTCAGGCCAGTATACCATTAACTGGGATGACTTAGACTTATATTGGTCTAGTTTATTCACAACCTGGTCAAACTTACATTGGTGGGAAACAATCCTTGTGTCAACAACTGTTGCTTCAAAAACCTTAGCAGCCAAAATATCAATAACAACAATTCCAACAGTACCAACCTCATCCTGGACTTGGTCAAAAAGCCTATGCTGGGTTTGGTCAACAACAAGCTTACCAAGGTCCTGATCAACAAGCCTATACTAGGTTTGGACAACAGGACATGTATCTTGGTGCCCAAAAAACACCTTATACCGGATATGCTCAACAAACCTACCCCTATCATGGTTACCAACAGTAGAATCCTTATGCTAATATGCAAAGGCCTATTGCCTATCAATTCCATCTTACCCTGGTTACGCTCAACCTGACCTAAATTGACAGTTGCCTTTTGTCGCAACACTTGAATTACCATATTTAAATTGGCTTACCAATGATCCCAATATTTACGCACCTTGGTGGCCGGTGATTCCACATAAATTGGCTTCTGATATTCCATAGTTCATTGGAAACCCTAGAGAAGATTTGTCCAGTCATGTTATGACTTTTCGTTTATGGTGTTCATCAAACTCCCTGAATGATGATTCAGTAAGGCTATGTCTTTTCCAACGAACACTTACTGGTTCGGCTACAAAGTGGTACATTGAATTACCGAAAGCTTCTTTTGACAAATTTACATCCTTACCCACTAGATTTTTAACCCACTTCCAGTTACCCATCAAATATGAAACTGGAACAGAACTATTGACCAATTTTAAACAGACTACTACTACTCACATGGATCTAATCCTGATGATGAACCACAGAGGTTGGTTCAAAACGTCGATTCCGAAAAAACATGAATGCGATGACTCCGGAAGATAACACCACACAAAATACGAATTGTAGAAGCCTCAAATCAATAAGCTACTCACATTTCTGATCATATTCATGAGTGGCATTGTCGTCGTCGAATGGTCAAAAATTTTGTTCCTGATCAACTTTTAGCTAAGTGGTTTACTAAATCCTTGCCGCCATCTATCATCAAGGACGTGGCTAAAGGAGGAGCTGTTACTGAAGAGCAATTAATTACTCGTGCCCAATACTTAGACATGATTTACACTCAGTCTGGCATGCTCTATGATAAGATTCCAAATGCACCCAGACCAGCTTTTACTATTCCACCACCTCAATCTAGTAAGGGCTCTCATGTAGATGACGATGTGATTGGTTCTTCAACCACACAAACAGCAGATAGACCATCTGGTCAAGTACTTTCTATTTCAAATCAAACTTCAAATGCACCTAATAATACACTTGCTTCTGAAATAAATGTCATGTCATCTGACAAAGGTAAGAATGAAAAGCAACCTGGAAGCAAGAAAAAGCAGAAAAAAAAAGAAACAAAATAATCCCCCTTAAGAGAAATCATATGATTCCTTTTCTACGGCTAGGGAACCTCATTACCCATGTTTAATTTGTAACGATGAGAACTTTACGCGAGGCTATCCTCACTGCTCTGAAGTATCAAAAATTCTTAAGAGTTCTAGTACATCCACTATGTTGACAAATTCTTTTTCAAATGCAAAGACTCATTTGGTTACTATAGATCATGCTTCCACTTCACAAGTTCTTATGCTATCCACCACTAAGCCTAAGAATGATGTTATGGTGACTACACGAAGTAAATATTATGGTAATCCACCAACATTGTCGAATAACCAGGCTCCATATCAACCTATTACTTCGAATTCGACTTCATCTTATTCCATTCGACCACCCATTGCACCAAACTTAACAATAAAGCCGCCTAAGGGAGTTGTACATAAATCTACATTCAACCCTCGAGCTCGAGCAGCACAAAATTATAACATAGTAGAATATTTGGCTCAGTCACCTTCTGCTATGTCGATGCTTGAGGTGCTTCAAAATTGTCCCTCCCAAAAGTCAAAGAAATCTCTATTTTTTGCCAAACTTCTTTGCGACCTTCCCTCTACTTCCATCGACTCAATGAAAAAACCATAAATTCTAGATAAGTCTCTATTTCTGATTTCATCATCTGACCCATGGTATGGAGATATACTGATCTATTTCTAGACCCAAAATTTCTGGCCCGATACATCTCACTTGCATCAGCGATGTACTCAATATCAAGCCAAATATTATCTCATCATTGGCGACACCCTTTACCGTCGTGGTATTGATACGATTTTACAGAGGTGCCTCACACAGGAGGAAGCCAAGAAAGTTTTGAATGATTTCCATTCTGGTGCTTATGGTGGACATCTATCTGGTTATGCTACCACATAGAATATTCTCCATGCTGGTTACTTCTGGCCTACCATATTTAACGATTGCATTATTGCTGTCAGAAGTTGTCATGCATGCTAGATCTTTGACCGTAAAGCTCGATTACCACATGCACCAATGCATCCTATCATCGTTGCTGGACCATTTTCAAAATGGGGCATTGATTTCATGACATGTAACCCTCACTCGGCGAGGGGGCATGGGTATATTATAGTCGTTGTTGAATATTTTACGAAATGGGCTGAGGTGATGCCTACATTAAACAACAGTGGTGAGACGGCTGCTCTTTTTTTCTTCAACCATGTGGTTGCATGGTTTGATGTACCATAGGCTATAGTTATAGATCATGGTTCTTATTTTCGCAATCACATGATGACTGAGTTAACTGCCAAGTTATAACTTTCACTTGATAGTTCTACTCCATATTATCCGCAGGCTAATGGACAAGTTGAATCCATGAACAAATTCCTTCAACAAATGCTTCAACAAATGATAGGAGTTCACAAATGAAACTGGAATTTAATCTTGTACTCGGCTTTCTGGGCTTATCAAACCTCAATAAGAAAATGTAACTGGATTCACACCTTTTCAATTGGTGTATGGTCTAGAGGCAATCTTGCCTATATAATGTGAAATTTCATCCTTAAAACTCGCAATTGACCTGTGACCTGACACTTCTGATGAGGAAGCATGTTTCTTAGAACTCATCCATCTAGATGAAACATGTCATGAAGTCGTATCGGCCAACAAAGCACATAAGAAATGAATTAAGGTGCAATATGACCGAAATGTCAAGCCTCGCATATTATCAGAAGGAGATGTGGCCTTGATTTATGATGAGGAAGCCGATAAATTAGGAGCAGGAAAATTTGAACCACTATGGATGGGCCCCTATATTGTCAAGCATGTTTTGGAAAATGGTGCTTATGAGTTGGTTGATTATGATGGAATTCCATTTTTGCAACCCCGAAACAGGCTGTATCTTAAACATTACTATGCTTGATTTTGTGTAGTAAAACATTGTATATATGCTTTGATTTTGTGTGTGTCATAGTGTGACTTTTAGAGTTTTTATGTGGTTAGTAATCTGCTTTGCATTTGTTGTAGATGTCAAAATCTTCGGAACCATTTGTTGGTTATGCTGATGGTGATAGTCGTAGTACACAGAACCTATCTTCTACAACATGGGCCATATTCGCTCCAAGTGGCGAGTTAGTGAGTTTTCAAGGGATTTGTATCGCTTGTTCTACGAACAATATCATTGAGTATAACGCATTGATGGAACTTCTCTCTGATGCCATTTAACTTGGGATTCGCCGAATCATCATTACGTTAGACTCACAACTTGTCGTACTACAATTTACGAATGTTTACACCATCTAAACTCCAGCTATTCATCATATGTTCCTTAGAGTTCGTCTTTGGAAAGACATTTTTAGTACATTCAATATCAACATATTTCCATAAACTTTAACATGTTGACAGATTATTTAGCGAACTATTTCAATTAATAGTTGAATAAGATTGCACATAACCATAAAAATACTGAAAGAAAAATAGATAGATCTTTAACATTTTTACAAAATTTGTGTCCAGGAAATGTTGGTCATCTGACCTCAAAACTCAAAATGCATACATGATTCATCCTAAGTAGTCCTAATGATGCTCATGATAATAGGTCATAGCCTGAGCTATCATGTGCAATAGCCTCATCCAATGGCTAGGTGCACCAATAGTATGGCATTGCAGTCTCATTGGTAACTCCTCGATCTGGACATCTGTTATACCGAGGGTTAACCCCTCTATATGATCCTGCAACTCTGCCAGTGTCTCAGTGAAATCCAAATCCCAGAGAATTGCTCTTCTGACATATCTCTGAACTGGTTCACCTACCTCCTGTTGATGACCCATTGGTCGAGAAGTGCCAGCATCTATATGCATGAGAAAATTTTTAGTTTAGTCTTGGAAACATAAAAAACACAAAAACATGTAGAAACTAACACTTATTCAAAACAATTTACCTATAGCACCCCATTGACCACCCACTAGTAATCTCAAATTTGGACCTCCACGAAAATCCATCCCTGCATATGGATGCTCCTTGATGACAATATGTTGTCAACCGAGCCAACTCAAAAATGCAGTAGAAAATGTGATTGATGACTGACCAACATGTCTAGCCATCAACTCTACCCATCTCTGCATCCGTGGATCTCTAGACCAGCTAAACTCAGTGTCACATGCCGAGGTTGCATCAATGGAATTCTCTCTAAAGTAAAAGCTATTAAGATCGATCCATAGCTGAAATTTTTCATCTTACCACGCTTTACTTTAGTTAGATTTTCTTTCATTCAAGAAAGTATAGCCTCACACTAGTTAAAAATAGTCGGCTCAAGACACTCGAGTGCATACTGCATGTATGATCTATTCGCCAGATGAAGTGTCACACTACCTACCAAATCTGTGATAGTAAAAAGGATTGTTCGCAAAGGAAAATCACGAACATCCCTCATGTTTATCTTCCCATCTTTGCTGGCCTGTGTACCTAGCCGACAGAATTGTCGAATGTAGTCCCTCACTGATTCACCCCCATAGGTAAAACCTGAAATAGAAATGTGGGAACCACGTCTTGACAACCCTTTAAGAAAGTAAACATCATCGATCAATATAGGGACCACTTTGTCCCCTATGTGAAAAGCCTGACCCACTGGATCCCATGAATGAACCAAGAACTACAATAGTTCTAATTGTTGCCTCATCCCAGATGTTGGGTGTGGAGCCTGATTATCTTCTATAGTACCGGCATTTTGGACCCCGAAGCTAAAAATAGCTGTAAAATTGCCTTGTAAAAGTATAGTAATTTCTAGTCAATCTGGGCCGTTCATTAGGCGGATGATCTGACGGTAGAAGTTATGTTTAGTTTAGGGTTTTTTGCCCTATAAGGCAACCCCTCTCTTTATATGAGGGTATTGTATTTGAGGCTGTGAGATAGATGTGTATTCGGTGAGCGAGAAATATAGAGGTGAGACTGTGAGAGAAAACAGAGGATATTACAGCGGTTTTGCTGTAGGTTGTATCTCTTCATTTTGCTGGATAATAGAAAGGAAGGACTGGCTGTTCGGGGTGGACGTAGCCCAAACTGGGTGAACCACGTATATCTGTGTCTCTCTTGTTTTGTGCGTTTTATGTGTTTATATTTCTGCAATATTTTATGTGTTCCATTGCTCCGTAATATATAATTTTCTAACACCAGACAACCTGAAGTATTTGAGTAACCCACAATCTCTGAGGGCCTGAACAGTACTAAGATCATTTAGGGCAACCATATCCTGTTCTTCATGTTCTCTTTCATGCCAGGTAATAGCCATTATGATCCGATCAAAGTCTGAAATCAAATCATATGCTGAGTTAGGATCATTTTCATGCAAACAATTGAAGAGATTTTGGGTAAAACAAGTGAAAAAAATTTCTTAACTGTGCCCAGCGCACCCCTGGTCATGGGATAGTGCATTGTAGAGCAAGTCCCTCTCTGTTTGACTGCACTGCAGTGCGGTTTTCAATGTGCAAGGGTGCGCTGATTGTAGGGCGAAGTATACTTGCCCTAAGGACCCAAAATCCCTAAAAAAAATTGCCTGAAACTGCAAAAGGATGACCTAAAATGAAAGAGAAGAGGTAGATGTCCTACCTAGTCCTGACAGCACAAAGAATGATCCATAGTAGCTCCCACAATCAGCTGCTAAAGTTCAAGGTAAAAACTGGTTCAGAGCACAAAACTGAATGGTAACTGTCAAATGGTGAAAATGACTTGGTAAATTCTTGGTTTATGGTTATTTCACGTAAATTAAATTAATAAACTATAGTTTTTACCTATTTTTGCCAATGAAACATGTATGTTTAATCTGTTTGGTGGTTTTTTGAGCAAGTTTATAGCTGACATAGTGAAGTTGACGTGCATGATTGTAAATTGTACTTTTGACCACAAAGCATACTTTTATCTCTTTTTCGAGCTCTGTTAAACATCAAAAAAGGAACCCCCCTGGAGTCCTGTTTAATCTCTTTTTAGACTCTCGAAATGTGAAAAGATTGTCGAGTGCTTGTCCTTTTCAGCTTGTTAACAAATTGGAAACGACATCTACTCGATATAAGTTGAACCCTTTTGCTGACTAAGATAGATTACTTACGAAAAAGGAATACGTTGATCAAACATGGTGAATAGGTTCTCTCTTGTATTATTTTACACTTTTTTGGACTTGAGAGAAGAATTTACAAAAAATAACTTGTGGAGTTTTCTTTTTGTCCCTTTTCAAACTCTCTAAACATGAAAAGGAACAAGTTCTCATTGTCGTTCAACTCGTTAAAACATCAAATAATGACAAACTTTTCCATCATGACAAGACTGAGCTTCACCTTCGCTAGACTCGTTAAAACATCACATAGCGATGGATTCACCTGAAGGGTGGAATTATACAACAAGCACATGTTATCCTCCTCAATATTGGTAAAAAATAAAGAGGTACTGGTCAGCAATAAGTGGGGAAAATTGGAAAAGGGATAAATAACTTTATGGTAGCAGGTCACTCTTGAACATGACACTTTCACTTCATCTCTGTGAATATTTTGGGTTGGTTTATCTGCTTGATTGTTATCATACCTATGGTCTATCACAAAATCCATCAATTTGGTTTTGGGTCAATGCCTCTAATTCATTCAGTGTCGCCGACATGTTCAAGAGAAAACAATGTAAACTTTGAAATGGGAACTATAAACTCAAAACGGGAACTCTAGCCAATAAACCATGAAAAAACATCAAAAACAATGCTAAAAACGAAAAGTGTGTATACTGGAACGATGGTTTTTTTTAGGGTTAATTTTGAACATGTTTTAAAAATGGTAGTGAAAATGAAATTTTCGTGCAACAAACACGTTGAAAATGAAAAAGTGTTGATACTAGAACGATGATATTTTTTTAGGGTCAATTTTCAACATTTTTAAAAAATGCTAGTAAAACTGAATTTTTATGTGCAAAAAACCAGTTGTTTATGAGGAAAAAAACACACTAATGTTTTTGGTAGAATAACATTTTTCTTTCCTAAGTATAAATTCAACATGTGTTCAACCATAACATTCTAGATACAAAAAAAGTTGGAATTGTTTCAACCATAAAATTAAAAAACCATGACATTATGAACAAATTACATGACTAAATTAATCAAAATGTCATTATTTGTATATTGAATGAAACATATATTATATCTCTAATTTAAAGTTGCATTGTAGATATTCTAAACAATAAAAATTATCATAATTAAGACATATAATCCAACAACATAAAAATGACTCATAACTTCTGATTTAACACCATATGGAAATCAAAATTTTCATTTCAAGATACAATGCAAACATTAGTTATATAAATTGTCTTACACAATTATTCAAAATCACTCATATTTTCCTGCACACCATCAGAATTCACATCTTCGGATGAATGACTGGATGCTGATGAAGGTGTTCCATATTCTTCTCTTTCAGCAACTAGTGCCCCATCTGAGTCCACATGCATGCCGACCATTTCAGGTTTCAAAATTCTTCTAGATCTACGTCTAGCTTCAGTAGACTCCCATCACAACATTGTTCCTTCTGGTAACAACCTTTTGAGAATCTCTATCGTATTGAAGCGAAGAGTTCCTCTCTTTGTTAAATTGAAGTCATAAACAAGTATGTCAACATCCTCCAATTTTAAGATGTCTGTGCGGCGATGATTTATATTTGTACCCTTTATTTTTCTCTTTCTGCCATTTTTTTTGTCAACTACCATCTCTAGCTTATACACACCATTGAATGGCTGTGTATTTGTGGCATACCAATGTACTTCAACACCTGTAACATCCTCATTTTCTGTAAAGACCTTTATAACCTTAGCAACCCATAATGGATAGCCATTGGGATCTCCATCTGCTAGCACTGCGATCATGCAACCCTCCTTAATATCCTGTACTGAAACCCTATAAAGGTCTTCCATGGCTTCACATTGTGCATGATATCTTCTGGAACCAATATACATCTCTCTTTCCTCTGCCTGTGAAGAATTAATAATACCTTGAAATTGTTGTTGTTCAACAATTTTTATTTCCTCATGCTCATTTGACACATTTTATGGCCAAATAAATGGATTTTTCGAAGTTATATCTTCATTTGTTGTTGTTGAAATGATATCACTTTTATTATTGAAAAATGTCTCCCACCAAACTGAATCAGCAATGTCAAAGTACTCATATGTATATCTAATACATTTTTTAATTTCTTCTAGGCGATCAGAATAATTTATATCTCTATTCTCTCTACATTTATTATGAACTTCACCAACTGATTATAATAACAATATTTTTTATTCAAATATTGGATGATCTAGAATGAACTTCAAAAATTCCAACCCTGATGACGGTGCCCATTCTACAGTAGTTGAATACTTCTTGCCCCATATTAGTGTTTTCCCATCAATTTTTTTGATATGAAATTGATGTTGGAAGCTAATTTCATTAAGTTGTTCAATGCATTTCTCCTCACCATGCGATCCCAGAATAAACCTTCGCATGTCAACAGTGTCTTCCAACACATCAAAAGTAGGCTCTGGAATGTATTATTTCTTAATACATTCAATTAATGATGGCAGGCTCCCAACTTCCTTCCTCGTCAATGTGACTGAAAAATGACTGAACATCTGATCAATATGGTCATGAGTGTGCCCAACAAGAAGGAAACCAACCTTTACCTTCTGAAAAATTCTCAATTCAACAAGCATTTTTAGATATCCAAAAACAACCTGATTTTTGTTTTCACGGCAAGTGTTGTCCAATTGTAGATACAAAACTTAAGGAAGATTACGAGACCAATGAGAAAGCACACCATGGATTATGGTTATTGTCAGATTGTGATACTGAATAAAATTTCCCTCCTATAAATTTTTGGGTGTGCGAACAAAATGTGATAAAAGTGTTTTCTTCTGGTCCATACCATCAATTATCAAAACCAAATATTTATTTGGATTATCATAACACTTATTTTGATGCTTGTACAACGTTTTCCTTTCACTTGTTTGTTGTTCGCGATGCTGCTGAAGTTCTTTGACAATTGAATCTACACAACATAAAAGAAAGCCATTAAGAAATATGTTTTCATAGTTGATGATTATACAATTTTAAAAGTTAAAGTTATGAATGCTTACCTCTTTTTGACCCTTCACATTTGTCCCTTTTTTATTTAAGAGAAGCACATGTACTGCAAATCCCCATCCTTGTCTTCTTAGGAATATGGACATTGTTGAATTCTTTCTTCCATACCTTCATAAAATATTGATATGTAATAAACCGACCATGTCCCTCAGCACCTTCTGCATATTCATTGTATAAGTTGAGATTTCTCGTCTTGAAAAATTATTTGGAATATGTATTGTCTCTCTATTTGGCATACACTCTCCATGATTTGAAAATAAATCTTTCATCCATGACATTGGAGTGTTTGATAATGGCCCAAACTATTGTTTATGACGTACTTTTGAATAAAATGTGGGATCCTTTTCCAAATTTTCTTGAATTCTCGAGAGACGAAAATTCCCCATCGAATGAAACATTTTGAAATCCTTTCCACAGATAAATAAAGATCCAATATGATAATCATAACCTAACAATGTAGATTGCATGCACCCAACTAAATATGAATTTTGCATGCTTTTATTCATTGATAAATATCTCTTCCTTTTCTCTATTGCAAATTTGAAATCCATATGTTTCAAGAAATCTTTTTGAAAACATTCACTTGAAATGAAAGTGCTGATAGAACTTCTTCTCGTTAGATATTTTGCTCTACCCCTTGTATAACTATAACATCTTGCATTGATACAAAAAGTTCTGCTCCTACTCCTCAATACAATATTTCTTGGCAACATCTCCATCATTCAATCATCATTTGTATAAGAATTTTCATCATCATTAAGAGGAATGTTATCCACACTATGATCAACGGTGCTTTTCAAATACTGACTTGGAGGATATTCTTCATCTTCCCTTTCTTCAGTGCTACTGTCATAGTCCTTAGAATTGGGAGTAAATGGAAAATTTGACTCGATCTTTATTGGATATTCTTCCTCATGTGCATTTTCAGTGTTGCTCTCATAGTCCATAGAATTAGGAATACGTCAAAAATGTGACTGTTTACTTACTGAAAATGTTACATCCTATCGTTTGTGATTGCTACCTTTATAGTCATTAGGATTAGGACTAAGTGCTTCATATTGTCCTTCATCACTACTACTCTCATAGTCCATAGGATTAGGACTAAGAGGGCATCGTGACACTCCATTCATTCGAAAATTTTCATCATGCTCTTCATCACTACTGCTCTCATAGTCGGACACCGTGACACTCCATTCTTTTAAAATTTGTCATCATGCTCTTCATCACTGTTGCTCTCATAGTCCATTGAATTAGGACTAAGAGAACACCATGACACTCCATTCTTTTGAAATTTTTCATCACGCTCTTCATCACTGATGCTCTCATAGTCCATAGGATTAGGACTAAGTGGACATCGTGACACTTCATTCTTTTGAAATTCTTCATCATGTTCCTCATCACTACTGCTTTCATAGTCCATAGGATTAGGAATAAGTGGACATTATAACACTATGTTCAGTTGAAATTCTTCATCATTGCTGCTCTCATAGTGCATAGGATTAGGACTAAGAGGACACCGTGACACTCCATTCTTTTGAAATTCATCATCATGCTCTTCATCACTGCTGCTCTCATAGTCCATAGGATTAGGACTAAGAGGACACCGAGACACTTCATTCTTTTGAAATTCGTCATCATGCTCTTCATCACTGTTGCTCTCATAGTTCATAGGATTAGGACTAAGAGGACACCGTGACACTCCATTCTTTTGAAATTCGTCATTATGCTCTTCATCATTGTTGCTCTCATAGTCCTTAGGATTAGGACTAATTAGACACCGTGACACTCCATTCTTTTGAAATTCGTCATCATGCTCTTCATCACTGTTGCTCTCGTAGTCCATAGGATTAGGACTAAGTGGACACCGTGACACTCCATTCTTTTGAAATTCATCATCATGCTCTTCATTATTGCTGCTCTCATAGTCCATAGGATTAGGACTAAGAGGACACCGTGACACTCCATTATTTTGAAATTTTTCATCATCCTCTTCATCACCATTGCTCTCATAGTCTTTAGGATTAGGCCTAAGTGGACACCGTGACACCAAATTCTTTTGAAATTCGCCATCATGCTCTTCATCACAGTTTCTATCATAGCCGATAGGATTAGGACTAATAGGACACCGCGACACTCCATTCTTTTGAAATTTTTCATGATTTTCTTCATCGATGTTTCTCTCATATTCCTTAGGATTAGGACTAAGTGGACACCGTGACACTCTACTCTTTTGAAATCCGTTATCATGCTCTTCATCACTGCTGCTCTCATAGCCCATAGGATTAGGACTAAGTGGACACTGTGACACTCCAATATTTTGAAATTCTTCATCATGCTATTCATCATTGCTGCTCTCATAGTCCATAGAATTAGGACTAATTGGACATTGTGACACTCCATTCTTTCGAAATTTTTCATCATGCTCCTCATCACTGTTGCTCTCATAATCCTTAGGATTAGGACTAAGTGGAATCCGTGACTCTTTATTTATTTGAAATTCTTCATCCCCTCTTTCATCGGTGCTGCTCTCATAGACCTCAGGATTAGGACGAAGTGGAAGAATTGACTTTCTATTCATAGTGGAAGAATCTCCATTATATTCATCAATATGATAAGAGTTGTTACGCGATGAAGATATTGATGCTTTACAAAGCGAAACTTCACTATCAGAAGGATCCATACCTTTCAAATAAAAAAGGTTGAATGATATAAATGCAGACTCTCCTAAAGATATTATATATCTTAGAGAATGAAATTTTCCCTCCAAAATGTTTCACCAAAATATTTCCCTCCAAAAATTTTGTTTCATGTATTTCCCTTCATTATTTTATTCTACAATTTATTGAAAAAATTTAACTAAATTTTTTTATGAAATAAATTTTTAAATTTAAAATTGTAAACTAAAACTTTTACCTAAATTATTTTAATATTTAAACTGTATAATATTTACTAAACAATTGAATGTTTTTTTTTTTTTTTAAATACCTTTTAAAACAAATTAATCCCACATTCACCGCGCTGTAAAAAATTCCATAATATTTGCTTTATCATAGTTTCCAATATCACCATAAAAAAATTAACTTGTTAAATTTTTTTAAAACAAATTAATCTCACATTAACTGTACGGTAAAACATCTCCGTAATTTCACCTATATAATAAATTTCATTATCACTATTACTCACATCACATCAAGGTTTTTTGAGGTTCGTTGAAATACTTGGAGCGAATTTGTGGAGTAGCTACATTTCTATCAACAACAGATTCAATGGAGGATTCTCGCATTTGAAAGGTTAGTTAATTTTTTTCTTTGCAAATTTTAAAATTAAATAAGTTTAATGAAGTTTATTTTTTTTTTAAATTAAAACTTTTTGTGGACCAAATTTACCCACTACGTCTACAGTGGGCATGGTGGGCCCAGTAATGATCAAGGTGGCCAAACACGCCCAGTAATGCTCACAGCAGCCAAACGGGCTCGTAAGTTAGAGGCCATGGGGATGGCTACCCAGCCCTCTGCCCCACCCCGCGGGTAGGCAGGCCACTGGGGTGGCATGGGGAAAGCTATCGTAGCTCCCCCCCATGCCACCCCGGTGGCGCTCCACCCCCCGGGCAGGCGGGCCTCTGAGGTGGCGCAGGGGAGTTGGCCACCCTGACGGCCCAGGGGCAGTCCCTCTGCCCCAGCCCAGCGGCCCGACGATCCGCAGGATGGGGGGGCCATCGAGGTTGGGTGGGAGGTAGTGGTTGGGCTGCCAGGGTGGGCTAGGGGCCAAACCCAATGGCCAGCTCAGTTGGCCGGCCGGATTTTAGGGCGCGGCGGCAAAGTGATGTATTTTTAATTTTTTTTTTTTTCTAAATTGTTATGGTTTATAAAATTAATTTCATTTATTGTTTTCGTTGTTAATTTAAGTTACTATGTTTCTATCATTTACTGATTTATTTGTGTCTTTTTTTAGGAAAATGACATCAAAAAGGATTTCTATGAATCTTTCTGGACCAAAGACTCTTAAAGGTGGATCTTCAAAAAACATTGGTGAATGAACCCCACCTAAGCTGATGGCTACAAATCTTTCAAGTGCCTCAAATGATAAGAAAATGATTTCATACTGGAAGAAATCAAAAGAAGTGAAACTTCCATCAAAAGTCTGGTATGTGAAAAAAAGAGAAAGCCAAAATGTGCAGATATATCTATATGTTGATATACCTAATGATAATGGAATTTATGACATGATGGGAAGAGTCATAGACATGTGTTCAATATCGGATAATGAAGTTGTTTACATAATTACAAAACCGCCCAAGTCACATGAGAGGATTAAATACTAGTTATCATATTCATTTTATGACATGAGAGAGGTATCTACAAAGTTGTGTAAACAAATCGTAAATGAGATGAAACAAAATATCGTAAGTATTGTTATTTATATTTGTGTTTTGTGTTCTTGTAATTGTTTCACTATATTTTTTTAACTTTGTTGTTATTGACATATGATATTTTGTTTGGCAGAATTTTGTTGAATGCTGTTCAATTAGGTTGGGAGGCATTCATTTCATAGAGCATGATATTATGAAAGTTGTCAGCAGTTTCTACTCAGTGTCCAAGGAAGATATGGCAAACAAGCAAAATGTAGTAATTCATGATGCTATAAAACTACATCCAAGGGATCAGAAAAAAAAAGCCTCTAGTGGATAAATCTAGCAAGGGTAGACAAGTTACTTTTGAA
This sequence comes from Pinus tabuliformis, assembly GCA_031772625.1. NCBI lineage: Eukaryota > Viridiplantae > Streptophyta > Pinopsida > Pinales > Pinaceae > Pinus > Pinus tabuliformis. The sequence continues at coordinate 407,254,032 of CM062806.1, read as the reverse complement.
GACGAGGAAGTTGAAACTGGTAGTGAAGAATATGTTGTCATTACTGAGGATGACATTGGATCTGAGAAGAGTTGTAAAAGACCAAAAGTAACAATGCCCAAGAATAAATATGCTACAGTTAATGATGAGAATGTTATGAAGAAGAAAAGTAAAGTTGAACATTTTGAAGTAGTCATTACCAATAGTCAAGAACGTAGTGAAACTTCAAAAGAAAGCAGAGAAATCATTACACCAAGAGCTAATTTAGAGGATGGCATTATAAAAACAAAAAAAAATGCCATTTGACAGAACTTGACAAAGAGAAACTTAATTGAGGGTGGTCGTACATTTGAGTTTAATATCAGACAAATCTATAAGGCAAGTGAAGGAAAATGTCAATATCAAATGAGAAAGCCACACCATCTGCATGTTCACAACTTGAAGACATTGATGAGGTACAATCCATATGCTTGTGTGGTTAATTATGTGCTTCTTGTTGATCCAATTCAAGTTCCCAACAAAGAAGCATTTGATAAGTCAAAATGTTTTGAATACAATTATTATGTGCTTGGGGGGAACCATTCTGTATAAGCTCAAAGAAAATTGATGGAGGAATATCCTTTGAAGCAATGAAATGTATCATTTATGTTGGTTTATCAGATACAGAAGCAACGTTAGTGGCATGGGATCATAATTTAGATAATGAATATAGGATGTCTATGACTTTCATCTAAAGGGTTAGATTTATTCATAGTGAATATGAAGAAAAATGTGGTGGGGATAGGATAAATGTTACTGTAGATTTTCCGAAAGGAATGTTGTATGGAAATAGGCTATCAAATTGAAGATAAAATCAATTCAAAAGGTGGCAAAGGCAAAAAATTTAGTGATTTATTCAGAGGTGTTGATAACATTTTCCAGTTGGCATTTAGAAATGGAGATATATGGGAGTTGATTAATGAGTTTTTTAGCATGTGGGAGAACATTGGCATTAAAACCCATAAGGTTAAAAAGTCTAAGCCATTGCTATGTAGCAACAGTAAATCAAGTCCTGAAATTAAGCAACTTTTAGAAGCTATGACTATCACACCTTGGAGAGAATTGCAAGGAGTGAAGGATGAAAAACTTGTCAAAGCAATATTATCTCGTGTGAGGTCATGGGAATTATCATTGAAGGAAATGTCTGAGGAATTTCAAAAGTAAGTTTGTTGAATTATTTTTATTTATTTCTAGATTATAATTTTCTTTTAAATATAACATATTATTCTTGGTAGTATTTGTTATACATATCATTATATTAACTTTTTTTACTTTATCTATGCAGTCACAGAGTTTACATGAAAATTCAATAACAAATGGTTAAATTGTTGAATGAAGATAGTTGGGATGATGTTGTACGCAACTATCCAGATTCAAGCTCTACATCAACATTAAAAAAATTATCTTGCATTTAAAAAGGTATGTTGATTTATACATTCATTTTTATTCATCTGTATACTATTTTTAGTTTATAACTTACACATATATTTGTTTATTTTATAAAAGATGAAGAATGATGAAAATGGAGCACCAGATAGTTTCAAAACCTTTATTGAAAAAATAAAGATTGAAAGACTGAAGAAGCAACATATTAAGAATGTTGAACTTGATCCAACTCTTGCTCATTTCTTTTGGAATGGGCTAGACACTATTCAATATCAAGTAATACAAGGCAACTCTGAAGACATTGCTAAACTCATACGTAAAAGGGATTATGCCCTAGTTATTGTAGATATTCCCCATGATTTCAATATTCTAAACATTGACTATGATAGTGACCCTTATACTTATCAAGCTCTTAGTAAAGTGGTTGCAGGATTTCTAGAAGTCACGTCATCACCATTATGGAGATTTGTGATATTTCATTCGGACACAGAATTGGCAATGCTATTGTCAAGCTTCAAGGGGAAAACAAATTCAAGGATGCAGCTTACATGGTAAGACGTTTAAAATGTATATTTGATTAATGTTAAAAAATTCATTTATGTACAAGTTAATTGAACTTTTACTATTTCATGTTACAGGAAAAAGTCAAATCTTCTTAACCATGAAGATCAACCATTTATAAATGATTGTGAGTTCATCCATATTGATAGTTGGGCAAAAGATGATAACTATATGTCTATGATTTTTGATCAGGTAGATGGAAAGAGGCATAGCTAAATACTAACTTATGATGCTGTTGTGAGAAAACTAACATATGAAGAGAAAGAAGAAAAAGGAGAGATAGTTAACATTTATAAAAGACCACAGTTATTGATTAACTATCTTATAGACATATGTTCAAATGAAGGAGATTGGGTTTTCGATTTATTTTTCTGGCTCAGGTAGGTTTTATTATATGGAATTGAATTTCAATATGTTATTTATTAATTTATATGTCATTGTACTAATTTACTTCATTATTTCTTTTGTGCTTGATAGTTAGGTACAACACTAACATTTTTCCTCCAAAAGGGAAGAAATTGCATTGCCATTGAAAAAGATCCAATACAGTGCAATTTTATTCAGCAAAGAATTAATGCTCTTCAATTTCTTCCAGATGCAATTCAAGAAATTGGGTTGAAGAAAGGGGACTTTGGTGAATCACGTGTGGCAAAAAAGGCAAAGGAACCCAAACCACCATTACATGGAATGATTGGAAAGGCATACATTGGGAGATTCGTAGACATCAAGGATCCATTAGAGGAGGAAAATGAGCAAAATGAAGCAGAAAATATTGTGGAAGAAGACAATGATGAAACTCTATAGGACGAAGAGTTTGGATTACGTCACATCGTTGATTAAATTTAAGTTATGCTGGGAAATCAAGCTCATTTTTTGTAACTATTAATTAGTTATACTTGTAATGTTTTGACTTTAACATTTTATGAAAAGAATAAGCACTCAATTAAGGTTGTTATGTGTTCAATATTTGTATTTATGATTGTCACATTAATTTTTATGTTAATCATTATTTTTTGACATGAAATTCATATAAAAAAAACTATTATTTAACCATGTTTAGTTAAAATTTTCTTATAAAAATTGTATTTTGACATGTTATCTCTAGCAAAAAATTACAAAAAATTATCAAAACGTGTAGTTTTTTAGTTATATTTATGTTAAAAATGGTTATTTTTATGTCAATTGTTAAAAAAATTTGTTTTTTAGAGACAATTATTTCATGTGGATTGAAATATTAATTAGCTATGTATAAATATGTAGAATATCAAAAATTCAAAATATCGACCTTCTTCTTTAAATATGCAAAACAATAAAAACCTCACTCTACAGAAAAATTAAAAATAAAAATAAAAACAAGAAAATATGAATAAGAAGACCACTTCAAAAATTATTAATTTAGAAAATAATTATTTACATTTCATACATTAGAAAATTTAAAGTCAAAAAATATGTCTTTTAAAAAAAGGGCCTAATGCAGAATTTCCACTTTTTTAAATCAGCATGAAAATCACTACCATTCTAAAACGTAATGTACATAAAAAAATTTAAAGTGCCAAAAACTATGCTCTAAAAAAAACATGTGTGTTCTGCATCACCCCTTTTCACAATCGGGTCACTTTTTTGCTATCTCTACGAAATGGTTAACAGTATCAGTTCCCGTTTCAAAGTTTACATTGTTAGAAGTCACTCAGTAAACTTCATCCTTTGCAATACTCATAAACCTTCATTTTCATGACCGCCATTCTTGAACCTTGTGTTGTCAGTCACGTTCTATCTTCAAAATCATTACACTCGTTTCGTGTCATTGATGGGGGAAACATCAAGTCCTTCCAGTGATGAGTCGCTTCTTGTCGACATCAGCACATTATCCAAGAAGTTGACTTCGAAACACCCTTCCAGTACCTTGAGGCTTGCATACATCAATGGCGAGTTTCTCGCTTCCGGTGACAGGTTGACATCACTAGCCTTCGACCGAAGGACTTTTTATGGTGTTCGACATCAAAACATCTATTCACACCATGCAGAATGTAATGTAGTACCTTGTAGTACCTTGAGGATCATTATCATTATCGATGATTTCTCTCGCGTCTGTTAATAGCTTACATCATTGGCTGGTAATCAAACAGTCTCTTCCCATGTTCGACTTCAGATCATATATTCACATGGTTAGACTCGTACTTGAGTGAACAATTGGATGAGATAGAAGACCACGGATCTTGTTTCGTCCATCCAAGCTACGATTCAAGAGGGTACTAAATCATCTGTACGATGGCTTTATACAGATGGTCATCCTATCATGGGTCTATATCTATAGACGACTATCTGATTTATGTACATGTAATGAAAAGTTTATATGCTGAGTATGGGTATGTCTTCCCTTAGTAATTCATGAAAAATTCAAAGATATCATGAAATTATGTATTGTAAATAATGCAGGTCACTGTCCGCTTCACATCCTCCTTATCACATCATAAAGCATATCACTCGACATTATCATTTTCGACTTCATGCTCTAGGGGAAAGATGTTATAGGTCTATTTGGGCACATCACTCCCAACATTTAGATTATTACAATTACGGCTCATAAAACCCTAATTCAATTGCTACATGCCCTAAACAAGTCATCACATTGAATGCTTCCATCCATGAAAGCTTCCTAGCTTGAAGCCCTACTGAAATGCCTCCTTGGGACATTACCGCAGCCTTGGTCAGGGGTAAATGCGCTGCAAAATAGTTAGGCCCATTTAGGCTTGCTCTGCAGAGAATTTAGGCCCACTTACACCTGCGTTGGGCGAGAATGAGTGAAATTTGCATAGGGTTCTAGGAATATTCCTTGATTCTAGATCATTCTAGAAGGATCCCATCTCTCATCCCATCCTATGGCTACGATTCAAGAGGGTACTAAATCATTTGTACAATGGCTTCATACAGATGGTCATCTTATCATGGGTCTATATCTGTAGACGACTATCTGATTTATGTACATGTAATGAAAAGTTTATATGCTGAGTATGGTTATGTCTTCCCTTAGTAATTCATGAAAAATTCAAAGATATCATGAAATTATGTATTGTAAATAATGCAGGTCATCATCCACTTCACATCCTCCTTATCACATCATAAAGCATATCACTCGACATTATCATTTTCGACTTCATGCTCTAGGGGGAAGATGTTATAGGTCTATTTGGGCACATCACTCCCAACATTTAGATTATTACAATTACGGCTCATAAAACCCTAATTCAATTGCTACATGCCCTAAACAAGTCATCACATTGAATGCTTCCATCCATGAAAGCTTCCTAGCTTGAAGCCCTACTGAAATGCCTCCTTGGGACATTACCGCAGCCTTGGTCAGGGGTAAATGCACTGCAAAATAGGTAGGCCCATTTAGGCCTGCTCTACAGAGAATTTAGGCCCACTTACACCTGCGTTGGGTGAGAATGAGCGAAATTTGCATAGGGTTCTAGGAATATTCCTTGATTCTAGATCATTCTAGAAGGATCCCATCTCTCATCCCATCCTATGAGCTCGAATTTGGATAGGCTATGGATCAACTAACCTCCTATACTCTCATCCCTTTATCCATGGAAACTAACTCTAATTTTGGAAAACCATGCAATACCCTCATTTATGACAAAACCACCTCCATTTCCCTATAAATTGACCACTCGTCATAGTGATCAGGTGCTGGAATTTGAAGATTGTAGAGAAATGTTGTTGGTTTGAGATTTGAGTTCATGTCAAGGAATGTTATGTTGCTAGATTTTTGTGCTTTTGGTGTGATGAAGGTTTGACTGAAGCCAGATGAGTAACGAAGGATCGAACTTCATTGGTTGTAACTCTCCCTTCTACATCAATAAAGTCGTTTGTTCCTTTTCCCATATTCTTGTTCATATCTATGATGCATATATGTTTCAATGTTATCGATTCCATTGGTTTATAGTAGATAGATCATGTACGTTGATCGTTGTCATCTTCTATTTCTCATTGCAGGTACCAATTGAGGCGATTCAATTCGAGTGGGAAAGACGGGAACAATTCAAAGGAGATCAAGGAAGCGAAAGATTACAAGTAAGTTCCTTTACCTCATCTATATATTATAGGAAAAGATTAAACTACTTTCTTTCTATTGTTCTAAGTGAAATTACCCACTTAGGGAAAATGTATTTATCCGTAGATACAAATTCCATATAAAACTTAGTCTCTATACTGAGCATTGTCATTTAGGAACCTTGTTTTGAGATTGAATGTTTTTTAATAAAAAAGTTTAGCCTCACATGCTGGAAAATGGATAAGGTCATAGTATTCTAATATTGGTATGATTAAAAGTTCAACCTTTCAGAAAAGACATTTACCAATTGCACTCACTGCTACTAAATTACTAAAATCTAGATCTGAATTTAAGAGAAACTTCGATACAATGAATGAGGAATCTCAATATTTCAACATGAGGGAAGTAGAGGCAAGAATATATTATGATTACAACACAAGATTACCGGATTTAAGAGAGATTTCAAAAGCTTCCATCAATTACAAATGCTTCAAATCATGATAATGGGAGTTTTGTTTTAAGACATGCAGTTCTTTCCAATATGAATGAAGTTATGGAAAAGAATCCATTGACCTTAGATTTTCAATATGATAAATAGAATTCCGGATTAAATTATTTTAGAATGAGGATGGAAGAGAGAGAAATTTCTATGAAAAGCCAAATTATAGAAGATCCCAGTGAAATTGAGCATACACAATTCAATTTATCACCAAAGGTTTCTAACTGAAATGAATTCCCTTCTCTTGTTATTCTCAATTCAGAGGGAATAGTAATTTCTGAAGAGAATATGGAATTTATGACTTCTCCTATAGGGTGTTTTTGGTGGCCATCCATGGCAGAAAATTCAGATCAGAGTGAAATGTTTTTTGAGTAATCCCTTTCAGAATTAGAAGTTCGTCGGGAGAGGCATGTTAAAAATTGTAGTTCACCATCAAACAAAATACAACCAAGAGGTAATAGTTTGTAATTTATTTCTTTAAACTCTGCTTTGGCCTCCTATGCCTTTGGGTTGTGCCTTTCCAAATGTTTGAAATTCAGGTGTTGTATGAACTTACGAGATAATAAGTTGGATGCATGTTCAACCATGGCTTTTGGTTTCGAAATTGAATACCCCTACAGTTGGATGTTTTTATCAGTGCCATCAACTAACTTTCACCTCCTTTCTCCACAGATAATGGAAAACCAAATGAAGATAAGAGCGAGTCTCATATGTTTAAGTCTCTACAGAATAAAAATGGGTATACTTGATTACAATTTTCCCTTGTTTAATAAATCAAGGAATAAGTGTTATGGTAATAATGAAAATCAAGAAAATGAGATGGCTCTTCCTCATTACTTCCTTTCATAAAAATTTTCATAGGGAATTTGATTGTTGAGGGTCAATAATTCACGAATTGATGAAACACTACCACACATCTTACGCCAGAAAAACAATTATGTGGAGATAATTGATACAATGGAAATCAATAGCATTGAATAATGTAATAGAGTACATCATGTTGGGAGCAGGAGTTCTCAAGGTATATTCCAAGACATACTTGATCCAAATAATATGATAGTGGAGTGCAAGTCCAATCAAGGACTATAGTGGAATGGATAGGGAAAGGCTTAGCTATGAGAGGACATGGAAAAAATTTAGATGTTGCAATACTACCTTTGGATATTTTTCAATCAAGTAGATTTTTCTATGCCATGTCATGGAATATGTATCAGTACAAACTAGTGCCTCACAGTTGTTCCTTCATCTTTCAATTTGAATTTTTTGGTTCATTCACTACCAATATTAAGAAAGAAGTTTCCTTGCTATGAAGGTTTCACCTTATTATGCATCTATAAGGGAAAAATTGTATTGGTCCACAATGGTGCATTTTAGTTTGGCTTGACTAAATTCAAATTACAGTCATCTAACTGAGCTTAATAACAAGTACAGGAATAAATATTTTGAGATATTGCCTTCCCTTTGCAACCAGTTTAGGTCATAAGAGCTTGGGACAAATGAGGAGATCAATAATTTTTCATGTATGAGATTCAAAAATGAGTTTCCAATCTTTGACAAGGTTGACATCAATGGTGCAAGCACAAACATTATTTATATTTTCTAAAGTCAAATAAGTGTGGATTCCTAGGATCTTATATCAAGTGGAAGTTTACCAAGCTCACCATCAAACAAAAGCCAAGCAAGAGGTTGTTGGCATTATGATTCAAGTGTTGTCCTTGATGGGAACTCACTTAGAGGTTGGTACAGGTGATGGCAACTTAATCAGAGGACAGATCTTAGTACAGCATGCCAAGAAAGTTCATACACGCAGGTTCATTAAGCCCAAGTCGCGTATACACGCTAGTTCACTATATAGCAAGTCGCGTGTACGCAGGTTCGCTATATACCAAGCAGGGTATACACGCAGTTTCATGAACGGAAAAGAGCGTACATGTCGGAAAGCTTACTTTTGGTCCGTGGTAGTTAGTCCTTGGAATTTGTGCCTATGGTTTTGGACCATGGAGTCTCGACAGACGTGTTGATCCCTAGTATTGAGTTGATGGTATTGTGTTACTATGGTTTTGGACCGTGGTATTGTGAAGGGCCTAAGGCTATATAAGGAGAAGATCATTAGGCAAAGGGAAGCAAGAAAGGTGTGTCTGACGAAGTGAGAAGATCTAGTACTGCGGGTTATCTGTTCGGGACGCTTGGCAAGGGTCGGATCTGACAGCGAAGGTATAAGTAATTATTTCTGGATCTGCACGCGGGTTGCCTTTGGAGAAAGCACGTATACACGCGGTTTTGGTATAGCGAAGTAGCGTATGCATAATAAGATTTGATATTTCAGGTTGTTGTGGATTCTAGTGGTTGTTGCAGAGTTCTGGGCTCTGGTTTGTGTTCTGTGTTCTTGATGACAGGGTTTCAGTGATTCAGTATTGGGTGATTCAGAGAATTATGATGCAAGTATAAGTTGATAATTGTATTGCAGCAGTGTTTGTTTTGTACTCATGGATCCAGTCTGAAAATTGATGAAACGTGGTCCCTGAAGGAAAGAAGGTTGTAGCCTTCTGTAGGGTCAGCACCTACGTACTAGAATATTAGCTAGTACAAGAGCTGAGGGGGTTGTAGCTCCCTTCCAAAAGCAGCTAGAAAATGAGAGAGGGTTGTAGCCCTCTGCAGGTTGTAGCCTGCGTACTGGTAAAGGACTACACCAGTACATTTTAAAAGAAATTTCTTATTAAAGAAGAAAGAGACGAATTGCAGCAGGTGGTTTTCACCCACATTGGGTTTCCACCTTATATCATGGTGTTCATGTGTGTGGCTTTTGTGTGATGATCTGTTCTGTTATACTGCACCTGTTTACTATTAATATGGTTAATAATGTTCTGATGCATTTACTGAAGATAAGCTAACTGAATCATAAGATCTCTGGATATACGCTAGTTGCTTTAAACACAGTAGCGTGTACACGCGGGTTCACTTAACTGAAGTAGCATATATGTTTCTGAGTATGAAATTGGAAACGTTTTACTGATCTGATAATACTGATTCACCCCCCCCCCCCTCTCAGTATTATTTCCAACAATTGGTATCAGAGCCGGTCCTTCAGAGGAAGCTTGATCGCTTGAAGGAAAAGATCCATCAGAATGGCTAATCCAGAAAGAGAGGCACACATTAGGCCACCAGTCTTTAACGGGAACAATTTTACCCACTGGAAGATAAGAACCATTGCATATCTACAATCACTTGGAGCAGAAGTTTGGGGAATCGTAGAAGGAGGATACAAATTCCCATCAGCAACTCCTACAAATCCAGTAGAGAAAAAGAAATATGAGCTCAATGCCAAAGTTGTTACTGTCCTATTGAGTAGTTTGACACAATCAGAATTTATGAAGGTCATGCATTTCAAATCAGCTAAGGAAATATGGGACAAAATCATTACAAGCTACGAAGGAGATGATCAGGTAAAAAGAGCAAAGCTTCAAACTCTCAGAATCCGGTATGAAAATCTTAAGTTGCATAGTAATGAAAGCATAGCTAATTATTTCCTGCGTATGGATGAGATTGTAAATTGTATGAGAGATCTGGGTGAAGAATTTAAGGAAGTTGTCTTAGTTGAAAAGGTTTTGAGATCTCTGTCTGCTAAATTTGATTCCAAAGTGTCTGCCATAGAAGAAAAAGAGAACGTGCAGAAAATCACCATGTCACAGCTTCACAGGATCTTAACTGCTTTTGAAATGCGAATAGAGGTGCCATCGGAAGCCGCATTCGAAGCATCAGAGGAAGAAGATGAGGTAAATTTTGGCAAGAATCTTGAACGGGGAACTGGACGGTTCAAAGGTAAGCTACCTTTCAAATGTTTTCTATGTGGTAGAGTTGGTCACTATGCTGCTAGATGCCCTCATAACAAAGGAAAGATGTCTAAAGAAGATGGTAGAAGCTATTATACCCATGTTAAAAGTAATGATAGTGAAGATATTAGAAGTCTCATGGCACATGAAAAGAAGAATGCTTCATTCAATGTTAGTGAAGATATTAGAAGTCTCATGGCATATGAAAAGAAGAATGCAGAAACTGAAGAAGCTACCAAATTAAATGAACAATTGGAGACAGTAACCAGGGTAAGAGAGCAATTGCAGGATACAGTAAAGGAGCAGAGCATAACAATTCAGAGACTTGAATCAAAGATCCTCTCTCTAAAAGAAGATCTTAAAAATTCAAGAGAACATAATAGAGAAGCTCTTGAAGAACAAGAACATGAAGTGATCAAACTAAAGCGACAAGTGGAAGAAGGAAGAAAAGCTGAAGAAGACCTAAGGAATCAGTATCTGGAAAAGGAAGAACAACATCAAGTTGAGGTAAATATCTTGAAAGATAAACTAGAAGAAAAGGATAAGCTTTTATGATTTCAAGATAGTACTAAAGTCTGGATGATATTCTTAATAGTCAAAGGTCTCCTGCTATCAAAACTGGTCTTGATTTTCATGAATATGTTGAAGGTGAATCTAGTTCACAAGGTGAGGCAAGAAACTCTAATGAGAAATCTGAAATGCTCAACAAGGAACAACCAAGGAAAGAAATTCCTCAAGGAAGATCCTTTGCTCCTAACTATGGACGTGATAGACGATTATTTCCTCCACTGAATAATGTTGAATGTTATGTATGTCATAATCCTGGACATGTTGCAGCCAGATGTAGAAGTAGAATGGTTCAAGACCATTACGAAAGATCATCGCATCCCAGGTATTTCAGAGGATATTGCTTTGCCTGCAATGCATATGGACACAAAGCAATTGATTGCGATAGAAGGAACATGAAATATGTAAGATGTTATACATGCAACAAATATGGGCATAAAGCAAGGGAATGCAGGAGCAGATTTCAAAATTCAAAACAAGAGGACCATACATCATCACAGTTCCAGGAATTGAAGAAGACAGAGACAGAAAGGTGTGGCATAACTCAGTCAGCTGACATAACAGACATAGGGGAATTTGAAAGTGATGAATTTCAGTATTCCATCTTGCATACACTGATATAATGAAGACAAGTCGCGTATATACGCGAGTTACAGGCTGCAAAGTCGCGTATATGAAGAAAGGGCAGCAGAACAGACCCAGGAAATGGTTCAGTCATGGGTGGCTCAGGCTCAGGGGGAGCATACAGAGCAGAAGAACAGACTCAGGAAATGGTTCAGTCATGGTTGGCTCACGCTCAGGGGGAGCATATTCTTCAAATAATTCATTGTTGGCATTATGGTTAGAAGTTGCTGATGAAACTAAATGATACATCTTGTTGTTTGATCAAAGGAATGTATTACAGGCTTATGCTTATGGTACAGATCATATAGTTATTGCTGGTCTTAGAACCTGCATTTGCTCAGGGGGAGCATGGATGGATTGATACAACTTGGCACATACAAAGGGGAGCCAAATCAGAAACTTCAGCATGTACTCAGGGGGAGTATGGACAGCAGAAGGTATACCAAAGAACAGAATATCTTGGTCCGCCCTTTGCCTTTGATGTCAAAGGGGGAGAGTGACTTGGTGTGGTGGTTGCCATCAAGTCCAAAGGCGGAGATTGTTGGCATTATGATTCAAGTGTTGTCCTTGATGGCAACTCACTCAGAGGTTGGTACAGGTGTTGGCAACTTAATCAGAGGACAGATCTTAGTACAGCAGGCCAAGAAAGTTCATACACGCAGGTTCATTAAGCCCAAGTCGCGTATACACGCTAGTTCGCTATATACCAAGTCGAGTGTACGCAGGTTCGCTATATACCAAGTAGGGTATACACGCAGTTTCATGAACGGAAAAGAGCGTACATGTCGGAAAGCTTACTTTTGGTCCGTGGTAGTTAGTCCTTGGAATTTGTTTGGTCCGTGGTAGTTAGTCCTTGGAATTTGTGCCTATGGTTTTGGACCATGGAGTCTCGATAGACATGTTGATCCCTAGTATTGAGTTGATGGTATTGTGTTACTATGGTTTTGGACCGTGGTATTGTGAAGGGCCTAAGGCTATATAAGGAGAAGATCATTAGGCAAAGGGAAGCAAGAAAGGTGTGTCTGACGAAGTGAGAAGATCTAGTACTGCGGGTTATCTGTTCAGGACGCTTGGCAAGGGTCGGATCTGACAGCGAAGGTATAAGTAATTATTTCTGGATCTGCACGCGGTTTGCCTTTGGAGAAAGCACGTATACACGCGGTTTTGGTATAGCGAAGTAGCGTATGCATAATAAGATTTGATATTTCAGGTTGCTATTGATTCTAGTGGTTGTTGCAGAGTTCTGGGCTCTTGTTTGTGTTCTGTGTTCTTGATGACAGGGTTTCAGTGATTCAGTATTGGGTGAATCAGAGAATTATGATGCAAGTATAAGTTGATGATTGTACTGCAGCAGTGTTTTTTTTGTACTCACAGATCCAGTCTGAAAATTGATGAAACGTGGTCCCTGAAGGAAAGAAGGTTGTAGCCTTCTGTAGGGTCAACACCTACGTACTAGAATATTAGCTAGTACAAGAGCTGAGGGGGTTGTAGCTCCCTTCCAGAAGCAGCTGGAAAAAGAGAGAGGGTTGTAGCCCTCTGCAGGTTGTAGCCTGCGTACTGGTAAAGGACTGCACTAGTACATTGTAAAAGAAATTTCTTATTAAAGAAGAAAGAGACGAATTGCAGCAGGTGGTTTTCACCCACATTGGGTTTCCACCTTATATCATGGTGTTCATGTGTGTGGCTTTTGTGTGATGATCTGTTATGTTATACTGCACCTGTTTACTATTAATATGGTTAATAATGTTCTGATGCATTTACTGAAGATAAGCTAACTGAATCATAAGATCTCTGGATATACGCTAGTTGCTTTAGACACAGTAGCGTGTACACGCGGGTTCACTTAACTGAAGTAGCGTATATGTTTCTGAGTATGAAATTGGAAAGGTTTTACTGATCTGATAATACTGATTCACCCCCCCCTCTCAGTATTATTTCCAACAGAGGTAATAGTTGGCAGTTTATTTCTTTAAACTCTGCTTCGACCTCCCATGCCTTTTGGTTGTGCCTTCTTAAATGTTTTAAATTTAGGTGTTGTTTGAAATTACGAGATATTAAGCTGGATGAAATGTCAACCATGGATTTTGGTTTTCAAATTCAATACCCCTGCAGTTGGATCTTAATTTGAAATTCAGTACCCCTAGATTTGGATGTTGTTATTAGTACGATCAACTAACTTTCACCTCCTTTCGGAATAGATAATGAAGATATGGATGTAGATAAGAGCGAGTCTCATTTGGTTCAATCTCTATAGTAGGTGTTATCATTTAGGAACCCAATTGTGAATCTAAATACAATTAAATCAAAGAATGTACACTTACATTTTGGTAAATTGGTATGGCCACAGTATTCTAAAATTGGCATGCATTAAAGTTCAACCTCTCAGGAAACACATTCACTAACAGTGCCCACTCAAGCTAAATTACACAAATATAGATCTGAATTGAAAAGAAACTTCAATGCTATGAATGAGAATTTTCAATATATCAGCATGCTAGATGTGGAGGTGGAAACCTATTTTGATCACAAGATAGGATTAGAGACTTCAACAAATATTTCAAAGCTTCCATTAATTATAGATGTTTCAAATCCTCATAACGGAAGTTTTCTTCTTAAACCTGAAGTTATTTCGAATAAGAATGAGCTTATGATTAAGGATCAATTAAAATTTGATTTTCAATATCATAAACAAAATCTTGAATTAGTGTCTTTTTGCACAAAGATGGAGGAGAGCACAATTTCCATGGAAAAACAAACTATAGGAGATCTAGTGAGATTGAATATAGGGAATTCAGTTCATCACCAAAGGTGTTTGAGGGATATGAACACTATTATGTTTTTATTCTCAATTCAGAAGGAAGAAAACATTCTAAAGAGAATATTGAAATGCAAACTTCTCCTACACAACATTGTAGGTGGCCATCTATGGCAGAAAGTTCACATTAGAGTTAAATTCTTTACAATTCCCCCCTTTTAGATTTAGAATTTTGTGAGCCTCATATCCATATTTCTTCTAAAAGTGTTTAACTGTGACATTCCCAATGTCAAGGAGAATGCATTGAACTTAAACCAAGACTTGGATGAGCCTTTTGCTTTAGGGGAGACGAGTTTGGCTTCATCATCATCAAGAGTGAGTGCATTTAAACTCTTCATGACCTCTGGAAAAAATTCATGTTTCTCCAATATACTAACATTTATATTCCACCTTAGCAATGAAATATGTTAATTCAAAGTTCTTTTGTAATCAAAATTTTGTATTTATGATATTTATCCATTCCTTGCCTGAGTCAGTGTTTGTATGCTTATGCTTGAGATGTTTGTTCATTGTCATATTTATAGAGAAGGGAGGCTCATTATATGTATAGTATCATGGAAATATGCAATTATCAATGTTTAATGCTATCCATAATGCTTCTAAAAGTGTTTATCATGTCATTCTCAACATCAAGGAGAATGCATTGAAATTCAACCACGACTTGGATGAGATTTATGCTTCAGGTGAGACTGGTTTGGCTTCATCTTCATCAAGGGTGAGTGTTATATTCTACCTTAGCAATGAAATATATTAATTCAAAGTTCTTTTGCAATCAAAATTCGGTATTTATGATATTTTTCCATTCCCTACCTGAGTTAATGTTTGTATGCTTATGCTTTAGATGTTTTTTCATTATCGTATTTGTAGATAATTGTATTTTTAGAACATCATTCACGGCTAGGCATACAATACGTTTTAGCGTGTTCTACATTCTGATGCCACTCTTGGCTTTGCACAGGTCGTCATCCAATAGCCATATCAAAGGCCTTTTTTCCCAAGCCGTGTAACTCTCTGTAAAAGCGTCAAACCGTTTAACTGTGAATGAGGTACATAACATGCTACTGTAGACATTAAACGCTATTGTAAAATGGAGAAATAGTTGCAACTTTAGTTAAAGGAAGTATTATTTTATTGATATTTATAGGGATCTTTCTATGCACAAAAAGAAACCCCTTGGACATCATCATTTTCCACAAATTTAGTTTAGAAACCATTATTCTATTGACATTTATAGGGATCCTAGTGAGCCCTGGTATTTCACGAAAAGGGATGCAACTCCCATAGTCTCCTCAACTCTATTTATCAACCCGAGGTTTGTACAAACTTCGAGGTGATAGTGTTTTATACACAGTAGATGGGATTCTACTCATGCCACCCTCAACTAGGATATTTGATCAATAGTGCCCCAAGAGCATTCTTTCTACTAAATTAGAAGGAAACTAACTAATGAAGGTGCAATTTAGAAGCTAGGTCTGATGAAAAAAAACATTAGGGGAGTTTTGAGGTCTAAAATGGGCCTCCTAAGGAAATTATAAAATAATAGTGGAAATAATAAAATAATATTAGATTACATCATCAAATTTTAGAGGGAAAAAAGAAACACCTATTTTTTCAACTCGTAGTTTCAACTTATCTCCCTATGGGTTTACTCAAATTTCAAGCGACAACATTCATTGGATGCAGAATTTGATTCCTCATCCAGGGAGTGCCCATGTTGCATACTTTCAATGGACACTTCTACACGAAAAATGAGAAGTGCATGAAAAACATGATTGTACTCACACTTTTTCATGTATTTCCCATTTTTCAGGTAGAAGGGTCCATCAAAAGTATACAACATGGGTACTCCTTGGATGAGGAATTAAAATTTTCATCCAACGGGTAATATCGCTCAAAATTTGAGTAAAACCTTAGGGAGATAAGTTGAAAATACGAGTTGAAAAGGTAGTTTTATTATTTTTATTATTTTTAAATCTTTTTACTTTTTTACTCCAAAAATGGTGAATCATCCTCCATGGTTGACATCATCATCTTGAATCCTATTGGTTCTTATAAATTTCATTTTGGTTGTACATTTTTTTAGGAGGCCCATTTTTGACCTCAAAATTACCCTAATGGAAAATTCTTTTTAAACCTCAACTTCTAAATGTTATCAACTTGTAAATACTACTAAATAAATTCATGAAAAGACAAGAGCTACACTACTTGCATGAAGGGAACTACATTATCTTGTAATCAACCATTTAGCTACCAAATCTACCTGAAAACAGTAAAAATAACCTACGAAATCATAATTCAAGATTCCATGCATCATCTATCTAGTTCACACTTGCATATAAATCAATGTTCTGTTTGTGCTAAATCTGTGATAAAGAAACTAATGTTATTCTATTTTATAGTGAAGGAAAAGGATGGTTGGAATTGCCTAGGTGTTTCCCTTGGTCATGGAGTCACATCTGGGGGCTAACCTACTTCTAAACTAAGGCAAAATTGAATCATGGTTCAAAACAGGTGGTGGAATAGGCTACTACAGGTATGCTACAAGACACTACTAGAGGAAGGTTGTCAATAATGTTTAGAAGGTCGGAAAGATGAGTTCAAGGGATGGTAAGGTGTATGGAGTTTAGGGTAGATGGATTAAAGGTGGAAAACACCCCTATCAAATCTCAACACCTTAGGAAGGAATTTTTTGAACTAGGAGAGATGCTCACAATGACCTAAGGGAATGAGCTCAAGAACAAAATTTTGGATTCATCAAAGAGGGTGAAGAAGTCCAAGATGGAGATGGTTAAAGGCCCCTTCCCTAAAGATCCAAACAACCTTGCAACATAACATGCACATACTCTTTTATCATTGACAAAATGAAACAAATAATAGTGGAAAATATTAGTTGAATTTAAAGACCATATAATCTATGCCAAAAACTCAGATCTAGTCAATAAATCAACCCCTAAGCTATAACAAGAAAATGAAAAACAAGATGACTAACATAGACCTTCTTCCATGAAATGATAAACACAATATTTTTGGACTGTGATTATATATCCTTCCATTCATGTTCCCATGAGAGAGATGAAATAGAGGTTGCAATCACAAGAATTTTTAGGGGTTTTGTTCTAATGAAATGCAGAAAACTAATAAGCACTATAAGCTAAAAAGAAAAACCAATACATAAGAAGGACCGAAGCCACTAGGGTTGCGCCCAAACCCAAGAACCTCAACCCTCTGGAACTAACTCATTTATTAACCAATAAGAAAATTCTCATTGTCGTTGCATCAATGTCAAATACATCACATTACCAGTCAAAAAATAACAATATCAAGTGCTTAAGCTCGATAGATTCCTAGATGGAAAAAAGTATGAATCCTAATGAGCTCTTTGGAATGTTTATTTATACAAGAGAGTAGCTACTAACATCTCCTTAAAAAATAGGAATGTTTGTCTCCCAAAACTCGAGAAGGGTTGATATTGATCTTCTTTAACTGCACTTTCTTGCCTTCCAATGAACTTGTCTTGCTTGGTTGCCAATGACCTCAAGCTGAGGAGAGAGAGTGTGGTGATATTCATTGATTCATGGAGTTAAGGAGGTGGAAAACCTCCTAGAATCTCTCCCTTCTTTCTACTTTGTGCTCCTGCATTGAAATCATCTAAAAAATGCTCCATTTCATGCATTTAAACCATATTAGTCCACATGACATAGAAAAACATCTTTTACCCCTCTCAATAAGTATAATATAACAAAATTTGTAAATAAATGTGAGAAAGAGATAGTTCTAAAGCTGGAGGATGGAATTGTGATCCTTATGATGCACCTATTAATGAGCCTCATCATCATCACCCTACTAAAATTGGTTCTCATCCTTTGAGTAGCTCAGTCATCTATGTCAATTTCTTTCATGGCCCTGGTGGCCTCCCTGATATATTGATGTTACTCAAATGGTGTGCCTTATTAGGGATAGAGTCTAGCATTCTTTTCTATCTAAGCCCACTCCTTCTTCTCAAAGAGTGGGCTTAGATAGGAAAAATTGCCTCTGGCTCAAAGACTAAGTGTGTCATACTTCCTCCTACATTCCATCATGGTCATGAGCCAGATCACGTGCAGTGAACCTAGTAATTTTCTTCCAAGTTGTGTTATAGGCCCAAATGGCCTCCACTAATTTATCTTCCCAATCTCCCATGTTGTTTCTCACAACCTTGGTCGGGATGATCTCCAATGCCCTATTTGTAACCTCTACTTGTCCATTTTCATGAGGGTGAAACGAAGTAGATGTTTTGTGTTTGAGATGATTTTTCTTTAGAAGATTCTCAATCATATGTTATGTGAATTGAGCTCCCTGATCGATGAATAGTTCCCTGGGGTACCCAAATTTGTAGAATTTTCCCTTAAGAACTAGGACCCTTTCTCCTTTATTGTTTATTTGACAGATTTTGTTTCAACCAACTTTGTCAAGTAACTAGTGCATATAATGATGTAATTTTTTTTCCCTGATGGTGGATCAATTGGTCGAATGAAATCAATGCCCCACTTGTCAAATGGCTCTACGTCCACCAGATCTTGTAGAGGAATTTCATCCCTAGAGTGGGTTTTCCCATCCTCTCGCACTGATCACATCTACTAGTATACCTTATTGCATATTGGTGGAGGGTGGGCCAATAATAGCTAGCTCGTAGAGCTTTGAAAGTTGTTCTCTTCGAAGAAAAATGACCTCCACCAGGCCCATTATGGTAGGCAGAAAAGATGTTAAATACTTCATCTTCCCTGACACATCTCCTTAATATGTTATATGGTCCCAGCTTGAATATATTGCCCACAATCCAAGTGAAACATGCACTTTTCCTTACAATTATGCTATTCTCCCTAGATGACAGATTTGGGGGAAATTTTATAGCAACTAGGTAGTTGGCTATGTCAAAAAACCATAGAGAGAGGATTGAGATAACAAATAGGCTCTCACATGGAAGTTGATCATCAATTATACCTTCATCACCTATAGGTAAAGTAAGTCTAGACAAAATAATTGTAACTACAATTTCTTTTCCTGACTTGTCAATGATAGTTAAATCAAACTGTTATAACAATAGAAACCATCTAACGATTCTAGCATTCACATTAGTCTTATTCATCAAATATTTAATAGTTTCATGGTCATTATGAACAAAATGTTGGTACCCAGTGATTTAGTGTCTAAATTTGTTTAAGGAGTGTACAACAACTAAGAGTTATTTCTCAGTTACAGTGTAGTTCAATTAAGCCTTAGACATATTTTTACTAATGAAATAAATGGCATAAAGTAACTTGTCATATATTTGTCCCAAGGTTTCCCCCACAACTTTGTTGGATGCATCAGCATGGATATGGAAAGGAAGATCCCAATTGGGGCTCCTGTGTATGGGTGCAATGGTTAATTTCTCTTTGAAAATATCAAGGGCCTCTTAGAAGCTATTTTTCCAATAGAATTCTTAGTGCTTGGGCAGCAGTACAAACAATGGTAAAGCCACTTTACTAAAGTCCTTTGATAAACCTCCTATAACATCCAGCTAAGATCAGGAAACTACTAACATCCCTCTGCTTTTGAGGAGTATGCACCCTTTTGATGATGACAATCGTTTTTGGGTCCACTTGTATTACCTCCTGAGATATTGAATGGCCAACGATAGTGCATTCATTCATTAAGAATTCACATTTCTCTGAACTAAGTGAGAGGTTCATTTCAATGCATTTCCTTGGGACTTTTCTCAGGTTAGAGAAAGTGTCTAGGAAGTCATACCAGTAGGGAGTGAAATTGTCCATGTAGATCTCCACAAAGTCATGGACAAGTTCAACAAAGACGCTGAGATCTTCCCTTTGAAAAGTGGAAGGGTAATTGCATAGATTGAAAGGGAGGACCCTATAAGAAAAGGTACCCCAAGAACATGTGAATGTAGTTTTGTCTTGATCCTTAGGGATGATCTGGATTTGATTGTAACCATTGAATCCATATAGTAAAGAGAATAAATTCTTCCCTAGAAGACCATATAACACTTGATCAATGAAAGGAAAAGGGAAATGGTGTTTCTTGGTGGCTTTGTTCAATTCTCTGTAATCCACATAGATCCTCCACTTCCCACTCTTCTTGGGGACCAAAACTAGAGGGGGCACCCACTCACTATCTAAGATGGGATATATGAACCCTGCATCCAAAAAATTTTGCAATTCTTCCTTTACTATGTCCTTGAGGGCTGAGTTCATTCCACTCTAAGGTTGGCACACAAGTTTTCATCCCTCATTGATGTCGATGTGATGAGTAAAAACTGAGGGATGTACCCCCTTCATTTCTTTATGGTTCCAAGAAAATGCATCTAAGTGCTATTTCAACATCTTGCGTAGCTTCTCTTCTTGGTTGGCTGAGAGAGAGGGTTTAATCTTCAAGGTTCTAGATGGACCAAATTCTACATGGGCAGGACTTGGGTGAGCTAAGCATAATTCAATCCAAGGAATACTCTCAGACTCTTTCACAAGCTCATCAAGAAGCATGGTATTGGGGGTTGGTTCTATGGAATATGCTCAATGAGGTCATCTTCATCAAGTTGTGCCCCTCCTATAACAACATCTAGGGTACATATTGGATGAGATGTTGTATGATACACTTCATCCTCCTCCTCCTCTTCTAGCCACAAGGGTAAGTCATGTGTAATGGATGACTGAGTAGGATGGTACAATACCAATTGTTTGGACAAATACCCATTCTTAATGGTCATGTTCCTGACCCTCCAACTAATGTAAGCATCAACAATTTCTAACCATGTCCTTCCAAACATGAGAGGATAACCATTGACTTTGGTTTTGAGCTGGAGGACAAAGAAGTTAGTAGGAAAATCCGAGGACTCAATGGAGACCATTACATCATCAACAAGTTCCTCGGGACCCACTATGGATCTATCTGCATGTTGCAGTACTATAATGGTGTTTCTTAATGCTCCTTGGAGGTTTATTTTTAGCATGGTTTCTTTAGTCATCACATTGATGGCAACCCAAGGATCAATCAGGGTATGAGGGACAATGATGCCGTCAATGTGCATGTATACTATTAGACTTCGAACATCTAAATATTTTTGACAAATCACTCTCCCCAACATCAAATCAGATAATTGACCAATAACATTAATGGTGGGGGTGTCTCCTTTTCTCCTTGCAGGGTGTTTGAAACATTTCTCCTTGATAATCTTAATATAGATGGGAACATCCTTAATACCTTAGAGTAGTGGTGTTTTAATGCATGGATTCTTCCATTCTCCCAGAAGTTCAGACTCTTCTAGGGTGTTCTAGTTAGGATGGATCAATCTCTCAAGAAAAGGAGGTGGATTTAATTGATTGGTACTCTCCTCCTTTTCCTATTCAATTTATTCAGGTGGAGATGGAGGTTGGTTATCTGGAAGAAATCTTCCATACCTAAGGTTGATTTCTCGAATGTCCATAGCATAGGCATGCAATATGCCTCTCCATTATAGACTTGTTGTGATTTCTTATTATTCGGGTTTGGATTGGGTTGAGCAAGAATCTGAGCTTTCTTGAGTGGAGCATGATGAGTGAGTTGTGGATGAGGTGGAGGTGGAGGAAATAAAGCAGGAGGTTGGTTGAGTTGAGGCCTCCACCCTTGTGATGGGTTATTCCATTGAGGAGGTTGAGAAACATATGGGTGAAATGGTTGATTGACAGGTTGGGAGTATATTTAGGATCATATGGCCAAGAAGGAGGTGTGAACCATGATGGATGAGTGGAAGAGTACCAAGGTGGAAATAGTGCATTCTATTTTTCATGGTAATAAGGGTAAGGTGCACCTTGCATGCCCTGCTGGTATGGATGAGATTCCTTGAGGCCTCCTTTGATTTATAAAGAAGATTTCCTCAACCCCACCTTTTCCCCCTTGGTATACAACAATTAAACCAAGAAAAGAAGGGAATTTATATGTGGCATGGTTTTCCTCATAGACTAAGCAAACCTCTATGACATTTAATCGCCATTCATTTCTGGAGTGCCTTCTAGTAGATTTAGTGCAGAAAATAGATAGGGCTCTCTCTACTTACTCTTATCTCCTCTTGATCTACATGGTATCCATTTGAGAAGAAAAGGAATGCATCATTTCACTTTTAAAGTCCTCCAACATGTTCCCAAACTCATTCTTGTTGGATTTTGTGCAAGTAGAGGAACTGACCAAGCCTCGACTAGCTCTACCCTTCTTCCTAGCATCCTTACTGTGATTTTTGAACACTGTTTTGATGTCATCATAGGATAACTAATAGGTGTCTACCCCAGAAAACATGCTGAGGGTTTCCCGCATGTCCCCTCTAATCCCTCATAGAGGAACTAGCTTGAGTAATTCAAGATGAAGAGTGCATCTCGCCCTCCTATAACTAAGTTGAAATCTCTCCTCATAGTCCTCTAGGGATTCATCATGTCTAAGATTCATTATAAAGATTTATTCCTTAGTTTATTTGAACGTACAATAGTCCTTGTTCTTGTTATTAAAGGCTTGTTGAATTTTAGCCCATGTAGTCATGCTATCCCCAGGAAAATGCATAAACCGGCGCAAGGATGCATGCTTAAGGGTAGATGGGAATAACTTCAGGTTCTCGTCATAAATGGCATAGTCATAGCTCCTACAAACAACAAAAAATTAAAACATAAAAGTATGAAGATCCTTAGAGGTTAGGTCGTGGAAGTGAAGAAGGGAATTAGGGCTTATATCCTTCATTTTGGCCTCTCCATTAGTCTCTCTAATAGGAAAAGGCTCATTGTTGCTGTTTTCAGCCATGGTTTGGGTAAGTGAAATGTGTTCTTCTTCTTCCCTAATAGGTTCTTCAAAGATCTTAGGTTTCTCACCTAAATGGTGTTCTAACTCCCCTAGAGTCACATAGGGAAGGTGACAAACACCAAAGAAGAGTGAAGGTTGATTGCTTGAGGGTGTGGGGGTGTTCGGTGAGAATTTTACTTGAGTATTTCTATTCCGATGAGGCATGAAAGATTTTTTTTTCTTTTATGTGATTTTGTTTAAACTGAATGTGAAACATAAAGTAATTCTTAATGAGAAATAACATATACCTAGATACCTCCCCGGCCACGATGCCAAAAAGTGGTGAGCCCTGGTATTGCACCAATAGTGTTGCAACTTCCAAGGGCTCCTCAACTCTATTTATCAACCCGAGGTTCGTACAAACTTCGAGGTGATAGTGTTGTATACATAGTAGATGGGATTATACTCATCCCACCATCAACTAGGACATTTGATCAATAATGCCCCAAGACCATTATTTCTATTGAATTAGAAGGTAACTAACTAATAAAGGCGCAATATTAACCTCAACTAGAAGGGAACTAACTAACTAATAGAAGGAAAATTCTTTTTAAACCTCAACTTGTAAATGATATTAACTTGTCAATGTTACTGAATCAATTCATGAAAAGACAATAGCTACACTACATGCAGGAAGGGAACTACATTATATTGTAGTCAACCATCTAGCTAACAAATCTACTTGTAGACCAAAAACTAACCTACCAAATCATAATTAAGGATTCCATGCATCTTATATACCGTTCACAGTTGCATATAAATCAATGTTCTATTTTTTCTATATTTGTGATAAAGAAACTAATGCTATTCTCTTTTGCAGTGAAGGAAAAGGATGGTTGGAATGGCCTAGGTGTTGCCCTTCGTAATGGAGTCATAGCTGGGGGTAAGCCTAATTCTAAACTAAGTGAAAATTCCATCATATATGGTGTAATAGGCTGCTTCAGGTATGCTACAGGTGCCCTGTATTACTAAAGGAAGGCTGCTGATAAGGTTTACGAGGTAGGAATGATGAGTTCAAGGGATCGTAAGGTCGATGGAGGCTTGGGTAGATGGATGAAAGGTGGAAAAAATCCCTATCTAAGCTCAACACCTTAGGAAGGCATGTTTTTAACTAGGAGAGTTTCTCATGGTGACCTAAGGGAATGAACTCAAGAACAAAATTTGGGATTCATCAAAGAGGGTGAAGAAGTCCAAGATTAAGATGGTGAAAGGTTTTTATTTGGAA
Source organism: Pinus tabuliformis (assembly GCA_031772625.1). Lineage (NCBI taxonomy): Eukaryota > Viridiplantae > Streptophyta > Pinopsida > Pinales > Pinaceae > Pinus > Pinus tabuliformis. Next base: position 407,229,618 of record CM062806.1, on the reverse strand, counting down.
TTGAACCTAGTAATCATGTGGAGTGAGCCTAGTAATTTTCTTCCAAGTTGTGTTATAGGCCCAAGTGGCCTCCACTAATTTATCTTCCCAATCTCTCATGGTGTTTCTCATAACCTTGGTTAGGATGATCTCCAATGCCCTATTTGTAACCTCTACTTGTCCATTTTCATGAGGGTGATATGAAGTAGATGTTTTGTGTTTGATATGATGTTTCTTTAGAAGATTCTCGATCATATGTTAAGTGAATTGAGCTCCCTGATCGATGACCAGCTCCCTGGGGTACCCAAATTTGTAGAATTTTCCCTTAAGAATTAGGCCACTTTCTCCTTTGTTCTTTCTTTGACAGAGTTTGTTTCAACCCACTTTGTCAAGTAACCAGTGCATATAATGATGTAATTTTTTTGCCCTGATGGTGGATCAATTGGCCGAATGAAATCAATGCCCCACTTGTCAAATGGCTCTACGTCCACCAAATCTTGTAGAGGAATTTCATCCCTGGAGTGGCATTTCCCATCTTCTCACACTAATCACATCTACTAGTATACCTTATTGCATATTGGTGGAGGGTGGGCCAATAATAGCTAGCTTGTAGAGCTTTGAAAGTTGTTCTCTTGGAAGAATTATGACCTCCACCGGGCCCATTATGGTAGGCAGAAAAGATGTTAAATACTTCATCTTCCTTGACACATATCCTTAATATGTTATATGGTCCCAGCTTGAATATATTTCCCCCAATCCAAGTGAAGCATGCACTTTTCCTTACAACTATGCTATTCTCCCTAGATGACAGATTTGGGGGAAATTTTGTAGCAACTAGGTAGTTGGCTATGTCAGCAAACCATAGAGAGAGCATTGAGATAATAAACAGGCTCTCACAAGGAAGTTGATCATCAACGATACCTTCATCATCTGTAGGCAAAGTAAGTCTAGACAAAATTATTGTAACTACAATTTCTTTTCCTGACTTGTCAATGATAGTTAAATCAAACTGTTGTAACAATAGAAACCATCTAATTATTCTAGCATTAACATCAGGCTTGTTCATCAAATATTTAATAGTTTCATGGTCATTATGAACAAAATGTTGGTACCCAATGATTTAGTGTCTAAATTGTTTTAAGCAGTGTACAACAACTAAGAGTTATTTCTCAGTTACAGTGTAGTTCAATTAAGCCTTAGACAGATTTCTAGTAATGAAATAAATGGCATAAAGTAACTTATCATATATTTTTCCCAAGGCTTCCCCCAAAACTTTGTCGGATGTGTCAGCATGGATATGGAAAGGAAGAGCCCAATTGGGGCTCCTGTGTATGGGTGCAATGGTTAATTTCTCTTTGAAAATATCAAGGGCCTCTTAGAAGCTATTTTTCCAATAGAATTCTTAGTGCTTGGCCAGCAGTCCAAACAATGGTGAAGCCACTTTACTAAATTACTTTGATAAACCTCCTATAACATCCAACTAAGATAAAGAAACTACTAACATCCCTCTGCTTTTGAGGAGTATGCACCCTTTTGATGATGACAGTCTTGTTTGGGTCCACTTGTATTCCCTCTTGAGATATTGAATGGCCAAGGATAGTGCATTCATTTATTAAGAATTCACATTTCTCCAAACTAAGTGAGAGGTTCATTTCAATGCATTTCCTTGGGACTTTTCCCAGGTTAGATAAAGTGTCCAGCAAGTCATACCAGTAGGGAGTGAAATTGTCCATGTAGATCTCCACAAAGTCATGGACAAGTTCAACAAAGACGTTGAGATCTTCCCTTTGAAAAGTGGAAGGGTAATTGCATAGACTGAAAGGGAGGACCTTATAAGAAAAGGTACCCCAAGAACATGTGAATGTAGTTTTTTCTTGATCCTTAGGGATGATCTGGATTTGATTGTAACCATTGAATCCATATAGTAAAGAGAATAAATTCTTCCCTAGAAGACCATATAACACTTGATCAATGAAAGGAAAAGGGAAATGGTGTTTCTTGGTGGCTTTGTTCAATTCTCTGTAATCCACACAGATCTTCCACTTCCCATTCTTCTTAGGGACCAAAACTACAGGGCGCACCCACTCACTATCTAAGATGGGATATATGAACCCTGCATCCAAAAACTTTTGCAATTCTTCCTTTACTATGTCCTTGAGGGCTGAGTTCATTCCCCTCTAAGGTTGGCACACAAGTTTGCCTCCCTCATTGATGTAGATGTGATGAGTAAAAACTGAGGGATGTACCCCCTTCATTTCTTTATGGTTCCAAGAAAATGCATCTAAGTGCTCTTTCAACATCTTGCATAGCTTCTCTTCTTGGTTGGCTGAAAGAGAGGGCTTAATCTTCAAGGTTCTAGATGGACCAAATTCTACATGGGCAGGACTTGGGTGAGCTAAGCATAATTCAATCCAAGGAATACTCTCAGAATCTTTCACAAGCTCATCAAGAAGCATGGTATTGGAGGTTGGTTCTATAGAATATGCTCAATGGGGTCATCTTCATCAAGTTGTGCCCCTCTTATAACAACATCTATGGTACATATTGGATGAGATGTTTATGATACACTTCTTCTTCCTCCTCCTCTTCTAGCCACAAGGGTAAGTCATGCTCGATGGATGACTGAGTAGGAGGGTACAATATCAATTGTTTGGACAAATACCCATTCTTAATGGTCATGTTCCTAACCCTCCAACTAATGTAAGCATCAACAATTGCTAACCATGTCCTTCTAAACATGAGAGGATAACCATTGACTTTGGTTTTGAGCTGGAGGACAAAGAAGTTAGTAGGAAAATCCGAGGACTCAATGGAGACCATTACATCCTCAACAAGTTCCTCGGGACCCACTATGGATCTATCTGCATGCTGCAGTACTATAATGGTGTTTCTTAATGCTCCTTGGAGGTTTATTTTTAGCATGGTTTCTTTAGTCATCACATTGATGGCAACCCAAGGATCAATCAGGGTATGAGGGACAATGTTGTCGTCAATGTGCACGTATACTACTAGACTTCCAGCATCTAAATATTTTTGACAAATCACTCTCCCCAACATCAAATCAGATAATTGACCAATAACATTAATGGTGGGGGTGTCTCCTTTTCTCCTCGCAGGGTGTTTGAAACATTTCTCCTTGATAGTCTTAATATAGATGGGAACATCCTTAATACCTTAGAGTAGTGGTGTTTTAATACATGGATTCTTCCATTCTCCCAAAAGTTCAGACTCTTTTAGGGTGTTCTAGTTAGGATGGATCAATCTCTCAAGAAAAGGAGGTGGATTTACTTGATTGGTACTCTCCTCCTTTTCCTATTCAATTTATTCAGGTGGAGATGGAGGTTGGTTATCTGGAAGAACTCTTCCATACCTAAGGTTGATTTCTTGAATGTCCACAGCATAGGCATGGTAATATGCCTCTCCATTATAGACTTGTTGTGATTTCTTGTTATTCGGTTTTGGATTGGGTTGAGTAAGAATCTGAGCTTTCTTGAGTGGAGCATGATGAGTGAGTTGTGGACGAGGTGGAGGTGGAGAAAATAAAGCAGGAGGTTGTTTGAGTTGAGGCCTCCACCCTTGTGATGGGTTATTCCATTGAGGAGGTTGAGAAACATATGGCTGAAATGGTTGATTGACAGGTTGGGAGTATATTTAAGATCATATGGCCAAAAAGGAGGTGTGAACCATGATGGATGAGTGGAAGAGTACCAAGGTGGAAATGGTGCATTCTATTTTTCATGGTAATAAGGGTAAAGTGCACCTTGCACGCCCTGCTGGTATGGATGAGATTCTTGAGGCCTCCTTTGATTTATAAAGAAGATTTCCTCAACCCCACCTTCTGCCCCTTGGTATACAACTATTAAACCAGGAAAAGAAGGGAATTTATATGTGGCATGGTTTTCCTCATAGACTAAGCAAACCTCTATGACATTTAATCGCCATTCATTTCTGGAGTGCCTTCTAGTACATTTAGGGCAGACAATAGATAGGGCTCTTTCTACTTACTCTTATCTCTTCTTGATCTACATGGTATCCATTTACAAAGAAAAGGTATGCATCATTTTACTTTTAAAGTCCTCCAACATGTTCCCAAACTCATTCTTGTTGGATTTTGTGGAAGTAGAGGAACTGACCAAGCCTTGACTAGCTCGACCCTTCTTCCTAGCATCCTTATTGTGATTTTTGAACAATGTTTTGATGTCATCATAGGATAACTAATAGGTGTCTACCCAAAAAACATGTTGAGGGTTTCCAGCATGTCCCCTCTGATCCCTCATAGAGGAAGTAGCTTGAGTGATTCAAGATGAAGAGTGCATCTCGCCCTCCTATAACTGAGTTGAAATCTCTCCTCATAGTCCTCTAGGGATTCATCATGTCTAAGATTCATTCTAAAGATTTATTCCTTAGGTTATTTGAACCTACAATAGTCCTTGTTCTTTTTATTAAAGGCGTGTTGAATTTTAGCCCATGCAGTCATGCTATCCCCAGGAAAACGCATAAACCAGTGCAAGGATGCATCCTTAAGGGTAGATGGGAATAACTTCAGGTTCTCATCATAAATGGCATAGTCATAGGTCCTACAAACAACAGAAAATTCAAACATAAAAGTATCAGGATCCTTAGAGGTTAGGTCATGGAAGTGTAGAAGGGGAGTAGGGCTGATATTCTTCATTTTTGCCTCTCCATTAGTCTCTCTAATAGGAAAAGGCTCATTGTTCCTGTTTTCAGCCATGGTTTGGGTAAGTGAAATGTGTTCTTCTTCCCTAATAGGTTCTTCAAAGATCTTAGGTTTCTCACCTAAATGGTGTTCTAACTCCCCTAGAGTCACATAGGGAAGGTGACAGTCACCGAAGAAGAGTGAAGTTTGATTGCTTGAGGGTGTGGGGGTGTTCGGTGAGAATTTTACTTGAGTATCTCTATTCCAATGAGGCATGAAAGAATTTTTTTTCTTTTATGTGATTTTGTTTAAACTGAATGTGAAACATAAAGTAATTCTTAATGAGAAATATCACATACCTGGATACCTCCTCGACCACGATGCCAAAAAGTGGTGAGCCCTGATATTGCACCAATACTGTTGCAACTCCCAAGGGCTCCTTAACTCTATTTATCAACCCGAGGTTCATACAAACTTCAAGGTGACAGCGTTGTATACATAGTATATGGGATTATACTCATCCCACCATCAACTAGGACATTTGATCAATAATGCCCCAAGACCATTATTTATACTGAATTAGAAAGGAACTAACTAATAAAGGTGAAATATTAACCTCAACTAGAAGGGAACTAACTAACTAATAGAAGGAAAATTCTTTTTAAACCTCAACTTGTAAATGTTACTGAATCAATTCATGAAAAGACAACAGCTACACTACATGCAGGAAGGGAACTACATTATATTGCAATCAACCATCTAGCTAACAAATCTACTTGTAGACCAAAAACTAACCTACCAAGTCATAATTAAGGATTCCATGCATATTATATATTGTTCACAGTTGCATATAAATCAATGTTCTATTTTTTCTAGATTTGTGATTAAGAAACTAATGCTATTCTCTTTTGCAGTGAAGGAAAAGGATGGTTGGAATGGCCTAGGTGTTGCCCTTCATAATGGAGTCATAGTTGGGGGTAAACCTGATTCTAAACTAAGTGAAAATTCCATCATATATGGTGTAATAGGTTGCTTCAGGTATGCTACAGGTGCCCTGTATTGCTAAAGGAAGGTTGCTGATAAGGTTTACGGGGTAGGAGTGATGAGTTCAAGGGATTGTAAGGTGGATGGAGGCTTGGGTAGATGGATGAAAGGTGGAAAGAACCCCTATCCAAGCTCAACACCTTAGGAAGGCATGTTTCTAACTAGGAGAGTTGCTCATGGTGACCTAAGGGAATGAACTCAAGAACAAAATTTGGGATTCATCAAAGAGGGTGAAGAAGTCCAAGATGGAGATGGTGAAAGGCACTTTGCCTGCAAATCCAAATAGCCCCACAATATCACATGCCCATACTCTTTTATCATTGACAAAATGAAACAACTAATAGTGGAAAAGACAAGTTGAATTTAAATACCATCTAATCTATGCCAAAAACTCTAATCTAGTCAATAAGTAAACTCCTAAGCTACAACAAGCACATGCAAAACAAGATGACTAACATAGAAATTCTTCTAAGAAATCTTAAACATAGTATTTTTGGACTGTGATTGTAGATCCTTCCATTCATGTTCCCATGACAGAGATGGGATAGAGGTTTTAATAAAAAGAATTTTGAGGGGTTGTGTTCTAATGAAATGTGGAAAACTAATAAGCACTCTAAGATAAAAAGAATTACCAATACATAAGAAGTACCTAATCCACTAGGGTTGGGCCCAAACCGAAGAACTCAGTGATTAACCAATAATAAAATTCTCATTATCATTGCATCAATATCAAATACATCACATAACCAGTCAAAAAATAACAGTATCAAGTGTTGAAGCTCAATACATTCTTGGTTGAAAACAAAGTTCGAATCCTAATGAGCTCTTTTGCATGTTTATTTATACAAGAGGGTAGCTACTAACAACTCCCTAGAAAATAGGAATGTTTGTCTCCCAAAACTCGAGAACGGTGGGTCTTTATCTTCTTTAACTACACTTGCTTGGCTTCCAATGATCTCATATTGCTTGGCTTCCAATGACCTCATCTTTCTTGGTTTCCAATGACCTCAAGGTGATGGGAGAGAGTGTGGTGATCTTGGTTAATTGAGGGAGTTAAGGAGGTGGACAACCTCCTAGGATATCTCCCTATTGTCTACTTTGAGCTCCTGCATTGAAATCATCTCAAAAATGCTCCATTTTCTACATTTATACCATATTAGGCCACATGACATAGAAAAACATATTTTACCCCTCACTAAGCATAATATAACAAAAATTGTAAATAAATGTGAGAAAGAGATAGTTCTAAATATGGAGGATGGAATTATTACCCTTATTATGTACCTATTGATGAGCCTCATCTAATCCTTCCATACCTAGATAGAAACCCCCTAGATTTCATTGTTTCTCATAAAGAAACAAAGCTTATTAGGAAACAATAAATAAAAATATACAACGTGGAGAAACCTACAACATGCACAAGATAAAATAAACTGGAAATTTATAATAAACTTCAACAGGGGAGAATAAATAAACATATCACAAACACAATAAAGGTAGAAGACCCATCCACTGCAATCTTATAGGGTTCCAATTTATATGACAAGTTTTCAACCACGCCCTCTTCAGAGTGCTCCTTGTGGGAATTATCAACCCTCTTCATCTTCCCTAGTCAATTACTAGAGTGGTGATGGATAAAATGCAAACACTTGGTGGGATGGATTACCTGGTCAATGTGACAAACAACGTAGGCAAAAACACAAAAAATACATTGAAGGTTATTTTCTTAATGCAGCCAGCATTCACACCCAGGAAAATAATACTTTTTGTTGCATCCTCCATTATGATGCCATCTCTGCATAGCTTCTAGTATACCTAGGGGGGATATTATGGGGTACATACGGAGGTACCCAAGGTAATAATGTAATAATGTGATGGGCCATAGTTAATAAGTAAGGTGGTTAACGCCCATAATTTAAGGGACCACAAGTAGTTAGGAATAATGTGATAAGCCCATTGTATTAGATGTATGGTATAAAGAGACCCATGGTAATGACCCATGATATTGTATGTATGAAGCCTATATAGAAGCTAGAGACTCCTCATTAGGGGATGTCAAGGATTATTGTATTAACAAAAATATGGCTTGTGGAGTGTACTCCTTCCTTAAGGAATGTTTTGTTCACATCCATTTGATGTATCTTCCATCCCATCTGCGCTGGCAGTGCTAAAATAGATTTGATTGAAGAGTACCTTGATACTGGAGCAAAAGTCTCATAGTAATCAATTCCCTCCACCTAAGAGAATCCTCTAGCAAAAAATTTGGCCTTGTGTTTCTCCACACTCCTATCTGCTACTTGCTTTACCTTGTAAATCCATCTGGAACTCACCACTGACTTGTTTGTTGATCTTGGGACCACTTCCCAAACATTGTTTTTGATAATGGAGTCATACTCCTCAACCATGGCAACAACCCATACTGCATGCTGCACTACTTCCTCGAATGAGGATGGCTCAACCTCTACACTAGAGACATGTAACCAATGTACTGATTTGGTGACCTCCTCTACCTAGGATGTGATGTGGGTGATCCCACATTATCTCTAGCATCATGCATCAATTTGTCATCCTCTCTAGTGTGTTTCCTTCCATATTTGGAATCCTATGCATGAGTGGGTGCTTCCATTCTTTTCTCCTCTGCATTTGGTTGCTCCACATCATCCTAAGGTTCCTCCTTTGGAGCTAAAATATCCTCATCAGCATATAATTGAAGCTCACTCTCAAGGAAAAATTCATGGCCTTCTCTTCATCAAACTTCGCATCTCTACGAACCATTGTTATCTTGTTGAATGGCAGGTACACCCGATAGTTGTGAGGTGTATCATTGTACCCCAAAAATATACCCAACTCAGTTGATGGCTCTAGCTTTTTCTGTGCATCCTTGGTAACATGACATTAGATGGATGAACCAAAGATCTTGGAGTGTGTCACATTTGCTTTCTTACCTAAAGAAATCTTCTTCTGGTGCACTCATCCTGAGAATTTGATGAGGGCTTATGTTCTACAAATAAAAAATTGGGTTACATGATTCAACCCACAAGTGCAATGGTAGGCCTTGATCACGTAACATTTCTTCTGCAACTCCCACAATAATTATGTTGTTCCTTTTAACCACACCATTCTGTTGTGGGTTGCAAGGCTCTATTAACTCCTGTCGAATTCCTTCTAATGCACAAAAGTTCTAGAAATCATTCGACACATATTCTCCACCATTATTGCTTTCGAGACATTTAAATTTCTTACCAGCATATTTCTCGACGAGTGCTTTAAATTCACAAAATTTAACAAAGGTCTGATCTTTTTTCTCGCTGAAGAAAATCCAACACTTATGAGAAAAATCATCAACAAATATTACATAATGCCTGTGCTTTCCCATGGATGTTGTTAAGAACAGTCTACACACATCTAATTGAACTCTATCAAGAAGGATTTTCACTCAACTATATTTATCATGAAAGGAAGCTTTGGTGTACTTTCCTAATGTACACACTCTACATGTGTCTCTCTGCTCTAGTGTACCCTTGGGAAGTCCTATAGAATTTTTTTTCATGATCTTCAAAGCTCCTTGGTGCAAGTGACCCAATATTCTATGCCAGAACTCACCGATGTCTTGACGTTGCACCTTCTCTACTTTTGTGCTCAAAGCATCGCAGTATTCTACATGTAATTTGTAAATCTTCTTTAACTGAACCTGATCCACTTCACCTCTCTTGAGGCTATGTGATGAAGGAAAGCCTTTCCCTTGCTAAATATCACATCATATCCACGTTCCTCCAACATGGTAACTAAAACTATATTCTTCTTCAAACCTGGAACATACATGACATCTTTTAATGTGAGAGGAGAACCAGACTCCCTCTGAAAGGTAATATTATTGATGTCAATCACGTTATACCTCCCATCATCTCCCATCTTGATGTGAACCTAGAGGTCCTTCTCCTCCAAGTCACTGAAGAACTCTTTGTTTTCGGTCATATGGAATGAGGATCCACTATCTAGGTACCACACACTACCCATCACCGATGTCACCATGCAAGTGATGAGGGTGAAATCCAGTTTGAATTGTGAAGCAAGAGCTTCACCTACCGCTCCTCCCAAGGGATTCTTACCGGCCTTCTTGTGCGAACTATTTGTAGCATAGTTTCCTAGCTCGTGATAGTGAAAAAATTTAATCTTCAACATATCCTTCTTCTTTCCACCTTGACTGGAATATTATTTGGAATGGCATGAATTTCTCTTCCCTTTCTTCACCTTTCCAGCTAAGGCATGATTCTCATCATCATCATGCTTGGATGAGGATCCATCTTTGTTGTTCTACCAAATACCTTCTTGTACCAAGTCGTACCAAAATCACTCCCACTCTGGTAGCTTCTCCCTCTCATTAACTGATTCCTTGTAGTTTTGTCATCTCTTGGGAAGGCCTAGAAGTGCTAGGCTCGATAGATCGTCTTCAACAACTATAACACTCACAGTTCCAATCTCATCTCGACATTGGGTGAACTTGGTCAAGTTCTTCGTTACTGTGTCACCCTTCTCCATCATGAATTTTTTAAGCTTGTCCTTTAGTGCCATCTTCATGTGGTCATTGTTGTTTTCAAATAGGTTTTTCAAGGCCTTCCACATTGCAAATGGAGTTTCCTTACCATGTGGGTTCGAGAAAATATGATCTCAAACTCCTTCTAAGATAATCCTTCTCACCTTTTCCACACATCTTCTCCACTCTACTAGATCTTGAGCATCATCTAGCTTAGGAATATCTTTTTCTATGAATTCCTTAAGCCCATTGTCTCCCAACACTACCTCCATCATGTACTTCCAAGAAATATAGTTTAAACTACCCTCAAGGGCATATTTTAGTCTCAATCCATATAATGACATCCTTTTGGCTCTAAAGTATGATACTGCAAATTTTGTTTCTCTTGCAAAAGAAAAACTCATATTATCCTCTTCTATAGTGATTTCAGCTCTGATACCATGTAGAAATTCATTCTAGATTGAAACTTAGTATTGTAATGTGCTAAAAGAATTGACTTGAATATACTCTACTCATCAATGGAAATAATAAATGATCGATGAAATCATAAAGCATAAAAGAGAAAGAATTCAATCACACATAACACGATAATTTTCTCTAGAAAGCCACAGATAAAATCCCCTTCTATCTATATATTGCATTAATTAAAAAACATGAGAAGATTATAATCATTTTCTCAACCTCGAGCAACCTCTGCACTATCTCTATCTATCTCACTACTTCCTAGATAAGTTGAAGCTGATAATTAGCCAATTCTTGTGCCCGCCAAGCTCGTATTTCCTGACGCAGTTTCCTAGGGTATTAGCACATATTTAATTGGGAAATTACACAAATATGAGTCGTGTAATCGTCATTAGCCTTCCTATGATTTCATGCACCACCTGTATAATTTGTATGATTATACAATTGATAATACGCTGTCTCTAAACTCCAATCTTAACTGGGTATTTCTCTAATCTAACATGCATGAGTTAATTATGAGTGAACATTTAGTTTACTAGTTGATCAGTGCTAGTTACACCCCACTACTATAGGTTACACCCCACTAATAGATCTCCCACTAATTCCTCTATCAGTTGGAACTAGTTTAACTAAATTTAACTCAGTGAAAGTGAATTAAATAATTACAACTTAAAATAGACCCAACTAGGGCTCCTAAAAATTATGAGACACTCTACATGACTCTTGTTAGACCCTCAAATCAAATTAACTGAGCCAACTAAGTCAAATTAACTTAGTCAACTATTACATGTTATCATGAGATGTGGAATTACTATTTAATTCATAATTTAATTCAACGACAAAATTAAATTAGGATTTTCTTATTGCATTTTCAACAAAGTATGTCCTAATATGTTCTGGATGATCTATGTTTTGTTTCCAAGTATTTAAGTGTGTGATCACAGTCAATTTCTATCACTGCTCACATCGGTTTCATGATCTCGCACTTAGCCAACTTTTGGAAAGTTCCCAGGAACCTAGCCTCATCTAGCCCTCCTAAATTGTGCATTCAACAGTCTCAGCCCTTAAGTACAGATATTGTCTCTTGGCATTATGAAATCCGTAGTGTCTTCCTCCTAGAACTGCGCATTTCCCAACCCCAATGCTCAATCCCAAGCCCTCACTCTCAAAACTGTGAAATCACCTGGTCCCCTCTATCGTCCAGAACTACATAGTTGGCTAAACCATTGCCCAACCCCTTAACCTATCTCACCGAGCTCTCAAACTATGTAATATTCTTCCTCAGACTAGCCTGAACTACGCATTGCACAATCTCAGAGCCCAAGCTCCACCCCTAATTGCCTAAAATTCAAAAATGCGCAGTCACTAGACCTTTTCCTTGGCCCACCACTCATTCCAACTCATTCAGTGAATCATCATCTGACACCTTATTGGGGTTTATTAGACTAATCTTGTCTTGCCATGAGTCGATGGAAGACATAAGAAATCTACCATGCTATGGAAATATGATAATGAAGGAGATGGAGATACATAAGGAGCTGGCGACAAAGGATGATCAAGAGGCAAGAAGATGAAGGATCAATGAAATATGATTAGGATTGCATGAAAACTCAATTTGATTTACAACCTTTTGGAGAATACATATGAAAAACAAAGGACATCTCTCATGAAGTTCAGGTAGTAAGGATAGTTTATCATTGATAGATCATTATGTCTTTGATTTCATGTATTGTAGCAAACATTGAAACTCATTTCACATATTTTGTTTAAGTGTTTTGGTCCCATTTGCAACATAGCCAAAGTGTCATGTTTTCGCATACTGACTGTCACATAGCATGTAAAAGCCTATTCTAATTGTTTCAATGGTCTACATTTTTGAATATGAGTTTTCCTAACCATGTAAATACTGATCACACTCGTTTGCAATTTTTTGAGCACTTTCGCACAAGTGTCGTAACAATCATCGCAAAGTGTATCTTAAGTGTTACACTTGTCGTAACTGGTCATAAAGTGGTCACATGGAGGGAAATGTGTTGTTCATGTGTCATGAGTGATCTATGTTTTTGTGTGGTCAAGTATTCTAAGTGTGAGGTCACAGTTGAAGACTTATCATTGTTCACATCAGTCTCATTGGTCTCACTCTCAACCATTTCTGAAGAGGCTTCCTCACCAACCAAGTTGGCTCCACCCGGACTGCGCACTCCACAGCTCCAAACCTCAAGGTGTGACCTTCCCCCTTGGAATTGTGCAATACACAGTTCCTTCCTCCAAAGACTATTGCACTGCACAGTTTCTGTGTGCAAGGCCCAGCGTTGACCTCCAGGATTGCATAATCATTCCTCTCATCCTAGTCCTAACTACATATTGTGCAAGCACAACACTCAATCTCTTTGCCCAAGTCTCTGAACCATGGATTTCCGTAGTAGCTCAGTATCCCTTGCCTCTTGAAAATGTGCAATATGTCCTCCTAGTGTCCATCCCCTTACCTTGCTTCACTGTCACCCAAGACTATGCAGTTGTTTCCCTCAATTTTTCCTGAACTATGCATTGCACAATCTGACTGATCAAACCTCACCGTTGGCTGCTTGAACTATGTAATTATGCAGTCACTAACACCTCTCTCCTGACCTATCACCTAGTCCAAGCTCAGTTAATGGATTCAAATGCATTATCTTAGACTAGGGAGTTTTTAGACTGATGTCGTCTCGCCACGAGTGAATTGCTTATGCAAGTACTCTCTCACACCGTAATAGGATGATCAAGAAGGAGATGTAGAATCGAATCATGCTCAAAGACATCTTTTCAGTTAGACATGCAAGATAATCAATTGAGGCAAAGAAAAGGGACACCAATTTTCCACCACAACCCAAGAGTTCAGATCATTGAAGACTCCTTACCACCAAGCCATGAGGAGGTGGAAGACAAAAGCATTCTCAAGTAGACATCAAATACATAGCGGCAGTAGTGGTGTGACACTGCCACATCATAAAGAAATCCATGTCTGTAGTGTCATGTCATGAGTTGTCATAGGCCACATCATCATTGTGAATCATGTACACTCAAAATGTATTGTAAAGTGTAAGTCAAAGGGACACACATGGAATATGAAGAGTCATGTAAGTCGAAAGGTCATAGGAAGTTGAACAGTCATGAGGGTAGTCAAAGTGTCACAAGGAGGGTGAAGCATCACCCTTCGGTTATATATACACCCTCAATTTATGAGCAAAGGACTTTTCACCTTGGCTCCTACCGCAAGACACTAGAGAGACAGATTAGTTCTTTTAGGGAGCAAGGAGTGACTCCAACACTCCACTATTGGACGTAGTGATGTTAATTGTATACACGTGCCTTAGAAATTTTACTTAATAAAATAAGCTCTATGGTTCAACACATTCTTCATTCATAGGTTATGGATATTTGTTAGACGATTTGGTGAATCATTGTAATTCATGATTTCTTTCATCTCTGCTAAGGTAGTTGAACTATTTCATTTATTTTGGTACTCATCATTTTAAGAATTTGTTGTAATTGATATTATCATTGTTGCATCCTCGTCGACTATTCTGTTGGCTTTTAGACAAACCTTCCTTGTCATATTGGTTTCAATGACCGTTGCATCTTTGTGGACTATTCCGCTTGATGTTGCACGAATCCTTCTAGTTCATGTGTGTCTCTACTAGGGCGGTACTACTACCTCTCTCTTACAGGCTCACTTCTCCTCCCCTCTGGAGTGAAATAACTTTGACACACCTATGATCAAACACTCACCAGGCACACCCCCTTGCTTTTTGAAGGCACATGTGCACTCCTCTTTCTTGCTGACAGTTAAAGCGAAGGCATATCTATTAGAATACATGAAAACCGAGCCAATATTCTAGATGGGCCTCCTACTCCAATTGGTATGAGGTCTAATTGGGACTTCACTTTGGGGAGACCCCTTGGTTGATGGATTTCCAGCACCGTCAACAGTGCTTTAAGATGTCGCATATCCAATTCCTTTTTATTCCTATCTACTAGTGTTTCCTTTATTTATACACTAGAAAGAAAAATTTCATGTTTTGTTTCTCACGCAATTCAAATAATTTCAATTGTTTCTGTTCCTTTTGATTCTGCACTTCATTAGCTCTTTGGAAGCCTACTAATTTTCTAAAGCTCAATTTTGACCAGGCTTCAAAAGGTAACCCAAACATCGCAAACTATGGAGGTATCTTCAAAAGCCATCTGATGTCCCCTGTATACATTTATTAAAGCATTATGTCATATAACAGTAACAATATAATAGAATATAAAACCCTTGAATAAGGACTATTGACTCCCACACTTAGGGCTACACCAAACTTGTGATAGAGGATGATTCTCTACTCGTTATAAACATGATCCACAATTTACATGGCACATAGGTAAACAATTTTTTTTTGTAGTTGGTGACTTGAAATTCTACTCATACGAGTAGCATCACTCCTTCCTTCCATTCTAGTAATCATCCTATTCACCTTAGAAGAACTGGAAATAAAATTGTAGATAAGTTGGCCAATTCGAGATGCATCTCATCACGCTTGCAAATCTCCTCATCATGGAAATTCTTTAAAGAATCTCCCCTCAAACAAGAATGTTGGACCATAGATAAGTAGGACAAATCTCCCTAACCAATCTCTTGTTATCTATTCCTTCGTGCTCTCTTTGTGTGTATCTCTCAATCTGCCTATGTGGTCCAGTTTTTAGTTTTTAGTTTTTATATCAAGAAGTATGAATTGTCTTCTATTCTTTTGAAAAGGTTGATATTTTGGACCAGCCCAAAATTCCATCACTTAATATGTACTTCGTGTTCTCAGGCAATACAAAACATTAACTCATGAGGAGGGGTTGAGAATAGAAGCCACTTTTGGGGCAATTCAACTATCTTAAGAGACATCCAAGCTTCACACAACCTCATCCAATCCTAGTAATAACATCTCATTAGTATGTGCATCATTCTTCCATCCAATAGAAAAACTAACCCCACCTAGGCTCAACCTAATTATGAAATTAATGTTAATAATAATCTAATCCAATTTTAAATCATACTTCAACAAAAATACTAAACTAATATGTAAAACACTTATGTATATAACCAACTATTTCACACTCTTTTGAAAAAAAAACAATTCTTTGAACTCACACTATTTCTCAGGATATCCAGCAGACTTACCCACCATAGGCTGACCGCTCGAAATTGGATATTTCTAAGTCATGAAAAAGAGCCGTGCTCCATTCTGTAATTTTATTGGAGTCATATTGGCCTCTCTTTTGACAAGCTTGCGACTCAAATGTTTTCTCCTCTTCCGGCATGCGTAGGTCTTCACAATACTGTATTCCACTTTTAACAGTAGTCCACCGGAACGTGTGGAGGACAAGAGTATGAATTACATCGCAGTGAAGTTCCGAAGGCCTTATGTCATAGAAAATCAGAATAATTGGTGCCCCCGACTTCAACATGATCTGGAGCTCATTTAAACAACAACTTGACTTGGCATAATCTTTAGAAAAGATTGCTATGTTCACGGAGGCTGTTTCGACAGTGTCGATTGACAGTCCATGGGAAATTATGGTGCGGGAGAGATGACTGGCAAACTTCTTTCCCACATCAGGCCAATGATGATTTATGAATAAAATTTGGTTATCGTTTTCACCGTATTTGGTAGCATAATGAACGTATGAGGAAGATGCAGAAGGGATGGTAATGCCCCAAAACTGTTGTGCGAAGATACACACAAAAATGAAAACGGCTGTAAGAACCTCCATACTTTCCCCTATGTCCTTGTCTGGAAGATCTCACCTTGGCTCACTAAGATGGGATGGATGGAAGGAAGAAGTATCTGCCCAAACACCTGTTACCCGGGACGGGAAGACATATTTGGCCTCGGAGTTGGGCTTATATACGTGATTATACCGTGCAACCTCTTTATGATATTGGATTGTTGAGAAGGAAGGTTTAAGTTATAGAAGATCTAATCTTTTAAGCAAGAAGATCCGAGAAGATTCGGGATCGGGCTAAAGGCAGTTATCGAATGATCGGAAGGCTTACTACTTCAAGTTACTTACTACTGAGAATGGGAGCCTAGTGGAAACATGATATTACCTGACCTGATTACTTCGAGATAAGCCTACCTGTATGAATTTTGTGGCCTGCCTCCCTTATGCGTGGAAGTGTATCCACCTGCTTGATCCACCTGCCTGTTAAAATTATAATTCCAACTGCAGTGTTTGTCGTGCAGCAGAAAACTGCCATTGGAGTTCCCCACTATTTCCGTTTTCTTCATTTGCGATGCGATTTGATCGCTATTGCACTTTAATCCATTGCACCTTATGTATTATGTTTGTGATTTCGCGATGCGATCCTATCGCAAATCACAAATCGTGTCCTCACCCTATTGTCTCCGTTACAACCTGTGTTTTCTGCGAATTGCGATTCTGCGATGCGATCACAAATCGCAACCCCCATATGTGTTTTGTTTCCGCTCTTTTGTCTTCCGCCGATGCGATGTTGCGATGCGACTTGTTAGCTATCGCATATCGCACCTTCGCCAAGTTAATCTCCACTGTCCATTTTTAATCCAATGATCATTATTTATTCCTGCCTTGAACACACCTCCGCCATACTGTCTTTACGCCCTTTACCTGTTTTGTGTTCCCAAAGGAGGAAGAAGGCCAGATCCAGCCTTTGCACCATTACTTCTCAACAACCACATTTAACATGAAAGCATGGCCGAGAAGGAAAGGACCAGCCTCGAGCGGCTCAATGCATTTATCAGTTATGGAGTTCCACTCCACCTGCTCGAGAAGTACAATAGAATATCAGAAAATATCAGTTTTTTTTCATCAAGAGCAACAGATTGCAGCAGAGACTCCATCAGAGAGTTAAAGCGGTTGGTGGATAGTTATGACCCCTCCTCGCATAGCTTAATAATGTAGAAAATGTAATGCACAAAAGGTGTAGACACAGCAGTGTAGAATGTAGTTATTTTTTTTGTAACGCACAGCAGTGCTGAGATTGTGTAATTCTCTAAGACAGTGAAATTGTTTTTTTTTGGAACTGAAGCGTTCCTGTTTGTAATCCCTCTGTGAGAGGAAGACTTGTTGTAACAGCAGTTTCTTTTAATTATGAATACAAGTTTCTCTGTGCGAGTGAAAAACACTGTTCTCAGAAAACAATTTTTTGCTTCCCTGTGTTAAGATTTTGTGTTTAAAAACAAAGTATTTTTCTCTGTTCTTTTGTTTTGGAATTAAACAGAAAATTCCCAACATGGTATTAGAGCTTCTCCAGGCTCTTTGAAGGTGTCAAAGAAGCTGAAGGAAGGTTCTTTTTGTTGCAGAAGCTTCTCCAACAGAGTGAAGACTCAGTCAAGAAAGATTCAAAGGTATTTCTCAAGCCAGTTATTTAAATACTTGACTGTATTTTGAAGCATAGTTTAGAGTGCAAGAATGGCTGGAGCCAGCACTAGCATGGGTATATTTAATACTTAGCTCCCACAATTTAATGGGAAAAACTATGACTATTGGGCAATAACCATAAAAGCTTTGTTTGATTCCCAAGACTTATGGGAATTTGTTGAAGATGGCTTTGAAGAACCAGCAGATGAAAATGAGTTTAATAGATTAACTCAGGCAGAGAAAGATCTGTTGAAGAGAAATAAGAAGAAGGAATCTAAAGCTCTCTACTTATTGTATCAAGCAGTTCATGAGAGTGTGTTTACAAGGATAGTAGCAGCCAAGACATCCAAAGAAGCATGGAAAACTCTCAAGATAGCCTATCAAGGCATGGAGAAAGTGAAGACAGCAAAACTACAGTTGTTGAGGAGAGATTTTGAGAATCTCTGCATGAAGGAGTCAGATAATATTGACTCATTCTTCACACATGTGATTGGTTTGGTCACACAGATAAGGTCTCATGGAGAAACTCTCGAAGAAAGGAGGATTGTGGAGAAACTATTGAGGATCCTACCCTCAAAGTTCGATGTGATTGTCACCACCATAGAAGAGACAAAGGATCTCTCAAACTTCTCAGTTGATGAACTACATGCATCACTGATAACACATGAGCAGAGGTTAAGTAGAAGTGAAAACTCATCTCTGGAACATGCCCTCAAAACCAAGATATCCTTTGGAAGTGGAAGAGGTCAAAGCAGAGGAAACAAGAAAGGAAGAGGGAGAAGCCAAAACAGAGGTGGAAGAAACAGTCCAGAAAATGCTCAAGGAAGAGGCAGCAATCCAAATGAGAACCAAGGCCAAGGCTGCAGCCAACAAAGTCAACAACATCATGCTCAAGGACAAAGGTATGTCAAATCCAATGTCCAATGTCACTATTGTAAAAAAAATGGGCATTATGCAAATGAATATAGGAAGAAGCAGCATGATATGAATAATAGATCTAGTGCAAATTTCACTAGAGAAAATATCAGCCAAGATAATGTGTTGTTTGCATATAATATGGCCGAAACAAGGAGTGATGATGTATGGTTTCTAGACTCCGGTTGCAGTAACCATATGACAGGTAACATAGCCCTGTTTTCTAAGTTAGATCAGAGTGTAAAGTCACAAGTCACACTCGGGACTGATAGTAAAGTTTCTGTTATGGGAAAAGGAGAAGTAAAAGTCTTAACAAAGAAAGGTGAAAAGAAAACCATAGCAGATGTCTATTATGTTCCTGGAATAAGATGTAACCTCTTGAGTATTGGACAGCTTACTCAAAAGGGGTACAATGTATTCTTTGTAAATGATGTATGCACCATCATGGATAGAGCACCCAGCAAACGATGTATTGCTGAAGTAAAGATGACAAGGAACAGGATGTTCCCTCTCAGAATGAAGGCAGATTTGAAAGATGGAGTAGAAATACCAGTAGTTACACAAGAGGCTTTCCAAAGCGAACCAAAAGATGAAAATTGGTTGTGGCACTTGAGATTTGGACATCTCAACTTTGGAGGTCTCAACTTGTTGTATAGAAAAGGAATGGTAAGAGGATTACTATTGATAGAGAAACCAGACAGCCTTTGTGAAGGTTGTATTTTGAGGAAACAACACAGAGAAATTTTTCCATCTGGGAAAAGCATAAGGGCAAAAGCACCCTTAGAGATTGTCCACTCAGATTTATGTGGACCGATGCAAACTCCATCATTTGCAGGCAGCCAATACTTTCTAACATTCATTGATGATTTTACTAGAAAAACTTGGGTCTATTCCCTAAAAAACAAAAGTGAAGTGTTTGAAAAATTTCGTAATTTCAAAGCACTTGTAGAAAAACAAAGCAGGCTGCACATCAAAGTTCTAAGAACTGATAGAGGAGGTGAGTATATCTCCAAAGAATTTCTACGTTTTTGTAGAGAAAATGGAATTCATAAGCAGTTTACCACTAGGTACACTCCGCAGCAAAATGGGGTTGCCGAAAGGAAGAATAGGACAATCATGGATATGGCGAGAAGTATGCTAAAAGCAAAACATTTACCAAATGACTATTGGGCTGAAGCTGTACACTGTGCAGCGTATATTTTGAATAGATTCCCTACAAAAGCAGTCATGAACAAAGTGCCGGAAGAAGCATGGAGTTGGAAAAAGCAAGGAGTCACTCACATGAAAGTTTTTGGATGTGTTGCTTATGCACACATTCCAGATCAGCGAAGGTGGCCATTGCGACAGATATGGCATGTGCCATGCTATGCACGAGAATGTCAAAAATAAGATGGCTGTTGTAAGAGAGAGATTAGGCATGCGCTCTTCGCTTTCCACTTCGTCTCCAAGTTGCTTTCTGGCCTTTTCTACTATGGGCACGCAACATCTCGGCCGATGGCTCCTTCATTTGATCTTCGTCTTCCTTGAATTTAGAGGCCACGTCTCTTTTACCCACAGAGATGATTCCCCTGGTTGTAAATTCGAGGACACTGTTGGATTCCTAGAGGCCAATCACCTCTTCACCTTGTTTTCGGTCATTAGTGAAATATAATCAGGTTCTTTCTTTATAATAAAAAATATTGCACTTTCAAATATAAATAAAATAATATATTCTTCCAATTAAATTAAACATTTATCTATTTATCAATATATAAAATATATATGTGTGGAGAGAGAAAGGGAAATACAAGTTTAGTGTATTAGGTTCTTATTTCTCTTTCTCTCATTATATATCTGCCCCAAAAGAAAAATAAAAATCTTATATATCTTATTAAAATCTAATAAAAAAATATTTCAATTTAAAATATAAATAAGACAATTAAATGTTCACACTATATAAAATATATATCTATCTATATAAAAAAACTTGTTAGAAATCATATTTAACGTACATAATATGTATATGCTTATCATATATATATATAAAACAAAGTTTAAGCGGAGAACATTTACTTTGCTCTACACTATGGGACATCAAGGAGGCTCGCTCTTCATTTGGGTGGATTTCCTTTTCAATAGGAAATTAAACACCACGTCATTAGGGAATTAAACACTACTATGGATGACCTCTCCAAGGATGCACTCAACCTCATGATTGAATTTTAGCCTTCCCTCATCCTCGAGATGGAATGGAGCTTGAACACATGGTTTTCCACTTATAAAATAAAAAAGACAGTTTTTTACCATTTGTTTTCCCCGCTATTGTAGGAATATATAGGGTAAGTTCCTCAGATAGAACACCAAAGGACGTCACTCACAAACAGAAGACAAATCAGTACACCAATATTCTTGATGTGGTTAAAACCCTCAAATAAGGAAACAATCCACAGCCTGAGACAACACAACCACTTTAGACAATTTATTAATGTAAAAGAAAGAAAATTTACATAAGCTTCTCTTATGAATGGCCACCTTACAAATGGCCCTCCATGCTCTTTAAATAAACATCATGGACTAATTGGGTGTTAAGCCACGGACAAATGGCCTCGGAGCTGGGCTTATATACCTGATTATACCATGCAACCTCTTTATGATATTGGATTGTTGAGAAGGAAGGTTTAAGTTATAGAAGATCTAATCTTTTAAGCAAGAAGATCCGAGAAGATTCGGTATCGGGCTAAAGGCAGTTATCGGACTATCGGAAGGCTTACTACTTCAAGTTACTTACCACTGAGAATGGGAGCCTAGTGAGAACATGACATTACCTGACCTGATTACTTCGAGATAAGCCTGCCTGTATGAATTTTGTGGCCTGCCTCCCTTATGCGTGGAAGTGTATCCACCTGCTTGATCCACCTGCCTGTTAAAATTATAATTCCAACTGTAGTGTTTGTCGTGCAGCAGAAAATTGCCATTGGAGTTCCCTGCTATTTCCATTTTCTTCATTTGCGATGCGATTTGATCGCTATTTCACTTTAACCCATTGCACCTTATGTATTCTGTTTGTGATTTCGCGATGCGATGCGATCGCAAATCGCAAATCGCAACCCCCATATGTGTTTTGTTTCCGCTCTTTTGTCTTCCGCTGATGCGATGTTGCGATGCGACCTATTAGCTATCGCATATCGCACCTTCGCCAAGTTAATCTCCACTGTCCATTTTTAATCCAATGACCATTATTTATTCCTGCCTTGAACACACCTCCGCCATACTGTCTTTACGCCCTTTACCTGTTTTGTGTTCCCAAAGGAGGAAGAAGGCCAGATCCAGCCTTTGCGCCATTACTTCTCAACAACCACATTTAACATGAAAGCATGGCCGAGAAGGAAAGGACCAGCCTCGAGCAACTCAACGCATTTATCAGTTATGGAGTTCCACTCCACCTGCTCGAGAAGTACAGCAGAATATTAGAAAATATCAGTTTTTGTTCATCAAGAGCAGCAGATTGCAGCAGAGACTCCATCAGAGAGTTAAAGCAGTTGGTGGATAGTTATGACCCCTCCTCGCATAGCTTAATAATGTAGAAAATGTAATGCACAAAAGGTGTAGACACAGCAATGTAGAATGTAGTTATTTTTTTTGTAACGCACAACAGTGCTGAGATTGTGTAATTCTCTAAGACAGTGAAATTGTTTTTTTTTTGGAACTGAAGCATTCCTGTTTGTAATCCCTCTGTGAGAGGAAGACCTGTTGTAACATCAGTTTCTTTTAATTATGAATGCAAGTTTCTCTATGCGAGTGAAAAACATTGTTCTCAGAAAACAATTTTTTGCTTCCCTGTGTTAAGATTTTGTGTTTAAAAACAGAGTATTTTTTTCTCTGTTCTTTTGTTTTGGAATTAAACAGAAATTTCCCAACATGGTATTAGAGCTTCTCCAGGCTCTTTGAAGGTGTCAAAGAAGCTGAAGGAAGGTTCTTTTTGTTGCAGAAGCTTCTCCAACAGAGTGAAGACTCAGTCAAGAAAGATTCAAAGGTATTTCTCAAGCCAGTTATTTAAATACTTGACTGTATTTTGAAGCATAGTTTAGAGTGCAA
Source organism: Pinus tabuliformis (assembly GCA_031772625.1). Classification (NCBI taxonomy): domain Eukaryota; kingdom Viridiplantae; phylum Streptophyta; class Pinopsida; order Pinales; family Pinaceae; genus Pinus; species Pinus tabuliformis. Next base: position 407,206,543 of record CM062806.1, on the reverse strand, counting down.
GAATGGCTGGAGCCAGCACTAGCGTGGGTATATTTAATACTTAGCTCCCACAATTTAATGGGAAAAACTATGACTATTGGGCAATAACCATAAAAGCTTTGTTTGCTTCCCAAGACTTATGGGAATTTGTTGAAGATGGCTTTGAAGAACCAACAGATGAAAATGACTTTAATAGATTAACTCAGGCAGAGAAAGATCTGTTGAAGAGCAATAAGAAGAAGGAATCTAAAGCTCTCTACTTATTGTATCAAGCAGTTCATGAGAGTGTGTTTCCAAGGATAGCAGCAGCCAAGACATCCAAAGAAGCATGGCAAACTCTCAAGATATCCAATCAAGGCATGGTGAAAGTGAAGACAGCAAAACTACAATTGCTGAGGAGAGATTTTGAGAATCTCTGCATGAAGGAGTCAGATAATATTGACTCATTCTTCACACATGTGATTGGTTTGGTCACACAGATAAGGTCTCATGGAGAAACTCTCTAAGAAAGGAGGATTGTGGAGAAACTATTGAGGATCCTACCCTCAAAGTTCGATGTGATTGTCACCACCATAGAAGAGAAAAAGGATCTCTCAAACTTCTTAGTTGATGAACTACATGCATCACTGATAACACATGAGCAGAGGTTAAGTAGAAGTGAAAACTCATCTCTGGAACATGCCCTCAAAACCCAGATATCCTTTGGAAGTGGAAGAGGTCAAAGCAGAGGAAACAAGAAAGGAAGAGGGAGAAGCCAAAACAGAGGTGGAAGAAACAGTCCAGCAAATGCTCAAAGAAGAGGCATCAATCCAAATCAGAACCAAGGCCAAGGCTGCAGCCAACAAAGTCAACAACATCATGCTCAAGGACAAAGGTATGTCAAATCCAATGTCCAATGTCACTATTGTAAAAAAAATGGGCATTATACAAATGAATGTAGGAAGAAGCAGCATGATATGAATAATAGATCTAGTGCAAATTTCACTAGAGAAAATATCAACCAAGATAATGTGTTGTTTGCATATAATATGGCCGAATCAAGGAGTGATGATGTATGGTTTCTAGACTCCGGTTGCAGTAACCATATGACAGGTAACATAGCCTTGTTTTCTAAGTTAGATCAGAGTGTAAAGTCACAAGTCACACTCGGGACTGATAGTAAAGTTTATGTTATGGGAAAAGGAGAAGTAAAAGTTTGAACAAAGAAAGGTGAAAAGAAAACCATAGCAGATGTCTATTATGTTCCTGGAATAAGATGTAACCTCTTGAGTATTGGACAACTTACTCAAAAGGGGTACAATGTATTCTTTGTAAATGATGTATGCACCATCATGGATAGAGCACCCATCAAACGATGTATTGCTGAAGTAAAGATGACAAGGAACAGGATGTTCCCTCTCAGAATGAAGGCAGATTTGAAAGATGGAGTAGAAATAGCAGCAGTTATACAAGAGGCTTTCCAAAGCGAACCAAAAGATGAAAATTGGTTGTGGCACTTGAGATTTGGACATCTCAACTTTGGAGGTATCAACTTGTTGTATAGAAAAGGAATGGTAAGAGGATTACTATTGATAGAGAAACCAGACAGCCTTTGTGAAGGTTGTATTTTGAGGAACACAGAGAAAGTTTTCCGTCTGGGAAAAGCATAAGGGCAACAGCACCCTTAGAGATTGTCCACTCAGATTTATGTGGACCGATGCAAACTCCATCATTTGCAGGCAACCAATACTTTCTAACATTCATTGATGATTTTACTAGAAAAACTTGGGTCTATTCCCTAAAAAACAAAAGTGAAGTGTTTGAAAATTTTCGTAATTTCAAAGCACTTGTAGAAAAACAAAGCAGGCTGCATATCAAAGTTCTAAGAACTGATAGAGGAGGTGAGTATATCTCCAAATAATTTCTACGTTTTTGTAGAGAAAATGGAATTCATAAGCAGTTTACCAGTAGGTACACTCCGCAGCAAAATGGGGTTGCCGAAAGGAAGAATAGGACAATCATGGATATGGCGAGGAGTATGCTAAAAGCAAAACATTTACCAAATGACTATTGGGTTGAAGCTGTACACTGTGCAGCATATATTTTGAATAGATTCCCTACAAAAGTAGTCATGAACAGAGTGTCGGAAGAAGCATGGAGTGGGAAAAAGCAAGGAGTCACTCACATGAAAGTTTTCGGATGTGTTGCTTATGCACACATTCCAGATTAGCTAAGGAAGAAGTTGGACAACAAAGGGAAGAAATGTATTTTTATAGGATACAGTGAGGAATCCAAAGCTTATAGGTTGTATAACTCATCCACCAAGAAGTTTTTTGCAAGCAGAGATGTTCAGTTCATTGAGGAGGAAGCTTGGGATGGAAGCATAGAGAGAACAGTGAATGTTAAAAACTGTTTGTCTCATGATGAAGATGGTGAGGAGATGGCCGAGATACATCCCCAAACAACAAAACCAACACAAGGACAGCAAGGGACACCCTTGAGGAGAAATGAAAGTGCTTGTACAAGCACACCACAAGGAGGAAATTCAAGTGCTTCTTCAAGCACTTGCACACCAAATGAAAGAGGTAAGAAGTTCAGAAATTTAAATTACATTTATGAACAAGTGGCAGCAAATGAAGGTATGAATTCTTTGTTTGCTTTATATTGTCATGTAATTGATCCTGTTCATTTCGAAGATGCAATTAAAGATATGAAATGGATAGAAGCTATGGATGAGGAGATCAATGCCATAGAAAGAAACAAGACATGGGATTTGGTTGAACTACCAAAAGGGAAAGAAGTCATTGGAGTTAAATGGGTCTACAAGACCAAGAGTAATGCTGAAGGCAAAATAGAAAGACATAAGGCAAGACTGGTTGTTAAAGGATATAAGCAGCAGTATGGGAGAGACTATGAGGAAACTTTTGCACCAGTTGCTAGAATGGAAATAGTGAGAGCAGTGTTGTCCATAGCAGCACAAAACAAGTGGAAAGTTTAACAAATGGACGTGAAGTCAGCATTCCTAAATGGAGTATTAATGGAAGAGGTTTACATTGAACAACCTCCAGGCTATGAAAAGAAATGCCAAGAGCACAAAGTGTGCAGATTGAAGAAAGCTCTTTATGGGCTGAAGCAAGCACCAAGAGCGTGGTACAGTAGGATAGATTCCTATCTACTGGAAAAGGGATTTGAGAAGTGTGAGGGAGAACCCACCCTCTACATCAAAGAAAATGATAGTAAAATACTAATTGTTGTGTTATATGTTGATGATGTTATTTTCACAGGTAATGATGATTGCCTTATTGAAAACTTCAAAGCAGTCATGAAAGAAAAATTTGAAATGACCGACATGGGTTTGCTGAGATACTTCTTAGGAATAGAAGTAGAACAAAATGGAGGTGGTATTTTTATCTCACAAGTGAAATATGCTAATGAAGTGTTGAAACTATTCAATATGCAGGAGAGCAAAGCAGCAATCACTCCCACAGTGATGGGATTAAAACTCAGCATAGAGGACAGCAGCAAGGATTTTGATCCTAGTTTGTACAAGAGCATAGTTGGCAGCCTGATGTATTTGACTGCAACTAGGCCGGATATAATGCATGCTGTTAGTTTAATTTCCAGATTCATGGAGAGGCCAAAAGATGCACATTGGCAGGCAGCAAAAAGGATTTTGAGGTATGTTAAAGGTACTAAAAGGTTTGGCATTTTATATACTACTTCATAATGTTCAAATTTAATTGGATACGCTGATGGTGATTGGGCCGGAAGTGTAGATGATCGAAAGAGCACATCCGGTTATGTTTTTCACATGGGTTCAGGATCCATTTCATAGGCTTCTAAAAAAAAGCCTATTGTAGCATTGTCTACAACAGAGGCATAATATGTGGCAGCTACAGCAGCAGCATGTCAAGCAGTTTGGATGAGAAAAATGTTAAGGAGCTTATGCCAAGAGCAAACAAAAGGAACTGCGATTTTTTGTGACAATATCTCTGCTATTGCATTATCCAAGAATGATGTGTTTCATAAGAGAAGGAAACACATTGACACAAAGTTTCACTACATCAGGGTGTTGGTGAACAATGGAGAAATTGTTTTACAACATTGCAGAACTCAGGAATAGGTTGCTGATATTTTGACCAAACCATTGGGGCAGAAAAGTTTTGAGTTTTTGTGAAAATGTCTGGGTATGACTGATAACCCAGCAGTTGAAATTAAAGGGGAGTGTTGAAATTATAATTCCAACTGCAGTGTTTGCCGTGCAGCAGAAAATTGCCATTGGAGTTCCCCGCTATTTCCATTTTCTTCATTTGCGATGCGATTTGATCGCTATCGCACTTTAACCCGTTGCACCTTATGTATTCTGTTTGCAATTTCGCGATGCAATCCTATCGCAAATCGCGTCCTCGCCCTGTTGTCTCTGTTACGACCTGTGTTTTCTGCCGATTGTGATTCTGCGATGCGATCACAAATCACAAATCGCAACCCCCATATGTGTTTTGTTTCCACTCTTTTGTCTTCCGCCGATGCGATGTTGCGATGCGACCTGTTAGCTATCGCATATCGCACCTTCGCCAAGTTAATCTCCGCCATCCATTTTTAATCCAACGACCATTATTTATTCCCGCCTTGAACACGCCTCCGCCATACTGTCTTTACGCCCTTTACCTATTTTGTGTTCCCAAAGGAGGAAGAACGCCAGATCCAACCTTTGCATCATTACTTCTCAACAACCACATTTAACATGAAAGCATGGCTGAGAAGGAAAGGACTAGCCTCGAGCAGCTCAACGCATTTATCAGTTATGGAGTTCCACTCCACCTGCTCGAGAAGTACAGCAGAATATCAGAAAAGATCAATTTTTTGTTCATCAAGAGCAGCAGATTGCAGCAGAGACTCAATCAAAGAGTTAAAGCGATTGGTGGATAGTTATGACCCCTCCTCACATAGCTTAATAATGTAGAAAATATAATGAACAAAAGGTGTAGACACAGCGGTGTATAATGTAGTTATTTTTTTTGTAACGCACAGCAGTGCTGAGATTGTGTAATTCTCTGAGACAGTGAAATTGTTTTTTTTTTGGAACTGAAGCGTTCCTGTTTGTAATCCATCTATGAGAGGAAGACCTGTTGTAACAACAGTTTCTTTTAATTATGAATGCAAGTTTCTCTGTGCGAGTGAAAAACTCTGTTCTTAGAAAACAATTTTTCGCTTCCCTGTGTTAAGATTTTGTGTTTAAAAACAGAGTATTTTTTTTCTCTGTTCTTTTGTTTTGTAATTAAATAGAAAATTCCCAACACTGCCCTCCTACTAACATTATCCACTCTTTTGGCTTCTTGAGATAATCTAGTTAGGGCTTCTTTAGCTGATCTAGTTAGGGCTTCTACTCCCTTCTTCTGTTGGTTAAGGCTTGCTTATTGAGATGATCTAGCCAGTGAAGACCTTTCCTTCCCCTCCCCCTAAAAAGGCAAAGAATTCCCAAAAGACCTTACTAACTGGGTAAGGCCTTACTAACCGGGGTTAGTGTAAGTCTCTTTCTCTGGGGATAGGCTTGCTTATGAGCGTGCTAGCGTGGCTATCGGGCTTAGGATCGGAAGTGGAAAATGTCTAGGCTCACCGGGCGGTAGGCGGTTATCGGGAGAAAGGCAAGGAATGGTGATCAAAAGAACCGATTTAAGTGCTTGTCGGTTAAGGAAAGGTTCGAGTACTTTCCTGAGTTTGAAATGACTAGCTGGTTGTAACTAGGTTCCGTTCCTGCTCCCGTAGTGAAGTTACCAGCTCCCTCCATGATACACTAACTATGTTGTCTCCTTTTTATCCAATCTGTTGAGGATAATATCTGTCTCCAGTTGCTAGAGATAAAGAGATGGATCCAGAAGGATATTTAGATAGAATAAGGAAGATACCATCGTATTGAATGATCCTGGCCAGTTAATTTCTGTACATATAATGAAAATTACAATTTAGGGATTTGAACCGGCTAGGAAGACTCCTATCCTAGCCTCCTATTTTTACTTTTACTCTTTGGATAAATGAAAAAAGTGCTTAGTCAGTACCGCCATGAACAGAAAACCCTTCTTTCTTATAAGGAATGGATGAATCGATCCATTACCTGTATGATATTTAGACTTCGTCATATAGCCTATTTACCCCAGACCTTATGTTATGATTTCCAGCTACCATGTATGAACTTATGAAGTTATTTATCTCATGTTACCACCGAAAAGCCCCGCTGAGATGAGTCAGTAAGGAATTTGAAACTGCCAGATCTTAGTAGACATGGCTTGATGGAATTATCTAGCTGAGCGGGATTGTCTATTAGCTGAGACCGAGATGTTTGAACTTTAGCTGCTTATATCATCGTTTAACTGTTTGCCCTGGATAGATATTGATTAGAAACAACTGGAACTAATGAGACAGACATAGCTGGATGGAAAAGATGGGTACGGCATTACCCGTTGCTTTACCAACCCACTCACCTGAAGACCTAGATCTGTTCGAACTAGACCACTTGATTATGAATGGATCCCTGTCAGCATTGAGAGATACAGGTTGAAAGAAGATGCCTAGCCAGCCAGACACCGTAGGAGATCCTTTCCTTGAATGTTAGTACCCGCCCCTAGAAACAGACCCCAAGTCACTGGCTCTACATACTACTCCGGTGGCTCGCATCCTAGTTCATCCAACTCTACAACATCCACTCTCCATCAAGGACCATCTGCCCTAGAACTCTTGATGGAAAAATACTAACTCCTTCTCTTCCATAGCTGATCAGTAAGCTGCCAAAAAAACCTATCTAGTCCGCATTTAGGTAAGGAGCCAATCAAACAAAAACATAATGTGTTTCAATCCTGAAAGATACATCAAATTTGCTAGTAAAATCACACTTACACAACTATCATTGCTTCAAATAAGTACACTTGATCTCAAATGTGTTTATTTTTTGACAATTGCACTCATACACTACAATATAAGAATATATATTTCTCTGTGAATGATGTCTCTTATGATATAGTTTGACATATCTTTTGATGCTTCACTTTCCCTTTTTCAATCTTAAGGAGTATCGCTAGAGCACTTAGCCTTCAAAAGACATATTGTTGCTAAAATGAAACTCTCATAATCTCCATTAGCAAATTAGGATAGCCCTCGGTCATCCTCACAAGTGAATAATTCATTTGAAATCAGCCAGAAATAGCTTACTTAGTACTTATTAGATAGAATTTCCTAATTTCAGTTCATCCTAGGTTTCCTTGCAGTATAGGTTTCGGGGACGGATCAGGGTCCCACGTCTTATTAAGCGTGATTATCATTAACACGGAAATATTTTATAAATTAAATAATCATAGACACGATGATCAAAGTAATATAAGTGCTAAAAAAAATCTAAAGTTTGAATCTCTAGGCTATATTGGGTTTCGGATATATATTCTTAATCACATTCAATACCATAGTTTATCGATACCTTATATTTATATAAATATACGAAAATATTTTTAATCACATTCAATACCATGGCTTATCAATACTTCATTTTGAGAAAGTCATAAATCATTTGAGAGTCAAAATATTTTATATATAAATTTAGTTTTGTAATGTTCCTCTTTACTGAAATTGAAAAGCAAAAAGAACATAAGTACATTTGAAATAAATTTCAAGGCGTCTATTCCTTATACTCCTAAAAATATTCCATAAGGTTATATTTAGATTTGTTGGATAATAAGAGGGATCAAATTTGTTAATGTGTACATTTTTTAATACAGCACATGGAATTAAATGATAAATAAATTAACACCATTAAAGGAATTTGATTTTTCTTTATACTTAATTCATGATTAAAATGGATGAAAGCTCGTAATATATTAATATATATTGATGAGTTGTTTTGTTGTAATATTTTTTTAATTTTTTTAATTTAAACCAATTCATAAAATTTAAAATTAATTAATTATAATTATTAGAAATTCAAGATATAATAATTATAAAATTTTTAGAATCTACACTTCCTCCACCGCAAGAGTTTATCAAGTTCAACCTTGATGGAGCATTGAAAGGTAAACAATGGGGTGCAATCTTCGAAGGTGTGTTGAGAGACCATATTGGCACAATCATCTTCCTCTTATTCGAAAATATGGGTTACAATAGTAACAATGCTACCAAGCTTCAAACCTTAGAGGAATGTCCCCAAATCGCTTTATCTCAAGGCTTCTCAAAGCTCCCAGTGGAAGGAGATTCTCAATTGCTAATAAATATGCTTTCTTAAATCCTCAATGACATGGTCTCCAACAAATTCTCTCGTAGTTGACACCTAGAAGGCTATGCATATTTCCTCCTCCCCACATCTAATTCTCGAGGTAATCCCTTATATTCATTTCTTAAGAAAAAATATTGCCAATCATCTAGCCAACAAAGGATGCCAACATCAACCGACTATCCTTAACTTGCATTAACACCCATTCCCAAATTCCCCCCTAAAATAGGAATTCTTAGATTTACCTCAGAAGGAACTCTCTTCTTCAAATGGGGTGCTCAACAGGAGACAAGTGGGGGAGCGCATTTTTGTCGACCCTTCATGCATTTATGGGACAACAAATGGCAATAAGCCCCCACACATGTATTAATATTCCCCTCCTCCATCACAAAGTAAATCATGCGTATTAATCATATCTAAAAGTCGTTTCACAAATTCAGTTCAAATGGAGATTAGGCATATCTATGGCTTGTGCTCCTAGAGATTTATGGATGGTTGATGGCCTCGACCTAGCTACCTAATTGATGATTCTATCTCAATTCATGCAAAGGACTTATTTTAACTTGTTTAGTGGGTTTTGTTTACATGAGGGAAGCAACTGTACACTCATCCATGGCACACTAAAGATGGCATTATTGCAACTTGTGGAGTTGTTCAGCTTCATTTGTTGTCTCCTTTCATAGGGGAATTCTTGAACTTCCTATTTATGCTCAACATTCTTGATTTTTTCTCTCCCTTGTCATCCTAATCTTTCGTCATCACTCTCAAAGGCTTTTACTTTTGTTAGGAATCTGCTCCATTAGTTGAGGTACTTTACACTCTCTTTCTTTCTCCTCTCTTATTCCTCAATTTCTTTAATATGTATTTATGGACTCTTTTACCTACCCCTATAGCTCTCTCCATTCTCGGGATGCTCATTCAAGTTGATCCCTTCAACTCCCCTCCTCTAAACAATGTCAAGATGGACTTGATCCTCCCCTCTCTCCTTTTATGCTTCTACCATGTCTCAGTTATAGCCTACAATATATTCTTCCCTTATTTCCTTCCATGCCTCACCAATGAGTGCAGGTTCGATGAGGAACTACATATAAACATGCCCAAGAGAGTTTGTGTGCCCAAGTGAGTGTTGATAGATCTACTCAACCTTACTAGGAGCATACACCTCATCAGGCCTAGGTGGAAATTTAACAATTCAAACATGAGATCGCATGGGAGCACTATTACCTCACTAACTCAAAGATTCTTGCTGACATTAACGAGTGGGTACCTGGCATAGGTCATACCCATGGTAGATATAGCTAGTATATGTATACAATTGATATATATTAGCATCTCAAGATCCTATTCAGAAGAGTTCTATTGGATAAGAATAAGGACAAGGAATAAATTTATTGGTGCTTAATCAAATAAAATGACCATGCAGTGCCTAGACCAAGGCCTAAGCCACGTGAAATTTCACCTAGGCAGCCCACATGACTCTAGCAACTTTACAACCTATTGCGATTAACGCCACTAACTTCAATAAGTCCCAATGATAGTTTCCTTTGAGTACTCTTTTTCAATTTAGTGCTTCGATATTTTTGACAAGTTCATTTTTTATATAGTATGATGAACATGAGTAAGTTGTTTATATAAATTATTATTAAATTTGAATTATGTCTTTGGCCTAATTTCTCTAATAACAATTTAGATGAATATTTTCTTGTTTTGTCATATTTTTTAAAATTTGAATAACAATATTTACTTTAGATGAGGATAAAAACAATTATTGTCCTAAAGATGAATGGCATTAACTTATGATGTGATTAATTCAAAAGACATTATCAAAAATATTTACTTTACCAAAAAAATAAAATTTTATAACACTACAGAAAAAAAAAAAAAAATCTTAAAATTTATTAAATCTTAATTAAAACACTTCTTAAATTAATTAAATCATATGATTAAATAGTGAAATCTACAAAAATTAATGTTTTTTTTAAAAGATTACGAAGAAGATAGAATAATATGATGAATGAAAGAATTGTAATAATAACTAATTTTTACCTAGTTATAGGGACAAAGGGAGGAAGACCAACCTAGTAATTAAATACTTATGTGTGAATTTTTACGCCGTAAGGCGTTCCCTCTGAGATCGACTATCCTAAATGCCTCCGTGTCATAACCTGTACCCTTAGATATTTTGTTAGACGATTGAGTTAATATGATCCATCGATTTGAATTGCATGGTGGCCGCTGGCTTTCCCAACTGTACAAACTACTATCGCAGGTGAGTCAAACGTGTTTAATTGCCCGTGCGTTTCGCTTTGGATAGCTAATCGGTTGCAACTGCTCAAGGGTGTCGGTTCAAGCTCAAGGCCGACCATTATGAAACAATGAAAACCACCTGCAAGAGCAAGAGCAAGAGCGGTGTCTTCAACGGGAGCTTTTGACATTGGAAGTTTTATTCCTTATTTGGACTGGACTGGCTTGATTTGCAAGGTATCCTTGGACGGATGAAGGAGGCCAAAAAAATATTCGGTTCACTCGCTGAGAAATTCATACATAACCATATGTAGCATCGCAAGGACTCATCCTCGGATGGCTAGCCAGGGGTTGAAGCAGAACATTGTAAAAGCTTCGTTGATGTGCTGTTTCAGATCCAGAATGAGCAACAGGACGCCCACATCATGCGAGAAACCATCAAGGCAGTTATGTTTGTAAGCCTCTCGACCACCATTCCCTCTTTCAGTTTTCTAATTCATAATACTCAGTCACTCCACGCCTTCTACTAACATGAGAAATGAATATTCCCTCTTATATTTTTTATATATTTGCATAACTAACACATTTATATATATATAATCCGAATCGTGTCGATCTTCTCTCAGATCGTGCTAATCGTGAACACGTAATGGATCATGGCACTGTATCGGTGTCTCTCCACTTAGCTGCTTGAAGTGGAAGCGACCATGGCGTTGTATCGGTGTCTCTCCACTTAGGCAGCTGGCCATTCAAGAGCAACGTCTGTAAGAGCGACTCGGCCTGCATGACAGTGTGCAACAAGTTATCCTTCTCAGGCAAGGTGTCGTGGATGACCTCAAGGTCGGCCTGAGGTGGCTCTGGTGAGTGTTGTGACATGACAATGGAAGGAGGAGAGGCGAGGAGATGGGTTTCGACCTGCTGCTTCAACGTTTATCTTGTATCATTTGTATCCAACGTTTTTTTATAGGATTTGACAAATAGGCTTGACAAGCTACTGGGTGACAGGTAGGTGATTGAGAGCTGAGAGCGGCGCCGAGCGACTACAATGATTGGGTAGCGGGAGCTACAACAACTACAAATCGCACTAAGTTGTCCGTGTAAATATTTTTAAAGTTCTAATGAGAGCAGAACTAGTTGACGGTTCCACAAGCCGTCTCTAGAATCGCATAACGGGAGTAAGCACAACTACAACTTCTACTAAGCTAAACGTGTATGTGTTTACTCAATCTATATGAGTGCAGATCCAGTTTTACGTTTATACAGGCCATACATATGTGGTGAGATAGCATAGCTCACAACTTTCGGGATAGAAGGCTCAGGATGATGAATTCTCTGTGGTAGATGCTTGATTCTTAGTCTAGACACATATTTGTCTCTACATTGGTGTCGAATTTATTTCGGCCGACTTTCATTCAAGTTTTCTAAGTTTTGAAAGCTAAGGAAAGATAGTTACGTTTCTTGGTAGGGCTGGTGTAGATTGTTTTTAGTAATAGTCTAGGTGGATTATTTTTTCCTGGATTTTGTGCGGGGCCCCTCCTGGGTTTTTCTTTGGTCATTGTACATGTGCTTCCGGGTAGATGTCACGTGTCCACCGGACAGCTGGATGACATGCAGGGTATTCTGATGTTGTCTGTCATCCAGGATATTCTGATGTTGTCTCCGGAAACCCTGATTGAAATGACTATCCAAGCAGAAAGAGAGCCTCGTTCACGCGTTTCTCTTCAGTAGGGTTCCTATCCATCTGGTCTTGGCAGTGGTTTTTTGAGTGCTTCAGTGTGATGAGTTGAAGGTGGCCGCTGGAAATCGAAACAAGAAGTCGAACATAAAACCCATTAATCTGCTTTTAGTTGTTCGCCCACTTCTTCTTGGGGCAGAGTCTTTCTCGGGGAGTGTGGAGTGGTTGAGACAACATGCTTTGATGGGGTGCTGGCTACATCCTGCAGATGTCTCGTGATCAAATGAAGTCAGGTTTAAGCTTATTGGTTTCCATTGTCCAATCCCTAAGTACAGGACGAAGGTTAGTGTCCTCTTCAACGGCTGGATATGTTTCCAGTTTCTGTGCCCAAAGGACATATCCAGTTTCTGTGCCCAAAGGACTCTAAAATAATTATAAAGGAACCGTGGATTAAGGGTCGGGGGCAGGCCTGGAATTTCAAATTCTTTTTGCCTGTCAAATTAAAATTTGACGACGTTTTTGTTTTTTTTTTACCTTTCATTTTACGTTTTAACTAGATATGTGAGTGTCACGCAAAACTCTATTTTAATAATTTTTGTAAATTTATTCTGGAGGCGGATAATGACTGTTATTTATAATGATTCTTGTTAGATTGAAATTGCAGATTTGTACTCTATCTGGCCTGCATACTGAGCTTCCCTGTTTGTTCTGATGGGCCGTGATCTAGTTGTAGACCTGCAGGATTTTAAACTAGGCTGTGGTCTACTAACAGATCTGTGAATGTTTAACACAACTCCTGGGCTGTGGTCTAGCACTAGATCAGGGAAATTGTAACACAATTAATGGTTAGGAATGATAAGCAGTATATCAGCTCATTCCTGTCAAAGGGAGCAGGATGACTAGCCCACAAAATGCATCATTTTTCATGAGGCCTTGCTGCAACTGGACAAGTCAAATTCAGTGCAAAAAGCTTGAAAGGTGATTGATATAGGCTGTAGAAGCCCAACACACCTGAAAGGAGTTAAATTAGGTGTTATAGATTGATGTAGAAGGCATTAAAAACTCAGCAGTAGGTAATCTCAACAATGAATTTCACCATCCCAGTTATGAAAAATCCAGTTGTATTCCAAAAAAATTGAAAACAAGAAACAGGGGAGAAAGTGCATTCCGTTAGCTTTATCACTGCTTTCATTGGATTTTGCACTGTATCATGTTCAGAATTGGGTTTTTTTTCAGGAAAAAAACACTGAGCTTTAACTGTCATATCATCTCCTCTCATTCCGACTTGCAATATTTTAGGGAACCAAGAAACGCTTGAAAACATTTTTTTTAAAAGAAAAAAGTCTCATCCAAAATCATCTGAGTGTGGAATCAACGTAATGTATTTATAGCTCAATTAATATAGGCACTTCAATGCTGTAATGCATTTATAGCTCAATTAATATAGGCACTTCAACGCTGTTATAGCTCGTCAACATCCAGAACACCTGTTTCTATGCTGTTGAATGTAAATTATGTGGTAGATCACTAATCCAGTTGCCCATAGTCAAGTGCTGTCAGAAATCACAATCAGTAGAGGTTAAACCTTAGTGCAATTTTTATTTTGTTTAATGCGATTTTACTGTTTACTGCACCTCATATTGACTTGGAGAGTCTGCTACACAGTCACATTAAGGTGCATAAAATTTGACTAATTAAAACAATTTCCAAAAATTATATCCCTGAAAGCTGACACCTAAGTGGCTGGTTTCTCCTAAAGTTCCTGAACTGGTAAACGAGCTTTAACTACCATGGAAAACGCTACTACTAAATTATATAGGTAGGTTCCTTCTTAATAACATATAATGCTAAAATTGGGTTCAGGAAATGAGCTTAACTATGATGGAAAACTGTTGAAAATATAATTTCAACTGCGATCGCCGATATCGCATCGGCAAAGTCGAAGTGAAGGGCGGATATCGCATCGGCAAAGTCGAAGTGAAGAAATCATAAAGAAGCTTTTGTGCTTCCGACGAGCGATCGCCGATATCGCATATCGGCAAATCGGCATATCGGCGGGTTGGAGCATCGGAGGCAGGCAGCAGCAGCGATATGAAATATCGCCGATATCGCATCGGCGAAGTCGCAGCGGAGGACTTACAAGTGGTTTTGTTTTTGTGCGATGAGCGATCGCCGATATCGCTATCGGCACATCGCTATCGGCAATGTCATAGGGTCGGGGTCTTTAACATGAGAAAAGTTGCGATGCAATGAAGCGGACCCGATGGCTTCCCAAAACCAAATTGTATAAGGTTTGTCTTTTCCGTTGACCGCCGTGGAGGAAACGCTGAGGCTTTTAATGCTGTTCGTATTGTTTGGTTAAATGGTTATGGGCATACGTCCCATTTATATTTTTATATATGCATTTACGTAAGTTTAGGTGTAGGCCATTTAATATGGTTATGGGCCACGTTAGTTTTTTTTATTATGTTTTCATATATGACTATGAGTGGAGTAGTTTCAGTGCAGAGTGGCTGCAGGAGCATATAGTGTTGTGCGCGTTTCTTTTGGGTGAGGCGTATTGTGCCTGCGCACAATTTTTTTTGTAATTGTATTATGTTGTGGCTGCGCTTGGTGGAGAAAATTTTTGTTAACGCACAGCAGTGCGAGATATGAAAGAGGTGATGTAATTGTTTTTGACCCCCATTGTAAAACAGAAGATTATGTAATTTTCACAGCAGTGGAGTATGTAATTTTTGTGGTAAATGTTGAACGCACAGCAGTGCGGAAAATGGAACAGGGGAGGCATGTAATGTTTGTTTGTCATTGTAAAACATAGGAGCAGCAAGAAATTGTTTTGAAATATCCACAGCAGTGGAAAATCTGTGAGAGCAGCAGAGTTTTATTTTTGAATCCCTCTTTGCACAGAGGATGAAGTTTGTATCAGTCTTTTGTTTAAAATCAATAGAAGTTTTTTTTACTGTGTAATGGACTGTGTTCTGAGTTAATTTTTTATTAAAGAGGTTCTCTGCAAATGATCCGGGACAAAGGAAACAGAGCATTGGCTCTGTGGTGTTAAGTTTGTTTGGTTTTGGTATTTTTCTCCATCGAAAAATACCCAACAAAAACAATGCAATTAAATTGTATAGGTGGGTTCCTTCTTAATCATAAAATTTTCAGATCCACCTAATGCTAAAACTGGATACAGAAATTCTTTTTAATTTCTTCGACGGATACAAGAATCTGGATTAATAAAGGTATACGCTTATGAAGAGTCACAGTGCACTGTTCAGCAGAGCCTCTGTCCTTAAACTGTCAAACAATCTTAAACTATCAAATCCACCATAATGACATGGGTGGCTGGCCGAGTGCCGCTGCTCAGAAATGAAGAAAATTACCAAAGTATCCAGTGCAGAGAGATCATACTTGTTAAATACTACACCATCACAACAGCAAAGGCAAAAACAGCCCTTGCAGGTCCACCAAAAGTTCCCCTGACGAAATCTAAACTGCGAGCACTGTTGTGTGATATAGAAAGGATTAATTAATTATGAACAGGGCGAATTCCCTCCAGACACCAGACCATAACAACCTTCAAGTGAGGAAGAAAAACAATGGCAGAGAAAGTACTCAATATCCGGATGCATGTGAGCGCCGTTGAGTGGTCCAGAAATGGATAGTAAAAATACAGCATGAAATATAGATGCATATAACAGTAAGCACCAGAATATGGACAATCTCAGACCACAAAAACCACTCACAGAATTTAAGGAACATTTCCAAAACAAGGCATAAAAACAGTATAGTTGTTAAACAATCGGCAAAACAATTGCTTCCTAGACAAATAAGCAACAACCTTCAAGGGACCTGTGACATTCGAACATACCACTACCGATAAAAAAAGCCAGTAAATAATTGACATACCTGCAGATAGTGACCGGTAGCAGCTTCTGGGTCGCGTCCAAACAGTAACTATATCGAAACAGCTCATCTAAAATAATAACAACACAGTAAGGAGCATCCACAGACCAGTATAATATAGTGTGGGGAAGTTCAAAAACAAACACAAAAATACCATCTGCTGGAAGACATATACCAGTATGGCCGCGGCCCGCAAGTTACAACCCAAACGCAAACCAAGCGATGAAAGTAATGAAAAATTAATAACTTTTTCGAATTTGAGAACACTGTAGATAAGATTAACTCTCACGGCACAACGAAATTAAAGGAATTTCTCACAACGTACCCTTGACTTGACAAGAAATGCAGAATTTTACAGTGATGAAACCTGAGGCACTTAATTTCAGTAAACGTGGCCGAATCGAGGATAAAAGCTGAACGGCGAAAAGAAAAAACAATTGATTTGGAGAACACATCGTATACTCCAGGCTGGTATGCACACAAGGAATTAATTAAGCCATAGGCCGGTATGACTCAACCTAGTACTCACTGACAGTAGTCACAGACTTCAAGAGATAGGCTCAGAGTCATAATACTTATTACAGATATTATAGATTTTTACGTTTTTTTAATGAAATTAAACGTCAAAACGACGGGTTGGGAAGGTATACCACGCGTCTAACCTGACGTGAAAGATTTTCTCCATGCCGTCAAATACGTTCTAAAATCAAAAATACGTCCTGTGGGACGTCAAATTCCAGGCCTGGTCGGGGGTTCTTAATCTGCAGAGACGGAAAGCGGGTTTTGATCCCTTTACGGAGTTGCCTCGAAGGAATTTAGTCTAGGCTATGTTGCCTGGACTTCCTGCCTCGACTTCCCACGGAACTGTGGAACATCTCGATGGTTAAATACATAGCTAATCGTATCATCTCTTGCTAGTATTGGGACTAGGGGAGTTTTGGACAACTAGATAAAATAATGGCTTGGGTAAATGTTTTGCGGCAAATCGTTGAAACAACAGATGGAAAAGGTCAAGCAACCAGTGCCGGCAATTATGCGACAGAGCAAAGACGGGAAACTATGCTATAACATTCTCAATCATATTCAGATGTAACATTCTCAATCAAATATGTATGAATTGAACCAATTTGTGAGCCAATTTAAATTGATGTTGTTAGATTTAGCAATCTAGATATGTACGATTAGTTGAAGATATGCAATGTTGCCAACATGTCTCTGTTTATTGAGGTAGAATGGTCAAGCAAGCAAAGCTGAAGGAGAAAGAGGCAATTAAGAAGAAAGAAAGAAATGAACAGAAGAGATGGAACAGAAATGGCTGGAACAGGAACTGAAAAGGGAGAAGATGAAACAGGTTAGTTGAATTCTTATAAAAGAATGCAAGCTTTAAAAGATAATGTTTGGAGCTTTTACTAACATTTCTTATTGCAATTTTAAGAAAAGGAACAAGCTCGTGCTCAGAAGGAAGCTATTATTCAAGTAAGATTTTCAGGCCACACTGCTTTCTTTGATTGCATTTCAAAATAGATTTGCATCATTTTTAATCCAAATTCTCATGTAAATATGAAAGTGGGAAATTGGCAATGTTGATTTGCTCTGTGAGATTATCAAAATTATGAGGACATGTTACCCCTATATTGAATTTATCATGTTATTTATTTATTTGATTTCACCAACATGTTTCCCAATTTTTTCAGTCTTCTATTTCTGTAGTATATGTGGAATATTGTCTTACATTATTACAGTCAAACTCAAATTCAATCAGGAAACCTCTTTTTCCCAACCATTATACAAGTCTGATAGGAAACACATCTACTCTGCATTCCATGAGGGCACCATATATAGTTGATAACATCGTTGGTTGTCTTGAATTAGGAGAAAGAAAAGAAACGGCAACAAGAAGAGGTAGGAAAAAAACAGAAACAACGTTAAAAGGGAAGAAGCTGAGATGAAAAAACAACTTGCAATACAAAATAGGCGGCACTCAATTGAATAACTTTGATTTTTTGGTGCACACAGGTCCCACCTGGAAGCTTGGCACAATATTAATTGGAGATTTTCTCCACAAGGACATCTAAGTTGGGGTATCCGACATAAACCCAAAGTTGCATTGTTCAATGAACTTCGTTTGATGGGGGCATCTGCTGAAGCTGTTGCATTGGCAAAAGTGCAATCCTCTACAAGCAAAAAACAGACTTACGGTGATGTTGAAGATCATGAGTTCATGGCAAAGAACCTTGCGAATGACTGGGAAGAATTTTTAAGTGATAGTTTGCCCGGCAATAATGGAAATACCACTGCACAAAGAGAAACTAGGCTCCATAATAAGAGAAGAAAGCTTTTGCAGTTTGATCACAGCTACAAACCTGATTATTATGGAACCTTCTCCAAGAAAAGGAGAAGATACTTTGCATAGTCTGAAGGCTGTTAATTATTAAAGAAAGATATAGTGTTGTTAACCTTGATGGACTACGATGAAAAATATATGTATCACCTTGAAGCTTAGGATTCCTAATCCTACACTACATGAGAGGGAAAGTTTTTGGTTTTGACTGTCTGGCTTTAATGCAGTGATAGCTGTTTATTGATGTATAATGGTTAAGCAAACAAAGCTGAAGGAGAAAGAGGCAATTAAGAAGAAAGAAAGAAATGAACAGGAGATGGAACAGAAATGGCTAGAACAGGAACTGAAAAGGGAGAAGATGAAACAGGTTAGTTGAATTCTTATAAAAGAATGCAAGCTTTAAAAGATAGTGTTTGGAGCTTTTACTAGCATTTCTCACTGCGATTTTAGGAAAAGGAACAAGCTCGTGCTCAGAAGGAAGCTATTATTCAAGTAAGATTTTCAGGCCACACTGCTTTCTTTGATTGCTTGTTGAAATGGATTTGTATCATTTTAAATCCAGATGCTCATGCAAATATGAAAGTGGGAAATTGGCAATGATGATTTGCTCTGTGAGATTATCAAAATTATGAGGACATGTTACCCCTATATTGAATTTATCATGTTTATTTATTTGATTTCACCAACATGTTTCCCAATTTTTTCAGTCTTCTATTTCTGTAGTATATTTGGAATATTGTCTTACATTATTACAGTTAAACTCAAATTCAATCAGGAAACCTCTTTTTCCCAACCAGCATGAGAAAAGAAAAGCTAAGATTTATACAAGTCCGATAGGAATCACATCTACTCTACGTTCCATGAGGGCACCATATATAGTTGATAACATCGTTGGTTGCCTTGAACCAGGAGAAAGAAAAGAAACGACAACAAGAAGAGGTAGAAAAAAAACAGAAACAACGCGAAAAAGGAAGAAGCTGAGATGGAAAACAACTTGCAATACAAAAACAGGCGGCACTCAATTGAATAAATTTGATTTCTTGGTGCACACAGGTCCCACCTGGAAGCTTGGCACAATATTAATTGGAGATTTTCTCCACAAAGACATCTAAGTTGGGGTATCCGACATAAACCCAAAGTTGCATTGTTCAATGAATTTCGTTTGATGGGGGCATCTACTGAAGCTATTGCAATGGAAAAAGTGCAATCCTCTACAAGAAAAAAATGAACTTATGGTGATGTTGAAGATCATGAGTTCATGGCAAAGAACCTTGCGAATGACTGGGAAGAATTTTTAAGTGATAGTTTGCCCGGCAATAATGGAAATACCACTACACAAAGAGAAACTAGGCTCCATAATAAGAGAAGAAAGCTTTTGCAGTTTTATCATAGCTACAAACTTGATTATTATGGAACCTTCTCCAAGAAAAGGAGAAGATACTTTGCATAGTCTGAAGACTGTTAATTATTAAAGAAAGATATAGTGTTGTTAACGTTGATCGCACAATGAAAAACATATGAATCACCTTGAAGCTCATGGATTCCTAATCCTGCACTACACGAGAGGGAAAGTTTCTGGTTTTGACTGTCTGGCTTTAATGCAGTGATAGCATTAGGCCTTGAAATCATTTCAGGAAGGATTGTCCTTTGGACTATGAGATTGATAGCGACATTTTTGGTAAAGAGTATTTATCAATATTTTTGTAAGCTTTTCTTAATCTGTTAAATATCTTTAGTTAGATCCCCGGGAAAGCCTTTCTGACTGTGACAAGGATAATGAGGAAGAAAAGATTGAGGTTGAGACAAAGAATTTTAAATCTGAAGAAGATGATGATAGTGACGGTTTTTTTTTTTACCTAATGGATATCTTTATGAAGCTGAGGTAAACTCTAGAGAAATAATTATTTGATGAGGTTCTTTAATCAGGAGTACATAAAAGACCTTTGCCGTCATTTTAATATTTCTTGTTGTAATGCCCAAGTTTTCTTGGGGTAATTGAGGGTTCATCACGTTGTAGTGTTGCTGGAATTTACCTCAAAATAATGTTTTTATGGAAGTTGGTATATAAGTTGAGTGCAAACATAGTTTCTTTGGGGATGTATAGAGTTGAAGATAATTTTTTTGGCCTTGATCGTGCCATATGTTGTCCTAGTGTTATGACTGTCTTATATTTTAAATGTAGTCAAGAATGGTCATATCATCATTTGGTTCTTTTCAATGTTCACCAATATTTGGTTTGTTTTTCCTTACCAGAGCCACTGAAATTTTCTGCAGTAGCCTGTGAATGCTAGGGTTGTATCACAATTGGAGAGTCAGCCCACAAACATAGTTCAA
Organism: Pinus tabuliformis; assembly: GCA_031772625.1. Taxonomy (NCBI): domain Eukaryota; kingdom Viridiplantae; phylum Streptophyta; class Pinopsida; order Pinales; family Pinaceae; genus Pinus; species Pinus tabuliformis. The sequence continues at coordinate 407,185,840 of CM062806.1, read as the reverse complement.
AAAGGTTTACTCTTTATTCTAGCCAGAATTTTAAGTTTCTATTTATTCTTTTTAGATGGAATTTATGCATTTCGTTACTGTTGTTCATGTAAGCATATGTACATGTGTAGGTTGTGACCCTGGTGATGAATCTGTTGATGTTGGTGGGGATGAGATGCCTGCAACAAACTTTGCTAGTGTTGATATTGAGAAAGAGACGACAGTAGTTAGCATCGAATGTAGTAGCTCACGCAGTGATTATGGATCTTTCTCTAGTGGTATTGTCTTTGGACAAGAATTGAGCCTTTTGATGTTTCTCAAGTGGTATTCTGTTTTTGAGTTCATTCATTTACTTTGGTCATTCTTTTTTATCAGATTCTATTCTAATTTATGATTGTCTTATATTTTAAAAGTAGTCAAGAATGGCCATATCGTCATTTGGTTCTTTTCAATATTCACCAATATTTGGCTTGTTTGTCCTTATGAGAGCCACAGACATTTTCTATAACAGCTTGTGAATGCTAGGGTTGTATCACAATTGGAGAGTCAGCCCAAAAACGTAGCCCAACAAGGTTTACTCTTTATTCTAGCTAGAATTTCAAGTTTCTACTTATTCTTTTTAGATGGAATTTCTGCATTTTGTTACTGTTGTTCATGTTAAGATGTACATGTGTAGGTTGTCACCGTGGCTCTGTGTTCAAATATGGAATTCGCTACAGAACGTGAAAAAGGAAGAAGCTGAGATGAAAAACAACTTGCAATACAAAAACAGGCGGCACTCAATTGAATAACTTTGATTTCTTGGTGCACACAGGTCCCACCTGGAAGCTTGGCACAATATTAATTGGAGATTTTCTCCACAAAGACATCTAAGTTGGGGTATGCGACATAAACCCAAAGTTGCATTGTTCAATGAATTTCGTTTGATGGGGGCATCTGTTGAAGCTGTTGCATTGGAAAAAGTGCAATCCTCTACAAGCAAAAAACGGACTTACGGTGATGTTGAAGATCATCAGTTCATGGCAAAGAACCTTGCGAATGACTGGGAAGAATTTTTAAGTGATAGTTTGCCCGGCAATAATGGAAATACCACTACACAAAGAGAAACTAGGCTCCATAATAAGAGAAGAAAGCTTTTGCAGTTTGATCATAGCTACAAACTTGATTATTATGGAACCTTCTCCAAGAAAAGGAGAAGATACTTTGCATAGTCTGAAGGCTGTTAATTATTAACGTTGATAGCACAATGAAAAACATATGAATCACCTTGAAGCTCATGGATTCCTAATCCTACACTACACGAGAGGGAAATTTTCTGGTTTTGACTGTCTGGCTTTAATGCAGTGATAGCATTAGGCCTCGAAATCATTTCAGGAAGGATTGTCCTTTGGACTATGAGATTGATAGCGACATTTTTGGTAAAGAGTATTTATCAATATTTTTGTAAGCTTTTCTTAATCTGTTAAATATCTTTAGTTAGATCCCCGGGAAAGCCTTTCTGACTGCGACAAGGATAATGAGGAAGAAAAGATTGAGGTTGAGACAAAGAATTTTAAATCTGAAGAAGATGATGATAGTGACGGTTTTTTTTTTTTACCTAATGGATATCTTTATGAAGCTGAGGTAAATTCTAGAGAAATAATTATTTGATGAGGTTCTTTAATCAGGAGTACATAAAAGACCTTTGCTGTCATTTTAATATTTCTTATTGTAATGCCCAAGTTTTCTTGGGGTAATTGAGGGTTCATCACGTTGTAGTGTTGCTGGAATTTACCTCAAAATAATGTTTTTATGGAAGTTGGTATATAAGTTGAGTGCAACCATAGTTTCTTTGGGGATGTATAGAGTTGAAGATAATTTTGTTGGCCTTGATCGTGCCATATGTTGTCCTAGTGTTATGACTGTCTTATATTTTAAATGTAGTCAAGAATGGTCATATCATCATTTGGTTCTTTTCAATGTTCACCAATATTTGGTTTGTTTTTCCTTACCAGAGCCACTGAAATTTTTTGCAGTAGCCTGTGAATGCTAGGGTTGTATCACAATTGGAGAGTCAGCCCACAAACATAGTTCAACAAGGTTTACTCTTTATTCTAGCCAGAATTTTAAGTTTCTATTTATTCTTTTTAGATGGAATTTATGCATTTCGTTACTGTTGTTCATGTAAGCATATGTACATGTGTAGGTTGTGACCCTGGTGATGAATCTGTTGATGTTGGTGGGGATGAGATGCCTGCAACAAACTTCGCTAGTGTTGATATTGAGAAAGAGACGACAGTAGTTAGCATCGAATGTAGTAGCTCACGCAGTGATTATGGATCTTTCTCTAGTGGTATTGTCTTTGGACAAGAATTGAGCCTTTTGATGTTTCTCAAGTGGTATTCTGTTTTTGAGTTCATTCATTTACTTTGGTCATTCTTTTTTATCAGATTCTATTCTAATTTATGACTGTCTTATATTTTAAAAGTAGTCAAGAATGGCCATATCGTCATTTGGTTCTTTTCAATATTCACCAATATTTGGCTTGTTTGTCCTTATGAGAGCCACAGACATTTTCTATAACAGCTTGTGAATGCTAGGGTTGTATCACAATTGGAGAGTCAGCCCAAAAACGTAGCCCAACAAGGTTTACTCTTTATTCTAGCTAGAATTTCAAGTTTCTACTTATTCTTTTTAGATGGAATTTCTGCATTTTGTTACTGTTGTTCATGTTAAGATGTACATGTGTAGGTTGTGACTGTGGCTTTGTGTTCAAATATGGAATTCGCTACCCAGTTTATGATAAAAAAAAAACACTAGTAAAGAAACATAATTACATAAAACACTGACCTATTTCTTCTATATTATTATTTCTTATACCATTGCCTTACGGCGTTTTCTTTGCAACATGTGGTGCAAATGCTAGTTAAGAATGTTTCTACTTTGGTTGAGGAACCTTGTACTTCGAATATTGTGGGAACCGTCAATATTCCCTTCATTAATGACAGAGAATTTTGACGTGGTAACTCATATCAATAAATAAACTTTTTAACAAAGGAATTTTCACCGTTAAACCATTTTGATTAATGTAACCTATTAATTCGCCAAAGCGTTTATATTTCAATCCCAGGTAAATGAGCGATCGTTGACATTTTTATAAAAGATACCTGAGCGATCGTTGACATTTTTATAAAAGATACCTGAGCGATCGTTAACTTTTTTGTATAAAATATAATTCCACGGGAAAGATTAAATGTTGGGTGAATATGACCAGAGTATGCTTCGTCTGAGTGACCTCCGCCTCACAGCTGGATCACAGCCGAGTCCAGGTAAATAAGCAATCGTTGACATTTTTTATAAAAGATACCTGAGCGATTCTTCTTCCATATTAGGAGCCGACCAGTGAGCCGACAGGTGCCGGGAACAGGACGTGGCAGTGATCACAGCTGGATCCACAGCCGAGTCCAGGTAAAAGAGCGATCGTTGACATTTTTTATAAAAGATACCTGAGCGATTCTTCTTCCATATTAGGAGTCGAGCAGTGAGCCGAGACCAGTGGGCCGACCAGTGATCCGACCAGTGCCGGGTGTTGAAATATTAATTTCAACCGTACGGTTATTGCAGCGTGGTTTGGGAAAACCACCGGTAACTTCCCCGCACCACCATTTGCAAATGGTTGTTTCCGTAAGGAGGGCTCCGAACACATTCACATGCCGCCACGCGTCCCCTGTACGAACGATGAAACCGCTGTTCCCCGGACGATAAAGGTCGTTTGGTTTGCGAGAGAACGGTGTGCGAATTGCGTCCGATCTGCCCAGGGGACAAAGATCTGACCCAACGTGCCACCTCCGCCGTCGATCTTCGAAGCTGCTCCCCGCCTGCATCAAATCAATTTTTTTTGCGTGCAGTGTTTGGTTTTCCCGTTGACCGCCGAGAAGGGAATTCAATGGTTTTTAATGGTTGGTCGTAGTGTTTGTTGGAGGCCATTTAATATGGTTATGGGTCACGTTATTTTTTTATATGTTTTTATATATCACTATGTAAGCCTACGTGCAGCAATAGTTATGTAGTTTTTTTTATGTGCGGTAGTTTTAGAGTGTAGTAATTGTGTGTGATGGCTGCGTAGTGTTGTAACATGCGTCGACCATTTTTTTTGTAATATGAGAGCTTTGGGGGAGCGAAAGAAGTGTGTGCACAGCAGTGCATGAAAAAGAGCAGCATAGAATTTTTTTTATGTGATTGGCCATCATAAAAAGGAAGGAACAGCGAAGTGAATGCATAGTGGTGCATAAAGAAAAATGGTTGAATATGTTGTAAAATTTTGTGTGGCATTTTTGTAAAACAGAGGTGTAAGAAAAACCATGTGTGGTTTTGCACAGCAGTGCATAAAGAAAATGGTGGAGCGCATTTGTATGCATATGTAAATTTTGTTTTACAGTAGTAAAGTGTTTTTCACTGCAGTGAATGTAAAAGGGGTTTTACAGCAGTAAACCCAGCACAGTAATTTCTCAGGTGAAAACAGAGTTTTGGGTGAATGTAATTTTTGGTAAATCCCTCTGAGTGAAAGAGGATGAATGTTGTTTTAGAAATCTTGTTTTAATGAATAGAAATATTTTAATACTCTGTTATGAGTAATTTCTTTTAAAAGGCTTCCCTGTGCAAAAGATCCTGGAACATTGGAACAGTGGAAACAGAGCATTGTCTCTGTGATGTCTGTTTGTATAGTTTTGGTATTTCCCCATTGAAAAATACCCAACAGTGGTATCAGAGCTAGTCTAGGCTCTTTGAAGACTCAAAGAAGCTGAAGGAAGGTGTTGTTGCAGCAGCAGTTCCAGCAGTGTGAAGCCTCAGCTAAAAGGATTAAGGTATTTTTCAAAGCTTTCCTTTCTGTTACAGTTAAAGGAACAGTCAGTGATTTAAAAGAAAACACAATCAAGTATTTGAAGCCTAGATAAGAATGGCAAGGTCAAAGAAGAAAGCCTCCAAGCCTGTTAAAAATGTGTCTCCCTCCTCTACTAAAATAGAAGGCAATCCATTGGAATACATTTTATTTGAAACCCCAAAGTTTGATGGAAACTTTGATGTATGGGAAATAATGATGAGGGCTTTCCTAATGTCTGAGGGGATTGAAGTCTGGGAGTCAGTGATTGATGACAACAAGATGGATAAAGAATCCATGGAATATGATGCACAAGCAGCAAAACTAATCTTGGATGGACTCCCTGATTCAGTGAAGAGGAATCTAGGAAAATACACATCAGCAAAGGATATATGGGACAGACTGCATGATCTTCATGCAAAGAGAGCACTGACCATGACAATGAGTCAAGAAGAACCCATCATAGAAGCTGAGAATGAAAAGCTTGACCTCATCAAGCTTCAAGTAAAAGAAAGGGATGAAGAGCTTACCAAGTTGAAGAAGGAGCTGGATCAATGCAAGAGGAAACATCATGAAGAAGTCATATCCATGACAAATCAGCTGAATGAAGCAAAGAATCAGGCAGATGCCTTAACAAGTCAACTTGAAGAAAGGCACATGAGAGTGAATAAGCTTGTGGAAGAGATTGGACAGTACAAGGTAGAGGTCTCCTCCCTTAAGTCCGAACTACAAGAAGCTAGGAAGCAGGCACAAGGAGCTGAAAAGAAAATGAAGAGCAGTCAAGAAAAAGATGAAGAAATCTCCAAAATGAAGACTGATATTATCTCCTTCAAAATAGTAGCAGCTGAAGCTACTCGTAGTAAAGAAGAACTGAGGAACAACTAGCAAAGAAAAATAATGTATGTGAAAAGTTGGAAGAAGAGATTGTCCTCCTCAGGAAGAAGGTTGAAGGGATGAACAAGATCATGAAGAGCTCTCAAGCATTGGATGACATGCTCAGCTATCACAGATCTCCATCTGATAAATCAGGACTTGGGTATGTAGCTGAACCCTCAAACAAGGATGAGGATGCTTTAAGCAAAGGAGATGTGAAGAAGCCAGAAAGAGATGGTGATGCTCCTAGTTCCAGCAAAGGCAAGGAGAAAAATGAAGGCTGCAATAGAAGAAATCCTGCTCCAAGCAGAAAACCAGCTCCAAGAAGAAATGTAGCTGATGTCAAAGAGGCAAGAGGCAATGGTGATCATCAAAGGATCTCAAGGCAGCAAAGTTTCAGAAGTATATCAAGGAAACCTCCATCTCCCAGGTACCAAAGTTCATTTTATGGTTATTGTTATGCTTGCTCAAACTTGGGTCATATGGAAAAAGAATGTAGAGCCTTTCATAAAGATAGATGTTGTGGTCTTCGACAACCTCCAAGAAACAATTTTAGAAGAAATCATGAAATGTTATTCATGAACAATGTTGAATGTTTCAAGTGTCATAACATTGGGCATATGGCACGAGATTGTAACTTGACATGGGCTCTTACACAAGCTAGACCCATGCAAAAGAAGAAAGTTACACAAGTATGGAGAAGAAAAGAAATACAGTGTGAAAGCCCCTTAAGCAACGCAGCTGATCTAAGTTTGTTTTGAGAAAACTTGCCAAAAGAAGACAAGCATACATTAAAGGGGAGCTTGTAATTTTTTATTTGCTGAACTGTATTAACAGTCATTTGTTGATGGAGGATGTATTGCAGCGCAGCAGTTGCAAATGAAATCTTTGTTAATCCCTCTGAAAGGTAATATGCAGCAGTGATGAAATCAGCAATGTTTTGCTTTGTTTTTATGCAATATGCACAGAAATGCATAAAGAAGAAAAGATGGCAACGCTCAAATGTAAAGTGCAGCAGCTTGAAGAAAATTTTTCCCATCGTGAAGAAGAAGAAGCACACAGCAATGCAAATAAGAAAATGCAGCAACATGAAGTTTTGTTGAAGAAATAAAAGGTAATGGACAGCAGCAGATGTAAAAGAAATTTTTCCTTACAACAGTAAATGTAAGTGCAGTGAGTGTGTTGTTTGCATCTGAAATGCAAGTAAGACACAACAGAAGTCGAGTGTAATTAAAGAAGGGAAGCACGCATTAGTGCACAAGTAAAGAATTCTCACACAACAGTGTGAATGTGAGAAAGGAAAGGCACAGCAACGCACATGTAATTTTTATTAACGCACAGAAATGCAGAGTTTGTAAAGAAATGTTAGAGCTGTGCAGGTGTAGACGCAGTAGCGTGGAGCAGACACAGCAGTGTGGAGTAGACACAGCAAAGAAGATGGCACAACAGTGCAGCAGAGAATATGCAGCAGCATAAAAGAACATTGTAATGAGTTTGCACACACAACAGTGCAATGATTGTTTGTTTTGGAACTGCATTTGAAGCAGTCATTTGGTGAAACCCTATGTTAAAGAGGAAGGTGCTTTTCAGCACAGTGTCATGGTGAATCCCTCTATCAAGAGGATGATGCTTTTCAGCATAGTCACAGGTGAATCCCTCTGTCATGAGGAAGGTGCTCTTCAGCACATTGTTATGGTGAATCCCTCTGTTATGAGGAAGGTGCTCTTAAGCACAGTTTCAGGTTAATCCCTCTATCAAGAGGAAGACAACTTTTTTTGTTTGTGAACTGCATCAGAAGCAGTTGGTGAATCCCTCGATGAGAGGAAGTGTCTGGGTATGACAAAATGCCCAGTGGTTGAAATTAAAGGGGAGTGTTGAAATATTAATTTCAACCGTACGGTTATTGCAGCGTGGTTTGGGAAAACCACCGGTAACTTCCCCGCACCACCATTTGCAAATGGTTGTTTCCGTAAGGAGGGCTCCGAACACATTCACATGCCGCCACGCGTCCCCTGTACGAACGATGAAACCGCTGTTCCCCGGACGATAAAGGTCGTTTGGTTTGCGAGAGAACGGTGTGCGAATTGCGTCCGATCAGCCCAGGGGACAAAGATCTGACCCAACGTGCCACCTCCGCCGTCGATCTCCGAAGCTGCTCCCCGCCTGCATCAAATCAATTTTTTGCGTGCAGTGTTTGGTTTTCCCGTTGACCACCGAGAAGGGAATTCAATGGTTTTTAATGGTTTGTCGTAGTGTTTGTTGGAGGCCATTTAATATGGTTATGGGTCACGTTATTTTTTTATATGTTTTTATATATCACTATGTAAGCCTACGTGTAGCAATAGTTATGTAGTTTTTTTTTTATGTGCGGTAGTTTTAGAGTGTAGTAAGTGTGTGTGATGGCTGCGTAGTGTTGTAACATGCGTCGACCATTTTTTTTGTAATATGAGAGCTTTGGGGGAGCGAAAGAAGTGTGTGCACAGCAATGCATGAAAAAGAGCAGCATAGAATTTTTTTTATGTGATTGGCCATCATAAAAAGGAAGGAACAGCGAAGTGAATGCATAGTGGTGCATAAAGAAAAATGGTTGAATATGTTGTAAAATTTTTGTGTGGCATTTTTGTAAAACAAAGGTGTAAGAAAAACCATGTGTGGTTTTGCACAGCAGTGCATAAAGAAAATGGTGGAGCGCATTTGTATGCATATGTAAATTTTGTTTTACAGCAGTAAAGTGTTTTTCACTGCAGTGAATGTAAAAGGGGTTTTACAGCAGTAAACCCAGCACAGTAATTTCTCAGGTGAAAACAGAGTTTTGGGTGAATGTAATTTTTTGGTAAATCCCTCTGAGTGAAAGAGGATGAATGTTGTTTTAGAAATCTTGTTTTAATGAATAGAAATATTTTAATACTCTGTTATGAGTAATTTCTTTTAAAAGGCTTCCCTGTGCAAAAGATCCTGGAACATTGGAACAGTGGAAATAGAGCATTGTCTCTGTGATGTCTGTTTGTATGGTTTTGGTATTTCCCCATTGAAAAATACCCAACACCGGGGCCAGGACGTGGCAGTGATCACAGCTGGATCCACAGCCGAGTCCACCATCAAGATTGATACGTGTTGGGTTACCGAGGCCAGGCAGTGCCGAGACCAGTGCCGAATCCAGCGCCGAGACCTGTTAAATGAAAGATTGCAACGTGTCCCGGGCGAAGCAGTGTAACGGATAACCCAGAACGTAGCGCAGAACAGAGCTGAATCCATAAGCCGCGTTCATACGTAAGTTTGATACGTGTCAGGATACCAGGCTATGTGTCATTCCAGCTTGCCACTGAGCTAAATCAGTGTCCTCGGTGAGGTGCATGAATAAATAACCTCGCTCGATGGTGTTCTAAATTTTTTCTTACCTTCCTCCGGCGTCTGGAGGGAAGCTCCATTACTCAGAAAGGGCATCAGTGCTCTGGACTGATTCAACCGTGTCGTCACTTTTCCTGGTTATCTTTTACAGTTACCCTCCAGTCTTTCTCGTACAGGTTCTGCTTACCTGTTACGCTCTCAGGAAGGAGAATATTACCGGAAGCGGTTTAGAACCCCATCCTGGGTCTTTTCCTACAGTTTTTTCCCTCTGTTTGTTTTTGCACAGTATTTTATCTTAGTTTTTCCTGTGTTTTTGCCATAGTCTGTTCATGCAATTATCGCATTTTTTTGTCTTTCTCCTCGATCCTCCTATCGCTGATTTTCTCCTCTCTTTTTTGCGGAGGGTGACCCATACAATTAGCTTTTGTTTTCTACGATCTGGGTAGGATTGATGCGTCAAAGAATATAAAATCCACTTCTCTCAAAATCGAACACTGGTCACATGGTCCCGTGGTCTCGGCAAGGAGAAGATTTATCGGTTTCAGAAGTCTGGACGGCCACCAAATAGTTTTTTCCTCTAAAGTTACTTCTGTTTCTGCGAAGGTATCATTTAAGGAGGTTTTTTTTTTTTTTTTTTAATCAAATGAAGCTATAAAATACTTTAAAAAGGCATATTCATACTTTAAAAAGGCATATTCCCGGGACGCCATCAGAAGTATAGAAGATATATGGCATATTCCCGGGACGCCAACAGAAAGTAAGATATATTGTGGGGCATTGAACCTTTCCAAAAGATGTTTGATGATGAGGAAAATTCAAGACTATATGCAATAGAAGTATAGAAGATATATTGTGGGGCATTGAACCTTTCCAAAAGATGTTTGATGATGAGGAAAATTCAAGACTATATGCTCCTCTTTCGGAGGAAGAACTACTTTGTGTAATGAAATCATTTAAAAAAGACAAATGCCCTAGCCTTGATGGCTGAACCATAGACATTTTTATACACTTTTTTGAAATGATGAAAAGAAACATATTTGGCTGAACCATAGACATTTTTATACACTTTTTTGAAATGATGAAAAGAAACATATTTGGGGATGGTTGAAGAGACCAGGATCAAAGGCAAGATTCATCATATCATTTCTTCCACTTATATAGCTTTGATTCAAAAAAAAAAGGAATCCTCTACCTTTGCAGATTTCAGGTTGATTTCTCTATGCAATGCCATCTATAAAATTATATCAAAATTAATAGCTGAAAGAATCCGCAGCATCTTAGCAACTCATATCTCCAAATAACAGCATGGGTTTATGAGCGGAAGGAACATCATAGATGCAGTGGCTATTGCCCAAGAAGCTTTACATTCTACGAAGACAAAAAGAATGGGAGCTGCCATCCTTAAAATTGATTTAAAAAAAGCATACAACAGTTTAGATTGGGGCTATCTGAGATGCTTGCTTATAAAAATTGGACTGGATGACCAGTGCACTAAATGGATCATGGCTTGTGTGGAAGGGGTAAATTTTGCCATTCTTATAAACGGATATCCCACATCCTTCTTCTCAGCGGAAAGAGGTTTGCGCCAAGGATGCTCCCTGTCACCCCTCTTATTCATCCTGGTCATGGATACACTCAGTCTTCATATCAAAAGAGCGGTTGCTGAGGGAAATATTGATCCGCTTTCAATATCCAGAGGTAACTCTTTTACACATAATCTCTTTGTGGATGATGTCTTACTCTTCGCTATGCTTTGTAGACATTCATGGCTTATTATGCATGAGTTATTAATATCATTTCAAAAAGCCACGGGACTAATTATCAATGAAGGGAAATCCTCATTTCATTTCGGTAATGTTAGAATGGAGGAGATGGAATATATATCACAGTTATATAACATTCAGGTGGTTTCCATTGAAGAGGGTATCAAATATCTCGGTTATCATCTCAAGCCCACGGGATACAACATATCTGATTGGGCATGGATCACCTACAGATTCTACAAGAGAATTTCGGGGTGGGAATATAAATGCCTATCCTTAGCTGGCAGAATGATTCTCTCTCAAGCGGTTCTAGCACATATTTCTGTTTATTGGGCGCATCTGTTTTTCATTCCCTCCACTATTATTAAGAAATTAAATAGTCTAATGGCTACTTTTATCTGGGGCGGAGGTAAAGAGAAGAAGAAATTTCATCTCACTAAACTTGATAACATAACTCTCCCCAAAAAAATGGGGGGCTGGAGTCTAATGAACCTTCGTATTTTCAGCTTGGCGCTTCTTTGCAAATCATTTTGGAGAATACTCTTTGGTGAAAGTCTATGGTGTCAAGCTATCAGAATGAAATATATGGGGAACGAAGATATTCAATTTTGGTACAGGAATAATTTTATGTGGCCGTCCAAAGGATCGGCGATCTGGAGAAGTTTTCAAAAGATCCTCCCATTCTTCAAGAGGAACATAATCTGGAAACTGCATACTGGAAACAATATTCTTATTGGATCTGATGCAATCATGGGGGTAGAGATGGAATCCCCGTTTTCTCCTCCACTTCTCGCGCTCCTCCACCAAAAAGGATTCTTTTACTGGGCACAAGTAATCAAAGAATGGAAGGATGCTATACCGATATGGAAATCGAATAGAGTGCTGGGATTGCAAGGAACAATGGCTGCCCAATGGGACAAGACCATTTGGACTATGAAAAACGCAAGGATATTCAAAACTAAGGACAGAGACAGGATTGTTTGGCAGGTTAAGAAAGGTCAGCCAAATGTGTTAGTCAGAGATATATATTTTTCCTTGATAGAACAGAGTAGAGAATGCGCTTAGGAACTCTTTCCATACTCCTTTTGGAAGACTGGCTGTCCTCTAAAAATAATTTTGTTTTCATGGCTAGTTTATAAGAACAAAAATCTCACCTGGACTAATTTATAGAAAAGAGGATGGCAGGGACCTCCCATATGCATAATCTGCCTCTCGAATACTGAAGATAACATGCATATTTTCATAAGCTGCCCACAGTCTCAGATTTTATGGAAGAGGATGGCATTCTACTTGGGTTTTCCTCTTGTTTCTCATCCCTCCATAACAGAAGCATACGAATGGTGGGCTTCTCAGAAAACAGTTTGGCGTCCCATCCCTTTAATTGTAAACTGGTTTATATGGAAATGGAGAAATAGGAAGATATTTCAGAACAGCAAGGAGGACTTTGGGCATATATTTGATAAGATAATCCCCTCAACAGATGTCACTACAAAAATTTGCCACTGATTCCCATCAGCTACTTATGCCACGGGCACACTTCGATGGGGCCGCAAAAGAAGGAAAATGTGCATGTGGAGTATACATCGGTCTTTCAAGGGAGCTTCAATACTACTGTTTTTGGAATGGTGGCGAAGGATCAAATAACAAAGACGAGGCCATGGCCCTTCATGGACTGCTTATCTTCTGCTCTTTTATGGACATCGGCCCCATTAACATTTGTGGGGATTCTAAAATAATCATAGAACTTGTGAAGGGGAACCAAATTATAAAAAATGACAACCTCTCTGGATGGATAGGCAGGATAAAATCACTATGGAGGCAATCACGATTCCCTATCACTCATATAAAGCAGGAACAAAATGAGCAAGCAGACAAGTTATCTAAGAAGGGCATACAGTCTTCAGATGATAAGTGGCAACTATGTATCTCTATAGATCATGTTACATACACCATTCAGCCTTTTTCTATGCCAGGCATTTAAAAGGACAAAATCGAGTATGCATCTAGTTCCTTTATTTTGGAATAAGGTCATAAATAGGGTCAGGTAATACTATACACTTACACAGGTGATGAGCCCCAAAAATGGATAATTATTTGGGCTCATTCAACCTCCTAATTCGACTTAATCCACCATTCCCATTAGTTTATTGCATGTTTTTTATTATATTTATGCTAATAGAGTGATTTGGGTTAGTCATTATGCCAACAAGTCTAATGGGTGCTTTGTGTAGCCTTTTTGGTCAATTTGGAGACAAAATTGAAGGTTTTAATGAGCACTTGGCAGCCAAATTCGTGGGAGAACAAGGGAGAGGATTTGTAGGAAGGTGTCCCCTTCATTTATGGGCCGTTACCTCGAATTCTCCACCATCAGCTTGGAGTTCAAGGGCCACCAAATCAATTAAAACAAGGGCAACCAAGCAAGTTAAGTAGAACTACTGTTAACTACAAGTTTTGGGCAGCCGAGTCCCTAAAGTTTAGGAGGACTGTTGGGGTCCTCAATTTGTATAAATAAGAAGGCTTAGGGCCTCATTTTGGTTAGCCAATGGTTAATCATTTTGTAGGCGGAAGTTAGCTAGTTTGTAGTTCGATTTTTAGACAGTAGATTAGCTTTGCTTTCAACACATTTTCAAGTTTCCCTTGTGGACAATTTTGATGTAACTCTTCTTTTCTTGCTCAATAAAGATGAATCCAGCTTTGCACCAGCTCTAAATCTCTCTTAGGAGGCTGTAGCTCTTGGGGTTGGGCCCATCTCAAGCACCCAGTACCTCCTTTGTTTACTTTCACGTGTCTTTGCTGCATTCTTAGAATAAAATCTGCTATTTAGATTTAAATATTGTGTTGTTATTTAGGTTGCTTTTGATGATTAAAAAGGTTCTTCATGTTCAGATTTACTTGATAGGTTAATCACAGGGAATATATTCAGAAAAAGGCTACCAAGTACTTTGGATCTCACCTCCCCTTCAGTGGAATCATGAGCTGGGACCAATGTAACCTTGCTACCCACAAAAACACATTCTTTGCTTCACCATGCAATCATTAGTGTTCGAATCTCATTTTCAGAACTTGATATCAGTTTTGGATGCATGTTTAGCTTCATGATTGCTTAGTTGCATAGTTGTTTCACATGGTTTCCTTGCAAATAAATTTTTGCCCATTTCCTTTGCTGTTATCTAGGTCAGATTAGGTCAAAGTAATTAGGTTCTTGATTTTCCAAGTCTTCATTTGTCAAATTTGAAAAACAACTTGCAGAGCACCTGTACCACTCCTTCATATGCTTATTCCCCATCAACACCATCCATTCCACCCTCCACTTAGAATCCTTACCTCACGTTTGCCACATTTGCTCCCAAAACCCTAATTTTTGTGCAACATTGCCTCACTCTCCCTTGAACAAATCGAACAATCCTCGCCATTCCTTAGCCCCATCCACCAATTCCTGGGCCACTTCATACCCCTAACCTACCTTCATATCCATTCATGCATCTTCCCTCACTCACCCATCCTCCAAAATCCAACTTTTAAACATCCTGTAGAAATTTCAGAACATCTTGTAGAACCCCTGCAGACTTCCTGTAGAAGCTCACGAATGAGGTTTCTTGAAATCCAAACTCTGTGAAACTCTCTGGAAGGGTGTTAGGGACTCCTTAGACCCTCTCTCAACCTTCCCAACCTCTTCCAAGCATTTCTCCTCCTTGATCCACCTCTGCACAGTCAAAAATAGTTAGAAGCACATGCATGATAATTCCAACAACTTAAACAAAAATACAAAAAGATGTTTCCTTTAGACAAAGGTAGTCTAGACACATGTATTTCACCTTCATAGAAGTAATGGCATCTCTCTCAGTAGTTTTCATGCTCCCCTTTGCATCAGTAGGACTAGCTGGTAGAATTAGGGTTTGCTAGGGTTTGCATTTCTTTTGGCTTTCAGTTTCTTTTCGCAATTAGATTAGCTTCCTTCGAGTTAGCTTTCATCCATCAATTAAAAAGCTTCTTCTAAGAGCTCATAGAAGTTGGCTTAAGCTCCTAGCGGACTTGTGCCAGCTGACCAAGTGACAACTGCGGCAAGAGCTAGTACTTGTGCATACAGCACCGTCGCTTCCAAGTTTGTTACGAACTACCGCGTTGATAAAATTAAAGAAGGGAGTTCCAGGAGTTGTAGCATTATTACTGCAATATTGGAGCCCACCAACAGGTATATTCTCCATGTTTTTGAATAGTTCTACAGATAGATCTCATATCGTCTTATTTTATTATGGTTGTAATTCTGCAAACACGTGCTGTTTTGGACTATATGCCGGGGATATTGCCTTTACATATGTATATGGAGCATTTTTGATATATAATAGAAGTAATATTCAACTTTTTCTTCTGAAAAAAAAAAGGAGGTATGTTCTTTTATTCTCCCTCAAACATCATTGAGCAAAAATAGTCAGGAATTGATACAGATCTTCTCTACAATATAAATTTTTACTAGATTTAAAACGCAAGTGTCTCTGGCTACTTGTAGCAGGATATCTCCGTATTAATAAAACCAGTTTTATGATTTATCTTTTTGTTAGCAAATTGGCAAAAATTGTGTTTTTGGCTGTCAAATGTCTGTATTGTGTCTCGACCATGCCTAAGTTTTGGTTGCAGAATTGGGAAATGGTGGTGTAACTGTAAGGGATGTTATTGACTCTGCAGTTTTAATTTATACATGGAGGAATTTTTTACACTGTTTTTTTCTTCTAGTTTTTAAGTTCTAACCCTCTGAATCCATTCTTTTTCTGGGCTTTTACCCATATTCCCTTAGTCCGATGCATCTAAGATATATTGGCTCATTTAGACATGATCCTTTTCTCTAGTTTTCCCGTCAGCAGAAAATTTCTTCAGATGAACTTTTCTTCTTTCCAGGCGGGTAGGTGGATGTGCATTGATGAAGAAGGGACACCTGACAGGAAAAAGTCTTGTTTCCCTTTTCTCCACTACCGAAACTCTCTTGAAGCTCTCTCAGACGTCAGTGACCTCGCACTCCAATTCCCTTTTTACTGACATCGCACATATATTCTCAAAATATTCTCAGTAAGAAAGTTATCATCTTCTTGTTTCCTTTTATGGCCAATATTATATGGGTTTTGTCCTAGATCATGTCACGATCTTCTAAGGACATTTACTTGCCTCACACGAACATTCCCCTTGTAGTTCGGGATATGTCCATTTCCCAATTCATCCTTGACATTCCTTTTCTACGCTCCTGATCCCACACATTTGGATCCTTTTCTTTCTCCTGTCAGGATTGCTGACGCATTGATTACCTTCCCTTCCCAACCACAACTCGTTTCACCTAAATTCTCGGATTATCCCTCCTGGCCTATCTGGTTTCTGGGCCCTGATGGAAGTTATGTCTAATGTGTCTACCTCATCTACGTTGGTACATGCAACCATTGAAGCGGAAATGCTCCACGCTAGATCATGCATCCCGGGTGACTGGCAATCTAAGTTAGGTGAATTAATTATTTCTCCTTCAATCCACCCGTCTAATGCTTATCAAGGTGGAAAACATGATTTGCCTCGATGTAAACATAAACAGCATCCCATAAAGACTATTCCTCCCCACTGTTATCAACCTGAACAGTGCGACCCTAGTTGACAGAATTACTAGCCTTTAGAAACATGCTTTAGTTGGACGCTGGTACTTTCCAGATATGGAAGACTCCCAAATGAGGAATTGGCTTGGAACCAAGTGAAAATCCCTACTGGGATATATTCCTACGATTGTTAGGTTGATGAAAAATTGGTATAGCTTCCACTTTTTTAGTATGGTGGACCTTGAGACTATTCGAACTTTACCTTGGGTTCATGGTAAGAGCTTCCTCACTCCTCACCACTAGTACATAGGTTATAATCCTCTGTATAACACTCCTGCCAACAAACTTATTTGGGTTAAACTTCCCAGACTCCCAATTGAATTGTGGACAAAGGATGCACTATCAAATATTGGGAAATGCCATCGGGAAATTTATCTATGTGGACTCGAAATGTCTTGGGGCTAAAGACAAAAGAGCAGCCTGGGCCCTCATTGAGAAGGAATATCGTAGGGGTTTTTCCGATCACATCAATCTTCCTTGGGGTGATATTAATTTGCAATAGAGATTGGATTTCTGGGGGGTTCCTTTCCGCTGTTCGACTTGTCATAAAACTAGCCACGTCCATAACCAGTGCCCTTTTCGTCCGAGAGGTCGTCTGTATGGAAGGAAATTTCCTTACAATTCAAAGTCAAATATTCCAGGGGATGGACTGTCACAGGCTTAGAAACTCAATAAGGTATCATTCTTGAATTCGACTTTACCAGGTAATTCAAACTACTCTTCCCCTCATTTTTCTTCTTTTCAAAATTTAAGGGGAATTTCTCCAAGTTCTGTACCTTCTTCTCCCTTCCTTCCCAAAAAATATGTCTCCTAATCTAGGGGAACCACCTCATCCCTACTCTCCTCCTCCTTTTGAACCCTTTCTTTGTCAGGAAATCCCTACCCACCTTCCCCTTCCTCATTCCCTCCCCCTCACCTCCTCCAATTAGAACCTCTCGTCAATTAAAAGGCAAAGAACCATGTCTCTCTGTTACCCCCCCCCCCCCCAAATTCCCCCACACCCTCACCTACAAATTCTGTGGGAAGTGACCTCGATTTTCTTCTGAAGAAAAAGACACTTGATATACAAACCCTTACCATCAATAAACCTGTCTCACCTGGTTCCCCTCACATTAGTCCAACCTCGGCCTGAAACATCACTGTCAAGAGGAAACAAAATAAGGGAAGGAGACACTTTCGTGGAAGGAAAATAGTCCCTCAAAGACAGGCATGGATCGTTTTCTTATAGATATCCCCATAACTGATCTCTCTTGATATGGGCCTCTTAGAGCAAGACATCCTATTGACTTTTCCCCATGACCCAAATCATGTCCATCAATGTTAGGGGTCTGGGGGCAGATCCTAAATTTCTAGCCCTGAAGGACTTGTTTCTCTCATCTCACTCCAAGATTTTCCTCATCCAGGAGAAAATGCATGGATGATTTGAGACTGTTTTTTATTTTAGAAAAGTGTTCCTTACTTGGCATATTACCGCCATTGAATCCAACGGCCTCTTGGGAGGCCTTGCTACTTTATGGGATCCTACCTGGGTATCAGTTAAAGCCTTTAGATGTTTTGCTGGGATCTTGCTTTTAGCAAATTTTCATGGCATCCTAGATCCCATCCATATCTTCAATATGTATGCCCCTTCTAAGGACCATATCCCTTTCTAGAATTGTTTTCTTTCTTCTGAAATTATGGAGCTATACTCACTTTTGATAGCTAGAGATTTAAATTGTACCCTAAGTTGTGATGAAGTTTGGGGAACGGATAGGAAGATAGACCTTTGGCTGGCATAATCAAAGAAGCTCTCCTCCATTATAATTTTGTTGATGTTTGCCCTGCCAAAATTTCCCCACATGGGATAATGGTAGATCTGGCCCCTCCTTCCTAGCCAAAAGACTTGATCATTTTCTGATTCATGATAAGTTGTTGGAGCGTCTGGGCTTTCTTGGTTTGGAATTGTAAACTGTTTTATCTCAGATCATAGGCCTAGCATCCTGCAATGGAAAAATTATTGTATCCAGAAACGTTTTCCATTCAAATTTAATAGAATATGGTTGGACAACCCTGAATTTAATGATCTCGTTCAGAACTCCTGGACCTATTACTCTCCTCTTACTTGTTCCTCTCCTGCCCAACATCTCCTTGAAAATCTAGTTTCCCTCGGGAGAATAGTTAAACCTTGGAAATCCAGTAAACTAAAAGCCAACAGAAAGACCCTGGAAGAAATTCAGAAGCAACTGGACAGGATTACTTCTAGAATGACTGAAAAATGCCTTCCCTTAAAGTTTCATTATTGCATAAAAGAGCTGGAATTTAAGAAATGCAAATTACTTGCCATAGAAGAAGCCTCATGGAAACTTAAAAGTAGAGATATATGGTTAAAAGTAGGTGTCAAAAATACCAAATATTTTCATAGATATGCTAATTAGAGGCGGAATATTAATTCTATATGGGAAATAAAGGACGAGGAAGGGAATATTTTTCATACTCAAGAAGATATTTGCAAATCGACTGTAAGTTATTTCCAGAAATCCTATAGTAGAAACATCAACTGTATGGCCGAAGATATCATCTGGGGAATTGATCCTTTCCCTTCCATGTTTAATGAGGAACTAAATGATGAACTCTTCAAACCTGTCTCCGAAGATGAACTTCTGTCTGTAATGAAATCTTTTAAGAAAGATAAATGCCTTGGCCCAGACGGATGGACTATAGAATTCTTCATCCATTTTTTCGGTGTAGTAAAAAATGACATTCTATGTATGGTCGAAGAATCCAAAATGTCGGGTAAAATTCACCGTCATATATCATCAACCTATATTGCCCTCATTCCAAAAAAGAAAAATGCTATCCACTTCTCGGATTTCAGAACTATTTCTCTATGCATTGCAATTTACAAAATTATCTCAAAGATTATTACCGGCAAAATCTGAAGTACTCTATCTAGCTTCATTTCACTGGAACAACATGGATTTCTACAAGACAAGAATATCCATGATGCGGTTGCAAACACTCAGGAAGGCCTGCACTCTCTACACACAAAAAAACTTGACGCTGCAATTTGACAAATTGATCTCAAGAAGGCCTATGATTGTCTTGATTGAGGTTTTTTAAGATGTCTTTTCTCTAAAATTTGCCTTAATCATTCTTGCTCTAATTGGATCATGGCTTGTGTTGAGAATGTTAATTTTTCTATCCTCGTAAATGGCTTCTCGTCTTCCTTCTTCCCAGCTGCTAGAGGTTTGAGACAGGGATGTTCCCTTTCCCCGTTACTATTCATTCTGGCAATGGATTGCCTAAGTTTGCATATCAAAAGGGCTGTCTTGGAGGGTCACTGCCGACCTCTTATGATCAGTAAAAGAAATTACATTTCCCACAGTGTTTTTGTGGATGATATTCTGATCTTCGGAATGCTTTGTCGTCTCACCTGGATATGTATTTATAACATCGTGAAATTTTTTGAAAAGGCTACAAGTCTACAAATAAATGAAAACAAATCTTTCTTCTATCATGGGAATTGCAATAAGGAAATCATTGAATACATGGTACCCTTGTTTTACATTAAAGCAAGGGTTATAAAGGACCGAATGAAATACTTGGGATTTCATTTTAAACCCTCTTGCTATACTAGAGCGGACTGACAATGGATCACTGATCGTTATTTCAAAAGAATATGAGGATGGGAAAATAATAAATGTTTGTCCACGGGAGGAAGAGCGGTTCTAGCACAATCTGTTTTAGCACAACTTTCTGTGTACTAGGCCCACCTCTTCTATATTCCGGCCAGCATTATAAAATCGCTGAATAGACTGACAACAAACTTCATCTGGGATGGATGTAAAGAAAAAAGGAAATATCATCTAACAAAACTTTCAAACATTACTCTTCCAAAGGATCTAGGAGGTTGGGGGATCATGGATATTCGGAAATTTTGAATAGCCTTGTTGTGTAAATGTCTATGGAGGGGTATATATGGTGAAGGCTTGTGGAGTGAATCCATAAGAAAGAAGTATATGGGAAAAAAGGATTTCACCTATTGGTACAGGAAAGGCACTATAGGATCCCCATATGGCTCTGCTATCTGGCAGAGTTTTCATAAATTGAGTCTTTTTTCCTACAAAATCTCTCTTGGAGCTTACAAAATGGAACAACGTGTGCATAGATTATGATCCCATTTCTGGAACCGGGAAAGAGCACCTGATACCAAAGCAAATTAAATCTATTTTCCATCGTTTGGCAATCTTCGTTTAGAGTCAGATCATTGCTGGCTAGCAAGGACCCTTTCCCATATGAAAAGAAGCCCAAGAATTGGGCCTTCAAGGTAATCTGGCCCTCCAATGGAACAGGACTCTGCTGGTCATAAGGAATATAGGTATTTGCCGCACTAAATCGCATGACTTCCTCACTTGGAGGGGGAAAAGGGGGAATGAAAACATAAGTGTAGCCGAAACATATTTGACCTTATCCAGGAGTTGTCCTTCCCTTTCAAACCGTAATTTCCCCTCTCCATTATGGGATCTCTACTAGCATGCTAAACTACTTCTTCGCAAGGTTTTGGTGGATAGGTGCCAAACTCATGACAATTTGATGCACTGGTTGGATGAGTTAAAAAAAATTACTATTGGATATAGGAGGACAACCGTCTAGGCTCCAGACAGGTTTGCTTCCAACTTCACTCACTTCACCACCATGCAAAGTTGAGGAACAACCTATCAACTTTGATAGCTCTCTATCATCCCAATGGATATGATTTTGTTATTGTTTATGATGTTTAAATTATGGAAAGCTAAGTTAGTTATCATGGGGATTATTTCCCCATTTATAAACTAATTTTTGTTTATGCTAGTATTAAGCAAATCTCCTTGGTTTTGTAGAGTTATGGAGTTTATTTTTTTTATGACGAATAAGTTTTGTTTCTTTGGTCTGGTTATGGTTTTTTTCCTTTGATAAGGAAACATTGCAATCTATACTCTTGTGTCTCTAGTTTGGTTTATGGTAAGTGAGAGATAGAGAGTTTCTTAAACATGATGTAATTTTATGAATCATCAATGCAACTTTTATGTTAAAAAAAAATAACAACTATTACCGCTATATAAATTAAGGGTTGGTAAACTTCAATAGGAATTAATAAACTAAGAAAGCTCTTAATGAGGATTTTATGGAAATTCTTTATGAATTTTTATAGTTGATGTATTTTATGGGTATTCTTGTACATATATGAAATTATATAGTTTAAGTTTTAAATTTAATTATGGGGAATAAGTAATTTTGGAAATTCTTTATTCAAGTATATAAACATATTTACCAAAAGTTACTACCCATAATTTATGCAATTTTTTGTATAAATTTAAATGAGTAAAAATATAAACATGTAGATTTATTAAAATTAGTACATACCAAAATTTATGTAAATTTAGTTAGGAAGATCATTGATGTTTTTAATTTTCTGTAAATTTTAAATTAAATACGGAAGGTTAAAATATATATATATATATATATGATTGAATTTGCAACCCCTTCAATTCCAAAATAATGGTAGGAGGAGAAGGAAAACTTAGATCACTGTAATAATTTTGACAAAATAAAATAAAATAAACTAACTAACTATAGTATGCCTATGAAGAGGTTATAGTATGTCTATGAAGAGGTTAAAGACCATCATAAAAAATTATAAAATGATATCTATGTTATTTGGTGAGTTTTTTCAGTTACACCAAGATCAACAGGAGATAGTCTTATGTGGCTGCCTATTTTATCATACTTAACTGTTGGTTAAGTGTTGGTTTCCCATAGCTTTCCCTATCTATGGGGAAGAAATGTGGTTTTTTATTTTTTGTGAGGGTATAACCACTAAATGTGTTTTTAACAGGGTGTAAAGACTACTGTAAAAAATATGATAATTATGTTATATAAAGGGAATTCCATAAGTTCATATCGATATTAATAAAATATAAATATTAATATAAATGAGGTAATACATATTTTCTAATAGTTTATTTGAATTTCTAACTGAAATATTTTCGAAAAATATAAAATTTAAACATCTTATTCACACATTTTTTTACTTCTAATTATATTATTACATTATAACATATTTGTACTTCTAATTACATTATAACATATTTGTTTTTTAATTACAGAAGATATTATTTTTCTATTTAAAGTATATATATGATCGACCAATAAACTTACACATCCTCTTATAAGCTATAGAATAAACCTCTTAAACTCAATAAAATCATTATTACAATTAATGCGACAGTATCATCTTTCATAATAATAAAAAAATATACTATGATATATTATTATTGTGCCGTCGAAAAGAATATACTATGATATATTATTGTTCCGTCCAACTTCACACTATACGTTATAAGTTAATGGGTGTTCCGTGTTTTTCAAAAATATGGAAGTCACTTGATAACAGAGAGATTTGGAGGTGAACTTCTGCCCGTTTAAATAACTGTACATCGAAACCTCCTGTTTCTACAACAATGGAGATAGGTGCAGATTTGTCGGTAGCGAAGGTGTCGCAATGAGATAGGTGCAGATTTGTCGGTAGCGAAGGTGGCCATTGCGACAGATATGGCATGTGCCATTGCGACAGATATGGCATGTGCCATGCTATGCACGAGAATGTCAAAAATAAGATGGCCGATGTAAGAGAGAGATTAGGCATGCGCTCTTCGCTTTCCACTTCGTCTCCAAGTTGCTTTCTGGCCTTTGCTACTATGGGCACGCAACATCTCGGCCGATGGCTCCTTCATTTGATCTTCGTCTTCCTTGAATTTAGAGGCCACGTCTCTTTTACCCACAGAGATGATTCCCCTGGTTGTAAATTCGAGGACACCGTTGGATTCCTAGAGGCCAATCACCTCTTCACCTTGTTTTCGGTCATTAGTGAAATATAATCAGGTTCTTTCTTTATAATAAAAAATATTGCACTTTCAAATATAAATAAAATAATATATTCTTCCAATTAAATTAAACATTTATCTATTTATCAATATATAAAATATATGTGTGGAGAGAGAAAGGGAAATACAAGTTTAGTGTATTAGGTTCTTATTTCTCTTTCTCTCATTATATATCTGCCCCAAAGAAAAATAAAAATCTAATATATCTTATTAAAAAAAATCTAATAAAAAAATATTTCAATTTAAAATATAAATAAGACAATTAAATGTTCACACTGTATAAAATATATATCTATCTATATAAAAAACTTATTAGAAATCATATTTAACGTACATAATATGTATATGCTTATCATATATATATATATAAAACAAAGTTTAAGCGGAGAACATTTACTTTGCTCTACAGTATAGGACATCAAGGAGGCTCGCTCTTCATTTGGGTGGATTTCCTTTTCAATAGGCAATTAAACACCATGTCATTAGGGAATTAAACACTAATGTGGATGACCTCTCCAAGGATGCACTCAACCTCATGATTGAATTTTAGCCTTCTCTCATCCTCGAGATGGACTGGAGCTTGAACACATGGTTTTCCACTTATAAAATAAAAAAGACAGTTTTTTACCATTTTTTTTCCCCGCTATTGTAGGAATATATAGGGTAAGTTCCTCAGATAGAACACCAAAGGACGTCACTCACAAACAGAACACAAATCAGTACACCAATATTCTTGATGTGGTCAAAACCCTCAAAGAAGGAAACAATCCACAGCCTGAGACAACACAACCACTTCATACAATTTATTAATGTAAAAGAAAGAAAATTTACATAAGCTTCTCTTATGAATGGCCACCTTACAAATGGCCCTACATGCTCTTTAAATAAACATCATGGACTAATTGGGTGTTAAGCCACGGATCAAGTGTCGGTAATATTGAGGAGATAATGAACCGTCAGATCACTTCATGTCTAGAACATATCGTGTCTATTGGATTGTAAATTACAAAATTACATAGCAAAGAAACACACTTTACCTAACTCTACACTAGACCAAGTTATACTTAACTATTTCCTATGTGTCGGAATACCCTAACATCCCCCCTTAAGAACAACTTGGGATAAGATTGAAGGATGAACAAATATGACACAATAGGAGAAGGATGAGGCATTAGAGCCTATCCCCCCTTAGTGATAACTTTCTGAACTCCAACCATAAATCGAATATTAGTAAACTTCACCTCTGTGAGAACCTTTGTAAAGATGTTTGCAACTTGATCATCGATTGAACAATATTTCACTTCAAGAACATGGGCATGAATGAGCTTTCTAATGAAGTGCATGTGTAGTTCAATGTGTTTGCTGCGCTGATGTTGGACTAGATCTTTGCATCATTGAATGGCATTTTGATTATCACACCAAAGTGTAGTCGGATGCTACTACTGAAAGCCAAACTCTAATAGGATCTGACGAATCCACAGGGCTTCCTTATTAGTTTCTACAACGCCGCGATAGTCCTCTTCTGTTGAAGAAAGAGAAATGGCACATTGTTTCTTGCAATCCCTTGTAATAGGTCTAGAACCAAGAGTGAACACATAACTTGCAGTAGACTTTCGATCATCAGGGTCACCAGCCCAATTAGAATCAGTGAAACCAACCAATAGAGGAGATGCTTTTGCACTATAACGAATCCAAAACTGAATTGTACCTCGAACATAACGAAGTATTTTTTTAGCTGCTTTCCAATGACTTTCATGTGGATTTTGCATAAACCAAGCAATAAGGCCAACAACAAAGGAAAGGTCAGGACGAGTATGGGTCAGATACAAAAGTTTTCCTATAAATTGATGGTATAAGGTAGCACTAACTTCAGGGGAAGTACAAGTGACTGAAAGTTTGGCTCCAAACTGAAAGGGAGAAGGGGTTGGCTTACAGTCTTCCATGTGAAAGTGGCATAGAAGATCACAGGCATACTTGGACTGGGAAAGGGAAATACCTTCCTTGGATTGCAAGACTTGAAAACAAAGAAAATAATGCAAGTGTCCTAAGTCTGTCATTTCAAACTGATTTTTAAGGCTGGACTTCACATGGTTTATAAGGTTGGCATCACTACTAGTAGGGATAAGATCATCAACATAAATAACAAGAATGATAAGAGACTTACCCACTTTCTTGGTGTAAACAGTATTGTCAGAATGACATGTAGAAAAAACCAGTATCTGAAAGAAAGCTATCCATTTTGGCATACCAAGCCCAAGGGGCTTGCTTGAGACTGCACAGGGATTTCTTGAGCCAACATACAAGGTTGGAGTGTGTTTGTATACAACCAAAAGGTTGTTCCATATAGATTTCTACATGCAAGTCCCCATGCAAGAATGCAGATTTAACATCCATCTGATGGACTCCCCATTTGAAAGAGGTAGCAGGGGAAAGAACAAGGCAGATAGAGTTCATTTTGGCAATAGGGGAGAAGGTTTTAGTATAGTCAATGCCTTCAGCTTGTGAAAAGCCCTTAGCAACAAGACGAGATTTATGCTTATCAACTTTTCCATCTGGTCGAAATTTGGTTTTGTAAACCCATTTAAATCAAACAATTTTTCTTCCCTCTGGAAGAGGAACAAGATCCCATGTATCATTTTCCAATAATGAATGATATTCTTCATTCATAGTTGCATCCCAATCTAGATGGCCTGAAGCTTTTGCAAAGGTGTCAAGATCATAATTCACTGAAGCTTGAGCCGGTAAAGAAGAGGCTCTGTCAAACTCAAAACGTGTATATCACTAATCTGTAGGATCACCTACAAGAGAACCTGTTGCATCCAGAGTAGAACGGACCCATTTTGGAAGCCGAGGAGCTGAAGGAGGATCTTGAGAAGGTGGGGGAGGATTTTCATCCTAGTTGTCATCATCTGAAGAAGAAATATTTTCAGACATAGAAGGGATAAAGAGAGGTGGCACATCCATCGAACTAGGCTCGTAGGTCAATATATTTTCAGCAAACTTTACATCTCTTCTAATGATAACATTTTTGGATTTAGGTGAAATAAGTCTATATCATTTGACATCTTCAGAATATCCAACAAAATACATTTTTCACTCTTAGGTTCTAAGGATTTATGTTTCTCATCTAGAATATGGGCCCATGCTTCACTTGCAAAAACATGAAAGTGACTTAGATCTGGTTTAATTGAGCTCCATGATTCTTTTGGAGTGATATTTTTCAAAAGCTTAGTAGGAGTGTGATTTATTATGTCATTTGCATAGTTAATTGCTTCTGCCCAAAAATTAAGAATAAGTCCTTTAGATTGAAGCATACAATTAGCCATCTCCTTTAAAGTGTGATTCTTCCTTTCAGCGATGTCATTTTGTTGTGGAGTATATGGAACAGTATGTTTCATTTGAATTCCATGCTTAGTGCAAAAGTTGATGAATTTGTTGTTAACATATTCTCCGCCATTATGAGATCTTTGCTTAAGAATTTGATGTCCAGATTGTTTCTCAACAAAGGCCTTAAAGGACAAGAACATGTTAAATACTTCAGAGAGTAAAATTGTCCTAACTTTGTAAGAATGGAATAGATAAGGCTACCATCTCCTTTCTTAACCTTAACACCTTCCAAGAAAAGTCTAAGGTTCTTGAACTTTGATAAAAAATCTTCAATGGAAGAAAAATTATTGGGCTACAACATAAGAAACTCATTTTCAAGTTGATGGGCTCTAATTTCATTTTTAATTCCAAAAACTTTATTGATTTGTTTCATTGCTTCATCATGGGTATGAAGTTCTGCAATATGAATCTAACGTCTGAAGAAATGACATCCCTATCAACCCACATGCTTAATATTCCCTATTTTCCCATTTGGCTATCTTATCTTCATCTTTAGGTTTAGATTCTTGGCCTAAGGCTATTCTATAAAGACCTTTACTTCTAAGTAAATCCATAATATAAGATAACCATTGGAAGTAGTTGGTGCTGTCAAGAAAAATTTGGCATGGAATTTCCATTTTAACAGAAACTGAAGTTGTAGATGCTGAAGTTAAGTGTTCCAATGGAAAGATCTTGAAAAAATAGGCCGATTAGAAAAAACGGTTCTCGAAATAGCTTCCGTGGTGAAGAAGTTGTGTTTTTTTGAAGAAAAGTTGTTGAATATGTCGACGAAGTACGTGAATGTGTGGAAGTGAATGATAATGTTATATTTTTAAAAATAATCTCCCCCCTTTACAAACTTAATCTAATTAGCTCACTTTAAAAAAAATTATGTGACCCACTTTTATAAATAAGTGAAAGTCACTTTTACAATGGCACTTTATGAGCTACCCACTAAATTGTAACTTAAATAAAATATAAAGATAAAGAGACTTTAGAATTATAAGTGACTCACTTTTTATAATGGGTGAGAACACTTTTACATAAAGTAACTTTAAAACATAAGTTACATGTGCTTTTTGAAAATGTAACTCAACAAAAAGAAAGACTTGAACCCAAGACCTCTATTCTCATAAAGTAACTTTGGACCAAGTGAGCTAGTTTAAAAGGTTAGTAGTTTTTGAAAAAAAATGAAGGTTTTTTTTTGGTCACTCAGGCTTTGGAGTGCATGCTTACTTGAAAAAACTCTTTTTTCCTACAAGACAAAAAACCACACAACCCAACACGGACATGCAAAAAAAACCAAACCTTATGGCTTGAAGTTATATTTTGAAAGAAACTAAATATTTTACTCAATGTTTCTAATTTTTCGAGATCACACCAATGTGCGGCGAAAAAGAGCTTACACATGAGAAAAATCCTTCCTTTTTGTTTCTGCTTTGCCCAGATCGCACAAAGTTGCGGGGAAAAGAGAATACATCGAGTTGCAGGGAAAAGAGATTACACTGAAATGAAAGGTATAGATCTAATAGTAAAAACCAGAGAGCTAAATAAACTAAAATAACTAGAGATATGAATAACAAAAATTGCAAATAAAGATTGTATACCTCCAGATCTTAAAAATGACGTACCTAGGACTACCAAAAACATTTTCGCGTGAAACAAAAGGGCTTCCTCACTGGAACAAATGCTCCTAATACAATAGAGCAGTCCTCCCGGCCCGAAAGCAGTAAAAACCAGTAGATCTTGGAAATGACAGTCGGATGCAGTTGTACTAGCTTCGGATTTGGATGACCAATGGATGTAACCTTCAAATAGCTTTGATACCATGTAGGAATATGCATGATAAGTTCCTAAGATAGAACACCAAAGGACACTGCTCACAAACAGATCAGAGATGAGTACACTGGAATTCTTGACGTGGTTAAAACCCTCAAAGAGGGAAACAATCCACGTCCTGAGCCAACGCGGCCACTTCAGGCAATTTATTAATGTAAAATAAAGAAAATTTACATAAGCTTCTCTCATGAACGGTCACCTTACAAATGACCCTCCAGGCTCTTTAAATAGATATCATGGAGAAATCGGGTGTTAAGCCATAGATCAAGTGTCGGTAATACCGAGGAGAGAATGAACCATCGGATCACTTCATGTCTAGAACATATCGTGACTGTTGGATTGTAAGTTACAAAAGTACATAGTAAAGAAACACATTTTACCTAACTCTACACTAGACCAAGTTATACTTAACCATTTCCTTTGTGTTAGAATATCTTGACACCTATAGAAATTAGTAATTTGTAAAACACCTCATTTTTCTTGTTATCACAACAATATATATATATATATATATATATATATATATATATATATATATATATATATATATATATATATATATATATATATATTCTCTGTTAGGGTCCCACCCTAACCCCCTTATTTATGTCATGGGATCACGTCATAGTCAAGAGTCAATAAAGCCCATATTAATATTTGTAAGTGGTTAACCCGCACTTAATGACGGGACCACAGTTAGTTGCAAATGGGCGGTAGTATTAGTTAGATGGTAAATGGGCGGTAGTATTAGATAGATGGTATTAATAAAACCCACGATATTGACTCGTGGTATTGCATGTATGAGTCATATATAAAGGATAGAGACTCCCTGCGAGGAGCATCGTGTCTTGTTTTGTAATCGAGCTCTGCTCTATTGGAGGTTGCCCCCTCGAAGAGGCCTGTGAACATTTCTCTCTGAATAATAAAATCTTTGCTATTCTGTGTTCTGGGTATATTTTCTCGCATATTCTGTGTTCTCAGTATCTTTTCTTCGCAAGTTCTATGTTTGGGTATTGCTTTGCAGGTTAAGAGCATAACAAGTGGTATCAGAGCACTTTCCATGGCTCGGTGGGATCTCCAAATTTTAGCAAAATTTTTTTTAGGCTAGAGACGTGTTCCGGCGTCTTTAAACCACGGGATCTGTCGTTAAGCACATAAACCTGCGGATTTGGGGAGGCATGCACGCAGGAAATACAAGAGGTGGTCACGTATGTTGGACTCCCTTGTAACCCCTGTGGGTACCCCTTCGAGTAGTAGCGCATTAGACAGAACTGCGCACGGACTGTCTTCCACGTACCCTCTGGGTATATAGGAAGCCCCCTAGATCCCTTGAAACCTTGCCATAGATAAACCTTCGGCCGTCTTGTGGCTACAGTACACCGAGAACAGAACTCGGAGAGATTACTTGCCCGTACGATAGGGTAGTCGGGTGGTACGGCTAAGGGTATGGTCGATCCTCCTTAGTTAGAGCCCTGAAACATTGGGTCGAGTACTACTGTTAGACCCTTATGTATATTGCGATCTGTAGCACCTGACACTCCCCAAGACCATAGTTCCCTTTCTATTGGGGGATCAAACATCATCTATCCCAGATCAGCAGCAGCAGTTGTTCCACCATTCAGATCTCTCAGATCCACCAGATTGGATATTCCAGATCAGCAGCAGCAGTTGTTCCACCATTCAGATCTCTCAGATCCACCAGATCAGAGTAGTTGGGAAGGGTTCCTGTGCCTGGATATAATTTTCGCAGGACTTTTGGCGGCATTGACATTTTGAGGATTTGGCGACTGCAGTATTGGTGACCTAGCCCATCAGAATCAGGACGACGAGCTGAGCAAGGTGGTACCATTCAATTCTTAGTAAAAAAAAATTAGGCGGTCCCAAATTTTCATCAGGCTCGTGTATGGTAGAAACTTGCGCTCAAGCAATGGCCAATGAAAGGATAGACAAAATTGAAGACCATGTGAACTCCCTCCACACTGCAGTGGAAAAGATCCAAATTGAGCTTAAAGGAATAAGTCTCCAACTACAGGGCAAGGAGCCAGCCCACGAGGAGGCGTATAAGGGTCATGAATACCATGAGGGTGAGTCTAGCCACTCTCCTCACGTCTGGCACACCCATCCACCACCGAGTCAGAGACCTCCCAAGTTGGATATGCATAAATTTGACGGTTCTCACACGTCCGCATGGCTAGCACAAATGGAGCAGTATTTCTAATTGAACCATATCATAGATGAGGGGACTAAGCTTATGGTGGGCACCATGTACTTGGACAGTGAACGATGGCAATGGAAGGAATGGTATCAGCGTTGCAATGGACAATTTCAGAATTGGGGCCAATTTGCCAAAGCTCTTCGAAATCGCTTTGAACAGGAAGACTCTTTTTTGGGGCGTCTCACTAAGCTCCGACAGGCGGGTACAGTGGATGAATATATTACCGCTTTTGAAGCCTTAGCCTTCCGCACTAAGGGTCTCACAGATGAGTTCTACATGGAATGCTTTATCAGCAGTCTCAAAGAAGCCATCAAAGCTCAGGTTCTACTCCACCACCCTCCCACATGGACAGAGGCTTGCCAGGTAGCCCGTAAGGTGGTACGTGCATTAACAGCCCAATCCAGCCGCCCCAACTTCCCCGCTAAAGGTCGTCCCTCACAGGCTCCCAATATGACCTAGACACTTAAGATTCAAAAGGTGTCACCTGCAGAAATGGCCGAAAGAAGGAAGCAAGGACTATGTTACTACTGTGATGAAAAATATTCCCTGGGTCATAAATGCAAAGAGCACAAGTTTTTTCAAATAGATGCCACTAACTACAGCTCCACCGAGGAAGATCCACCACTTGAGGAACCAGAGGCGACCAAAGAAGATAACCAACAGGAGATGGTATCTGATGAACCAATGATTTCGCTACATGCCTTGGCAGGAATTTCTTCCCCTCAAACTCTCAAAATCAGGGGTTTTCTTAAACATCGCCTAGTAGTAGTCTTGATTGATAGTGGAAGTACCCATAATTTCATCCACCAAAAGATCGCTGAAGCAGCACATTGTTTTGTCCGGGCAGTTTCTAACTTCCAAGTCCAGATTGCAGATGGGGGCACAATGAAATGTGAAGGTCGCTGTGAAAATGTCAAAATTCAAATGGGGGATTATCAATTGAAAACCCACATGTTTGCAATACACATGGGGGGTTGCGACATTGTCCTCGGTGCGGAATGGCTCCGCACTCTTGGGCCAATCACAATGGATTTCCAGGAGTTATATATGAGTTTTAAGCAGAACGACTCCACACATACCCTCCGTGGACTACAGGCGGGAGCCCCCTCTATCATAAGCTCGCATAGGATGGAAAAATTGTTAAAAAAGGGCCATCATGGAGTGGTAGCTCAATTTAATGCCATCCAGGTAGTAGACACCATGTCTTCGCCAATTCATCCTGAGATGCAACAGATTTTGAATAAACATCGGACGGTCTTTGACAAACCTCATGAACTTCCACCCTCGCGAGGGGAACATGATCATAGCATCACATTGGTTCCAGGGGCCCAACCCCCAAATGTGCGGCCATACAGACATCCGTTCACCCAAAAGAATGAAATAGAAAAAATCATCAAGGAATTGTTGGAAGCAGGTGTCATTCGTCCCAGCATTAGTCCTTATTCATCTCCATTCGTCATGGTCCTCAAGAAAGATGGGGAGTGGCGGATGTGTCCAGACTTCAGGGCCCTCAATAAGTTAACAGTCAAAGATAAATTTCCCATCCCAGTGGTTGACGATTTGATGGACGAACTCAATGGGGCTCAATTCTTCACTAAATTGGATCTTCGCTCAGGCTACCACCAAATTCGCATGAAGGAAGTCGACATTCCCAAGACAGCTTTCAGAACTCATGAAGGCCATTATGAGTTCTTGGTCATGCCATTTGGTCTCTGTAATGCCCCCTCTACTTTTCAGAGCCTTATGAATCACCT
Organism: Pinus tabuliformis; assembly: GCA_031772625.1. Classification (NCBI taxonomy): domain Eukaryota; kingdom Viridiplantae; phylum Streptophyta; class Pinopsida; order Pinales; family Pinaceae; genus Pinus; species Pinus tabuliformis. Next base: position 407,153,316 of record CM062806.1, on the reverse strand, counting down.
CCTCAAACCATATCTCAGAAAATTTGTCCTGGTCTTCTTCGATGACATCCTCATCTATAGTGGCACTTGGGCGGTACATCTTCAGCATGTAGATATCCTCTTGCAACTGCTCCGCACGCATAAACTATTTGTCAGAATGTCTAAGTGTGCGTTTGGCATGGAAGAAGTTGAGTATTTAGGCCACATTGTGGGGCGTGAAGGTGTCAAGGTGGATCCCAAAAAGATCCAGGCAATGCAAGAATGGCCTCAACCTAAGACCTTGAAACGCTTGAGAGGATTTTTGGGTCTCACAGGCTATTATCATCAATTTGTCCACAACTATGGCCGCATAGCGAAGCCCCTGACGCAACTGCTAAAGAAAAACTCCTTCTTCTGGAACGAAGAAGCACAACAGGCATTTACCGCTCTCAAAACCGCCATGTGTTCCACTCCGGTCTTAGCACTACCGGACTTCATCAAATCATTTGTCATTGAATCTGATGCTTCGGGAACAGGTATTGGAGCAGTCTTAATGTAGGAAGGGCGACCATTGGCCTTCACCAGCCAACAACTAAGTGGGAAGAACTTGGGCCAATCTACCTATGAGAAGGAAATGATGGCCATCTTACATGCAGTTGAGACATGGCGACCCTACTTGTTGAGGCAACGTTTCCAAATCCGCACAGATCATCACAGTCATAAATATTTTTTGGAGAAACGCCTATCTTCCCCCCAACAAAATAAATGGTTAGCCAAAATGCTGGGAGATGATTATGAGATCATTTACAAGAAAGGGAAAGACAACAGGGTAGCAAATGCATTGTCGCGCCAATTTGAGGAGGAAAGTACTCTGCTCGCAATATCCCTCCCCATTCCAGACTGGATTGAAGAGCCTCGCAGGGAATGGTTTTCACATCCCGGGCTCTCCCAACTCATTTCTCAATTACAGGCAGATCCTAATTCCAGCAAGGGCTACTCGTGGCAGAATGATATTCTTCGCTACAAGGACAGAGTCGTCATATCACCAACATCCACCCTCAAAAGTCGCATTTTGGCAGAATTGCATTCATCTCCCATTGCAGGACATTCGGGATTTCAGAAGACATACGCTCGCACCAGAAGATCATTTTTTTGGGCCGGCATGAAACAGGACATCCTTAATTTTGTAGCAGAATGTGACATCTGTCAACGCCACAAAGGGGAAACCATCAACACACCAGGCACATTACAACCATTGCCCATTCCGGCGTCAATTTGGATGGAGGTCTCCATGGATTTCATTACAGGTCTTCCAAAGTCCGGGAACAAATCAGTCATCATGGTGGTTGTGGACCGACTGTCGAAGTATGCTCATTTCTGCGCCCTACCCCAACCATTCACACCCACCTTCGTTGCTCAAACTTTCATGGATCAAATCTTCAAATTGCATGGCATGCCCACTTCTATTGTGTCTGACCGCGACCCAATCTTCACCAGTAATTTTTGGCAGGAGCTCTTCAGAATACAAGGCACTCAACTCAAACTCAGTACTTCATATCATCTGCAAACAGATGGTCAAACCGAAGCCGTCAACAAATGTCTAGAAACCTACCTTAGGTGTTTCACTTCAGAAAAACAACACCTTTGGGTACAGTGGTTACCTATGGCGGAATGGTGGTATAACACCAACTATCATGCCACCACCAAAATGACTCCCTATGAAGCAGTCTATGGACAACTTCCGTCGTCCCCTACTTCTTATCTCACGGGGTGCTCCAAAGTACAAGCCGTGGATCAACTCTTACAACACCGTGCAACCATGCTTGCCCACCTGCACGAGAATCTTCATCAAGCTCAGAACCGTATGAAGCAACAGGCTGACCAACATCGCTCAGAGTGCCAATTTCAAGAAGGGGATCAGGTCTTTTTGAAGCTGCAACCATATAAGCAAACATCACTCAAAGACAAGGGTTGTCAAAAGCTCTCTCCAAAATTCTACGGACCATATCAAGTACTTCAGCGCATTGGAGAAGTGGCTTACAAGTTGGCTTTGCCACCTACAGCAAAAATCCACCCAGTTTTCCATGTATCGTGCCTCAAGAAAGTGCTTGGGAACAATTGCCGAGTTCAAACCAGTCTACCTGAATTGGATGAAGAAGGATCAATCTGGCTTCAACCTGAACAGGTTCTAGACACACGAGACAAGCACCTGCGCGGCCGCATGCTTAAGGAGGTCCTCGTCAAATGGAAAGACACCTCACCGGAAGATGCAACTTGGGAACCAGCCGCTATTCTTCAGCAGTTTCCGCAGCTTCAGCCTTGAGGACAAGGCTAGTCTTAAGGGGGAGGGCATGTTAGGGTCCTACCCTAACCCCCTTATTTATGTCATGGGATCACGTCATAGTCAAGAGTCAATAAAGCCCATATTAATATTTGTAAGTGGTTAACCCGCACTTAATGACGGGACCACAGTTAGTTGCAAATGGGCGGTAGTATTAGATAGATGGTATTAATAAAACCCACGATATTGGCTCGTGGTATTGCATGTATGAGTCATATATAAAGGATAGAGACTCCCTGCGAGGAGCATCGTGTCTTGTTTTGTAATCGAACTCTGCTCTATTGGAGGTTGCCCCCTCGAAGAGGCCTGTGAACATTTCTCTCTGAATAATAAAATTTTTGCTATTCTGTGTTCTGGGTATATTTTCTCGCATATTTTGTGTTCTCGGTATCTTTTCTTCGCAAGTTCTATGTTTGGGTATTGCTTTGCAGGTTAAGAGCATAACATTCTCCAACCTCGAACAACAGCACACCTGGAATATTATATGGAGTCTGTGTTATATACAACAAAGTAATATTCGCATGTAACAAATACCATTTTGGCATGGAAACCACTAGAATTTTAATTGAACCTCTACTTTTTTCTATATATGTAATGTTTACTGATCAAACATCGGTATATTCTCTCTTCAGGAATAAAATCCTCTTTCTCCTTTATATGTGTGGGGCAAAAGAGAAATAGGTGTCTAACATATGGTATTAAAAGAACAAAGAAAATACAGATAATAAAAAAATATTGGAGAAATTTTTTCGTATTACATTGAGAGGTGATTTACAACCTATTATCAATTAGAAAAAACACAAAATTACATTAAATTAAGTTATTAGGAATCAAAAAACGCAAAATTACATTAAATAAAGTTTTTTTTGAAATATATGTTAGTTAAATAATATAAAATTATATTAAATAAAAATAAATAACTATGTATAAATCAGTATAAATATATTTTAATATAGATTAATATAAGTAGAGATAAAATTTATTAATATGGAGTAATATTTTTGAATGAATGAAATAATACATGACATAAAATTAAATGATAAAAAAATTACACATTATTAATGAATTTGATTTCCTTTGGTGCTTGATTGTTTATAATGTAGAAAATGTATGATTATTTTTGTAGTAAATATGAAATTAAAAAGTGGCATATAATTTTGATTATAAATAAAATATTTCAATTTTACCTTAAATAAAATATATAAATATGTGGGAAGATGGATTTTAAAAAATAGTAATAAAGAAATTCAATATTTACCATAAAATATTTTATTGTCTACTTTACTTAAAATATTTTAATATCTTCTCTCTAGATATAAAAATATTCAAAATAAAGCCCCAAGGGATAGCCCAATTGGTTGAACCTTCGTTGCTAAGTGCCTTTCATAGTGGGAGGTCACAAGGTCAAATCTCATCGATTCCCTTGGGGTTAGGCCCGATATATTACGTTGCCTTTGGTTGACCTATGTGGATTATTGCCCCATTTGGATGATCTATGTGGATTATTTCTCATGGACGTAGCGGCCACTTTGTGACCGTGAACCATGGTTTCCTTAAAAAAAAAGAAAAAAAACTATTAAAAATATAAAACCTTTTATGATTGAAATAATTTGATATTGTGTTACTTAGTGTAGGGGAAATGTGTAATTTTTTTTATGTTTAACATCACATAAAATAGTTAGCATAAATTCTCCTTAACTTCAAACTTATTAGAAGATCAAGTCCATAAAAATAAAACTCTAATGTGGTGTGAACATCGTGACATGTGGGAGGGAACATGATCAATGCCCCACCAAGTATACGAGATAATGAATGTGGCCATATAACACATCCCAAGGGAATTAAAATCTGGATACTTCCACACAGATGATTGTACAACTTAACGATTAGAAATTTGTGGTTTCTAATGGTTTTGGTATTGATTTAATGTTCATAACTTACTCAAGGTTTATCCTTTCAAGGATGTGAGGTCATGGATTCTGACAATCCTTGGAGGGTCTAGTCCTAGCCATCGCTCCCATATTTTATCGTCAGTCTCAGCTGAACCAATCATTCATTTTCTGAGGCGAGTGATTTCAACATGAGAGAAGGGATTTTTGGAAGTACCAAGGATAGTAGGGTGGCGCACTATTGCTTTTCATGGCTCTAAATTTCTTGGTCTAGTTCCCTATTTCGGAAGTGGTGTTTTTAACTTCCTCTTCAAATTCCACTACACTAGGTTTTTCCTTTACTATTTGACCATTTCTCTGGTATGTCTTTTAGGACATAGAGCTTTTGAGTTGTCTCACTCTAACTTGCTCTCCTTTTTGGTCCCTTGCTTGGCCTTCGAACCTTCAATTTTCTGAAGGTTTTCCTTTCCGTCGTCGCCCTTTCCACCTACTACTTCTCCCGTGTCAACTTATTATTGGTCACTTACTCCAACTCTCCATTTCCAGCCTAATTTTTTCTATTAACTCCTTTTTCCTCTCTAGTGGCATTCTATTTGATTGTGACTCTGATTTTGTATGTTAGCTTTGATTTTTCATGCCACACAAGTGAGATTGAAATAGGGAGTGGGCATATTTCAAGTAACAAGGAGGCTCTTGTACTTAGTAGAGAGTAGATAGCTTGGCCTAGAGTTATTGAGAAAATACCCTGCAAATCATTCAAGATGAAATTGCTTAGATGGAATGTCAAATTGTTGGAGAAAACAACTTCTTGACAAATTCAAAAGTTCTTGGAGAGATTGCTTACTGCATACCTAATACAAGATAGACCCGAGGGAACTTCAGTCAAAATATGTACACTATTGATATTTACTGGCACTTCAAACTTCTACTCAACCATATTTTACTTAATCAAAATGATACCAATAAAAAGATCCTTCTAATGTTAAATGCACTGCAATTTACAATAAAAAATCTAGATTAAAAACTAAAACAACTTAGAACACATTTAAGCATACTCAACACTAACAACTCTCTTAATAACAACATAATAATGAAGTCCTCTAATTCCACCTTATCCAAATAAGGAGTTCTTTTTAGTTTAATATTCTTAATTATTTTTCTCAAACACAATTTTATAATCCACTTCTTAATTGTTTTATAATCCATTTCTTCATTGTTTTATTAAACTTAACCAAGTAAATGGTGGAAAAACCCCAACCTTAAACAATTTTAATACTTTTACCAATTAATTTTTTTTATTTTATTCTTGAAAAACGAAACCTATCCAAATAAAATTATTTTTTATATTTAAAAAATATTTAAATATCCAAATAGATTAAGGTAATTTAATTTATATCTAAATATTCGGCCCTTTCCATACATATTGTATACCAAGTTAAACTAAATGTGCGTTAATTGTATAACTGGATCCCATTAAATTTTCTTACTATTGTCGACCCATCGGCGTTTGACTTAACCGTGAAGGTCTCATCCAATGATGATAATGGTCAAGATAATACCATTGCCGTTTGTGTTCATTTCATACAAATCTAACTAGATTATGTGACATGTATGGGTAAACGTCGCATTACTTGCATCCGATCGAGATGATTCCTTTGACATAGAAATGGCCATCTAAAAGTAGAGATGGAGATGATTCCTTTGACATAGAAGTGGCCATCTAAAAGTAGAGATGGAGGAATTTAAACACACGATCTAATACATGATAGATCATTTTTAACATGGTATCAAATTGCAAGGTCCAGCCCTAAAATGCTCCTCATAAAGTAGGGAATTCATTAACATAAAGACCATTTATATATATATATATAATATAAATTCAGAAGGAATGCATTTATCACATTGGGTTGATACAGATTAAAGAACCGGTATAAATGTATTTTTGAATAATAAAAAGAAAATTTCAAGAGATTTGAATAGCAAGTATAAATTTAGAATTCAAATGGATTTATATTGTTTTAATTGTAAGTATATAGGTATGATATTGAATTTTTTTATTTAAGATGGATATGAAAATATTGTATTTCATATATATATATATTCAATTACTTTTTTATATATATTTAATAATATCGTTAAGAATGTGGGTTTAATGGTTAAGAACACGTGCTTCTTCATAAGAGGTCATATGTTCAAATCTAAAGGGGGTTAGAGTATGCACATTTTCATATACTTTAGCAAGTAAAGTATATATACTTTTGTAGACTTTCGTTGGTAGAGTATGTACACTTTCATAGATTTCCTCCCTAAACTTTGTTAAGTAGAGTATGTCCACCTTAATATCGTTGCCCAGAGTCCCACAAGCAAAATATTGTTGCAAGCGAGTTTCGAACACCAATATAATGTATGAATTGGTTTAATGGACCTCAAACAATGGGATTTCAAACACTAATATAATGTATGACTTAGTTTAATGGATCCCAAATAATGGAGTTTCAAACACCAATATAATATATGACTTGGTTTAAAGGACCTAATAGTTAAAAACACATACTTCCTCACAACAACTTATATATTTAAATTTCAAAAAATTAGAATATGTACCAATATAGTGTCACTTCATATCAATATGTCACTTGACACCAATATATAGTGTTACTTCATATCAATATATTGCTTGACACCAATATATTATATGATTTGGATTAATTAATTTAATAATTAGAAACACACCCATTCTCATAAATACTCATAAAATCAAATTCAAAATAAAATTTTTGAAATATATATTAATATAGTATCACTTTACACTAAATTGTCAAAAACAATTTTCTTCGTAATATATTAGAAATAATATTATATATAATAATTTAAAAATAAATATAAAATAATATGTATTATAAAAAGAAATAATAGAATAAAATAAAGTTAAAATAATATTATATATAGTAATTTAAAAATAAAAATAATGTTATATATAGTAATTTAAAAATAAAATAATATGTATTATAAAAAGAAATGATAGAATAAAATAAAGTTAAAGAAATATGAAAAAAATTACGCATGTGTGTGAATGTGTGTAATCTAGTAATAGATAATAATCCATAAAAATACAAATATCATAACATATACTAAGAAATCAAATACGCAACGACGCAAGCATCACTAAAAACTATAAATGTTAACCAAAAGAATGTAGAAATCTTCAAGATATAAATTGAGTGAATCACTTTATAACTTGATTTCATGAATGAAACAACAGGTTTATGGAATTAGGTAATTTTCCTAATTCAAATAACATTGAAAAGTTGGAATGACGAGAATGTTGGGAAAAGAAGGGCAACTTCAAATCATTTTTAAGTGATGTTAGGGTATTTAGGGCATTAAGCGATTGTTTGAAGTGTTTTTATTTGATATAAGTGGGTAATTATGGTTGATAAGTAAAATGGTAAATTTATAGGTAGTGGTTTTTGTTTTTTTTTTTTTTAACAAAGTCGGTTGCTATATTAAGGTCTGAAATAAAAAAGGAGAGTCAGATCTCCAGAGATACAATAAATGCCGGTGGCAGCCTGGGTCAGTAGAGTTACAAAATGAGGCTCTCTCTATTACCCTTTTTCTGCTTGTTCTGATTCTAAAACTACCATAGCTGCTATAGATTCTAACATACTGAGATAACCAAAATTTACATTTAAAGACCATTTTAGTCGATTTCGATATGGCTGATTTATCTTGCAGTAGATTCCTCCGGATTCGGGTCCACTTCAGGTTGTTTGGCACTTGAGGAGCTAGGTGCCTCTTTGTTTCGTTTGTCCATCATGAATTGCAGAATTGAGATTGATTCTTCTGCATGGCTGCAGCGATTTGATAAATGACGAAACTGTTCATGCAATGAAGATACCCTGTGCAGAAACAGATCTATTTCACCTCTGTATTTCTCATTCAGAATGCGGTTCTGGTCTTCCAGCCTTGTCTTGAGGTTCTTTTGTTGGTTCTCCAGAATGCGCTATTGGGCTCTGACTTCTTCAAGTTTTGCTTGCAAGTCTGAACAATGCAAACAGTCTTCACTTCAGTCCATTGGGATTGATATGGGAATAAGAATACAGGTAGAGGAGAGAAGAATGCTTATAGCGCAGTAATCAAACAGGGCGAGGGGGATAAAAAAGATAGCGGGGATTAAGATTAGAAGGAACCTGAATATACAAAATGTAGAAGAAAAATACAGAGAAACAAACTTTTGGGCGCTTGGGATGGGAAGCGCAAAAGAGATCCAATTCAGCTGAGAGGGGCACCTGCTCGCGACGCTCCAGAGATCCGAAACCAAGCTATCGTAGAGATTGAGACAGGGGTGATAGAGCTTTCTGCAAGAACCTGGAGACAAGAGAAGCTTACAGTGGGAAAGAGAAGGATTCACGAAACAGAAGAAGGTAGTGCCAGAGAAGGGGGAGAGGGTGTTAATTATATAGAGGAGCTGGGGAGAGATTAGGTGGGAGAAGGTATGACTAGTCACGGGAAGCTGGTGGAGGGACTGTTGGCAGATCTGAGAAGGATCCGAGAGTCTCTGGAATACAGATCTGGGGCAAGATATGCCGGCGGGCATGATTTGATTAACCCGGTTACTGTTTCTTCTGCGGTCTTCGTATCCTTGTATTATCCCTATGCTGATGACGGTCCAGTTGCCAACCCAATAAAAAGTACAGATATCAGGCCTGACACCGGATTTAACCTTGAAGATGGAGATTTCCATTGAGATCATGGCAGATATTGAATCGATTCCCTGGAGTTTCATCTGAAGGTGCCGACGGGTCTTCCACACGCGTTGTTGGCGTGTTCATTCACCTTTTTGTTAAGATTTCGAAGGATATGAAAATATTTGATGTCTTCCATCATATGATGCAGAATCTGGTTTCGTCTATTTATTTGTTGGAGCAGAATGTTGGGGGAGTTTTGCTACTGCGCCATTAATCGGATTACGATTGAGGAGTCCCCAAATACCTAAGCTTTTTTTATTCCCATTTTGCCTAACTAAGTTAGACCATGGAACAAAGCCAGAGCTTCGACTCTGTTGTTCGAGACCTCCCCAAGACTCCACTCATAATGAGGGATGCATTCCCCTTTGGGGTTTGTGATCAGTCCCCCTGCTCCAGCTTTCCCAGGGTTCGATTTGGATGCCTCGTCAAAAAACAAGGAGTAGCAGTTACTCTTTTGGATCCAATTGGGGAAGTCCTGCTCTTTTAGTCTGATTTTCCATGACCTGATTTCTTCTTTGTTCTGAATTTCTCTCCTGTTGCCTTCTGATACTTTGCACTGCCTGTCCAAGATGTAACTAATTATGTCTCGCTCCTTAACAATGTACTGTGTAGCATCGATTTTACCTGTGGTCTTGTTTGAGATAGTTTCCAAGGCAAGAGTTTTAGCTTTGCTGCATGTAGTTCGAACATTTGTACTCTTATCTTGAAATTTATTTTTGTTCCTGGCAAGCCAGATTCGCCACAACAAGGTGTGAGGAAGAGCGTTCCATACTCTTTTCACCAAGTGACTTCTTTTTTCCTTCCATGGACAACTTTTCCTCCATTTGTATATTATCTCAGCTATGGTGTTCTGAGGGTCCCAGTTTATAGCTCCAATGAAAGACATCTTTCTCCAGCAATCAACAGCAAATGGGCATTCTATGAATAAATGATACATCGTCTCTTCAGCTTTGCAGTAGTTGGGACATTTGGAGGGTCCATTGATACCCCTTCTTTTTAAATTTTCTGTTGTTAAAATTTTGCCTTTCAGCAGAAGCCATATGAAGAATTTTATTTTTGGAAGAGATTCTGTTCTCCAAGCTATTTTCCAATGTGGCCATATATTAAATTGAAAGGTGTTGCTGCATATTTGTTGATGGCCAGCTTTGACTGTATATTCTGTTCCAGAAGAGTCCCAACAAAAACCGTCTGCTTCATTTTCTTTAATAAGGGCTTTGTTGTGAAGGAAGGCCTTTAGGCAGCTGAAACTGGGCTCTAATGCATTTGGAATTTCAGGGAAGGTCTAGCCTATCCAGGCACGGGAGTGAGGATCCCAGCTGGAGATTTGGGCTAGTTTATAAATACCTTTCTCGTTAAAAAAATTGATGATTGGATTGGCTTCTTTGTGTGTACTCAGAGGTTGATGTCCCAATATTTTGTCAACCCCAAAGTTTATGCTATCTCCTCCCCCTGGGACTTTCGAAATACTCTGTATCATCATAGGAAGAGCCTGCTTACATAACTTCCAAATTTTGGTTGAGTCGCTGTAGGGAATATTGGATTCAAGAAATTACTGCCTGGGAAAGCTTAGATATTTGATCTCCAACACTCTTTTCCACCACATTGGGGGCCCTGTTAGTAGCCTCCAAACAATTTTCGCACCAAAAGCTAGATTCAAGAATTTTGGTGCTCTAATGCCAAGTCCTCCTCTTTCTTGAGTTTGTATAACCTGCTTCCAGTTGACTAAACTGAACTTGCTTTTGTCGCTCTTTCCCCCTTGCCATAGGAATTGGCGAAGGGAAACTTCCAATTTATGGTGAAAGATGGCAGGTGCCTGATATAAAGAGAAACGATAAAGAGGTAAGGAGGTGATACCTGACTTAAGAAGGATGAGTCTGCGTGCATGATTGAGCCAAATTGTTCCCCATTGATGCACTTTCCTCTTTACTTTGTCTATGATCCCATTCCAGGTTTCAGCTTTCAAAGGTCCCAAACTGATTGGCATGCCCAAGTATGAAAAATGGGTCCAATCGATTTTGTAGGAAACCCCGAAAATGTTGGCAATGCTGTGAATAGTTTGATTTGTCGTATTCCATCCATAGATAAAACTTCTGAGCTGATTTACCAATCCTCCCGAGTAGTCCATAAACTGATCTAGTAATTTCTTGAACCTTTTTGCAATTGTGGTGGAGGCGCCTCCTATTAGTAGGGTATCATCAACGAATTGAGAGTGGTTAATATTTTTAACTCCAATCCCATAATTAATGCCAGTTATGAGTCCAAATTTCCTATTGTGATCCGGAGCTTGACTGAAAGATTCTGCCATGAGAATGAAGAGATAGGGAGAAAGAGGACATCCCTGTCTAAGACCCCAGGAGGATTGGAAAGCTTCACCTGATCTACCATTGATGAAGGGGGAGATCCAAGGACCGGATATGCATGCTGCAATAAGATTAATGAAGGAAGTTTCGAATCCCATCTTCGTAAGGACAACAAATAAGAAGGAATGCCTTACACTATCGAAGGCATTCGCTAAATCAAGCTTTAAGACAAATCCTTTTTCTTTTCTGGATAGACTTGAATGAATGGCTTCTTGGACGAGAAGGATGGAGTCAGTGATATGTCTGTTCGGCAAAAAGCCTCCTTGATTTTCAGATATCAAGGTGGGAAGAAGGGGTTTTAATCTAGTGGCTAGGATTTTGGTTAGGATTTTGTATGAAGAATTGCAAAGGGATATGGGTCTGAATCTAGAGAAAGAAGAAGGTCGGTTTTCTTTGGGGATGAGAGCTAAGAAGGTAGAGTTGGTGAATCCTCCAATCTTTCTTTTTCTTTGAACCCATCGAATCATCTTTGACAGGTCTTTTTTGATCATATTCCAGTATTCCCTGTAGAAACAAATGGGAAAACCGTCAGGCCCTGGCGCTTTATCAGGATGCAGAGACCAGATTGCTCTTTTGATTTCTTCTTCTTCAATTTCTTTGTTGATGCTATCATTCATTTCCTTTGTAACTCCTTTGGGCATGTGCTGGAGCAAGTCGGCATAGTCTTCTATTCCTTTATCCTCAGTTAGCAGGTCCTTGTAGTGTTTAGAAGCTGCCTTCTTTATATCCTCTTGAGTACTATATCGATTTCCTTCACCATCCAGGATTGTATTTACATCATTTTTGAGCTTCCGAGCTATCGCCTGCTTGTGAAAGTAAGCAGTGTTTTTATCTCCCTCTTGGAGCCATAGTTGTCTAGATTTTATGCGCCATTTGATTTCTTATTCCCTATTTATTCTGCTCAGCTGTTCGTATAATTCATTTTCTTGCTCTTTGCTTTGGTGTGTTAATCCATGCTCTTCAATTCTTGCCTGCACATCTTCTAGCTCATTTTTAACTCTCTTTTTGTTCTCCTCTGGTTCTTGGTATCTCTCTTTGGCCCAATCTTTTAAAGCCTTCTTGGTTCTTTTTAATTTCGTTTCCCAAATGAAACTTGGCAAGCCTTCCACATGCTGGATCCACGTTTCCTTAACAATTTCTCTGGCCGCAGGTATCTGGTTCCAAAGAGGACTGAATTTGAATGGAATGGGTCCAAGAGGGCGGTGGTTTTCCAGAGTTAAGGTGATAGGATAATGATCAGAGGCAGATGTGCTGAGAACATTAGAGTATCCTACAGAAAAATTTGAGAGGAGCGATATATTAACTAAAAATCTGTCTAATCTTTCCATTATATTGCCACTGCCAATTCTGCGATTGCTCCAGGTATATCTGCGATTTTTGGGAATGATATCCACTAAATCGTTGTCCTAAATAATGGTCTCCAGGCGATCTCTAAACGGATCTGTAGTAAAAGTGCCTCCCCTTTTTTCGTTTGCATGCAATATTAGGTTAAGATCACCTGCAACTATAATATTTGGACCGCTTTCCCCGTCAATGCTATTTTTCAAGTCATCCCAACAAGTTTCCTTTTCTCTATAATGGTTGGGAACATAAACATTGTAAATGATCACTGTCTGGTTGCCTGTGCTACTATCAAAAGTAGTTCTAATCCATTTCTGATGAGAATTTGATGCAGTGCAAATCCATTTGCTGTTGTCCCAAATGGTAATGATGCCTCCCGAGGCTCCTCTAGATTCGCTAATGCTGCCCGAGAATCTCTTCTGTTGTTCTATAATTTTTTTCATTTCATGTTGATCTTGTTTTGTTTCCTATATCAGCATTATTTCTGGCTTCTCAATGTGAATCAGATCTTTGAGGGCAACAGTTTTAGAGGGGTGCCCTAAACCCCTGCTATTCCATGAAAGGATTTTCAACATGGCGCATTGGGTATGCGGAGAGGTGCTCGCCTCTCTTGATCTTTGCCACTTATCTCTTTCTCTTGATGTCCATGGATAAAGGATTCTATTGGAGTTTGTGTTCCCATTGCTATGTCCTTTTGTGCATTCTCATCCCTATGTTGTTTAGCGGTTTTTCTGCCAGGGCCTGTTTTTTTTAACGAGTTACTGGATGCTCCATGCTCTTTTGAAGAACTTCTAGTAATTCTTGAAGAAAGGGGCTCAAGGGAAGGTTGAGAAGAGATGGTCTGAGGTTGAAGAGAAAGAGGGGGCTCAGAAGGGGGGATATCAGGGGCGGAGTCATCTGTGGAAAGGATCAAAAAGGGATTGGAAGAGGAGGGAAGGGGAGGATCGGGGGGAAGGGTTTCAGAGGGATTGGATGACGGGGAGAAGGGGCGCTGGACAGATGGACCAAGATTGCTAGAATCCTTGGATGGCTTAATAGGGGGAGCTGATTTCTTTTTTTTGACAGGTTGCCATTGTCCATCTTGCTCTTCAGTCTCTGCATTTACAGTTTTAGTACATCTATTAGCGAAATGCCCGTACTCGTGACATACCTTGCATTTGAAAGGTATCTGCTCGTAGTCCAGCTGCTGAATATGACTCCAGTCGTCCACTTTTAACTTTATTTCTTCCAGCAATCCTCGACCAAGGTCCACTTGAACACATATCCTAGCACAGGCTTGCATGTTGTCCTTGGGCTCGCTACGGTCAATGTATTTGCCAACAGCGTTCCCTATGGCTCGCACCGACTCATCTCCCCAGCAATGGAGAGGTAAGTAAGGGAGACGGAACCAAAATACCACAACATTGGGAATATCCAGTTCCGGATCGAAATCCGGGGTCCATCTGTTGAGGTAGAGACCCCTGGAATCCATGAAATATGGTCCGTTTCTGAATATCAGATCCTTGACTACTTTAGTTTTGAAGTGGAATGTGTAATACCTTCTTCCGCAAAATTTGATCGAAATCTTCCCTGAGATCTTGTCTAACCAATTTCGTTCGACCCATTTCTGACTGTTCTTGGCAAAGGCCAGAGGCCTGTGAACTGACCTATAAGACCTTTTTCTATAAGAGAAATCGCTGCCATGCGAGGAAGGGTTGGAGGCAGCTGAACTTCCTAAAGAATGTCAAGCCTTTTCACAAATTTCGAAATTGCTGGCCTGGGTTGCTGGGGAGGGAGAGATTTGACCAGATCCGAGAAAACTCTTTGTGGATCAAGGTCCTCCTGTGGCTGATCCGGGGGGGCCATGGCAGGGCTAAGGCCCAGATCGCATTGATGTGCAGCAGGGATCGTCCTAGGGCCGGCACACGCTACCATCAGAGTGCACTCGCAACAATTTGTTCCTCTACATGTATTAATTATTAATCATTAATAATACATTAATATTATTATTAGTGGTTTTTGTTTTTTTAATCATATTAAAAAATAATTATTTTTTTTTTCAAAAATGTTATAAATAAAAAAATAAAAAATAAAAAAAGTCAATAATATCATAATATGATAATATGATAAAGACTTTGAATAATTATTTAATCTAATAAATTTGTTTGAAAATATAATAGAGAAAAATAAATCATAAAAAAATTTGATTAAAAAGGATCTATAGATGTGTATAAAAAAATGGATTTAAAAAAAAAAATACATCATAACACTTCAAATGGAAAAGTGATTCCACTCCTTAACACATCACACCTATAAACAATAAAATCACACCTACAAATAATAAGATAATAAAAGAAAGGTTCCCAGATCATTTGACAAAAAGGTTTTTTTTTCACATTCGAGACAAAAACAACTTGAACAATTATATAACCATGATTCATAATCATCTTAGCAATGTCATCGGATGAATTATGGAGAAAAAAATAAGCCTATGAGAAAAGGGAAAGGGAAAAAGATAACAACCACATGTTGGTTTCGTACCAAAAGACTGGGTTATTAAAAATTATTATACATAAAATTTAGTAAATAAAGCCATAGAATCACACGTTTCTTTTAGGTAAGGAAAATTATAGGAGTAGATTTTTTGTTTTCAAGGGTGTGAGCTCTTTCTAAATCATAAGATCAAGTATATTTCACTTGAAAATTATAGGGTAACCATGATATTTGAATTGAAAATTATAAGGTAGCCATGAAAATTTGTCTTCGACTTTTTAAAAATTAATCCAAAAAATCACTGATTTACTCTAATTGGAAAAAAAAAAATTCTCATAGACACAAAATTACATATATATTTATTATTCTTACGGATGCATTATAGCTTAAATAATGAGATCAAAAATAGGCTCAAAAATGAAAGTGATAAGAAACTCCTGAAACTATCTCCAGATCGTAGTGTTCATTTTCTCAGTTCTAGCACTGCTTGAATTGCCTCAATTCAACATCGTAAGAAGAAGTTATGGCATTATAAAGTTTTAGCCCAACAACTAAAAAGTCAAATAACAGGGTTGACTGGGCTATTGAATGGGCAATCCGTACAACTAATGTCATCAGCTGGATGTGCAGGGTATGGTGTAAGATGCGCCAATCTTGTGCTGAAACGTGGCAACACCATACAGGTTGGGATGGCATGATTTTATTGGTTGAAGGGTTTGAAGTGGCCGAATGAGAGGGCACCACGTGGTCCTCTATGATTGGTCAACATTTTATAAGGGTCAATTGGCCTCGCTGGGTTTTGACCCTTTAACCTCCCGCGCAACAGTCTAACAACTTACCACTAAGCCACCGTAATGTTTCTTGTTATATAATTGATGTCAGTTATATTTGAAGTGTAATAGTTTGGTGTTTGGGAGAAGAAATTGGGTTGTTAGTCCCGCTCCCGACCACATTATTTCCCATGAGACCACCAATGGAGCAAAGCCAGTGGGGGTGGGAATTTTGCCCCAACCCCCATCTATTTTGACATGCATTCAATCAGAACCTTCAAAGCAAAGGGATAATATGGTAGGGGAAGACAATTAGCCTTGACCCTCGATGACATGGTGCTCAACGCAACCCTGACTTGGTGCTTAGGGGTTATGGCACATTTTATTTTTTTTGCTAATGCAAGAGTTGTACCTTCTATTCCAAATAATAAAAAAGGATTAAATACCTAAATTACAATCCACCCAAAAGAAACTAGGGGACAACGAATTAACTCTCCCTCCCCCCCCCCGGGTAAGGGGCAACAAACCAAAAGCTCAATAGTTGTGCCATAGATACATTCCCCTAACAAAAGGTCCTTTCCAAAATAGAGGTAAAATAGCCTGTTACAGTGGAGCTAAAGGAGAACATACAAGAAGGAACTAGAGCCGGACCCGAAAAGAAATTAAACCCCAAATTGATCAAATTTCAGGTTTGAAAAGGGGAATAAACAATACCTATTTGGTTCGTCCGAAATTCCTTGATGCCCACCATGAAGCTGGACCAGCACGGATGATAACAAAGAGACATGCCTCGAACCCAGACCCACCAACATGCATATTGCATCTAGGCCGTAGATCCTCATCGTGAGATCCAATGGTTGAGGAACATATTGGAAGGAAAAGAAGCTCAGAGAATACCCGTCCTATGAGGGTGGTATTCTCTCTCCTACCAAAGCCACGTGTTGCGTTTTGAGTGGCATCGGGTTCAAATCAGTAAAATCACTTTTGGTGTTGATAGCTTCCGATAAACTGTAAACCACCTTGCGGGCTATATTGACATTAAAGGTTGTCATGAGGAGTGTTTCGGGCCCACTAAGTGTTGGGTTGTGTTATATTATTTCCACGACTAACCTACGTAGTGAACTGGGGAGTTAGAGGGGGGGCGGTAGCCCCCCCTATCCGGGGGGTTTGAGGGGGGCGGGTAGCCCCCCTCTACGGGGTCCGGGGCAGTGCCCCGGGAAAAAAAATTTTGGACCCTATATTAGGTTGGGTGAACCTACCTATGGTTTTCGGTCCATGGTTTTGGACGCGATGGTTTTTCGGTCCATGGTATTGGATGCTTCAGCATGTATAAATATGTATTGTAACATTGAAAGGAATATAATGAAAAATCAAGCTGGTAGTCCCGGTTTTGGGATCCAGGGGAAAATCTTTGTGCATATGTGTTTTATGTGTTATGCTCTCGCATTGTTTATTTTCTTTGTTTAAGAATTCGTATGCAGGTAATTTCTGTACAGGGTTAAAACCTACATTTGGTATCAAAGCTGTTTTGGCTTCAAGGGGACGCCTTTGTTGCTGAGGGGTTTCGCTTGGGCCTATGGTAGACCTTGTTCAGTGGGAGATCTGCGAGATCGATTCTGGTGGTGAAAGAAGATGGCGAGCAGTGGAAAGATAGAGATTGAGAAGTTCAATGATCAGAGTTCTGAGTTGTGGAAACTCAAGATGGAGGATCTGTTGGTGGATAAAGATTAGTGGATCGTGGTAGATCCGGGTACTAAACCAACGGGAGTGACTGATGAAGAATGGAAGAAGTTGGATCGGAAGGCAAAGAGCACAATACGATTATGTGTCTCAGATTCAGTATTGCTGAATGTATCAGGGGAAGCTACAGCGGAGGCTTTGTGGGACAAGTTAGGGACTTTGTACCAATCTAAGTCTCTGGTGAATAAACTGTTCCTACGGAAAACGCTGTATAACCTAAGGATGAAAGATGGAGACTCGGTGACAGAGCATCTGAATGCATTTAATACTGTGGTAAGTCAGTTATCATCTGTTGATATTAAAATTTCAGATGAAGATAAGTGCATTAGTCTGTTGTGTTCTCTACCAGATTCGTGGGATAGTCTGGTTATTGCAATAGGTAGCAATGCAACTGCTTTGCAGTTTGATGAAATAGTCTTGTAGAGCCTCTAACTTGCACCTCATCATCCATTATTACCTACAGTTTTTCCTCACTTATCTCTCTCTTTTGCCTCGTTTTCCTTGTAAACCTACCCAGATCATTACATTAGATGTCTTTAAGCATGATCAAGTGAACTTTGCTAATGTGTGACTGTTTTGTTTAGATTTTGACATATTTACAGAGATTCCGCAGCCATTCAGCGATTCCGCAGCCATCTGGTGATCCCGCAGCCTTTTTGTTAATCTCAAGGTTCCACGTTTCATTTTGCAAAACGAACCACATGGGCACGTGGGAATAAAGGTGCTCAAGGTTCCTGTGCTATTGGTTCGGTCAGCCACATCATCTACACCTCCGGTCAACGAGGGTCAAGCCACGGTCAACAAAGGCAGCTTAAACGGTGTTGCGTAAGCTGTTGGGTCACGTCAATGAAAAGGGTGATTTGTCCGTGTTACGCAGGTTGTGGGAGACATAATCCAACTCTGGATTCAATTCCCATGACGACCAGAACCTCCAGCTCATCCACGAGGCTTATGACGTGTTGCTGAACCTTTATTACGCATGACAGTTAGTTCATTTTCTGTTTCTAGTTTTACACGTTAGGCCATCGTTCAGATGCCTATAAAAACTAGCGTCTGCGTACGCTTAATGTTACTTTTTAGTTGCTGTGTTTTATGAACTTGTTATAATTTTAGTGCATCTCAAGACTCTGTTTTAATAGTGCTGTTCTAGCACTCTTGACTGTATTTTTCTGCATATGGAGTAATAGAAAACAGTGCTGTGTTGACGTTTTCAAGTACCTGAGTCTTCTTTGGGTTTTATGGATGGAGGGCCCCCGTTCATGACAGCCCTTGTATAGTAATTTCATGTTTATATTCTTGCAATTTCCTTATTTTACATTCAGCATTTCCTTTTCTTGAAACATGTACAGCTTGATTTGCTTTCATTGTTATTTCATTTGCAGCCTTTACTTTGACTGATCAGATTTGTTTTTCTGCAGGTTTTTTAACTCGGGATTGTGTGTGTGTTTGTGTATTTGCTTTATATCTAGTGGTAGTTGCAGTTGTCATATTCATAGTGCTGCCCTTTACTCTGTTTTCTAGTTAGCTTTTAGTTTAGTTTCTCAAGTTGTATGCTAACTGATTAATGGTCTCTTTATCATAAACTGTTTATCTTTAAGAGAGCAGAATACTAATGAATTACAGCTTGTTTTGAAGTAGTCTTGGCTTATAGCACTAACTCTTTTTCCACTTGTTACACATAACCATGTATGTTGGAAGCAGAATGATGGAGAAAGGCACAGTGGTGTTATAATTTGTCATTTAGAGCTTTATCATTTCTTAAACTTATCTTTAGCTACTTCCTAATCGTGTTTTACACAGTACTATGTGTTAGAAGCAGAGAGTTAGGAGGAGATAAACATTATCATTGGTCTTTGAAGTGATTTTCTTATCTTTTTATTTGCAACAACATGAGTAGTGACTAATGCCATTAGAAAGTGGTTCTTTGCTTTCAATTCATTTCAAGTTATTTATTTCCTTTAAGTTTTTCCTTTACAAATTCAGCAAGTAGTTAGAAACCACCAATCACACACCCTCACTCATCTAGAATTCACCCTACACATACTATCACTCATCTGTTTATAATCATCACTCCATCTTAGGAAGATAAATTAACCACAAACAACACCCCAAACGACAAAAAGCTCTAAGAGGTTGCTTAAGTACATATAGTACACCTTCACTTCATCAGCTTACGAGCCCCGGGTTGACAATTAATGACATCAATTTAGGAACACTAAATTGACTAAACAAGTCTCAGCCTTGCTGACGGAGGAGATGAGACAGAAAAATATGGACAACCAGAATGGTGATGCCTTGTCTGTATGAGGACGGTCCCAGAACAAAAACAAAAATAAGTCATCGAGTGGGAGATCTAAATGTAGAGGGAGATCTAAATCTCCAGGAAAACCTATAAAGGTGGTGTGTTGGAAATGTGGAAAGGAAGGGCACTTCAGAAGAGATTGTAAATATAAAGCTCCTGATAAAGGAAAGGGATCTGATGATTCTCCTTCTGCAGAGACGAAAACCACCTCAGATGAAGGTGGGGATGTGTACTTGGCTTCTTCAAGTACACATGTAGATCATGAGGCATGGTTGATTGACTCAGGTGCATCCTTTTACTTCACTCCCCATAGAGAGTGGTTCTGCGAGTATGAGAAATACGATGGTGGTGATGTCTTCTTAGGAGATGATAGGAAGGCTAGAATCATTGGTCGTGGAAAAGTAAAGTTGAAGTTGCAAGGTGGAAGGGTTAGAACACTTCCGGGTGTTCTGCATATTCCTGCATTGGCTAGAAATCTGATTTCTGTAAGCAAGTTGGATGATGCAGGTGTAAAGACATTGTTCGAGAAAGATACCTGCAAGATGGTTTGAGGAGCACTGATATTGATGTGGGGATTTCGGATTGGAACTCTGTACAAGCTGCAAGGTAGCACTGTTGTTGATGGGTGCAATAGTTCTATGGTTCCTGAAAATGGAGTAGAAAATCTAGTGGTCGCTGGAGAGAAGACCATGTTGTGGCATCAAAGGCTTGGACATATTGGATAGAAGGGCCTTCGTATACTTCATGGTAAAGGTATGGTAGAAGGTATGAATAATAGCTCTCTAGATTTTGATTTCTGTGAAAATTGTGTATATGGGAAGCAGAATCGGGTGAGTTTCCCCTCTGGTGGTAAGAGGACGAAACAGATATTAGAGCTTGTGCACAGTGATGTGTTTGGACCTGTGAAGGTTCCATCACTGGGAAATTCTGTGTACTATGTATCATTTATAGATGACTTCTCAAGGAATACATGGATATATTTCCTTAAGAAGAAATCTAAAGTCTTTGACAGGTTTAAAGAATTTAAGGCTCTGGTGGAAAATCAGACAGAGAAGAAGATAAAGGTGCTGAGGACAGATAATGGTGGAGAATTTTGCAGCAAGGAATTTGAAGAATTCTTTAAGAAGTGTGGTATAGCACGGCAGAAGACTACTCCATATACACCTCAGCAAAATGGAGTCACAGAAAGAATGAACAAGGCGTTGATGAAAAGGGAAAGAAGCATGCTCAGTGGTGCCAAGTTAGGACAGGAATTCTGGGTAGAGGCGGTGGATACTGCATGTTACCTGGTCAACAGGTCACCTTCATCAGCGTTGGAGGATAAGACTCCACAAGAAGTATGGACTGGTAAGAAACCCTCTCTTTCACATCTGAGGGTCTTTGGATGTGATGCATATGTACATGTTCCAGAGGAGAAATGAACCAAGTTGGATAGTAAATCTGAAAAGTGCATCTTTATTGGGTATAAAGATGGTTTAAAGGGTTACAAGCTTTGGAACCCAGTCATACGGAAGGTTGTGTACAGTCGAGATGTGGTGTTCAAAGAGGTGAAAGATGTTATTAAACATGAAGTCCAACCAAAGGAACCTGTGAAGATAGAGTTTGAACTAAAGGAGGAAGAATCAGACTCTGCAGTAGAGGAGGAATCAGAAGATGAACAGCCACAAACTCCAGCTGTGAGAAGATTAGTTCGAGAAAGAAGGCAGCCAGAAAGGTATAGTCCATCTGCTTTCTGTTCAAATTTTTCTTTGTATGTTATTGATGATGATCCCAAAACTGTGAAGGAAGCAGTGGATTCAGAGGATGGAAAACTCTGGAAAGAGGTCATGGTTGATGAAATGGCATCTTTGCACAAAAATGAGGCTTGGGATCTGGTGGAGTTGCTAGCTGGAAGGAAACCCATTGGCAGCAAATGGGTGTTCAAGAAGAAGACAAATGCAGAAGGAAAGGTGGAGAAATACAAAGCTCGGTTGGTAGCAAAAGGTTATTCCCAGGTGCCGGGAATTGATTTTGGTGATATTTTTTCTCCTGTTGCCAAGGTAACTTCTATTAGATTACTTTTATCTATTGCTGCTGCTTTTGATTTTGAGGTAGAACAGATGGATGTGAAGACAGCATTTGTTCATGGGGATTTGGAAGAGGAAATCTACATGAAGCAACCCGAAGGCTTTGCGGTGAAGGGTAAGAAAGAACTAGTATGCAAGTTAAAGAAGTCTCTGTATGGGTTAAAACAGTCACCAAGGATGTGGTATCAGAAATTTGATACATTTATACGGGGACTTGGCTTCACTAGAAGTAAAGCAGATCATTGTGTGTATTTTAAATTAATTGGTGACTGTGTTATTTATCTGGTCTTGTATGTGGATGATATGTTGCTGTTTGGAAATGACAAAGAAATTATCCAGGATTTGAAGACCCAATTGTCCTCCAAATTCGACATGAAAGATCTTGGTGCTGCAAACTATATTTTGGGCATGGAAATTAAAAGAGATCGGGCAAAGAGGAAGCTCTGGTTAAACCAGAGGAAGTATGTTGAGACAATACTGTAGAGGTTTAATATACAGGATAGTAAACCGATGAAGGTTCCTATTCCTGTAGGTGTGAGGTTATCTGCTGAACAGTGTCCCAAGACACAAGAAGAGGAAGAGGACATGTCCCGTGTTCCATATGCAAGTGCAATCGGTAGCCTGATGTATGAAATGGTCTGTACTAGACCAGACATTGCACATGCAGTGGGAGTATTGAGCAGGTTTATGTCAAAACCTGGGAAGGAGCATTGGGCAACAATGAAGCGGGCTTTCAGGTATTTGCGTGGCACTAGTGATTATGGTTTGTGCTACCAAGGAAGACCAGAATTGGACAGAGTGTTGGATATTCATGGCTTTGTTGATGCAGACTGGGCTGGAGATTTGGATCAGAGAAGATCTACAAGTGGGTATGTGTTTAACCTATTTGGAGGTGCAGTCAGTTGGATGAGTAAGAAACAATCTGTAGTGGCACTATCAACTACAAAGGCAGAATACATGGCAGCCACTCATGCAAGCAAGGAAGCAGCTTGGTTGCAGAGATTGTGTTCAAGTATGGGGTTAGTACAGGGAGCTATAAGAATAGACTGTGACATCCAAAGTGAAATTTTCTTGGCAAAGAACCCTGCTTATCATTCAAAGACAAAGCACATTGATGTTTAGTATCACTTTGTGAGGGATATGATAGAAGACAAAAAGGTGTTGCTGGTAAAGGTGGACACTTTGAAGAATACCGCAGATGCATTGACAAAATCTGTGAACTCTGAGAAGTTCTCTTGGTGTAGAGAAGCAATGGGAATCTCAGGGCTAGAAAAATGACTAAGCTCTCTTGTGGCCCCCTGTGGAAAGAAAACAACAAGTGGGAGATTGTTGGGTTGTGTTATATTCTTTCCACGACTAACCTACGTAGTGAACTGGGGGGTTAGAGGGGGGGCGGAGCCCCCCCTTCGTTGTGCTGGCTACGTAGCGGGGGGGCGGAAGCCCCCCTTGTCTGGGGGGTTTGAGGGGGGCGGGTAGCCCCCCTCTACGGGGTCCGGGGCAGCGCCCTGGGAAAATTTTTTTTGGACCCTATATTAGGTTGGGCGAACCTACCTATGGTTTTTGGTCCATGGTTTTGGACGCGATGATTTTTCAGTCCATGGTATTGGATGCTTCGGCATGTATAAATATGTATTGTAACATTGAAAGGAATATAATGAAAAATCAAGCTGGTAGTCCCGGTTTTGGGATCCAGTGGAAAATCTCTGTGCATATGTGTTTTATGTGTTATGCTCTCGCATTTTTATTTTCATTGTTTAAGAATTCATATGCAGGTAATTTCTGTACAGGGTTAAAAAAAAAAAATTGGACCCTATATTAGGTTGGGCGAACCTACTTATGGTTTTCGGTCCATGGTTTTGGATGCGATGGTTTTTTGGTCCATGGTATTGGATGCTTCGGCATGTATAAATATGTATTGTAACATTGAAATGAATATAATGAAAAATCAAGCTGGTAGTCCCGGTTTTGGGATCCAGGGGAAAATCTCTGTGCATATGTGTTTTATGTGTTATGCTCTCGCATTGTTTATTTTCTTTGTTTAAGAATTCGTATGCAGGTAATTTCTGTACAGGGTTAAAACCTATATTTTGTATCAGAGCGTTTTAAGCAAAGATTCTGGCCAGAACCCATCGTACTGCAATTGGGATCCCCACCCTTGATCCTCCTTTGCTTCATCCAACAGATGAGAGGAGTCCTCTCTTGAAGAAAACCAGGAGGGATTCCCACCATCCGAGCATCCGAAAACCGATAGACTAGCCACCCCGGTTCACTATAAACATTGCCAACAATTATGTACCTATGGTGAGAGTCTTTTGTACCTTCTGCCTGAAGGCTTTTCACCCTCTTTGCCCCCCAAGCAAAAATGAGTTGATCTGTGTTGTGAGAAGGTTTTGCACAAATCCACAATCTACCAATCATCTTCCACCCACGAACACTGTGTCTGAGCTATTGTGGACTAAAACTAACAAAGGCCCGCGTTCCCCTTTCAAAACTACCTCTGGATAACCACTTCATGTTGATTGTGTGTCGGCAAAACCCAACCCATGCTTCTGTTGACATTCTCTGTGCTGATGTATTTCTCTGTCCTCATTTGCTTGGTTCAGACAGTCATCCCTCAATCTACCCTGTGGAACCTCTTGCCATCTGTACTTATTGCTACTTTTAGTGCTAAGAGCCCCTTTATTGGCAAGTATGTCCACCAATTTATTGGTCGTCTTTCTCACATGAGTGAAACTTAAGGTTGTCATGTTCTAAAGGTGGAGATTAATTCTTTGATAAACCTGCAGTAGCCTCCAGTGTCCCGAGACCTTTTTCAGAGCCGAACCACAACTGATTCTCTTGAACGAATTGATTATCAGCTCGGAATCTGCTTCAATTATGATATTCTGAAGATTGTCGTGCTTCAGGATTTCTAAACATTGCTCAAGTTCCATTAGCTCCACCATATTATTTGTGGCTCTTCCCAAATTGGAATGAAAAATGTATTGTATGTAACCTTTTTCATCCCTTATGACACCACCATAACTAGCTATACACGGATTTCCTTTTAAGGCCCTATCTATGTTACATTTCATAAATCCCTGAGGAGGAGGATGCCATAAGTCTTTCTCAATGACCGGTTGCTTTACCATCCTATTCTTGCCTAGAGGAATAAATCTCTGCATGCCCAACTGAAGAAGTATCTACATATCAGCATTTGAAGGGGGATTTATAGGGGGTGTTTGCATAATAGTTCCAACCATCTCCTTAAGCTGTCTTAAGGTTTGATCCATGGTTCTCTGTGAGGAATTTTTTATACTTTTGAAGATTCTATTGTTGCGCTCTTTCCAGACATTCCATATTAGGAAGCCTGGAGTTAAAGCCCAAGCTCTGTTATCGTTTCATAATCAGAGAAGTCTCTCCTCAAGTTACTTAGGGTATTGGTAATGCTTCCTCTATCCCTATCTGTTTGTCTGAAAATTAGGGCAAAGCCCTCCCACAATGTGGAGGTAAATATGCAGGTATTGAGGAGGTGCTCCATTGTCTCCCCTTATGACTCACAAAGCTGGCATCTGGATGGGCCCATAACACCCCACTTCTGGATGTTCTCCCAAGTCAGAATTTTCTTATGATGTACCAGCCACATGAACAATTTAGTTTTCATCCATCCATGGATGTTCCAGAGATTCTTCCAAACCCAATCCAGTTTTGTAGAATCCAGCTCAAGAGCTATGCATTTTGCCTCTTTAAGGTTAAAGCTGCCTTCGTAGTTGTTTCCCCATCTAACTTGGTCATGATCAGCTAAAATCAGTATCTTTCTTTGATCCAAAATTTCTATTAGAGCATCATCCTTTGCTTTCAAGGGGTTATTATCCCTATATTCCATTTTCTTCGAAGTTTTCCATTTTCGTTCACTATTTGTCTGATCCCAAAAATCTTTTATCCAGAGTAACCCTTTGGTATCAGTATCATTCTTGAGATCCACAAAGTCCTCTCTTAACAGTTTAGGTTCCTGTTGCCATTTATCCTCCCAAAACCATACCAGATCTCCCGCTCTAATTTCCCAGAAGCTATTCATTTGAACAATGCCTCTATTCTCCTAAGCTTTATTCTAGATGTGGAAGCCTTTTATGATGCAAAACATTCTTATGTGGTCCTTGTTTTGCCAATTACTTGCATATTTCTCTTTCCAAATTTGAGCCCATGGAGCCTCTGAATCTTTTATCCATCTCCACCATAATTTTGCCCCTAAAACTTTATTTAGCACTTCAGGATCATCCAGTCCAAGACCCCCCGTGGTTTTCAGGCTTACAATTTTTTTCCTAGGCTACCAAGGCCCATTTTTTCCTTTCCTCCCCTTTAGCCCAAAGAAAATCTCTTTGGATATTTCTACATAATTGCATAATTCCTTTTGGAACTGGAAGGGCTGAAAACATGAAGATGGGGATGGTTTGGAGGACAGCTTTTGTAAGCACTAGTCTACCTGCCAAGTTCAAAGATCTGATAGTCCATTTTCTATTCTTGTCTTGCAGCTTATTAATCACAGGCTCCCGAACAGTTTTGTTCAGAGGTTTGTCTGTTAGCGGTACTCCCAAATATTTGGAAGGTAGCATATCTCTTTGAAAGCCCATAATTATAGAGATATTCCACTGAATAGCAATGTTAGTATTGAAAAAGAAAATCTTTGATTTGGATAGGCTTACCTCTGTACCCGTCGCCATATCAAAGTCATTCAGGATTTGTTTATAAGCTAGAGCTTCTTTGACCATGGGAATGCCCTGTAACATGGTATCATCTACAAATTGTTGATGGGTCAAAGCTTACCCGTTCTCAGAAAGTTTGAGGCCCTGGATCTTACCTGCTTCTTTAGCGGACTTGATGGCTCGTCCTGGTCCTTCCATCATGAGAATAAAGAGAAAGGGGGATAGAGGATCTCCCTGCCTGAGGCCTCTTGAGGGTTTGAAAGTCTTGGATGCAGAACCATTAACCAGAATTGAAAAACTAGAGGAAGTCACCAGGGCCATTAACCATCTTACCTAGTTTTGGTCAAATCCAAAAGCTATAAGGACTTTCCTAATATATGTCCAATTTAACTTATCATAAGCCTTTTCTAGGTCCAATTGCATAATCATTTTGTCTGCCTTTTACTCATCAATGAATGAACCACCTCATGCACTTGAATGATATTGTTGAGAAT
This sequence comes from Pinus tabuliformis, assembly GCA_031772625.1. NCBI lineage: Eukaryota > Viridiplantae > Streptophyta > Pinopsida > Pinales > Pinaceae > Pinus > Pinus tabuliformis. Next base: position 407,126,153 of record CM062806.1, on the reverse strand, counting down.
TTGTCTGCCTTCCACACATCCCATTTGCTCCACCGAAATTAGAGTAGGAAGAAGGGGTTTAAGTCTATTGGCAATTATTTTTGATATTATCTTATACACCACATTGCACAAAGCTATAGGTCTGAATCTGTCTGGAGTCATAGAATTGTCTTGTATGGGAATAAAGGAGATGAAGGATGTGTTGAGCACCTTCAATATAGTTCTATTATTCCTGGATTCCTCCACTACATCCAGAAAATCTTGCTTGACAATATTCCAGCATGCTTTAAAGAAATCTACATTGAAACCATCTGGGCCTACTGCTTTTCCATTCTACATTTCTTTGATGACTTCACTAACCTCCTCTTCACTCACTGACCTATTAATATTGTAATTATCTTCTCTACTAACCAGCTTAGGAATGTGCTTTGTGAAGTCCCTGATAAATTGCGATCTATCTACGATAGGTTCCTCGGCTATGCTTTGAAAATGTTGACCAACACATCTTGTATTTCTTTACGGGTGTTGAGAATTTGGCCTCTGGAGTCCTTAATCATTGAGATCCTGTTGTGAGACTTGTGCTCCATTGTAGATATATGGAAAAACTTTGTGTTACGCTCTCCTTCTTTTAGCCATTGAACTCTTGATTTTTGTTTCCAAAATATTTCCTCTTGTTTGCATAAGTCTTCCCAATCCTGTTGATATCTGTTGGCTTGTTCATTTCTTTCCCCATCAAAGCCATCTGTGATAAGGGTTTGATTAATTTCCTGCATCTTTCTTTCCACAAATTTTTTTGCTTCAAAAATATTGCTAAACTCATTCTTATTCCAATCTTTGAGCTTGAGTTTGATATGTTTCAATATCTTATGTAATAGAAACATTCTCGTTCCCTAGATCTGCAGGTCTTCTTTCCACCATTTTTCAATGTTGCTAATAAATTCTGGATGGGTAAGCCTGATATTTTCAAATCTAAAAGGTCTGTTCTTTGGGGTTCCGATGCTAGTAGTCTCAAATTGAACAGGCCAATGGTCCGAGCCACCAAAGGGGAGAATTCTCACTGTCATATCAAGGCCTTTGAGCATGAGATTCTCTGATATAATGAACTTGTCTAACTTTGAGGCAACTTGAGATTCTCCTCCTCTTTTGTTGTTCTAAGTAAAGTGGCCATTACTTGTATCTGTGTCAGCAAGCTTCATGTTGTCTATAAAATTCTGGAATGCTATAGTCTCTGCTTATAGTTCTGGTCCCACCTTTTTTTATGACAGGGATTTGATCATGTTAAAGTCCTCGCCTAGAATCTGAGGTATTCTGGAATGTCTATCTCTTAGGTCCTCTACAGACATGAGTAGCTTGAGTTTGTCATCAGGTCTCTGAGGGCCATAAACATTTGTGATTAGATAAATCTCCCTGTCTCCCACAGGCTGAATAACCACTGATAAATAATTTTTAGATACCTCTGCATCTACTATGCCAATCCTTTGGGGGTTCCAAAGTGTAAGAATGCCTCCTGTTATTTTGTCTACCTTGACTTCTAGAAATTCATATCTATTGAGGCATTTTTTGTGTATTTCTCTTATTTTTTGAATTGAACATTTAGTTTCTTGGATAAAAATCATATGTGGAGTATCTTGTTTCATTATGTTGCTAAGAATCCTTTGTTTCCTCTTACTTCCTAGACCTCTAATATTCCAAGATGTGAGTTTCATTAAGAGAGATTTGTAAAGGATTAGCTGGTTAGATCTTTCATCTTACCTGAATCTATCATCAGTTTTCCACATTCTATCAGTAGCTCATTTTGTTTTTTTCTACCCCTTTTCCATCCTGGGTTTCTGGGAGCGAGTCCTGATGTGGTTTTCCAAGTTATCACCCCTTCATTGTCCTGCCTTTCGAGGTTTATTTTCCCTCCCATCCCTTTAGCCTAAGTTCTCCATAGAAATAGTTGTTGCACTCTATTGAACTCCTCTTGAGGTAATGAATCCATACCTTCCATGGTCCCTTGTTTAAAGAATCTTTCCAGATCTAGGTTTTCTCTTTCAAGAATATCCTGTAGTTCGTGATTTTCGTTTCCACCTCACTCGGGGTCATTTCTTGGTCCATTTCCAGTTCCATATTGCTCATTGTAGTCCCATTTTGCTGGTTAATGTCATGTATTCTCTCACTATTTTCTTCCCTTACCTTCTCCCCTGGGCTGCCCTCCATTGCCTAATCTACCTTTCTTTCCTCTTCCGCTACTTCTAGTATTTTGTACCTGTTCAGACCTGCCTGTTGCTCCTCTGTGTGGTTTTTTTTTGCAACCTTTTACCACCTTTTCCTCTACTTACCACTTTGTGAAAGTTTTCAGTTTCTTTCCCTGCTATAACTTTACTTTTGCTCTCTGTTTTGTTGAGAGGGCAGTCTCTGAAGAGATTCCCATGTTCATGGCATTTGCGACATCTAAAAGGAATATGTTCATAATCCACTATTTGAACCCATTATTCATATAAAAATTCTAGGTTCACCTCATTCGGTAGAGCTCCTGAGAGATCCATCTCCACAAATATATGGACAAAGGAGGTGTACTTACCCCTTCTGGTTGCCTCATATATTTTAACAAAATGCCATAATTTATTTCCTATTGCTGATAAAGATTCTGATTGCCAATAATCTAGAGGTAAGGAGTAGAGTCGTACCCAAACTGGGACAAAATTCATCATCCAAGGCCTCATATAGAGGCCTGCAGCTGCATAGAAGTAGGACCCTCCTTCAAACACCCTATCTTTATCCTCAATGTTAGTGAAGACTACAGTAAAGAAACCCTTTGACCCAAGATGTAGGTCTATATCCCCTTTAGGTTTCTACTAATATTTAATCCATGCCTCTAGCACCTTCTCTGTGGGCCATAACCCCATGAATTTACAAATGATAACATAAGTCCTCATGTGATCCCTATGTGCCTGCAGTGTTGGATCACTTAATACCACTCTGGGTATGACCGCGGTCTTAGGCTTACATGGACCCTTTTGATTTTTGTTTTCCGCTTCCTGTTTTTTGTCCTCTTCCTCTTTTTCTCTTCTTCTATCTTCCTCCCTTTTATTAATCTGCTCTTGTATATCATCAATGTTCCATTTCCCTTCTCCTAAAAGTTATTTTTCAACCTCCAGTGGTTTCTTGCCTCGGCTGGAGACTGCCTGATTGTAGGAGGGAGTGGAGCTCCCCCCTTTACGTCCTTCCATGGCATTCAACGCCTGAATAATTTTTGTAAACCCTAGCTCTTACGAGTTGTCACCCCAACCAAGCTTTTCCAACCTTCTCATCTGCTAATATTCATGGTATTTTCGGGGTTATGGAACATTTCAACTAAGCGAAAAATTACGCCTTTTTATGAAAGAATCCCACCGGTCCTAGGTGAAATTGTCTCTCGACGGAATTTGTAAAGGAGGAATGCATAGAATAGCTAACAAGTTTTTCCAATTTGGAGGACAGATATCAGAGCTTGGTTCCAAGAGGCGTATCTTGCTCAGTTTTTAACCTTTTTGAGCTCAATAAGAGCCTAGATAGGGGTTTTTGAGTGTCCTGTACTCAATGGAGGCAAGATGGAGTCATGGAAAGAGCCTATTTATAGGTTTTCCAACCTTCTAGTTTCATCTGCATTAGTTTTTACTTCATTAGAGCATCTATTTTCAATATTCTATGAATGTGCTTATGAGAAAAGCCTTTCAACACTTCATTTGTGAATTAGTTGTATGTTTATGATTTTTTATTTTAGGTGGAGTACAAGGACCTATTGTGAGAGAGTCCTTTCTTATGTTTAAATATTCATAACTTGTTCTAGGGAGTCATCTTTTTGAGTGAGAATTCTTTGTAGGAGAATGTTTCTTTGTAGGAGAAACAAGCCACTCCAGAGTCAACAAGTTGTAATGTTCTCTCTTGTTGCTGAAATCAATATAGTGGCCTAGCCATTGGATAAGGGCATCGAGACATATCCTAGGAGGGGTGAACTCCATTATCACTTGTTGGTTTCTTCTCTTCATGTTTATCATAGTAAGTTGCATATGAATTTGTGTCACTTGTAACTTCATGTGAAAACATAATTCATCATCTTTGAAAATGTTGTGAAACTAATTTTACATTTAAAGACCTAGGTTTATCAGGATTATAAAATATTAGAGGATGATCAAAGTTTTTCTTCTCTTTTCCGATCAGGCTCCCCCATTGAGTTCAATGAGTGGGATAAATATTTTCTCGATAATTTTTTACAGTGATATTTTTTATGATTCTTTTTCAAACAGTCCATGCAAAAGTATTTTTGGGTCAGGTAATATTTTTTATTCAGGTAGTATTTTTTAATGAGAAGAATTATTCGATAAACATAATGATTTGATTGTTGACCACAAGTATCATGAGCTGAAGTCTAATACACATGATCCTGTAATTAAATATTTACCTGTCTAACGAGTTGAGTCAGGAATTTGTTGAAGATCCAGATGCTGACCAAAGTAATGACCAAGGCTTGAGAGTGCAACAAATACATAATGGACACAATATTGTGTTCAAGGGAACTAATAATTCTTATCCAAATCAGTCCATTGAACAAGAATTAAGAACATTTAATGATGGAAGCGAATTTGTTGAAAAAGGGCTTGAAATGAATTGACATCATCTTAGGTGTAACAAGGAGGAATATCAAGTGTTGATGATCTGGAGTAAGAAGAAGAAGAATTTTTTTTGGAGTAACAAGTTCAAGAAAATAATTCATCAATATATTGTAGCAAATAAGGTCAAAATGAAATATTTGAGTCGTGTTTGTAAACCTAACTGATACTTATACCAACATGTGAGTTAACGTATAGGTCGTGATTAAGGGGTTGTGTTAGAAATAATCACGAAAAGTAAAAATTCTAGATTGTCGGTGTCAGTCAATAAATTAATAGTCAACAAGTTTAGGTAGAAAATAAGTGACCATTGGTGAACTCATTTTAGTTTCTATGGCTCACTTCATTTATAAATTCGAGTACGTGGAATGAAATTGTCAATTGTTTTTTATGAGGGTTCACCTCTAATACATCCCCACCTTACCATGAAGATGATTTATGTGTAAATAGGATTTGTTATAATACCATGGACCATTAATATGGATTATCAATACCACATACCCAAAAAACTATAATTCATTTCATATAATACTTGCTAATATGACATCTTTTTTAATTAATCAATTTAATTAAAAGACAACTACATTTGAGATAAATTTTAACATTTGGTTTGTGAATACTACTAAGAATATTATAGAATATTCCATAGAGGTTAGATCCAAACCCTCCACTTAATACTTATTTAGAATTAAATTAAAAATTTTAAGCCCCATTCCAAAATAGACATGTCTCTTGCCATAAATATATGAAAATACATAATCCATAATTCAAAACAAGAGAGACATTCCAATACATTTGTGAAGGATAATAATAGTCTATGGTATTCTTTAAAATAATATTAGGAGTTAGATACATACTTACCATTATAGTTATCAATTTTTGTCACATTGGTTTAAAAAAATTGAAAATTGAAAATTCACTTATTTATTTGATTTGTGTGGTGGGGCAGAGTTGAGCTAATATGATCAAAGGACTGGTGTGATGCACCACATGGATTGACTAGACAACTAATTACCTATTATTTGTATGTTGTTGCTTTCTCTTACGCTACCTAAGGTTAGGGGCTAGTAGATATAAAATTGATGTGGCTCCAATCATATCTTACTTGGTCTCAAATTGTTTATTTTTAACCTAAAATGGTGGTGATGGTTGCATGGTTTCGTGCCGCATTCCATTAGAAGTGATCTCCACTCTCTCTATATGTGTGTGTGAGTGTTGAATCTCTAAAGATAAGAATGACTAAATATTTATAACTATTTTCTATAACCACATTGAACATGGAGACATCAATATAGTTTATAAAGGAACTAATCCATGAATATTTCCATAAAATAGAAAGATGTGGTTGTCCTATGTTGATACCTAATTTGAGATTGTGTGTATCGCCACAAATTTTCTTCAAAATTAAAAGAGAAATATGTTACATTGTGGAAAACATAAGGGAAGCCAATATACGATTTTTAGACTACACAATTCTAGATACATATAATTCTTGCGGGATATGATAAATGTTAATGGTTTTAAATTAAATATATGGTTGATTTTTTCCAATTTTATTTTATTTCATTTTCCATATTGTATCGAATTTCAATCCAAATTCAAAATCAAAATTGGCAACTATGCTTATGATATGTTGAATCTACCTATACATGTTTAGGATTTGACCATTCTAATAACTCAATCTATAATGGCTTCCTTGTTATTTTATCTTCAAAAACCTTATACTTGCATAAATAATGACAATCCTATTAGTAACATGTTGAGATCCAAGTGATATGGATATGGATTTGGATTAGTCTAGGATTTCATATTCTTAATTGCTTGGAAAATGTCGTCTTCATCCTTGACCCACGCATCATTGCCGTTCACAGTGGACAAGATGGACTTGAAGGATGGGCACCAAGATGCCTTAGACACAATAGTTTCAATGGTTTCAATGAACCTCAAATTGTGTGGTGATTGAATTTTTTCTCCGTAATGCACTCATCGACAACTTTCACTATGGATAAGTTTGACTTATGTTGCCTCATTACATTGTCATGGCATGAGAAATCCTCCCATTCAAAGGACAATCACCAAGGTGCCTTGGATGCAAGAGTCTCAATAATTGTTATAGTTGATATTAGTTAGAAATCATAACATGGTTTTTATTGGAAAAATATTTTGTATAGATAAACAAACAAATTATAACAACACTTAACTAATTGATCCTCTTTTACTTTTCCATTAACCTTCCAACACACTTCTTATCTTCAAACAATGTATTATCTCAATTCATTATATTGTTCAATTGATTAAATAGCTAAATAAAACTATTCATGTGAATTTAAATTCAGCATAAACATTTATATGGTTGAGTATTGTCATCTTTACATTCTTCACTTTTGACATATTGATAATTCTTTATTATACAAACTAATATAATATTCTACTTCAATATATTTTCAATATCTAACTTTTAATTATCTAAACAAATAGATTGATGATTACTTCAATATATTTTCAATATCTAACTTTTAATTATGTAAACAAATAGATTGATGATTTTGAGATTGTGTAGATATGTTCAAATAAACATTTCTTGAATTTATCATTGAACCATGTTAAAAAAAAAAAATTCTTTTTAAGAAAAACCCTTTCACTCATTTTACGATCTATATAATAGTTTAACTGTTGTTATTGTTTTTGTTCGAAGTTTCAAGAAAGTTATAGTTTAATATTGTTTTTCTTTAAAGTTTAAAGAAAGTTAGAATTTAACTATGTCTTTTGTTTAAAATTTAAATAAATTTAAATTCAAGGAAACATTATATATACGAAAGATATAATTATAAATTGAAAAATATTTTACCACATATACATGTTAATTATATAAATAATAACACTACAATCCAATCTATTATTTTTAAAAATAAAAATAGAAATAAATCTTTCACTGCATATACAGTTTACATTCTTTCAACGTTCGCTTCTCCCGCCTGGAGATATGCTAGTATTTATTTTATACTCAGTGAAACAAATAGGTCTTGGTTAAGGGGATTTTATTAACCACGGCAATGCAAATTCATTTATCACGGCATTTGCGGCTGAAAGGGGTTTATCTTACGGCGTTGTTTACTGATAAGGATATAAATAATTTTTTTTTTTTTTTTTTTTTTTACATATGTAACGTATTATAGGGATGAAGAAAAATTCCTAATAAAAAATTATATATAATATAAATTTTAAAAAAATATATTCGACATGGTTTTATAAATTATAAAATTATCTAAATATATTAATAAGTATTTATTTTTAAATAAAAAATAAAAATTTTTAATTTTATTAGTATTAATTATTAATATAACCATATAAATTAAATAATTAGTATGTTTTAATGAAAATCAAATTATAATAAATATATAATAAGTTAGAGTTCAAAAATTATAAAATTAACTAAATTAAATTTTTATTTTTAAATTATTATTATCATTAATAATAATAATAGTAATAGTAATTATAAGTTAAATATATAAATATTTGAAAATACAGGGGACCAAATTTTTATATATGGAGATTTACTCTCATTATATCATAAAGATAATTTATTACAAAATCGCGAGCGAATACCATGGCTTATCAATACCACGTGTCAAAAAAATCCATAACTTAGTTTAGATGACACTTATTCATATGACATTTCTTTTAATTAACCAACTTATTTAAAAGAGCAAAAAATGGCATAAGTACTTTGGAGATAAATTTCAACCTTTGATTTATGTTTACTACTAAAAATATTTCACAAATGTTGAATCTCTTCCATCCACTTAATATTGATTGATACTTCAATTAAAATTCTAGAAACACTATTCCAAAATGGACATGTCAATAGACATAATTAGGTAAATGGTAGGACTTTAACTTTCACATAATATTCTAGAATATTCATAACAATATATATAGATGAAATACTGAGATTATGACATTTTAATTAAATTGATTTCAAAAAATAATTCTCATATGAATGAGTATTTTTTTTCATTAATATAAGAAATTACATTTTGTAGATGCATATGCATATTCAAAACATTGTATAATGACATAGACCCTTAATCCTCGCAGGGAGGTGACAATCTAAATATAAATAGTTTTAACATGTTATATAATCAACTAACAGAGTTCAAAAAAGTTACTGTGACCTTTGATGCGCGTAGGGAGGTGACAGTCCAAATATAAACAATTTTAACATGTTATATGATCGACATAATAGTCCAGATGTGAAATATATTTACAAAAATTTAAAATATCCAAAGTACCATGCCATCTAAGCAATAATATCCATAAAAGGCCAATGATAGTACTGGTAATGGGCACCATCAATCCGTTCTCAGATCATCCAGAAGCCCGGCTCTCAGAGCACTGCTTCTTTGGAAAGACAATCAGCAACTATGTTCCGCTCCCTGTAGATAAGATTACAAGTAAAAAATTCAAAATGAGTAATCAATCTCAGAGTCTCATCCAGAATATGTTTCGAAGAGAAAGACCAACATCTAGTGGATCTATTCAGCGAATCATAAATAATTTTAGAATCCCCAAATAATTGTAAGGCTCGGCAGTTCTTTTCCAATGCAAAGCGTATGAGGTGTTTTGCAGCAAGAAGCTCCGCATAATTGTTGGTGCCTCTTCTGAAGCCCAGGAGTAGGCTATAATAGTGTGATGCGGAGATATGAAGGATGTCCCCGCCCCCGCAGCCATACTCCTATGCTGCACCATCAAAATAGGCTCATGGAATATGAGGATCAAAAACTTCAGGTATAATGGTCCTAGGCCACAAAGGTGGGGGGTCGTCTAGTATATGTGCAGAATTGGCCAAGACATTTACAGCAATGATAGGCCATCGAGGAGAGACAGATTGAAAAATTAGAGGTTGCCAGCAATCCAGATTTCCCAGCAAAAAAGTAAGGGGAGGCAGTGCAGCTTGTGGGAGGATCTCGAGGAGTGCCAAAGGTTCCATGTAGCCTCGATGGAGTCTGCGAACCAGTCACATGGAGGGGAAACAGCCGATGGAAGAAGAAACCATAGATTGCAGGCTTTCAGACATGTGAGGAACATGTGTTCTACATATTCAGATTCACATTTGCATAGATAACACTAGTGCCAGGCATGAAAGGTGCCCTTCAGTAGGTTATTATGATTTTTTGGACTATGGTATTGATAATCCATGGTATTAGGCATGGTATTGTAACAAAACTTATTTACATATTAAAAATCACCATAGTAAAGTGGAGATAAGTGTTTTCATATTTATTATGATTGATGCCTATTGATTTTGATGGGGCACTTAATTTATATAGAAAAATAATATATCATGAAATTATTAAATTCTCAGAAATAAAAATAATATATTTAAATATTTATTTAAAAATACTAAAAATATAAATATAATATAGATGATTAATTTTTAGTTTTTAATAATAATAACAGTAGCCCATAGGGATGAGGCTTGTTGGACAATGAACACATTGCTAAGACATTCATGCCGCTATGCAGGTCACAAGCTGAAACCTCGACTTACATGTGGGTTGTGCTTGGGGCGGTGTAATTACACTTGAAGGCTATAGTAGTAGTCCTTGGAGGTGGGGATCACAAAAGCCAGTCATAATTAACAATAATAATAATAATAATTTAAAATGTATATAAATCTACACATACAATTCTTTTTTAAAGAGAAATACATATTTTTAATTATTACACCAATTCAAATTTATTATAAAAAAAATAAGAATCTTAAACCCAATAAAATTAAAATTGATTAATAAAAAGTCCATTTTAAATATTGTTATTATGAATTTAATTTTTTTAATTATTGTTATTAATAAACTCAATTCATTTTAATAAGTAAAAAATCTCCCTTAAAAACTTTTATATTATATTATACCATATTATTTTATTTATATGTCGATTTATAACATAAAATAATTATAAGAGATATAATAATAACATATATAATATTTTATTATATAGAAAAAATGATTTAAAATTTCATAAATTTTATAGTAGCACAACCGCATTAGGAAACGTAAGTAATAGTCATTTGATTTTTTTTAATCATTTTTTAAATAATGATTTTAGTATTTTTTTTATACTTGATAATTTGTACATTAAATGTTATAATTTTATTAAATAAATATAAAAAAATAAATATTTTTTAATACGAGTATAAATCTATATTAATTTTAAATCTATCATACCTCTAAAAAAAAATTAGCAACTCACTAACCATATATAACTATTAAATATAATCAAACTATAATTCATAATATTCATAACTATAAGTTTAATGTTTGGATATGTATATTACCACTAGTGATACTTTAGTACACATATTGTATTTCGTGAAACAAGCGTGTTGCCAAGGATGATTGAGGAGTACACATATAATATTTGGTGAAATAGTATTTAATCCTTTTGATTAAGGAGTGGTCTTGTTTTTCATATCAAAACATCACACCTTTATTATTATATACATGCTTAAAATAGTATTTAATCCTTTTACGTTGATAAAGACTTGCCATTGAATTTTTAGATGAAGATTTTGTATATTTTAAATAAAAGTTATATTATAAATATTTTCATAAATCTCATTCATATTTGTCTCTAGTGTTACCAATAAAGTTGTCTTGCATTAACTTTTGTATTTTTAATAATATTACATTAAACTATGTTTTTATTAATATTAGATTAAATTATGTTTTTATTTTTTTATTTTTAATAATATTAGAATGAAGTTCAAATTTTAATGGGGTAGTTGTGTCTTGTGCTAGGAAAATAAAATAAGTTGTTATGGCCCAAATCAAATGTGATCTTGTATGACGAAGTGCAAGCCCCTCTGGTTCCTTGCTGAATTAGATACCTTTAAATTAAGATTTTTCAAACCACAAATCAAATCCCAAAAATCACAGACAATTTAACCCAAAAAAACAAAATATTAATTTAAATTATTGCTTTATTCTTAATATTGAAATTATAAATTATATTATTGAAAAATTAAACTAAATAAATACTTTGAATGACTTACTTAACGCAGTTGAATCCCAAAAATGATATCTAATATAATGCACTGCGAAAATCCCCCATACTTAAATAAATATAATTAATATTAAAAAAAAAATTATTTAAAAAAACTAAAAAAATAAAAAAATACAATTTTTTTTTTTTTTTTTTTCTCCAAAATGATATTAATTCTGTAATTTTTTTAAATAGTATTTTTTAGATATTAATTTTAATTTAAATAATATTTTTTAGATATTAGTTTTTTTTTTGTGTAAGTATTAGCATTCCTCTCTCTTAAAGGTAATCAAATTTCACATTATTAATATTATGAAGACATTGGCTTATTTTTAAATATTTTATAAACATTACATATCAATATACAATTTTCTAATTTATTGGAATTATTATCACTTATAAAAATTAAGATTATTATTAAATATTATATATTTGTACAAAAGTTTCCCGTTTACCAAAGTTATTATCACTTGTAAAATTGAAGTGTTTTTTTTTTATTAATTGCTCAATATAACTTAATGAAATGCATAAATCCTCAAACTAGTACTGTTTGATTTAATTTAATTTTCAACAAAACATTCAACCAAAAAACAGTTAAGATAACAAATATGCATTTAAATAATTTCATTTATTATATATACAATTTTTTGTAGAAATTTATTTTAATAATAAAAAAATATTAATAAAATTAATAATTTTAAATGTTATTTCAATTATATAGAAAATATTATATATTTTGTAATATTAAAATTTCAAATAATTGAATATAAAAATAACTATTTTAATAATGTTTAAGTAAAGTAATTAATCAAACAAAATTTTGCAGGATAAATGTTTCAAAATTTTGTAATAAAAATTACGTACTTATAAAAGGGGGAAATTTAAACATGAAAGACAACCTAAACAAAATTTCCTAAACAAAATCATAAACTTGAGAAAATAATGTTCAGTCTGTCATTACCTCACTCCAAAAAAATATCGTTGAAAACCAAAAAGAAACTTGAAAAACATCGAAGTTGATACAAAGGTTGGCTTATGGTTAGTTCGTTGAAAACCAAAAAGAAACTTGAAAAACATCGAAGTTGATACCAAGGTTGGCTTATGGTTAGTTCTGCCTTTTTCAAGTAACGAACCATTAATGTCCCACCGTCCTGTCAACTACCATTGCATTATAAATATTATCGAGAGCTTTGTCCGCACGCTGATCCTCCACATCGACCCTTGAATGCTTCCCATAACCTTTTCTTTCTATTTCTATTTCTATTTTGACGTGGGCACAACCGCTTACGTACATAAAACAATTTTGCCAGAACTATGTATTAACAAGATTTGAAAGATATAGTAAATAATCCATTTAAATAAACCTCTTTTAGAAGCATATTGAGGAAGGCCTACTCAACATCAACTCCACAATAAAATTAAAAAAATCCACGAAGCATATTCGAAGAACATGTCATGAATTTCAAGCTTTACGTTTTCTGGGGTGGATGGCTTTCGCTTCCCCAGTCACGATCGATTCCTGCCGCGGTGGTTGAGGCCCCGTGCTATGGTGTATTGGTGTATTTGTGACGGCTATGCTGTATTTCTGTTCATCTGTTGGTTTCGGTTAAAATTCTGCTCCTCTGCTGGCTTCGGCCATATGTAATTATCTGCGAGCTTCGGCCATATGTTAATTTTCCCTCTGAAAAAAAAGAGAAAACGAAGGCCCTTAAATTTAGGTAGATTCGCTCACCTGCACACTTGTTAGGAAGGGTCAAACACGTAAATTATACATAGACTAAATAAATGTTGCACATCATTCATACGTATTATGAAGCTGCAAAGGGATAAGATAAGAGTTAGGTTAACTACGATGTTAGGAAGGGTCAAACACGTAAATTATACATAGACTAAATTAATGCTACACATCATTCATACGTATGATGAAGCTTCGAAGGGATAAGATAAGAGTTAGGTTAACTACTATGGTTTATATATATATATATATATATATATATAATTAAGAAGTTATTGGATGGTTTATATATATATATAATTAAGAAGTTATTGGGTTACATTTAAAAGGGGTTAGGTATGTATATTTTAAATTGTTTAATAGTTAAATTGCTGCACATTTCACATATAAAGACGTCTTATATACTAATCTGTTTGGACTTGGCCATTAAATAAATATAATAAAAATAATTATTATTATTATTATTTTTGAAGTAAAAAATTTTATTACTAGATATCAAATATTTACGTCCTTTACATTGACATGTCATTAGGGAAACCAAACCATACATATTCCAAAATTGCAAAAGATAGAAAAAAGTTTTTGCAAGCGGGTTTCAAACACCAATATAATGTATGACTTGGTTTAATGGACCCCAAACAATGAGGCTTCAAACACCAATATAATGTATGACTTGGTTTAATATAATGTATGACTTGGTTTAATGGACAAATAATGGGGTTTCAAACACCAATATAATATATGACTTGGTTTAATGAACTTAATAATTAAAAACACATACTTCCTCATAAAAATTTATATATTCAAATTTCAAAAAATTAAAATATGTACCAATATAATGTCACTTCACACCAATACACCAATATAATATATGACTTGAATTAATTAATTTAATAATTAAAAAAACACACTTCCTCTTAAATACTCATAAAATCAAATTTAAAATAAAATATATACTAATATGGTATCACTTCACACTAAATTGTCAAAAACATTTTTCTTCATAATATATTAGAAATAATACTATATATAGTAATTTAAAAATAAAATAATTGAAAAGATAGAATAAAATTAAATTAAAGAAAAATGAAAAATGAAAAAAAAAATTACAGATGTGTGTAATGTGTGTAATCTAGTAATAGATAATAATCCATAAAAATAAAAATATCATAACATATACTAAGAAATCAAATACGCAAGGACGCAAGCATCACTAAAAACTATAAATGTTACCCGAAAGAAGGTAGAAATCTTCTAGATATAAATCGAATGAATCACATTATAACTTGATATCGTGAATGAAACGACAAGTTTATGAAATTAGATAATCTTCCTAATTCAAATAACATTGAAAAGTTGGAATGAGGAGAATGTTGAGAAATCATTTTCAAGTGATGTTATGGTATTTAGGGCGTTAAGTGATCGCTGAACGTGTTTTTCATTTTATATAAATGGGTAATTATGGTTGATCAGTAAAATGGTAAATTTGTAAGCAGAGTGTTTTTTTAATAATATTAAAAAATAATTTATTTTTTTAAAATATTATCAATTTCAAAAATAATAATAATTAATTAATAATATGATAGAGACTTTGAGTTATTATTTAATATAATAAATTTAAAAAGAAATAGAAAATTTTGATTAAAAGGTATTATAGAGGTGTATCAGAAAAATACATTTAAGAAAAAATACATCATATTCGAAATAGAAAGTGATTCCACTACTTAACACATCACACCTATAAGCAATAAGATCACACCTATAAACAATAATATTACAATTAAACAATAAATTTTTTTCCGTATTCAAAAAAAGACAAAAGCAACTTGAACCATTATATAACCACGATTCATAATCATGGTAGTAATATCATTGGATGAATTAGGGAGAAAAATGTAAGCCTATGAGAAAAGGAAAATGACAAAAGAGAAAAACATGATGTTGGTTTCCTACGAAAACACTCGGTTACCAAAAATTACTTCACACTAAAGCATATAATAGATCAAACTTAGTACAACAAAGACACATACAGAGAATCACACTTTTTTTTTTTCAATTTTAGAAAGGCATTTGACATTGTCTTAAGAAAACTATGGAGTAGATTTCTCATTTTCCAGAGTCTGAGTTTTCTTTAAATAATAACATCTCGTATATCTAGTTTGAAGGTTGTTAAATATAATTTTAGTATTATAAAATAGCCATGAAAGTTGATCTTGGGCTTCTCCACATTAATTTAAAAAATTACCAATTCACTAGAGTTTAAAAAAAATAAAAATTAAAGGAATGGTATTCAACGAAAATAAAGGCAAATGAGGGATTATTTTAAAATTCTCAGATGTTCAGATACAAGGCAAGGCTAATATTTAGGACAGTTTATATTTTATAGTGTCATCTTCAGTTCATAGAGTTATTTTTCTATAAATATTGAGATAAATGTGAACACTAAAGATATCAGTCTTTGAGTCCTTCGAGTTCTTTTTGTATAAATATTGGGATAAATGTGAACACTGAAAAACTAGGATATCAGTCTTCTCCCTGACAGGGAAAAGAAAATATTCACAAATTATAGACAAGTTTTTCTCGCTCATTTCAATGATTGATTTTGCTCTCATACATATGGCTAATTCCCCTCACGGAAAGATGCTGAACAAACCATTAAAGATTGCCCCAAAAAAAAAGGTTATTCCTACTAACTAAAAAATGCTAAAACGATAATTTCTGATATACCACTCATTCCAACAAATTAAAAAAAATTCTAAAACGAAGACGGAGAGTTGCAGGTGGAGGTCTCACACACCATATGTCTTCATCTCGAAACTGTCTCTCCCTGTAGCTTTTATCAGATCCTCTTTCCATATTTCAATGGTGTGGGATTCGTAGCGCGCCTTCTGTTAGATGGGTTTCTGGGTCAAATATCTCTGGAGCTCTTTGAGGATGTGCGGAGCTTAAAAGGACAGATTCCAATTTGATATAAGTATTGACTGATATAGGTGGGTGCTAATTGCAAAATCAGTTACGTCATTTGGGTTTGATTGGTATAGGTGGGTGCTAATTGCAAAACCAGTTACGTCATTTGGGTTTTGGGTTTGATTGATATAGGTGGGTGCGAATTGCAAAACCATTTGGGTCCTTTTCATGACAACAGTATGACAACCCTTTTTTTGCACGGTCTTTTAAGGATAATCCGAAATGCCGGTAATTTTATTAAAAAATAATTTCTAGGTTAAATATATATACATTTTAATATAAGTTATATATATATATATATATATATATATATATATATATTAAAAAACTTGTAACATTTTAATTATAAAGATATATTTTTATTTTTTATCAAAATTTTTAATTTGTAAAAATGATTTTTTAGAAGATTGTGATCAAAGAGTTCAGGCTTCTGTGATCTATATCAAGATTGTGAGAGATTTTTGTCGACCCGTTTCGAACCAACTAGTGTGGTTCATCGTCAGGACAAGTTGGTTCGAAACGCTCTCCATGTGATTTTCGCCGAAAAATCTCTCACAAAGATTATGATCATCAATATAATATATCCAAAAACAAATTATAATTGATTTTGAATTAAATTTGCTTATATAATTTTATTTTTAGTTATTAAATTAATTAAAAAAAATTGAATCCTTATTTTAAAGATAATTTTTTTTAAATATTATAATAATTATTGATAATTAAATTAGTTCAAATATATAAATTAATTTATTGATAAATGTTAATAGACATCATTTCATAATAAACATCAAAACATTTACTTTATTATATATCTCAAATTGTTAATATTAAAAAATTATAAGAATTAATCAAATTATAACTTTAGTGAAAGTAACATTAATTATTATTAATGGAAAAAATAATTAATATAATTTAAATTATATAGACTTTTAAAAATCATGTAACTAGAGTAGTGCTTATCAATACCAAATGCTCAAAAAACCATAATTTATTTTATATGATACTTGTTCATGTGATATTTTTGTTAATTAATGAATTTAATTAAAAGGGAAAAAAGTTAACTACTTAAGAAATATATCTCAGCCTTTAATTTGTGCATATTATTAAGAATACTTTAAAATATTCTATGGTTATTAAATCTCTACCATCTATTTGATAATTATTGATAATTAAATGAAAATTTTGGAAGCCTTATTTTTGGGGAAGGCTTCCTTTTTTCAACTTAAGATGGATGAATATTTGTTGACTTTTTAATTTTTATTTTTTTAATTGACTCAATGGAATATGCTCAACATATGTTTAGTCTAAATTGTTATCAACATGAAGAATATCTTACCAATGCACACATTTACCTGATTAACCAAGTATAAAAAGGTTATGGGTCAACTTTAACTTGAGAAAAAAAAGGAATTAGACATCTTATTGTAAAATGGACCATTTTGCTAAATATAATTTGTTTATATATAAATGAGTCTTATAAATAATAATAAGGAATTTATCATGGAGGAACTTATTAGAATTGTAATAGTATCAAATCCCTAGGAAATTGGTGGGCAGGGAAGCTCCCTGAGACAAATCTAATTTTTAATTTTTTTTTTGAAGTAATGGACCATTTTTCTAAATACAATTTGTTTATATATAAATCAATGGTATAAACAATAATGATGAACTTATCGTGAAAGAACTTATTAGAATTGGAATAATCTCAAATCCCTAAGAAATTGGTGAGTGGGAAACTATGTAGAGACCTTATATTTTAAATTTATTAAAAGTTAATGCAACCTTACAAACTCTATAAGACACTTTAATTATTGAGACAAAATATATACTAAATATAGCATATTTCCCCGAGAATCAAAATCAACATTTAATTAAAAAAATAAAATAAAAAATAAGAAATCCTCGTAGACTTTAAATGAAATAAATAACTTTTTACGATTATCTAAAATTATGACACTCCTATTCTAAAATAAACATACATTAAACATGAATACATCTTTTATGATTATTGAATTTTAAAATATATTTTTATTTGCGAGTGAAAAACTTAAATTTTGAGAGATCACCCGCTCACATAGCCAACAAACTGGACCTAACGTCGAGTGTTTCCATTCCTATGACTTACAGTTCCCTAGAAGGATGGGTTCCACGACGCGTTGGACGCAACGGTTTTGATGCATTTTACAACTCACTCTTAGCGGTTGAGGTGATTACGAGTCTTAGATATTGGCGGATATATATGTTGCCATGCTCTAAATGCTTATGAAGAAATTGGTAGATGTCTTAAGTTAGTTTGAGTTAGTTTCCTCTTTTATTTACATACAGAGTTGCAATCTAATTGTGTTAAGTTTTGGGGGGTGTTTGAGGGGTTGAATTTATTTGTTAATAAAATTGTTTTTTTAAATAAATAAATAACTTACAATTGAATAATAATAAAAAAATCTAGAATAGTTAGACAATATTATAGATAAATTATCATAATTTTATAATTAATTTATTTTTCACAAATACATGCATATTCCAATGTAATAAATAGTACAACCATATAAATTAAATAGTTGGTAAATGTATATAAATATAAATTCATGAGAAGCATTAAAGCCCTTATTTAATGATACATCTTAAATTGTTAAGATTAAAAAAAAATACTTAAATTATAGCTTTGTTTTAAATTATTATTATTAGTATTAATTATAAAAAGATTATATATATATATATATATGGACATATGATATTGATAAAATATGACATTGGTCCATGATATTGTAACAAAACCTATTTACATGTAAGAATCTCCATAGTAATGTGGAGGTGAATGTTCAGAATGAAGAATTTTGAAATGTCTACAAGTTCAACTTATATATTATTTTTTTTTATAATAATAATAATAATAATTTAAAATAAAGTTATAATTTAGTTAATTTTTTTTATTTGATTTAATTTTGACGATGTGAAATGTATCATCAAGTACCGATCTTGATGCTTATCGTGATTGATTCTTAACCATGGTAACTCACCATGTTAGAAATAATCACTACAAGTACAAATTCTAGATTGTTGGTGTTAGTCGATAAGTTAATAGTCAGGAAGTTTAGGTAGATAAGTTAATAGTGGGGAAGTTTAGGTAGAAAATAAATGAGCATCGGTGAACTCGTTGTAGTTTCTACAACTCACTTCATGTATAAATTCCAATGTGTGGAATGGAATCGTCAATTTTTTTATTAAGGGTTCACCTCTAATATGGTATGAGAGCTTATATAATGAAAAGCAATGCTATTGCACCTCTACTCATATCTTGGGGATTTATAGAATTTTCTTGAATAGATATACATAAATTTATTAAACTAAGGAGTCCCTCCATTTTAATAGCTCAAAGGTTTAAAATATTTACCTGAAAAAAATCGTAGAACTGGCATTAATCGCTTCAATATTGCACCGATTTATTCATTTTCTTTTGACCAATTCATATCTTCATTACACATGGGCTTAATGATGAGAAACATTTCATATTCTTCTGCAATGTCTGCCCTTTCATTCTTTCTCCTTAGTTGTTTCAAATCTCTCTAAGATTGTTTGAGTCTCCTTTGTTGGCCCATCACTCTACCACTGACCGAAGTCCATAGTGTAACCTTTGATCTACAGATAAAATTAGGCTACAAAAATGAAAGTGTTTAGCATCTTCCGAAAATGGCGCAAAATCGTAGTGTTTGTTGTCCTGAATCTAATACTGTTTGAATTACCTCAATATGACATCGTATGAAGAAGTTATGGTGTTCTAAAGTTTTGGCCTAATAGTTAAAAAGCTAAACAACAGGGTTGACTAGGTTGCTGACTAGGTAGTCTGTATAGCTTTCTTCATTAGCTTACTGTGTAGGGTATGGACTGAAATAGGCCAATACAGTGCTGACATGTGGCAGCACCGTACAGGTTGGGAAGATGTAATTTTATTGGTTGAAGATTTTGAAGTGGCCTAATGAGAGGGTGCCATGTGGCCCTTTGTCATTGGTCCAAATTTTATAAGGGTTGACCAACCTCCGCACGGTTCGACTCCTCGACCTCTCTCACAATGGTCCAACGAATTACCGCCAAGCCACGAGAATGTTTTTTGTTATATAAGGGTTGTCAATTATCTTTGAAGTGTTATGGTTCTACGTTTGGTAACATACCACAACACCACCAACAAAGAACTTTGGTGGAGAGGGCGGGGACTAGGTCTCAACCCTGGTCTTATCACAACCCACATGACCAACAATGGAAATCGATGAGGCCTCCAGCAGTGGGGGTGGGCGGTTAGCCCCGACCCCTGGCCACATTATTGCCCACAAGACCACCGACGAAGTAGACTCAGCAGGGGCAGGAAGTTATCCTGGCCCTGACCATATTAGCACGCACACGACTAGAACCTCAGAGCAGAGGACATATTCGGCAAGGGCAAGTGGTTAGCCCTAGCCCCTAGCCACATGAAGCTCCACATGACTCTAACTTGATGCTTACGGGTTATGGCACATTTTAACTAAGTGAGAAATTTCACCTTTTGCGGCAAGAATCCCACTCGTCCAAGGAGAAAATGTCACTCAGCGGACTATGTAAGGTTGGAATTCATAGAAAAGTTAGCAGGTTTTTCCAATTTTTAGGACAAATAAAAGAGCTTTGTTCCAATAAGCATATCTTGCTTAATTGTTAAAGTTTTTGAACTCAAGAAGAGACTAGATAGGGGTTTTTGAGTGTCCTAAACTCAATGGCATCCTCAGTTTTCTGATTTGAGCATTGAATGAGAGGATTTTTTCAGAGTTCAGTCCTTTCGTGCTATAGGAATATAGAGTTTTGAAGCAAGATGGAGGCACCTTTGAGCATGAAAAGAGCCTAGTTAGTGGTTTTCCAACCTTGCAATTTCATCTCGAGCAGCTGTTAATATAGTAGAGCAGATAATTTTAGTCTTTTATCAATGTGCTTATGAGAGAAGCCTTTTTCAACACTTCATTGTGAATTAGGTGAATGTTTATGCTCTTTTATTTTTGGTGGAGTACAAGGACCTATTGCGAGAGAGTAATTTTTATGTTGACATATTCATGACTTACTGTAGAGAGTCATATTTTTTAGTGAGAATTATTTGTAGGAGAATGTTTCTTTGTAGGAGAAACAAGCCACTCCACAGTCAACAAGTTGTAATTTGATCATTTGTTGTTGAAGTCAATATAGTGGCCTAGTCATTGAAGGAGGGCTTGGAGACTTAGCTCAAGAGGGGTGAACTATGTTATCACTGGTTTGTTTCTTCTCTTCATGTTTATCATATAGGTTGCATATGAATTTTTGTCACTTGTAAATTCACACAAAAACTTAATTAATCATCTTTGAATAGGTTGTGAAACTAATTTTACACTTAAAGAACCAAGTTTATCAGGCTTGCAAAGTGTCAAAGGATGATCAAAGTTTTTCTTTGCTTTTAAGATCACGTCATGTCAAAGTGTGTTCTGACAAGAATGCAAGTATGGGCAAGAAACTAAAGTGTGAAAGACTCGAAGTGTTGGAAGAGATTAATCTATTTCTTCGAATGGAGAATGTCAAGCTAAGGATATTTCTTGAAGTTTCATAGGAGGAGAAAAGAAAAATGTGCTAACAATTGCAGCATATAGCTAAGGAACACACTGGTGAGTGTTACATCCCAAAAGAAGCAACGAGTGCCTCAAAGATCAAAACAATTTGTGGGCATGGTTAGTACACAAGATATGGATCCTATAATGAAAATGATGCTTGTGATTTTTGCCAGAATCTAAAATATTCTCCCCATGTGCAAGTTGGTAAAAGTGGTTGGCTAGAGACATCATCCACTTCTTCGTCAACTTATGAAACAAAAAATATGGGTGGTTCACCAAACGAGGTAACTAGGATTTCTAGTCCTACTCATTTACTTAATATTGATAACGCATCTTCTGTAGCTTTTGAAAAGAATACCATGGGTATTGGTAGGAAGATTTTAACTCAAATGACTGATGATGGAAGAGGCCTTAGAGTCAATTGCCAAGGCCTCACTAATCCTATCGAATTAAAGGAAAAAACATGGTATGAAGGATTGAGTTATGGCCATGAAGAAATTAGAGGCTACTCCAAAATTGTTGAGGCAAAGAAATCGCTAGGTATGGAGTTCATGCCAAATGAGATCCTACTAAGTGATGATACAACACAACATGATGGTAGTGATAGTGACAAATTGTCTCTACAGAGAGATGAATGTTCCATATGACATGCTAAGTCCAGTTCTCCTCGTTAAAGTCACATCCCAAAAGACAACTATAAGAAATATGGGGTTTCTAGAAATGTTTGTGTCTTTGATAATTTATGGCAAATGTTGCCCTGTACATTTCGTGATGCATCTAACCATTGTGTGGTTGATTGTGAGTAAAGTAAGGCAATGGTAAAAAGAATAGATCAAATACTTGGGACAATATATGAGGAACCTCTCCCAAGTATGAAGACCTCCATGTTGATGGGCAAGCGTAAGCATTTTATACCCATTGTAGCATGGATGGGCACGATATTGAAAAGTGTTGGAAAGTCCAACTGAAACTTCGTCCCAAGAAGGATGAAGAGTTCATGCGATCCACTGCAAGAGAAGTGAGAAGTAGCAAAGTGGAAATTGATGTAGTTCTTGAAGCAACCTTTGAAGCAGAGTGGGTGTAGAAAGATAACCCATAAGCCTGGTTAGGCAAAGAATGGGTAGAATATTTTGTACATTTAGCTTACTTTATGAAGTTGTAATTACTTATATATTCCGATTTGGGTATTTTGTAAAGTGATGTAATGTACAAATCACTTATGTGAAACAATACTTTCTTAGGCATGTTATGTTATTTTATCTTTTTGTCAAGTCAATTTTTATGGGACTTTTGGGATGAGCACTTGAATTTCATCCATCATGTCTACAAATGTGTCAAGAACTCAAACATATAAGTATTTAGATGTGAAGCTTGTTTTTGAATTTGATCTTTGGTAAATATTGTGTAGAAGATGACCATAGAAATATGGACAAAGCTAAGCATGCCATTGGAAAAATTCAGCCAGTGCATCAAAGAGTCTAATTGCAGCTTGAGGACAACAAAGAAAAGTGTAAATCAATGCATGGAAAGCATTAAGTTGGTTATGATTTTTAGGTGGAAGATCTAGTATGTTTTCAATGATCAAAACACTTCAAGATGAATATTGTCTTAGCCAAATAAATATGGTATTGAATATAATGTTCAGATTCCATCTAATGAAAATTTTGTTCCTGGATGCTTAAGAGAATTATAGCAAGCCACAATATTTGCCATGAGGATAAGGAATTAATGCAGAGGCAATGTGGAGTACCTTGAATGAGGCTCAAGGACACCAATTCAAGCAGAGAAAGAAGGATTGAGATTGGTAAATTAATCAGCTGTTTCCTCACTTATTTGTTGAGTAAAGATAGACTTTTGGAGGTCCAAAAGTTCCTAATAGGGAGGTATGATTTGAAGATCAAAAATAGGGTCAAAAATGAAAGTTCTCATAAACTCCCAAAACTAGCTCCATATCGTAGTTTTCATTGTCTTGAATCCAACGTTGCTTGAATAGCCTCAATTGGACATCGTATGAAGAAGTTATAGCATTATGAAATTTTGGCCCAATAATTAAAATGTCAATTAATAAGTTTGACTGGGTTGCTGACTAGACAGTCCGTACAACTAATGTCAGCTGGATGTTCAGGGTATGGTGTAAGATGGGCCAATCCTGTAATGAAACGTGGAAACACTGTACAGGTTGGGAGGGAATGATTTTATTAGTTGAAGGGTTTGAAGTGGTCGAATGAGAGGGCACTACATGGCCCTCTATGATTGGTTAAAATTCTATAAGGTTCAACTGGCCTCGTTGGGTTTCAACCCTTTGACCTCCTGCGCAACAGTCCAACAACTTACTCCTAAGCCACCATAATGTTTCTTGTTATATAATTGTTGTTGATTATATTTTAAGTGTTATGGTTTGACATTTGGGAGAAGGAGTTGGATCATTAGCCCTAACCCCATGTCACATAACATACCATGGGACCACCAACGAAGAGCTTTGGTGAAGAGGTCAGGGGCTAGGCCCCGATCCCGGTCTTATCACAACCCACATGACCAACGACATACACAGATGAGGGTTACAGTAGTAGGGGCGCGCGGTTAGCCCTAGCTCCCAGCCACATTATTGCCCACGAGACCACTAACAGAGTAGAGCGAGGGGGCACAGGTAGTTAGCACCGACCCCCAGCTATTTTGACTTGCATGCAACTAGAACTTTCGAGGTAGCAGGCTAAGATGGCAGGGGAAGACAATTAGCCTTGACCCTCGATGATATGGTCTCCACGCGACCCTGACTTAGCGTCTAGGGGTTACGGCACATTTTAACTAAGCGATAAATTATGCCTTTTGCGATAAGAATCCCACTGGTCCTAAGTGAAATTTTCTCTCAACGGACTTTGTAATGGAGGGATTCAAAGAACAGTTAACAAGTTTTGGAAATTTGGAGAAAAAATAGTAGAGCGTGGTTCCAAGAGGCATATCTTTCTCAAGTTTTAACCTTTTTGAGATCAAGAAGAGCCCAGATAGGGGCTTTTGAGTGTCTTGAACTCAATGGAGGAAAGATGGAAGCATGGAAAGAGCATATTTATAGGTTTTCCAACCTTCTAGTTTCATCTGCACTAGTTGTTACTTCAGTAGAGCATCTAATTTCAATATTTTATGAATGTGCTTATGAGAGAAGCCTTTCAACACTTCATTTGTGAAGTAGTTGTATGTTTATGATTTTTTATTTCAAGTGGAGTACAAGGACCTATTGTGATAGATTCCTTTTTATGTTTAAATATTCATAACTTGTTGTAGGGTGTCTTCTTTTTGAGTTAGAATTCTTTGTAGGAGAAACAAGCTACTCCAGAGTCAACAAGTTGTAATGTTCTCACTTGTTGCTAAAATGAATATAGCGGCCTAGCCATTGGAGAAAGGCCTAGAGACGTAGTCCAAGAAGGGTGAACTCCATTATCACTTTTTGGTTTCTTCTCTTCATGTTGATCACATTAAGTTGCATATGAATTGTGTCACTTGTAAGTTCATGTTAAAACTTAATTCATCATCTTTGAAAATTTTGTGAAACTAATTTTACATTTAAAGACCCAAGTTTATCAGGCTTGCAAATTGTTAGAGGATGATCAAAGTTTTTCTTCTCTTTCCCGATCAGCCTCAACCATTGGGATCAATGAGTGGGATAAATATTTTCTCGAGCATTTTGATAGTGATATTTTTTATTATCCTTTTTCAAATAGTCCATTCAGAAATACTTTTGGATTGGGTAATATTTTTTTATTCAAGTAGTATTTTTTAGTCAAAAGAATTATTCGATAAACATGTAACGATTTGATTGATTACCATGAGTATCAGGAGATGAAGTGTATTACAACTGATATTATAATTGAAGAGTTACCAATTGATTATGATAAAATATCTAACCAGTTGAGTTAGGAATTTGTTGAAGATCCAGATGATGACCAAATCGATCACCAAGGCTTGGGAGTGCAACAAATATAGAAAGGACACAATATTGTGTTCAAGGGAACTTATAATTCTTATCCAGATCATTCCATTGAACAACACTTAAGACCAATTAATGATGGAAGTGAATTTGCTGAAAAAGGAGTTGAAATGAATTGGCATCATCCTAGGTCTAACAAGGAGCAATATCGAGCGTTCATGATCTGAAGTAAGAAGAAGAAGAACAAATTTTTGAGCAAAAAGATTCAAGAAAAAAATCATCAATATATTGTCGTAAACAAAGTCAAAATGAAATATTTGAGTCGTGTTTGTAAGCCTAGCCAAGACTTATACCAATAGGTGACTTAACATATAGGTCGTGATTAAGGGGAGGTGTCAAAAATAATCGTGAGAAGTACAAATTCTAGATTGTCGATGTCAGTCAATAAGTTGATAGTCAACAAGTTTAGGTAGAAAATAAGTGACCATCGGTGAACTCGTTGTAGTTTCTATGGCTTACTTCATGGTGGAATGAAATCGTCAAGTCTTTTTTTTAGGGTTCACCTCTAATACACCCCCACCTTACCATGGAGATTCTTTATGTGTAAATAGGATTTGTTACAATACCATTGACCATTACTATGGATGATCAATACCACATACCCCAAAAACTATAATTCATTTCATATAATACTTTCTAATATGACATCTTTTTTAATTATTCAATCTAATTAAAAAACAATTACATTTTAGATAAAATTTAACCTTTGGTTTGTGAATACTACTAGGAATATTATAGAATATTCCATAGAGGTTAAATCCAAACCCTCCACTTAATAATTATTTATAATTAAATTAAAATTTTGAAGCCTTATTCCAAAATAGACATGTCTCTCGCCATAAATATATGAAAATACATTTAATCCATAATTCAAAACAAGAGAGACATTCCAATACATTTGTGAAGGATAATAATAGTCTATGGTATTATTTAAAATAATATTAGGAGTTAGATATTTACTTACCAATATAGTTATCAAATTTTGTCACATTGGTTTAAAAAAAATTGAAAATTCACTCATTTATTTGATTTGTTCAAATTTGATTGGTGCGATGAGGTAGAGTTGAGCTAATATGATCAAAGGACTGGTGTGATGCACCACATGTATTGACTAGACAACTAACTACCTTTTCTTTGTATGTTGTTGCTTTCTCTTACGCTACATAAGGTTAGGGGCTAGTAGATATAACATTGATGTGGCTCCAATCATATCTTACTTGGTCTCAACTAGTTTATTTTTATCCTAAGATAGTGGTGATGGTTGCATGGTTTCCTGCCCCATTCCATTATAAGTGATCCCCACTCTCTTATATGTGTGTTTGAGTGTTGAATCTATAAAGAGAAGAATGACTAAATTTTTATAACTATTTTCAATAACCACATTGAAGATGGAGACATCAATATCGTTTGTAAAGGAACTAATCCATGAATATTTCCATAAAATAGAGATATGTGGTCGTCCTATGTTGATACCTCATTTGAGAATGTGTGTATTGCCATGGATTTTCTTCAAAATTAAAAGAGACATATGTTACATTGTGGAAAACATAAGGGAAGCCAATATACACTTTTTAGAGTACAAAATTCTAGATACATATAATTCCTAAAACATATGATAATTGTTAATAGTTTTAAAATATATGGTTGATTTTTTCCAATTTTATTTTATTTTATTTCATTTCATTTTCCATATTGTATCGAATTTGAATCCAAATTCAAATTCAAAATTGGCAACTATGCTTATGATATGTTGAATCTACCTATACGTGTTTAAGATTTTGTCATTCTAACAACTCGACCTATAATGGTTTCCTTGTTATTTTATCTTCAAAATCCTAATACCTGCATAAATAATGGAAATCCTATTAGTAACATGTTGAGATCCAAGTGTTATAGATATGGATTTGGATTAGTCTAGGATTTCATATTCTTACTTGTTTGGAAAACATCTTCTTCATCCTTGACCCACACATCATTTCCCTTCATAGTGGACAAGATGGACTTGGAGGATGGGTACCAAGATGCTTTAGACACAATAGTTTCAATGGTTTCAATGAACCTCAAATTGTGTGGTGATTGAGTTATCTCCTTAACCCACTCATCGAAAACTTTCACTATTGATAAGTTCAATTTGATGTTGCCTCATTCCATTGTCATGGCATGAGAAATCCTCTGAGTCAAAGGACAATCACCAAGATGCCTTGGATGCAACAGTGTCAATGATTGTTATAATTGATATTACTAAGAAATGAGAACATGGCTTTTATTGGAAAATTATTTCATATAGAATAACAAATAGGCTATGACAACACATAACTAGTTGATTGGCTTTTAGTTTTCCATTAACCCTCAAACACACTTATTATCTTCAAACAATGTATTATCTCAATTCATCATATTGTTCAATTAATTAAATAGCTAAGAGAACTATTCATATGCATTTAAATTCAGCGTGAACACATAAACACTTATATGATTGAATGTTGTCATCTTTAGATTCTTCACTTTTGAGATATTGATAATTCCTTATGATACAAACTAATGTAATATTCTCCATCAACATATTTTCAATATCTAATTTTTGATTATCTAAACAAATAGATTGTTGATTTTCAGATTGTGTAGATATGTTGAAATAAAGATTTCTTAGATATTTAATTAAATAAAACCAAAAAAAATATCATTCAACCATGTTAATTAATATATATATATATATATATATATATATATATTTATATTTATTTATTTTAAAGAAAAACCCTTTCACTCAGTTTACCATCTAATTTAACTCTTGTTTTTGTTTAAAATTTAAAGGAAAAATAAATTTATATATGGAAAATTATATAACCATTATAAATTGAAAAATATTTTACATCAATTATATAAAGAATAACAATACAATTCCATGGTTAAAAATAAAAATAAATCTTTCCATACATACACATTTTACATTCTTTCAACATTCCCTCCTCTGCCTCGAGATATGCTAGTATTAAACGATAAGCATACAAATTTTAAAATGCTTCATTACATGTACATTTTACATTCTTTCCACGTTGGCTTCTCCCGTGTGAGAGATGCTAGTATTTGTTTAATACTCAGTGGGACAAATAGGCGATGCTAGTATTTGTTTAATACTCAGTGGGACAAATAGGTCTTGGTTATGGGGATTTTATTAACCACGGCAATGCGAATTCATTTATAACGGCATTTGCGGCCGAAACCGGTTCTTTCTTACGGCGTTGACCCATGTTACACGAGTACGAAAACCAACACTTATGTGAATCATAATTAATAATAATAATAATGTAAAACTTAAAGAAATTCACAGATACAATTTTTTAAATTTAAATTTAAATTTTTTTTTGAGAAAATACATATCTTTAATTATTACACCAACTTAAACTTGTTATAAAAAAAAAATTCTTAAATCCAATAAAATTAAAATTGATTTAAATTTTTTAATTACTATTATTAATAAACGCCCAACTCATTTTAATTAAGTAAAAACTCTCTCTTATAACCTTTTATATTATATTATACCGTATTATTTTATTTTTATGTCGATTTATAACATAATATAATTATAATAGATATAATAATAACATATATAATATTTTATTATATGGAAAATTTGATTTAAAATTTCATAAATTTTATAGTAGCAGTCGCATTAGGGAACGCAAGTAATATAGTCATTTGATCCTTTTCAAAAATCAGTTTTTTAAAATAATGATTTTAGTATATCAATTTATCTTATGAATATTCATTTTATAAATTTATATATTTATATTATATTTTTAATTATTTGAAAATTTGTATGTTAAATTTTATAATTTTATTAAATAAATATAAAAAAATAAACATTTTTAATGCTATTATAAATCCATATTAATTTAATATCTATTAAACTTCTAAATTTCTTTTAACAAATCACCAACCATACATATATAACTATTAAATATATTCAAAGTATAATTCATAATATTCATAATTATAAATTTAAAAAATTTAATAATTGGAGATGGACATTTCGACGAGTGATGCTTTAGGACACATCTTGTATTTGGTGAAACAAGCGTGTTCTCGAGGAGTTGACTTGTTTGTCGTATCAAAACATCACACCTTTATTATTATATACCTGCTGTATTTAATCCTTTTACGCTGATAAAAACTTGCCATTGAATTTTTAGATGAAGATTTTGTATCTTTTAAATAAAAAGTTATATTATAAATATTTTCATAAATCTCAACCGTTACCAGTAAAGTTGTGTTGCATTAACTTTCTTATTTTTAATAATATTAGTTTAAATTAATTAATTATATATATATAATTTTTAGTAATATTAATTTAAATTATGTTAAGTTGTATTACCACAATTAGTTCAAGATGGACTTAGTTAATAAGGTGACTCAAGATCAAATTTTAATGGGGTGATTGTGCTTTGTGCTAAGAGAATGAGAATGCTAAAAAATTTAGTTAGCTTATGGTTGGTATGACCTAGGTGAAGTGTGATCCTTGTGTGATTTTGATGGATTAGATAACCCAACTCCTGACTCCTCAAATCATAAGTCAAACCACGAAAATCACAAACAACTTAACCCAAAAAAAATATTAATTTAAATTATTGCTTTATTTTTAATATTGAAATTATAAATTATATTATTAAAAAAATAAACTAAATAAATATAATTAATATAAAAATATTTAATTATTAAAAATATATATATATATATATATTCTAGACTTTTCTCCAAAATGATATCGATTCTGTAATTTTTTTTAATAATGTATTTTAAATTTTTTTTTTTGTAGTATTAGCATTTCTCTTAAGGACAATCAAATTTCTCATTATTAATATTAAAAAGTATTGGGCATTGGATTATTTTTAAATATTTTATGAACATTACAATTTTCTAATTTATCGAAATCCTTATCACTTATAAAGACTAAAATTATTTTAAATATTTTATGAATATTATATATCTCTACAATTTTTTTCAATTTATCAAGATTATTAATACTGATAAAATTGAATTTTTCTTTGTGACTAATTGCTCAATATAACTTAATGAAATGCATAAATCCTCAAACTAGTATTGTTTGACCTAATTTAGTTCTCAACAAAACATTCAACTAAAAACACGTTAACATAACAAATATGCATTTAAATGGTTTCATTTATTATATATACATTTTTTCTCAAAATTAATTTTAATAATAACAATATATTAATAATTTTAAATGTTATTTCAGCTATATAAAGAATATTATATATTTTATAATACTAAAATTTCAAATAATTGAATATAAATATAACTATTTCAATAATGTTTAAATAATGTAATTAATCAAACAAAATTTTGCGATAAATGTTTCAAAATTTTGTAATAAAAATTATGTAACTATGGGGAAATTTAAACATGAAAGACAACCTAAATAAAATTTTCTAAACAAAATCATAAACATGAGAAAATAATGTTTAGTCTGTCATTACCTCCAAATTTTTTGGTTGAAAACCAAACAGAAACTTGAAAAACATCGAAGTTGATACCAAGGTTGGCTTATGCCTAGTTCTGCCTATTTCAAGTGACGAACCATTAATGTCTCACCATCCTGATGTCCCAGCGTCCTGTCAACTACCATTACATTATGATGGTAAGTCACTTGGGCTATGTTTAGGCAGACTGAAGTTCAATTACATTATGATGGTAAGTCATTTGGGCTATGCTTAGGCAGACCGAAGTTTAAATCTCATTGAGTACATTGACCTGCTGTGGTGGCGGCTAGAGAGGCGGATTCCCTTTTCCTGTTGAGTCTGCTCTTGGTGTTATAGTGGTAGCGTTAAGGTTTGATCCTGGGTCTCCCCTAGATTAGGCCAAACAATTACCGATTCACCATGTGGTAAAAAAAAATAAAAAAAAAATATTATCGAGAGCTTTGCCCGCACGCTGATCTTCCACCATTTTGTCCGGGTCAACAACATCGACCCTTGAAGGTTTCCATGACCTTTTCTTTCTATTTCTATTTTGTCGTGGGCACAACCGCTTACGTACACGGTACGTAAAACAATTTTGCCAGAACCATGTATTAACAAGATTTCAACGATATAGTAAATAATCCATTAAAATAAATCTCTTTTAAAAGTATATTGAGGAAGGCCTACTCAAGATAAACTCCACAATAAAATAAAAAAATCAACGAAGCATATTCCAAAAACATGCCATGAATTTCAAGGTTTACGTTTTCTTCGCTATGGGTGGCAAGACGAAGACCCTTAAATTTAGGTAGATTCGCTCACCATCATTATACATAAACTAGACTAAATTATACATAGACTAAATTAACGTTACACATCATTCATACGTATTATGAAGCTTAAAAGGGATAACATAAGAGTTAGGTTAACTACAATGGTATGTATATCTATATATATATAAAAGAAGTTATCCGTTTAAATTTAAAAGCGGTTAAAATATGTATATTTTAAATTGTTTAATAATTAAATGGTTGCGCATTTCACATATAAAGAGGTTTTATATATCAATTTAGTTGGACTTAGTTATTAAATAAATATTATTATTATTATTATTATTATTATTTCTAAACTAAAAGTTGTATTACTAGATATCATATATTTACATCTTCCGCAACCAAACCATACATATAACTTCAGTTGTTCCAAAATTGCAAAAGGTAGAAAAAAGTTTTTGACAACAAAATAAAAAATATTTGAATAGTCTAGATGGCCATTGCAACCTTTCTTCAGCGTCTTGCTAAGACAAGAGAACATAAGGGAAAACATTTCTTTTGATTCAAAGAATGAATAACACTATTCTTGAGCTCATTGCAATCTACCAAGACCAGAATCATAAAACATTTCTTTTGATTCAAAGAAAGAATAACACCATTCTTGAGCTCATTGCAATCTACCAAGACTCTTCCCAGGAGGAATTTTATATGCCAGTTGATATCCACTATATACATGTACTAATTGTGTCTACCCGTTATATCACCAACATTTAGTACACAGTGGAAACCTCAACAAGAATCTCAGTGTCTACAAAATTGCAGCTCTCGTTGGAGAGCTCTTACACAACCTAAGTGACGTCTTCTTATATCGGCTAGAGGGTTAATTCCCTCTAGCATGCTACTGAACACTCAGCCTAAATCTAGGATCTAGAGTGGCCTTGCTCTTGATAGTAGGCATCACTGCATCACACCTTGAGTCACGACCTAAGCATGTCTATGAGAGAGTAAACCAAGAGAGGGGGAGGTGTCACCCTAGGGATGACTAGAGTGGTTATGGCTAGATTACACCCTCAATTGCTAACTGAATCCTTAAGGAATTGAATAGGAGTGCAAGTAGAGCCATCCGCAAAAAATGGCTAAAACCAGACCAAAGGTAATTGTTTTAACTGTAAACTTCATGCAACCAAACATATCCAAACTTGCATATACTACCTAGCTCCGAAGGGGGCAAGCTAACAAGTTGTCATTGTTATGCTAACAAAAATAGCTTGTTGCATTGAAAATGATGAAATTTGACCCTGGAGTGAAGCCTAGTAAGATTGACGTGCCATGCAGGCTAGCACCTTCCTTAGCCAAGGATTAGGAAGGAAATAAGCTATGCTTGATTTTCTTTCTAAGACTCAAAGTTGATCATGGAGTGGACTCACAAAAAATCTAGTATGATTAGCATCAAGAAAGACATTGAAATTTGGATACAACCCCTAAAGCACAAGGGAGCACTTGGTAAGGAAAGAAGCTATCAATACCACCCTAAGATAAGGATTTTTTTCTCTAAATTTACTTAAGAATAGCTCAGGCATCATGTAGAATTCCAATAAGGTAGCCATCAACGGTCTATAATTGAATGTGAAGGAATTGACATGATTGCGTAGTGGGACGGCTTATGCATGAGAATGGTATTATCACCCATTACTTTCCTTGGTGTGTCTACCAAAGTTCTTATTCTCATGTGTGGCCAACTATGGCAGTGAATGAAAAGCAAGCTCGCTGGGTGGTCCCCTGCATGTTCTCTAGGTGGGTGAGGGGAGTGGGGGCGTGTTGGTTCGTGAGGTGGTGAAACTTGCTCCCCCCCACCCTTTTTCCACTTCATCACCCTTTTATATGAAAGTGATCCAAGTGGATATTGGTGGCCACCTGCCAAGTTCACTTGGACCCCAACATTGTTTCTTTCAGCTTTTCAGTTTCCTTAATTGTAGCACAATTTACTATTTTTAGCAGTTTTTTGGGAAAACTGGGAGCAACATGGGTCCATGGACTGATGTTGCTCTTCCCAAAGCTGTAGTTCTCAGATAGATCTTTCTAACAAGATATTATGTGCGTCAAACGGAGATCATATGCCAAAGTTACGACCTCGAAAAGTTGATGTACAAATTTACCCAAACGGGCCCACAGTTTGGCTTTTCATCTTCTAGGGTTAGCTTTTTGGATGTTTAGGGTTTTCCATTGTTCTCAACAATAAACAGGCTTTCGAGCCTCATTGTAACACAGTTCAGAGGCATGTAGCAACCACATTTCTTCTCAGAGATAAGCTACCACAGCCCTAGCTCGTTCATTTCCATTGTTGTTTGTAAGCATATATCAGTGTTTTACATTAATGAAATGAAGTATTATTTCCATTGCATCTCTGTGTTTATGGTTATCTCTATAATTTTTGGCGTTCCTATTTAAATCTGGATTAGTGGTATCAGAGCGGTCTGCTTTTTCTCTGTTTTTCTTTGAATGTCCCCAACAAGGTTGGGATATAAGGAGTTAGGGCTTGAACTGGTCGAACCTTTGCAAGACCAGCCTTGCAAATCCCGACGGCCTCCCATGGTGGATGAAAAGAAAGACGAGGGGGCAGGAGATCCTATCAAAATCTTGCTCGAAGAAGCCCTCGAGCGACAAAGGAATATGATGATGGACAACTTTGCTAGATCATTGAGCGCTACCCAGGGGCAACACATCGGCTTCGAGTAGCTACTTTGGAAACGCCACACCGTTTAAGGTACAAGTTAATTTTTAAATCCCCATATTCAAGGGTCAAATGGATGCAGTGGTTGTTCATAAATGGTTAAATCTGCTAGAGGGTTATTTTTCTGTTTATGATTTTTCCAGTCGAGAAAAGATTACTTTCGCTCTTCTTAAAGCAGCCCCCCACGTCAAGGACAGGTGGGAAACATACTGCGAGTTGAATGATGAAAGTACAGGCTCAATATTTTCAGCCACAACCACTTGGGATTCGTTCTAGGATGCCATCAAGGAGCTTGTCGAAAGCTATGAGGATCAATACATAAATTGGACCACATTGCGGCAGGGAAGGCACCAAGACATGCCAGAGTTTACCAATATTTTCCATACCCTTCGCATAAATTTGGGTATCAAGGATTTGGAGCAGTATTTGGTACTCAAATACCATGGATGATTGCACAAGTACATCCAGGGAGAAATAGAATTCCTGCACATCCCCTCACTCGGCACGGCATACTGATATGTTGTCAGGGTCGAGCAAAAGTTTAAACAGAAGAAGCGAGACTTTGGATTTGTGAATCCGAACCAAGGGAAAGGTGCCCCCAAACCACAGAACAAAGGACAAAGCCAAGGCAGGACGACCCAAGACAACCCGCCAAAGCTGCAAGCAAAGAACAATGCCGTGAAGTTGAAAAGGACACGAGAGCGTAGAGCGTAACCTCCCTATTTACATTATTCATAGTTATTAATGATGAATGGTAGAGAATTCTACTAAAAGCTATCTCTTGGTAAAACCAGAAAGCTGCTCAGTTTGATGAACATAAAATCTGTCTTCCTAATTGTTATCACTCCAAAATTTCTTCCAAGTTATCAGAAAAAGAAATGATAGAGGTAACCAATAACCACTTTTGGAGATCAGGACCTAGCCTTCCTAATCTCAAAGAGGGCTCTCTCTTTTTTATTTAACTTTGTTTTAGTGAATTAATTTTAGGCTAGTTATGATTGTGCTTGGGTTTTGATTTGAATTTGGGTGGTGGGAGCAGTTACTTAGATGAAAAAGGATTTTCTTTTACCATTGGGCTATGGGGTCAAATTTCAGACAAACAAGACTAGATTAAGCTCTAAAAACAATGTCTAGAGGGAAATATAGAGGAGTTACTGCAGGTCTCAAAGGCTGGAAGGTGAGATGGTTTCCAATTGGATCCACAGAGCAATTAAGGGTTCCCTAGGCTGGATCATGAAGAGAATGAAAGAAGTCAACCAGTATGGGAGAGAAATTAAGGGTTCTCAAATCCGGGTATCAAAGGAAAACATATGAATGACTAATTGTGTAAAACAAAGTGTACTTAAACGAATTCTCAGTGATGTTTCCAGTTAATTCACTCAAATTTAGAAAACAATTAAGTTTATGAAACAAAAAGTTAACAAAATCAGAAAAAGAAGATACTTCATTGCAATAGCTCATCTCATGAATTCTCTAGTGCAATCTTTTTATTACTTGCTCCAGTCTGTTGACTTGAAAAATGGTACAATCACCCTTAGGTTTAAGATAAAAATAAATCTACAAATGTATAGCAATCCACCCTCAGTACTTTGAATTCTAAAGTATTTATACAAAAAGAATTTACAAAAGATCTCAAACTGCATTGAGAACTAATCTAAGAAAAGGAAATATCTTCATCCAAGAAGATCGAGACAACTATTGAACTGTTGTTTGTTGTCCCTTTTATTTAGGTTCTATTGTCTTTTAATCTTCGATATTTTTCCCTTTAAGATGCTTGGTTTTTTGGTCTTCATGTTGGATGTGATATTTACTTAGGACCTTTCATATGATACACTTTCATCTGATACTCTTTGACCTTGCTGACCTGTCAATAGTCTTTTACTGTGTTCTTTTACTTTTTACTGTAAATTTAAATTTTTACTGTGTATTTTACTACAATAGATCATTCAACTTTTCCCATCTTTCCTCATATGGTAATTGGATATTGAGCATCTTTCTATATATTTCATTTGCCTCTGTGTATTTGGAAAAAGTAGGCTTATTGACAAAAAATGTGTTTTACCTCATGTTGGAGGTAAAACAAGTTTTCAAAAGTTTGGTATAATAAGTTTCATGTCGGTATCCCCTTCATGGATGAAGTGTTTACATGATCTCTAGCCACTTCTCTGATCTTCTTATTGTAATATTCCTATGTCATTAGCTTATCATTTATAACTAAGGGATTTGGTAATCCCTTTTGCCTCAAAAGTTTGAACTTAACCATGAACCTGTCAATAGCCAGTTGCATGGTTTTTCACTTATCCTCCATGTTCAACATCAAGTTCCTCTTAGTGCTATTCTAACTTCCAAAATTGTACCTGTCCTCTTAGGTATCTCTAGTTCTTGCAGCTCATACTTGTTCTTGGAGTTGAGGAAGTGGATGATTCTTGCTGCCTCATCTAGCACATCTCCAAGTTCTTCTTTGACTTTCTGAATGGCTTCTATAGCCTGCTTTATCAATTCATTTTTTTCAAAAATGACCTGAATGCATGGCCAAATATCATTGACAGAGTCAGTGATATTGGCCCACAATTGTTCCTTAGCCTGACCTAGAGACTTATTCAGTGTCAACTCTTTCTCCAGGCTTTTGATTCTTTGAGTCATTGTCTAGTCAATTTAATGTCTTAAATTGCTCTACATAAATTATCAATCCTAGTATCGTAAACTGATGAAGTGTGGTGCACTATATGTGCTTAGTTAACCTTTCTCTTACTTCGTCGTTTTATAGTTTATGTTGTTTTTGGGGTTTTGTTCTTGTTGCTTTTCTAAAGTGTTTAATGCAACTTAAAACAACTAGTTCAATCGAAATAAAATGCAATAATCAAATAATGAGAGAATGACTATGAGACCCAGTATCCTTGCTGCTTCAGCAAAAGGACAAGATGACTCTATCACGTCATTAGTTCATTAAAAGGCTATGTGCATCACTAATCTACAATCAACTTGAAAGCAATTTATGTACATCTAATATACATGGTGAAATAAAATGCAAAAATAAAATGACAACTATACAAGGCAGGGCCCCCCTACCACCTATGAAATCAAATGCTTAATGGAAAATAAAGACATCAAATAAAGGACTAATGACATCGGCCCAGTATCTTTGCTGCTGATTTAAAATGAAAATGAAATGTGAAATCTAAGTGACACTACATAAAGGAGACAAATCACATTACTTTAACCTTTTCTTAACCTTTTTGCCTTTCAGCTAGATTTATCATGTGAGAACAGTTATGAACAAGTCGGCAATGTGAGTCTTAAAGCAAACTAAACCAAGCTGTACTAAGTGATATTTTGGCTCCAATAAAGTTATTTGATTATGGAAAAAGAACCATCAATAGATGAACAACTTGATATCTAAGAGCAAAAGTAAAGTGCAAGTTAAATAAATGATACTAATGAAAATCAAACTACAGAAAAATAAAGGTCAACAACATAGACAAGATGATCACACATGCCACTAGTCGTGAAATCAAAGCAAAATTAAACACACTTGCATGAATTAAAATTGCATGAATAAAAAAATCTAATCTACCTTACATTCTACAAAGCAATATTTACAAAATGAAATCTACTCTACCTTACATCCTAATATGCTCCATGACATCTACTTCACATCTCCTTCCATGTTGAGAACATCAAAGCTTTATTCAATTTCTTCAAAAGTACAAAGTACAAAAGCTTTCAAAAGCCATCAAGGAAGAACTACAAACTTGAGAACTAGAAACTAAAAGACTAAAAGGTACTAACAAATGAAGGAGAGAGATCTCATATTTATACAAAAATATGAGAGCCATCTCATTAATGATAGTCCATGAATCTCTCCCTCTACCTCTAGAGTCCTAATCAAAATAGGAACTGATAAGACACATGTCTTCTTAGAGTTACAATACAATTAGGAGATGTGACACATATCCTCATGATCCCATGATTCTTTCCACTCAAATTCGAATTTGGCCTTGGGGTGCCACATAAGGGTCTTCTAGAAGTCTCCTTTCAACCTACACATGTCAACAACCTCAACCCATTTGTTAGGTATAAGCATATGCACATTATTTTCTAATTTTTAACCACAAATTCACTTAAAAGGCTTAGAAATAATAAATATTGGAAAAACATAAAGGTGGCCCAATGATAATGAAAGTGAGATGAATGTGGTGACATAGTAGTGAAATGGAGGTGATATAATGGACATAATAGTGAAAGTGTAATGGAAATGAATGACATTTTCAATACTCAACAGTCATCCTTGTGGTCTTCTATTGTTCTTCTCTGTGCATGATTTGGGCCAATTTGTAATCTGTCTCTAGGCTGGTGACTTTCTCCTTAAGTTTGTTAATCTCAGTGATCTGAATGGATATCTCTTCCATTGCTTTGACCAGCCTATTTGCTTCATCACCTGTGGAACCTGTTGCTGATGTAGTTGCCGGTAGTGCAATGGTCATTGGAGCAGTGGAAGCTAAGGATGATACTAAAGTAGAAGGTACGGTAGTGGTAACTGTTGGAATGACAGTTGCAAGAGAATTATCTAGACTAGCTTGTTTGAGTTGCATCAAGCTATACAGTTCTTTCTCCATCTCCTTCAAATGATCATTTAGTTGCAGCACTAGGTCCATCATCTCTTCATGATTGTTTTGACTTTCCAAGACCTCCTTTGCTAATGGGTGCTTTAAATGATGCAATTTCAGTTGTTTATTGAGTGCTGCTATGTCCTCGTTCTTCTTCTTGATTAATTTCTCTGTGGCCTTAACATCACTTGGGTCATGGCCGAGTTCAATAACCAAGTCCTCCAAGAACTTTATTCTGTTGTCTTTGGCCTGTGAGGAGGCCTTCTCCAGTTTGAATTAGGCTATCATATTATCCAATGAATGTTGCAGCTTGTCGACATCCATGGCCTTTCCTGTAAGGGTGGAATAAATCATTTCTCTAGCGTGCTTGTGGAACTCTATCTGATCAATGGGATGAACATCCCTGGCCAACACCTCAAAATTTGTCTTCTTGTAATCTGCCGAGGTCTTTGGTTGTTGTATAGTGGGTTGCAAAAATGATACCTGCATTTTCCATGCTTTGATGTCAAAGGCTGACATCAGTTTGGTCTGGTTTGGTGGTGTAAGCTTGAAGTATTGGGCATATGTCTCTACCTTCAATTTTTCATACCTCATCTTTATCTTTTTGAATCTATATTCGATATCCTTTTCCTTGTCAGCTGGCCTAAAAAAGGAAGAAACCTCCATACTCTGTTGTCTCTCTATCATCTGTGTGTTGGAGGTTGATGGATGTTATGTTTCACCTGATGCAACTATTTTCACTTCTCTGCCCCATTGCCTTAGTTTTAGTTATTTCCTCTAAATCAATGTTATCCTATTCAAAGACAGGATTCAACTTGGGCCTTTTTCTTGGCTCAAGCAACACATCAGTAGTCTCCATGGCAGAGCTAGATGCCTCCTTCCTATTTCTCCTAGGATTCTTCTCTTCATTGGCTCGTGTCTGAAGGACAAGAGGAATGTTCATTGGCTCCCCTTGTTCTAGAACCCGCAGGAAATATATGTGATCAAATGGTGTTTCAAGATCAATGAGTGTGTTCTCTACATCCACAACAGTGTTGTCAATATCAATCAAGGTGTTCTCCACGCACTCATCCTGGTTAGAAAACGGTTCAATGTCAGGTCTTGGGTGGTGGATGTATGCTCCCAACTTGACCTTGAATCTATGTTTTGTTATAACCCCTTGAGGGTCATACTTCAATATGAAGCTATTTCTAAACTTGACCTTTTGTAGTAAACCATCAGCCTCTGGTCCAGCCTCTCTATTGTTACAAATGAATGGGCCTAATTGGTTTTTCACTTTGAACTTGGTTTTCTTCTTATAAGCTAGGAAGTGGACCTCATCAAAGTTGATGATTTTTCTGGAGTATTCAAGACCAAATATCCTCATAGGGAGGTATTTGGTAAACTTATAGGGGGCTTGTTGGCAGCCATAGATTATGATATTAGTGTGGTTCTAGTAGAGGTACTAGTCTCCCACCTTGTTGTTCTTTGCCATTTGTAGCACTCTCTTGATCTCTGGGCAGATTCTAGGGAGAGCCTTAGAAGTCAGTATGTTCATGACAAGGTATACAAAGGATTCTATGAGTTCTTTGTAGGTGAATGTTGTGAAAAACTTGTGGACCAAGGGTGTCCAGTACATGACTGATCTTTCCTTTCCCTTGGTATCTAGCTTCTGGATGCTCAAAGGGAACTTATATGTCTGGTAATACAAGAACATATCAAACAACATCGAAGAGTATTTGAAAACTCTTTCAGCGGGCAGTCTAGTGAATTGTTCTGCAATGAAATGAGCATAATCAAACATGATAGCGGGACGCTTGCTTGGAGTAAAAATGGACAAGAAGGCCAAGATGACCTCATCCACATGCTTATTTGTGGTATATCCAAGTATGCATGAGAGCATGGTGATTATGTGCTTGGCGGTTTCTGAGAAAAAGGTGGAAGCATAGGGTGGGGTATCTGTAGGAGTATGGCAGTCTTCAATGATAAAATTCTCGAAGATTTGCTTGATTTTCACCAAGTCTAATGTGATGTATAAGTCCAACAGGTATCCAATGGATAGAGGGGTTCAATTGGGGCTAGATTGGATTTGAAGCATCTAGTTAATTGACTCGAGTGTAATGGTAAATAATAACTCATGGTTTGGGGCAACAATAGCCCTTTGGCTAGGGATATAACATGCATGAAAATAATGTACAATATTCGGGAAGGGTGAACTTCTAGGAATGTGTACTTCGGAAAATCAGATTCCCAAAGGTTGATGTCATCAGCCTGGTTTAAAAATCTTTCCTTACTCCAACAGTGGAGCTTTAGAAGGTGGGTTGGAGTTGCAGTGTCTTTTATTTGGAAATCCCTCTTTGCTAGGGCCAAAAGGTCAATGTCTAGGAGGGGTTGAGACTGGTCTGACATCTAGAG
The DNA here is from genome assembly GCA_031772625.1 of Pinus tabuliformis. Lineage (NCBI taxonomy): Eukaryota > Viridiplantae > Streptophyta > Pinopsida > Pinales > Pinaceae > Pinus > Pinus tabuliformis. The sequence goes on along the minus strand of CM062806.1, from coordinate 407,084,236 downwards.
AGGTCTAGGCAGCCATCTTGAGGATAAAATGTGGGAATTAGGCTTGTACAAATTGTATAAGTAAAGATTTGAATAGGTTTCTACAAAGATAGGGTATTGGCGGTTTGCAGGATAGGGGTTTGGGTATTTCAGAGGGGAAATATTCTCAATTTAGGGGAAATAAATTAAATTAAATTAATTATTTCTTACATTCACTGTACGTTTTTAAACTGAGAGGGTTGTTCTGGTTTTTTGTTAAAATACCTGGAAATGGTGGTATAGGCTAAAAACTAATGTGAATGGTGGCTACAAAGGGTACTGTGGCTTCAATTGTGCACTGGAGGGCTGAATTGGGCTTCCAGAGTGTGTTCAGGAGGTAGTTGGCAGTCAAATCTGGTTGCAGAGGCTTAGGGTGGCACAGGAAAGCTTAGGAGGTTTTCACAGAGAAAATGAGCGAAAAAGGGTGAAAATGGGCATCTCCTTCCTTTTAACCGGCAACGGTTAGAAATTGGCAGGGAATTTCATAATGAACAGTGATGGTTTTGGGCTTACGCAGGGAGGCGGTTTCATGGTTCATCACTCTGCTTTTGGGAGTGTGGTGGTATTTTCTTGAGAGCATGTGAGTTAACAAGGAGATGCCACATAGCCAAAAGGGGCCCAAGAAGAACTACGAATCTCATGTTCTCTCGGGCGGGTAAAGGTTGGGAGGTGAATGAACACGATATGGATGTGCGCCATGAGATCTGGGGGTGATAGATCTAACGGCTATCGAGCGGTGAATTTGCGCGGCGGGAGCAAGGGTGGAGATTTGCGAGGCCCTGGGGTAATTAATTACACTAAACTGCAATTAATTAATGAATCACCGGGGTTAGGCGTATAATGAATGGGTTGTATGTAGCAGGACCGAGGTTAAAATATAGCAGGGGACTTGTTAACCACACGAGGGTGGTGGGTTAAAAGGATTATAGTCGGGGAAAATGTGAATTGTGGAGTTAGTTAAATAATGCGGGGGGGAATAAAACTTAGGATAAATGGGGTTTTATGGGTTTTCAAGGGAAATTAATAAGGGAAAAATGATCTTTTCAAAGGGGAATGGGTTTCACATTAGGGAAAAGGGGTTTTCGGTATGGGAATGAATTCTGGAGGTTAATTTTCTAGGGAAAAGTGTGAAACCATGGGGCAAGGGTGAAAATGAAGGGAAAAACGGTATTTTCCTAGGAAATGATGGGATAATGGGGAAATTAGTAAGTATGTAGTGGGGGGTGAAATAGAATGAGGGGAAGTAAGCCAAATCAACTTGTGAACATCCTTTCACTTTCATAATTGCTCCTGCACACTACAACATATGATTAAGCATAATAAATGTGCTTTTGCTTCAATCAACTTTGTATTTTTACAACCTTTCTTCTACTTACCCTAACATTTTTTCTTCACTTTAATGGGTGCATTTAAGCTAGCAGACCCTTTCTTTCCTTTTTCTTTTGAAAAGTAAAATATCTAATTCTAACCTTATATCTTCAAATGACTCAGATTAAGCTTATGAGCACATTTTATTTCTCTACCTAACTATTGATCTACCAAGATTAAACAGTTTGGTAAGATCTTTTATTCTCTAACTATAAACATGAAATTTAAAGCATGAAGTAGTCGAGATTAAACAGTTTGACTATCATGGATTGTGGACTTTATGACAAGCTGTAGACAACCAGTTTTTTGTATAGTGAAGTAAAAAGTAGTGGAACTTAAAATTGCACACTTTCATGATCTGTTTTTGTTTGGGATTCATATTTTTTCACTTCTTTTTACCTTTTCCTATTCTTTTTGTCCTTTGATATTTCTTTTAAGACATACCCTCTTTACATTTTTTAAATTTTTAATATGGAAAACATTTGCAGAAAAGCAAAGGTATGTACAGTATTAAAGGACTAACTATAGCCCATCAAAAATGAATCCTATTAATATAGGACTCTAACAGTGACTTCACATGGTGCTATCATTTCCATGTGAAATGTCAAGAACTCTAAAGATTAGTAGCATTTGAATTGGGACTGAAGTTACCTTGTAAACCGTTCTTCTGTGATTTCTTCTTTATTGATACTTATGATGACGAACCCTTCAAAGCTCTGGGCCTTCTCTCTGGGCTTCAACTTCAAACGATTACTATCCAATCCAATATACACTCTGCAATCTTATGTAAAATGATGCAAAGTAAAGTGAACTATGGCTAATTAGTGGAAAAGTAATGCTTCAGTATTCTACCATTGACAAGTCCTCTTAGTAGATCTAATCCATTTATCTCTCTCAAGAAAAAGGCATTGTCACCCCTGTAACCATAAATGATATAAGGCCCTTGCCATAAGAAGTCAAATTTGCCATGTTTGCCTTTGTCTTCCCTTCTTGAATCCCACTTAAGAGCTTTATCACCTATGTGAAAATCACTGGCTTTGGTCTTTTTATCAAATACCTTTTTGATTTTGTTCTAGATTACCTGTGATTTTACATATACTTCTTCTCTAGTCCGCTGGAGGTGTATGGTTTGATTTATCCTTCTCTAGATATCGTTTGGTTCCACTTGTAATTTTTGGATGATATTTATCACTAGCACTCCCATTGAGGATGGAAAAACAACATCCATCCCATATACTAACTGATAGGGAGATGTGCCAATGGACTTCTTAGTAGTTAGTCTATCTGCCCATAATGCATTGACCAACTTTTTGTTCCATGTCTTTTTGTTTTCTTCCACTAATTTCTTAATGATATTGACCAAAATTTTGTTAGAGGATTCTACAAGTCCATTACCTTGATGGTAATATGTTGTGGAGTGGCCGAGGGTAATGTGGTATTTGTTACAAAAGTCTATCATTCTCTTGGATTTAAAGGCAACTGCATTATCAGTAATGAGCTTCTGCGGCCATCCAAACCTTAACATGATATTATATTCTAGGAAGGAGATAATGACAGTGTCTGTGGCTTGTCTAGAAGGGAAGGATTCTATCCATTTGGTAAAATAGTCAGTTGTTGTCAGAATCCACTTATGCTGGGCTAAGGAGGCTAGGTGTATTTCTCCAATGAAGTCTAACCCCCATTGTTGAAATGGAATTTCAGTGGAGATTGGTTTAAGAGGCAAGGGTAAAAGTTTTCTCTTTCCCTCAAATATCTAGCACTTATGACAGGAGGTCACATGTTTCTTAACATCTGCAAACAAGGTGGGCCAATAGAAACCAACCCTCAAATTTTTTTCAGTAGTAGTCTTCTAATACAAGTTTCCTCCACAATCCCCCACAATACAAGTTTCAGTAAACAGTTTAAGAAAATACCACTAATGTCTTTCCAAAACAAAGCATTATTTATAATATAGTATCTCAATGACTTCATTTTCAAAAATCTATCTTTAGTTATTGTTAAACCAGGAGGAGCTTCTAATTTTATTAATACAAATATAAAATCTGCATACCAGGGTGAATCAGTAAAAGATACACTAATATGTGGAGTCGCCATCTCTTCTTGATCATGAACGACACTAATGAAGTTTATATCTAGGGTCAGATAGTTCGATTCAACCATGAGTTTGGCTAAACCTTGGCCTTTGATAAGCTTAGTAGGCTTTATCTCTATGTCATATTCCAATATTGTGGAAATCCATTTTCTTCTCTTTCATTCAGGCCCATTTTGTGTCAAAATGTCCTTAACCACTGAGTTTGGAACATAAGCAATGATGTGGAAATACAGAATGTAGACTCTGACATCTTTGATGGCCTTTACTAAAGCTAATGTTTTTTTTTCCATAATATTGTATTTGAGTGTGACATCTCTTAAGGATTTACTAACAAATGCAATTGGTTGTTCATATCCTTGGTCATTATTTTGCAACAAGACTACCACAATGGTGTGTTCTAAAGCAAAAGAAAAAATTACAAAGTCTTTCTGAAAATCAGGACTTATTAGGACTCGAGTTTTGGTTAAGGCTTCCTTGATGGCTTCAAAGGACTGTTTGGCCTCCACTTTCCATTTAAGTGTTTAGTCCTTTATTAGCATGTTATTTAGTTCTCTAATCAATTTTTCTAAATTTGAAATGAATCTTGTAAGAAAATTTATCTTGCCTAAAAATGTCTGTAACTCTTTAATGTTTCTAGGATGGGCAACGGTCAAAATGGTCTCTATTCTAGCAGGATCTATTCTAATTCCATATTTGGATATTATATGCCCCAATAGATTTCCTTATTCTAAACCAAAGAGTGTCTTTTTGGGATTTAAATAAATCCCAAATTTCCTACATTTGATGAAAACTCTTCTCAAATGGTCTAGCTGTTCATTATCGGATTTACAAAAGACAGTGATGTCATCTTCGTATACTACTAGGATGTCATGGATCTCCTTGGAAAAATCTATATTCATAGCTCTTTGAAATGTTGCTCCTGCATTCATTAATAAAAAAGGCATATTCAAATACATGAAGGTACCCTAACGAGTAGTAAATGTAGTTTTGGCTTGATCCTCTGGTTGAACTAAGATTTGGTTATATCCAAAGAATCCATCAAGAAATGAAATCCTAGATGAACCTACTACCCTTTGAAGGATACGGTCCATTTTTGGTAGAGGATAGTTGTCTTTTAATGAGACCTTGTTTAAATTTCTTAAATGCACACAAAGTCTAATTTCTCCAGTCTTTTTCCTTGTAATGACTAAGTTTGAAATCCACTCTGAGTATCTAATGGGGGCTATAATTTGGGCAACATACATTCTTTTAACTTCTTTCTCAATAGATGGCATAAGAACTAGGTTAATTCTCCTAAGTTTCCGTTTGAAAGGTTTATGATCCTCTTTGAGAGGTATTTTGTGTTGAATTATGTTGGTGTCATCAGACTTCAAGTCTTCATAACACCATGCAAATACATCTTGGAACTCTTTAAACATATTTATGTATTTTACCTTTTCCTCTAGAGGTAAGGTTTTTGATATTTTAATGAATTTTGGTTTTTCCTCAGTCCCCATGTTACATTCTTCTATATCTGCTCTTAAAGGTTGTAGTTTCAGTTTCCTAGCTACATCGTTGGAGGCAAACAAATCCTCTAAGGGGACTAATCCCTTAGGAAAAAAATTATTTTTAAGATTAAGAATTTCAGAATCATCATTAATTATTTCTTCTATCTCTACATTTTCTAAGTTATCTACTTCTAATCTAGTGAAATTAGTAGGTTTAGCTATATCTAAAATATTTACATCCGTGTCACATCTATGTTATTTTCTACTGTACAGTCTTGTCGTGGCGGAAAAAGTCATTTGGGCTGACACAACTGACCTCCCTAGGAGTCTAAACTCACTAGTGACAAACAAGACAAAATGGAGTGATCTTTCTCTAAATATACCTTTTACAACATGAAAAGTACAAGTGTTTAGGCTTACCTTATTCCAAAACGCTGTTGTTGTAGTTCGTCCTTGCCAATCCGGATGAGCTCTTCCTTCAAGTCAATTCCTGCAACCACAAACAATCAAACAATTACCGAGCACTTGTATTTCATATAATAAAACATACATTCAACATGCAGACCAAGGAACACATGAAATAACTCATTAACACAAGCTATTGAGAAAAATAAACCAGTTTGTATTAATAACGAAACAAAGAAACTCTTACAACCTGGCCTTGGTGTTGTGCAAGTTCCTCCCAGGGTCCATCAAGTGTTTTCCTCTACTTTGACAAAGCTCACCCACTTCCAAGTAGAATCATGTAAAGACAATCTCTCCTCACAAAGGTTCTAATGGAAGACCTAAATCCTGCAGCATTTACCCAAAGAAAATGTATAGCTCCAACCTCCTCTCCTTCTGGCTCAATGCCTTTATTTATAGTGCTGTAAAGAGGTTATTCAGGTCCACTATCAATGGGATCATCCCCCTCTATGTGTGGGATGGCTCCCTTATTGATGGGATAAGCTCCCTCTTAATAGAGATACATGAACCAACTGGAGGCGCATCCATTTCATCAAACCGACCTCTAGAATGTTCTAGAAGTAACCACAAGTAACTTTTTCAAGATAAAACTTGCGCATTTTGCCTTTTACAGAAGGACGCACCTGTCCTTTAACATACAGAGCATCCATGGACGCATCTTTTGTGAACATGGCCTGCGTCCCCGCAGGTAAGGCTAGAGAGAACTTGCGACCCCAGAGATAAACATAGTTTTTACAAGACTTTCTCTCTTCTTTGAGTTTGAGATGGATAACAGAGGCATAAGACTTGCCTAAGAGGGTAGCATGACTGTTGATTTGAGCCATACTAACTGTAAGTAGTCAAGGTGACATTTTTTAGTGTAACAGATTGCCCCCTAAAGTGCGAAGCCTGGAATAGATTGGTGTTTTGTAATTCTAGGAAGGGTGAAGCGCTTTATCATTTCAAGGATTGACTTGTGGATGACCTGGTTGGAACCTGCAATTTTCAACACAAAATACATGTATAAGATTATATCATCACTGAGGTAGGCATTCCCATACTCAGATTCAAAACTTTAACTAATGGACTAACTATTCTGATACAGGAATGATCTTGCAGTACATTATTTTTATAGACTTTTGTAGACACAGTATGGACGCAGCCATCTGTTTATGATTAGTCTATATAGACAATGAATACAAAACTCCTCGCAGCCTGGATGGTAGAAACTAGATCCAGGGTCTTCACTTCTACTTCCCGAATTGGTACGATTCTAAGCATGTGATTAAATGATTTGATGTCGAACATGTTAGAAACCACTTGATTACCAGTCGATGATGTAAACCGTTAACAAGCGTGAGAGAGACCACCAGTAATGTCAATGGTTCTCAAAGTACCAAGCACAACCCGTGAAATGTGAATAGATGTTTTGATGTCGAACACTTCACGGAATCCTTTGATCGAAAGTCAATGATGTAAACTGACGTCAAAGGCGAGAAACCTGCCATTGATGCATGCAGACTTCAAGGTACTGTCGATTCCTAAGTCATCTTTCTAGATAATGTGTCGATGTCGATAGAAAGCGACTCGTTGCAGGCAAGCCTGCAACACGAAATCATTGTTCAAGTTGAAGAAATGTTGCTGTAAGGACTGACTCAGGGATGGTCAAATGGATGACAAGTATTTTGCAGATGAAAGTTTCGCTTGCAGACCTCTTGAACACATAACGACACGACAGCTGGTTTGGTGACGAATAACTCAAAGTTAAACCCTGGAACCCGGTTAAAGATTTTCAAAGTGATTTGGTCAACTGTGAGGTAAAAGATTTCCCAACCCAGGTGAATGAAAAAGTGTCGTGTTCAAGAGTGGTAATAAAGTTTCTTTTGAGATAAAGGTAACAAATAGGCTCATTCTTCTCTCTTTTCCCGCACCATTTCTGGCAAGTACCTCTTTATTTTTAACAAGCTTGAGGAGGATAACATATGCTTGATTATAAGCTCATCCTTCGGACGAGTCCAACCTAGTTTAAATTCGAACCCTAGGAAGGAGTGGTTCGTTCCTGTTTGTAATTGAACAGGTCCTCTACTGTAAAAGTTTAACGAGCCCAGTATAGGAGAAACTCGGCGTTTTTCAATTTTAGAGAGTCTGAAAAAACTAAAGGAAACTCCAAGTTGAACTTTTTCGTAAATTTGTGTCCCTCAAGCCCGAAAAAGTATAAAATAATACCTGGGGGAACCGCTTGATCTTGCGACCAAGGAGTACTTTCATAATTAGTGCCACTGACCTGAAAAGTAAAAAGTGATCAAGGACACGTCGTTTTATTTCCTTATCGAGTTTGAAATGAAAAAAACCCGGCAATCTTTTCCTGATTTTGCGGTCAGAAAAGAGCTAAAAGGGGACCGTCTTTTAATTCCATTTTAACGAGTGTAAAAGAAACGCTCGGCGATCTTTTCATGTTTTAGGAGTCAGAAAAGGGCTTAAAAGATGACTCTGAGGTGTAAGTTTTAACGAGTTCGAAAAAATGATAAAAATGTACTCATGGTTTTCACTTTTTCGTAAGTTTTAATGAGTTCAAAAAAATGATAAAAATATACTCATATGGCCGACTTTCAATTTAATTTACGAGCAGGAAAAGACGGAAAGAACTCGGCATTTTCATTTGTTTTACGAGAATGAAAGATAGCAAAACAATCTCGAGATTTTCATAAGTTTAACGAGTCTTGAAAATAACTGAAATTGACTCGAGATAGGTTTCATTTTTACAAAAGCTTGAAACAGAGAAAAACTATGCTTCATAGTAGTTTCATTTTTTAACAAGCTTGAAACAGAGAGAAAACTGTGCTTGATGCGCCCTAAGCGTAACTGCTAGAGCGCATGCCCCCCTGCTTCATTTCATTCAACCAGTTGGATGAAATGAAGGTTGAGTTACGAGATTATTGGAAAGACTCGACCTAAAACTATAAGAAAATTATGCAAAAACTGAAATAACTAACCTAAATACTGAACATTTATGAGATCTAGTCAATCTCTTGCCTCAAGTAGAGGAGGATTTGTTTCATTTTTTAACGAGCTTGACACAGGAAAAGAACTATGCTCAGATTCGGTTTCATGTTTTACGCAAGCTTGAAACGAAAAACTATGCTTGTTATAAGTTCACATGCCCCCAGCATGATGACGCAAAACGAGGTACATGCCCCCCAAGCTTCATTGCATTCAATGAGGTGGATGGAATGAAGCTTTACTTTCAAGATCTTGGAAAGACTTGTGGGAGATGTTTCTTTTTTTAGTGAGGTTGACACAGGAAAAGAACTATCCTCAAAACCCTTGTTTCATTTTTTTAAACGAGCTTGACAGAAGATAAGGAACTATGCTCATAACTACTCTATAATCTACCTAACAAAAACTCTACTCTAAAGACCTTGATTCATTTTTTAACGAGCTTGACACAAGACAAGGAACTATGCTCTAAAATCCTTGATTCATTTTTTAATGAGCTTGACACAAGACAACGAACTATGCTCATGACTACTCTCTACAGTCTACCTACTTAACCTACCCTTGTTTCATTTTTTAACGAGCTTGACACAAGACAAGGAACTATGCTCAAGAAGTTCGCATGCCCCCAGTATAATGATGCAAAGCGAGGTACATGCCCCCCAGGCTTCATTGCATTCAACCGGCTGGATGAAATGAAGGTTTACTTTCAATATTTAACTTGAAAAGGGAGTTGTTTCATTTTTAAGGAGGTTGACACAAGAAAAGAACTATCCTCATACCTGATTCATTTTTTAACTAGGTTGACTCAGTAACAGGAACTGTCCTCAAAACCCTACTTTCTACAATCTACCTACATATCCTAAAACCTACCTGATTCATTTTTTAATGAGGTTGACTCAGTAAAAGAACTATCCTCATCAACTGATTCATTTTTTAACGAGGTTGACACAGTAAAAGGAACTTTCCTCGGAACCCTACTTTCTACAATCTATATAGCCTAAAATCTAGCTGATTCATTTTTTAATGAGGTTGACTCAGTAAAAGAACTATCCTCATACTAGCCTGTTTCATTTTTTAACGAGGTTGATACAGGAAAAAACTATCCTCGTCCCTGATTCATTTTTTAATGAGGTTGACTCAGTAAAAAGAACTATCCTCTCACCAACTGATTCATTTTTTAACGCGGTTGACACAGTAAAAGGAACTTTCCTCGTACACACTGATTCATTTTTTAATGAGGTTGACACAGTAAAAGGAACTATCCTCACACACACTGATTCATTTTTTAATGAGGTTGACACAGTAAAAGGAACTATCCTCACACACACTGATTCATTTTTTAACGAGGTTGACACAGTAAAAGGAACTTTCCTCGCACCTGATTCATTTTTTAACGAGGTTGACTCAGTAACAGGAACTAGCCTCAAAATCCTACTGTCTACAATCTAGCTACTTAACCTAAAAACTACCTGATTCATTTTTTAGTGAGGTTGACTCAGTAACAGGAACTTTCCTCATAACATCCAATTTCATTTTTTAACGAGGTTGAGAGAGGAACAAACTATCCTCGTCCCTGATTCATGGCTTCCAACTGGAAGAAAGACATGTCAATGGACACACCTTGATCATGGCTTCCAAGAGGTCTTCATCAGAAGGAAGAATACTTCTTTGGAAGGAACACATGTCAAGGGACTCAGAAGGAATAAGAACACCGTGTTCAAATAATCCCATAGAGTTTTCTATGTCAATTACCGGATCTAAATCAACAGTGAGAGGCTCACTTACATCGGTAACTGAAAACATGGGACCAGTTGCCACATAATTAACCCGTGGCAGGGTAGATACCACTTTAGAATCAGGAACAGTTAGGGGTGTCATATTATTGGTAGTTGAAACAAGACTAGGGAACGAAAGCTGGTCTACAGTCACAATACTGCCATTGTGAGGGAAAGACATCACGCGAAAGAGTGTCGATACAACAGCTTTCATTGCATAAACATAGTCTCGCCCAAGGAGTAAATTGAAATCCAAGGGACCTCGAACTACCATAAGATCAATACAGACAGTTTTACCTTCCAAGGTAATAGAAAACTTAGGAAGGATCCCTAAAGGTTCACTAATGGTTCTGTTAAAAGCTTTCAGATTCTGCGTAATAGGCGCAAGCTGAGGGGAACCCAAAGCTTTCCAAACAGTTGAGGATAAAATACTAACAGAAGCACCCTCATCTACCTGAGTACGATGTATGTCCCTACCACCAGCTTTGACAATGATTTGGAAAGGGATGGAGGAAGGAAGACGAGGTTCTGTCAGTCTATTCCAATCAAAGGAAAAGACCTCAGTGCTTGGAGGGGGTTCTGTAGAAACAGGTGAAATGCCCCCTTGCATAGAAGAATCTGATGTAACAAGAAGAACCTGAGCGGTATGAAGTTCACTCTCTAGAGGGAAAGTGGGATCGACTGAATGTGAAATTGAATCGACCACTTGATCAACTAACGGATCATCAACCTGAGTGACATGAGTTTCACTCTCCAATGGAAGAGTGTGATTGACGGTACTTGAATTTAAATCAATCACTTCGTCAGATGACGGCAGGTTGGGAGAAAGTTTACGGTAACTAGTTGGAAATTCTTGCTACGGAACAGTGAGGTTTTCCAACAATGTTGAGGCTTCATCCATGTGAGGGCAAATGTGAGTTTGATGACTCCCTTTGCATAACTTACAAGGAAACCTAACTTTACCCTTTTTCCCAGGAACCTGACTATCACTGGTTGATGGATCAACAGAAAGTTGATGAGATTTTTCTGACCATACTTCCAAGACCTTTGGTATACCAGGACAATTGACAAGGAAGTGGTCACCCTTACAAATCCTGCAAGGGTATTTGGGTTTACGGTGCATGTCGGAATTTTCCTCAACACAACTAACACTTACAGCCATGGTTGGTTGGTTGACTTCTTTCTTATCTTGCTTCTTCTTCTTCTTCTTCTTCTTCTTCCCTTTCTTCTTCTTCTTAGCCTCCTGGTTACTAGCATCAAGGCTTTTACCAGGCGAAGAGGAAGAAATAAAGGAAGAAAAATTAGGCGAAAAAGGTAAAGGGTCAACAGAAGGTTGGTGATGTTGAGATGGTGAACTCTGTTGAGGTGAAGCATCCGGTTGAGATGGAACAATTGGAGTATTTTGGGCCAACGAAGTTGAAAATAACCATATCGGTAAACCTATTGTAAATCCAGGTAATGACAAAGTAGCCATATAAGGAGGACCAACATTTCCAAAGTAAGGAAAAGTACTAGGATTCTCGCTTGGAGGGGTTCCTAGGTTGATAAATTCCAGAACATTTGCCATTATATTCAACTTCAGTGAATTTTATTAACAATTTTAAACTAAAATTAACAATTCACAATTTACACCTAACAATTAAAATTCACAATTCACACCTATGGTCTCTAAAAGTAAAAAAAAACAAATTAACACGCGCTATCAAATCTAGGAGTCAAACCACACACAAACAGTATTCTTTCGGACTAAAAACGCTAGTTGGTGATGAAGCCCAACCTCGCTGGATTCAGTACAGAAATGGCGGGTGGAACAGTTACGCCGACAACCTGCTTAATGAATAGACTGGACCAAGTTCCTCCACTTTAACCGTCTCGAGTGAAGTGAACCCCCCAGAAAATCCAAGTGAGTATAGCCGACGTCTGCTCCAGGTACAGTGGGACCTTCCCTCCACCGTCACCTTCGGTAGAATCCTAAAGATTATGGTCACTAAGGTTACCAATGGCCACAAGTACACCTGGGGGAACAGTCTAAACTCCGACAGCACGCAAGGGCAGAGTAGCAAGCTCAATCCCCTTACCGGCTCCTTGACAGTAATCCAAGGTTTACCGATAAGTGACCCCTGGCTCCTCGACAATGGTTAATCCGAGGTTTACCGTTTGTAATACGTACTGTCTGGCGTCGTTCCCAACGAGGGGGGAATGATCCCCTCACTGGTTCGGACACGAGCTCGTGCTTCTCCTTTAAGAGGAGCTTTCCCAGAGTGTAAATGTAACAATTGGATTTGATTCTATCACAAGATCGACTACTTGTTTGGTTTTACTGTCTTGGAGAGTTAAGTACTCACCTACTCCAAGACACTAGCCTAAGCTATGTTGGTGCTTCAGAGCCCTAGAAATGTAAAAATTACTAGATGAATTTTAATTAAGCGCTGTGTTATTAAGGCTGTTATTACTCAAATGGATAAGTGGAGATGAAACCAATGGTGTTATGACCCGACTCAACTGAATGCAATCGAATATGATAATGTAATCGTTTCAATTCGATGAATCCTAACTAAAGTAAGGAGAGAGTTTCCATTCACTTCCAACAATGCAAAAAATTGATCACTAAGAGAAAATATAACAAATTCTCTAATGCACTAATTTCATCAAGAAGAACTAATGCAAATCAATTCCAAACCATTTTTATTTTATTTTTGTGTAAATTCAAATCAAAGAAAGCTGATCTAAATCTACAATTGATTTTTTCAGAATGTAAACTATGCAATTGTAATCTATGCACAATTCACTTGAAAAGTATGCAAATGTAATCTATGCACATTTTTCATTAATATTCTGAAAATGAGAATTCTAATTATGCAAATGTGATCTATGCAAGAGAATTCTCAAACACAAGATGATTCTAATGTAATCTAAGAACCAATCAAGTGCAAGTCGAGAAAATTGGGTGAGAGTTCCAAAGATCAAAACATAAAAACACTCAAAGGCGATTAACACTCAAAGGGGAATTTTTTTTGCAAAAACAGAAGCAAAAAGATGCAAAATTGTGAAAAGACTGAGACAAACCTCCAAGTAATGATCAAAGGAAATCAAATCAAGAATTTCTCAAGAAAGAGACTCAAAACACCCAATTGATGAAAGCTAAGAGCAGGAACAAGCTTAGGTGAAGATTCTGGGCAAGGGACTAATGAATCTGGGTAGAAAAAACTAAGAAAAAACAAAATCTAAGAGCAAAAAAGGTAAAAAATGGAATTTTCTCAAATTTTGGCAGGGGACGCAGGCAACCCGTTAGCACAGGTGCAGGCCCGCTCTGTGCACACAGCAAAAGTGCGTCCAGGGACGCACTGTGCAGCACTCAGAGGGTGCGTCCGTCTGAAAAACTCAAGAAAAACCAAAATAAAACTAATCCTAAGCTAACCCACCCAGAGACAGAATCACAGAGCCAAAACCAGAAAAATAAACCAATTTTCTCAAAGAAAAGTTCACATAAAGGAAAAGACTTTTCTCATCAATGGAATCTATCCCCAGCGGAGTCGCCAATTTGTCGTGGCGGAAAAAGTCATTTGGGCTGACACAACTGACCTCCCTAGGAGTCTAAACTCGCTAGCGACAAACAAGACAAAATGGAGTGATCTTTCTCTAAATATACCTTTTACAACATGAAAAGTACAAGTGTTTAGGCTTACCTTATTCCAAAACGCTGTTGTTGTAGTTCGTCCTTGCCAATCCGGATGAGCTCTTCCTTCAAGTCAATTCCTGCAACCACAAACAATCAAACAATTACCGAGCACTTGTATTTCATATAATAAAACATACATTCAACATGCAGACCAAGGAACACATGAAATAACTCATTAACACAAGCTATTGAGAAAAATAAACCAGTTTGTATTAATAACGAAACAAAGAAACTCTTACAACCTGGCCTTGGTGTTGTGCAAGTTCCTCCCAGGGTCCATCAAGTGTTTTCCTCTAGTTTGACAAAGCTCACCCACTTCCAAGTAGAATCATGTAAAGACAATCTCTCCTCACAAAGGTTCTAATGGAAGACCTAAATCCTGCAGCATTTACCCAAAGAAAATGTATAGCTCCAACCTCCTCTCCTTCTGGCTCAATGCCTTTATTTATAGTGCTGTAAAGAGGTTATTCAGGTCCACTATCAATGGGATCATCCCCCTCTATGGGTGGGATGGCTCCCTTATTGATGGGATAAGCTCCCTCTTAATAGAGATACATGAACCAACTGGAGGCGCATCCATTTCATCAAACCGACCTCTAGAATGTTCTAGAAGTAACCACAAGTAACTTTTTCAAGATAAAACTTGCGCATTTTGCCTTTTACAGAAGGACGCACCTGTCCTTTAACATACAGAGCGTCCATGGACGCAGCTTTTGTGAACATGGCCTGCGTCCCCGCAGGTAAGGCTAGAGAGAACCTGCGACCCCAGAGATAAACATAGTTTTTACAAGACTTTCTCTCTTCTTTGAGTTTGAGATGGATAACAGAGGCATAAGACTTGCCTAAGAGGGTAGCATGACTGTTGATTTGAGCCATACTAACTGTAAGTAGTCAAGGTGACATTTTTTAGTGTAACAAGTCTGTATCTATTTTACAATTCTGAAACTCACCTTTAGTATTCATGAAGTTATAAATCTGAGAATCCTGGGAGAAAATCCGCCAATACTTCAAGTTGTCTGGTATAACAGGCCTATGTCTCACTTCTGTAGCATACTGATGGTTGGGTTGAAAGGGAAGTTTACAGGTACTAGAAAAAGTGGCAAGACTATCGGCTTGCATGTTTTGTTTTCTAGTAATGGCAACAAAGTTTGTTTCCAAGAGGTCTTCAATCAAATCTAGGACAGTCTCCCTGTATTGACTAAGTTTGGGATTGTTTACAGAGTATTTGCCATTAATTTGTTTAATAATTAGTTCTGAGTCTCCAAGTATAGAAACTCTTTTGGCAACAATTTTTCTAACCAGTTGTAACCCTAAGATCAGGGCTTCATATTGAGCCATGTTATTAGTACACTTGAATTTTAATCTGAATGCATGTCCCTCAAAATGATTATTCTCCATATTATGGATCCAAACTCCTGTACTAGCCCCTAATATATTCACGTATCCATCAAAATATAGATTCCATAGGGACTCATGAAAAATGTTCTCACTATCAGTTGTTTTGTATTTCAATTCTTTAGCTGTGATTTGATTATTGTCATGTTTTGAATTGTACAAGATGAAAGAGTCCATATCAGAATGCATGGAGTATATGGGAAAGTTTTGTGGATTTTCAACACTACTTACCATGTGTTTCATCAAGGTCTCTCTATATAATTTCCTTTGGTAGCCAAAAATAGATATTGTGACATAAGACATATCTAACTCCAAGGATCCTTGCAATTTTGCTCCTCATGGGCGAGATAACAACATTTCATATTTGGGTAGGATGTCTGCAACTACTATGTCCATTACAATACTTTTCGTTGGGAATTGGACTAGAGTTATAGATAAATCCTTGATCAAACCAAGGCATTTAACTTCGCTATAATCAAAGGAAAACAAGTCCTTATATGGTCTGGTGATGTCTAAGTTTAGTCTCTCCATAATTGCTTTTGGCATCAAATTATGGGATGCTCCTGACTCTAACATACCATTATGTAATATTATGTCATGAATGTTTAGGCTAATGTAGAAAGGAGGGATTCCCCCTTGCTGATGAGTACGATTCACCTCAGGGCCAAACAATAATTCAGGTTGATCATCATTCAAATTGACAACATCTTCTCCCTCTCCTATATTTAAAATTTCAGTTATCTTTGATCTATAGGATTCATTCTTTACTAGGTCGTCAAAGGACCTAATATCTTTAGTTTTGTTATTTCAGTTTTGATGTTGAAAGGGAGTTGGGCTTTGTTTGTTTGGGTGAGATACTCCTTAACAAATTTTGTCTGTGTGTTTTTATCCTGTTTCTCAATACTAGGCATGTCAGTCTGTGTTTCAGCTATTTTGCCTTGATTTCTCTTATTTGGAATGTTTTCAGTGATTTGTTTCATGTTGGATTGCAGTGGAGGTTATATCTACAATTTTTGAGGTAGAAGTCTCCAGTGTTCCCCTAGGGAGGATCTGTAAAATTTTAGTGATAGGAGCTTCTATTCTTTTCTTAGTCTAGGTCTGGATTGATCTCTTAATGCGAGCTTCATTTTTATTTTTACTTCTTAAGCTATATTGTTTGTGTACCTCATATATAGTCGACTTATATCCTTGTTTAAATTCAATGGATTCACCAGATTCTAATTGCAACTATTGCAGCATGTATAACTCTTGTTCTTCTTGAGTAAGAAAAACAACCTCTTCATCTTTGGTTTCTAGTAAGTTTATTTCGGTATCATCCTCTCCTTCTTGGTCCTATGGGCCCTCAGTGTAGTTCTCCTGGAAGGGGGGCCTAATCTGCTGATCTGGTATAGTATTTTTTCCATTGTTAGGGATTTTCCTAAAGTTGGGGTTTCTTATTGGGGGTGGTTGTTGATTCTCCCATCAAGTTTTCCTTTCCATGTTTTCTAATCTATCCATTATTCTCTCTACACTCCGGCTAAACTATCTATCTTTCCATCAAAAGTAGAATTTTCCTCTTTAATTACAACTCTCTTTTCATTTCTCATTCTGGCTTTCTTGGCTAATAGGTTGGCCTCTACACTAACATTTCTTTGCATTTGTTCCAACGTTTCAGTGTTTCTTTCCCTTAACTAGTATGACATGTCAGTGTCAAAACCATCAAGGAATTTATTTAATGCTAGGTTAGGTAGAGGTTTAATATTAGCTAGGATTGCATTGTAGATATTATTAAACCAAGTACAATAATCCTAGGCTGACTCATTAGGAGCTCTTCTAATGTTGTCGTATTCAGAAAGTATTTACAGAGGGTTTTTCTTTCTCTCCCATCTATCAATGAATAATTTATGAAAATTAGCTAAGTCTGCAATATGGTGGGCAGGTAAACCTTTGAACCATTTCCTGACATCCCCATTTAATGTTTGGGCAAACAACCTCATTTGGACATCTGATTCATCTATATCATGAAACTCAAAATAGTTATTCATGTTGTTTACATGTTGCTAGGCAATGTACTGACCAGTGGCATCAAACAAAAATATTTTGCTCTGATAATCTTGGGGCATGGCATGGAGTTGTGTAGGTAAAACTAGAGGTGCATATGAGTATGCCATCGCTTGCATTCTAGCTTGACTAGGGGGTAAAGTGCTGGTAGTTGAGGAAGGGCTTGAAATAGATGGAGATGAACTAGATGATGGTGAGGATGGTTGATGAATAACTTGTTTATGGGATTGGATTGTGGTGGATACTATTGGTGAGGTTATGGTAAAATAAGGTGTATTTACAGTGAGTGAAGACTGTGTAGAAATTCCAGAGGTAGCAGCAATGAGGACAGCTAGTTCAACAGATTGTTGAAGGTAAGCATTATCTATATTGCTTATCAATGTAGAGGTCAAAGCTTCTAACTTGTCAAAAGCATCTAAGACAAATTTATCTAAATCTAGATGGATAGCCCTTTTTGATTCAATGAGTTGAGTAAACTCAGGGTCTAACATTGTTACATGGATGGCATTCTCAGATTTAGTTCTAAATAATGAGAGGTCAAATGAAAAGTCAAAAGGGATTTCCTCTAAAGTTGACAACTTCTTAGGGAGTGAGTTTTAATTGACTAACTAGCAACTACTTACCTAAGTTTCTACGATTTTTGATTTTCTTATAATTTTGTCTGGGTCATCAATTATAGTAGTAGGGTTTGGATCTTGGTTTTCCCTGGTATATTGAGTATTCTTAGGAGCCAAAATTCTAATTTCTTTAGCTAATTTTTATGAAACTTTTCAAAAACAACTTGATAAAAATGGCCTTAAAGGGGTTAAGATTAACTTACAGTTTTATGAGGCTAACAATCGAAGTTCCCAGCGGAGTCACCAATGATGTTATCACTCCAAAATTTCTTCCAAATTGTTAGAAAAAGAAATGATAGAGGTAACAACTAACCACTTTTGGCGATTAGGACCTAGCCTTCCTAATCTCAGAGAGGGCTCTCTCTTTTTTATTTAAATTTGTTTTAGTTAATTAATTTTAGTCTAGTTATGATTGTGATTGGGTTTTGATTTGAATTTGGGTGGTGGGATTAGTTACCTAGATGACAAAGGATTGTCTTTTACCATTGGGTTTTGGGGCCAAATGTCAGACAAACAAGACTCTAGATTAAGTTCTAAAAACAATGTCTAGAGGGAAAGATAGAGGAGTTACTGTAGGTCTCAAATTTTGGAAGGTGAAATGGTTTCCAATCAGATCTAGGGAGGAATTAAGGGTTCCCTAGGGCAGATCATGAAGAGAATGAAAGAGATCAACCAGGATGGGAGAGCAATTAAGGGTTCTCAAATCTGGGTATCAAAGGAAAACATATAAATGACTATCTGTGCAAAAAAAGTGTACTTAAACAAATTTTGAGTGATATTTCCATTTAATTCATTATTATTTAGAAAACAATTAAGTTTATGAAACACATAAGAAGGTAAAAAAATCAGACAAAGAAGATACTTCACTGTAATAGATCATCTCATGAATCCTCTAGTGCAATCTTTTTATTACTTGCTCCAACCTGTTGACTTGAAAAATGGTACAATCACCCTTAGGTTTAAGATCAAAATAAATCTACAAATGTATAGCAATCCACCCTTAATACTTCAAATTCTGAAGTATTTATACAAAAAGAAATTTACAAAATATCTCAAACTGCATTGAGAACTAATCTAGCAAAAGGAAATATCTTCATGCAAGAAGATAGAGATAGCTATTGAATAGCTATTTGTTGTCCATTTTATTTAGGTTCTTCTCTCTTTTAGTCTTCGATCTTTTTCCCTTTAAATTGCTTGGTTGTTTGGTCTTCACGTTGGATGTCATATTTACTTATGACCTTTCATTTGATACTCTTTGACCTTGCTGACCTGTCAATATCCGTTTACTGTGTTCTTTTACATTTTACTGTACACTTAAATTTTTACTGTGTATTTTACTATAGTAAATCATTCAGTTTTTCCCATATTTCCTCATTTGGTAATGGGATACTGAGCATCTTTCTATATATTTCATCTGCCTCTATGTATTTGGCAAAAGCGGGCTTATTGACAAAAAGGTGTTTTAACTCATGCTAGAGGTAAAACAAGTTTTCAAAAGTTTGGTAAAATATTTTGCTTGTCAGTATGCCCTTCATGGATGAAGTGTTTACTTGATCTCTGGACATTTCTCTGATCTTCTTATTGTAATATTCTTGTGTCATTATCTTATCATTTATAACTAAGGGATTTGGTAATCCCTTTTGCCTCAAAAGTTTGAACTCAACCATGAACCTGCCAATGGCTAGTTGCATGGTTTGACACTTATCCTCCATGTTCAACATCAAATTCCTCTTAGTGAGGGCTCTTCTAACTTCCAAAATTGTACCTTTCCTGTCATGTATCTCTAGTTCTTGCAGCTCATACTTGTTCTTGGAGTTGAGGAAGTGGATGATTCTTATTTCCTCCTCTGGCATATCTCCAAGTTCTTCCTTGACTTTCTAAGTGGCTTTTCTAGCTTTCTTTACCAATTCAATTTGTTCAAAAATTACCTGAATGGATGGCCAAATATCATTGATAAATTCAATGATATTAGCCCACAGTTGATCCTTAGCCTGACCTAGAGCCTCATTCAGTGTCAACTCTTTCACTAGGCTTTTGATTCTTTCAGTCATCCTTGTGACCTTCTATTGTTCTTCTGTGTGCATGATTTGGGCCAATTTGTAATCTGTCTCCAAGCTGGTGACTTTCTACTTAAGTATGTTCATCTATGTGTATGAATGGACATCTCTTCCATTTCTTTGACCAGCCTGTTTGCTTCATCACATGTGGAGCTTGTTGTTGATGTAGTTGTCGGTAGTGAAGTGGCTATTGGAGTAGTGGGAGATAAGGATGCTTCCAACGTAGAAGGTATAACGGTGGTAACTGTTGGAATGACAGTTGTAGGAGAATTATCTAGACTAGCTTGTTTGAGCTTCATTAAGCTATTAAGTTCTTTCTCCATCTCCTTCAACTGATCATTCAGTTGCAACACTAGGTCCATCATCTCTTCATGATTTCTCTGACTTTACAAGACCTCCTTTGTCTATGGGTGTTGTAAATGACGCAATTTCAGTTGTCTCTTGAGGGTTGTTATGTCCTCATTCTTATTCTTGATTAATTTCTCAGTGGCCTTAACATCACCTGGGTCATGGCCCAGTTCAATGACCAAGTCCTCCAAGGACTTTATTATGTTTTATTTGGCCTATGAGGAGGCCTTCTCCAATTCGAATTGGGTTGCCACATTATCCAATGAATCCTGCAACCTGTGGGAAGTCATGGCCTTTCTTGTAAGGGTGGAGTAAATCGTTTCTCTAGCCTGCTTGTGGAACTCTATCTGATCAATGGGTTGAACATCCATGGCCAACACCCCAAAATTTTTATTCTTATAATCTGTTGAGGTCTTTGGTTGCTGTACAGTGGGCTGCAAAACTGATACCTGCATTTTCCTTGCTTTGATGTCAAAGGCTGACATCAGGCTGGTCTGGTTTGGTGGTGTAAGATTGAGGTATTGGGCATATGTCTTTGCCTTCAATTTTTCATTC
Source organism: Pinus tabuliformis (assembly GCA_031772625.1). NCBI lineage: Eukaryota > Viridiplantae > Streptophyta > Pinopsida > Pinales > Pinaceae > Pinus > Pinus tabuliformis. The sequence goes on along the minus strand of CM062806.1, from coordinate 407,063,364 downwards.
CTCATCTTTATCTCTTTGAATCTATCTTTGATATCCTTTTCCTTGTCAGCTGGCCTGAAAAAGGAAGAAACCTCCATACTCTGTTGTCTCTCTATTGTTTGTGTGTTGGAGGTTAATGGCTGTTGTGTTTCAGCTGATGCGGCTGTTTTTTCACTTGTCTGCCCCATTGCCTCAGTGTTGGATATTTCCTCTAAAGCAATGTTCTCCTCCTATTCAAAGAAAAGATTCAACTTGGGCCTTTTGCTTGGCTCAAACATCTCATCAGTAGTCTCCATGGTAGAGCTTGATGCCTCCTCCTTGTTCCTCTTAGGATTCTTCTCTTCATTGGTTGGGGTTTGAAGGACAGGAGGAATGTTCATTGGCTCCCCTTGTTCTAGAACCTGCAGGAAAGAGTTGTGATCAAATTATCTTTCAAGATCAATCTGTATGTTCTCTACATCCACAACAGTTTTGTCCATATCAATCAAGGTGTTCTTCACCCACTCATCCTGGTTAGCAAACTATTCAATGCCAGGTCTTGGGTGGTGGATGTATGCTCCCAACTTGACCTTGAGTCTAAGTTTAGTTATAACCCCCTATGGGGCATACTACCACATGAAGTTGTTTCTAAACTTCATATTTTGTAGTAAACTGTTAGCCTCTGGTATAGTCACTTTATTATTGCAAAGGAATGGGCCCAATTGGTTTTTCACTTTGAACTTGGTTTTCTCCCTATACACTAGGAAGTGGACCTTGTCAAAGTTGATGATTTGTCTAAAGTATTCAAGACCAAATATGCTCATAGGGTGGTATTTGGGCAACTTATAGGGGGTTCATTGGCAGCCATAGATTCCGATCTCAGTGTGGTTTTGGTAGAGCTACCAATATCCCACCTTATTGTTCTTTTCCAATTGTAGCACTCTCTTGATCTCTGGGTTGATTCTAGGTTGAGTCTTATAAGTCAGCGTGTTCATGACAAGGTATACAAAGGAGTCTATAAAGTCTTTGTAGGTGAATGTTGTGGAAAACTTGTGGACCAAGGGTGTCCAATAGATGACTGATCTCTCCTTTCCCTTGGTATCTAGCTTCTGGATGCTAAAATGGAACTTATTTGTCTGGTAATACAAGAACATATGAAGAAACACTGAAGAGTATTTAAAAACTTTTTCAGTGGGGAATCTAGTGAATTGTTCATGCATTATGTCTGCAATGAACTAAGCATAATCAAACATGATAGCAGGAGGCTTGCCTGGAGTAAAAATGTACAAGAAGGCCAATATGACCTCATCCAAATGCTCATTTGTGGTATATCCAAGGATGCATGAGAGCATGGTGATTGTGTGCATGGAAATCTCTGAGAAAAAGGTGGCAGCATAGGGTGGGGTATCTGTAGGAGTATGGTGGTCTTCAATGATAAATTCTCGAACATTTTCTTGATTTTCACCTGGTCTAATGTGATGTATAAGTCCGACAGGTGTCTAATGGATAAAGGGGTCAGATTGGGGCTAGATTGGATTTGAAGCATGAAGTTAATTGACTCAGGTGTGATGGTGAATAATAACTCATGGTTTGGGGCAACAATAGCCCTTTGGATAGGGACATAACATGCATGACAATAATGTATAATATCTAGGAAAGGGTGAACTTCTGAGAATGTGTACTTCAGCAAATTGGATTCCCAAAGGTTGATTTCATCAGCATGGTTTAAAAATATGTCCTTACTCCAACAGTGGAGCCTCATAAGGTGAGCTGGAGTCGCAGTGTCCTTTATTTAGAAATCCCTATTTTCTAGGGCCAAATGGTTAATGTCCAGGTGAGGGGTTGAGACTAGTCTGACATCTAGAGAGGTGTGGGCAACCATCTTGAGGATCAGATGTGGGAATTAGACTTGTATAGATTGTATAAGTGAAACTTTGAATAGTTCTATACAAATATAGGGTATTGGCAGTTTTCAGGATAGGGGTTTGGGTATTTCAGAGGGGAAAACAGTTAACTTCAATTAAATATTTCTTGCATTCACTATACGTTTTTAAACTGAGAGGGTCATTCTAGTTTTTTGTTAAAATACCTAGAAATGATGGTATATGATACAAAATAGTGTGAATGGTAGCTACAAAGGGTACTGTGGCTTCAGTCATGCACTAGAGGGCTGAATTGGGCTTCCAGAGCATGTTCAGGAGGCAATTGGTAGTCGAATTTGGTTGCATAGGCTCAAGATGGCGCAGGAAAGCTTAGGAGGCTTTCACAAAGCAAATTAGCAAAAAAGGGTGAAAATGGGTATCTTTCACCTTTTAACTAGTAATGGTTAGAAATTGGTGGTGAATTTCATAATGAATAGTGATGGTTTTTGGCTTATGCGGGGAAGCAGTTTCATTGCTCATCACACCGCTTTTGGGAGTGGGGTGGTATTTTCCTGAGAGCACGTGAGTTAATGAGGATATGCCATGTAGCCAAAAGGGGCCTGAGAAAAACCACGAATCTCGCATTCTCTCCGGTGGGTAAAGGTCGAGAGGTGAATGAACGCGATATGGATGCGCGCCGTTAGATCTGAGGGTGACAGATCTGACGACTGTTGCATGGTGAAGTTAAACGCCGGGAACAGGTGTGGAGATTTGTGGGGCCCGGGGGAATTAATTCCACTAAATTGTAATTAATTAATGAATCAACGGGGTTAAGCGTATAATGAACGGGTTATATGTAGTGGGACCAAGGTTAAAATATAGTGGGGGACCTTTTAACCACACCAGCGTGGTGGGTTAAAAGGTTTATAATTGGGGAAAATGTGAATTGTGTAGTTAGTTAAATAATGCATGGGGGGGGGGGGGGGGGGGATAAAACTTAGTATAAAGGGGGTTTGATGGGTTTTCAAGGGAAATTAATAAGTGGAAAATAATCTTTTCAAAGGGGAATGGGTTTCACACTAGGGAAAAGGGTTTTGGGGTATGGGAATGAATTTTGGAGGGTAATTTGCTAGGGAAAAGTATGAAACCATGGGGCAAGGGAAAATGAAGGGAAAAAGGGTGTTTTCTTAGGAAATGTTGGGATAAAGGGGAAATTAGTAAGTATGTAGTGGCGGGTGAAATGTAATGAGGGGAAGTTAGCCAAATCAACTTGTGAACATCCTTTCACTTTCATAACTGCTCCTGCATACTACAACATATGATTAAGCATAATAAATATGCTTTTGCTTCAATCAACTTTGTACTTCTGCAACCTTTCTTCTACTTACCCTAACATTTTTTCTTCACTTTATTGGGTGCATTTAAGCTAGCAGAACCTTTCATTCCTTTTTCTTTTGAAAAGTAAACTATCTAATTCTAACCTTATATCTTTGAATGGCTCAGATTAAGCTTATGAGCACATTTTATTTTTCTACCTAACTATTCATCTGCCAAGATTAAACAGTTTGGAAAGATATTTTATTCTCTTAACTATAAACATGAAATTTAAAGCATGAAGTAGTCAAGATTAAAAAGTTTGACTATCATGGATTGTGGCATTTATGACAAGTTGCACACAACCATTATTTTGTACAGTAAAGTAAAAAGTAGTGACACTTAGACTTGCACACTTTCATGATTTTTTGTTTGTTTGGGGTTCATATTTTTTCACTTTTTTTATCTTTTCTTATTCTTTTTGTCCTTTGATATCTCTTTTAGGACATACCCTCTTTCCTTTTTTTAATTTTTTAATATGGAAAACATTAGCAGAAAAGCAAAGGTATGTACAATATTACAAGACTAACTATAGCCCATTCAGAATTATGAATCCTATTAATATAGAACTCTAACACTAATAAACAATTTTATTATGGATGGCATTATCTTTTGCTAACGGTTTATTTTACATGCCAAGATCTGTAATATATTCTCTTAAAAATCTTATTCATTTTGAGTGACAATTGATATTGATTTATGCTACATGCCAAGATTTGTAATATATTATTCCCTTCTAACTTATTCATTTTGAGTGAAAGGTATGTCAACTAGATGTCGACATACTGTGAGAGAATTGTAGAACCTCCCTCCACGCTTTAGGTTGAACGCTACCGCCATACTAAAAAATATCCTCACATATCCTCAAATATCTTCACACATATTCAATGAATTGAATTGATCTCAATTGCCTACCGATTTCATTTGGAATTTCGTCGGGAATCTTAAAATAAGATAATTACTCCTGTATGTGGAGTTGGCTAAACATAGAGAGTCAGTTAACTAAGTGATTGAGTGGTTGAGTGTTTGAGTGTTGAGTCAAGTCAAGTTAAGTGGTAGATGACTTTTAGTGTGTGGTTGCATGTGGTTGCATGTCAAGATATTTTAGGCAATCAGCTAGTTGGAAAAGGTTAAATACCTTCATCGGGTTCATTCTAATCATCATGTTTTGTGCGATCAATAGAAGAGCAACAACTCATGTTTTATGTGTGAATTATTTTTGTTTTGTCTCCTTTGTCTTTCCAACAAATTGTTATCAGAGCAAGGTGAGCAAGGTTTGAGACAGAGAAAATCTACAGCTGCAGCTTTAAGAGTCACATTGTGTGAGTTATAAGAGAATCAAAATTCTCTGAGTTGTTGAGCTCGTTCGGTCCGCAAACTGTGTGGAAAACTCACCTATTTTGACAAAGCAGCTGCAGCTTTAAGAGTCGCATTGTGTGAGTTATAAGAGAATCAAAATTTTCTTAGTTGTTGAGCTCATTTGGTCCGCAGACTGCGTGGAAAACTCACCTATTTTGACAAAGCAGTTGCAGCTTCCATGAACACCCATCACCATAGTAGCTTGCAAAGCCCCCGCTCAATAGCCACTGATTTCCTACGATAGCTTGACTCCTGTACACGGAGTTTTTTGGCTCGGTCGAAGAAGGTTAAGTTTTTGAAAAAGAGTTTACATGAAGGGTGTGTTATACAAAGGTTATTGTTTTTATATATAAATATTTTATTTTTTTTAATTTCTTTTTTATATAAAAAAATGTAGAATTAAGAGTTTTCCAAAAAGGTATTTTGCAAAAAGATTTTTTTTAAGTTTTTTTTTTAATAAAAAATTTAGGGTTTTATTGAAAGGTATTTTTTTTTTTAAAGAGCTTTACAAAGGATAAATTTAAGGTTTTTTTTTTCAAAAAGGTATTTTTGGAGAAGTATGGCTTTCTCAAATTTCCAGCCCCGGTTCCCATCGTTTACAAGGAAATATTATTATTTGTGGGCCATTAAGATGGTGACCACGTTGCAGGCACACGATGTTTGGGATTATGTCAAGTTTGGGTTTTCAGAACCTATGAACAAAGGAGAAGAACAAGCTCTTAGTAATACAAAGAGGGAACAATGGAAGAAAGATAAGAAGAAGAATGCACATGCATTGCAACTCATTCAGCAGGGAGTGGACCGAGCAGTGTTCTAGAAGATTATGATCATGTCTTCAACAAAAGTAGCATGGGATACTTTGGCGACAAAATATAAAGGTATGACCAAAGTCAATATTGTTAAGCTGCAGAATACTAGGAGAGATTTTGAAGGTCTGTATATGAAGGAGACAAAGGACATCGATTCTTTCATGAATTGGGTCGTAACTATCGTAAATCAGTTAAAGATTTATGGTGAAGATATAAAATATCAAAGAGTGGTTGAGAAGGTCCTCCGATCTTTCTCTACAAAATTTGATGTTGTGGTAGCATCCATTGAAGAAGCCAAGGATTTGTCATCATTGACAGTTGATGAGTTGATGGGATCACTTCGATCGCATGAGGCAAGCATAGACAGAAATAAGGATTCCACTTTAGAGACCACTTTCAAAAGCCAGTTTTCTATTTCAAGAGATAGATGTTGAGATAGAAGTAGATCGAGAGGCAGAGGATGAAGTGGAAGATATGGTGGTCAGAAAGATGGCCGAGAAGAGCATGCACATGCAGGTGGAAGAAACTACAAAAGCTTCAACAATAATCAAAGAGTTGGCGAATCAAAGTTGAGATGTTCTTATTGCAATAAATTTGGTCACTATGCTCGTGATTGCAGGAAGAAGATATCTCATCAAGGGAACCAAAGAGCTAAAGTCACTACAAAGATTTCTAACTCCATGTTCTTAACTTTCCATACCATGCATGAACCTTATGCTAGTGTGTGGTTGTTAGACAGTAGTTGTAGTAACCACATGATAGGCAACATATATTTATTTGCAAATTTCGATCAATCTATGGAACAGAGTTAAAGTTTGGGATTGACAAGACTATGGAAGTAGATGGCAAATGAGTGGTCAACATTCTGACCAAGCAGGGCGAGCTAAAGACAATCTCAGAGGTACATTAAGTTGCTAGTCTCAAACATAATGTGTTAAGTGTTGGTCAATTAACACAGAAAGGATACATAGTTATCTTTCAAGGTCAAGAATGTGTTATATATGACAAGCCCCCAAATAAGAAGCTGATAGCAAAGGTGTAGATGATGAGGAAAAGAATCTCTCCTCTAATTTTGAATTACGGTGGTGAGGAGATTTCTTTTACAGTTGCATGTTCTGATGATTATTGGTTATGGAACTTTTGATTTGGGCACTTGCACTTTTTTGGTTTAAGATTGTTGCAGCAGAAAGAGATGGTTAGAGGATTACCTCCCATCAAGGAGCCTGCTAGTACTTGTGAGTGTTGCATTTTGGGAAAACAACACCGTGAAAGTTTTCCAAAGGGAGTTGCATACAGAGCAAAGAAACCTCTTGAGCTAGTGCATACAGATTTGTGTGGACCTATGAGGACGCAGTCAATTGGTGGAAGTTGCTACTTCTTCAATTTTATTGATGACTATAGCAGAAAGACTTGGGTTTACTTTTTGAAGAAGAAGTCTGAAACTTTTGCAAAGTTCAAAGAATTCAAAGCCTTAGTAGAGAACCAAAGTGATTGATAGATCAAGGTATTAAGGTTAGATCGTTGTAAACATGGGATTAGGAGACATTTTACAACCAAGTACACACCGCAATAGAATGGTGTAATAGAGAGAAAGAATAGGAAAATTATGAAGCATGTTGAAAGGCAGAAACTCATCTAATGAGTATTGGGCAGAAGCAGTTTCATGTGCTATTTATGTGATCACAGATCTCCTACAAAGAGTGTAATGAATAGAGTACTAGAACAAGCATGGCCAGGTATGTATTGCAGGTTATATCATCTCATAGTACTTGGATGTGTAGCTTATGCACATGTGCCAAAGAACGAAGACGCAAATTGGATGATAAAAGTGAAAAATGCATATTCATTGGTTATAGTGAGCAATAAAAATCTTACAAATTGTATAACCCTGTCACAAAGAAGACCATAATTAGAAGAGATGTTGTGTTCAAGGAACAAGAGTCATGGAATGGAACTATAGACAAAACAGTTGATGAACAAGTGCCACTGATGGAAGAAGATGATGGAGTAGAAAAGAAGCAGCAAGAATCATAGGTAAAGACACCAAACAGAGACACACCAACAATGAATCCAAGATTTTCAGAGCAACATGGATCCTCAAGAAGTTCAACAGATCAAGATTCTCCCAACAATCAGTTAGGTGATGAATCAAGCTGAAATGGTAAGAGAAAGATGAGAAGTTTGAAAGATACTTATGATGATTTGGATGTTAGTTCAAATTTTGCATTGTTGTCATTCCAACCTTCTTCGTTTGAAGAGGCAATCAAAGATTAAAATTGGGTGCAAGCCATGGATGAAGAAATTGAAGCTATTGAAAAGAATGATACATGAGATTTGGTTGATTTTCCAAAGGACAAAAATCTCAATGGTGTGGAGTGGGTATACAAGGCAAAGTTGAATGAAAAAGGTGAAATTGATAGATTTAAAACAAGAATTGTAAAAAAATGATTCTCGCAACACCCGGGAATAGACTTTGATGAAACATTTTCTTTGGTGGCCAGATTGGATACTGTAAGAGCAGTTCTAGCCACAACAACTTAGAATAAGTGGATAGTATATCAGATGGATGTGAAATTAGCCTTCTTGAATGGAATTCTAGAAGAAGAAATTTATGTGCAGTAGCCTCTAGGATATGAAGTTGAGAGTAATGAAGAGGAAGTTTACAACTTGAAGAAAGCACTCTATGGACTAAAGCAAGCACCTAAAGCTTGGTATAGCAGAATCGACAACTACATGATTGAGAATGGATTTTACATAAGCAACATTGAGCCTACGTTATACACAAAGGTAAATGAGCATGTATGAATTTTGATTGTTTGCTCATATGTTGATGACATTATTTTTACAGGTGATTTTGAGATAGATTAAATTAAAGCAACATGATGAAAGAATTTGAGATGATAGATCTTGGTGTCATGAAATATTTTCTTGGCATAGAAGTTGAGCAATCTGAAAAGGAAATTTTTATTTTTCAAAATAAATATGCCAAATATTTATTGAAAAGATTCATGATGGAAAATTGCTACACCAGTTGCAACAGGTAAAAAGTTAAGCAAGGATGATGAAGGATCATATGACAATCCAACTCTATTCAAAAGATTGGTTGGAAGCCTCATGTATCTCACAGCTACAAGACTAGATATCATGCAAGGAGTGAGTTTGATTTCTATATTTATGGAGACTCCAAAAGACACACATTGGAGTGTAGGAAAAAGAACTATGAGATACATAGCAGGAACTAGAGATTGTAGCATTATGTATGCAAGCACATTAAAGAAGGATGTTTTTGGATACATAGATAGCAATTTTGCAGGAAGTTTGGATGATAGGAAGAGATCTTCTGTTTTTTTGTTCCACCTTAGTTTAGGTGTGATTTCATGGCCATATAATAAGTAGCCCATTGTGACACTTTCGTCAGCAAAAGTAGCATATGTAGCAGCAACATCAACATCATGTCAAGAAGAGTATTTCATGGACTCAAGCAGAAACAACAAAGATCAATAGTAATATATTGTGACAACACCTCAACGATTTCACTATCCAAGAATAGTGTGTTTCATTAGAAGAGAAAGCGTATTGATACTAGATATCACTTTATTAGAGAACTTGGGAGCAATGGAGAAGTTCACTTGAAGCCTTGTAATTCTAGTGATCAATTGGTTGATATATTTACTAAGTCATTAGCACAAGATGTGTTTGAGTTTCATAAAGGAAACTTGGGTGTTGTAAGCCTAGATTTAAGGCATAGACCAGAAGCCATGTTTGGGTTGTCATGAGTCATGCTTTAGTTTAGCAGCCGTAATTCATGGGAGTGTTAAAATAAGATAATTACTCCTCCATGAGGAGTTGGCTAAACCTAGAGAGTCAATTAACTGAGTGATTGAGTGGTTCAGTTTTTGAGTGTTGATTCAAGTCAAATTAAGTGATAGACGACTTTGAGTGTATGATTTCATGTGGTTGTATGTCAAGATATTTTAGGCAATTAGCTAGTTGGTGACAGTTAAATACCCTTCATCGGGTTCATTGTAATCATCATGTTTTGTGTGATCAATAGAAGAGCTGCAACTCATGTTTTATGTGTGAATTATTTGTGCTTTGTATCCTCTTCCTTTCCAATAGGGCACCAAGAAATCTGTTGGTAATCATGGCTTCGTCCAGATTAACACGTGTTTTCATGGGGTGCCTAAAGAATTCTCCATTTACGCAAGTGTGTGGAGACATTCATGTGCCCCGTCTCCCATGGTAGCCCTTCAGCACCACGTCACAAGCCTTTTCATCTCTGGAGTCTCCGATTGCTACCAAATATGTTTATTATCTTACTATCAATATTATTTTCTTTTTGCAGATCCATGACTTTCTAGACACAAAATATATTATTGAAGGAATAGGTAATGTGGTCCAATCCTGCCTAAACAGGATTATGTAGGTATGCGAGCTACGCAAAACATGATTTCTTCATTTTTTCATATAAAATCCTGAACATGATTTCTTCATTTGTTCATAAAAAATTCTGATGTTTATTTATGCGAGCTACTCAAAACATGATTTTTTCATATAAAATTTTAATTCGAATTTGGTAACTATGATTACAACAAAAAATAACAAAGAAAAAACTAAGGTTTGAGGTTGAGCTTCCTCTAGACTATTTCTTCATATAAAAAACTGATGCTTCAATGCTAAGCTTCATCTAAACATGATTTCTTCATATAAAATTCTGATGTCTACGAGCTACTCAGAACATAATTTTTTCATTTTTCATATAAAATCATCTAAACATGATTTCTTCATATAAAATTCTGACGTCTGCGAGCTACTCGAAACATACTTTTTCATTTTTCTCATATAAAATAAACAAATTTGATTCAAACTTGGTAACACATAAAACTAAAAGAAAACTGTAACTATGATTACAACACATAAAAATCAAAGAAAACTAAAACTTCGATGGTGAGCTTCATCTAAATTATCTATTTGATATATTTGAAGTTCATGTAGCTTCATACATGGATACACTGAGAGAAAATGAACGAGAAGCTATACCTTTCTGAATATATTAAGGGAGATACAGGTCCAGAAAACGTTAAAGAGTTGTACAAGAAGTGTGTGTTGCATGCATGCAGCCAATGGAGCAAACCCGACAATGAAACACACAGGAAAAATTTCCCTAAAGTGCATAAGCATTACTTGACAAATAAATAATTTTTTTTATAACACAATGATCTCTCCCATTAATAACTAGAATAAAAAATTGGAAACCCAATGGCTTTTCCATAAAAACAAGATTGTGATATTGGGCACCACCCTGTCTAGCCCAGTATGTTAGGAGACACCCCAGTAAATTTAATTTGAAAAAATAAAAAATAAAAAAACCACTAAAAGTGTGTTTTTTACAAAACTCTTCCATAAATAACAAAAAAATGTTTTTTTATTTGTAATTAATAACTGGATTATATGCATATGGTGTTGCTATCATCCACAACTATATAGCGTTCCCATTCATTGCTGCTAACATTGTTCATCTGACATTGTTCTCTTGAAATTTTTGGCTCATCATCCTTTACTTTTGTTTTAATAACTTCTCGCACGATATTGTCCACCAATTGCCCCTCATCACTAAAAAAAGATCATTGACAAAGAAATTACTAGTAAGAAATGCTTACCAAGGTAAATTGATAAATTGTGATATGCCACTCGTTCCAAAAAATTGAAAGGGATAAAATGAAGAGGGATGTCGATGTCTCACACATCATATGTCTCAAGGTTCAAACCCTCTCTCCCTGTAACTTCCATCACAGCCTTTTTCCATTTTTCAATACCGTCGAACTCGTATTGCGCCTTCTCTTGATGAGTTTCATGGTCAAATATTTTCTACTCTTCGAGGATGCGCAGAGCCTCAAAACAGAGTCCATTTCTTCTATCCAAAGGATTCCACCACATATCTGTAGGGTTCACATTGTAAAAGACAAGGATAATAATTGACCTAGATTCGATCATAAGTAGAAGCTCATCCATACACCATTCTCATTGTGGGTTTAGTAAGTGACAGAGCAACCCAAAACTCCATCATACTTCATGTTTTGAGGCAATACAAAATATTAACTTATGGGAAGAGGATGAAGATGGAAGCCATTTTTGGGGAACTAAACTATGGGAAGAGGTTGAAAATGAAAATAATTTTTGAGGAAATTAAACCAACTCAAGAGACATTTAAAATTAACGTTACCTTATTATATAATAAGCCATAAACACCAATATATATATATATATATATATATAAACAAACTTTTTCATACTCTTTTGAAAAAAAAACAAAAAAACAAAAATTAAACTGACACTAATCCATCCATGTGATTTCTCATGTTATCTAGCAGACTTACCCACCCTAAGCTACCCGCTCAAAACCACATATTCCTGAGGCATGAAAAAGAGCCCTACTCCTATTTTGACATTCTCGAGGGTCAAATATTTTCTCCTCTTCCAGCCTACGTAGGTCTTCACAATACTCTATTCCACTTTTTTTGTTGTCCACCGGATCATGTTGTTAACTAGTACTTTCCAGCCTATGTTATACATTTATTGTTCTTATCATCACCATTACAAGAGAATCATAAATTACAATTATAAATCGTTTCTCTGATAATTTTCTAAACTCTCCTTACTGCTACTAGTTTGGTAGCATGGTCATTTATAAGCATAATGGATATGAAACATTTTCTATATGCTATAATCTATAACATCTTAGCTTGCAACCTGTGATTGCTTTGCTTTATTATGTTTCACTGTTAAGGAGTTATTCAACATCTATTTGATCTTAATATCTTTTTTTTCACTATATTTTAAAGCGGTAATGCATTCTGAGAACTGTTTATGGCCAATACTAAAAGTATCTTGATTTCTCAAATACATCTTGATACGAGAAACCATTTCCAAAAGCCTAGAAATGCATCAATGGGTTCTTGCAATTTTTTAGAGGTTGTAGTTGAAAAATTAGAAAGATGGAAATAAAGGATTTTCTAATCCTTCCATAGCTCACTAAATCAAAAGAAATATCTCTAAAATATGAAATTTCAAGTAAAAAAAATAAGATATTTATGGGGAGTGAAGGGAAATAACTTCAATGAAAAAAATTCTCTTCACCTTTTTCAAAATTGTTTCCTCGCATTACCTTGAAGTTTCCTACAAATATATATCTTGAGTGTTCTTGTTTACAGAGACTCATTTCCTTCCCTTTTGGGGACAAATAGAAAAACATGTATCTTTTACCCTCATTTTCATATATGTTCAGTATAGGTTGAATTTTCTCTAGTGATACTTATCGATGCCAATCTCCATGGTTATTTGAAATTTTGTCAGAAATTATGATGTGGGAACTATTGTTGCAGACTTCAGATTTGATACAAGGGAAGAATGTGATGGTGTTGATGGAATCGTCCTTAGATGGATAGTATGCAAATGAAGATGCAACTGAATTGGTTGGACTGGAATCAAGGTGCTTGCAGTCTGAACCTCGACTAAATCCCAGTACTGAATTTATTCTGTTAACTTCTTGCGAGACTAAGTAGTATAACATGAGCTTGGTGATGCCAAATACCTAGTAGAAAGAGTAGGTATTATTCTCTTCCACCTTGAGTTATGTTTTAGATGTTGATGATGTTTTGCTTCACCATTAGTGCATAAGGAGCTACCAAAAATAAAATATCATCATGTCTATATTATTTGCAAAGTTATTGGCATATTTCTTTTGTAAAGGTTCTTATTGTTTTATTATTTTGGGTCCAACTTTAATGTAAATCTAACTATTGTGATTTCAACTAGTTCATTCAAAAGTATTATTTTCAATTTATTGATATTTGTGACTGCTTTGTAAAGTGGTTTTATTGAATTTATTTTGAGAGTGATTTTGATATAATTTCAGTTGTTGTGATTTTAATTTAGACGCATTTATATTTTAACTATTTAATAACTCTCACATAGTTCTTTAAAGGGTGCTAGCTTAATGGAAGAGCACATAGTGGTTTGATTCCAATGTGTCCTAATATGAATTAATCAATGATATTGTGGTTTATTTTTAATTAAATACTTTTAATATTGGTTTATTTCAATGGTGAGCTATTTTTCTTGATTCATTATTTTATATAGCCTCTAAAGAGACAAAAGTGATTTTGTATTATTTTGAATGTAATTTTTTTTTTTTAACCACATGGTGAATTGGTAACTGCCAGGCCTAATCTATGGGAGAACCAGGATCAAACCTCATAGCTCCCACTATAACACCAAGAACATAACCAACCACCTAAGTCGGGTATACTAAGTTCCTATGATTTTATTGTATCTAGAGAAACAATAGTTAGGGTCAAATACATTGTCCCTTTAGAGGCAATATGTCTTTAACCAAACTATTCTCTCTAGAGAGACAGAACTGAAATTCTCTTCGGAGAGACAAAAATTTATAGAGATGATATTTTAAGACAATTTAAATATTGTCTTAAAATCCCCCTTTGTGTTGTAGTGTATGGTATGGGATGAAGGGTTTAGACTCGCGATGGATGATATCACGTCTCCGAATTTTCCAAAAAGCAGATCACTCCAAAATTCAGTGCCTATTATTGGTAGGTGGGCTAATTTTCCATAAAGCAGAGCACTCCAAAATTCAGTGCCTATTATTGGTAGGTGGGCTAATTTTCCATGCTTTTTCACAAAACAACTTTGCTAATGTTTATTTTTTCTAAAAATGATTATGCCAAATTTTATATACATAATTAATTCAATATTACAAAATTTGAATATTTTATAATTAATTTAATTTTTATTCTAATAATTATTAATATGCATATAAACAAATTTTGAATTTAGAGTATGTTATAAAGCTATTTTTGCTTGGTTAAAAGCGCATTTTACTTATTGAAAATATATATATATATATATTTAATTAGCTAAAACTCATTTTATTTAAATGTAAAAAATAAATAAACGGCCCAAAACCAGAAAAATTATAAATTAAATTTTCCCATCATAAAAACTTGTACAATAATTATTATCTCGCTTATTATATATGTTTTAATTGTGCATATTTAATATATTTGTATAACTTTTAATCGTTAAACCCATTCTTTTTAAATTACATATTAAGAAATAAATATAATAATTTTACGTATTTAAAAAAACTTAATTAAAAAAAAAAATCAATTTAAAATGTGTTGACAGTGCCGCGTCACATCTCGAAATCTTCTTCTTGATTTTTATAAATTTATTATTAGTAATATCTTCAATGCAATGCAAAGAAATGACAAAACTGCATTACATTTAATGCCGTGTGGAAGATATTGGTGTAATATGAATTATTTAGTGACTTATAAAGTTTGCAAGTCACTAATCTATTGGTTTTGATAAGACATTTATTCTTTGGGAAGAAAGAATTGAATCACCAGACATGTTAAAAAGCGGCATATTTAAATACGTGTTTCCATAGGAAGGTGGGTGTTCACTGCACAAACAACTTTTTTATTGGGCAATGGCCTGCCAAGACCACTTCTTTATAGTTGGGCATCTTGTCTTTTGTATGCAATTTGCAATTTGCACTCTTTTGTAGGAAGGTGGGTGTTCACTGCACAAACAACTTTTTTTACTGGGCAATGGCCTACCAAGACCACCTCTTTATAGTTGGGCATCTTGTCTTTTGTATGCAATTTGCAATTTGCACTCTTTTGTAGGAAGGTGGGTGTTCAATGCACAAACAACTTTTTTATTGGGCAATGGCCTACCAAGACCGCTTCTTTATGGTTGGGCATCTTTTTTTTGTATGCAATTTGCACTCTTTTGTAGGAAGGTGGGTGTTCACTGCACAAACAACTTTTTTATTGGGCAATGGCCTGCCAAGACCACTTCTTTATAGTTGGGCATCTTGTCTTTTGTATGCAATTTGCAATTTGCACTCTTTTGTAATACGTGTTTCCATAGGAAGGTGGGTGTTCACTGCACAAACAACTTTTTTATTGGGCAATGGCCTACCAAGACCACTTCTTTATAGTTGGGCATCGTCTTTTGTATGCAATTTGCAATTTGCACTCTTTTGTAGAAAGGTGGGTGTTCACTGCACAAACAACTTTTTTATTAGGCAATGGCCTACCAAGACCGCTTCTTTATAGTTGGGCATCTTGTCTTTTGTATTCAATTTGCACTCTTTTGTAGGAAGGTGGGTGTTCACTGCACAAACAACTTTATTATTGGGCAATGGCCTACCAAGACCACTTCTTTATAGTTGGACATCTCGTCTTCGTATGCAATTTCCATATGAATGTGGGTGTTCACGGCACAAACAACTATTTTATTCGGCAATGGCCTACCAAGACCACTGTTTTACATTTGAACATCTCGTCTTTTCGTAAGCAATTTCCACTCCTTAAAGTGACCGTCGGGATAGGTTAAAGTGACCGTCGGGATGGGTTGCAGCAGCTTTTAGGGAATCATGAATGTATCGCCCTTTCATAGAAGTTGCAGAAAATAGGGCTGAAGGGTTTAGCTTACATATGTACAGTATATCTCTGCACTCCAATATTTTTCATTGCAATCTTTCCATGGTTTCTCTGCGCTTCTCAAACTCCTAAATTCATATAATACCAGGCAATTTGTATACCTTTCCATTGGCCCCCATTTCTCTCTATACACTTCAATTGCAATTGCCAATGGCATCTGCCTCCACCTCTACTGCTTTTGATCTCCCCACCAAATCTCGCTACGATGTCTTCATAAGTCATCGTGGCCCTGATACAAAAAATAATTTCGCCAGCTATCTATACCGTCGCCTGGTTTTACATGGAATCCGAGTCTTTTGGGACAAGGAGGAAATGCAAGTGGGTGATTCTTTAACTTCTCAGATACAAGACGCTATTAAAACCGCATCCGTCCACGTGGTTATCACTCCCGGATTTGTAGGGTCAGAATGGTGTCTCAAGGAGCTCCTCCTGATGGTGGAGTCAAAGGCTCCCATTATTCCCGTGTTTTTCCGTGTCCAGCCAACTGATGTTCGACAGACACATGGGGAAGGAGTGTATGCACAAGCCCTACGCACCCTCCAAAACAAAAGAACGCGTGACTCTCAACCGCGTTACAGCTTCATCACCATTGAAAAATGGAGGACTGCTCTCTCTACTGTTGCAGGAATGAGCGGGCTAGAGCTGCAAAAGTTTAACGAGTAAGAAATCGAACTTCCGCTCTACTGATCCAATATGTAAGATTTTTTACCTATGGTTTTATTTGTTTTCTAATTATTAATTTTCTTGTGACTCACTAGGGACGAGGGGGAGCTGCTCGAGAATGTCATTGATTCTGTGTCGCAAAACATGATAAAACCCCGCTTCGAAGCGGCAGAATATCCAATTGGTTTAGATGAAAAGATTAACGCTTTTGAAAATAAACGCTTAGCGTTGCAGCGGCAGCAGACTGACAAACCTCAGGTTATCGGGATTGTAGGGATGGGTGGTATAGGAAAGACAACGTTGGCTAAAGAACTTTTCAATAGGAAGAGATCACAGTACGATAGATTTTACATGTTATTTGATGTAAGAGAGAATGCACGTAAAAAATCCTTAAAATCACTGCAGAAAAAGCTTCTTGAGGGCTTAACTAGTAAAAAAGAAAAGATAGAAGATGTTACTGAAGGAATAGAGCTGCTTAAAACCCGTCTCTCATCTTTGCAGGCGTTGGTAATTTTAGATGATGTAGATCATGTAAATCAGTTAGACGCACTTCTCAGGCCAATTCGAGATGTTCTTCAATCCAACAGTTTAATATTGATTACATCTCGAGACACAGGTGTTCTCAAAGGGTCGAGAGTGGAAGAGTCATCAATTTATACCTTAACTGGCCTTAATCCACAACAGTCCCAGGAGCTCTTTTGCTTGCATGCCTTCACCCAGCCACATCCACTCCCAGGATTTGAGCATCTCGTTGATAAGTTTTTAACAGCGTGCGGTCGACTGCCTTTGTCTTTGAAGGTTTTTGGAGGTCTTCTTTATGGAAATCATGAGAAGCGCTTTTGGGAAGACCAACTGGAAAGACTTGAACAAATACTCCCGGAAGACATAAAAACCCGTCTACAAGTTAGTTACGATATTCTTCCAGATGACGAAAAACAGATATTCCTAGATATTGCATGTTTTTTCATCGGCGAGAGAAGAGATACTGCAATAAGAATATGGGACAGATCGGGCTGGAAAGGCTCGCTGGGGTTTCGAAGTCTGCAGAATAAGAGTCTTGTGGAGGTAGACAGTGGAGTGAATCGTTATGATAGGACTAAAATTAGGATTAAAATGCATGATCATCTCAGAGATCTGGGAAGAGATCTTGCCAAGAATCCAACTCTGCCTCGTCGGATTTGGCGGAATGAGGATCTTGACGATTTGTTGCGACAACAATCTGTAAGTAGTCAATCATTATATTTGCAGTGGTTTGTTAAATAGAATCTGTGTACAGCTTTTGATTGTTTGTTGTTTTTCAAACATGTGCAGGGAGTAACCCAAGTGCGGGGAATTAGCATGTGCTGGACAAATTGGATGGCTCCATCATTTTCAGGCTGCATAATGAATAACTTGCAACTTCTTGATGTTCAAGGTCCTATCCACTCATGTTATAGCAGGGAAGTAATTATGAATGCACTACAGTCATCGAATCTCATATGGCTTCGCTTAGAGCGCCTTCGCTTCCTTTCATTGCCTTCACGGATTCCATCGATGAAGTTGACGGTTTTAGAAGTGGACAGCTACCATTCATTCTCCCTGATCTGGTCAGCGTTGGTGCAGGAGGAATCGCAGGTAAATTGAAATCGATGACTTCAGTAAAATACATTTGTTTTTTATTATAAAATATACATTTATTTTTTATCATAACATAGCACAACAGGTTTCCAATGAATTCGAAAAAGGTATTTATTTATTTATTTTTAATACTTAGTGTAACAAATAAGATGACAATCATCCATATCTATAGACAGTAGATTAAGTTGGAGAAAATTTTGGTATGAAAATATAGATTTTTTCAGTTAGTTTTTGGAAAAATATGCGGAAATTTTAAGTTAAACTATAGAGTTTTATCATAATTTTGCAAAATAAAAAAACATCCAATTTCAATTAAAAAAAGTTAGCTTAACCTGGACCACTCCAGAGGTCCAGATCCCGTGTTTAAGTAGATTGCTGATTCTCCAAATGAAATTCTTCTTGGACATAGGCGCGGTCGGTCAAATACCGTCATATTCCCAAATATTCAAAAAAAAAATCAGCATCTTGGACATAGGCGCGGTCGGTCAAATACCGTCAGATTCCCAAATATTCAAAAAAAAAATCAGCAATCGACTTAAGGATGCCCCTCCTTGTCAGCTCGCTGCACCACTCCTCCGTTTAGATATTTGAAACATGTGAACATTTTTGCGGTCGCCTCGCTACACAACTCCTATCTTTATATATTTGAAACATGTGAAACGGCTTGTGATATCTCCAGTTAGTTGATAATACTGTTGAAACATCTGGAACGGCTTGTGATATCTCCAGATTGGAATTTAGAAAACGCGCTAGAAGACTTTTATATCTCCTTTCGTTGAAATACTTGCAGATTTCGTTCTCTGGAATAAGATCTCTGTCAGACCCCTTCGGCAATCTAGCAAATCTGCAACATATTAACATGTCGGGCTGTCCGGAATTAAAGCAGCTTCCAGATGGCTTCGTCAATCTAGCAAATCTACAATACGTTGACATGTCGGGCTGTTCGGGATTAAAGCAGCTTCCAGATGGCTTCGGCAATCTAGCAAATCTGCAACACATTAACATGTCGCGCTGTTGGGGATTAAAGCAGCTTCCAGATGGCTTCGGCAATCTAGCAAATCTGCAGCACATTGACATGTCGGGCTGTTCGGGATTAAAGCAGCTTCCAGATATGTCGGGCTGTTCGGGATTAAAGCAGCTTCCAGATGGCTTCGGCGATCTAGCAAATCTGCAACACATTGACACGTCTGGCTGTCGGGGATTAAAGCAGCTTCCAGATGGCTTCGGCAATCTAGCAAATCTGCAACACATTGACATCTCGGGCTGTCGGGGATTAAAGCAGCTTCCAGATGGCTTCGGCAATCTAGCAAATCTGCAACACATTGACATCTCGGGCTGTCGGGGATTAAAGCAGCTTCCAGATGGCTTCGGCAATCTAGCAAATCTGCAACACATTGACATCTCGGGCTGTCGGGGATTAAAGCAGCTACCAGATGGCTTCGGCAATCTAGCAAATCTGCAACACATTGACATCTCGGGCTGTCCGGGATTAAAGCAGCTTCCAAATGGCTTCTGCAATCTAGCAAATCTGCAACACATTAACATGTTGCGCTGTTGGGGATTAAAGCAGCTTCCAGATGGCTTCGGCAATCTAGCAAATCTGCAACACATTGACATGTCGGGATGTTCGGGATTAAAGCAGCTTCCAGATGGCTTTGGCGATCTAGCAAATCTGCAACACATTGACACGTCGGGCTGTTCGGGATTAAAGCAGCTTCCAGATGGCTTCGACAATCTAGCAAATCTGCAACACATTGACATGTCGCGCTGTTCGGGATTAAAGCAGTTTCCAGATACCGTCGTCAATCTAACAAATCTGCAACACATTAACCTGTCGAACTGGGTGGGATTAGAGCAGCTTCCAGATAGCTTCGGCAATCTAGCAAATCTGCAACACATTTGCCTATCAGGCTGTATGGAATTAAAGCGGCTTCCAGATACGTTCGGCAATCTGACAAATCTGCAAAGCGTTGACCTGTCATACTGCTCGGGATTACAGCAGCTTCCAGATACCTTCGGACATCTAACAAATCTGCGAGACATTAGGCTGTCATACTCCTCGGGATTACAGCAGCTTCCAGATACCTTCGAGAATCTGAGAGGACTTCAATATTTTGATTTATGTGGTTGCAACCATTCAACTATGTTGAGCGTGCCTTCACATCTTCAACGCTTCTGCTTATTAACGGATGATTAAGAATACTGGTAACAGGAGCCACCTGGGCATGTCAGTGTGTTTTTTCGCAAAAGTGGATTTTGGGCATAAAACAGACAAAAGAATGCCTCTTGTTAATGTGCAATATATAATGCTACCAAATATTTTATTTTAAAGGTCACCTAAACGTATATTTCGTATGCATGTAATAAAAAATTTGTGTGTTTTTGCTTAAAAATTGAAAATGGGTATAGTTCGTATGCATGTAATTAAAAATTCGTGTGTTTTTGCTTAAAAATTGAAAATGGTATAGTTATTATTACTAATTGGTGATAGATATGTTATTTATGGTAAGTTATTTTCAAGTATTTTATTTTTGGATGGTTTTTTTGTAAAATTTAAAAACAAAAAATCACTGCACAAATCTATAACCATATTTAAATTTAATTAATAAGCATATAAGAACTTAGTATTTATAATAAGTGACAAAGGTGGAGGGCAGAGAGAGAGGGATGTGTAAAAGAGAGGGAGATACAAGAATGAAGAGGGAGAGGAGGGGAGGGAGATATGGAGTTAGAGGAGGAGAGAGAGGGAAGGGAGAAAAAAGTCAAAGAGATAGAGGTAGAGAGAGAGAGAGTGACAAAGGAGAGATGGAGAGAGAGGGAGAGAAGAGAGAAGGGAAGACAAAGAGAAGTGGAGAGAGAGAGGGAGAGCAAGGGAAGACAAAGAGAAGTGGAGAGAGAAAGGGAGAGAAAGGAAAGAGACACAGAGTGACATAGTGATGGAGGGTAGTAACCACTTATAATTCTACACACACAATTTTACTCCTACATAAGTTATGAGGAAAACAAAAATAATGGTGGGAAGTAGCTTTCATAAGTATATTTTTTACATCTCATTCTATCTATTTTTTATGGGAAGACTTGCGTAAATTATGGTGGGAAGTAATTGATGATAGATATGTTATTTACTTGAGTATAAGTTATTTCCAAGTATTTTGTTTTTGGATAGTCAAAGAATAAGAATAAAAAATAACTGCACAAATATCTAATAATGATTCCATAGTCATATTTAGATTTAATTAATGAACACACAAAAATTAATACTTATAATAAACATACAATATAACAAGTTTCTTCACCATGTATATCCACCCCCACTTTACCATGAACATTATTAACTTGTAAACAAGTTTTGTTACAATACAATGGGCCAGTACTATGACTTACCGAGAAAAAACATAAGTCATTTCACAATAAAAAGTTAAAATGTAAAATATTTTAGACATTAGATATAGCAATGATTGCATAGAGTGAAAATTCTCTATCATACCAATGGAGCTGGAAAGAGAGGGAAGGAAAGAGAGAAAAATAGATTGGGGGAAAGAGAGGGAAGGAGAGAGAGAAAAATAGATTGAGTGAGATAGAGAAGGGAGAGACGGGGGGCAGAGAAGGGGACAAGGAGGTAGATAGTGACACAAAGAGATAGAGAGAGTGATGGGGAGGAGAGAGAGAGAGAGGGAAGTGTAAAAGAGAGAGAGATAGAGGAATGAAGAGGGAGAGGAGGGAGAGAGAGGGTGAAGGAAGGAAAAAGACAGAGATATAGGTAGAGAGAAAGGGGGTGCCAAGGGAGAGATGAGAGAGGGAGATAGGAGAGGAGGGAAGACAAAAAGGAGAGGAGAGAGAGGGGGAGAGAAAGGGAAGAGAGAGGGGGAGACATAGAGATGGAGAGGGGAGAAGGGGGAAAAGAGAATGAAAGAGGGAGGGAGATAGTGATAGAGTTTGAGTGTAGAGAGAGAGATGAAGGAGAGAGACACATGCAGGTGGGAAGAAAGGAAGAAGAAGGAAGAGAGATAAGGAGAGAGGGAGGGAGAGAGTAGAGCAAGAGGGAAGAAAGATCGAGAGAGTGAGAGATGGATCCAACCGAGATATGGTATGTGTGTATATAAAACAAACCTAGATATATCTTAACCCTAGATTTATAAAGGGATGAGAGGGAACAAATCTCTTTTCACTTTAAAAGAGGTTTTTACTTCAAAAATTTGATCCCAAAAAAGACTCGATACCTCTCTACCCTTGATAGATCCGAGATTAAATGAATCTAGATTAATTTATTTTTATTCTTAAATTTTATCTTGATTACTACCATATCTTTATTTTAAACAAATACAACATCATTACCTAAAAATAAATAATATATAAAGCTAATTATTTTACAATTAAATTATTATTTAAATTCTCAACGCATCTAAATTTCAAATTTTGAATTTTTCTTCTAAATATTCAAATAAATTTAAAATAAAAAAAAACCTATAAAAACACTGTTTTCCAACCAAGAAAACTCCAATTTAAAATAAAACAACACCTATAAAACAATGCTTTACAACCAAGAGAACTCCAATTATACCAACCTTAAACGCCCCCTGCAAATTTGGAAAAATACAAGTCATTTTTACCCCACCACAAACTCTATTTTTCACCCGACAGAAATATGTTAACTACATGCCTAAACTATTCCCTAAAAATAAAAGCACAACCTAACTATTATACTAAAATAAATAAATACATTTTTTTTTAGAAATCCTAAATAAAATACAAGATTTAATCTCTGTAGTAGATGCATTAAAAATTAAAAATAAGATGCATTAAAAATTAAAAATAAAGCTATTGTTCAAATTCCAACACGGATTGGTTAAATGGGAGGTTCCCTTACCGGCTCAACCACGCAACACACGAAGTGATTAATGTCTATCACCGACCAGAATCTTACTTTTTACTCGTGACGTGGCTTCCTCGTGGCTGATCCAATTGCCTTAACGCCGGACTTGACATCATGGCCGAAGGTGTGGAAGAACCCAACAACGGGTAAAGAAGCCATGGAAGAAGCCAATGGATGGTGGCTGGCTAAGCTCCGAAAGAAGAATAAAATAGGAGAGAGGAGGTTAAAGCAGGGATTAATTGTAACTGTCAAAATAAAATTGAAATGTTGAATGCATTGCTGGTTTTAAACATCCAAACACAATTGCAATACGGAATAAGTACTCGTGGTACAGAATCAAAACAAAATTTGTGGCATACTTGGGTATATGTTCCCCTGCTCCTCCCAACCATATAAGAAATAGCCCAGTAATCCATCTAGAGAGGCAAGAAGAGAGTGCCGTGTAGCATAGGCAAGAGAGGAAGAAGGGTGGCGGTGGCGGTGGCGGTGAAACAAGCTAGAAAGTAATAACAAAATAGATGCCATAGTGGACTTTCCTTCCTCAGAAATTGAATAAATAATTAGTGGTAAGTAGGAAGAAGGGTGGGTGTAACGTCCTGCAGTTCTACCCGGGGTGCGACCACATTTGGCGACGGGTCACTGTGGGCACGTGCGGGGTTGGAGGGCGAGTTGCAATGTGTCACGGTTGTGCGACAGACTTGCGACGAACATATGCGATGATATATGGAGAGAAATGAGTTTATATACACCTTGGAGCGTTGAACGATATGTGGGGAGGCCGACTTACAATGGGAAGCAAGCTGACACATGTTTGGGCGTTTAAGGGGTGTGCACAAGGCGTTGGGCAAGTCGGCTGGGTACCAGACTTAGCCCCAAGCCTTGATATATATTGTAATGGCGTGGAGTCATTTGCAACATCACATTCAATCAACACATCTTCGCACAAGGAGTAGTGCGTACGTTCTAGTGCGCAGAAACAAGTGGTGAAGGCACAAGTCTCATGCGCCGATTCTTGGTTTAGCCGCACGGTGGAGAGTCACACTTGATGTTGGGTGAAGGTGCGGGCAAGGTGCGCCCGGTGGTTGGTTGAGGCATGCACGGTGAATGTGTAGCGCCCGTTTGTGCTAAGTCTTGGCATGGGTGTCTTGGTGGCTCGGGTGAGTGCCCGCCCATCGTGAAAGTGTGCACGAAGGTGAACAAAAGAAGGCGACCGAGTTTGCCTTCATTGTAAAATTGGCTAAGTATGAAACTTGGTACTTCCAAGTATACTTGTAAAAGCTTGTAATATTGAAGATTGTATAATACATATATTTCGGGCAGACTCATTGTTCAGGGAGTTGCCCCTCCCTTTATAATGTGCAATTGTGTTCTCGTTTATAATTGTTGTTGATAATGAATGTGTATGGACGTTCGTTGGTATAAAGGATAACATAATAATACTTGGTTGCGAAACACAAACTAAGTAGGAGTAAGTGGTTAGGCGTAGTCCACAAACATAAGTATTGGTGAAAAGAAAGTGCTCGGTGGTGCCGCACCTCGCTAAGAGTGGTTGAAAGACTACCGCCAGCTTGGGGGCGTGACAGTGGGGGTCAGGTTGGGGCTGGGGTGGGGCTGGAGGTGAAACAAGCTAGAAAGTAATAACAAAATAGATGCCATAGTCGACTTTCCTTCCTCATAAATTGAATAAATAATTAGTGGTAAGCAGTTAAATAAATAATTAGTGGTAAGCAGTTAAAAATTGGTCTGAAATACTAAATGAATCACTGATGTAGTGTATGTCTTCATAATTGTAGTCCTAAATACCATTCAAAAGTCCTAAATATCATAAACAATCAAAGATTTGGAAGTCAATGTTGGAAATTGATCTTGTTGTAACTATTTTTTGATCCATAAATTTTTCTAATAAAGGATATTACAAAAAAAGGTTTATATTATGAACTTTGTAATAAGTTCGCTGATCTGATAAATGTCACGTGAAAATTTATTTATTTTCCAAATAAATTTAAATGATTTTGTAATTTCTGCTAATAAAGATGCATGGTAACTACTGCGCTTGCTCCAACAACTAGGATTTTATATGTCGCAATTAACAGCTCACATGCATTACAAGACCCCCGGCACTCCCAATGTTTAACGAGGGGGCGCAAAGACTGGGATTTTATCTATCGCAACTAACAACTCACATGCATTATAGGACCCCCCACACTCCCGATGTTTAACGAAAGGAAGGGGGGTTTATTCCACCAAATCTATCCCTCTACTATCCACTCCGTCAAAATATCTCTTGCTATCTTTTCCACTACTTGTCGATTCATAACAACCAAATCTTGCAATTAATTCCCACAGAAATTCTAAAAGTTTGTTAAACACTCAGGTCATTAAAATCATCACCAAAGATTTTAATTTTCTCTAAAAGCAGAGTTTGCCCAAATTGTCCGATCATTTTCTCAAGCTTGCAGTGTTCGCAGAATATTTAATTGGCAGAACAGCTTCCTAGTACACACAGGCGCTTCTCCGACCATCTTCAATCTTCTTGGTATTCCAATTTTTCAATTTTTTGTTCAACCTCAAAATGAGTACTTTTAAAGGAAAAAGTAAGTCACAAATTGAGAACCCCATGCTTCCCACAATCATGAATTTAGATGAGCTATCATTGGTAGCTTAGATTTCAAGATTGTAGAGACCACATGTGAGTTTTATTGGTATGAATTGTATAATTGGGCTTTTCAAAAGTTTGAAGACGTTAATGATGATTTTAGTTTTTGGGAATCCATGTTACCCCAGTTTGTTTTTTCTTAGACTCGTCATTTTCCCGAGTTTGTCTCCTGGTGCCAAATATTTACCGAATCAAAGAGAGAAGTAGTACCAATAAATAGTAGATTTTTATTTTATATAGCACAAGAGTCTATTCTTCAAGATTTACAAATCAATTTTCCAAGTTCCTTTCATTCCTTTTTAGTTGACTCATTAATGGAAATTTATCAAAAGCTTACATTTCAAGAGAGAACCCATATTTTTGAGTCAGTTTTACCAGAAGGACCTGTGTCATAATCTACCTTATTCCTCAGCCATATTTCCTGAAATGTCCAGAAAAAATTTCCATGGTTTGTTGTCTTTTAGGTTCTTAAAGTGATGAATGGGTTGATGAGGTTATACTAGGATTCTTGACTATATTTTCATATGGGAAAAAACCTTCTGTCCTATTCAATGTTAGCTAGTTTATCTCAGCGAACATTCATGAGTAGTTCTTAAAACTCTGTGCAGAAAGAGTCGTCAAACATCAATATGTATTAGTTTACAGATTCTTAGACCATCAAGATGAGAGGTTTAATATGCCACTATAGAACTTGGAGTCAAAGCAGAGAACATAATTTGTTATTCACTACATTTCATTAGTAAAAAAGAATTCAAAAGAGTATTTTGATCAGTGATTTAACCAATTTATGTATTTATCACTCTGTATTCTTAGTAGTGATGTAGTCCCAAGGATTTTAGCTGAAATTAAGAGAATTTTACATTTGAGTGAGAAAACAAAGGTAGGATATTGGAATCTATATCATAGCTTCAAAGAGATCAGGATTTATGGTTGTGAATTTTCACCTTATAAGCTACCAATATTTCTTTCAATGAGGATTTTTGCTTTGGAGTTCATAAAGGAGAGCCTAAATGTAGATGAAGTTTATTTTGTTTCTAACAAACAGAAAGCTCAAATTAGCCCCTTCATAGAAAATACCAGGGCAACTGATAAAGAACCAGCAAATTTGTTAATTCAAATGAAGTTTAAAATGAGTTTTAGTTGGCCTTATGATCCTTTGGAATAATTTCAGCTATCAGAATTGAGCAAAAGTCAACTCCTTATACTCATTTTTCAAAACCAGAAATTGAGCAGTATGATAATGAGGTTGCTTGGGAAGAAAACACTTTATAGGAAGTTGAAGAAAAACTCTCAAGTCAAACAACATTGGAAACACCTCTTCCAAAATAAAAGGAATTGAAAAGAACAAGTGAAAGCATTTATCCTCGCATTTTAGGATCTAAGTCAATAGAGTTTAGAATTTTCAAAAGAAGGAAGACCAAGGAAACAAAATAAGAATCATCTGAAGCTAGGAATATAAAGGTTTCAACTACAATGATGGTGTCAAGTGATCCTATGTTTACTCTACAATAGATGGAAGAAATAATAACTGATACATCTACTTCTCCTTCTTCTAGTGGTCAAAGAACTTTTGCTAAATTCAGAGAAATGAAGAAAAATAATGGGCTTCTAAAAACTACTACATATTCTTAGTTTTGGAAACAAACATCCTTTTCCCAAAACATATTTTTATTTGCAGTAGATGATGATAGGGGGCAGTTCAATTGGGATTTCTTGAGCCAAAAGTTCAATTCCCAAAGACTGTAGAGGACTACAAAAATTCTTTATTATCTTTTGATACTAAACAAATTCACCCTATAGACCAGATAGATCTACATAAGCAAGTAGGTGACATGATCTACTCTTCTCTAAAAAGTTCTTATATGGTTGTTTCAAGATTAAAAACTTCTTTGAATAACATTCATTCACAGTTGAAGTTAGAAACTATGTCATCATTAGAAAAATATACAAGGAGAAGAGCTTTAGAAGTTATTTTTATCAAATTAGGATTGGATCCCAACGATGTTGATGCAACTTAGGAGATCATAATAAAAAGAAATGCATATATTTAAGCATTGCTCAACAAATTAAGATTACCAATAATAGAGCATCCTCAAGCTCAAGAAGTGGGAGAAATTGAGAAAGAAAAGGAAAACATGCTGCATATGTGTTGGGCACAGCCCAATTTGACTAGATTTTGGGCAAGAAATCTGAGTTTTGTGGAGTGCACAGTAGAAAATATGTTGTAGAGTACGAAGTGGACCACAGTGTAGAGCAATGGAGCATAATGAAGACCACGCAGTAGATTCACTGCGCAACATAGGGGCTTCACAGCAAAGCCCCTCCCCTTTGGTAAAAAGCATAAAATATTATAAAAGTTGATGGTTTTGGACCATAATCCATTGTATTTTGGAAACCATGGTATCCGGTCCTTGGTAATGTATCAATATAATCCCTTAATGTAATAGTATATATAGGGATCAATAATAAAGAAAAGGATTATCTTAGGATCAAATCATGTATTGAATGGTTGAATCTTTGTGACTGGGTTTTGTGGCAAAGGAAAGGCTCTGTAGTCGAGTGCATAGAGGCCTAACTCTATAGTTGAGTGCGTAGACAACCTGCACCTTGGTGTGCAGGTCAAGAACTGTTTGTTGTACAAATTTTATATTATAAGCAACAGTTCTTGTGGACGTAGTCCCAAATTGGGATCAACCATGGTAAAATCCATGTTGTCATGTGTTTTTCTTATTATCTGCACTTTATTTCAGTATTGTGAAGCTTACGTATGATTATGATATGTTTAAGTGATGAATGTAATTCTGCAAGTAATATATAAGTGTGAAGTAGTTGATATATTCAAAGTAGTTTATAAGTATTAAAGCATAAAGAAAATACAAAAGTGCCACATCACAACATCCCTCAGGCTGCAGAAACCTAGTTCTGCAACCTCCCATAGTCACTTCAGGTGAGACTACGACTTCCTTGTAGGTCATTAATGAAAGGGCCAGTGATTGAGGGTTTTTTTGGTGTGAAGTAAAGAATCGAACCTGGGTTAGCCCAACCTAATCCAACAGTATGATTGTGGAGAAGAATTTGCAAATAAAAAAAATGGAGGGAGAGATGGAAAAATTATTAAAGGAGAAGGAGAATATGTTAGTGCAAGAGTATCAACAATCAACACAATATTCACAAGTCTTGATTCAACAATACAATTATCCAAAGCAATGGATGTTCTATCTTTGAGAAATGTAGAAATCGAAAATTTGAAGGCATCATTTCAATCCATGGTTTCCATACACCATGGAAACTTACATGGCTAGTACACATGCATTGCGCACCCGCCATGTCCCAAAACCACATACCGCCTATCGCCTTCCCACTAGCCATTATTCCTGCCAAATCTATCCCTTCGCTATCCACTCTGTCAAAATATCTCTTGCTATCTGCTCCGCTACTTGTTGATTCATAACAACCAATTTTTGCAAGTAATTCCCAAAGACATTCAAAAATCATGGTAAACACTCAGGTCATTGAATGCATCAATGAATGTTTAAATTTTCTCGAAAAGCAAAGTTTTCCCAAATTGTCCAATAATTTTTCTCAAGTTTGCAGTGTTCGCAGGACAATTAAGCAGCAAAAGAACTTCCTAGTACACACAAGCGCTTCTCTCACCATCTTCAATCTTTCTCGTATTCCAATTTTCCTATTTTTTGTTCAACCTCAAAGTGAGTATTTCTAAAGGAAAAATTAACTCCCAAATTGAGAACCACATGCTTCCTACTGTCCTAATTTTAGATGAGCTATCATTGGTAGACTTAGATTTCAAGATTGTAGAGACCAAATGTGAGTTCCATTTGTATGAATTTCATAATTGGGCTTTTTAGAAGTTTGAATATGCTAGTGATTATTTTAGTTTTTGGGAATCCATATTACCAAGTTTGTTTTTCCTTAGACTCATCATTTTCCCAAGTTTGTACAAAACTAGATATTTACCCAGTCAGAGAGCAATAGTAGTGAGAAATGGTAAATTTCTGTTTTATATAGCACCAAATTATATTCTTCATATTTACAAATATATCTTCCAAGTTCCTTGCGTTCCTTTTTAGTTGACCCATTAATGGAAATTTATCAGGAGACATACATTTCAAGAGAGAGCCCATATTTTTGAGTCAATTTTACTAGAAGGACCTAAATTATCACACCATAATCTGCCTTATTCCTTAGCCATATTTCCTTAAATGTCCTGGAAAATAATTTCCATGTTCTTTTGTCTTTTAGGTTATAAAAGTGATGAATGGGTTGATGTGGTCATTCTAGGATTCCTCACTGTGTTTTTATCTGGGAAAAAACCTTTTGTCCTATTCAATTTTAGCCAATTTATCTTAGATAACATTCATGAGTAGTTCTTAAAATTCAGTGCCGAAAGAGCAATCAGACATCAGTATGTATTAGTTTACCCGTTCTTAGACCATCAAGATGAGAGGTTTAATATGCCACTATAGAAGCTAGATTCATAGGTGATACCACAATTTGTTATTCACTACAC
Organism: Pinus tabuliformis; assembly: GCA_031772625.1. Classification (NCBI taxonomy): domain Eukaryota; kingdom Viridiplantae; phylum Streptophyta; class Pinopsida; order Pinales; family Pinaceae; genus Pinus; species Pinus tabuliformis. Next base: position 407,033,133 of record CM062806.1, on the reverse strand, counting down.
TTCATTAGTCAGAAATAATTCAAAAGAGTATTTCAATCAGTGATTTTGTTAACCAATTTATCTATTTATCACTTTGTATTCTTAGTACTGATGTATTTCCAAGGATTTCGGTTGAAATTAAGAGAATTTTACATTTAAGGGAGCAAACAAAGGTAGAATATTGACATCTATATCATAACTTCATAGAGATTGGGATTTATGGTTGTGAATTGTCACCTTATAAGCTACCAATATTTCTTGCAATGAGGATCTTTACTTTGGAGTTCATAAAGCATAGCCTAAATGTAGTTGAAGTTCATTTTTTTTTCCCATAAACAGAAAGGTCAATTTAAATTAAAATCTCAAATCGACCCCTTCATAGAAAATAATAGAGCAACTGATAAAGACGCATAATTTTTTTTAATTCAAATGAAGTTTAAAATAAGTTTTAGCTAGCTTTATGATCCTTTGGGAATAATTTCAACTATCAGAATTGAACAGAAGTCAACTCCTTATATTCATTTTTCAAAACCAGAAATTGAACAATATGATAATCATGAATCTTGGGAAGAAATCACTTTATAGGAAGTTGAAGAAAAATTGTCAGGTCAAAGAAAATTGGAAACATCTCTTCCAAAAGAAATGGAATTAAAAAGAACAAGTGAAAGCATTTCTCCTGGCATTTCAGGGTCTAAGTCAATAGAGTTTAGAATTTTCAAAAGAAGAAAGACCAAGGAAACAAAAGAAGAATCGTCTGAAGCTAGGAATATAGAGGTTTCGACTATAATGCAGGTGTCATGTGATCCTGTGTTTACTCTACATCGGATGGAAGAAACAACAACTGACACATCTACTCCTCCTTCTTTTAATGGTCAAAGCGCTTTTGCTAAATTTAGAGAAATGAAGAAAAATAATAGGCTTCTAAAAACTACCACATATTCTTAGTTTTGGAAACAAACATCCTTTTCCCAGAATAGATTGTTAGTTGCACTAGATGATGATAGGGGGATATTTCAATTGGCATTTCTTGAGCCAAAATTTCTAGTCCCAATGACTATAGAGGACTAGACAAATTCTTAATTATTTCCTTTTGATACTAAACAAATTCACCCAATAGACCAGATAGACCTACATAAGCAAGTAGGTGAAATGATCTACTCTTCTCTAACAAGTTCTGCTATGGTTGTTTCAAGATTACAAACTTCTTTGAATAACATTCATTCTCAGTTGAAGTTAGAAAATATGTCATCATTGGAAAAATATACAATGATAAAAACTTTAGAAGTTATTGTTATAAAATTAATATTTTTTTCCTAACGATGTTCATGCAACTCAGGAGATCATAAAAAAAGAAATGCAGATATTTAAGCATTGTACAACAAATTAAGGGTACCAACAATCCTGAAGCTCAAGAAGTGGGAGAAATTGAGAAGACATGTTGCATATGATTGTGGGGAAAAATTTGCAAATAAAAAAAATGGATGGAGAGATGGAAAAATTATTAAAGGAGGAGGAGAAATATGTAAGTGCAAGAGTATCAACAAGGGAGACAAGATTAGAAAGTCATGATTCAATAAAACAATTATCCAAAGCCATGGATATTCTATCTTTGAGGAATGTAGAAATCGACAATTTGAATGCATCATTTCAATCCATGGTTTCCATACACCATGGAAACTTACATGGCGGGCGCAAGTATGTTGCACACCCCCCATCTCCCAAAACTAGATACCACCTACCACCTTCTCTCTAGCCATTATTCCCACCAAATCTATCCCTTCGCAATCCACTTCATCAAAATATCTCTTGCTATCTCCTCCACCACTTATTGATTCATGATAGCCAAATTTTGCAATTAATTCCCACAAACATTCAAAAAGCATGTTAAATACTCAGGTCATTAAAATCATCAACAAATATTTAAATTTTCTCTAAAAGCAGAGTTTACCCAAACTGTCTGATCATTTTCTCAAGTTTGTAGTGTTCGTAGAAAAATTCAGCAATAAAAGAACTTCCTAGTACACATTGGCACTTCTCCCACCATCTTCAATCTTCCTGTTATTCCAATTTTCCTATTTTATGTTCAACCTCAAAATGAGTACTTCTAAAGGAAAATTTTGTCACAAATTGAGAACCTGATTCTTCCTACTATCCTGAGTTTATATGTGTTATCTTTTGTAGACTTATATTTCAAGATTGTAGAGACCAAATGTGATTTTTTGTCAGGCCAGGTAGTAACTCCATAAGACAAAAATTATTTGTGTGTTCTATTCCATCAAGTAGGTGTTTGTTATATACATGAGTGAGAGATTGTTCAGTTCATCTCCCAATGACTGTTCATATTTCTGATTTAGTTATTTACATAAATTCACCCAATCACAACGATTAGGTGCCCCCCTTAATCTGAAGGGATGTTGGTGAGTCCAAGCATCATTCTGAATTGTTCAAGCTTTTCTCTTCCAAGAACTTTGGTGAAGATCTCTGCAATTTGCTCATTTTTGGAACAATGACGGAGATGGATTGTTTTGGCCTCAACATGATGTCGAATCAGATGATATTTAGTATTGATGTGCTTCGTTCGATCATGTAATTTTGGGTTCTTGGCCAAATTTATTGCGGAGGTATTGTCAATCATGAGTGGAGTTTATTGTACTTGTTTTACCTGCAAATCTTTAAGAATTTTCCTCAGCCACACAATTTCTTTTGTTGCTTCAGCTGCTGCCACGTATTCTGCTTCTGTTGTGGAATCTGTTGGAACTGATTGTTTGCGTGATCTCCAAGAGACAACTCCTGATGCAAGACTCATAGCGTATCCTAAAGTTGATACCCCAATTTCTTTGTCTCCATCAAAGTCTGAATCAGAGTATCCAATCAAGTTGAAGTCGTCCACCTATGTATACTTGATTCCAAAGTGTTGAGTTCCCTTCAAGTACCTTAGAACTCTTTTTGCAGTAGACCAATGTCCCTCACAAGGCTTTTGCATAAACCTGGAGAGGATTCCAACAGCAAACGAAATGTCTGGTCTAGTACTAGTTAGGTAGTTGAGACTTCCTACAAGTTGTCTATACTTTGTTGCATCCTAAAATTCTTTTCCTTCAATAGATGTGAGCTTTAACTTTTGTTCCATTGGAGTAGTAAGAGGATTTCACTCTGTCATGCCAAACCTGTTCAATAGCTCTCCAATTTATTTCTTTTGAGAAAGAAATATGGACTTTGGATGTTGGGTTACTTCAATGCCAAGATAGTAATGAACATAGCCCAAATCAGTCATTTCAAAACTTTTCCCCAATTCCTTGTTTATGGATGCAATGTAGCTTTCATTGTTCCCTGTCATCAAAATATCATCTACATATACCACAAGATATACAACTATTTTTCCAACTTTCTTGACAAATAAAGTTGTATCATCAAGATCAAAATGTTTGAAATTGAGTTTCAGAAGATGCTCAGTTACTTTTTCATACCAGGCTCGTGGTGCTTGTTTGAGGCCATACAAGGACTTCACAAGTTTGCATACTTTATGTTCATGTCCTTTCACATCAAATCCTTCACGGTATGACATAAAAACATTCTCTTTTAGATCTCCATTCAAGAAAGAAGTTTTTACATCCATTTGATGGACTTTCCAACTGTTCTGAGCTGCTAGTGCAAAGAGTGTCCAGATGGTAGCCCGTTTTGCTGTGGGGGAAAAAGTCTCCTCATAATTGACCCCTTCCTTCTGTGCAAAACCTTTTGCCACAAGCCTAGATTTGTGCTTGTCAAGTGAGCCATGAAATTTATACTTGTTCTTGTAGACCCACTTGTAGCCACTTGGTTTGGTTCCTAATTGAGGATCAACCAGCTTCCAAGTGTCGTTCTTTATGAGGGCATCATACCCCTTTTGCATCGCTTATTTCCATTCATCATGGGAAGCAACTTATTTGAAGGAAGTTGGCCCAAAATCTATAGACAAGTTCAATTCACAATCATAAGAAACATCCATATCAACAGGTGAATTAGAGTCATCTACATCACCTCCATTTTGCCAATTTGAATTTCTGGTTCCTGTCTTTCCAACTTCATGAGGATGAACACTTTCAATTGTATTTGTCAGCCACTTCAGAGGACCTTTCTCAGATGGTCCAGGCTGCTCCGTTGATTGAGTTGGGATTGAATCAAGATTGAGTCTCCCAATTCTATCAATTACATCACTTAAAGCATCATCCGATGTTGGAGTTTCATGCGGGGGAGAGTGTTCTTCAGAAGAAGATTCCACATGTTGATCTAGTATAGGAATCCCCCCTTCAAGATGTGGAATCTGATTATCAAATTCTTGAAATGATTTTGCTTTTGCGAATCTATCCAAGCGATCAAGTTGTCGCTCAACAACATTGTCAGTTTTGTATGATTTAAGGAAAATTACATCTCTAGATACAACAAATTTCTTATTTACTTCATCATAGAGGCGGTATGCTTTGGAGGTGTTTGAATACCCCAGGAAGATACACTTATGACTTCTAGCACCAAGTTTGTTTCTATGTACCTCTGGTATCAAGGCATAACAAGTGGAACCAAAGACACTGAGATGATTTACCGAAGGAACATGTCCATACCAAATTTCATATGGAGTCTTGTTTCTTATAGCATTAGATGGAAATCTATTCTTTATATATGCAACACATAGAACAGCGTCAGCCCAAAACATTATCTTTAAATTTTTGAAGAAGAACATGGATCGTACCATATTTAATATTGTCCTATTCATTCTTTCAGCTACACCATTCTGTTGGGGATTATAAGGCACAATTGTTTGATGTTTGATCCCATGTTGGCGAAGATAGTTTTCGAATTCATTTGATGTGTATTCTTTTCCATTATCAGTGCGAATAGACCCAATATGAGATTGTGAATCATTTTCAATCCATTTATGAAAATTCTTGAATGTTTGAAAAGCATCAGATTTGTTCTTCAATAAATAAACCCAACACACTCTGGTGTAGTCATCAATAAATGTCATGGTATATTTATTTCTATTTGCAGAAGGAACATGCATTGGACCACATAAATCTGAATGAATGAGTTCAAGTTTTCTATGTGCTCTTGAATGTGAATCATGAAAACACTGTTTGCTATGCTTTCCTAGAATGCAAGCATCACATTGCTTAAGTTTCCTAGGAATTGTAGGCAAACCAACAACAACATTTTTCCACAATAAGCGGAGACTGTCATAGTTCAAATGTCTAAATCTAGCATGCCATAATAAACTTGATGGAAGTGTACCTTCTTCATGATGAGAACTGTATGAGAAATGTTGTGCACGAGCAGAGGTTCCTTGCAGCTTGAGAAGCCTTTCTTCTTCTATCCCCCTCATGACCAGTGAGTGGTCAGATGCTTTTATTACCTCAAGCTTGCCATCAAACATATGAATGGAGTGACCTTGCTAGCAGATGTGGACCAAGGACAACAAGCTTCTCTTGAGTTGTGGGAGATATAGAACATGATGCAGAAGAAAGTTTGGAAGACCAGGCAGTTTAAGCCTGATTGTGCCAAGCCCTGATGGCTTGATTTTTGATTGGTCTACAAATTATACTGCTCCATCAACATTGTCAGTGAAATCTTCAAAAAAATATTTTCTATGAATCATGTGGCAGGTCGCTCCTGAATCAAGCAACCAATCATTTTTCCAAGAAGCAAGTGAAGCATTAAATAAATCTTCATTTACTCCAATGTTACATTGTGCCACAACATAGTGATCGGATTTAGGTGCTTTACCTTTGTCAGTATCATCAGTTTTACCTTTCTGTTGGTTTCTTTTCTGCTCATTTTGTCCCATGGTAGCTTGCATGTAGAGGCATCATGTGATCCATTTATTTTGCAGCATATGCAGTGAAAATCTGCCTTTTCTCCTTGAGAATGTATGCCCCCCTGCCTTTGAAATATCTTCCTCGTCCTCTTCGACCACCTCTTCCTCTTGTAGAATCTTGAGCATGATGCTTTCCTTTATGATAAAGTCACACAACCTCTTCAGAGTATTCAGGGGCTATCTTCTTTCCAAAAGCTTTTTCTCTTTCAACAAACGTTTTCACAAGAGAGTTAAAGGTTATATCTTTGAGATTTCCATTTGCTTGCAATGACTCAAGATAATTAGAGTAAGTAGGATAAAGTGCCTTGAGAAAAGCAATAAGAGGAATATCCAATTCAACCCTAGTGGATTTGATATCATGCATTATAGACTTGACTTCAGATGCAAGAGCAAGAGGATCATTATTTTGCGGTTCAAGAGTGAAGAGTTTAATCATGAGTTGAACAACTTCAAGTGCAGAATGTGAGTCATAGAGTTCTTTCAGCTTTTGTAAGGCTTCAAGGGCAGTTGACTATGACAAAATATGGCGACACACCTCTTCATTTACAGATGCTGCGATTAATGCATAAGCTTTGTTGTTCTTGTTTTCCCAAATGACGAGCTCTTTGTTTGAGGTAGGTTGTCCTGGTTCATTGTCTCCGTCTCCAACATACACTCCTTTCCACAACTCATTGAAAACGAGGGTGTGTTTTATCATCTGGGACCATTAAGGATAGTTCTCCTTGCCAGTGAGAAATATTCCCACCATGGATATGATTGAATGCATTCTGTAAAAAAATACTTCTACTGATAGAAAAATACTTTTGCCAATATACCATAAAATTGTACTTCTAGTGGTAAATTTTTTTTTTGAAAGTAAAATAGTTGTAATATTTATCAGAACTTCAAGAAGCACGATACTACAGAAGGAGGTGCTCCGAGATCTTTACAAAATGATTCAACTAGAACAAACCATACGCCTTATTTTTCAAAGCCAGTGGGCCAGTGCAACAAAATATTAGAAGTTTATGATCGCCAAACAGAAATTCTACCACCAGTAATTTCTTAAACAAATACTCTGCTATAATAAAATTAAACACCAGCCACGTCTACTTCAAAGGCAATCCCGGCAACAGGGCTTTCGCCGCCAATACCCACAAAATCTAGGCTTGTAGAACTGACCATTTTTCATAAAACCTCCAGAGACACAAAGAACCCCGAATAGATCAAATTCAATTCAGCGTTAATATAAGAGAACAGGGCCCCCAAAATATAATGCTTTGGTCGGAAAAAAATCCCCAATTCTGGGCCAAGAACTGTGCAGAGTACGGCAAAACGGAGATCAAACAAAAGCCAGAGACAAGCTACGACGATCGCAGGGAAATTTGCGCGACGAATATAAGAAAAAATGCAAATAGTTCGAATTGATTGTGGGCAAAGGACCTGAAGTCTTCATTCCATAAAAAAACGAACTTTAAAAGGTTTGAAAGACTTGCACCACAAACAAAGTCACTTGTATCCGTTTAACCAAAAGAAAGCCTTTAAAAAGAAAACATTGCAGTGTAACATAACCCCATGACGACCAAATTCGTGTCGGCTGGAGTCATTCCCATGACCTTTTCGCCAACGCGGGAATGAGGATGTCTTCACTAGCTATCCTCTGTTGAATTTTGTGGTCTTTATTAGCATGAAGCACCAGCTTGAATAATGTCAATGGGTTCATTTAATGGTAGCTCTTCTTGTTCAATCTCTGAACTTTAAGGCTGTCTTGCTTTGCATTGACAAATCGCATTGAGAATGGAATGCTTGGAGGAAGTAAAATTACTTTCTAGATTTCCAAAAGGAATGGGATCACCTTGTTTTTCTTGCCAACTTGTACGCAACTTTCTGAAAGCCACAGAAAGTATTTCCGCACTGAGGAGCAGCGCAATATGCAGCGCTTTGACACCTAAGAGCAGCGTAAGAATAGCAATCAACGCATTCAAAAATGTATTGAATGTGGATGGTTTGTCCAAATGCTACGCTAGACACTACAAAGGATATGGTTGGGTTATAGTAGAGGAATGTTTCAGCAGAGAATACGTGGAGCAGCATTCAGGTGAATGTTAGGTGACTTTGTGTAGCAGGCTACCAACTTTTATGAACAGGCAGTGTTTTTGAATGGAGAGACAATGATTTTTATGGAAAGCTATTTTGAATGGAGAGCAAAGCAGCAGAGGAGCAGAATAGGGAGTTACAAAGGGCATAAAAGCTAAAAAATGGAGTTGGCTTTGATACCAAGTCAGGCCAGGCAGTAACTCCATAAGACAAAAATGATTTGTGTGTTCTATTCCATCAGGTAGGTGTTCGTTCTATACATGAGTGAGAGATTGTTCAGTTCATCTACCGATGACTGTTCATATTTCTAATTTATTTATTTACATAAATTCACCCAATCACAAGGATTAGGTGTCAGCATTTTTATTTGTATAAATTACATAATTAGGCTTTTCAAAAGTTTGAAGATGCTAGTGATGATTTTAGTTTTTGGGAATCCATGTTACCCCAGTTTGTTTTTCCTTAGAATCATCATTTTCCCGTGTTTGTCTCCTGGTGTGAAAGCAAATATTTACCCAGTGAGAGAGCAGTAGTAGCGAGAAATGGTAAATTTTGTTTTATATAACACCAAAGTCTATTCTTCAAGATTTACAAATAAATCTGCGAAGTTCCTTGCATTCCTTTGTAGTTGACTCATTAATGGAAATTTATCAGAATATTACATTTTAAGTGAGAGCCTATATTTTTGAGTTAGTTTTACCAGAAGGACATGAATTGTTGCGTCATAATCTACCTTATTTCTTAGCCATATTTCCTGAAATTTCCAGGAAAATAATTTCCATGGTTTGTTTTCTTTTAGGTTATCAAAGTGATGAATGGGTTGATGGAGTTTTTCTAGGATTCTTGACTGTCTTTTCATCTAGGAAAAAAACTTTTGTCCTATTCAATTTTAGCGAGTTTATCTCAGATAATATTCATGAGCAGCTCTTAAAATTTAGTGCAAAAAGAGCCATCAAACATCAATATGTATTAGTTTACATGTTCTTATACCATCAATATGAGAGGTTTAATATGCCACTATAGAATCTCGATTCACATGAGAGACCACAATTTTTTATTCACTGCCCTTCATTAGTCACAAATAATTCAAAAGAGTATTCTGATTAATGATTTTGTTAACCAATTTATGTATTTATCACTCTGTCTTCTTAGTAGTGATGTATTGCCATGGATTTATATTGAAAATAAGATAATTTTACATTTAAGTGAGCAAACATAGATAGGATATTGGAAACTATACCATAGCTTCACAGATATCAAAATTTATGGTTGTGAATTGTCACCTTATAAGATACCAATATTTCTTCCAATGAGGATTTTTGCTTTGGAGTTGATAAAGAAGAGCCTAAATGTAGATGAAGTTCATTTTGTGTCCAACAAACAGAAAGCTCAGTTTAAATTAGAAGCTCAAATTGGCCCCTTCATAGAAAAGTCCAGAGCAGTTGATAAAGAAGAAGAAAATTTGTTAATTCAACTGAAGCTTGAAATGAGATTTAGCTGGCCTTATGATCCTTTGGGAATAATTTCAGCTATCATAATTGAGTAGAAGTTAGCTCCTTATATTCATTTTTCAAAAAAAGAAATTGAACAGTATGATAATCAAGAGGCTTGGGAAGAAAAAAAAATTAGGATGTTGAAGAACAACTGTCAAGGCAAACAACATTGGAAACATATCTTCCAAAATAAAAGGAATTAAAAAGAACAAGTGAAAGAATTTCTTCTCACATTTGAGGGTCTAAGTCAATAGAGTTTAGACTTTTCAAAAGAATAAATATCAAGGAAACAAAAGAAGAATCATCTAAAGCTACGAATACATAGGTTTTGACTACAATGACGGTGTTAAGCGATCCTTTGTTTAATCTACATCAGATGGAAGAAAGAACAACTGATACATCCACTTCTCCTTCTTCTAGTGGTCAAAGCACTTCTGCTAAATTCAGAGAAATGAAGAAAAATAATGGGCTTCTAAAAACTACTACATATTCTTAGTTTTGGAAACAAATATCCTTTTCCCAAAACATATTTTTATTTTCACTAGATGTTGATAGGGTGCAGTTTCAATTGGCATTGCTTGAGCCAGAAGTTCTAGTCCCAAAGACTATAGAGGACTACAATTTTTTTTTTATTTCCTTTTGATACTAAAAAAATTCACCATTTAGAGAAGATATATCTACATAAGCAAGCAGGTGAAATGATATACTCTTCTCTAACAAGTTATGCTATGGTTGTTTCAAGATTACAAACTTCTTTGAATAACATTCAATCTCAGTTGAAGTTAGAAAATATATCATCACTAGAAAAATATACAAGGATAAGAGCTTTAGAAGTTATCGTTATCAAATTAGGATTGGATCCTAACGATGTTGATGTAGCTCAAGGGATTATAAAAAAAGAAATGCATATATTTAAGAATTGAACAACAAATTAAGGTTACGAATAATAGAGCGTCCTCAAGCTCAAGAAGTGGGATAAATTGAGAAAGAAAAGGAAAACATGTTGTGTATGATTGTGAAGGATAATTTTCAAATAAAAAAAATGGAGGGAGAAATGGAAAATTATTAAAGGAGAAGGAGAAATATGTTAGAGCAAGAGTATCAACAATGCAGACAAGATAAACAGGTCATGCTTCAACAAAACAATTATCCAAAGCAATGGATGTTCTATGTTTGAGAAAATTTGTAGAAATCGAAAAATTGAAGGCATCATTGCAAAAGGAAAAGGAAAATAAAAATAAAAGCACACAATGCATACATTTCAGAAGTGCATAATAATTTCAAGCTTACAAAGTAGTTTGAAAATATTTTGATGAGTTAGTGCACAAAATTTTTCAAAAGCTAACGAGTGGATTTGGATAGACATAAATTCTATAGTTTCTTATTAATGGTATTTATAGAAATAATTTTTGAACAAGAAGAACTCTTCGATAAATCTAAAGGGCCATTTAAGATGTTAAAGCAAAGTTGGATCATATACCTAGAGAGGCAACTGGAATCATAAAAGTCCTAAATTTTAAAAATAGGGAGGAGCTAGAAGAAATGGGAATTGAATATAGAACAAATGTAGTCCCTGAAGTGAGGAAAGTATTGACTAAGATGGATTTAATGCTACAACTGGAGAAAAAATGTAAAAATTTTGAAGTTCAAATCAAGAGTTTTCATAAAAAAAATCTCTATTCTTCAACAGAAAGGACTCCCATTATTGAGGGATTCTCATGGTCAATTGATTTAGCATGAAAGGTATCAACAAAGACTACATGTTTTAGCAACAAACAAATTAAAATTCACTAAAATTAATGGAATTATTAGTGGTAAAAGTTTTCTTCAAGGTATAGCTGATGATTTGTTTATTTCACATGAAATTCATAATCTTTTTGTCACTAAACTGACTTTTGAAAACTATACGAAGGTAGATGAAGCGTACAGAAATAGGATAAAGTTTTCATGCCCATATCATGATCAGTGGGATTAGTTGAACAAGAAATAGGTTTTTGGGCAATACTTCAGCAAGGAGAAGAAACTTCAAGAGTATAATCATAAGAATGCAGATTTAAAGCTAGCAGTTGGAAATAAGGTCCTTGAATAGTGTGCAGTTTTACTCCAATAGTTCGAGGACTTGTATCTTGAGTTATTTCTATTAGGATTATCCAAATTATATTGGATAAACATTTAATTTTTCATAAAAAAAGTTGTAATAAGCTAGAGATTTTTATAAAAACTCTATATATACTTTGTAATTTGAAGTAAGAAGGGTTGATACCTGAAGCATATTTTTGGAGTGATATCGCTGTAATATTTTCATCTTGAAGATAATAAAAAAAAATTGGTTTCCATTTATGTATCACTTGTGTGCACGTGAGCATTTTTAGTGACCTTCATAGTCCATTTCTACATATTTTTTAGATAGTGTAGGGCATCAGGAAGGGTGGGACTGAATATCGGCCTCCTCGACATCCCTATGCAAGGCCATTTTCTATATTTTGTTATAATTAAACAATCTATTTAGTTTGATATTCAAAAATTAATAGATTATTGCTTCTATGATATACTTAAATGTAACCACCCCTCCCACATTTACCCACTTTCACCGGCCTATCGGGGTAAACATGAACCGAGGGCTACTATGACAAGATTCGATCTCCTAAGTACATTTAAGGAAGTGGAATCAATAAACTAGAACCTTATTGACCTTCCACATGAGCTACAACACACCCAGGAGCCAAAATACCACTCCCATTGCTCAAACCATGAGCTATAATGTTTTTTCAATGATCTAGGCTCCAAACCACATGCATGACAAGGCCGCAATGCAGTTGAGGGCCTCCATCCGCATGCACAAGCCTACCAGGGTGAAATTATGACCCAAATTCCTCAGTTGAGAGGGTGTGGGCCTGGATTCTAAGCATAAATTCTTGGCAGTTTCCAAATCATTGCCCAAAACTTCCTAAGAATTTCCAGAATGATAAGTAACTCAATGTCAAGGCTAAAAAGACAAAGTGGAATCACAAAATTGACCTAACCAGGCCTAACCATGATAGTGATTTTTTAAAATGTATTAAGAACATGTAATATACAAGTCATGAATGCATATCTGAATATAGGGATCTGATACTTATCTGAGAGTCATCAAGAAGGTCTAATGCCCTCTCATAATAGTTGCAATAACATTTTTTAGCTTATGCATTCAATAACCATTCATCAACTTATCAAAACATATCAAGAACCATAGTTAGAACCTGTATGAATCCATGCTTATAACCAACATATAACTAGAATAATAACCATGATAGAACATGCATCAAAGCCACATAATAACAAGTACAAGTCCTCATGAAATATAATTGGAGAGAGCTCTTATTCACATATGCAAAGTCCAACCAAGTCAAGTACTTCCACGTACCAACTAACCATTTATTAGGTTGAACTAAATCTTTATTTTATCCAATCACTCTTGTGCCATATTCTAAGCATGAATGTGGGAAGAAAAAAAGTATGAGGGATACCTGGAGATTAAACCACATCTACTCTCATGCTCTCACGATCTCGCCAAAACTAATCAAGAGATCACCTAAGAAAACCAATACATAAATAGCCATGGATTTTTGGATATTAAACCTCCTCCACCCTCAGGCTTTACTACAATCCTGCCAAAAATGGTCAAGGGATTACTAGGCCCAAAACAAGCTTGGATGCCTCAAAATTTCTTCACCAATACCTTGAGGAATTTTCCTACCTCCACCCTCAGGCTTTACCATAATGCCGCCAAAACTGATCAAGGGATTTCTATTCCCTATGGGAATTTTCCTGAGACCACCTCACCCAATTCTAAAATCATCCGACAATCCAAAGCTCAACTAAGTAAAAGAACCCCATCACACCATGGAAATCTATAAATGACAAGGAAAAGTTGAAACCACTATCACACCTAGAAAAACCCATGCCCATTACAACAAGAGAACCAAATACACACACACATGTACCATGCATTCATAAACTAGATAGAAAACCACACATGCAACCTATTACCTACAAGTATTCTTGCAGAAGCTACTTGATTCAAATTTCTTTGCTTGTCCCTTGATTTCCCTGTCCTTCCTTTTCCTTCCTTATCTTTCTTTCTCCAATGCTATAGTGCTCCAAGAATTCTCTAAGTGTGAAAGAGTATGAGAGAATAGAGAGAGATCCAAGATAAAATTGAAAAAATGTTGTGAGCTGATCCTCATAGGCCTTTTTATCATTGAGGCCTCTATTTTATTCATTTTCCTCTATTTCTCCTTCAATTTTCCTCTCATTTAAATTTGTGACCTTTCATATTCCTTTTTTCCTAACTCCCTTTATTTTCATAAATAAAAATACCAATTAATGTCTCTTTCCTTTTTCAATTCCTTTGTTAATTTCCTTAGCCATAATAACCAAAAGTGATAGCCATTAGGATGTTTTCCCAACATTCAGCTTGGAATGAGTGTCCCATCACCTTGGTCTTATTTCTCCTTTATGAACTTTATTACATAAAATTTTAACTTGGGGCTGTTATGTACCCCTCCCCCTTAGGGGAACACCTTCCTTGGTTTTCTATCACACGTATGACCAACAAAACCATTGAAAATGAAAACATATTTCCCATGCAGCTTTATAACTTAGCCTAATTCAGTATTTACATTGATCATCCTACTAAAAATAAAAACCAACATGACAAACATGACAACATGAAAACCATATTGCTCATTGGAGATTTATAACACAACTCATTGTGGTATTTACAATAAATATCATACTTGAATATATACATGTAGAAAAACCACTTTACCTCAACTGACAAACAATGAAGGATACAGATCCCACATGTAATCAACCATCTACCATGTAGCTTCATTGGGCCGAAAGTGTTTCCACTGCACTTTAACTCACTCAATCACTTGGTTCAGAAGCATGAGCTGTTTCTGTTGCAATATGCGTTGAGGTTATGACTGAAATTATCCTTCTAGCTCCACTTACAATACATACCATTCAGTCACATGATCAACATCCTTTACATATAATTTAAGTAATGAAAAATAAAAAACTTCATGGATATTCACTGTCAGTTGCAGTGCAAGTTTGTAGGCCACTGGTCAAATCCTCTCAAGGATCTCGAAAGGCTTGCAATACTGAGGTGCCAACTTGGCTCATGACCCAATACTTAAGGATCTCCTCTTAGGCTTGATGCAGAAGTACACATGATCCCCGACCTAAAACTACTTAAACAACCTATGTTGATATGAATAACTCTTCTATCTATCATGTGCTACCTTTAGATTCTTCTTGATAACATGCATTTCCTGTTCCATATCTTCCAACATGTCTGGTCTGATCAATACCCTGTTCACTGGATCACTCTAGTTTATGGAAGTATTACAAATATGCCCATAAAGTGCCTCAAATAGACTCATCCTCAATGAATCTTGATATCCATTGTTACACATAAACTCTACTAGTGGAAGATACTCCTCCCACCTCCTCTGTTGGTGCATAATGTACATTCTCAACATGTCCTCTAGAATCTTGCTGACCCTCTCTGTTTGTCCATATGTCTTTAGATAATAAGTTGTACTGAAGGCCAAATTTGTACCCAAACCTACAAATAACTCCTTCCAACACCTAGAAGTGAACTTTTCATCTCTTTCAGATATAACCTTCTTAGGAATACCATGCAATCTCACTATCTCTTTAATGAAGATCTGGGCTACCTTACTAGATAAATAAGTAGACTTCACTGGAATGAAGTGAGCTACCTTTGTCAACCTATCAACCACGACCCTAAATGAATCATGTTATCAAGATTTCTTGGAAAAACCTGTAATTGAATCCATGGAAATGACCTACCATTTCTATTGTAGAATCAGAATCAATTGTAGTAAACTACTTAGATTCTTACACTCTTCTTTTACTTGTTGACAATCTAAACACCTGCTGATGAATTCAACTACCTATTTCTTCATATTCGGCCAATAGTAGAACTTATTCATTGTTTTTAGAGTCTTCTAATATCCTAGATGACCTAAACATGACTTAACATGAAATTCCCTCAAGATAAGCTTCCTGAGCTCATTGTTGTCCAACACATAGATCTTGTCCCTAAATCTCACCAAACCATCTACCATGAGATGATAATCCAAATCATGTTCACCTGTACCCTACTACTGTAATCTGTGCCTAAGCTCCCTCCTACCATCCTACTATCCTACCTATAAAATTTGATCCTATAAATTTGTCCCATATGAACTCATAGCTGCAATGTGATTCACCTGCACTCTTTTGCTAAGAGCATCTACAACCCTATTTTCCTTTCCCTTGATGTAACTGATCTCAAAGTAAAACTCACTTAGCATGGACAATCATCTAGCTTTCCTGACATTCAGATTAGGTTGGTCAAATAAGTATCTCAACTCACTATGATCACTCATCAATACAAATCTCCTTCGAATAAGATAGTGCTTCCACATATTTAAAGAATGAATAATCGTTACTAACTTAAGATCATGTGTCACATAATTATTTTCATGTTCATTTAGTTTCCTTGACTCATAGCATATAATATGTCCCTCCTACACCAGGACTCCACCAAGTCCTCTCTTTCAAGCTTCTGTAAATACTACAAACTTTATATCTAGATATGTAGTCTTTAGAACTTGAGCATTTGTAAGTAACTACTTCAACTTCTCAAAAATAGTTGCACATTCCTCTATCCATTCAAATTTCTTTCATTTCCCTTGCAATGATGTAATCAGATATGTGGAAACCACATGTTAAAAGTTCATGTAATAAAAGTTAATAAAAGTAGCGGCAATTATTCCAAGTTTAATGTTGGGTAAAATATCCTAGTGGGCATCACTTGATGTGTTTATGGCTAACGAAAATTCACAAAGGAAATGGCTAAGGATTTGGACAGGAAAAAAGGTATTTTTTGACACATAATTTATGAAAAAATTGGAAATTAGGAGAAAAGGAAGGTGAAAGGTCACAGGTTTCATGTGAGGAGGAAAATGAAGGAAGATAATGGAAAATTGAAGAAATTAGAGGCCTCATCAATAAAAGGACCTCAAAGAATTAGTTGGTAGCTTTTTGTCAATTTAGTGCTATAATTTGTCTCTGAGAGGAGAAAGAAAGCAAGCAAGCAAAGTTAAGGAAAGGAAAGAAAAAGAAAAGGAAAAGGAAAGGAAAAGAAAGGAAGGACAAGGAAAGTAAAGGAAGGCAAGGATCAAGTAGCTTTAGTGAGAATGCTTGTAGGTAATAGGTTGCATCTATGATTTCCTAGTCGGTTTTGACATGCATGGTATGTGCATATTGGTATTTGGTTCTTTTGATGTCATTGGCATGGATTTTGCTAGGTTTCAACAATGGATTTTAGCCTAGCCTTGCCATTTCTGGGTAGCCATGGTGCGATGGGATTGTTCTTAGTTTTAAGCTTTGGATTGCTGGAATAATTTGGATCCAGGTGAGGTGGTCTCAAGAAAATTCCCAAAGGCCTAGGAATGCCTTAACTGATAATGGTGGGATACATGGTAAAGCCTGAGGCTAGAGACGGGAAAATTAATCAAGGTATTGGTGAATAAATTATAAGGAATCCAATTTCATTTTGGTTTTGTGATCTTGACACTAGTTTAGGTCTGATCACGACATGGTGAGGGTGGAGTTGGTTTAACCTCTGTATTCCCTTCATTGCGTTTGGATTGGTTTATCCCATGAGATCCCACATTCATCCTTGGAATATGGCACAAGGGTGATTGGATGAAATAAATAATTGGTTCAACCAATCTATGGTCTGGTGGAACGTGGAAATCCCGAATCTGGTCGGTATTTGCTTATGTTTAATAAAATCTAGGTTTCTCTTGCTTTGATAAGGAAATGTAATGGTTATTATGCAGCTTTAATGAGTGTTTCTTTATTGCTATTTATCTGGTTATTTGTTGGTTATAAGCGTGGTTATATGATAGAACTTAGTCATGGATCCTTTCATGTTTTCACTTGTAACTAAATGAATAATTAATGCAAGACCTAATTGGTGTTATGACAACTAATATGAGAAGGCATCGACCCTTCTTGTTAAAGCTCAGATAATTTTTCAGTCCCTTATGTTTGGACTTGCATTCATGACTGTAGGTTGTATATTCTCCAAGTGTTTGAAATAATGTTAGTCCTGGTTAGGGATGGTGAGGTTAAGTCCTAGTTTTTTTTTTGGTTTACAATCATTGTGTCTATATCATTTATCAAATCTGGGAGTTTTACTGAGTTCTGGGTAGAGACCCGAGTCTTGGCCCTAAAAAAGTGGCACATAATTCATTGCTGATGACATAGAACTGAGCAGAAAAGTAGATAGCTACATGGAGGCCAACCTATGAGTGAGACTGGGAACCCATAGTTTCATGGATGCCTTGGTAATGAAGCGAATAGAGATCTAGGTTAGGGAAAAAGTGAGTTGTCTCAAGGGTTGGACGCCTAGGGTAGGGTTACTCCTTAAGGTCTTGTGGCACTTAAGGGAAGTCAATAAGGTCTTCAGTTTCCTCTTCCATTTCCTTAAGGTCAAATAGGAGGTTGAGTCATATTATAGTGACCCTCAGCTCATGTTTACCCCAGGAAAGCTGATGAAAGAAGGTAAATGTGGGAGGACGCAGTTACAGGATAGACAATCCATGAGAAGTTCCTGATGAACCTCCTGTAATAACCTACTAGCCCCATTAATGATCTGAGCTCATCCATATTCTTACGATATGACCATCCCATAATAGCTTTGATATTTTTCAGATCCACTGCTATGCCTTCCTTGGAAACAACATGTCCTAAGTAATGTACCTCTTCCCAAAAGAACTTGCACTTAATAAGCTTTGTAAACAACTAATGCTCTCTTAGCAATATCAATATTGTTGTTAAGTGTTTGACATGCTCTTCCTCATTCTTAGAATATATCAATATATCATCAATCAATAAAATCACAAACTTATCCAAATAAGGTTGCAACATAATATTCATTAAACACATGAGTGTAGATGGAGCATTAGCCAAACCAAAAGGACCTACAACAAATTCATAATGCCCATACTTTGTTAGAAAAATAGTCTTGTCAATTTCCACTTATTTGATGTGTACCTAAGGACATCATGATCACAAATAAATCTTTGAGAACGTTGTTTCTCCCTTGAATTTATCAAACAATCCATTGATCATTGATAACATATTTCTTTTCTTGATCGTCACCTTGTTCAACTTCCTATATTCAATGCACAACTTGAGAGTACAATCCTTCTTGTTCACAAACAACACGGTGCACCCGTCGACTTGCCCTACCGTATCCCTTATCAAGCATTTCATTCAACTACAACTTTAATTCCACTAGATCTGGAGTGCTTATCCTATAAGGTTGCTTTGATGTTGGTGTTTCTCCTGGTACCAACTCAATAGAAAATTCCACTTCCTTGTGAGGCACCAAATATGAAATCTTTGTTGGAAATGCATCCTCAAACTACTACAAAACTAGATACCGCTTCAAGACTTCTACATCCTCAACATCCTTACCTTTATCACTACAAACATGCATTGAAAATGTTCCACAGTGTTTCCTGGAACTATGCTTAGCATGCGTAGTTGTAACCATTCTCACTGATGTAGTATTCTTCTTACCCTGCAATGTTCTCTTCTCTCCATCATCATATAAACACTCCATAGCTTTCTCGTAACGATCCACCTTAGTCCTGTGAAGGTACAATCAATTCATACCCATAAGTATATTGTATTATACCAATGGAAGCATAATTAGATGCACCAATGTAGGCATATCGCTCAGCTCAAATACACAAGCTGTTACCTAATGATGAACTCTTTTCTTAGTATTTTTTTGCCCAAAATAACCATGAGGTGAAAGAATCACAACATTAAAAACCATAGTAATCCCTACTCAAAACATTTCGAAAGTCGATGGCTCAAGTGCCTCAGCTTCTGTTGTATTGGCAAACCATATGATGTATAAAGTGAACTGCCATAAGCTATTTTTTCTAGTAAATCCTTCACAATTGAATTTGGAGGTAGTTCTAGCAAAGTCATCTATTTAACAACAATAAGCAATCATTTATTCATGAAATTGATATAATGGTAGAAATTTAAAACAACATACATACAAAATTGTGTAAAAGATTAGCAAATGAATTTAAAAACAAGAAGATTAGTTACTAATGGAAACACAATATGAATTTTAAAACATACATATTAGCAAATGAATTCATACTATGTTACTAATGGCAAATGAATTTCAAAACAAGTAGATTAGCAAATGAATTCATACTGTGTTGCGAAGGCATTGTTATCCTCTTTCTTTAATTCTTGCTTCTTCCCATTAATACTGAGTTCCAGTTCTAAAAATGAGAGAAGATGCAATGAAAAATATAAGATATGAAAGACAATGAACACTAGAATATAATCTAAAGTAGACTATATATATTTTATAATAGCGAATTGTCAAGAAAATTATAAAGATAAACATTGTCAACAAATTAATAAAAATCTCATTCATATGTTGAGTCCCATATAGCCTTGCATTTTACAACGTCCAAAATAGCCTCAGATTAATTGGCTACTAAAAAATCGAAAACAATAAACTTTGTGTTATATTCATTAAGAGTTTCCAACTTAGGGATAAATTCCACTGAAATTATCGAAAAAGTGCTTCCCCTACTTTATTAAAAACATTGCCACACTTAGGGGTTAACTTTTTCCATGATATGTATCTTGTTGTCATCATATGTAGAGGGTGGTGGTAGTTATGTAGGTTGTATTTGTACATAAATGAACAAAAGATGCCAAAAATACTTGAAATTAACTAACTTGCAAGGTATTTTTCCTATCATTGAAAATTACAAGTGGTTTTATTTATTATTATTTTTCTTTATTTTTATAAACAAAGGCATAATCAACAATTAGGGGAGTTGTAAACACATCTACAGGTTGGAAAGAGAAATATGTGCTTTGGAAACATTTCTAGTAGTTTTTGAGGTATTTCTAAGGTGTTTTGGTTTACATTTCTAATGGTGAAATATTAGTGGGGGAGGAGTTTCCTACTTAGTTGTTGAACAATGAATTCCCTCCTATCTTAGAGGTTTTCTTATATAAGCTTGCTTGGAAGGGATGTGTTGGATTGTTAGTAATCTTTTCTTAAGTCTTCTTTTTACTAAATTTGCACACAACACACACACACACAAAATTATTGTAGAGTGTGTGTCTGCGAGACCATGTTTGAGAATTTCAGGAAGGAAGTTGGAGGCACTTGACCATGACTCTCTTGAAATTTGAGGTAAAGGAAAGAGCTTAGTGATCACATATTGGTTCCTTGGGGTAGGGTAGTGATGGGGAAAGATACTAGCTTGTGCCAAGAGTTGTGGAGAGATGAGGTTCATGGTTTCAATGAATTACATTTGGAAATATATGAGGTATCTGTCAAAGATAAAAGCATATACATCATGATAAGAGATACTCATCTTCATCATAGAGAGACACTCTCAAGGTCACAATAGAAGAAATAGTGTAAATGGAGGAGGAAGCTGAAGGCATCTATTCCAAGCCACCATTGACATATAAGGAGTCAATAGGCATCAAGGATGTGTTTTTTTAGGTTGAGAAGACTATCATGAACAGTGTCTTGGTTTGGAGCTATTATTGTCTCCTCCATTAGAAAATAAGATCATTTCCAATAATTTTTATAGATAGTGCTACCTCTCCTTTGATTAACACTTTCACATATGTAAGAAACATATCTCACCTCCCAAAACTCTTAACATTCAACTCATCTCATAGGGGCGCTAAGATTACCATTGTTACTTGTAATTTATATTTTCTCACTTTTCTCCTTAGCACACCTTCTACATGGGGTATTTCAATTTTGATAGCATTATATTCCAATGAAATTATCACAAACTCTTTGAAATTTCTTTGTACGGAAACCCTACCATTTACCATTTATGTGCAATTATGGATTTAACTCAAAGTTCAAATTCAAAACATATTTCAAGTTTCAATAAAAGCCATATATTTGAGAATAAATACTAGCAATACATTTTCTCTTTATTGTTGAGATCAATTTATTCTTACCTATTCATAGTTCCATCCCAAAAAAGTGGGGCAACATCAAAATTTGAGTGAAGGGATCCTAGCCAACAAATGAAACTTGAGATAGGACCAATACTCCATGTAAGTATTAATAAAACTTCCATCATCCAGTCTATGATATTAATCTTTGAAAATTAGGCAAAATACCCAACAAGATTGCTAAAAATAAACAAGAACAAAACACCCATCAAAATTGCTAAAAATAAACCAGGACAAACACCCATCAAAATTGGTAATAAAAGGCAAACATGGTGCTGCAAAAAATGATGAAAATGAACACAAGCTTTACTGATTTTGTGCTTTACCATTTGTTCCAACATTCAATACAGTTGGCTTCAATAATATACATAAATTAAATGCATTTGGGATTTTTAAATCACTAAAACTCCATCATTAATGTTTTATAAATTTTATTCAGAGAAACTTCAATATAACTGCAAAGAGTTCATGGATAATATAGAGGAAAATGTGATGAAACTTCAATGTGACCACAAAGAGTCCATGGAGAATTTACATTAAAAATTTGGGAATTTATATTGAGACAATAAACTAATATTGTTGAAGCTCACTTCTAAATTCTGCTGAGCAGCTTACCAAGGAAAGAAATACATAGTGGAGGAGTTTATCCAAGCATTGTATCCCTTAAATTTCTTCTATGTAGTGATAAGTTTACATAAGTATATCACTTAACTATATGTGGTGTGTCTCTCTTAAACTTAAACACACTAGTTGATTTAGATGGGTTACATGTAATAATTACTCGGCGCAGTGAAATGCTAATGTAATTCCAGAAGAAACAAATTGTCAAAAATAATTTTTGAACATAGATGATTTGTGATCTATGATGGCCAATCAATCATATTAAACATATTTTATGGTCAAGATGATTTTTTCCAAGGTCGTTTCTACCATTGTTGCCATCAGTGGGTTTTTACTTGACACTTTTGAGGTACTAAAAGTCTCAATATTGAGAATTATAGCTCGGACATGAACTTTTGCACATGTTCAGTGTGAACATAAGAAGTAGTTTGAGAGAATTTTCAAAAACTAATTCTATTTTTGGAAAAGTAACTCTATTTTGTAATTCACTTTAGAGAAAAAAAAAAGTGAAATTCTTATATTTAGTAGTTGAGCCTAAGATTGTATCTCATGCATAACATAGACTAGGAGGAATCTTAAAAATAAAGTCTCTACTAAAATTATATATATATAGGGAAAGGTAGAGGCTTTCAACACACTTGGGAAGTTGAGTAGGTTGAGAAACATAGAGGGAGAGAGAGCAGGTAACTAGGAAAGAGATGTTGCCAACAATACTCAGTCCCATACGATCGCATGGATAATAAAATATAGATTTGCACAGTCATACAAACAATATTGTTTGGATCCATACAATTATATATATAATACAATCCATATATGTGTCTATACAGTTTGTATGGGCAGGCCAAACATCTGTATAGAAGTCGTTTTGCTTAGTCCAATGTGTGTTTGGTATCCATACACGTGTCTATACATTTTGTATGGGCAAGATAGATCTGGCTAAAGTTGATCAGATTTGTAACTATATATGACCTAAGGAAATAATGACAACCAACAATTTTAGTCAAACAAAATATAAGAGGGAAAAACAAAATCCTCTTTAAAATGAAATGAGCAATGAGTACAAGGGCAACATGAAATGAGATAAACATAGATGTACAAGAGTGTTGTCCCGTAGAAACAAAACCCTAGAAAGTGAAGAAGGAGTAGTAAAAGAAGAATCGTCTCAACTAAGGCGCCACTACCACTAGTGGAGGTAGACAATCCTTCTCATCATCCAACGTAATGGTATGGACATCAACACCACATATCTACCGAATAATTTCCTTGAGAAAGATTCCTGGACTAATAGTGTTATGGTGAGTAATCTTGGTTGACATCAAACTGCTCTTGATTACTGGTTGAGGTGGAGGTGAAAGAAGAAGTAGAACCACTCCTAAAATACAGGGTTGAAGAACTCCTACTATATGGGGAGAAACTGGTAATTCTTCTTTGAGTAGGCATTTTGGAGTGGTGATGATTTTGAAAAGCTTTGTTTCTCATAGGTGCCCTCAACATGGAACAATATAGAGCCTTGGTGGTTAAGGACAGGGATCAACATTGGATGGTTCTTGCATTTTCGAACCAAGTGTCATGAAGAATTTCAATCCACCATTGTCCTGGATTTGATGAAAAGAGGAGGCGATGTGGGTAGCTACTCTAGAATTGCTTTGAAATAGGCACAATCTGAGAGAAAATGTATCTCTAATTTGCAAGGAAAGGTATTGTTGGTTGAAGTGTTTGAAGAATGTTGATAAAATTCTACCCAAATCCCTATAGGTGTAATAAAATCTCCCTCTTATCTCATTCAGACATGAGATTTAAAAATAAAGTGCTCCTTAGTCTCTATCTTAGGCAAAGGAAAAAGTCTACAAATCATTTCTATCAGGGGAAGATGGTGATCTGTCTCAACCCTCAACTGATGAGAGCACATATGAAGTGTTGAGAGGAAAGGGGAGCCTAACAAATGGAATTGGAGATAGTATGCCAAAAAAGGGTGAGAAATGTGCCTTTCGTTGTTCAATTCTTGTCCCATATTTCTGACAGATTAGTGATTAAATATGTATAATGGAGAGAACTACACCTTCTTATATTGACTTCTTGTTCCATATTCCTAACTCATTCCTACTCGAGCAAGACATTTATTCTGTCTCATGATTACCCTGATAATCGTGACTGTGATACTGGATTAGTGCCACCATACCAAAGCCTTCTTGTTGCTATCTATTATAAGTTATGATATGGTTTCACTTGATGGGTCTCCCATCTCATGGGTTGCTGAAACTAACTTTGCATTCATTTTCCAGTCCTTTTCTATAATATCTATTAAAATTCATAGGCTATCCACTTTGTCCTCCATGCCAACTTTACCTCCACTACCCACATCTCCCATTGGGCATCAACACCCAAGCTAGTAGGTGGAATTTTCAAACTAGTGTTTGGATAAGAATTTTCATGAAGTCTTCATGGTCAATCCATGTTTAGGGCAGCCTAAATCTAGGTACATGGAACTGAATTAGTAGTCACTTGGAAAGTCCAGTTTAAAGTTTAAACACTGTGATTCATAACTTGGAATGTAAACATGTTGTCTCATCTATATCAAACTGCAATCAACATAGCTATTCTTTGTGTTTACATGGAATTTCTCATTTGATTCCAATGAACTGTAGGATCCCCTAGTATTTGCCTTTTGCAATTTTTAGAAAACACGAATGCCAAGAAGATCCCCTTTTTCCTCCATGCCAAATTTACCTCAACTGCCCACATCTCCCATTGGGCATCAATGCCAAACCTAATAGGTGGCATTTTCAAACGAGTGTCTAGATATGAATTTGCATGACGTCCTCAATACCAATCCATGTTGAGGGTATCCTACATATAGGTACATGAAACCAAATCAATAGTCACATGGAAAGTCCAGCTTAAAGTTTAAACACTACGATTCATAACTTGGAATGTAAACACATTGTCTCATCTATATCAAACTACAGTCAAGATAGCTATTATTTTTGCCTACATGGACTTTGCCATTTGAGTCCAATGAACTATAGGATCTACTAGTATTTTCTTCTATGTGGATAGCACAATATAGATTTGTACAGTCATACATATTATTCGTGTCCATACAATTATATAGACAATTCACACATGTGTCCATACAATTTTTATGGGCATGCCAAACATATATATAGCAGTCGCTTTTCCCAGTCCAATGTGTGTTTGGTATCCATACGTGCTTGTACAATTCGTATGAGCAGGACAGATCTGGTCAAATTTTGATCAGATTTGTAACTTAATATGACCTAAGGAACTAGTGATAGCCAACAATTGTAGCCAAACAAAAGATAGGAGGGAAAAAGAAAAGACCCTTGAAAATGAAATGAAGAATGATTACAAGAGCAACATGAAATGAGATAAACATAGATGTACAAGAGTATTGTACTGAGAAGGAAAACCCTAGAAAGTGAATAAGGGGCAGTAAAAGAAATGTTGCCTGAACTAAGGTGCCACTACCACTAGAGGAGGTAGAAAGTTCTTCTCATCATCCAACTTAATGGTATGGGCATCAACACCACGTGTCTGCTAAATATTTCCTCTAGAAATATGCCTAGACTAATAGGGTTGTGGTGAGTAATCATTGCTGACACAAACTGCTCTTGATTACTGGTTGAAGTTGAGGTCAAAGAAGAAGTAGAACCACTCCTCACATATAGGTTTGAACAATTCCTACTATATTGGGAGAAGCTGGTAATGCTTCTCTGAGTAGGTGTTCTCGAGTGGTGATGCTTCTGAGACTATTTCTTTCTCATAGGTTCCCTCAACGTGGCACAATTTGGAGCCTTGGTGGTGCCAGCCAGGGAGAAAAGCTGGATGGTTCTTACATTGTCCAACCAAGTGTCATGAAAAATTTCAATCCTCCATTATCCTAGATCTGATGAAAAGAGGAGGTGTTGTGGGTAATTGCTCTAGAATTTCTCTAAAATAGGCACAATCTGAGAGAAACGAATTGTTGATTGAAGTGTTTAAAGAATGTTGATAAAATTCTTCCCAAGTCCCTATAGATGCAATAAAACCTCCCTATTATCTCATCTAGATAGGATATTTAAACATAAAGTGCTCCTTAGTCTCTACCTCAGGCAAAGAGAAAAGTCTGCAAATCATTTCCGCCAAGGGAAGATGGTGATCTTTCTCAACCCTCAACTGATGTGAGCACATGTAAAGATTCCAAGAGGAAAGGGAATCCCAACAAATGAAACTAGGATAGTATGGCCAAACAAATGAGAGAATTGTGCCTTCTGTTTTTTAGTTCTTGTCCCATATTTCTGATAGATAAGTGATTAAATGTGTATAAAGAAGAGAACTACATTGGTTTATATTCACTTTTTGTTGCATATTACCAACTCATTCCCACTCGAGAAAGACATTAATTTTGTCTCATGATTACCCTAATAATCATGACTATGATACTGCATTAGTGCCACCATATCCAAGCCTTCTTTTTGTGTCTGTTATAAGTTATGATCTGGTTTTAGTTCATGGGGCTCCCATCTCATGGATTGCTAAAACTGACTTTACATTCATTTCCAGTCCTTTTCTATAATATCCATCAGAATTGATAGGCTATCCACTTTTTCCTCCATGGAAACTTTACCTCTACTGCCCACATCTCCCATTGGGCATCCATGCCCAAGCTAGTAGGTGGAATTTTCCGGCTAGTCCCTGGATATGAATAAACTATGATCTATGTGATCTGCCTTGCAACTCCTTTTGAGCCTCCTATTTTTTGCATTCGATAAAAATTTGGATGGATTATTTTTTTCCCTTGTTACCCTCTCTCTTTTCCATAGCATCAAAAGAAATGAAGAAGCTTATAGATTTGGAATGAGAATTTTTGCGGCCCATAAGGCAAAATGAGAATGCTACTTGTTGATGACAATGAAGATAAACATAATAAAAATAACGTTATAGACAAGAACAGATGTTTGAGATTCAGGCCACTTCCTACATAATTATCTAATTTGTATATATGAGAGGAATAACTATCAACACTCTTGACCCAATAATTAAGTTTCAAAATCAACTTTGGATTGCAGGTATCATAATATTGCTAACCAACAAATGATCTCAAACTCTTGTTTGCAACAAATGTACTTTGATTTTTATATGACAACCAAAAAGGGACATGAAATTTTTTAAATGAAAGGTCCAGTGTGATGTGTCATCTATGTTCTGACTAGACATGGTTAAATGTATCAACCATTATGACTATAGGTTGTGTCTGCATATATATATTATTTTAACAACTACTTTCAAAGATGGTTGGTGGAAGCATACTCTGTTTTTACATACATGAAACCATGTATAAAATTCTACTCCAAATGAAACATTGAACTTACTCGAGGGCTATAGCATGGACATTTTATTATTCTGGACAACTTTACAAGAAATAAAGTGGTTCAAAACCTACACAGTAGATTATTTTTGCAAACTTATTTTTGACTGTCATGAGGATTAGACAATTAGTCAAAGCCTGTAAATAATGCCTCCTTTACTTATATCAAATGACGCTACAATTTAGTGCCCTTTGTTATGTGCATGACCCTATATTCTACCTTTTTTATAATACTATTGTGTTGTTGGAGTTATCAAAGTTTAAGAACATTGGTTTTCCAAACCTAAGTTGATTAACGAAAGTAAAGGAGCACTAAATATATGATAACTCGATGTTGCTTGAACTAAGGTGACACTACCACATAGAGGATGTAGTCAGTCCTTCTCATCATCCAACTTATTGGTATGGACATCAACACCACATGTCTATTGAATAATTTCCTCTAGAAAGATGTGTGGACTAATAGGGTTGTGTTGAGTAATCTCGACTGATATCAAACTGCTCTTGATTACTGGTTGAAGTAGAGGTGGAAGAATAAGTAGAACCACTCCTCATATACAGGGTTGTAGAACTCCTAATAGATGCATAGAAACTAGAAATCCTTCTCTGAGTAGGTGTTTTGGAGTGGTGACACTTCTGATAATCTTTGTTTCTCATAGGTGCCCTCAATGTGGCACAGTCTAGATCCTCGGTGGTGCAGGCTAGGGAGCAATGCTGGATTGTTCTTGCATTTTCCAACCACGTTTCATGAAGAATTAAACCCCCCATTATCCTAGATCTGATGAAAAGAGGAGGCACTGTGGGTATCTACTCTAGAATCGCTCTGAAATAGGCACAATCTGAGAGAAAATGTATCTCTAATTTCCAAGGAAAGGCATTGCTGATTGAAGTGTTTTAAGAATGTTGATAAAATTCTACCCAAGTCCCTGTAGATGCAATAAAACCTCCCTCTTATCTCATTTATATAGGAGATTTAAATATAAAGTGCTCCTTATTCTCTACCTCATGTAAAGAGAAAAGTTTGCAAATCATTTCTTCCAAGGGAAGATGGTGATCGGTTTCAGTCCTAAACTATTGTGCGCACATCTGAAGCTGTCGAGAGGAAATGGAAGCCTAACAAATGTAACTATAGATAGTATGGCCAAACAAAGGAGACAATTGTGTCTTCTATTTTTTAGTTCTTGTCCCATATTTATGACAGATAAGTGATTAAATATGTATAAAGGAGAAAACTACACCTATTTATATTCACTTCTTGTTCTAGATTCCCAACCCATTCCTACTCGAATAAGACATTTATTCTATTTCATGATTACCCTAATAATCATGATCATGATACTGAATTAGTGTCACCATACCCAAGCCTTCTTGTTGCTATCTGTTACAAGTTATGATCTGGTTTCAATTTATGGGGCTCCCATCTCATGGGTTGCTGAGACTAACTTTGCATACATTATCCAATCCTTTTCTATAATATCCATCAAAATTGATAGCCTATCCACTCTGTCTTCCATGCCAACTTT
The DNA here is from genome assembly GCA_031772625.1 of Pinus tabuliformis. Taxonomy (NCBI): domain Eukaryota; kingdom Viridiplantae; phylum Streptophyta; class Pinopsida; order Pinales; family Pinaceae; genus Pinus; species Pinus tabuliformis. Next base: position 407,004,117 of record CM062806.1, on the reverse strand, counting down.
ACCTCTACTGTCCACATCTCCCATTGGGCATCAATGCCTAAGCTAGTAGGTGACATTTTCCAATTAGTTCCTAGATATGAATGAAATATGATCTATGTGATTTGCCTTGCAACTCTATTTGAGTCTCTTTTTTTTGGCATTTGATAAAAATTTGGATGGATTCTTTTGTTATTCCCTTATTACCTTTTCTCTTTTCCATAGCATAGAAAGCATTGGAGAGACTTCTAGACTGGGAATGAGGTTTTTTGCAGCCCATAAGGAAAAATGAGAATGCTACCTATTGATGACACTAAAGATAAAGATAATAAGAAGAAATTTCTAGACAAGAACGAGTGTTTGAGATTCAAGCCACTGCCTGCACAATTATGTAATTTGTATTTATGATAGGAAGAACTATCAATAATCCAGACCCAATCATTGAGTTTGCAAATCAACTTTAGGTGGTAGGCATTATAGTATTCCTAACCAACAAATGATCTCAAACTCTTGTTTGTAGCAGATGTACGTTGCTTTTTATATGACAGCCAAAAAGGGACATGACAATTTTTTCATGAAAGGTCTAGTGTGATGTGTCAACTGTGTTCTCACTAGACATGGTTAAATGTATGGGCCATTATGAATATAGGTTCTTTCTACATATATATATTATTTTAACAACTACTTTCAAAGATGGTTGCTAGAAGCATCCTATCTTTTTACATACATGCAACCATGTATAAAATTCTTCTCCAAATGAAACATTGAACCAACTGACTCTGGGGCTACTGCATGGACATTTTATTATTCTGGACAATTTTACAAGAAAAAAAGTGGTTCAAAACCTACACACCAGAAAACTGTTGCAAACTTAGGTTTGACTGTCATGAGGATTAGAAAAGTAGTCAAAACTTGTAAAATACTACCTCCACCTTTACCTATATCAAATGACGCTTCAATTTATTGCCCTTTTTATCTGCATGACCCTATCTTTCTTCCTTTTTTATAATACTGTTGTGTTGTTGATGTTATCAAAGTTTAAGAACATTGGTTTTCAAAAACTAGGATGATTATTGACCTAAGGAACTAGTGACAACCATCAATTGTAGCCCAACAAAAGATAGGAGGGAAAAATATAAGCCCCTCTAAAATGAAATGAACAATGAGAACAAGTGAAACATGAAATGAGATAAGCATAGATGTACAAGAGTGTTGTCTCGAGAAGGGAAATCCCAGAAAGTGAAGAAGGGGCAATAAAAGAAGCATTATATGAACTAAGGTGCCACTACCACTAGAGGAGGTAGACATTCCTTCTCATCACCCAACTTAATGGTATAGAGTCTGGACATCAACATCGTGTGTCTGCCGAATAATTTCCTCTAGACAGATGCCTAGAATATAGGGTTGTGGTGAGTAATCCTGGCTGACATTAAATTTCCCTTGATTACTGGTTGAAGTGGAGGCGGAAGAAGAAGTAGAACCACTCCTCACATAAAGGGTTGAAGAAATCCTACTAGATGGGGAAAAATTGGTAATTCTTCTCTGAGTAGGCGTTCTGCAATAGTGATTCTTATGAGAAACTTTGTTTCTTATACGTTCCCTCAACGAGGCACAATTTGGAGCCTTGGTGGTGCAAGCCAGAGAGAAATAATGGATGGTTCTTGCATTGCCCAGCCAAGTGTCATGAAGAATTTGAATCCGGCATTATTCTAGATCTGATGGAAAGAGGACTCACACATTGTTACAAAAGGATAATAGCAACTTGGTTATCTGCAAGAAATTAAAAACTATTTCCTGAGGATGCCCAACTTTCCCTGTCTCATCCATAGCTCTCCGACACAGATCTTCTTTGGTCTCCATTCTCACAAATTCCAAATATGTTGTTGCTCTAATACATTTTTGGGAGATAAATTTAGCAAATCAAGAAACAATGTGATGCCTGATTGTGCAAAAATAACCTATAAAGGAACTAGAATAAGAAAGGCAAACCTAGAAAGACCGAACTTAGTTACACTTTCCAGCATCATGGTGTCTGATCACATATTGTAGTTTTAAAGGGGAAATCAAACCAATGCCAAAAGCAAAAAAAATATTAATAAAGGAATTTGGAACATAGGAGGGACATTTTTAAAGGGGAAATTTTAGATAAAGGAGTAAATCATTTCAGACCATTATTTTAATACCCTTCAGAAACTAACAAAGCATAAATCCTAAAGGTCATAACCCTCTTATCCTAGATTTCATGATAAACAAAAAAATTAAGAAATGAATGCTGAGGTAAGTAAATATAAGCTTAAAGCATTCTTACAGTCATTTAAGAAATAAAATAGTCCACGTCCAGATGGATGTAATGTAGAATTTTACTTGGGGTTTTACGATTTTTTGGAAGATGAACAACTAAGGGATATTGAAGAGTCAAGAACATCAAGGAAGATAATGGGGGCTCCAAATACTAATTTTATAGCCTAAACCCAAGAAAAATAAACTTGGAACTTATGATGATTATAGACCCATTTCAGTGTGCAACTCTATGTACAATATATTTAAAATATACTAGCCAACAAACTAAAATAGGTCTTTTCAGAATTTATATGAAAATAACAGTTTGGCCTCTTTCATAATAGAAAAAATCATGATACAATGAGAACAACTTGAGAAGGATTGCATTCAGTAAATGTTAAAAAGATCCCAGAAATGGTGATGAAATTGTAACTAGCAAAGATTTGAAACAAGTCAATCGGTTGTATCTGAGACAACTGATTATTAAAATATAAATGAAAGTATTAGACTGGATGGGTATTTGTGATAAGCCAATTTTTCAGTATTGATAAATGGCCACCTTCAAGATTCTTCTATGCTACAATGGGGTTAAGGGAAGGGTGTCCCATGTTCCTTTTATTCTTTATTGGTAGTTATAGGGCTAAGAAGGATGATAAAAGTCTGTATGAGAGAGGTATATGTGATATTTATATGGGAACCAGTTAATTTTAACCCTCTTATAGTTATTACTTGTATATGAGTTGATACTATTCCATACAAGACTATTAAAAGAAGCAATAAAATTTAAGGAAATTTTGGGGTTGTCTAGTAAATTGACAGTGATGGAGGTGAATGCCCATTGTTTTATTTCATGGACTTGAAGATGATATAGAAAGAGAGTCTCATTAGATTTTATCTTTCCCATCAATCCCCTTTCAACAGAGTCTACTATACTGCATATTTATCTAAAACCTAATCATTGAAAGTTAAGACATTGGGTTTCATTCAATGAGAAATTTTATGGAAAAGTGATAACCTGGTGCCATAAGGGACAAAGGTTGAGATGGGTGAAACCAATATTGGAAGGAACCAAAGCCTATTGGTTATCCTTAGCTCATAAAGAAATGTTGGAAAAGATTAGAAAGAAGTGTTTAAGTTTTTTGTGAACAGAGAAGGGAGAGAAAGAAGGTATTCCTCTGTGGAAGAGGGGAAAAAATAATAATTAGCATTGCCAAAAGAAGTTGTAGGGTTGAGCAGTAAAAATATTCATATGTTTGGGCAGGCTCTAGTTTCAAAGAGTATGTGGATATTGATGCATAATGAAGGATTGTGGGGAAGGTGATGATAGCACAATATATAACTCTTGGACCTTTGAAGCACTAGATCATAAAGGAAGAAAAATTCCATGGAGGGGCTTCTGCAGTTCAGAAAACAATGAATGTTTTTCTATTGGTGGGAAAGTGGCTAGTATGGAAAACAGGATGAGGTAACAAAGTGAAAATAAGGGAGGACCCCTAATCATGGGGGCCTCAAAGTTAGTTATAGACTGTGCAAAGGGTATCAATAAGCAAGAGAGCTTACTGCTTGCCCCAATCACGGAAAAAAATGACGGAAGGAACATGTTTGAAGAGGTCTTCTTTCTGCATGAATATAGAGAGCTTAATAAGAAAGATAATAAGATTTCAACAGAAGCCATAAATCTACAGGAATTCCTATAAGTTTTATATCAAATTGATGAAAGGGGTCCTCTTCCTGAAGACACCAAGTCTCTATATTTAGATGAAGCTGAAAGAAAGAAAGATTTATTGTCATTTTTTCATTTAAAGAAAAATTTACGTGTTTGTTGTGATATTTTTTAAACTGGAAAAGCATGCTTAAACCTTTGAAGTGTACTGTATTTTCAGACCTAAATGGACTTTTAAGATTGTTACAGGTACTTTATGCCTGAGAGAAGGCCAAGGTCTAACTAGAAGACTATCATAACATACTCTCTTTTGACAGGTTTCAAATTTGTGTTTGAAAAAGCAGTAGAGTGATCAGATCATCTACAGTGCCAAGGCACAATGGCATGTATCATTTTACTTCTCCTTGAAATATCAAATATACAGTCATCGATAAAAAAAGTCATAATGTCAGTCAAGAGTAAAGGGATATCTTTCCCATTATATTCCTACAACAAGAAGTTGTCCTTTAAAGCAACTATAAAAATATGCTTAAATTCCCAATATATGCCTGTAAAATATCTCGCCATTGGATACTAGAAATAGTAAAGTTTCCCATTACATAACACCAACCAAATTAGCAACTAGTTCATACATTCTAGAAAAGCAAGTACTTGATAAATAGTGTTGTAATTTCCACCAAGATTTAATAGATATTATGCCCTTCACATTCTAGAAACAATTGAAAACTCACCCTTAAAGAAGAAAATGAAAAAAAAAGGCCCAAAACTTGAAAAAGACTAATCATTCATTGAGGGAAACTAAAAATCTATACAGAAACAAAGAACAAAAGGATAATAGTGACTTGGTCCCCGACATATGTCATTGTACTTGCAATAAATTAAAAACTATTTCCTTAGCATGTCCAACTTTCTCGGTCTCATCCTTATCTCTTTGACACAGATCTTGTTTGGTCTCCAATATCATAGATTCCAAATATCTTATTGCTCTAATACAATTTTGGGAGATCAAGAAACATTGTGATGCCTGATTGTGCAAAACTAACCTATAAAGGAACAAGAATAATAAAGGCAAACCTAGAAAGACCGAACCTAGTTACATTTTCCAACATCATGGTGTATGCCCACATATTGTAGTTTTAAAGGGGAAATCAAGACAATGCCAAACATAGAAAGAATATTAATAAAACAATTTGGAAGATAAGGGGTGGGTGGGTTGGGGGGGGGGGGTGGCAACGGGGGAGTTTTAAAGGGGAAATTGCGGAGAGAGGAATAAATCAATTTAGATCACTATTTCAACACACTTCAGAAACTAACAAAGCAAAAATACTAAAGGTCATAACCCTCATATCCTTGATTTCTTGATAAACATAGAAATGAAGACTTGAATGCTGAGGTAAGTAAAGAGAAGCTTAAAGCAGTACTACAGTCATTTAAGAAGGAAAAGAATCCACATCTAGATGGATATAATGTAGAATTTTACTTGGGGTTTTACAATTGTTTGGAAGATGAACAACTGAGGGTTATTGAAGAGTCAAGAACATTAGGGAAGATAATGGGGGCTCCAAATACTACTTTTATAGAGTAAATACCAAGAAAAACAACCTTCGAACTTATGATGATTATAGGCCCATTTCATTGTGCAACTCTGTGTACAATATATTTAAAAGATACTAGCCAACAAACTAAAAGGGGTCTTTTTAGAATTTATATGAAAATAACAGTTTGGCATTTTGCATAATAGACAAATTCATGATACAATGGGAACAACCTGAGAATATTTTAGTACAGTAACTGTTAAAAAGATCCTAGAAGTCGTGATGAAATCGGACCTAACAAAGATTTACAATAATGTCAATCAGTTGTATCTAAGACAATTGATTATTCAAATAGAAATGAAAGTCTAGGTATTGGACTTGATGGGTCTCTATGATAAACCAGTTTTGCAGCATTGATAAACGACCACCTTCAAGATTCTTCTATGTTACAATGGGGCTAAGGCAAGGGTGTCCCATGTCTCCTATAGGGCTAAGAAGGATGATAAAAAGCCTATAAGAGAGAGGCTTATGTTATAGGTATATGGGAAACAAATAATTTTAACCCTCTTATAGTTATGACTTGTAGATGACATCATACTGTTCTGTACATGACTAGTAAAAGAAGCAATACAATTTAAGGAAATTATGGTGTTGTCTAGTAAATCGATAGTGATGGAGGTGAATGCCCATTGTTTTGTTTAAAGGAATTGAAGATGATATAGAAAGAGAGACTAAGCATATTTTATCTTTCCCATCAATCCCCTTTCAACAGAGTCTAATATAATTTGGTTTCTATCTAAAACGTAATCATTTTAAGTTAAGATATTGCCTTTGATTCTATGAGAAAATGGATGGAAAAGTGACAAACTAGTGCCATAGGTGAGAAAGGATGAGACTGGTGAAACCAATATCAGAAGGAATCCAAGCCTATTGGTTATCCTTATCTCATAGATAAATGTTGGAAAAAACTAGAAAGAGGTGTTTAAGTTGATTGTGGAAAAGAAAGAGAGAGAAATAAGATATTCCTTTGTGGAAGAGGGGCAAGAATAATGATTAGCATTGCCAAAAGAAGTTGGAGGGTTGGGCAGTAAAAGTATTCATATGTTTGGGTAGGCTCTAGTTGCAAAGAGTATGTGGATATTGATGCATAAGGAATGATTGTGGGGAAGGTGATGATATAAAAATATATATCTCCTGGACCTTTGAAGAACTAGATCAGAAAGGAAGAAAAAGACCATGGAGGGGATTCTGTAGTTTAGAAAGCAATGAATGCTTTTCTATGGGTGGGAAAGTGGTCAGTATGGAAGATAGGATGAGGTAACTAAGTGAAAATAAGGGAGGACCCCTAATCATGGGGGCCTCAAATTTGGTTATAGACTGGGAAAAGGGTTTCAACAAGATGGAGAGCTTACTGCTTGCCCCAATCATGGAAAAAAATGAGGTAACGAATAGGTTTGAAGGGGTCTTATTTCAGTATGAATATAGAGAGCTTAATCAGAAAGTTGATCAGCTTTCAACAGAAGCCCTAACTCCACAAGAATGTCTGTGAGTGTTATCTAAATTTTTTTAAAGGGGTCCTCTTCCTGAAGAGGCCAAAAATCTATATTTATATGAAGCCGATAGGAGGAAAGTTTTTTTTGCATTTTTCATTTAAAAGAAAAATTTGCATTTTTGTGGTGATATTTTGTAAACTGGAAAAGAAAGATTAAACCCTTGAAGTGGACTGTATTTTCAAACCTGAATGGACTTTAAAGGGTGTTACAAGTACTTAATGCTGGAGAGAAGGAAAAGGTCTAACTAGAAGACTATCATAACATAATCTTTAGATAGGTTTAAGATTGTTGTTTGAAAAACAAGAAGAGTGATCAAATCCTCTATGGTGCCAAGGATATTCTTGAAACCTATACTCCTTAACTAAGAGAACAAGGAAAAAACCAATGAGATTTGAATTTAAGTGAGCCTTAACCCTCATTATTGTAGAGGCCAAAACTCTCACCTTTCAATCCAACCACAATGCAATACCAATGATAATCAATCCAACTTCAGGCTTGGATGTAGAATGGGATGGAAGAAGAATTCTTGAATTCTTTAGTGAGGTTGATGGCATAAGAGTAATAAGAAACCTGATGGTATAAATATGAAAAATCAAGTTGAACACTCCCTCTTGGTATATTATTTTCAAGAAACTAGGGAACACCATTGAATAAGGAGGGCCCTCAAGTCTTTGTCTTCATCCTTTCTCTCTGATAAAACTCTATGCAACAATTGTTAGCCTCATCAAGAATCCTTGAAGCCTATCACTCCTATGTAAGTGTTGCGAGCTCAAGCTCAACACTAGACTAGATTCTTAGGATGAGGTAACTAAGTGAAAATAAGGGAAGACCCCTAATCATGGGGGCCTCAAAGCTGGTTATAGACTAGGCAAAGGGTATCAACAAACTGGAGAGCTTATTGATTGCCCCAATCATGGAAAAAAATGAGGTAAGGAATATGTTTGAAGAGGTCTTCTTTCAACATGAATATAGAGAGATTAATGAGAAAGCTACTAAGCTTTCAACAGAAGCCTTAACTCTACAAGAATTCCTATGAGTGTTATCTCAAATTGATGAAAGGGGTCCTCTTCCTGAAGACGCCAAATCTATATATTTAGATGAAGCTGATTGAAAGAAAAAAAACTTGTCATTTTTTATTTAAAGGAAAAAATTGTGTTTTTGTTGTGATATTTTGTAAATTGGAAAAGCAAGGTTAAACCTTTGAAGTGAACTGTATTTTCAGACCTGAATGGACTTTAAAGGGTGTTATAGGTACTTTATGCCTGAGATAAGGCCACGGTCTAGCTAGAAGACTATCATAACATACTCTCTTTAGTTAGGTTCGATATTTTTGTTTGAAAAAGAAGTAGTGATCAAATTCTCTACGGTGCCAAGGCTATTATTGAAACCTATAGTCATTAACTTCAATAACAAGGGAAAAACCAATGATATTTGAATTTGAGTGAGCCTCAATCCTCATTATTGCAGAGGTCAAAACTCTCACCTTTCAATCCAACCACAATGCAATACCAATGCTAATCAATCCAACTCTAGGCTTGGATGTAGAATGGGATAGAAGAAGAATACTTGAATTTTTTAGTGAGTTTGATCGGTTAAGTATTACTCTCAAGAAACCCAATGGTCTAAATATGAAAAATCAAGATGGACACTCCCTCTTGGTATATTATTTTCAAGCAACTAGGGAACACCAATGAATAAGGAAGGCCCTCCAGTTTTCATCTTCATCCTTGCTCTATGATAAAACTATATGCAATAATCGTTAGCCTCATCAAGTGGACTTGAATCCTATCACTCATATGTAAGTGTCGCGAGCTCAATCTCACCTCTAGACTAGATTCTTAGGATGAGGTAACTAAGTGAAAATAAGAGAGGACCCCTAATCATGGGGGCCTCAAAGGTGGTTATAGACTGGGAAAAGGGAATCAAAACGATGGAGAGCTTAATACTTGCCCCGATCATGGAAGAAATGAGGTAAGGAATAGGTTTGAAGAGGTCTTCTTTTAGCATGAATATAGAGATCTTAATGAGAAAACTGATAAGCTTTCAATAGAAGCCCTAACTCTACATGAATGCCTATAAGTGTCATCTCAAATTGATGAAATGGGTCCTCTTCCTGAAGAGGCCAAATCTCTATATTTAGATTAAGGTGATTGAAAGAATGTTTTTTGTCATTCGTTATTTAAAAGAAAAAAATTGCATTTTTTTTGTGATATTTTGTAAACTGGAAAAGCAAGCTTAAACCTTTGAAGTGGATTGTATTTTTAGACCTGAATGGACTTTAAAGGGTGTTATAGGTACTTTATGCCTGAGAGAAGGCCAAGGTCTAATTGGAAGACTATCATAACATACTCTCTTTAGATAGGTTTGAGATTTTTGTTTGAAAAAGAAGTAGAGTGATTAGATCCTCTACGGTTCCAAGGTTATTCTTGAAACCTATACTCCTTAACTTCGATAACAAGGAAAAAACCAATGAGATTTGATTTGAGTCAGCCTTAATCCTCATTATTGTAGAGGCCAAAAATATCACCTTTAAATTCAACTACAATGCAATACCAATGCTAACCAATCCAACTCTAGGCTTTGATGTATAATGGGATGGGAGACGAATACTTGAATTTTTTTAGTAAGTTTAATGTGTTAAGTATTACTCTGAAGAAACCTAATGGTCTAAATATGAAAAATCAAGATCGACACCCCCTCTTGGTATATTATTTTCAAGCAACTAGGGAACACCAATGAATAAGGAAGGCCCTCAATTCTATGTCTTCATCCATGCTCTCAGATAAAACTATATGCAACAATCAGTAGCCTCATCAAGAGGCCTTGAAGCCTATCACTCATATGTAAGTGCTGCGAGCTCAAACTCATTGATAGACTAGATTCTTATGAATGATATATTTATGAATGAATATTACAAATCTCACTTTTAGTTGTTTTTTGAAGAATAAAATCACTTAGCCTTACATATAAATAGTTCAAAAATAATCTATGAAACTTGTTACTAAGACAATATGAGAAAACCTACTACTATGCATGCTTGCCTAAGGCCCCTTTCATTATCCACCTAGGAGAAACCTAACAAGGGTCTCTTCACCAACTAACTTTCATGTTAGCTTAAAGATGAACACCATTAGCCCTAGCCTACTAGTTGATGTATCACAAACAACAAGCCAACCATAGCTAAATGGACCCACATCACTATACCTACAGTAAAAATGATGGGAATAGTATTTCTCGGGTGTTGGCCATTTTATTAATGAGGTATGAGAGCATTATTTTTTCCAGAGCCCCCAATATGACACTCAACATTATCCTTTTTTTGACATGACATATGGGTTGGAAAACCCAAGTTAAAATGGGACCCTGGTAAGGAAGGCCTTGTACTTCGTTGAACTCAACAGTGAAGTGAAGCCTTGTTGGCTCTATAAATCTACTAAAATAATGAATTTTAAACCCTATAAGATCTTTAAATCCATAACAGTTGCAATAGTACCCATGCTAAGCAGGCTTGAAATTTGAAATATTTTACGACCAACAGTGCCTTTTTTATTAGTGTGATTCATCCCCTCTGTAGGAAACGAAAATTGCAGAAGGAGGCTACTAATCTATTAACAGACATGCAACAGTGGGGTTGTCCTCCCAATGTTATTAGATATAATACACTCATTCATGGTCACTGCAAGATGGGTATAATTGGAAAAACGTATAAAGAAAAAGATATTCTTAATGAAATGTTGGTGAAGGGATTATTTCCTACCCAGGTTACTTACAACACTCTCATTGATGGTTACTCCAAGGAAGGAGACACGATGTTGCATTCAAGATGCCTGAGAAAATGAAGGAAAATGGCATTTTTCCCAATGTTGTCACTTACAATACCCTATGAACTTGGCTTAAATTATCTAGTTCAAGCACTTACCTCCTCACATAGGCTTTTTTTACCATGGTTGTCTGGGATTCAAGGAATGCAACTTTCATTGGCAAGGGAATCCCTAAAATTGACGTCTTATAAATTTCCTTCTTCATTTTGAAAGAAAACTTAATTACCAAATGCAAAATCATTAGACCATCCCATCAAGGTATAACGAAAGAAAAAAATAAACGAATTTAATGTTCCATTTATTGTTTGTTGTGTTTATTCTGCAAACTTCACCTCCATTTCAGGCATCTCCTTCAAAGGTTCATCTTCTTCCTCATCACCATATGAAATGATTTTATGATGAATTTCCTCTAAAAGGTCCTTAGAAGATATATCATCCTGATAACTTTTCAACACTCCATTGGATCCCTTCCCAACCCTACTTCAAGTCATCAATCAAAATTGTTCTCAAAAACAAACTTTTTAATCTAATTACCCACTAAATCCTCCTTCCTATCAACAAACATATAACATTTAAAGTTGTGAAAGATAAAAATTGAACATATAAGTCCCACTTTTGTTCAATCTAGAGTTTTTGAAGAGGGATCTTCTCCAATACAGATAAAAATGATTTCCCAACAGTTGGCTATGGTTTAAAAGAAGCATTTGGTGTTTCTAACACAAAATAAATAAAAGTTATGCATAGGCATTTTAAACACATTTCCAATTATTGCAACCTAAAAGAGTATCTAGGCCAAAAGAGGTAACATAATGACAATAATCAAGAAAAATGCGTAAAATCTATTAGGATTTAGCATGCATTTCCTCAACGTTAGATTTATTTTTCTGCAAAGAAAATGGGTACCCACATTGAAATAATATGTGAATCAAAGCCTATCAAACACACACAACAGACTATTCATGTAATGATCTGCCTTTTTGTCTTTTTTCTTTTCCACTGTATTCAAAGATTCAAAATATATTTTGTATTTTCCTTGTGAACCCTCCTCCTCCTCATCCTCCTCCTTCCTCTTCTCCTCCTCCTTCTCAAGGGAGCATGAAGCTGTTATGAGCAAGTCATCTAATGATTCTGCTATGAACTCATCTTTGCTAATTGGGTTCTTCTTTAGCTTCTTACTTTGATTTTCTTATTCATGAATGCTTTTCCTGGATTTGTTTTTGTTTTGAGTGATTCATTTCTGCATATTTATTAGAAACTTGATTATCTTATGTTGTCTCCCTTGTATGCTCATTTATAGAAGCATGGCCTTTGAAGTTTTCATCATCTTTGTCGCTTTTAGAAACAGAGTATTTCATGGATGTGTTTATGGTTTTAAGAATGCTAGTTACAATGTTGACATCGTCAACTTGATGGTCTTTTTTATCATCCTCCTTGTCTACTTCACATAAGGGATTGAAAAATTCGTTTTGGGAAATTCATTGTTACTTTACATGTTGTATTTGCTCCAAACTAGTAGTAAATCCTTTACCATTACTCACAAACTCACTAGTGTTCACGTAGTCCATGAGATCACTGTCATCAACAATCTTATTTTGATAAGTAAGAGGAAATTTCTTTCTATCACTACCGAGGGCTCACCCGGATCTCTTCAAACTTTTCAACTTTCCCTTCTATCCTCACTTGTTAATGGTCCTGTTTGCAGTAACAGTCGAATCAAATTTGAGTCAGATCATATTGACACTCCACTAATTATTTGTAGCACTAGGTGAAAAAATAAGATGAGAAAAGCTTAAAATAGAAATCCCACACTAAAATATCTTAGTAGACTTATAACACAGACCCTAGAAGAGAAACCTTGGAAAAAACACAGACACAGAGGAGTGCTTGGGAAAGGAAAAATCCAAATACTTCAATGTCAATTGGGTACTCTACAAGGCATATATTTTCAGTAATAGATGATTTGAAACAATGTAATCAATAGGAAAAATAACATATCAAATAGCTTTGTGCCCTGCATCATCTATACCATTACAATACAAAAATATCAAAGACATAATGGAATGAAAGGTCCGTACATTTGCAATTTTCCGGTGGACTCTATGTCTCTAGAGATGAGTGAGTGTTAGATGTGAGTGTTGAAAAACGAGAATGGTGGGATACGATGATCCAAAAATTGATTGAATGTGTTGCAGCGTCTAATAGTAGCATCAGATATACAAAGATGCCTCTAGAAAATTGGGGTGCCAAAATTTTGTCGAAAACTTTGATTTGGTTTAAATGTACAGAATTCACCACAACATGGGCCAATTTAGCGATATGTGTTCTCGCCAAAGTCTCATTAGATGTTGTAAATGAAATTATAGGTCCCATTCCAATCCCATAACTATGTAAACTGCTAGTTAAAGTAGGCATAAAACAATAATGAGAATTTGGAGCACTAAGGATGAGTGGGCTCCTTGAAATAATCTACTTGTTATGTGAGCTTATCCTTGGTAGACCGAAGGGTTATTTTCCTCATTAATTGTTAATAAATCATTGAATTAACAAACTTCTATATTCATAGCCTTTTAGAAATCACACTAAATGATTAGGATGGTGATGGACGTAATTTGTTTTAAATTAAAAGTATATTATGATTAAGATCGTGATGATGGTAATTTGTTTTAAATAAAAAGTATATTAATTATATGAATAGAAGTGTTAATATAACTATTTTTTTGGTTTATTAAATATGTGATTTTTGCGTTAAGAATTATTTTCTAACTCTAGGGTAGAGATGTAATGTAATGTTTTGTAAAGATTTTGGCTCAATGAAATTACATAAAAATAAATATAAAATAATAAACATCAAATTTATAATTATAATTATTAATAAAACATTTAGACTGGGTTAAATTACATAAAAATATGAAAAGGCATTTTAGAGTGAAAGGAGATTCGATTGCTCCTTGTATCGGGTAGATCCAGAGTTAAGAATGATCTAGGTTGGTTCTATAAGGTATGATATTTTTTCTTTGAATAATTTAGTATGATTATGATAAGTTTATGTTTCAATTTTAATGTTGTCCACTTTTTAAAATAATAGTTAATGCGTTTTCTAACTCAAAACATGAAGAGGTAGTGACCTTTCTTTTTTTCTCCTTCTTTTAAATGTGTTTCCATTCAACCTATTGACCTATGACTTTTCGAGAAGACACTAGCTCTAAATGCCTTACTACTTCCATGTTGAATGGACCTTAGATATTTTTTGATGGTATTCCTATTATTGATGTCAGAAATGTGGATCTGAGGGATGTAAGAACACCATAGATAAACACGAAAATATATGAAGACTTGTAAAAATTCATGAAGATAGGAAAGATATAAACCCAACTAACCCGTGATATCAACTCCAAACTTGCAGGCTTCAACTAGGAATTAGTTTTTTCCCGCCTCTAAAATTTAACACTGCAGATGGATTCAAAGAACGGGGTCTTTGAATCTATCTGCAATGTTAAACTTAATTTAGAGACAAAAGGGTATTCATAATTTTAACACTGTAGATGGATTCAGAGACCCCTTTGTCTCTAAATTTTAACACTGCAGATGGATTTGGAGACCCCTATAGTGAAATGTAACACTTCGGTATCATTATTAATTTTTTCATTTATTATCTAGTCATATATTTTAATCCTAGACTAAATTAGTCAATTCAGTTAGTCATTTTTAGTTTAGTCACTTGTTATCTAGTCGTATATTTTATCCCTGGACTAAATTAGTCATTTTTAGTTCAGTCACTTAAAATTTCTCAAATTTAGTAGTAATTGACTTGAAATAATTGCGATGACTAACGTTTTTGGTCACCTATTCATTCATTTCATCATTTCATTATTTTCTACTAGTTTGTTTCTGTCAACAATCTTTGGCAACATGATTAGATAAAGTATTAATCAATCAATAATGATTCTTTAAAAGTGATGTTTTAGCAGCTATTCATGTGCAAGCATTAGATGTAAATATAATATCACAACATGCTTCTTTTAACAACATTCTGCATGTATAAAAAATTTATTATCGAGCATGTCAAAATAACTACCCCATTACTATGATCATTCTCACACCAGCACACGTACATATCCAAAGGAAACCACTGTAACCATCCATTTCACCTAAAAGATACTAGAAAATTATCTTTATTTTTTATTGTATATAATTAGATAAACACTTATTCGAAGAAGAGAGCTAGCCCCTTAGCTTATTCTTTGTGTATGTAACTAAGTAATATTTCCAATACAATAGATGTTCCCATCCATTTCACCTAAAATATACTAGAAACTTATCTTTATTTTTCATGCATGTAATTAGATAAAAACTTATTCGAAGAAGAGAGCTATCCCCTTAGCTTCTTCTTTGTGCATGTAACTAAGTAATATTTCCAATACATTAGATGTTCCCTTCTAAGGGGAATCGAAAATGATGTAAGTGTAAGTCCCTTTTCGAAAAATATCTTTTCCAAGATAGAGATATTTACAAAATCTAATTTATGCATAAAGACATGCATTGTTCCAAACCAGAACTAATGTGTTAGTCACTATTTCTTGCATGCGGATATATGTATTTTACAAAGGAAAGCTAGTACATTTATTCCTAGTAACTACTTGTTTACTTTCCATAATACTTACTCTTTTCTGGACACAAATCCATATTTCTCTTTAAAAGATCTAACACAATAGTTCTACAAATCTATGTTTCTGTTTAAAATATCTAACACAGTATTTTTTTTTTTTTCCCAAAAGAAAACTCGTAATTTTATTAATGAAAATAAAATTACATGTTGCATATGTTGTGACGCATTTCATTGGAAAGTCAACGACAACTAATCACAAATTCAATGAAAGAAAAAAATAATGTACAAATGGGGAGAAAATTACGCTTTTCTCCTTTTTTTCTTCTCAACCATGCGCCACTCCCCTTGAGTTGGCAACGAAGATATAAGTGCAAGTGAAGTGTCAGCCTCAGGTCGAGGGTTATCTTTATCAGAATTAGAGTTGTATGATGATGTAGTCATCTGGATCGACTGGTATCAATTGTATCTGGTATCTTTGCCAGCTGTGATTCCATTGGATCTTGTGGATTTAATTCCTCTAATTCTGGCTCTTTTTTTATCTGATTGTTCTCGTTCGGTATGGCATGTTCCACATCAGCTTCCTCCTCCTCATCAGAGACTAGTGGGGGAAATTTCCATCCCTTGGGTTGTTTCCCTGATTTATTTTTTCTTTAGGTATCTTTTTTGGCTTTAGGCACGTATTTTGTAGGTTTCATGTTTTTCGGGATATTCTGCATCTAAATGTTGTATTTTCATAATCTAGTATTTGTATCCAACACCTTTATTTGTGCTTTAGTTTTATGCGTCTAGAAAGCCTTTGCTAAGTCTACTTCCACACAAATTTTTGCAAATGTGAAAATTCTTTCCTCCAGTCATTGTGTGTCCATTTTAATGTATCTCCCAATGGTGTTTCCTATACCGGCAAGGACTTGTTGCTTCCAAAGATGTAATGGGAGATTGCGCAAATGAACCCAAACTGGAATCTTGGAAACAACCATAGTATTTACATCCAATTCCGGAAACCATGGTGTGATAAAGAGACTCATGGACCCCAAGAACCATTGTCCTTCCCATAATATAATGTCTCTAGCCTATGTTGAAGAATTCACAATGAACAACCCCTTGGAACAAAGGTGAAATTCACAGTGAGTAGTCCAGTTTGTGAAAATCCAATGAAAAAGCTCAACAGGTTTTGGCCAAAAAGAGTGGAATCAACAAATAATAGCTTGTTTTTCTAATGTATTACAATGCTAATATGGTTCTAGTATATCTATGTTTAATTCTGGGATATAACTTAGTTGCTCCACAATATATGGACTGGGTTTGGTTGCAGCCTGCTTTGGTGTCGATGAAGGTGTATTTCTCCCTTCGAGGATGTTCTTGAAAAAAAATCATCCATTTTTGTGCTTCTGATGTGTTTCTGTATTTTTTATTGAACTGCTCCCAATGCCTCCTACTATATGAATTGTTTTATTGTAGTCTATTACACCACCTCTCAACGTCAAATTGGGTTTTAGAGTAGACACAGGAAAAATATTGTAGTTTGTGAGGGGTCTGGGGATCTGGTGTGCTCTGCCCCCAGAAATCAGATGTTGTAATCCAAGAGGATATCCAATACGATGGAAGATGAGATTCTTCAAATGTAACACATAGTCTGTTGCATGAACCAAAACCAAAAGTAACATCCCCGAAGGAGTTTTAATAAAAAATTAAAATCGAAGAGAATTTACCAAAGGTGAGGGTTTTGTTTCCGTCTGGAGATGGCTAGGCCGAGCAACGTCAGGTGCATCGCATTGTATTGACGTCTCTGTCGACTACTTTTGGAATCTATTGCCTTGTTTCTCGTAACGAGTCTCTCTTTTATGATCAATAGACCACCCACAGGCAGGTAGCATGAATAGCGCAGAAGGCCCTAGTGATTGCGTGATGGTGGGGAGCATTATTTTTCCCCCACATACAGTCAGTAAAGTAGGACCGACCAAGGCACAGGATTACGTTTGATCTTGAAGCGCTGAAATAGTGAGAAGTCCTCGTAGTCAACTATTGCAGAGAGTTTAGGGAAAGACTAGCCGGATGGTCCAGTCTCCACCTTCGCACCACAATCCCAAAGATCCTTCCATTGAATCCCAACCCCGGTTGATCCATTCCTCCTTACAAAGCCTTCAGTCAACGACAAACCATGACAGGGGAGAATTTCACCAATGTAGCGACATTCAAATGATTTGTGCCTGGAGGAAAATATAGTCTTTGCTAACCATAAAACCATCCAACATAGCCATGGTGGCCAATATATCCTAAAGGATCCGACATCTATCGACTGAGAGAGATAGCGAAATCATCTGCGGTAGAGAAGCGATATTTATTCCCACTGAACTATGTTGGGTTGTGTTATATTCTTTCCATGACTAGCCCACGTAGTTAACCAGGGGGTTAGAAGGGGGGTGGAGCCCCCCCTTCATTGCGCTGATTGCGTAGTGGAGGGAGTTATTTATTATCTGTTGATATTAATATTTCATATGAAGATAAGTGCATTAGTTTGTTGTGTTCTCTACGAAATTCGTGGGAGGGTCTGGTTATTGCAATAGGTAGCAATACAACTGCCTTGCAGTTTGATGAAATAGTCTCATCCTTGCTGACGGAGGAGATGAGACAAAAAAATATGGAGAGCCAGAATGGTGATGCCTTGTCTATACGAGAACGGTCCCAGAATAGAAACAAAAATAAGTCATTGAGTGGGAGATCTACATCTAGAGGGAGATATAAATCTCCAGGAAAACCTGTAAAGGTGGTGTGCTGGAAATGCAGAAAGGAAGGACACTATAAAAGGGACTATAAATCTTTTGCTCCTGATAAAGGAAAGGGATCTGATGATGCTCCTTATGCAGAGGCAAAAACCACCTCAGATGAAGGTGGGGATGTGTACTTGGCTTCTTCAAGTACACATGTATATCATGAGGCATGGTTGATTGACTCAGGTGCATCCTTTCACTTCACTCGCCATAGAGAGTGGTTCTACGAGTATGAGAAATACGATGGTGGTGATGTCTTCTTAGGCAATGATAGGAAGGCTAGAATCGTTGGTTGCGGAAAAGTAAAGTCTGAAAGTGGAGCAAAAAATCTAGTGGTCTCTAGCGAGAAGACCATACTGTGGCATCAAAGGCTTGGACATATTGGAGAGAAGGGCATTCGAATACTTCATGGTAAAGGTGTAGAAGGTATGAGTAATAGCTTTCTAGATTTTGATTTTTGTGAAAATTGTGTATATGGGAAGCAGAATCAGGTGAGTTTTCCCTCTGGTGGTAAGAGGGCAAAACAGATATTAGAGCTTGTGCATAGTGATGTGTTTGGACCTGTGAAGGTTCCATCACTAGGTAAGTCTGTGTACTATGTATCATTTATAGATGACTTATCAAGGAATACATGGATATATTTCCTTAAGAAGAAATCTGAAGTCTTTGATAGGTTTAAAGAATTTAAGGCTCTAGTGGAAAACCAGACAGAGAAGAAGATAAAGGTGATGAGGACAGATAATGCTGGAGAGTTTTGTAGAAAGGAATTTGAAGAATTCTGTAAGAAGTGTGGTATAGCATGAGAGAAGACTACTGCATATACACCTCAACAAAATGGAGCTGCAGAAAGAATGAACAAGACGTTGATGGAAAGGGCAAGAAGCATTCTCAGTGGTACTGGGTTACAACAGGAATTCTGGATAGAGGCGATGGAGACAGCATGTTACCTCGTCAATACATCACCTTCATCAGTGTTGGAGGATAAGACTCCACAAGAGGTGTGGACTGATAAGAAACCCTCTCTTTCACATCTGAGGGTATTTTGATGTGATGCATATGTACATGTTCCAAAGGAGAAACGAACCAAGTTGGATAGTAAATCTGAAAAGTGCATCTTTATTGGGTATAAGGATGGTTTAAAGGGTTATAATCATTGGAACCTAGTAACAAGGAAGGTTGTGTACAACCGAGATGTGGTGTTCAGAGAGGTAAAATATGTTATTAAACATGAAGTCCGACCAAAGGAACCTGAGAAGATAGAGTTTGAGCTAAAGGAGGAAGAATCAGACTCTACAGTAGAGGAGGAATCAAAAGACGAAGAGCCACAAACTCCGAGTGTGAGAAGATCAGTTCGAGAAAGAAGGCAGCCATAAAGGTATAGTCCATCTGCTTTCTGTTCAAATTTTTCTTTATCTATTACCGATGATGATCCTAGAACTGTGAAGGAAGCAGTAGATTCAGAGGATGGAAAACTCTTGAAAGAGGCCATGGTTGATGAAATGGCATATTTTCAAAAAAATGAGGCTTGGGATCTGGTGGAGTTGCCGGTTGGAAGGAAACCCATTGGAAACAAATGGGTGTTGAAGAAGAAGACAAATGCAGAAGAAAAGGTGGAGAAATACAAAGCTCGATAGGTTATTCCCAGGTGTCGGGAATTGATGTTGGTGATATTTTTTCTCCTGTTGCCAAGGTAACCTATATTAGATTACTTTTATATGTTTCTGCTACTTTTTATTTTGAGGTAGAACAGATGGATGTGAAGAAAACATTTCTTCACAGGGATTTGGAAGAGGAGATCTACATGAAGCAACCTGAAGGCTTTGCGGTGAAGGGTAAGAAGGAACTGGTATGCAAGTTAAAGAAGTCTCTGTATGGATTAAAACAGTCACCAAGGATGTGGTATCAGAAATTTGATACATTTATATGGGGACTTGGTTTTACCAGAAGCAAAGCAGATCACTATTTGTATTTTAAATTAATTTCTAATCGTGTTATTTATCTGGTCTTGTATGTGGATGATATCTTGTTGGTTGGAAACGATAAAGAAATTATCCAAGATTTGAAGATCCATTTGTCCTTCAAATTTGACATGAAAGATCTTGGTGCTGCAAACTATATTTTGGGCATGGAAATTAAAAGAGATTGAGCAAAGAGGAAGCTCTGGTTAAACCAAAGGAAGTATGTCGAGACAATATTGCAGAGGTTTAATATACATGATAGTAAACCGATGAAGGTTCCTATTCCTGTAGGTGTAAAGTTATCTGCTGAACAGTGTCCCAAGACACAAGAAGAGGAAGAGGACATGTCCCGTGTTCCATATGCAATTGTAGTTGGTAGCCTGATGTATACGGTGGTCTATACTAGACCGGACATTGCACATGCAGTGGGAGTATTGAGCAGGTTTATGTCAAAACTGGGGAAGGAGCACTAGATAGAGTTGAAGCGGGTTTTCAAGCATTTGTGTGGTACTAGTGATTATGGTTTGTGCTACCAAGGAAGAGTAGGATTGGAAGGAGTGTTGGATATTTGTGGCTTTACTGATGCAGAATGGACTGGAGATCTGGACCAGAGAAGATCTACAAGTGCATATGTGTTTAACCTATTTGGAGGTGTAATCAGTTGGATGAGTAAGAAACAATCTCTAGTGGCACTATCACCTATAGAAGCAGAATACATGGCATCCACTCATGCAAGCAAGGAACCAGTTTTGTTGTAGAGATTGTGTTCAAATATGGGGTTAGTACAGGGAGCTATAAGGATAGACTGTGATAGCCAAAGTGCAATTTTGTTGGCAAAGAACCATGCTTATAATTCAAAGACAAATCACATTGATGTTCAATATCACTTTGTTAGGGATATGATAGAAGACAAAAGGGTGTTGCTGGTAAAGGTGGATACTTTGAAGAATACTGCAGATGCATTGACAAAATCTATGAGCTCTGAGAAGTTCTCTTGGTGTAGAGAAACAATGGGCATTGTAGGGCTAAATAAATGACTAAGCTCTCTTGTGGCCCCCTATGGAGGGAAACCAAGAAGTGGGAGAATGTTGAGTTGTGTTATATTATTTCCACGACTAGCCCACGTAGTTAACTGGGGGGTTAGAAGGGGGGCAGAGCCCCCTCTTCGTTGCACCGATTGCATAGTAGGGGGAGTCACAGGGGGTTTGAGGGGTGCATATAAGCCCACTCTATGGGCTGCCCTGGAAAATTTTGGTTTTGGACCCTATGCTAGATTGGGCAGACCTACCTATGGTTTTGTGCATGATTTTCACACATGGTTTTGGACACGATGATTTTCGGTCCATGGTTTTGGATGTGATGGTTTTCGGTCCATGGTATTGGATGCTTCAGCATGTATAAATATGTATTGTAACATTGAAAGGAACATAATGGAAGATCAAGCTAGTAGTCTCGGTTTTGGGATCCAAGGGAGAATCTTTGTGTATATGTGTTTTATGTGTTATGCTCTCGCATTGTTTATTTTTTGTGTTTTAGAATTCGTATGCAGGTAATTTCTCTATGGGGTTAAAACCTACAAACTGGTTCCCCAAATAAAACCCATCCGGGAATCACGAGTCGTCTTCATCCCGAAGCATTAGCATCCCTGCTACCCAGCGAGCTGTCCAAGAAATAAAATATGGCGACGATGCAACAAACCCCATTGTTGAACAAATAAACCCTAGATTTGTTTTCCATTTATCCATTTTTCCAAAATTAGGTTATCAACACAATAGTTATATCTTCACACTATTATTTCTATGCTTTTGCATATGTGTTCTTTTCACATAGTTATTTTTAAGAACCCAACATAGTTTCTTTATCATTTATGTACAAAGTTATTATGCATTTGTTTCCAATAAAGTATCATAACAAAGTTCTCATGCATTTGTTTTGAAGAAAGTATCATAATCAACTATTCTTTTGGGCAAAAATCATTTAGGTTTGAAAGTGTGTTGCCTTGTGGGAGGACGGGTGGGAGCGAGCTGAATGAGGGTTTGGACCAATAGGGGATTATTGCTCATAACCATGGAGGGGCGAGGAGGGGGGAGTTCCACTCCCTCCCACAGTCATGCAGTTACGAACAGAAGCAAGGAATCTAGTTCAAATCGCTTCAAGAAACCAATGGAGGCAGAACCGAAGAGTATTAACACAAAAAAGCTGGAAAACACCAGTTCTCATGAATAGGAAGAGAATCATGAGGAAGTCAGAGGAGAGAAGAGAAAAAGAGGTAGCAGTCAAAGTACTAAGCATAAGAGTGTGACAGGACTCTATAAACCCAGGTCATCCATTAAACCTCAAGTTGTTTTAGATAATCCAACACTATAGTAGCACAATGATCACATGGTAGCATACGCAGGTATATGTAATTTATGGGGATATGGCCAATAGATAAGGCTTTGCGCATATGGATAAGAGACCTCTAGAAACCAAAGGGGGGAATAAACCTTCACCTTGTGTCCAAGGGATTCTTCACAGTGGTGTTCACAAACCTAGAGTACAAAGATAGAGTGTTCGAAGGAGGACCATAATTTTATGTTGCGGTAGGCCTCTACATGTGACCATGGGTGATGAATTTTGTCCTGGAATGAGAAACATTTAGATCAGTACTGGTATGGATAAGACTCTACTCCCTACCTTTAGATTACTGGCTGCCAGAATCCTTAAAAGCCATAGGCAATAAATTAGATCATTTTTTAAAAATATCAGTGGCGACTCTGCGAGGAAAATACACCTCCTTTGCCCGCATATGTGTAGAAATGAACCTATTGAGAGCACTTCTAGATGAAATCATTCTAGAAGTATATGATGAAGAATGGGTTTAGGCGGTGGACTATGAACATGTCCCATTTAGATGCCCTAAATGTCATGAACACGGGCACCTCTTCAAAGAATTCCCTTTAAACAAACTGGAGGACAATATGAAAACTAACACAGGAAACGACCCCAAAGGCTTTACCAAGATGGGAGCAAAGGGAAAGTAGGAAAAAAGTACCAAAGGAAAACTAATCAGGATAAACAAACAAGTCATAATAGTTTCAAGATTTTAGAAGAAGAAGGTGGGAACAATGGGATGAACCAAGCATCACAGGATAATCCTGCAGAGAAGGAAAAAGATGCTAGCATCGAGGATGTACCTGAGAAAAACAAACTAAAGGAAGATCTGCCAAGCATCATGGAACTTCGGAGGGACCATGAGACGACCCCATGTGAACTTCAAATGGAGGACCATGAACTACAAGAGACTCTTGAGAGGAAGAATCTCGATCTAGAAAAGTCCCTGGAGTAGGGAACCACCAAAGGGGTTGATTCTCTACCACAAGAGGAGTTTGACAGAGTGCAACATCTCTTCCTCTAGAGATCTCAAGCAAAGGGTTAAGAAGTCAATAGAAACCATGACAACCAGCAAAATATAGGGGTTAAAACGATGGAGGTAACGTTAGGACACTCTTCCAAGAACCCAGGCAGGAAAAGAGGAAGGAAAAGACAGAATGACCTACCGACAGAGTGTGGGAAACTCATGATTAACTCAGGTAAGATGAAAGATCTTACTAGTTACGCATTTACACGTCTCTCATAATGAAGCTCACGACCTAGAACATTAGGGGTCTAGGAAGTAAAAGGAAACAAAGAAATCTTAGCAATAGAATAAAAGAAGAAAAAACAGATATGGTGTTTATCCAGGAAACAAAATATTCAATAGATAAAATCAAAGAGATACATAAAAAATGGCTCATTAAGTATGAGTATCTAGAAGTTAAAGAAGACAACACGACAGGAGGATTTATCACACTCTGGAATCCACAGAAACTTGGAATCTTGGATGCCGAAGCATCCAGGAACTGCCTTTCAATGGTGATCCAACCTTTGGTGATAAGGAGATATATATGATCACAAATGTCTATGGTCCTCAAAAAATTGAAGACAAACTCAGGCTTCTCACCTCACTGGAGGAGCTGAGAGAAAGACATCCTGTTATGCCCAGGATTCTGGGAGGGGACTTTAATATGATCAGATCTCTTACAAAAAAAAAGGCGGGACCAGAACACTAGGCAGAGACTCCATAGCCTTCCAGAACTTCCTAAACGACATGAGGCTAGTGGACACAGAGACAATAAATGGTACCTTCACTTGGAGCAATAAGAGGGGAGGGGTTTCTCAAGTTGCTTCTAAACTAGATTGATTTATAATCTAGGAGGACATCCTTCTCACTGGCCTTGACTTGACTGCATTAATCCTTCCTTTTGGAGGCTCATATCACTGGCCTATCCAACTCGAAGCTACTTTTATAGGTACTTCGAGGAACAGACCTTCTAGGTTTGAAAATGTCTGGCTCACCCACCCTGACTTCATCAGTAATATTGGTAAATGGTGGGTGGAATATTTGCCTGTTCAAGGAACTAATATGTTCCTACTACAACAGAGGCTAAAACACATCAAAATCAGGCTTAAAGAATGGAACAAAAAGCAGTTTGGCAATATTTTCAAAGCCAAAAGAAAAGTTGAACAAAAACTACAAGGAATTAATCAGATCCTCATCATAGATGGCTTTACTGAGGAAAGAAAAATGCAAGTTGACTCTCTTCAACGGGAATGGGAAGTCAAATGCTAGCAAGATGATATCTTCTGGAGACAGAAATCAAGAGTGCAATGGCTTAAAGAAGGGGAAAGAAACACAAATATTTTTCACAAGTCAACCGTGGATCACGAGTCGCATAATAGGATTTCAAAACTCAGAGATACTCAAGGGAAAGAGCTCAATACCCACAAATAAATGGAATGTGCTCTGGTACAAAAATTCCAAAGCATAGCAGAGGAGCCTCTCATAGATAGATCACAATTTATCAACAACTTCACAATGTACATTCCAAAGCTTGTAACCAGGGAAGACAATCACAATCTTAACAGACGAGTGACTGAAGAGGAAGTTAATGAAGTCATCAAAGAAATGCAAAATGGGAAAGCTCTAGGACTAGATGGGTTCAATGTAGACTTCTTCAAAGCATGTTGGGAAATAGTCAAACAAGATATCCTTGATGTTGTGGAGGACTCGAGAAGATCCAAAACAGTTTTGAGTGTGCTTAATGCTTCTTTCATAGCTTTGATTCCAAAGGAGATAAAAGCTATGACACCAGATAGATTTAGGCCCATAGCTTTATGCAATGTTGTGTACAAAATTATTTCCAAAGTAAGTGCAAACAGACTCAAGCCCCTTCTTCCAATGCTTGTGTTTGAGGAGAAGACTGGATATGTGGAAGGAAGGAAAATTCTAAACAACATCATTCAAGCTCATGAGGTGGTTCATTCTCTTAAGAGAAATAAGCAAGTGGGTATAATAATATAGCTTGACCTAGCAAAAGCTTATGACAAGCTAAACTGGTTGTACATCAGGGAAGTAGTAAAAGCGTATGGCTTCGACCACAACTGGATAAGATGGGTAATGGCCCTTGTTACTACAACTAATTTTTCAATCCTTCTTAATGGCTCTTCATCCATAACCTTTAGGCCTTCGAGAGGCCTCCAGCAAGGAGATCCTCTCTCCCCCTTCCTCTTTATTCTCATGATGGGAGGATTAGACAAAGCAATTAAATCCGGCAATATAGAAGGAAGAATCCAGGGTCTCAAACTCACCCCGAATGGGGATGCCTTGACTCATCGACAATTTGTGGATGACACTATGCTGCAGGGTACACCCACGGTCAAGGAAGCTAAAGCATTCAAACAAATCCTGAATGACTTTTCTATGGCTGCTCGTACAGAGGTAAGCCTCACCAAATCAAAAAAATTCTTTTTTGATACTGACATTTCTATTCAGAGAAACCTCTCAAAATCACCCCGAATGGGGATGCCTTGACTCATCAACAATTTGTGGATGACACTATGCTGCAGGGTACACCCACGGTCAAGGAAGCTAAAGCGTTCAAACAAATCCTGAATGACTTTTCTATGGCCGCTCATACAGAGGTAAGCCTCACCAAATCAAAAAATTTCTTTTTTAATACTGGCATTGCTATTCAAAGAAACCTCTCTAGAATTCTCGGCTTTCAAAGAGATCAGTTACCATCCAAATATATGGGAATACCTCTCACTCACAAACCTCTGAGCAAGGAAGTTTGGGAGCCAGTGACTACTAGACTGCAGGACAAAATTAGGAAATGGAAAAGCAGGTCTTTGAATTTAGCAAGACGGCTAGTGCTTACAAAGACTGTCTTGCAAACTATTCTCACCTTCATGTTTTCAGCTATTCCTACTGCTAAAGGACTTTTGCAACTCATCAAGAATGTTCAAAGATATTTTCTTTGGGGCAAAGGGGAAGAGAAAAAAAAATGGGGTTTAGTAGCTTGGGATAAGCTCTGTAAACCTAAGACCCATGGGGGTTTGGGAATTCATGACCCTAAAACCCTTAGCAAAGTCTTGGGGGTGAAACTTTGGTGGAGATGGATAAAGGAGTCGGCAACCTAATAGGCCAAGCTTTGGAAACAGAAGTATGCAAATAATTGGCAAGAAAGGGATCATATTCAGATGTTTGGGTGCATGAAGGGCTCCCACATTTGGAACAGTGCTTGGGAGAATAGAGCCATAGTTCAACAGCACAGTTTCTAGATGATCAAAGATGGAAACCTAGCCTAGTTTTGGGAGGATAAGTGGAAACAGGAACCTAACCTATGTAGAGAAGAATTAGCCAATCTTAAGAATGACACTGACAATAAAGGTTTACTCAGGGTAAGAGACTTCTAGGATCAAACAAGGAACAAGGGAAAATGGAGAACATGGAAGAACCTAGTATATAGTGAAGAGACCCCTTTGAAGGCCCAAGCAGAAGCTCTTGCAGTTATCTTGGAACAAAGAAAGATGTTAACATCTACATCGTCTAACCAACTAAGATGGGGAAGAAAGAATGAAGGCAACTTTAACCTCAAATAAGCCAAAAGAATTTCCATTGGGCTTGACTTTCCAAACCTTGATAAGGTATGGAAGGACCTATGGCAGAACTCGCACTTGATGAAAATCAAACTATTCATGTGGTTGGTGCAACATAAAAAAATTCTGACTTGGGAAAATCTTCGGAAAAGAGGTTTAGTTGGTCCATCTAGATGCTAGTTATGTGGTCTACAAGAAGAAACGATGGATCACCTACTCAACCTCTGCCCATTCACCTCTACCTTGTGGAATTGGGTAGCCTCAATCTTCATGAAAATTGACAAGGACGCATCCATTCTTACTGGCACTTTAAAGAATTGGCGTAAAGACTTCTCAGAAAATGAAATAGTCAACAAAGCCTAGACTCTGGTTCTAGGTTTTTTGATTTGGGATGTTTGAAAAGAACGCAACAATAGCATTCTCAAGAACAAAATTGGCTCAACCTAGAGCATCATAGCTCAGATTATAAGACAGCTCAAAGAAATTGTGAGTACCTTTCTAAAGAAGCCCCCCGAAAACCCTCCTCTAAACTAGGATACACATATACTTTTGCAATTGGGTCTCTAGTGGCTGATTCCCCCAAGGCATAAGCAAGATTGTAAGCCATACAACAATGGGTAATGAATTTTTGCAACTTCCTCCTCATGGTTTTCTGAAATTTAATATAGATGGAGCCTCTAAAGGAAACCCACGAGGGGTTGGTTATGGCAGAGCCATAAGAGATGACCAAGGATACATTCAAGCCATCTTTCATAGTCATTCGGGGAATGCTACTAATAATATGGTGGAACTCATGGCCTTAGAGCAATGCCTAGAAATCTTGATTAAGTCAGATTTACACAATGCTATCATAGAAGCAGACTCTGAATTGATAATTAATTCAGTCAAGAAGATATGCAATGGTACAACACCATAAAAAGTGTCAAAACGCTAGCGGTTATTTCAGGTCTCAATGTATACAATCCCACCTGAAAGCCCTGAGAACACTCAAATTTGTTCATGTACGCAGAACAACCAACATGTTAGCAAATTGCTTGGCGAATGAAGGAGTGATATATTCATGAAGTAATAAAAGATATGCTTGGGCATCGACACTCTTAGAGAAATTGCATGAGGACTGTCATAGACAGGCGATTAAAGATAGGGAGTATTCTCAAATTATGAAAATTAAGCGGTCAGGAGACTGATGGAAATAGTAGAAAATGGATCTATCACAAGGTGTAAATAGCGGGCTAGTTGATAGGAAGCTGACCATAGATTGCCTTGAGCTCCACCATCCTATGGATTTCGGGCGGAAAACCACACGGATATTAAAACTTCAAACAGACCCGAAAAACAATAGTGAGGCAATTTATGATACTCATCGGATCCGTAAGATAAAATAAAGCGTGGTTAAGTTGATGGCTCGAAATTAGCTATTAATCTTCAGTTCTTTGAGGGTAGGATCACACGGTGATCGGGGTGAAAATCTGATCGAAGGTTAATCCTCACGCAGACCCTAAAAAATATATAGAGCAGAGGTTTTGTTTCTCATCGGGTTTGTAAGATAAATTAAAGAGTGGGAATGTTGATGGCCCGAAATTAGCTATTGACTGTCGGATCTCCGAGGGTAGGATCGCATGGTTTTCAGGTTGTAAAGACAACCAAAGGTTAAGGATTGTGTTTAAGACACAGACGAATGCATTGTAGGCCTCCGGTTATGTGGGCCCTCGACATCAAGGGCTTTTGGGTTCATTGATAAGTGAGACTTATGACATTTAGCAAACCCTAGAGAACCTCTGAACATTTTAATCTCTATTTCGGGTTCGGAAAGCAGGTTTCATGTGCGCTGGTTATCCAAAGCGCCGCTTTGAGGAAAGTTAGATAGATGGGGCTGATTCTTTGTACTCTCTATTGGACAAAATGTTTTGACAACAGTCCTATTGTAGTTTTGTTTGAGTTCTGCTCCGGGTTTAGTCAACCAAACTATCTGTTGAGTGTTCACAGAGCTGATGTTGCTATTTTAAAATATATATTTTTTCTTGATTAATGGAATGCTCCACTCTTACTTGATAGAGAAAAAACTATTCTTTTGGGCATAGGAACTAAGATAATAATAATGATAACCTTTTATGCATTAAACCATGCAATTAAATCACACTATCCAATATGCAACATACAATTCATTTACCTTTTTTCTCACCAAAACATGTAACTTTTGCAAATCTTGCAAAGGAATTAACAACATTAACTTATCTTTCACCCACAAGAAAAACATATTTTTTCCAAAAAAGATTCCTATGACTTATATTATCTTTGTTCATTTCATCTAGGCATAGGTTTTTATATCTTCTCATACAAATTACCCTCTTTAATCTATATTCACTTCGAGGAAACAGAGTACTAAATCCTTTTTTAATAAAAGTGCATGCATCCTATTTTTTCTTACATAAAAGACATATGTGATGTTATATAAAGACAAGAAAAATTACTTATCTTTTGATGTTGCAAATATATATAATAACAATTTTTTTCTATTTATATTAATAGCAATCTTTATCTATATGTAGTAATATATTTTCTCTACCAATAAAAATATATAATAACAATCTTTAATAACAATCTTTATCTACATGCAATAGCATATTTTCTTTACCAAAAAAATATATGATCACAATCTTTAGTACATGTAGTAATATATTATATTTGCCAAAAAATATATATAATAAAAATCTTTAAAATATATTTATTTACCAATAAAAATATATGATTGACAATCTTTATCTACATGTAGTATATTTTCTTAACCCAAAAAAATATATAAAAATCAATCTTTATTTACATATATTAAATAAATAGTAATATATGTAGTATATTTTCTTGACCCAAAAAAAATATATAAAAATCAATCTTTATTTAGATAGGGTAATATATTAAATTACCCATACTGAAATTATTCAAGTAAAAACCCCCTGTTCATCCGAAAACTAGAAATTGAAAAAGGTCAAATACTCATTATTTGGTTTACAGTAATTTAAATCATTAAAAAATAAAAGCATAAAAACTTAATTCTGTATCATAAATTGTCATAATGCAGCACCTCCAATTACAATGCACCATTGTGAACAACCACAACACATCATTTTTTTCTCTGTGGCGTTTGTTTTCGTTTGTTTTCAGTCCCACGGTTGGTGTTTGTTCAAAGTCCCCCAGCAAACAGTCGCCTGCCTGGTGTTCATTTTCAGTGTCACAATTTTCAGTGTCAGACAAACCTCTTCTCCAATGATTGTCGAGTGAATGACAGAGATAAGTCTAATTCTCCAACGGTTTTTCCTCTTCCTCTTTTTTCCCGTAAGAGATGTAAGATAAATAAAGAAGGTTAAGGGCGGTTATTAGGAAATGAAACCTAACGAAGAACTTTATTAATAACATTTTATCTATATCGAAATTGCAAATAAAAATATTTTATTTTACTTAAATTTTTACAGGAGTATTTACAGTACGGATACTACATGCTATATTAAATCTACCTTGAGGTCTGTTTGACATTGAAGAAGATATGTTAAATCTACCTTAAATATAGAGTTGGAATTATCATAGAGGAAAATTCCTTATAGCATCGGGCCTACGGAAAAAATATAAAGTCTAAGATACATTGGGAATGCAAGTCAAAAAAATTCTAAACAATGTTTTAATATTACAATTCGACATTCAATTTTATTTGTGAAGTAAAAAAATCAATATATTTGATTTTTTTATTTAAATATATTTTTTACATATAAGTAAGAAATCATATTTTATATTTATATTTAAATGTATTTTTATTTCTTTTCAAAAAAAAATAGAACTTTGTATTTAAAAAAATAGAATTATTATTTCCATTTTAAAAATTAAATTCATAAATATAATCACATTGAAAATAAAATATAAAATCTTTTAAATAATGAAATAGCAATTATTTTAAAAGTTAAAAATTAATTGATGCACTTTATCTTGAAAATAAGAAATTGTAATTTATTTTAGTTTTTTTACAAAAATTAAAAGTGGTAATATAAAATTATGTTAATGTAATTAATAGCATAATTATATTAATAAATGTGTTTATTTTGGAATCAGATTTTTATAGATTTAATTTAATTATTAATAAATATTAAGTGGATGGTAGTGATTTAACTTTCACAAAAAAAATTGGAATAATTTTAGTAGTAGTTACATATCAAAGATGGATATTTATCTAAAAAAAGAGTTATGTCATTTCTATATTTTTAATTAAATTAATTAATAAAAGAAATGTAATATCAATATTTGTAATAGTTTTTGGGCATGTGGTATTGGTAAACCATGATAGTGTAACATTGTGTCTTTACATGTGAAAAATTTCCATAATAAATTGGGAATGAATCTTCATTATTAAAAATCTCATTACATATTTATTTAAATATATATATGTTTAATTCATATATTAATTCATTTATAATAGTAATAATAAAGTTAAAATTTAGTTAATTATTATGATTTTTTTCTTTGCTAATATAAAGTGTTTCATGAACTAAGTGTTTTCATGTAAATCAACACTTATCAATTACTACGCCATAAGGCGGCGTTTCCCTCTCAAACCGACTCCCTCCCGTGTCATCGTGTCTCATTGTGGGCCGTCAATCTTTGTGTTAGATGATTAGAAAACTTTGCGTCGTTGGATCATCACAAGCCATGGAACCTCCCACAAGAATTAGGCACAAACTGCCTCCGATGATTACGTTACGGTTTGGAACGACTATATCTGCCCCTTTACGAACAGACCATCTTCCCCTTGCTGCAATTTAAATATGGCTATAAGCCTGGTTCCTTCATTATTTTTTCCAATTTTCGCTGAGGTGGGGCAGTTACAGCAATTAGTTACAACAATTTGAGGCGCTGGAATCGACTCTTGCGCTCGACTACATAACAATGAACGACACAACAACTACAACACTGAATTTCATTACTCCAGGCTTCAAGATTTCAGAGGGATTAATGGATATGCCATCATCTGGTTTAGAAGTTGTGGCTTTTGAGGATGATATTGATAAAGATCGAGATGAAGTAGAATAATTAATCATTTTCGGACTACCATATATTTTATATTCGTATGTTGTTTCTTTGCTCGGTATGGTGTCATTCTGACCTGTGTATTATTTGTCAATTCAAACATTGGTTGAATAGCTTCAGCAGAGAGTAGTTCTTGATGGAATGCATAAAAATTACAAGCAATTAGCATACCTTCTTATTGTGAATTCCAGTGTTGATGTTAATACAAAATACGAGCAGGAAAAGGCCAATTGTTCCTTGCTTTTAGCAAAAACAGTAATCACGAGAAGGAATCGAAACACAATGCAAAACAATTCTGGTTGTAGTGGCAACATACAACTGCCTGATTCGGCAACATCTAGCCCAAGCTCCATGACTGACAGTGAGGATTTAAGTGAAGTAGAGGAGGGTCTACAACGATGCTCGTTGCTACATCTAGCATGTTATACTAGTGATCTAGGCATGGTAGAGCTACTATTGTGGTATGGTGCCATTCTGAATACTCCCGACTATTGTGGAAGAACTCCACTTCATCTTTGTATCTCTAGGAGGATGATCCCATTTGCAAAATTGTTGTTCTCTAGGTGCTCAAATATTTTTCCGAGTTTCTTTTTGTGTTATATATCTACCTTTGGCTGTGTTAAGGTTTTGTATGATTTATTTCTCTCTAAATTTAGTTACAATCTTGTTTGTTTTGTACGGGTGCCAGTACAATAGTTTTGGATGGAGATGGTAAAACCCCATTACAAAGATTAAAGGAAATGGGTATTACTGCAAATGAGGAACTATTTGGTCTCTTGTCTGAACCCAATAGATAGCTTCAGATAATCTTATCCATGTTACGATCATTGTGTATATGAGATGCAGGGTTGTCCATTTCTTTGATGTTTTGTAGTACCCATTCTTGGTGCAGAGTACAGGTTGTCGAGTTCTTCCAAGAATGCTCATCGAAAACAGTTGGGTGATGGTCTTATGATGAACTTATTACAATGCTTTCCTTGCTTTATCATTAAATTTGTTCATACGGCTATAGAGAAAGTTATAGAGCTGAAAAGTATGTTCTCGAGCATGTATAATCCAACATTTCTTAATGCCTCCTCCCTTTATATCCAACTTTTTTTCACATTATAATTTGTGCTTCATTTGTTTCTACACACAATATTCTACAAAATTAGAGTTTTGTTTGTTTCTACCTGTAATTGTATGCCCTACTCTATATTCCTTTTCTATACAGGAATTATAGTTGCAAGGATACAAAATGTTGAAAATCGTAAAGGATATATTGTGCTTGAAAAAAATTGTTAGCTTAGTTTCAATAATATTGTATCTCAATCTTGGAAGTATTGAAGCCATGTCTCTAAATATTTGTTTTTGCCCAACTTTGTCTCCTCAGAGGATTTGTTTGTGCCCAAGTTTGTCTCCTCATAGGGTTGGTTCATATACACGAATGATTGGTTGAATTCCATACAATCATTGGTTAGCTCTTTTGTGTAATTGATAAAGTGGGCTTCATTTACTTTTACTAAAAATCAACATTAGATACTTCATGTGTATAAAAACTATTGTGCCAATAGTCCATGCGTATTTTCTCGGCTCAAGTAGTAGTAGATTGCTGCTTTAAATTGATTTTTGGACACAAGTTCCTTTTTTGTGGCTTACAACACTGTTTCATTGGTTTACAGTTCTCCCTGGTAAGAACTTAGTTAATATAGTAAAGATTGATTCTTTTTAAAAAAGGTTCTCAAAAGAATGAAGGCTTCTGACAAAGAGATTATGTAACAGTCACTTTTTATAAATTTAAAATAACATAATACATATAGAAAGAAAATTTTTATTTAATATGAAACTTGGTTATGGACATATATATATATTATTCTGCATACAATCATTAGTATGGATTAACGCTATCGTAATACCGGATAACTCACAGGTATAACTCATATATCCTTAATATCTGCACAGTTGAAAATGCTTCTATGGTGGTTAGAGTTAATTTTTCACATGGCCTCCGGTACTTTAGCATTTACTTCCCAACCTTGGCTTAGCTGATCCTCGTATGCTGGGACACGCGGTGTGATCTCAACCGAGGATGCTGGATGCAAATTCCATCTCGTTCTGCATTCCTGTGCCATTTGTCTCACCTTATCTCCGACGATTCTTGTCCGTCGATCCAACGGTGGTGTGGGTCTAGGGTTTTACCATCTAACCACTTTCTCATGCCCAACATTCGGTGAGTTTAGTGTTACCATCGACTCGAGGCTTCTTGATGCCTTGCAATGGCGGTTTGATTTGTTGAAGGTTGTAGTATGGTAGTTACTCCTCCTGGGGCTTACCCTGGTTATGATGTTTAGTCCGGAGAAGGCAAGTATTATTAGTCATATGAATTCAAGTAAGGTCGATAGTTTCTCCTGTTTCTATTCAAGTAAGGTCGATAGTTTGTCCTATTTCTATGTGAATGTGGAAATATTGTTTGATGTCGAGAATCACAGGCTGTCGCCTCTGTCCAGGATATATCGAGAGTATCTCAAAACGATGGGAAAATGCCTACTCTAGGATTCGGAAGGTAAGCTCATAAACTTGGAGATATTCATGAGTCGTTGATAAATTTATGAGCTTAGAACTATTTATTAAGGGTTTTGATGTATTTGCAGGTGGTCGTTTGGAAAGGAAACCCTCCAGGTTTAGGTATAACACCTTCCTATTACTGATTTACATGTTTTGGTAATTTTCTCTCTATTATATAGCCTTGTAATAATTCCATACCTGATTGCGGTTAATGGCAGATACATTCCCCTCTCTGCTCTCCTTGCGTAAGTTTGGAAGATACCCTTCGAAGTTCAATGTCTTACGATTTTAATGGTCGTTTCCAGGTTGGCATTCTGACCCACAACAGTTTAGTTTATGAAGGGTTTAATGCGCCATGGAGCCGAGCTCAATATGTTACTTAGATTTCTTTTACTTCTTATTTAGTTGGTCATTTATGACAGTCGGCATCCTTGGTGCATGCTTTGAGAAATTTGGGGGAAAAAATACCAGTCCCTGAGTCGAGGTTTTATGAACATATTTTTGTTGTATCTTTCTCTTTGTTTTGATTAAGTTATCAGTTAAAAGGACTCTGTGGTTTTGGTCATATCTACCCAATAGCGTCATTCTGGAACTATAACTGTTTTCGCAGTAGAACATACATAGTTATAAATAGTGCATTTCCAATTTTAACTGATATTCTGGTTATGTTGTTTCATATTTAGTAATGGGCTAGAATGTCTCTGTTCTAAATCTCAGAGTATTAAGATTTATCAATTGTTACTTGGTCCTTGAAGAATAATTGGTTTAGTGAGGGTTTATACCATGAGTTTGTTCTTAGATAGGCTTATAGTCCTTGTGCCTTCTATCCCTGCCATAGACTTGTAATTTTTGCATGGATGATAGATGAGGATGAACCTATGCTCGTTCGACATTTCTAAACAGATTCTTATTATGTTTGAAGGTTATACAGTGTAGCTATGTTATTGTGCGTTAATCGATATATGTTTAATTTGAAAAGCATAATACACAAATGAATTTGGGTGGCATTTCGAAAGGGTTTTGCATAGTTCATTCTATTGTTTATTGAATGAAAAATACGTTGAATATTTAAGAGCGTAGGCTTATTTATGTACTATGTCAGGTCTTACTTTATTCTAAAATTAATTGTTGTGTCTTTTGCATGTTATCATCAGATATTTTCTACTGTTTTTTATACTGAGAAAATAAATAAACCCGTTGTTTTTAATGTATTTTTAAAGAATTCCTTTGCTCAATCGTTCTGCATGAAATTTCTCTATCATTAAAACAAATAAGATTTCCTACTTTGTCAATTAAGTCATTATTCTATAGTACAGTGCTAACTCTTAATAAAACGTTTCATGGTACTTATATGTTTAATAAAACCAGTAGTAAATAATCTATAAAACCAGTAGTAAATAATCTTTTTTGGAAAGTCTCTCCTCCCACACTCAAGTACCTTGGGTCTCTGGACTCCTATCCTGCCCCCAAGTCTTGTAATCTTTTCTGACTGTTTTATTGAGATTTCTCCCACTGGTTTATTTCATCCCTGGTTTATTTCATCCCGCTCAAGGATCTCCCCTACATTCTTTTGCTCCCTCCCGCTCAAGGATCTCCCCTACATTCTTTTGCTCCCTTCTAACTATCTTTGTAATTTTTTCTTTTAATTAATGTAACGCTCAAGGATCTCCCCTACATTCTTTTGCTCCCTCCCGCTCAAGGATCTCCCCTACATTCTTTTGCTCCCTTCTAACTATCTTTGTAATTTTTTCTTTTAATTAATGTAAATAGTTTCTATTTTTTTTTTGTTAAAATATCATTACCAATCATTCCCTTCTAACTGCCTTTGCAAGTGTTTCTTTTAATTAATGTAAATAGTTTCTATTTTTTTTTGTTAAAATATCGTTACCGATCATTTAGGGTAACCACGATCTATTTTTCTTAGCTTTCCAACCTCACTCACTTATTGTTTAACAACATAATGTAATAAAACTTTATTGTTTAACAACCTAATGTAATAAAACTTAAAGTAATAGATAATAAAATTAACTTAGTAACCTTAGTAATTTTATGCATTTTGGGGTGTTACAGATTAGCTACGCTGGTTTACGGATGGTTTATGGGGTTTATGGTTCTCCGTACTAAAAACTTAGTTAATGCAGTAAAGCTTGGTTCTTTTTAAAAAAGGTTCGCAAAAGAATGAAGGCTTCTTTACTTTGTTAATGCAGTAAAGCTTGGTTCTTTTTAAAAAAGGTTCGCAAAAGAATGAAGGCTTCTAAAGAAGAGATTAGTTAGCTACGGATTAAGAGGGTCAACTTTAAAGCGGGTATGTTAATTCTCTAGTGCATATGGCTTTAAGGGGTTTCTTTGGTAGTTTTTAGCTGGAAATTGTGATGATCTTAGTTTTAAATAAAAATATTCACACTTAGGTGTGATAAATTATGATCAATGTTTTCTTTGAACAAGGCATTATCTTCAATTTGTATTATTATTTTCTTATTTTTTTATTTTTTTGCTTTGGAATAAATATCCATGGGGATTTGAATCAGATAATCTCTTGGCATGACAATATAACAGTGTAATTATAATTCTATAAATTTATTGCAAGAATATTTTATTAATTGTAATCATAATTTACTATGTTTATTGCATTAATATTCCTTAACAAGACCTGAAACAAACTGGGTAAAAAATGTAGCACTGTAATTATAATTCTATAAATTTATTGCAAGAATATTTTATTAATTGTAATCATAATATTTTATGTTTATTGCATAAATATTCTATTCATTATTATAGAGTAATCTCAGATGTTTGATATTTTGGAAAGTAATTATAATTCTATAAATTTATTGCAAGAATATTTTATTAATTGTAATCATATTATTTTATGTTTATTGCATAAATATTCTATTCATTATTATAGAGTAATCTCAGATGTTTGATATTTTGGAAAGTGAAAACCATTTACTATATATAATGATTGTTGAGTTTCATTATAAATGTCAACCAATCAAGGGATAGTTACACCCAATATGAAATTATGATTTTACATTTATACCCTTCTTCCACATAGAGAATTCTACCCAAGATGGAAATGGAATATTGCTTGATATTTTGGAAAATGAAAATCATTAATTTTATAATATATAGTGATTTTATTATTTATTAATTTAATTATAAATGTAGATCACTAAATTTATTGCAAAAATATTCTATTAATCGTTATCATAATTTTATAAATTTATTGAATAGATATTCTATTCATCATAAATAGAATATTTATACAGAATATTTGATATTATGGAAAGTGAAAATAATTTACTATAAATAGTGATTGTTGTGGTTTTTTTTTTTAATTTCATTAGAAATGTCAATCAATCAAGAGATAATTACATCCAATATTGGAAATGAAGATTTCGATCATATGATTTTACATTTATACCCTTTTTCCACATAGATAATCACAATCATTTACTATATATATATATAGCCATTGTTGTACCTTTTTTGAATTTCATTATAAATGTTAATCAATGAAGAGATAGTTAGAAACAATAGAGAATTACAAAGAATATAGAAATGGGATATTGTTTGATATTTTTGAAAACAAAAATCATTAATTTTATTATACATAATATACTATGATCCTATAGAGTGTTTAAATGAGTTGAGTCGGGGAACAATGCTAAATGAAAGCCAAAAGAGTTATATCAATTGCAAGAAATCTTGAATCCCAAATAACATTGGTGTATTCAAATCAACATTTGGTGATATCATCATGGAAGAGTAACAATTTCCTATTACTATTTCTTAAGCTATTGTTTTACAGCTTTTTCTTTGCAACATTTAGTGCAATTACTAATTAATTTATATGATTATCATAGTAGGTTCATTATCCTTGTGTTGAAAATTTCAATTACTTCCAATATAATAAAATTTCATATGAGAAATAAATTCATCAAATAATTTTTCAAAATAATAATTTTTCAAAATAAGTAAAATCCAGAAGAAATAGATTCCTCGATCTAAGAGATGATATTCAGCATTAGTTAGCAGAGATAATAAAAAAATGACGATAGTTAATAGATTTGTCGATCTAAGAGATGATATTCCAGCATTATTTAGCAGAGATAATAAAAAATGACGGTAGACGTAACTACTTCTAGTATCTTATATAGCTGTGTACTCCGTTAGAGCCATTTATTTATAGAAAGGGAAAGCTCAAGGAGTCATGAAACAATCCTTATAAATAGTTTGTATAACAGTAGATGGTGCATAGTTTGATGTTGGTGAAAGAATAAAGGCAGGAATAGATATCCATGTATGTATATATATCTCCATATCCTCCAATATATCTCCATATCGTCATACTAAGGATTTTGATTTTTGTCCTACCTCGATAGTATTATTATATATAGGGGCATCCACAATAGTTACTCTCTGATGCATTTATGAATTCTTATTTTGCAGTTATAAATTATTATTGTTAATTTTAATGGAAAAATGTATTTTTGGAGCGAGTTAGTTTATTAATTTATGAATTTTTATTCGGCAGTTAAATTATTAATAAGTTAGAGTTAATGGATAAGTTACATATTTAGTTAAATTATTAATAAGTTAAAGTTAAAATAGAAATGTATTATTTGGAATGATTCACTTAATAAGTTAAAGTTAAAAGGAAAATGTATTATTTGAAATGAGAGTGAGACTTGAATTAGGATCATATTTTCTAAATGGTTGTTCTATCCTAACCTCTCTATTTGCTTTATTCATAGCCATTGCTTTATTTATAGCCATTAATAATGAATAGTACCCTATTTTCTTTGTTCGTAGTCATTATTAATAATGAATAGGAAAGCATTCTGCCAGAAACAGCCTCTAAATAAAACCAGGAAACTGCTCAGTTTAATGAATAAAATCTCAGTCTTCCATTTTCATTTTTATTATGGATTGCATTATCTTCTGCTAACGGTTTATTTTACATGGCAAGATACTGCTCAGTTTGTTTTACATGTCAAGATGCTGCTCAGTTTCATGAATAAAATCTCTGTCTTCCATTTTTATTATGGATTGCATTATCTTCTGCTAACGGAAATGGATTGCATTATCTTCTGCTAAAGGTTTATTTTACATGTCAAGATCTGTAATATATTCTCTTCAAAAGCTTATTCATTTTGAGTGACAGTTGATATCGGTTTATGCTACATGCCAAGGTCTGTAATTTATTATTCCCTTCCAAGCTTATTCATTTTGAGTGAAAGCTATGTCAACTAGACGTCGACATACTGTGAGAGCATTGCACAGCCTCAGGAATCAGCTGGTAATCATGGACGTTTCGTCCAGATTGTCTCGTGTTTCCGTGGGGTGCCCCAAGAATGCTCCTGTGTAGACATTCCTGTGCCCCGTCTCCCATGGTAGCCGTTCAGCACTACGTCACGAGCCATTTCATCTCCGGCATCTCCGGTTGCTACCAAATATGTTGATTATCTTGCTATCAACACCATGGTAGCCGTTCAGCACTACGTCACGAGCCATTTCATCTCCGGCATCTCCAGTCGCTACAAATATGTTGATTATCTTGCTATCAACATTATTTTCTTTTTGCACATCCATGACTTTCTAGACGCAAAATATGTTTATTGAAGGAATAGGTAATGTGGTCCAACAGGATTATGTAGGTCTGCGAGCTACTCAAAACATGATTTCTTCATTTCTTCCTATAAAATTCTGAACATGATGTCTTCATTTGTTCATATAAAATTCTGATGCTGATGTCTGCGAGCTACTCAAAACATGATATTTTCATCTAAAATTTTAATTCGGAATAGAATTCTGATGCTGATGTCTGCGAGCTACTCAAAACATGATTTTTTCATATAAAATTTTAATTCGAATTTGGTAGCTATGATTACAACAAAAATAAATAATAAAATTCTGATGCTGATGTCTGCGAGCTACTCAAAACATGAATTTTTCATATAAAAATTACTCAAAACATGATTTTTTTCATATAAAAACTACTCAAAACATGATTTTTTCATATAAAAATTGCCGAAAACACGACTTTTTTCATATAAAAACTACTCAAAACATGATTTTTTTCATATAAAAATTACTCAAAAACATGATTTTTGCGTATAAAATTTCGATTTGAATTTTGTAACTATGATTACAACAAAAAAACAAACTAAAGCTTTGAGGCTGAGCTTCTTCTAAACATGATTTCTTCACATAAAATTCTAAACATGCTTTCTTCATATAAAATTATGATGTCTGCAAGTTACTCGGAACATAATTTTTTCATATAAAATCGTCTAACATGATTTCTTCGTATAAAATTCTGATGTCTGCGAGCTACTCGGAACATAATATTCAAACTTGGTAACTTACAACACATAAAACTCAAAGAAAACTGTAACTATGATTACAACACAGAAATCTCAAATACGATTACAACACAGAAAACCCAAAGAAAACTGTAACTATGATTACAATACAGAAAACTGGAAGAAAACTAAAACTTCGATGCTGAACCTCATCTAAACTATATATTTGATATATTTGAAGTTCATGTAGCTTCAGACATGAATACACTGAGAGAAAATGAACCAGAAGCCATACCTTTCTGAATATATTGAGGGAGATACAGGGCCTGAAAACGTTGAAGAGTTGTACAAGAGGTGCGTGTTGCATGCATCCGGCCAATGGAGCAGACCCGAAAATGAAAGACACAGAGAAACATTCCCCTAAAGTGCAGAAGCAGTACTTGACAAAGAAATCATTACCATAAAAGCTTTTATAACATAAGGAGCTCTCCCATTAATAATCAGAATCAGAAATTGGAAACCCGATGGCTTTTCCATAAAAACAAGAATGTTATATTGGGAACCGCCAGTATGTTAGGAGACACCCCAATAAATTTAATTTTAAAAATAAAAAATAAAAAACCGCTAAAACTGTGTTTTTGTACAAATCTCTTCCATAAATAACAAAAAAATGCTTTTTTATTTATAATTAATAACTGGACATGGCGTTGTTATTGTTAAACACACATGGGAAACATAGAATAGGAAAGATAAATCATGTGAGTTCATTTTTTTATTAAGAGGAGATATACATTTATAGTATATTATGTGACCGTTGGATTCACATCCCAAGGTCTCTTGGACTGCTTTCGTCCATTCGACTTCCACACTAACCCATTGAGGATTAGCTGTCCAACATTCCCCCCCTTAATCCGAAGGGTTATGTATGAGTCCAAGAAGAGCACTGTGATACAAATGTGCAAAAAATGCATGGCAGCACTAGGCTGAATGTGCTTAGTGCAGTTCCGAAACTCTTCCAAAACTGGCAAGAAACTGAAGTTTTCTGCTAGAGGAAGTGATCCTATTCTTTTAAAGAGGGAAACCTTCAACCATAAAAGGGAGGTCTCACCCCACATAAAAGGTAAAACTTCAACCTGAAAAGGGAAATCTCAACCTGTGATGGTTTAAGGATGACCAACACCTCTGATGTCTTCTGCTAGAGGAAGTGTTCTCAATTTTGTTCCTGGAACTCTTCCAAAACTGGCAAGAAGCTGAAGTCTTCTGCTAGAGGAAGCATCCCACATTGCCAACTAAAGGCATGTTCACGGGCATCTTTGTCTCTGGCTACAACGCTGAAACTGGTGTGGCAGGTTGTGGCTCGGGCTCGCTTGATGTGACTTTGAAGCTTGTAGATGACCATCATTTCCCCCCCCGTCAGATACAAGGTGAGAAGATGGAGAAAACTCAACTGCAAGACTGTTCAATACTCTGGAACAAGTTCTGACATGTGTTTGGAATATCTTCTTGGCTGTTGATGCCCATTGCCAAGAAGCGATCCATCCAAGATGAATCTTTGTTCTTGGAGGACGTTTGTTTTTGAAGCATCTGTGTGAAGAATGGCTAGTTTTATGACAGTGCTTACATGGATGAAGATCAAAACAATGATCTTTCAGATGG
The DNA here is from genome assembly GCA_031772625.1 of Pinus tabuliformis. Classification (NCBI taxonomy): domain Eukaryota; kingdom Viridiplantae; phylum Streptophyta; class Pinopsida; order Pinales; family Pinaceae; genus Pinus; species Pinus tabuliformis. The sequence goes on along the minus strand of CM062806.1, from coordinate 406,961,422 downwards.
CCAACTCGGTCGCATTGTTGGCATTTTACAATCTGTTGTTGTTGTTGTTGTTGCGGTGGAAGAGGAGCAGAGTCTGGAACAACTGAAGCTGAACTGTCATGAGGAGCACGTGAACTGTCATGAATGAATCCAGCACTCTGAAACTGAATGGGCTTGGCATAGTCTGGAATATGAAAGGACAAGTCCTTGTCATATCCAAGACCAGTTCTGTGCTTGTTGTGGACAAGTTGTTCCCAAGGTCTGATGATGGGCTTGGAAAGTGCAGACTGAGTTTCTGCATCTGTATATACAACTGCTGCTTTATTTGAATGAATTGTAACATTATTAACATGCTGCTGATGGGTGGTTGTCTCAATGTTCTGAACAAAAACAGGTTCAAAATGGTGTCTATTTTGATGTAGTTCTTCTTGCTGTAGCTGTGATTCAAGCTGCAAAAAAGCGATCTTTTCCTGTGCATTTTGTAGACATGTCTAAATTTCTGAGAGAGATCCTTTGTTGATTTGTAATGTGTCATCAACAGTAGATAATATCAGAGTTTTAAGGAACTGTACTACTTCACTGATTCTGGCCATTTTTTCTTTAATGTCTGATTTACACCTTAAAAAAACTGATCACTACTACTCAATGCAGAAAAGTAATATCTACTCACAGTACACAGCAATATCCTTTATAAATGTCAGCAAATGATCAGTGTGCAAAAAGATTACAATCAACTCACCAAAATCTTTATGCAACAGTGGAATCAAGGAATCAATGCACTGTAATGAGTTTTAAATACAATGCCACAATTGGGGCATCAACAACTGCAAACTTGTTTGGATCCTTCAAGTACTCCTTCAGAAATGATGGTTATCAAAACCTCAATAATTATAACACCATGTCATGGGCATTCTTTGAACTGTAATTTACAGCGGTCAACCTCAGCAAAGCATTAAACATATGAATGGCACCAACAATCAAATCGGATCCAACTATAGGAACAAAAGCACAGAATCTCGGTTGCAAATGGAATTTGAACTATTCAACGTGTATTTGAAACCAATCACCATACCATTGGATTGTATAGCAGCTTCAACGTATTTCAGGCAGCATAAATCACAGTTTTCGTTGCATTCAATACAGCTCCAGGTCAGCAAACAAATAAATCAATGAGCAATATACAAAACTGATTTCTTTCTCTGCAATAGAGACTTAATGTCCAGCACATACAATGCACATATTAAGAGCAATAATCTTCACAAAAAGAAACAACCTCTTTTTTTTTTTTTTTTTTTTTTTTAACTGGAACCTTTCCCAAACAACCACAGAAAATACCTTATACAAATTAATCTCAATGTCATCTCTCAAGTATAAATTCTGGACACTATTTCAATGAGAGAATTCGCATTTGAATTTTACACCAGCACCTTGCAGCAAATAAAGATTTGAACCCCTGACTCTATTGAACTGAAAATATCCTTCAAATCCAATTTTCAAATACACAATAATAGAAGCTTTGAAGAAGGCCGAGCAAGCAAAAACATGAACCCAAACCTTTTACTGTCTGATACCAAAACCAGCGGTACAATTACAATGTCAGTTTGCACTGTAGTGGTCGGCCATTTTCTGGGTGTCCAGCTGATGACGGCTCAACGAAATCTAGAACAGGAGCAGCCTCACTCAGCCTCACTGTCAGATGGAAATCTTGATAGTATGGACACAGGAGCGTATCCACCAAACAATATATATATATATATATATATCTATATATATATATATATATATATATATATATATATATATATATATATATATATATATATATACCACCGCCTTCGGCGGCTAAACGCCTACAGACAGGCACGGCCATAAGCAAAGCGACCAAGCATTGGAGGCTAGCCAAAGCTACGGAGAACATAGCTGATCTAGTAGTGGGCATGAAGGGTCTTATCCTTCAAACAGCCAGAAGAAAAGCAAATGGTCTAGCTGATTATCTAGCAAATTGTGGAGCAGACAACCCTGACCTTGCTATTGACAAGTGCTGGCGGGATTTAGATGACCAAACCATAAAAGAAGAATGTATTCATCTGGCAGCGAACGATCTGACTCAGACTACCCAACCCTAATCCAGGTTGGCATCTGGCAACATCCGCGACATCATAAGAAGACAAGGAAGGAATACCATCCCCAAGCTCATCACGGGATGATTGGATGCAGGGACCGGCAATACTTATGGCGGCACGAGCCCATCTGGACTGGAGATCAACACAATTTAAGTTTCGGGATACGGTTCATAAAACACCGTCCCTTCGGCACGCACGGAGAGGATACACATGGTAAGAATCCTAAACCATTAATGGTAATTCTAAGTGGAAGACGGTGGTACTACGCTCGATGGACCAGTCTCAGGCATGAGAGCTCAGAGCGCACTCCCAACCTCACGCGCCACCACCCTTGGCGCAGGCTAGCTTCAAACACTTGGCACTCGGCTCGTCATCCTAACCATCTCATCATCAGCTTCAACACCTCCAGGGACAAGGCCGCTTGTGCGACGTCTCAGGTCACCTACCAACTTGGTACTACCAACACTGCAGGCAGTTACTCCCCTCTCATGAGGAAACGTCGCCTCCTTCACTATAAAAACAGGGGCAAAGGCCCTGCTCGCCACATTGTTTCCAACATCTGTATGAGGAAGGGGCAAGTCTTCAATTCTGTTTCAACTCAGGCAAGTCACGAGAAGTTCACCATGAAAGAGGGGAACAGTCGCTGCGAAGCAGCTAATAAGGACCTTCAGGCTGCTAGAAGGGGGTACGAAACTAGAACTGCAACCCGCATCAAGCGCAAAATGGCAGAAATGGAAGCTGAGGCGAGGCATGAGGAGGGGGGTCGCTCGGAGCAGGAAATTGCTGCTGAAGTCGACTGGGTCACAGACCCTGGCACGCCTGCGAAAAGGGCGACTCAGTATGTACGCACCAAGGCGGAATGCTGGCGCATGAAGACCTTGATTGCGAAAGCTCTAGAGTCAGTAACAGAGGTCAATCTTACCACTCAGGTCAATCTCACCACAGAACAGATGGCCAGGATCACAGATTTCAACAGCTCCCTGGATGGCAAATTGACTGAAATGAATGAATCAATCAAAACCCAGAACCGTCTGATAATGCTGCTCATTCAGCTTCTCAAGAACTCCATAGATACAGCTCCGGTGACGCAGCAAGCAAACTCCAGCGTGAACTATGCTACCCAGCCTTCTACCTCCGCAGCGTTTCAGCCAGCTACACTGGAAGAGCTGCAAACAAGGATTGGCAGCCATGCAGGGAACAGAGGACTGGACACTAACGCCCAGTTGGGTAACTACCGCCTCTAAAGTTTTTCGTTTGCTTCTGTTTGGGCCAGCGATCCTGTCTCCCGGTCTTCTGTTTAATATGTGCTTTCGGCTTTATGTATGGGTCTGCGGCTAGGATTTTTCTTCTTCTCTCCCCTCCTGGTAGATCCCATGACTTAGTAATATTTTGCTCTGCCTCTTGTCACCCTGCGTGGTGGACATCGTTATGGTGCTCATGTAAAATGCCCTCTGAGCAGGCGATTAGGCCAGGAATATTGTACATCCCTGCTCTCACTGCCTATGCAGTTTTTTGTATTATACTTTTTATATAATATAATCTTCTTACTTACAAAAAAAAATAAAAAATACCACCGCCTTTTTATAATAAGATTTGACATTTAATGAAGGATGTAAACAATTGTACGCATCATTCTTCAAAATATGTGCCACTACAACATGGAATTCTCACCGCTAAACTATGAATTATTTCGGCCACCTAAAAATTCGAGAGTTGACAGGTAAGATACCAAATAGTAATTGGGATTACCATTTACGACCTTTCAACTATCCTGCGCACGGGGATCCTGTAAGCGCATTGGTCATAGCACATGATATGATATTTGTTGTTTTTGTTAAAGGCAACGAATCGTATATTATTCCATTCGGCCAAAAGTTTCAAAGCACAGTTTACGGTCTTCAAAACACATTCAACACATTGCGAATATCAGTGAGCAGGTTGTCGTCAGATTCGTGTTCGTTCCAGCGAAAATGTCTGATCCACTATTTAGAGTTTATTTTTTTAAGTTCATCCCAGACTAAAATGTCTGATCCACCATTCAGAGGCCCAAACTATCTAACAGGGATAGAGGCCCAAACTATCTGAGATGTATAGCCAAAATAAAAAGCCTCAGCTACGGGAAAGTACAGAGATTATTGATGCACGGAATAGGGATTAATCCATTTTGCCAATACTTACTTTTCACAGCTACAAAGCTGACAAAAATCAAGCTTGAAATCCATGTGGGTCAGCACCACTTTATAGTTTTGTCAAGGAAACCAATCGTATGAAGTTTCCCTTTTTAATTCAGACTCTATTGCATTGAGCATTCACTAGGAGGGGCCAACGGATCTCATTGTGAGCTAATTAAAACGTAACAGATGGATAGGAGAATCCCTCCATTACGTGGCCATAATAGACTTCAAGTGCCAATCTATTCCCATTATCTACATATATATGGCAACAAAGACTCGATAAAAAAACAGAGCCTCTGCCATCAACAATAGCACTGAAATACGCTTTGCAACAAAGCTGCCAGAAAGTGTTACCAGATATTGATCAGGATTCTGTGATTAGAAAAAGGAAAGCTTTCTGGCCATGCTCAGTCTGCTACTGAAGTTAATTGGATAATAAAGGTTGCCAGTATATTCACGGGAAATTCATCTTTTCTTCAACGAAATCAAAAGTCCAAAATACTCCAAGAAAATTTAATAACACGTTTAATGCACCCACTTATCAGCACAAAACAACTAATATGTAAACTATCAAGCTTCCAGAATGTGCACTGATCTACAAGAACGTCCGTCTGATTCTTCTGCTACAGCTTTGAAGTGCGCTCAATGCAAAAATGGGTATTGATTTGACACAGAGAGAATCAGGCAGAGCTGTCAGATACGTTAGGGTGGCAAGGAGAATTTTGGTGTATCTGAGCGACAGAAATCAGAGAGAAGGAACGCTAATGGACCGCTGACAACACTGTAGGAGCAGGTATTCGATGGGAATACCAAGCGTTACCCATTATCACGCAGAGGGCAGACGAGTGCAGGTGCGTGTCAGCCAGACTGTTTGCAGCATGAAATAGGCATGCACACAATAATGACAATTCTATCTGCAGAAATACAGAACTGACATGCACAGAGAGGCCACAACAAGTGGCTCAAATTTGGGCAGGGCAGAAATTCGCCTGTTGCTCTGATACCATGTTAAACACACATGGGAAACATAGAATAGGAAATATAAATCATGTGAGTTCATTTTTTTATTAACAGGAGATATACATTTATGGTACATTATGTGACCGTTGGGATTCACATCCCAAGGTCTCTTGGACTACTTTTGTCCATTCGACTTCCACACTAACCCATTGAAGATTAGGTGTCCAACAGCTATCATCCACAACTATATAGCATTCCCATTTGCTGTTGCTAACATTCTTCATCTGACATTGTTGTCTCGAAATTTTTGGTTCATCATCCTTTACTTTTGTTTTAATAACTTCTCGCACAATATTGTCGACCAATTGCCCCTCGTCGCTGAAAAAAGAAATATTGACAGAAATTACAGTAAGAAACACTTACCGAGATAAATTGTGATATACCATTCGTTCCAACAAATTGAAAGAGATAAAACGAAGAGGGAGGTGGAGGTCTCACCCATCATGTCTCCAGCTTGAAACCCTCTCTCCCTGTAACTTCCATCAGAGCCTTTTTCCATTTTTCAATGGTCGACGACTTGTATCGCGACCTCTCTCGATGATTTTGAGGGTCAAATGTTTTTTCCTCTTCGAGCAACCGTAGGGCTTCAGCGTATACACTGTTCGTGCCGTCCACAGGATTCGACCACATCTCTGTAGGGTTCAAATTGTAGAAAACTGGAATAATGATCGACCCAGATTCGATCATAAGTAGAAGCTCATCCATACACCATGCTGATTGTGCATAGCCTGCAGAGAAAATGACGATATGAATAGAGGTGATGTTAATGGTGTTTTCTAGCATGGAATTTATTCGGCTTCCCTTCTGCATCTCCTCCTTGTCAAAATAGACTTGCAACTCGTGATGACGGAGACGATAGTACAGATGGCTGGCCAGAGTGTTCTTAACATCCATGCCACGATGATTCAGGAAAACATCGTAGTGGATGGGTGTTTTCTGTTCTTCAATACTGCCCACAGGTTTAATGCTCAACACATGTTTAACCACATCATGCACCAACCGTCCCTCGTCACTGAAATTTTTTACGACAAATAATTTTGTTAGAGGAATGTCCTCCGTACAATGAAATGACATGTGTTAATTAAACGCAGAATCAGTTTTTGTAATTTATTACCCAAAAAAACGCATAGTTTAACTAATAGATTTTTAAAAGTTAAAAATTTAAGTTCTTTAATGTTAAATATTAGGTCTCTCATTGTTTTTTTGGGTTGTTAAATTTATTTATATATTTAAAAAATGTGAAATTTTAATTTTATTGAAAATTATATTGCTAAATTTTTTCTCAAAAATAATTTTATAAGAATGTAAAATTTTTAAACGGAGTAAAATTTATATATAACATTTTAAGTAGCAATTGCAGTAGATGTTGAAAAAGAAATGCTCTAAGTGGGTAGCATATGAAAGAAGAGCATAGGTAGCATATGGAAAAATAGCTGAAAAGAGAAGTGATATGTTATGGGTTGAAGATATTGCCTAACTTGCAACTATTTCTTTTGCAACTTAAATTACTATCTCTAATAATAGCAAATAAATTAACTTAACATTACGACAAGTTTACTTGGTCCTACATGAATGGACACCCCAATTTCATGAGGTATGTGCCGTGTGATCATTCTTTGTATGATATGTCTAGTTGAACTAACATCGAACACTTCCCCGAAGTTATAGGTATACTACACGAGAATTGGTTGAGAGCAAGATTTAATTTTCTAGTTAATGGAAGTGGCAAATGGATTTGGGGATTCCTCCAAAGAGATTATAATTATTCTATTTAAATAATCTATTTTTTTTGTGATGACATTGAGATTGAGATGATTTCTTTAAAAGAGATCCTAGAAGCAAAGATTTCTAAACTAGAGAAATCCTTACCCTTTTCAATAGAAAGACATGCCACCAGTTGTTTTGTGCCATGCTAAAAGAAACCTAGATGGGTCATGGTTGAAGAAACATTTCATGTTTAGCCCCAAAAGAGCTAAGAAATCTTCATCGACCAGAAAAAAGAAAATTTGAAGGCATTTGTGATGCAAGAAAAAATGAATTTTCTTGCTAAGTTCAACTTCTCACTCTACATTACATGCCTAGATTTTTTTATTTAGTCAATTAACTATTATTCAGCACATCTCAAAGCATTTAAAATAACACACAATAATACAAAGAGTCATACATAGTGACTTTGGTGAATCTATGTTTCCATTAAATAAAGGAAAAATATACATGCGTAAACTCATAATCATGCATAAACTATTGGCCATTCTATATTCATTTGTCCATTTGTTTTCCCTTTAGGTTTACAATAATTATAATAACATATACAAACAAAATAAATTTTCGTATATCCGTAAATCAATCCACAAATGACTTGCTTTTGCCTTATTGACAAAATCTTGCCTATCTATAGCTTTTCTAAATCCTAAAAGCACCCCCAATAGATTACTAAACATTTTCTTATCCCAACAACTTGCTCATTGCTAACAAGATTTTTTCTCCTACAACCTCTCATGATTTATCTCATAGATTTTTCATGCCTTAAATGCATAGTCTTATTCTAAGAAATAAAGAAATTAAAACTATTTAAGATAAGGAAAAATAAATAATATTCAATGTTAAAACCTGGTTTGGAGCTTTATCCACAAAAAGAAAAAAGCTTGGTGACTTGGAAGCTCGAATTCTCTTGCACCAATTTGACTAACCACCGTCTTCTACTTTATACATAATCCGACACTATAATGAATGTGACGTGAAAAATTTGCCAATTCGCCACCAATGCTGCAAAGAATTCCCATTTGTCATTTGACATGCATATGTTATAAAAAATATATATATATATCTCACAAGTGATGTCATTCACTTAATTTGAAGCATTGTTCTCCAACATGGAATGTAATGTCTAGATTTTCAACAGGTCCTGAAATACCTATACTAAAGAACAAATCTTGCAGAGACAAAGAAAACATCCTTGAAAATTTGGCATATGTGAAATTTCAACTTCTGAGGAAAAATGTTCACCGATTATGACCACTATAACTAAATTACTCAAATCAAGATCTCTATTCATAAGAAATATAGGTAACGTGAATGAGGAATCTCAATCTGTCAACATGTTGGATATGGAGATAATAATATATTATGATTGCAAGACATGATTACAAGCCTCAACAACAATTTCAAAGCTTCCACCAATTACAAATGTTCCAAATCCTGATAACGAGATTTTTCTTCTTAGAGATACAATTATTTCCAATAAGATTGAAGTTATGAAAAAGGATCATTTAAGCTCAAATTTTCAACATGATAAACAAAACTCCAGATTAGATTCTTTTTCCACAAAGAGAAAAGATAACACAATTTCCATGAAAAGGCAAATTATAGGAGATCCCAGTGAAAGTGAATATACACAATTTAGTTCACCAAAGGTTTATAAGGGTTATGAACTACATTCTTGTGTTATTTTCAATTCTGAAGGAAGAGGATATTCCGAATATAATATGGAATTTTTGACTTCTCCTATAAGGCATTGTCAGTGGCCATCCATTGCAAAAAAATTCACATCAAAATGAATTGTTTTTCAAGCTCTCCATTTTGCATTTAGAAGCTACTAAGGAGTGGGATATTAGCAACTCAAGTTCACCATCAAACAAAAGCCAAAATAGAGGCAGTGTTTTGTAGTTGATTTCTTTGAACTCTTCTCCAACCTCTTATTTATTTGGGTTGTGCTTTATCAAATGTTTGAAATTCAAGTGTTGTCTGAATTTATGGGATAGTAACTTGCTTTTGGTGAAAACACAGAGATGGTAAATTAGGTGCATTGTCAACCATGACTTTTATAAACTGGAAAATTCATTTCCTTTCTCAATAGAAAGACATGCCACCAGATGTTTTCTGACCTGCTAAAAGGAAAACCTAGATGGGCCATGGTTGAATCAACATTTCATGTTCAAGTCTAAAACAATTAAGCAATATTGAGTAGCCAAAAGAAGAAAATATGAGGGAATTTGACTAATCACCATCTTCTACATGAAAAAATATGAACCTACAAATGATATCACATGAGAAATCTGCCAATCTACCAACAATGCTACTAAAAATTCCCATGTGTCATTTGACATGCATATAGTAAAAAAAACACCAGGAATCTCACAAGTGATGTCATTCTCTTAACTTGAAGCACCATTCTCCAACATGGACTATTGGATGTCAACATTTCAATGGGTTATAAAATACCTATACTAAAGAGCAAATCTTGCAAAGGAAAACACTTCCTCGAAAAGTTGGCATGTGTGAAAGTTCAATGTTTAAGAAAAAATATTCACCAATTGTGCCCATTATAACTAAATTATTCAAATATACATCTCTATTGATAAGAAAGTTAGGTACTATGAATGAGTAATATCAATCTATTAGAATGTTGGATATAGAGACAAGAATATATTTTGATTGCAGGACAAGATTACAGGACTCGACAAAGACTTCAAATATTCCACCAATTATATATGTTCCAAATCTTAATAAAAATATTTTTCTTCTCAATGATGCAGTTCTTTCCAATAAGAGTGAAGTTATGAATAAGGATCAATCAGGCTTATATTTTCAACTTAATAAACATAATTCCAGATTAGAGACTTTTGCCACAAAGATGGAAGAGAAAGAAATTTCCATCAAAAGAAAAATGATAGGAGATCCCAGTGAAAGTGAATAAACACAATTCAGTTCACCAAAGGTTTTTGAGGGTGATCAAATCCATTCCCCTGTTATTTTCAATTCGATAGGAAGAGTATATTCTCAAAACTATCTGGAATTGTTGACTGCTCCGACAACGCATTATCAGTGGCCATCCATGGTAGAAATTTCACATCAGACTGAAATGTTTTTCAAGCTCTCCATTTTGGATTTAGAAGTTAGCAAGGAGAAGGATATTAGAAAGTCTAGCTCACCATCAAACAAAATCCAATATACAGGTAGCAGTTTGTAGTTTATTTTTTTGAACTCTTCTCCTGCCTGCTATGCCTTTGGGTTGTGCTTCCTCAAATGTGTGAAATTCAAGTGTTGTTTGAAATTATGAGATAGTGAAATGGCCTTGGTGAAGAAAAAAGACATGGAAAATTGGATGCATTGTCAACCATGGCTTTTGGTTTTGAAATTTAATACCCTAACAATTGGATCTTGTTATACTATAAGCTAACATTCACCTATTGTCTCCACAAATAATGGAAACCTAGATGTAGATGATAATGAGTCTATAATGGCTTAGTTTTACAGGTCTATTTGGGCACATCACTCACGACATTCAGATCAGTACAATTAGTGCTCATCAAACCCTAATTCAGTTGCTACATGCCCTAAACAAGTCATCACATTGAATGCTTCCATCCATGAAATTTTCCTGGCTTGAAGCCCTCCTGAAATGCCTCCTTGGCACACTAGCACAACCTTGGTTAGGGGTAACTGTGCAACAGAGTAGGTGGGCCCATTCAGACCCGCTTTGCAAAGCACTTAGGCCCACTTACACCTGTGCTGGGCGAGAATGAGCAAAATTTGCATAGGGTTCTGGGAATATTCCTTGGTTCTAGATCATTCTAGAAGGATCCCAGCTCTCATCCCATCATATGAGCTTGAATTCAGACAGGCTATGGATCAACTAACATCTTATCTTCTCATATCTTGCTCCATGGAAACTAACTCCAATTTTGAAAAACCATTCAATACCCTCATTTATGACAAAACCACCTCCATTTCCCTATAAATTGACAATTCGTCATAGTGATTGTTAGGTCCCTATACTACTAGTGTAACCCATTAATGTTATTAGTACAATCGCCTTATTATATTTTTGTGCCCATTTAGTCCCAATATTGTTATTATTGTGCCCCATAGAAGCCCATTATTGTTATTATTGTGCCCTTCCATTATTATTGTTTTGTCAGCTCTGATTATATTATGACCCCTTAGACTCCTATATATAGAAAGGAGGTCTTGTCATTTGTATCATCCAAGAATTGTTCATTTTTGTAATGTAAAGGAGGTTCCCCCCCTTGAGGAGGCTTATTTTGAAGGTGCTTATCTATCTTTTCTATCTTTTTGTGAAGCTGGTTCCATAACAGTTGGTATCAGAGCTTTCGATTCTAGGGTTTTGCTGCTCCAAACAGGTCATCGTGGAATTTTCACTATATCTTTTTTCTGCAACATTTCAGAAGCTAAAAAAAAAAAAAAATGGGAAGAAATCTCGCTAAACCTCGGGTCCGAATTTCAGTTCTTGTCTCGCTATATTTTTGGATATATGATCTGAGGAAGTTAGGGTTCTTGCACGCTCCAAAATTTCATCTAAAACAGGTTATTGTGGAATTTTTGCTATAACTCTTTCACTACGAAGTTTCAGAATCTAAAACAAAAACCCATTTGTGAAGCAATCGGTCTGAACCTCGGCTATGAATTTCAAATCTTGTCTCGCTACATTTTTGGAGATATAATTTGAGGAATTTAGGGTTTCTGCAGACCCCCGAATTACATTCCAAACATGTGAGCTTGGGAAAACTGTCATAACTTTTGCTCTAAGCATTAGATTGAATTTTCATAAGAAGTTACAGAAAGAGTATGGACTATAGTCTTGTCGGCATCATTTTCAGAACCTAAGGTTGAAACAGTGACTCGTGGCACATCATACAAGTTCACTCTACTGAACTAGTATATACTCAAGTCATTGTGGGAGATTTGACAACTCTTCGTTGGAGAATCCAATATTGATCAAACTTGTAGGGTTAGAAATATTACTCAGAGGTTTACCAGAGGAAGAAATCTCAGACCTTGGAGGTGCAAAATTACAGAGATACATCAGATTCAATATTGAGCTCCTACAAAGTGAAAAAAGGTGTCTAGTTTTTTTAAAAGTTTTGCATAAGCTTAGTTTGAAGGAATTCAAAGGGCATAGTGAAGCATTATTATCGGTAATTGATACCCCGAAGAAAGAAAATGGAAACACTAGTAAGCAACCTGAAAGCTCTAGTATGACTCACGAAGAAGAGGAAAAAATGCAACATGATATATCAAAATTACGAGACCAAGTGCAACAAATTTCACTCACACAAAATGTAACAGACGCTAAAATGTATGGTTTAAATAAAGGCGTAGAATCTAAGATGAATGGCATGGAAGCTAAAATGGATGGTGTGGAAGCTAATATGGATGGTGTGGAAGCTAATATGGATGATTTAAAGAAAGGCATGGAAGATTTGAAGACAGATTTGACAAAGTTTCTACAAGAAATGCTTACTAATGGCCAAAGTGTAGTAAAGGAAACTCATGATGAGAAAAAAATAAATGTTAATCATGATTTCATAGACTCTAATATTGGATCGAAGAACCAACAGGTTCCAAAAATTGATATGAGGAAGTTTGATGGCAAGGATCCCGTAACATGGATACTACAGATGGAGTAATTTTTCAATCTCCATAATGTTGAAAACACACAAAAGGTACGTATTGCAACCTTATATTTGGAATCAAATCAGTTTGTATGGTATTGATGGCTTTGCTCTCGTAAACAAATTGTCACTTGAGCTATTTTTATGGATGAAATGATAGCAGATTATGAGGATACAAAAAGCAACACTTTTATTAGCCAATTGATAAATCTCAAACAAAAGGGTTCAATGATGGAGCACATTGAGGACATTCAAAAATTGAATATAAGGGAAATGATATTCCAGAGAAGCAGAGGATTGATGTCTCCATAGGGACTTTAAAGGATAACACTCAACATGAGGTTCATCTTTAGGAACCTGATTCATTAGAGAGGGCATTTAGGTTGGCAACAAAATAGGAAAGAAAAATTATGGCAACAAGGAAGTCTACCCCTCACAACTATAAAGATGGAAGTGTTGCTTCTCTTAGCCTCCACAACCTACAATGCTGACACCACAACAATTGGAATAAAAAGGAGAAAAGGGGCTTTGTTACAATTGTGATAACAAATACATTAAATGTCATAAGTGTGCTGAGAAGAAATTATTTTACATTGACTGTGGAGAGGAGGAAGAAAACGATAAAGAAACATCAAAAGAAGAGGACATACACCAGGAACCAACCCCGAGGAAAGAAGAAATTAATCTGCCTATATCTTGTTAACCATTGGCAAGAATTACCTCTCCTCAAACTCTCAAGATAGAAGAACATATCAAGAAGAAAAATGTTCAAGAAGTGAAAGATCACATCGAGCATCAAGAAATGAATCTGACCATATCTTGTAATGCATTGGAAGAATTTACCATTCCTCAAACTCTAAAGATAGATGGACATATCAAGAAGAAAAATGTTCAAAAAGTGAAAGATCACATCGAGCATCAAAAAATGAATTTGACCATATATTGTAATGCATTGGAAGAAATTACCACTCCTCAAACTCTCAAGATAGAAGGACATATCAAGAAGAAAAATATTCAAGCAGTGAAAGATCACATCAAGCATCAACAAAAAGTTCTCCAACTTTTAAATGATAATGCCACTTTGGTGCAGAATTGAATGAAACAACAGGCAGATCAACATTGTAGTGAAAGAAGTTTTGATGTAGGTGATTAGGCATTTTTACGGCTACATCTCAAGCAAGCTATTTATGAGAAGGAAATGTTGGCAATACTACATGCACTTAAGAAATGACGACCTTACCTAATGGGAAGATACTTCAAGGTAAAAAAGGATCATGATAATCTTAAATACATTTTAGAACAAATATTATCTTTAGAAGAATAGAAAAAATGGGCCAAAAATATGTTGGGGTATAGTCAGGCAACCAAATTTGCTTTTCCACTCCTTTGTCAATTTGTAATCTTTCAGGAAAAGGAGGTATGGTTGAAGATGTCGGTTGCTCAACTATGGGAGTTGTAGAGGTTGATTCTTTTTCTTTTTCTTTTTGGATATTTTGGTTTTGAAGTGATACTTCAGAACCCTTATTGACTTTGAGAGATTCTTCCTCAGAAATGCTTGGTTGTTGAACACTTGTAGAAGGTTGATCTAGGATTCTACCTGATTTGAGTTGTACTTCATTGAGAGGAACAACCATATAGGTAGGGAATGGTTGACCTTCCATCATGTAAGCATTTTGAGGGTTCCTATTATTTGGATTTGGTAATGGCTGAGAGGGAAGTTGATTTGACTTCTGCTGGGATTGAAGCGACAGTTGAGAATTTTGATTTTGTGGAGGAGGTTGTTGTTGTTGAGGGTATGGCAATGATAGTTGTTGACCTTGATTTGGAAGTTGTGGAGCCTGCTGATTCTGAAATGATGGAGGATATTGATAGAATTGAGCAAGTCTCCCATAAGGATTTTGCATGCTTTGCATCCATGCTTGAAAAGCATTTTGAGGTTGAGGCCCAGGTTGTTGCCAAGGATTCCAATTTGGTTGGGATTGAAAATTCATAGAGTTGTTAAACCCTTGATTCTGTTGCCCTTGCCAAGGTCTCCTTGCAATAAAACAGAGAGATTCAAGTGTATTTGGATCCTCTTGAAAGACTGCTTTGAGGCCAGGTATTGAAGGACAATCCTTAGTCTCATGACTTTCTGAGCAAATTACACATGTTTCTACAACGTGTGCATCCAAGGGACATTCCCTTAAAGCATGTTTCTTTCTACATTTCGGGCAAAAAATGGCCAAAGCCTCAGCTTCTGCTTTTTGTTTATTGTGAATCTTAAGGGTATCTAGTTGTTCACTAAGACTCCCTAAGATGTCAGTTTTGAATTCATCAAGCATATTGACGATTTCAGCCCTACTTACTGATCCTGTTGCAGATTTATTTGCTCTAAGGAGAGAAGGATCTCTAGGCCCTTTTTGAGTTTTTGATTTGCCCCTTGAGAGATGGATACAGAGTTCTGCTATATCATTGAGTGAAAGTTGAGAAATATCCCCTTTCCCCATCATGTTTAAGATATCTATCCATTCATCCCTAATGGCTTTTAATAAGAGGGCTTTTAAGGTCTCTTCATCCAAGCTACTCATTTTTGCTCTTTTCAAGTTATATTGAAATCTTTCAAGTAAATCTTCTAAGCTCTCATCTTCTCTTTGTATCATTTTAAATACCTCGTCCTTGTGATTAGTAGGCATACAATAGTCCAAATACCTATCCAAAAATGTCTGTTTCATTTCATCCCAAGACCTAATGGATTGAGTGAGTAACCCCATGAACCATTTCAAGGCTTGATCTTTCAGTGTTGAAGGGAACAATTTGAGTTTCTGAGAGTCATCCAGGTAGTCATAAGTTCGACACACAACTTCAAACTCAAATAAAAATGTTTCAGGGTCCTTAGTTCTTAACCCATGGAAATTTGGGAGGACAGATGGCGATATGTTTTTCATAGTGGCTCGGGAATCCTCATTAACAATGGGAAACCGAAATGAATTATCCCCATCTCTATTTCCTCCTCCAAGGGGACCTCTACCTCCTCCATTATTGTTTTTGTTTCCTCCTCCTCCTCTACCTCTACCTCTACCACCTCCTTCTTCCTCTGCCATGATGGTTCTCCTAGGGATTTCAAAATATTCTGGTTCCTCTACAAAGGGTGAATGAGAAGAGATTTCTCCTTCTTCTTCAGATGATTCTACTTCCTCAATTACAATTGGTCTTTCTGTAGGAGAAAGAGAAGAGTCTCTTCCTGGTTCAAATTCAATAGAAGGTGTGGGAGAGTCAACTCTTGGCTCTTGAATTCCAGGAATTCTAGGACTAGGAGTGTCGGTTGGAGATAAGGGAGGTGTCTCTTGTCTATCGCTTGAAGCAGATGGACTTGTAAAAATTGAACTTCGAGCTCTAGTTAAAAACCTTCCCCTAGAATCTCTAGCTCTATGCATGTCATTTTTTTTTTTATTATTATTATTTTTCTTCAAGTCAAGTTAATAGTTCTTTTTCTGATCTTCCAGGTCACTCTAGGTGCAAGAAGAGAGCATACTCAAGAAACTACTAAATCAATAACTTACTATTTTCTGATCCTCCAGATCACTTTGAAGTGCAAGAGGAGAGCATACTTTGATAGGTTATCAACTTCTTTCCTTGAAATTTTATGTTTTTTTTTTTCTCTAAGAATATGGCTACTTAATTTCACTTCCCCGGCAACGGCGCCAAAATGTTTAGTCAATTTAGTGTCGTCTAAATTGCTATCATAAATTGTCAACCAGGGGCTCGTAAGCTGATGAAGTGAAGGTGTACTATATGTACTTAAGCAACCTCTTAGATCTTTTTGTCATTTGGGGGTGTTGTTTGTGGTCAATCTATCTTCCTAAGATGGAATGGAGGTTTTATAAACAGATGAGTGATAGTGTGTGTAAGGTGATTTCTAAATGAGTGAGTGTGTGTTGCTGGTGGTTTCTAACTACCTTCTAAACTTTGCAAAGAAAGAGCTTGAAATAAATAACTTGAAATGAACTGAAAGCAAAGAACCACTTTCTAATGGCACTAGTCACTACTCATGCTGCTGCAAATAAAAAGGTAAGAAAACCACTTTAAAAACCAATGATAATGTTCATCTCTTCCTAACTCTCTGCTTCCAACATATAGTACTATGTAAAACACGATTAGGAAGTAGTTAGAGATAAGTCTAAAAAGTGATAAAGCTCTAAATGACAAATTATAACACCACTGTGCCTTTCTCCAGCATTCTGCTTCCAACATACATTGTTATGTGTAACAAGTGAAGAAAGAGTTAGTGATATAAGCCAAAAGCTACTCAAAGCAAGCTGTAATTTATTAGTATTCTGATCTCTTAAAGATGAACAACTTATGATAAGGAGACCATCAATGTGTTAGCATACAACTTGAGAAACTAAGCTAGAAGTTAAGCTAGAAAAACAGAGTAAAGGCAGCAACTATGAATATGACAACTGAAAATACCATCAGAGATAAAGCAAATACACAAGACACACAATCCCGGGCTAAAACCTGCAGAAAACAATCCTGATCAGTTTAAAATAAATGCTGGAAATGTAAAGGCATGAAATCAAACTGTACACTATTATACATGATGAAAGAAATAAAAATTGCTGGCATTCAAACTACACATTATTGTACATGTGAAAATGAAAATAAGGAAAGGCAGGAAAATGAAATCAAACACTATGTACACAGGCTGTCATAGATGGGGGCCCTCCATCCACGCAACCAGCTAAAGATCAGCTACGAAAAGGTGAACAGAAACAATCTTCTTTTATAAAACCAGCATGTCAAAATACAGTGAAAAAGTGCTGTAGAAACAGCCTTCTAAAACAGAGTTTCGATAACAAAATAAGCGCAACACTTACAATATTCAAAAAGCTAATCTATAAGCGTTGGCACATGCTTTATTTATAAGCACAGGGATAAACTACCCTCTGCGTGAACTAAGCAACTACAGCCTAACTTATTAACTACGCAACAACACGCAGTCTTAACTAATTAACTTATGCAGCAACACGCAGGCAACTCCGTGCACGTTTGGAGGAAACGGTCATCATGGGAAGTAAATCTATGTTTGGATCCTGTCTTTTGCTGTCTTCGTGGCGTGGAGGAAGTGCCAGCTATGGTTCCGTGTCTCAGCTGCTCACGGCTTCCGTGCCACCATCTGAAACTTGACCGTTTGACCGAGGGAACACCTGCGTTGACCAAGGGCATACGTGACTGGTTTGGCTCAACCAATAGCATACGATCCATGTGTACATCCATCCCAACATGCCCATGCGGCCCGTTCCTTGAGAAGACACGTGGAGTATATCAAACAACAAAAAGGCTGCGGAATCTCTGAATAGCTGCGGAATTGCTGAACAGCTGCGGAATTGCTGAACAGCTGTGGAATTGTTGTATATGTTCCAAAATTCTAATCAAACAGTCAAACATTAGCATAGTTAACAGACCATGATAAAAAGACATGTAATGCAATAATTTGAACAAGTTAATGGAGGAAAAGATGGAAAAAGGAAGAAGTGAATGGGAAAAGGCTGTTGGGAAGATAGCTATGTGAGTGCAAGGTTGAGGCTCAACAATCGGATATTCAAAAGTTTGTGGTAGAATGTTTGGTTTCCCAACAAAATAAAGTTGAAATAATTAAAACCCCAGGTCTATTATAACCTTTATCCATTTCAAGCCAACATTGGGAGGAGGTTTCAATGGATTTTATCACAGGTTTACCCAAGTCTGAGGGAAAGAGTGTCATCATGGTGGTAGTGGACAGACTTACCAAGTATGCACACTTTTGTGCATTATCACATCCATTTAAAGCCAGTACAGTATCTACTGCATTTATGGAAACAATTCAAAAGCTACATGGAAACCCTAAGATTATTGTAAGTGACAAAGATCCCATTTTCCCTGGAAATTTTTGGACAGAATTATTTTCTTGTCTTGGTACTCAGTTAGCTCATAGCTCATCTTATCATCCTCAATCTGATGGGAAAACTGAGATAGTAAACAAATGTTTGGAAGGATATCTTCGTTGTTTTGTATCTGACAAACAGACACAATGGGTCAAATGGTTGCCTCTGGCTGAATGGTGTTATAACACTTCCTTCCATACAACAACAAAAATGACCCCATTTATGGCACTTTATGGATATCAGCCACCATCCATCACATCATATTTAAGAGAAAATTCTAAGGTTCAAGCAGTGGAACATCACATCGAACATCAACAACAAGTCCTCCAACTCTTAAAGGATAACCTCGTGTTGGCACAGAATAGAATGAAACAACAGGCAGATCAACATCGTAGTGAAAGAATTTTTGATGTAGGTGATTGGGTATTCCTACGGCTACAACCATATAAGAAAATGTCCCTCAAGCAAGCTAAGAAGGATAATAAATTATCACCAAAGTATTATGGTCCCTATAAGGTGTTGCAAAAGATTGGTACTATGGAATACAAATTGGAGTTTCTTGCAGCTTCTCGATTGCAACCAGTTTTCCATGTTTCATGTTTAAAGAAGGTTATAGGCGACAAGCTCCTAGTTCAAACAATATTGCCAGAACTTGATGAGGAAGGAAAAATTATATTGGAACCGGAAGCAGTCACAGAAACAAGAACTTGACAGCTATAAAATCGATCAATTTCAGAGTATCTTATCAAGTGGAAGAACTTATCCGTTGAAGATTCCACATGGGAGGATGAGAATTTTATACAAAAGCATCCAGAACTACTCAAGCGTTGAGGACAACACTTTTTTGAAGGAGAGGGGCATGTTGGGTCCCTATAATACTAGTGATTACCCCATTAATATTGTATTTGCATCCCTTATTAATATTGTTGTGCCCCTATTATCCCCATATTGTTATTACTGTGCCCCATAGAATCCCTCTATTGTTATTTTTGTGGCATTATATTGTTATTGTTAGGTCGGCTGGGTTATATTGTGACTCCTTAGACTCCTATATATAGAAAGGTCGTTTTGTCATTTGAATCATCCAAGAAATTGTTCATTTATGTAATGCAAAAGAGGTTGCCCCCGCGAAGAGGATGAATTCTAAGGCGTGGATTTATCTTTTCTATCATTTTCTTGAGCTAGTTTCATAACACAAAACATGATTGAGCCAAATTCTCAGAATGGCAAAATTTTGCCATTGTCCAAATTGGACAAAATTTATGTCTATCATACACCTATCAGTGACATGAACTTGATGGCATAGTCAGAATTTTGATCTGAGCAACAAATCTTCAGATGACCTGGAGGAGGGAATCTTTGTGGAATCTAGGGGGAATCTAAAATATTCCTTAAGCCTCAAATTTCCACCTTCTCATAATTCAAAAATTTGATAGTCGATTTTGCACTATTCGATGCCACAAATCTAATGGTGCATTCCGATTTTCCATTTGATCATTTTATTTTTCAGCCACTTTTCAAAGTGGAGTGCAGGTGTCAGCATCCATGTGCGAGTAGTCACTTCCATGAGATTTGACGCCGTGAGATTGATGGTATGGCCAACTTCAGCAATTTGACATCCTTTTCTTCAGATGGCCCTAGGATGTGAGATATATGCAATATGTTCATGTACTTTTTTCTATGAGATGCATTGTGCTGCACAGATCCCTATTTGATGTGTGATGTGGGATCTTGTTTTCTTACTTGTTTCATGATTCTTGCTTGATGTGACGTGGAATCATCTCTGGGATGTACTTTTTGTCATGATTCGTCATGTTTTGTTTGAGATCCCTTTCTTGTTATGTTGATGGGATACTCATTTTTCGCCATGTATGTTTGCATTGAGATCCCTTTTATGTCATGTTGGCGGGATGCTCATTATCATCATGCATGTGTTTAGGTCATACTGATAGGAGTCCTATTTGAATGAGAGTTCCTGCAGTGGAACATCTCTTGGAGCCACTCCTGCATGAGGGCATTTTCCTTGTATGATAGCGATGTCACCACCTATGTACATAATCGCTATTGACAACACATAATGCAGTGGCCTGCACCATCTTGACACCGGGCCCAGAGACAGAGTCCCTCCTGGACAAACTTCGTTATCAATGTCTTGTTCTTTTATGTTGTTGATGATTGTCATGTTTCTTCTTCTTTATAGCATGCATATATGTTCAATTATGATATTTTAAATGCAATTATAATCACATCACGAAAGCAAAAGATCTTTGTTAAATTCGGGAGCTGAGTCAACTCAGATCACTTCCCCCTCAGAAATGTGCAATGTTGTCCAGGCAAGACAAGGATCGAGCCAAGGTTGCCCAGACTCGGCGATGGGTGACTGAAAACATATGAAGATCTGAATGCATGGTGAAACTGAGTGTAGGCAAGAGTGAATGATCATGCATGCAAACAGAAAATGCAAGGCTCAAAAAATGGAAAAACATGCATATGTGTGAAACAAGTTGCTGAATCGGTGACCGTCTGTGTAAAATATTGTCATGCATGTGATAGCAATGAGATGCAAATGAAAACTAAAACAATGCTTGTACAGGCTAACATGCATGCAAAGGGCAACAAGTGTTCACAGAAATCAAGAAGACAACACTCACACAAGCCAAAACATAAAAAGTGACAGAAATGGTGCAAAAGACAAGTAAAGAGGACTTACCTGGAAATAGCTGAGCTGGATGTGCCAAAGACTCCTAGATGCGATGTGGGATGTCATAGATCCAAGATCTATGCAAAGAATGAGCTCCGAAGCATCAAATAAATAAGTTTGAGGCTTATGACGTGCATGCCACAAATCTAGGAAAAAATGACACTTGGAGGGGAGTTTCTAAAAGAATCTTTGTATGTAACCTCCAACTGCTAAAAATAGATCCCTAAAATCTAGGGATGTTTTTTGCTATTTTAGTAAAAGAAACCCATGCATGCAAATTAAGTTTGTTGGGTCCCGGGTGGAATCGGTCAACCTGAAGGCACATGCAACAACCTGTAAGATTGGGAGAGGGATTTGCACAATTTCTGAGCTGAGGTGGATTGGCTGGCGCTAAGGGTGAAATTTCTGGGGTCAGCAGGTGAATGCTGCCCAAAATTGAATAATTTTTGGGTTGAGCTGCAGTGCTAGGCCAAATGGTGTAGTTTTCTATGGGAAGCTTGACTGACAGTACTACACAATTTTGGGGCCCATCAGGCTACCCAGCATATTTGTACAATTTCTGGAGGGAAGGCTGGTTCTGCACCAAAATTGCACAACTTTCTGAGGTAGCTTCTTAGCCAGTAATTAGCTTAAGTCCAAAATGGCAGCTTGTGAAGGGAGTGAAGCAAATTGACATGCACAGGATGGAAAGCTATTGAAAAAAAAATAAATACCATGTACTTCACAGTGCAAGGAATGCTGCTAAGGATAGTTGGTAGGGAGGCTCCATAATGAAGCTAAGGATAAATTTTGGAGGGTGGTTGTAGCTACTACAACACTTGGCGACACATTGGTATAACTCTAGTGCTCCGAATGGACCTTGTTCATGGAAAACAAGTCTAACACCTTTAGAAGTATTGTTGAGTTCACTGATTGTCTTGGTTTCCACACTTGCTTGATTGTAAGATGTAGCATCTGCCAAGCTCTTGATCTGTCAACACAAATTCCAAGCCAAGACAACACATTTGTTTTGATTGGGGATGAGGAGTACGTTGGTGCACAAGTCATATGATCGTCATTGTTTTAAGTTTCATCTCTGGTGTTGCTCCGCTTCCAGTAGGTCTAGAAAGTACCCCTGCAGAGTCATGCAGGAACACAAGCATCGCTCCACTACCAGCGAGCTTGGCTAGTACCCGGCCATAGTTACTTTCATCACCTCTCTATGTAGGAAGCCTTTCTCTTCTTTCTCCTTTTCCATTTTTCGTTTTTCGAAAAATTTTCACATCTTCATTTTTTTATTTTCATTTTTCGTAACTGTGCATAACACTTATTAATTTAAGAGGTGGAAGAGGGATCCTGACTTATTGAGAGCAGAAGAGGTTGTTACTTTAAAGAAGTAGTTTTTATATACTTCTAATGTGCTTGTTAAGGTTTTCCCCCTCACCTCACTTTACTTGATTGAGATGGCAAGGATTGTTATCAGGAAATCTAGTGCCTATGCAGAGCTGCTAGTCCCACTAAGGCTGGTAGCTACCTTAGAAACAAACAAACTAAAACCACTTTCGTTTTCGTTTATGAGAAGTAAATAAGAGGGGAATAAAGGAGACCAACCTTTGTCTTGCGCTTGGTTCCTTGCTTGATTCCTCTCCCTTCTAATAGATCTTTGCCACTCACTTCCTCGTCTACCCAGCTTCAAAGAGCACCTGTGGAATCAAAGCAACATAATACTATCCAAGAAAAAAGATCTACTATCATAAACAATATAAGACCAGATATATATTGACCACACAAATGTATATATCATCGATCATACAAGAATGTGGAGGAAACCTTGAATAGCTTTATTAATAATCAAGAATAGCAAAGAGGATTACAACCAATTGTTCTGACCCAACGTCATCCTCTCAGCAACAAATCCCTTCTTCACCTCATGAAAAGCTTAGATCACCCAACACTATGATGTTGCACCAAGAAACCAACAACACTTCCTTACAAGATACAAAATTCCAGCCTCTGGATCTCTGGGATGAGGGATCCACATATAGATGTTTACAAGGGGGGTGAGTCAGCTTTTGAGATTTGATTAGTGTCCTCTCTCTGATAGTTCTTGATTCCACTTGGAGATTGATGATCTCTTACTCATCCGTGGTCGAATGTAGAGAGGCAAGTGTCACAAGAGAAGTTTATGGAAGATTCCATGATCCTCCACCTTGCAGATTGACCCTGCCATTTGTCCACTCTCGCCCATCGCACCCCATAGACGGGCTTTTCAGTATGCATCACACCTCCCGTGTGCATTTAGGTGGGATGCAGTGCACTTTGACCATGGAGCAGGTGAGATGGTCCAGTTTTGACCAGGTCTGAGTAGTTTTTCATGGAGAACTTCTAGGAGATGATGTAATCAGCTGACCTTGTTCTTTTAGGGGTTGGAACAACATTTTTAGGGACTTAAGAGCCCTTGGTTTATGGACATTTATGATTGGGGATGTAGTGCCCAAAAACGTCTATAACAGTTGCCCCCTACAGCATGAGGTCGTTAATCTTTTTTTATGTCGGGTGAAATGCTTCATCATGAGGATTCGAAGTTTTTTCGAGCTAGAAGGCGACCTGTAATAATATACAATACAATACATTATCTTCATAATATTTTCATGATATAGCTGAGGCGGGCATTCCCATGCTCAGCTTTATAAATTCATTTTCATGTACATAAGACAGACAATCGTCTGTGTGCAGGCTGATGATTCCGGTAGAGCCATCATCCCTTAGATTGGATGATTAGCTGTGCAGCAATGATGTAAATTTGATGTCCTTATTTTCCTGAATATATATCGCAGCCTGGATGGATGAAACTAAATCCGAGGTCTTCAATCTCGTTCGATCTTGACTCAAAGTACAAGTTGATCCATGTGATAGATGTTCTGGAGTCGAACATGGAAAGACATCGCCTGATTACCAGCCAATGATGTAAGCTGTTAACAGGCGCGAGAGGAATCACCGATAATGATGATGACCCTCAAGGTACTACAGTACAATTCACGTGGTGTGAATAAGGGACTTGGTTTTGAACACCATGCAAAATCTTTCAGTCGAAGGCCATTGATGTAAACCTGTCGCCGGAAGTGAGAAACTTGCCATTGAGGCATGCAAGCTTCAAAGTACTGAAAGGGTTGTTCCTAGATCGACTTCCTGGATAATGATCTGATGTTCACAAGAAGCGATCTGTCATAGGAGGGCCTTAGTGAATCCCACATCAATGACACGGAATGGAGCAAATGATTTTAATGGAGGTGAAAACGATCTGATGATATAAGGTTCACGGTGGCAATCATGAAAGAATGGAGCGTAAAAGTATTGCAGTGGATGAGACATAGGTGAATTCTCTGAGCGACTTCTCTTGAACATACCGGCGACACTGACATGATGGATTGGTAGCATTAACCCCAAATGTGGATGGTGTGGTGGACCAATGGTGATATGACTGGTGAACGGAACTACCCAACCTGACTCGGATGCAGAGTGAAAGTGTCATGTTCAAGAGCAACTTGCTACCAACAAAGTTTCTTCAAGTTTTCTTCCCAATTTTCCCCAGTCATTGCTGACCAGTACCTCTTTATTTTTGTCAAGCTTGAGGAGGATAACATATGCTTGTTCTATAATTTTCCCTTCGGGCAAACCCATCACTATGTTTCAATGAGCCTAGCGATAGTGAAACTTGTTCTTGTCTGTATGGACAAGTTTGTCGCTATTCGGTTTTAACGAGTTTAACAACAAAGATAACTTGGTCCTTTTCAATTTTAGAGAGTCTGAAAAGTGACGTAAAGAAAACTCCAACAATCCTTTTTCGTCATATAATCCCTTAAGTCCAAAAAAGTATAAAACAATACAAAAGGGATGAATTTTCGGTAATTTTAAAGAGCCGAACAAAACAAGCACTCGATCTTTTTGTGTAATAATCCCTCAAGTCCAAAAAGATTAAAATCTAAAGGAGGGATAGCACTTCCATTCACTTTAATGAGTTGGAGAGGCCAATTACTCTGCAATATTTTCATATTTTACGAGTCAGCTGAAAAGAGCTTAAAGGAGACTCGTTTTTTGAGGAATGAGTGATAAATTTGGGTAGCAGCTAATTCCAGGTAAGGTTTGCAATTTTCCAATCACAGCAGTGTCACAAGGATGGCTAATAGGATCACTCTTCATAGCTGTTCCTAAAAAGGTGTAAACAATCAAATGGAGGTGAATGATCGGCCAAAATAGAGTGGAGGTGATGATGAGAAAATGACCAAGGCTTCAAAGGCTGATGATAATACATTCACGATGGTTATTTACCAGAAATTGGTTCATTTTTTAATGAGCTTAAACTCTTAGGGAACGCTTGCTCATTGCTTATGTTTATTTTTTAACGAGCTTGAATTCTGCGTTAAAACTGCTCGATCCAGTCGTATAATAAGGATGTCTGATTTAAAATGGCATTTTTTTTCAAAGCTTTGCCCCACATCCTTTCTTTATGCAAGTTAGGAAACGACCAATCCTACGAGTTTAAAGGGTTAGAGGACCTACAAATTTAAAAAAATTAAATGGTCGCTCTTCGTTTGCATGCCAAAAGGTTTGCATGCCCCCGGTTTTAATGAAAAATTTCCAAGTTACCAAAGATTGTCCTATCCGCACTGTGGAAAAACACTTCCTCTTCGATGTCTACCGAAATAAACAAAGGTGAGTGGCGCAACTGGCTCCACTCACATAACTTTGACAAAGGAATCTTATTCCAGTCTAATCTCATAAACTAGTAATATATCCTTCACGGAAACGTACCCTATACCCAAGGTTTTCCTGTCGAAACAGACCATGGTGCAGCCCCCTGGGTTTCAATCATGTCCTTCGAATCACTCGCGCTCATCAGGTGGACAGACTGGAGATTGATGAGACATTCCTTGTGTGAAACGACCATTCAAGGATGGTATTTGACTATTTTCTATGCGTGAACTGGGGAATGAAAGCTGGTCTACGAGCTTGACCACCCTTCGTTCATGTGGAAAACACATTACTCTAAAGAGTGAGGAGACAATGGCTCCCATGCAATAAATATAGTCACGCCTAAGGAGTAGATTATAATGCAGGGGTCCTTGGACTACCATTACGTTCATGTGAATAGTTTTCCTTCTCAATGTTATCGGCACATTGGGAAGGATCCCTAATGGTCGACTGGTTCCTTTGTCAGAGCCTGTTAGATTTCTCATTTCAGGCAAAAGCGATGGCGAACCAAGCGCTTTCCAAGCAGTTGAAAGGATACTCACAGAAGCCCCTTCATCTATGATGGTACCGACCATGACCATTTTATATATTTGAGTAATGATTCGAAATGGTACAGTAGTGGTAAGCGGGGTCTACCTAGTATATTCCAATCGAAGGAAACAACTAGGTTGCTTGGAGGTGGGACCGAATAGACGGCCGGATATGACTCTAACGAACTTCCTTCCTGTGGTAAAGGAACGGGTAGACTGCCCCCATGTTCATTGGAGTCTGTGCTTATGAAGAGAATTTGAACGGTGTCATTCTTGTTCTCTCCGGTGACTGTATCATCTGAAGATGGACCTTCTGAAGGAAAGACCGAGTCAACTACCGCCTCGACCTTTTGACTTTCATCTGGTGTGGATTCAGAGGGTTCATCTTCAATGACAGATGCTTCAGCCGACCACAATGGTGTGTCAGCTGGATTTTCAACTAGTGATGGACTCGGTAAGAGTTTCTTATATCCAGGAGGAAGCCGTAATGGTGAAACTGGACGGTCATCCAAAACTCTTTTAGCCTTGTCTAAGAAGGGACAGCGGTGGACGGCGTGATCTCCTTCACACAGTTTACAAGGAAATTTACATTTTCCTTTTTGTCCAGGGGCTTCACTTTCACTAGTTGACGGTGTATTTTCTACATGATTGTCAGAGGTTGATGACACCAGATTGTGCAAATGAGGAGACCAGTCCCTTAAGATCCGAGGGATGCAAGGAAATCTCGATGATAGTGGTCTCCTTTGCAAATGACACATGTCGATTTAGGCTTGGACGGTGTAGTGTGTGGATTTTCGCTAGACGATGCCTGGTCGCCCCTTTTCGCCTTTGGCTCCTTCTTCTTCATCTCTTTCTTCTTCTTCTCCTTCTTCTTCTCAGTTACTTGATTTTTGGCTTTACCAGCTTCATCAGGCGAAGAGGAAGGAGGAGAGGGAGAATTGGACGAAGTAGAAGGTTGGGGGGTAACTCTGGTATCATTTAGTTGTTGACTTGATTGTTCAGGAATCATGGTGTTCTGAACGACAGAGGTCGAGAAGAGCCATATAGGCAAGCCGATTGTCAATCCTAGAAGCGACAATGTGGCCATATGGGGTGCACCAACATCCCCCCAAGACGAGAAAGGACTAGGATTTCCTCCAAGGGGAAATCCTTGGTTGGTGGACTCCATTTTTCTCAACCTAAGACCAATGTAGGAAAGGTGATGTTTATTCCGATTAAAATAAATTTTAGACGCTTTGACACAACTTGTTTTTTCAAATTTTAAGAGTCGATAAAAAACAGAATATGACTCTAGTCGCCTTCAATTTTTAATAAGCTTGAAGTGACAAGTGCTCAGATGGAATTTTTCCTTTAAGGAGTCTAAAAAGGAATGAAAGAGAATACTCTGGAAATCTAGACAGAGGGCTTACCAAACCAATTGCAAAACTGCAGAATACCTTTTACGGTACGGAAATCAATCTTCCTGAATGTTGTGTTCAGTGCATTGCGATCGATAGGGTGGCAGACACGGCTTCCTATGGATAAAGGATAAAGCCTATTGTGGTCTCCCAATATATACTCGACGGTACATGGGAGCACAAGTCCGTACTGGCACTTATTGTCTCAAAGTGGAGGAATCACCCAACCAGCAATAAAAACAATAGTTACCAGGCTTTACGACGCCGGAATACGTCTCTAGCCTAGACTTCTAAATGTTGTGCGTTAGGTTCCAAAGCATTTTTAGATTCATTAAATTTATTTTACAGTTGATCTTGCTTAAGAAATTTGCCTTTCAGGTTCACCGCGTGATGTAGATATACAATTCCTAAAATGCAATCTAAGATGAAAAATAATCGTTTAATCTTCTTTTTGCAATGAAAATCCTAGCTACTAAGGAAAGAGAGATGATATTCTTTCAACATAGAGCAGAGAGCACACACTATATGCATTGTCCTAAATCAAACCAACAAATAGTCTAAATGCAAATGCACATGCATGTATTTGTTTTTCAGCCTTCTTAATGTGTGAAAGCTAAGCGCAAATCTGAATTATTTTTCAAAGCGACATTACTAATAAGCTTCTTTTCAAAACAAAATGAAGACAATGACGAAACTTTGTTATTTGGTATTGAAAACTTGCTTTCGACACTTAAAAAACTACTAATCCAAATCAAATACAAGAGTAACAGTGTAATCGACTATCAAGAACAATCGGATTCTCTTCTATGACTGAAAATGACACTTGCGACACTTCCAGATCAAGAAACGACAGTTCAATTATGCTACTTATTTGTAAAAGAGAACTGAAAATGGCTCACAATACATAAAATCATTTACAGTTCTTTGCACAATGGAGGTGGAATAATGGCAAGGAAGGGGGTTTCCAATAGAGGTATACTGACTACAGACAGCAAAACTTCTGAATATAGCTGAAGAGTGAAAAAACCAAAGTCTGGAGGAAAAATTAGCCCTTTCTGATCAGCACACCTGTTACACAGGGATTCCAGTATGCATCCCACCTACAACAAATAGGAAGTGCGATGCATACTGATATCCTTGAAGAGAGGTTGCAATGGTACAGTGCGAGACTTTTGATCCAGTTCTTGATCACAGTTTGCAGCACAGTTCAGGGATTTAGGCTAGCAAGTGGTAATCAGTAAATAAATCACAGTGGTAGATCTAAGGAGGTTACTAGAGCCACAGAAAGGGCAATTAGAGAGCTTGTAAATCGATTTTTCAATTTATAAACAAAACCTAGATATAGACTGAAGCAGCATTGATCTACTTTGCACTTGCATAGAAAATGCAGTTCGAAGGCTAGCTGGCTTGATTTCAGGCTTTGTCTGTAAGTTTATAAAGCAAACAAATATAGACAAACAAACAATCTATTCACTCCCCAGCGGAGTCGCCATTTTGTTATCGGGAAATCTAGTGTCTATGCAGAGCTGCTAGTCCCACTAAGGTTGGTAGCTACCTTAGAAACAAACAAACTAAAACCACTTTCGTTTTCCTTTATGAGAAGTAGATAAGAGGGGAATAAAGGAGACCAACCTCTGTCTTGCACTTGGTTCCTTGCTTGATTCCTCTCCCTTCTGATAGATCTTTTCCACTCGCTTCCTCATCTACCCAGCCTCAAAGAGCACCTATGGAATCAAAGAAGCATAACACTATCTAAGAACAAAGATCTACTATCATAAACAATATAGGACCAGATATATATTGACCACACAAATGTATATATCATCGATCATACAAGAATTTGGAGGAAAACTTGAATAGCTTTATTAATAATCAAGAATAGCAAAGAGGATTACAACCAATTGTTCTGACCCAACATCATCCTCTCAGCAAGAAAGCCCTTCTTCACCTCATGAAAAACTTAGATCACCCAACACTATGATGTTGCACCAAGAAACCAACAACACTTCCTTACAAGATACAAAATTCCAGCCTCTGGATCTGTGGGATGAGGGATCCATATAGTGATGTTTGCAAGGGGGGTGAGTCAGCTTTTGAGATTTGATTAGTGTCCTCTCTCTGATAGTTCTTGATTCCACTTGGAGATTGATGATCTCTTACTCATCCCTGGTCGAATGTAGAGAGGCAAGTGTCACAGGAGAAGTTTCTGGAAGACTCCATGATCCCCCACCTTGCAGATTGACTCTGCCATTTGTCCACTCTCGCCCATCGCACCCCATAGACGGGCTTTTCAGTATGCATCGCACCTCCCATGTGTATTTAGGTGGTAGTGCACTTTGACCATGGAGCTAGTGAGATGGTCCAGTTTTGACCAGTTCTGAGTAGTTTTTCATGGAGAACTTTTGGGAGATGATGTAATCAGCTGACCTTGTTCTTTTAGGGGTTGGAACAACAGTTTTTGGGACTTAAGAGCCCTTGGTTTATGGACATGTATGATTGGAGATGTAGTGCCCAAAAATATCTATAACAAGGATTAACCCAAAAACAACTGACTAGAGTAGGTGAAACTAGTTAGCGGGCAAGCGTTGTGTTTTCACCAAGCTTCACTTTGAACATTACATATTTTCCATTGATCTATCACAGACTAAAGACAACGAGTTCTTCATACAAAGGAAGGATGCTAGATAACCAAGTAATGATAACTGCACAAGACCTCTTGTACTTTACCTAGCTTCTATCAAGAGTCACACACAGTTTCATGCGAAACTAACCTATGAACGTAAAAAAGAAAACTAACAATAAAACAAAGCAAACGTGGAAGTAAATGCGTAAGCAAAGCGAGTAAGTAAGAAAACAAGCAAGCAAACAAACATACAAAGTAAGAAGAAAACATGCAAGAAAGCAAGAAAACTAAAAGAAAACATTACTCCTACGCCTCAGCTAACAGTGCATGGGTCTACTCACGTGAAGTGATACTTCCAATGTAGCCACCAATGCATTGGTCAACTCATGTTTGTGAAGGTATGGTTTGTGAACAACACAACTTTGCGAACTGACACACATGAACGATATATCAATGAAGACAAACATACTCCTAATTTAAATGTGTCCACATAACATAAGTGATTACAAGTGCATGACATGTAATCCGTGGAAATATCCTGATGTTATGTGACACTGTGTGCAACTATTAAGCATACACATACTCTTGAGTATGACATGTAAGCAAATGAAAGAAACGAAGACAACTTGTGTCACACATGTGTGCTTGCTATTTAAGATTCCTCCAATGCATGAGCGATGGGATCGTGTAGTTTGAGTGGAGGAATCATAAT